>CM032465.1:44190-2749190 GCA_019059595.1 Marasmia exigua | reverse complement strand
AAAATAAGTTATACCCTATAAGTCGCCCTGACTTCACAGCTACACAATAAAAAGAGTTTCATTGAAATCCCTTCAGTAGTTTCCGAGATTAGCGCAAACAAACAGACAGACAAAAATTTTAAAGTTTCAAGTTGTTACTGTTACTGTTTTTTGATCGTCCTAAGTTACTTTGAGATAAAATACAAATGTACAGACATGGTAAAAACACAGCTTTTTTTGCTTTTATATTATTACAGATTAAGGCACGAGTCGATTGAAAAAAAGACAAACTTGTTAACTTTACTTGTACAAACAACCACACATAAAGTTACTGAACCGAAATTGCCGGTTCAATATGTGTTTTCAGCCGGACTAAATCTCTAACAAACGAAACCAAAAACGCAGCAAAATACTTCAAACTTATCACCGCTTTTCAAGAGGGCTTACTACGAAGCTGTCCCATAACGAAAAATAACCTGTGATATCCAAACAAAAAAAATGCACAACGCGTGCGAAAGGGATGGGGATAAAATGCAGTCGTGAATTTTGTGTCGTTGTAAGCCACCTGAATCCGTTGCATATTTGATGTGGGGCGAAAATATTTGTAACCAAACCAAATACGCAGCCAAACCTAGCAAAATATTATTTCAAAAACCGGGACGTCCCATTAAAATCGGTGCTGTACAGCAACACTATTCGCAAGTAAAAAGTTGGCGAATCTCTCGAGTAGCGCTGAATTGGATTACTTTTGTACAGTCAGCTTCGGCTACGTGCCGACTGTGCACAATAGAATGTTCAATTACACGAGTTTAGTCCATGAAAAAATTTGGAACGATTAATTTTAAATGTTTTTAAACGGTGTTAGCCACTTATGGTTGTATCAATCTTGTAAGAGTGTGTGCGTGTGTCAAAAAAGGCAAAATTCAACGTGCATCTGCCTGCTTCTTTATAAGCATGAGTGTAATTGAGAGTAGTTACATAATCCATACTAATATTTTAAATGTGAGAGTATATGTGTGTCTGCCGCCTACCTGTCTGTTCGTTCTTCTTTCACGGCAAAACGGAGCGACTTATTGACGTGATTTTTTATGTGAAGATTGTTGAAGGAATGAAAAGTAACATAGTCTACTTTTTGTTTCTTTCTAATGCGAGCGAATCCGCGGGCAAAAGCTACTAATGTGAAATATGTTTATTTATTAACATCACACATTAAACAAATAAAACGTGCCATCCATCAAAACAGCCAACGATAAAAAAAAACAAAAAGTTTTCTCAATTTGACAGATCGCGCACCTGTCATCGTGACATCATGTCCCAGAGGGCCGCCATTTTGAATGCAAATAACATTGAAACGGAGGGTGTAACCCGACCCGCCCGTGCGATGCGGATTTATTTCATAGCCGATATGATTTTACCGCAAGGCCCGATGCGTAGATAACTTAGTATCACATGACATGGGCTGTTACTTATGACTATGAGTATTACAGATTGTTAGTAACGACAGCTACAGTTTCAAATTACGAGTATCGGCTGATAAAAATGCCAGTTAAGATAACAAATATTTTTAAGTAGGCTAATGGGATAACGCTGCATTCGTATCCCTACAAAATAGGGCGTAAGTAATAAGAATGTCTTATTCTTCTTATGAAATTAATCATGAATATTACACGTCCACGTTGGCAATATTTACTCGTTTTCACCACAGAAACTGTGGAAAAATAATGTCTGGTTTGGCAATTATGATAGAACCTTCTAATATTCGCATTTGTTCTCCTAGTTTCGCAATATCCCAGTTTAAACAATGATCGATATACATTGTCTAACTTCCTGTCACCCTTCAGTTATGTCGTCAGTTTCCATCGATATCAGTACCCGTCGATCACCACGCCAGCTCCCGACCAATTATAAAAAGAAAGCGCGTGAAAAAACGCACCTAGCGCCCCCTGTGGGCTGAATGACCACTCAGACGACGCACTCGACACGAGACGGCGGCGGCGCATCCGGACCTGAGGGCCTATAACGAAACGAAATTCACGAGCGAAACATTATCCCCGTCCCTTTCACACGCGCTCTGCGTGTCTTACGTTTGGATACGACAGGTATATTCTCGTCCATTACGGGACAGTCTCGTTGTAGCCCCCCTGCGAATGCACAGCCCTGCGATGATGAGAGCTGTGAGAAGAAAAACCTTTACATATTCGATATACGAGCTATGCAGAGATTTAACTATTTGATTATCAGGCTCTAAGAATTTAATAGTAGATACCTAGATATCAGATCTACTTATAGTGGATTTCAGGACTAGAGTTGATTCAAGATTATATAGATTTCGGGAATATGATAGATTTTAAGAAAACATTCAAAGCTTTGTTTTTGCTCTCTCTAACTCTCTCTCTCTCTCTCTTCCTTTTCCATTAAATACATTAGTTAGTTCAAAATTGACCAATAGATGGCGCTAGGTTCACATCGCGCAAGTGTTGGGTTTTGCCTTTTCGGTTTTCATATGAACCTCGTCGTTATTTGTAGAATCTACCCTTTATGATCAGTACAGATTAGAATTCGTATTGTAGGTAGGTAATCGTGTAGTGTATCGTGTAATTTCTAGGTTCAGTTTTAGAAATATCCCACGTCGAGTAGAGTAAAGGTTTAAGGTGACGGGTAGGGCACACTAGCGACGCCAATCGATTTAAATTTTTAGCTTCTAAGCCGGATCTATTTTAAACAATTTCGTGGTTACAATCTCTCGACAAACACTTATACTATTTATTTAATGCTTAAAATTAACTGTTTGATCTGCTTTTGCACTTCAAATTTGGATTACCGCCAAAAGAGGCCGCTTTTGGCGTGAACCAATTTTTCGCGTACAAAAACGGACCCAACATGTGTGCATGGTTATTTTAAATATTATAAATGCTTGCCGAGAGATTGTAACCTCGACATTGTTTAAAATAGATCCGGTTTAGTAGCTACAAATTAAAATCGATTGGCGTCGCTAGTGTGCCTTACCCATCACCTTAAAGATGCCCGTTTACGATAGCATAACGTTAAAAACCGAGTGGATGTCTGTGAGCCGCTATTTCTGCGGCATAATAATAAACCCGGTCGATGCATGTGGCGTACCGGTCGCACTACGAGCCTGTGTTAAACTGCAATATTTGGTGCATTACACAAATGCTCCACTTTTGATACGAACGCGATAGATATTTAATATAAAGCTGGCGGTTGTGGTTGTTGTACTTATCGTTGAATACATAAACGGTTAGGTTTCACCAACTATTGAACTGCGCTGTGTTTCGCCTAGTGACCCTCGCTGATGGTAAAAATATGCATGTACCTATATGATTTGAAAAAATCTTCCATCACTTTTAAAGATAAAAGATAAAGATAAAAAATTATTTGTTCAATTTAGGTCCACACAGAACACTAATGAATGTCAAAATAGGTACATAATATCTACCGCTGGTTCGGAATGTCGATTTCTACTGAGAAGACACCAGCAAGAAACTCAGTAGTTACTCTTTTCAAATACTGATGACGTTACAGAGTTTCAATTGAGAAGAGAAAAAAATACAATTATGAAGGCTAATAGACTACTATGAATAACAACTCAAAAGATTAATCAATTAACATGACCAAGAATCCTTATCATTTAAACAGTCTTGTACACTATAGTAACCTTTCTTCATTAGGCAGGTTTTGATATGAGACTTAAACTTATCCAGTGACAGGTTAATGACATTTTGTGGTATCTTATTAAATATCTTAATACTAATTACCGATTATACAAGAACCAACAACCAACTAATTACCGATTTTATGAAGTCTGAGAACCGGGACGGCAAGCCTATGTTTATTTCTGGTGTGAAGACTATGACTATCGGACTTTTTTGGAAAAGTGTGCAAATTCGCACTCATTAAGGTAACCGTGGCGATACTAACGCCACCAAGTGTTTTATATTGTTTGTGGAGAATAAGAGCAATTTGAAAAGTACTTCAATGAATTCTTTGAGACGAACTTATGTAATAATTAATTCCTACATGTAACTGTTGTTTTCTTAAGTGTCCACCTTTAGCAATTATGGAAATTATTGTTATTTGTATGAAGAAATATTTAAGTTCCTAAAGTATTCATTGCAGTACGTTTAAAAATAATCTCTTAATCGCCATAGTCAAAATTCAAGTGTCGACGCTGATTTCGTCGCGGTATCGCCTTAAGAAGGCGCACGAAAGCGCCAGTTCTTACTTACACATTTCGGCGAGTTCTTCATCAGAGAAATTATTTGAAATGCTTCACAAAACTATGACAATAATGCGCATATGTCCAGTGCGACTGTGGTCATAAGGACGAATGTCTTCAGGGCATCTGTCTGTCCCCTATGACATATCAAGAAAGAAACAGTGCAATAAAGTTGTTTGCTGGAAAAAAAGTAAAATGTCGCAATCTCATTTATGCTACGCATAATTCAATCCTAAAATCAATCCTCAACCACAAACAAGAAACGATAATATTCCCGCTAAATTAACTACATAATGAACCGGTAGGGTTGGGTCGGTCCATAAGAAACGTCCATCACGGACGTAATTTGGATATATGCGAGTGCCTCCCCCCTCTCCCCCTCCTGACCCGCGCCGCGTCATCAATCTCCATCAGGCAACGCCGTGCTTCCTAAAAAGTATGAACTTAGATGGAATACGTCCGGTTAAGTACACCTGTCTTGCTTCAAACCCATGCATAAGAATGAGAAAACATTTTTGCAACGATTTTGGAAAAGAGCAGTGGATGCATATTCGATGGACGGACGTACAAACTCGAAGGGAGTTCTACAGCTTTTTCTGGAAATTCAATAGTTTGAAAGATCCGCTTCACCTATGTATTTAGGCCCACATCTTAGCGTGTAGGTTGCGCTCTAAGCTGTCTCTTTGGAGCCCATGGTATGCTTAGACCATGATTTAGGATTTAGGGAGTCTCATAATTACAATGACTTGACCTTCGCAATCCTTTAACAGGGGAACCGGACCAACCGAATCATGGTTACACGTTCTTCCGGCCGGTCTTCTCACGATGTTTTCCCTCACCGATGGGCTACTGATAGTACCTAATACGCACATAATTTTAAAAATCCAGAGTTGCATACTCGGATTCGAAGCACTACCATGCATGGAAGGCGCGTTCTAATTAACTGAGCCACCATCGCTTTCATATCTCACAGAAAACCGGTGTGAAGCGGCACGGTGCTGTGTTTCGCTGCGTGAGTGAGGGTACCGGAGGCCCAATCTGAGGGAAAGGGGGTTTAAAGGTTGGCAGCGCAGTTTTTCTGGTGTCGTGGGTCTATTTTTTTTTTATTTGATAGAAATGGGGTGAGCCCTGCGTCTCATAGCCACTGCGACCCGTAGATGATCTATTGTGGCAGCCCCGTAACCTATTACAGCACCTCATGTAGCTCCAGTTCCAGGATAAACCCGAGAATGGAGCTGATGGGGGAGCTCTTGATCTCGTCAGCTGAGATCATGTGTGCTCCCAGGTGCCGGCTTCTGCAGCGCTATGCACTCGCCGAGGACGTGGATAATCGTTTCCTCGTCCTCGCGACAGAACCTGCAGATTTTGGTATCTGTAAGGCCCATGTTGTGGGTCGTGGGTCTATGGGCGGCGGCAATCGCTTAGCATCAGGTGATCCGTCTACTTGTCTGCCACCTATTCCTTAAAAAAAATGAAATATATCTTTTGAGAACGTACGTATTTATATAAGACTATCGTTTTGAAGAGAAATTTGGGCTCCGAAAGCAAAAGCTTTGACGGATTTTACGCAACCGGAAATGGCGGAGATGACGACATACCTAGTAAAGATTATTCTCTCGATTACCACAGGAATTATTGAGCTAACATGCTTATTCCAGTCAGCCCTTGAGGCCTTGTTAGAATTGTTTCTATTTGTGACTAACAGGAGAGACCAATTGTCCCGTAGCTGAGCCTTCACAGAACGCTTCGTGAAGTGATGGAATCCCAGAGCAGTGGTTTATTGAACTAAAAGCCTATCATTGTGTCAAGACAATGCTAAGGAAACACTGGGCAATACATAAATCCGATCAGCACAAAGCTAAGGTACACACGACCTACTCTAAGGTACGTCACAGCACTCACCGGCAATATCCAGCCTTTGATTACACCGCCCCCTCCCTCACCGTCCCGCAAATTACGATGTTGTCGAGCCAATTACACAAAACATTAATTTTCGTCTGCAATCTCGTTTGTGAATCGTTCATTAGCGGAAGGGGACGCCGATACCGAATAGAAACTTTTGTCAAAAGTTAAGACGTAAACGCCAAATGAATCTACATTTATACTCCTACCCGCACAGATAACAATTAAATAACTATCTCACCCCATTTATCTGTTGAAGTTCGCTTTGTTTGTTTCTATTAGGCGTAATTAATGCCTCGCACGGTTAATGAAGGCCACTATCGGACATCTCGCTGACGGGCGCGGGCGCAAACACACCGGCCATTGTCGCCCGCTACAAACATTCCGACGAACGAAGCCTTCAGCCTGCACTGAACTCAATGAGACAGTTCCCGTTCTACGCGAAGCGCAAAGCCTTCGCACCTTGTGTAATACCCTATGGAATTTCCCAATTTCGGCGACCTTATCTACCGACCCGATGACACCTATGAATCTTCGCGGCGCCTCCCCTTGAAATCCATCGGCGCGAATCAGTCACCACCGTAACTGCATTCTTCAAAAGACAGCTAATTTGGCCCCCCATTTACGTGTAAGACGGGCATCTATCACTGCGTCTCGGCATTTCTTCCAATTTACCGAGTACTATTCCTCTATCGGAAGATTCAATGAATGATAACGAGCCTAATAAATACGGAGTCGGCTCCCCGAATGGCCGTAATTAATTTAATGGATTTAGACAAAGAAATATGTACAATGAGATAGTGAGATTGATGGCGAGGCTCTATGTTGTTTTGACCATTAGCAGATGTCGGGATTCGAGTGGGTGGCGCGGTTTATTTTTTCTGAGCGCCGGCAAGAGCGCGGCACTAATGAAGGCCAGTCCTGCGCTTCTAACGAGCTATAACGCTGCACTTCCCGTTTATTATCCAGCCTGTAATCTAGCATCCGTTTGGCGTAACCCGGCCCGGGCACAATTAAACACGTTTAGTAGGCCAAAGAAAAACGCGCCTCTGCAGACCCGACGCCACGCTCGCCTTTCATGCGACCATTTTAATTTCTAATGCACCAACTAATGTATGTACATAATGTTGGAGTGTTCCACGAGCTATGCAGATTTCCTAGTGTATCTTTGTTGGACTTTGTGCGGATGTTTCCTCTAGCATTAACATAACGCGGTAAAAAGTCTCCACGAGCCGGATCTCCCGAGGAAGGGTAGCGTCCACTGGTCTATATCTGAAATCAGCGCAACATAAATTAGCGGACAGGTTGCGTGACGGACCGACTTAGCAACATCGTCTCCTTATCGTGCCCCGGAAACCACCCAACTAACCGCTCTATATATTCTGGGGCCACAAAAAAACCGACCCTAAAACCCACCGCGAAAAGTTCACATTTCCCCGAAGCGACATATTGAAACGTCCACCTCGAAATCCAATTTCGACTCTATTCATAAAAGCAGACGGTTCAAATCCACGTTCTGAGGACGGCGATCACCGACAACAAATAAGGTAACATTGCCAGTATGTCAACATAAATAAAGCTGAGTGTCCTTTAACGAAGCAGACGTTGACGTCGGGACACTAATAAAGCCAGCGCAGGACAATGTGGACTTTACAGCTTTAGAGTTAAAATTGAGATTGGATATGTGCGCGCGAGGGTAGTAAATGAAGGCTCGCATTTAGCGGTCGTGGTGGTAGTGATATGGGTGGACTTCCTTTGTCTGGTAATCTTATCAGCGTGGCAGGCGGCCGCCCGTCTTGACATGATACATTGCTCGGCTATACATTTTGCATTCGCGTCTATGTTCCGCAGTAACTCCAGGAGTCGAAACTAGGGCTTTCTAGGTTGTTTTGGTTTGGGTAATTTATATTCGGGGCTGTGAATCAATCTCCTCGGAAAATCGGAAGATAAGCAGGTATAAAGCTCCGAGCAGCGAACAGTCTGTTAAAATGAAACCGTAATTATATTACCCTGAGTCAACTTTTAACCGGAAGATAGCGTTCCATTACGGCATCAGATAAAGAATGCTTCAGAAATTATTGATAAGAACGCGGAACCGAACCCACTTTTTATAATGAAAGTCAAACAGCCGGGCAGATGGTATCTCCTGATTGCAAGCAATCACTATGGACTATGGATATTCATTTGCATCACAAGGGGTGTTACCGATCTTGAAAGACCGCGTTCCATACCGCTATTTCCACTATCAAGTTACTTAGCGTAGGGTTTTCCAGCATTCTCTTTACTGATGAGATGTTTTGCTTTCGTGATACAAGATTTCCCAAAATTCCGTGAACCATTTTTCCTCATCTGCTCTCAGATTCATAATAAGTTACTCATAGTTAAAGGTCTTTAAGAATTTGAAGGCATTAAGGGCTAATGAGCCGTAGGGCCGATCGATGGACGCCGGAGATAAGTCTTCCGATGGCGTATCCCTTCGGGCGAACTTTGAATACACCTCTTTCGGACTATCGAAAAGTTCCCGATAATGGATTTGTTCCAGGACTCAATTGTTCCACGATGAATGGGTACTAATTAAAACGAAGTCACGACGCCGGACTAACTTCCCGATTGTTTCCCAACTATAAATCGCAGAGCTGGTCTCCCGTATAAATATTGTACCGAACGTAGAACTTTGGTGCTAAATTTAAAATAGAAATTGGGGAATTGGTTTCGACTGGTTTGTACAGTCCAGAGCAGAAGTAGGTGCCCGTATTTCGCAGTTTGTCGCTCTTATTCCGAGGAGTATAAGAGTCATAAGCTGTCAACATTTTGCAGCTTTTGCTATTTCTGTATAAAGCTTAAGTGTTTTTGCGCATAGCTAGTTTCGCCGTTTGCGGACCGATATGAGTGTGCATAAATAAAGGTTTGTTGTTACTTGTTACACTTACAGCACCGAATCAAGATTAAAGGGGTACATGGTGAAATGGTTTGGGAATGTCGAGGCAACGAGTTTAAAATTGTGAGCACGTGTCGCCGCCTGAGATTGCCTAAGCATCGCCCGCGTGCGTCCTGCGTAATACATCAACGTCTGCGGTTATGAAACTACCTGGAAGGAGATATTTTGACAGTTTAACCTTAACGTTTACGATGGAGACTAACTTTTTTTGGAGACTGCAGCCAATAATCCTATTCACAAAAATCCTCTAAGTTGTTATTGACTTCGTATGGTAACATATTGATAAGTATGATACAGCAAAATAGCAGGGCTGGTCGCAGCGTAAGCCCGTGTTCGCTTAGGCACAAGCGCGGGAGCAAAATGTTCCATGATTATTTTTTTACAACATCACAAGTCACCAGATAATCATGTTTAGTCACAAAAGTCAGTAAAAACAAAACGCCGTATTTTCTGAATAGAAAACTGTTACACTATTTTCTTTTCGTTACTACGAGAATGGCAATATATAAAATTGTGTACACCTGTTTGCTACGGATTTCAGAACCTTTATTTCTTCTACACGCATCGACGGATAGCTTTGTAGAGCACAAAGATTCTGCTATGTCAATACAAAAAGGCCCTCGTACATTATATCTCGCTTTTACTGTACAAAACATGTCGTAAAGCCGAGAAATTCTCGCAAAAGAACTATTTGCTCGGCAGTGGCTGAGATAGGATTAGCGTCCATTCCGTAGGCTACGTTCCGGAAAACCACAGTTTCTCTGTTGCAAACACGCTCTGTAGCCGCGGCGATCGCAATAAGAAATCACGTTTGATCGCGCGCCGGCCGCAAATGAGCCGAAACACACCCCCTTTATCTTCCAATAAGTAACCGCTCCCTCCCAGGGAAATACGGACACGAAACACCGCGGCGAATGCCAGATGGCTCGAAAAATATAAAAACAAACGAACTGGAATATGGATAGTGGCCTCTATCTGATTGTGATTCAGCTTCATGCATAGACGAGTCTGCAAATATGGCTCCTATAAAATAACGGGAAGGCGGCGCCGGCCGTAAAAACCGTTTTTTCTGTTACGTAAACAAAAACCGAAAAACAGATCGAGGTCGACCCGCAGAAGGCAATTTTGGAAAAAGTAAAACGGGGGAAAAGTTCCGCACAAATCCCACGGCGACGTTCAAAATCGCGTTCCCTTTTTAAAGTTGAGACGATTCGCGTAACGAGTGTCGAATTCTCGGGCCCCGGGGCCCCCTCCCGGAGACGAAGTGTACCCCAGAGGTGGCTCTGTAATTACCCGCTATTACAGACAAAAGACACGATCCGTCCGATTACCATAATTCCCAAGCCCCGAGACGGGATATAAATGGGCCACATTTTGTAGTAGCACGAGGTCTGACGTGTGTATTAATGACTATACTTGTCCTCTTAAATTAGGTGAGGGATCTGGTGATTTAGTTTTTCATTGGCGGTAGGAGGCCGACGGATCGCCGAGTCCCGGCCTCTGTACATACACATTTATCCTCGCTGAGGGCGTTAGAAAACAAATTACCCCGTTTAGTTGATGCTTAACTACTTTTTATACGCGAATGATTTACGCGGGTCAGTGCTACCGCATTTCTACGTCGATTTTTTTACGTTAGGAAGGTGTTCAAAGGCCTTAGCAACCCTAATTACTCTTTTTCAAAAATAACTATCTGTGTTGACAATAATGTTAACCCTCACTCCTGATGGCACATACCGAGCAGAGTCATTAAATAGATATAAACTTTTTGAACTATTTTTCTGTTCCTTTATTAAAATGTGAATGAGCCAAATTAAATAGCAGACCACAAACTAATGCCAACTTTTTATATACGAAAACATCGGGTGTAATTTTAAAATAACTTCATTTATCCGTAATTACTGCCAAGAGAATCGTTTCAAAGGGCACCCACAAAGGGCTGACGGTATTATCGAGGAGTTCGCCATTTTCTTTTCCGTTAGGGGGGCGATCGCGAAAAAAAACAACACAAAAACCCTTTTAAAATTAATTGAGTTTTCTTGCGGCTACATCGGCCGCTACAATAAATTAATTAACGCTTGAAGGAATCCTTAAAATTTGTCGAGGATCAAAAGTTGGTTGCGGGGCGCGCCGTCGAGATAATACTTCGATTTTCCATTAGGCTATATTAGCGATGGGAGAGGCCTGCCCATCACAGTGAACTCAATTGCAGAACCAGTAAAACTGTGTTAGTTATGCAGGGAAAAATATCAATAACCCGTTAATAAACGTTATTTAAGTAACTGCTCTGTGGGAGCACCTTTATATTATACTTTTTGTGCTATAATACATAAAGGACCGTTCAAGTATTACGTAACGCAATTTTTGAAGATTTTTGAACTTGCGAGAACAAATTAAAATGACGACCAGACTAATACAATCGAGGGATTCCCCGTAAAATGTAAACTAAAAGGGTTGCCAATTTGGGAGTTTTAATTCCCAAATTTTTTATTCATTGAAAGAAACAATGTTCCGTAATGTGTTGTAAGAAATACCCCCTCCCGCCCCTGTAACGCATCGTAATGTTTTACGAGACCCCCCCTCCGCCCCAAATTGCGTTACGCATAGAATTGTAACAAGACTAGAAGGATAGTTTCCGTACTGCTGTCACCTCAAATTTGAAGCACAAATTTGATTTTTCAACTTGGTACTACGTACGTAGTATCAACATAAAAATCCTAATTAATGTTACCAGTCACAACCTATTTCCCAAAAACATGGGAAATGGTTATTGTAGTAACTGTACTGGTTTTAGTAGTACCTAGAAAAAAGCTTACAAGTATCTACCAAACTGTAATTATAAAATTAGTCCGCAAGTAATTATAATTAAATTAAGGCAGTGAAAAAATGATCAAGATATTTAAAATAAAAAAGGATTTATGATTTTTCAAGCTTATTTTATTCATGTCACAGTTATTAAATTAAATTAAATATTATGTATCTCTAGAATGAATTAAGTTTTGCATGGTCATTTTTGAAATCATACTAGATTGTGACATGAATGGCGTGTACAGATAACCTTGATACCATTGGGAAACACCTTTGGTTTTTATTGAATAATTCTAAATTAAACAAGACAAAGCAATGTTTGACGATTCAATATACTGTAGAGACACTGCTTCACGCTGTAAACATCAGTAGCAACCGATTAAATTAATCAGTCGGAATAATCAAATCTTACAATAAAGTTGAAATGGGGAAAATATTTTTCTTCATTATCAGGCAACACTGAGTATTTTAATAAATCGTTTGTATTTTTAGCTTATAAAACACAAAATACTATGAAATATTGGATGCTTTCCTTTGAAAAGTGATGTTATTACACTTCTTATGCTGTTCCGAATTATTATGACAAAATTTAACAGCACAAATCGTCATAGTAAATTAATTTTCGCGAGATGCGTTCAACAGGCATTGACATTGACGACGCGGAGCGGTGCGGGCGTTTGGAGCGTACGGCTCCTTTGAGCTGCTTCAAATTGTGGGCTCAGACTAGGTTTCTAGTCTATGTTCTTGTTATAATTCTATGGCGTTACGTAATAATTGAACGCTGCCTAAAAGGAAAAACTTTCTATACAAGTTTGTGAGCCTGAATGTACCTACGTCCGAATCTGTAGGTTTTTCCCTTCTTCCACGTGATCACGAGTCACGGCGCGTTGACCTATGTAACAACTACCTTAGATAAAATTACTACCTGGTACTACCTCTCATTTATCCGCTCAGTCTCACTCTCCACTCTGTCCAGCACACTGTGCCCGGCACTCCCGCGGTTCGAGCAACGGCTCCCGGCCCAATACATTTCCTTCCTAACTAACCAGCGGAACACGCGATCTTTGATCCATTTGAACGGGCCCATTCCCTGTATTTGTTTACGACCAATTACGGCAGCAATATTTGCCTCTAATTGAATTTTGACTTGTGAATTTTCGTGGATAGAATTAATTAAATTTTTCCGCTGCTAATGCGCGCGACGAGGCTGATTAATTTTGTTAAAGCTTTTAGCCGAACGAGGTCGCTTTGATGGCAGCTTTCGTCGTAACGTTTCCAAGTTGCGATCTCTTGTTGACTCGCAAACTTACAATATAAAGTTGTGTTTGGTTGCTCTGCCCTGGAATCAAAAGGGCTCCGTCGCTAGTTAAACTTATCTACCTACGGGAAGACTTTTTTCTTAATATACCTAAGTACTTAGATATTGTTGAGGTAATGATTTTGAAAGTGTAACCGAAGTTTGCAAGGTCAGACGGCAATCGCTGCATTGTTTACCAAATTTGCCAAATCGTGGGCGCGTACCCCGTATTTTTTTTGCGTTTATTTATTAATTACACAAGCAACAAACATTGGGTAAGATAGTAATTAAAAAACCACTAAGGTTTAGGTACTCTTGACTATCGAGTTTACAATATTACCTACTATTTTATAGTGTCGTACATGGTATATCTATCTATAACAGAAATAAAATATATGAAATTGCGATTGAAAGAGTACCTGAGTCACTTTAGCACGTTACCTCAGTTAAATTAAGCGACATGTTTAATTACTTATTATTAAATAAATAAATTCATACAACATCTCATACATTAACCTGATTTCGTATAAGTAGCTTAACAAACAGCGTAACGTAACATATAGTTCATAAATATTTACGCAATTTATTATAAACTTAACTACACTGTCTTAAGAGCAGTAAATGTTCAGTATGCAAGGAAAACTACACACACTAAGTAAGTAATGGAGAGTATCACATGCAATATGCTCCTTTTGAAATAAGTTTAGACTTTTATTTTCATGAGCTACCTGTACCTACCTTATAAATGGATCCTTAGAAATTTCCGTTTCTTTTCTTCTTACTAGTTGATCTAGTTTTCCTGGCTAAAGGTTGCGAAGGCCAATCGGCAGTCACTTCATTGCAATTACCAGAATACCACAATTAACCAACCTTGATCATGGTCCAAGCGCACCCCGGGCTCCGAAGCGCGGTATGGATGCCTCCGGAAATGACTCCCTGAGATGCCTCATGGCTGGAGTTCATACATGCCCCCTGATTTAGGAACGCGCGACCAGCTTGAGGTATAGCTTCTCCAACCAGACAGCCCAGCTTTAGCGCCTTACAGTAACTTCGGCTGGTGGAAAAGACACGCTGAGATAGATCATGACTAACCAGCCTTTCTCTTTGCCCCCAGGTTGCCTGCTCGAAGGATCCCGTCCCCCACCCGATGTGCCCCCGCGCAACCCGACAATGTCTCGGCCTAAACGGCCGCATCACCGGGAACCCGGCGGACTTGGCCGACTTCGAGCCTTCCTGCCTGGTTCGGACTCCTTCAGGAAACTTCTACGTGCCTTCAGGTGAGAGCATTTTATTATTCTAAAAGATAATCTAGAACCCGATTCCTTTTACTACAGTGCACGTCCATGGACGGCGGTCCTTGCTTGCCTACCATCAAGTGACTCTTTTGCCTGCCTCCCTTTTGCATTATCCAACAATTCTTAGAGTATTCAAAAAGTAAGGAAACTTACCTTTTACAAAAAAGGGAAAAGAAGATATTTAAAGGCGTCCTCTTCCTGGCAATAGTAATAAGGTGGGGGTAAAAACAAAAACTAAGCGTAAAAAGTTTAACATCTTAAAACCTTAAATTAGTCGTTAATGTTTTGTCAATCGAACCTTTTTTATTAAGGTAATCCTAATAGCAGGTTAATTTCTATAATAATATCTATTTACATATAGATAGAAGGATTCACAACCTTTGTGAATTCTAAGTACCATAGCACACTTGCTATGGCTATTGCTTAAGCAACTGCTTTGGCTGGGGTCATATCGATGTATGTGCCGTTATCTAATTTCTACTTGTACAATCAATGTTTACCGTACCAATTACAGGGGACATCCAAAAGAACCCATCCATGGATTACAAGTCAAACTCCTCGTGCAGTAGTCCCGGGAAGCAGGACAAGAGTACCCTGGAGAGAATGGACCGGGGCGACCGGCCGCACCCGGCGTTCGGCACGCCGGTCCCGGTGTTGCCCGTGCGCAACAACTTGAGGGCCACTCACTTCCCCCCCGCAGCCTCACGGTTCCACTTCAGGAAAGGCCTGTCTTCGAGGTGCTCGTGGAAATGCACCGCTATAGTGTTTATATTACTCTTCGTTCTTCTATTAGCCATTGCCTCTTATATGTCAGGTGAGTTCTTCAAACAAATTACTATTAGAAAAATAACTCTGTAATCAGCGTTCCAAATTAATTTTATTTACCTGAAGACAAAACCAGATAAACAGACCACTTGATTGGTATCGTCTACAATTAAAATCTACCTCACACTTGCGCACTCCTATATAATTTCTTACAATCTTGAATCAGTTACATCATTTACTACTTACTAGTTCATTCAACTACTAAATCCAATATAAAATGGTCATGTTCAGCTAAAATTATTTTGTGGTATTCTAAATAAGGTTTTTGTCCACAGCCTCGTACTTTGTCAACTGGTCATATCAAACCTCAAAAACCTGTACAGTGCTCGTTGGTGAATCAACTGAAATGTTCCCGGCGTCGAAAGCCACGACGCTGGAATCAAGTAACAAGTCTCTAGCGAGACCGCATCAGAGCTCCTCCTCTTCAGGCTCAGGTAACGAGGAATCTGGCCCTCACTCTCGCCCTCGTAGGAGCGTAGACGGGCATGCTTCTGTTTCACCTTCTGTTTTTTCCATGGACTCTTCCACTGCTGTAGATATGCATGAACTAATCACTACGCCTCCTGTGAGCACTATTAGTTTAGAGCATGGTGTGACGCCGGCTTCTGATGAGGTCACTCGGCCAAAAGAAGGGGACGGTTCTTTCGCCGCTTTCGTTTCTAGCAGTGTTAATGTATCCGTTAGAGCTGGTGAACTAATCGATGATAATACTGAGCTTGGGTCTTCATCTCATACTGAAATACATGTAGACGGAACCACTTCTGTAACAACAAGCTTAAAGGGTGATAATAAATCTAATACTCTCACTAATACCGTGACCGAAAGTATCTCTACTACTACCAAAGCTAAAACAGACGTTGAACAACCACCTGAAGACGTGCGTATTAAGGATGAAACAGAAATAAAAAAAGATGAGAGTGATATTGCTTACGATCCTGAATCAATGCAAGGTGATTCGTATCCATCGCTCTACTCATACGGTATTCAAAAGCTTCAGTATCTAAAATTACTAACCAGATTAAACGCAGTTTTATCAAATGAGTCAGTGGAAAAGGAGACTGATATAAACAGGGTAGAATATGTGAGTGTTAATAAACCTAGCAAACCGAAAAATACTACTGTAACAACTGTTATTCCTACACAACAAGTGAAAACAGAAACTGTAACAACTACAGTAACACCTATCACAACAGAAGAGTCACAACCGGCCACAGATGAAACTTTAATCACTTCGACGGTGAAATTAATGACCACACATATTCCGCATGTTGAGACCACGCAGTCTGCACCGAGTGTCACTAATCCTAACCACATTGTAAATAACATAACTAGAACCACTGAAAGGACCGACGAGGAATATACAACTGTAAATATCGCAACTGAGTCAAAATCACCAGAGGTCACATCTAACCCAAAACACGTGTTGATCAATTTGACAATTTCGGCTGACGCCGCAGACAACGCATCTTATAAACCACTTTATTCTTTAACAGTGACAGTTCCTACAGTTGGAGATAGTAATGAGATACCAACTGTAAAGATTACTCCTATGGAAATGGAACCAACCGCGCCCACAAACTTTAATAATCCTGCAAAAATTGAAACTTCAACCAAATTTAACCAACCGGTCATCACTGAAGCTGACTTCGGTGGAAGCTGTGAATGTTCCTGCCCCGTTTGTGATGATAGCGTTACTGATGACTTTTACTCTGATTATTCTGATAAACTTACAACCGAATCTCCTATACCTCAATCTACAACTGACGCAGTTCTTAACAATACAGAAGATGCTAATTTTACAAATTCTGCCACTATACAAACAGAAAATAGTACAGAATCTACCACCGAAAGGATCTATTCAACAGCGGAACTTGCTGATTCAACAACTGATTACACGACGGAATCAGAACTTGGAATATCTACAACCGTACTTCCGAAGTGCGAATGCCCACAGGTTAAATGTCCACCCATACTTATCCTGGAAGGTGAGGTCGTTGGACTTGAATTCAATCAAAGATAACTTACTAACGTTCACAAAAATCATCGGTTAGGGGTTTACAATCGACACTACTATCGGTTTTAACGTACTAATATGCATGTTTTAATACCTATGTTTAGGGGGAATTCTCTTGCTAACTGCTACATATTTTCAAATGCATGACGTCATGTGTCTACTTCCTTCCCATTTGGGCGTATTTGCATAGTTCCTAGATATTTAGTTTTAGATAGTAATAGGTGTACAATACTTGTAAACTTGTACGTAAGTATCTATATGTTTAGAAAATATTATAATATTCATCACATCTCCGCATGTTTAATAAAATTCATTGTGTGTTTTCTTAATAAATTTGTATACTAATTATATTTATAATGTTATAGGTGCGCGAACATTCCCAGCGCAAACGTTCCCGCCTGACGGGACAACATTCATACAAATTAAACTAGGCGAAAAATTATCAAAAGAAATCCCTCCATATAGTTACTGGAACGTCCAGTTCTACCAGTCAGAAGCCTCTTACGTCAAGTTTGACTATATGATTCCTAGAGGAGCATCTATAGGCGTCTACGCTAGAAGAAACGCTTTGCCAACTCACACGCAGTATCACTTCTTGGAAGTTTTGAGCGGGTTCAAGGCTAGGACAACAAGAGCGTCACATGTAAGTAAAAAAAAAATCTACTTTTATGCCTTTTATAAAATATTAAAAATCCAGAGTAAGGTTGTTGATACGGTTAGAACTAGAAAATATTTTGTCTAAGATATTGGTTCCAACTTTTATCGATTGAGTCTCCTGTTTGGATTGGTGCAAAGTTTAACATTGGACAACATTTCATATTTTTAACATGTCCATATTGTTTTTTTATATGAAAGTAGACATAAAATGAACAGACCCATATTTTTTCTTTTTTCAAAATTTGTCCATTTTCATGCATAAAATAATTATTGAAATTCTTTTTATTCTAAATAGACGTAAGCGCCAAATGACGTCATCGGACGGCTGAATACAGCGATATTCCTTTGCTTATCATTTTTTTAATAAAAAAAAGGTACTACTGTCAAAGGTAAATAATACTAGTGTCAACATTGTCAACGTCATTCATACATTCAACGTTGTCAAGTTGTCTTTTTTTTTGACAGTTACATGTCATGGGTTTGGCATTACGTAAATTTAAAACTATAATGTGCTAAGCAAAGAAATATTTTACATTCTGCCGTCCGATGACGTCATATTACGGTTTTTAGTTTTTAATTTTTTTCTCAGTAAATTAGCAATATAAAAAATGAATAAATATATATTCGAGCAGCGGAAAAGTAAACATAGAATTGGTATTTTTTGTTTCAGAGCTTAGCAATTTTGAAATGTTGTCCTTTGCTGCATTATAAGTTTGAAATCGAAGTTTCTTCGTACAATTTAATAAATTTAAATTTCACCAACAGCCGTCAGTAAAGAAAGAGGTAACCCACTATATGGAACAAGGGCACTGGTTCCTATCCTTGTACAACGACGACGGCGACCCTCAGGAGATCTCGTTCATTGCTGTCACTGCGGAGGACATGACGCACAACTGTCCAAACGGCTGCTCCGGCAAAGGGGAATGTCTCATGGGACACTGCCAGTGTCAGCCCGGCTTCGGCGGGGACGACTGTAGCGAAAGTAAGTCACGAACAGATTTGTAAAAATAATGGGTTTTTAACTTTCTCATTCCACTTAACATCTCATTCGTCGTGAGGTACTTAATTGATTTGTTGACTATTAACTTAAAGATAATCTTATCTCATAATGTTATCCTTAGCGAAGATTTAATGAGATTAATTATTACAGTTCGCCACTTAGTTTGCTTAAAGGTTATTACAAAATTTAATAATGAAAACAATTGTTCGACTGAAAACAGTTTTCGTGAAAAATTACGTAATCCGCTGTTGAATAAAGCAAATAAATCCTATTAAATAAAGTTTGCGTTCACAAAATAAGAGCGTTTAATTAAAACGGTCCTTGTTTACAGGCGTGTGTCCAGTACTGTGCAGCCAACGAGGCGAATACATTAACGGCGAATGTCAATGCAATCCCGGATGGAAAGGCAAAGAATGTTCCTTACGACACGATGAATGCGAAGTCCCCGACTGCAATGGCCATGGTCACTGCGTAAATGGGAAATGCTCCTGTGTCCGAGGGTACAAGGGAAAGTTCTGCGAGGAAGTTGACTGCATTCATCCAACTTGCTCTGGGCACGGATTTTGTATTGAAGGTGGTTGCGTCTGCAAGAAAGGCTGGAAAGGACTTGACTGTGCCACCATGGATAAGGATGCATTGCAATGCTTGCCCGACTGCTCTGGTCATGGAACCTTCGATGTCGATACGCAAGCTTGCACTTGTCATGCTCGGTGGTCTGGAGACGACTGTTCTAAAGGTAAACTTAAGCTCACTTAAACTTCAATCTGAACTTCGATATAACTTCTGAACGTTACTCATTTTTATTTGCAGAAGTGTGTGACTTAGACTGCGGCCCCCACGGCAGATGTGTCGGGGAGTCTTGCGTCTGTGACCCCGCTTGGACCGGAGAATTCTGCACGTCCAAACTGTGCGATGCTCGCTGCAGCGACCATGGTCAATGCAAGAACGGCACCTGTCTCTGTGTTTCTGGATGGAACGGACGGCACTGCACTCTGGAAGGTTGTCCTAGAGGCTGCGCCGGTCACGGCCAATGTAGGGTGGCCAATGATGGCCACTGGGAGTGCAAGTGCTTCGACGGCTGGGATGGTCCGGACTGTACGACCTTGAAAGAACAGATCTGCGACGATTCTAAAGACAACGACAAAGGTAAATTCGACAAAGGACTTAAAAGATAATTCAGTCCCATGAATATAAGTTAGTACGTACAAAGTATTTAACATGAAATCTTTTGTTTAGATGGTCTAGTTGATTGTGAAGATCCAGAGTGTTGTCAAAGCGCTGCCTGCAAAGGAAGCCAGTTGTGCGTGTCTTCACCGAAACCAACTGACATTCTTCTCCGGAAGCAACCCCCGGCCATCACCGCATCGTTTTTCGAGAGAATGAAGTTCCTCATCGATGAAGGTAGTCTCCAAAACTACGCAAAACAGGAAACGTTCAATGAAAGGTAAGATTCAGTGTTCGGTGTTACTCGTTAGATATAACTGTAATTGTTTGTTTCCAAGGATCTGCTAACGTAAACAACTTTTATAGTCCTCGTATTTTACGTGAACAGATCCTGGGCAAGATAATACTAACTTGTTTATTCATAAGGAAATAATAAAATATCTGTTATATAAGATACGCAATGTTGTGCCCCAGTCAATCCCAATGTTTTATTTACATTATAAGAGTGTTCCACATTGCTTTACTTTCTGTTTCTTACACGTTCTATGCGAATCTGTGTTTATGTTTAACAACTCAAAATTCTTACCAAAGCTCTCACAGATCGGCACTTGCATGTTATTTTATTTATATATTAACTGATACACCTACGTTTAGGGCGTGTTCGTTAAAATTAACATTTTATTTCCTCCTAGATTAACGATAACAATAAATCCAATAATGATACTTACTTATTCTTTGTCATTTCTCTCGCCTTTCTAACGCTGCGCAGTATGTTTTGGAATCACTTCAACACGAGGTAAGATTTGTGAACCAGGAGTTGTGTGTTACACTTAGACAGAGTACTCATTACTATATGAATTAGATACAACATACCCGTATATATATTTATGTATAACTTAATTGGCATATATAATTTATATATTAGTAATACTGCTGTCTGCATGCATATGTTATGACCTTTTGTTGTGTCCTGTGATTGTGTTACGCTTTTTATTTAATGATATTCGATATTAATATCTTTAGTCCAGGTAGGTAGAAATTAATAAAACCACCATCATTTGAAAACGTAGATGAATCTGGTGATTGGTATTCTTCACTGTGTAAGATTTATTAGATATAGAGCTACCCTAAGAGTAGACTTATGTAAATGAGATTGCACCTTGACCATAAGTAGAAATATTAAATTACATTGTAAAAAGGTCCCCTATCCTTTAGAATTAAATAAAACACCTACATATATTGAAGAATCTACTCTAATCGCTGTTTTCGATGTCTAATGACTACTAAATAGCGGTTACTGTTAAAATATCTAATTATAAAACTCTAACAACACTTAATGAGCACATAAATAGTCCATACTAGAAGGCGTTTAATTGATTGTTTCGAAAATTCCTTTACGAAGTTCAACTCAACTAATTCTTTCAAAAGTACTAAGACACAAAATTCTTCATCATTATCATTGAACTTTCCAGCCGCTCAGCCGTCATCAGGGGCCGCGTGGTCACCTATCTCGGGTCAGGGTTGGTGGGTGTCAGGGTCTCCACCTCCACTCCCCTCGAGGGCTTCACGCTGACCAGGGAAGACGGTTGGTTCGACCTCCTTGTCAATGGTGGAGGCGCTGTGACCTTGCACTTTGGAAGGTCACCGTTCAAGAGGTCATCGCAAGTTGTTTTCGTGCCTTGGAATGAGGTTTGTATCATGTGACAATATCACAACTTATGAGAGTTAACTGAAAAGAGAGCATGAATCAAGATATTAGAATTACAGGAATTAAGACTCAATGAACTGAATGATGAAATTTTAAACATTAATTTAAACTAATTGATATTATTCCACCAGCAGATATAAAATTACCTTGATGATTCTCTTACATCAGGAGAGGCAAATAGTAAACTTTGAAATTGAACCTATGAAATTGCCATATTTTTTCTAGACACCATAAGATCTTAATAAGAAAAAAGTCACCCAACTTAAATTTTATTTTTATTTATGACTATATTTTAATGTAAATAAAATAGTATATACTTAGACCATATTAAATAGTTAAAACCTTAAAATTTAAAAAAAGTTAGTATAGAAAATACAATGAGGGTATTCGCGTGTGAAAAATCTGCTAGATGGCGTACTGTTACCAACCAACATCAACCGCATTGGTTGTTTAGTTTGTCAAGTTGACATTTTGACAGATCACGTTTAAAAATAACCAATCACATTGTATATGGATCACTCCTACTGTACTCCATCTAGCGGACACGCATAAAACCCTCATTAAGAAAATCGCCATACGATACGGCAATTTCATAGGATAAGACCTAAATTGATTCCCCCTAATTACAAATCGCGAACTATGGATAGTCCCGAAACAAAATTCGTGCCAGCCCGCTTTAACATTGCGTCTTGGAAGGGGATGGCATGAGCTTTAGTACGGCTAATCACTTTAGATCGCGATTTATAATAAGGTGGATTGTGAATTGTGTCGGCGATTCCGATACCTACCTACAAACAAGTAAATACCTTTTGGTATCAATTTAAAGTTTTGGAATCAGGTCGATACGGTATGAAATGTTATCGGAAATTTATTTTCGTCTTGCAATTTATATTTTTTTCAAATAACTCCTATATCTACCTATTTAAAAGCTCTTTTAAATCAGATATCAGGAGCAGGAGCGTAGGCGCTAGACGCACTTGATTCAGTCATTATTAAACCAAACGACTTTCCCGAAGTTTGTGTGCAGCAATTAAATTTTTTGCTCGCCGGAAACATGCGAACTGGCGATTAAAGCGACATTACCATTTTTAAGTCTCAATTTTGTTTAAATTTGACTTTTTAGAACTTCCTGCTGATGTGGTTAGTAATTAAATAATTTATGACGCGCGTTTTGTTCGGTTGTCTGCACGAGCGTGGAGTTATTTCATTTCATCATCATCATCATTTCAGCCAATAGACGTCCACTGCTGGACATGCCTATGTCCACCAATGTTCTCCACACAGATCGGTCATGTGCCGCCCGCATCCAATGGATGCCGACTAGAACGTCGGTCCACCTTGTGGAAGGCGCCACGGCAGCCACTTCCAGTACGTGGCCTGGCCTCCACTCGAGGACCTTTCCGCCCTAACGACCGTCTGTTCTCCTCGCTATGTGCCCTGCCCATTGCCACTTGAGACATGCAATCCTTAGGGCTATGTCTGTGACCTTAGTTCTCCTGCAGACCTCATTATTTCTGATACGATCACGCAAAGAAACTCCGATTACTTTATTTATTTGATTTCATGTATTACGGCAAATGCCAACTACGAGTACATTATGCGGGTGTTATAGTTAGTTACATCATCGGTGAACATCGACAAGTCGACACTAACTATCCTGTTGAGCCCTTAACTCCACGTTGATGTTACATATCTATGCAACAATTTATAGATAATATTTATTTTGTAATTTCGGTACCTAATGTATAAATTGTCCCAACGTCCTCTTAAATAGAGTTTTAGGGCAATGGCCGGCATCTAACGAGACTCCGTCTTTGGTTAATTGGAGCATTCATTATTAGGTCGTTAGTTCACCTAAAGATACTCTAAAATTAATCATAAGTAAAATAGGTATCAAAAACTGAAAATAACGAGAAACTCATCTCCTCAGGTTGTGATCATCGACGAAGTGATTATGACTACGTCAGACGAAAAAGGCGGCATGGGCCCGCCTCAAGCCTGCTTGGCGCACGACTACGATGCGATGAAGCCGGTGGTACTAGCCACCTGGAAGCACGGGTTCCAAGGAGCGTGCCCTGATAAGAGTGCCATATTAGCTGAATCACAGGTATGTGGTGTGAAGTTTCAAGAGAAGGTTTACCATAAAGTGAGACCTAAGCAACTCTTCTTGAAGAAAAAATTCTTCAGCGAAATGTGTATTCTATTCTTAAATTAATTTGGAATCTTGTATTCAAAAACTAAGAAGATCTTGGACCGTGGGAGAGCCACGCTGCCGCATGAATGGGCCGGCTTGACCGGAGTGATGCACAGAAACCGGCGAGAAGCAGCACTGTGCTGTGTTTCGCTGGGTAAGTGAGGGTACAGGAGGGGGGGGGGTTTAAAGGTTGGCAGCGCACTTGTAACTCTACTGGTGTCGTGAGTGTCCATGGGCGGCGGTAATCGCTTACCATCAGGTGATCCGTCTGCTCGTCTGCCACCTATCACATTAAAAAGAAAGATAATCTTCCATTAAGGTTATATCACGTGAAATACGTTCCCATTAATTCTCAAAATCCATACGAAATTCAAATACATTCATTCCACAGGTCGTCCAAGAGAGCCTCCAAATCCCTGGAACTGGATTAAACCTGGTCTACCACAGCTCGAGGGCAGCTGGCTACCTCTCCACCATCCAACTGCAACTGACTCCGGATAAAGTTCCTCCGACCCTCGCTCTCATCCGCCTAAGGATCACCATCGAAGGCATACTCTTCGAGAAGACTTTTGAAGCCGACCCTGTGATCAAATTCACCTACCCCTGGAACCGTTTGAATGTGTATAGGCAAAGAGTGTATGGTGTCACCACCTGCCTTGGTGAAGGTTGGCTACCAGTACACCGATTGCAAGGATATAATCTGGAATGTACAGACGACAAAGTTGAGCGGTCACGACATGAGCATCTCAGATGTGGGAGGCTGGAATTTGGATATTCACCACAGATACAACTTCCATGAAGGTAAGAACATTTTTATTGTCCGATGCTAAAATTGATCTCATGAAAATCTAAATAAATAAGGATAGAAATGGTTATTAAATAGGAGCCTATTCAGTCCATAACATCAATTTTAATCACTCGTCATTCAGAACTGCTAAAAAAACACAGTAAAACTAGAACCAGCTGCTTTTGGTGGTGTTCCCGAACAGATACGACCTGGTGACCTTCAAGAAAAGGGGTTCATCATAATCGTTTGTTGCATGCCACATTGGAGTACAGATTCTTATAAAATAATATAATATAGTACTTACATAGGTGTTTTAAAAGTACAATGTAGCGCCCTGTAAGGGCATTGCAATAGCTGAGGGCTTTACAGTTTATTATTTCTATTCATCTTTACCCATATTATTATAATGTATGTACTTAAATAGTATAATATTCGTTTGGACCATTGAAATTTATTGTTATGTAAACTACCACTATATCACATAAAGTATAAAATACAATTACAATTTACTATGTACTACTTGGATAAATTTAATTACTACCTATGTCATTGAACATAACACGATATCTAATATTTATTATCTGTAAGTATTATTTTTATGTAGTTGTTGGATGTTGATGTTATTCCTTCCTCGGGTGTTAGAGATATCTATGAGCATCGGTTATCACTTACCTTAAGTGTGCCGTCTTCTCGCTTGTCCGATAGTAATAAAAAAAACTTACATTGATAATGTACAACACCCACACAATAAAATAAGACCATAAGACTTGGTAACTAACCAGTACACGCATTCCCAGGTATCCTCCAAAAAGGCGACGGCGCCAACATCTACCTGAAGCACAAGCCCCGCCTCATCATCACGGCCATGGGCGACGGGCGCCAGCGCGCGCTGGAGTGCGGCGCCGAGTGCGCGGGCGCGGCGGCGCGCGCGCGCCTGCTGGCGCCCGTGGCGCTGGCCGCGGCGCCCGACGGAGCCATCTTTGTGGGAGACTTCAACCTCGTGAGGAAGATCAGCACGGACGGGACGGTGCGCACCGTGGTTAAACTCAAGTGAGTTTTCTAATTTTTTTATTCCACTTCAGATGTTAACCTTCGCTTCGAGAGTGATGGTGGATGATGTATATAGGCTGATACAAAAAATGTATATATCAGCCTATAACCACGTGTTCTACTAACCATTATGAACAACATTTTTTCTATCATTCGTGCATGCATCTATTTCGTGCTTAAAGAAATGTAAATGTTCCCACATACACCCTGTCCTCCAAAGGCCTCCATCATAGAAATCAAGTTATCGCTTGCTTGCTTAACCCGGGAATCGAACCCAGGACCCTGAGATTACGGTCCGGTACTTAAACCACTAGACCAACCGGGCGTCGTTTTTTTTTGTACTAAATTAACACAAAAGAGCCACTAAGATACGGGACAGAACGTAATGGCTTTTTTTTTAATTTTCCAGTGCCACTCGAGTGTCCTACCGCTACCACATGGCTTTGTCTCCTCTTGACGGCACCCTCTACATCTCGGACCCTGAGTCACACCAGATCATCAAGGTCCGCAACACCGACGACTACAGCGACCCCGAGCGCAACTGGGAGACGGTGGTGGGATCCGGGGAGCGTTGTCTGCCGGGAGACGAGGCCCACTGTGGGGACGGCGCACTGGCGCGGGACGCCAAGCTCGCCTACCCCAAAGGAGTCGCCGTTTCCATTGACAATGTCCTCTACTTCGCTGATGGCACCAACATTAGAATGGTAGACCGTGACGGGATCATTACGACAGTCATCGGAAACCACATGCACCGAGCCCACTGGAAACCTATCCCATGTGAGGGCACGCTAAGCGTAGAAGAAGTCCACCTGAGATGGCCCACTGAACTCGCCATCAATCCCCTAGACAACAGCCTACACATCATCGATGACCACATGATTCTGCAAATGGCCCCGGATGGCAGAGTGAAGGTTATCGCTGGCAGACCCCTGCACTGTCCGTCACCGTTGACCGGCTACGATATGGAGTTAGCAACGTATGCGACCCTGGTCATGCCGCAAAGTATTGCATTCGGTGCTGCTGGAGATTTGTACGTAGCTGAAAGCGATTCGCAGAGAATAAACAGAGTACGTCTCATCACGACTGATGGAAAGATTTCTTTATATGCTGGCGCTGAATCTAAGTGCAACTGTCTTGAGAGAGGGTGCGATTGTTTCGAAGCTGATCACTTCTTAGCATCAAACTCCAAATTCAACACGATCTCCGCAGTTATAGTAAGCCCCGATGGTATAGTTCATATCGCTGATCAAGCTAATTACAGAATACGGTCGGTAATGGCGAGTATACCTGATGCAAGTGGAGCGAGGGAGTACGAAATATACTCCCCTGACACGCAAGAGATTTACATCTTCAACAGATTTGGACAACATGTCATGACAAAGAATATTCTTACAGGAGAGAACAACTACGTCTTTACGTACACAGTGAATACTAGCAATGGTAAACTTAGCACTGTAACAGACGCCGCTGGTAATAAGGTCTTCTTATTACGTGATTACTCCAGTTTAGTAAATTCGATAGAAAATACTAAAGGTCAAAAGTGTAGGTTGAGAATGTCGAGGATGAAGATGTTACAAGAACTAAGGACTCCTGACAACTTCAATGTAACGTTCGACTATCACGGCACGACTGGGTTGCTAAAGGCCAAGTATGACAGTACTGGAAGAAGCTACATCTACAAATACGATGAATTCGGAAGATTGACATCAGCCGTAACCCCAACTGGTAGAATCATAAATCTCACGTTCGACCTCAGCGTAAAGGGCGCAACTGTTCTAGTCAGCGAAAATAATCGAAAACCAGTGTCGATACTCATAAAAGGCTCCTCAGTTCGAACAAAGGTCGGAGAAGCTGAAAAGAGGACCATCATTTCAACAGACGGGAGCATTTCAACAAGCATGCCCTGGGGTCACGTCATATCAACAGATACTGTTCCATACACTATTTTGTCTGAAATTGATCCTATCCTTGGAGAAAGCTATCCTGTGCCGGCCAAACAGAGGACTGAAGTTGGCGGCGATTTAGCGAACCGGTTCGAATGGCGATACTTCCTCCGAAGACTGTTGTCCAACAAAGGAAAGAGCAGCAAAGCAGTCGCACAGATAGGCCGTAAATTGAGAGTGAACGGTGAAAACCTACTCACATTGGAATATGACAGAGACACATCGACTGTCGCCGTGTTTATGGATGATAAGGTAGAACTCCTCAATCTAACTTACGACAGAACAGCGAGACCTGTCAAGTGGGGACCAAGAAGCGGCATCTTTGCAGAGGTGGAACTCGAATATGATAGATTCAATAGGCTAACTAGATGGAGCTGGGGAGATCTCAATGAAACGTACGTCTTCGATAGAGCAGGTAGACTGCACGAGATCCGCTATGGTGATGGTTCCTCTCTAGCTTACTCCTTCAGGGACATGTTCACTAGTCTTCCATTGAAGGTCACTACTCCACGAGGTAGCGATTATCTTCTAGACTACGATGACTCAGGTGCTCTTCAAAACTTGACTACACCACGCGGTCATATTCACACATTTGCCCTTATGACGTCATTAGGCTATTTCAAATACCAGTACTTCTCGCCTATGAACCGGCATCCTTACGAAATCTTGTACAACGATGACGGACATATTCTTGCAAAGATCTTCCCCCATCAATCAGGAAAAATACTATACGTCTACGATAGCACTGGCAAGCTAGAGACTATCCTGGCTGGAGCATCGGCCATTCACTATGTGTATCATGAAAATACGCATCTGGTTAAGAACGTAGAAATTACAGACCCAGACTATGAACTGAAACAAGACTACAAATATCACGCTGGTATATTGAAAGATGAGAAAATGAAGTTTAATTCCAAGAGCGGTCTTAACAACGCACATTTCAAATACCAGTACGATGGCAACGCTCGATTGTCGACTATCGATGTCAACATCAACAGCAAGGAAATGCCGCAGTTGAGGTTGAAATACAACCAGAATCTTGGGATCCTCGAAGGCGTCAGCGACTTGAGGATATACAGAAATACATTCAATCGTTCAGTGATGCAGGACACTAGTAAACAATATTTCACTATTACAGACTATGATGACCACGGTAGAATCAAATCAATCCTGATTAACATTAAGTCCTTCGACGTATTCAGGCTCGAATTAGAATACGACGTGAGGAACCGCATCAAGACGAAGAAGTTGATGATCGGAGACACGACATCGAACGAACGAATCAGTTACAACTACGATGGCCATCTAATGGAGGTGGTAGGATCGGAGGATGACTGGAAATACGTGTACGATGAGAACGGCAATGTTATTGGAGTCATCGAACATGGGGAGAAACGATACCTTGGCTATGACATTGGCGACAGAGTCGTTCAATATGGTGATATCGAGTTTAGCAGCTACGACGGCCGTGGCTTTGTGATCAGGCGTGGCGAGCAGAAGTACAGATACAACTCCCGAGGCCAATTCGTCCACGCTTTCGAGAGGGACAAGTTCCAAATGTGGTATTACTACGATAACAGGAACAGACTGGTGGCGTGGAAGGACGACAAGAATAACATCACACAATTCTTCTACACGAACCCCCAGACTCCGAATCTCATCACGCACATGCACTATCCCAAATCTGAAAAGACAGTCCGATTCCTTTACGATCAAAGAGACTTCCTTACCTGTATCGAGACTGAAGACCAACGGTTTTATGTTGCCACGGATCACAACGGTTCACCACTGGCTGTCTTCGATGTAAATGGGGAAATTATAAAGGAAATCAAGCGCAGTCCCTTCGGCAAAACCACCAAAGACACCAACCCTGGATTCTACGTACCTGTAGATTTCCACGGTGGCATATTTGACTACAATACCAACCTCATCTATTTGGACAATAGACTGTATGATCCTGTCGTTGGCCAATGGATGACGCCGAGTTGGGAACATCTGGCTACCAAGCTGAGTCTGCCAACGGATATCTTCATCTACCGGTTCAAGAATAACGATCCAATAAACAAGAATCAAGATGTGCCATACATGACTGACCTTGGAAGCTGGTTGCAGCTCTATGGATATGACTTGGAGAAGATGATGGGTTCCAGGTACATCACTGGCATGATCTTCCAACCAATGACGTCAGTGACAGCTCCACAACTTGCTCCTGACTTTGGTGTCATGTCTGGGCTGCAATGCATCATAGAAAAGGTATAGTTATTACAGCACTATCAATCTGAATTATCATCATAATAAAATGAGGTTATTACCTATTTCTAAGAAGAATTTGGATAGCAACATTTTTTTTACTTTTCAGGTGAATGACAAGCTATCGGACATAGACTTTGTGCCAACGCCGTTGCTGAAGATGGAACCGATCACAAGGAACCTACTACCTCGGGTAGTCGTACAAGCGCGGCGTGTTTGGCGAAGGCGTGCTGATCTCCAGGGTCGACGGGAAGGCGTTAATCAGCGTCGCCGACGGCGCCAACAGCGTGGTCGAGGACGTCATCACGACCGTCTTTAACAACTCCTACTTTTTGGACGTGCACTTTAGTATCCACGATCAAGATGTCTTCTACTTTGTGAAAGACAACTCGCTAAAGATCAGAGACGACATGGAGGAGCTGAGGCGGCTGTCTGGGAAGTTCAACGTATCCCAAGATGAAACGAACGACCAGGGCTTAGAGGTATGTATCCGATTTCCATATACAGGGTGTATCTGTGAACATTATGAACAAAATTTGTTCTATCACTTTTGGAAATTCGCATGAAAAATATCAACTTTTCATACAAATTCGGTCACGTGACTTGGTCATTTTGTATGGGGAGTCGAAAAAATTTTCAATGAATTTCGAAAAGTAGTTGAACAATTGATATCCAGAATGATTGGTAGAACACGTGGTTAAAGGAATGTAAATTTTCTCAGATACACCCTGTATACCAATCCAGCCATTACACTTGTTGAGATGATTCTGAACATGTAATCATGATCAACTTAGTCAGGTTCCACTGACCACTTTTTACCACGTACCTCAGTTCTGTGGAACGGTTTGGCTGCGGGAGTATTTCCCGACGGCTACGACTTAGGGACCTTCAAGAGAAGAGACCTACGTACCTGCTCTTTTTAAAAAAGGCCGTCAACACATTAGTGATCTCTCTGATTTCGCGGATGTTCATGCACGGCGTTGAATACTTTCCATCGGGTGACTAGCTTGCTCGTCTGTCACCTCTAGGATAAAAAAAAACAATTTTCCTAAAATTAGACGACAATCGTGTTGCCATGTTGTGTCCATTGACGGCGGTAATAGCTTCTGCCATCTGGTGTGTCCATCTGCTCGTCTGCCACCGATCGCATAAAAAACTAGTTGACAAATCTAGGATCACGGGTAAAAGGTTCCAAGCGTATTTCGTATGGAAAACGATCGTAAGAATGGCAAAACCAGTCAACCATTTCAAGTTCAGAGAACCAGATACGAGTAACATAAACTTAGCACTAGTTATTTGCAAACATGTTTAATGAACGTACCTCATTTCAGGTGCGAGTGCATGCAGTCGGCAAGGGCTCGGCGCAAGCCGTCATCGTGCTGCGCTACGGCGTGGAGCCCGCGCAGGAGCGGCTGAAGCTGCTGAAGCACGCGCACAAGCGCGCGGCGGCGCGCGCGTGGGAGCGCGAGAAGGCGCTGGTGGCGGCGGGCTGGGAGGGCCGCGGCGCCTGGAGCGAGGAGGAGAAGGAGGAGCTCATCTCGCACGGCGTCGTGGACGGCTGGGCCGCGCGGGACGTGCACTCCGTGGCCAAGTTCCCGCAGCTGGCGGACGACCCCGCCAACATCGTGTTCGTCCGCGACGGCAGGAGGAAACGGAGGAAGAGCGGCCGCGCGCGCCACCGCTCGTGACTCCACAAACGTGCCATAACTCGACGCCGTTCCGTTTCCCAGGCGAACACCCCCGCGGGTGTCACGCTGGCTAACTAAGGTTTTAGTTCTTACTTGTGTACTTTATAGGACTGAAATAGTTTCGACGGTCTGCCTCGGTAAAAAGTTGTGTAATTAGGAATGAACTTTTGTGATCGGTGTAGTTCTGATAAATAGAAAATGGGACTGAGAGAGTTTCGTGTGAGTGAGGTGGAATATTTTAGGACATGGATCGGATTCAGATGGAAAATGTTTTGTTAGTAGGCCATAGAAATGAATTACACGATTTGATTTTGCTTGTCGTACTTAGGCATAACTACCTAATCATTTAACCTCATGTACCCGCTTATTTTTAATGTGTTAGCCCTTTCATCATTGGACTGAAATATGAATCTCTTGTAACAACTCGCAACAGGGTACCGAGTCATAAAAACAAATTAATTAATAAAAACTAATAATACGTTAAACTGAGCATAATAATGGAACCAAAATACTCAATGCGATCACAATTTTTATTTACTAGTTTTTGATATTATTTTACAAAACTATTTTTACTATTTTTATCCTAACATGTACGCATATACCTACATCACCAAGTAGAATAATATCATTTCACAAATCAATGTATTCCTATCACATTTAGCCAAATATTTCGTTCTATCCATAAAATTAGGTATTTGTAAATAATAATATTTTATTCTTGTAGTTGTTCCTTTTTAATGTTAGACCTAAGGTCTTTTTTACTTCGCAATACTATTACTATTTAAGCAATAATTTTATATTTTTTATATTCCACGATAAGCGTCTGACTCTTCAAATTAATGATCCCTATACGTTTGCTTGCAACACTGCAGAACCCTTCCTCATTGAATTTGCAGAGATCAGAGCACGGGTCTGTTCAGTTCCCCAGCGACCCTCGGAGCGGTCCCGTAGCGTCAATAACCCCGTACAGTAGAAGGCCTCTAAATAGACAAATAAACTTAATTACAGAACGTTAATACGTACATTCTGCATGTGTTGTGCAATAATCGAATAGTAGGACTAACACTACCGTAGGCTCTGCTTCTAGTTGACTTATCGTGCTAAATTTTCTTCGAGACTGATTTTTTTTAACTACGTAAAGTGTGTTAACTACATAAGGCTCTATACGCGGCGACTTATACCCCTCAAACGATAAGTCAGCGAGAAGGAATTAATAAATAGTAATTAATAAAAAGTAGTTTAAATAGTATTTATGTCCATACGTGTCTCATTTAAATTGTGGTGTCTACTTCGTGTTAGAGGTACTAATTTAATGCTAGTTGACTGAGTGGCTGGTGATATGAGGCGGATGATATTTTTTACTAAAAAAGTATTTTGATGGGAAAAATGGAATTATTAACCCGGGTCCCAGCAATGGTGATATTTTGGCAAATTGTGACTAAACGAAGCAATACAGTTGTAATTGTAATACGTCTTATTCTTTATTTAGTATCATAAGGTGTATTTTTATTTAAATTAATAATATTATATTATATATTGTGAATGTAGTTATTGATTTTGCGGTGATATTTACTAGAGCAGTATAGTTATCTTTTTTATAATGTATAAAGAATTCTAATTTGTAAATAGGTACTTAAATGAGGACGTAATCTGTAAAAATATTGTACATATCTTTACGCTTCGATTATTTATAATGTAAACCGTTAAGAAATCTAGTAATACGGAAAATGTAATATATCGGACAGATAAAGGACAGAAATGTGTAGAAATATAACCATTGTTAACTTGTACCTACTGTCCACGGCCCCGGGCGGCCGGGCCTTCATGCCATAGAGCAAATATCGCATACCATAGACGAAGGTCACATCTTCAGAGGGCCTAGGCGAGAGCACTTTGGACTGTCCAACGCTGATAGAAACTTCTCAAAGGTAAAAATTATCTTGAGAAGTCAATTCGAATATTTTTTGTCACATTAAAAACTTAATAAAAATATTAAGTTTTTAAAATGATTATTTTTTTGTGTTTTCATTTGTTTTCCACCAAAATAACAAGATCTTAAAATAGTCATTACGAATAAAATTTATAAAAAATATCTAATTAATTGCATGATGCGTTATTCAGAACTTTTGCTCATAGGGATTGACACCAACAATCGCAATAAATCAGTGATCGGTTCAGATACTGAATGGACTATAATATAGTATAAAGTGCACTTGCCCATGGCCCCAGACGTACCATAGACTAATGAACTTCTAGATTGTTAGAGCTTGAGTGATGCGGTCTCACGAACAAGAGCATTTACATGTAGAACTGATTTTCCTTGTGCTGCATTTAATTTGTACTATTGTAGATACCGTGTGGACGGTAGAGCTTGATGCGTGCGAATTTGGTTGATCTATTAATTGCCGTAAAGCCCAAAAGTCCTTTTTAAAAGCTTAAACCAATTGATTTTCTATAGTGTCCGCTGTCTAGGCCTTAGGAGGATATTATATTCTACACAAACCGGAAACCCGGGATAACAAACAACTTTAAATATTCTATTTTCAATAAAAACGAGATGTGTTCGTTTTTATTAAAACTAAGTTAAATAACTTATTTTATCGCAATTTAATATGGCAATTTTTTTCACGAAAACTTTAAACGACTTCGATTGAATACTATTTATACAAATTATTATTTTCATTTCTCAATATATTTTATACTATTTATAAAATAAATTATTTCCATTTCTTAATATTTTTATCTGTTTTTAAGGTTCACTGTATAATCATTATCTTTTTTAATTTTTAACATTATGAATTCTAATCATGTTGCATTTATTTAGAATGAACTATTTTATAGATAGATTTTAAGAAAGAGCAATAGAAACAACTGAATAATAAGAAATGCCAATTCGCTTTGTCTCGTTATTCGTTCGTTTTCTCGTGTTGTTTTATCTGTTTTTAATGTATTTATTTGTTCTTAATCGCATCGAGCTCTACGGTACGCCTCAATGTGTATAGATAGTTACTGCCATACTCAGTTAGATCGGGAAGTGTGCGTGCTGTGTGGCAACGTAAGCATGTACAATAATAAATATAGAAAGTATTCTAATGGAATATGTAATAAAATATTAAAATAAAACACCTTGTTTTATTTAAAAATACCTATAAATATTTTAACTCTTCTTACGTAAGCAATTAAAATAGTTGTTCCATACACAAGAGTAATATTTACTTGGAGTGGGAAATGACTTAATTATTGGACTCGTGTATGGAACACTTATCTTTATTTGACTAAAGGTAGCATAATTGTACTTAAGTGCCCTTTTACGGATCTCGGATATTAAGACAATAAAATAAAATATAAATGGATTTGTGATTTTTGATGAGCACATCGATGGTGCTGCCAACTGGTGCCATCCATTTGAACCTAATTAGCCATGTTAGTCAATACAAAGTGCTGCCACCAATAGTTACTAAATTACCTATATTACTAAATCAGAAACATTCTGAGTAAAGCAGAAACATCACCTGCCTAGAAATTAATTATATTGTAGAAATAAAATTGTAAACATAATCTCCCTTAATACCAAACGCGAATTAAGAAGTGTACAGGATTACAACACGTTCTAGCCTCTTTTAACATTTCGTTATAACTGGATGGAATGAGGTTTGTACCAAACCGGTACACTGAGGTAAATAACTTAAGATCGTGTTTTGTAATAAATTAAATTATGTTTGTGGTGTAAAGAATTAAAGTGAAAATAGTTTATTCACTTTAGCTCCATACATAACGCATGCTTATGACAGCGGGATTTATATATTTACAACCTTATATCATTGGCTGTCAGAGTTTCAAAAAAATAAAAATTATCTTTACCATTATAAAAATAATTTAATATTCATTGTACAATAATGCTACATAATACAGAAAATATACATTCTGGCAGAAAAAATATGGAATACACAATACACACACGTGTAACAATAACAATGAAATTTTAAAAAAATACAGACAATTTCATCTTTAAAAGACTAGTTTTGACTAAATAAATGAAAATCCTGGACATAGATATTGTAAAAACAGAAAGACACTAGAGAAAACCGATTACTATCGGAACTGGTGACACGTTTAACAGTTTTATCTGGAACTATTGGTTAACCGCAAACTTCTAGCATAGACCACATACATACGCTGCGGCAGGTTATACAGAAAACCGAAAAGTACAATCTACCATTATGCTTAGCGTTTGTGGACTATGAGAAAGCCTTCGATTCTGTCGAGACCTGGGCCGTGCTACAGTCTCTCCAAAGGTGCCGAATAGACTACCGGTACATAAAATTGTTGCAGTCATTGTACGAAAACGCCACAATGTCAATCCGTCTTCAGGACCAGGAATCAAAACCCATATCTCTCCAGCGGTGTGTGATACAGGGCGACGTTATATCGCCGAAACTGTTCACCACTTTGGAGGACGTGTTTAAACTTCTGGACTGGGATGGACTTGGCATCAATATAAATGGCAAGTACATGAGGCACCTTCGATTCGCAGATGATATCTTAAGGTGACGGGTAGGGCACATTAGCGACGCTAATCGATTTTAATTTTTAGCTACTAAACCGGATCTATTTTAAACGATTTCGGGGTGACAACCTCTCGGCAAACACTTATACTATTTGTTAAATAACCATGCACATATGTTGGGTACGTTCTTTTTTAAAAAAAAATATTACCGCCACAAGCGCCAAATTTTGGAGTGAATCAATTTTTCGCGTTCTGAAACGGATCCAACATTTGTGCATGGTTATTTGATAAATAGTATAAGTGTTTGCCGAGAGGTTGTAACACCGAAATTGTTTAAAATAGATCCGGTTTAGTAGCTACAAATCAAAATCGATTGGCGTCGCTAGTGTGCCTTACCCGTCACCTTAAAAAAAAGGAAAAATATTTCAAAGTGCATCGTTCATTACAACTAGTGATATGTTTCACATATACTTAACATAAAATATACAAGAACTAGCATAGACTCAATCAAACACAACAATGTTATGATTATGATACCTATAATGTACAGCATTATTGTTGGCTCACTAATAATAAATAAAAAAGGCCTACATTTACCTTTATTTACTGCAACGGTGTATATAATCATGTTGAATCAAGTCAATACATTATTTGAAGAAATAAAATACAAAAAAGGAAAGATGAGGAATGATTATTCCCTCAATTTTACCTTCAATAAAAAAAAATACAATTAATATATTATCATCAACAAAATAAATGCATTATTATCGATATTACAATGCAATAAAGAAAGTCATTATATACCGAGCTCAATAAAACCTCAGTAGCCAGCAAGAATCGTCACGCGTGACCTCGTAGGTCACAAAAAAGAGTGGTACAGAAGTCAATAATATGTATTACTTCTAGTTGCTTAATTAATTCAACCAATAAAACTTAAATCGAGCTCCACTTGTGTATAAAAAAGATCACAGACCCGGATGGCACGCACACTCGCACTAGTCTAAAACGTTCCGTACGTGCTTGTGAGCAATGTCCATGTATGCGTTGCTGAAGAGTTCTGACGTATAGCACGAACATTAAGGCGACGGGTAGGGCACACTAGCGACGGCAATTGATTTAAATTGATAGCTACTAAACCGGATTTATTTTTAACAGTTTCAAAGCTCGACTCCCTAGGCAAACACCTATACTATTTATTTAATAATTGTGCACTACTTGTTGGTCTGTTTTTGCATTCGAAATTTGTATTATCGCCATAAGTGGCCGATTTTGGTGGTAAACCAAATTTTGATTACAAAAACAGACCAAAAAGTTATGTATAAGTATTAAATAAATAATGTTGAGGTCCATAGAAAGCTGGTAGATTAAAGGAACGAATGACCAAAATGTTGAGGTCCATAGGTTGCTGGTAAATTAAAGAAACGAAGGACCAAAATATTGAGGTCCATAGGAAGCTTCTAAAATAAAAGAACGAAGGACCAAATGTACGGGCGGGAAGCGAAGGTTGTAAGGCACCGCGTCCCGGCGAACAGATTATAAGGAAAGGAAGGGAACCTAACTTTCGAGTGAGCCTAGAGCTCCTTTGTCTAAGACATTGAGTCCCTAGAGCCCTAGCCCTGCCTGTCCATGGGAATAAATACATAAATAGATAAGGTGATGGGTGCTTGCTCCCGGGTCGCCTAGCGCCCAGCAAGCTGGAAGAGTCAGGACGGTAGGTAGGAGGGGAACCGCTGCCAGTCGAGCAGGCTCACTCGACTGATCATAGTGACGGCTAAAGGTGTCTTGGCCGCAGCGGGAGAAATGAGACCCAACACAGATGGTTGAAATCTGTTTATTGATATTAGTTACATAGTTTATATAGAACGTTTAATCTTATGAACACATTAAAATGTGTTTGCTAGTGTGCCGTCGGTGTAGAGTGCCGACGGTGCAAGAAGACGGTCCATCGGTCAGGCGCGCGGCATGTAGGTCGTTGCTGAGTAGGTCTGTGCGACGTAGCTCATACAAATAATATATGTGTTTCACGAGACGCTGCCGCTTCGAAATTGTTAAAAAGATATCCGGTTTAGTTGCCAACAATTTAAATCAATTAGCGTCGCTAGTTAGTTAGTACCTGTTGCACATAAAATTAACTGTTAGATCAGAAAGTTCAGATTTGCTTGTAGCAACATTGATTCCTTTTGATGTAAAAACGGTATGTTGGTATAACTGATTCTTGCCGTTCAAGCGAAAATTTACCTTAAGGTGACGAACCTTTTTATTCTACCGTACTTGAGGATGCTACGACAGTTATATCTCGAAGAATGACCAGAGACTAACTCATTTGATTGGGATAAAAATATCTATTATAAAAATAAGGATAACCATATCGATTTGTGTTTAATAAATATATGTCCAAAATTAAAATTGTATGGGTGTTAATCTGAAGGAAATAGTAAGTACATCTAAGAGGCTATCTGGGAAGACTGTATGAAACTAACCGTATCATGAAGATTTTTTTTAATACAGTTAACAATAACTAGTAGGTTATGTTGGTAGAGAGCAACAAATACTTTAAGAAAAGTATTAACAATTTTTTGCGACGAACTTATGTAGTAATTAATTATTAATTCCATAATTGCTAAAAGTGGCCATATTTCGTATTTGTTGCTCACTTTTAAAAAAAATATAAATCACTTAGCGGCGCTAATGTCGTCGCAGTGTCGCCTTAAATAAACAATGCTTTTTTCTGAAAACCTATTCTAAATGTACCTAAACGTTGTTTACATTAAAGCACAGTTAAAGAAAGGGTGTATCTGTGACCATCACTTTAACCACGTGTAATACCAACCATTCTGAACAATATTGGTTCTATGACTTTTCAAAATTTTTTTCGACTGCCCATACAAAAAGCCTAAGTTACGTAACCGACTTTGTATGATTTTTTTTATTTTTATGCAAATTTCCAAAAGTATTGAAAACACGTGGTTAAATGGATGTAAATGTCCACAGATACATACTGTATGAAAGAGTATCATTAATATTTACTTTGAAAATTAAAAAATGTAGGTATAGGAAACAACTTTTCAAAAAAGGTGCATAAAAATCGGCAATTCCATACTTTAACCCGGGTAGGTACGGTTGTGGCATTTCTCTCCTTTTATCTCAAATAGGATTAATGCCATTATAAATAAATTGCTCGTACTATAACATCCCTATTAAGTGTAGATACAGAAACTATGTATCTAGAAGCACATAAACTACATAATATATATAATTCATTCATAAGTTCAAAGTTCACACACTCAATCGTCAATAAAGAAAAATACACTAATACAGACACTTATTATATGTTATAAGATTTTTTTAATAAATTAATCCATTTCACGTTCATAGGCTATGCCCAAAAGGGTAACATGATGTACAGGAATATAATTGTAACACCTTAACTTCATTCATGAACGCAATAAACGTATAATTGACTATTGAATGCTAAACAATAACAGTAGGATAATAATATACGGATATGTCGTTTCGGATTTGGATACGGATATAGAAATAATATTGTTACGGTTACAAATGTAAAGTACACATTTTGAAAGGATAATTAATGGGCAAATGTGTGTAGAGCTTGGTCCAAGAGGCTCTACGATTGAGACATATGCTAATTAAAGGCCCATAATATTTTCTTCAAAGTGATAGAGGGGCATCAAAATTGGTTCGAGTGTTTATGGGAAAATAATATTTTTTTATATACTGACGCCCAACAGGGCGTCTAGTGGTTTAAGTACCGGGCCGTGCTCTCGGGGTCCTGGATTCGATTCCTGGGTCGAGCAAAAAGTGTTTCGAATTTTTCGAACATAGCTCAGGTTTGTGATCATCACCAATCCGCATTTGGCAAGCGTGGTGATTAAGCCTAATCCCATCATAGTAGCGATGACTTGATTTCTATGATGAAGGCCTTTGCCCTGCAGTGGGGCAGTCATAGGCTGATACTTTACTTTACTTGTAAACTAAGTAACTTGGTTAAAGTAAGCTGCTGTGCTCAAAGTTCGTTTTCTCTTCCAATTATGGTATGATTATGGTAAATATCAACTGTATATGTTTATAAGTAACGACTAGTAAATGTATGGTTTTAATAAAATGACTCAGAATCCGTAATCATATAAAAAACTTCTGGGACATGACTTCGTCAAGCTTTTACCACCGGAACTGGACCAAAGAGGAGGGAGGTATATTAGAAGTCATTTTAAAAAAAATCCCCAGGATGGATGTGATTGAGTTTTTTTTTAATAGAGATCTAACGATTGGCATTAGTCTTATCCGTGGTGGCCCTTGGACCACTTATACCCATTGTATTTTCTGCTAGTTTTGATATAATACATCTTCATAATCATCAAAATCTTAGCCTGATGCGCCCAAAGCAGTCGCTTTGGAGCCAAGGGTACGCGCACCATGATTCAGAATTTATGAGTCTGGTAATTACAATGAAGCGACTACGGACCTTCGCAAGGAACAAGTCAAGTCAAATCATTTATTCATCAGGTATTTATGGATAACAGATAACTATCTGTTAAAAAAAAACTTTTTTTAAAAGGACATCCGAAAAGATTTACGTTTACGAAACTCTTACCGCCTTTATTTACAAAACGCGATCTAAGAAAAGTTCCGGAACTAAACTCGTTCCAGTCTGGTTTAAAAATGCGTGTTGGAACAGGATGGCAAGAGCTTTAGTACGGTAATAACTTTAGATCGCGTTTTCTAATAAGGAGATATAACATCCTTGCACCATTTATTTGTTACATTTTTATCTGTTTGACTAAAAATAATACTAATTGGACAATGCAGTCTTTATCAACGATGTGCATATGTATACAGTAATTATTCCACTCGAAAGGACTAAATTATCCGATCAAGATAACACACGAACTTAACATTTGGTACTCGATCATTCATTTATCAATTACTGACTATAGCAGTCCAAAGCCTCTACAAAAATATATTACAATAATACCTATGACTCCATATTTTTATACATTAGAATCCCGTTTCAATCAATACCAATTAAAATTTAAATACATATTATTATGTCGCTGTCTATTACTTAAACAGTGACAACTAATATTTATAACATTAATTTACACATTGCACTAACTAAGCATCAACTTTAACTATAATTATTTCGCCTAACAAATATACATATTAACTTGTGGACTTACATCTTTAGCACAGCGACTCGAACCGCGGTTGCGAATGCGAAAATCTATCATTCAATTAATTTCATTCATCATCATTCATTCATCATTATTTGAAAATTGTTTATATTTATTTATTTAATGTTCATTGCACAAAATGTTTATACAATAGGCCAACTTAATGCCAAGACGCATTCTCTAGCAGTCAACCCTCTCCCCTTCGGCAATGATTTCATCAGTTTATGTCTGTATAGTATCGCTGTTACCTGTGAACTTTCGCTCGGTTCGTGCAGGACGCGTTTCGCGACCACGGTTATTGTAGATGTGGTAAAGGGGTTATTTTTTTCCAATGATGGATTTTATACGAAATAATTTGTAACAATAAATTTATAATAAAAATCTAGGTATAAAAGTTACAACAAGCTTTACTTCATGACCGTAAAACAGTGAAAAAATCGACTGAATAATTATTATTTTATTGAATATCGTTGTATCTTTCATAATAATTCCTCATTACAAAATAGCTTTCTCTTTGTGTCATTTCAACTCTAGGGTTACTGCATCTAATCGGTTGAATTTAAACGCCATATTATATTTTATTTTAAACTACTTAACTTTTTTTATTTTTTCACGGTCCCCTAATCATGAAATGCGGAGAAAGGGTAGGGAGCTCTTTGCCCTGCAGCAGCGGAACAAGATAGGCTTATGATAATAATAATAGTGATTATGTCACATCACCTTTACAAAAAATCTCTATTGAATGGGCAATATGGACATCTACGTGTTAGTTTCGGCCCCGGCCTTCCATAAATCCGGGACATTACTGCCCGTGGTTACGGAACAAATGGCATTACATAGTAATTTAATTAGTTATAAGTTCTTACATAACTCATATATATATATATATATATATATATATATATATATATATATATATATATATATATATATATATATATATATATATATATATGTAGGAGTGGGGTCGGGATCATCGCCGGTATCATCGCTAACGGTGTTCATTTTTTTGTGGGTGGTTCGATAATCAGACAACAGCTAGATTTGAATCACACTTTATCACTTTCTTGTCTTAATTAACAATTAACAAAACTTAAATCAAATACACACAACACACAATAAGTTCTATTAATAGCAACTACGGGTCAAGGTCACGCGATGTTCTCGGCGCACGCTCAAATCCGTACGTTCGCTTGCCGCTGCGCAACGTAGACTGACGCCCGCCGATTACATCCGAGCGCAGCAAGTCGGCTCGTCGTGGACAACCGGTTTGCTACGATCGACGTACCTCGACTCCGACACGGCCATTCTGACCCGTCATTCGTCCTCGGATGACAATTCTGAAACAACAAGAGGCAACGAGAGTAGACTATCCACTCGGCCTTCCTGGCTCACGCAATAACTACTCTCAGGAAATAGAGAAAAAGGTCAGAGAAGCCAGTCATATTACTAAAACCTAAAGCTCAATTCTTACACAGTCGAAAATACCCTAAAACTTATCATAGAGTAGCTTGAAAATCAAAATAACTTTACAACATTGAATTACTAACTGACTTGCTATTGACTCTACCATTGCATCGCTTTTCAAAGCTCAAGTATGACACTAGTGCTTAACCAGCACTCCACCATCATAATTATCTCCGTGCTTAACCAGCACTTTCACTTAACCAGTGAAAATCCACAAACAACGCTTAACCAGCGCCCTACGCTATTACTTAACCAGTAATAGCAAACAAACGCCACTTAACCAGCAGCAACCGCCGTTCCTTAACCAGGGACAGCAATCAAAGCAAGTTAGTTATTCTCAGTCTTCACCTAATGACTCTACGTTGTCACAATCCGATATTTGATTTTCAGGCATTCCTCTTAATCTATCATGGGCGTACTTGTAAGTACGATTACCAGTTAGAGCTTTTATCAAGTACCGATCACCATCTAAAATCTCCACAATCTTAAAAGGGCCTCTATATTTAGGATCAAGTTTGGTTTGATTGCGTTCCTCATTCTTTAAAAGCACAAAATCGCCTACGCCAAACCTTTTAAGCTTAGCTTTATTGCAATCAAACCTACCTTTTTCGTACAGTGCGTTTTTCGTTATATTTTCTATAGCCAAAGTTCTAACTGCATCTAGATCTACTTCAGGCTCAGTACAATCAGCAAACATCAAATTTAACGGTCGCGCTACCTTACCAATCATTAACTCTAATGGGCTGCTTTTTGTGACGCGATTGATTGTGCAATTTAGTGCCAATTGAACCTGAGGCAAAGCGTCTTGCCAAGACTTATCACCGTTGTTCTCTACCGCAGTTAGCATATTTTTCAGAGTACTCATAACTCGCTCTACCTGACCGTTGGCACGTGCGCTACCTGTAGCGATCAGATGAAGCGAGATATTATGAGACTCACAATATTCCCGAAAACTCACACTTGCAAAACAGCGACCTTGGTCCGCAATTATTCGTGTAGGGGTTCCGAATATTGAAACTGCTTCTTCTACCGCCCTAATACTGCTAGCAGCATCAATATTTAGTGAGTGATGCAAAAAGACGAATTTGGTAAATGCATCAATGAGGACGAAAGCATACTCTTTCCTTTCGTTTTTACCACTAAGCTTTCCTGTGGCATCAACATGGACTGTATGCCATGGAATTGGGACTTTAGGGATAGGATGAAGCTCTACTTGAACTTTGCCAGACTGCGACTTACAAATTCTACACGTCGCGCAATTCTCTACGAATTTCCTGACATATTTGGACATATTTTCAAACCAATACATATCATAGAGCTTTTCCAAAGTTTTATCCCAGCCGAGGTGCATTATTGCCTCATGAGTGGAGCTTATAACTGACCAACGTAGAGCTCTAGGTAATATTGGTAAACAACGAGTTTTGCCATTTCTCTGAATTTTTCTATGAAGAACACCAGACCGAATTTCATAGGTTTTTGCTACTTCACGATCTAAAATATCTTCGCGTAAGTCCTGAGAAAGCTTTTTGATTTCGTCATCTTTTTGCTGTTCAGCGGAGAGCCATGCAACTGAAATATTAGTGACATCAACGCGTTTGAACTGCGTGCTACCTCTCGAAGAATAACCACTGCGCTGCTCTACATCCTGAACTGAGCTGGTACTCACCGGTTGCACAGGAAGTGGGTTCCTTGATAAGAAATCTGCATGAGCCATACGTTTACCGTCTCTATATGTGATATCAAAATCGAAAGCCTGAAGGAACGCCCACCACCTGTGCACCCTCGGAGTCAAGTCTAACTTCTTACGTGTCGACTGTAAGGAGTTACAGTCTGTTATCACGGTGAAATGCCTGCCATAGAGGTAATGTCTAAAGTGTCTGACAGCTTTAACAACAGCCAGAGTCTCAAGCTCATACGAGTGATACTTGGACTCTGCTGATGTAGTGCGTTTGCTGAAGTATGCAACCACGCGAGCTTTACCATCTTTCTTTTGCATTAAAACTGCACCGTAACCGATTGCACTCGCATCGGTATGCAACTCTATCGGACAATTTGGATCAAAAATCATTAAAATAGGGGCATCAGTCAAGCAAGTTAAAATCTTTTGTCTAATAGCTTCGTAAGAGGCAGTCCACTCTATGTTACCCTTCGATTTACCTGTTAAAGCGTGTAAAGGCGCCATAATTTCACCAAACTTAGGTACGAACTGTCTGAAATATGAGGCTAGACCTATGAACTGACGCAATTGGGTCACTGTTTGAGGCGGCGATAATTCAACTAAGGACTCTATCTTTTTGCGATTCGGCCTGATCTCCCCTTGTGATACCTCATACCCTAAATATTCGACTCTCGTCTTTAGAAATGAACACTTTTTTATGTTAAGGGAAAACCCTTGTTCAGTTAAAACGGTTAAAACCGTCTCTAGTCTATGTAGAGCCTCCTCTACATTAGACGCTACAATCAAAATATCGTCCATGTAGACGATCACGTACGTCTTTGCTAGCTCTCCTAGTGCTTTTGTAACCGCCCTTTGAAAAACTGATGGCGCGTTACGAAGTCCGAACGGCATAGTAACATACTCGTACTGGCCGTCGGGTGTTACGAAGGCTGTACGCTCAATAGAGCTGGACTCTACGGGAATTTGATGAAACCCACTAGCCATATCCAAAGTCGTGAAAAAGTTTGACCCATGTAATCGGTTAATCTGGTCAGAAATAAGTGGTAATGGGTAACGATCTGGAATAGTGTTATCGTTCAACTCTCTATAATCGACACACATTCGGTCTGTGCCGTCCTTTTTCTTGACCAGTAAGATGGGACTTGCAAAAGGCGAACAGCTTGGTCGGATGACGTTAGCAGAAAGTAGTTCATCAATTTTATCTTGTACTATTTGCCTTTCGCTTGGACTTAATCGGTAAGGACGACGACAAACAGTCCTATTAGGGTCTTTCAGTCTTATTTCCATAGGATCTGTCTTAGCAGGTGAAATAGGAGTGCCATGAATGAAACTTTTCGTAAATTGGCTTAAAAGAGAGAGTAATTGAGGCCTATAATTAAGAGGACAATCTGTATCTAAGTTTTTAAAAACGTCTTTACTATTTAAACCTTCTTCTTCTAAAGTATGATGACCTACCAAAGGTTCTATAACTGTTTCTACTATCCCTACATGCGACTTATACTGCGACTCTACCTGTGACTCTAACTGGGACTCTACCGTCGACTCTACATGTGACTGTACCTGCGACTCTAACTGAGACTCTACCTGCGACTCTACTTGCGACTCTACCCTCGACTCTACCTGCGACTCTACCTGCGACTCTACCTGCGACTCTACCTGCGACTCTACCTGCGACTCTACCTGCGACTCTACCTGGTCTGGGACAACTCTATTTAATGTTAACTTATCACATGTCATGTTAACGATTAAACCTTGGCTCAAAATTTCACGACCAATCAAAATATCATGTGACAAATAATTATCGGGTAACACATGAAATTTAATCTTAAGAAACATTTCATTTATCGCTACTTTAGCTAAAATCTGATGTTTGCTTTCTACACTGGATTGACCAATGCCAGTCATTATAACAGTGTCAATAAAATGTTTGCCTTTAAATTGAGATGCTACAGATGACTTTATCAAAGAACATTCGGAACCAGAATCATAACTAAATTCAAATGACTGACCAGAATGCGTGAGGTGACCGACAGGCACGCTGACGGCGCACAAGTCCACCCGCTTCTCCGTTGAAGTGTTGGTTCTCCCGGCGCCAACCTCTGCTCCAGGTTTGCCGTTCCGGGGGCACCTCGAAGCGTAGTGCCCCGGGTGACCACATCTGTAGCAGGTTACTGCAGTCGTCATATTTGCTGTCCCTCTGTCTTTGATGGAATGTTCGTTGGAGATGTTAGGCTTGTTATTGTTAATCTTCTTAGGTGTATCCGCGACAAGCCGGCACATTGATGCCTTGTGACCTAATTTTCCACATCGATAACACTTGAACGGTTGGTGTGCTGTCGTAGATTTGAATCTTTTCTCGCTACCTGCATCATTTTCACTAGCTCCCGATTTCCTCTTCAAAAACGTCATGGCCTTCAACTCTTGTTGTAGCTGTATCCTGGATCGTATATCCGTGGTAAATGCTAGCCGTTGCACTCTCCTTTCAAATCTACCCACATGTGCCAAAACTGTAGAAACGGCTATTTCTTCTACAGTTAAATTTTTCCAGCGCGTCATGAGTGACGTCATCAAGCGTGCAGAATATGCAGCAAGACATTCGTCTTCTCTCGGGGAACTATTATTCAAATTGATAAGAACCGCAGCAGGTGTTTCATGGCAATCATAACGGGCTATAAAAATTTCCTTAAACTCACCCCATGTCATTCCAGGAAATGATATCAGCGATAGCCATGCGGACGCTTGACCTTTAAGTGCGCGGCTTAGCGCAATCATAAGCGATGACCCCTGTATTGGGTTATCCGCCATACAGATGTCGGCCGTAGTAATCCAGGATCTTGCATTCACATTTTCTTTATCTGGGTCGAACTCCGGTAATATTATGGTATTTTTCTTAGACGAAGTGCTCAAAGCGGTCAACAATGCCATAAAATTTTGGTTCTGCTGTTCTAGCAGCATTCTCCACTTGTCACTATTTGCACCTTCTGGAGTGGGTTGAGTGGGAATGCATCCCACTTCTGATGTAGGAGTGGGGTCGGGATCATCGCCGGTATCATCGCTAACGGTGTTCATTTTTTTGTGGGTGGTTCGATAATCAGACAACAGCTAGATTTGAATCACACTTTATCACTTTCTTGTCTTAATTAACAATTAACAAAACTTAAATCAAATACACACAACACACAATAAGTTCTATTAATAGCAACTACGGGTCAAGGTCACGCGATGTTCTCGGCGCACGCTCAAATCCGTACGTTCGCTTGCCGCTGCGCAACGTAGACTGACGCCCGCCGATTACATCCGAGCGCAGCAAGTCGGCTCGTCGTGGACAACCGGTTTGCTACGATCGACGTACCTCGACTCCGACATATATATATATATATATATATATGTATATGTATATATGTTTACTGAGACCGATAGTTGATTTTTTTTACGTTTCTGTCGAGATGGTATTTTCAAATTGCCTATTTCAGTAAAACGCTATTGCCTATTTTACTAACGCGCTAAATCGTTCGCATAGCAATATGGAGTTGTTAACTGGCTTTTTTACGTCAAATAAAAACTCCTTCGTGATGCGCACTGCCAAGGAGTGGAACGTCCTTCCAGCGTCTGTTTTCCCAGTGATTACAACCCCAATATTTTTAAGCTAGAGTGAATAGGCTACTTTCGGGTAAGCTCGCTCCATCGTAGGTTTCTTCTCAACTCAGTGTGAAGTCAAGAGCAAACCCATCATCAATAAAAAAATTGCACAATTTTCGTATGCGGTAAATTTGTATAAAGAAATAGACTTTTAACACTGTTTAAGGCATTACTATTAGAACAACCTAAATTCTAATTAACATCAGTGTTTGTGTGATGAGCACTAGTACCTGGCTGGAAATAATACGAATTATCACATGTCATCTAACAATCGTTGCCATATTCTAAAATTCAACTTTAAATACTATAATTAATAATTTATTACAAATAACGCATATTTAGAACAATAAATATTTCATTTGATATTTCAAGTCAAATGAAATAACTATGTTTGTATAGTAAGTCAATGAAATTCACTCATTCATGTTTCATGTTCATATTAAGACTAGGGACCAGGTCGATTAGTCGCTCACGGATGTAGTATCCGCAACAGTTTTTTAACTCTGCCACACTTTTGAATCAATTTCATAGCCGCGTGGAACGTCAACATGCGGTAGCCTGAATCGTAAAAGGAATATTTTTTACTCGGTTAGTAATACAATAGAAAGATTCGATGTGGCAACCCTAGCGGTCGTCCGAGAGACAGTAGTCCCCCGGAAAAACACGGAACTAAAATTAGAGATTAAAAAAGGTCTTTACCTATGAAATAGTTTTTTTTTCTAGACACAATAAGATGTATAACTCCTTTCATAAGCAAAAAGTCACCATACTATAATTTTATTTTGATTCAATATTATATTTTAAGGTTTATATTAAATAGAGATCAGATATTGTATTTCTGATGTAAAAAAACTCTAAATTGATCCTTTTTTAAGGCAGAATTGACGTTTTTATCAACAATAACTTTTAAATATTTTTTTTTCTGTAAATCACGATCCTATTCGTTGTGCATTAAATCACAGTTAAGTATGGAGTAGTAGCATTACCAGTTCTTTACAAATTAACAAAAAAAGTTAATATGAAAAATACAACTTATAAGGGTCGATGTATTGATCCGTAGTTACCTTTTGGTTAAATTAACTATTGTTAATTGTCTAACTAATAGTCAAAGAGACATAATTCCTATTGGTCATAAAACACATTTTAGCGATATTTTACCATTGGTTACTTTTTCAAATCATTCGTTTAGTTTAACTACGGATCAAAAAATTGGCCCTAAGAAAATCGTGCTACAAAACAGCAATCTCATATAGACCTGGCAAAAGCGTGTCTTTCAAAAGATTGAAACATTTGCACAGTGAAACGCTTCATTTGGAACATTAGACTCTCAGATAGATCCGTGATTCCACTCATTCGGCTTACTTGGATCATTCAGCTCATTCGGATCATTCCGCTCAAACGCTGATCCGCTGAGATGAGGTGAATAATCCTAGTGAGCTGAATTATTTCAGCTCACTCGGATTATTCAGCTCATTCGGATCCTTATCGGATTATTCGGTTCAATCGGACTCGAGATCCATTCGAGTCGATTTTTTTTTTATATATGAGAGGTGGCAGACGAGCAGACGGATCACCTGATGGGAAGCAATTCCGCCGCCCATGGACACACATGGAATTATACATACGGAGCGAACATTAGAGATACGGAACAGTGTATCATTTGGCTGAGTCGGTTCACTGAGTCGTTTCAGTAAAGAGTTACACACGTCTAAATACATAGGTAAAAAAGGAACAGATGTGAGTGCTCACTGATCACTCGGGCACGTCCTCCACGGGCCCGGTGACGGCGCCGCGCACGCGCCCCCAGCGCAGCAGCAGCGCGTGGTCCACGGCGTCGACGGCCCAGCGCTGCCGCGCCGAGTCGCCGCAGCGCTGCACGTACAGCGCGCGCGACTCGCGCTCCCACTCCACGCAGCTGTGCCCGCCGCTGTGCTTTATCTGCTGAGTGTCCTAGGAACAAACGATTAATAAATAATCTCTCTACACCCGAAACTGGAATTCAACACCAAAAAAACTACTATAATGTTGCCACTGCAATAAAATTATCATACAATAGCATATGGGTCATTCTTCTTTTTTATCGAAAACTACTTCATAAATTACCGTCCTCAGTAATTTATGAAGTAATTAATTATATAAAACAAATTCTGCGAAAAAAAACCGCCTTTAAAAACCACGAACTAAAAAGTGTAAAATAATATTTTTAGGGTACTAATTAAACAAGCTCCTTTTTAATAGCATTATTCGCCTCAGAAAATATATGTTACCTTCTAAATTACTAAGTCGGCCACAACCAATGCGCGTCTTAATAATAGTATCTCAGACACTAGTTATCTTATATGTAAGCCACTGTAAATATAACTCAGCATAGTGGTTATTTTTTAGCATCTAAATTTGTGGTATGCATTCAAATAGGAAGCTTCTAAAGTATTAATATATGACACCAAAATAGTAAGAATATTAGCCTCTAATTGCATAATTTAGTATGAATAAAATGTAACTCATCCTACATTAATCGATTGTTAAATGTACCTAAAATTGTCATCAGATAGTATAATTAAAGCCACTACATATTATTAATATGTATTACACATGAACTATTAAGGACAGTCAGCCAGAGCGATGGTAGCCTAGTGGCTTAGAACGCGCCCTCCATGCGGAGGGTCGATTTCTCTAGATTTTTCAAATATATTTGCATATTACTATTATATATTTCTATATTTACCTGGCGGTGAAGGAATACATCGTGAGGAAACCTGCTCGTTTGGGATAGTTTCAGAAGCGTGTAACCATGATTCAGTTGGTCTTGTTCCTCTGTCAAAGGGTTGCGAAGGTCAGACGGCAGTCACTTCATTGTAATTACCAGGCTCCCCAAATCATGAATCATGATCAAAGCGTACCCTGGGCTCCAAAGCCCAGCTTTGGACTCAACCGGGAATTATACGTAAATATGAAGAAGAAGAAGAACTATTAAGGACAGTCATAGTAAAACCATTTATTTATGCAAATCAATTTGTGTATTAATATGTGTAACAAGTACAATCATTTATAGAAAAGTAATTAATAAACATTAACACGTATAATTACGTGATTAAAAGAAAAAGAAAATAAGGGCAGGCGGGCGGGCGGGTCGGCACAAGTATCGAATAACGCTCTCTGATTGGTGCAAGTGGCTATTTTCACGATAAAAGAATATGAAGTATTATTTTACATGTTAAGTTATAATATATGATGTTGAGTATTGAAGCTTGAATACATATTTTTTGAGGAGCTTGTATTGAAGCTGTAAAACGTAATATGGTGATGAGTTACAAATTTCGTGGCTGAGTTAGTAAATTAGTTTGCAATGTATAAATCAGAAGGACAAGGAAAATTAATTGTTGATACTGACTTGACGCTTTCTTTAACATTTTTAGTTGGCGTTGTAAAGAAGATGAATCAGTTAATTAAAGGCTATGTCAATTTCCCGGTGCTTAGTTAGTAAATTAGAAGTTTGCGCGCGTGGCTAAATAAAAATTCTGTGGCCTTGTTTATTATTTCTCATATTTTTATCACTTTTTAACATTTAAGAACAGTACACTCGAAAAAAGGCTTTACCGAAGTCGGCGCCCAATACTATGTTGTAATTTAATACAACATTCAATTATTCAATCCCCCCCCCCCCCCCCTAATCCACACCTCGTAGGTACTTTAACATGATTTAACTATGTAAAAAATTTATAAAGCGTGACTTAATGTAAGCAATTAGTTATTTTGTGTGTTCTTTTATTTGCCTGAAGTTAAGGTTCATCGTAGTTCAGGCAAAGAATAACCTAGGTATAGTATTAAGTTTTTATGTAATCGTATTGTTGAGAGTACGGGGTACGTAGATTCAAGTAAACTCCAAAGTCACAAAAAGACAATTAATTTTATCCACGAGAAACAATTACACACTAATCTCACTTAATTAACACTACAACCTATGCGGATAAAGAATGGGATCAGAAATGGCGGCGCATCTATTTACTTCTCGCTCGCACACTACTTTTTACTTTTCAAAATTCTTTATTAAATATAAATTTCGAGTACAGGTACCCTATTATTACATTAATAAAAATAGTAGCACACTTACATTATAATTTCACATACACTTTTTGATCCGAAGATCTTTTAAAGCTTACAAAAACTCTAAAATTCACTTGATAGACACTAATTTAAATATAAAACGATCATAATTAATTAACCAATTACATAATGAGCTTCTCAGTACAAAGTTCATATTAAAAATAATGATTTAGCACTGGAAACAGTGCAGTTTAAAAATTGTTGAACTACGGAGGTAAATAAAAATTCCAAGAATAACCAAACCATATTGGTCTCGCACGCTAGCGCTTCAATAGCCGTTCGGCGGCTCAGGCTATACTGGTTTTGCAAGCGGCTGCCGGTATTTTGCGTGCACGCACTACGTCACACGTAGTGATGGGGTAGGCGGTACGTGCCGTAGGTGTCGATATAAGGCAAATCGCGTATGTGAGTCCTTGCAATATTAGAGACAAGAATGTTGTTATGTGAAGAAATGTTTTTGAAGAATTTAAGAGTTAGTTTTGAGATGAAATTAAATAATGGTGCGAGGTTTATTTCTTCATGTAATTTTTGTAAATTCGTTAGAAAAGGAGTGTTGTATGCTATCTTAAGCGCTCTGTTTTGAATAACTTGGAGAGAGTTATGGTTCGTAGGACAATTAGCATTCCATGCTGGACAGGCGTAAGTAAGGCATGGACGTATGAGGGTCGTATAAATTCGTAATTTTGTTGACGGGCTTAGAAGGCTGTGACGATTTAGTATGGGATTTAGCCCTATCATGACGGTAACACTTTTGGTTTTGATATTCATTACGTGCCGCGTCCAGTTTAAGTTTCTATCGAAAGTAACACCAAGATACTTTACAGTATAACTCCAGGGGGTGGAATGATCGCCAATTTTAATAGTTCTCACCGGAGCCTTATGCTTACGGGAAAACATTATAGCCTCGGTTTTAGCGTCATTTAGTTTGAGTTTCCAATCCTGAAAGTAAGCTTTGAGACCTTCCAAAGACAGCTGTAGTCTGCTAATAATAAGATCCTCATCTGTGGATGATGTCAACGTTGCTGTGTCATCGGCAAAACATGCGAGACTAGTACGTGGCTGTTTAGGGATATCATGTACGTATAAAATGAACAAGAAGGGCCCAAGAATGGATCCTTGTGGAACGCCAGCTGGAATGTTTCTCGACTGTGAATACGTGCTACCCAAAAATACCCGAAAACTGCGGTTAGAAAGGTATGACTGTACCAATTTTACTAACTGTATTGGTATGTTTAGAGTTAGTAGTTTGTGGAGGAGGCCATCGTCCCAAACAGTGTCGAAAGCCTTTTCGATGTCTAGTAGGACCATGCCAGTCGACTGTCGTAGATTTAGGCTATGAGATATGTGCTCCGCAACTCTAACCAATTGGTGGCTGGTAGAATGACCTCGCGTGAAGCCAAACTGCTCATCAGGTATTACATGCGCAGCTGACTTGAGTAGCCGAGTGTGAATAGCTGCCTCAAACAACTTGGCCAAAACCGGTAAAAGACTGATTGGCCTATAACTAGTTGGCATTTTTTCCTCTTTATTAGGCTTTTTTATTGCAATCACCTTGGCGGACTTCCATACATTTGGAAAGTAATTGAGGCGGAAACATCCATTAAAAATTTTAGTCAGAAAGACCACTGCCTTTTGGGGTAGGTTTTTAATTAAGGCACTATGAATTGTATCCTCGCCAGGAGACTTTCGTCGCTTGAGTTTTCGGATAAGAGACCAAACCTCTCGAGGACTTATGAGTGAGGGAATGTTAATACCGCAGTAGCCATCAAGGGTGTCAATAGAGGTTTGAACAGTGATTGCTCCAATCGTGAGTTAATTCCATGTTTAATTTGAAAGTATCAGCTAATACTTCACACTGTTCCAATGTGCTACGGGTTAGAGTGCCATCCGATTTCATTAAAGGGGGTGTGGTGGTAGTTCCCTTGAAAGATTTAATCAGACGCCAGATATCTGAGCTAGGGTTGTTTACTTGAGCCAGTTTCTTGTTCCAGACAGCATCCATGATCTTTTGGATTTTTGCCTTGATCAATTTTTTGAAGGAATTCAATTCACTGCGAATCACTTTTATGGAGTTTAAGTCAGTCGCGGCGTGTAGATCTCTACGTAATCGATTGCGAACTCTAATCTTTTTATGTATGTGCAAAGGAAGTTTTACACTACCTTTGACTGATTTAACCTCCATTGGGACAGACAGTTCACGGGCTTCTAGCAATTGTGTGTTAAACAAAGCCAAATTACGATCAATCTGATCGTGAGATTGGAAAATGCTTCTATCAAGTGAGACGACCTCGTTAAGATATAACCGATATTTTTGCCAGTTGCCTTCATTGTATCTATAAATACTAACCGGTGGTTTAAGATTAGGCTGGCCACCCAATGTGAAGAAGAGGGGCAGATGATTGGAAGATAGACAGTTAATTGCCTTAACCTCGCTTATATTAATAATATTCTGAGTAATAACCAGATTTGGATTAGTAGCTGTGAGGTCGGGGCGATAATGAATGAGAGTTGGTGTAATGCTAACGTGAATTGAAAAGTCCCTACTCAGCATGTGGTCAAAAAGTTTATTTCCATGTGAATTTTTAATACCAGGCATCCACAGGTCATGGTTAAGATCTCCCATTATCAAGACGCGTTGTGACAACCTTAATACAGTGTCGATGTCACTAGTAAAAAGGGGCAGATTGGGAGATTGATAAGCCGAGACAAATATATGTTCCTTACCAGTTATTAACATTTTGATCCCCGTCACTTCAAGATGCTGTGTGACAGGCATGTGGAAGTAGCTGTGTTCTATGTTCTGCCGGACCAGCATGGCAACACCCTGACCACGACCGCTAGAATGCTTATCTTGTCTATAAAGTGCGTAACCGGGGGTAGCAAGAGATATATTAGGACTTAATCGGGTTTCACTTACCGCCATTATATCGACATCCAAAGCACTCACCAAGTTCATCAATTCGTGAATTTTCCCGCGGACGCCGTCGGCGTTCCAGCAGAGTAGCCTGAGAAGACCAGATTCACACACTGTGACCAAGGTGCGTAAGCACCAACGTGACTTTGTCGAGCAGCGATTTGCAAGCGACGAATTTACTTTTAAGTTCTCTGACTGAAGACAGAATAGTAAGGATTTCCTTTGTTATTATGACATCATTGTCTGACGATGGTATATCCTGCTGGAGATTTGTTTTAGTGATCGAGCTGAACTGATGCTTTGGTTTTGTTGTGGTGAGAAGGCTGGTTCATGTTCTGCAGGGAAGTCTTCAGTGTATAAGGACGCATTCTCTTTGGGTGTATGCGGTTTGCTAGTCGTGGTCTGCTTGGCGACTGAAGCCCAAGTTTTAGCGGGTACGTATGTTGATGTCCGCATTTTGCGTTGGTTCTCTTGATGAGCACGGATACGCTTCAGGTACACCAGTCTTGCACTGCATTCCCGAAAGTTAGCTGGATGATCTTCATTGCAGTTCACACATTTGGTATGTTCAGTGAGATCTTTTTTGGGACATTCACCAATTGGGTGCTGGTTGGTGCACTTTATACAACGAGGAGGCATGTTGCAATTCTTAGAAGAACGGCCAAAGGCTTGGCATCTATAACATTGCGTGCCCAATGTTTGATTTAAACACACTATCCACTTCTCGCTCGCACACTATTTGCGTCTATACTCGCACCCCACGAGTGCGAGTATAGACGAAAATAGTGTGCGAGCGAGAAGTGGATAGATGCGCCGCCATTTCTGATCCCATTCTTTATCCGCACAGGTTGTATACACTTTCTAAATACTTCGCAGGTTATTCGCTTTTTCAATCCTAATTCGCAGGAGACTAATTCGTTTCGCTTTCCAAATCGGAACTGACTCGACGAGCTAACACGACCCGCTTTTATACTCGCGCTGTCCATTTTCGAAAACGCGAACGCGGCGAGCCTTCTCGAAAAGCAGTTTCTAGACATCAAAATTTCTAAATTCTTGTTACTAGAAATTTCGAGTCAAAGCTTCTCGAACTTTCGACCGCATACTGCGACTAGGGTATCCGAAGATCAGTAGATTTTTCCAAAACGTTCGACATTATTCCACTACGATCTCGAAACTTCGATTTAAAGCTTCTCGAACTTTCGACCGCATACCGTGACTAGGGTATCTGGAGATCAGTAGATTTTTCTAGAACGTTCCGAGATTATTCCATTTCTTTCTGCTACGTTCCAATGGTATCAACGGGTAGAATGTTCGGTCGACTGTGCTTGTGAGAAATGGGACATGGAGCACACGGAATAAGCATGCAGGGGCACATAGTCCTTACAATACGTTATCTGCCCTTATTTTTAATAAAAATAAATAAATAATTATTAAGTCTCGCAAGAAAACATAGTTCTTTCTTACATTCTTACATCTACAATAAAGTAAACTCACTATGTTTTATTGGAGACTGCTCAGCCCGTGAATTAAAACTAAAACTCCAAAACTGGTTCGCGGGGCTCTCCTACGGAGACGTTGAAAATATATTAAAGTCGGCCGGTTAAGCTCGCTAGTGGAATCATGGTTCACATCCATGATTCCGATCCCAAGTCTCACGACGTAGGGCTGGGCAAGCAACAAGGAATGACAAACGTATACAACCGTAACCTATGCACTCTCATGCATGCATCGTTCACACATCCACTCACACGTTCTTACTTAACACAAACACAAACTCACACACACTTACGCACTCACACATTTTGACATATAAATGAATGTTATATACACACTTACCCGCACTCTCAAACGAACATAAACGCTCTGAAGCATGCAACTGTGACTTGATAAATAATTATAAAATGATTACCTACGGGGCAGGCTTAGCCTGTAGTAGGAATCATTGCAACCTTATTGCATTTTAAACATAATTACACAGAAATCGAACAGATAAAATTAGAATAAATTGTTGTTTAGTTTGCTACTGGTCCGCATTGTTGATCTCTTCTACTGGCAAATCTTAGATTTACCCCCTACAAAATTGTTATTGTAAACTTACATATTAATAACTCTTACCTCCCTATTATGAAACGCGATCTAAGAATGGTTCTGGAACAAAACTCGGTCTATCTTCTTTTAACATTGCTTGCTCGAACGGGAAAGCATAAGCATTAGTACAGTATTAACTTTGGATCGCCTTTTCTAATAGGTTAGATAACTATAACTATTAGATAACTATGACTATTAAAAGTAAAAAAAGTAAAAGTAATAATTTATTTGGCAAAATAAAGATACAAGCTTAACATGCAAAATAAATGGATCGGATAAATACAATACAGTAAAATCCTGTGCGCAACCACGTCTCATTGACAGCCATGATATCCGGGGACAGCTCCTCCATTGCAACAATGAACTCCTCATGCCTCGTGCTCAGTGACCCAGCATTGAACAAACCTACTAACAGATTCTTTAACCCAAGGCCGGTGACAAATGGATGGCGTTACACATTCTCATATTATTTACTACAATAGTATATATTAATTTTGAAACAGTAAACCTACATAATGTTAATAATTTTATTAAATACATTTTAATAAACTTGTAAAAATCACTACACCAAACTTTGGAGTGACCTAGAATGGTTGTTCTTGTATTAATATTTCTTAACAGTAGATACCCAGCATAACGTGAGTGAAGAATGAATATATCAAGCATTAAAATTGAAAAATTAGGGACCACCCTTATAGACAAAACAATGAGTAGCAATCCTTGTAATGTAATTTTATCTAATGCATAATCTATCTCACAATCGTTTACGACAATAATAATTCGGAAGGCGTCTGAACTATCAACATTATTTTTGATTTTATACATACTATTGTATTTATAGCCGGTGAGTCATATTTCAGCCGCACCTAACAAGCTCACGACATCATCGGGACATCGCAGCTGATACACCTGTGCACCGTCACTCTTGCGAGCAAAGATCCGGCCACGCTTGGTCCACGCGTAACGCCACTGCAGCCTGCGGCAGCGCTCGCGCACCAACTGGAACGGCTGACGGTTCGGCCGAGTCAGGCGCTCGTTGGCGGCGCAGCCTGCAGCAGCCGGCGCACCACCACGCCTTCGGTCGTTGCACCCACGCGCTCATCCAGTCGCCGAGCCAGTACGGTGACACTTTGGAGGGCACTCTCGCCCTTTACCTCCGGCAGGTGACCAATCTCCAGGTCCGCGAGCAACGCGTCTTGATCCCTGTCGTTTAGCTCGATTCGGAGTTGCGATACGGTACGCTCCAGCTCTGCAACGGCGGTCGGCCCGGTCGGTACCCAGAGCGGCTTCCGACTGACTCCCTACGGTCTGCAGCCTCTGTTCTATCTCATCGAGACGCTTCAGGACGACTTTGCGGTCCCGGGATACCTGGACATCCAAGGCTTTTACCTTCTCGTCCACACCTGTGAAGTGAGCCTCACACCTTGTCACTCTATCCGTCAGCTGTAGCATCCCTTTATTGAGCGCCTCGATCTGCGCACGCGTGGCCCGCAGCTCTTCACGCACCTCCTCCCTGAAGAGACGCAGCTCACCTAGTATGGCCTGGGCTATGGGTTCGACCGATGTTGTCTGCGGCTTCGTAGGTTCTTGTGACAGATAGGATACGTCACGGTTCAGCGTAGCGTCTTCATCTTGCACATGGCTGGCATCTAAAGACATCACAGATTCATCGAGGAAGCCCACTCTGTTCCTACCGTCTTGTCTATGCATGTTGACGTTGAGGAAGCTGTCGTGCGAGAACCTTACGGGCGTTTCAGTATTGTCGCCTCTCTTCCGTTGCTTACAGACACACTCTGGGCAGATCCACGATGTCGTGTTTGTTGCTACTTCGGTAGCGCCTGCATAATCCAGGTCCCAGTACTGTGTACATTTACTGCAGCGTAGATATCGCATTGTAAGAATATTGCGGCGACATCCTGCGCAGGCGTTTACTCCTCTGACTGAAGTCGACGTTAATTGGGCACTGATTTTGGACATTTCAATAGTGGCTCAAGAGAGTGTTATACCTCGGGAGTAAGTTAGTGCGATGTTCTTGCTGACGTCACTCTCCTCGAAGCAACCGGTGACTAATTTCGGCCGCAGCGCTCCCAGTGTCCTTGGTGCAATGGTTTGAGCGTCGACACTTACGCGGCTGGTCCGTGGTTCGAATCCGCCGAGGGGCCCGTTTCAATATTCCCGACGATGATGAGGACTTCGCCGGGGGCTTGGCAGACGACGCGCTGCAGGGGCGAAGTCTTCTCACGATGGTTATAATTTGTAAAAATATTCACTAGTAATCGGAGACACAAGAAGACACGTCCGTTCAGTAGCTTGGCAGATACAAAACTGTCTTGGCAGATACAAAAATAATATTAAATGTCTATATGTATAATGTACCTAATACTGTGGTTGTTGTTGTAATGAATAAATATATTTTTTTATATTTATTATCTCTATACGGGTGCGGTAAAGAAAGAACGTGGCCAGCCACGTCAATCCAGTGCTGACGGAATCGCGCGGTTACAAATATAACTTTCTACGAAAAGGTTCAGTCTGGTTAGGGTGCACGTCTGTGGTCTCTCCGAGGGTCATTGTCAAATTATATGCAGGTAATTTTGTCCCTACATAAGACATTTTTTATTTTCACTTTGGCTACAAGTTTTTGAGGTTATATCTAAATAAATAATATGTGATTGAACAAAAAACTAAACATTTACAAGTATTTTTATGTCCAATAATCTACAGATTATTCGAAACCCCCGAAGCTCGCTCCACACTAAATCGCGTATTGGGCGTGAAGAAACCATGAACAAACATAAAAGTGTGAAGCGGATTTGCAAGTCGAAGCCATGATAAAAAAACTGTCATTTAAAGTACATCTTAGACAACAATGAGCTCCTTTTTAAATAACAATACTTTTTCTGGACTTAATCAGGACTAAATAGTTTTTTAGATTTTCGAGCGGACAGCGTGCGCGCGAGCGTGGTCAGTCCGCTCGTGACCACGGCTGCTGTAACGTAGCCGAAACGTCGAACCAAATATGTGAGTACACAATGTTGTTTCACATAATAAATATAGTGTTAATCCCCGTATTGATACATTATAGTTAATCAGAACTACATTAAAGTCTGAACAATCTTATTAATTTATATGACATCATTTCGTAATAACGATATTTTATGACGCTAAATAAATACAACCTGTGCGGATAAAGAATGGGATCAGAAATGGCGGCGCATCTATTCACTTCTCGCTCGCACACCCACGAGTGCGAGTATAGACGCAAATAGTGTGCGAGCGAGAAGTGAATAGATGCGCCGCCATTTCTGATCCCATTCTTTATTTCCGCACATGTTGTAACTCAACATATCGCACCGTCAAAAAATAAAGAGACCTAAAAAAAAATTGGGAAAAAGCCAATAAAGATTCGTAGGTCACGACATCAATAGGAAATTAATGTAGACAACATGTAAATGTCTACAAAGAGGTTATGTTTTAAGAGTTGCATATCTTACTATGCTTATTGATCTACACATTATAAATAAAAATAAGGCCAATCAATTTACGGATTAGGTCTCTATAATTCTGAAGGTGCGATATATTTCGCCATTGTCTTTTGAATGTTGGTGCGACTAAAGCGCGCTTTTCACAGGACTTGTTTCGTGACGCGGCTTGTACGCTCACCTCGTGGTAGCGCCACAGCTGGTTGCCGCCGCCGAGGTGGCACGAGTACAGCAGTATAGGACTCTTTGGCTTCGACTCCGGCAGGTCCCAGCACATGTTCCTCGTCATTGATCTGAAAATCATAAAAAAAAACCATAAAATAATTATAATTAGAAAGTAATATTTTTTTAAACAGAATCTTATTATTAACTAGTGTTTTTTTTTAGTTTTTATCATGAAGGCCATCGCTCGATGGTGGGGACTGTCCACTTCTCGAGCACTTATGCCAAATTACTCGGTCGCTCTTAGTTGTAACATTAATTATTAACAATTTAAGTTGTATGTTACTAACACTTATGGATCACTATCGTCTAAAATAAATATTTTTATTTTATTTATTTAACAACGCCGACTTAGTGCACGCCTACGTAATAAAATCTACCCATGATCCAATTTTCATATTTTTCTGTCCAGTAGTTTCGGCTGTGCGTTGACAGATCAGTCAGTCAGTCAGTCAGTCACCCTCTGAGGTGTTACCTCTTAATTAATGGTATATTTAGATAAAAAACCTATCATCCCATCATAAATCAAACTGGCTTGAAGCTTTGCCGAGTGAGTGAAGGAGGGTAACAGAGGCTCAATCCGAGGGGAAGGGGAGTGTTAGTGACGCGCTTATTTTATAAGTAGATATAATTTTAATTAATTTGTATATTAATCAATATTAATTAATCCCACTTGTCAAAATGACTCAGGATTACTTTACCAAACCTTTTTATTATAAAATTTAAATAAGGGAAAATAATATTTAAAGCGATGGGTAGCCCTAACTAGCGACACCATTACTTTTTAATTGTTAGCTATTAAACCGAATCTATTTTAAACAATTTCAGGGTTAAAACCTCTCGCCAAACATTTTTACTATTTATTAATTAACCATGCACAAATGTTGGGTCCGTTTTTGTACGCGAAATATTGATTACCGCCAAAAGCGGCCACTATTAGCATGAATCAATTTTTCTCGTACAAATGTTGGGTCCGAATTTGTGCATGGTTATTTAATAAATAGTATAAGTGTTTGCGAGAGGTTGTAACCCCGAAATTGTGTAAATAGATCCGGTTTAGTAACTAACAATTAAAATCGATTGGCGTCGCTAGTGTGCCCTACCCGTCACCTTAACTCAATGGTAGACGAATTTCTTTGCATCGATTAGCAACTAGATGAACTATTTTGCTTAGGATTTGCTCGACTTAAAAGCAGGATATCTCTAAATTTCAAAGGCTGAAATAGTTTGTTGATTCAACATTAAATGGTGCAAAAGTAACCGAATATGAGATGGCAGAACATTTTTTCTGTTTTCTTAACTGGACACTGGTAATTAAGTTTGAACAAATCTTTCTCCACGTTTTTCGTACTAGACGAACTATTTTCCATCGGGGCTCGTATTGTTTGTTTTCTGCCCGTAATAATAGACATAAGTTGTAACAGCGCGCCAACGGACGCGCCCAGTCCGAGCCGACCAGGAGCCCAATTCTCGTGCTCGTTACATTTATTTTCATACGACATATACCACTAAAACATGGATTTTTCGTATGGGTTTCAGGTGATATCCGCCATGTTGTTAAAATGTCACGAGCACGAGAATTGGGCTCCAGACCGCGGTTAGCGACGACCTACGTCGCTCTGATTTCCATGTAATTTTTAAAATACAGCAATGTTTGAGCAATAAGTGACTTTGATGGCGGATGATTTGAATGAGTACTTGGCGTTGAGGGATTCGCCTGCGGTGATGGATGAACTGTGAGTATGTCATGGATGAGGATTCAGGACTATGTACAGTCAACATCAAAATAATCTTATAGTTCCAATGACCTACCAAAATCTCAATTTTTTGACAAAAATCACACACATTTAGCACAATACCTAAATGTGTACTTTTATTTGTTGTTATGCATACAATTTCTTTTTTCAATTACTTAGACATTTTTGGGAGACTTGAATCCTAAAATCATTTTGATACTGCTATATACCCAATGTGGGTATATCTAAAATAAGTACAGTTAAGATAACCATTGTAAACCGGCGTGGAAACAGTCCTTGAATAGACACCGTGCATCTCATACCTACAATCTTTTATTTCTCAGGTCAGCGTTGGTACAGTTACCTACCTTGCCCGCTAGCTCGAAAGCGACAACCCTAAACCAACACGAGAGTAGGCTTAAAACTAACCGATATCAGAAACGATGAGATCCTCAGGAGAACTAAAGTTACAGACAGAGTCCAAAGGATTGCATGCCTCAAGTGGCAATGGGCGGGGCACATAGCGAGGAGAACAGACGACTGGTGAAGGTCGCGGGAATCTAATGGATGCGGGCGGCACAGGGGTTGGGGGGAAACTCGCCTTATAAAAACTCGTCTTAGAATTTCAGGATTTTTTTGCGGGCCACTATTCTAACATAACTTAACCACTTTACCGTGGGAGAGCCACACTTCGGCATGAATGGGCCGGCTCAATCGGATACCACAGCCCCACAGAAAACCGGCGTGAACCAGCATGGTCCTGTGTTTCGCTGTATGAATGAGGGTACCGGAGGCCCAATCCGGGGGAAAGGGGGGTTTAAAGGTTGGCAGCGCACTTGTGACTCCATTGGTGTCGCGGGTGTCCATGGGCGGCAGTAATCGCTTACCATCAGATGATCCGTCTCTTCTTCTGCCACCTATCACATAAAAAGCAACCAATATTTTTGGTTTTGTAGAGTTCAGTATTTCAATTTCAATTTTATTTGCATTTCACAGTGTCTAAAGTATGTGTTAAATATTGGTTGGGTTAGGTTAGAACTGTGACCAGCAAAAGAATCCTAAAATTCTGGGACGAGTTTGAATAGGGCGAGTTTCCCGCTACCCGCGGCACAGGTCCGAACTATGTGAAGAACATTGGGGAAGCCTATGTCCAGCAATGGGCGCCTATTGGCTAAAATGATAATGATGACTTATACTGTAGCTATATTGATTTAATTTGGCGTAGTAGTGGGAACTGACTTGATGTCCTTGTGCCAGGACAGGACGAAGTCCTGCTCGGCGGCCGCGTCGGCGGCGCAGGGCTTCAGCTGCAGCCGGTCCATCTGCTCGCCGTGGTGCGCGTCTATGCACAGGTTGGGCTCCAATGCTGGCCGAATCTGGAGCAATTAACATCATCACACATAACAATATCCACCAACCGATTAATATCGCTAATCTCAACGATAGGCCACGTACAGTCAGCGTCAGATCAAGTTACTCCAATGCAGTGGAAAAATAGCAGTTATGCCCCAGACATAAGGACGGTCCAAAGGTCAACAAGGGTCACTCGACTCGACGTGACGCCGTGGTACGCAGTTTTTTATTCTTATTTATTTAATATTTATTATAAATATTTGTCACATACTGGCTTAGATTCTCAAAGCGTCATAGTAAGTTATATTTATAGTGCTCAAGTGTGTGCGCAAACACAAATGCACAGTATATTCCCTTACCCTCATATTCCGATAGGACATGTGTGACACGACCGGAGAGGTATCGGTCGCAGCACCAACGGCTTTTCGCATTTTCTGAGGCACGGGGTTCCAAGACCGCCAACTTCCAGACTCCGGGCTGACACATTTTGGGCCCGACCCGAGGTTCGAACCCGGGACCTCTTCCGCAGCCGTCGCTTTAGAGTGCGACCCACTAACCACTACGCCACAGAGGCAGTCATAATAATAATAATACTAAAACTTACGCGTCCTTCAGCAAACGGCTTCGGCTCCACCGGGGGATACTTGAATGTCAGGTCGAACGCTACCTGGTCGAAGAATATTAATAATTCAATTAATACTATCAGAATAATTAACAAGATGGCATGTGTCTCATTAAAATTATAAAAATAACGGACCGTCCCACTCTGTTCCAAGGCGTAATTTTGCTATTAATTCCAACAGATGGCGCTGGGTGTCGATTGCATCGCGCTAGTGCTCTGCGTTTTGTCGGTTTATCTATTTGCCTTGTCGCTGTCTAATAAAAATAATAATCATTCTCACAACATCTCATACGTTGACCTGATTCCGTACTAAGTAGCATAAGCACTTGTGTTACAGATATCAGACAGCAGAGGAACACAAATATATACTTAAATACATGTATTACACCCAGACACCGAACAAACACAAGTGATCATCGCACGAATGTTTGTCCAGGGTGGGGATCGAACCCACTAATAAGTCTAAGATTGGTTATTTTTGAAGGCAATGTACTAATGCTGTTGGAGTTGGACCTCAGGGGCCTTAACGCGAAGACGTCCCGTAACGAACATACGTGTCGAATCTAAATAAAGGAGAAACACAGCACGTTTGAAAGGGAGGGGAACTCCCGATTCGGTCATAATGTCCGGTTTGCGGTAAGGCCAAGTACGGTCAGCATCAAAAGCTTATCACTTTAGTACCATGTCAAAGTAACTGTTCTGCCTATTTTGTTTAATCAGTTTCTATGGGGTTCGTAAAAAATGCTACTTTGATATGGTACTAAAGTATTAAGGTACTTTTGTTGCTGACCGTACCAAGAGTAGGTACGCCATCTAGCGGATAATTTTTTCTTCTTTTTCGTACGGGCTTTCCCGCAATCGGGAATCAGGTGTGCCCATTTCACGTGTGAAGGGTGAAATTGACCGGTTTTCACATACTCTCCAGCCAGCCGAGTTCTTCCAGGAAACCTTGACGCTGCTAAAAATCCCGCGGAGTTCCCCAGTTAGTGTGGCTATTTCCCACACGCAATAGACCGAATGTTTTGTTTGGTGCTCATTACTTATGCATAGTTGCAGTATTACCTGAGTAATGAACCATCGGAAGGACTTGCATTTCAATCTCTCCCGTAACGCCTTCTGTTCGGAGATGTCTCCAGTGTCGATCTTGAGGTACTGTGGCCGTCGTTTATATAAGTACTGCGCATACTCGTCCATCCATACTTCGGCTACGCGTCTGTAATTCTGTTAATTAAATATATCAATCTATAGCTTTACCGCCACAAGTCGTCCTTCCCTTGGTCCGCGGGAAGCGCGGGGGGGGGGGGGAGTGCGTTGGACCAATCGGTAAAGTTTATTTTCTCTTCGGGCCAATCAGCAGGGGCGCAGTGCCTTAACCAATGGAAAAAGAGAATTTTAGAACTTGCGCAGTCGCACGGTTCTAGCTGCGAACGACATTTAATGGACTGTGACGGCGACGGTTGACAAAATGTATTTATTTACTACATACATGCACTGTCGGCGTGGTTCGGCGTGAGACAGATGTTCACACTTCTGAAGGAGTGCTACATAGAATATACTGCCTAGCGCATGGGTCAACGAACTCTTCGATATCAATGGCTAGAGAGGCTAGGCGACCTATCTATATATTTAGTGCACTTACCCTGCCCACGAAGTCTCCGTGTCCAGGATTGGGGAACGGCGCGAACTTGCGGTAGATGTGCCCCACGCGGGAACACGGAGCATCGACCATGCGTCCACCGCATTGCCAGATCTATAACACAATTGAAGGCTTAGGGCTTTGTTCATAAACGTTCAATAAACCTTTGTTAGCTGAAACGATGTTAAAGCAGTTTTAACATTTGAAACAAAAGATTTACATAAATGAAAACTGCTTTATAACGTTTTCGTTATACTGCGTCAAGAAAGTCATGACAACGGATTTTTGAGGAACTAACGTAGTTCGTATGTTTTATACCACACCTTATGACGTAAGCGGCAGTGGTACCATAAATAATTTTCACGACCTAATTGACAGAGTATAACAAACATTAATGAATAATAGCCTTAGACTCTGTGTATAATATAAGATACAAAGAAATTTATGGTTCACATGCTGTGGATCACATTTGATACAAAGAAGTTTATGGTTCACTAGCTGTGTATCACACGTGAACGTGATACGTTTATAGTAATTTACCATCTTGTTTTGACATTTTAAAATTGGTTTTGCTAGTTTCCACATAAGATTTAAATCTCAGAAATTACAAATACTTACAGACCCCTAAAAAGCAAATTAGATATTTATGTGCAAATGTCGTGACTTCGATCCCCGTTCTGGGCAAACACTTGTGTTTGTTCAGTGTCTGAATGTAAACAATATGTATTTAATAAGTATGAATTATTCGTAATTCCTCTGTTTCTGATATCCGTACCACAAGTGCTTTAGCTACTGAGTACGGAATCAGGTCAATATGATATAGATATGTTGTATGAACTTATTATAATTTAAATAAATAATAAATTAATTAAATTCATTTATTTTAACCATGGTCATATTATCATCATATTTAAATTGTGTATTTATTTATTCATTCAGTTTAAAATCAAATTAAAAAATAAATTACAATTAAAATTAAAAAGTTAAAATTATTTAAATTACATTAGAATAAATATTAGATAATAAATAAATAAAATTAAAATTAAATTCAAATTCAATCTCATTAAAGTAAGTATTGTTCTCAATAACATTAAACACATTTTACTCGCAACAGCAAAATGTTAATTACAATATATTAGTAAAAGTAAAATATATACTGTGTCCCACTGCAGGGCGAAGGCCTTCATCACAGAAATCAAGTCATCGCTCCTACGCGACAATGGGATTAGGCTTGGTCATCACGCTTGACAAATGCCGATTGGTGATAGATTACAAACCCGAGTCATCATCATCATCATCATCAGCCCATTTAAGTCCCCACTGCTGGGGCACGGCCCTCCCTCAATCACATGAGGGGTAATTGCCATACTCACCACGCTTGGCAGACGGGTTGGCGAGGGTTTTGATATATGTGCAGAGTTTTCCTTCTCTAGGTGCTGATGATCATGCCAGCAGCTTTACCTTAGTCGCCTTTTACGACACCTCGGTAAGAGTGAGGGTGGCCTATTCTATAACCCGAGTAATCGGTATTAAATTCGAAAAATTCGATACCTACTTTTTGCTGGACCCCCGAGTCCTGGAATCGAAGCCACAAGATCACGGCCCGGTACTTAATTAAACCACTGGACCAACAGAGCGTCATAGCGATAACATGTGTGTCAACATATTGGTACAAAGTCATAAAAAAGTTGTATAACGCATTTTACTTTATTTTTATTTTCTTGAGGTTTAGTCGAAGCCACTTCACACAGCTTCGAATGTAAAATAGGTTGCCCTCGAAAATAAAACTTGCGTACCTTGAAACTGAGCTCATATTGCTCGCCACCCCATATGTCTAGACCGGGGTCATAACCTCCTAATTCCCAGAAGAATACCCGCGAAATCGCGAACAAGCCACCGGCCATCACTGGACTCCTGTAAATAAAGAAAATGAGGGAAATTGTAGATACACTTTGTACTAACAGTATGTGATTTCGTACAAATTCTGTCATATTTGTATTTATAATGGGTTAAAGTTCCCTCAAAATTAATAAATTGCTAACCCAACCTTTTTGCACACCAAATAAAGTATTTGCACATTAAAATCATTGTTATATGTGCAATTAGTATTTTTAATTACACTAATTATATTATATATAGTTGTATTACCACCGCCGGACAACAAGGCGCGGCGAGGGGTAACTAAAATGGTGATGAAGATGGTATAATAATTTACCATGTCCTTTTTCAGAAAGTTAGATCAACAAATATGCTGTAAATTCATTAATGCAGAGAGGATGTTCCGTTTTATATGAAACAAATTATACTAAAATAGGTTTCTCAAATGCATCCTTATAATTACCAACTTAAAATAAGTTTATATCACTTATTGCGACATTGTCGTCATCTATCCAGCAGCGGAACGTAGCGTACATGGTTGAAACCTGTTAGCTGATTTCGGTTCGGCAAAAGTTAAACCGAATATTATTCGGTATTCGGTTATTCGGTGAAACCACTATTCGGCGCATCACTAGTTCTGATCTTGGTCGGTCTGTATTGTTCACTCACTCAAACGGCTCGGGCATATTCTTCTCATCCTTGGGCAGCACCGGCAGCCGCTTGTAGAAGAACTCCCAGTCGAACGCGCCGCGCGCGCCCTCGTCCTGAGCGCGGTACTCGAACGTGTCGTACCCGATCACGTCTATGAACGGACACACCACCGTGCGGTAGTTCAGCGCTATCGGCTCTGTAATAGGGAGCGTTGACAAATATTGCTATTTTTTTCGATAATTTCAATAGCATGCTATTCTTCATAGAATAGCATGCTGCGAGCTATTGCTATGCTAATATGATTTGGGGGGGAGGGGGGTGTAATTTTTCTAATCTTTGGTACCTAGTTAGCGTTACTATTTTAAAATTTTGGTTATTTAAAAGGGGGGGGGGGGTCGATAATATTGGGTTTGTGGCTTAAAGTTGCGAAAATTGGGTGTTTCCACATTTGGGGGGGGGGGGGGGGGGGTAGAAGGGCTATACGAACGAGTAGTGATGGAATATGTATATTATCATCATATAAATAAAAAACAATAATAAATCATTCATTCATTCATCACTCATCATCATCATTATCATAATTGTAGCCAAAATAACGCCAACTCTTGGATAGGCTTCCCGTACAATTGATAAACAAATTAATATACTTACTAACTACTTAAATACATATTATATTACACCCAGACACTGGACAAACACAAGTCTTTACCACATGAATGTTTGTCCAATATGGGGATAGAACCCAAAACCTTCGGCATACGAAGCAGGATCACTACCAAATGCGCCGTCGGGCCAGTCAAATTATGATGTTCAGTACAGTGAAGACAACTGCTGGACTTAGGCCTCTCCTAAGGATGTCTGAACGGTTTAGTCCTTCACCGCCAGGATCCAATATGTACATGTATGCGTATGCGTGTGCGTGTACGTGAGTGTGTGTGAGAGTGCGTGTGTGTCTGTCTATCTGTGAATGTAGGTGTGTGTGTATTTGAGAGCATCTGTGCGCGCGTTTGAGTGTGTGTATACACACCAAACACACACGTGCATGTAAATGTGTATGTGCGTGTACGAGTGTGTACGCGAGGGTGTAAGCTGTGTGCGGTAAACATGTAGCGCGGTACATACATACACAGACCTAGCAGTGGCGGGAGCCAGTTGACATTGGCCTCGGTGTGGGAGTCGAGGAAGATGAGCACGTCGGACGTGGCCACCTTGGCGCCGGCCAGGCGGGCCGTGATCAGACCGCTGCGTTGCGCCAGGCGGATCACTTTCACCTTTGGCATGTGCTTTGCTAAGTAATCGTCTAAGTCCTTTTTGAGGAATTCTGAAAATAAATATAATTAATAAAATAATATTTCACAACATCACATACTCGTACATTGACCCGTTTGTAACAGTGGTAGTGAACGCTGCCTTTGGTCCAAGGGTTACGGGTTCGATCCCCGCACAGTACAAATATTTGTGTGCATGTCTGTTTGTATTGGTCTGGGTGTTTCCTGTGTATAATAAGTATGTATTTACAAAAGAAAAGTATAATATGTATATATTTGTAATCCCACTGTTGATTCTGATATCCGTAACACAGGTGCTTAAGGTACAATCCATCAATGTATGTGATGTTGTGAATTATTTATTTATTATTTATTGACTTGACTCTAATATATGTAGCTTAAGCACCTGTGTTACGGATATCAGAACCAACAGCGGAATTACAAATATATAACATATAATACTTTTCTTTTGTAAATACATACTTATTATCAGTGATCGGAATAGGAAGTGCAATTTGGGGTCAACAACCTGAAACATTATATCATTATGGATACTCCTACGGGATTGCGAGATTTCGGGAATTTTCTATACGTGTGGAATAGGATTTCTCTTATCTGAAATTAAAAAATAAAAGTTACATTTAATATAAGCAACTCTTATAGAAATAGTAAGCGCCCTTGGCGTGTCCATATTAACGCTTCCTCAAAAATTGCACACCTAAATCCGATCATTGCTTATAATACATAGAAACCACCCAGACCAATACAAACAGACATGATCATGCACACAAATGTTTATACTGTGCGGGGATCGAGCCCGCAACCCTTGCACCAGAGGCAGCGTTCACTACCATTGATCCAAACGAATCGTCTTAATAATCGAATATTAATAGAACATTTCATACAATTATCTGATTACGTACTAGAGCACCTAGGCGCGGTGGCGCGTAGGTACTCTAATACGAAATCAGATAATCGACAATACGACAAAAAACATTATTAGCATTTTTATATGCTTTTCAAATAAAGAAAGAGAAAAAAAGATGACCCATATATTTATTTTTCATTAAATATGTGTATTTATTGAAATATTTATTTTTTAAATTATCAATTAATTTGCCGGAAGTGACGTAGGCCTAAGGCTCAACGTTTTGTGATGTCGGTGCTATACGTCCAATAAAAAAAGGTGAGTACGTTACTTACTGTCACTGTCATCACTTTGTCTTGTCATTTTATGATAAGAGATTTTACTTTTTTTGCTTTAATCAACGTGAACAAAAGCGTTATTAATTTGTCATGCCGAGTTATGACGTCACAGGATGGATTTTTACATTTTTTTCTCCGTTAATATCTGTTTATAAATTATGAATTTATTTTCCTTAAAGTTCAATGAGTCTAATCTAGAAATAGTATTTTTCATTTCGGAAAATGATTTTTGTCGTATTGTCCTATTGTAGGTAAAGAAGTCCCCAGAAAAGCACGCTTCAGTCGACATCAACATTCAAACTTGAGATTTATGTTCATAGGTACAAGGAATCTAAAATGTTATTTGCGCTGTTATGCTTTCGTTCGTGGCGCGCGGACTCTAAGGCCAGATTCGACCAATCTTTATCGAATAATAAAACTATGGTATAACGGCGGCCGATATCAATATGCCCACAACTCGTACGCATCCTGCGATATTGTACACAAGTGTGTGCGCATACACAAGTCCAATATGATTTTAAACTTTCGCGTTGCATTATACTAAAATGATATCGGGACTAAACGCGACGACAATAAATAAGTAATCGTACATTAAAGAAGTAGTCATTACTGCTTGACTTTTCGACCGTAACCACTTTATTATAAATCGCGATCTAAAGTTGTTACCGTACTAAAGCTCATGTCATCCGTTCCAACACGCAATGCTAAAAGGTGCTGGCCCGAATTTTGTTCCGGAATTATCCTCAGTTCGCGATATATAATAAGGAGGCTTGTGACCACGACGGTTGTAACGCGGTCGAAACGTCAAGCAGTAAGTACAACCAGTGCGGTTAAAGAATGGGATCAGAAATGGCGGCGCATCTATTCACTTCTCACTCGCACACTATTTGCGTCTATACTCTCACTCGTGGGGTGCGAGTATAGACGCAAATAATGTGCGAGCGAGAAGTGAATAGATGTGCCGCCATTTCTGATCCCATTCTTTATCCGCACAGGTTGTACTACAAGTACTGGTTTATTTTCGTCGCGTTGAGACTGGCTGTCCAGACTGGGAACGACCACGACTACGACCTTTGGTCCATGAGGCATCTTCGATATGATAGTCGATTGTAGACATTTTTATCTTTATTTTTAGCCTCGCGCGCCGTGATATATAAGAATGTATAAAGAATAAAATTGTTGCAAATTACTTTACAGTGCGTAATAAAAATACATACTTAAGTAAAGCGTTTAACATTTATTTCAAGCGCGTAGAAACCATTAAAATGTCCGATAAGAGCGGTGTTGTGTGCAGTAAACGCGGCGATCTAATTCTATGCGATAACAAATTGGTAAATTCTCGGAGGGTTGACTGCAACTACAAGATAATGTATGCCATAAAATAAGATATTAGACCATTTCCCGTAGTAAAATATAGTCTAATGTAGTTTTCAAATCATATTCGATACATTTTCCTTTTTGGGGTTCCGTACCCAAAGGGTAATAAAACGAAGACCCTATAAGTACCCCTATCAGTCATTCTGTTTGATACTACGAGTATCAGATAGTTGAAGGGGGTTTGGCAATTTAAATTAATTTTATTTCTTAGAGCTGTCCCACCTAATCATCCGCCATTTGTTATTGTTTCTAAAATTGCAGAATTGAATAAAATTAAAAAAAAAAACGATAGTGCACATCAAAATACATCGAAAATGTTAAACAAATAAAGTTAATTAAAAACATGGAAAGCGTCAGCTTTTCGAGTTATACGCTGCCAAAGATGTAATATTTAAATATTATTATTTATTTTTCATATTAATTAGCTTATTACTCGAAAACATGACGCTTTTTAAGGTTATATCATTGGCCGGTATTTTGATAAAAAACTTGAATTGGCGGACACAGATAAATTATTGTTATGTAAAAAAAAAACAAATAAAATAAAATTTGAGCAGGCCCCCCTAACAACGTGAGTTTGTGAAGTTTTTAACTCGATATTCATACATCAACAAATAGGTAGGTAGATATAGATAACAGAACCCTTAGTATAACCACAGATATTAGAATACTGTATAACTCAATTTTCCCTAACACAAGTTCTTACGAATCGTTGCATGTGATGTTGTATGTTACTTATTATTACTATTGTCTCTATTTATAAAACAATGGTAAATTACTGTAATGATATCGAACAAATGTTTATACAACAAAAGCGGGCAAGGTCGCGATGCAGCGGCGTGAGTCTAACACATAACCCTGAAGCTGAAACAACAGCCGTCGCGAATCGCCATACAAATCAAATGGACCGTTCAATCGCTCATGTAGGCTGCCTTTACTTCTCATCGGTTTTAAGATTCAAGTGCTCTTACACCTCATGCTCTCCTTATCAATAGCTGTATTTTTTTTTTACAACATCACACATTGTTGTGAAAAAAAAATATAGGTAATCACTAATCACCAATGATCGGAGTAGGTAGAGCTATTTGGGTTCATTGACAGCAAACATAGATGTTAATATGGATATGGATGGATTTTTTTTAAGTGATAATATGGTCTAAGATGTAGCACGATTACCTAGAAGATACCTATTCACTCGCGCTTTGAAAACCCCCAAATTGTAGCCTCTAGGGAACACCTCCTCAGGCAGCTGATTCCACTGTTTCGCAGTACGAATAAGGAAACAGGATTCAAACCTCTTTGTGCGGACTTTTGGTATTTCTACCATGTACCGGTGTCGATTGAGGGTCTGCCTGGTGGAGTAGTGGAAGAACGGAGATGCTCCAATGGCATTGTACAGCTCCGTGGCGCAGTCTCCAAAATGTATCCGATAGAAGATCGATAAGCTTGCTACCTTGCGTAGGTGTTCAAGGCTTTGTAGCCGCTTACCCACAAGCTCGTCGTCGCCAATTAGCCTCTTGGCCCTTCTCTCAATACTCTCTAACGCCTCAAGCTGGTATTTGGCTGAGCCATCCCAAAGATGAGAACAGTACTCCATGCAGGCTGGGACTTGCGCTTGATACAAGTTAAGCAGCTGTCCTGCCGTGAAGTACAGCCTCACTTTAGCCAGAATACCGAGCATTTTTGAGGCAAGTTGAGCTTTGGACTCGACGAACGTGCCAAAGTTGAGGGAAGGGGTGAGAGACATGCCAAGAAGCTCAAGACGGCCAGTAATCGGCACGAACACATTCTGGAAAGTGGGAGTCAGATGGAATTGACTCCGTTTAGCAGAGAACAGACACGCCTGGGTCTTAGCTGCATTGAACGAAACTCGGTTGGCATTGCCCCAGTCGGAGACCACCTTCAAGGCCTTCAATAAATTATTATTTTAGAGTTAAATATTTAACGCATTTTAATCATGAAAGGGCTTGTCCAAAACCTTCGATACAACCATATTCACTTACAGTTTGTTCCTTTCTATCTAACGTATGTATCTTGAATTTCGAAAGAACAGATAGAACTTTTTTAATTAACATGGTATCACAAAACGTTTATGAATAAGTTAGTAAGGGTGATGTTAATGCTCGAATGCATAGACGAAAATAACTGTTAATAGTATAAAGTATATCTTTAATCCCAGGATTCCAGGCATGTCCATATTATTTGAAAAAATCACAAGTACCAAAAAAAACTCTACCTACTCCGATCATTGATAATCATCACAATCATACTCCGAGACTCCAAGATAGGTAGCTCAAGCACCTGTGTTACAGATATAAGAAACAACAACAAAATTACAAATATATGTATACATATAATACTTTTATTTTGTAATTACATACTTATAATATATAGAAAACACCCAGACTAATACAGACATGTTCATGCACACAAATGTTTGTACTGTGTGGGGATCGAACCCGTAACCCTTGCACCAGAGGCAGCGTTCACTACCACTGATCCAGACGGGTCATCGCACAAAATTCCTAACTGTGTGCAAGAAGTCGCTTCTGAGCCCAGGGTACAAAAATATATTATTCCTGACAATCTGAACAACAGAATACAGCATTAATTTCTTTTTGCTCTCACTTTCATATTTGGACCAAAAATATATGAAAGTAGGAGGTTCTCCTTTGGTCAATTTTAAATTTTAGTTATTCTATCAAAATTGGCGGTATAAATATTTACCATTGGACTAGGCGTTGACTGTTGGATGAGTAGTTAAACGGATTTTTATTTTACACTGCATCATCATCATCATCAGCAACCCACACTCGTCCACTGCTGGACATAGGTCTCCCCTAATGCACGCCACTGCTCCCTATTTTCGGCCACTCTCATCCAGCCCACACCAGCCAGCCTTCGAATGTCATCATCCCATCTTGTCTCAGGGCGTACACTACGCTTACCGATTCGCGGTCTCCACTCAAGGACTTTACGGCTCCAACGGCTGTCAGTTCTGCGGCTAATATGATCAGCCCACTGCCACTTCAGTTTGCTAATTCGGTAGGCTATGTCGGTGACTCTGGTTCTCTGTCGGATTACATCATTTCTGATGCGGTCCTTCAGAGATACTCCGAGCATAGCCCTTTCCATAGCTCTTTGAGCGACTTTGAACCGGTGGACTAGTCCAGCCGTGAGTGTCCACGTCTCGGCACCGTAAGTCATGACCGGAAGGACGCACTGGTCGAAGACTTTCGACTTAAGACTTTGAGGGATGGGTGACGAGAAGACTTGACGAAGTTTACCAAATGCTGCCCAGCCTAGCTGAATTCTTCTATTGGCTTCTCTCTCGAAGTTGTTTCTGCCTAATTGGAACGTTTGTCCTAGATAGACATATTCCTGAACAACTTCGAGAGGTACTCCATTAACAGCGACCAGTCCCGGATCAACGAGCTCGTTGAACATGACCTTGGTTTTATCCAAGTTCATCCGAAGACCGATGTGTTTGGAAGATTCAGCCAGGCTGCTCACCATCTCCTGTAGGTCTTGTAGGGTTTCCGCCAAGATGACGATGTCGTCTGCGAATCGTAGGTGTGACATGTACTCGCCATTAATATTGATTCCGCGCTCTTTCCAGTTTAGCGTTCCGAACATATCCTGCAGCGCAGCGGAGAAAAGTTTCGGAGACATCTCCTTGTCTCAACTAACTACGTTATGTCGCAGATTTATCGTTATAAAGATTGGACGAGTCGGGCCTAAACTGTATATGTTTAAATGTAATTAACTTACCTTTGGTACTAGCGTCGTCGACTAGAAAGATCTCTTTTATTAAATGCTCCGGAGACCGGTAGAGCACGCTAAAAGCAGTCCTGAGTAATGTGCTCCAGTGTTCATTGTGAAATGGCACGACAACGCTCACAGTGGGCAGAGACTCCAGATAATGTTTCTTCTTGCAGCCCGGATGTCGGATGTCTGGTAACGATCTATTCAGCGGAATCCTGTCGCTTAAAGCTCCATTGAAACCGTTTACAGAGTATAGCTGTTTCTCTAAAGCACCATCTTGGGGAGGCAGGGTGGCCGGTTTTCCTTGTTCACCTATACCTAAAAGTAGAATTTCAGAACAAAATTTATCTTCTGGTTTTATCACTCTTTTTAGCAAGGAACAAATTATTCAAACACCCGTGAATAGCATGAATGCATTTGAAATTCGAGAGTATAGGCGAATTGACTAGATATCAAGAATAAATTCGTCGATATCAAGACAACATAAACAGGATAAAATATACCTACTATCATTACTAATACATAATTAGTCCATGCTACCAGTTATAAACAATAAAATCTGTTAGAAGTTAAAATAACATAAAATGCAATATTCTACCTTGGCGAGCTAGTTCCTCCTTTATTTGTGTGTAGTTGTGCCAGTCTTTTTGCTGAAATAGAAAATAAAATTACTTTTTGGTCACCTAAGCATCTTAATAATATAATGTAACTTATGTAGGTAATGGGTAAGCAACAAAGAATAATAATATTATTTTTTTTAGTTGGTATAATTATGTAACTTATAAAATGCCTAACATACCTATTGAATTAATATTTATAAAACTGATTGTGATAATTTCAAATAACTTTGTATGTGATTAATGCTTCACTAGTCACATCCAATGGAAAGTGTGGAAAAAGGAGTCTGCCTTTCATTTCAAAGGTTCACCAAGAAATTACAAAAATCAACCTCATATTATTTTCTAGCTGAATTTGCCGTAAGGGGGCCGTCCATTAATTACGCCAGGCCCACAGGGCGGAGGTCCAAAAAAAACACTCAATTTAACAAAGGGTGTGATATCTCCTCAAACTCCCCTTAGTTTGACACACAATCACATGTATTCATTTTCAATTAATTTTATACGTCTGATCTTTCTGGAACCATATAGAATTATTAATATTTTTTCATGTTAGGTACTTCATAATTATTTTTTTTAAATATTCTTTAACGGAAGCATTATTTTCTAGACTTAGTTTCACATGATATCACCAGAGGGGTTCAAAAAACTTACTAAAACCTCACGTTAAATGGACAGCCCCTTAATCTGCCAAACGTCTAAATAAAATACCGTATGTGTACTGGCCTATCAGTAATATATTTTTATATGATTTATCATTTGTTTTACATAGTATTTTCATTAGCATAGAACTCCTACTTACTGCAAATGATGTGGGGACAAAATAAAGGCTACTGTCAACATCCTTCATAACACGCATTTGTGCTTGTTGAACTTCATTTTCAAGATCTTGAGGGTCCATCACAGAGATAGTACTAAGCATCTTGATTACATACAGCAGCATGATTATAATGGTGAAGGTCAGCAGGTTCCGGACCCGCAACAACCGGTACAGGTAACGCCTCATTACAACCATAATCTGATAAATATGAGACAAAAATAAATTAATTGAGATTTATAAATGCATCAAACACTATTACATGTTTTTAGCATTACCAAAAAGTAAAGACTCATAAAATTGTTCACGAGACCTTCCAAAACACTTGTAAATTATTATTGTTATTTTATTTAAGGAAACATGTACATAACAAAACAAATACATTTCATAAAGTTTGGTGCAAGTAAAGCATAAAATTTAATTCAAGATTATTTCGCTAGAAAATTCTAAAAGTGTGATTTATATAAAGTGGGACCATGATAATTAAATCACTGATTGGCCACACACTGCATTGGTAATAATATACTATTAATAATTTTATAAAAAAATACTTTTGTTAGACAACCATGTTAACTAAAACAAATACTTCAGTAATTATTGAACAAAAGAGTTGTTATATTTGCCTACCGATCCTGATAATTATTTTAAATTGATAAGAATGATTTGTTTTAATCAATCCTATATGAATTTAAGGAAATCAGATAAGGCAGCTATAATCGCTATTTCATTAAATAACATCCCGAACTGATGATGGAGTTATCAATGGTTTATTAAAGAAAGTAAATGATTATTTAAAGTTAACATTTATTCCAGCATCTTCAATAACAATGTAATCAAATATTATAATCTTCACTTCATTGATTTAATTAAATTCACCTGTATAATAATATATATGTTAAGTAAATAAATAGTTGTTCAATATATAATAATTACACACAACCCACGAACATCGCGTAATATCGGTTAAAGATTAAAAAAAAGAGAATAAATAAATAAACTTACCGGGCCGTAGTATTAGTATCGATGGTTTTCCTTGAAAAAAATATATTATTTAGTGATTTGAAATTTCATTCACACATGAAGGGGTTTTAGTTAACACATAAGATGTTTTGAAAACCACTATCTACTAAAACTATTCCGTTTTTATTGAATTTAGTCATCTTGGGACAAGTCGACACGAAACATTCGATTGGAAATAAGAATGATTAAATTTAATTGTACACGAAATATCAATCAAACATCCGCTCAGCTGAAAGGTACTATATACTGTACTCTATGCGTAAACGAGAAAGCGATAAAAGTTTGACTACATTTTATTAGCTTCTACTTTTGGTCGGATGTTATTATTAGTTTTTTTAAGTCTAAGAACACGATTTTGTAAAGTTTTGTAAGGAATTATTTTATTTTTATAATAATTAATTAAACTATTCAGTAAATTTTATTGAATGTATAAGTTAGAAAAAATAAATAAATCAAAATTAAGAAAATTTTGGACGCTTTTTACTTTTAATAAATTAATTTTAGATGAATGTTTCGGAAAATTCTGGACGGACGAACTCACACCATTGACAACTGTTTGTTTTTGATTGGCTGAAATTTTTCAGAAGGAAAACGAAAATCATTGAGGTTTGGTTTTTCGAGTGTATGCCAAACCTATTTTTTTACGAACAATTTTCAACTAAAAGTGTGATAAATTTGTAGAGCATGGTGAGTTAATGTAGTAGCCTATTGAAATAAATTTAAAGTGGCTAGGACAGAACGGCCGGCCCTTTTATTGAGGATATCCGATTTCCGGCATTACGGTTTAATATTGCTCAGTTTTTAAATTGTGATCTTTTAGTTTTTTAATTGAATTAGCTTAGTTCGTTCAGATATATATCGTAGAAAAGCTGCTCATACTGTGATCGTGTATTTCTTATTCGGGAAAGTTACAAATGTGCATTGCAGTCAGAAATAGTTGGAATTTTTCAAGTGTATATTTAATTTTCAGATGGCTCTTAGTAATAAGGTATTAGCATTGAGTGCCTTGCTGTTGTTCGCGGGGACAGCGTTCGACGTAAAGGCTGAGAGCGAAGACGGCGACGAGGTTAACGAGGCAACCGTTGAGGTTAGTTCAGTTCTGATGCTTGCTGGCTGCATGATGACCTACATAATCTTAAGCATTAAGTACTTATCATAGATTCAATAAATTGATGTCGGAACAAGAACTGTTTTTTAAAAGATATCATCAAAAACCTAGTGTACATGCAGTCTCAAAAACCTTTCAAAAATAGTTTGATATTAATATAAGTGTTTATTATCATAGTTTAATATTTTCTACATTATACTAGGTAGAAGACGATGACCAATATTACAGTCCACAAATAGACCCAACTAAAGTGTACCTCGCTGAACATTTTGATGATGAAACAGCTTTCAAGAAAAAGTGGGTGAAATCTGAAGCAAAGAAACAGGGTGTTGATGAGAACATTGCTAAATACGATGGAAAATGGGAAGTAAGTATGTTGGGCCTTTAAAAAACTATTCTATACCTAATAATAACTTTTGTTGTATTACAACTGTACAAAGTTCCCAAGTTAAGGAGCACAATGTTACTAGTTTCCTAATATTTCATTCATATATTGTGTGTATAAGAACTTACCTAGTTTAAAAAAAGATAAGTGCCCTAGTTGTTATTGTGGAACCTAGATACTCTAATTTTTATCTATCCCACTGATTAGAATTTACATTGTAAACATTCTATCTTCATTCTATCACTATAATAAAATAATACAACTTAATACTAGAAACTTTTCAGTCACAAGTATTAAGCTATACTATTTGAATACTAACCAAGCTGCAGAGTAACTGCTTACTATTAGCATTTTACAATATTGTACTTAAATCAGAGAAATAAATAAAAATTGATTAATTTCGGACCACAAAATCCACATAGTGTTTGTAACAATAGTCGTCATTGTAAATCCTATGTTAGTACTCACATAATATCATTCATATTATGAAATGTAACACATGTATACATTAACATATTATGTTAATGGAAATAACTTGACTTAATAGTTTAATTATTACATTTTCTAGGTGCAAGCTCCGATCAAGAAGATCCTAAAAGATGATTTAGGTTTAGTGTTGAAGACTGAAGCCAAGCATGCTGCCATATCAACCCTTTTGGACAGACCATTTGAGTTCACTAACAAACCGCTGGTGGTTCAATATGAAGTCACAATGCAGGTGAGCATTCAGCCCCACTGTAACATTGTCAAAAAGAACACAGCTAAGTAACACTTAATACTGCATAAAAATTATTGTGTTCCAATTTAATTACAGTACACCAAAATACAGAAGATTTTTTATAAACAAGTATCGTACTTACACTATTTTATAATTTGTATGTTCTAATCCCAAAATATCTAAAGTAGGGTTACAATTATTAGCTATAACAGTTAGTCCAAATTTTAAACATGAAATATTTGATTAATTACTATTGTCTGCTCTAGGTAATATCCTTACACAAGCTCCATTGATGAAAACATTACAGCCCTAATTATAAAATATTTAGGGCTGTTATGTTTTCGTATAAAATATTAAAATACCATATAATTGAGGCAATATAAAGAATGCAGAGCAGCTACTAGTAATGAAATGAGACATAGTTAATATTTCTTTAGTCACATAATATGTATATATTATTGGTGAAATAGTTTTAGACCGTAACAATGTTTCAATAACACAATGTTGATAAAAAATATGACATTGAAATTAACAAAGAATTGAATTATATGTTGTGTAAAAATTGGATTTTTCATTCTAGATTATGATTAGTATAGGCATTCTGGCCATGGAACGTAACATTCATTTGCTGTAAATGAATACTGTTAGAATTATGTAATTATCTTGATTGTGAATGGCATTGACTCACTTGGTGAAATAGTTTTAGACCAGTAACAATGTTTCAATAACACAATGGTGGAGAAAAACATGACATTGAAATTAACAAAGAATTGAATTATATGTTGTGTAAAAATTGGATTTTTCATTCTAGATTATGATTAGTTTAGGCTTACTGGCCATGGAACGTAACTTCATAGACGCACAGTGGTCAAACAGTTTGTGTGCACCTAGGGCCTTAGCACGTATGTGAGGTTACGCTATGTACACAGTAGCACTTACATTGACCACATTCTAAATAGCTGTAAATAGGCACTTAGAAAATCCCTTTATGCTCAAAATTAGATATCCATGGTAACAAAATGCAGCATCTAGTGAAAGCCACCAAAAGAAATAATGACTTTATTGTAAAGCCTTTAATTGGCTTAACTATTACCTTGAAGTATGTTTTGAGTCATAGGTGGAGAAATTGTGTGTACTATTGCATCATGTTTCGCGTATATTGGATTCTAAGGCCTCTAGCATTTAATTGAATTACATTATGAACATGGGAAGCAGGATAGACAAAAATAATTTAAGTTAACATTTATATGAATTCCACTTAAGACTAAAGTTTGCTGTTTGGATGGGACTTTTCTTGGTATTTTTTTATGTGACAGGTGGCAGACGAGCAGACGGATCACCTGGTAAGCGATTATCGCCGGTAAGCGATTGTCGCCGCGACAACAGCGGAGTCACAAGTGCGCTGCCAACATTTAAACCCCCCCACAATTTAAGTACTTTAAAGATTGCCCCGGTCTGTGCACACTGTTTGTGATTGATAGAACTGATCAAAAATATCACAAAGACAATGTAAACAAGTAGTAAACGTATACTGGCGTACTTCCAGAATTTGTTTCGGAAGTGCGATTTCCAGAGCCGTTTTAAAAATATACTTACGTCAATGAACTTGAAGATTTATTAAATTAACGAACTCGGTGTGTATTTTTAAGTTTTATGATCGTTATTTTCTTCGATGACTTTCGATTTTACTTTTTTATATTTTGTTATATTTTTATTAACAATAAAAACGGCTTTTAAAAGTACCTTCCTACGAAATATTTCATTATTTATGTTATGCTGTCGAATATCTATTGCCGCACAACTCTTAAAAGTGTTTCACACGACGGCGTCCTATCCGAATCCGTGAAAATACCGCGTCAGGAAACTCGAACCAATTTTATTGCTTACGCAGATATCTGATCCATGGACCATACTTTCGCGGATTCGGATCAGACTTTTTTTTTCTGTGATAGGTGGCAGACTAGCAAACAGATCACCTGATGGTAAGCGATTGCCGCCGCCCATGGACACCCGCGACACCAGTGGAGTCCCAAGTGCGCTGGCAATCTTTAAACCCTCCTTTCCCCCGGATTGGGCTTCCGGTACCTCTCCCTCACGCAGCGAAACACAGCACAGTGCTGCTTCACGCCGGTTTTCTGTGAAGTCGTGGTATCTCTCCGGTCGAGCCGGCCCATTCATGCCGAAGCGTGGCTCTCCCATGGTAAAAGTACGTAGACGTAGTGCGAAACGGCTCTAAATGTTGATGCATGCTAATTATTAAATATTATATATAAATACGTTATTTGCTTAAGGATAGCTTATTGATTTGACACTTTCCGTATCACCAGGAGGGTCAAAACTGCGGCGGCGCGTACATTAAGCTTCTCTCCCGGGGCTCCAATACGAAGGCGGATCTGCGCCAGTTCCACGACCAGACGCCGTACACCATAATGTTCGGGCCGGACAAGTGCGGCAACGACAACAAACTCCACTTCATCTTCAGGCATAGGAATCCCAAGAATGGGACCATTGAGGAAAAGCACAGCAAAAAACCAAGGTATGTTTTATTATGGGATAACTGGCAGACGGACCACTTGATGTTAAGCGATTGCCGCCGCCCATGGACGGGTGTCCATGGAGCCAACACCAGTGGAGTCACAAATACCCTGCCAATCTTTAAACCCCCTTCCCCCTTTTTGACATTTTTTAAACGGATTCCTTAATTGATAAATAATTGTTTGCGCAAACCCACAATATTTTTAAAAATCTAACAATACCCTACTTATGTACGTGAAAAGAAGTACTTCGAAACAAAAAAGTTAAGGCCCGACAAATTGCTTTTGGTTTTTTTAACTTTGTTAGGTAAAAACAACTGTTTTTAGTATCAATAACAGTTTCCACTCTTCCAGCCAACGCCTAGAAGACATCTACAAGGACAAAGAGCCGCACATGTACACGCTGATCGTGCGGCCCGATAACACGTTCAGCGTGCTCGTAGACAGCAAGGAGGTGAACGCCGGCTCGCTTCTCGAGGACTTCACGCCGCCCGTCAACCCGCCCGAGGAGATTGACGACCCCGCAGACACCAAGCCCGACGACTGGGACGAGAGGGAGAAGGTAAAATCTATGGCAACACGTTCAGCGTGCTCGTAGACAGCAAGGAGGTGAACGCCGGCTCGCTTCTCGAGGACTTCACGCCGCCCGTCAACCCGCCCGAGGAGATTGACGACCCCGCAGACACCAAGCCCGACGACTGGGACGAGAGGGAGAAGGTAAAATCTATGGCAACACGTTCAGCGTGCTCGTAGACAGCAAGGAGGTGAACGCCGGCTCGCTTCTCGAGGACTTCACGCCGCCCGTCAACCCGCCCGAGGAGATTGACGACCCCGCAGACACCAAGCCCGACGACTGGGACGAGAGGGAGAAGGTAAAATCTATGGCAACACGTTCAGCGTGCTCGTAGACAGCAAGGAGCTGAGCACCACTTGCTGCTTGAGGAGAGAGCGCTTTATCGAAGTAAATATGGGGTTTCCACAACTATCCAAAAAGTGTAGAATTCCACATTCCATACACGCTTTAGCATTTTCCATTTCTACTATTAGCTCAGCTGTGAGCGGAAACATCGTGAGTGGAATGTGGAATTCTACACTTTTCTGATAGCTGTGAAAACCCATATTATTATTTACTTTGATCGAGCCAGCCCATTCATGCCGAAGCGTGGCATTGTTTTCGTCATCATCTCAGTGTGTTATACCACCGTCGCTTTGGAGTCCATATTGAACTTGGAGCATGATCCAGTATTTAGGGAATCTGATAATTACAATGAAGTGACTGCCGTCTGACCTTCCCAAGCCTTTGACAGTACAACCAGACATATTGGATCATGCACTCTAATAACACATAGGGTTGTGCTCGTGAACGCGTACCATAGGTGTGTGAATGAAGCAAGATGCTATGGATGGCGCCCTTTTGACGTTTATTCATACATATCTCTACTGTACCTTAGAGAAATGACACTCGTTGCTGGCGCATGTTTCCTCCATCCTACAAATATGGACTTCTTCAAACAAAGCATGAAAAAGCATCTCGCAGGCCAGTATGGCAGTGCCGACGGGGTGCTTCCGTGTCGTCGCATCGTTGTAATTGCAACGCGGGTTCTCCTTTTGATTAGCATCAGGCTATGGTCGCAGTAGCTTGATTGAGATGGCAGATGTCATTAGACCTTTTTTAAATGAACACAAGGTTTATCATTTTACCAACTTGTATCCTATAGTATATAATAATATAATTATATTACTATTACCGTAAAGCCCATATTTCCGTGAAATCAATAGCTGTCATTTTAATGGAGCTATATTTTACAGCGTATAAGGTGAGCGGCCAATATAGGTCCTGTGTCGTTCTTAAAATAAAATGACGGTAAAAAAAGAAAATTAAAAACATGCTTTTATTATACACGAAAAAAAAGGCGCACTCTCTTATCGCTTCCAAGCTATCGATGGGCAGTTAAAAAACTGATTTGTCGTAATTGTTTCAGATTGTAGATCCCACAGCGTCGAAGCCAGACGACTGGGACGAGGATGCGCCCGCGCAGATTGTGGACCCCAACGCGGTGAAGCCCGACGGCTGGCTCGACGACGAGCCTGAGATGATTCCCGGTTAGTTTGTCTTTACATGAGAGAGCTTGGGTATGAATGGACCGGCTCGACCGAGCGATAACGGCCGCAGCGTCTGCGCTGTTTTGCCAAGTGGGTGAGGCCCCTTCCTAAGATTTCCATGATTTACGTACGTCATGTTCCTATCGATGAACTTAATCTCATGAAAAATTATTTGTAAAAAAAAAACTTGAAAAAGTCTAACTTTATTTTACTGGAATGAGGGTTTTCGCGTGTGAAACATCCGCTAGATGGAGTACTATAGGAGTGAGGTCCATATACAATGTGATTGGTTATTTTTAAACGTGGTCTGTCAAAATGTCAATTTGACAAAATAACCAATGCGGTTGATGTTGGACCTCAGTCCAACAGTACGCCATTTAGCGGATTTTTCGCACGCGAAAACCCTCCTACACTCAATCTTTTTTTTTGTTTATCTTAGAACGTACATACGTCATGTTCCTATCGATGAACTTTCACTTGACAATATTTTCGTTTATTATTATCCTGTATATGTATTAAATCCTGTGTATGTATCCTAATCTCAGACCCAGAGGCAACGAAGCCGTCGGACTGGGACGAAGACATGGACGGCGAGTGGGAGGCGCCGCTCATCGACAACCCCGCCTGCGCCCGCGCCGCCGGCTGCGGCGCCTGGCAGCCGCCCACCATACCCAACCCCAACTACAAGGTCAGTGCCGGGACAACTGTGCAAGCGTTGTCACCTCGACAACCCCGCCTGCGCCCGCGCCGCCGGCTGCGGCGCCTGGCAGCCGCCCACCATACCCAACCCCAACTACAAGGTCAGTGCCGGGACAACTGTGCAAGCGTTGTCACCTCGACAACCCCGCCTGCGCCCGCGCCGCCGGCTGCGGCGCCTGGCAGCCGCCCACCATACCCAACCCCAACTACAAGGTCAGTGCCGGGACAACTGTGCAAGCGTTGTCACCTCGACAACCCCGCCTGCGCCCGCGCCGCCGGCTGCGGCGCCTGGCAGCCGCCCACCATACCCAACCCCAACTACAAGGTCAGTGCCGGGACAACTGTGCAAGCGTTGTCACCTCGACAACCCCGCCTGCGCCCGCGCCGCCGGCTGCGGCGCCTGGCAGCCGCCCACCATACCCAACCCCAACTACAAGGTCAGTGCCGGGACAACTGTGCAAGCGTTGTCACCTCGACAACCCCGCCTGCGCCCGCGCCGCCGGCTGCGGCGCCTGGCAGCCGCCCACCATACCCAACCCCAACTACAAGGTCAGTGCCGGGACAACTGTGCAAGCGTTGTCACCTCGACAACCCCGCCTGCGCCCGCGCCGCCGGCTGCGGCGCCTGGCAGCCGCCCACCATACCCAACCCCAACTACAAGGTCAGTGCCGGGACAACTGTGCAAGCGTTGTCACCTCGACAACCCCGCCTGCGCCCGCGCCGCCGGCTGCGGCGCCTGGCAGCCGCCCACCATACCCAACCCCAACTACAAGGTCAGTGCCGGGACAACTGTGCAAGCGTTGTCACCTCGACAACCCCGCCTGCGCCCGCGCCGCCGGCTGCGGCGCCTGGCAGCCGCCCACCATACCCAACCCCAACTACAAGGTCAGTGCCGGGACAACTGTGCAAGCGTTGTCACCTCGACAACCCCGCCTGCGCCCGCGCCGCCGGCTGCGGCGCCTGGCAGCCGCCCACCATACCCAACCCCAACTACAAGGTCAGTGCCGGGACAACTGTGCAAGCGTTGTCACCTCGACAACCCCGCCTGCGCCCGCGCCGCCGGCTGCGGCGCCTGGCAGCCGCCCACCATACCCAACCCCAACTACAAGGTCAGTGCCGGGACAACTGTGCAAGCGTTGTCACCTCGACAACCCCGCCTGCGCCCGCGCCGCCGGCTGCGGCGCCTGGCAGCCGCCCACCATACCCAACCCCAACTACAAGGTCAGTGCCGGGACAACTGTGCAAGCGTTGTCACCTCCATGTTGATCGGTTTTGGTTTTACACCACAGTTTTGGAAATCTGACCGTCCGCTTCCTTCACGTCTAGGTGCGCTTAACAACTGTTCAATATATCAGCAGATAGGGTCAGTTTTTGCGAACCATCATCATTTTATTACTTCAGCCAATATACGCCCACTGCTGAACATAGGCATCCCTCTCAATGTTCCTCACATAGATCGGTCCTATTCCACCCGCATCTATTGGATTCCCGCTACATTCACCACCAGATCGTCTGTCCTACCTGATGAGGGGCCTACCACGGCTACGACTTCCTGTACGTGGCCTCCCTAGAAGACCCTTCCGCCCCAACAGTCGTCTGTTCTCCTCGCTATGTGCCCTGCCCATTGCCAATTGTAGCATGCAATCCTTTCGGCTGTGTCTGTGACCTAAGTTCTCCTGCGGAGGTCATCATTTCTGATACGATCACGCAAGGAGATTCCGACCCATACAACAAGCGAAATCTACTGAGGAAACGTATGTCTGTTTGCAGGGCATATGGCGCGCGCCGCTGATCCCGAACCCCAACTACAAGGGCAAGTGGGCGCCGCGGCGCATCCCCAACCCGCACTACTTCCGCGACGACACGCCCTACCGCATGACGCCCATTGTAAGTATACATGGATTAATCAATAAATACAACATCTCATACCATTAAAATAGTTATTAGAAGATTTCTACCATGTAACTTCTTTTTGAGTTTCCGAAAAAATAATATCGGCTGGTTGATCACACTTAGACACTGGACAAACGCAAGTGTTCATGACGCGAATATTTGTTCAGAGAAATCGAACTCACGACCTACGGGGGCGACACTGAAAGTTTTTAGAACTGGCCACTTATAAGACGATGATTAAAAAAATAAGATAAAAATTTTGGAAATGGAACTCTTTGCCAATATTATTGTCTATGCATTTAATTCGATTCTCTTTTTTTCTGATTTGGCGGCAAATTGAAAATAATCTTAAACAAGTGAGCATGAATTTAACGCGAGAAAATTTCCGTGCAATGATTTTCTATGACTTTTGATGTCAAATAAGAAAGTTATGATAGACTTCGATTGGCCTTTCACGGTGAAGCTTCAACTCGTGCCAATGTTTACAACTGGTTTAATGAGTTTAAACGTGGTCGCACTAATCTCACCGATGCAAATGCATGAGGGACGGCCATATACGGCGACTACACATCATCATAACATCAGTGTTGTGCGACGTATGATAGAGGCCGACAAAAGAGTGACCTATCAGCAGATTCGGACAAGTTTAGTCATTGTTATGAGTCAAGTGCACAAATTCATTCATGAACATTTAGGGGCCAGGAAGCTTTGTGCCCGGTGGATACCTCATAATTTGACAGAGGCCCAAAAACTACGTCGCGAAATGGTTCAAAGATTTAACGGAGGTGACTCATGTGCTGTGTTTGACATACTAACAGGTGACGAAAGCTGGATTTATTGTTATGATCCTGAAACTAAAAGACAATCTGCTGAATGGGTGTTTCCATTCGAGGAGTTGCCAACTAAAGTGAAGAGAGATCGCAAAGATGATGGTCGCCTCGTTCTTCGGAAGGACAGGTCATATCGCAACAGTTTGTTTAGAGGATCGAAAAACAGTTACCGCAGAGTGGTACACTAATAACGGTTTGCCATTTGATTTAGAAAAAGTTCGGGAAAAACGACCTCGCAGTAGGATCCTCCTTCACCACGACAACGCCTCGCCGCACACTGCCAAGCAAACACTCGAGTATTTGGCGACGTCAGACGTAGAATTACTGGGTCACCCGCCATATGGCCTAGACCTCGCACCCTGCGATTTTTATTTATTTCCAAAAATAAAAGAAAAACTAAAAGGAAAACGTTTCACGGACGCCGAAGAAGAAGTGGCTGCGTATCAAAAGGCCGTCGAAGAGACCCCTAAAGAAGAGTGGGCCAAGTGCTTTTCTCAGAGGTTTCATCGAATGCAGCGATGTATTGATGTGAAGGGACACTATTTTGAAAAGATATAATAAAAGTAACAACTTGCTAAATTGTTCAGTTTTTGATTTTCTAAGAGCTTTCAGTGTCGCCCCCGTATAACTGTTACAACCAAATTCGCCATCTGGCCAGTCAATCATTCATTTCTTTCATTCCTTCAATGTCAAGCCAGACACTGGCCAGACATTTGTTATACCCTCATAGCTATCATGTTTTCGAAACACATTCAGCGGCATATGCAGCGTATACACGCATCGTTTTAGATATTGATAATAATATTTTTAACAGGAAATATTTATATTTTTACTGTAACAAATAAATTTAAAGCTAACCAAGGCCAACCTAAGAGTTAACCCTTTCAAAGAGCCTCCTCACTAGCGTACGTCACAATCGGACTGGAGAATGACAGTTCGATGCGTAGAATTTATTGAGATTTTTAATATAGAACTTTACGTACCAGGCGTATTGGTTGAACACTTCGTCTTCAGGCTTTGTAACAATTATGATGGAAAGATGTGACGTAGTTTTAAGAGAATACTAAACATTCTTGCTTTCAGCACGCGGTCGGCTTTGAACTGTGGTCGATGTCGCCTATGCTGCTGTTCGACAACCTCATCGTAACGGACGACGTGGCCGTCGCTGAACAGTGGGCTAAGGCCACCTTTGAACTCAAGCGCGCCAAGATCTCAAGGGATTCGGTGAGTAGATCCCTCCACTCTCCACCTTAAATGGCGAAACGTCAAACATCGGAAATTCGATTCTGGCCGTCCGCTAAACTATGCGCCCGCCTCCAGCGTGTACAGTTGTTCGCGTATTAGATCATGCCATAATCTTCAAATTAAGAAATTAAATGTTAACACATTTTGACAGGCTTTATTAATATGGATAGCTTTTAAAAAAATCAAAAAGTCAAAGTGTTGCATAATGACACTTTATGAAACAGCAAGCACATTATGCAACAGCCAAACTTCTTAAATCAATATTAGGACAAAGTTATCATTATTTATACAGCCAATAAAGTTTCGAATTGACATTATAAAATACTATCGAGTACGAGAATCTTATAGTCCGAGTACACAACATAATCGTTATTGTCACTGACCATTAATATATTTCAGTATTGTTTAATAGAAACACATTTAATCAGCTCACTCACAGACCAAATTTTTTTCTCCAAAAGGTCTCATTAATCACACCTGACATTGGCAATAATCAGAAAACAAACAGTACAAGGCAATAAAAAAAAAGTATTGTTTTATTTCAATGTTGTGTACTGTTGTGATAGAAAACCCTCTGGGGCCGCATGTTGCGCGCCATGAACTACAAGCCGGGCTACTGGGCGGCGTACGCCGTGTACGTCGCTATACCCGTCTCTGTCTACGTCGCGTACCTCGTCAGCCGCGCCAGAGAGGTCTATGGATCACACTTGAAAGTTTTCTGCGGTATTATAAGCTAGGCTGCTTGTTTCACACGAGATAACTATTTTGTTCACCTTGCTCGTTGCGCTAGAATAGTCTGACCGTTAGGGACATTTTATATTGCGACTTTTTTCAGAGATATCGCTCGACTGCATCGCTGTTTTTAGTACCGGGTAGATACATATCATTTGCATAGCGACTATCAATACAACGCACTGCATAGATAGACACTGAATCACACTTATATCGCTGCATTAAGTCTCAATGTAAAATGTCCCTTATCCTCCGAACACTCAGTGACCTTTCTAACTTTGGGGTTCTCAAACATCATGTTTTCTCTTTCTAAGCCATCATTATGAAAGAGACAACACATTTGAGCAAAAATAAAACGTTTTTGAATATTTGGGCGTATAAGTGTGTTGACGAGTAGTGAGCTAGAATGCGTTATGAATATTCTTATTCTTTATGGAAAACTAACCGTCGTACCAAAAAGTTTTACAGATGTTTGTTTGCCACCAGAGTTAAGTATGCTAAATGGCAATATATGCAAAAACTTGTATAGCGGATAAAAAACAAATTTATTTAAATGTACCCGTGTCGTGTCCGGCTTAGAATAACACTAACCTCTCTCTAAACGAGGTGTCGTAGAAGCCGACTAAGGTTTTCGGAAGTGCTCGACCATCTCAACGCACTTCACAAGGCGATGGTCACTCTATCGAGCGAGACCCGGAACTCGGGCTATCCGTCAGTCGCTACACAACCAAAGCGTCAAGCACCAGCAGCCGACCTAACTCCACACGTAGCGACTCGTCGGTCCTGTCGGCCCAATTAGCGAGGCCGAGAGGGTGGCATAAGTAGTGGGCAAGCTTGTGTCTTCCTAAACTATGTCCCAGGCATAGTAGCATCCGCGGAGAGGGCACTTCGCTCACAAGTCATCGGCGGTGGGAAACTCGCAAATCGGCTTGTACAGCCACGAGCGTAGATGCAGTGTACTTACCCCAGTTTATTTATTCATTTATTTGGGAAACAAACAATTACATTTCGACTTAAAGTTAAAACATACAGATAACACAGAAATCAGCATAGTTTCCACAGTTCAGTAGTAAAACATACATTTACTTTTTTTACTTTTTTTTTCCCAAGGACCCAACATTTGTACGTGTTTATTTAATAAATAGTCTCAGTGTCTGCCGAGAAGTTGTAACCCCGAAACTGTTTGAAATAGATCCGGTTTAGTAGCTAAAAATTAAAATCGATTGGCGTCGTTAGTGTGCCCTACCCGTCACCTTAAAACATCTGACAAGATGCAACGTCCAATTATACTATTTTTACTATATAAATGTCTGCATTTTTGTTGCCAAATAAACGTTATTCTATTCTATTCTATCAACACGTACGACTCACAAAATCGGAAACACGAACAGCTGGCAAAAACTACACAAAAATAAGTAAAAAGAACATAACATACACTCGGCCCGTCGCGGTGCTCAGCAAAAAGTAGCGCACTCAGTTAAAATGCTAATATATTAACTAATCGTAGCTTTACAGCCCGTTCACACATAGCCGTCCTCGTATTTACGGTATCTACCTTGAACGATCTAAACACAATACATTGCGCAAGAGACGCTCCCAAAGTGGTAAATTGTGTGGTCCCCCCTCTAACTTCTATAATAAATGAATTATAAAACTAAAAAAAATATATGAAGTACATAATCATGAAAACTAACAATGAAAATTGGTTTGGACTAGATCTAGTAAGTAGTTTTTTTTTTCAATACGTTATAACATTAAACCGCAATTTACCTTCCATATATCTTTCTTGCTGCTACGGAACCTTTCATGGGCGAGTCCGACTCGCACTTGGCCGGTTTTTTATACAGAATACTGTGTCAAATGTGAAGTCCGCATACAACTCTCATGGAACTAGAAAACGCACGGAATGTACCATTTTCAGAATAAAACGTCACAGAGTGGGAATGAGATCAAACCGACCCTGACGCAGCTTTAATGCAACTCTATAAAGAGAGAAAGAACGTCACCCACGACGTCACCCTAGTACTAACGGCTTCGCGTGGTTTTTCAAGTATGGCTTTCTACGAAAAAGCTGTGGTTACGAATCGTACCTACATCAATGTCAGACTTGTCGGTTACTACGGCCAGTCTGTTTGGGGTGCATGTCTATGACAACTCCATACGCCATCAATGAAAAAAAAACATATCTGTCAAAACGCAACAGTAAAACGGGGATCATGTGTGAACGAGCTGATATTCCCTCACCGTAGTAGCGGCTAGCATTGCGTGGCTATTTCTAGGATTCATTCGTGGAGCGCGCGCTGAAGTTCGCCGGCGAGAACCCGTGGGTGTACGCCGTCGGCATCCTCGCCTCCTTCCTGCTGGTCGGCCTGCTGGCCTACCTCTGCTGCGGCCCGAGAGCGGTGAGTACCACCCTAGTGTCATAACGGAAATTCAAGGCACGTAGTCGGAACAATAGTAAGCTTTTATCTTTATGTGATAGGTGGAGAACGAGCAGATCACCTGATGGTTGGCAAAGGACAATACGACAAAAAAAATATTTGCATTTTTATATACTTTTCGAATATCAGTCCAGAGGTTCAACGTATTGTGATGTCGGTGCTATATGTCCAATAAAAAAAAGGGTCTTAGAACATTTTTCCTCTTTTCAGTATCCCATTTCATTATTATGACTAAATTGCTTATCGTTATAAATATGTATTCTTTCTATTTATTTCATATTTATAATATATATGTAATTGCTATGTATTTGTATATATATGTATAGTGTTTTTTTTTTGTTTTGTTTTCCACGTTCACGTAATCTGGAAGAGAATGCCTCTTGGCATTAAGTTCGCCTATTGTATAAACTTTTTGTGCAATAAAGTTTTAAATAAATAAATAAAAATAAGTTACTTACTGTCACTGTCATTATTTTGTCTTGTCATTTTATGATCACAGATGTTACTTTTTTTTTAAACCAACGTGAACAGAAGCCTTATTAATGTGTCATGCCGAGTGATGACGTCACAGGAGGATTTTTAAATTTTATTTTTTTCTCCATAATTATCTGTCTAAAAAATCTGAAATTTATCTTCTTCAATTTCTATGAGTCTAATCTAGAAATAGTATTTTTCTTTTTGCAAAATGTTTTTTGTCGTACTGTCCATAGCTGTAGCCTATGTAGACCCAACATCAGTCGAGTCACAAGTTCGTAGCCAACCATTGAACTCCTTACGATTTACCAACCTGTGTGTTAATAATATTAACACTCATCACGGATCAAATATAAATGCGATTGAAAACTTAACCATCGCTCTCTACCAACAGGATTCCGATGCTGAAATAAAGAAGACGGATCCTCTACTGGAGGACGACCCCCACTCGGAGGGCTCGGGCTCGGCGGAGGGCTCGGAGCCGGGCTCGGACGCGGACGAGCGGCGCGAGCGCGCCAGCAAGGCCGACCTCGAGGGCCCGCCGGGAGAGGTACTCACTTTTTATTATAATGACAGTATACTGGCTCTCCTCAGCTTGATGGTAAGCAAGAGAAGAGCCCTCGTTGCAATGAGGGTTGTCACGTGTGAAAAATCCGCTAGATGACGTACTGTTGGACTGAGGTCCAACATCAACCGTATTATAATAATAATAATAATAATTCTACAACATCTCATTCATTGACCTGATTCCGTACTAAGTAGCTTAAGCACTTGTGTTACAGATATCGGACAACAGAGGAACACAAATATATACTTAAATACATATATATCACCCAGACATTGAACAAACACAAGTGTTCACCGCACGAATGTTTGTCCAGGGTGGGGATCGAACCCACGACCTTTGGCGTAAGAGGCAGGGTCACTACCAATGGACAACATTTCATATTTTTAACATGTGCATATTGTTTTTTTATATGAAAATAGACATAAATGAACAGACCCTTATCTTTTCTTTTTTCAAAATTTGGCCATTTTCATACATAAAATAATTATTGAAATTCTTTATATTCTAAATAGACGTAAGCGCCAAATGACATCATCGGACGGCTGAATACAGCGATATTCCTTTGCATATCATTGTTTTAATAAAAAAAGGTACTACTGTCAAAGGTAAATAATACTAGTGTCAACGTCACTCATTCATTCAACGTTGACAAAGTTGTTTTTTTTTTGACAGTTGCATGTCATAAGTTTGGCAATTAAAACTATAATGTGCTAAGCAAAGAAATATTTTACATTCTGCCGTCCGATGACGTCATCTTACGTTTTTAGTTTTTAATTTTTTTCTCAGAAAATAAGCAATATAAAAAATAAATAAATATATATTCGAGCAGCGAGCAAGTAAATAGAGAATTGGTAATTTTGAAATGTTGTCCATTGCGCCATCCGGTCAGTCATTGGTTGTTTAGTTTGTCAAATTGTCATTTTGACAGATCACGTTTAAAAATAACCAATGACATTGTATATGGACCTCACTCCTATAATACTCCATCTAGCGGGTTTTTCACACGCGAAAACCCTCATTACAACGGACGACATGTCAGGCATCATCTCCGTTGGCACCGCCGTACTGGCCCACGGGATGCTTCTTCACGCTTCGTTTGAAGGAATAAATATTGTAGGAAGGAGGAAATAAATGCGCTGGCAACGAGTTCACTTGTTACAATATTGTTCTCCTAACAGATATTTCAGCCATAGGGAGAGATTTATGGTGCGGCACTTGGTGCTGTTCCGGTGTCGGGGTAAACCCATTACCCGGGATGCATCTCGCGCCTTTTGTGAGAGGATATACCTCCCGACACTGCGCAGTTGGGGCAGTCTTCGACCCCGGTGGGCCCGGGGCCCGCCTGCGCTTGCCTGTCTGGGGGGGTGTCATGACCCCCATGACCCACCTCCACGATCCGCCCTTGCCCTTATAGCGACCAACCTCAACGATCAGCCATCGACAGAACAGAACTCTTATTGTTAAGGGGCCAGAAGTAAGAGTATTGAGTAAGAAATCTGGCTTCAACGTAATTTTTTACCATTTAAAGGCTATTAACATGTTGTAACTATGATCAATCTACTACAAGAGAGATAGAAAAGAAATACCAACAGGAAATGTTAAAGAGTCTTTTTTTTATATAGTACTGCTGTGCATTATAAAATTAAAGTTTCTATTCCCTTACCATCATGTTCTGATGGTACACCCACCAGTGTGACACGACCGAAGAGGGACTAGGCACAAGACTAGAGGCTTAGTCAGTTACAGCGCAGGCGTTATTAATAGTATACATCGATAAATTCGCAGGATATTAAAAATTAAATCAGTTATATATATTTTACATTAAAAGAATAAAACTATATAGTAATTGACTACATTTTATATTTTAAAATGCACCTAAGCCTATTTTATACATTCTACAATAATTATTTTTCTCATAAAAGCTATTTTAATAGGAAAAAAACTAATTAAATTTATGACTTTTGAAATTCGCGTCAAAAACAGCCTGTCACATGATACTTGCGGATGTGACGTATTATTTCATTAAACAATATGGCGATACTGACGCACGTGACATAAGTATTGAAATGTGACGTCATACGATGCTCAATGATGGCTGTCCGCGTTTTGGTTCTCGTATCGACAGATAATAAAACTCAAATCTATTTTTCACAAATAAAAATATTTACTATTTGTTTTCATGCAAAACACGAATTATTAATATTTTTAATCTATAAGCAACCATATTCAAAACATTTCATATCTTTCTTTGACATCGGTCAAATAGCCAATCGTGTACGTATATAAAATATGTCCAAACGGATAAATGAAAGTAAATGTTTCCCTCGTCACAGCCGACGCCGCTGGTGGACACGGAGGGCGCGGGCGACGGGCAGCGCAAGCGCCGGCCGCGCAAGGAGTGAGCGAGACAGCGTCCCGCGCGAGGTCAGTGCGCCTCTGTCTGTTCTGTCTACTGCCGTCTCCTCCACCTGCCAACCCGTAGATCGACGTCTTCACTAGGTCGATAGGAAAAATAATGTCTGACTCGTAGGTGAGTTACGATGTGACCCGTCGAACTGTTGAAACCTGTTAAATTGCTTCAATCGATTTTCAAATCTAATATTAAAACCATAGAGTTCAATATCATTGAGGGCCACCGCAAATATTTAAATCCGGTAGATTACGTTATGTAGTAGGACCAACGTTGACGTCATTGGTATACGTATCATTTTGACATGTCACATGTAACGTCAGAAAATAACCAATCTCCTTGTTAATGGACCTCACGTCTACGTAACGCCATCTAGCAGACTTTATTCGCGGTGGCCGCATTGAGCTGTGCGGACTTTTTTCGGTTTTTCCGGACTGTATTCTTATGATTTTGACCGTGTGTGATCGCGTCGATTTGTATTTTCAATGTTACTAAGCGTGATTAGCGTTGCCATACTGTTAGATAAATCGAAATACATTTTAGTGGTGTGTAGATGCTTTCTATGTTGTAATACAGTATAAACGTTACGTTTAAAAATACGTACTTACATGAAACTTCAAGTGCATATTCATGGTAATTTCACAAGCAGTAGACAGAACTTTTTCAAAAGCAGTTTTATTCAAAGTATCCACCATTATCATTCATCGTTAGGCAACTCTCATTACTTTGTATTGTGCCTTGACTGTACGGTTGGCATCAAACTGTGAGCTTTATTCTCATAGATGGAAAGTCTAATTTTAATTCCATTTTCGCATTCTGTGATGTGCGTACTGTATGCGTGAAATTAGCAGATTTTTGCATCTACATTTGTGTTATTACTTTACCAAAGAGCTCGGCTTGTCTTCTGAACGCCTGTAGGGACGTCGTTTGGGGTTTTAATATACTTATTTATTTAGTGATAATTCTTTTTATATATGTTTTAAATAGACATTCTTTTGCATAAATATGTAGGTACTTTAATTTTAATAGGTCCAAAAGTTAGGTCTCTTAAAATGCTCATTTGCAAACGCAGTGTTTACTCGACAATAGAAAGTGAATGGTTCAGAAATAAACATGCATGGTTAGGTTTAGTTTTTAATATTTTATTTTCACTGCCAAATTACACGCTTCGACTTCTACAATACAAAAATAGTGACCAATCGTGACCATTTGACTCAATAATAGCCATAGAATATAGAGTTGATTCTATATCATTAATACAGTTCCTAATACTTACAAACCTTGCGAATCTTATCACTATTTAAATAGATCTTAATTTGAAATGAAACTGGCAAATCTATCAAAAAGGCTTATATTTTGTTATAATGTAATACGATTTTTGCTTTAGTTTGGAAGTCCTCAAGCGGCGACCCCAAACAGCTGTACTTTTAAATAACACGTGAACAAAATTGTATGGAGTGCTATTTGTTATTATTTTTAAGCGTATGCGAATGTGGACCCGTTGTAAGATATCCTTCGTTCTTAAATTTTAAGGGATTGACGAATAATATACACGTCATAGTTACGTCAAGACCCCCGTACAATTTGGCCCGATAGTAAAGCCCTTTGCTTATTAATCTTATTATATTGTGCTCTTTCTATCATAATGGTATATCGAGATACTTTAAAAAGAAACGAATATTCGATCTCTGGATTAGCACTCGCGATACTATACATTATATTAGTATGTATTATACATATATTCCTCCTAGCCGTATTCGGCGTTGGCGACTCTTACTAAATATGAGCATATTCTCTTATGTGACTTGCGAGTCTGAACTTTGTCTTAAAAACCCGGTCGCATGCGTGGCAGTCCGGCCGGCGTGGTTGTAGGAGGTAGGTATAAGAGGGCTTGGGGTGCGTATTCCGCGCCTGGCGTTTTGCGCCTAATTCTAGAAGACCATCGTTTTCAGAGTCTTGCACAACATTTTTACGCATATACGCCAGGTCTCTGAGATGCAAGCTCCTTTCACGTATTTGTCGGCGGAGTGCATGCATGCATTCAATGCCGTTTGAGCACGCTCTTGTAACGAAGATACTCTCCACCTTGATTGCGCTTGCCGTGTGCAAGTTCTGTGTATAGCGAGGATATTGGCAGTCTACCGTCGGATGACTAGACTGCGTCCCCCTTATTACAAATTGCGAACTAAAGATAGTCCTGGAACAAAGTTCGTGTCAGGGACTGGCACATTGCATGTTGGAACAAGATCACATGAACTTTAGTACAGTAATAACTTTAGATTGCGATATATAATAATGTGGCCTCCTAACTATAGCTGTAGTATATACCGCAGCTGAGCTTTCATAAGAAGAGCTTAGATACCAGTCATTGCAGAGCGACGAAGTACTTCCGTGTTTGGAATAAGAACCATGGCTTTTTATACCGCAAGCTTTTTTCAAGTTTGGTATCATGCAATTTCCAAACACGGTCATTCAGTCGTCCAAAAGTAGCAGCAACCTTTGAAATGCGAGAAGGTATTTTAGAAGCCAGCCACTCCTTATGTGACTACCAAGATATTTGAAGGAGGAAACCGTCTCCAGAGCTCTACCTTCCACAAAGATGCCACCGGAGTCCGCGCTATTACCTCGTGGTGGTTGTTCCAGGACTTGTTTTAGCAACTAACAACAGTATCCAGTATTATAATGTGATACCAGTCATAATATATTAATGAGTCATTGGAAATTCACTTATTCCGAGCAAAAAGGCCGGCAATACATCTCCACTCCCTCTGGTGCGGCTGATGTCCATGGGCGGTCATCAGGTGACACGCTAGCTCGTTTGCTGGACTATATTAACTACTGAAGTATAATCTCTGACGTTGCATTCGGCATAATTAAAGTAACGACATTCCAGATATACAATTCGATGACATTGATGTTGAAGTGTTTTGTAATGGCCCTGAATGTAGTAAAGGGTTCTTATACATATTTATATTTCTAAAGGCAGATAGTGGCGTCATTGGTTGGACCAACTTGTAGAGGGGCCAGGATAGCATTCGGATATCAAACTCCTCTATATCTGCAGCTATTATTCTATTTTAACCTCTTCTATGTCTTAGTAAAATATTTCTAATCTATAAAATTTAATTACTTTTTCTGTCATTATTAGTGAGCTATATTGGAGTTTGAATTACGAATTCTACGAATTAATATATGTATTACATATTTATTATTGTATGAAATGTAGTTAATTACATTTATTATATCAATCATCACGGTTATAGATCATGCTCCTGTTGTACTTATACGATATAGATAAAACCATCGATTGTATTATTATAATATAATGAATTGTATAACTGTAACTATGAAATAAAATGTAATGATCACAATAAACTTTATTGTAAAATATATTTATGATATTTTGTGTGATTGTACATTAGTACAAAGCAATAATAAAATAGTGTATTTGTAGAGCATGATCCATAGCGATCTCTTATATTGTAGCGTGCGCAGACACGCCATAGAGCGTATAAACAAACAGAGCGAGATGTTACAACAAGTGATAGATCTATATCCACTGGTGGACAAAGCAAACACTTTGAAACACTTTTTTATTATGATCTACTAAGACTTTTTTAAAAAAGATTTTTTTATAAAAAGTCTAAAAATATCTGCATTTACATAAGCCGTAAAAAGCATACCTCCCTCTGTTGGTTTAAATGTGCGCGATAGAGTAATATATTGTTTGTCTCGAAGCATTTTATTTTCGTCCGTAAGCGTTGTGTGTGATAGGTACAAGTTAATGGACTGTAATTTACATGAATAATAATAAAATAAATGGTTTCTATTCGTGGAGTTTTATTGTTTATGTTTAGCTACTTCATAAAAATTAATTGTTGAGGCGAAAGGTCACACTAGCGACGCCCATTGATGTAATTCTTTAACTACTACACTGGGCCTATTAATAACCTTTAAATGGCCGTCGGAGACTCGGCAAACATGTATATTATGGGCTTTGTTCTTAAAGACTCAATAAACCTAGCTAGTTGAAACGGTGTTATAAATCATTTTTAACGTTTAAAACACAACACTTTCATACACAATAAAAACTGCTTTATAACTTTGTTTTAGTTAACAAAGGATTAACAAAAAGTTATGGTTAAGACCCTATTTATTTAATAATCACGATTATTAAATAAATAGTACACTTACATGTTTGCTAAATCTCCAAAATAAGTAAAAAGAGATCCAGTTTAGTAGTTAAAGAAGTAAATCAATTGACATCGCTAGTGTGACCCTTCGCCTTAACAGGCAGTTGCAGAAATGTCCATTAAGGTGACGGGTAGGGCACACTAGCGACGCCATTCGGTTTTAATTTTTAGCTACTAAACCGGATCTATTTTAAACAATTTCGGGGTTACAACCTCTCGGCAAACACTTATACTATTTATTAAATAACCATGCACAAATGTTGGGTCCAACGCGTACGCGTACGCGAAATCACTTTTAGCGTGAATCAATTTTTCGCATACAAAAACGAACCCAACATTTGTGCATGGTTATTTAATAAATAGTATAAGTGTTTGCCGAGAGGTTGTAACCCCGAAATTGTTTCGGGGTTACAACCTCTCGGCATAGAAAATAGATAGATCCGGAAAATAGATCCGGTTTAGTGTGCCCTACCCGTCACCTTAAAATGAATCCTCCGTTTAATGTTACTGCCCTGTCATTAATCAGCAGAACTGACAAGGACAGCACCATACTTAATGGAGGATTAACATTTATTCTGACTCCTGCGTCACACAATCACAGTTTCTATAGAGCGAAAAAATACGTAGGGTATTATTCATAAACGTAAAACAAAACAATTGTTTGGAGTATTCTTATGTTTCACTAAAATAACATTTTATAGTATATAATAGTTATAATTATAATGCGTGAGTGAGGGTAACGGAGACCCAATCCAGGGGAAGGGGGTTAAAAGATAAGCAGCGCACTTGTGACACCACTGGTGTTGCAGGTGTCCATGAGCGGCGGTAATCGCTTACCATCAGGTGATCCGTCGGCTATATCATAAAAAAGATAATAATTAAAAACATGGTACAGAAGTTCTTAAAGCTATGCACAAGTTCAACATATTCTGCCATCACTTTAAGCGTAGAAATATTAACATTACAAAATTGCTTATAATCCATTCCATTATTGTTAATTGAGAATCACTATATATATTAATTATACAACATTAATAGTGATGCGCCGAGTACCACTTTTACCGAGTTACCGAGTACTCGGTTCAGTTTTGTGACACAACAATTTTTTCTGTTTTCAGTATAAGTATTATTTACGGAACTGCTACCATATATTATTATACCTTATTTTTGAGTTTCCGATATTTAAGCACTGTTGAAAGCGTCATAGTTACACCGTGATCATTGCACTTGTAACAATTCCGAACACAAACATGGTAGCAATTCCCTAAAAAACGATTCTAACGTTAGTGTCCTGAACGCTTTATAACATTATTATGTAAACCGATGAGCGATGGTAGCTCAGTGGATTATAACCGCCTGCCATAAGGGGGTCATGATGGTTCGAATCCGAGCATGTACCTCTGTATTTTTCAAATCTATCTGGGCTCTTCTCTTGCTTACTATCAGGCTGAGGAGAGCTAATATACTGTGTCACTGCAAAAGGAATGTCAGAGTTACTTGGCCAAGTACCGAGTATCAATAAACTGCCGAGTAGGTACTCGGCCCATCTCTAAACATTAATTTTCTCATGAGACGTCAGTTAGTAGTTAAAGGTACATGCCATATTCTGGTGTCCACAAAATCCTTAACAGAATAGAAGCTTTCCTGCAGAAGCCAGCGGTTCTATATGTATTTCAGTTTGTTGAGCGGTAAAGCTCTGACTTTTATAGGTAGCTTATTATCTGCGAATAGAATGCATTCTTGTTCTAATGTTGAAGGCATGTCTTTAATTTTTTTAGTTACAAAACTTATTTACGCATGTACACTATATTTACAGCTTATACACTTGGACCATATAATAAATATTATCCGGAAACATTATTTTTACATACACCCAGTCACAACAACGAGCGAACTTACAACTAGTGTTAGTAATACATTTTTTGTTATAAAATAAGACGTTATAGAGATTACTACTGATTAGGTACTCGGTTTACCTCTTTCTCATAGTTTGAAACAAGTAAAACTCGTTCAGGACTGGAAGTAGTTGCTATGGGCTGCCGGATAATCAACTTCAAACTGGATGAGTTCAGATCCTATATATAGAGTAAGTTTGCGTATTCAGAGGGCCTAAATTAAAGCAGACGTTACGACCGTATCGGAGTTTTCCCTCTCTGTCACACGTGCTGTGTGCCTCATTTGTTTTGACGCGACAGGTATATTCTAGTTCGTTACGGAACGGCTCAAAATAAGGCACCAGGGCCGATTTGACCAACGTGACAGTTATAAGAGACTAAGTATCTGCAGGATAACTTAAGTATAGATTTCCAAACTTTGACACCAATAAAATTGAGCCCTTGGTCACTCGAAGAGAGCACCGGGATCAGTAATAATTAACAACATGGTCGATTCCCCTTACTAGTTACGCAAATTGTTTTATAAGTGTTCCAGACCTAGCGCGCGGCATAAGAATACGTTTTTTACTCCTTTATGTAAATGTAAGCACATGAGAAATAGTTTTATTGTTAGAGCTTGTAATAAATTTAATAGTAACTATAACCATATCGACATTTTTCATGGTAAGATTTCAGTTTTTATAAAATCTTTAGTTTTGAGTTAAATTAATAAGTACCTAAAATAATCATCCTCTTGCGCATTATTTTTGTATTTTGTCTCACAACACTAAACGTATTAATTTGTAGTGGAAAATTTAAATTGCTGATGTATTATTTAAGTTTTATTTTAGAACAGAGTACTATTTAACAGCTGTATTTTTAATAAAGAAAATAAATAAAAACAAACTTTCAGACTCCGGGCTGCCACTAAGAATTTCTTACCGAAAACTTAGGTAAAATTTTTTGGTCCGACCCGGGGATCGAACCTCTTGCGCAGCCGTCGCTTTTAAGTGCGACCCACTAACTTCTGCATGGTATGTGTTACTAGCATGAATGAACTACTAATGACGTCTGGGTTGTTGACACGCGTGTCAACAGATAACCTGTGAAGACAAATAAATAAATAATGAAAGAGTGAATAGGCTGTTACTAGGCAGACATGCTCTATCCTCGGCCACATCATCAGTTACCATCAGGTGAGATTGCGGCCAAATGTCTGGCTATTCGAATAAAAAAAAAACTAATTGGTTAGGATGAGAAAGTCATCTACTGTGATACGGAGTAGTAAACTACTAAGGTATACAGTCTTTTAGATTTTCGCGTTGCATTATAACTATAATGTATCAATACGGGGATTAACACGATATTTATTATGTGAAACAACGTCGAGCCAAATATGTGACGTGAGTACACAATGTTGTTTCACATAATAAATATCGTGTTAATCCCCGTATTGATACATTATACTAAGGTAAACCTCTAGCTACATTTTGTCAGTGAGCAATGCCTATATGTAGAAATAAAAAATAACGCCAAAATCAATAAAATTATTTTCAAATTGAATTGAAAATTAACCTATTGGCTAATTTTATTAGCCAGGCTGGTTTTATTATTACGCATCCTGTATAAGTACATAGCAAAAAAAATGTCATGAAGATCATTTTTTTGAAGAAGTTAGATAAGTACAGACAACCACACATCAAGTTTGGCTTTTCCTTAATCGACATTTAACCAAAAGCGTTTATCATTAAGGTGAGAATCGATTAAAGAAATTTGATATATTGTATACAATGATGTGTGGGGAGAGGAGCACAAATAATGTTATTGAAATTCTTTGAGCTATTGAGTTGCGGCACGTTTCGAGGAGAACTGACGGGCGCCGGGGTAGAAAGGTCCCCGACACGTCAGCGTGCGGGGTCGCAGCGCAGCTGTGGCTAAGATCAGTTTTATTTTTAATTTGGCTTGTGATACTAAATGTGACTATCGCTTACAGATAAGCTAGTGAATGGCCATTGAATATGCAGAAATGACTACGCAGTCTATGCACATGTGACACAGTAGCATGGGCAACAGAGACGAACGTTCGTCTCCCTTCTAAGGAACGTACAGTCGCACATCAAAGTATACAAAACTGTCAAACTTCTTCAATCGATTTTCACCTTAATGTCGGTTCAATATCAATTGAGGAATTTTGACAGATTCGTTAAAGGGATGTACCTAAATGTCCACAAATACACTCTGTATTTAATACATAGAATGTTAAAAAACGATCATTTTTGCAATATCCCTAGACAAAGTTGAGGTGTGTAGGTACGTGTGTACGTGATTCTTCACCGCAAGTGTGTGCTGCGAGGACGCACAGTAAGCACGCATCAGACTCAGAGGGCCTATTCTCATGCACTCGACATTAAAGTCGAATTGAAAGATTTCATTCTTTCGTCCATACAAATCTATAAAGATAAGATTAAAAATGATTTATTCCATATAGGTCTATACAGAACACTTACACAAATGGTAAATAGGACCGAATCGGAGATTTTTTTTTATGTGATATGTGGCAGACGAGCAGACGGATCATCTGATGGTAAGTAATAGCAGTCACACATGGGCATCCGCGACACCAGAGTGGAGTCACACGTGCGCTGCCAACCTGTAAACCCCCCTTCCCCCGGATTGGGTCTCCTGTACCCTCACTCACGCAGCGAAACACAGCACAGTGCTGCTTCACGTCGGTTTTCTGTGACGCTGTGAGTTTCCCTATCTTTCACATGCGAGTGCCACGCTTAGACAGAAAAATAAAATGTGGGAGAGCCACGCTTAGGCATGAATGGGCCGGCTTGACGACCGGAGTGATACCACTGCCTCACAGAAGACCGGCGTGAAGCAGCGCCTGCGCTGTGTTTCACCGTGTGAGTGAGGTTACCGGAGGCCCAATGGGGGGGAAGGGGAAAAGGTTGGCAGCGCACTTGTGACTCCACTGGTGTTGCGGGTGTCCATGGGCGGCGGAATTGCTTACCATCAGGTGATCCGTCTGCTCGTCTGCCACCTCTCATATAAAAAAAAACATTCGTTCGTTACATATTCTCTCTATATTATATGTTCTCTGTTGTCTGATATCTGTAACACAAGTGCTTAAGCTACTTAGTACGGAATCAGGTCAATGTATGAGATGTTGTGAGAATTATTATTATTATTATATTATATTCTCGTTCGTTACGGGACGGCTTTAAAACAAGCCTTCTGGTTTGGAATTTTGATTTCTACTGACAAGACATAACTGAACCTGAAATTCAAAAATTCAAAATTCAAAAGTGCTTTATTTGCATAGGCTAAAATATAAATTATAGCTATGTATATTATACATGTTATTAAACATATATGTCGATACAAAAAATATACTAAAAATGAATAAATATAATGTGATTCTACCACCGGAATCGGAAAGTTGATTCTGACGAGAAGATCCGGCAAGAAACTCGCCAGTTACTCTTTTTAATAACCCAATTTTTTTAAGTACAGTGTCATGGGTGTAGGCGAACAGTTTATCATTTCCACAAATTCTTGTCATTTAAGTAATCATTAACTGTATAGTAGGCTTTTGCCATTAAATAATTTTTAACATGTGTTTTAAATTTGGGCATTGGTAAATCAACAAGCTTTTGTGGTAACTTATTAAATATTTTAATACTCATTCCTACGAATGAATTACCAATCTTATGAAGTCTGAGATGTGAAACAGCAAGCTTGTGTTTGTGTGAATGTCGTGTCCTAGAGAATAGGCCCCCAGGTTAAGTGTAGTGTGGCTGTGGCGTGTACTATAGCGCAGTTCCGTCCGTGGCATGCTGCGGCGCGCGCTGCTGGTGTGCGCGGTGGCGCTGTGCGCCGGCCAGCCCAGGCCGCACATCGTGCTCATCATCGCCGATGATCTGGTTAGTGATCACTTAGTTTTTTTATGTGATAGGTGGCAGATCACCTGATGGTAAGCGATTGCGGCCGCCCATGTACACCCGCGAGACCAGTGAAGAAGAAACACAGTACAGTGCTGCTTCACGCCGATTTTCTGTGAAAAGAGAGTCGTTCATTACACCCGTCAAAAGTGTTAAAATTCAAGAATGGCTCAGGTCTAACATTAGGTCTTTCAATACGTGTGTGTAGGTTGCCGTAAATCGGCAATTTCGGGAATAGCAGATGATAAAAAAAATGTAATCTGCTGATTTTTGATGCAAGTGAGCGCTAACAGCATAATATCATTTATTATGAGGAATCAACTCAAATTATTTTTAATACAGAAGTGCTATTACAGTGTAGTCGTATTTTTAAATGATAATACAATAAGAAATGCCTAATTTAATATTATGTAACACTTAATAATAATTGTGGAATACATAACATGATATAATTATAATAATAATAATACTGTCATCTTCATTGACTTTAATAAAAAAAAATTACTATTTTATTTTGTATCTTTTGAATAAATATAATTGAATAATAAATTAAATCACTTTAAAATTTGCATGCCCTTGCTAGGCCTAATATAGTGCAACACATTTAATTTTAAGACCTGTATGTATTACTTGCCTATAAGTAATATGCAAATAAACGAATTGAATTGAATTGAATCATTTTAATGAAGTAAACCCACCACTACAATTTTAATAGTATGAAATAAACGATGGTAACAAAATTAAATTTAAAAAAAAATAGCAATCGTGTGTTGAGTTTGAAAATGTTTTCTGTCTCCTTCCATTTATCTGGACATATACGTTAATACGTTTATAAATGTAGGTTCGTATTTTATGATCTGTATAACTAGGTACTTATTATAACCACCGCGTCTGAAAATGATTAATCAATTGAATCGGCGGTCCCTACTGCTCCCCTCTAGTTGAAACGAGGCGGTTCGGTTGCCGGCGCATGCGCAGGATACCTGGCATTCATTACACAGATTTACAGAGGTTATGTTATTGCTATGAATGCTAATAATTTATCTTTACTTATAATTTGGGCCATACAGAAAACAGTAATATGAATCAAAGATTTTCAAAAATTTTGACTGTCGGTTTGTGAGCGGTGGCAATCGTATCAGGTGATTCGCCTGTTCATCTGCCAAATAGAAAAAACTGCGTTTCTGTTTGTTCATTTTGATACCAAAATGATCAATCGCTACATATTTAAGTCATCTGTCATAATATATTTACGTTCCGTACCGCTGGAGTGGATTTACGCGGACTTCTAGCGGATGACTGGAAGGAGGTGGCGGCAAGTCCGACCTAGATGGAGACCCTTACTATCGGAGGCCAAGGCTCACTTTGGGTCGCTGCACTGACCTAGTTAGTTTAGTTTAGTTATATTCTTATTTATAAAGCCTTATTGGTATTACAAACCTCTGCAATTAAAACTTAGCCACTTATAAAATGTTACACTTTGTGTTGCCTGTTTGACTTAGGGTTGGAATGACGTGGGCTTCCACGGGTCCAACCAGATCCCGACGCCCAACATCGACGCCCTGGCCTGGTCGGGGCTCGTCCTGCAGCACAACTACGTGTCGCCCATCTGCACGCCGTCCAGAGCCGCCCTCATGACGGGGAAGTACCCTATCCACACTGGTAAGTTGCTTTCAAAATACCGGCCAACTCCACCAAGAAACGTGTACCTTTCTTCTTTTTTTTAAGTTCATACAAAATCTCTTACACAGACCTGATTCCGTACAAAGTAGCTTGAGGATTTGTGTAACGAATATCATACAACAGAGGAATTAGAAATATGAACTTAAAATACAATATTACACCCAGACATTGGACAAACACAAATGTTTATCACACTAATGTTTGCCCCGGGTGGGGATCGAACTCACGACCTTTGGCGTATGGGGCAGGGTCACTACCAAATGCGTCATCCTTATAGTCGGTTTCTTTGACGACGAGTTAAAAGGTTGGCAGCGCACTTGTGACTCCACTGGTGTTGTGTGCGTGTTATTACTTCTGTAACTGTACAAGTATGTAATAATGTTATTAGTATCATTTTTTTATCGTGCGCCAGGTCAAAGTACTTTAGGATTCATAGCAAAGCTCAAAGGTAGATGTACCTGTACATGATGTGTGAATGAATAAATGAATTACCTACACACTCGCCTCATATCCTGTTAAAGGACAGATGTTATCTGGCCGTGTACCCACTGCGTGCTCAGGCTCACTCACAGTACGCATGTTTTCGTTTTGTGGCTTAAAAAATCTAAAAATGGAATCTTGTAAAGGTTATAAGCCCCATGTAAGGGAGCATATTACCTTACTATATCATCTACAAATAAATAGTTTTAATATTTGTTAATGTAAAGTACCTAACGATTTGAAAGAGCTGAAAGATATTTTGAATATAACTCATCAAAAGCAGTTTAAGAAACTAAGTTTATTGCCTCCATACAGTGACTATGCTGTTCTCAATGAGCATTTTAAATGATTAAATCTGTGATTTTAAATATGCGCGGCTCGTTCGGGCGCTGCCGCCTGCGCAATCAAGGTCAATGTCACAAACGGACGCTTCGTTTGCTTATCGTATTACTGCCACATTTTTATAGGCGTGGGAAAAAAAAACAAAATTAAAGACTGGAATGAAGGAAAAACAATTTTAATTCATGCGTATAAATTAAGGTAAGTATTAGAGCGATAGTAACTCAGAGCATAAGAAGTGGCGACAGGCTTGTCTCAGCAGTGGAGCACACAAATGTTTGTAGGTCATCATCATCAGCCCATTTAAGGACTTAAATGGGCTGATGATGATGATGATGACTTACAACTGAGGCCCGTGGAGCCCGTGGTGCCCCAGCAGTGGGGACCCACTGCTGGGGCACGGGCCTCCCTCAATCACATGAGGGGTAAATGCCATACTCACCACGCTTGGCAGACGGGTTGGCGAGGGTTTTGATATAAATGCAGTTTTCCTTCTCTGGGTGCTGATGATCATGCCAGCAGCTTTACCTTAGTCGCCTTTTACGACACCTCGGTAAGAGTGAGGTTGGCCTATTCTACTCTGCCGGGACCACACTTCAAATGTTTGTAGGTACAGTGCGGGAAACGAACCCGCAACCCTTGCTGCACCAGAGGCAGCGTTCACTACCCCTGATCCAAACGGGTCATCCTTAAGGTGACGGGTAGGGCACACTAGCGACGCCAATCGATTTTAATTTTTAGCTACTTAACCGGATCTATTTTAAACAATATCGGGGTTACAACCTCTCGGCAAACACTTATACTAATCATTAAATAACCATACACACACCGACTCAACGCGTACGCGAAAAATTGATTCACGCCAAAAGCGGCCACTTTTGGCGTGAATCAATTTTTCGCGTACAAAAACGGACCCAACATTTGTGCATTGGTATTTAATAAATAGTATAAGTGTTTGCCGAGAGGTTGTCACCCCGAAATGGTTTAAAATAGATCTGATTTAGTAGCTAAAAATTAAAATCGATTGTTGTCGCTAGTGTGCCCTACCCGTCACCTTAAGTAGATACTCAGCGCGCTGCTTCGCGCTTGTTTTCTGTGAGGCCTTTATGATACCACACACATCAACAGTGGCCTCTGACAAAACTGATGATCACTAATATTTGACGACACTTTGTAATTTTATAAGGTATGCAGCATGGCGTTATATATGGCATGGAGCCGCGTGGTTTACCGCTGTCGGAGAAGATCCTGCCGCAGTACCTGAAGGACCTGGGGTACAATACCCATCTGGTCGGCAAGTGGCACCTCGGCAGCTATTTGAAGGAATACTTGCCTAAACATCGAGGGTATGGATACTTTTTTTAGGTACTTTGCTAGCTCAGCGACTAACGGATGTTACAAAATATGTAAAACTGACTTCTGGTTAGAGTTGAGTTTAAATATTCATAGAATTTACCACTTTGGGAGCGTCTCTTGCGCAAAGTATTGTGTTTAGAAAAAAATGATGTTAAAAACCTCAACATCATTTTTAAAGACCTATCCATATAGATACTCCACACGTATAGGTTTGATGGGAAAGAAATATTTGAGTTTCAGTTTCAAGTATGGAGACCCCCCTTTTTTTATTTTTTCAAATTTTTGTGTAAAAATTGTAATGCGGTTAACAAAATACATCTATTTACCAAGTTTCAATAGTATTATAGTTCTTATAGTTTCGGGGAAAAGTGGCTGTGACATACGTACGGACGGACAGACGGACAGACATGACGAATATAGGGGTTCCGTTTTTTGCCATTTGGCTACGGACCCCAAAAAAGAAAAGAAAAGAAAAGAAAGGAAAATATTTATTTGGAGCATTAAACTTAAGACTAATTAACATAAATATAAATTAGTCATATTATATATTACTCACGTGTAATATTTATATAATACGACTGTGTGTAACTCACATAAACATTTATGGATGTATATATATAGCCGTCATAGATATTTTTGCATCGCCTAATGGTTGACTGGTAACGAATGCTGTATAGCATTAAGTCCGCCAATTGTACTTTATTTTCTTGTGCAATAAAGAATAAATAAATGTGAAGTCGCGCATGTAACTCACATGGGTGACCAATCGGCTAGAAGTAGTAGCAGTGTTATAAGGGTTATGCCTTCCTATATCTATCCTAGCCGAGCTAGTGAGGGTTATCCCTCACTTGCTTGGCGAAACACAGCATAGGCGCTGCTTCACGCCGGTTTTCTGTGAAGCCATAGTATTACTCCGGTCAAGCCAGCCTATTCATGCGAAGCGTGGCCCTCCCCCGGTGTCTGTCTCAGTGTATTTAAAATTATTTGCAGATTTGACACACACACTGGTTTCATCACTGGGAAAATAGACATGTACGATCACACAAATGTAGAAAAGAATTCCTGGGGCTTCGACTTTAGAAGAGGTAAAGTTTTTCTTCTCTAATAAAAAAAAAACTTTTTTGAAATAAATAAAATCTTATATAATTGAAATGTAATGGGTAAGAGCGAGATAGCTTCAACTCAAGTACCTATTTTATTACTTACTCTCAAAACATGTATGAAAATGAATATGAGAATTAAAATTATGTTGTATTTGTAAACATCTAATTGTGAAATAACTTTATATCTTCATCCGATTTTTAAAAGAGGTTTTTGGTTGCAGACAATGAAATAGTGGCGCATGATCTCTTTGGAAAGTATGCTACTGATATCTTTACAAACGAAGCAGTTAGGGTGAGTAAAGTAAGGCCCGATTCGACCGATCTTTATCCGTGGATAAATCTATGGTATAATGTCAAATATGTATAGAATGACAACGCTGCAATGACGGAGGTTCGGGACGTGTAATTAAAAGATGTTCTGCGTTATGACTGTCTCATATATTACTAACTTATATACTAGCCTAACCTAGGTATAGTTACAGGTATAGTTATATTAGCTAGCTAGGAATCCTACTCAGTCCAATAAATATCTTACAGGGTGTATATTCTTCTAAATATTTTAAATAACTTTTGTCTGATATTTTTTAATATCCGTTAATCATAAAACTTTTTGTACTATACGATGATGCATACCTCGCCCCTAGCACACACTACGGCTCTATACCATAGGTTTAGTATTGGATTAAGATTGGTCAAATCGGTCCTAAGCAGTTTAAATAACAAAAGTATCTCTATTGTTGCTACAAAACCAGTAAGATCAACCGCGTAACTCACACTTGAATATTTCCAGATAATCAAAAGCCACAACAAGACCGCCCCGCTGTTCCTGACGGTGGCGCACTCTGCCGTGCACACTGGGAACCCGTATGAGCCCATCCGCGCGCCAGACGACCTCATCGCTAATTTTACGCACATCAAGGACCGACAGAGGCAGAAATTCGCGGGTACTTAAGTATATTCCACAGCTAACAGCTATACCAATATACAAACGGAAGTTTACTTAGGTACACTTCGCAATGTGGATCCTGGCCACCGACATCAAAATGCATTTGAAACACATAGCATATATATGTCAGATTTTTACGTTTTTAAATTGATTAAGTACCTATCTTAATTATTCTTTGATGTATTTTGTAAAAACTATCTTGCTGGTGACATAAAAAAAAAACAATTTTACTCTAGTTATTTATCTACTTTTGCCTGCCTTGAACTTCTTATGTTACAAGTGGCAGTAGAGCAGACGGATCACCCGATGGTACGCAATTGGCGAGGCAAAGATTCTCACTAGCCCATCTGGATGCTGTCTAAGAATACAACAACAAATTCCGTACAGCTTTACGGGATAGTGGTTTATTTTGGGGATAAATGTGGTTCAGTCACAATAATGATATCAATAATAGATATAATAAAAGCGTCGGCAGAATTCCTATACCAGCAGACCATTACGGTCTCGGTGAGGAAATATTAAAGAGTGAAATGGTGATATTAGAGAGTAAAACAGGAAAATATTTAGTGATCAGAAGTGTTACATTTAAAGAAAATCATATTTTGTTATTTTTATTGTCTTGTTCATGTTTTTGAAATATTTTATTCTAGGCTAGTTAAGGAGTATGGAATTATGACACGATTTTCAATAAAAAAGACTATGTGTAGGTATTTAATAATTTATTGATTGTATTACAATTTTATTTACCTACTGTTTGGAAAATAGTTTGTAGCCTAAAAATGATGCGAACGAACTCATTTCTAGTGAAATTGGCTTGCTTATTCTTGAAGCAGTCTTCCATCATCATCATCATCATCAGCCCATTTAAGTCCCCACTGCTGGGGCACGGGCCTCCCTCAATCACATGAGGGGTAATTGCCATACTCACCACGCTTGGCAGACGGGTTGGCGAGGGTTTTGACATAAATGCAGAGTTTTCCTTCTCTGGGTTCTGATGATCATGCCAGCAGCTTTACCTTAGTCGCCTTTTACGACACCTCGGTAAGAGTGAGGGTGGCCTATTCTACTCTGCCGGGACCACACGGCATAGTCTCCATATATTAATCTTCCATAATGTTAGTCTTCCATATATTAATTTAACTTCAGAATTTTGACTTTTGGGAACTTATTCGCGAAGCTGCGTACTTATTACATTGAGGAACGCAACCATACTTCGTATTTCTGCTTTATTACAGCCGGTTTATATTATTTAATCTCGAACATGATTAAATCAAAACTTTTAACCAAACATTACTTCAAAATATAGCAGTGTCGTTCTTAGAGAGCTTCCAATTATTGCTGCTAGGGGAGGGCGCATAATCTTTGCCTCGCCATATACACACCCGTAACACCAGTTACTCGAAAATCGGCTTAGGAAAATGCTTAACTAGAGTCCACGCCAGCCAAGAAGTCCCGTGAAAAGCTTGTGCTTTATGCATATAGACACAGACAATCTCAAAATTTTAGTACCGTGTTTATCATCGGTTTACCTCATAATATTTATTTTATTATTATTTCCTTTATTTTATTTTGTGTAACAATTAAACTGTATGGCTTGGTATGATGATGACACAACATTGTATGAAAGTTTGGCGATTAAAATGAGTAACTGGCGAGTTTCTTGCCGGATCTTCTCGACCAGAAACAACTTTCCGAGCCGGTGGTAGAATCGCATTATGTTTATTTATTTCTTTAGTATATTTTATGTATCAACATATATATGTATTAACATGTAAATTATACATAAGTACTTATAAATAATTTTAAGTCATTAAAATGTATGACGATTTGTAAGTGCTGTATACAAGCCTATGCAAATAAAGAATTATTTGATTGATTGATTGATATCCTTGGGACTTGTTTCGTGGCGCGGACTGTATGTGATATTCTCAGGGGTGCTAACGAAGCTGGACGAGTCGGTGGGCGCGGTGGTGGCGGCGCTGCAGGCGGCCGGCCTGCTGCAGCGCGCGCTCGTGCTGCTCGGCACCGACAACGGCGGGCCCGCCGCCGGCTTCAACAGCAACGCGGCCACTAACTACCCGCTGAGGGGGGTACGCAGATTGTCTTTTTATTCATCCACTTTACAGACCACAAACGCTGGGTCCGTGCCTTTTTTGATAGAATAGTCTTAATGCATTAAAAATTGTTATACCTCGCTACGCTATAGACCTGGCATAAACGTATATTTCAAAAGATTGGAACATTTGCCATTCAGATGCAAATGTGCAGAGATGCGGAACAGTGAAACGCTTCATTTGGAACATCGACTCTCAGCTTAGACAAACTCTCAGATAGATCCGTGATTCATTCCGCTCATTCGGCTCACTTGAATCATTCACCTCATTCGGATCATTCAGCTCATCGAATCATTCAGCTCATTCGGTTCACTCGGACTTGAGACCCATTTGAGTCGAATGATACATTAGGAGCGAACATTGAAGGAAAATGGAGTCCACTTTTCAATTCATTTCCCTTACGTACAATCGGCGTCACGGGCTGGCATAAGCGCATTGGGACCCTGTCGCATATGCCAAAGGCCGTGAGTTCGATTCCCACCATGGACAAACATATTTGTTCAGGGCCTGGATGTTGGTAATATAAGTATTTAAGTATTCCTCTGTTGTCTGTCTCGTAACACCTACTGCCGCACTCAAAGACGACAAGCTAAATATTCATTAAGTTATTTTTTCTTAAATAAGTAACCATTAAAGTTAATTTGAAGTCTCTGAGTGCGACAGTTAGGAACGGAACCAGGTCAATGTTTGAAATGTTGAATACATGTATTTACCTTTTCTATTTTATGCTAGAATGTTTGTGGCGCTGTAGAGGGATGGTAGCTCAATGGATACGAACGTGCCTTCCATGCAGGTGGTCGAGGTTCGAATCCGAGCATGCACCAATGGTTTTTTCAAATCTATGTGCGTATTTCTACCATTACAATCTGCTCAGCGGCGAGGGAAAACATCGTGAGGAAACCTGCACGTTTCGGAAAAAGTTTCTGAAACGTGTAACCATGATTCAGTTGGTCTGGTTCCCCTGTTAAAGGGTTGCGAAGGTCAGACGGCATTCGCTTCATTGTAATTACCAGACCCCCATATCCTGAATCCTGGTCTAAACGTACCCTGGGCTCCAAAGCGACAGCTTTGGACGCAACCGGGAATTACACGCTAAGATGAAGAATGTTGGTGGCGCTGTCTCCTTGCAGTTTGAGGAAGCAAAAGCTTTACCTATGTAAACTTCAGGTAAAAAACACATTATGGGAGGGAGGAGTCCGCGGCGCGGCGGCGCTGTGGTCGCCGCTGATAGCGAAGCGCTCGCGCGTCGCCTCCCAGCTCGTGCACATCACGGACTGGCTGCCTACGCTGCTCGCTGCGGCCGGAGGGAATCAAAGGTTTGACAATGAAAGTAATTTGATTATTTATAATAATATTAATTCCTAATAGGTAACTCCAAAAAATATCGAGATTCGCGACCCAGCGCCATCTATTTTGTAAAAAGAAAATCTTCGGCTTGCATACATTTTTGGTCCTATCACAATAGTGCCGGCCAAAAAAAAATCTGTATTCTGTTGTCGAAATAATTATCTGAAAATGTTGATTTTTGAACTGAAATAAAACCAAGGACAATGACCCTACTTTGCTTTGGTGCCATAGTAATACGAGTAAATACTCAGGGGGACTAGTCCTACAGGATACAGCAAAAAAACGACTCTTTGACCAAAAATCAACCTAAAGAGGATGTCCTTTGAACTAACAATAAAATTAAGTTGAAAAGGAGTGAGAATAGGCGTATGTCATAAATTGATCAGGAGGTGGACTGTAGCTCACATTCATATTATTTATAAAGGTAATCACAAACCAAGTAGAAAATACTACGTTGGTAATAATAAAACACGAATCATTGCGCGATGTAATCGTCACCTAGGGCATTCCTATTGGTAAAGTGGAACTAATGTCCTGAAACGAAGTGAGAGCGGGCCACTAGTCAATTAATATTCATTGACCTACGCGCTAGGCAGTAAGATTTTAGGCCGAATGGGCGGCAGAATTCAGGGGCGGGGAACGTATGTACTTGTAGTTACTACTACTACTAGCGAAGTCGGCCGACTTAGTGGTAGGTAATATAAGTGATTTCTTGAAAGAACTTGTCATCTAGTCAATTATAATGATGAAAGATAAATTAAAAATAAAACTAAATAAATAGTGTCTATCATAATGGAAGACTACCTTTCACGTATTTTAACAAGTTATTGTTTTCTTTTCAGTGTATTCAGTGAGATCGACGGTTTCAACCAATGGGAGGCGTTGTCTGAAGACACGAAATCTGAAAGAACGTCTGTGGTCCACAACATAGACGATATTTGGGGTAGTGCTTCGATCACTGTGGGCCAGTGGAAAGTACTTAAAGGTACCTTTGTTTTATTAACTAACTTCTAATTATCGTTCTATTCATGTGTTTTATAAATATCATAGAGTAGGTACCTATATTAGTATATTTGATTGGTTGCCCATAGGTTATGATGGGAATCGAAGAAATTTTTGTAGACCAAACACATTGTATCAGTGAACAGTTACCGACATCAAGTAAGATAGTGAATGTAGCACATCAGTGATGATTACTTTCATGTTTGTCAATGATTATTGATGATTACGTTAACCTTATGCATACTTACTCTATCTGGCGTAAGCTATCACGGCACAAGTCATGTCTAGCAACAATGCCTAGTCAACTCGGTTATTTAATAAAATGTTTGTGCAGGCACTAATTACAATGGAGCCTGGGACGGATGGTACGGCCCGGCCGGTCGCGAGGGCGTCTATCAGCCCGAACTGGTCCTGAACTCGCCCGCAGGGCGTGCCATAGCCAAGCTCGGCATGATGCCCGATGTAGACAAAATCATGCAACTCAGGTAGGTATTTATTTTGTCAACTCAAAATTTACCCCATGCAATTATTTGAATGTAGGAAAACTCTAAATAATTGGCCGTTTTAACATTTTTCTCTGGGTACGAGTATGTGATCGCATTGAGCAAGTTAAGACATATCCAAACTGTCTAAGATGTAAATCTTAATTGTAATCATTAGGAAGAGCAAGGTTTCTCCCAACCCAAGTATCGTTTGATTACTTACTGGGAGGCCCCAGCAATTTGTTTGTAAAAAATTTACTTAACAAAACTTATTTTATTTTTATTTATTTATTATTATATTGTCAGTCGTACCCAGTGGCGCAGCGTGCCTTGTCGGGGCCCCGTATAAAAAAATTGTTTGGAGGCTCTTATATGGGGGCCCTGCTAAACCAGAAGAACAATATTGTTTGTACTGAATTACAATGTAATGCACATTTATCTACATAAAGCGCGTAAATAAACACTGCACTGCACTTCGTGGTTTAACATCCAATGTAAAGTACAATAACGTACACGTACATCGCGATATCGATGAAGGATTCCCCGCGGAGTTGAAGATGAAGTAAGTAAAACGGGGAAGTCTCGCAGCCCGCCATAACGATGTAGAGTGTTGCCAACTTTTGAACGCACGCTTAAGGCGGGAAAAAAGTTATTGCTATATAGAACTTTGTCATTTGTAAAATAAATGAGAAAGTTTCATTTTTTTTCCTTACACACTTTGGAGGCCCCCGTGGCCCGGGGGCCCCGTATAATTGATACGGCAGATACGGCGGTAGCTACGCCCCTGGTCGTACCTATCTCTTTAAAGACAACTTACCTGCCTCACAGAAAACCGGTGTGAAGCAACGCTCGCACTGTTTCGCCGAGTGAATGAGTCGATGAGCCGAGTCTTCATCAGGGGAAAGGGTTATCAGCGCATTTGTGACTCCATTGCATTTTCGACAGCAATCATTTACTATCAGGTGATCCTATCACATAAAAAACTACAAAGCAAATTTTTCCAAATGAGTTTCCTAAGGCGTATGAATGTGCTTCTTGACATCTTGTCTTTTATAACCATCGATCAATCATTTAGCCTATGGCCGTCAACTGCTGAACGTAGGCCTCCCCCAAAGAGCGCCAACCAACCCGGTCCTGAGCGGTCCGCATCCATTTCACACCAGCCATCTTTCTCAAATCGTCAGTCTATCGCGCCGCAGGGCGCCCTTTATAGCCCTAATTTATTTGAATTTGGCTGTATTTAACCTAATTTCAATTTCGTTTTAGACAGGAAGCGACAGTAAAATGCAACGAGAGCATCGTTCCTATCACTTGCAGGCCACTACTCGCGCCTTGTCTATTCAACGTGCAGGAAGACCCATGTGAACGGAGGAACCTAGCTGAAGAGTATGTTTGTTTATATGTTAATTTAATGTTATTCGGCCTTTGACAGCATAACAACCAGTTTCTAATACATATGTAGTATTATCAATGTGAAAAGACAAGAAATTAGTGAATACCAGACAAAGTACTAGTCAAGTATGAGTTAAACTCGCGTGGAGATGATTCAATGATTCAGACTATGTTGAATTTAATTTAAATTTGTCTTTTAAATAAATTGGTCGTAATTTACATCTGGAAATCAAATTCAAACTCAAATATTGAAAAATAATATAACGTCGACCAAATAATCTATGATGAGTATTAAACTCAAAAAACAGTAGGAAATTCGATCTGCTGGAAACCACCTGTAATATCCAAACTTTTTTTTAATATTACAGATCGCCCGAGGTACTACAGCGGCTTCTTAAAGAACTAAGTGATGTGAACAGCACAGCAGTGCCTCCAAATAATCAGGATTTAGATCCCAGAGGCGATCCAAAGAACTGGGGGAGGATATATTTTAACTTTGGCGATTTTGAATTAAGTAATAATCCACGTGAATTATAATTTTAAAATGTACAGTTCATACATTAACCTTAATATGTAGACTATCTAGTTTATAGTAATGAGAAAGTATGTTGTTTAAATGTAAGATAAACAACTATGTCTTAAGTGAGCTGGTAACAGATTAAAAATCAAGTACAAATATTTAATTACGTATGCAACTGGTTTCATTTACACTTGTTATGTAAATCAAAACTAAAACGTTTCTTCACGTTTACATACATGAATAAAAAATACTGTTTTCCTAATGCAACCAATTTATTTATCTGAAAATCATTACAAAATCAATTTGTCAGGCATTTTATTGATCGTAGAATCGCAATCAAACAATTTGCTTATTATTATATGCTAATGGGAAAATAATAAATTTTAAGCTTTGGTTTTAGCTCTCTTTGTCCTTACCCCAGTCCTCAATATCGGCTTGTTTTCCTCCTCTTCGTCGTTTTTTATCTTTCGTTTAGGAATTCTCTTTCGCCCCAAATTCTGTATTTCCTTCATAGGATTTTTAGAACCACTCAGTGGGAGATCCTCGTCTATTTGATAATTGGATAGAAGAGCTTCCTTGTATTCTTTTAATGTCAAGTCTTCTATAACAGTTGTCTTATTTAAATCGACGGGGTTGTCAATTATACATCCATGGTTAGATTCATTTTGCAGAGAGACCTTTTCCATAGGTCCGAGCACGTCGCCTACGGGGTCGTGTTGGCTCTCCTGCGACGCGAAGGTTTCGGCTAGAAGGCGATCCACGATGGTTTCCTCAGCCACTTGAAAAAACTTGTTGATGACAGATTTGAGGCGTTCCTGGTCGATGGTGCATGGGGTATTTAAGCTAGAAATAATGTAAGTTTGTAAATTTAGTGCACATTATTCGACTCTGCTTTACATTTATAAAGCAATGTCGCTAAAAGTGAAACGTTTCACGGATAATATAATTTCGCAATTTATTGTTCATTTTTTACAACCAATCATATTTAATTGATAGCCAGAAGTTTCATGTGCCTAATCTGTAATAAATACTATACTATATTTATACCTACCTAATTATCCAGAAAATCTAGTTATAGTTTTTCATGTGTTACTATCTTAGATTAAATCAAAATAGCGGAAGATAGGTGACTCTAGGTCTATACCGCGTTGACCGCTTAAATCCAGGTGCCCGGCGCCTAATTGCACGCAGTCTCAAATGTCGGTGTCTGACGAGGGTCGCGTCACCCAAAAATATTCATTCATTGTTTTAAGTGGGATCATAAAATCGTCTTGTTATAATTCTATGAGTGGGATAAAGGCTATCAAAATGCCTACGTGCGCTTTAACGCACTGTACAAATAATTCAAAACGTAAAAATAAATCTCATGGAATCACATTTCACTCATAAGTACAAGATATTTTATAATTTCTTATGATATTTCAATTTATTTACAAAGTTTTGCTCGCTATTTTGCCGAGCGAGATAGAAATATACGATATACCCATGTGTGACGAGTTAAGTGATTTTACGTCACACAGTGATACCGTCAGCATAAAAATATCAAAAAATATAATTGCAAAATATTTATTGATAATTTATTCAGAGTAGTAGTAGTAGCAAATGTGTAATAAAAAAAACATATTTATTATTGTTTATATTTAACCGACTTCATAAAAAGGAGGAGGTGAATAATTCTTCGGGATCATATTTTATGCACGTTCCCCAACTAGGTAGGTACATACTGGAAGATGACTAGATCATTTTGTAAAAAAATATTTAAAGGAGTATGGTTCCCAGGTAATCTTGTTCTTAGCATGTCATGATCTGACGATGGGATCCCATAAAAATCGAGGGCAACACTCAGATTTTATAGACTCAAGTGAAACAAACTGTCCCTTTTCGAAGAAAAGTCAACGTTGTTTAAGTAAGTATAACATTCAATAATAATTTATAATAGTACCTTTATAATAATTTCGAACAATACATTTATAATAATTTCGACTGTTATAAAAATAAATTATTTAGCAATTAGTTATTATTGTTGACCCTACTATCTCCTTTTGACATGACGCGTAGCATGCGCGTAGCGCGTTTGATGACTCCCTCAAGCGTATGTCAAAACAAATAGGTCCGTTTTCAGTTGTCTAATTCAAGGGACGTGGCGTATTTTCCGCTATTTTGATTTAATCTAAGGTTACTTTGTGTTACAGCTCGGTGACAGACAGGATGGAGAATCTTAACATTGAATATATCTTTCTCAAAGAGTCTTAGTAATGGGGTCCCGTTTCTATACTTTGAAATACAATAGATACCCTGAAAATAGCATATAGGTATAACACACTCGGCGTCGTGGCGCTGGTCGGTGACGGCGTGGGAGCGCAGCAGGCGCATGAGCCCGGCGGCGTTGGGTCGGCGGCATGTGTACTCACTCGGCGTCGTGGCGCTGGTCGGTGACGGCGTGGGAGCGCAGCAGGCGCATGAGCCCGGCGGCGTTGGCGTGGGTCACTAGCCGCTGTCGGTGGGAGCAGGGTCGGCGGCATGTGTACTCACTCGGCGTCGTGGCGCTGGTCGGTGACGGCGTGGGAGCGCAGCAGGCGCATGAGCCCGGCGGCGTTGGCGTGGGTCACTAGCCGCTGTCGGTGGGAGCAGGGTCGGCGGCATGTGTACTCACTCGGCGTCGTGGCGCTGGTCGGTGACGGCGTGGGAGCGCAGCAGGCGCATGAGCCCGGCGGCGTTGGCGTGGGTCACTAGCCGCTGTCGGTGGGAGCAGGGTCGGCGGCATGTGTACTCACTCGGCGTCGTGGCGCTGGTCGGTGACGGCGTGGGAGCGCAGCAGGCGCATGAGCCCGGCGGCGTTGGCGTGGGTCACTAGCCGCTGTCGGTGGGAGCAGGGTCGGCGGCATGTGTACTCACTCGGCGTCGTGGCGCTGGTCGGTGACGGCGTGGGAGCGCAGCAGGCGCATGAGCCCGGCGGCGTTGGCGTGGGTCACTAGCCGCTGTCGGTGGGAGCAGGGTCGGCGGCATGTGTACTCACTCGGCGTCGTGGCGCTGGTCGGTGACGGCGTGGGAGCGCAGCAGGCGCATGAGCCCGGCGGCGTTGGCGTGGGTCACTAGCCGCTGTCGGTGGGAGCAGGGTCGGCGGCATGTGTACTCACTCGGCGTCGTGGCGCTGGTCGGTGACGGCGTGGGAGCGCAGCAGGCGCATGAGCCCGGCGGCGTTGGCGTGGGTCACTAGCCGCTGTCGGTGGGAGCAGGGTCGGCGGCATGTGTACTCACTCGGCGTCGTGGCGCTGGTCGGTGACGGCGTGGGAGCGCAGCAGGCGCATGAGCCCGGCGGCGTTGGCGTGGGTCACTAGCCGCTGTCGGTGGGAGCAGGGTCGGCGGCATGTGTACTCACTCGGCGTCGTGGCGCTGGTCGGTGACGGCGTGGGAGCGCAGCAGGCGCATGAGCCTGGCGGCGTTGGCGTGGGTGACGCCGAGCGCTCGCGCCAGGCGCCGGGCGCTGGCCGAGCTCCAGCGCGAGCACAGCCACAGCGTGCGCCGGAATATGCACAAGCACTGAGGGGTTTGGTTACAGGTTATGACCCAAAAGCGACGTAAAATAGATAATAAAATTCTCCTATGGAAAATGTTCACTAATTTTATATTTTCGCTTTCCTTAAACTCAGTTGAAAATAAAAAAATATGATTGAAAAAATAATAGTCGTGTAGATTTCGAGATATTTGATTTCAAAATACACGGGTTGTAAAGTGTCGTCATCGCCGTCCCAGTACTTCGCAACACTAGCTCGATCCACTTGCGTGTCCCGGTAATACATCGCGCGTATATTCATCAACTTGGATGAAAATAATAAATATGACTGAAAATATTAGAGGTACAAAATTTTAAAAAAAGATGTGTTTTACGGTGACGTCACAATACTAGTGCACGCCTGCGAAACTTGAATTTTCTGTAAATACATCTTTTTTGATGAAATTTTAACTTGTGTGTAAGTAATTATTAATATAGATATTAGCTTTACAGGGACAATCGTTTTAAGCGATTTTGTACACCTTTTAACATTCTCCGCTCTCTAATATTTTTTTACATAATACCTACTCATTTGAAGTGCCGAATGAAAATCCAACCATAGTAACTTTGATTATATACCGGCTGTTTCATGTAGGATTTTAAGCGGAAGGCCATGGATAGAGCAACCCTTGGGGTACCCGAAACTCCCACATGTACATATGTTGTACGATTTATTATAGTTCAGGAGCTGTCAACATTTTTTGAGTTTTTGAAAATTACCTACCTCAACAAATTCTCTAAGTTAACAACCTTATCAACAACTTAAAAATTATCTACAAAAAAAGGAAAAGATTCAACTTTTCTTTTTTGTAAATTAATCTTCATTAATGTGCCTTTTATATATAAAATAATCAAATTAGTAGCTACTAGTGGCCCGCCCTCGCTTCGCTAATTTAATGTTAAAACAAAACATTTAGGAATTGTATTTTTCTACAGGAACTTAATTTGTAGTTAGCCAATTCTGAGATTATAGCTAAGTATTTAACTGAGACTAAAAATGAGACTCGTCAACTCTCTCGTTTTCCCAATGTTTTTATATGAAGTTCAGACGTGGACATTAAAAAAGGCGGACTGCCATCGAAACGACACGCTTTGATGACTGCTTTTCGCACCAATGTCTCCTCCTTCATCCGTGAATTAAATGATATTACGGGTGTAACGGCGGCAATCGCTTACCATCAGGTGATCCGTCTGCACGTCTGCCACTTACATATAAATGACGTCTTAAGCCCCCCGTTCACCAATTCAGGGGTCGAATAAAAAATGATTAAAGGCCTTACCAATTTTCATGACTCTAGCATTAAATATGACGAATTTTCCATATGACGTATAACACCGTTACCCATTTAGGGGTTGAATAAAAATACTGAAATGCCTTTCATTCATTTTACATAATTTTTCATGACTCTAGCACTAAATATGGCTAATCTTTCATGGAGTGAATAAAAAAATGATAAATATTTTAATTTCTTTAAAAAGAACAAATATGTATAATTTTTAATGATTCTAGTTTTAAAAATAACGACACTTCTATTGAAGTATAGTATATTGGATAAAATGCCGTATACGGCGTTTTAACCCCCGTTCACCATTTTAGGGGTTGAATAAATAAGTGCTCAATATTTTAATATTTAAAAAACCCTAATTAATATCAATTTTCATCACTAGCTTTAAAAATAACGACGAATAATCCATACGACGTTTTATCCCCGGTTCACCCTTTTTAGGGAGTTGAATATAAAATATGCTGAAAGTACTGATATTCATTTTATATGAACAGTGCAAATTCCAATTTTCACGACTCTACCATTAAATATGACAAATCGGCCATGTAAAAATGACTTAGCTTCCATATAATGTATTAAGAATAAGAATATTTTTTATTCTATTATTTACCCCTCTTTTACCCCTTTGAGGATTGAATTTAAAAAAACATAAAACAGGTAAATTTTTAATAAATAAGCTTGCCCCTCCCCCCCCCCTCCCTTTTCCCAGAATGAAATGAAATGGGGGGGGGAATGTTATCGAGGAAGGCAAGAGGGTAAAATAGTTTTCTGCCTCGGGTGGCCGACACACTTACAACCTGTGCGGATAAAGAATGGGATCAGTAATGGCGGCGCATCTATTCACATCTCGCTCGCACACTATTTGCGTCTATACTCGCACTCGTGGGGTGCGAGTATAGACGCGCCGCCATTACTGATCCTATTCTTTATCCGCACAGGTAGTACGTCTTTGCTTTGCTTAGTTTGGATGACAGGGGGGGTAGGGGAGTGTAGATGATGTTACGTCATCGATAATTATTTTCTTTTTAACACAAAGGGCAACCCTCATATTCTGTTTGATTGAAAACGAAACGTATTTTCGGGGCATTACCTACAAATAAATGCATACGGTTAGTAGGGTTGCCGAGCTGTGACAAAAAATCGAAAAATGTTTACGTAGCATGGGGGGAGGGGGTAAGAGCTTTGCTTACTTCTGCTGACAAGGGGGGTGGGGGGTAAATAACTGTAATAAATCTGCTTACGTAATAACTTGGACGTCCCCTAATAAAAATTAGAAATTCAAAGTTTAGATGAAACGTCACCTACCTCCCTCTTCTTAGCGCTCAGCTGGGCGAGCCGTGGGTCGGTGGGCGCGCGCGCGGCGTCGGCGTCGGCGCAGGCCGCGCAGCAGTGCGCCGCGCGCGCGCGCGCCAGCCCGAAGCACGCCGCGTGCTGTACGCTGTGGCAGTATCTGCCCCACGACAGTATAATCGACAATTATTTATATTAAGCACAGTTCTTAAACAGCATGCTGCACTTCCTTATAGCACTTTCATTACTAATAAAAGACGAAAAGATCTTGTTTGCCCTAAAATTTATAAAACACATCACTTCGCTTCTAGATTCTTTGTATATTTAGGCCCACTCTTATATAATAGACTAAACGGTACTTTAGATCTGTATTCCTTTACTTTTGCTAAATGCAAGCGTACCCTCCATGATGCTCTACTTAACATGTCATATGACGATACAGAGAAACTGCTTATTGTTTTAAAGTAGGTAATTTATAAAAGTTGTTGTTTTTTTTTACTTTTTTTACTTTGTATTTTTTTAGATAAATATTTTGTGATTATTTATGAGTACTTACTGTTATGTTTTAACATTCTAGCCTGAGAAACAGGTTCGCCTAGTTCAGGCATTTGTATTTATCTCCGACCTTATTCTAATAGGTTTAAATATGTATTATTCGTGTAAAAATTATTATTATCTGAATAAATTGAATTGAAATTGAAATTGAAATCACTAAACTCCGATTTTTAATTTGGCGAACTAATCTGACAGGTGTCAATGTGTCATTCCCATACATTTTTGCTACTTTCGACAGATCATCATCATCATCATCAAGCCCATTGAAGTCCCCACTGCTGAGGCACGGGCCTCCCTCAATCACATGAGGGGTAATTGCCATACTCACCACGCTTGGCAGACGGGTTGGCGAGGGTTTTGATATAAATGCAGAGTTTTCCTTCTCTGGGTGCTGATGATCATGCTAGCAGCTTTACCTTAGTCGCCTTTTACGACACCTCGGTAATAGTGAGGGTGGCCTATTTCAACAGATGCAAAGTGTCAAAATGTATGGAAACTTGACGTTTGCAGTAGTCAGTTTAGTTCGCCGAATTAAAAATCTGAGTCTACGTACAGGTCGATTCACGAAAGATGACCACTAATGACGACGGTCTAAGCTTGTAATCTCATAAAGAAATGGCTCATTCTCAATTTGACACAAAATAAAGACTAAACACATTTTATGTTTAATTGAAAATGTTTTTATCTTAAGTCTTTACTTTATGAGATTATATGCATAAACGCTGGCCATTTGTGGTCATCTTTCGTGAATCGACCTATACCAAACTAAGTAGAAGATAGGTACATTGCCCGCGCCACCGAACAAGTCAAGTGAAAAGTTGCGCACGAGTTGCTATCAACATTCAAATCTGAGCTTTATGCTCATAAACACAAGGAATCTCAAATTTAAGTTCTGTGTTTTTCCGCGGGACTTCTTTCGTAGCGCGGACTTTACAGTTGTTCGCGTATTGTATTATAAATTATGGTGCTACTGTCGCTTACGTCATAGGTGGTTCGTAACCTATATTGGTAAGGCATGGCATGGGAATTGAGAACCCGGTAGTTGCCTCGCGAATAAATTTCACTACTCAATTGATGAGCTAAGGTGACGGGTAGGGCACACTAGAGACGCCAATCGATTTTAATTTTTAGCTACTAAACCGGGTCTATTTTAAACAATTTCGGGGTTACAATCTGTCGGCACACACTTATACTATTTATTAAATAACCATGCACAAATGTTGGGTCCGTTTTTGTACACGAAAAATTGATTCACACCAAAAGCGGCCACTTTTGGCGGTAATCCAAAATTAGAGTGCAAAAGCAGACCAAAAAGTTAACTATAAGTATCAAATAAATAGTATAGGTGTTTTCCGAGAGCTTGTAACCCCGAAAGATCCCGTTTAGTAACTAAAAATTAAAATCGATTGGCGTCGCTAGTGTGCTCTACCCGTCACCTTAAACGTCCACCAATGAGCCAGGTGCCAACAACCAGCTAGAAAATTTCCCCTAAACGCTCTATACACCGTGATTTTTTAACCGTCTTACTCCATTTTCGAGGGCATTATGCTGATGATAATAATCTATAATTTCTGATCATTTGCACCAATCAGCTGATTACTTTTTGTATGGGAAGGTGATTTTTTTCTGATATGAGCCCCTATGTTCCTTCGGGAAAATGTTGGTTTTCATCAGTATAATGCCCTCGATAAGGGAGAAGACAGTTCAAAAAGAGCGGTGTATAAACAGCGACGCACGCCGTGACGTCAGCGTGTGCTATGGTACTCGTAGTTTGTACTCATCGCGGGTAAACTATGTCCTAAACTTAAGCCGCTTAAGCTATCGAATGGTGTGAATTTTAATAAGTATTTAGTAACCTAAATATGTTCGAATGAATGTTGTTTTGGTAATATGTTGGTAATAGTTATTTAGGCCGAAAATATGCTGCGTAGCTTCCCGAACGCTGCCCACCCGAGTTGGATTCGTCGATCGACCTCTTTCTGGAAGTTGTACTTACCAAGCTGGACTTTTTGTCCGAGGTAAGGTCCTCGAATGGAGGCTACGTACAGGAAGTCGCAGCCGTGGCAGGCTCCCCATAAGGTGGACCGACGATCTGGTGAAGATCGCGGGGATCCATTGGATGCGGGCGGCACAGGACCGATCTGTGTGGAGAACATTGGGGGAAGCCTATGTCCAGCAGTGGACGTCTATTGGCTGAAATGATGACGATGATGATGAGTTATTTAGGTAAATAAAAGCTGATAAAAAGATTACTCACTGGCACGTCAGTAGCGGCTCGTCGAGCGCACTGTCGCCGTACTTTGCGCACGGGCAGCGCAGCGGCCGCTCACTCGATGGCGACGCGCTTCCTCCTAAAGATGCTGTGGACGAGCTAGTCTTTAAGAGCTTGTCCAGATCACACGTTTTAAAATCGTTTGCACGCTATTTGTAGTTAAGAGCTGGAAGCGTTCTGAGAATTATTTAAAGAGCTTCTTATTAGGTACACATAGCGTGTAAAACGCATCGTGTAGCCACGGTCTTAGGATACAGTTCAAACTAAAACTATACCTTAGGTAGGTATAGTACCTATAGTATAGTATCTTTATTGGTTTTAAGCCTTACTTACAAGTAAACTCTTCGTGTTCCATCTGCGACATCATTGGTGGGTTCTGTGAAGGCTGGAACAATATAGGTGTTTGTTTGTGTGTGCCCATTATGTTTTTTATATGATACTGTAAAAATCATATTAAAGTGTTATTTCACAACGTCACATAGACATAGGTAGCTCAAGCACCTGTGTTACGGATACCGGAACCAACAGCGGAATTACAAATCAGGGTGTTTGGTAATGGGTATAACATACCGAAACATGCGTGTACAGCCCGTGTATGTGAAAGCTATACCGGTGTCAAAAACTGTAATTTGTGAAATTTATTTTTTCAATTTTCAATTTATTTATTTATTTATTATTTTTCCAAAGCCTCCCAAGGCAAGCCCTATTTACAGTATTTCATTTCGGTATGTTATACCCTTTTCCTTACATCCTGTATATACATTTAATACTTCTTTTGTAAATACCTACTTATAATACATAGAAAACTCCCAGCCTATATACCCAGGAGCCCAATTCTCAGGATTTTCGATATTAAAAAACATGGCGGATGTCGCATGAAATCCATACAAAAAAACTATGTTTTAGTGATATTATGTGGTATGAAAATAAATATCACGAGCACGAGAATTGGGCTCCAGCCGATATACCTAATACCTATAGACAAAATAAAAAATGGTACAACTCACAATAGCCTCGTGGCTGGAGCCCATGCCGTCGCGGATGTAGGAGCGCGCGACCAGCTTGTGGTAGGGCGTCTCCACCCAGCCCAGCTTCAGCGCCTCGCCCCGCGTCGGCGCCAGGTGGTCGTCCGCCTGCGCCGCCGCGCTGAAGCCCGGGGCTTGGTAGCCTTCGGGGGCGTCTGAAATATTTCTGCTATTTACCCGAAAAAAACAAACACATAAGAAAACACAGTTCTCGTGGATAGTGCGCTAAAATAAATATGCAGTGACAAGGACAACGCTACGCGTAAATAAAGGAGCAATATACAAAAATAGTTACGACTAACAGCGCGGGCGCAAGTAGCTCGTCCCTCGATCGGAAAAAAGATCACGCCTACAACAGTGGTGAATCATCCCCACGGATTTCATAACGTTGTTAAATGGGCCCGTGACAATGGAATTATTATTAATATTCATATACTTAACTAAATGTATGCATAACGGTAACCTCACCTTATAACAGGGGTAAGACAACAAATATAAAAATAAAAAGACACTCTTATGAATGCTTACATAGCAGAAGCAATAACTGTGATTGTGCTAACACAATCGCAGGTCCATGAAACGATGACATCGTATAAGTACCTACCTACCTTTTGTCGCAGGGGAAATGCCGCGAACCCGCAGTGCAATGGGCTGACGTCGCCGCCTTCCAGCGGCGCCTTATACACACCCGTCCGTTGGGAGACAGACGGATAGTTTCGGGCTCTCCCATGACTGGGGCTTCACCTTATGTGAGGCCGGTCAATGGGCCTACCAACCAAAACCACTGCGGCTGTTCCCGGTATATACAGGGCTACGGGATGGGTACAGATTCGACTGACGAACCCTGGCCCCTATGGACAGCGAGGCATGCCAGCACGGCCTCTTTTCTTCAACCAGGAGGCTCAGAGCCCCCCCGGGCAGCTCCCACTGCCCTCCAAGCAAAGCCCCCACCGGGCGGCGCCCACATCGCTGGATTGCGATGCGGGCGTCGCGGGCAAGGGCTCCTGCAGGACACCCCGCAGACCCACACCCTGCTAGCTGCAGGGCGAGGCGAAGGGGCGAACCCGCATAACTACACGCCTCCGCCAACTTTTCGTGGTTTTCAATCGTTTCCTCAAAGGAACATAAGGGTCTAATGTTATAAAAGCCTATCCATACGAATTTCATCCAAGAGCTGATCAATTTTGTACGTTGAGGTGTTTTTTTTTTTGAGATTAGACTCTGTGATCATTAGAGAAAAATGATTGTTTTCATCAGTATAAGAACTCAAGAAAAGGTTAAAAATCTCGGATGGTTCGATAGACATCGTTTATAGTTTAATGAACGATAACTTTTTAGAGACTTTTTAGGCTTTGAATATATTCAAAGTTTTTAGGAGGGCGGGACGGGGTCGAAGAAGTTAAGGTAGGCGGCACTTTTTGGGGGGCGGCCGAACCTAAACTTCGTCCGGGGGACGGGCAGGGGGTGAATCGGTAACATTATTTTACCAAAACAAATGCCAATCAAACTTACCTTCATTGTAATATAGCCGCAAGCTCACGTCGTAAGTGTCAGGCAGGTGGTTCTGGCACGTCTGCATGATGACGACGCAGGCGCGGATCATGTTGACGGTGCGCTCGCGCACGCCGTCGAACGTGAAGCGCTGGCCCGAGCATGCGCCGCGCGCGTTGGACTGCACGCTCATAGTGACGCCGTCGTCGCTGTACGTGTACTCGAAAACGTGATACTCGATCAAGTTTTCCATTTTGCATTCGTCCTCGTAAAAGCAAAGAGCTAGTTGATGCAGCTGGAAACATATGGATTATTTAATTTACCCTAATAATATCCTCCAACAGATTACGGTTAACGCGGCTAATTACAACAATCCGCCACCTTCTTTTTTATCGACAATGAGCCAAACTTACAAATCAACATTTAACTTTTATATAACAGACTACAAATGATAAATAGTATGTCCTAAATATTCGTTAATGTACTACTTTATATATGAACTAATGCATGATGTAAAATCTAATTGATAAAGAAAACTTTTAGATTGAAATGAACACCTCCGTCACGTCCCCCGAAATTAGTGCCATTTACACCTCTGTCACGCTTTATATATTTTTTTACAAAGTTAAATCATGCTAAACTATCTACGAGGTGATAAAACAATGTCATTATTTCATGGTAAATTAGGAATATCTTGATGGTGTAACTTATACTTTTTTTATAATTAATTACTTCATAGGTTACTGAGGACGGGCTCATTGTCGATAAAAAAGAAGAACGACCCACATACATTATATTCCCTTACTCCCATATTCCCATTCGCCCTTGGCCTCACCTAGGGGACAAAGGACATTAAGACAAGTCACTCTCATATTCCGATGGGACACCAGGTGCCACGACCAGAGTGGGATCAGGCGCAGGACCAACGGATTATCGTGCTTTCCAGGGCACGGGGAATCAAGACATTCAAGTTTTGAATCCGAAATTTAGGTAAATTTTTTTGGCCCAATATGGAGATCGAACCCGGGAACTCGTGCGCAACCGTCGCTTTAAAGAGCGACTCACTACCCACTACGCCATTGAGCCAGTCACCTACCTTACTCTTTGTACGAATATTAAGGTAGATTTCTAAAATATATGCCAGTCTATTCACACCGATCAGCTAGTCTGCAACTAAGCATTCACGCACTACTTACTGGCGATAAGCCGGCGGCTTCTCCCATAGGTACATTCAGACCCAGTCATGAAGGAAGGCATAGATGTTACTCTGTTTTTATAAATATCCCTTTGTCCTTACCTGAATCCTAAGTCGATACAAATAGAACATCAGTAAGACCCAATAATCCAATTAAATAAGTACCTACCTCCTTCTTCGAGATTGAAACTTTACAACAAATAACTCACATATTTTTTTTCAAATGCTTCAAATGCCTGTGTAAGAGCTGTACTAAGAAAATGAGCGAGTTCATCTCTACATTTTTTCTTCAACACTCGCAACTTCAAGCCGCCAAAAGTTTCCAAAGTGTAACTGTCTTCGGGAAACGCATTCTTCAAGTAAGTTATGGTGCTAACTGCTATTACTGTCAACTGTTTCATAAAAGTAACAGAGCTTGTGTAATTCTCTATTATTTGTCTAGGAAACACTTTCGTCCATTCAGCTACAGCCTATAATAAAAAAGGATTTTTTTTGAATTTCTAAACTAACTTGTTTTATTATTAGTTATTATAATATTAAATGAAATTACCTGCGAGGTGTGTGTAGCCGTGGCAGTCATTTCACTGAACAAATTATCAAACTGTGTACTTTAAATTATTGTTATAGAAACTAATAAATAAGTATGTACCTAACCAATTTAAATAAATTCGGAATCGGATTCGGATTTCGGTACGGAAGAAGCAGAAGTTTCACTTACTTATGTCAGTTTTCCCGCGTAATAACTAAATCTTTTTTTTTATTCTTTCTTTGAAAAAAAGGCAAAGGGTACCGAACCCATACAGCCATTATAGCTTCTTGATGTAAATGATCACGTTTGTATGAAATGATCGAAGTTAACAAAGAAATATGGATTGAATCTTATACAGGGCTTAGGCCATCCCAACACTACGGAACATGAATGGAAAATACGTACAGCAGCCACACATCAAAGTGTACAAAACAGTGTTTCTTATTATTACAGAAACAGAAACATTATTTATTTGCATAATACACATTTGATTACTTACATACATAGCATAAAGCGTGCATTTTCTAGTTCTACGAAATCAGCTACTATGGCACTAGAAAACGCTGATGGATGTGTATGTATGCCGGCTAGACACTACGAGCCCAATTCTCGAGCTCGTGATATTTATTTTCAAACGATATATATCACTAAAACAGTTTTTTTGTATGGTTTTCAGCTGATATCCGCCATGTTTTTAAAATATCACGAGCACGGGAATTGGGCTCTACGTGTATGTACGAGCGGCCTGCTCACCAAAACCCTAATTCTCGGGATTTTCGATATGAATGCCATGTTTTTTCATATCTTAAATCCTGAGAATTGGGCTCCTGTAATATAAAACCTTTTTACTTTCTAGGTTAGAAAATACAAAAAAAATTAACATTTCTAATTTCAAATAATTGACAGATGACCAGTTAAAAACAATAACAAAAATTTGGAAGCGTTTATAGGAATAATAATAAAATTTTATTATTTTTGTGGCTGATAAAATGTTATGTCCCGAGGGTGAACCTGTTCCAAAAAACGAAACTATTGGTAAAGAAGATGAAGATTATCGAAAAAAAAATAAAAAACTTGTTGAGGGATCTGGTAGTGTAGAACTTAGTTCTTTCAAAAATCCCAAAACTTGGAAGAAATCTATCACTAACTTCTTTCGTCATCAACTTCGATCAACCAAATCGAATGATGTAAGGACCTGTTTAAGTGGTATGCTAAATTTGTTCTTTAAGTACAGTGGCGGACACATCAAGCTATACAAAACTGTCAAATTTCTTCATTTGGTTATAAACCTTATATTGTTATACATTGAGTTCGAAATCGATTGAGGAAATTTGACAGTTTTGTATAACTTGACCTGTCCACCACTGTACCTATGCTTGATCAATGCTAACTAGTTTTTTTTCATTTTCCAGGGAGATCACCCATCGGGCAGCAACGAGAGCTTCGAAAACAAAGATATAAATCCAGAGCAAAAATGGCAATCCTTAGGCAAAGTGTTCAGGCGTCAAAGCTTTGCTGAACACTGGAATAAATCGTCTAGTCAACAAGGGGAATCTTCATCGCAAAGTAAAAGATTAGCTGTGAGAAAAGTTTTGTCTAATTATTTTGGGAAATCTCAAAAATCTCAAGATGATAACAAATAACTTATAATCACAAAAACTGACTATTCTAAAAATAAAACATTTCTGTTAGCTTTTATAACTTCTTAATTCTTTCATTGAACTAATAAGTAGATATTTAATGTAATATAAATTGATTTTGCTTCTTAAATTATTAGATTGCCGAGGGTTTTTTAATAGGATTTCGGCTCAAACCCACTCAAACCTATAGAATTCTTGTAATAATTCTATGCTCAAACCCTTGTGAGCCTAGCGTTTAACTTTTTTATTTTTCAAACTTCCTAAGTGTCACGTGTCACTTTTCCAGCTTGAGTATTTTCTTATTTTTAGTCAGGGTTAACACAGACCAAGAAAAAAAAAACAAACTTCCGCAAAACGTTGCGAGTGAAGAGTTTTGTTCTCTTCACAAGCTAATAAATTGGCGTGGCAAAGATTCTCGCTAGCACGTCTGGTGTAAATTTTTGGAAGCTGTCTAAGACAAAAAGTTTTTCATACAACTTTACAGGATAGTGGTTAATATTCTCTTTATTTTTTGGGTTAAATGTTGTTCGGTCACAATCAATAATGATATCAATAATAGGAATAAAAGCGTCGGCAAAATATAACCATTGCGTTTTGGTGTGAGGAAATATTAAAGAATGAAACAGGAAAATATTAAATGATCAGAAGTTTCATTTGATGAAAATCATATTTTGTTTTTTTTTTCTCAAGTTACTTTATTTCGAAATATTTCATTCTAGGCTAGTTAACGAGTATGAAATTATAGGTACAGTCAGATCAAGTTACCCTCCAGCAGCGGAAAAATAGCATTTGTGCACCAGACGGACGGTCCAAAGGTAAACAAGGGTAACCCGACGTGACGCCATGTGTACTTATAAAACGATAGTCAATAGTAAAAAGCAAATGTTTGTAGGTACTTAATGATTTATTAATTGTATTACAATTTTATTTACTGTTGGGAAAATAGTTTGTAGCCTGAAAATGATGAGAACAAACTTATTTCTAGTGACATTGGCTTGCTTATTCTTAAAGCAGTCTTCTATACAAATGTTTCCCGAAGCTGTGTACGTATTACATTGAGGAACGCAACAATACTTCGTATTTCTGCAATATTAGCAGCAGGTTTTGTATTAATCATGAACATGCATAAATCAAAACCTATAACCAAACTTTACTTCAAATTATAGCAGTGTCGTCCTTAGAGAGCTTCTAATATCGCCGCTAGGGGAGCGTGCATAATCTATAGCTCGCCAAAAATACTTGGTTGGCACCGCGCACCACTACTTCGCGCTGTGAATCGCGGGCTAAGTGTGGACCGGGCTTTAAACCTGCACTGACTGAAAAGTGATTCTCCGAAATTTGACTTTCCGGTTTCTTTGGGCTCCAAAATATTGTTCTGGTTAGAAGTTTATATTGAAATCAGAAGATGGTTAAATTGAAAGAAGGGTATGTATCTTTACGTGTGCTTATTTCAATTTAAAATTCTAATTTGACCAATATTTTTGAGCCCATGGAATTGAGACGCGATGAAACCGGAAGGTCAAATTTATGAGAATCACCCTGACACAGAAAGCGAGCAAAGGAATCACGAACCTAGCACCTAACCTTAACTTTATGGTTTCATTCATATTATAAAAAGATATGTAGTATCCCTATATAAAAAAATATATATCCCTATATAGTTTATGATAAAAAGTACTCTAAGCTCTATGGACTTGACTAACCGAACTAGAAAAGAAATTCCGCGGAAAAACACGAAACTAAAATTTGAGATTCCTTATTGCTATTGAAATAAAGCTCCAATTTGAATGTTGATGGCGACTCAAGCGCGTTTTTCATGGGGCTTCTTTGGTGGCGCGGACTTTAACTTGACATTCACATCTCACTGACAAACTGACATTTCTGTGCTGACATTTCCTCAGGCACTCATGATGTACGGTATTAATTTTATAGCTTTTTGTGCTTAAATATTAAATTTATCTATTTATTTGGTTTTGTTCATGCATTATCAGTGTTGTACTTTCCTTCTATCTGTTATATACTGCCAATAGTACACGAATAGTAGTGTGCGAGTAAATACGCCCTTGAAAACCGTGTTTCAAAAAAGTCTAAAGTCAGCATAGCAACAGCAGATAGACTCGTATAATTCCTATTTTTGGGATTATTTAGGAGATTGTGCTGGTCGAGTGCCTTTATGGGGTGAGTTGGTAAGCTTGTAGTAGCACTGTCGTTTTTAATTACTTCTCAGCACTTAAAAAACTGGAGTTCACTATGTCTTTGTGTGTTTCGTGTAAGTTCTATACATACGTATATACATATATTATATCTATTCGTATACACATTGTTGTGCCGAGTAAACACTACGATTTGTTTTTAAACTAGAATTCACAAGGACCTAGATGTTTTACATAGATTTTAATTTCAACTATGTCTATAAATTGGTATTTATTGTTCCTTTTTCAATTCTGACATTATTGTCGTAATATTTACACTTATATATGGTCCAAATTAATTAAGTACATACTTGTACTATTTTGCATGTTTTGCACTTTTCACAAATCTATAAATTATATTATCCCCTTGTAGGGAAGCCAAAATGCACATAATAATGGTTTATATCCTGCTGGTAACTTGGTTCATCTTCATCTTAGCATATCATTTCTGGTTTGTGTCCGTTTAACACTTTCGCATTGCTATTTACCAAATTCTAAGAAAATAACTTGACGGTTGAAAATAATGCGACGGGTAGCCCTAACTAGCGACTGTAATCAGTTTAATTGTTAGCTACTCAACTGGATCTATTTTAAACAATTTTAAAGCTCTAGTCTCATCGTTTTTATAATTGTGCACTACTTTTTGATGAATTTTTTCACTCAATTGGATTAATGCCACAAGTGGTCATTTTTGGTGGTAATTCAAATTTCGAGTGCAAAAACAGATCAAAAAATATTTAAAACGGGTCCAGAGCGCCTAATTTCAAGCACATGATACAACCAAATCAGAGTTTCCCTCTCTCTCACACGTGCTGTGTGTCTCCTTTGGTTGGAAGCAACAGGTATTCTGTTATTTTAGAGCCATCCTCTAAAATAAGCCACTAGTTTAGTTCCTAACAATATTTATTTATTTATTTAAGGTGCATAAACAGAGATTAATCATAAAAGTAACATAATGAATGAGGTTAAACTTTATTTTTCTCTAGACAATATTCTTTAACAAATGTACACAGCATGGTTATTTTTTGATAACATTATGTGAATAACACTAAAGTACAAGATTTAATAATCTAACTAAATGTTAGAAAAAAAAAGGAATAAATTGTAGACAAATGTTATCTGAATGTTAATATGGGAATGATGAGCAATCACTCACAATGTTTCACAATTCAGTATTTAACCTTTTTATTGGAGTCACTAGTATGCCCTAACCGTTGAATTTAAATAAATTGAACACTTAAATGTATCATGAACTTAACAACAACAAATAACAATGACTAAGAAAATTTTATTAAATATACAAGGGATGTTATGGAGCTTCGACTCCTATTCCATAAAGTCTGAACTTCGGATTAATATTACACCTCCGACTTTGACTTTGGCTCCAACAGTTTTAAATCCGAACTTATAACTGGAGGTTGAAGCACAAAAATATATTGGATAGAGATAAAGCTGCAAGAATTTTGTTTATTAAACACAATTACCACTTGCAGAATCTATATAATATTAAAGGAGAACCTGAGTGACTAAGGTATTAAGTGATTTAGTGCCTAGGAATGCACCCACAGCCCAAACTACTGACCCTAGGAACTTGAAATTAGGGATGGGGGTTCCTTTAATAGTGTAAGTGAGCAGTAAGAAGGGATTTTTGAAAGTTAAAAGTTTGTATAAAAGTCCGCTAATTGATGTTATAAATGTGAAAATTTGTATTCAGACTAATAATTTGAAATAAAAAGTATTATGAAAATCACCCTTAATTAGTACAAAGATTTAAAGGTGAGTTCATATACATGAATATGATAATTTTTCTCTAAGAAACATATGGTGAAATATGAAAAAAAAAATCGATCATCCATACCAATTGCACCAATCAGCTGATCACTTTTGTATGGGGAGGGCGATTTTTTTTTCATATTTCACCATACGTGTCTTAGAGAAAAATGATCATATACATGTATATGAACTACCCTTAAAATCTTTGTAGTAATTAAAAAATAGTGGTGTATATATATACGTATAATTAAAATAAAAAATACTAATTGAATTTTCAACCCCTAGTTGCGCGGGTTTGGAGTTTGAATGAAGACTTTTGTAATAAAGACTAAAACTGCATGAGTAACGCCGCGAGCGCAGTCTAGTTTAGGTAATAAGTAGAGAACAAATCTACTTATGGTTAGCAATTTCTGTCACCAATTAACATACGTAACACAAGTGCGATACCAACCTCTAAACTCCCGTTTCCCCGGATTGAGCATCTTTTATCAATACCCTAACTCACTCGCCGCTACACATCGCTAGTCACTTCATATGATTAAACATTCTATTTATAAAAAAGTGGCCATTTTTAACAATTACAAAAGATGGTTATGTACTTGCAGGATGAATTGATAACATAATTTTGTTTCAAAAAATTCTTCATACTTTCCCTTGTAATCCTAGATGTATATTTTTTTTATGTCTCATAATCGCCAAATTAATGCCGTGTACGATCCCAGAGTTTGGTTGAAAGTGAAATTAGTGTTGGACATTGTATCAAAATCATTTTGCCATTTTTTTAAAATAGGTTGTAGGTAATAAACGACTCACAGTTGAACTATTCCCTTGTTTTCTTGTATGTTTTCAATAAAACGAGGGTTTTACAATAAGCGTAGGTACAGAATGCGATCCGATGGCTTTTACTCGGATGAAAGAGGATCATAATATAACCAAAAGTGGATTATGACATAACCAGTTAGGGATCTCATCTCAGTGTTGGAACTACCCTTGCTTAACACAGTTTTGCCGAGTTGGTTCCATAGGCAGAATGTTATGCTCCTTACTGGATACTGGTTACCAAACATGATGAAGGGTATCAAAAAGTAATAAATCCTATCACTTGGATACCAGTATCCTACGACGATCACTTTTTCTTCTTATGATACTGGTTACCAAACTCTGGTATCATAGTCGGCCGAAGGAAACGACTTAAAATAAGCTTTTTCTTTAATAATAAATTTTATGGATCCGAATCACCGTGTACTTTCCTTTGATAAACGTTAACATTAGGTATAAGTGTAGATATTAACAAATTCATTTTTTTTTTGAGACAAAATCACATAACATTGTTCTGTATCAATTTTTTTTTGTTTCATTTTTCAGGTGTATGAAGAGAAAGCGTGTGGTATTCCGCGTCAAACAGAAAGGACATTAATCAAGGTATACTAGTTTTAGTTCAAGTGGTGTTTTTGTTAGCGTAAGATGATTACACGAAGATGGTTCCACCCTTCATTGAACGGTGTCGACGCAGAGAAATTGCTCATGGAATGCGGTCGCGATGGCTTCTTCCTAGCAAGACCCAGTATGAGTAACAAGGGGGACTTTACCCTGTCTGTGCGACGAACTAGTGAAGTAACCCACATAAAGATTCAAAACAATGGCGAATTCCTTGATCTGTACGGAGGAGAAAAATTTGCTACCCTCTCAGAATTAGTCCAATATTACATGGACAATCAAGGCCAACTGAAAGAAAAAAATGGTAACATTATCACGTTGAAAACACCCGTCAATTGTGCAGATCCGACTACCGAACGCTGGTATCATGGACAACTGACTGCAAAAGAAGCTGAGCGAATAATGTTAGAAAACGGTAAGAATGGATCTTTTCTAGTTCGAGAGTCCCAAAGGCAACCGGGTGATTTCGTGTTGTCTGTACGAACCCGCGATCGTGTAACGCACGTCATCGTGCGTCGACAAGATAACAAGTACGACGTCGGTGGCGGACAACAATTTGATGATCTAGTTAGTCTCATAGATCATTATCGCAACTACCCTATGGTCGAAACCACAGGCGACGTTTTAAGGCTTATTCAGCCCTTCAACGCCACTCGTATCCAAGTCCAACATTTCCATACGAGAGTTAAACAGCTGCAAAAAGAAAACGAGGGCCCTATTGAAAGTATGGCATACAAACAGGGATTTTGGGAGGAATTTGAGACATTACAAATGATGGAGAATTTACAGTTATTTGATAGAATGGAAGGGTCAAAACCTGAAAACATTAGAAAAAATAGATATAAAAACATCATACCATTTGATCACACTAGAGTCATACTGGTAGATATACCGAGCGATGCCCCGCCCGGTTCTGATTATATAAACGCAAACTACATTCGGTGCGACGCCATGGACCTCAGTTCTGACTCACTAGACGCTAGCAATGGGAGCAACGAAAATGGTTCCCCTACCACAGGAGACAGCTCTTCATCTAGAAGCAAAGACAAGTCCTCCCCTACGCATGCCACTGTGGTTTTGACGGAAGATGTTCCGCCATACAGAGACACTAAGCATGGAAATGGCGTCCAAAAAAATACTCCGTCCTATGAACGAAGTGTTATTCATTCAAATCCGAATTATGTTAACACCACAATCCCAAAATCAGTCGTAGAAGCTGAACCGATAGCCGAACATGTTTATAACAAAACTTATATCGCAACCCAAGGATGTCTCTCCACTACTATCTATCAATTCTGGTCCATGATCTGGCAAGAAGATATTCGCATAATCATTATGACTACTAAAGAAATCGAAAGAGGTAAAGTGAAATGCGAGCGATACTGGCCCGATCTGAACAAAACTGAAGTAATTAAAAAATTTGCAATATACAACGAGTCCGAGTCCTCTACTCAGGACTACACGCTACGGCGCTTTCAGGTCATCAACAAAGACGAACCGGAAGCTAAGAGGACGATATATCATTTTCACTTCACTGCCTGGCCCGATCATGGGGTACCCTCGGAACCTGGTCGTGTGTTGAACATTTTGCTGGACGTTAACTTCAGGTTACAGCAAATAATGACGGGAGCAGATCCTCCGCAGCAAGTGGTGGTGTGCGTGCACTGCTCTGCCGGGATAGGCAGGACGGGAACGTTCATCGTCATCGACATGATTCTAGACCAGATCCGGAAGGAAGGCTTTGATTGCGAGATCGACATACATCGCACAGTGCAGATGGTGCGCGACCAGCGGTCCGGCATGGTGCAGAACGAGGCTCAGTACAAGTTCATCTACATGGCTGTGCTGGAGTTCATCGAGACGGTGAAGCAACGCATCGGGATGGGCCCGGAGCCCACACACGACTCACCGCGACTACGCTCTCATCCCGTACCTTTTTTATGAACAGTGCTAAAATCATTCAGAAATTTCTGTCAGAAAACTTTATGTACCGGAGAAAATGTAGATGATTGAACTTTATGTTGTCTATATGTCTAGTGGAATCAATCACACAAACAATATAACCACATTTGGATTTTTTTTACTATTATTAAAATTTTATTCTAAAATTTTAAAATTGAATGATAATTTTATTTATCTGTTACAATATGTTGTATCAAGATTAAGGGTACTAATAAGGTAATTTTAGTTTAGAGACAAAAGTGCCCAATATTTATTATATGTAGGTAGCATTGCATTAGATTAATTAAAATGCTATAAGCCATTTATGCAGTGAATTTTTTTGGACTATTATTTTTTTCTATAAGTAAGTAACACTTACCTAGTTAGTAAACTGGAAAAAAAATTACAATTTTTTTCCATTTTAGATTTCTTGTGCATATAGTATTTGATGATATGAAGTGTTTTATTGCTGTATGTTATGTATGTATGTAATAATAATAGTAAATTCAAATATAACGATGAATGGCACTAATTAGGACTTTTATCAACAATTATATCATATTTTTCCAAAAGTTATTTGTTTCGAATATGAATCGATCGAGAGTGAAATCAATCTGGTTGAAATAAAAATTATAAATGTTGTTAAAAGCGGGATTATTGTTAGTAATTGAAAACTAGTTTGTATGTAATAATAATGAATGAATAATATCAATAGGGCGACCTGATGATGTTTCAAATTGTTGCTTTAAATTGTACTATGTGAGGTCATGGGGTTGGCTTCAATGTGATCTCGAATTGGATGTTAATTAGACAGAATGATTTTGTTTATTTTAAAGCAGGTTTCGAAGTGTTCCTGATTTCGTGTATATTTGTAATGATTACGAGAACTACAAGTAGCCCAGCTTAAGACTAAAACAATGCGAAAACAAAATGTAATAGCCTATGTTGTCTTTATGATTAAGTTAGTATTTCCCAAAGTATATATGATATTGATAGAAAAAACAAAGTATGTATTAAAACAAAGGATTAATAGTTAACTAAACACTTTCTTAAATTACAGTTAACATCAAAAATATATTGAAATTCAGTGTATTGGCCATAAAATAGGAGCTCTTTAGCCTCTAGGCCCAACTGGACTGAACACAGCCGCCCACAATGTGGAGAAAGGGTAGAGGCCTGCAGCTGCAGTGCGACAAGATAGTCCCTTCCTAACAATAAAATAATAATTCATTGCATTAGTTTAGTTGGCACTACATTATAGGCCTGTCCACACTATTTATTTGTTTATATTGAATGGCAGTAGGTAAAAATTCTTCTCCAGCTTTAAACTTTCTCTGATTTATTCAATTAAAGCATCGTTAAACATACGGGTCTCGATAATTTTATTACTTTTTCCGTTGCGTTGTTTTTACATTGCGACTCATACTTTGGGAACCACTGCAGATTTTCCTGCATTTTGCTTCTAGCGTGCCTAATGTCAATTAAGCCATAGTAATAATTATGTATTCACTGTTGAGTTAACAAGTCATCAGGGACACAATGGAAAAGAAAAATGCGCAAATGTACAATTTGTTTATGCTTATTTTAGTAAATTGCAATGATCTAAACAAATGAAATCTTTAACTTTTTGGGGTGTCTTTAGAGTTATGTCCATGTTTTTTACATTTTATTTTTGTGCATAAGTGATATACATATTATGTAAATCTTTTATTAGATATGTATAGCATCTTTTATTCTTCTATTTAATATTTAGATTTGTTTTTTTATCTCGTCAAAATGAAAAAATGAGGTGCTTTTTATGTATAAGTATGCCCACGATACAGTGGGTAAATGGTGCGATATTTTTTTTATTTGTGTTTGTATGCTTAAGTGATAGAAATGTACATTGTACAAATGTCCTGGCATCATTACGAAACTAGACGTTTAAGCGTTGCCAGCTTCGCGAATAGATATAATTATGAATGCTCTGTCCAAGGAGAGTTATTTCCCTAGAAATTAATAAAGGGGCAAGAGTAGAAATATGACATAATTATGATTCCTGAATGCAGAAGCCGTGTTATATGTATAGCGCGCCTATGTACTGATAGAAGCCGATGACAATCTGACTACACGTTTCTGTTCTTGCCGTCATTACACCGATTCTGGGAATGCTACATACCCATTTAATTATAATAAATATTTCACAACGTCACATACATTGATCTGCCTCCGAGATAGGTAGCTCAAGCGCCTGTATTACGGATATCAGAACCAACAGTGGGATTACGAATATATGTATACATATAATACTTTTGTTTTGTAAATACATACTTATAATACATAGAAAACGCCCAGACCAACACAAACATTTTCATGCACACAAATGTTTGTACTGTGCGGATCGAACCCGCAACCCTTGCTCCAGAGTTGCAATCATTTAAACATGATTTTAAACTTTCGCACTGCATTATACAAATAATAGATGAAACCGGGATTAAACGCGATTGTGCAGTCCGGATGTGGCCACGGCCGTTGTAACGCGGTCGAAACGGCAAGCTGTGAGTATTAATGTCCACCAAACCGATATTTCGGTCATGGCGGCCAATCCCAGTGATCAGCCATCGACGCAGGACATATTATAGTGCACAAGTATTTTCGCAGACACAAGTGCTCTCTCTATTCTCGTACCCTCTTATTTCGATGGGATACTAGTGTGACACGACCGAAGAGGGATTAGGCGCAGGACCAACGGCTTAACGTGCTTTCCGAGGCATGCGGGTACAATACCGCCAACTTCCAGACTCCGGGCTAACACTAAGAATTTATCAATAGAAAAACTTAGGTACAAATTTTGGCCCGACCCGGAGATCGAAACCGGGACCCCAGGCGCAACCGTCGCTTTAAAGTATGAGTATTATTATGTGCTCATTAACCATGATCGCGTTTAGTCTCGGTTTTGTCTGCTACCCATTTAATATTAAACTTGAATAAAAACATGTTATTATTATTATATTGTTACTTCTGGTCGCTTTTCACTGATTGTTAAATAAAATATGTATGTACTTAATTTTAATTTATATTATTATAATCTATCTAGAAATGTTTACACTTATTAGAGATGTAAATAATATCATTGTATGGATGCTCCATTGAATTGGAGCTGGGTGTCTTAAAACTCTCATTGGATGGATCATGATGGGGGCTCTATCGCGCGTGAAAAACCCGCTAGATGGCGTACTATTATTATGGCGACACCGCGACCATAATAGCGCCGCCAAGTGATTTATATTTATTGGGGCGAATAGTAGACATATTTAAAAAAAGTTAGCAACAAATACTTAAAGGAACGTATTAACAATCTTTTGTGACCCACTTGGCGGCGCTAGTACCGTCGCGGTGTCGCCTTAACTGACTGAGGTCCATCAGCAAGGTGATTGGTTATTTTTGGACTTGAATGTCAATTAGAGGAACGAAACAACCAATGCTGCTGAAATTGGACCTCAGACGTACATACACTACCTCGCGATAGACATTACTTTATCATTCATTAGTTATCTGTTTTGAAATAGTAGATTGTACGATAAGGGAGCAAAATGATATTTTTACGTTAAAGTCCCTGTAATAATAGAGAATAATTAAAAAAAAATACGTCTAGGACATTTTCTTGAATCCTGAACATAGCGAGGGATTCAGAGCACGGTGGCCAATAATAAACTTTACCCCGAGTGATGCACTTACTTTTCATCACCCACTATTTGAAAATGCGCCTCATATTTTATTGTAATATTATTATTTAATAAAACATAGAAGTGAGTTCCACTAAATTCAAGTATTATAGGTAAAGTATCTAACAGCAGGCCAAAAAGACAAGATGCGAAAAATTCTTGACACCTCTTGCACTTCTTCCTTCAATAAAAAGACCATAAGTTTCCTCCCGGGATTTCGCAGGTTTAACCATCACATTTCTCGCGTCAATTTTAATACTTACAGGAGTTAGTTAAGGCGACGGGTAGCCTAACTAGCAACACCACTCGTTTTTAATTGTTAGCTACTAAACCGGATCTATTTAAAAAAAAATCGGGGTTACAACCTCTAGGCAAACACTTATACTATTTATTAAATAACCAAGCACAAATGTTGGGTCCGTTTGTACGCAAAAAAATGATTACCGCCAAAAGCGGCCACTTTTAACGTGAATCAATTTTCGCGTAGAAAAGTTGGGTCCGCATTAATTGTGCATGGTTATTTAATAAATAGTATAAGTGTCTGCCGAGAGGTTGTAACCCCGAAATGGTTTAAAATAGATCCGGTTTAGTAGCTAAAAATTTGTGTACCCTACCCGTCACCTTAAGAGTAAATAATACTTACTTTCACTGTCACCTGAAGGAACTAATTTTACAGAAGAAAACCGTACATTTCTAACAACGTAGTGATTTTATTATATTCTATAAGTTTCTTACAATTCGTAAATATTGACAAAAACGCGGATTCACACTTTTTAATTTTTTTTTAGTCGCTATGGCCGTTCTCGTAACAGCCTGTTTATTCAAACAATATTTACGTTCGTCTTCTTTGGCGGTGAACACTTTTGCTATGTTCTGTGACAAAGAAGTTCCAAGTTCAATAAGTGCGTGATGAAAATGTTTTTGTTCATTCATAATATTTCAGACACGTCTAGTTGCTATTGGTCAAATTCTCTATTTCAAAATTCAAAAAGATGTAGGTAACACTTTGTGACCTTTATGATTGAGAATATTTTATTTTCTTGGTAATTGGTTAACACATTGGTAGTTTACATAGGTATTATTGAAAACCAATACATAACTGACAAGAATGCACTATTTTTTTATATAAATTAAATTAAAAAAAAAACATCATTGGCCAGAGAAGTTTGTTAAGTATTGTAAATAATAATTTGGGAGTTCAAGCAGTGAGTGTTTTTTAATATATACAACAATCAAAGGCACATGGGAACGCCTTGGTGGTCTAGTGATTTAAGTAACCCAGAATGATATCGGTGTCCTGGGTTGGTTTCCCGGGTCGAGCAATAAGTATGTTTTAGAATTTTTCGAACATAGCTTGGGTTGTAATTATGAGACGGAATCATAGTAGCAATGACTTGATTCCTATAATGAAGGCCTGTGCCCTACATGCAGTGGGACAATAAATAGGCTCCTAGCGTATTTTTAATACAAACATGCTCACTGCACGGACATTTAATTGCAATATTTTTACGTATATCGTCTATTGATTAAGCATGAAAACTTAGAAATTAAAAACGAAAAAGTTAACATGTTTGTATAAAAAATACGCTATAGGCGGTTATACTTGCGTTTGAGTGTATATGTATTAGCCAATTGTAGGGACTATTTGTTCCATTTCAATATTTAAAACTTTTTTATAATTATAATTTTGAAATAATTTATGTTGTATTACATTGATATAAAATATCAAATTAAATATATCATTTCTAAAAATAGCGAATATTTTTAACGTTAGATAAAAATACTATTTTAAGGCTACTTCAATATATTAAAATCACAATATTAGTGGTAAGTAAATGAGTTTCATATGCAAATAATAGAAATAGCAGACACTGTTTGAACTACCTAAATGTTCAGGTACATTGTTGGCATTTTATTTATACTTATTTCCAATTTGTAAAGCTGAGCTTAAGTATTTGCATGAGTATAATAGAGAAGAGAAATTTATGTTATCTGCTAAAGATATATGTTGTGTTATTATTATATAATAATGAATAAAATGTGATACCTATTTATAACATAGTATAATTTAACCCATATTCGGTTTATTGCATTTAATATAAAGTTATAAAGAGAAGTCGGTCGGAGATATTTATGTACAGCATCGAAATCTTAAGGTGAAGGGTATACTTAACTAGCGACGCCAATCGATTTTAATTTTTAGCTACTAAACCAAATCTATTTTAAACAGTTTTTAGGGTTACTACAACCTCTCGGCAAACACTTATACCATTTATTCAATACTTAAACTTAACTTTTGGGTCTGCTTTTGAACTCGAAATTTGAAATATTTTGACCATGTCTCCTAAATTACTGGATGGTACGTTTTGACTTAATCTTCACTTTAAAAAGCTAACTTTTTTATTCAATCAATCACAGGATTTTTCATCTTTGTAAAATTAATCACGACATTTGATTTGAACCATATCCACTTAATTATTTCGCTGTATGAAATGAGCCGCAATTAAAACTCATTCCGACCTCTGGTTATAAAAGACTGTCAATAAAGTCACAATGAGGCAACCAGTTCTGCATAGCCTATAGGCTATGCAGAACGGGTCGCAACGCGCAGCTGGCGCAGCCCCGGTGACGATTTTCGATCTTCCTTCGCACATGTACCACATGAATAAAAACTATGTGCATGTACTCTGCCGTCCTCTAAAAGGTAGCTAAGCCACAGCGACTCCCTGCGGATTAGCGACCTTTTAGTATCAATATAACTGGGACGGCAGTATCCCAATCTCACTCAGGGTTGCCACCTTTAGGGAAAAAAAATCGGGACGATTGGGCATGCATTGCATCAGAGACGTTCGGAGTGTAGTCCAATCAAAATATGACCCATGTGAGACAGTCTAAGGAAAATGAAACTTTTTTTAAAAACTTTATTGCACAAAATTTAGTACATGGGCGTGTAGAAGGCGAAGACGAACGCGGTACATGCGGCGCGCGGTATATGTCGCGGTGGCGCGATACTGTGTTGGGTACCCGTGAATGAATTGATTGAATCTATCGCATATTGTCAAAAATCGGGACATAATCGATAGGCCAACGGGACGCGGGACAATGTCGTCGAAATTGGGACAGTCCCGGCTAAATCGGGACGGGTGGCAACTCTGATACCTACCTACATAATTCACAAAACGCCCCATATACTATGAATAGTAAAATACCTATACCTACCTACATTGTTGGTAGCTGTTTCCCCAATAAATTTAATCTTTCTAGTATTTCGGATATCTATTTACCTACATAATATTAATAATTATAATTCTCACATCTCATACCTACGTTGACCTGATTCCCTGATTCCGTACTAAGTAGCTTAAGCACTTGTGTTACGGATATCAGACAACAGAGGAACACAAATATATACTTAAATACATATATTACACCCAGACTCTGAACAAACATCAAACACAGTGTTCATCGCACGAATGTTTGTCCAGATTGGGGATCGAACCCACGACCTTTTGGCTTTGACGTAAGAGGCAGGGTCACTACCAATTGCGCCATCCAGTCAGTCATTAGGTAGGTACATGTTCATATTGTATTTTATGTCGTCCGTGCGGCACTAAATTGGGGCTCACATGTAAAACATCGACATGGCCTAAAGGTCAGCGCCACGCCTACTTCAAACCATGGCTTGAACTGAGTGAGCTCCAAAGAGTATTATAATATATTTAGTACGTGAACTCCTTTTTGCTGAGCACCACGCACGACATCCCATAGATTCTACCTCTAGATCGCATTCAACGGAGAGCGATTCGGATCGTCGACTGCCAAGATATTTCCAATCGGCTTGAGTCCTTGGCAATGCGTAGAGAAGTAGCCTTCAAGACAAGAACGGACTTACTCTCTTTTAATACATTGATTGCCATCAAACCAGGCACAAATAAACATTTATTGTTTATCGGTCACCGGTGTCCCCCATGGCGCTCAAAACCTTAAGAGGCCGGCAGCGCACCTGTGGCTCTTTTGGCGTAAATACGTCAGTAATCAGGTGCAGCTTTGATAAAAATACAAATACATGTGTCTATCGTCTATACCCCGTCTATGTGTCTATACAATTTTTAGGGTTGCCCTCGATTTTTCTGGGATCCCATCATCAGATACTGACAAGGTGACAATGGGAGCAACTCGGGAATGTGTTTTTTCAAATAAAAAAGAACTGTGCAAATCGTTCAATATAATTGGCGAAGATATCGATGAACGTACATAAAAAATAATAAAAAAAACTATACAATCGAACATAGAGCCTCCTACTTTTTTTGAAATCTTCATAACTGCCTAAAGTGGCTACTTTTAACAACTAATTCTTTCCTTTGAGTTACATATTCATACATATTACAATCGATACAAACAATATTAATCAAGTGGCGGCGCGAGTTCACCATTAAAGATACATTTTTTTAGAAAGCAGTTGAAAAATAACGAATTGCCTTTTAAAATTACATTTAATGAGATACTTAATGCACAGATAATTTTCGAATATATTTACATTAAAGAAAAGTTTGCATTTATCATCACATTAGAATTTCTCTGCATACCTCCAACATATCAGGAGCCCAATACTCGTGACGTGCTCGTGACATTTATTATCATACGACATATATTTTTAGAATTGGGCTCCAGGAGCCCAATTTCGAAAGCATGGCGGATATCACCTGAAAATCATACAATAAAACTATGTTTTAGTGATATATGTTGTATGAAAATAAATGTCACGAGCTCGAGAATTTGGGTCCAGGAGCCCAATTCTCGTGCTCGTGACATTTTGACAACATGGCGGATATCACCTAAAAACCATACAAAAAAATAATGCTTTAGTGATATATGTCGTATGAAAATAAATGTCACGCACGAGCTCGAGAATTGGAGTCCTGGAATCTCTATGATTTCAAATGACGATAATTCTATCACAGTAAATAAAAAAAAACAGGAGAAACTATTATGAATTAGTATTATGTACTGCCCGATTTATATAGATTGGGTATTATCTCACTAATAAAAATATTACATCTTAATTATCAGTAACAAAATGTGATGCTAGAGTTGATAAAGAACATACATAGGTATAGTATCAAAAGTGTACCTACATATTATTTAGAATCTGACTATAGACCTATGTCATATTATTTTACATATAAACCTTCCTCTTGAATTACTCTATTTAGAAGAAACTGCATCAAAATCCGTTGCATAGTTTTAAAGACTAAAGCATACATAAGAACAGACAAGCAAGCGATTTTGTTTTATACTATGTAATGATAATTACAAATGTGCATTTTTTTTTTTGTTAATATGTTTTTACGGCTCTGGGTTCTAGCCCTTTTGAGCCTAACAAACGTGCATGCAGTTAGGGTGATACCAGACCAATAAACTCCAAAATCAAATTTTCGCAAGGACATTTTCCATTTTGAAAAACCTACTATATTGACTAATAGAGTAGGTAACACCACTTATGAGTTAGTATTGTTCTGAGATTACTATGCAAACACAATATATGATGTACTATTTTTACAAGTAAGAAATATGTAAAACATATTTTCAGACCTTAATTGATTAAATACATAAAATCTAAAATTTTAAAATAATTTTGAATATAATTTTAAAGTTAGTAACACAAACCAAATAACTTGCATTATTTCTTCTTCTATCTTACACTCACAACATTAACATAACTAACAACTAGTGTCTATTTTTGTAGCCGCTATATACCTATGCCTGATGCCTAGTCATCATTGTTGACCTGGATTTCCTCAATGCCATCAGTTTCGGTCACCAGTGCTCTTTCAAGGATCACTCTACCTTCCTTGTATCTGAAAATTGTATAGGTAGTACATTATTATGAGCAGCGATTGGAATAGGCATTATGTAGGGTTTCATATGTTTTCTTAATATGGATAGAAATGCTTCTTATTGGGAATTATAATTTTGTTGGTTGATTGATTTATATCAATCCTCCTAATTCATGGAAAACCAATTTTCAATAGGAAAAGCTAATCATCACTTTAATATTTTACAAGATTATGTATCTATTGATGCTACTGTTTTATTTAAATTACAACTTTATATGAAAATAATTGTTATATAAAACAACTTATTTATTTAATTTTAAAATTGAAAACCAATTTTCCCAAAGATGTCCTATGTGCTTGAATTAGATAAAATGAAACTATTTAAGATGGTTAACATGTGTGAGTTGGTTTTAGAATGGGACAGTGAATGATAGATACAATTTTCTACCTCCAGCTAAACAAAACCATAATATTATTATATCAAACAGTTATCTATACTACTTATACCTACCGATAATTTCTACAGTCAGCGACAACCACCTCTTCTCAAAGTCAACAACGCTTATAGGTAATCTAAAAACACGAAATGCTTGCGTGATGTGAACGTCACCTAGCCCCATCTATTGGTATACCTAAAGTGGAACTAATGACCCAAAACGAAGTCAGGGTGAGCCACTAGAAAATTATATTTGTATTAGAAACTGTTGTTATAGAAAAACTTGGCTGGAAAAAATATTAGATCATCTATTACACATTCCCGTTTTTCATAATATATTTGGTTATTACCTTTGATTCTCCTCAGTAGCAAACTCATAGACCCATCCAAGCTTGGTCGCACAATTCTTGCAGGACACATCGCGCACCATGTGTCGCCCTGTCAGCATCACGCGGTCCTGCACTTCGGAGTAGATCAGGTTCACTACTTTATGGAATAAGAAAGCACGACCTGAAAACGAAATACTTGGCATGAATATTTTTAAATGTAAAAACAGCAAGTATGAGAAATTGTTTTATAATAAACTATAATAACTAAACAATAAAGTACAATAAATCATCAGTAGGTATAAAAGTGTTTTGGTTAATTGTATAAAGAATAGAAATATATCATAGAAATGAAATGGACATTTCACTGTAAATCTAAGCTGTTAAATAGAACAAACATGTTCATAAAATATTTCACAAATTGCTTATCATCCTTCTACCCAGTAGTATTTTTATTCTAATTGATAATACATTTATGTCAACTGTAATGCTTCTCTCTAAAATAGATCCCTGGCTTCTTGATTGTCTACTTAAACAACTACCTGGAAAAGAAACCAAAACATTTTTAGAACCTTTGTCTCATCGTATCGAGCGAGATGCAATCGTGTGAAAGGTGCTTCGTAAAAACTGAGCACGTAAATAGCCATTACCTGTAGCTCCAGTAAACCTCGTGCTAATCAGCTCAGAACGGTTCGTAAGGTTGACATCGCATGACGCGCAGGAAAACAGGCGGGTTCCACCAATGTGATCTAGGAAAATCTTGCCCATTTCAGCAAATTCCTTTGTTTCCAAAACAGAAATCACCAAACATGAAACAGCTGACAACATATGACATTGACAATTTAAGAAAGAGCGAGCGTGTTCTTTTAACTAGATTTATTGTTCATTTTATTAATCTTACCAATAGGTCTAGTTTTTTAGTTTTGATATAAATACCTACTTAGACAATAATAATATTTTTGTGGTATTTGATGATTTCAAAATGTTGTTTTGGAATGGAGCACACTTTTTTTTTTAAGCCATGACTAGGTGCAAAGGAAATTTATTTTCCGCTGGACTACTTTCGTGGCGCGGAATCTATACAAAATATCCTAGAAAATACTAGGAAAACAATTGTATACGAACCTGTAAATAAATATACAGCTAAACCTATAGAGTAAGGTAATAATACTCTGGACTCTAGCGACACCAGCTAAACCCCTTTGATACTAAATTAATGGCGTTGTTTTTTTGTTATACAACTGAACTGAATGTTTATCAGTTGCCAAAGCAACAGCATTTCCCTTGATTTCCTTCAAGCACACTTTCAATTTTGAAGTATGATTTCTCAAAAAAGTAAACACACTGATGTGTGTTACTTTATTTTATAAATTTGAAATAGATTATTTGCTTAATAGTAGTTATGGAAACAATTAAAGAGGAAGCAATACACCACACTGCCTTAAAATTGGCGGAAGAAATAAAAAACTTATCAATATACAAATCGTTTTATAGCGATGTCCAGGCAAGTTCACTTTCATTATGTAAAATGTACTGTATGCAGAGGTACACAGGTAATTGATACAACATAACTAATCTATTCTGAGCCAATTTAGCCAATTCAATTTAAGCAAATTTTGGTAAAACTTTCTTCATTTGAACAGAAATTGGTTTCTTCGCCAAATGTAAAAAAGGAAGATTTTAAACAGACATTGCAGCAGGCGATGAAAGAGAAGGGTCTCGATACTAAACTAAGGAACACTGTATTTCACTGGGTGCGGACACAAAGTAAACAGAATGTAAGTCGTTCTGAATAAATTATATATTAAGTACTTAAGTTAGGTACCTACTTAAATTGACTTCTTGTCACCATTTATAGTTTCTGCGATTTCTGTGAAAGTCTACATACTCACTAGGCAGGTAGGCAGAGGCCGCGGCACGTAAGTGTAGCGCTGGTCGTTAGTTTGCGTACCTACTTGTAAAATAGCGCACTTTATACTAAAAACGGTTTCTGCGCACTCAAGATCACCGCTACACTTACATACCGCAGCCTGTAAATCGGTCTGTGCTTAATTTTACAGAAGTTGGACCCCCTTACATCGCTACTCAAAGCAAGTGCTCAATGGGAGAAAAGGATACACAAATCACTAAATTCAATGTGTTCTGACCTGGAGACGTCGTTGGCGAAAATTCGGTCACAAAGTGAGCAAGAGGAACTTTCGGAAAAGTGGAATGAACTTAGCACATACAATTTAGGTAAAATATCTTTCACTTCGGGATTCAGCGGGTAGGGCTAAATTAAGCTAGGTGGGCTGATGCAATTCAAAGGTTTTAAATTAGTGTCTTTTAGTTTACAAATTTGGTGTTTATTTGTGCAATCTAACCATTCTTATTATTACCTTAGGATCACTTTTCGGTTCTTCAGAAAAGTGATCCTAATAATAAGAATGGTTGGATTGTATCGTTTTTAACACGGCTATTGTGTGTCGAGTGCGTTGTCTCGACTCGCAGGGTGGAAGTGAAAGATGCATAAGTCGCGAGTTGGCACAATGTCTGCTATAGACACTGGGTAGAAAGCGGTGTACCTACACCTCTCGACACCCTGAGCAACACAACAATGTTGCCCCTTGTTGCTCCTTGAGAGAGCGACTGTATAGGGAGCCCATCCAGTGTGCGTGCGAGTCACCGCCTGCCAATTTTACTCCTGATTTTCATCATTGATCGGGCAGGGACATAGTCCTTCAACAGTCCCAGTTATACATAGTCCATCAGCAATTATATCAAGGTAGGTACTGGTAAGTATATCAGTCAGTATCTACCTTATCATAATAATTATCTGTTATGATGATGATGATCAGTAGGTACCTAATTTAATTCCTTAAAAATCTGCAATATGGCTGATAACTCCGCACGTAAATCTAGCGGTCGGCGTCAGTAGTGGGGATGTTTGTGTCAAATAGCTCCCATTTGGTATACTAAAATAGATTTGCACGTATTCAAGGTCACCGCTAGACATTCGTGCCAGGAATCACAACATAATAAACTACCTATAGATACCTATCCTACCAACTTACCTACATCTTTAGATAAACAAAGCGTCAAACATCACACCAGTGCGGCGGTGTTTGTAAGTTGTTGTTACGTTACTAACTTCATTATAAATAATAATTAAATAAAACAAAATCCAAATCTTTGTGACGGCGGCCACCTTGGATCGATTTTTATCCAACATAGCTAAGAACACTCCCTCCTTATTTATCTTTCAAACAAAAAAAAAACAAAATCAAAATCGGTTCATTTGTTCGGGAGCTACGATGCCATAGACAGACACACAGACACACACACACACACACAGACACGTCAAACTTATAACATACCGTCGTTTTTGCGTTGGGGGTTAAAAAATCTGTTTAATTGAACACATAAGTAATCAGTCAACATAATATTTTTTGTCTGATTTCAGATTTATCAAAATACAGGCCAGTTTATGCACCAAAAGACTTTTTAGAAGTTTTATTAACGTTATCTGGTTACGTTCCTTTTACAAGGGAGTAAGTATCGCAAAGATTTCTTTCAAAGATTAGAACATTAGTAACCAGCCTTAACTATATAGATCCGTAAACTGAACTATCTCTTACAGTGATGAACCGAAATGGGAGTTCGCACACTTGCCTCTTCAAGTAAAAACTTTGGACCAATTGGTATGTAAAACATTGTATCACCAACTCAATAGGTAAGAAAAAAACATACAAATTGAAATAGAAAATGCGGCTTGATGGACTAATAGCTCACAAATGGTCTACGAATATTGTTCCCTTAACAGTTAGGTATGTAGTAGGTAAGAGATTTTTTAACTCACTGCAGAGACAGTAATTAAAATCTTCGCTTTACATTTTATATTTCATCAAAAAACATCTTCGTTGGGGCAGGAATCAAACCCGCCTAAATCCTACATCAGGTTGGCTGATTCCGTCAACTTAAGGTGACGGGTAGGGCACACTAGCGACGCCAATCGATTTTAATTTTTAGCTACTAAACCGTATCTATTTTAGACAATATCGGGGTTGCAACCTCTCGGCAAACACCTTTGGCGTATGAGGGTCTTAACCAAACGCCATCTGGCCAGTAAATTATACATCGGTTCCGCACCGGATTGGTATCATCGTCCATCACCTTTCAGCGAAAGGTGTACTTAGAATGGTACAATGGCGAGCCCCTCCTCGGCGTGAACGCGAACATGCCGAGCTCGGTGCCAGGGTTCGCTACGCTGGAGGCGGAGCGGATCGGCCTGGGCGAGAGGGTGGCGGCGCTGGGCTACGCGCCCGTCATCCAGGAGTATCTCAAGAAGGGAAGCCCGCAGTGCTTGCGAGCGAAGTTGTGGTCGCAGGTGTTGGGCGCCGATGTTAAGTCGCAGGTAGGTACTTCGCCAGTTCAACTTACAACGTTTTGGATTTGATCAAGTTTTTTACCGTCGCGTCTAAAATATCCGCAAGATGACATACTGTAGGATTTATCACTCCACCGCCACAAAGTCGATTTCCCATGGTTCGCGGGACGCGAGTTCGCTCGATCATTCCAAATTTGGGCCAACCAATCAATCGGTTGTCGACCGTTGTCGCCGTCAAAGACCAAAAGAATGACGTTCACAGCTAGAACCATTATGCGACTTCGCCAGCTCCAAAGAGAACTTCTACGATTAGTCAATCGCACTCCGCCGCCCGCTCATTGGCCCAAAGAGAAAATAAACTTTTTCGATTAGACAAGCGCACTCCAAAATCCCGAGCGCAGCGGACCATGGAAAGGTCGACTTTGCGCCGGTAAAGCTATAGATCTTCCTACTTAAACTCCTAACCAATTTGATGAATTAAAACCACCAGTCCAATAGTACCATCTAGCGGATTTTTTTTCAATCGCGATGAAGCATCCATATCAGAAAATTAACCAGTGTGGGGTAGGTATGTATTTATTTATACCTATAGGTAACACTCAGTGTCTAGTGGTCAGATGTGAACATGAATGAATGTTAAGAACCACGCGGATATGAACCTAGAGTCCGCGCCACCAAAGAACTCCCGCGAAAAACCATCAAGATTCTAATTTGAGCTTTATGACTAAGACACCTCCTCCTTGCGGTGAGGGTATTGGTCTCGATAAGTAATTTTTTCACGGACTATCTTCCCACCGCTCACTATCTTCGGCCGCATCACAGATTGTGGTGTTTAAGGTAAGGAGCTGATTTGATCGCACAAGACACAAGGAATCTAAAAGTTTAGTTCCGTGTTTTGCTGGACTTCTTTCGTGGCGGGGACTATTGAGAGTCCATCTTTGATTGCCAGTTTATTGATCTTCGATGTTATCATTTTTATGGAGTATCAGTGGTTAATATTATTTCCAGCAAGTAGCATACTTCACTCAGTTGAAGAAGAGTGTGCTAGAAGTGGACCTGATGATAGACAAGCTAATATTCAAGGATGTGCAGCTGACGGCGTCCAACGACGACCAGTATTTTGTGTTCGAAGATTTGCTGTATCAGGTAAATATTTACATATATATTTAAAAGATCAAAGACGGAAATTAACGCCTTCGGTAGCTCAGAACAATGACATGGTACCTACTGTGTTACGGGTGTCTTCACGTGATTTTACTGCTGGTCTGCCTCCCTAAAAAAACGCACGCACAACACCAGTGGAGTCACAAGTGCGCTGCCAGCCTTTTAAACTCCTTTCCCCCGGCTTAGACCTCCGGTAGATACCCTCACTCACTCAGGGAAACATAGCACAGACGCTGATTCTCATCGGTTTTCCGTGATATCACTCCGGTCGAGCTGGCCCATTCGTGACTCTCCCACGCTGTTATTATCTGTTCACCTGCTGCTGCCAGTTCGAGTTATCACGCTGTTAGCTACGGTCGTCTACTTACCCAGGGATGGGGAAATAACGGCCCGCGACGATTAACAACCCCTGGCGGCAAAATCTTCATCCTGGGGGAGGGGGGAGTGAGGAGTGAGGTGTCTTCCGCTTCGGCTGGTTCCAATACCAAATATAGACACATAAGAGATAAAGTTTCCTCATCCCTGACCTAACTCGTCAGGTGATGCTGTGTTTCTCGCGCGACTGCGAAGTGATGCAGCAGTTGAAGGGCAGCATCGGGAACCCGCTCTCCGTCACCATCAAGGGCAAGCAGACCTGCGCCGAGAGCGTCACCGTCTTCCCGCCCAGTGGCATCATTCCCTTCCATGGGTTTACTATGTATGGTAAGTGCATGTGCTACCACACTGCTGTTACAAATGTTTACAAACGTTAGTTAAACATTTGTAAAGAAATATGATTACAATATGTTCCCATGTTAGTAAATATTTCCAAGTAAGAATACCTAAAAAAATATTAACACATTTCACAATTCCTGTTTCTGAAAATTTTTTTACCAACCACTCTGCCACTACACGGCTAATTATTTATTTGAGGCATCCAATAATATATACATATATTTTTTCATTTTCAGCGACGCCCTTTTGCTATTTGTATGACGATCCAGTGCAATTATATTACACGTTTCGGGCGTTTTACATTCGATACTGGCATAGACTACACTACATCTCAACGCATCCACAGGTAAAAAAATATTCCTAGTCTTCCGTCCGAAGTAGCTTTTGTAATTGCCAGACATTCCATATCCTGGATAATGGTCCAAACCAAGAAGATTATACTATATAGGTACTATAACTTCTTGGTCCAAACGTACCCAGGCTCCGAAGCGACGGCTTTGGCGTGACTGGAAATGACACGCTAAGACGGTGTCGATTTTTATACGGTTGATCGCGTGACGACCTACAGAATTGTTGTATTAATTTACTGATTTATGATATATTATTTTCAGGGTATAGTTTCACTGTGCCTTCTATATGAACGATTACTGGAAGCAAATGAACCGCTCCTATGGATACATTTTAGAAATATAAATATAAATCCGTAAGTGTAGGCTACTATATGCTGCAGTGTAAAATGCTATAGACAGCTTAATGAAAATAAGAAATATTCCGGTCTGAACTTTAAGTATTGCAGGACCCCAATTCTCGTGCTCGTGATATTTTGAAAAAATGGCGGATATCACTTGAAAACCATACAAAAAAAACTATGTTTTAGTGATATATGTCGTATGATGATAAATGTCACGAGCACGAGAATTGGGCTCCAGTTATGTATGAATGCTGATTTTTTTTTCCTATGCTAATAGCCTGCCTATTTTTTCTCAGCATCAGAGTAGTGTTCAAATGGCTGATGCGAGCGTTCAGTGGCCACCTGCCTCCGGACCAGCTCCTGCTGCTGTGGGACGCCATACTCGGGTACGACTGCTTGGAGATCCTGCCCTTGTTGGCGCTTTCCATTCTCAGCTTCCGTAAGGTTGGTAACTTTTTCGTCTCAAAAAATTCGTCGTGGATTCGTTGTATGTTAATAGATATGTCATCATCTTAAATAAATTGTTTTAAAGTTAATATATCGCGGGTTAACGCCCTGTTGGTCTAGGTGGTTTTAAGTACCGGGCCTGATCTCGGGGCCTGGTTCGATTCCCGTGTCGAAGCGAAAAGTCCCATTAGCCATTTTTGGTCGCAATTTTAAAGATGTAACAGGTCGCATAAATTTTCGTAATTGATACTACAACATTGCCGACTGTGTAAGGTTATACTCAACACGTGTTGTAACAGTTAAGTAACAATGTGAGTAGTATTGATTTTAGTAACCCCGTTTTGTAACCGTTTTGGAAAATGTGACAAATATTTTGTGTCTAACAACATTTTAAAACTTCGCAATAGTTTGTAACTAAGGAGGCGAATTTTTACACAAAGTGTGTAACAGGGTATAACACGCGTCGTAAATTTCGTGAATGTTTCGGTTATTAAAATATGAACGTCTAAACAAACATCACTAGATCCTATCATTCTCAAAGTTTTCATAAGTTTTTGCGTTTTATTTTTTGAATAAGAAATAAAAATGAGTAAAACAATCCAAAAAATCCATATCATTGTTCTAATGTAATTTTTTAGTATTATATTCTTCTTCCATTTTTCTTCTACTTCTCTCACTGCCTTTTTAGGATCCATTTCATGCATATTGGAACTATTCGTTTAAATCTAACAAATCAATCCCTTACGACCTTTAAATCTGGATTTTTTTGTTTTGTTTCTCGATTTCGTGATACCGTAACAAGTTTTTTTTTTTGTGAAAGTCGGGTCACATAAAACACAATAAACGGCTTGACGATTTTCATATTCTACAACTACAACATATTAATATGCGGCAATCTCGAATTGCCTGGAAAAGTTATACGTACAAACATACATACTTATTGTCACGCATTTCTTGCGGAGGGTAGGCAAAGAACATTCTTCCATATAAAAAAGTTATGGCCAAATGAAATAAAAAACTTTGTTAGGCGGTATGCTCTTTGCTGCTAATTACGTTTAATTTTGCCAAACTTTCCTTTATTGATTCGAGACTTAACCCTATAGTCACAGTCTTTTTCCAATGTAGCGTTTATTTTATGTAGACGACGACGATTGTTAGGTTCTAAAATCAAGTAATTTCACTATCTGTTGGTACCCACTTCGACGAACAGGTATGTCAGGAACAAAACTAAGTATAAGATACTACGTATTACAGGAACCTCCACCGGTAGAAAGGCCTGATACACCTAATACCCGTATCTAACACGATTTTTTTTTTAAATAGGATCAGTAGTTCTGAGATTAGTGCTGCTTCCAAACAACGAACAAACTCTTCAGTTAACTACCTAAGTACATATTTGTATAGATAATAATCAAGAACAAATAAATCACCTGTCTTCATCTTCGGTTTCTCAAAGTTTGAATAGGCCATCCTCACTCTCTACCGAGGTGTCGTTAAAAGGCATAAGGTAAAGCTGCTGGCATGATCATCAGCACCCAGAATGGGAAAAATGCATTTATATCAAACCTCGCAAACCCGTTGGCAAGCGTGGTGGTATGGCAATTACCCCTCATGTGGTTGAGGAAGGCCCGAGCCCCAGCAGTGGGACTAATTGGGCTGATGATGATGACTATTCAATTTACAATTTAGAAAGACACAACTTTGAAACACATTTCTATAATAACCAGTTGTAATTAAATATTTCAGTAACAAGACATCAAAGTTCTCCATTGGACCAAACTGTAATAGAAAGCTGAGCTTCTAGCTCATACTGTGGAGAATGAGTTGAAAAAAGTTGGAACATCTCACGGAAAGGTAATCAAAATAACAAAAAAATTTAACTGAATCTAATACATACTCTGTGCATAATAATTTCCTTTACTGAAAAAAAAAAACATAAGATAAAGATAATATAATGTTGAAAACATGTATACAAAAGTGTAATCCTTATAAATAAAAATATTTCACAACATCAACATACATTGTCTGACTCCGAGATAGGTACCTCAAGCACCTGTGTTACGGATATCAGGAATCAAAACAGTGGGATTACAAACTATGCATATAATACTTTTCTTAATAAATACATCTAATAATACATTAGAAAACACCCAGACCAATACAAAAACAGACATGTTTCATGCACACAAATGTTGTACTGTGCGGGGATTGAACCCGCAAACCCTTGGAACAAAGGCAGCAGTCACTACCGGTTCCAAAAGGTTGTCAAATCTGGCAGTGTTATTCTTGGTTGGTGGTCCAGAGAACATGATTTGGAGGCCAGTTTACCGTGAGCCATGATGGAGATTTGGCGAGTCTGGCGGACAATTATATGAAGGGACTGCCGGTCTACCTGTAACAACCCTTAGACGGGGGAACACACCAGATTAATCATGGGTACATGTTACAGAACTTATTAATAATCTTAAGTGCATATGGAGCCCGTGGTAGAAAGAAATATGCCATTTGAGTTTATTTGCCATTAATTTCCAATCTAAATTAAATAGCTTGTTTTTATTACTTAATAGTAGATTGTATCGATAATACCTATGTACTACCAACAGTTTTTGTATGAGAGAGCATAAAAAATACTTTTTTATTAGGTATTTATTTATTTTTAGTTAAAACTCCTTTATGATTATTGCAGAATATTACAGCATTGCACAGATCTCCAAAGAAGAAACATATATTACCCCAGTGCCAGTACTCCGGGCTTCATTGCATAACCGAAGTTAATTATTGCGAAAATAGTTTGTTATAATTCAACTGATAAGTACCTATGGACAAGCAATCATTCAGTCATCATTATTATGTAAATGAAGTAAAGGTATCAGCTTAATTATTCCCTTTGTAGGGCTAGAACCCCCCATCATAGAAATCAAGTCATCGCTACTATGATGGGATTAGGCTTAATCATCACTCTTGCCAAATGCGGATTAGTGATCACAAACCCGAACTATGTTCGGAAAATTCAAAACATACCTTTGCTCGACCCGGGAATCGAACCCATGACCCGAGATCATGGCCACAGGGCCATCGTCAGAACCGTCTTAAACCATTAGACAATGGGGCGTTGTTTTATTTGTAAATAGTTAAAGGTTATTAATTAATACTAAGTGGGTGTGTGAAGATAGATAGATAGACATCCTTTATTGCACAGAAAGAATACAAAATATGTGCTGTGTACATAGTTCTTCTTAAAATAGGATAACATTATTGTATCTTTTATTATTTATTTTAATAAATGATTCCATCACATGTACTTTGTTGTTTTTTTCATTCCTTATGTACTGCTCTCTGTTAATTAGTATGTTAATCGCATGAGTGTTAACAGGGCTTTTGGAACCAGTGGTAGTGAATGATGGCTTTGGTTCAAGGGTTGCTGGTTCGATCCCCATACAGTACAAACATTTGTGTGCATGTACATGTCTGTTTGTATGGTCTGGTGTTTTCTATGTATTAGTATGTTTTTACAAAAGAAAAGTATTGTATGTATATATTTGTAATCCCACTGTGGACTATGATATCCGTAACAGGGTGCTTGAGCTACCTATCTCGGAGTCAGATCAATGTACATATGTGATGTTGTGAAATATTCTATGGGATATATTGAAATTCACTAACTAATGTGGAGCAAATGTAATTAAAACCCAGTTAACATAAGTTTAACTGGTTGGTACTGTGTAAGCTTAATTGGCTATCCAAAAATTACCCCAAAATTGTAAAATTTATAAGTAGATAACTAGGTACTTAGTTATGTAGGAACCTAACACAAAGGTAAGTAGGTAGGTATACCTACTTTTTAAGGAAAGAGAAAACTTATTACGTATACTTGTAATGTAGACAAAGTAGGAACTTAGGCAAAATTATTGCCTCTTGTTAATACATAATTGAGGCTTGCAAATGGTTAAAACCCTCAAAATGTATTTCACTTTGTACTTTGGTGGATTAATACCCTAATTGAGTCAAAAGCCTATATAAATGATACCTAATTAAACCATCAAAAGTTCAAACTTTTTGAACTGATAAGATTAAGTTTGAAGAATACAATGTACTTAGTCGCAAGACATAGCCTAATTACTTAGTGAATCTAGTTTATCTATAAGAAGCCTACACCACTAGGTAGAGTACTTAGTATACTTACTTACTTAAATCGCATAAATCATTGAACTATACCATACATATTCTCACTGGCATAAATCTACAAAAATTCTCAGGTAAAGTAGGTAACTAGGCCACTTAATGCTAAAATTAATTTACATATTTAAACGTAAGTACTGAGATTCATACATTAAAACTTTGATTAAGCATTAAAAGTACCTAGTACTCTATGTATTCATAATCATCTATATAATATAGGTATAGCAAATTTTAACATTTTATACCAAGAAACTCCGCTTTAAAACTAATCTTTATGATATGTAAGTCATTGGACCTTATTTACAAAGACATAAAGATCCTTTTTTTCATACACATAAATCCATTCAACCGAACCAAAAACACCTTTCGAGCTATCGTGAATTTTGACATAAAGACGCGAGACAAGAAATGTCAAATTCGATATTTTGGTTGAGCATTGGTGGCTTCAAATTAGGGTTTGAGGCGAGATGTGTCAAAAGAGTTTCGGTGAGTTCAACCGACGCAATGTTCACTTCAAATTAGGAAACGTCGTCAAATACGTTTGGTTGAGTCTCAAAGTTAACTTCAAATTAGACCCCCTGGCTCCGAAGCGACGGCTTTGGCGTGACTGGAAATGACACGCTAAGACGGTGTCGATTTTTATACGGTTGATCGCGTGACGACCTACAGAATTGTTGTATTAATTTACTGATTTATGATATATTATTTTCAGGGTATAGTTTCACTGTGCCTTCTATATGAACGATTACTGGAAGCAAATGAACCGCTCCTATGGATACATTTTAGAAATATAAATATAAACCCGTAAGTGTAGGCTACTATATGCTGCAGTGTTAAAATGCTATAGACAGCTTTTGTAATGAAAATAAGAAATATTCCAGTCTGAACTTTAAGTATTGCAGGACCCCAATTCTCGTGCTCGTGATATTTTGAAAAAATGGCGGATATCACTTGAAAACCATACAAAAAAACTATGTTTTAGTGATATATGTCGTATGATGATAAATGTCACGAGCACGAGAATTGGGCTCCAGTTATGTATGAATGCTGATTTTTTTTTCCTATGCTAATAGCCTGCCTATTTTTTCTCAGCATCAGAGTAGTGTTCAAATGGCTGATGCGAGCGTTCAGTGGCCACCTGCCTCCGGACCAGCTCCTGCTGCTGTGGGACGCCATACTCGGGTACGACTGCTTGGAGATCCTGCCCTTGTTGGCGCTTTCCATTCTCAGCTTCCGTAAGGTTGGTAACTTTTTCGTCTCAAAAAATTCGTCGTGGATTCGTTGTATGTAATAGATATGTTAATCATCTTAAATAAAATTGTTTTAAAGTTAACTTTATATATTATATTAATATATCGCGGGTTAACGCCCTGTTGGTCTAGTGGTTTAAGTACCGGGCCGTGATCTCGGGGTCCTGGGTCCGATTCCCGGGTCGAGCGAAAAGTATGTTTCGAATTTTTCGAACATAGCTCGGGCACAGGCTCGGGTTTGTAATCACCAATCCGCATTTGGCAAGCATGGTGATTAAGCCTATCCCCAACATAGTAGCGATAACTTGATTTCTATGATGGAGGCCTTTGCCCTGCAGTGGGACAGTTTATAGGCTGATAGCGTTTTTTTTTATATCACGGGTTGGTCGGCTAACACAAATTATTGTTGATGAAAAATAACATATCTTTCTAGGAAAACATATTCCAAGTGAACACACTACAGAACGTGGACGCAGTCTTAGCGGACCTGTCTACCGTGTCTGTCATACCGCTGCTGCAACTCGCGTTGATGAAGGCGTAGCCAATGTAGCTGCACTTAGCAGTTTCGTTAAATCACTCTTGAGCTTGTACACGCTATGGAATTTAATGTCTGCCACAGACAAAGGAAAGTCATTATGTATAACCTACGCGAAATAATTTTGTCGGATCTTGCTACCAAAACCAATGTCTCTTCTGCAGACACGATTATTCGGCCCGTGTAAACGATGATATTTATTTATCACTAACTTTGACATAGTTAAATACCTACTTATTAAATTTTTTACCTACTCGAATTCCTGCGTGCGTCTCTTAGCGCGTACTAGCGGCCAGAGTCTTGCAAAATAATTATGATAATCAGTTTTAATGGCCCCCATTGAGGCGCAGTCGTATTTATAAGATGGGCGTATCGACGTCTCGAATCTACGCAAATCACATCGGATTGGGAGACTTCACACTCCTACCTACCTGCTAGCAGTACCTATTAGTTGGTGCCTAAATATCGTGGGCCACGAACTTAATTATTACATAGTAGAAGACCTCTAGGGGTAAGGGGGCTTTAGACAACATGCTATATATAGAAACTAATATAGTGCGACAAAGCTGTAGAAGTAATGCAGAGTTGTTAGGAAATTCCCCATTAGTGACACGGATTTTGACATTTTTCTATGCAATACCTTTGTATCCCCGCTGGCCCGTTGTCTGTATCATCCATCGGCGAAGACTGGGCGCTGTTTGATGTGCACGAGGGTGGTCACTTTTAATTAGAATTGCAGATGTTAGAACTTAAAAGAAGTTAGAAACAGGGCCAATTTATTGATCCGTAGTTACCTTTTGGTTAAATTAACTATTGTTAACTTTCTAACCAATAGGCACTGTGACGGCGTCAAAGTGACATAATTCCTTGTAATATAACTATTGATTGAGCTAACTATTTCTCATAAAACACATTTTAGCGATATTTCACCATTGGCACTTTTTTAACCCATTAGTTTAGTTTAACTACGGATGAAAAAATCGGCCCTTAATTAATGAGAATTTCCTATTGTTCCTTGTTTTCTTGAATTGTTGACATATATTTTTCTTCACAATATCATATTAAAATGAACTTTATTATAAAATTTTAATTTGAGTTAAAAAAAATGTTTATTATAAAAAAAGGATATACTCGAAAATGGTCCTTATTTAATAGGAAATGTTATTTTGAGATCTCATGCATGTTATAAAAACACGATAAATGTAAACTAAAATATCTAGTTTTTACCATTCTTTTGTATAATTTCAATTAATTTTATTAAAATTAGCCCATAATTTTGACACAACTGTTACTTCTTAAAATACCAACTTTGCAAAAGAAGAATATGTTTTAATTTTATTGGTTTATGCATAGAATGGTCTCGTAATAATTCTATGGGTACTTACTTATATGTACATTATTTTATTTACCTACGTCGTGTGCACAAGTATGGCCGTGGTTGTTATTTACTATTGTTTTGTATAGTGTTTTATAGCCTTTTTTGTAGAGTTGTATTTTTTAACTAGTGAAAAAATAAAGTACAAAGATGTTACGTTGAATCGTTTATTTTTTTACATATGACACACCAGTTGCCCTCCTCGTAGAAGCTGTCTTCGATTTCAAGAGGCAGTTGTTTGCATAGTTCGTCCAGTTCTCCCTCTTCGAATACGTGGTAATATCTTAGAAGAGTATTTTCTGGTTGGCTAACTAGTTTATTATCTACTTTTTTTCTTAGTTTCCAAGGCACTAATAAGTCGTTATGTTGGAATTGCGTCCTGTTTTCATGAACAGGTAAGTCGATGCCAGCTACCTGTACCCTTTGCTCCTGTGACTCCTGGGCTTTACTCTTACAAAGGTAGTTGGATTTGGTCTGGTCTTTCGCCCATACGGTGATAAGGGTCCGGCCTCCGGGGCGGAGAAGACTGCATATATTCGATATCGCTTGCAGCCTTCTAGCCTACAACGTAATGGAATCGGTTTGTATTGTATCCGGCGCGATTGTCTAACATTTACTACCTACTTATTAGGTGTACTAGGGTGTTACCAGACCAATCTATCGATCATCGATCGAAGGCATTGATCAACGTAGATCGACTGGCCTGCTTTAATTGATCAACGGCTACCGTTCGACTAGACTAACCAATGGATTAATTCCATCGGTCGACGTCGATCGATAAATTTGGTAGCTATAAACGATCAATTAGTAAGGTAGAATCTATCGATCGACGTCGACTAATTCATTTTATCATCGGTCTCCTAGAAACCATCGATCGACGTTGACTGATCCGTTATCCCATGGATCGATGCCCTCGATCGTCTATCGATCGTATGGTCTGATAACACCCTTTAGTTTACGCGATCAATATACCTATTCCGATCACTGATAATAATACTGACGCAAAGACTCGCAGCAAACAGTAAAGTATTTTAATTAATGTTATACTTAGGTATGTATGACAGTTAAATTTTTCAGTTCACTGTTATACTCAGAGACAAAGGCTCGTAGCAGTTAGTGTCGTAGTTTATTCATAATGAATAAATGAAATACTCCATCGTCTACCGCGAGACTTTGCGTCGAGTAATGAAGTTACAGCTGTTGTGCCAAAGTCGACTTTGGAAAGGTAGACCTTTCCATCCATTGTTCGCGGGACGCGGGGGCGCGAAGTGCGCTCGACCAATCCAAAAAGTTTATAAGTATCTGTTTGGGCTAATCAATCATTCGGATGTCTACCCAAATCGTCAATGGTGAGATTGCGAGTGACTAGTATAAAGTATTTGTTAGAGCGACTGATTAGTGCGGTTGCGTAGTAACCTGCACTCACACTTCACTCGCACTACGCAACGTGAATACAGGCCTTTACAGAATAATAATTACGTTCGCAACAAGAACCGTGCGACTGCGCGAGTTCTAAACATAACTTTTTCGATTGGCCAAGCAAACTCCGCCCCCCGCTGATTGGCCCATAGAGAAAATAAAGTTTATGGATTGTTCAAACCCACTCCGCCCCTCTAGTCCCGCGGAGCATGGGAAGGTGGAGTTAGAGTCCGCGCCACCAGAGTCCCGTTAAAAGCGCGTTTGAGTCGCCATCATCATTTAAATTTGAGCGTTAAGTTTAGAGACATAAACCACCTTATTATAAACCACAATCTAAAGTTATTACCGAACTAAAGCTCGTGTCATGCCGTTCTAACAACACACACTTACTTTAGACACTGTGACACATGCTGAGTGGAGTCCATTTCAGTGCCATTCTAATGTACATTTTGTTCTATTTTTATTTTGTGTATGTTTGGCGCTGAATAAATTATTTTATTCTTATTCAACAAGAAATGTTAAAAGGGACCGGCACGAATTTTGATCCGATTTGTTGTAATAAGGGGCTGTTCAAGTATTATGTAAGCACTATGGGAGGGGGGGGGAGTCTAGATGATGATTTCGTCATCGATAATTATTTTCTTTTTAACACAAATGGCAACCCTCACATTCTGTTTGCTTGAAAACGAAACGTATTTTCGGGGAATTCATCATCATCATTTCAGCCAATAGACGTCCACTGCCGGACATAGGCCTCCCCCAATGTTCTCCACACAGATCGGTCGTGCCGCCCGCATCCAATGGATCCAATGGATTCGGGGAATTACCTACAAATAACGGTTAGTAGGGTTGCCGAGCTGTGACAAAAAAAAAATCAAAAATGTTTACGTAAGCATGAGGGGAGGGGTAAGAGCTTTGCTTACTTTTGCTGACTGTAATAAATCTGCTTACGTAATACTTGAACGTCCCCTAAGGGGGAAGGAATCTCAAGGTGTAGTTAGGCGTTTTCCCGCGGGCGCTTACCGGCGTGGCGAGGTGGTGCAGCACGGCGGCGCACAGCACGGCGTCGGCGCAGGCGGCGCGCAGGCCGGGCCGCAGCACGTCCAGGCGCACGCGCGCCGCGCGCCGCCCGCACTCCGCTAGCAGCCCGCTGCTGCGCTCGCCGGCTATCTACATACAGTGTTTCAACAACTCATGTTGTTTTATCTCAGTAATACAGGGCGTATCTGAGAACATTTACATCCTTCCAACCACATGATCTACCAATCATTCTGAACAACATTTGTTCAACGACTTTTGGAAATTCGATTTAAAAAATGTAATGTACAATATGAATTTAATGATAAATATAGGATTATTAAATTTGCATGCCTGTGTCAGGCTTAATATAGAGAGACACTATTAAATCTAAGACCTGTATGTATGTATACCTATATCATGCAAATAAATTGTTTGAATTGAATTGAATTGAAATTCGCATAAAAAAGTTTCGACGAATTTCGATAAGTCATAGAACAATTTTGTTCAGAATGGTTGGTTAAAGGGATGTAAATGTTCACAGATGTACCATGTATAATCGGACAGAAATTAAGGTGACGGGTAGGGCACATTAGCGACGCCAATTGATTTTAAGATCATAAGAAATCTTAAAAATGGCAGTACTCCCGGCCCGGATGGGTTTAATGACCACTTAATTAAAACAAAATAATCCTGCCTCTCACGTCAATTTTAAATCTAAGTCTTAGCTCGGGATGCTTTCCTGATGTCTAGAAAATTACGACGGTAACGCCCATTTACAAAGATGGTCCCAAGGATTGTCCCACCAACTACCGCCCAATCTCTCTTCTTAGCGTCTTCTCAAAAGTTTTAGAGAAACTGGTCAACAATCGACTCGTATCCTTTCTTGAAAACCTTGGCCTACTAAGTGAGAGACCATTTGGATTCAGGCGGAAAAGGTCGACCGAAGCTGTCTCCCTGCTGGTCGAAAAGATTTCCTCTACCCTCGAGCAAAGAAAAAACTGCATAGGCGTCTTTCTCGACCTGGCTAAGGCCTTCGACACGTTCTCTACCCCGATATTACTCCGTCTGGAATCAATAGGAATACGTGGAGAGGCCATAGCCTGGTTACTTAACGACAAGAGGTCAACTTGTTAGAGTGGGCTCGACTACAAGTAACGTACACCATATCACCTACGGGGTACCTCAGGAAAGTATCTTTGGCCCAACACTATTTATTGTGTACATGAATGACATCCACTCTCTCGACATTCCATCTGCAGAAATCGTCTGCTATGCGGACGATATAGCTATTCTGTTTTCGGGCAAGAACTGGGAAGAAACTTTCCAGTCCGCAGAGCGGGGTATGTCCACCGTCCACAAATGGCTTCAACATAATCTGCTGACCCTGAACACCAGCAAAATGGACACTTGTTGCAATTGTAAACATATCCAACAGACAAATGACATACAATATCTGGGTGTAATTCTGGATGAAAAACTTAACTTCAAGTTACATATCACAGCTCTCGCAGCTCGCGTTCGGAAAATTATAGGAGTCATGAAAAGTCTAAGAAACATATGTAACTCTGACATTTTAATTACAGTTTACCAGGAGCCCAATTCTCGTGCTTGTGATATTTTGAGAACATGGCGGATATCACCCGGAAACCATACAAAAAAACTATGTTTGAGTGATATATGTCGTATGAAAATACATGTCACGAACCCGAGAATTGGGCTCCAGGCTATATGTCAGTCGCTTTTATAGTATTGCATTGGTATCTGGGGCTGTGCAGCTAAAGCAAGCAATAAGTAGCGGGATGCTGAGTGCCACACTCACTTGCAGTATGTCATTCCTCTGGAGCAGGTTCTTGCCGTTTCCCGCGCCCAGGTCCAGCGCCACGGAGCCGGGCGCGAGCCCCGCCAGAAACGACGCCACCCTCGGCCACGGCTTGTGCCGGGTCGTGCTGAAGTGCTCCGCTATCTGTTCGTATACCTGCAAATTTTTCATTTCCAAATTGTTTAAATTTAACCCATTTAATAATAAATTTGTAATAAATAGTCGCTGGCTTAAACAGAAAAACCAAACGCTTTCCCGATCCACATCGCCATCTATTGGTAGAGTTTGGAACTAAAACCGCTCTGATTGACTGGTTGACTGGCCCAACAGAATATAACCTTTTGGATTGGAATTGGAATTGGATTCCTCGAGAGTTAGAGATTTTTCTTTTCTGAATTATGTAGGTAATGCCCTCAAACCTCTGTGTCATATTTCTACTATTAGCTCGGCGGTTTATTCATGTATTTCCCACGCGTGAGTAAACCTGCACGTCTCGTATAGCTTCTTAAAATTGCGGATACTAACTTACCTACCATATTTGAGATAATGATTCTTAATGTGTAACAGATGACCCAGTTGGTCTGGTTCCTCTGTCTAAGGGTTGCAAAGGACAGACGGCAGTCCTTTCGTCGTAATTACCAAAATTCCCGAATCATGGTCCGAGTGCACCATGGGCTCCAAAGCGACAGCATTGGACGCAACTGGGAATTACACTGGCTAAGGGGCCTCACCCCACGGCGACTTTTTGTAGCGATGCAAACGCGCGACAGTATCGCGTTTGTATCGCGTCTGAATCTGAGCCCAGGACACACAGCTAGCGACCGCTTCGCGTCCTGGGCTCAGATTCAGACGCGATACAAACGCGATAATGTCGCGCGTTTTTTTCATCGCTACAAAAAGTCGCCGTGGGCGACTTTCCTAAGATGAGAGAAAGCACTCGAAATGTTTTACCTGATGGACATGCAACTCTTCAAGATTGGAAGCCACGTGGTCTTCCATCGTCACCTCCGCTGCCGCAGTGTCGCACAGCGTCCTGTACACGCACGCGCAGGGCCCGCTCCGGGTCCACCGGAAGGTCAGCGATATCCTCGTACCTCTCGGATGAGTCTCGTTGGTGATTACTTTGACCGGAGTACCTTCAGACTTGCGGGTCTCAATGACTGGGTCCCATGTTCTAGGTTGGATTCCATGTTGCCAGTCATATCTAGGATTTTTTAACAGTTGAATTACAAAAAACGCCAACTGCCTACAACGCGGGCTACGCACACAATACAAAATGCGTATGTCGTAGTCGGATTGTATACTTAATCCGCCGTATTACATTACGGCTGTTATCAAAAACAGGGTCGTTTATAAATGCGGCGGTTGAACGATTAGCCGGTTTGTCATTGCGATACGTTCTTCAATAAGGCGGCCCACACCATCGCACTACTACTTAAATTGTATAGGGACATGGTTTACAAAATAAAACAATGTGTAAAATTAAAATCAGTAAGCACGTAAATTGTCACGTTATCTTTGTCTAAGGTGACGGGCAGGGCACACTAGCGACGCCAATCGATTTTAATTTTTAGCTACTAAACCGGATCTATTTTTACAATTTCGGGGTTACAACCTTTCTGCAAACACCTATACTATTTATTTAGGATACTTATAGTTAACGGTTTGGTCTGCTTTTGCACTAGAATTTTGGATTACCGCCAAAAGTGGCCGCTTTTGGCGTGAATCAATTTTTCGCGTACAAAAACGGACCCTAAAAAATTAAAATCGATTGGCATCGCTAGTTTGCCCTACCTACACCTACCTTAATTCACTCATAACTTCGCATTTTAGCAACACAACTTCTACAAGGTATTCAACGACATTATTGTTGATTATGTCAGGAAGCGCCACTAGTGTTAAGGACCAGAACTAAAAACAGTCAAAGAGGTGGCTTACCTCTCGATTTTTTACATTATGGCTAGCCGTGTTAAATGACGTATTTATGGCGCCGAATACATTCCGGCTCTTTTTTATTCACACGCAATCAATCCGTCGTCCGTCCTTTTTTGATACTAGCTAGCCGTAATGTAATACGGCGGATTAAGTCCACAATCCAACTGCGACACGTACTCAGCGTGAAACATATTCTATGGAACGTGAGCGGGAGAGATACACAGTACGACATTCTGTCTCGTAAAGCCGACTCTATAAAAATGTTTGTGGTCGAATAAGAAAAATTGCATGGTGAACAAAATCTGTTCCAAATTCCAGAACTACAAGTGTGTAATCATCATGCTGACTCAAATCCTATGGGGAACAACCAAGAACGTTATAGATTATTAAAACTTCGTGGGAACAACCACTTTTTTTTTATAGTATAGGTGGCAGACGAGCCGACGGATCACCTGATGGTAAGCGATTACCGCCGCCCATGGACACCTGCAACACTAGTGGTGTCACAAGTGCGCTGCTTACCTTTTAGCCCCCCTTCCTCTGGATTGGGCCTCCGGTACCCTCACTCAAGCAGCGAAACACAGCGCATGCACTGCTTCACGCCGGTTTTCTGTGAGGATGTGGTATTACTTCTGTTGAGCCGGCCCATTCATGACGAAGCGTGTCTCTCCCACTGTTAAACCACTTTGTAAAATAATGTCTACTCAAGTTTGGTTTGGTGAAATCAAATTCAGGGTAAAGGTGAGATTAAAGGTTGGCAGCGCACTTGTGACTCCACTGGTGTCGCGGGTGTCCATGGGCGGCGGCAATCGCTTACCATCAGGTGATCCGTCTGCTCATCTGCCACCTATCACATAAAAAAAACATTTGGACATGTTATGGGGCCATTAATTCAATTGGGCTATAGGGCTCCACAGAGCCCTGAATGAATGAAATCTACACAGAAGTGGATACCCCCCAACCTGTGCAAAAATCATCTTTAGATGCTATCTCAATGAATGATGATATACCCACCTTGCCTCATCCTGCATTACTAGCATTGTTCTGGCGTCAACTCGGATGGGCACATACTTTCCACTTCGGTGCTTCCAGTCCATTACAACTGAAGAGCCCAGTGAGAGTGATAAAATAGTGCTCCCGAATGGACTGTGCTTATCCACATGAGATGGTATCCCTGAAATTTTATGATTTTTTAAAATTACATTTTATTATCTGGTCAGTCTATTTAATGATAATATGACCATGTGAAATACATAGGCCATCTCACCTTGTAGTTAAACATTAAAATAATAAATTATTTTCTTACCTTGACCAGGGGCATATTTATTTACAGTCAATTGATCTGGTTCCTCTACATCCAGACCATGCTTCCCCAACCTCCTCCACAGCACATCGCATTCCTCAGGAATCTTATCATGCAATGGCGAGCTCAAGTCTACATCATTGCTACCGTACCTGAACTCATAACCGTAATGTTTCACTTGTCGGTTCTTTAAGTTGGATTCTTTGTCTTCTTTCAAATCGAAGAGTTTGATAAAGGTTTCCTCCTCTTCACAAGTTATGAAGTCATTTATTAAGAGAAGACCTTTAGGATTTTCGAAAGGGCATGTAATTTCGGTATTTGGCACTGAAATTAGTACAAAGTCAGTAATTAGCTATGTATTATTGTTTAATAGCTGTATAAAAATAAATATTTTAGCCTTAGTTTAGATTTAGATAATGAGATTGAATTGACAGAATAGGGTATTTGACTAAGCTCGAGATTTTACAAAATATAAATATTTTATCAAAATATAGGTAAATATGTGCCAATAGCAAAAATTCTCAATTAAAAATATAACGTCTAGCCAGTTTTATGGTCATTCAAATATACATGGGCAAGTCCATTTCAAAAGTATGAAATTATTAAAAAATAATTATACCATTGAATAACCCATACAATTTTTTTTTTTTCACTTTATTGGAAAAAGCAAACAACTACATAATATGGCTTATAACTAATACTGGCTTAATATATGGACATATTATTAATTATGTAGTCAAATACGCTATTCACGTGGTAATAACAAATAGAATATAATATATATAAACAAAAGATCGGACGCAATTGGAAGCTAAACAACAAGGCTATAAGTGATATAAATAAATTACATATGTATCAACTCGTGTTGTTAAAAGATGCAGACATGTCAATGTGAGCCATACCATGTTAAGAAAACAAAATATACAGTAACTAATACTAACAAAACAAGAAACATACATATATCGCTAAAAAGTCCCAAGAATGTCACAGATATTACGTTTGAATTGACCCACAGAGAGATGAAAAATGTCGCAATCAATAAAGAAGTTATTAAAGATCTCAACAGTTCTGCGTAACGGTGAGCGTAAACCCGCGTTGGTACGACATTTAGTAGTTGCGAACAGTTTGCAAATACGTGCCCCGCGTCGATGGACAGATCTAGGGACAACATAGTACAGTCTGTCGGTCAAATCAGTACAATCAAATTTATTATGAATGATACCGTATAGTACCATACACATAAGGAGTTTTCGCCTGGATTGAAGAGATATTAAATTATATCTGCTTAACAAGTCAGCATAAGACATATATGTACCATGGCATCTGAAATGCATGGATCGCAAAAATTTTCGTTGTACATTCTCAACCATATCTATATATTTGTTATACAATGGGTTCCATACTGGTACTGCATACTCTAATTGGGATCGGACCAGGGTTTTATAAAGATAAATATAAGTACTAGGCTTCTTAAAATTCCTAGATGATCTCATAACAAAACCATACATTTGAAACGCTTTCTTTACAATTTTATGTATATAAAGGTCCAAGTGTAACCTCTCATCCAATAAGATACCTAAATCTCGTATAGATCCAACCTTACTCAATGCGTCATTACAGAGAGTATATCTATAGGATATATAAAGCTTCTTTTTTTTTGAAAATGTTATGTAACTACATTTAGGCAAGCTTAGGTATAACTTATTGACACTACAGTATTCAGAGAGTCTGTTCAAATCTTGTTGAATCAAAACGCAATCATCAATAGATGTACATAATAGATTTATATAGTTTTAGATCATCTGCATACAACAAGAAATTGCAATTATGAAAACATTGATCAATATCATTAATGAAAATTATAAATAATAGTGGACCAAGAATAGACCCCTGGGGCACACCAGAAGTTACACTAATACTTGTCGATTGAAACCCATTGATGACGACCTTTTGACTTCTGTTTACAATGTATGACAAAAACCAGCGCAACAAATTACCTCGTATTCCATTATAGGCAATCTTCTTCAACAGCAGTTCATGGTCAACCTTGTCGAAGGCCTTTCGAAAATCGGTATATATAGCATCGGTTTGGGTGTTGTTATCCATATTGTCAAAAAGAAAAGACACGTAAGTTATAAGGTTAGTGACAGTGGATCTACGTTTCACAAAACCATGCTGTTCTTTTAAGATGTCACTATGCAAAACAGGGTAAATACCGTTGTGAACCAGCCTCTCGAAGAGCTTCGACAAGGCAGACAAAATTGAGATCGGTCTATAATTCTCCACATCATGCCGAGAACCATTTTTGTGTACAGGCACTATGTGGGCTCTCTTCCAGTATTCAGGGAAAACACCTGCTGTAATACATTTATTATATATGATAAACAGAGGTTTACAAATAATATCAGCAGTCTTAACCAGAAACAGAGGTGGGAGCCCATCCGGTCCAGAACCCTTTGATGGGTCTATGGCTCTCAATTCTTTAAGGATGCTCATTTCACTAAAGAATAAAGTCCTCAAGTTGATATTATTAGAAGGAGATGCCGAAGGCTCAGACCAGCCATCAATGGACAAAGTAGAAGGTTCATATACTGAATGAAAGAATTCAGAGAATAAATCACATATCGAACCAGGTTCACTAGCTACAATATCATTATAATACATATTCGGGGGAACACTGGACGAGGTTTTGTTGTTAGTAGAAACAAAAGACCAAAAATGTTTGACATTACTATGAATATTATTTTCTACTGAGTCAATGTATCTAGAAAAACATTTACGGGATTCAATTTTAAAACGCTGTCTATAAATTGAAAATTGTTCGTAGTCAGAAGCGTTTTTATACTTTTTCCATCTAATCCATGATTTCTGTTTGTTCTTCGCGATGTGAATTAACGAAGGTGAAAACCATACCGGATATCTAGCAGATCTGAGGGATGTAGGTGGGGCATGCTTCCTAATTATGTCAAAAATAACATTATAAAAAATCTCCACTGCTTCATCCACGTCATTAGTATTAAGTAATGATGACCAGTTCATTTTAGCCAAATCTTCAATTATAAGTTGATAATTAGCTTTGCTGAAGTTATACTTCACAAAAGATTTCCGACGCATAATAGGTGCAGGCAAGGTGTCAAATGTGAAATCAACACTGAAAGGTGGATGGTGATTATCTCTAGGTAGAAGACTATTTGTGAGTGGAGTTATTTTACATTCAGTGTTAGAAATTACTAAATCGAGAATATTGCCTCGCAAATTCCTAATGAAGTTGTACTGACAAGCATCATGAAGCGACATAAAATTTGAGAGATGTGTTGATAGAAATGTGTTTGCAGAGCATTCTAATGCCCCAGTACATCCATCTTTTGGAACCCATGTGATTTCCGGTAAATTGTAATCACCAAAAAGTGAGAAGCCCACTACGGATTGATCTTCAAGTAGCGAAGCAATTAAATCAAAATATGCCGAATACATGTCAACTGAAGTCTTAGGGGGCATGTAGACAGCGGCGACGATGTGTCGCTTAAAGCCACATGAGCTAGATAGGTAAACGAACACGTTTTCAATATTATTCGACAAAGTGTCCCGGTAGCCTGTGACAATTGACATTGATCTTAAGCTTTTACGGATCGCAACCAGAACACCTCCTCCGTCCTTTCTGCCAGTGACGCCACGATTGCGGTCACAACGATATACTGCATAACGCTGGTCAATAAATTCGGCATCGGCAATATCCGGCACTAACCAGGTTTCCGTAAGTACAATTAGGTCATATGTATGAGATAGAATATTCATGTACAACGTATGTAGTTTAGTACGAATACCTCTGCAGTTCTGATAGTAACATACAAGATTAGCCATACCTATCAAGGAAATTACAAAACAATATTACCAGGCAAAGAACCAAAAACATGACTCCATAGCAGGTTATGAATATCAACCCAGCACCACACGGCACACCGCATAATTGGTGAATTTTAGAGATCTCATAGTAATATAATATAATTATTGATAATTTGATTGCGCAACATACATATAAGCCTGTGACAAAATAAATACACTGATTAACAACACATAATGAACCACTCTGAAAAGAAAACATTGTAAAAAGAGCAAAGATATTAATTTCATTAAGGATGGGAAATACCAATACAAAACTAAGAATTATCTCTGAGTTTCCTACTCGACCCCGCCTTAATCTTCTTGGTGTCTTCGAAACAGCGATAGCCGCATGATTGTTGGATTCTCGTACAAGTACAGTGGCATGCTTAACCCAGACATATTGGAAGTTCTCCTTCTTTGCAGCTTCACGACAGTCACGAAAAAGCTTCTTTTTTTCGAGAGTTAAATGTTCATTCATAAATACTGCCCTGGGAGTTCCAGGGATGCCAATATCGTTCGTCGTAACGCCTTTAGTTTTTCGGAAGGTACTCAGAATGTTGTCTCTTAATATTCGTGATGAAACTTTGACAATTATATTTTTAGGACGATTTGATTGTGTTTGGGCCTGTGGAACCCGGTGCAAAGCAAGTATGTCACTTTTAGATATAGATAGATTTATATATTTACCAATATTAGCCAGTAGTTCCATCAGATTTTCATCCCTCTTTTCTGGCACACCACAAATCTCAATATTACAGTTCCTAGCATGTTGTTCCAGCAGTAAAAAAAAAAAAAAAAAAAAAAAAAAATTTGCACTAACTATTACAATAGAACCATTGACATAAACGAAACATTTGATATAGCTACCATACAAAATTCAAAATACAGATTACTTAGGTGAGACGTCACATCTTAGAAGCCAATTATATGGAGCGTTTTGGGGTTTGCCCAAAATAATATGATTTTAAAGTTGTGATTTCTCAGGTAGTTCAAATGAGAATCAAGTAATTCTTTCAACAATGTTTCTATCATTGAGAGATCTTATAATTACAAAAATAAAAAAAAATGTCAAATACCATATTGTCTGTCATGCAATCTATCCAAAACTTATACAGAATTGGTAAAATCAGGCTGTATAGTTACTAATTAATCAAATATTAAATGGCTTACCATTCTCTACAAATCCCATATAGAGTAGAGTCCCACTGTTATCAATTTTTGCTTTACCATTAAAAGCTGTGTAAAATGACACAGCAGTTTCAGCTGAACTAAATGTGAGAAAGGAATGGGTCTCCCCTTTCTCCATCACAAGCTTTGGATGCTCTGAAACACTTGGTAAGTCCGTTATTAATTTCACTATGACACATTTTTCTAACCCTGTGGCTTGACCAGCATTGAATAGTATTAAATTCTGCAAAAAAAACCATCATTCACTTAGGATATGGAGCTAATATTTGAAGAGACCTACAAAGGTCCAGCAGTGCAATTGCAATAGGATGATTATGAAGATGATGATTAGCTTAGGTCCTTATCTATGAAATTGATGTTATGTTAAGAGATTTTCCAAGGCTATTTAACCTTTCCAATTTAGGGAAATAATCACAGTTTGAATAGAATAGAATAGAATTTTTTTTTTATATGTTTTTCTTCTGATAACAATCTAGTTGAGTAAGGGTGTGATCTTCACCAGCCTATAAATGTCAACACTTACGGGGCATAGGCTTACAATCATTTAGCAGTGCTTCAGGCTAAATCACTGTAAGTATGTTAGAATACTTTTAAGAACAAAGAAGAATTATTTTATCAATCGCACATTTGAAGTGTTACGATACGAGGTTTCATCATTTGAATTAAAAATTTGTACTGTAAATACTAAATTTTTTTTGATATGATTATGTACTTATTGGTTCCAAATAAACATTTCTCATTTCTTTCTTTCAAAATAAGTTGTACCACAGAAATTACCTATGATGGTAATAATTAAAAACATTATAAAAACTAAGTAGGTAACATATTCAGGGTTTGAGCATTAGATTACAGATCACTTTTTAATATACTGAACATTCGATTCTTAACTTAGGTTCTCATGATATATAAACAAACAGCAAAGCAATATTGTAGTATACTCACTGGTCCTACGACGTCCGTGCATACTATTCCTTTAGAACTTTTCAAGCGAGCAGTAAATCTCTTAATCTTACGCTCAGTTTTCTTTTCATCATCCATTGCGAGAATTGAACAAACATACCAGCTGTTTATAAAACTTGTGGTCTTGTTATCAACATAACCTCAAAATTTTAATCAAGTGTATGTTTATTCCAAGTTTTTATTCTTACTTAATTTTTTTTTTATATCTAACATTAGTTTTAACGAGCTTAAACAATATCTTATTATTTAAATAATTTAATAAACAAGAACTATCGCACAGCTTTTTGACAGTTATTTACCCTCCAGACCAAAGAGTAGTATCTCCAGACCACTGGAGTACTATTATTCTATGCTCCAGCCAGACCAAAGAATACATTTTTTTAGTTGGCAACTACTACAGGGGTTGTTGCGGATGCTGATTTTTTCACATCCGCGGATGAGGATGCGGATGCGGATTCCAGGGGGCAAACATCCGCGGATGCGGATGCGGAAGCGGATCTTTACAAAAATCTTAAGTTTTGGGAGAAAAATTTAAAAGACAAGTTAAATAATCAGTAAATATATATCTTTATTTATTATTTTAATTATAAAAAAGCAAGTCAAGTACTTTTAAGTACTAATTATAGATCAATATCATCAGCTTTTGATTTCTGCAGTTGCTTCTCCTTATTCGCATTTCAAAAAATGTAAATTCGTCGCTGTGCATTGATTTCAGATGATTTTTAGCGAAGTTGTAGTACGTCCCTTTCGAGAATATATTTTATTACATATTTTACACTGTGATTTATCTTTGTCATTTTCAACAGGTTGAAAATAGGTCCATATTTCACTTTGCGTAGGTGGAGGCATAATTCACTTCATGAAAAAGCAGCACTTACTTGACGTAATTGTTACGTACGTAAACAAAACAACGCGAAAATACAATAAGAAGCAATAAACTTGATATTCACAAGATTAGCAAACGTACGCGTCGAATCTTGTCACAACACAACACAAAAACAATAGCGAGGTACGGTGCTTCTACGAATAACTGACATCGAAATTAAAATAATTGATTTGTATTGGTCAATTAGCACGAGCGCGCGACACGCGCCACTTGCCGGTCCCTCCCCTTTCTTTCTTGTCCTGACCTGCAACACATTCGCATCCGCATCAGCTCCGCATCGATTTTTGCGGATGCAGATGCGGATGTTTCGCATATGCGGATGCGGATGCAGATATTCGCAACATCCCTGCTACAGACCACAAACTAAGTAGAAGATCTTTAAGCTACTACAGTAGCTTGCATGCTACAAATGAGCATGTGTAACAACACATGCTCATTTGTAGCATGCTTTTAAGCATGCTAAATATGAACAACTAACACTGTTTTAGTGGGTCGCACTTTAAAGCAACGCTTGCGCTTGGGGTCCCGGGTTCCATCCCGGGTCGGCCCAAAATTTGTACCTGAGTTTTTCTCAGTTATGAAATTCGCAGTGTTACCCCGGACTCTAGAAGTTGGCGGTCATGTACTCCCGTGCCTCGGAAAGCACGTTAAGCCGTTGGTCCTGCGCCTAATCCCTCTTCAGTCGTGTCACACTGGTGTCCCATCGAAATAAAAGGGTACGGGAATAAAGAGTGCACTTGTGTCTGCGTAAATACTTGTGCACTATAATATGTCCTGCGTCGATGGCTGATCGCTGAGTTTGGCCGCCATAACTGGAATATCAGTTTGGAGGACATTATTTATGACTGTTACAAAAATCCAACCCTTTCACCATCCTGGTGACCGCCTAGGCCACCGAGGTATTAAATTAGGTATATCTTTTCTAGTACTTATCTGCATTTTCGCTGCAGTGAGCAAGTGACTCACCTATGTTCGTAAATAAAAATCATCATTTAATTTCATTACTTATAAATAAGCAATTTTACATGCTTTTGTACATGTTGTACCTAATAACAACATGTTTGTATGCAACTAACTCATTCCTAGAATGTCACTCATTTATTCATATCTAGGCCACATAGAGTATTTTGGCAGAATGTTTTAAAACTAGATCAGCGCTATACCACGTCCGGTGTGGGGTGTGGGCCATGTTAAATTGTCTTAGGCCTTACTATAAGTAGGACTTCCTCAAAAGTAGCATGCTTTAAGCATGCAAATAAGCGTGTATAACAGTGGGTAACCACGAACGCGAAGTGTGGAGCATAGAGTAACTTATGCGTGGAGGCCTCGGTTTCTAATCTCTTAACGATCTGGAGCCCAATTCTCGTGCTCGTGATATTTTGAAAACATGGCGGATATCACCTGAAAACCATGAGCCCAATTCTCGGGCTCGTGACATTTATCATCATACGACATATATCAACAAAACATGGCGGATATCGTATGAAAACGTTTTTGCTTATTCTCGCGATGTCGAATGGTGACATATGTCACATATTTTCGTGCGACACGTATCGTATGGTCTTGACCATACGATATGAAGTATCACGGTGATTTTGGTGATATTTCTCCAATTCAACGTGACGTTTGAGTCGTTTGGCGTTTTGTTGTTTATTGACGTTTGGTTGTTCAAATCACATAACAAGTTTAAATTAACTGCACAAACTAAGAAGATGATTGATTCTCTGTGTGAACGATTGTTTAGCTTAGAATTTTAATTTTTCTTATATTTTGTTTTTTTTTTTTTACTGTAGATAGGTAAGCGTTTGACCATATTTCACCTGATGGTAAGTGATAATATGGTCTAAGATGTAGCACGATTACCTAGAAGATACCTATTTATCTTGTTAACAATTTAAATACCAACCTATGTAATTTCAATGTTCTCATTTCAGGAACACTTGAAAGGCAAAAAGAAGCGTCATGTTATTTGCATGGCATCAGATTTCTTTTACCCAAATACTGGCGGAGTAGAAGAGCATATTTTCAACTTGGCACAATGTTTAATCAGACGAGGTCACAAAGTTATTGTAGTCACCCACTCTTACGGAGAAAGAGTCGGCATTCGATACCTGACGGCTGGCCTTAAGGTCTACTACCTACCGATAACTGTCATGTATGCACAATGTGCACTGCCCACTATGATATGCAATATAGCTTTAGTTAGATACATTCTGATACGAGAATGTGTAGAAATAGTCCATGCTCACTCAGCTTTCAGTGTGATGGGCCATGAAGTATCTATAATAGGCAAATTAATGGGATTAAAAACTGTATTCACTGATCACAGCCTCTTTGGCTTTGCGGATATGTCTGCAGTTTTGACTAATAAGTTCCTCCAGATATGTTTGAGCGACTGTGACCATTGTATATGTGTTTCACACACTGGTAAAGAAAATACTGTTCTTCGAGCCAAAGTCAAGGCTCACAAGGTATCTGTAATACCAAATGCAGTTGATGCTCACTCTTTTGTCCCGGATCCAAGCCAAAGAGATCCAAATGTCATAACAATAGTGATTGTATCAAGGCTTGTTTATAGAAAAGGTGTAGACCTAATGGCAGCTGTCATTGCCGACATGTGCCCTAGGTATCCCAACTTAAGGTTCATAATAGGGGGTGATGGTCCAAAGACATGGCTGCTACAAGAGATAAGAGAGAAAGGGTTCCAGCATTGTGTCACCTTGTTGGGAAGTCTGCAACATTCAGAAGTTAGGGATGTGTTGGTGAAAGGAGACATTTTCCTGAACACATCTCTGACAGAAGCTTACTGTATGGCCATTGTGGAGGCAGCCTCATGTGGCCTGAAGGTTGTCTCTACCAAAGTGGGTGGAATTCCTGAGGTGCTACCTGCCAACATGATTTATTTGACTGAACCAAATGTTGGAGGATTAGTTGAGGGTATTGAACAAGCCATGAGGGATATGAGAGAAGGAAAAATCCTGTGCCCCTATGAATGCAATAGAATGGTGAGGAAAATGTATAACTGGACTGACATATCAAGACGAACTGAAATAGTGTATAACAAGATATCCCTGAACAAGAATAAACCTCTGGGTTTGCAACTACGTAGTTATCTATCGAGTGGAGTGTGGCCATTCCTCCTAGTTATAAGTTTAATGTATTTATTGTTACAACTTATAGAAAAAATCCACAAAAGGAAACACATTGATATAGCAAAGGATTTGAGATTGTAGTTATCCCCACTTGTTGGAGGTTTCACCAATTTTAAGTGAGAAAGATAAAATTTTAAGTATAACAAACAAGTTTAATTTAGGAATGATTTTTATTTTAATACTATGTTCAAAATAAACAGAAACATCTAACTAGTCTCCAAATAGTTAGTACTTATCATTTAATATTGTATAAAGTAACCATTTTAAAATAAATACTATCATTTTACATGAGAATAGCATGACATTCCGGTGATATACAATAAGCTTTAACAATGTTTTATATAATATTAAACTTTTTAGTAGTATTACATTATTGTATTCAGGTTCCCAGTGACAACATACTGATGTATTACTGTCTACTGCCTCGTGGTTGTGATTCAGGCCCTGAAAAAATTGTATTATTTTTTATATTTAAATATAAATCCTCTTTTAGAATTAGAAATTTTGTTTGAATTCTAAGTCAACTTACACATTGAGACTTGTCGCAGCGATACAAACGCGCGATCAACAGCCGACTATCACGATGATGTTGCTGCTTTAGTGAGCTTACACACGAGCGGTCGCTCGTTCGCGACCGCGGTGCGCGGCTGTCGCCGGCGGTCGCAGAACCATAGGGTTCGGCAAACTGGTGGTCGGTCGCGGACGGTCGCAGGCGCACCGCGCAACTATCTCTGGAACGCCGCGCACTACGGTCGCAAACGAACGGTCGCTCGTGTGTAAATCGCTTAGTGGCGTCACTAAAAGCACACGCGTGTACGTGTGGTGTCTTGCATGCGACTGTATCAATGCTGCATCGAGGCTGAATGCGTTTGTATCGCTGCGAAAAGTCGCAATGTGTAAGTGTCCTTAGATTTTAAGGTGACAGGCAAGGTGTACTAGCGACGACAAACTTATATTGTTAGCCCAGATAAATAAGATCTATTTTTTAATAATTTCGGAGAACCGGCTTCTCGGCAAGCACCTACACTATTTATTTAATAATTATAGTTTTACATTTGTGCATGATTATTAAAGAAATAGTGTTTGCCTAGAGACTGGACCTCCGAAATTGATAGAATTAGATCTGGCTGGTTTAGTAGCTAAAAACTAAAATGCATTGGCGTCGCTCGTGCGGCCTACCCTTCGCCATAATCTATGAAGAAGCTTATAGGAATACTTTTTAAGCAAAAAGTATGGAATGCATGTTAGTTTGGCCTTGGTTAGACCTTGTCTTCTTAACGACATTTCAAAACAAAATGGCATATTTACACTTTGGTAGCACGCGGGGGGTGGTTCGGGCGCACGCCGGCCTGCTTGAGCTGCAGCACGATGGAGCGCAGCCGCGCCACGTCGCGCCCGCGCCGCGGCCCGAAGTCGCACAGCTCGGCCACGCGCGTCCACTCGTTGCCGTCCTCTACGCTGCCCTCCGACCCGCGGGCTAGGGCTCGCTCGGCGTTCCTGTACCGTTTGTTTTGTTAGTAGCCCGAAAGGCGTGGGAGAAAAGCTCCCTAAAAATGATTATTTGGATTTAGCACATACTCCAACCGACTGGGTACCAGCTTGTATCGGATAAATGGACACGCCTTTTTGGATCCTGCCTGTGGAATTGCTATAAAGGTCCTGAATGATATTAATAAAAATGTTACCCGAGTGTAAGTATTTCATAGAAACCAAACTGTAAGATTGATATAAAACTGAATTATTTTATCTTTTTAAATACATTTGACTAAACAAGTCATGCCCACATTAATCTTAGTGCTAAGTTTAGGTAAATAAGCGCTCAAATATCCAAACACTAATCATTCGTTCAGAGATTGTGATATAAAATTAAGGACATTGTAAGGCTCGTTCATGATGCTTCATACATAAAACTATAAGTAATTCGTAGTTAATACATTATTTATGCAAACTTTGATTAATGTTTATTTTATTACACCATGAAAAGTAGAACCTAGGGCATTTGTTTGTGACAGCAATTAACAACCTGGGATTGTATCTAACATTCACAAATCCATTGAAATTATGATGGTTGACAATATTCCACAATGTGATGTATAAAAACCACTTCTATAACAGAATGATGTTTATAATAAATCCATGCATACACACATGACACATATGTAATCCTGAAAATGTTAAAATGATGAACCCAGAACAACCCAGTATTATTGATGATGGTAGAAAGACTGACCACTTGTATGGATATTTTAGCCCTTCCATATTTTAATACTAAAATTATAAGTAAAAATTTGTAATATGGAATGATTCGACTGAATAAATTCAAAAATTACTATGTATGAGAAAACATAATTTAGTCCATGGAAAAACATTTTATTTACATATTAGGACATAGAGTATGTACCTACCTAATTTTTTGGTTTCAATTTTAACCATAATAAATATTTGTCATGAATTTATTACAAAACCATTTTGGTAGAGTTGACTGGTTGATTATTAATTTCGGAGCAATACCCAGTAAATATCGAAACAAAAAAACCTTCACCAACAAAACAAGTATTAGTAAAATTTTAGAAAGTTTTGCCTTAAACCATTTACTCACTTAGCAGACTCCCTGAGAGCATAGGGAAATAAAACAGAAATACATTAGTAAATTTGTACAAATCATGCTTAACTCAAAATATGTATTAGTACTAGCATTATGTAATTATACTTTTTAAGTTAACAAGATATTCATAGTTGTTATGCCCCTACATGTTATATTGTGTAATTATTTCAATATATTTAAAGCCTCTAAAATTTTACTTTTCTTCATCTTAAATTAAATGGCTTTGTAAGTCCTCTTTTATCTACTTAGTGTTAGAATCTAAAGTTAAATAACTAATTAAATTCATATAACATCTCACACATTGCCCAGATTTCGTCGTAAGTAGCTTGTGCATAGGTGTTACAGATATCAGACAACAGAGGAAATGCAAATATAATAGCTAAATAATATGTATATTTCACCCAGACACTAAACAAACATAGGTGCTCATCACACAAACGTTTGTCCAGTGTGGATACCCGGCAGGGTCACTAACACATGTGTATTGTGACAGTCAGTCAGTTATGTAATATTCTCTCAAAGCAGGCAGATTTGACAACAAGAATGTATAAGCCAGTCCTTCCATTTACCTATTGGCCGCTTTGGTCTTGGCTATCTGCTCTTCATGGGTCTTGTACCAATCTTCTAATTCTTTTTTAGCAATTTTAAGCATCTCTTCCTTTTTCTTTTCTTCTTCAGCATCTGTATGGGTAAAATTTTAAATAAATACATATAAGTATTATAATGAAGGTAAGTTATGAAAATAAAAATAAAACATTAATTATGCATAAAATATTTTGACCTGTGCCTTGAGCAAGGAAATGATATAGCTTGCCTATCTTGGTTTTAATTTTCGAGGAGAAGACTGAGTAAAACAATGAGTCAGATAACCTTTTTCTTCCAATCTCATTTTCTGTTCTTCTCTCCATATTCTGATTTTTTCGGGTTCTTCTCGCTCTTGTTTGAAGACGGAGACGGTCGCTGGCTCATCGTCTAATAAGCCATGACCATTTGCTTCAAAGCTCGCAGCACTTGGCACCTCTGACAAGATAAAAATATGGTATAACACTTACCCCCAAATTCGAAAAATCACAAGTAAAAGATTTTTTAATGTAATAAGTGGTAAGACGACTGACTTAATTAATACTAATCAATGAACGTACCAACAAAATCGTCGACTAAATCATTCGAGCTGGAGCTCACAATAGGGGGCGGAGCACTGGTTTCCAATTCGTCCTCAAGACCTGCCAACTGGTTTTGTTCACGAGCCAGGAACTCCGCAGCGGGATCAACTTCTTCAGCAGATTGTACAAAGTTGTCGCCGAAATCATCCATTTTATTTCAATTAATTTATTAATTTTGTTGCAAAATAAAATACGAAACGAACAAAGCACAGTCACAGATTATATTTATAATTTCACAGAGTACTTTTTAATATAGGAATATTTTCCAGATTTCTGAACGAGTGAGTGAGTTGGAGTGAATCAGCTCGTGACATTTATTTTCATACGACATATATCACAAATACATAGTTTTTTTGTATGGAGCCCAATTCTCGGGCTCGTGACATTTCTTTTCATACGACATATATCACTAAAACATAGTTTTTTTGTATGATTTTCAAGTGATATCCGCCATGTTTTTGAAATGTCACAAACCCGAGAATTGGGCTCCTGGTTTTCGGGTGATATCCGCAATGTTTTCAAAATGTCACGAGCACGAGAATCGGGCTCCAGGTGATATCCGCCATGTTTTCAAAATATCACGAACCCGAGAATTGGGCTCTAGGACCCTAATTCTCGTGCTTGTGATATTTTGAAAACATGGCGGATATCACCTAAAAACCATGAGCCCAATTCTCCTGCTTGTGACATTTATTTTCATACCTACGACATATATCACTAAAACATAGTTTTTTTGTATGGTTTTCAGGTGATATCCGCCATGTTTTCAAAATATTACGAACCCGGGAATTGGGCTCCATACAACAAAACTATATTTTAGTGATATATGTCGTATGAAAATAAATGTCACGAGCCAGAGACAGACACAGGAGCCCAATTCTCGTGCTTGTGATATTTTTAAAACATGGCAGATATCACATGAAAACCAGGAGCCCAATTCTGGGGTTTGTGACATTTTAAAAACATGGCGGATATCACCTAAAAACCATACAAAAAAAACCATGTTTTAGTGATATATGTCGTATGAAAATAAATGTCACGAGCACGAGAATTAGGGTCCATACAAAAAAACTATGTTTTAGTGATATATGTCGTATGAAAATAAATGTCACGAGCACGAGAATTGGGGTCCATACAAAAAAACTATGTTTTAGTGATATATGTCGTATGAAAATAAATGTCACGAGCACGAGAATTGGGCCCTAGTATTCATTCAACGGCAAGTCAAACCGTCAAACAAATCGCAGTAAAGAAAGAATCGCTTAAACTCTGCTTTGCCTAGAAATTCGTTTCATTTTTATTTATTGTCTAAGCTTTTTATAGCGATATAACGCGTTTCCATAGATGCTTGGCTAGTTTTACAGTATGTTTTTACTGAATTAGTTACTAGTTATGTAAATACTAAAATTCTAAACTTAATAATATTTCACCAATTATCTTAAATATGGTGTAAGCAAAATTTGAAGTAGATTGGAACAGCTATCTTCTACTTTGTTTGTGTTAAAAGGCGAAGCACGTTTTCCGATATAAACTTTCTATCTCTATAAAGGGACGTGAAAAAACGCAGATATCTTTGAATAGAGAATAGAACGATGTTTCTCTTCTCAAAGGGCAAAGGCCGAATTGGTTCCAGAAAAGGTGGTACGCAAGTTTACTATATGTACGCAAGTATTACGGCATTTGCCTCGCGCTTGACTTGGCGTGTTGGCGGGGTCATCTTCTACTTAGTTTGTGGTTTGTGGCGGGGTCCGTGGGTAGGGTGGAGCTTGTCTAAGGGTGGACCGTAGTATCTTCTACTTAGTTTGTGGGGTGGACCTTTGAATTACACAAAGTACACAAGCCATAGGCCAAGAGACATTACCTTATTCTATGGGGTGGAATGAATAGTGAATGATAAAAATTAAACGTCATCATCAACAACACTAAGCGCAGTTTTATAATGTGATTGAATGAATGAATGTCTGAAAAGAAAAAATAATGTCAAAAAAAACTAACCTCAAAAATCTTAGTGCTTAACTTTAATTATTTATTAGAAAAAAAACAGAAACAATGTACTTATGTGTGAGATCTAAAATATTTAGGCCTAACTTCATAGGCAGCATATGTCACTTCGCAATCACCCCACCTGAGGCTATAGAACAGACGGACCAAGTGCTAATTGACGACAGTGATGAAGCTTTGGCCAGGGAAGCTGAAATCGATAAGAAACGTAATAAGTCCCGTCTGTCGCACTCCCACTTCAACCTGATGAATGGCAGGGTGCCTTACGAAGAGCCTAAGCACTTAGCCCATTTAACGGTGAAGCACCAAAGGAAAATGTATGGGTCCTATGGTAGTGCTAGCGGAGTCAATCCAAGTAAGCTTATAATAAGAAAAGATATTAAGATTACGCTAAGAATTCAATGCTTCATCGCTAAATGTAGAGATTCTATTTACAATTAAACCTTCGATTGTTCCTTTAGGTTTTTTCTGTGATTCCAGAGTATCTCTTTTGTGTTTAGAGTTGCTGGTTTACTATAATTAATTAGGAAAGTAATTCATTTATTTCATTCAGGTCTATGCTGGCCAACCAAACAAGACATACAAAACAGACTAGATTTTGAATCTGTAGCATTTCCATATACAATCAAAGAGATGATGAATGCTGTGTCCGAAAAGAGGACAGCAGCTCGCCTGAGAATAGAGAATAGGGAGAAGGACTTGGCCGCTAAGTTTGCAAAGCTTGACCAGTGGAAGAAAGACCTGAATGATAAGATTAACAAGAAAGCAGCTGAAGCTGAATCTGCTAAGGTAGGCAATGAGAATATATTATTGTCTCTATAAAACCCATTTTACACAGTAAGTAGAAATAACAAATATCATGCTGATGAGAAAACAGACATATTAAAACAATGTTTTGGTTACTTTTAGAAGCTAATCATAATAATACACCATGTTGCTTATGATATCCCATAACTTTTTCCTCAGAATATAATCTTTCTTAATTTTTCAAAATATGGTCTTCCTTTTATTTCTTAGCAGGTCAAAGAAGTAAGCAATTTGTCATCAATTACAGAAATGATTCATTTTTTCATAAACAACCTTGTGACAAAAAATCAAACAAAAGTCTTCTATTTAGGATTTGAGTAATAGACACAGTGCTTTAACCCCAATTAACCTCGTTTAATACAAACAAAAACCTCTTTTTAGTGCGTCCCTACATAATAAAAACTGCCTGTGCTCGAAATTTCATGATTTTTGGTCCTGTAGTTTCGGCTGTGCGTTAATAGAACAGTCAGTTAGTCACCCGCCCCAAGGCGTTACCTCTTTATGAATAGTATAGATATTCCTTTTTTAATTCCAGAAAAGAAAAGAGCGTTTGGTTGACGAAGTCAGAAGACACTTTGGTTTTACATTAGACCCAAGAGATGAGAGATTCCAAGAGATGTTAGCCAAGCGTGAGAAGGAACAGAAGAAACAGGAAAAAATGGCAAAGAAGGAGGCCAAAGAGAAGATGATGATTGCCAAACTGCAGCAGAAAAATGCACAAATAGGAGACACTGAGAAGAGTTAGATAATATAAATTAGTTATATATGTAGTTAAATATTTAGTTGTAATAATGATTCACACTTTGATTTTTCAACTGACAGTCCAATGAGGACATTCTCATGGGTGGTCAAAATCACCTTTAGCACAACACAGTAAGGTACTTTCATTTGTTGTCATTTGTCCTCGACATACAGTCTTTTGTCAAAAGTCAAATGCTTCTTCAGATTGTTTTGGTAGATTTGATCAGCTTTGATCACTTATATCATTTTAATGATATCCAAGAAGCTTATGTGTATCATCCGACTGCGAACCAGTTGACAAATAAATTTAAAAATTTTAAAAACCCCCGACATAACTAAAGCTCTTTCATTTGATACCTATATTGAGGCAGTTGGAACAACAAATAGGTTATTCGTCATTTTCTGACGGCAGCCATCTTGGATTTGAAATTTTTCACAATTAATATATTCTGCTACTAAAGCCCTTTTATATGATACCTATATTGTGGGAGTTGTGTTAAAACATAAAGTCCAAATCTTTGTGACGGCGGCCATCTTGGATCGATTTTTATCCAACATAGATAAGAACACTCCCTCCTTGTTCATCTTTCAAACAAAAAAACAAAACCAAAATCGGTTGATTTGTTCGGGAGCTACAATGCCATAGACAGACACACAAACACACACACACAGACAAGTCAAACTTATACACCCCGTTCTTTTTGCGTCGGGGGTTAAAAATTGATCTATACGTATCTGTGAACATTTACATCCCTTTAACCACGTGTTCTACCAATCATTCTGAACAACATTTGCTCAACGACTTTTCGAAATTCATCGAAAATTTTTTCGACTCCCCATACAAAATGACCAAGTGACGTGACCGATTTTGTATGAAAAGTTGAAATTTTTTCATGCAAATTTTTAAATTTGTTCATAATGGTTAGTAGAACATGTGGTTAAAGGAATGTAAATATTCACAGTTACACCCTGTACAACAATCAAGTTACCTTGAAAACAGTGCCTCATTCATGTGATAAGGTCCATTCGGATGATGGACATTTTTTATCACAGACGAGTGTAAGACCTATGATTTACCATAAAAATGCCAATTTTATTTTCCATGCAATACAAGCAATAAAACAATGCAATAAAACTTTTTTTCTTTTAAAATATAAAGTTTCCTTTAAGTAAAAAATGCTAATTTAAGGATTAAAGTTAAGAGTCCACAGGTCAGCATCAGACGCAACGGACGGATCGCACAAAACGCATTAATTTTTCATACTGCGTCCACTGAATCGGCAGCGTACGGATTACCGACGATGAGATGAGACCAGCATACGCATTGACGGTGCCAGTTCATTCGGATTTTCATAGTGAATGCACATGTGGACTCAGTGAGGATAGAGGAAAGCGATGAAGAACAATGCAGAGCGAGCGCGCGGAGTGCGTCCATTCATCGGCATACCGTAAAACATCACCAAAAGTTCCCTCTTGGAGCAATTGCCAATGTGTGCGTGCGTACGGTGCGGACAAGTGGACGCACTTATATGAGTTTCTATACAAATAATAAAACGATGCGTACGATACCGACCTGTAGACGCTTAGCTTTAAGGTACTTTGCCTTCATTTCTCATAGTCGTGGGAAGCCTTGATGAAGGTGTGTAATTCAGGCATTGTCATGCCTAGGCCATGTACCTATAGAATGAGTGGGGCGTTTAGGCAAAATATTATAATTATAAGTGTCTATTACATACTATGCCTAGGTAATGTATACCTTGCCTAGTAGGTATAGAATGTCTGCTGTTCCACCAGCAAAATGAATTGAACACAGTTACACATGAACGCTTCGCCAACAGAACGCTTCCAATGTTTTAACAGAATATTTTGCCATAGGTTTAGGTTTGAAAATAGGTAAGGTTATAACTGGAGACCCCAGAATAAAGAATTGATGGAAAAAGATTTTAAAACATTTTTGCGTTTGTTACTCCAGCAACAAACTGATCGTGAAAAAAATGGGTTTGCTGTGGCGATTCTATACGCTAGTAATCATAGTTCAACGTTTAACCAGGCAATGTATCATACGAGACCACCAGATTTTGAACTTTGTGCAGTTGAGATAGGGTTGAAAACAATGAAACGAATGATGTCTAAAGGGTCCAACACATTACCAGCTGCAAATCTGGTATTGTATAGAGTTCCTAGGTTAAGTATGAAATAAAAAATATTTCATACATTGCCTAGGCATTGTATACAAATGTCGAAGTAACATATATGCAGAATGAAATGAAAGTGTGTTTAAAAACTGCAACATTTAATTCCGTACATAATAAGTTCCGTCAGTCACGCGCTGTCCTCGTCGGAAGAAGAGTACAGCGCAGTGCGGGGGTTGGGCGGCGCGGGGGACGGCGAGCACACCAGCGTCTCCGACGAGTCGCTCACGGCGCTGCTGCTGCTGCACGGGCTGCTTTTGTCGCTCTTGTCGTATATGCAGTTCTGTTGGAGAATATTGGAAACTATTAGAAAGAAACTCAATAGAATATCTAGGTTCATCGACAATATTAATAGCCTAGGGTTTCCTATCTAGGCCATGGGTCATCGAAATAAAAGGGAGGAGGCAAAGGAGTATGAGAATGTAAAAGTATGGATAAGACAAGGATAAGAAAAAATTGTGTCAAGTCTGGTAAAAATTGACTTAGTGGGCTAGCAAATAAATCCTCCTTATCTTAGCGTGTAATTTCCGGTTGCATCCAAAACTGTCGCTTTGGAGCCCGGGGACCCGTGATACGCTTAGACCATGTTTCAGGATTTGGGGTCTGGTAATTACATAGAAGCGACTGCCTTCTGATCTTGGCAACACTTTAACAGGGGAACCAGACCAACTGAATCATCGTTACACGTTCCAGAAACTATCCGAATCGTGCAGGTTTTCTCACGATATTTTCCCTCGCCGCTGAGCTCTTGGTAGAAATATGCACATAGATTTTGTTTATTTGATAGGTGGCCGACGAGCAGACGGATAACCCAATGGCAAGACATCGCCGCCGTCCGTGGACCCCCGCGACACCAGTGGAGTCACAAGTGCGCTGCCAACCTTTTAACCCCCTTTCCCCCGGGTTGGGCCTCCGGTACCCTCACTCACGCAACGAAGCAGCACAGTGCTGCTTCACGTTGGTTTACTGTGTGGTCGTGGTATCACTCCGGTCGAGCTGGCCCATTCATGCCGAAGCGTGGCGTCCCACGGTCAAAATATATAGATTTGAAAAATCGAGAGGTGCATGCTCGGATTCGAATGAGCCATGAAGAACCACGACCCCTAACATGGAAGGCACGTTCTTACCCACTATCGTTGCTCTGGGCTAGCAAAACATATGGTGGCTGAGCAGGAAGAATAGTAGTTTATAGGGCAAAATAGACGCCCACTAGCAAAAACGACAACGACGCCGTGGTAAGGAAACAAGCACAGGGTCTTGCTGGCTATACTAATTATTTGACAATTATAATAATCGGCCACTCGGGAAATGTATGAGGATGCCCTTTTGTGTTATTCCGCAATGTGTTTGATGTAATTCTTCACCTTTTTGTGTTTGACCTGCGCTGTGACTATATTATCTTCTGTTATACTTTGCTCATCACCGTGACAATTTTTCATGTCTCCTATATGCCTCTCGAACATTTCCGGTTTCTGGAATAAGATAACATTATTTTAAAAGTAATGCTTTAAACATAATTGATTAAATATCATTATTAAGGATGAGAAAGACTGAACAATTACACATTATAGCATTTTGGCCCTAGTTTCCGAGGTTAGTCATCTTTTACCCAACCCAAAGGTAAAAAAATATTTATGTATTACCATTTCGACGTTATCTCTCGCGCGTTCACTGCGCTGTAGTTGGTTGTCGCCGAGCAAGTGAGCCGACTTGGTCATCTTATTCATCTTCATATTCCCCATCAGCTTCAGATGCGTGCTCTGCGCTTTCTTCGGGATCATGTTGACTCTCAACTCACTCTTCTCCACGTACTCTTCCATCTCTGTTACCTCTATAATTTCTTCCATTGGCTGTTCTTTATCGGTCTTTGTCTCGTGGAGACATTGGCTACAATTAAATTTGATTTTAAATCATAATAATAAGGCGAAAGAAAAAGCAGTAATATGTGCACCTTGGTCATGTTCTTTCTAATTTTGTAAAAGGACAAAAATATCATCTAAATACTCACCCGTGACACTGGTTATTCTTTATAAACGCGTAGATATCCTTGAACGCTTGCTGTATATATGATAGGGTATTCTGATCGATGGGCACCGAACTTGTAGATCCGGAGCTACTAGACATATCGCCTGATCGCGAACTTGCTTGGAGCGAATGTTCTGAACCTGATGAAAACCCACTGATGAGTTGTGCTCTCTTTAAACCGAATCTTTGATTGATCCAAAGAGAAGTTTAACATGTAAAAAAATTAAGTGATAAATTCATTTGTTACTTGAAGACGCGGCACCATTTGCCCACAATCGAATCTGCTGCTGTTTAAGCTGTTTCATTTGATCAACCAGCTGAAGATTCAACTCTTCAAGCTGCTGTCTATGTGATATTTCTTCTTGGAGTTGTTCTTCCAGTACTTCAGTATAGTCTCTGTTATAAAAAATAAACATTAGTGAAATGTTTGGACTAGTTACTCCATAAGATATACAAAATGATAACAAAATAACATACTTATCTTTCTTAACAACGTTAGCCTTATTCACATAATTCTTCTGGATATTCTTTCCGATTGACGGGATTCTGTCTTTTATTATTCCATTCCTGGAAATTACAAATAAATTACCGTTAGACGTAAAGACTTAAATAAAAAGTTATTGTGATGATTATGAATAACGCACTTGGAAGCTACAGATTTAACCGATCTGCCGTCACTGGAACAACCGCTAACGTTGCCAAGCCATGAATACTGAAAAAAACATAAATAATAGAATAATAGAATTCGAAAATATAAATGGCAATAATCTACTGTATTACAGACAAAGCAAGTAAATCGTACTAACTTGTCCTCCCACTCCCCTCTCGTTTTGTCTTAGAGCAGCCCTCAGTTTGGATAGGGACTCGCTGCAGATGTCGACGTTGTGTCTTATGTCCAGAACTACAAGTGTTGTGTTTGAGCTCATCATTTTGAGCACACATTGAGGCACTCTGTTCTGTCAGACCACAGTTCTGAACATCTAGAGCTAGAAAGCAAGCAAAATTAAAGCCAAAACTTGAAGAGTCACTTAACATTTAACCAGGCAATGTATCATACGAGACCACCAAATTTTGAACTTTGTGCAGTTTTCAACCTTATCTCAAAGGTTGAAAACCAATGAAATAAATGATGTCTAGTTAACTCTTTTAGAAAGTATGAACAGAAAAGCAACTGGAACTATTTTCTCTGAAGTCAAATCTAATTTGTTAAGCCCAGGCGTCTGCGTTGCCATAACTCTCTCTACTAGCACAGTCGGCAAACTTTCGACATCGAAGGAGTCGGACTATTTGTGTAGTGTTCTACTTAAACTTAAAGTTTTAAAGAACTCTCATTCCCCACCTCGACTTAGAGCATTTGTAGGTAGTTCATTCATGGCTCTTTAGTAAGAAGCTCTGTAAATTATCATCGTCAGCCCATTTAAGTCCCCACTGCTGGGGCACGGCCTCCCTCAATCACATGAGGGGTGATTGCCATACTCACCACGCTTGGCAGACGGGTTGGCGAGGGTTTTGATATAAATGCAGAGTTTTCCTTCTCTGGGTGCTGATGATCATGCCAGCAGCTTTTAACTTAGTCGCCTTTTACGCTGTAAATTATGTGCAGAACGTTTCCAGCAATGAACAGTAATCTGGTCAAGCTCTTACCGTTGACTTCAGAGTACCCACATAATAATTAAGAAGCGTAGAGAATCCGGCAGTATCAAACTTATAAGAAGAAAGATTCACAGTTGTGTCCAATGCCGCGACTTCGGAGTGCGGGGCATGCTTGGGCCATGAACTACATAGGTAATAGGTAAGTCTGGTAGCGGCAACCGTTTCACCTACTCAACCTTTAGATTGAAACGGATTGACGAACCTTTAATCCATAAATCGTCAGCAAGCACAGTCAAAGAGTTTGGCAACTCCCATGTCAGCCAACTGTGGGTTGCCGCACAGAGTGATCCGCCGGAGTCCCGCCATCGTGTCCTAGCTCTGGCAGCCGGTATCGAAGCGTGTGTATCCAGTTCTCACTGTACCGGTGGATCTTTTGATACTGAAGGATTTAAGAATTGGTTGAAGTAAAATAATCGTAGTAACTTCAAAATAAGGTAATAAAAACATCCTTAACTATTCTATGATAACATCATAATGTATCTATTACATTATTCATGAAGTATTTACAATGACACGTTGGGTTACTAATCTGCCCTTCTGTAGCGGCTTTTCGGAGATGGTTAGGTACTACTAGAGGGCGTCCTACGCCACGGTTTTCAAGTTGCGGTCTCCGCTTAGGAACACGTCTAGCCCAAAGGTTATACCGCCACTTCAGCGTGCTGATTCCATAGGCTAATGACAACGCTAGTACATTACCTTAATCAAATCCGCTATGTAGCCCGCACCCACTGCAGTGAGTTCGCAGCCCGTCAGATCCAAAGTGAGGATGTTGGGCAGACACCGCACCGCCTTGCAAACCGCCAGGCAACCCGCGTCGCCGATCAAGCAGCGCGGCAGGTATAAGTGTTGGAGAGAGTTATTCGCTAATAGGGCCTGGAACACCAGGGAATATAGTGTTAGTAAACGAAAGAAAAGTTAACATTGCTGAGCGGTCGCCTTCACGAGGTTCTTAAGTAGGTATGAAGTCTTATTGTTATCGTGGCCCATCGACGCGACGCAAAGAAGCTTGCCTGTCGTTATTTTACAAGCTGTAGTTACTTCGAAAGTGTGCTTCTGAGCTGCATGAGATCATTTAACCACAGACAAAGCTGACGAATGCTGTTGGTCTTCGTTCAGCTATCACCCCTTCTTGGTTAAAAACATACCAAGAGCTCAGTAGTGGAACGCCGTACCTGCGTCTGTTTTCTTGACCACAATCACAAAATGTTGTAAGCTATATTGAAAGGCTGCTTCGGTATAAGCTCGTTCCATTCTATCGTAGGTTTCGCATCAAATCTAGGGTTCTGTGTGAAGCCAAAAGCAAGTCCATCGACAATAATAATAAATAAAAGCATGTAGGTATACCTCACAGAACGGGTTGAGATAAGGTATCTTCAGCGGTAGCCCTTCAAGCAGCAGTATCGTCAGCAATGTAGTATTCGATAGGAGCTGGGAGGTGGCCTCCACCAGGTTCGTCAACATAAAGTTCGTGAGGATAACCGCCCGCTTGTTCACGGTCTTCGCGAGGCGCTCGCAGTCTATGTGTTCTAATACTGAATAAAAATTATTAAGTATTAGTAGTCTAAAGATGGCTGGTATGAGCAGACTTTGGGCGGAGGCTCTCATTCAGCAATGGCGCACGGCTTGGAGGCTTATTATACCTTTTGATCGAGGGGATACAGACAAAGGAAGATAAGGCTAGGATGTGTCTTGCCACTCCCTTTGTAGAATGGACTATAGGGAACGTGCACTAAGCACTACCTTTAGGTGGGCAAATTGAGTTTAAATGGATGGCACCTGTTGTCAGCACCGTCGCGATGTGTACGTTCCCTATTGTTATAGGACAATAAAAATATGAATGATGTCACATTTTGATACCCTCCAATAGGACTCGGGTTACCAAGTTATCACAATGTAAGCGACTGTGGCGCCCTCTTTTATGGCACGACTTAATTGACAGAGTATAGTCATTTTCGTTTGATACTCGTATGTTTGGCAACGCGATTCTTTTGGGACATTCTCATACCAAGCTATTTATGACGCTTACTGTAGGTGAGTACATACTTACCTACTTACATATCTATTAACATTCACTGTTGGATCGGATGTAGGTAGTACATGGTAGTAAGTAGTACCTATTTACGTAGTGCGAAACCGTTCGTACACCAAAGCCTTTCTACTGTGCCTGGTCTATACCTAGACACTTTATTCCAGAAGGATGTTCCTATTACAGCGTTGTCTTTCCGCTGTCTGTCCAATTGTTACTTTTTGTTGAGCAACATACAAATGTAACTTTTTTGGCTACTTGTTTGTTCTTGTACCTCATGGCGTCCATACCGCCAGTTACATAAATTAACAAGCCGGGCAACCAACCACACTACTATTTTGTGAAACGTAGACCAACTTTTATGAGCCTTCCTGCAAGAATCGTGGATCCTCGAATCTTGAATCACCGCCCTTGGTACTGTGGAACGGTTTGGCTGCAAGAGTATTTCCCGACGGCTACGATTTAGGGACCTTCAAGAGAAAAGAGTAGGTAGGTACTCTTTTTTTAAAAAGGCCGGCGACACATAAGCGATCTCTCTGATGTTCATCGGCATTATCTACTTCCCATCAGATGACAACATAAAAAACACACGTTTTCTAATTTATCTGTGTCTATTACAGAATGTTGACTAAACTACGGACGTGTAGGGAAATGTTGGTCAATATAATAACACGGCAACAATTAGATACATATTACAGTATAATTTTTGCGGTCGGAAGTTTTTTAGGAACATTGGAAACGTTGATTAACAAAAATTAACTGCGGAGTGGATGTAGTGTTGTCAGATTAAATTTTCCTATAGTCGGGAGCAATTATAATTTTTTTCGGGATTTTATTACTTTTGTCGGGAGAAATCAGTTCAGCGAAAATTAATTTAACAGTTCAAAGACAAATTCAAGAGTTCCGAGGGGGGAAACTCTTGAACTTGTTTTTGAATCGCCGAATCCGACCATCTAGCAAACCTAAGTGGATGCCAGAAATAGCTCTCGTATAAGATTTGATCACTCACCAGTCTTGACAGATTGCCGGCATCGTATGGAGACAGAGTGTAAACTTAAGTCGCAACTCAGCGCGTTCAGTATGGGCGGCCAGTCCGCGTATTTGATCCTATCCACGCAGAAATCCAGCACCTTCCCGTTCCCCGAGGGGATCGCGCTGTTCAGCGGCGTTAGGTTCTGTAACTTGCAACACTTCAAGTAGCACTGGTGGAAGATACGGCTGCTCTTCGGTTCAACTCCCTTGCCAACCATTATGTTCAAAAAATATGTAAAACATCAAAAATCTATCCGCTCGTGATATCCTTGTATATACAAAAACGCGGCCGATCGCTTATTGACAGCGTAAAAATTTTTTGTTAATAAAATATGATTTTGATGAATATTTGCTCAAAAAGTGACAGGTTTTAAAATTGGAACCGATTGACAGTGACGGATCGTTGTGTTGTTTACTTTATTGTGGCAGGTGTGTGCCAGTAACTAGTAGGTATTATGTTGCATAAAAAGTTCATAAAAGGCGAGCGATAGCGAGGACACATTTTACTACTCTGGGAGCGTGTCTTGCGCAAAGTATTAAGTTTAGAGTAATATATTTAGAGTTTCAGTTCTAAGTATAGGGGCACAAACCGTCAAGTTCCAGTTTTAAATTTTCTAGAAAATTAAACGGGGAATGATACCGACTTACTTATTTTTTATAAAATTAACATAAATGAAACAAAATTAAAATAGTAAAAATTGTTTATTAAAATATTTGTGACACTTTATTGAATACAAAATTATCGCAGCTCATTCGGACAAACTTTAATAAACAGGTATGTACGGGCGGTGTCAGGTCAAGTTACCGCCCCGCAGAACAAAGATAACACTTGTGTCTCAGACATAAGAACGGTCCAAAGTCCAACATAGGTAACTTGACGTGATACCGTGTGTACAGAGCAACTACCAAGAAGGCCTAAGAAGAAGGCACTTCGGTGACATGGACAGGAAGGCGTTGTACGATATTTTATTCTATGGGAAAATGTCAAAAACACTGTCACTTGTAAAGGAAACAGCATTTTTTTTCCCGTGTGCCAATTAACCGTATGGCATGACGACATTGGCAACTGTACGTGTAGGTAAAATGTACCGGTTTTAAATACAGGGTGTAAAAAGACCCTTAACGAAGCCGAAACATACGTATTCAGCACATCATCAGGACCATTTTTTCCTTCTAGACCATACCTGGGAACTCAAGACTTTCCAAGCTATTGAAGGTCAAAGTCAAAAAAAATCTCAAGATTTTGATGTAAATATATTTTAAACTTTATTACCTTATTTTTGTCTAAAGAAACTTGTTCAAAATTTTAAGTAATTCTTAGGGAAAAATGACTTCAAAACGTACAGCCCGCAATGTAATGCTTGAGAGCGGGGCGGGGGGGTGTGCGGGCGCGCGTGCGGCGCGGTCCGGTGTACGCTGTTCATTGCGTTGCCCGTTTATAGGATTAAAATTGACACCAAAAAATCTACTTCGTTTTCCATCAATATTTTTTTGTTCTAAGACTTGTTTTAATGGTCTGAGTGCGTAGACGCCGGCTTGGTTACACCCTTTCGGCCGGGTCTTTTTACACCCTGTATACCCTTTATTAGAGACGGACTCCTCCTACCTCTACGTATAGAGACTGACGACTGGAGGGAGTCACGTGGCGGGGAGCTGAGCTCTGTGGCTTGAGCCGAGCGTAATGAATTAATCATTGTCACCGGACTCATGGTTTGCGTTTGTAAAATTAAATTCAAATAATGTTAAATACCTTATTAAGTTATGGGATTTCACTATTTAAGATACACTAAGCATCCATACAAACCGACAAACGGATTTTGTGATGCTTACAAAAATTGTTTAACTATCATTTTGTAAAATACTTAAATGAAAAAAAAATGACGCCATTTATTTTAGCAAAAGCACTTGATTTGAAGTTACAGATAGTCTTTTGCCAGGAAAATCCATTCTATATGATTTCTTACTTACTTTGAAGATTAAAACGATTAAACGTGATAGATAGATAAAGTAGGTAGTGTACGAGACTGCACATAACTAGGTATTAAAACACTCGCGAATACTATCAAAAAACTCGCCTAGGTCGTTTTTTTAACCTTCATTATGTGATAGTCACATAAACTACGATTATATGTCGATTGATTTCAGGCTGATTTGACCAACCTTATTCCGATACTTAAGGTGACGGGTAGGGCACACTAGCGACGCCAATCGATTTTAATTTTTAGCTACTAAACCGGACCTATTTTAAACAATTTCGGGGTTACAACCTCTCAGCAAACACTTAAATACTATAAATAGTATTTATATAAAAACCATTCACAAATAGTTCAAAATAGTGGTCGCTTTTGTCGTGAATAAATTTTTCGCATACAAATACGGACCCAACATTTGTGAATGGTTTAAATAAATAGTATAAGTGTTTGCTGATAGGTTGTAACCCCGAAATTGTTTAACATAGATCCGGTTTAGTAGCTAAAAATTAAAATCGATTGGCGTCGCCAGTGTGTCCTACCCGTCACCTTAATTCTATGGTATAGCGCTGTCATTCCATACAAATCTGACATTATATCATAGTTTTGTCCACGGATAAAGATTGGTCGAATCGGGGTTTAGTAGCATGGTAGATATTTTGTTCTTAGATTTATTTACCCAGTAATGCAGTTATATATAATGTCAAACACGATCGATTAAATTCTTGAATTGATATTCAACTACATACTTATGCGACATGTAAGAATTGGTAAAAGTAATTTATAGTTTGACCCAAAATGCTATCGTCCGTACTTTAAATATTTTTGAGCTGCACTAAAGTGAATACACTTTCATTATGTATATTGAGCCTCTAAAATTATGATAACAAAATTATTAAAGTTATTCATTTAAGTTTAATAAATTCTTTCTTAATGTAAAATAACTTGGAATACACAGGTAACGTATGGTAACAAAATATGACAACAATTTCGTCCATTTCAATATTTACTACCTACCTAATATAAAAAGTACCTACATTCGATTTGATATTTTGTAATGAACATTAATAGGCTTTTATGTTTTTTTTTATTTGATTTAGATTTTTTTAAGACGAGGTGCGTATAGTAAAATTATATCAAAAGAGCGTCAATGTGTTGTATAATGCCAACCCTTAGGATGTCTTTGGGATTCATGTTGGAAACGATTAGAGACATCAGAGATAACTTTTGTTTTGCTTTTCAAAGTACAAAAGCCAATTCTTCAAATATCACTTCAATACAAACAAAACCAGGAGTTGAACTAAAAAAGTAATGGGATTCGGTAATTGAAAATTATCATCACGGGAAGTGAATATATTTCTATGAATTATACTGTAATTTATATTCTTTACGATTGGATTATTTAAATTAATTCTTTTTTATAAAAAATAATACTTGGATGTTTCTTGCTGAAAATAATTTTGCTAACTTAATTTCTGGCATATATTTTATTTCCCATATGTGCCCACTAAGTCATCTTTTTTATACATGTTTTTATAAATTATAGGTAGGTACTTAGTGTTACAAAACAATAACAAATAAAATAATATTAATTATAACTAACCACATCTATCAAATAACAATAAATTGTGATATCACATAAGAGTTACAAACTTAATCAGGTTATTCTAACACACTATTAAAATACGACGTCTGCCATTATCCTATATGTATTATTAGGAATAAATAAAGCTACGTACAAAAGCTTATTTTATCTTCCACCTTGGACATTTTATTAATAATTGTAAAAATACCTGTTATAAATAATATGCTATTTTATATTTTTCACCAGATTTTATTTTAATACCTACCGTATTGAGTTTTTTCCTGAATCATTCTTTATTAATTGTATATGTTTGTGTAAATTATAAGTACATAATAATATATTCTGCATAAACAAATAACAAGAAATTTTCAATGATTTACAGGTCAAATCAATACTTATAGGTATAAAAACATAACTTGGCGACTTTTTTTAATTTGTTTTTTTTTGCTTTTCTTACCTTTCGATTTTGCGATAAATATAAAATGTTTTTTTTTTAATATTTGATTACTTATTTATTAACTATCATGTCACAATACTTTTATGATTATTTAGATAGTGACCCCCTTATTACAAATCCCGATTGACTACATCTTTCCCTGCCCCTCCCGACCCCTCTCACTTGAATTGATTCGCGCGCAGCGTTTTAAAGTAGTTTTGGAATAATTACAGAAAAATAATTACAATACATTCTAACACTCTTCTTAGTTTATGTTATAAAGAGAAATTTGTGCAAAAATAAAATTCTGGACCTCTTTTTTTTCTTTTAGAATTTCTACGGCCCTATCTATATATTTTTCTAAGGATATTTGCTATTGATAAATGAAAGATTACTTAAGCCTAGTAATCTATCTAGTGAGTATTTTCATACATTTTGGGGGTCGAATCTGACACTGAATGTCGCTGAAAATCGATATATATAGTCTCATATTAATTTGACTAAGACAATTCTTAATTTTTTCTGAAATGAACATATGAAACACAACGAGTGATGGTGATCGCATTTCTAAAATCCGCGGCGCAAAAATGCAACGCGCTGCGCCGCGGAAAGCGTGCGGTAGTCCATACGAACACATTTACACATACAAGGCGCGCGGCACGCTGCAGCCCGTCCTATTGTGCGCGCAAATTAATAGTACGGTTTTGCACATGTACGGCGTAAAGGCTTTATACAATCCCTCAAATTTTGGGTTCACACAAAAAGCAGCTCTTAGAAATACTTGCATTGATAATAGCAATCAGTTTTAGTACACATTTCCTACACGATTTGAAACCTTGCATCTTATATCCTATGACGTCATTGTAGCCGATTTCATGCGAATTGCAGATAGATAGAAACTTATAAAAGTAATGAAACAAGCAATATTTTATCCATACGGCATGGCTAATATATTTAGTCCATGGAATGGATAATAAAGTTAGTATGTATCAAAATATAATAATTTATTTCATACAAAAAAAAATAGCATTTTTATTCATGTGTCTTAATAGTCTATAACCATGTTGGGATGGCCAAGATAATATGTCCTTTTTCTTTCCTTTTGGTTTCAGTTACAATTGATTAAAATCAATTTTTAATTAGTAAAAATTAAAAAGTTATATATTCCATTTAATTTAACCATCTAATTGAAACGGAATAAGTTTCTGATTGAACTATGTACACCATGAGGGTTTTTCTTTTAAATAAGCAATCCTAAGATATCACATACTTATTTGGTTATTTACTATCAGTGTTACCACGTTTCTATGATTATTTTATAGATTTATATAAAGGAAAATAACAAGGACAGACAAAATATTAATTTGATTAGATTAACTACTTTATATATTTTTTTAATTTTAGGTTCAACGACTTTGGCCGTCATAATGTTATAGAAAGTTGAATAACCGTTTTCTAGATCAAGTACCTAATCGTTATCAAATTACCTACTTACATAGTAGATATTTTTATCAGCCTTATTATAATGGACGCCTAACTTCCCTGGCAAATCCATCATCTTCTTAGTTAAGATTTATTTAGCACCTGATCACTTTCAAATATAAGTCTTACCAGTGACTTGGTCATTCATAAAAGTCTAGAAAAACTAGGGCGTTATTTTACTTCAGAAATGATCGCGATATTAAAACATTAAAATACTTAGGACCGATTTTTTATCTGTAGTTAAACTGAACTAATAGTTTAAAAAAGTAACCAATGGTAAGATATCGCTAAACTGTGTTTTATGAGCAATAGTTAGGTTAAGATTTTAATTTTTAGCTACTAAACCGGATCTATTTTAAACAATTTCTCTCTCTCAATGGCTCTCGGCAAACACGTTTACTATTTATTAAATAACCAAGCAAAAATGTTGAGTCCAACGCGTACGCGAAAAATTAAGTGAATCAATTTTTCGCGTACAAGAATGGACGCAACATTTGTGCATGGTTATTTAATAAATAGTTTAAGTGTTTGCCTAGAGGTTGTAACCCCAAAATTGTTTAAAATAGATCCGGTTTAGTAGCTAAAAATTAAAATCGATTGGCGTCGCTAGTGTGCCCTACCCGTCACCTTAACCAATAGTTATATTTACAAGTAATTACGTCACATTGACTATTGGTTAGACAGTTAACTAAGTTAATTTGACCAAAAGGTAACTACGGATCAAAAAATCGGCCCTTAGACACACTATAACATACATCTGAAACATTTTAGGTAGATACAAATTTAAAAACTGTTAACCTGAGGTATTCCTCAGTCATGAGGATAAGGATGAGGATTCAAACTCATTCCGCCAGCGGTTCTGCTCACAAATTTGATAAATATTAAATATGAACGACATTTTCTGGTACAAAAAGTCTTCTAAATACTTTCGAATGAAAAACAATAAGTAGAGTTACTTTGGCAATTAAATTAGTACAAACTCAGGTTTCTATCAATAAGAAAATATCTACGCTTCCCGTGTATACCTCTCATTCGGCATAGGTGATGTAACACGACGCCTGATGTTGTCTCGCCAGCAAACGCTGGTCTGACTCCGGCTGCTCCTCGTCGCTTTCGGAACTGATCGAGACGGTTCGGCGGCCGGAGTCCGCCCACTCGCTCTCAGGGTCGGAGAAGATGTTGCGGTCCGCCAGAGAGTCATCATCCTGTAGGTCGAGCTCGTCTGGAATAGATGAAGAGTGTCGTAGATCAGGCTGTAGATAACCTAACCGCATCATAAAACTGGTGGTTTAATTTAAAGCCATCCCGTAACGAACTAGAATATACCTGTCGCATTTGGATGCGAAAGGAGACACACAGCGCGTGTGAAAGAGAGGGAAACTCCGATTCGGTCGTAAAGTCTGCTTTAATTAAATTAGGCCCTCTGAAGTGGGCATGGGCGCGTAGCAAGAACGAGTAGGTAGCGAATCGGGTCCGGGACCAAGTTTCGGCAAGAGCTTTGATAAAGCGCAAGACACCGGCGTTTTATTAAGCGACTATGGTCCATTCAGTATCTGAAGGTGAATAGGACTGTTATCGTATGAATTGCATAATGCGCTAATCGGAATCGGAATTTTTGCTCATAGGGATTGACACAAACAATCGGCAATAAATCAATAATCGGTATGGCGCCAATCTTACCACCGAATCACGATTATTGTCTCTTGCAAAATAAGTCCGCATAGATTGCATTAGGGACCAAGAACTAGTAATTCCTTTTGGTGATTAAGGTGATTCCAACACGTCGAGCGAGTGTTTTTATTTTTCAGATGAAAAAGATGCATATTATTTAATATTTACATATTGTTTTCCATATCCAGATAGTTCAAATTCATAGATAAATTGTTGATTAAAATTAAAAATCAAACAAACAAAAAGTCGATTAAATTTGTAAAGAAAATATTCTCGATTATTAATAATATCGATTATGTTTAAAAGGAGCGTCTCACTTTTAATGTCAAAATAGAACTGTCCTATTCACCTTCAGATACTGAATGGACTATAATGTACACCTCTTAACTTGTGCTGTATATATGTTTGTTTTTACATACATTTTTTGTTGTTTTGTTTTAGACGGTGTAAAGCTGAATTACAAATAATAAATCCAAATTATATCCTCATTTCACCGGTCAAATGTACATTTTAAAAACGTGTCTCCTAAATCACTCGACTCTGGCAGAGTTATAAATGTGTAGGCAACACTGTAGCCATTTTAAGTGTGTTTATTACGTGCATTTGGGTATGTGTATCGGAAGTGTATCTGGGTCGATGACTTATCATACTACTACAGGAGCATCTGACTTATCGCCAATGACATGATAAGCAGAAGACTAGAAGAGTATACGGTCAACGTGCTAATAGCTGACCATGCACCATAGGTGACCAAAAAGTAAAAATATCGAGATTTTAAGAAATTGTGGCAAGATTACTTGGTAGTATTGAATTTTTCTAATGTAGCAACGTCACAAGCACAACTGACGTTGACGAAAAAAACGGCTTATGAAAGGTTAAAGTGAAGTTATATCGCGCGAAGATGGCTCCACGTAAATAGTGATTATTTTTACTAAGACTTTGATTTTGTATATGTCCAGGTAATCTCAGAGAGAAAAGAGAAACACAGATTGCAAATATATCCATATTTGCTATTTTATTTTACCCCATTTTGAGTTTTTCATGAGTAAAACCGCTTAAATGGTCAACTATACTCCTTTCGCTTTAGCATGATATGGGTGACAGATGTCAAAATCTATACATTTTTCACATTTCGTCTCTTTCTAACGTGTGACTTAAGTATAACTCTGTCCTGCTGTCACCGATATCATTATAAAGTGAAACGACTATAATGGGACATCAACCGGTCCATAATAGAAAATCACAAAATGCATCTGTTCCGTGCAACTAAGGAGTGGGATGCTCTGCCGGCTGAAATGTTCCATGAACACTATGATTTGAACGCTTTCAAGAAAAGTATGAATAGGCTGTTAAGTAGTAGACACACATGATCCAGATCATCACTTACCATCAGGAGGTGAGATTACGGCCAAATATCTACTAATGGAAAAAAAAAATTGTTTTTGAATATATCAAACAGTCGTATGTCTTCGTAAAATTATTGTAGTATCTGTTAGTACTTTTGCCAGCAATAACGATAGTGCAAGAGCTAGTTACCGTTATCGGCAATAAACTCGGCAGACCAGTCGTTGTCGAATTCGAGCTGTTTGTTGAGGTCCCTCTCCGTGGGCGACTGCACCGCCTCAGTGTCCGCGTCGGTCACGTCATATATCTCTGTCATTTTCATCTGCAAAGAGAAAGACGCAAGTATGACTTCTGAGGGACAATAACGAACGTTGCAACTACTTGAATTATGGCAACTTTGTTGAGACAGGAATGAGAAAATAATACCTAAAGAATTGCCCTAAAATCTTTTTGTGGGTTGGCAGTGATGTCAGCATGACGCGCAATATGTTTTTTTTTTGCGGACAAACGAACAGACGGCGACGGACAGTTTAAATAATTATTTAACTAACAGTGTCTATAGTGGTTTGTTTGTTATAATTTACCATCTGTTATGTACACTATGGAAGCAATAAAGAATTGAGTACCTTTTGATTATTTAACATTTTACCTTACCAAACTTGACCAGTTTAGATACTAGGCTCCATTTCTTAGTCACACTAGGGCCCTAGGTTACCTAGCTACGCCACTAGATGGACGTAATTAGTTCATTAACGTCGAAATGTTTTTATCGAAAGTATAAATACCCAATAGTTTTTTTAGATTTTCGCGTTGCATTATAACTATAATGTATCAATACGGGGATTAACACGATATTTATTATGTGAAACAACATTGTGTACTCACATATTTGGCTCGACGTTTCGGCTACGTTACAGCAGCCGTGGTCACGAGCGGACTGGCAGTCCGCTCGTGACCACGGCTGCTAGCCAAATATGTGAGTACACAATGTGGTTTCACATAATAAATATCGTGTTAATCCCCGTATTGATACATTATAGTTATAAATACCCAAGTAGGTAATTGTTTAAATTTCACATCAGTGTAATTAATTTATATAAATCCAATAGGTATAATTCTGGTAACAACAATCTAGTATGTTATTGTTATCTAAAGCAAGCCGCGTTAATTAAGTGTTATTATTTATTTGTCAATGTAAGTAAACATTGCTTCGTTCTAAACACATGTTTTCGACCGCATCCTGCAGTTATTTCAATGATGCAATATCCTTTAACAAAGGACCTTGCGCTATCGCTTCGATATCTATGCAGCTGCCGAGGTATCGCAAATGTGTATTGCATATTACTCATGGTCTGGGTCAAAGTTCGGGGCACAAATTTCGTATTCATTCCCTTTGTGTGAATTTTTGTATAACAGAGATAAGATAAGCGGTCAAAGAATAAAAGCTGCCAGAATTCCAGGATTAGAAAATAACGAAAAACCTATCTCATACCAATTGTTAAAGTAAAACTTCCTTTTTTTATTCTAGAGGCGATAAACGCTGATGCGTTCCGGCCTTTTAGAAAAGGCCAAGCAATCTGCTCTTTTCTTGAAGGTCTCTAAGTCGTCACAGTTAGTCAAACCGTTTCCAAAAAACTGAGGTACGTAACGGTTAGCTTTAATTCGCAAATGAATTTACGAACAGTGGAAATCGTATTAGAAGTTTATTTTTTGACATAGTTATTTACTTGACATTAGCAGAATGCGTCACCTCACATAAATAGGGTTGGGTCTAGAGATTAAAACTTCCAGGAAAGTTGCTTTTGGACGGAGATAAAACAACAACAAGAAAACTGACTCGAAAATTTACAAAACTTCCTAAGTTTTGAGGAATTGTTCCAGAAGTATTCGTGAAAACTAAGTTCTCTAGTTGGTTCGCCATTTTAATAAGACCAACATATTTTACCCAAAATCAGATATTAAGTGTTACTTTATAATGTTTAACGTAAAAATGTAAGTCCTAAGTAAATAAATATCAGCGATAACCCGCGCCGCGTGGCCCTACGTCGCGCGATGCTCGCGTCACCGCGCCAGATCATGCAGGTCAAGTATAGAACAGAACAATTATTTCCTACCGCTGGGTCGCAACAACCTATAGGGAGGTGGCGAAGTCTTAATCAGGGGGGTCAGCCGTAAAGACTTGACGGCTTCTGTATTCCCAGAGAGCTACAATTTAGGTGTCTTTAAGTCGAGAGTGAATAGGCTTCTTCTGTGTAAGCACGCTACATCTTAGACCTTATTGTAACTTTCCATCAGGTGAAATGAGGTCAAGTGCAAAACCCATTTAACATATAAAAAAAAGAGAAAAATGTAAGGCAACAAATTAGAGAAATTAATGTAAGTGAAGGCTATGCGGGAAAGAACAAGAAATCTCAGTATTTTACAAGAATTAAAACTGACATTAATGATATGGTATGGCATGGTACTTCAGGAAGGAGAGGGAACGTGCACGTTTCGGATAGTTTCTGGTACGTGTAATCATGATTCAGTTGGTCTAGTTCCCCTACTAATGGATTGCAAAGGTCAGACGCCAGCCGCTTCAATATCAGCAGCTCACTCCCCAAATCCTAAAACATGTTCTAAGTGTACCCCGAGCTCGTAAGGGACAGCTTTGGACGAATGACAATTCGCATTTTTTATTTGAAAAGGCAGATTAAAACAAGAAAAGTAAAAAAAAAACAACTTTAAAATTGTAGTTAAGTAGTGTTTTATATATATCATCATCATCAGCCTATCGCAGTCCCCTGCTGGACGTAGGCTCCTCCGATTGTTCGCCACTGTGATCTATCCATGGCTTCTCGCATACAGCTCTTGCCAGCCATCCTGCGCAGATCGTCCCCCCACCTAGCCAGAGGGCGCCCTACATTACGTTTGCCAAGACGCAATATTTTTATACATATGGTGTCATACATAATAGATAGTATTTATAGATAAATAATTTATCTATCTATCTACATATTTATCAACAAAAAAAAACTGTCACGGCTTTGCAAGGTCATTCTACTGTTTCGTCGTATGACGTCACGAATAGGATGTGCTCGAACGCGTCGGCGTCATCATACGCGCACGTCGCTGTATGTTATGCTCAGGAGAGGTCCTATAGCTGATGATAACGGTCTCACCTTATTGTCGCTGTCGAGGTAGTAGTAGGCGAGCAGCGCGTCGTTGTGTGATGTCACGTTTAGAATATGCTCGAACGTGTCGGTGTCATCGTACGTGCGCACGTCGCTGTATGTTATGCGGAACTCGCTCGCTCGCCTAAAACAATTTTAAAAATTTGTGTTACAAATTGTATACAAACTTTTCCAGACATTAGGACAATAGAACTGATGACTGGATAAGTCAAGAATTTAAAATAAATGCTTATAATTTTTAACATAGGCCCAAATTTTAAAAACAAAATGTGTTCATGACGCAAATGTTTGTTCAGATTTGGATGTACCAACTACGCCATCGAGTAACTTTATTCATTACTGAACGACACAAAGTAGACCGTATTACCTATGTAAAAAGAACGAAGAATTACAGCTTTGTGGCTACAAGATATTAATATGAGTTTAAAATATGGATTGCTCTTGTGTTCACAACCCCAGAGTAGAAAAGCAGCTTTCAGTGGAGCAATCGTAATTTTCAAAGTTGAATGAATCTGGGTAACCTTCATTCAGCTTTAAAAACTATGTGGTTGGTATTATCATCGGGAAAAGCAAACGCAAACAGGGCAATTCCCCTTTTTTATTAATCGTACCTAATGACAATGAAATTAAGAACATCCATAAAAGTAGTTGATTGGCAATGGAACCTCGACCTAAATCGCATGGGAAATAATTAGCTAGATGTAGGTCTGGCATCACCTAAATGGACAAACACTGCAAAAATCCCGGACTTTTGGGCAAAATATGTTTTTTTCCCCGGACACCTCTGTCGGTTTACTCATCGATTTCGATATTAATTTCCTTGAGAAATAGGACTGTTTTTGACCTCAGACCATGGAGTAGTTTCAGACATGTTTGGCAACTGGAACGGGTGTACAGCAATGATCTCGGCGTTTCTCGCAAGAAGACCCTTTGACTCCGGCGCAAAATACCGCCACAGGAGCGAGAGCAGGCGAGAAACTCTGAGACATCACGAGACGAAGCGAGTGCTACCAAGTACACTCTCGTACGAGTGTGCTCGGCATACGGTCTCGCAAGTATGTAGAGTGAGCATTGTATATTTTGTTATGTATTCCAACATAGCCCGGGATCGTGATCACCAACCCGCATTAGGCAAGCGTAGTGATTAAGCCTAATTCCATCATAGTACTATTTCTACAAAGGAGTCCTTTGCCCTGCAGTGGGACAGTATATAGGCTGATAATGAATCTTGAATGCGAACTCGCATTTGTAGATGAAGTTTTAGGACACTGTTCAAAAACCCCCCCGGACGGACCCAGACGCCTTTCAAACTAAGAAATCCGGACGGATGGCAGCCCTAGCTAGATGGCGTACTACAGCTTACAGGACTGAGGTCCATCTTCAAGGCAAGGTGACTTGATTTTGAATTGAATTGAAAATGTCAATTTGCCGAACGAAACAACCAATGCTGTTGAAAGCATGCCTAATAGCCCCCATTGATTTTGATCAAGATTTTTTTTTGATGATGGGTTTGATCTTGGCATCACACTGAATCATAGAGTTGAGGAGAAACCTACGATGGAGCGAGCTTACCCAGAAACCTTTAGAGATTTGCTATAATCTCTGTGCCAGGAAAGTTTTCAAATATGTAATAGATCTGCTTGGGTCAGTAACCATTATGAGCAGCTATCGCCCAGAGACCCGTGACGTCAGCTAGTGCGCACGCCTTTATCGGAATCGAGGTCGTAACATCAACAATACCCAGCTAACTCACAATCATTAGGTATATATCATAATTTTAATGTTTAGATAATTGCTATTGCCGTGGGATCCGCTGCACGCAATTAAAAAGATTAACTTTTACCACTTTATTACAAAACCCGATCTAAAGTTATTACCGGACTAAAGTTCATGTCATCTCGTTTCAACACGCAATGTTAAAAAAGGCAGGCACGAGCTTAGTTCCAAAACTATTCTTAGATCGTGTTTTATAAAAGAATAAATTGCTGAACACTAACCCCAGTGTTCAGTAATTTATTGTTATTTATTCTTGAGTAAATAATGCAGTGAACTTGATAAAGCAGTTTCATGTTTACTGATGGTTAAATTATATTTGTAACAATTCATTTCCCATTTCCCCATATTTTTATTGATTATTGTAGGTATATCTCTACGATATTGATCTAACTATAGTCGGCTCAGGGCGAATCAAGTACTAGGAATATACTTATTCGGCGAACTGCTAATGTGCTCAATAGCTTCATTGGTCAGAATATTTTTTACTTAAATAAATATTGCTCGGTTAGGTCGTGAATCCCAATGACACGTCGTTTACTTGAAATTGAAAAAACCTATGTGCATTTTTTACTTAAAAAAATAACAATGTTAAACTGTTTGTCTACCCAAATAAATAAATAGTAAAAAAATAAAGAAGGACCACTCGAGAAATAGGCATTAGGGTATGTATTGAAATAAAAAATTGAATTGATAAGGAATTTGATTACTACAACGTTCGAATCTGTAGTAACTTTGATGAATGATTATATTAAAAAGCCAACAAATAGGTACGTACAAACACGTTTCGTGTATCGATAAATTTAGTATGGTAGAAAAAAAACCCAATTTAACACTCAGTTATTTATCAAAGAAGGCTTAACATTTAATCTGTTAAAATTAATGTTCTTACTTTCTAAGTCACCCCAAGGTCGAAAGATAAACATATTATCTAATGCAACAAGAAAAACATCACCTATTTACATACTTTATCACTTAAATAGCAAAATGTGCGAAAATGTGACGTTTAACCTTATCACGCGTGTCGCGTACTCGCGAACTGCGCAAAACCGTGACGGACGATGTAGACAATATTAATACAATAGCAACGCTATGTTTTGCAATTAAGCGCATGCCTATCAATAGATCAATCGGATTAATTATCCATGATAATCCCTACTATAAATACTTAGTAACCATGTATTTTATTATGAATCAACCGACCCCTTAAAAATTATTGATAATAACTATTCACCAGTTAGCTTCCAAGGCACATATATATTAACAGATGATCCACTCTTAACCTGGAAAATAATTACAAAATCCAGACCTTGCACGGAAACAATGTCCAAGTTCTACAACATGCATGAACTATCAGTTCACTGTACTTATCGCACTTCCCAACTTAATTAAGCAATTATTGCATTTAAATGATATGCCAGTTGTTCCTGGTATCGATGTCATGAGAAATGGGACATTCGGATAAAGCCTTTGTTAGTTTATTGGGCTGATAATAACAGCTGGGTTGTTTGTTCACGTTCCCTACCAAATTGAAGTTTGTACGACAAATATACAATCTATCACTCTAAATATTGTGTTTCCGTAGAATGTTCTCGTAGGCGTTACACACTTAATAATCTGTTCGCTTCATAAGGATAGATTATAGAATGTTTGTAATTTTGATAAACTTTACTTGATTTCTCACGTGTGTATCCTATAAATAGTCGTACCTATTGATTTTAACGATAATAAATAAGTATTATTTTATTTTCCCTGTGTAGGTAATCGAACCCGATATTTCTGTAGATCATACCGACACATGGATTCATGCAGACATTGACCACAAAATTGCATTGATAATATAAATAGCATCTATATGACCTCAAGACATAGTAATTAAATGCTAATTTATATAATAACACTCGTTATTATAATGATATACCTAATTCAGGGAGGGTTTCAGTAATTAATTAATTATATCTTAACATCAAACAAAACCTTTTCCCCAAAATATACTTAGCCATCATAATTTGGTTTAGTACTTGTTTATAATATCTGTGGTTTCGACTGAAAAGTTCAATTAAAAAAAAAGTATAAAGTCTTAAACAGTAGTAATTATCATAATGGCAAGCACATTGTATACCTACTGCTACCTACATTTTGAATTATGAATATAGCATGTCGCTTAGTGATTTTAAAAAATATGAATTTTATAGAATTTAAACATCCTGTGGTGCTTGCTCGTCTTCTAACCACGACTCCCCGTATGGAAGGCGCGCGATTATCTACTGAGCTACCATAGCTCTATAATTTAATACATGTGTATTTGTGATACATATCATCATCATCAGCCCATTTAAGTCCCCACTGCTGGGGCACGGGCCTCCCTCAATCACATGAGGGGTAATTGCCATATTCACCACGCTTGGCAGACGGGTTGGCGAGGGTTTTGATATAAATGCAGAGTTTTCCTTCTCTGGGTGCTAATGATTTGACAGCAGATGACAGCTTTGTGATACATATACATGATTATATAATAAAAAATTCTGGTGTGGTTGCATCTACATAAATATAATCATTTACCGCCTTTGTTTGTGTATTGTGGCTATTTACTTGCACCTAATTAAGTTCCTGCAATGATGTCGATGCCCTGATTCATTTGATATTGGGCCAACGTCGTTTGAAGATAAGGATAACTTTTGAATGTCACTCGCTGTTGCCAGCTGATTGCGTTTATTCCGCCTTTTCTACGATAAAACATTTAATGATTAATATTATGATAAAGCTGAAAGGCAAAATAGAGTCAATGTATCGATTTATTCCGGTTGACTGTAGTGAGAATACATAGGTACGCGGTACGGTCAGCGAACGTAGCGGATAAGAATAAGAATTCATTTATTTGCTTTTGAGTAGGGTATACAGAAGATGACAAAGATATATTATATAGACCGCCCATTCAGCCGTCAATAACAGCATGCAAATACAATTATTATAATTTACGACTAAGACTTATAGTATGCGCCTGATATTAAATTTCTGATATAATAGTATTGTTTATTTTATGTTATTTAGAAACTCTTGGAGTGAATAAAACCCTTGCATAACAAGCCAGGTGCGCAGGTGCGGTGTTCCAGTTGGCCAACAAAATCGCTTGCACTGTGCATCTACGTATGCGCAGGGATCAGCTTCGCCCACCCGGCTGCGTTTGCAAGCGATTATTGCCTAGCGCTGGTACACCGGGAAATTCGTCGATCGTACATCAACGTTTCTAATGGCGGCGGAAATCGCTTACCATCAAGCGATCCGTCTGCTCGTCTGCCACCTATCACATAGTGCAAGTTTCTTACGATGTTTTTCCTCACTCCCAAGCTAATAGTAGAAATACGTACATACATCTGGTCTGGGTGTTTGCTATGTATATATTTGTAATCCCACTGTTGATTCTGATATCCGTAACACAAGTGCTTGAGCTACCTATCTCGGAGTCAGATCAATGTATGTGATATTGTGAAATATATATTTATTTTTATTTATACATAGATTTGAAAAATCCAGAGGTGCATGATCGGACTCGAACCTACACGACCTCCCGTATGACCTTCGCTCGTGCTTCAATTTTGTTATAATTTTAATGATGAATTAATTTACAATCGGTTGAAGATGAATGTTTATTGCATTCTATAAGTTTTTCTTCGTATTCCACCATCTCATAATCGTGATCGAACATAACATATTGATTTGCATAATTATAATATGCGCAGTGAAAGTTCTTTGGCAACGGTCATTGAGAACCTTTCTCCGAGACAGGTTTGTCGCGTGAAACACTTGCAAAGTGTAAGAAATCACGCTTCTGTAGCCTATTGTAAATAAATATTTGACTCTATAACACATCTATAATGAACTGACATTTGCAAACGTCAAGTTCCCGTACATTTTGCCACATTGCATCATTAATTGATCAAAAGTAGCAAAAATGTATGGGAATGACACATTGACACCTGTCAGTTTAGTTTACATAATTAAAAATCAGAGTTTACATACAGTCAATCTACAATACAGGTAACTTTGAATTTCAAAGTAACTTTGACAGTCAAGGTGCTTTTTTACTTTTTATTTTTTACGTGGCGTACATTTCATACATAACGTTAAAATTGTCAGTTTCGTGCAGTTAATAAATATCGTAAACGAATTCTTTCAAAAAAAAATCAATGAAAAAAACTCTTTTGAATGTAGGGCAAGTGAATGTGTATTTTTTGTAGTAGTAAACTTTCTTGATAATTCGAGAATTTCACAGCTATCAATGAAGTTACAAAGCAAAATACAATCCTTATGTGTCTAATTTGGAATACACAAACGGTTTGGACATTTAATCGGCCAGGATTACACCTGTAATATGACAAAAACCAATAAAAAATACCTATTTGATATCCGCATGAGATACATATTTATCAAAGTCACACGCCTGTATATCTGAATATGATAACGCAGAAAAAATGTTATTTAATACCAGCTAATGTACAAACGTAGATATTTGTATGTGGGTTTGAGACTGTTAAAATTATGATAATGAAATTGTGATAATCATCTGATATCGATCTATACCTATCCATATTATAAAATGTCCAAACCGAACGCGGCGCGGTCGAGCCTTTTATATTTTGCAATAAGTATTTAGCTATTAATTTTGTCGATGTATAATTTGTGAATAAAGTCGAGAAAATAAATAATGGCATAACTGCCGCTTACGTCAAGCGTCATGGAGTATGGATGGTACCCCCACTAGACATGGTTCCGTTTTTACCATTTGGGTACGGAACCCTATAAATGAAAAATATTATATGTTTTCACAACAATACCGGCAGAAGATATCACCAATTAGTAATTATTATATACAACGGGAGCTATTGTTCAACTTGACCCCGAAAGCGCGATACAACAAATACTTATACAACAAATATTTACGAGCCCGTATTATATTTATCAACAGATAATCATCAACCGCATTAGTATAATGCGGGCCAAGCATCTTGTGACGTCAATCAATGTTTTACATTCTAAGGTTATTTGTAAGTGCTTTCACTTAGGTACTTGCATAGTGTCAGAGTGAGATAATTGAGCAATTAGGTCAATAGATTTTGAGTGGTTTAAGTGTCACCCCGGTCCTCACTCCCTCCCGCTTAGGTAACAGAAGCTCTATGGGGAAGGCCTCGTAGATCCTAGAGATGACCTTAAACTAAACATGCTATTGATATGTGGAGCGTGCCAGAGCAAACACGGAAGAAGGTAAACTTTCATTGATAGTACCAACGACAAAACACTTGTTACAACACTTAGGTACAACTACTATTGGCATTATGATGCTTTTAGGAAATAAGGTTTTGTAGTAGGGGAGCCCGCCGTGCTAAATCGGGATTTACTCGAGCGTCATTGAGACTTATTGAGTGCAAAGCTTAGATGATAAGAAGAAAAAAATGTCATATGATATATACCTTTTCATCGGTGGGGGGAGCAACTATAGATTTTCAAAAATGTAAAAAAAAACTGTTGCATGGACATACTCGAGCGTGTCAGATATTGATAGAATCTATGTTTAACGTTTTTTCAAACATGTACGTATGTTAATCTGATAGTTTTCATGATGGGGGTGGTCGTACGTAAGGGTTGAAAATTGAAAAAAAAAAAAATTAATCGAGCGCGTCAGATTTTCGAAGGGAATGTTAAATGAACTTAAAAAAAGCTATTATGTAATAATCTGACGATTCAGATGTGACGCAAGCTCACGGCCATTATTAGAATGTGCAAAAAAAATCGTCATCTTGAACTACTCAAGCGCGTCAGATTAAGATATATATGGTTCATCTTAATGCCCTGGACGTAATATCTCATAATCTGACGATTACCTGGAGGGATACGCCTAATCTGACAATTAAAAAATTTTTTTTTTCATTTTTCTAAATCATGAAACTTAATTAATTGAAAAGCTCAAGAAATAGCATGCAAATTAATAAGTGTGATTTTTTTTTAGAAGAATACTTGTATTTACAACAAAATAATTATAAAAAATTAAGTTTTTGTAAGCATTTTTTTTTAATCGTCATCTTCATCGGTAGAATCATCTTCCTCCTCTGGCTCTAAGTTGTAAATAAAATCAATACGAATCTGGACTTCGAGTTTTACTCATCTCCTCTTCACTAGAACACGAACCACAACATATTAAAATCATGAAATAAACAAAAACGTTGGTAATACGTTGTAAACTACAAGTCGTGAACGCGTCTCTGTGATCAGCTGTCATGGCAACAGAAACCAGAGTGGAGTAGGGACGGAATGAGAGAGCAATAGATAGAGGAAAAGTGAGAGAGGAATAGAAACGCGGAGAGGGGAATACAGGCATCGCGTAGTTGCACGAATAAAACTTTATTAATTAATTTTTATTACTTCGGCTTGTGGAAATCGTCAGATTATATATTTCTCATAAATCTTGATCTATTCCCTTCAAAATAAAAAAAAAATTAACCACGCTCGAGAATGTCGAGATGACGTTTTTTTTTTTCAACTTTGTAGCCCTCCCCCTTCTTTACGTCACCCTTAAATTGTCAGATTAGAGGAATATAGATGTTTTAGCATATAACTAACTCCCCCTACCTTAATCTGACGCGCCCGAAAATTTCAAATGAACAATTTTTTTTTACTAATCTGATCCTTTATCCTTTACGGGCGTCCTTATATATGAGGCTCATATCTGGTGGAAGTAAGTAGCCGGGTACCAGGTATCCTACTGTATATTAATCTGCCGCGCTTTAGTAAATCCCGAAATCCCCTCTTGGGCTCCCCTACTATTGGGAAGTGAAAAATTAGATTTTGTCGTACTATTAACTGGCTCGGCCACCTCGAGAGAATGGGAGAAGATCGTGCAGTAAAGAGAGCGTACCTGGGACGACTGGCCTTCGCCCATGAGGACGTCCGGACGTCCTAATGGGCGAAGGCCAGTCGGCCGTCCAAAATACCGCTGGAAAGATGAGGTCGATAAGGATTTGCGCGGACTCTTGGTGGATGACTGGCAGGAAGTTGCGCAAGACCGACCGAGATGGAGGCACTTTTTATCGGAGGCCAAGACTCACTATGGGTCGCCACACCATCCTAGTTAGTTATTATTTAACTTTTGGTGACCGCCTTTTGAGGTGAATTTTTATCTTTCAGGTTAAAATTAATATTTTTGAATACTCTTTCTTTCTGTATTTTATGTTTTTTTCTATCATTATTAGAGACGGGTGTGGGCCGCTGTATAACTTTTTTGTGTGATAGGTGGCAGACGAGCAGACGGATAACCTGGTGGTAAGCGATTTCAGCCGCCCATGGACCCTTTATTTTAGTGCGAAAAATAAACCATAAAACTTTACTTATAGGTGGTTTGTAGTATCTTACTGCCGCATAACGAAATAAATAAAAGAGTATAGTACAGTAGCCTGTAAACTGTCCCACGCAGGGCAAAGCCCTCCATCATAGAAATCAAGTTTGCACTACTATGATGGGGTTAGGCTTAATCACCACGCATGCCTAATGCTGATTGGTGATCACAAACCCGAGCTATGTTCGAAAAATTCGAAACATATTTTATGCTCGACCCGGGAATCGAACCCGAGATCACGGTCCGGTATTTAAACCACTACACGAACAGGGCGTTAATAAAATATTGCGCGGCAGTATTTCATTAAGTCGTCACTCACAACAGGTCCTTCCAGAATACCAGCGCTGCCGCGGCATTTGTCGGTGTCGTGGCAGCACCATGCTGAGGCCGGGACCTGATTGACCTCACTTTTCACACACGCCTATTTATTTAGAATATTTTCATTGTAATAACCTACCTATCGTCTGTTTTCGTACTCACCTTTGTCTGTAGTCTTAATGTGTGAATGTTCTATGTTTATTTTCTAATTAGTGTTATTGTTAAATTATGTATTGTGATGGTCAATAAAATGTTTCTTTCTTTCTTTCATTGAGACACTCACCTCCTATCCAGTTGGTACCCATCGCTGCCATCTTTCTTCGAGTCCATGGTCAGCTTGTAGTATATCTTGGCGGCCGCTTCGGATCTGTCGTGGGCGGAGTACATGAAGCCGTGCAGTTGTTGGAGTGTGCTCCAGCTGAGTTTCCACAGGGACTTGCTCATCTTCGGTGTGCATGATACGAATCTGCAAATGGGGGGGAGTTCAGTGGAAGAGCAGAGCTATAAGAGTACAAGTTTCATATTCAATGTCTATCATGGTAGCTACGGATTACGGTCATTTAAGGCAGTGAATGAGCCCTGGTTGAATCGTAAGTAGGTTCAATTCTCGTCCGTTTAATTCGTAATGAGCAGAAAATCCCACGTCCACATCCTAACACGAAATCTCCAATAACAAGAATCCTTCAAGAGAAGAGCGTAGGTACTCTTTTTTAATGAGGCCGGCAATTAAGCGATCTCTTTGATTTCGCGGATGTTCACGGGTGGCATTGATTACATTCCATTAGGTCGCTAGTCGCCAAGATACATAAATGCAAAATGTGACGAAGAGAGTACTCGTGAGTCTTATTTTTGTAGGTAAATGGCTAAGTATGTCGTAAGCAGTAAAATGGAAAACATTTTTTGTCATGTCACGTCACGTCGAACCAGCCGCAATACATATGTAAGAATTATGCAGTAGCGTGTACATACATACAGGTCATTAAAACAGGAGAGTCGCATAAATACATACAAATTTACGTCACACGAATTTCATTGTTTTTTTTACCCCTCCCCCGACCTTGTCACCACAGCTGGTCACATTTGTGGGACTCCCCCCTCTCTAGTGTGAGGTCACATAGTATGCAATTTTACAACAAACATTTCAAGAAATTAACTAAACTAGAAACGATTAAATATATTAATTAAAAATTTAGGGACTCCTCCCACCCCTTTGCCACACTTCATCGGCCCCCCCTAACGTGAGACGTAATTTATGGACAGGCCCCCTAATTTTATGTCTAAAAGTATAATATTAAAAAAAACAACAATTAATACTTATATAAAGTTACAGGAAGTGTACTAAAAATAACGTAAATATAAATATTATCTTCTATTTAACAGCTTTGATATTGATTGATAGATAAGGCGTTGTATATCCTGTTTGGTAAGTGTACGTCTTATTATGATGGGTACTTAAAACAGTATAAAAAATAAAGTTTACGTAAGTTCTAAAGCTTATACCTAATTAGGAACTATATTAATTTAACACCTCTGCACTAAGTATATTTTTTTATAGTGACGCAGTATATTGGCTCTCCTCAGCATTGATGGTAAGCAAGAGAAGAGCCCACGTTGCAATTACAACGGAAGCGATGTCAGGCATCACCTCCGTTGGGACTGCCATACTGGCCCGCGAGATGCTTCTTCACGCATCGTTTGTAGGAAGGAGGAAAAACATGCGCTGGCAACGAGTTCCATTTCTTGATGATGCGGCAGAACTAGGAATTGCTAAATTTTTTAGTCCGTGATGGAATGTCCTTCCACTGTGAATATTTGCGTGTACTGTTAATAAATTCCGTCTTAAACAACAATACAATTAATCAACTCGACGGTAACTGCAAAACAAACAAAAGATACAACTTGCAAGTCTAATATGTTTTATTTACTTTGACAGTTGCGTCAAAACCTTGACCCATTATAATACATTGTAATTTGATATTTGATTGATAATGACGTAAAACAAGAGATGTTTTAAAAAGTGTTATCTCAATTTTTCAACTTTATACCTATTTTTTATATCTCTAAGTTTTCGAAATATTAAATAAACTCATTAGTAGAGATGGGCCGAGTACTCGGTTAGTACTCGGCAGTTTATTTATACTCAGTACTCGGCACCAATGCCGAGTAACTCGGTATTTTTTTTTTAGTGATATAGTATATTGGCTCTCCCCAACCTTATAGTAAGCAATATGAGTGCCCAGTTAGATTTGAAAAATACAGAGGTGCATGCTCGGATTCGGACCATGACCCCTTGTATGGAAGACGGTTATTATCCACCGAGCAACCATCGCTCGTCGGTTTACATAATATGTTATTTATAAAGCATTCATTAATTAATTCATTAATAAACACAAATATGGCCGTATGGTCCTCGGCAGAGTAGAATAGGCCACCCTCACTCTTACCGAGGTGTCGTAAAAGGTGACTAAGGTAAAGCAGCTGGCATGAGGGAGGCCCGTGCCCCAGCAGTGGGGACTTAAATGCACTGACGACGATGAAACACAAAAATGAAACAAAATAACTTTTTTTTTAATTCTGGAAGTTTTAAACTTCCATTATAGTTTTTTAGGGGAATGGCTACCATGCTTCTGTTCGGCACAGTTACAAGTGCAATGGTCACGGTATTACCATTCAGCAGTGCTAAAATATCGGAAACTTAAAAATAAGGTAACAATATGGTAACAGTCCCGTAAAAAATACTTATACTGAAAACAGAAGAAGGTTTTGAGTCCCATAACTGAACCAAGTAACTTGGCCGAGTACTCGGTTTGAGGAACTATGTACCGAGTAAACTCGGTACTCGGCAAAAGCAGTACTCGGTGCATCACTACTCATTAGTATGACGTTATATACAATTTGATTAAATTATTTATGAAACATGATAAGATTTGGATTTTAGATGTTAATATTTTTAACCACAGCGATTTCGTGTTATTAAATTATAAAAATATGTTGATTTTAAAAATTCATAGTCAACCTAATCCTATCATAGTAGCGATAACTTGATTTCTATGATGGAGGCCTTTGCCCTGCATTGGGGGGCAGTACCTATATAGGCTGATAATTTACTTATACTTTAAGTACATACAAGTAATTTAAGCATTTTTTTTATCCCTAAAACATCAATGGGGGTAAAAACGACTAATAGAACTTTTTTCATTATAATAAATAATTATACACCGCCGTGATATTTGAATATCCGAGAAAGTTCTCAAGGGCATTATACTAATGAAACCAAACATTTACCCCGTGGAACAAAGGTCTAATTTAAAAAAATCCTTCCCATACCAATCGCATCAATCAGCTGATTACTTTAGTGTGGGGAGGTGTTTTTTTTTTTAATTTGACCTAAGTACCTTGGGGAAATTTTTTTGTTAGTATTAGTATAACTAGCTTTTGCACGCGGCGTTGCTCGCGCATTTGTTGGTTTGTCACAGAAAAATCTGTTAGATAAATAGTGCCGTCCTTATTTGCTTACTTATATGTATATAACTTAACCATTATATAAAAATTTTGTTAAATTGAATTAATTTAAACTATAACTAGTCTCAATACAAATTTTCATATTCCTAATATCAAAAATGGCGGACTTTCATACAACTTCTAACCCCCTTTTTATCCCCCTTAAGGGTTGTATTTTTAAGAGAAGAAAACTTTCTTGAGAAGTTTCTTGGGAATTCAAAAAATCACCGAGTATACAGGGTGTATCTGTGAATATTAATTTACGTATACCCTTAACCACGATGTACCTTGCATTCTTTGTTTATGACTATTGGAAAATCGCATATAAAAATTCAACTTTTGCATACAAAGTCAGTCACGTGACTTTGTATTTTTTTTAAGGGGAGACAAAAAAAATTAGACGAATATCGAAAAGTCATAGAACAAATGTTGCTCAGAATTGTTGGTAGATGGGTCGTTCTTCTTTTTTATCGACAATGAGCAAAACTACAAATCTACATTTAAATTTTATATAACAGACTATAAATGATAAATCGTATGTCCTAAATATTCGTTAATGTACTATATTACAGACGGACTATTACGTGATGTAAAATTTAAATGATAGAGAATACTTTTTGATTGAAATGAACAACTCTGTCACGCTTTATTTTTTTTTTACATAGTTAAATCATGCTAAAGTACCTACAAGGTGATAAAACAATGTCATTATTTCATAGTAAATTAGGAATGTCTTGATGGTGTAACGTATATTTTTTTATATAATTAATTACTTCATAAATTACTGAGGACGGGCTCATAGTCGATAAAAAAGAAGAACGACCCAGATCACGTTGGGTTAAAGGGATGTAAATGTCCCCAGATAAACTCTTTATCAAAGAGAATATAATAATCCCAAAATTCCTGTATTATATTAGTTAGGATGGTATTTACCTTGTAATAGATTTAATCAAAGCAAAAAATAATTTTGAAAGGCCAATAGAAAAAATATCCCATCACCGCATAGACAGGTAAAACGATCAACATCTGGTCATAAATCAATTTTCACAAAATAATATTAGACTTCATAACTTAATCCCTTAAACTGTAGATAATCCACGGTCCACTAGGCAAAATATCCAGTCCACTACTAATTAAAACAACATTAACTCAGAAAACAGTCTTGATTGATGGTTGCGAATTACTTGCGCATAACTTTTAGTTCATTTATTATTAAAAAAAACATATTTACTGTATTTCAACGTGTATTTTTTACCCTCAGGATATACAGTCCTCCTCATCTTAGCGTGTAATTCCCCGTTGCTTCCAAAGCTGTCGCTTTGGAGCCCGGGGTACGCTTTTGGGGACTCTGGTAATTACAATTAAGCGACTGCCGTATGACCTTCGCGACCCTCTTCCAGGGGAATCAGACTAACTGAATCTGCGCACATTTGAGTCTTAAACGGGTATTTTTTTTCGCCGGCATCAATCCAAACCGTACGCATATAAGTAAAAACCCTACTATTGCTTTTACGTCCGTCTAGGTTCAATCACACGATTGGCTCATGATTTTCAAATAATAGTTTAATACAACCCATCTACCGAACGCAATACCATGCCATACAACACAACCCTTCACGACACAGACACCAACCCCCTAAATCAAATCAGTGACTAACCTAGTCATGAGATTGTTGTGGCGCAAACACCTCTTTTTAACCATGAACACATTTCCAACAACTTTGTATTGCAGCGCATGCGTCTCTACTTTATCACCAACGTAACTAAAAAAGCGTGTTATTATTAGCATTATAGTAGCGGAAATTTAATTTAGCTCTAATATTAGCAACAGAATAATATTAAATAGTGCTTTCGTAACTGTTCTCTAAAATTAATAAAATAATTCCGTTTTCAATGAATGTATGATAACTATTTAAAGAGTACATACATAAAAAACGAATAATTAAAAATATCCCGTCAGTCACAAACACGAAACAAACAATCACATCTGTAAACTTACTTATTTATTTAAAGATAGAAAAGAAAAAAACAAAAACACAAGAAATTTAGGACAATAACTCAGGAATAAAAATAAGCTAGAAGTAAATAAATCTATCATCTGTAAACTAATCTATTTTAATATTATAAGTATTAATTGTACCTTCTTGTCGTGTTAAATTTAAAACATAAACAGTAAGATCGATCGTTTACTATTCATTATAATTACTTATTAGTCTGAAGAAAAATCATCTAACAATACATTTTGATATTTACAATGTGTAATACCTACCGGCCATGACACAGTTTATGTTAAGAAAAATAGATAATTACAATTTAAATACACGGTCTCGAAACCATATGATTGATAAAAGTATGGAAGCGTTTTTCATAATCTGTATTTGTTAAGGTGACGCATCGCGTAACTATCGTCGACAGTAGTTTTGTATTAATTGTGGTGGTTATGAGACATTTTTAAAAAGTACATCGGTGAATCCATAAGAGGAAAGTACTGAGATTTTTTTCAGAGGTTCGTGTGTAATTCTTCTTACAATTAACCATAATTCTTATTGTTACCAAAGTGGCCACTTTTAGTAATTATAAAAATTATGGTTACTCAAAGCATGAAATTATGACTTAATTTTGTCTCAAAAAATCTAAAATTAACTTTATGGGTGGATTCACCCGTGTGCTTTTTAAAAAAATGTCTCATATTCTCCACAATTAATACAAACCTACAGGGGGCGCGACGATGCGTCACCTTAAGAAGTCATGTATGGACGAAAAAATACGATTATTTAATTAAGGTGAAGGGTAGGGCTAAAAATTAAAATCGATTGGCGTCGCTAGCGTGCCTACTACCCGTAAACTACCCGTCACCTTAAGTAAATAATAGTAATGCACGCTTAGCATAAAATCCTATTTATAGTTTGTTTTTTCTTTGTATATTTTGTTTAATTATAAAATAAAAACATATTGAACATTTTTACTATTCTCCAAGTAGGTAATAGACACAATAAATATTTCTCATCTTAGCGTATAATTCCCAGTTGCGTCCAAATCTGTCGCTTCGGAGCGCGAGGTACGCTTGGACCATGATCCAGGATGCGGGAAGTCTAGTAATTACAAAGAATCGACTGCCGTCTGACCTTCGCAACCCTAATACAGGGAAAACAGACCAATTGGATCATGGTTACACATTTCAGAATCACTATGTCAAATATTTTAGGTATCACAATTTTGGAGAAACTATCCGAGACGTGCAGGTTTCCTCACGATGTTTTCCCTCATCGCGGAGTAATGGTAGAAATATGCACATTATTTTGAAAAATGCAGAGGTGCATGCTCGGATTCTTATCACGAGCCCCCGTATGAAAGGCGCGTTTTTATCCACTGAGCTACCTTCGCCCTTATAGATAATAGACACAATAAATAATATACAGCTCATTGAAAACGTTATCTAACTACTAATTAATATTACGTATTATGGGAGTATTGTTCTATTCCGTGCGACGCAGAAGCAATTGATACATGCTGTCCAAGGGCAGGTTCGTAATTACCGGTTTACATGAAACCGAGATATGGCCGCTTACAATGTGCCGATTAAGGAGGCTCAAAGTCACCCAGAGAGCAATGGAGAGGGCTATGCTCGGAGTCGCCTTGCGTGATCGTATCAGAAATGATGAGATCCGCAGGAGAACTAAGGTCTCAGACGTAGCCCAAAGGATTGCATGTCTCAAGTGGCAATGGGCAGGGCACATACTGAGGAGAACAGACGGCCGTTGGGGCGGAAAGGTCCTCGAGAGGCCACGTACAGGAAGTCGCAGCCGTGGCTGGCCACCCACATGGACCGACGATCTGGTGAAGGTCGCGCGAATACATTGGATGCGGGCGGCAAAGAACAGATCTGTGTGGAGATCATTGGGGGAGGCCTATGTCAAGCAGTGGACGTCTATTGGCTGAATGATTATGTACCGTTTAGGCATAGATGCATATAAGCACACTGCCGATTTACAATGAACTTAGGTTTATTTATAAGTTTAATCCTCGATCATATTAATATATCGATGGTTTAAGTATATAGAATAGTCAAAACAATAAACTATCGTTGCTGCTAGTAATTTAGGGTTGTTATTTACTTAAAACAAAAAAAGCGCTCCTTGATATTTTGGCGAAAGATTTTTTTTTTTTACATTATAGCGGACAAACGAGCAGACGGCACACCTGATGGAAAGTTATCACCGCCGCCCATGGACATCTGCAACACCTGAGGTATCACATTTGCGTTATAGTTTGTTTTTTTTAGTATTACTTATTATTATTAGTATTTTACATTTTCAAACAACCATTCAAGACTGTACCTACTGTACGTACAGCGGGATATATTTTTTTTAGCTAGCAAAGTTAAACACATTTTATACAGTTACACTAATTATTGAACACTAATTATTTTCACTCCCAAATTTTTAGGTAAGTAATTTAACCATAACTATTACGTCATTCCTTTGAATATCAAATAATTTAATTTGTATATGCAAAACATTTTGCTCCGTTATTCTGCGATATCAGTTCATTATTCCGCGGACCGCAATGACTAGAAAATTAGTAAAAAATGCATTTCTAATTCTTCCGCTTCAGTGATCACATCCATCACTCATTTATCATTTTAAGCAACATTGCATCGTAACGGTTGCATTATTCAGAATTACTAATAGCCGTTTCAATGACTGTTGCATCAACGGATACTGGGGTTTATTCATTAGACATAAATATTAAAGCAACGCAGAGTAATACGGTATACGACACATTTTTTTTTGTGCAATCAAAAGACCTCTCAATGATAGAAACGTCGTTGAAAGAATCACTTGATTCTCATTTAAACTACCTGAGATATCACAACTTTAAAATCACATTATTTTGGGCAAACCCAAAACGCTCCATACAAATGGCTACTTAGATGTGACGTCACACTTATGTATTTTGTATGCATTTCATTTGAATTTTGTATGGTAGCTATATCAAATGTTTCGTTTATGTCAATGGTTCTATTATAATAATTGGTGCAAATTGTATGGGTTCTTCAATGGTATAATTATTTTTGAATAATTTCATACTTCTAAAATGGACTTGCCCATGAATCTTTGAATGACCATAAAACCGGCTAGACGTTATATTTTTAATTGAGAATTTTTGCCATTGGCACATATTGACCTATATTTTGATAAAATATTTATATTTTGTAAAATCTTGAGCTTAGTCGTATACCCTATTCTTAAGAATGTTACACTTTATAAGTTCCAGTTTTTTTTGTGGATGAAAATACCGCATTGGTTGTTACTTTTTAATTGGCGTTATGTGGCGGGTCATTACATTCCTTCTAATATGGTTGAGTGAAATTATGGCTGACACATACGTCACACTTGTGAACAGGTGCCGCCTTTGGGGGCTGGTCCGCTTCGGTTTACCTCATATTAACTTTTAATTTGCTTCATTCTATTTTGTGTTGCATTAGACGGTATGACAGGATAATAAACCATTGTATAAAAAGTTGGCGACTAAAAAGAGTAACTGGCGAGTTTCTTGCCGGATTTTCTCGCCCAGAAACCACTTTTCGAGCCGGTGGTAGAAGCGCATTATGTTTATTTACTTTTTTTAGTATATTTTATGTATCAACATATATATGTATTAACATATAAATTATTACATAAGTACTTATAAATACTCTTAAATCATTCAAATGTATGACGATTTAGTAAGTGCTGTGTACAAGCCTGTGCAAATAAAGAATTATTTGATTTTGATGATTTGATTTTTTTTAGTTACACAGGTTATAACATACAAACATCCACACAGTTAAATGGCTATATTGTTGATCCTTATTTTATGGGCCGTAAGGATGAGTCGGCACGTACTAGCGACTAACGACAGCAGATGATTTAAAAGTAATATTACATTCAACAATCGTGGACCGTCGGAAACTTGGCAAACCTGTACACTATTCATTTAATGATTTTGCAGTTCTTTTAGGTCTGTTTTGTACTAGAAACTTTGGTTAAAGCCAAAAGCGGCAACTTAAGGCGTGAAAGTTTTTTTCACCATTATTAAATAAATAGCACATATGTTTTCCGAGTCTCCGCACCGGTCCGCAATTGTTTAAAAAAAACCGGTTTAGTAGTTAAGAAATTAAATCAATGGACAACATTTCATATTTTTAACATGTCCATATTGTTTTTTTATATGAAAATAGACATAAAATGAACAGACCCATATTTTTTCTTTTTTCAAAATTTGGCCATTTTAATGCATGAAATTCTTTATATTCTAAATAGACGTAAGCGCCAAATGACGTCATCGGACGGCTGAATACAGCGATATTCCTTTGCTTATCATTGTTTTAATAAAAAAAGGTACTACTGTCAAAGGTAAATAATACTAGTGTCAACATTGTCAACGTCATTCATACATTCAACGTTGACAAGTTGTCATTTTTTTTGACAGTTACATGTCATGGGTTTGGCATTTCGTAAATTTAAAACTATAATGTGCTAAGCAAAGAAATATTTTACATTCTGCCGTCCGATGACGTCATCTTACGTTTTTTAGTTTTTAATTTTTTTCTCAGTAAATAAGCAATATAAAAAATTAATAAATATATATTCGAGCAGCGGAAAAGTAAACAAAGAATTGGTATTTTTTGTTTCAGAGCTTAGCAATTTTGAAATGTTGTCCATTGGCGTCGTTAGTGCCGGGGTACCCTTCGTCTAAAGGTAACGCATCGACGAAACTAGCGCCGCCAATAGATATGTATTAATTGTAATTATGGGATATTTAAAAGAAGTATAACGGTGAATCCGTAAAGGATAGTATCAAGAATTTTTTGAGACAAAATTATGTCATAATTTCTTCCTACAAGTGACCATAATTTTTGTAATTGCTAAAAGTGGCCACTTTAGGCAATAATAAGAATTATGGTTACTTGTGCGGAAATAATATTACATAAGTAGGTAGGTACATCTTAAAAAATCTTAATACTTTCTTTATGGATTTACGGTTGTACTTTTAAAAAAAATGGCTCATAATCGCCATAATTAATACAAATCTACTGGAGGCGCTAGGTTCGACAATGCGTCACCTAAATATTATATCAAAATATATGTGCCAATAGCAAAAATTCTCAATTAAAAAAAAATAACGTCTAGCCGGTTTTATGGTCATTCAAAGATTCATTCATTTTAAAAGTATAAAATTATTAAAAAATTATTATACCATTGAATAACCCATACAATTTTACCAACTATTATAAGAACCATTCACATAAACGAAACATTTGATATAGCTACCATACAAAATTCAAATGAAATTCATACAAAATACTTGCGTATGACGTCACATCTTAGTAGCCATTTGTATGGAGCGTTTTGGGTTTGCCCAAAATAATGTGATTTTAAAGTACAAACAAGTAATTCTTTCAACGATGTTTCTATCATTGAGAGGTCTTTTGATAACAAATAAAGTCAAATACCGTATTGTGAGACTTATGTATGGTTTGGTACAGCAAGTTGGCAGCTTACCTGTTCCGATTACCCCCGGTCACCCTACAGTAGAATTAACAACAATTCAGATGCATACTCACTTGGTGAAGGTAGCATACAACACGTCGATAGGCACCCTGTAGGGCAGAGTCATCACAGAGAGGTACCTCATTGCCCTCTGCCTCATCACCCAGTTAACGATTCCGCTGTTCGCAGAGTCAATAGCGTTTTGGAATATCGTCATCACTGTGTCGGGGAGATTGTCTACCAGTGCGTCCTAAAAAATATTATTCCGTTACATTGTGTATACTCGAAACTGGAATTCAAGACCAAAAAAACTACGACAGATACGTCACTGTCAAATCTATCAATGTCACTTATGTCGTTGTCAAATCAAGTTTTCAGGTTTTGCCAACCTTTTTGTTATATGCTTCTTTCCTTAGTATTGGCTGGCATAATTTTATTCATGATAAGGATTTTCTCAAAAAATAGAAACTTAATTACAAACTTTATTTTCAAGTAAACTAATCGTCACATTTTATTTTAAAGAACTTAAACAAATTGAATTACCCATGCACACCTATGAAAGTGTGGTATATTATTAAGACAGTATGGTAAAGTTAAATAAAAACTTTGTAAATTAATTGTTTTTATTTATTTTTATCTTCGTCATCACTAATGTCAAAACCTCTGACTATGGAATCTGAGTCGGTCACTTGTATAATAAAGTTTTCCAACACTCCAGTATAATAATTCGTCCAGTTTTGCACATGTTTTACATTTTAGGCATGATTAAGCGAAATAACTCGTAAGGAAAATTGTCAAGTGATATTTTGACAAAGTGGGTAGTTAAAACGATGTAATTCAAATATTCTTATATTAATATCACTTTGCGGAACCTCACTGCACGAAACAACAACATGTTATGTTCAAATGTTGTACCAAATGTTATTATCACCTGAGGTGACACCAGCTCAATTCCAGCTTTTCTACCAAACATTACGTATATTTAATTTTTTATTAAAGCGTCTTGTATTTATGTAAAAATAAGTCAATATAATTACTTCTTTAAATTATTGAATTAAAATTACCAATAAATATATTATGTCAGTGTGTGTTTTTAGAAAATAGGTATATACTATTGTACGATCATTTTATTGCAGTGGCAACATTGTATTAGCTTTTTTGGTCTTGAATTCCAGTTTCGGGTATAGATACTGCCGCACTCAGAGAAGAATATCCACACCTGCGAGTATTTTAATACCTACGTATGAAGACTATTTTTAAATTACGCAATGAATATTAGGATAAAGGACCGTCTCTGAGTGTGGCAGTAAAAAAGTAAAGTATCAGCCATACGTACGAGTATACTGTCCCACTGCAGGGCAAAGCCTCCATCATAAGTCATCACTACTATGATGGGAATAGGTTTAATCACGCTTGCCAAATGCGGATTGGTGATCACATACCCGAGCTATGTTCGAAAAATTCGAAACATACTTTTTGCTAGACCCGGGAATCGAACCCAGGACCCCGAGATCATGGCTCGGTACTTAAACCAATAGACCAACAGGGCGTTATGTTATGTTTATGTGGCAGTAATTCCCTTAAAATCGTCTTTTTAAGACAGTTTCAAATAACTTCTGTGGTAAATAAATAATAATTTAGATATACATAATAAATAAATAAATATTTCACAACATCACATACATTGATCTGACTCCGAGATAATTAGCTCAAGCACCTGTGTTACGGATATCAGAATCAACAGCGGAATTACAAATATATACATATAATACTTTTATTTTGTAAATATATACTTATAATACATACAAACACCCAGACCAATACAAACAGACATGTTCATACACACAAATGTTTGTACTGTGCGGGGATCGAACCCGCAACCCTTGGACCAAAGGCAGCGTTCACTACCACTGTTCCAAACGGGTCGTCAAATATGTATCATAAGAATATTATTTTTAATCATTACACGATTCAAAGTGAAAAAAAAATCGTACGATTACATGTTTTTGTTACGAGATTCCTTACTTGTCTATGCGTCTTGCACTCCTCACAATCTGGATCAAAATCGTTAGTCGTATCATCTAATACATCCTGAAGTTGGAAGGTCGACTGTACCGCCAGACACCTGGTGCAAGAGATCATGTTGTTCCGCTGCAGGAAGCGGAGGGCGTCGTCGAAGCCTTGCTTGCACATATTGCTTAGGACCTCGGGCTTTGGCGGGAAGAGGATCCGCGCGAAACGGTTGATGTTCTGCTTCGATAGTTCTATGCTGGTGTTTGCTAAATTTACCTGGTGGAAGGAAGGAATATCATAGAGAAAGTCCGGTAGTAAATATTTAGGACTAGCATATGAATAATCAGTTGATCACGCACGAAGGTTTAATGGAAAAGAAATATATTATTCCGAGAGATTAAGTTAGATTGGATTATTCTTTCATAAATGTTGCAAGTGCCGCTTTTTCTCTACTGCGAACGTCTTCTGGTTCCCATGTCTCATTCTTCCATTCATTCACTCATCTTACGTTTAATTTTAACTCCCATGTCCCACATACGATATTATATATGTTGAACATACATAAGGCTGCCCCCAGGCAGCTGGTCCTTTCCTTAAACTAAATTGAGGTAATATTCAAAGTATTCACCACGGGAGGCGGCAGCCTCAAATAAAAAAATAACATACATCTAAAACATTCAGTGTTCTACAAAAATAAGATACAACTGGAGGTGTGGCTCAAATAGATAAAAAAATCATCTTCTTTTCCACAGATAAACTATTGCATGCATTAGATGCATTATATGATGCACATATAGATGCATTCAATCACTATTTATTATTACGAGTTCGTCCGACAAGACATTTGTAAAAAACAAGTATTGTACCAGATAAGAAAGTAGATACGTATTTACGCAAGTAAGAGTGCAAATTGTTTAACAAATTATGTTAAGATATATAACAAACATTGTGTGTGAAGTTCACACTCTCGGATAGGGTTGCCTAGCCTTTTATTTTTGGTTTCTCACGATGAATTGTCGTCGGCCTGAAGTGCAAAGAGCCGACTCGCTAATTCAAACGCAACCAACGTTTATCGGTGGTTATGGGGGAGCTGTGGGACTATCCCGCTGGAAGGATTTCCTGCAACCCACAACAGAATAAACCGGGGCGGGTGGGCCGAGGTTCGAGGGAGAGCCGTATGGGGCACTCTATCTTCACTCACGGCTCGCGTGCGAATGCGAAGTTTTAAATAACCTGAGTCCAGCTTTTGTATTTTTATTGGAGAGATCTTCCACAGTCCATCTAACACCAGTACAATACTTAAAAGGAAACCTAAGACACTGTTTGGTCAATAACAAAATTGTAAATAAACGTTAGTTTAATATTTTAGTTAGGAACCCTAGCGGATTGTTCGGCCACCCCGGTGACCGGTAAACATGTTTCTCGATTTACTATGATTCATTAACTGATTACTGGACATTATTTATAGGAGTGATTACAACTTGAGAAGTGCGACGATGTAAACATTTTACAGTACGAGTAGTCCGGTTCACGTATTTGTCTTAATTTTATTACAATTGATTAAAATCAAAAGGCGGCGCTACAGTACCGAACAAGCCCTCTTAAAGAATTCAATCACAGATACCAATTAAGAGAGCATTAAAACTATGTATGGCATAAATACTAACATTTGAAGTCGGAAATCTAAAATTGCTACCTTAGTACCGACTGCTATGGTCGTAGCAAAGATCGGCAACGTATCTCTGCGGTTTACGCATTACATAACAGCAATATTGCAATATTTAACATTTACACACTGAACTAGCAACCTAGTAGTACAGTTGCAATATTACATAATGGATAATAGCTGCGAAGCACCCGCGCCACCGTTGAGCTCAGCAAGATACGGATATCAACAATACCTTGGAACACGGTTTACTTTTACGAGCTCAACTGGGCGTGACTTAATAAACATTAATTAAATGTATGTAACTAATGAACGCGAGCGTAAGTAAACATACGTTGTTTCGGCAAAAATAATCATACTGCGTGTTGCATTATTAAGAGAGTGAACTATGGTATATAGGCAACAAACAATATAAAATATCGCAAAAAATAGTCCTAGATGTATAAAAAAAAACTTAAGATAAACTGACCCCAATTGTCGTGCTCGTGACATAAAACGTAGTTCTAAAACATACAACATTTTGTATGGTTTTCAAGTGATATCCGCCATGTTTTCAAAATATCACGAGCACTAGAATTGGGCTCCAGGGCTAGCATCGCTTTGTGACTTCACTGGTGCTGCGACTTGCGAGTGTTCATGAGCGGCGGCAATCGCTTAACCATCAGGTGATCCATCTGCTCGTCTGCAACCAATCACATTAAAAAAATACAAATCAAAATCATGGACTACGATGTTAATGGCTCAACTTTAGACTAAACATGTATTACTTTGATTGAACTCATAGTATGGCAACATGCCTGTTGCAATATTTTTAAATCACGCACGCGAGTTGCAAGTGCGTGGTGTTTCGATGAAATATCGAGTGGCTATAATATAATTATGTATAATTTTATGCCAGTAAAAAGTTTCCAAAGAGCGTACCTACCTTTTGGAATATATTGAGAAATATATTTGCCGTCATAATAAGGATACCATTTCTGACCTTTTTGAAAACGCAAAATTACTAGTTTCGGGTATGAACTTGCCCCATTCTCCTCCTCCTACATAGAAAGTAAAGGTGTGTCCAAACACAGCGCGCGCCCGGGTGCCGCTCGATTTTTCTTATGTGATAGGTAGGTATGAGGTAGGTAGTTTCAGACTAGCAAACCTAGTGTTACAAGGGCGCTGTCAACCTTTAGATACTCTTTTCTCCCAGAGTTGGCCTCCGGTACCTCACTCACGCAGCGAAATACAGCACAGCAGCTGCTTCACGCCGGTTTTCTGTGAGGCCGAGGTATATTCGTATGGTGAATATTTGGACCTTTCCAAATATCCAACACACATTTACCCCTTGGTCCAGCTCGGTTTGACTAAGGTATGTTTTAGTTTTGAGGCCAAATTCAGATAGGTTGTATCATAAGAGAAGAGAGCCGCGAGCTTCTTAGACCCTGCCTGCCTCCAAGTGTATCGGGTGCATAAATCTAATTATTATCACAGGATGTTTAACCATGATCTATTTGATCTGGTTCCCCAGTCTAAAGGTTGTAAAGGTTAGACGTCAGTCGCTTCATTGTCATTAGTAGACTAACCAAACCCTCTGAAACGACGGATTTGGATGCAACCAAACATGACATGCTTAGATGATACAGAACTATGATCAAATTAGAGAGCTTACTGACGAGCAACAGTATGGCAGAGACCGCTCGCGACAACGCCGACATACATTGCAGCTATTGTTAACTCGCGAATCGCGGTCGGCGCCGCATGGCAATCAGTGCCAATACGGCAGAAGATCAGTCGCGAGCGTCGCTGACACACTGTCGCTGGTCTCTATGCTTGCTTATATGACTAAACTCACGTGAAATAGCTGAGAACTCAAGTCCCTCGGGCAGATGTCGCTCTCGCCGCAGAACGGGCTGACAGTGATGGTATTTTCGTCCAGCACAGGCAGGTTGTCGCTGAACCCGCCGTCCATGTAGCGGATGCCGTGGAACCGCGGCGGGAGCAGCCCAGAGAATACTGGCACGAAGCATGACGCTAGTAGCGCCTGCGAGATAAATGTGTTAGGCTAACAAAAACTACGGTAGTTAGACATTGGCACGCGAGTGTGTGTGCTAAAGTGGAGATGGGCAGTACACCTGGCAAGGCGTAAAGATGGACTACAAGGTGGACTACAAAACTTATCGAATGGCAGCCAAGAATGGGGCGATGTCCTGTGGGTATACCACCTGCCCGATGGTCCGACGACATTGTAACGGCCAGTGGAGAAACAATGGATAAGGCTGGCAGGGGACCGAAGGGAGTGGTTTAATAAAGAAGAGGCCTATACTCGGCAATGGTTGGGTGTAAGCTGATGATGATGATGAAGAAGGAGTGGTTTCTACTCCCACCAAACTTTTATAGATTCGCGTAGTAGAAATGCCAATAGCTTATTTCACGAAGCTATTTACGACCGCGGCGGTCCTCCAGCTGCTGGAGCCGAGCCGCTGCGAACGCGTGTAGAAACCGCTTCTTGAGTACACAGCCTAAGTATTACAGGATAGTTCTGATACCTGACAAGCCCTTGTCTATCTCCAAGATTACCAATAAAAAAGAAAAGGCTTTATTTACATCTAGTCATGGAGAGCCCCATTTTCAGTAATTTGCCATTTGTAACTTATGAAATGATTATTTAATTACATTGTACACATCCAGCAAGCTATAATTTAAGTTTTTTTAAGCTATAATAAAGATATTACAAAAAAGCACTGCAAGCTATGTGCTATTTGAAAATTCAATCATTCGATTCTGCTATTTGAAATTGAATGCATTTACATACTTTCATTTTATTGCTGAAATTGTAAATGTAGGAATAATATTGTTTAAATTTATAATGGCTTGATAATTATAAAACTACTTGATACATAAAAATAAAATAAAATAAATAAATAAAACTACTTGATTAGTTTACATTATTAGAAGCTTTGGCGAGATTCAAAATTCAATTTAAGGCTAGGGAAAGATGATGATGAGAACACATGACAATACTTACTTGCAAAAGGTCCTCTCTTGTAGGGAATTCAGATACTATTACATTTTGACCATCATACACTCTCGTCAGGGATATATGAAGTTTGCCGCTGACAAGTTTGTGTACATCCTTGGGTAAGTACTTCTCCATGCCTTCGAGGAGGACATTTTGAATATTAAATGAAGGGCTAAAGGGTCCCAGGGACCCAGCCCTGGCTTCGCCTACTACTCGCAATACATCGCTTGTGAGTTCACCTAAAATAAATTCAGCATGTGAGTCTTTCATACTTCAATGTCATGTTGTAGAGAAAAAGTAAATTACATTAAAGGGAAATTAAGGACAATCTCCTCTCTCCCCATAGCTTGTATTAGAAAGCTTAATGGTATAGTAGCCTAGGAGTTGCCCATGCTTGAAAGGTTTCAGGTTTTGTGGGTGTGATGCAAGACACCTCAGGTTATAGTCATCTAACACTATTATACACAGTTATAGTATGTACACGGATTGCTCTAGTAGCAGATTAGTTGTGTGTATTTTTCTAATAGTCTGACATTAGCAAACAAGGCTTGACTCTATGTTAATATCTATGTTCATAGTTGTAATGTCTTAATTATGGTAATTAATTTTGTTGTGATGATAACCAATGAATGAAGAATATTGATCTATGAAAAAGTTTATAAAAAACCTTTAATTTAGATATCCTACATTCCATACATGTTAGAAATACTGAACCCTTATTTTAATCAACATTAAAATGATCAAACTCTTAAGTGCATCTATGTAGAGATGATTTTATTTTAACAAATTAAGATGATTCCTCATCAAAAAATTAGTTCTTGCTTGGCAATATTTACATTTACATTTACAAAATCATGTATGATGATGTCTGCAGACATCAATAATAATAACCGAAAATTTTTTCATTTATTAAAATATTATGTAGGTAATCTACTGATTTGGATCTTATCAATTATTTTCTTATTATAATTTAACCCTTGAAGAATCAAATATTGTGTTGACTGCTTGAGAACAGCCAAGTTCATTCACTGGAGATAAATAAGCTAATTACTGTTTATCTATTATAGATAGGTTTGTAGGCATCTGCTTTAACATACACAAACTTTTTGTCCAATTAGTTAAACATTTATATATAGAATGCGCCCGCGGCGTTACTCACGCAGTTTTAGTCTTTATTACAAAAGTCTTCATTCAAACTTCAAACCCGCGGAACTACCCCTTAGGGGTTGAAAGTTCAAAAGTCACTTTTTTATTCAAAACCGGTGCCCGAACATCAATTTTAAGATTCTAATTACTTTGAAACTGCCTATTTTACCCCCTTTAAGGATGATTTTCTAAAAACGTTATATGGGTTACTTTTTATTTTAAATTATTAGTCAGTATACAAATTTTCACATTTTGCGATCTTTTATTCTAACATAAAAGATCGCAGACTTTCATACAAGCTTTTAACCCACTTTTTACCCCTTTAAGGGTTGAATTTTCTAAAATCCCTTCTTAGTGCTGCTCATTTTCACTATTTAAGGAACCCGCTTCCCAAATTTCAAGTTTCTAGGGTCAGTAGTTTGGGCTGTGGGTGCATTCCTAGTCACTTAATACCTTAGTCACTCAGGTTCTCCTTTTATATTTATATATAGATTAATAAGTGTAATATTAAGCATAACTACTTCCAATTTTTTTTTATAATCAAATACTTTTAAGTATTATTTGTCCTTAAATTTTAGTTAATTAGAAGATAGATCTCTACATGTGTCAGACAATCAACACAAAATGTGCTGATCGAGTCCAAACCTTCATATGACCCTGGTTCCTATAGACCAGCAGCACTGTAACACTGATAATCCTGTTAAGCATTTTTGTCTGTTTCCTTAATTATGTTCTTAAACTTGTACCTTCCTTTTCTATATATAATATTCAGTCATAAAAAATTATGCAAAAGAGATTCCAAATGAAAACTGAAATGATTGCCATGTCATGTCACTAAGGCCCGATTTGACCAATCATTATCTGAGAATAAATCTATGGTATAAAACTGTATTACCATATAATTCATAACGTTATACCATAGATTACTCTCAGATAAAGATTAATTGAATCGGGTGCTAAGGTAAGTATAACTTATTTTACAGCTAAATAACAACTCTGAATAGTTAAAGAAAGTAAGAAGAAATGTTTATTTGAAACCAATAATTACATAATTGTATCAATAAAGCTTCAACATTTATACTACATTAAGGGCCGATTCGATCAATCTTTATCCATGGTTAAATCTATAGTATTACTTCAGATTTGTAAAGAATAACAGCATCGACAGCACTAAACCATAGATTTATCATGGATTAAGATTGGCCGAATCGGCCCTAGAACAATTTTGTATTTTTCTTATTTAACAAATTAATCTACAGTAGCCTTTACTAAATCGATTTTATTCTGGTCTGACGAGTTTATACATAGTAAATAGCTTACCTATGGGTACGTCACATAGTAAACAACAGGCGGAAAGAGCCCCGAACGAGGCTCCAGATATTTTGCCCAGTAACAAGTGGGATGCGTACTTTTTGAAACAAACGGCTACTCCCACATGGTAGATACCGAGGAAACCGCAGCCAGCGAACGACAAGTTCATTATTATTCACATGTACTTGTAGACGAAGAAATAAAAACACTGCTTCTAAACAAAATAATTCAACACGGAGCAGCGGCTAGCTCCACACTCTCACTAAGGGTTTAAAACGTTTTCAATTAATTTAAATGGAAAAGATTAGATAACAGCAATCTTTTCTAGATTACAGCTAAGCTCCTTGTCTACGAACAAATAAATTTTCATGTCAAACAATCACTGCACTTGCTTTTCCTTCCACTCGCCCGAGTTGACAGCTTGACTGACAGAAGAAAACTGGTTGACATTCTTTATATGATGACTTATATAGTGATGGCGGTCTGTACTAGCCATGTGTAACTCTTTACTTGAATGACTCAGTGATCCGACTCAGCCAAATCCGACTATTCTGAATATATGTCGTATGAAAATAAATGTCACGAGCACAAGAATTGGGGCCAGGAGCCCAATTCTCGGGCTCGTGACATATAACAGCATACGACATATATCACCAAAACATAGTTTTTTTGTATGGTTTTTAAGTGATATCCGCCATGTTTTCAAAATAGCACGAGCACGAGAATTGGGCTCATGGTTTTCAGGTGACATCCGCCATGTTGTCAAAATGTCACGAGCTTGAGAATTGGGCTCCAGGTGTTGAAATTTTTAACCAACCTCCATACTGCTTAAAACCAATTCAATATCAACCATCAGCGGAACAGAATGAACATTTGAGTAGTTAAGGCGACGGGTAGCCTAACTAGCTACACCAATCGATTTAAATTGTTAGCTACCAAACCGGATCTATTTTAAACGATTTCGGACCGACAGTCTCTAAGCGAAAATTTATACTATTTATTTAATAATCTTGCACTTTTTGATCTGTTTTGCACTCGAAATTTGGATTAAGGCCATAAGTAGCCATTTTCGGCGGTAATTCAAATTTCGAGTACAAAAGCAGACCCAAAAGTTAAGTAAAAGTATTAAATAAATAGCATGAGTGTTTTCCGAGAGGCTGTAGATCATATTGTTGGAGCTAAGAAAAAGATATCCGGTTTAGTTGCTAACTATTTAAATCAATTGGCGTCGCTGGTGTACCTTACCCGTCACCTTGAAGTTTGAATAATTCACTACATGGCGCTGTAACTGAATTCGATTTACCCAAAAAACTAAATAAAAGTTGTAAAAGACCACCACCCACTCGGGTGTGAACTATCAACCCCTTGATTCCAGACTTCGTTAATCGATTACGATCGATCGATTACGCGAAAAATTGATTCACGCCATAAGCGGACACTTTTAGCGTGAATCAATTATTCACGTACAAAAACAGATCCAACATTTGTTCATGGTTATTTAATAAATAGTACATGTGTTTGCCGAGAGGTTGTAATCCCGAAATTGTTTAAAATAGATCCAGTTTAGTAGCTAAAAATTAAAATCGATTGGCGTCGCTAGTGTGCCCTACCCGTCACCTTAAAAATGATTCCAATGAAGCGTTTCACTGTTCTTCATTTTTGCACTGATCATAGAGTACCTTTTAATAAAGGGCACTGATCCAGATGCAAATGTTCCAATCTTTTGAAAGATACGTTTTTGCCAGGTCTAGTCAGTATCGTACGTAATAAATAATAATGCAAGGCGTGTTGACTTAGGACAAAAGTGTTACTGTATGGTAACTAACGCCACCTAGTGGTCGTGGGGTTCCGGTAGATGTTACTATGCATTTTTACATCGCGCAAGCGTTTCCTATTTCCTAAACATTGACATACTATTTTATCGAAACATTTTAATTCAACATTTAAAAATCATTCATGAATTATTAAAAGAGTTCAAATATGTATGTATAATAAATAACTGTATGTCCAGCCGTGGGCGTCTATTGGCTGAAATGATGATGATGGTATAATAATTAAAAAAGTCCGTTTTCAGAAAGTATGGTGAAAATTCATATGATCCATACATTAATGTTTTATATGAAACAAATTATAAAGAATAACTGTCTTTAATATCATAATTTCGTAACAATTACAATAGGTTTCTCAAATGATTTTTGATGGATTGATTGATAACATCCTAATAATTACCAACTTAAAATATTTTTAACTTTATTGCGACATTGTCGCTTTGAGAAGTTCCTATTCAAAGCATTGTCATCATTCTGTTAATTTCACTGAAGTGCCTTCTGATCTTGGTCCGTATTACAGTCCGATCACGGTGATTTGAAACATGACAAAAGTCGGAACTAACGTTGTTTCCTTTACATGACAGTGTCAGTGCTTTTGACATTTCCCATAGAACAACATTGTACAGCGCCACCCCCATGTCAATGTCACTTAAGTGCCTTCTGGTCTTAGTCTGTGTTTTCCTATATTATTAACCCAAAACTGGAAATGAAGACCAAAAAGGCTACTACAATGTTCCCACTGGAATAAAATGATCGTACGATAGTATATATTTTCTAAAAACATACGCTGATATAATATTTATTGGTAATTTTAACTCTATAATATAAAGAAGTAGATAAACAATTTTACTAACTTATTTAACCCGAGAACTTGTTTTGATTCAATGAAAATGACATAAGTGATTTGACAGTAGTAACGTATCTGTCGTAGTTTTTTTGGTCTAGAATTCCAGTTTCGAGTATTAAAAGTACTATAAATAGTTATTATATTATTATTTAATCGTCTCCCTGACTGATTCTCGCATGTGGCCGTACTACATAACTTTTTATCTTGGTCTGTGCTACGTAACCGTTGAGTATTTCGTTTTTGAGTATATTTTTCTGTCGTTTTCCTGTAGATGGCGCTAGCACTGGCTAGCCGAATTGGTACTTGCGCGCTCAATAAAGACATCACAGAGTAATAAATATCTTATTATTATGTATAATTAATCTATCTATGGTAATAAAGTTGATTAGTTCATAGAGAAATATATTAGTTGACCCAATCTAATCTGTAAAGGTTTGTGTACATATTGTATGTATTGTGTCATTTTTTATTATTAAAAAGTGGATCAGTTTAATGCTCAAATATAAGTCATAATTTCTGCCAATTTATCAATCTTCTACTTAGTTTGTGCAATTTATCGTCTACACAATATCTTCTACTTACTTAGTTTGTGCACACAAGTAAGATGACGCGACACGCGAGAAACTGTACCGCAGGAGCTGTGTACACGTACCATGAAAAGAAGAAGGATGCTGCTGCTTCTGGCTATGGGACACAGAACGAAAGAGTCGGGAAGGACTCCGTGAAATCCTTCGATTGCTGCAGCCTGACCTTACAGCCTTGTCGAATGCCAGTCGTGACGAAGGAGGGTTATTTATTTGATAAAGAAGCTATATTAGAATACATTATCACCAAGAAAAACGATTACACTCGCAAGCTTAAACAGTATGAGAAACAGCTAAAGAAGGTAAATATTCTTATTGTGTGGACTGTTAAAACCTACGTTGAGTGATTTAATCTCCTTTCGAACTTGAAGTTGCACCGACACCAAAACAAACTATCAAAATCTGTTAACTAATTTATGATTATCATTATGTAAATTACCAAGCTCTATAAGGCTATTTATTATGTATAATATTGTCAGATTTTAGTAGCAATTGTTTTGTCACCATGAACACTACAAACTTATTAGGATTCTTAAAATAGTATTGTTACTATCAAAGTATTTTAGTACGTATTTATGTAATAATTGTATGATTTATAATAATGTACAGACAGAACCACTCAACCACCAATTCGTTAAACAGAGTCTCACCTTATTTATTAATTCATTTGGTCAATATCTATTGAGGAAATGGGGACAGTAATTATAATTCAACGTGTGTTTGTGTGGGACTTGTTACTACTGTACTGTAATGAATAAAAAGTTTTTCTTTTATATGTTAGGAAGAAACGGAGAAAGCCGAGCTTGCAGCTGCAGAGAAGGAAGCAAACTTAATCAAATTCATGAACCGGGAGAAGAATATATCAAACACAGTCAAAAGTGATGCAGGAGCGTCCACATCTTCATCAGTATCAAACCTTGCGAATGGGAAAGCAAAGGAATTGCCCAGTTTTTGGGTGCCATCACAGCTGCCAGATGCAAAGGTATCTAAAGTTGAGAAGCCAGACTCAACGGTGTACTGTCCCATAAGTGGCAAGCCACTGAAGATGAAGGACCTTGTGGAGGTCAAGTGGACTCTGGTGAATGACCCAGATGACAAAAAGTCACTGATCGCAAAAGAGAACAGATACATGTGCCCTGTCACACATGATATTCTGAGCAATGCTGTGCCATGTGCTGTAATCAGGTAACTTTTTATTATTAAGAAATATTTATTTAGTCACAGGATTAGAGATTTTTTTGCTAAGCATTTGATTTTTGACAATATCCTAGTGTGTGTGGTCCTCTGGCATGCAAATGGTGTGCTCCGTGCTATAGCAGCAAGCATACATTGCGTTTGAGTGACAATGAATGAAACAGGCTCCAGACGTGAATGCACATCCAACTATCATTCATATCATCATCATGGTCATCTACAAGTTTATAAGATTAATTGTTTCAAGACCCCTCCCACTCCTTGTCACACTTCATGTTGATCCTCTGACCATTTGATTGATGCATGTTAGTTAAATTTAAACGGAGTTACAACCAAGCTTCTGAAAGCAGCCGGCAAGCCGGTGCTGAAGGAACTTCGGCATATATTTAACTCAGTTCTTTTCTCCGGGAGAACTCCTAGGGCGTGGCAGCGGAGCTTGGTCGTATTGTTCTTCAAGAAAGGCGACAAAATTTTACTGAAGGACTATTGACCGGATTCTGACGGAGTTATAGCACCATAGACCATATTCACACAGTGAGACAGGTTATACAGAAGACCAAAGAGTATAACCAGCCCCTGTGCATGGAGTTTGTGGACTATGAAAAAGCTTTTGACTCCGTCGAGACCTGGTCTGTTCTAGAGGCCTTGCAAAGGTGCCAAGTCGATTGGCGATATATCGAGGTTTGGAGGTGTCTGTATGACGCTGCTAATATGTCCGTAGTAATCCAAAATGGCCAAACTGAACCTGTCCTGCTGCGACGTGGCACACCACGTTGTCTCACAAGACAAGGAGATGTTATATCTCCGAAACTTTTCTCCGCTGCGTTGCAGGACATGTTTGGAACGCTAAACTGGAAAAAGCGCGGAATCAATATTAATGGCGAGTACATGTCACACCTACGATTCGCAGACGACATCGTCATCTTGGCGGAAACCCTACAAGACCTACAGGAGATGGTGAGCAGCCTGGCTGAATCTTCCAAACACATCGGTCTTTGGATGAACTTGGATAAAACCAAGGTCATGTTCAACGAGCTTGTTGATCCGGGACCAGTCCCTGTTAATGGAATACCTCTCGAAGTTGTTTAGGAATATGTCTATCTAGGACAAACGCTTCAATTAGGCAGAAAAAACTTCGAGAGAGAAGCCAATAGAAGAATTCAGCTAGGCTGGGCAGCATTTGGTAAACTTCGTCAAGTCTTCTTGTCACCCATCCCTCAAAGTCTTAAGTCGAAAGTCTTCGACCAGTGCGTCCTTCCGGCCATGACTTACGGTGCCGAGACGTGGACACGCACGGCTAGACTAGTCCACCGGTTAAAAGAGCTATGGAAAGGGCTATGCTCGGAGTATCTCTGAAGGACCGCATCAGGAATGATGTAATCCGACAGAGAACCAGAGTCCCCGACATAGCCCACCGAATTAGCAAACTGAAGTGGCAGTGGGCTGGTCATATTAGCCGAAGAACTGACAGCCGTTGGAGCCGTAAAGTCCTTGAGTGGAGACCGCGACTCGGTAAGCGTAGTGTAGGTGTAGGACGCCCTGCGACAAGATGGGATGATGACATTCGAAGGCTGGCTGGTGTGGGCTGGATGAGAGTGGCCGAAAATCGGTAGCAGTGGCGTGCATTAGAGGAGACCTATGTCCAGCAGTGGACGAGTGTGGGTTGCTGATGATGATGTTAGTTAAATTTGGAAATAGACAAGTTTTTTCTTCAACAATTTAAAAGCTATAATTAAGAATGTAACCTAAAAAAATATATAAGAATGTGTTCAAATTACAGAACAACAGGAGATGTAGTCACCATGGAGTGTGTAGAGAAGATAATAAAGAAAGATTGGTTGCACCCCCTCACAGGGGATAAGCTGAAAGAAAAGGATTTAATTCCGTTACAACGGGGTGGAACTGGATACTCACTCACAAACCAGAATCTCGAGGGAAAGAATGAGAGGCCTGTCTTACAAGCATAAACATAGAGTACCTATACAAAAGTAAATACATAATTTCATAGAATAAAATTACAACGAATTTCGTAAAAATCATGAAAATATGTATAAAATCTAACTATAATAATAAAGAAATCACAGTTAAGAACCTCTTAGACTTGGCTTTGCTTAGATATTTCATTCCTTTTTATAGAGACTCAAGCAGCTCCATCGAGACTTGGCTAGTTTTTACAGGATTTTTTACCTGAATAAGGAAAAGCCAAAAAGGAAGGATTATGATTTTAGCAGTTTATGTATGTTCCCCGATTCCGCCTAAACTACCTAGCCGATTTTGATGAATGAGGTAAGGTCAGCATCAAAAGTAGCTTAACACTGTAGTACAGTCAGCATCAAAAGTAGCTTAACACTTTAGTACCATGTCAAAGTAACTGTTCTGCCTATTATAAACAGTTTCCAAGGGGTTCGTAAAAATATTACTTCGACATGGTACTAAAGTGTTAAGCCACTTTTGATGCTGACCGTACCATGTCAAAGAAACTGTTCTGCCTATAAAATTCAGTTTCTAAGGGGTACGTAAAAATGTTACTTTGACATGGTACTAAAGTGTTAAGCTACTTTTGATGCAGACCCTATCAATGGATTTCAGATTACTGTCTGCGTGTTAATAGGCTTGTAACCCTCTTATTACAAATCGCGAACTAAGGATAGGTCTGGAATAAAATTGGTGTCAGCCCCTTTTAACATTGCGTGTTGGAATGGGATGCCTTGAGCTTTAGTACGGTAATAATAAGTTTAGATCGGCTTTGGTGGCTACTCACCGAAAAATAACTCACCCAAGAATTTCAAGATTTTTTTGCTGGTCACTGTTGTAACTTAACCTAACCAATATTTTTTTGTTTTGTTGAGTTTAGAATGTATTATCATCACAAAAATATTGGTATGGTTAGGTTGCTACAGTGACCAGCAAAAAAATGTCAAAATTTCTTGGGTGAGTTGCCACCTAAGCTTTAGATCGCGATTTATAAGGTGGATATTGTTTATGATTTAAGAAAATATTAGCACGGTGGGTAGGAGGTACCTACTACACGAATAAAAGCGAAAGATTTTTTTTAATTAGGGTTCCGTACCTCAAAAGGAAAAAACGGAACCCTTATAGGATCACTTTGTTGTCCGTCTGTCCGTCCGTCCGTCTGTCAAGACCCTTTTTCTCAGGAACGCGTGGAGGTATGAAGCTGAAATTTATATCAATTATTCAGGTCTACTGTCCCTTGAAGCTGTGAAAAAATCAAACTTCTAAGCCAACGCAATCAAAAGATACAGCCGTTTATACCGCAAATTTTCGACACTTGCAAGGGAATCAAAACCTACAGGGTGTTTCCCGTGAACTCAGAATCTTGAAATTTGGTACGAAGCAACGTCTTATATTATAGATAAAGGAAAAATTACGAAAACAATAAATTTTTAGTTACATCACATAATATATATTTTTTAAATAATTTTCAACTTACTACCCATTTCCTCATAAACGCGTAGAGGTATTAAATTGAAATTCATACCAAATACTCAGGTCTATAATACCTTTAAGCTGTAACAAAATCAATCTTCTATGTCAACGCAATCAAAAGAAACAAGCAATTTGAGCTGCATATTTTGAAACTCGCAAGTACTCGCAAGGGAATCAAAACCTAAAGGGTACTTCCAGTCGACCTAGAATCTTGGAATTTGGCATGAAGCAACGTTTTATAGCACACGTAAAGGAAAAATTTCGAAAACCTTAAATTTTTAGTTACATTACAAAATATATATTTTTTAATAAATATAAACTTATTACTTTTTTCCTCATGAATGCGTAGAGCTATCAAGTTGAAATTCATATCAAATACTTAGATCTAATTGCCTTTAACCCGTGAAAAAAAAATTCTAAGTCAACGCAAAAACGCAAAACGCAAAAGTACAACCATTGATACCGCATATTTTGAAACTCGCAACTACACGCAAGGGAATTAAAACCTAAAGACCACTTCCCGTTGACATAGAATCTCGAAATTTGGTAAGAAGCAATAGCTTACAGCACAGGTAACAGAAAAATTCCGAAAAGCTTCAATGTCAAATTGATGTTGCGATAGAATTTATAAATACAACAATATTCGGCAGCAACCTCAATATGTACACTTCATCTTCTCGTCTGATTGTTGTGGGAGACTTCAATATAGATTTTAGAATGAATCCCCAAAATGGAATTTCCACATATTTTTCATCCATAAACATGTTTCCGTTAATAAACAGTAGCGCTACACGAAGTTGTACAACTATTCGTAACGTTTTTTCGAACTTCAATGTTCAATGTGGTACTATTCATACCTTTTTCAGTCACCATTTACAGGTCTGGTTCAAATTTAATACTTAATTAATATTTTTGAACCAGATTTCTAAAGTGACTAAAAAACTTAGTAAATAAATAACTTTAATAAAAGAACTTTCGCAAGTCTGCTGCAAGGCTAGTATAAGTGTTTCAGTTATATTATAGATAAATGATGTGTTAATATAAAATAAAGGATTACTTAAACGATAGAGAGATCTTTGTCTTAAATTTATGCTCCTCCATCTTTCCCCATTGTAATGTTATGAATTTCATTTTGCAATAAAAATACCATAGTTATGACTCGATTGTCGTAATGAACGAACTTTGTAAACCTTACAGGTTTGTACGGAACCCTCGGTGCGCGAGTCCGACTCGCACTTGGCCGGTTTTTTCTTATTCTATTAGATCAAGTGAATCAGGAGAAAAATCTGATACTAAAAACATAAAAATAATACTACATTCACGTGACGGTAAAATTATTTTTTATTTCTTTCTTGCTATAAGAAATATCTACTATTGTAATAGCTAAGTACTGTTAGGTACCAAAAAAGCATAGTTTGCATGTGGTTTGTACATGAAAGCCGCGCCGCGGGGCTAACCGCTTCATTTGTGAATGCATAATAAAACCAAATATTATGTATAATAATGATTTAATTTCGTTGAAAATAAAAATAGTTATCCGTATTATCTATTAATCCATTAATTAATTTTACTTAAATAACTACTATGTGTTACTAAAAGAAAATAAATCCAGTTGAAAATCAACAGTACTATTTCTAATTTCAGTCTCAGGATACGATAAGCATTCGCTGCCTAAAGACTCCAAGAAGTTCAACACTGATGAACTCTGGTTTGATATTCGGCGGTTATCACTGTCTGTCAAATGGTCACTTGTTAGATCATTACTTATAGGCAATTTATCTAAAGTATCCTCCTTAAGATGTAGTAAAGCTGGTTCAATTAGACTATTACCCCTAATAAAGCTCTCATCTAAACTATTAGTTTTCATAAAATTATCATCTGATTTTTCCATTATTGCATTCAATCCACTACATATCCAATCTTTTGTGGCTTCAAATGCGTTCAAATCGTGAGGTATTTCATGAGGGTCTTTGCACGCCATGGCTACTATATCATCCCTGAATAAACTAGTGAGATCTTCAGAGTGATCATTAGCTTCCGGCTGCATCACACATTCTTGTGGCTGTGGCTCGATTTCTTCTTCTAGAGTTTCATCTATATCTAATTTTTGTACTTCAAATTTCCCAATTTTCTCAAAGTTTATTTGGAATTTTCGGAATGTCGCCGCTGACGAAGATTTTATAGGCGACGATCTTATATCAAAATGCGCGCTGTGAAATTGCGTATGCGCTCCTTTTTCTTTTTTAATAGGTTTTCCGTTGACATTACATTGATCTTCACTCAATATAGCTTGTTCAAAACAGTCTTCACTCACTAACGGTTGTTCAATACAATCTTCAGTCACTTCATGTAAATTGTCTAATAAAGATAAAGGTTGCACATTTATTGCACTATGATCATTTGGCGTGCTCAACGTGAACTGCGCTGGAAGCACTTGTTGCTTCCTTAGGGAGGTCTATGATTGTGCTCTGATCTTCTTTATTAACTAGTTGTTGAATACAACTACTATTCACTATTTCAATATCATCTAATATATATAACGATTTGGGTTGTACATTTATTGCATTCTGATTATTTGGTTTGTTTAAATTTACTAGGTCCTCAAGTTCAATGATTGCTTCACTGTTTTCAGAAGAAAGTCTCATTTTTTTTGCCTTCGTATCTGATTTTAGATTTTTCTGCTTGCTGTTCCTTATTCTCTTATTAGCGGTTGGCCATTTGTCCACTGCATTTATTCTTGCACAATCTTCAGTTCCATTATCGCCATTCGCTATTTCCTCGTTGTGTTTTGAAAGCCAAAGTTGTGAAGGTTTGTTCAAGTTTGAACTGAACTGATTTTTTGGTGGAGGTGGATTGTGCCTGCAGTTTCCATCCTTATCTTTAACACAAGTGAGCGCGTCAGTGTTAAGATTGTATTTTCCAGGGTTCATACCAAATAACCTGAAATGAATGAATCCGGTTTGAATGAACAAAATTATAATAACCCGCCCCCACTTCGTTTCGGGACATTCGTTTCAAAAAGTATCAATAGATGGCACTGGGCGTTAGGGCGAGGCGCGGCCTTCGATCCGCTGACCCCACCTCTACTGGACGGCGGATCACCGTCTCCACGACACTTACGACCATTATCACCGTTACCACCACTGCCATCACACATACTAGGCATACAACGGCACACTACAGGCCCCCACCCCACCTCAGGCCCATACACCTCCGCATCCCCCCCGCCCTCGCCCCTGCCCCCGACCACGACTACGAATCCTGCCCGCCCAGCAGGAAACGGAAGACGACGGCCAGCAATGGCTTGACGGGCTGAGAGTCCGACTGAGGGAGATGTACAAAATACATAGACGCTTAAAAAAAAATAAAGAAAAACCTGCACCAACAGTCGCCAAAAGAGCGCGCTGAGCACATCTCCCTCGAGACTGACTGATCACAGAGATTACTCCCTTCCCCCTCCCAGACAAACTAGCGCGACAGGGCCGCTGGCAGGCCCCAACCGGGGTCGAAGACCGTCCCAACTGCGCAGTGTCCGGAGGTCTCCTAGTAGAGGAACGAGTACACCGCGGCCAGAAAGGCGCGAGATGTAGCCCGGTTTACACTGAAACCCGAACCGCATTAAGTGCGAAGAATACAGTACCGCAACCGCTATGTCCCTGCATTTTAAATCTCTAATATCTTTTCTATGTATTTAATCAACATACGTGTGGCGTCATATGCTTGTATTTTGTATTGAATTTTGTTTATATCAAATATTTTGTTTAAAGGGTTTTATTATAAGTAATAGTTGGTTCAAATTATATGGGTTATTCAATGATATAATTATTTTTAGAAAATAGACTTGCCCATGAATCTTTGAATGATCAATTGATCATAAAACCAGCTAGACTTTATATTTTTAACTGAAAATATATTTTGCTATCTGTACTTACCTAAATTATGATAAAATGTTAATATTTTTTACCAGCTTGATATTAGTAAAATACTATCCACCAGTGATACCAGGGCCTCGGAGAAAACCGGTGTGAAGCCTGCGGTGTGTTCTGCCGAGGGAGTGAGGGCAAAGGAGGCCCAATCCGGGAAGGAGAGTTTCAAGGACCAACCAGGTGATCAGTCTGCGAAAATTGATTCAATTGCTAGAAATTAAAGCTCTGGTTTCTTACCGGCCAATATCGTCATTGATTGTGCAGGACTTTCCAACGCTCCCATCAATTTTCTTCATCAGGCACGGCAGCAGTGATCTCAGTTTTTCAATAAGTTGTTCCAGCTGCTGAATGAATATGTTGGTCCGATCTTCTTCTGATCCGCTCTTGATGATTGCCAGTAAACAGTGGAAGAGATTTGAATGAACTTTGGCTGGTAGATGCGTTGGCTGGTTCTCATAGTGCTTCTGAAGGCGGTAGAGACTACAGAACTCCTGTAAGTACAATAAGCTAATATTAAGCTGAAGGACGGTAAAATGAGTTTTATTTAGGTGGCAAACGAGCAGACTTACCACCTGATGGTAAACGTCAATCGTTTCCAACACTAGTGGAGTAACGAACCACCATTCGCCTTCCCCCAAATTGGGCCTCCGCTACCCTCGCTCACTCGGCTAAACAGGCGCCGTTTCACGTCAGTATTTCTGTGAGGCTCTTAGGAGCCTCACAGAACCTCCTCGACCTCCAGACCTCGTCGAGGGGTTAATTCGCAGGGAAGTATACCTCTTGCGCCCAAAAGACGCGTTTCACGCGCCGGAATATGTGAAGGGTTTGGTCTGTCCATTTCCTTTGATACGTGCACTACTGCCCTTCTAAAAAAAACAACTTTCGGATTTTTTTTATAAAAATGGAAAAATCTTTTGATTACAATACAAGTATCTTACAATTTTGATAGGGTTTTTGTGCCTCAATTTGTACCTATCAAAATTTTAAGATACGTGAATTGTAACCAAGATCTTTTTGCATTTTTCACGAAAGAGTCCCAATTTTTTTTTAGGAGGGCAGACTAGGCTATCAAGTTCGCGCGTAAACTGATGGCTTATAATGAACCTGAGACGTTACAACCCCTCCCATTCACACGCACTGTTTGACTCCTATCTTGGATGCGACAGTCAAACTACTCTAGCTATCTTTACACTGTGGAAATAGGTACAGCCGGCGTCAGTAAACCACATGACGCGTTTCTTGGCAATTAAAAAAACTTACAGTAGAGCATTGAAAGCAGGAGACAACAGCGCCTGCGGTTTTCTTTTTTGGCTTCGGTGGTGGTGGGGTATTATCAGGTACAATCTGTTTTGGAAATTTCACTTTCCGACCGCTTCTCGTCATTTTCACCTGAAATTTGTTTTTATTTTTAATTACACAATATGTATATCACATTCGCTGGGTATTTCATGCCAATATCTACCAACTACCAAAGGGAGTTCCCAGACCCATCAATAGAAGAACGATAATAGCTGTACCATCACAAACTCTGCTTTCCAAAATTTTTATACTCTATTCGGGTTCTCAGCTAAAGCTTAGGCAGTAGCGCGGTTGTAGCTTCCGTTTCCGATCTAACACATGAGATTATTTCACATTATTTACATCTAACGATATGGACTAACTCTTAAGAGTTACTTAAGTAACAAAAAGTTTATAAGTATGACAAACTCATTCACTTGGTGCATATTATAAAAAAAGTGATTGAAGAAATTTTATAGATCATTTGGCACTCGGCAAAAGTGGGAACTAATGAAAAACAGATTAAAAATATCACCGAATGTCATATTGGTCGGTCTGTATCTTAGGTCTGTATAGGTAAAGCCCATAGAATTATAAGTCTAGGGTAGAGCCGCGGCACGAAGTCATCATACATACATAGAAAAAATAAATCGAAAATGTATATGCGCATGTAATGTAAAGTGGTCAGGTTTTCGAGTTTATACGCTTGTAAAAAGTTTTTTTTTCAATTATTAAAAAAGACTTAATCCGTGTCTGTATGCTTTGACTTTTTTAAAATTAAATTTGGTCAAATTTGTTTTCTGGCTGTTTTATCACAACGGAAAGGAAGTTTTTAAGGCTTTACAAAAAATATGACTTGGATGCTTAGAAGGATTTCATTCTTCAACACCATATCTATTGTCAGATGTAACAACGCAAACTATCATATAGCGGAAACAAAGCTAAACTAACCGTGTGACTACACTTGCTCCAAAGTGAATATAAACTGTTTTGATTGGTCAAGCGCACTCCGCCCTCCGCTGATCGGGCCAAATAGAAAATAAACTTTTTTGGTAAGCACTCAGCCACCCGCGTACCGCGGACCATGCGAAAGCTGAGCTTGTAAACCTGTAGTCAATGTTGATTGATCTATATGGGCATAGTCAAATTGAGTTCTACACGAAACAATAGACATCAAAACTGTTAAATGTGTCAGTTAAAGGGTGATTCTCCGAAATTTGACCTTAAGGTTTCTTCGCGTCTGATTTCTATGGGCTCAAAAATATTGTTCAAATTAGAAGTTTATATTGAAATCAGAAGAAGTTTAAATTGAAAGAAGGGTAGGTATCTTTACGTGTACTTATTTCGATTTAAAATTCTAATTTTGAGCCAATGGAAATCAGATGTCAAGAAACTAACCAAGTGCTAAGCTAGTAAAAGGAACTTTGATCCAAATTGATCATTAACATTAATAAATTACTTTATTGGCCTGAGGGCCTACAAGGAAAACGGAATCAATTATTTTGTTTAGACGCAACCGGTATATTTCAGCCTTTATGGGATAGTTTCGTTGTGTGCCCTTTGTTAACACCATTAAAATTGGTCAATATAGTTGTTAAAACAAATGATGGCGCCACTGTCGCTTACGTCATAGGGTCTGGTAATCCCATTACTATGGGAACTGTTAGTTCCTCAAACATTAGTTAGTTGTCACTACTTTCTCTATACATTATAATGTTTTAGTAGAAAGTACCTCTGCAGCTACTGGCTCTGGATCTGGATCTTCTACAACTTTTTTGGGTTCTTTTTTGTTAGTGTTTTGCTCATCTTTTTTAATCTTATTTTTACCAACAACTGTCAAGTCTCTTGGAGACACCACTCTGGAAAAGGCAAAAGTAGTATTTTTATTTGATTTTGTATAAAACACTTTTTTTTATATGAGAGGTGGCAGACGAGCAGACGGATCACCTGATGGTAAGCAATTCCGGCGCCCATGGACACCCGCAACACCAGTGGAGTCACAAGTGCGCTGCCAACCTTTTCCCCTTCCCTCCCATTGGGCCTCCTGTAAACTCACTCACACGGCCAAACACAGCGCAGGTGCTGCTTCACGCCGGTCTTCTGTGATCTTCGCTGGTGTTTACTTTATGCATTATTCGATTTTATACAGATATTTTAAAAAACTATTTTTCTTTTAAAAATCTGTTGTGAAGTGCAGTCATGGAGTAACTTATTGAAATAATAAGAACTGCAATTAATGTATAATATAAACATATATGGAAATAAAAAAAATGTAAAGAAAACACTGATAAAATAAGAACATACTTATAAATAAAGCGGGTGTTGGTGACGGGATCGTAAGTCGGCTCCTTGGATGTTTTTTCAGGATTACTGAATATCTTCAAGGCTTGATTCACCATTTTCATTTGAGCATCGCTTAACTGATTAAGACTATAAAAAAATTTTGCTTTTATTTATGACAAAAATATAAAATTCATACTTGAAATACTTTAATTGTTTTTATTGGGATTTCCACAATTAATTCCCAAACTATTGATGTTATACAATTATAAAAAAAAACTTTTAGGCAAAAAAATCATTTAAAATTAAGTCTTAATTCTGCCCACTAACAACACCAATGCATTTTTGACACCTTGTGAACATAAGTCATAAAAATGAATAAAACTTTGGAGTGGTATACTTAAGTAATTTTTGTAGTGGTACTTCAATATAAATAAATTAATTACTAGTTTTACGATTGCATTGCTAAATGTGACATAAACATCATGTAATTCAATTGTAAAACTTCAAATATTGGTGCATAACAGACACAATAAGTTATTGCCAAAAGTGGCCATATAAAGCAATAAATTAGATTACAATTTTGGTTATATAAATACTATATGTACTTAAGTTTCTTAAAACTATAAATATAAGAGTTTTATCATATAAATATTTTAAAGTGTCACAATAAATAAAAATGTATTGGTGTTGCTGCACAACCGAACAAATAATAAAAGTTGATTGCCAATATAAAAAGGAAAAATAAAGCCTAAAATTACCAACCTATGGTACGTCTCTCCTAATTTAAGTAATTGCACTGATGTATGTTTTGTTGCATTTGTATTAGGATTTGGTGAACTGAAAAAGGGAATACTTTGGAAAAATCATAAGCATAAGAATCGATAAACTCATTCAACAGACATAAATATTTTCAATAAACTTACTCCTCTACTGTGACTCTTGGTCTAATCTTTGGCTTGTCACGTGTTGGTGGTCTCAATGCATTCGGGAAGTTTTTAAGCTTCACTATTTTCCTGTCGACTTCCACTTTGGGGACAGTATTACAATTTAATACATTTGTAGTGATTAGTTCCACTTTCGACGCATTGTTAACTACATTTGTTGAAACCAGTTCAACTTTGGGAATGTTGTTTACAACATTTGCCGGTAACAGTTCCACTTTGGGGACATTGTTCATTAGGTTTGTAGTGAGAAGTTCAACTTTCGGTGAACTGTTCACCATGTTTGCAGCAACGATTTCCACTTTAGGGGTTGTGTTAACCACATTGGCAGATACAATTTCCACTTTGGGCACAGGGTTCATGACATTCCCCCCACCAACTTGCTTCAATACAACATTGTTTACAGATAGGCATTGTTTATTTAGGTTAGGTTCCTGGGAACCTTTGGGCAGAAGGAAGCTAGCCAACTTTAAATTGTTCCCGACATGCTTGCTATCTTGTTTCTTCAAAATACGAGGCTTCGAAATAGTCGGAACATTGTTAACAAAATTATTTTCCAAAATACCGCTACTTTCGTAAAATCTTTTCAGGTTATCAGATACTGGTTTGGCCTCTTCGGGATTAGCCTGTGCCACAATATAAGGTCTACCCTGTAAAAAAAATATGTTTGTTAACAAAATAAAACACTGATGTCGTTGTAATGATAACGTAAACACTCAATTACCTGAATGGCGCCAGTATTTTGCACCAGATAAACGGGCGTGTATTGACAAGAGTCCACTATAATATTTTCTTGTTGTGTATTCATACTTCCTTAATTAACAATTTGTCGTTGATAATTCATCACAATTTCATCACGAAGACAGCAAATTTTGATAAATTTATTTAGGGCAAAAAATGTCTTCCACTTGTAAAAATAATTCACTGACACCACCATAGAGTACCTATAGTAAACAGGACACCACAGACCATAAAACACAATATACGGCCACAGACTAATAAAGACTGACGTCATGACATGTATTTGTTCGTCCAGAAATACTACAATTTGTATTAAGTACCTATGCTCCACACTTAGACCGCAAAATGCGCGCGATCTTTTTTTTTGCCGGTTTGATACGAGATTCTAAAACATTTTGAATGCAGTTTCATTTCTTTTTAAAAAATAATGCAATGTGACAGGTGAAAACACCTGTATTTCTCTGCTCATAGATTGAATATTTAAAAATGGCAACTTTTTCTTGGTCTGTGATGGCAACTTTTATCTATTTCCTATGTCAAACCATAGACTAACATAACCTCTTTCTTGAACCGTCAAGCTTTGTATCACAAGGTGATTAACGTGAAAATTATTATAAAAATTCTAATAAAACTGAAATAGTATGTAATACAGGCTGAATATCATGTTCAAGTTTGAATAGTTTTCTTGCACCTCAATTTTGAGCGTTATTTAGAGTACTTAGTTATAAACACTATAAAATGGTTTCGTCCACGTGTGGCGGGTGGATGTACGAGAGGATATTGTAAAAATAAAAAGTAATCCGACTTATTTCAGCCAAGATGACGAACTCCAAGGGTTACCGCCGCGGCACAAGGGACTTGTTCGCCCGCAGGTTCCGCACAAAAGGAGTCATCCCCCTGTCCACGTACATGAAAGTGTACAAAATCGGTGACATCGTTGACATCAGGGTGCGTATTTAGTTAATATTTTGGTTTCAGTAAAACTATAATACTGGTGCATTGTTATTTTAAAATAAACCAATGTATGCCGATTGCATACACACTGAATGGGCTATCATTCGGTATGTGAAGAAAGAAAGAAAGAAGAAATGTTTATTTGGAACCACTAATTGCATGAAGGTGAATAGGACAGTTCTATTTTGGCATCAAAAGTGAGACGCTCCTTTTAAACATAACCAATATTTTTAAGAATCAAGAATATTTGCTTTAGAAATCTAATCGACTTTTTAATTGTTTGATTTTTAATTTTAATCAACATTTTATCTATGAATTTTAACTATCTGGATATGAATACTAGTTCCTAATGCAATCTATGCGGACATATTTTCACAAGAAAATAATCATGATTTGATGGTAAAATGGTTGGTATACCATTACTGATTAATTGCAAGTGTGTGTCAATCCCAATGAGCAAAAATTCCGATTAGCGCATCATGCAATTCATAAGATATTTTTTACAAATTTTATTGGTAATAACTCTTAGTTCTTGTTCAGATTAATTGAAACAGTTTATTACTTGTTATTTTGAAAGAATAAGAACACAAAAAAGATTATGACTTTTACAACTTGATAATGATAGGAAACGTATGAACTGTCCTATTCCACCTTCACATACAGTCAATTTGGGTAACTTTGAAGTACCTTGTAACTTTGAAGTACCTTGTAACTTTGAATAAAACTGGTTTAAAGATTTTTTATTTTATTCCTTGGAATTCCTATACAATTTAAAACGGTATCTACGTTGAATGAATTGACCTTTACGACAAATTTACTGTACTGAATGGACTATAGAAATTTTTAATTCTGACAAAGTTACCTTTTTATTAAGTAGGCATGCAATGCATGCTTTACTCTTTTCTGACTCTCTTTAATTCCCAACCAATGAGTCATAAAATATTAAGAATAATAAAGTATTTGAAATATAAATCTCTTACTACTTTTGTTTTAAGAGAGACTTGTGAGAATTATTGAAAGGTTCCAATTATCACAGGTTTGAATTAAAAAGAGTCAACTGTATCAATTCCAATAGTTCATTTGATCTATTTTTAATTACTATTTCTCTTCTACCTTAGTCTGTGGATTAAATTATCAACACAAACAAATCAAACGTCAGCAAACAATAACAGACTTAAAAATATTGTTAATTGCTTTATTTTTCAGTACATTCTTCTTAAACGTAAAAGGGTCGTTCTTCTTTTTTATCGACAATGAGCCAAACTTACACATCAACATTTAACTTTTATATAACAGACTACAATTGATAAATTATATATCCTAAATATTCGTTAATGTACTATTTTACAGATGGACTATTACATGATCTAAAATTTAATTGATAAAGAATACTTTTTGATTAAAATGGACACCTCCGTCACGTCCCCCGAAATTAGTGCCATTTACACCTCTGTCACGCTTTATATATTTTTTTACATTGTTAAATCATGCTAAAGTACCTACGAGGTGATAAAACAATGTCATTATTTCATGTTAAATTAAGAATATCTTGATGGTGTAACGTATATTTTTTTATATAATTAATTACTTGATAAGTCACTGAGGACGGGCTTATTGTCGTAAAAAAAGAAGAACGACCCAAAACTGTTTTTTTTTAATGATAAATCAGGCTTATATAACTTGTCAACCCGCTTTCTTTAGCCCTCCTTGAATGAAATTATTTAATAATGTTTATATGCACTCGGCCGTGTGGTCCCCGGCAGAGTAGAATAGGCCACCCTCACTCTTACCAAGGTGTCGTTAAAGGCGACTAAGGTAAAGCTGCTGGCATGATCATCAGCACCCAGAGAAGGAAAACTCTGCACTTATATCAAAACCCTCGCCAACCCGTCTGCCAAGCGTGGTGAGTATGGCAATCATCCCTTATGTGATTGAGGGAGGCCCGTGCCCCAGCAGTGGGGACTAAAATGGGCTGATGATGATGATGATGAATGTTTATATTGTGTATATAATTCTTGGCCGTGTGGTCCCGGCAGAGTAGAATAGGCCACCCTCACTCTTACCGAGGTGTCGTAAAAGGCGACTAAGGTAAAGCTGCTGGCATGATCATCAGCACCCAGAGAAGAAAAACTCTGCATTTACATCAAAACCCTCGCCAACCCGTCTGCCAAGCATGGTGAGCATGGCAATTACCCCTCATGTGATTGAAGGAGGCCCGTGCCCCAGCAGTGGGGATTTAAATGGGCTGATGATGATATAATTCTTAGAGTACTTATTTTTACAAAAGTATTTCATTTACAGGGTAACGGTGCAGTTCAAAAGGGTATGCCACACAAAGTGTACCATGGTAAGACTGGTCGCGTCTACAATGTCACAGCCCACGCTCTCGGCGTGATCGTTAACAAGCGGGTGCGTGGCAGGATCATCCCCAAGCGCATCAACATCCGCATTGAGCACGTCAAGCACTCCAAGTGCAGGGAGGACTTCCTTAAGAGAGTCAAGGAGAACGAGAGGCTCCTGAAGGAAGCCAAGGCAGCCGGCAAGATCATTAAGCTGAAGAGACAGCCTGAGCCACCCAAAGCTGCACATATTGTCAGTGGAGCCGAGAAACCAATGTTGCTGGCTCCTATCCCATACGAATTCGTAGCGTAGTGACACAATAAAACTATTTCTAAGCAATGATGTTTTTATTTTTATTTCCAATCAAAAAAGCCTTGTAGGGGTTAAATGAGAGATGTAGTTCAGAGAAAGATCACAACGTTTTATTTTGAAATGAAATAAATTTATATTTACAATTGACTGAATTCTAAAAGTTTAATAATAATGAATTAAACAATTCTTCAATAATATAATGCCTTCTCAACTTTAACAAATGTGGCATTTTAATTTAACATGATCTATCATAGTGACTATCTTATAAATAATATAAATTACTATATAATATAATAATTAATGAAGAAACTTAACAACTAGCATCCCTAGATTGATAAAATAGTATATACCCCGTTTCAGATGATTTTTGTATATCGGAGGTTAGGCCATAGAAGTCTTCTATTGCTGACGCATCAATTTTCTGTAATTAAAAATTTTAACAATGCATATTGGAAAGGGATGACATGAGATATAATATGGTAATCATACCTTTAGATCGCAATTTGTAATAAGGTGGTTTGTATTGTAGGTAGTATGTACAACCACACATCAAAGTAAACAAGACTGTCAAATTTCTTCAGTCAATTCTCACCTTGAATATTAAATGTGTTCGATTTAATATCAATTGAGGAATTTTGACAGATTGTAGTAACCTGATGTGGCTGACTGTACCTAGATAATTAAGAGCCCTTTTACAGTTCAGTGGCGCCACCAAGAGATAATAAATGAGAAATTGAGCAAGACAAAAAAAAAGGATTTGTGATTTTGATGTATGTTATCATGAAGAACCATAAGGGTCTCCATATTAGTTAGTGATTTTCATGTCACTCATTCCTTATTCTTGTCCATTCTCGTTACGCCACACATCCATCTTAACATTCTCATGCAATCGTCTCTCATCCGTCTTCTTATCGGCATATCATTCTGATCCATACAGGGCAACAGGTCCAGGTCTGCAGATGATTGTGATGTCATAAATGGCGTGTCCTTTTTATTTTAAATGTCTTGATCAATTTTTCATTTATTGCCTTAATTTCATTACAATCAGTAAAAACCACTGACCCGTAAAAGGGCTCTATTATGTTTCATTAGGTAGGTACTTTGCAGGTCATAGCCAGGGCAAGGGCACCCTGACACCCTGCCCCTCCCGTGGCGCCCATGTGCTGCGCATGTTAACTTTGCAGTTCTACACAAATGCAGTGCCACTTCATGAACAGTCTTGTATGTTTAGATGCAATGCAAAAGGTACGCAGCCCAAGTTAAAAAAAATATCAACAATAGTATCGAGCGAGACAGGTAAATAGAATTGTTCGTGTCGATAGAATATTGCTTAATATTGAAGAGTGTTTCATGGGACAAAATGGGGGGGGGGGGGGGGGGGGGGGGTGTTGCCTGGGGCGGCGGCAATCGCCTACCATCGGGTGTTCCATCTGCTAATCTGCCACATATAAGCTATCAAATAAAAATCGACTCACATCGACCATATCGTCGTCGAACAGCAGCCAGAAGCCGTGGCTCTTGACGATGCTGATGTAGTGGCCGCGGTTGGGCCCGGAGCCGCAGTGCACGACCACGGCCACCAGGTCGTACAGCCGGTCCGGGTTCACGGCGTCGTCGGACTGCAAGCACGCAACAGTCTACATCTGGATGTTTTCTCCGCCCACGTCATTAACGTCAAAGACTTATTTAAAATTCGATTTATAGGACTAAACACATATATATCGAGAGCGACCACCAACACTACTACTTATCTGAACTTTTTTTTTTTGTTCTCCCAGGGGAAATGCGTTACGCATACGGACTCCCCCCGCATGATGGCGGGGGTCTACCGACTAAAATCCCTGGGCACCCTCTCATCGTCCATAGTGGGGGGTCGTGGTGACGGGCACGAAGCCATGTTCACGACCCCCCGGACGGAGCCCGCCTACACGGCGGGCAGGACGCTGCCCCCCCCCCCGGGCGGGCTGGGGGGGGGGCGTTAGGGTCAGCCGAGGGTGAGCAGCCGTCCCTAACGAGCACTGGAGGTGACCGGTGCAATGCCGGCGCGGGTACCCCAGTACCGTGCGCCGGCTGGCCACCTCCAAGGAGAGGAAGGAGACGCGCATATGTCGGCGTCTCCGACCCCTCCTCGCTCTTCGGAGCGCGTCGGCGGAAGGATCTTCCTCCCGCGCGCGCTCCGCCGCTTCCTTTCCAGCTACCACCTCCTCACAGAAGGTGGCGAAGGCCTTCCAGGCCTCTTCCCCTGCCAGTATAGCTTCCACTATACTGCCAAGGGAGAGGTTCTGGCCGACCTTCGCCACCAGTGCCTGGCGCTGCTGGTCCCACGACGGGACAATACGCGAGTGTATGATCCGCCGTGTCATCAGCAGCGCCGCACTCGTGGCAGGAAGGAGCCCCCTCTCGGCGGATGCGATGCAGGTAATGACCAAAGCAGCCATGCCCGGTCATCACCTGCACCATCCTATAGGTGAGGGAGCCATGCGGCCGCTCGAGCCACCGGTCAAGTACTGGGGCGAGCGCGTCCGATATAATATCCGGCGATTAAACTCAGACCGCCTGAGGTCCGAGGCCCAGAGAGTAACCATGTCGTCATGGCACTCTTCTCTCACCGCCTCCCGCTCTCGGGGGCAAAAGCTTTCGCCCCTCTCTTTTTTGTTGGCCGACCATTTATATATGGCCTCCAACACCTCCGCCTCCAGCTCCCAAGGAGCGTCTCCCGCAAGCGCGCAGGCCGCAGAGAATCCCACCGTACGGTACGATCTCACGGCCCGATCTGAACTATACTATGTCCATCCAACTTGCCATCACGACTCATCGACATCTACGTATTGTGCGGGACGTATTTGAAATGCGGCCTTATGATTATTGCGCTAAAGCGGGTATTGATGGAGTGAGACTCGTGCCTAACTAGGATTCACCGGGCACATTACGCGCGGGTTCGTTTATTTGTATACGGGCCCCAACTTATTGAGAAAACCAGCTGCTATGTTTGGTTTTGGTCTTGGGTAACTAAATATTCAATACGTACTTAAGTAATTTAAAGCATGTCTGTTTTTTCTATATGGGGGTCTAGGAATCTTTTGGATTTCTGATTTACTCCATATTACCTAATAAAAAAAATAATTATTGTTTGTATTTGCCTGATCTATTGTTTTGAATTATATTCATTTATTACTTGTAACTTATGAAATGAATTTATAGTTCATGATGAAATGTATATTTTAATAGAACTGCTTGTATAATTTTAATGAAATTAATCCATACTAATCCATACTAATATTATAAATGCGAAAGTAACTCTGTCTGTCTGTCTGTCTGCTACTCTTTCACGCCAAAACTACTCAACGGATTTAAATGAAATTTGGTATACAGATAATCTAGACCCTGAGAAAGAACATAGGCTACTTTTTATTGCGAAAAGGGGGTTGTAAGGGGTTGAAAGGGGGGTAAAAAGTTACTTTTCCACGCGGACGGAGTCGCGGGCGGCCGCTAGTTTATAATAATTCTATAAGTAATTTACTAGAATACATGTGTTATATGTCTGTTTTATGCACCAGAGGAACAAGCAAATTTTTAATTCAAATTGTAAATGTCTCATTTTAAGTGCAACTTTTGTAGTTTTTTATGAGAATAAAAAAATCTTAAAACCTAAATAAATTAAAGTAACTAGAGCTGTCATTCGACCTTACGCCGCCTGTACGATTATTTATTCTCCAAAAAAAATGCATAAGGATATTAACCAACATTGATCAAATGGAATCATGTAGACCACTCTTCATCAAACACAAGATATTAACATTAACATCCATCTACATTCTTGAATCCTGCAAATTTGTTAAAAAACATCCTAGTTTATATTCACCAGAAAAGAAAATAAGACGAAACAACAGATATCAAAACAAGCTTAAAATACCCTTTTCTTATTTGAAATTTGTGACATCTAGTCCCCATTATATGACAATTAAAATATACAACCATGTTCCTAATTCTATTAAAGACTCAGATAATTTAAACCTTTTTAACAAAAGGCTTAAAAAAATTCTAATAAATAAGTGTTATTATAGCTTGCAAGATTTTTTTGATGATAAAATGTTTGAAATGTGATGCATCAATATAATAATAATATAGTTATAAATATGTATTAATAATTTAAGTAATTAATAATATAATGTTAAAATGAGGAAAATTTGATGAAAATGTAATAATTTTAGTAGTTATGTATAATTTTATTAGTAGTAAGCCCTCTTTCATGACTTGCTGTGCCCCCCCAGGGCGTCACATGTATACCTTATAAGTTTATGTACCACCTTGTCTTGTAATGTGATATGCAATAAATAATTTGAATTTGAATTTGTACTCCCGAAACCTTACCTATACCGTAACTAAATGTTAACTTTGTTGAAATTCTAAAATAACAATATAATAAAAAAAGTAAGTAAGAAAGTCTACTAATTGTCAAAGCTAAAATTAGGATCAAATGTCTGCATATAAACAGTTTAAAAATTTAAGAACCGCCTATTTAGGCCTTAGGTTGTCCATTAATCTCGCGCCCGCATAATACAAAAACCTACTCTTGATACCGGCGTTAATCCTAAACTAGCAAGTTCCTGATTATTACGGAATCTGTAAGTTCTTCAGGGACAAGCTGTCATTGTTATTGAATCGATATTTTGAGGTTATTATTTTAGTACCTACTCATTTTAAACTAGGGGTCCGGGTGGTTTAACTTGAGTACTTATTATAGTTGATAGGTATACTAAGTAATGTTAAACTTAGTTTTGTAATAATGTACATATTAGTTCATCAGTTATTCCCAGTATTAATCTCGCTACTTATATTAAACCACGTTTTGGAATAAGAGGGGTGAGGTTCAAAAGGGGAGGTGGCGGGGGTCACTAAATATCACCGGGGGTTTCAGGAAATATCACGTGTATTTATTTTAGATCTTTTTACTAACTTGCCAAATTGCAATGGGTACTAATTAAACAAGCTTCTTTTTAATAGCATTATTCGCCTCAGAAAATATATGTTACCTTCTAAATTACTAAGTCGGCCACAACCAATGCGCGTCTTAATAATAGTATCTCAGACACTAGTTATCTTATATGTAAGCCACTGTAAATATAACTCAGCATAGTGGTTATTTTTTAGCATCTAAATTTGTGGTATGCATTTAAATAGGAAGCTTCTAAAGTATTAATATATGACACCAAAATAGTAAGAATATTAGCCTCTAATTGCATAATTTAGTATGAATAAAATGTAACTCATCCTACATTAATCGATTGTTAAATGTACCTAAAATTGTCATCAAATAGTATAATTAAAGCCACTACATATTATTATTATGTATTACACATGAACTATAAAGGACAGTCAGCTAGAGCGATGGTAGCCTAGTGGTCTAGAACGCGCCCTCCATGCGGAGGGTCGATTTCTCTAGATTTTTCAAATCTATGTGCATATTTCTATATTTACCTCGGCGGTGAAGGAAAACATCGTGAGGAAACCTGCTCGTTTGGGATAGTTTCAGAAGCGTGTAACCATGATTCAGTTGGTCTTGTTCCTCTGTCAAAGGGTTGCGAAGGTCAGACGGCAGTCGCTTCATTGTAATTACCAAGCTCCCCAAATCATGAATCATGATCAAAGCGTACCCTGGGCTCCAAAGCCCAGCTTTGGACTCAACCGGGAATTATACGCAAATATGAAGAAGAAGAAGAACTATTAAGGACAGTCATAGTAAAACCATTTATTTATGCAAATCAATTTGTGTATTAATATGTGTAACAAGTACAATCATTTATAGAAAAGTAATTAATAAACATTAACACGTATAATTACGTGATTAAAAGAAAAAGAAAATAAGGGCAGGCGGGCGGGCGCTTCGGCACAAGTATCGAATCTCTCTGATTGGTGCAAATGGCCGGTTGCTGTCATGTCGCGCACTCGCGCCAAATCGTACAGTGGCTATTTTCACGATAAAAGAATATGAAGTATTATTTTACATGTTAAGTTATAATATATGATGTTGAGTATTGAAGCTTGAATACATAATTTTTGAGGAGCTTGTATTGAAGCTGTAAAACGTAATATGGTGATGAGTTACAAATTTCGTGGCTGAGTTAGTAAATTAGTTTGCAATGTATAAATCAGAAGGACAAGGAAAATTAATTGTTGATATTGACTTGACGCTTTCTTTAACATTTTAGTTGGCGTTGTAAAGAAGATGAATCAGTTAATTAAAGGCTATGTCAATTTCCCGGTGCTTAGTTAGTAAATTAGAAGTTTGCGCGCGTGGCCAAATAAAAATTCTGTGGCCTTGTTTATTATTTCTCAATTGCAATTACAAAACTTATCTATGTGGATACGGGCGGAGTCTGGAAGTTGGCGGTCTCGGATAGCACGTTAAGCTGTTGATCCTGCACCCGATCCCTCTCTGGTCGTGTCACATTAGTGTCCCATTGGAATATGAGGGTAAGGGAGTAGAGAGTGCACTTGTGTTTGCGCACACACTTGAGCACCATAATATATCCTGCGTACGTGGCTGATCGTTGAGATTGGCCGCCGTAGCCGTAAACGGTTGGAGGTTATTTTTTAAACTTATCTTTATCAAGTAAAAAAAAAAAGTTGCTCAAAACATTACGTGATTAATGGACGGCCTCTCTACATAAAAGCATCCAATCAAGTATTATAAAAAGTTTTATTATTGCACCAAGACTTCAGCTTTCAGACTTTAACTTACCGTGTTGAAGAGCCGCAGTTCTAATGGGAAGACGACTCGGTGTGACACTTTGATGTGGCGGTTGTACTGCTCCATATACTTGAACCTATGAACAAACATTGCACATTAAAAACACCATAGTTACATTTACATGTTATATTACGTTACATTATGCGGCGACCTGAATGGAACAGTGGTAGTGAATGCTGCCTCTGATACAAGGGTTGCGGGTTCGATCCCCGCACAGCACAAAAATTTGTGTGCATACATGTTTGTTTGTATTGGTCTGGGTGTTTGCTATGTATATATTTGTAATCCCACTTTTGATTCTGATATCCGTAACACAGGTGCTTGAGCTACCTATCTCGGAGTCAGATCAATGTATGTGATGTTGTGAAATATTTATTTATTTATTATACCCAGGGGCGTCTCTATGTGCAGGGGGCGCCGAGAGCCCCTCGCTACACACAGAGCCTCCACTGTAACGTTCCGCAAGGAGCGGGCGCAGGTACTGATGGTTCTCCTCATCTTACCGTGTGATTCCCTGTTGCGTCCAATGCTGTCGCTTCGAAGCCCGGGGTACGCTTGGACCATGATATAGGATGCGGGATGACCGATAATTACAATGAAGCGACTGCCCATAGGTAGTCGAAAATGTAAGTATTCCATTTTGTAAGAGCACTTTTAAACAAAAGGGCGGCAGGTTATTGATTTCGCCCGGGCGCTTCTTGGGCTAGATCCGCCCCTGATTCATCATCATCATCCCATTTAAGTCCCCACTGCTGGGGCACGGGCCTCCCTCAATCACATGAGGGGTAATTGCCATACTCACCACGCTTGGCAGACGAATTGGCGAGGGTTTTGATGTAAATGCAGAGTTTTCCTTCTCTGGGTGCTGATGATCATGCCAGCAGCTTTACCTTAGTCGCCTTTTACGACACCTCGGTAAGAGTGAGGGTGGCCTATTCTACTCTGCCGGGACCACACGGCGTACCGGCTGCCCCTGATTATACCATGATTATACTATACAACTATGTCCTTTGCTGGAAAGTTGTCTGGTAGAAACCGCTTCCAGCGATAGGACTGCCGAATTGTCTATTTAATTTTTTGTAATCTATGGATGTGTATATCTATGTATAAATCAATTCAGACACCGTTACAATGAGGTGAGGAGCTAGTAAGATCATTCAATTGGAATTGGAAGAGTGTTCAAACAATACTTTTTCACCTTTTAATAATAAGAGAAAGAGAGAGAGAGATACTTGCTTAGTACTATAGAGGGAGCTCTTCAACTTGCATACGCTACGAATCTTCGAAACTTTCGTGTTAGCCCTTTGCATCACTGATATTAAACATCAGGGAAAATAAAAATTATTGCGGTCGGACGGCCGGATTCTTCCGAGTAAAACGTATTTCTCCATCACACCCATTTATTTCCTTCTTTTTACCATAAAACGTAAAAAAAACCTATCAAAAACCATATAAAATTATTAAAGAAAATAGGTAAAAGGTTGGTTGTGGCCTTCGCGAACACAAATATTATATGTATTTAAATATATTATATTACGCCCAGACACTAAATATAAGTGTTCATCACATGATTCCAGGGTGGGGGGCCGAACTCGCGACCTTTTGCGAAATAAGGCTATCACTACCAAATGCACCATGCATCGGGTAAACCAAATGATAAATACCTTTTGAGATGCAAAGCGAGTATAAGCGGCAGCTTCTTGACGCGCATGCGCTTCTGCGCCTCCTGGTAGCTGCTGCAGTGGTCGCACTTGAACTTGTTGTCGTTGCACAGCGTCTCCGTGTCGCTGAAGCACTTCAGGCAGTGCGTGATGCTGGTGTTCTGGCCCACGTCCACCTACAAGTTCAATCATAAATCAATACCCGACAACATCATATAGGTACATAACTTTTTTTATATTTTCGCATTGCATTAAAATCTATAATTATTTAAAGTCACACTCATCAACCTGACCCCAAATAAGTAAGTACATTAAGCACTTGTTTTATGGGGATCAGAATGGGCATGGTATCACATTTTTAACTCATTGATATAATAAGATAAAAGTAAACTAATTAATACTGATTTGTTAAGAGAAATAAAACTCTATCCACGTTATTATAAATCGCGATCTAAAGTTATTACCATACTAACGCTCATGTCATCCTGTTCCAACACGACGATTAAAAAAGGATAGCACAAGTTTTTGTTCCGTTACTATCCTTAGTCCGCGATTTGTAATAAGTGGGTATTATTTTTCTGTAAATTTTAGAACATTCGCATTGCGTGCGTTGCATCGCTCTAACACAGAGCCCCCCAAAGTGTACGTTATTGGCCCAGGAGGACATCGCTCTGTTTTCCGCACCGCAGAATTCAAAAACTGTAATCTGTACTGTATTTTTAGGGGCTGATTTTTGGACACAAAACTGACATAATGATTACAGACACTCAGCTCTGTCTGTGTCATACTGTTTACGAAATGATGCATTCTTTAAAATCTTCTGTTTTTTTACGTGTCTATCTACTATCTATCACTATCCACACAATAAGACTAACCTGTAGATCAAAGAAATGCTCATCCTTGCTGCTGACCGTTTCGCAGTTAAGGCACCTAGTCTCACTAGTCAGGGTACCCTGGAATATCTCGTGCACCCATGTTGGCTCCGTGTTCTGTGGCAGCGTTCCATTACATGTAACATTTTCACCTGCAGTGTTCTTTTGAACTTTTAATGTGCTTTGATTTCTTTCAGCTGAAGAAAATAATAATTATTTAATAAATAAGAACAAAATATTAGTATTTTCTTTCAAGTTAGGATGCAAGGTAACATCGGAACCTGTCATTTCTGAGCACATAGTACAATGAAGCTAATGCTGTTTGACCTTTGCAACTCTTCGACAGGGGACCATATCAACCACACCATACGAGGGCTGATCCAAAAGTAATGATAATCAGATGAGATGAGATCTCATTTATCCACTAGTTCAGCATAAAAAATCATATAAATAGGACACGATTACCGGGAGGTACATTCATTTGAATACGAACAGTCGGAGACTAAACAATATCAAAACGGAGAAAAACAAAATCAGAGCTGTGATCAAGTACCTCTGTTTGAAAAAAAATTCTACCAAAGACATACACAGCGACCTAGTGGAAGCATTGGGGGACTCTGCTCCTCCATATTCCACGGTTGCGCGCTGGGCAAAGGAGTTGAAGCTGGGTAGAACATCCACAGAAGATGAACATCGCGAGGGCCGCCCATCCACGTCCCTCTCTGCAGAAAACGTCAAAAAAGTCGAAGATATCGTATTAGCAGATCGAAGAGTGACCCTAAGGCACGTGGCTGAGGTCACAGGGATCTCATATGGTAGTGTTCAAAGAATCTTTGCGAACGAACTGCATATGAAAAAGGTCTCTGCGCGTAGGGTACCGAGAATGTTAGCCGACGAGCAAAAGAAAAAACGAGTCGACATTTTGAGGGCGAATTTCGAAAAGTTCCAGACGGATCGGAAACTTTTTTTGTCTCGTTTCGTGACCATAGACGAGACCTGGATCCACCACTTTGATCTGGAAACCAAACAGCAATCGATGACTTGTAAACGAGCCTCTTTTCCGACGCCGAAGAAATTCAAAGTGTCAAGTTCGGCAGGAAAGGTTATGGCGTCCGTTGTTTGGGATGCTGAAGGAATTATTATGGTGGAATACCTAGAAAAGGGAGCCACTATTACGGGCTCTTACTACGCAGACCAAATAAGAAGATTGCGGGAAGCCATTAAAGAAAAAAGACGAGGCAAACTCCGAGCTGGAGTGTTGTTCCACCAAGACAACGCACCGACTCGCAAAGCCGCCGTCGCGATGGCTGCCATTCAAGGAACGGGGTTAGAATTGCTCGAAAACGCTTCCTATTCGCCAGACCTGGCCCTCAGCGACTTCCATCTCTTTCCTCGACTCGAGCAACACCTTCGAGGCATACAGTAAACATATTTTTCTTACAGCCAATAACGGACTTACATTTTATCAACATAACTTTTGTGAACGGTCTACAGCAAACATCACGATATCCTTACTAATATTATAAAGGCGAAAGTTTGTTTGGATGGATGTATGGATGGATGTTTGTTCCTCTTTCACGCAAAAACTACTAAACGGATTTTAATGAAACTTTACAGTAATGTAGCTTATAGATCAGAATAACACATAGGCTATAATTTATAAAGATATTGTGTGACGCAGACGAAGTCGCGGGCAAAAGCTAGTAAACAATATAATCATACAACAACAAAAATTAATTCCTTAATAAAAATAGCTGCATGCAGTGTGTGAGCATGTGTTTGTGTGTGTGTGTGTAGGTGTGTGTGTATATGTGGTCGTGTGTGTGTGTGTGTGTGTATGTGTCTGTGTTCTCTTATTATAAATCATCTTCCGTAACCTCCAGAATCTGCCGATTGAGGACGATAGCGAGGTGATAACTGTAGAGGCGTTTTTGAAGGGTCAAGGCTATTTTTTTTTTAAAAGGAATTAATACCCTTATTTTATATTGATTATTATTACTTTGGATCACCCCTCGTACATAATCATTATTTCAATAATTTTAGGTTGGGATTTTGGGAAATTATCCGAAATATTCTGGTTTCATCATAATGTTTTCCCTCAATACCAAGCTAGCAGTAGAAATACTTAATTTTGATAATATTTTTTGGAATATTGTAACTCACCTAATATAATTTCATTTATATGATTTATGAGAAAATTCAAAAATTCATGGGCATCTTGTTGCATGTAGTTATCAAATTCCTCTGAAAAATAAAGATGACTTAACAAAAAATATAATGTAACAAGTTGATAATATTATTTCTCTGTGCCTATGATGTTTAATCTGATAATATATAAACTCATGATAAACATAACAGCTGGAGGGGTTATCAAAACATTGATTATATGAACCTCTCTAACACTGTTATGAGCACTTTATATCAAAGCCAGATAATGTGGAAGATATATAAAATTTTACAGACAAGCCATCTTTATACAGTCAATACCAGATGTTCTTTTAAGATCAGGTCGGCAGTCCCACAGATGGCTAAGTTAAATCTCTGTAGTTACCAGCTGACCTGACTTGTTTATACAAGTCAGGTCAGCTGGTAACTACAGAGACGGCAATCGAGACTAAGGAGAAGCCCGGCAGTTGGTTGGATATAGCCAAGGCTTTCGATCGGGTTGGCACAAAGAGCTTCTTTCGAAACTCCCTTCCCTATGGGCTTCCGAGAAATTAATGCGATGGGTCACCAGCTTTTTAACAGACAGAAGCATGAAGGTTGTAGTCGACGGTCAATGCTCCGACTCCATGTCTGTGAATGCTGGTGTCACCCATCATTAATGTGCAGGAGGAAGTGGGTGATGCATCTTATGCCGGCCGCGCTTACATTTCTCGGGATTATTCTCATCGAGAGCCGTAATAAGCATGTATCTGCAATTTAGATGTCTCTTGAGAATATCTCAAACTGGGGAAGACTTAACTTAGTCCAATTTAACCCCAGTAAGACTCAAGTTTGTGCGTTCACTGCAAAAAAGATATCGTGGGTCATATCCCCTCATTTTCAGAGCACAGCCTTATATACCTCAGCCAGCATTAGTATACTTGGCGTCGATATATCGAGCGAAGTCTAGTTCCGTGGCCACTTAGAGGGGAAGGGTGAATTAGCTTCTAAAAAGCTCGGCGTCCTAAATAGATCGAGACGGTATTTCACTCTGGCCCATCGCCTCCAGCTGTATAAGGCGCAAATCCGGCATAATGGAATACTGCTCTCATCTTTCTCGCGTATCGGCTTTCCCCTCTGGATCGGATTCAAAGGAGAGCAACTCGAATCGTCGACTGCCAAGATATCTCTAATATGCTAGACTCCTTAGCACTGCGTAGAGATGTAGCCTCGCTATGTATACTCTACCACCTATACTATGGAGAATGCTCTGAGGAATTGTTCGGACTAATCCCTGCCGCTTCATTTCACCATCGTTCTACTCGACAACAGTTCCATTGATATGGAACATCTGGATGGTTGACAGTCTTCAACTGTGCGTTTCTCAAGAAACTTTCTGCCTCGTATGACAAAACTATGGAATGAAATCGCCTGCGGTATTTTCGGATAGGTACGACCTGCAAACCTTCAAGAAAAGAGCGTATTCCTTTTTTAAAAGGTCAGCGGCGCGCTTGTGACTCCTCTGGTATTGCAGGTGTTCATGGGCGGCAGTAGTCGCTTACCATGGTGATCAGTCTGCTCGTCTGCCACCTATCCCATAAAAAAGAAGAGGGTAGTAAATACTGAAGCAGGACAATGAAAAATAATGTAACAGTAATTCTAATGTAACTTATGATATGGTTTTACCTTTTTCTTTTCGCAGCCTAGCAATAAATTTCTTAGGTGCAATAGATCCTACTTTTTTCTTCTGTGTAGCAATACTGTAAAATAGGTCGGCGAGGCATGTTAGTAGAGTCTCCTTAGTTCTCTTGTTCTTTGCTTTGTACTCTAAGACTTTCTCTCGGAACGGCCGGCAGAAGTACAAGGCTTGTAGCACCGAATTACTATAACATGTATTCCCAAACTGAAAATTACATGAGAGGTGAAATTTTTGTCTAAACAAATTGAATATTTCTTAATCTTATTGCACTCAAAGCATTGCCAGTCAAATAAGATATTATGTCCAATCTTATAAAAAGCACTAGTATTTATTCAATGAAAACATTGGTTTGATATTCAAAATAACAAAATGTGAATAAGAAATTTAAATAAATATGATTTGCTGTTTTAGTGTTACAAGACAGGCAACAACAAATACTTGTATGCTGCTAACCTATATAGCAGCATAATTAGCATATCTTTGCAAAAATAATAAAATTTTATTGATACACACTAGGCGATATTGCAAAAATCTTTGCTTTGTCAACAAACTGCCATACCTGGACAGACTACTATTATTAATGTAACTTTTATGTAAAGACTTACATTGACTAAACCAAAATAATGCTCATTTGGAGGGAACTGCTCTGACCCGATATCTCTTTCCAACTGCGATATATTTGCGCCCTGAAAAATCATACGTTTTATAAAACACTTATAGATTTCGTGAATTAATTTATTAGATAAAAAATGCCGACTTGGATCAGATGACACCCCATCATATTGGAAATGGTGTGAAACATCTTCGACTCCAACTTCACTGAGGCTTCGTTACATGCTTTGAAAGTTAAGTACACTATTTAGTTCCAATTAACACTGAATACCGAATTAGCATGCAATTCTCACCATTCTCTGTTGGAAATTAAGGCCGAGATCCTGACATATTGACATTTGCAATCTGTTTTTAACAACTTGTATACAAAATACGTAATCTTTAAAGCGGGGTTAATATTTACAACAGCGTCGCAGTTGTTTCTAGAAACATAATATATATTTTCTATCTTGATTCAGGTAAAAATTTAGCAAGCACAACATCCGAACCGAAACCTTTCGTCGACCATACATTAGTGAAGTGACGTGACGTCAACAACAACCAACAGCATTATAGGAATACGATTACGAATGTGATTTAGTAGTGCCGATTTATGCGAATTTTTTATACCTTTGCATCCTCATCGCCATTAAATAATAAAAAAATGCTGTGTGAACTACTACTGAATGCATTTCATATGATTGCATTTTTTTAATTACTAGCAGACTCAGGAAAATTGGTCCTTGTTCAATGTTTTTTTATAATGACAAGCTTTCTAATATGAATATGAAAATCAGTGTCAAAGTCGAACCTTACTATAAGACGAAACTGCTTTTGAAGCACTTTGAGCGCTGCTGTAGCACATGAGCGATGGTAGATTAGTAGTTTAGAACGCGGATCATATACGGGGGGTCGTGGTTCTATTTTGAGCATGCACCTCTGAATTTTTCAAATCTTGTGCTTATTTCTACCCTTAGTTTGGAGGTGAGGGAAAACATCCTGAGTAAACCTGCACGTTTCAGATAGTTTCTGAAAACTGAAACCATGATTCTGTTGTTGGTCTGGTTCCCTTTTCAAAAGGTTGCGAAGGTCACACGGCAGTCGCTTCATTGTAATTACCTGACTACCCAAATTCTGAATTATGGTCTAAGTAAGCGTACCTAACCTGCCTTGGACACAACCGGGAATTACACGCTAGGATGAGAGAGAGCTTTTGAAGGCAGTTTTAATTTTTGTTGTATGAAAATATTTTATTTCTTACGCCAAAACTGCTGTTTCATACCGTTTTAGCTAACAAAGGTTTATTAAACGTAGAGTCCTTAGTTATTTTAAAAAATATAAGCGAAAGCTTTGAGCATGGAAAATACAATAAATTTGCCTATAAGTCTAACAGCCCCACTTAGAGACGTCATTTAAGCTAATGTTCATTAACTTTAGTATCGGTAGTCTTTATGCGTATCAAAATAAGTGTCAATATTTTTTCTTAAGTAGCCAACTAAGTTAATCAACGACTGTGAGTGCGGCAGTTAGAAGATAAAAAAATTAATCGATTGAAACATCGATTGATCGAGTAATAATTTATTACCACACTATGTGTCAAATTAACGTCAAAATGAGTGTTCGCGCAAGTCTATTCGAAAACTTAATTTTTTTATCAGTCAGTCTATTAATTTCACTTATTGAAGTAGTAACTAACATTTTTATATTTCACTTAATAAAACATTTGATGTTAATTCTTCATACGTTATTTTTTCGTTTAGGAAATGTATTGTCAACTAACTGTTTTTTTTTAATTGTAATTTAAGTTTTGTACCAGTATTTTTTATATTATAGTCAAAGTTTCAAACGTACTTTCATCCCGACATCTCTCCCGGCTCGGTTTATCTATCTATTCGGGAAGAAGGAAGTTTACGTGTTTTGCGTTGACGTGGCAGTTTACAGCAGGTACTACATTTACTGAAAAACCTGAAACTTGCCGGGGTTCTGAGTCAAGAGCGTTCTTCGCATATACGTTTTACAGTGGCTGTGAGGCGTACATATCCATTTTAGGTTTCTTTTGCCTATAAAGGATAACATGTTGAGAACGCTATTCGTGGCTTTGGCTGTGTCGGCGGTTTTCGCTGGGGTTCCCAGTCCGGAGGAGACTAAGAGGCTAGTAGACCACCTGTCTGACGCGGAGCACTTCAAGAACGAGCACCACAATAAGCAGTTTGACCACGACGCCTTCCTGGGTGAGGACCAGGCCAAAACATTTGACCAGCTCTCACCCGAAGAAAGTAAAAGGAGGCTTGGGTAAGTTGAGCTTTATTTAGGTTTAAGTATTCAGGTTTTAAATTTTGATTTAAGTTCAGAAGTTTTCATTAGAAATTGGCTGGTTTTGGGGACTATTCATGTGTCTGTTAAGCAAAATGTTTAATCAAGTGATATTTTTCGTTTGGAAATGGTATGATTTAAAATATACCCATTTTTTAATGAAAATGATAAACAGGTATTTAAGAATGTATAATTTAGATACCTACTTATAAAAAAATCATAAAATTGCATCATAATCTTGAACAATAACTTTATTATATCAACTGTGTAAATAAACCAAATAAAGATGTATAATATTCCACTTGAGTAAACCAATGTTCAAGGCTAGGTCTAAATTATTATTGTATCCTTTGATTTTCTATCTTTTACGGTTGTACTAATTTAATATGTAAAATTTATTGTTGTAATTTTAGTCATTAAGTAAAAGTGTTTTCGCCAAAGGTTTGGAGTTGTCAAATCCTTTATTTATAAAATGATAACAACATAAAATGTTGACCAGCTTCTCTTATGCTGTATTATTTGGTTAGCCTTGTAAATATAAGAATTGATCAGTGAGACTGTTCCACTTTTAAGGCCATAAGTAGATGTCCTGGGCAAGACATGCTCCAGTCTCCCTTATCAGGAATTTGAGTGGTGACCTTTTTTATGTATATCTCAGGCATTTGAAAAAAAAACTGCTATTTTAAGGATAGCAGTTTTTTTTTCAAATTCCTGAGATATCACAACTTTAAAATCACTTTTTTGAGCAAGCCAAAAACACTCATACAAATGGTAACACATGCATGCGACTTCAAACACACACTAAATACATCCATATTTTGTATGCATTTCTTTTGAATTTTGTTTGGTAGCTATATCAAACATTTCATTTATGGCAATTTCATTTATTATAATAGTTAGGGCAAATTGTATGGATTATCCAATGGTAGGTATAATTATTCTTTAATCATTTCATACTTTTAGATGGACTTTCTCATGAGTCTTTGAATGACCATAAAACTGCCTAGACTTTATATTTTTAACTATGATTGGTACTTATTTACCGATATTTTAGTAAAATATTAATATTTTATACAATCTCCAGATTAGTCAAATCATCATCATCATTTCAGCCAATAGAGGTCCACTGCCGGACATAGGCCTCCCCCAATGCTCTTCACACAGATTGGTCCTGTGCTGCCCGCATCCAATGGATTCCCGCGATCTTTACCAGATCGTCGGTCCACCTTGTGGGGGGCCTGCCAAGGCTGTGACTTCCTGTACGTGGCCTCCACTTGAGGACCTTTCCGCCCCAACGGCCGTCTGTTCTCTTCGCTATGTGCCCTGCCCATTGCCACTTGAGGCATGCAATCCTTTGGGCTATGTCTGTGATCTTAGTTCTCCTGCGGATCCCATCATTTCTGATACGATAATGATTAGTCAAAAACCCCATTGTTTATGATGAAACAGATATTGTGTCAGGTCTCATACTTAATAGCTTGCACTTATTTTGTTATGAATATTAGTCAACAGATAAATTAAAAATACACTATCAAATGCATTGCACCATCAAGCCAATCAAAGTCAAGGTCTCTGGATTCCATAGTATATGGGGTAATAGATTGAGATTAGGACAATGTGATTTTCACTCAATTTATTTTCTTATACAGTTGTTGTTTCACTGAAGTCAGCAGCATTTTCATACACTCTCCTGTTATCTCTTATTTCAATATCCCAGTTGCCTCTTTAAGCCAGTTGATCTAAGGAATTATCTCGCCCACACTTTGTGTGGGTGGGTAGATGCTAGGTACAATGCTGAACAGATTATCAGATCTAGTTACAAAGCAATTGGTTATTATCTTTTATCGTATGGATTAATCAGTGGGTTAGCGTGGGTGGCGCCGCCCGGGGCGGAAGACTATATTTTTGCCGTCCTCTCTTTTTCCTCGAGCTTAGATTTTGCTGCCCCCTAAATTTAAGTGCCGCCGTCTACGCTACTACCAGTGGCGTAACGGTGTCGTTGCCGGCCTCCACTCAAGGATGAAGCCTTGTTATCCCCAAAATGTTACACATATTTTTTGGGGTACCCATTGTACCATACTATTTTATTCTTATTTTCGTGTTCGAAACATTTATTCATCTTACTACTCTGTGTTTTGAGGCTCCACTGTGTGCGGTATTTCTAACATTTTGGTTCAGTAGACACGCTGCAATTGACAATATTTTTTCATGTGTGATAGGTGACAGACGAGCAGACGGATCGCCTGATGGTAAGCAATTACCGCCGCCAATAGACACCCGCGACACCAGTGGAGTCAAAAATGCGCTGCCACCCTTTAAAACCCCCTTTCCGCCGGATTGGGCCTCCGGTACCCTCACTCACGCACCGTAACACAGCACAGTGCTGCTTCACGCCGGTTTTCTGTGAGGCCGTGGAATCGCGGTCTCCGGTCGAGCCGGCCCATTTATACCGAAGCGTGGTTCTCCCACGCATACATTTTGTAATGTACTCGTTTCGCGGAACATGGAACACGTCATTCATCTCAAACTTTTATCAGTAGTTCACCGACCTGCTTATCTCTCACTGTGCACATTAGCTAATAAAAATATCTTTTTTTTTCCAGAATCATCGTGGACAGAATAGATTCCGACAAAGACGGTTTTGTGACCCTGGTAGAGCTGAAAGATTGGATTAGGTACACACAGAAGAGGTATATAGATGAAGATGTGGAGAGGCACTGGAGGCAGCACAATCCTAACAATGACGAGGCTGTGCCGTGGGAGGTAGGTTAAACAACTTGCGGTTTTTCAAATATCAAATAATTTATTCGCTATAAACAGGGTGGTTACATAAAGTAGGTATTAAACAGAAAATATTATCGTACTTATGCCTATTTAGCCTTATTTTAAGACATGCGAATAGTTAATCATAGTGATTAATAATTTAAGAAATATAAATTACCAGTTTTAATATAAGGTTGAAGGGTATTGTAGATAGCGGACTGTTTGCAGCGCCCCATACTTCAGTACCCTTACCATAAGTTTGAAAAATTGTTCTCGCTATCGAAAACTATCGCTTTGTCCCTTTCATTGTGGTGCATATGAAAGTGACAGAGCAATGAATGTATGAATGTATGAAAACATTTATTTCGACCATCATGCGGATCATATACAATAAAATACGGAATACAGATATAGATTTAACAAAAATACACATAGTCCTAATGTCAATCAAATTATATAAAATCAATTAATTAAAATTAGATGTCAATAAAATAATAAATAAAGAATTGCAATTAATGAATACATTGACATTACGAATATATCATATACAGACTTTAAAAATAAAGGTTACACAGTATCAGAACAGTATTCTGACGTCAGGTCCTGTAGTATTATTATTAGAAGGTTGCGGTGTCGCACTGCAGGGTAAAATACTCCCAACTCACGTGTTTTAGCGACTGCTATGTTACTTCGAGCCGCTGAAAAGCGACTCAAACGAGCCGTTGGGCTTTTTAAGCGTCTTCAAAAAGCGGCTCGGCATTGGGCAATTTCGAAACCGCGCGTCGATGCAGGTTGCATGTCTGAAGTGGCTCTCCTCTCTTTCTGCGTCCAGTAAAATAAGCCAGTGTAATAAAGTTATGTTGCTCTGATTTGCTCGCTCTGTGTACATTAGTTCAATTCAGGTCGCGCGTATCCGAGCTCGGCGCGCACGCTATTAAACGAATTTAGGACGAAGACAGTAAATATAATGTTACGCTATTCGTTTGTTATTTCCATATTTAAATTGATTTACTCTTCTTTCTCCTAGCGTTTTCGATGTAACGCTAGAGTAGCAGCATAGTATAACTTTTTTATGTTATAATGGAGAATGTTCACTAATTTTATATTTTAGCTTTCCCTAAACTCGGTTGAAAATAAAATCTTTTATTGAAAGAATTACTACGATACGTTGTGTAGATTCCGAGATACATAATAAAAAAAAAAAGAGTTTTACGGTGACGTCACAACAGAAGCGCGCGCCTGCGAAATTTTTATGTTCTGTAAATTTATTAATACTTTGTCTTTTTTGATGAAACAAAAACTTGTGTGTTTGTATAGATATAAGCTCTACTGGGATTATATTTTTAAGCGATTCTGTACACCTGTTAACATTCTCGATTATAATTTTTAAAGGTCATTTTAGGAAAAAATAAAAGAGTATTCATATTTTAATAATCATAGTAATTTATTCACGTGATTTGTAGAGAGAGCTTTACGTCTTATAGCATAGTAGTGATTGAGGTCATACTGTACCATGCTTAAATATACACCACCACATACAGCTTGTGTGTAAAGATGAGATTATTAACGTTTCAGACATACAGAAAGAATGTATACGGGTTCATGGACGAGATGGATGAGAAAGAGATGAGGATGCCCAACAGCGAAGGTTTCACATACTCCAATTTGCTCAAGAGGGACAGGAGGAGGTGGGCGTATGCTGGTCAGTGAAACTTAATACATATAAAAAAATCTGAATAAGTTTAGAAATACTGCGCGATTCGATTCCTGAAAGATAGTTCTATGCGCCATCCGGCCAGTTAAAGTGACGGGTAGGGCACACTAGCGACGCCAATCGATTTTAATTTTTAGCTTTTAGCACGCCAAAAGTGGCCGCTTTTGGCGTGAATCAATTTTCCGCGTACGCGTTGGACCCAAAATGTTTTCATGGTTATTTAATAAATAGTATAAGTGTTTGCCGAGAGGTTGTAAGCGCGAAATTGTTTAAAATAGATCCGGTTTAGTATCTAAAAATAAAAATGGATTTGGCGTCGCTAGTGTGCCCTACCCGTCACCTTAATTATAAACATACTGGCCGGATGTCGCGTTTGGTAGTGATGAGTACTAACGAGTGATCCTGCCAAAAGTTGTGGGTTTGATCTCCACCACAAACATTCGTGTGATGATGTTTGTGAATTTCGGTCTATTCTATTTCGGTATTATGATCCGTACGTTTTAATTTCGCACTTTGCCACTTAACTTTACGTTATTTAGCACTTAACTTTACCGTGCACTGTTTGAATTTCTACACTGGTACTTAACCTTTTTGTCCAGATGCACTATTTGATTTCTTATCGTGGAACATACAGATGAAGTGAAGATTCGCGCCACGTTATTGCCGCGTTGTGATTGCTCGTTGGTTAATCATTCATTCAATCAAAATGGCTCTGCTGATCACTGGAAATTCTCCCTGGCACCACCACTCGTCAGTAGTCCGCTGACAGTCACGATAGCCTAAAGACAATAATTTTACAGATGAGGACAAAGATGACGCACTGAACAGGACAGAGTTCGCGGCCTTCCTGCACCCCGAGGACCACACGGGCATGAGGGACATCGTAGTGCTGGAGACCTTGGAAGATGTTGACAAGGACAAGGTAACATTAACAAGGGAGAATGTTCACTTAAAATAAAATAATGAGTGAAAGAATAATATACATAGTGTAGTTTCCGAGATGTTTAATTTCAAAATAAATGCTTATTACTTTGACTTCATTACCGTAGCCCCTCAAGAGTAATTTATAATAAAAAAACTACCCATTTTGTAGAAAAATAAAAATTTATACGAATCGAGAATCCTTTTGTTTAAATCGGTTAAAAATTGCATAGATACAATAGCTCTATTGGGACAATAGTTTTAATAGATTTTGAATACCTATTAATATTCTCCATTCGGCAGCAAATGTGGATTTAATCGGAAAACTTGAGAGTCCACGCCACCAAAGAAGACCCTTGAAAATCGCGTTACAGTCGCCATCAACATACTTTGAACTTTATGTCCATAGACACAAGGTATCTGAAATGTTAGTTCCGTGTTTTGCCGCGGGACTTTTTTCGTGGCGCGGACTCTAGGCAAGTTTTTAAACCGAATATAGAATTTTCCATTTTCATTTATATGGTGCTAATGATGATGATTTTTGTTTCAGGATGGCAAAGTTTCGCTGGACGAATACATCGGCGACTTGTACAAGACCGAGGACGGGGACAGCGAGGAGGAACCGGACTGGGTCAAACAGGAGAGGGAGCAGTTCACTGGTTACAGGTACGTTCGACGAAGCCGGTGCGCCGGCGCTGGGCGGTAAGCGCTTGCGCACGCAGCGGGTGAAGCTGATCCAAAGCGCAGTGCAAGCGCTTTTTGGACTGGAACTGGAACACCGTTGCGAAAAATACAGTTTGGAATAGATAATAATTTTTAAGAAAAATGTTTATTGTTCTCATACTTCCACATCTCTTACATGGTAATGTGAGAAGCGAGATCTTGAACGAGATGTATTGTGACGCAACAAAATAATAATATTTTTACCGACTTCAAAAAAGGAGGAGGTTCTATGTTTGACTGAATGTTTCTTTTTTATTATTTTTTGTGTGTTCACCGATTTCTCCGCCAATTGTTGACCGATTAGCACAATTCTTTTTTATTTGAAAGAGCACACTTCTAAGTTGGTCCCATTTACATCGTGTCAGGATCTGATGAAGGGATCCTAAAGTAATCGAGGGCAAGAATTGGGGCTACGAAAAATGAGACATTAAAAAGCAGGAAAAAATAATTCTACGAAAAAAAAACCGCGTTCAAAAACCACGAACAAAAAGTATATAATATTTCGACTTCGGTAACACCTTTTCTCGAGTGTACTGTTAAAAAATGATATTTGAAGTTAATAAAGTGTTAAAATATTATTTTATACTTTTTAGTTCGTGGTTTTTTTAGAGAGTGAGCTACGAAATATAGCCAAGGCGACCATGGTAGAGAAAGAGAACAAGAGGGAGGGAGAGAAAGAGTGAGAAAGGCGGAGAGAGATAGGAACCAGTAGAAGAATGACAATGAAAGTAAATTGAATGAGCGTGTGAGCGTAAGGGGATTTCGAGAATGAAATAAACAAAACTTTGAACCTCGACATTGGGCGCACGACGCAGGTCACTGTCAATAGCGCTATCGGGTCTGATAAAATCTATTAATAAAGAGGTAAACCGAAAAGGCAAAAAACCACCAAGCACCATCTATCAGTAAGGTACAGTTTGTAACTAATACCTATTCCGAAATAAACGTGAGGGTGCGACGAGTTGGTAATAGACCCCGCCCCGAGACTGCGGACTGCCTCGGTGGCGCAGTGGTTAGTGGTTCGCACTTTAAAGCAACGGCTGCGCAAGAGGTCCCGGGTTCGATCCCCAGGACGTGCCGTATCTTCCGCTATATTGTATTAATCTAAGCCAAGAAATCCAAAAAAATTGTTCCGGGTTTTGCCGCCGGACTGGTTTCGTGGCGCGGACTCTAGTGTCCCGTTCCCCCGCAGGGACAGCAACAAGGACGGCTACATGGACGCGAGCGAGGTGAAGGAGTGGATCGCGCCGCCGGAGTTCGACCACGCCGAGGCCGAGGCGCGCCACCTCATCTTCGAGGCCGACGCCGACGCCGACGAGAAGCTCACCAAGCCCGAGGTAGCTAGCAGGCTCATTTTTTTTTATAAGAGATGGCAGACGAGCAGACAGATCACCTGATGGTAGTCATTTCACTTATTACTTTTTTCCTTCATCATCATCATCATTATTTCAGTCAATAGACGTACACTGCTGGACATAGGCCTCCCCCAATGTTCTCTACACAGATCGGTCCTGTGCCGTCCGCATCCAATGGATCCCCGCAACCTTCACCAGATCGTCGGTCCACCTTGTGGGGAGCGATACGGCTAGCGACTTCCTGTACGTGGCCTCTCGAGGACCCTATCGCCCCAACGGCCGTTTGTTCTCCTCGCTATGTGTCCTGCCCATTGCCAATTGGCAATTTGGGCTATGTCTGTGACCCTAGTTCCCCTGCGGATCTCATTTCTGATATGATCACGGAAAGAGACTCCGAGCATACTTTACTTTTTTCTTTAGCACTTTTTGGAGGAAGGAGATTTGGAAAAGGAGATGTAGCTTTAAAAAGCATCCAGCAAATGGTTCGGCGTTGTTCCGATAGATGTCACTATGCATTTATACATCGCGCTAGTATAGCGTGTTTCTGAATCAATAACCTCATGCCGCCTGCCCACATTAGTAATTTGATAAAAGTATGGGACACATACCAGATATCCAGAAGGAATTGGGAATGTTGTTAAATAGCAAATAAAATGAATTTTCATATTTATTTAATCATCTTCCTGACAGATTCTCGAAGATGGCCATACTAAATAGGCATTTAGAGGAAAACGACCAATACTCAATTAGTCGTTTTCCTCTATTTCAGTGTATATATAAGTTACTCTATGTAGCTAGTTACATTACATAGGGAACGCCGGACTCCTTTTTCCGCTCTTAGACTCTCTTTTGGTCCATTGTACGTCGTGTGGTAACTGTAGCGAACGTGCTCATCGACGGTGTTGCCGACTGTTGCCATCTATTTGCCATGTTGGTCAATATACAGTGCCGGGTATATCTGAACATTTACATCCTTTTATCCACGTGTTCCAATCCGTGTTCCATCCAAATGGCTGAGTCACGTGACCGACTTTGTATGAAAAGTTTAAATTTTTTCATTCTGATATCCAAAGGTGATGCAACAAATGTTGTTCATAATGGTTAGTAGAACACATGGTTAAAGGCATGTAAATGTTCACAGATACACCCTGTATAGTTACTGCACGTGCACTATTAATTCTATCAATTATTCATTGCACCTCACGAAAAATAAATAGCGGGGAGAAATTGATTTTTGATTTCAATCATAGATTGATTCATTCATTCATCTTAATTCATTCATGTTTTTCCTTTTGAGGTACAAATCATTTAAAAAACCACTATATTCCAAGTTTTCTTAGTACGGACGCCAATCTCTCACAATATAGTTATTAGAAAAAATATTGTTATAGTTTTATAATTTTAATGATTTAAGGCTATATTGTGAAAGAGAAAAAATAAATAAACTTATTATTATTATATTAATCTGTGTTAAAATAGAACTTAATGCATTAGTATGCCCATATCGGACGTAAAATAATTCAAAAAGGTAATAAGTATTATTTTGAATTCCATTAATTATAGGTGCTGGACAAATACGACCTCTTCGTGGGCTCCCAGGCCACCGACTTCGGGGAGGCCTTCGCGAGACACGACGAGTTCTAAGTGATGCGAGAAGCTGGTTTCAGTAAACTGAATTGTTGGATATAATCTTCAGCGTATGTTCGTCCACAGCTCGTAGTGAGCTGAACTAACGCCCGATACTTAAGTGCTTCTTCAATTTGAGAGCTGCTCAAACATCTGTTATCAGTCATAAAGTTAAGGACACTGTGTTAGGTGTATCGTTACGATCGATCTGATGCGATATCGTAAAAGACTGAACGACACGCCATACACTAAAAATAGTTTAGGTACTTATTCATTCTCATTGTGTCACGCTGAAGCGTACTATCACGCGACAATGTAAGAGAAAATCGAATCGAAGATCGTAAAGAGCCAATTGGGTAACACCCTTACACTGTCGATTCGTAGTTTCGATTGGTCTGAAAAGATGGCATAATGTTTTTGCAGCTCTTAAAATGAAAAGCCGTTGGAGTAGCGGTAAAAAACATGCTACCACTTATCGGCTGAATTGTAGCTGTCCACAACCAGTACAAAACATATATGTTTTCTTTAGCACAAACTCAACGACATGTGAGACTGGGAGAAAGATCTGTCGATAAACAAATTTTACTGAAAATTATTATTGGCTTAAAATATCAATAGAGAAAAATGTTACATAATGAATTAATGATCCATCCCACAATTAAACATTTGATTTTCTTAAGGTTACTGATTGTGGCGCCAGTATTCTCATACTTTTTATTTTTGTGTGGAATAAGGCAATAATGTGTGTTTAGAACGAATCAAATCGTAATCTCGTTTTTTAATCTGTTTATTCCTTATTATATTCTCAAGATAAATGTTTTTTTATTATGTATGAGTTAACTTATCAGTTTCCTCAAATCAGCTTCTTAGGTTGAAAACACAATAGTATAGAAAAGTGGCATCTCGTAAGATAAGTTTTTAATATAATTATTCATCAAACAAATTGTGAATAAAATAATTATTTTTGCAGCATTTCATATTTCCGATCACTTAATTTTTACGCATTTATTATCTGTTGCTTTTATTAGAATTATGTTATTTTAAATACATTGCTTGCCATATTTTTAAAATCTGATAATATTCTACTTAAAGTTACAATATTTTTTTTATAAGTAAGTATAGTACTTATATATTTTTATAGTAACATAATCGACATTCGCAGTTAATTTAATTATTTGATTCTGCTTTACGTTTAAGTGTAACTAGTTTCTAATAACTCAAAACCAAAGCTATCTTACAGTAATAAAACAAAATTCGTTTTAGCGGCATTCTAGTAGGAAATTAAGAAAAATAAATAATTCCAATAAATTATAATTGTGATTTAAATATTACATTTCTATTTAAACTTAATGTAATCTTTTATATACAAGGTGAGCCTAATGGCGGACCTTTGTCAAAGGCTGGGCTCGCGTGCTTTGTTTGGGTCCGCGTTTTTATTTATACAAAGCATCCTTGGCCATTTTTGACAACGGTAAAACCTCTTGAGTCTATCCAGTCTATTGTACCTAGGATTGCAATTATAATGGAAATCAATGCCTGATTGTGACTAATATCATTATAATGTATCTATTGCATTTACTATTAATTTTAAGTACCTACTTCCCGTGTTGTCTGCGATTATATTGTATTGTACCTAAAAGCAATTAACGTAGCAATAAACTTTATGATCCGTACAATGAAATACCTACTAATTGATGTAAGTTTATGAATCTTTATTTTCGTTGAATATAATAAATACTAAATCGAATTATTTTTCTTTTTTATTATATAAATGCTTGCCCTCACTTCGTCTCGGGACATAATTTTTAACATCTCTAACATGATAAATGATAGTTTCTTCTAATATTTACCCCTTTAGGTATTGAATTTTTAAAAACCCTTTCTTAGTGCGCGCCTACATGATAATAGCTATGTTCCAAATTTCATTATTTTTGATCCGGTAAACTCAAACTCTGTTGATGGATCAGACAGTCAGCCTAGTAGATATAAACTAAAAAAATAAATAAACATAATGCGTTTCTACAAGCACCGCCTCGGAAAGTTGTTTCTGGTCGAGAAGATCCGGCAAGAAATTCGCCAGTTAATCTTTTTAATCACCAAACATTCATACAATGCTGCAACCATAAAATCGTGGCTAATAGATGACGTATTAGCTAAGGTGTGACTAAGCGCGGAACATTTCGATTCCCGGTCCGGTCAATTTAGAAATTACTTTTCCTCCGGCTGCGTCATCTAGAACTTACAGCACAGGAAGCTAATATACGTAATTTACGTTTTAGTAAAAATTCGGATAGCATTAATATTTCATCGTATCGCATTATGTTATGCCAAACTTGTTACTTTCACATAAGGTATTAATTGTGACGATTATGAGACATTTAAAAAAAGTATGGTGTATGTAATGGTGAATCCAAAAAAGAAAGTATTACGATTTTTTTGAAATGTACTTTTGTAAATTATCTTCGTACAAGTAACTGCGTTATTTGTTGCCTATAGTAGCCACTTTCAGCAATTACATAAATTATGGTTACGTATGGCAAGAAATTATGACATAATTTTGTTTAAAAAAAATCTTAATACCTACTTTCCTTTATGGATTCACCGTTGTACTATACTATTAATACAAATATATTGGCGGCGCTAGTTGCGTCGATGCGTCACCTTCAGTTCGATTTGTTACTTACCTAATTTATTAACATTAGTAATAAGACCGTATAGTGGTTAAGGTGACGGGTAGGGCACACTAACGACGCCAATCGATTTTAATTTTTAGCTACTAAACCGGATCTATTTTAAACAATTTCGGGGTTACAACCTCTCGGCAAACACTTATATTATTTATTAAATAACCATGCACTAACTAAAAATAAAATCTAAAAAATAAAATCGATTGGCTTCGCTAGTCTGCCCTACCCGTCACCTTAAGAGCGGTTGAGCGGTTGTGGAGGACTTGCTCAGTGGCTTCAACCAGGTAGGAGTGATGTTCGTTTTGTGACACAAGTCGGTGCACCGTGCACCGAGCCCTGAAGCCCGGGTGACTTCGCGCCCAATGAGCGGGAAATGGCGATAAACACGATACCTTCTTGACTGTCTGCATCGTTGCAGTAGCACCGACTATGCGGCAGTAGTGGCTACCTGGACGATATCCTCGTTTATTGTGTTGGTGTTTCACTACATAAATATGAATAAGATTGCCTCGGTGGCGCAGTGGTTAGTGGGTCGCACTTTAAAGCGAGCGACGGCTGTGCAAGAGGTCCCGGGTTCGATCCCCGGGTCGGGCCAAAAATTTGTACCTAAGTTTTCGGTAAGAAATTCTAAGTGTCAATCCGTAGTCTGGAAGTTGGCGGTGTTGTACCCCAGTGCCTCGGAAAACACGTTAAGCCGTTGGTCCTGCACCCGATCCCTGTCCGGTCGTGTCACGCTGGTATCGCATCGGAATACGAGTGTAAGAGAATAGAGAGTGCACTTGTGTTTGCCCACACACTTGAGCTCTATAATATATCCTGCGTACGTGTTGATCGTTGAGATTGGTCACCGGAGCCGTAATCGGTTGGAGGATATGATACGTTAGGGCTAAGATTCTAGCCCGGAGAGCTCAGGGTTCGATTCCCAGTCGGGTCAATTTAGAAAACGAAAGCTTTTTATATTGTGCTGGGAGATGCCCCTGGCTTAGATATACAAAAATGGTCCTAGCTTGAGACTTGATCGGTGTAAAATTGTCTGGCGTATTTATACAGGGCGTCCCACGATTATGGAACATGAAAGGAAAGTACCTACCATAAATCCTTAAGTTAGCATTTTTTCGTAAAGGGAACGTAACTTTATTTTTTTTAAACATAATAAACTGCATTAATAGTTGTTTTTGGATTGTGCTTGTACTGCACGGGAATAGAATCGGAAAAAAATGACTTTTTTATTCTACCAATCGATATAGTCATTACTAACGATAAACTTTCTCAAACTGTCGTAAAAGATATCCTTAGTATCGAATATACAACAACTTCTTTATCTGGATAGAAATAAAAATATGAAGAATTGCTATTTTATTCAACCAATCGATACTTTCAGTGCTAATAACAAATGTATCAAAGAAACATTCGGTTTTCACTCGTCATTCACAAGATATCAACAACACCTTAAGTAGTTGTATGCTTTTCGATACTGTGACGAGTGTGAGACCTATGGTTTTTCAGAGAAATTTAATCTTCAGTAATGACTGTTCGATTAGCAAAATAAAAAACATTCGAATACAAGCACAATCCAAAAATACATTGAATGCAGTCTTTTTTCATGGTACTTTCCCTTTATGTCCCAGAGTCGTGGGACACCCTGTATATTAAAATTTGGTAGCAATCAATATTTAGCGTATCATAATGTCAAACTACATTATATGTATAGATATAACAGACTTTCTTTCCTCTCGCAGTGTTGCCGCGTGGACGTTTACCCGTAGCAATGAGGCTTTTCTGTTTAGTTTAGGTCTGAGTTTCTTTATGTGATAGGTGGCAGACGAGCAGACGGATCACCTGATGGTAAGAGATTGCCGCCGCCCATGGACACCCGCGACACCAGTGGAGTCACAAGTACGCTGCCAACCTTTAAACGGCCCCCGGGGGCGGTTCAGAAGGGCGCGCCCTCCTGATTGGTCTCTAATGTAGCAGAAATTATGATGCTAAAATATTTGTTAAAATAAATCTGTCCTCTTTATTAATACAAACTATTATAAAATTCTTAGAGCGGCTAACGGACTACCTAATATACTACTATACTCGCATTATAGTAGTACGATGATCATTGGTTTCACCTAGGTAAGAATACCTAACGTTTGATTTGTGACGTAAGCCGGTGCACCGCGCAACAAGTCGTGAAACCGAGCTCAATGACCGTGAAAAGGCGATAAACACCGATGACTCCTTGACTGCACCGTTGCAGTAGTGTCAACCTGGATATATCCTTATTTAATCTGTTTCATTTCATAACTGGTAAAATATGAATTACCAAATATCGGTTTCAAAACATTTTAACGTTTGTCTGGTTTAGTTGCGACTGTTGTGAGGGGCCAATTCTCTTTTGTATCTGAATATAATATTCCGATTCCGTCTTACCTAGGTATAGGTAAGACGTAGACGTACATAAAATGTGGTAGATACAGACAGCCGTGTGGCCGGATTTGTATCCGGTTACAATAAACTGTCAAAATTCCTCAATACATTATTTAATCTATTTTTTTTATATTTGTAATCAAAAGACCTCTCAATGATAGTAAAACATCGTTGAAAGAATTACTTGATTATCATTTAAACTACCTGACATACATATAACGTTAAAATCACATTATTTTGGGCAAACCCAAAACGCTCCATACAAATGGCGACTAAGATGTGACGTCACGCGCAAGTATTTTGTATGCATTTCATTTGAATTTTGTATGGTAGCTATATCAAATGTTTTTTATGTCAATGGTTTTATTATAATAGTTGGTGCAAATTGTATGGTTTATTCAATGGTGTAATTATTTTTTAATAATTACATACTTTTAAAATGAATCTTTGAATGACCATAACACCGGTTAGACGTTATATTTTTAATTGAGAATTTTTGCTATTGGCACATACTTTGATAAAATATTTATATTTTGTTAAATCTCGGGCTTAGTCAAATACCCTAATTGATATTGAACCGATCGTATTTAACATTAAGGTGAGGATCGACTGAAGAAACAACTGTAGGCAGATACCAATTTTCATTCGTGGTCTGCTGATAGAATCAATCTATGTTTTTCTTGGAAGAAACTTTATTATTCTTTTTATTTTTATATAAGTAGGTATAAGGTAGGTAGGTACTCGTAGGTGAGCCGCACATAGATATCTTAGCGTGTCAAGCCGCAACAGGCCACGGAGACCCGTGAAGTCTGATCTGAGCAAGGAGTTGTTCTGTGGATCTGAGTATTTTTGAAGAGTGGAAATACTAAATTACCTTTACATTTGAAGAATATTATGAAATGTAGTTCAATTTTCATTGACAATTTTTCACTCTATGGTAGCCGGATCTTTGTATTATAAAAATCCATCGATTTATGTAAAAATCTAATAAAAAAAATTAAAAATCCATTAGACATTTTTGTGAATACTTCACTTTTCAAGCAATCACGCAGATGCTAAATATAAGTGGCTCGTTTAGTCAGTTGTGTTATTCTAAGGCATTATGGCTTATGTTATTCTAAGTCTCAATCTAGAGAGCCAGGGAATTTATTAAAAACCATAGAGAGGCGAAAAAAGTGGCTTAGCCGTAAAGGCTGCGCGGCCCCACAAATTATTTACATAACAAATGCAAATTAGGACTCTCCAAATTTACGCGTACGAAATACGTAGCCAATATAGAGGCGTATCTTCGCCTTAACATCTGAAAGGCAAAGGAGTTCCATATTTTTGCATACTTACAATGCGACAGTAATACCTCGGTTCATATAAGAAAGGGAATTTGTATGATAATTTTCATTTTGCATTCTGTCGGTTATTCTTCTTGCGGTTGTTGTGGATAGCGCTCCGGGGAAATTCGGCGCGTTGTCGCGGTGATATTGGCGCGCGGAATTAGGTGTTGGGGCGCCTCGCACGGCGCGCGAGGCGATCGGCGGCCGGCCGCTCGACTCTCCGCATTTTTATTGTTTTCCGCTCTAGGATTACTTACTGATCGGAAAACGTGGGGGCTAATAAGCTCAAAATACGTGATTGCTTACATCAGGTTAAGCACACATAAGGTGGGCGTGGAACAAAGACAGACTTTATGAAAAGTGTGTGAGACACGATGGGATATCCCGCTGCCTAGCGCGTAGATCAAATAACTCATTGATATCAATGTCAGCAAGCTGACTTTATATAGGTATGTATTATCTATGAGCTGTCCTTTTAAGTCTTTTAATTTTCTGCAAAAAATTAATAACCTTCTTGAACATGTACAACATGACTTCAAGGATTGATTTAGTTTCATAGTAAAAATATGCATTTATGGTAAAGAAACTATTAGTTAAGAAACCTTTGGCTCAAAAACCTTTGCCTAAAAAACTTTTGGACAAGAAACCTTTGGTTAAAAAACATCCATATCATCTAATTATATTCTTTATGTCTCTATTGTATTGCTTTTGGAAGGGAAAACTATAGGTAGGTATTTTCGTTTTCCCTGTGCTGGTCATGATCATAATTAATAGCATGTCATTGCAGGTTTCGAAAATCCAACTAGCACTTTTCCAATTAATTCCTTATTTCGCGTCTACCCAGCCCTGCATATGGTGTTCACACATCCTTACCCGGGTTCTCAGACGAGCTGGCAACTCGTAAAGCATTATTTGATCGGCCGGTAATACCTCCACAGGGAGCGGTTATCGAGACAGGCCTCTCAATATACCGAGGCGGATGTCGCGATGAATTCAGAGGTCTCGAAGTGTCAAATACGGATCTTGAATGGCAAACTATTTTCGATGTGGCTTATATTTTTTGCTATTTAAGTCGAATCGTTTTTATTATGAAGTAGCTAAACTAATAGTGGTACGGTTTTTATAGTAGTTTATGTGGCTGTCACATAACGAGGGTTTTAGAAAAGAGTCTTGGCAAGTTTTTAATAGCATCCGCAAGTGTTTTAATACCAAGTTTTGTGCAGTCTCATACAATACTTTATTCATCGTGATTGATGATTTGTATTTTACTCCAAGAGTATAACTAAATGACTTAGGATCTTTTTTATTTATTTGTTTCCAAAGATACACAAAATAATCAAACTTTAAGGTCTGCCAAACTGCTTAAGCAGTTTGTCGGCAGTTCTCGTTTCATATCTATATGAAGTATATCGTCTGCTCTCTCTGCATATCTCTTCCATTTAATGAGATTGACATTATTTATTGCACAATACAAAACATCGTAGGTATATACGTCATTCAAAACAGATCACAGTATGTGAAATCAGGATGTGTTAAAACCAAAGGTCGGAATTAGGTATCAGAGTTATTTATGTACTTGCATTCAAATGTTCATATACGAGTAATATAAAAAATAAGTTTGGCATTACAGCAGTTAAAATTCAGCTCTGTAAAATAAATCACGACATTTGAGACATATCCACTTAATTCTTTCGCTATATGGAATCAGTGTATGTGCCAAAATAAGAGTACCTACCTACTTAATTCCGACCTTTGGTTATCACTGCAGGGATTTTTCTAGACAATCTTCAGGTGGAATTGCAACAAAAACAAAAGTACCTGAACAAATAATATTATTCGAGTCTCGGATAGACTAGTTAGTCTTACAAAAGCCACAGATAGCATTTCACGAGTCACAAAACTCGAGTCGAGCGATTAAATTCGCGTCCACAATGGGTGAACTTCCCTCATACAAACACAAAAGCTTTTAATCGAGGTGTTTAATTTCAAAGACGGCATATTTTTCCCGCAGTTCTCAAGTAATAAAACTTGGAAGTAATTTCTCAGGTGGCGGCCGATGCGACTCGCCGTGCGTCCGCGCCGCCCGGCGCACAATGTTCAGAGAGCCAACTTTCTAGAACATTATTAGGTACTTCAATTTAGGGCTGTAGCTGGGATGGGATTTGACAATCTGGAAGTACATGGCTATTCTAGAGTTTTATTAAAGTTTTTGGATTTTAGTCACAGAGGGGACTTAGATTAGTAGGTGTGCCTATGGAATACTGTAGATACCTACCTAGTAAATATTAGTGAGCATCAGGTACGTCTCCTTCGACTGCTTTCTTCAAAACGAGGTTGGCGATCATCATGGCGACCTAATACTTGATACGGCTTTAAACAGACCAGGTTGCCTTTATTGTAGAGAGATCTGTAGGAGAGAGAGTGGGAGTAGCAAAGCGAGCGATTTTTTACTAGAGAATTATATGGTAAACCTATAGGTTTACCTACCATATAATTCTGTAGTAAAAAAGACGAGGTTCTAAATAGGAAATCTTGTAGTTTTATCATATAATAACCACTGACCAGTGCCGGATTAAGCCAGCGCGGGGCATTTCAGAATCTGTCATGAGGCCCTTGGTTTGCTTTAGGCTTGCCGGGGGCCAAATCAGATCTGAATAATCCGAATCAGAGAAGGGGAGTTTAAAGGTTGTTAGCGCACTTGTTACTACTTGGTGTCCATAGGCAGCGACAATCATCGCTTACCAACAGGTGATTCGCCTTTTTTTTTATTTATTTAAGGTACACTTACAGGTTACAATCGTTGACATTTCGAGACGTTTTGCATATAATTATAAATAGGTCTTATTTATAGTTATATGCAAAACGTCTCGTATAGACCAGACAATAACCTACAGGTAGTGTACACAACATGAGTATAAAAGTATAATTTTCGTCTGCTTGTTAATACCTATCACATAAAAAATACAGGCGTTGGGAGCACGGTGTCCTCGAGGCGCGGGGCCCGTAGCATTTGTCACTCTTGTTACATGGTTAATCCGGCACTGAGTACCTATGACGCCCAGAGCAGAAAAAACTTAGACCTAAGATAAATATATATATTATATAAGAATATAGAAATAAAATAATAAATCCCCTTTATAAAGTTCTACCAACAATGACATGTCATGGCCAATCACATCCCTTTCCTTGCAGCCGGCAGCCCTGTCAAACTTGGTCCTGTCGTTAATTTCGAGCTCGTTGACAATGCGTCGGGAATTAAACACGGCCTGCTCCACATCAGGGGCCACGTTAGCGAGATGAAAAAACTTCAGCCGAGAGTACCCGGTACTCATTTGTCCGGCTAGCGGTATGGCGTACAAGGGTGGGACATGTGTTGTTAATTCTAGATTGACGTACCTATCTAATTAAAACATTTGAATATATTGAATTGGAATGCGCCAGAAAGAAACTGGTAATGCGTTGTGTTGTAACGCATCAATAAATTTGCTAATCGCTAGCCTGGTGGCGTGATAACGTCACTAAACAGGTGCTACCAGAATACCAGCGCTGTCGCGGTGTTGTAAACAATGCCGTAGGAGCAAATGTTGAGGATGAGATCTGATTGGCCACATCCTTCTCTTTTTCTTACAATTAAGTATACCTACCCATTCTTGCGCGCGGTGATTAGTTTTCCTGGTCCATAGGATGCCTGCGTGACTTCGTAGATCATCTGAACATATGGCTGGTAGTCTGCCTACGTTTCGCCTACCCATACGCGGCCATAGGTCAAAACACACTTACTCCATCTTTTGTCGTGTCGGCGACTTAAGTGGCCGGCCCATGCCCAATTTAATTTAGCTGCGCGATAGCCTACATCCACTACTCTAGTTCTCCGAATTTCTTCATTTCGAACCTTGTCGCGTAAAGATATTCCGAGCATTATGCGCTCCATTGCTCTTTGAGCCACCTTCGGTTCGTGTAATAGGGATACAGTTAGCGTCCATGTTTCGTAGGCATACGTCATATCCGGGAGTACCTACACATTGGTTGTAAACCTTTTTCTTCAGTGATTGCAGTAGGTATTTTAGACTGGTATATGTGATTCAACTTTCCGAAGGCGGCCCATCCAAGCTGTATTCGCCTATTTATTTCCGATACCATGGAGTCTCGACCCAGTTTCAGTCTTTGTCTTAGGTGTACATACTCCGCCACCTGTTCCAAGGGTTTACCATCGAATGAAATGGGGCTAAGTGGTAGATCCTCTGTAGCCATCACTTTTGTTTTTTTCATGTTCATTTTAGCCCTATTCGTAGAGACGCGTGATATAGTTCCTCCAGCATCTGTTGTAGGTCTTGTGGAGATTCAGCCATGATCACTATATCATCGGCGTATCGTAGGTGGTGTAAATATGCACCGTTTACATTAATTTCCTTGCCATCCCAATATAGTGTCTTGAAGACATCTTCAATTAGTATTTGTGAACAGCTTGGGCGAAATCACATCTCCTTGTCTTACTCCTTTTTGGATGATGATAGGATTAGTATTGGTACTGGTGTTTAACTGACCTGTCATAGTGGCTGACTTGTAGAGGCTTTTAAGAATCTGAATGTACCCTTCATCGATCTTACATCTCTTAAGGGAGTTGGTAACGGCCCAATGTTCAACAGAGTCGAATAAACTTTATAAACTTTATTGAAAAATCATAAAGAACATTAAATACTTATAATGTACTTATTCTATGAGAACCTGATGCACGAACTAGGTAAATCATCTATCTCCAGCAAACACAAGAGAAAAAGGGCTTAATTAACAAATTACGATACCTACAATTACAAACAAACATTACAATTACAAATATAAATCACAAATTACCTAATCCACGTAAGTGCATGTAAATAATGTGGACTAATGCTTTTTTGTAGTCCGCATAATTATCCCAAGAACCTACGCTCCAGTCTAATACAGAGTTTATTGTCCATAAGTTGGTCAAGATTAGGGTTCCCAAACGATTTACAGTTCGTAGTAGGGTAGTACCAAGTATATCTGCTAACCATACGGAACGTGAATCTGTATTAGGTACACACTAACCGACCTTTATTAGGCCGAGACTAATGCGTTTTAAACTACAAATAGGCACTAAGTATTAATAGTTAATTGTGTCGTCATTGTGTCGATAAAAGAGTGATTACACCTTTGTGTGACTGCCTCGTTAGCGCAGTGGGTAGTGCGTCGCACTTTAAAGCGACTGCTGCGCTTAAGGTCCCGGGTTCGATCCCCAATCGGGCCAAAATTTGTACCTGAGTTTTTCTGTTAAGATATTCTCAGTGTCTGCCGGAGTCTTGAAGTTGGCGGTTTTGTACCCCTGTGCCTCTCCGGTCGTGTCACACTTGTGTCCCATCGGATTATGAGGGCAAGGGAATAGAGTGCACTTGTGTTTGCGCACACACTTGAGCTCTATAATACGTCCTGCGTAAGTGACTGATCGTTGAAATTGGCCGCCTCAGCCAAAATCGGTTGGAGGATATTATTATAAGAGCTTACGGAAAATTTCAAAGGAAAAATAGATGTCATTGTTTGCTAGTTTGAAGCAGATGCAAAACAGTCCTAATTTGCATAATTCTCTTTTAAGCTCACTTGTTTTGTTACTTCCAGGTAGAACACATTATACCTAGTAGGTATTAAAGTCTACTTACTATAGATTATACTTACTTACAATTTACGTTCACGAAACGATGTTACATGAATTCACTTCATGCCATGTTGTTTACCTTACTTATTTTCGCCTCGATAGTCGAGCGAACACATTACATCGATATTCATGTAAGTAACTTAAGGTCAAGTTACTTACACTTTTGTTATGTCAGCATTTTAAAACAATAGATAAATAAGAAAAACATTTGCAAAATAATTAAACTTCAAACTACTATTGCAAAATAAAGCAATGTAACTGATGTACTTGTCTATTTAAAGTATTTCCGAAAAATTGACGACCGAGTGAATGGTGACACATGGTACCTATGCAACGAAAGCTGTGTTCAGTTAATGCGTTCAAAAGTATTGATCTATTAACTATTTATGCCCATTGAAAGTTGGCAGCATTTTTATCCTAGGACCAATATCTGCTCACAGCGAGAGTTAACTGACCGGAAATGGTAGATACTTGCGATCCGCGCCTCTAGAGATTCGTTCGTTATGCAGCCGCCATTTTTAATTTATCCCACTCGCCGGGAAAAAAAACTTTTTCATTAGTGATGCGCATAGGAAAACATTTTCGTTAGTTTCCATAGTGATGAATAGTTCATGTCCCCCGAACTGAAATAAAAATGGTTTCGACGATATATTTTTTCTATACTTAGATCAAAAGCTTTGGGGCTGCATATTGAGGAATTTGAAGTAGAGTGTTGTTTTGGGAAGATGATGTTGGAAATAACAATTAAAAGAACATCACTAAGGCTTGTTTATGATTAAGGTGTTGACAGCACTAGTCAGTCTCACTGTTGCTAGGCAGTCGGTTGTTTGGTTTGTCGTACTCCATCAAATAAAGTTGTGAAAATCAATAACTTAACAAATAAACATGATAATACACATGATGAATTAACTTTGTGCTTGTTTTGTCACATTCCTTTCTTGTGATGTACCTATTTTCTATTTAGTTTTAACCTATCTATTTGCGTATTGTATTTGGGATTAGGCTATGTATGTTTCTCTAATGTGTATTCTCATGTAAGTGACAAGACGTATATCTATGTGAGAAATAAAGAGCTATTATTTAAACTGAATAGGCTTTCAAATAGTAACTATGTTCACGTGAGGTAAGAAACGATTCATCAAATACAATTTTTTTCATGAGTGCTTAGATAACTTTAATTTTATCCAATTCTGCGAGTTAATACCGCACGCGCGTCCGTCCCGCTTCGTATTCTCTCCAGAATGCATGAGTGAACTCCTGATACGTCATACGTTATAATGAATTACTTTACCTCATACACTACAAATACCAAATATAATTTTCCATAGAAATGGTTTAAAAGCTCATATCATCTTTAGAGATAGTCTAGAAATATGTTTGTTTAGAAGTGAAATGAATGCCTGATAAATAAAAAATTACGTTCTTACCCAAATAATCTCAGCCAAAAATGCAAAATCTCCTCCGAGTTACGCTCATGTTGAGTAGAAAACAATCAATGAAAACTATAACAAAACAAAACAAAACTCAACAAAGAATAACAAGGAATAAAAGTAACAAAAATAATAGAAATTAATAACAAAAACTGGATTAACCTCGCATGTCACATCTACATCCGAAAGCCAGAGTTGATAATGAATGATGGAGGATGACACGAGATTCTGACAGAAATAAGATGGCTGCCAATGTTTATTCACCTACCAGCGTCCAGAGGTCGCTGTTGACTATGTAAACGAGTGACATTCTAAGTGTGCCCCCCCCCCCCCTGGATTTGCTTCCGTACCACTGTATTCATGTTTACTTTTTTTCTTTCGTTTACGTATCTTAACGGTTATTTATTTTAATTACAATTCTACATAAATACTTATCTATGATACGAAATGAGCTCTTGTTGGGAATTCGAGCTGTCATATCGCCTTTCGTGTAAAAGGCGATATAAATACTGCAAAATTAACCATTTTTTCAAGAGAAACGTCACGCGACAGGGACGTTCAAGTTCATAATGTCCTTTTCCCGAAATGTCCCTCGTTTCAAAAGGTCCCTTTCCCGAAATGTCCCTTTTCCAAAATGTCCCTTTCCCGAAATGTCCTTTTCCCGAAATGTCCCTTTCCGCGAAATGTCCCTTTCCCAAAATGTCCCTTTCCCAAAATGTCCCTTTCCCGAAATGTCCCTTGATACAATAGTCAAATTAGAGACATTTAAAATATTAATGAAATAAAATAAACCTTATTGTCAATCAAATTTTAATAAAAAATAACAGAAATAATCAAGTTGTTTTAATTTCAAACGACGTATGACAGGAATGATTATTTAAATAAAGACAGCCTCAAAAATATAATTTTCTTCAAAAATTGTGCCACTGTAATGCGTTTCCCTTGAAAGTTCTGTAGATACTTGTTATATTTTTTATCAAATTGGACATCTCTTGGCCTTCTGCGATTTGGCATCCTTTTAAATAACAAGTCTTCAATCCGCCTATCCCAATATTTACTTTCTTTTCTTAATTTAAAAAGGAAATAGTATAAATTAGGATTCTTTGGAATACGGGCATTAACGCGTCGGTGCCATCCTTCCAAAGCGTTTGTCGTGCGATGGCGCTGACCGGCGCAACTTAATGTTGCTGGTGATTTTTTGGGATACCAAGTAGACTCGAAGTATCTTCGAAAACGTCTCAATTCCGGAGAATTCTCAGAATTTTCTAATACGAGGGCGGGATGAAAAGTACTTAGCCTAAGAATGAAAAAAAAAATTCTCGACACCAAATATTTTTTATTTTTCTACAAAGTCCCCTAGAAGCTATATGCATTTATTCCATCGATGCTCTAAAGCCTTTATCCCATCCTTAAAATGATTTTCTTCGAGGTCTGAAAAATAGCTGTTTACAGCAGATTTAACCTCGTCGTCAGTCTCAAATTTTTGTCCTCCTAGATAAGTTTTGAGCTTAGGGAATAGGTGAAAGTCTGACGGGGCTAAATCTGGCGAATAAGGCGGATGTGGAAGCAAATCATAATGAAATTCGTTAAATTTCGCCATAGCAGTGACGCACGTGTGAACGCGAGCATTGTCTTGATGAAAGATGATTTTTTTTCTGGCCAAGCCTGGCCTTTTTTCAAGAATACACCCTTGTAATTTGTCCAGTAGGTCAGCGTAATAATCACCAGTAATGGTTTTGCCCTTTGGAAGGTAATCGATCATCAAAATTCCCTTCGCGTCCCAAAAGACTGATGCAATCACTTTTCCAGCAGATTTTACTGTCTTTGCCTTCTTTGGAGCTGAAGTTCCTGCTTCAGTCCACTGCTTTAACTGATTTTTTGTTTCGGGTGTATAATGGTGGACCCATGTCTCATCGGTAGTTATAAATCGCCGCATAAAATCGGTCGTATCCCTCTTAAAACGATCCAAACATTCTTGCGATATTTGCATGCGAATTCTTTTCTGATCAACCGTGAGCAATCGCGGCACCCACCTTGCCGATAATTTTTTCATCCCTAATTCTTCGCTCAAGATGTGATGTGTCCTATCTTTGGAAATGCCTAGGATGCCAGCTAATTCGGATTATTTTAATCTCCGGTCTGATATAACCGTATCATACACTTTTGTGATAATTTCCGATGTTGTGACACTTTTTGGGCGACCAGAGCGTTGTTCATCTTGAATGCTTGTACGGCCTCTTTTAAATTCTGCTACCCAGTTCTTTACCGTTGCATACGATAGAGCACTATCACCTAAAACGTTCTGCATTTCCTTAAAAATCTCAGAACTCTTCAATCCTTTAATATACAGAAACTTAATCAATGCTCTTTGTTTGATTTTATCCATTTTCAACAAAACCCGTATTATCACTTTTAAAAAATTGCCGCCAACATCAAAGTAAACGCGTAATTGACTTTATTTTTTTTTATTACGGTATTAGAAAACCAATCTATGATTTGACATATTTTTTTTTATAATTGCTAAATTAAAAGTGTCGTAGGCTAACTACTTATCAACCCGCCCTCGAATATGATGCCATGCCTCTGGTATGTCATTTTCAGGAACCAATGGAATGATAGCGCTCATTCTTGCTACATCATTGAAGACTTGTTATTTAAAAGGATGCCAAATCGCAGAAGGCCAAGAGATGTCCAATTTGATAAAAAATATAACAAGTATCTACAGAACTTTCAAGGGAAACGCATTACAGTGGCACAATTTTTGAAGAAAATTATATTTTTGAGGCTGTCTTTATTTAAATAATCATTCCTGTCATACGTCGTTTGAAATTAAAACAACTTGATTATTTCTGTTATTTTTTATTAAAATTTGATTGACAATAAGGTTTATTTTATTTCATTAATATTTTAAATGTCTCTAATTTGACTATATGTATCAAGGGACATTTCGGGAAAGGGACATTTTGGGAAAGGGACATTTCGGGAAAGGGACATTTCGGGAAAAGGACATTTCGGGAAAGGGACATTTTGGACAAGGGACATTTCGGGAAAGGGACCTTTTGAAACGAGGGACATTTCGGGAAAAGGACATTATGAACCTGAACGGACAGGGATCGATGCAAAATGGCGGTGTAGTAGCGGCTTCAAGTAGTTTTATTTGACGTTGTTGACCAGTTGACCAATGTACTTTGCCGGAGGGGGTCGCCCGTGTATGGCATCTCCAGGGGCTATATACTCAAAGGTTGTACCCATACTGAAAGATGTTCAGTTATATTCATGACCTAAGAGGTTTTTCGCTAGTCTTTTCTCTCTATACCCCTTTTGTCCATCTTTTCGTTTTTGTGAGATTGTGAGTGAAGTCAAGTCTCACAAACATAGTCACAACAATCAAAAGCTAATTAAATTTACTACAAATATTATGCAGTTTTTTTCGTAGGTTACGTGGTTTTTCTAATATTTCGGGAAATTAATTCGTAAAACGGGTAAATCTCAATGTTTAGGTCATTTTAGAAGATAATAAGGTAATTTTAGAAGCGCTTGGTTCTTATGGAGTTTGAGCATTGTAACTGCAATTAAGCATTGTAATTTTATACAGTTTATAAGCGTAGTAAACATTATTTGCGAGAAATACATATCTTTAATACTGGAAAGCAAACATTTCGAAAATTTCATAGATTTTCACCTTATGCTTATTGGTTGTCATTAAAAAAAATGAAAGAAAACTTTAACTTAAAAGGACAATCAAATGGACGTATAAGATTGCAACTTTATATGCATCGTGGTAAAGTTAGAAATGATCTCGCCACAAACTCAGCATCTGCCTGTTAACGATAGTAAATAAAGAGTATGTAAGTAAGTCATCATCATCATCAGCCCATTTAAGTCTCCACTGCTGGGGCACGGGCCTCCCTCAATCACATGAGGGGTAATTGCCATACTGTAAGTAAGTACTTATTAGCAAAATAATAACTAAGAAAAAGTGAATTATTTGATACGTTTTCGCTGTCAATCTAACGATTTGCTTATTATGATTACGTAGTAGGGTTTGCTGTCGGCCATAAGTCCTTTTAATTTATTCAAAGTGACTCGGCGCGAGCTTCTGAATGAATCACTTCCGAGCGAAAAAGCGTAAATTATTTGATACTTTTTCGCTACATGTAATCATTTGTTTGTAATGATTACGTGGAGGGATAATTAGTCATAAGTCTGCGGAGTCACTTTAAATAATTCACCACCCACCCACGCCAAGCTACGCCACTGCGTAGGTAGGTATACCATACACTAGTACGATTGATGGCTTTAGGAGAACTGCTGGCAGTGACTGGGCAAGAAAGTCTGGGATAGAAATCTCTGGCATACAGGATGTAGTAACGTAGGCCTCGTTCGGCAGAGGACGACACAGAACCTTAATTGATTCCCTAAAAATAATAATATCATCCTCACTCGACCTTAAAAGTCCTTCCCAGATTTTCGCCTAACAATTTACGAAAAACCTTTATCAGATGTTTAATTAAACATCAAAACGCACCGAGCAATTCAAAACATTATTATTAATAACAGAAAGAAGATAACGCTAATACTTTGTTTTAAAATCCTCCGGGCGAGCAAATGTTTAACGTTTGCGGGAAATTTCATTAGGCTTGTACTAATTAAAGAGCGTATTGTGGGTTTGCGGCGATATGTAGGTACCTAATGTGGCTGGACGAATTATAAAGCCGCAAATTTTATTTGCATTGCGGTTTATCGTTTTTGTGTATATAAATAGTTTTCGGGATGTAAACGAAAAAAGATAACGGTAAATATAACATATACGCACCCTCAGTAATATCCCGACCTAACTCAAAATTTTAGATAGATGCTAAGTCAAAATAGTGTCGGCTATAATCCGAGAGGGTGGACGGTCATCCAACAACAATTTTGAATTAAATAAATTTTAATAATATCCAACCAACCGATTTTTTTTTTTTTTTTTTTTGTTGGCCCGGTGGAAAATGCCGCCTTAAGCACACCCGACCGCTGGGAGACGGCCGGGTAGTGTGGGGCTCTCCCCTGGGGTGCTCCCAGGGGCCTACCCACTAAAAACCACCGGGGCATTTCCTGCTACGTCCGTGTGGGGTGAGCTACGGTAACGGGTAGAAACCAAGTCCGCGGCCCACCCTCGAAGGACGAGAGGCTCGCCAGCACGGCCTCTTCAAAAACGGGCCTCGCCGTAAAACGAGGCCTAGGGCCACTCCCATGGCCCACCATTCCCCCCTCTCCGGAATCGTCCACGTTGCTGGATTGCAACGCAGACGCTCCGGAAGGGACGACTGCAGACCCCTCCCCCAACCCATACCCTGCTGGCTGCAGGGCAGAGAGAGGAGAAAGCACCCACAGACTTTTAAGTTATACCCGAAAACCCTCCCGTTCGAGCATCCCCGCTGGGTTGCGGAGACAATCGAGGAGACGGGAAAAGCGGGGGTGGCGAGTCGTAGCTGCATCCCACTGGCTGCGGGACTGAACACAGACCCACCAACAAAGCCCCCACCATAAAGGCGGGGAGAGCGCTCCCGAGAATCGGGGCGCAACAGACTGTTGGCAGGAATTCCACCACCGTGGAACTCCCCAACATTCGAACGCGCCCGAAGGCGCGACAGTTCAAGGCCCGAGAACAAAAAGGCCCCCATACGGCACGATCACACCAGGAACACCGGCCCACCGCACGCCAAAGCGCCCGACAGTGGGTGCCACCACACCCCAACGCCAACCTACGGCAGAAGGGGGGGCTGGATAAAGAAGGCAGCCTCCGTGCCCGGCCCTATTGTGTTCAGGTCCGTAAAGAGAGGCCGGTCCTCTAAGCCCTCAGCAGACAATGAAAGCCCCCGAGTGGTGTGCGCTGCACGCGATCCACTGCGTCGGGGCTGGTCCGCCGGAAATTCTGTGCATCCTTTGGCCGTCGGGTAGCAATCCACGAATGAATTACTACCCGCCGTTGCCCGGGGAAAACCGTGCCCCACGGTAACCGTTTCTGCCTAATACCAACCGAAGCTGGAATCAGGACAGAACTGATTACCAGCGGGGCCACTCTAGGAGGTAGATACACCTGAGTCCCCAACCAACCGATTTCGGCTAAGGCGGCCAATCTCAACGACCAGCCACTTACGTAGAAAAAATCTTGCGCAAACACAACTGCCAATTGCAATTGCTTACCATCAGGTGATCCGTCTGCTTCGTCTGCCTACCAATTAAATTTAAAAAAAAGTGCACTGTCTAATTCCTTGCCCACATATTCCGATGGATTTGATGAAAAAAAATGGGGACCCACCAAAAAATCATTGCTTTTCCTATTTTTGTGTAAAAATCGTAATCCAGTTAACAAAATAGATCTATTTACCAAGTGTCAATAGTATTTATTTATAAGATCACCAACAAGATTTACATCAGTAGGGTAGGTACATGATACAATAATAACACCAGAAAAATTATAAATCAATCTAATCGAAATCTTATTTATAAGTGACAACGGCATAGTTCTTATAGTATAGTTCTTATAGTTTCGGAAAAAAGTGGCTGTGACATATGGACAGACGGACGGACGGACAGACGGATAGACAGACAGACATGACGAATCTATAAGGGTTCCGTTTTTTGCCATTTGGCTACGGAACCCTGAAAATGGACATCTATAACAGCCAATGCATCATAAAGAGATAAAGAGAACTGTTTTTTCTATGGTTGAAGATTTGTAAAACGTTTTTGTACCTTCTCGTATCTTTGTACCTAATATGGTTACATTAGCGGCTCTAATCAGAGTGAAAAACAGTTTATATGTACAAGAGCACCGACGCTCGATATTCTATGTCTTCACTTGAGGGGACAGAGGGAATAAAGTTAGTATGGAGTAAACGTCGCGCGCCTCTCAATATTCCTAATTTCTTCGCAACAAAATTAAGAGGGGCCTAAAAGTTGCCCCTCTAAAAATAGACCGACGACAGAGCACGGTTTAGTTCCCTCTTATTTACTTGCCGAAGTAAATCACAGCAACTCGATTAGCTAATTAAACAATGTGAAAGTTACTCGGATAATCATGGCGGACACAAATCTGATAAGGGGGCTTTGCGAACGAATCCACGGCAATGCGTGAATATTCTTCGTTATACGATACCTTAAAAAAATCGCGGTCTGCAATTACTAATAATAGCTCTGGCTAAGGGTCGATTTTTTGATCTGTAGTACCTTTTGGTTAAATTAACTATAGTTACCTGTCCAACCAATATTAATAATTCTTTGTAATATAACTATTTGTTAAGGTGACGAGTAGGGCACACTAGCGATGCCAATCGATTTGAATTTTTAGCTACTAAACTGGATCTATTTTAAACAATTTCGGGGTTACAACCTCTCTCCAATACAATTACGCGAAAAATTGATTACCGCCAAAAACGGCCACTTTTGGCGTGAATAAATTTTTCGCGTACAAAAACGGACCCAAAATTTGTGCATGGTTATTTAATTAATAGTATAAGTGTTAGCCGAGAGGTTGTAGCCCCGAAATTGTTTTAAATAGATCCGGTTTAGTAGCTAAAACTTAAAAGCGAATGGCGTCGCTTGTGTGCCCTACCCGTCACCTTAAGCTAACTATTATTCAAAAACACATTTTGGCGATATCTGACCATATTGGTAACTTTTTATAGCCATTAGTTCAGTTTAACTATGGATAAAAAAATCGGCCCTAAGTATAACAATTTAAATCAATTGGTGTCGCTTGTGTGCTTTACACTTCGCTTTAAAGTTCATAAGTTGGTTACATTGCGGAAGTTGTTCGCAATCTAGTTGCTGAGGGACAGCAGCTAACTGATGTGTCTGCGGCTTGGATCGCGGCCCTGGAATTTCAAGTAGGGGCTCAAAACATTACGTAATATTATGCTATTTATTATCATGACGGGGAGAAAACATCCATTACCCGCTGGAGAGCCACGCACCGGCATATTCCGGCTTGACCAGAGTATTACCACAACCTCATTGGAACCCCGCGTGGAGCAACGCTTGCGCTGTGCTTCACCCATTGAGAAAATCCTTACTCACCCAGCGAACCCGGAGACCCAATTCTGGGGGAATGTCAGGGCTGGTAGTGCACTTGTGACGGTGTCCATGGGCAGCGACAATGGACAACATTTCAAAATTGCTAAGCTCTGAAACAAAAAATACCAATTCTTTGTTTACTTTTCCGCTGCTCGAATATATATTTATTCATTTTTTATATTGCTTATTTACTGAGAAAAAAATTAAAAACTAAAAAACGTAAGATGACGTCATCGGACGGCAGAATGTAAAATATTACTTTGCTTAGCACATTATAGTTTTAAATGGACGAAATACCAAACCCATGACATGTTACTGTCAAAAAAAAAGACAACTTGTCAACGTTGAATGTATGAATGACGTGGCAATGTTGACACTAGTATTATTTACCTTTGACAGTAGTACCTTTTTTTTTATTAAAACAATGATAAGCAAAGGAATATCGCTGTATTTAGCCGTCCGATGACGTCATTTGGCGCTTACGTCTATTTAGAATATAAAGAATTTCAATAATTATTTTATGCATGAAAATGGCCAAATTTTGAAGAAAGAAAAAATATGGGTCTGTTCATTTTATGTCTATTTTCATATAAAAAAACAATATGGACATGTTAAAAATATGAAATGTTGTCCATTGCTTACCATCAGGTGATACGTCTGCTTGAATGTTACACATAACATATAAAACTAAGAAGCGCATTACTATTTTTTAAAATAAAATTCTTAGTCAAATTCGTTAATTCTATGGTTGAAGATTTGTCAAACGCTTTTGTACCTTCTCGTATCTTTGTACCTAATATGGTTACATTACATCCACTTTTTTACTCATTTTGCTTTTTGCTTATTATTCCAATCGACGTTGACCAAATACATTAACTTCAATGCGTGTAAAGCACCGGATATTTCTGCGAATGGAATAATTAGTCTCAATATCGGTGGAAATCACTTGATGTTTTAAAATTACAATTTTTAATTTTTGTTGATCAACGTTCTCAAGTGTAAAGGCAACGGGTAGCCCTTACTAGCGACACCAATCGTTTTTAATACTTAGCTACTAAACCGGATCTATTTTAAACAATTTTGGGGTTACAACCTCTCGGCAAACACTTATACTATTTATTAATTAACCATGTATAAATGTGCGTGGCCTCCACTCCAGGACCTTTCTGCCCCAACGGCCGTCTGTTCTCCTCGCTATGTGCCCTGTCCATTGCCACTTGAGGCATGCAATCCTTTGGGCTATGTCTGATCTCATCATTTCTGATACGATCACGCAGGGAGACTCACGCAGAGAGTGGCAGGCCCACCACAAGGTGGACCGACGATCTGGTGAAGATCACGGGAATCCATTGGATGCGGGCGGCACAGGACCGATCTGTGTGGAGAACATTGGGGGAGGCCTATGTCCAGCAGTGGACGTCTATTGGCTGAAATTATCATATTATTATTATTATGTATAAATGTTGGGTCAGTTTTTGTACGCGACAAATTGATTACCGCCAAAAGCGGCCACTTTTAGCGTGAATCCATTTTTCGCGTACAAATGTTGGGTCCGCATTTGTGCATGGTTATTTAATAAATAGTATAAGTGTTTGCCGAGAGCCCGACTGCCAAAAACTGCCTATTACGTAATTGTTTATAAATGTTGTTAATGCTGTAAAAACTATTAAAATCACAACTTGAACTCTACTTAACAGTGCATCCACACTGCAGTTATTTTTTGTAACATAGGTACTAACATAACATTCAGTAACGTAACATACTATATTTTTAGTAACTACTTTAACAAGCCACGCCAAGCTTGAATTAAACAAGTGTGAGTTTAAGTTATATTTTAAGTTATTTTCAAAATAAATATTTTATTATTAAAACACAAGGTGCCGGTGGTAACATAACGGAGGATGAAGCCGATTTCCCGGCGGAGGCATCAATCCACACGAGCTGTTGCAGCCGGAGCACCTGATGCAAAATAGAAACGCCGCTTCCGATCGAAGAGCTGGTGGAATTGTTTTTGACACCAGACATTAAACCTAAAAACAGGAGTGCTACAGTGTGACAAGGCACTTTTAGCATCAGCCAAAATCATTGAAAGGCTGAAATTGGCATGCAAACAGCATGGTGATGCAAATCAATGGTTTTAAACTTGTTTTCACATAGTGGTTTTAGTGTACAGATCCCAATGTCATTTGGTGGCTTTTTTAAAGTGCCGCCGCTACGTGATAATGATGTACTTAATAATCATTGAATTATAATATTTTTAACACAGCTATTGTGTGTCAAGTGAGTTGTCACATGGAAAACTTTGGACACTAGAGACTTGAAACCCGCGCGATTGCGTTGAAGTGGTCCTTAGATGAATAATACGCCGAACACCGGAATTCTATTGAGTAAATAAATAATTGGTTAATCATGCAATTTGTTTTTTAATTCCGTAAGTCAACCAAATATTTTGTGAGACAAGTCTTTTTTACCCGGTGGAAGAAATTGGAACTGATGCTGCCTTCTCAGATCGCGCAATGTATCTGTATGTATGAAAAATTTAGAAAGACCGGAGCTTTTGCACGCTCGGTCCTATATATTGATGCTAATGTTGCAGCGCTGTCACCGTTTTACCGTGGAAATTATTCCATCGTGCGTATCGTACTATAAAATTTAGAAGCTCATTTTTCCAGCATAAACAAGCTTTCTTCCTTCTCGAGGCAGTATGGCAGTGTCAACTGCAGTGATGCCATGCCGTCGCGTAGTTGCAACTGGAGTCTCCTTTTGCTTACCATCGTCAATAGAATAGGCTATGGCGAGCCACAACATAAATAGGGTATAGGCACAAATTTTTAAGTATGGTTTTAATATTTTTTCCCTTGCCTTTTACTTTTTTAAGTAACTAATTTGAATATTTTTGTAAAATAGCAGGTAGTTTTTTTTTTATTAATTTTCAAACATTTGTGACGTCATATATGCGCTTAGTTCCCATATGTCATTTTCCCCAATTTACAGGAAATATATCCTAATGAAAAATAACATACTTCTAAAAATGCCCTTTTGAGGGGGGACATTTTAAATCACTATCTGGTAACATTACGGTAAAACAAAATAAAGACAGCCCACTGTTTTGGTGTCACCCTGCAAATAAACGTCAAAGTAGCGCCATCTGTTACTTGGTCTGGGTGAATAAGTCATTGAGACATTGTTGTCACCTAAATGTAACCTTCTGAATACAACCTGTCTGAATAGCTAGTGTATCTAGGGTCAAATGAAGGTCAACACTATTTTATTGAAAATATCCTTGAACCAGTGGTTTTAAATTTTAAAAATATTAAAATATGTTATGAAATACAAATGCCTCGAAACGGTTTTCGGATTGAACCTGTTTAATTTTTTTCCCATACCCCATTAAATAAAAATATAAGCGGCACTACGAGTAACTGACGTGTTGGACGGTGGCGCCAACGGGCCATGCCAACACGTCCGTAGTCACAGACTTATTAAATCTGTGTCCGTAGTAATTGTACATAATTGCAATGTGAACTCTCCTTTTACTTACCATCATGATAAGTTGAGTCAATATCTAATTTAAAAGTTGGTAAAGACACCTCGGTACGCAAATCTTATATGCACTTAGTAAATTTGATTTTTTTTACCATGAAATAACATTACCGCCTCGGTGGCGCAATGGTTAGTGGGTCGCACTTTAAAGCGACGGTTGCGCCTGAGGTCCCGGGTTCGATCTCCGCGTCGGGCCAAAATTTGTACCTGAGTTTTTCTGTTAAGAAATTCTCAGTGTTAGCCCGGAGTCTGGAAGTTGGCGGTCTTGTACCTCCGTGCTTCGGAAAGCACGTTCAGCCGTTAGTCCTGCACCTAATCCCTCTTCGGTCGTGTCACACTAGTGTCACATCGGAATAAGAGGGTACGGGAATAGAGAGTGGCACTTGTGCATTATAATATGTCCTGCGTCGATGGCTGATCGCTGAGATTGGCCGCCAAGACGGAAATATCGGTTTGGAGGACAATACATATACAATTAGAAGACAGCATATAAAATAAAACCACAGAGGTTTGTCTTGTACTATAATTTTGGCCTCAATCACTGAACGCCCACTCGAGCCATCTGTTCCACCGCACCAATGAAGTCAGGACATATAGTATTCAGTAGGCAGTATCATGTCACACGGTGTCGTCTCTAATCGGGGTATTAGATTTAGTTTTGGCGGTGTTTCGCTAACAAACCTGTCGCTTTGATGAGCTGTAACTACTGTATGCTAATCGCAGAGTGGGGTAACACCCAATATGCAAAAGTGTGCTTATATTAGACTATTTGACTATAAAATAGCTATAGCCGTGTGGTCCCGGCAGAGTAGAATAGGCCACCATCCATCACTCTTACCGAGGTGTCGTAAAAGGCGACTAAGGTAAAGCTGCTGGCATGATCATCAGCACCCAGAGAAGGAAAACTCTGCATTTATATCAAAACCCTCGCCAACCCGTCTGCCAAGCGTGGTGAGTATGGCAATTACTCCTCATGTGATTGAGGGAGGCCCGTGCCCCAGCAGTGGGGACTTGAATGGCGATAATGACTATAAAAATAAAATAAAATAAAAAAAATTGAAAAAATTTAGAACATAAAAGACTTATAATCTATTTAAACTAAGGGAACAATTAAAGTTAACTGCATAAACTAGGAATTTCCTGTATCCTAAGCAGAAACGAAAAGAAAAAAGGACTTAAATTAACAAATTAATTTTGCAATAAAACAAAATATAACAACATTAAAATAACTTATCATTACAATAAATCTCAAAAATTACCTAATAGTTGAATGTAAATAATTTAAATACCTACGAGTAAACGTGGTTATAATTTATGAACATTGACTCAGTAATTATTGTGATGACACTAATAAATACGTGACATAAATACCTCTAGAGTTAGAATCGTTTATCTAGCATAACTTACATTATTAACGCAACTAAAAACTTGTTAGGTACAAGTGGCGCTATTTGGCGCCTTCAAAATCTCTCTATAGACCTTATAAATCGATTTTCGGCCATTTTTCTGGCCGGACACTCAAGCTCACCAGTCTAATGGTTGCACGGTTTTTTATAATGCAAACCAGTGGCGCATTTAGGTGGCTCCGTCTTATTAGGACAATCCTTAATGTCGTGTTCTTTTTAATTTGTAGACTAGAAACTTCTTGCATGTATATCGTTATGTGGTAAAGAGGACGAAAAGTTAACATTATATCTTCTTCTTAGTTTGTGAGAAGGTACCATTTCTTTCTAAACTGGAAAAGTTGCTAATGTGATACTTAAGAAAACAACTATCAGATTTTTGCTACGTATCGAGTGAGAGTTTTTGCACTCTAGCAAAAAACTACTACAATCTTTTTGTGATAAATTTCATACTTTAAGTTTGTAATCGTTTTTATTTCTGTGATGAACGAACCATTTAACATCTATAATTTCTTCAGGAATCCTTCTATCTCAATCATTAAATTGGCCATTTTCAGTGCTAGCAAATAAAATTGTATGAAATATCTAGTACCATGTCCGTTACAATTGAGCAAACGTTATTAAATTATTCAAAGTAAAAGCATTCGGATATCGGTATTATTTTCGGCTTAAAAACGTGGCTTTAGTTAATTATGCAGGGCATTGAGCCGTGGCGTACGTGGGCTGGCGCGGCGCACACGGCGGATCTGTATTGCTTTCTGGCCAGGGTTGAATTTGGGCTTCTCTTCTTCTTTAGCACATATGAGGGTCGCGACCTCCACTATTTTTTTCCAATAATTTGATGTATTAAATAAATATATAAAATGAGACTTTTTGAATGAGTTGTTTTATATTTTGGATCTGTTATTAAGTTAATTCTATAAGTCAATCGAAAGGAAATAGTAAGATCGGTGCGGATTCGGTTAGACAAATTAAAGAAAAGAAAGAAAAATGTTTATTCAGTGTATAACAATAACATTAAGCATTTAAATAATGACAGTACACAGTAAAACACTGAAAAGGCACATACTCAGCATGTGTCGGGGTGTCGAGACACCCCGACGCTGGTATACTCTATGTACCCATAGAAAGAGCACTGCTATAAAAATAAATACAATACACCATAAGTTGGTGTTATTATACATAGAATTATCATTATAATAATATTTTATATACGTGTGTTCATGCACGTCTATGTGTATGTTTGTGTGTGTGTACGAGTTTGAGTGTTTGTGTGAAACACAAAGTTTCGCTGCGCCCACGGAGTCTTTTCTACGGCCGTAGCAACCTAGCTGCTACAAATATGTGCTACGCCGTAGCGTTGTACGTATCTGCTACATACACGTAGCATTATAAGGCTGCCCCGATGTTGGCGCATTCTGCCTTTCGCCAAAGATCGCGGATTCCCACTCTGGACAAACATTCGTTTGATGAATGCTTGTGTTGTGTGTGTTTCTGTGTCTGATTAAACCTATTTATGTATAGAGGTATTTTATTTGTTTCTTTTCTGTTCTTTGTCGTATATTCAATAATATAAGACAAATGATGAAGGTAAAAGTTTTCAGAGTCAGAGGATTCTGATGGATTGTGAGAGCTAAATTTTTTTTGTACCACTTGTTGTACTACTTTTCCGGCAAATAAATAATTTCTGATTTTTGAGTGTTGTGGACTGGAGGCCGCGGTTACGCTAGCGTCATGTAGGACCACATTCGTGATGAAGCTGACCTTAGGTCACAAATATGTATACACAGAACATCGGCTGAGTATATTGCGTTGAAATGACTATGGGGGGTGTCGTGTGCCGTAGTATGGCGGGTGGTCGTATGAAAGAAAGAGTCTATGTACAAACGTTTATTTACAATCCGACCAAATATTTACACCACACATATATATAAAAGAAGGAGAACATAAAAGCAGGAAAACGAAGTAAAGATAATAAGAACGGCTAGATTAATTTGTACAATAAACAATTCACAGTAAAATCAGTCTGTTGAAATTTCAATGACGTTTTTTTTATTGTCAACCGACGGACGAACAGTAGACCGGGGCCTGCGCGCGCCGCTGACCCGTCATGCGCGCTGCGTGAAGTACACCTCAAACTATATACATATAAAAAGGTCATACTGTCCGTGCGTTGGTTGATGCACAAAATATATACAAAATAATTTACACATTAATTATATTTACAAAAGCGTGGCGCATCGCCACATGACAAACGTATACAACCGTAACCCATGCACTCTCATGCATGCATCGTTCACACATCCACTCACATGCTGTTACTTAACACAAACACAAACTCACACACACTTACACATTTTGACATATAAATGAATGATATATACCCGCACTCTCAAACGCACATAAACGCTCTGAAGCATGCAACTGTGACTTGATAAATAATTATAAAAATGATTACCTACGGGACACGCTTAGCCTGTAGTAGGAATCATTGCAACCTTATTGCATTGTAAACATAATTACACAGCAATCGAACAGATAAAATTAGAATAAATTGTTGTTTAGTTTGCAACTGGCCCGGTTATGCCGGGCTCTCCTTTGGCGGGGGCTTCTCCTAACAAGAAGCCGGCAAGAGGTATACAGACCAAACCCGAGCGATGCTCCCTCATTGCCAGAGTGGGGAGGGGACATGAGTACGGGTTGAAGAACCTTACTTCACGCCCTCCCCAGGCGGAGGGCCCACTTACACTGCGGGCTTGACACTGCTTCCCCCAGTCAAGGGTGATAGGGACAGCCGGGTGCACCAGGCTGTCCCTATCAGGCTGAGGCAGAGGCCTGTGTAGTGCCTGTGCTGGTACCACCACGCGCCGGCTGGGGATGAGGAATGCCTGGAGGCGTTCTAAGGAAAGGCGAGGCCGTGGACGAATACATACAGATTGGTTGCTTGTTGGGAACGAGAGAAATAATAGTTTTTGCTTCACTAACCGTCCTTGCTCCACCCCTGTTTATTATGAGTTCTGATTCCACTACATGCCTCGCTCGTGTTTGAGCGATGATTTTAGCAGCAAATTTGCGTCGAGCTGTTGAATTCATTGTTATTCTATTTCATTACCAATTTTATTTTTATTGTGCGCTTCGCTGATCAAACTTTGTTTGTCGTAAAAATAATACGGGAAATGTCGATGGAAAATAGACATTGGAATAATGGAATGTTATATGCAAGGGAAAATATTTGTTGCTGTGTTTGTGCATATTAAGTTTACATATGAAATGTCCGGTTAGTTTAAAATGTCGACGGTGAGTGGTTTGCAGCCTTTTTTAGAATTATAGAAGGTTGCTCCCTAATGGATATCACGACAAGTTGACGTACTTGATCTGATGGTTTTGATCCGATATGTGATATACAGGTTGGAAAAACATTAGGTTCTAGAGGGAAACTACCTTAAAATCTTAAGTTAGAACGTTTTACTCAAAAAAGATATTCCTTTATTTTTTAGAACCAATAAAACTGCTTCTTTTTTTAAAATCTATTGTATTACCCGAGAGACGAACCGGAAAAAAATGAGAAATGAGTTTGAATTTTCGCTAGTTACATCCTCTCGAAGATACGTATTCTCTGTTCTCCCTATGTGAATATAGGGCTATAAACCTACTTCAAAAAATTAAGGGGTTCTATGTTCAACTGCCCTGAGCTACAACCCATCTTGCTAGAAACTGCTATAGCATGTGTATCCATTTGTACAACTTGCTTCAAAATTGTGTTCAAAATTTACCAGTCAATGCATTTAGAAGGATTATGTTTGAAATTATGAATCAATTGCTTTTCATTCAGGAATTTACCAAATTTTGCCCTGAGAGACATATAACTAATGCGTGTGACAAATTACTTCAAACTTAAATATTTTATTTATATCTGACATCATATTTTGATTTTTTTATTCACTTTGTAATTTTATTGTTTTTATTTTTTTTTGCAACATTTTATTTTTAATTGCTTTATTATTTTGTGCTTATCTTCGAATTGTTGCTGTAATTATTGACATCTTATATTGACTTTAACTGATTACTAAATTTTAATTGATTGTGTAAGATTAATTTAGTGAAATTTAGATTGTCTAATGAAATGTAAAAAAAATATTTTTAATTTGATACCTAATTTGATGTTATATTGCGCTTATCTGAAATAATTAAGACGGACATATTTGCTTTCCGACAGACCGACTAAACATGCTTAAATGACTACTTATAGAATAAGACCAAAAATGTATTAGGTTTTTTTAATATGTAGTGAGACTTGCTATGTGATACGAGGTATCATCTGTCCAAATATTTTGTGCGAGATTGACCTCGATGGCGCAGTGGCTAAGGTGTTGCGCCCAAGCAAAACAAGTGGGTTTGAATCTCGGCCACATCAATTTATTAACTTTGCTGAATTGTCTCGATTATTTTGGGAGATGCCTCCGGCTATTGTCATATAATACGAGTATTTACTTTATTTACGTTTACGTTTGAGACTAGACGAGTTAGTGTGAATTAATATTTAATCCAGGAGCCCAATTCTCGTGCTCGTGGCATTTTGAAAACATGTCGGATATCACCTGAAAACCATACAAAAAAAGGCTCTTTTAGTAGTACGATATTTATCCAAAAGTACTTTCTACTGCTTCCGTTTACAAAATTTAAAGAATACTTCAGTCTTAAAATTTTAGCGTACTAACACGGGTAGAGCGTTAACGTACAAACATTACTATATTTCTAAGTTAAACTTTTGTAAAAGCACCGTAAAGTAGTTAGTCACGTGTCAAGTGTCAAGCGAGCTGTTGCTTAGAGTCAGTGTACACTAACTGCGATAGTAGAAACAGGAAATAGTAGATCTACTTCCGGAATCAGAACAACCCTTATTGATTGTTCCAGCCACGAATTATGGGTGCGAGTGGGTAACGAGTGAGATACAGTGGATTTCATTCATTGCGATCTTGGCTGCAGCTATCATTCGTCTATAGTGACGTTAAATCTAAGTCCCTTGAATTAAAGCATACTATAATATGTGCAAAAATAGCTATAGCGACTATGGATGTAACGTCGAGTTCGGGCGTACCGACTGTTTTTATTGCACATTTTGTAATAAATTCTTGGAAATCCCATGCAGATGTTGCGACCGGAGTCGGCCGCCAAAGACACAAAAGAGGTTTCTTATCTTTTGTTTATATCGAGATATATATGCCTCACAGATGGTTTATAGATTTACTTTACTTTATTTTTTGTTTATAGATATTAGTTAGATAATTAGGTAGGTAAGCGTGTACGATTCCGAGTTAAACTGGTTCAGTTACAAATTGATATGAACCACGTCCATGTCTGTATCTTTTTGCCTCTGCCTGTAACGACATCCGGATGTAACGATGAAATAACAGTGGTACCTTCATTGTCGTTACACCCGAAATTCACTGTAGTTCCTTTCAGTGTATTATAACCTTAACGTAATGCAATAAAATCTGTATTTCAACAGCGTCCGAAATCGTAATCAGTCGGCTTTAACTTGCTGTTTGGCGGCAACATCCTTAGATCGTGAGTAAGTAATGATAATAAATAAAAATAAAAATTCACAAAATCTTTTACAAATAAGTTGCAGGGGCTTCCCAAAAAGTTATCAAGGCGATACTTGTGTTGGGATAGCCTCGCTCTTCAATATAATTTTTTTTCTGCTAGAGACGGACAAACGAGCAAGCGAGTCACCTGATGGAAAGTAATCATCGCTGCCCATGAACATCCGCGAAATCAGAGAGATCACTAATGTGTTGCCGGCCTTTTTAAAAAAGAGTACGCTTTTCTCTTGAAGGTCCCTAAGTCGTAGCCGTCCGGAAATACTCCTGCAGCCAAACCGTTCCACAGAACTGAGGTACGTGGTAGAAAGTTCCGGGAGAAACGCACAGTATTAGACCGCCATCCATCGAGATGATGAGGATAGAATGACAATCGCTTGCAACATAACAAGTAAGATTTAAAACACTGTGGTATTTAAATTAATAAGTACAGGTTGCCCTTGGGGCTGCCACAATAGATCTTCTACTGGTCGCAGTGGCTATGAGACGCAATGCTCACCCCATTTCTTTCAAATAAACAAAAAAAAATAAAAAACAGGTTGCCCTCAGAATTGTTATTAAACCTAAATGAGTGTTGTGTGTCATACATTATGTGGACTACTTTTCCTGCGTATGCTATGCTTTTGAGCATTCTCGCGAGGAATCTTCAAAGTGTATGCAGACAGGTGGAGTTCATCTACTATAAGTGTTTGTTCCGGACTCGGGACGAGACTTCTTGATATTTCGAGCCTGAAGTGTCCGGAGTTTAAGATTGGATAGCGTCGCCGTTTGAGACGCCGTGCGAAGTTGCGGTGTTCGCGTCAAACTTCCTACTGTCGGTACGAACTGCACCTGAATTAAGTTTTTGTTAATTAAATGTCGACGATATAAAGTTTGTATGTTTTAGTCTTCATAGCATTCAAATTAAAAATGAGAGGAGCGTACCATAAACACTAATAAATGATTCTTCATAATCATATAATGTTCATTAGTCAAAACCGATTAAATTGAAAATTTAAAAAACTCCCGACACAACTAAAGCTCTTTCATTTGAAATTGCGGCACTTGGAACAACAAATAGGTTATTCGTCGATTTCTGACGGCGGCCATCTTGGATTTGAAATTTTTTACAATTAATATTTTCTCCTACTCAAGCCCTTTTATATGATACCCATATTGTGGGAGTTGTGTTAAAACATAAAATCCAAATCTTTGTGACGGCGGCCATCTTGGATCGATTTTTATCCAACATAGGTCAGAACACTCCCTCCTTATTCATCTTTCAAACAAAAAAAACAAAATCGGTTCATTTGTTCGGGAGCTACGATGCCATAGACAGACACACACACACACACACACACACACGACACGTCAAACTTATAACACCCCGTCGTTTTTGCGTCGGGGGTTAAAAATCAAATAATTCTTTATTCGCGTAGGGTTGTACACAGCACTTACAAATTGTCATACATTTGAATGATTTAAGACTATTTATAAGTACTTCTGTATAATTTACATGTAAATACATATATATATAAAATATACTAAAATAGTAAATAACATAATGCGATTCTACCACACCGGCTCGGAAAATTGTTTCTGGTCGAGAAGATCCGGCAAGAAACTCACCAGTTACTCTTTTTAATCGCCAAACTTTCATACAATGTTGTGTCTTCATCATACCAAGCCATATATTTTAATTGTAACACAAAATGAAATAATGGAAATAATAAAATAAATATTATGAGGTAAACCAAAGCAGACCAGTCCCCAAAGGTGGCAACTGTTCACAAGTTTGACGTATGTGTCAGCCATCATTTCACTCAACCATATTAGAGGGAATGTAATGACCCGCCACATACGAGTAGCGCCACCACCTCAGTGACATTTGAGTGAGCATGATTACTTAGGTTCCCCTCATAGGTCACAGAGTAGTAGTTATTAAGTACCTACCTACCACTTTTGATATACTTACTTTTTTTATTAGAATAGCCAGACATTTGGCCACAATCTCACCTGATGGTGAGCGATGATGTGGCCGAGGATGGATCATGCCTATCTAGTAACAGCCTATTCACTCTTTTCTTGAATAAGTTCAGATCCAAGCGTTCAGAGAACACATCTTCCGGCAGAGAGTTCCATTCCTTAGCTGTTCGCAACATGAATGTACATTTGAACCGTTTGGTACGTGTTGCCGGTATTTCTACCACATAAAGGTGGTAACCCCTTCTTCGTCTTGTGTGCCGATGATGAAAGGGGGCCGGTGGAATTAGATCATGTAATTCTTTCGCACACTCTCCGAAATGGAACCTGTTACTCATTTAGTAATTAAAGTATTTAAGTTTAAATACTTTATATACAGTTTACTTTATATAGTTATATACCTACTATGTATCAGACGGCATCGTTCTACGTTATATTTCTGCGCTTTTTTTTACATTAATTCACGTTATAATATATATTATTCTTAATAATACCTCATCCATGCGCATGCGCACCCGGAACGCGATCTAGCATTCCCATTTGAGAAACTATTCGAAACGTGTAGATTTTCTGTTTCCCACACCGGTAAGCTACAATTACTTACATATTATTGACTACCCTATCTCCTGAACCTATATACTACCCTACCTCCTCATTGTGGATTCAACTTCCCGCAGCGGTATTTCCGACCGTTACGACATTGATATCTTTAAGAAACGAGCCTATACCTTCCTAAAAGCATCTCTACTCCCTCTGATGTGGCTGATGTCCATGGGCAGCGGTGATCATTTACCATCAGGTGGCTCGCTTGCTCGTTTGCCTCCCTTTCTCATAAAAAAAACCAGTATTTCTAAATCAGCCAGTTCAGTTCTGTGGTAGAAATACGCACATAGATTTGCTTGCTCGGCTTTCAATAAACTACGCTTTAAAAGTAATTTAATTTTTTTTGAATATATTATTTTTTATATAAAGATATTAAATCAAATACAATAACTAATCTGTACCATAGTGTATACGATAGGTACTCGTCGGTGCGCCATCTTGTATCTCAGTTAAATACTGTTTGAAGTACAGTAGCAGTCAGTATAGCTATACTCTTTTCTCATTAATTTTATCGGCGTATCAGAAACCTCGGGGCGCGGACATTACCCGGTTCACTGCTTTTCTAATTTTCACTCATTGTTTGAACGAAATCAGTATTTGATTGCTTCGCAAATACACGCACAGCGATCGACTGCACGGGGTGAAATTGTGATCGCTTCAAATCTGTTGGTTTACAAAGTTGATTCAAAAATGTATGTTTGCCTGCCCATGTTACTTTACGAGATTTTGTTTGGTTTCAAATTGGGCTATATTCTACACTGTACAGATGTTTGCTTACCTTTAAAGATTTAAAATATGAAACACTGTAGGGAGGTATTTTTATTAGTGTAGTAAACCAATGTAATATGAAATTGTAAAGCTAATATACAGGGTTTATCGGTAAACTTACATTCGTTTCGTTGTTAAAGATTATTCTTACTACTAGTTCTTCTAAACAACTTTGGTCTGGAAAAAAAACATCGTTAAAATAATTTATACTTTTCATACAATCAGGATTTGGTGACACAAAAACAGTCATGTTGTTCGGTAATTTTTAAATCCAAAAATATTTTTATTTTTTGTCATAGGTGGCACACAAGCAGAAAGATCACCTGATGGTAAGCGATTGCCGCCGCCCATGGACTTCCGCGACACCAGTGGAGTCAAAAGTGCGCTGACAATTTTTAAACCCCCCCCTTCCCCCGAATTGGGCCTCCACGCAGCGAAACACAGCACAGTTCATGCCGGTTTTCCGGCCCATTCATGTCGAAGCGTGGCTCTCCCACGGTCAAGAACGGTATTTGAGCGAATTTCGAAATCTTTGTGAAATACTTGCTGAGAAGGTTGTATCTACTTAGGTACCTAATTTGTGTATAAGTAACACCCGGTAATAATTTATTTAATCCTTTTTCAGTGTCCTGGAGTCCAGGTGGAACCCTTTAGTTTCTCCTTATCAGACGTCCGTCCGTCCGTCCCTTTGTTCGCAACTTTGACTCAGGAAAGTGGTAGAGTCAAAATAAAAATATGTTTTTAGTGTATAGTGTGAGTAGTGAGAAAAAAAATACGTAAAATACGTCGACGAATTTTTTTTTCACTTACCCCATTATGTGGGGTATTGCTAGGTTAGGCACTTGGATATTTTTTTTATCATCCCGTTAGCCTACCTAAAACGTACATAGAACAGAAACAAGTGATTTCTTACGCTTAAAGTATCAAGAATCCACCCGTGTATCAAGAAGCTAAATCTATACAGAGATATTATAGACCATTTTAATGAACTTTAAATTATATGTCTTTGGAAAATCGAAACCGATTTGAGTCGATGAAATTCTACACGAATTTTGTGTTTCTAAGGTTGATGACTACTCTAAACTCTAATTAAATGTTCTTTGAACGTGTATTTTTTATAACGTGTAGGTATCGGTACCGATAATTTTATTTATGATAGAGACGCCAAATAAGCAAGCGTTCATATCATCCCGATTTCTAACATTTATCGTAAGTTATTGTCGGGTATACCTATCGATTTTCTTGACCACAAAGAAACAAATACATACCTACATACTTACGACATTCGAAAAACATTACCCCCCCCTCTTTTGGGAGGTAGGTAAAAATGTAATGTTAGTATTTATATCTTATGTATGTTATACCTTCAAAAGATTTTTTTCTGTGATAGGGAGAAAAACGAGTTGACGGATTACCTTTTAACGTACTTTTCGAAAAATATTTTATTTTTTGTCATAGGTGGCAGACGAGCAGAAAGATCACCTGATGGTTAGCGATTGCCGCCGCCAATGGAATCCCGCGACACCAGTGGAGTCACAAGTGCGCTGACAATTTTTTAACCCCCCATTCCCCCGAATTGGGCCTCCAGTACCCTCACTCACGCAGCGAAACACAGCACAGTTCACGCCGGTTTTTCGGCCCATTCATGCCGAAAGCGTGGCTCTCCCACGTTCAAGAACGGTATTTGAGCGAAATTCCGAAATATTTCGAGATTCGGTTGTATCTACTTAGGTACCTAATTTGTGTATGAGTAACACCCGGTAATAATTTATTTAATCCTTTTTCAGTGTCCTGGAGTCCAGGTGGAACCCTTTATTTTCTCCATATCAGACAGTCCGTCCGTCCGTCCCTTTAAAAAATAAAAATATTTTTTTAGTGTATAGTGTGAGTAGTGAGAAAAAAAATACGTCTCCACTGTTGGGTCTTTAAGAGATATCGGTACAGTAGGGACGAATTTTTTTACTTACCCCATTATGGGGGGTATCGTTTTTTATCATCCCGTTAGCCTACCTACAATGTACATAGAACAGAAACAAGTAATTTCTTACGCTTAAAGTATCAAGAATCCACCCGTGTATCAAGAAGCTAAATCTATACAGAGATATTACAGACCATTTTAATGAACTTTAAATTATGTCTTTGGAAAATCGAAACCGGTTCGTGTCGATGAAATTCTACACGAATTTTGTGTTTCTAAGGTTGATGACTTTAAACTCTAATTAAATGGTCTTTGAATGTGTATTATTATAACGTGTACGTATCGGTACCGATAATTTTATTTATGCTAGAGGCGCCAAATAAGCAAGCGTTCATATCATCCCGATTTCTAACATTTATCGTAAGTTATTGTCGGGTATACCTATCGATTTGACGGATTACCTTTTAACGTACTTTTCGACATAAAAACTAGGCACTGAGTTATCCCTGAGTAACTTAGGCTACATTTTAACAACGGAAAGCGTCTTATTCCTATGGCTACACATCATTTGTATTCACAGGCAACGTTTTAATCTGAAGGCTAGATTTAAAAGAAGCTCGATGTCTCAAAGATTTTGAATCAATATTGAATCTATTTGATCGTACTAACAATCACCCGCAACCCTTTAACAGGGGAACCAGATCAACTGAATCATGGTTACACGTTTCAGAAACTATTTCCGAAACGTGCAGGTTTCCTCACGATGTTTTCCCTCACCGCCGAGCGGATGGTAATGGTAGAAATACGCACATAGATTTGAAAAACCCATTGGTGCATTTTTTTTATTTTAAGCGGGCGGCTATGCAGGTCCTATTCAGACCAGTATCACTGCGACCAGTTTGATCTATTGTGATCGCCACTGTGCTACATATCAGTCCCAAACTATACACTTTTCAGAAAGTGTATTAGTTTACCAGTTGGTGCATGCTCGGATTCGAACCTCGTCCACTTGCGTGGAAGGCGCATTCGTATCCATTGAGCTACTATCACTCCAAACTCCAACGGCGTCAAGTATCCTAGGTATTTAATCAGTCAAATATTCCGTCAAACGCAGTAAAGTTAAACAATATGCAAGCGAATTCGCTCACCGCTCGCGTGACAAACATCGTGCAAAACAAGGACACTGGAAGGAGGTTTTATGAAATTACAAACTTAAGTAACGTTGCCGAGTGTACTTCTAGTGTAGTGCCGCCCGATTAAAAAAGGTAGCGCTTCTCGTCTCGTCTCGTGACTCGTCAAGAACATCTTAGCCTTACTTAGAGGCACAGATTATATACTCACTTCACATATTGACACGCATGTCAACCCTAACGACGTCAAGCCAAACTTTTTTTGGTCTACCCATAGAGTAAGGTAATAGGGTATTTGACTAAGCAACTTGTAAAATCTCGATTTTACAAAATATAAATATTTTATCAAAATATTAGTACCTAATTATGTGACAAGAGCAAAACTTCTAAATCAAAAATATAACGTCTAGCCGGTTTTATGGTCATTCAAAGATTCATGGTCAAGTCCATTTTAAAAGTATGAAACTATTAAAAAATAATTATACCATTAAGTAACCCATACAATTTGCACCAACTTAGAATAGACATAAACGAAACATTCGATATAGCTACTATACAAAATTCAAATGAAATGCATACACAATACTGGTGTGACGTCACATCTTAGTAGCCATTTGTATGGAGCGTTTTGTGTTTGCCCATAATAATATGATTTTAAAGTTGTGATATCTCAAGTAGTTTAAATGAGAATCAAGAAATTCTTTCAGGAGAGGTCTTTTGGTTACAAAAATTAAAAAAAAATGTCAAATACCGTAATGGTCTACCCCTCCTACCGGGACCTGGGGTTGGTGGTTGGCCAGACACTTGTTCCCTTCCTAGGAATCCGGTTTCCGGTGTAACATAGCCGTACTATGCCGATGGGGTTAATATAGGAGTAATTTGATTATTTTGATTTGTTTCAGTTTGCTTGTTATTAGATTCCATTTTCTGAAGGTTCCAAACATCTTGAAACATACAATAAAGCATTAGATTCTGTAGCGAGCCAGCACTGGTCCTCTGCGACAAATTCAACCGGAGGCACTGCGTCGCTGAGCTCGGCGACGAATTATTGACGTCACCGAGTGTGTCGTGAAATGGATGAGTCCTTTTTTAGGTTTTCTCGAGGATATTCTTTTTTGCCAATGCCTAGTGGGAAATTTTGACAAATCACTTGATGTCACTTACCTTTTTTAGTAATTTTATTATTCGGGAGTTAGGGTCAAAACTGCGTTACGCGGGTGCGAACGAGGTTTTATATAAAACCGATCCGTCGCGGACCCCCGCGCGGGTGCCCGTCACGGGGAACGGGCCACCCACGCGCCCGAGCGATTGATCCGCTCTCCTCACGCGTGGACTGTCTCCGTGGCTGATAACCGCGTATGTTGAATTTTATCTAAAGGCGCTGCCAAAGAGGGAAGGCGGCTCCCGCATCGAAGCCACGCGCGGGGATACGCGCGGGGACACGCGCGGTTTCACACGGCGTGAATACGTGCCCGCGTGATGAAGCCATATTCGGGCCGAACACTTAGTGTTTCAGGTATACACCGTTATTTATCGTTTACATTCCGCCACCACCCTCCCATCTTCTATCTAATGTCCTTTACCTGAAGGTTGTCTGGTAGAGATCACTCCCAGCGATAAGACCGCCTAAATTGTACATTGTATCTCTGTATACCTAGCTTTTAAGTTTTTTATGTTGTGCAATCAAGAGTATCTATCTATCCCAAAAACCTCATTACAGGTATAATGAACAAAGTCCATTTTGCATGTTAGATCATAAGCGAAATAAAAATCAGCTGTTCCATACATTATTGCCGGGTGGATATTCTATTTTGGATGGAACGTCAAAATTTTTTTTCGCTTAGTTTGATGATCTATCATGCTAAATGGACTCTATTCACCATACTTATGATGAGGTTTGCGGAATAAATGTTACCGGTATATACTCGCAACATTATTGCACTAAAGTTTCGACCTTATTGTATTATGAATTTTCTAACGACATTTAACCGAAACAGGTCCCAAATTAAACGTGGAAAGTTGTGTTCCTGAAGATACATTTTTAGGGTTCCGTAGCCAAATGGCAAAAAACGGAACCCTTATAGATTCGTCATGTCTGTTCGTCTGTGTGTCCGTCCGTACGTCACAGCCACTTTTCTCCGAAACTATAAGAACCATACCGTTGAAACTTTGGAAATAGATGTATTTTGTTAACCGCATTACGAATTTTACATAAAAATTGGAAAAAATAAAAAAATGGGGGGGGGGGGGGGGTCTCCATACTTGAAACTGAAACTCAAAATTTTTGTTTGATTCAACCTATACGTGTGGGGTATGTCTTTAAAAATGATGTTGAGGTTATTAACTAATTTAAAAATTATGTTGAGGTAATTGGTTTATTTTAGTTATTTTCATAGTGTAATGTCTTATGGTCTCTTGTTGTGGGGGTCTGCTGCTGATATACAGACTATATTTGTATTGCAGAAGAGGGCCATCCGCTCCATATACAACCTTAGACCTCGCGATTCGCTAAAAGAATTATTTAAATCTTAATTGTATTTTGTACGTGCGAAAGAACATAGATATTTTTTCGAAAAAATCTGATTGTCATGGTTTTAACACTAGAAATAAACACAAGCTCGCGATTCCAAATCTGAAACTTCAAAAAATTAATAATTCATTTGTTGGTCTAAGTATTAAAATGTACAATAAGTTGCCACAAAATGTTATTGAGTTACCAACGCATAAATTTAAATCTCACGTGAAAGCCTGTTTAATGAGTAAAGGATACTATAAAATTGTAGACTACTTAAATGATAAGGATTCATGGACATAATGACCTCCATGCCTGCACACTTGTAACATTTTCATATATATTAACAAAAATTATTAATATTATATAATTACTGAATTTTAATAAATTAGGCTTAGCAGCATTTATTACTGTATAAAATTGATTTATATTGATTATTCAATAATTGACAAGATGCTAACCACCTACTATTGTACACCTCGTCCTGCAGTTTATTAGTATTGGATTAAGTAACTACTACTCTTTGTGACCTATGAGGAGAACCTAAGTAGTCATGCTCACTCAAATGTCTCTGAGGTGGTGGCGTTATGTGGCGGGTCATTACATACCCTCTAATATGGTTGAGTGAAATGATGGCTGACACATACGTCATACTTGTGAACAGGTGCCACCTTTGGGGACTGGTCCGCTTCGGTTTACCTCATATTTAGCTTTTAATTTGCTTCATTCTATTTTGTGTTGCATTAGACTGTATGACTTGGTATGAAGATAATAAACCATTGTAAAAAAGTTGGCGATTAAAAAGAGAAACTGGCGAGTTTCTTGCCGGATCTTCTCGACCAGAAACAACTTTCCGAGCCAGTGGTAGAATCGCATTATGTTTATTTATTTCTTTAGTATATTTTATGTAGGTATCAACATATATATATGTATTAACATGTAAATTATACATAAGTACTTATAAATAGTTTTAAGTCATTCAAATGTATGACGATTTGTAAGTGCTGTGTACAAGCCTATGCAAATAAAGAATTATTTGAATTTGAATTTGAATTTAACATATTTTTTTTCTAAACACAATGCTTTGCGTAAGAGACGCTCCCAAAGTGTTAAATTGTGTGTGTGTCCCCCTCTAACTTCTATAATAAATGAATTATAAAACTAAAAAATATATATGATGTACATAATCATGAAAACTAACAACGAAAATGAGTTTGATCTAGATATAGTGAGTAGTTTTTTTTAATACGTTATAAACCGTAAACCGCAATTTACCTTCCATATATCTTACTCGCTCCTACGCAACCCTGCATGGGCGAGTCCGACTCGCTCTTGGTCGGTTTTTTTTAAGTGGATTATTGTCTTGTTTCGTATACCAACACTAGGTTGAGCTAGTGGACATGAAATAAATCGCGAAGACCATTCCTATTTTCAATGCCATCCTTATTGTATCCATGTACTATGTAATATACTATACTGTATGTAATATACTAATTACTTTTATAGTATAAACGTAAAAATATGAAATAAAATAAAAATGCTTTATTGCTTACCGAGTTACTTAGACTAACAACGATTTAGGTACATTTATTAAGAAGTAATAATCTAATTAATTGTCTAATACATATGTTGAAATGAGCAGGGGATCCCAAACCAGGCACAGCCTGTATCTTGGGTAACCAGTAACTTATTAATTAACAGAGTCAAAAATAAATAATTTTTCAAGCGATCCCAACAACCTGTGATCACTCACGATCAGCTTATATACCTCACATAAAAAGCATTTCGAATTTCCCGTTTTGGTAGCGGCAACATTCCTCTAGATCGTCCCATTGTCCCACTCAGTAGATCCGACAGTCCGATAGGTCCCGGTGCCTCCACGCTAAATACAGCGAGTGTGCGATGGCAGGTATGCGCCGGAGACCGCCGAATTTTCCCACATACTACAAAATACTTCCACAGTTTATTTACATTCTGGGTACGCGGGTTGTTGTAGTAAATTGGCATCAAGTAGTCCAATTTACAGTGGATCACAAAAATACACTTTGATAGTTTACAATAGATATGTAACATTTCTTGCAGTTTATTTAAAATAAACTAAACAGTTACATCTGTATCTCTTTTTTTATCCGTAAGGTTGAATACTTGTTCAGACTGCTCAATAACTGTGACACGACCGGAGAGGGATCGGACGCAGGACTAACAGCTTAACGTGCTTTCCCAGGAACGGGAGTATAAGACCGCCAACTTCCAGACTCCGGACTGCCACTAAGAATTTCTTACGAAAACTTAGGTATTAGATATTAGATATTTGGCCCGACCCCGGGACTCTTGCGCAGCCGTCGTTTTAAAGCGCGACCCACTAACCACTGCGCCACCGAGGCAGTCAAATAAATAAGAAGTAACGAAGGTACCACATACATATTGTTTCTGGACACAACAGATACTTAATTTTCGAAATTACCCCGACCAGGAATTGAAGCTGCTACCACACATTTGAACATCAGCACACATCAATAGCATGATGTTTGAGTAAACTCGAAAGAAAACCTTTGAAACATTTACTTTAGAATTAATTTCGAAAACAAGTATTTCAACTGGTGGACAAGCGCCTATCTCTCATTACATTTACTATGGCCCCACTGACAAGTGCGATAGCGATATTTGAATTCCCTCCTCCACATATTCCGTGCAACAACCGTCGCTATAAGCGGAGGCCTGTATCCCGCACCTGATAAAAGTGCGTGCGCCATAAAACTATGTACGAATATCAAAAGCTGTTATTCCACCCGCCGGAGAGGCAAGGGAATCTAAATTCATGGAGTCTTATCTTTTCTTATTTTTTCCTTAAAATTGCCGGCATGTTTATTTTGTTTATTCCGGGCTCGGGAACGCTTTGTGAGGTACAAAGTGAGGGAAAAGTGGCACGCATTTACTTTTATCGTTTGATTATCTTTGATGGCGAATAATGAACCTCAAATTCGGTTTCTTTAGTTTCAAATAACTTAAAATTACCTATCAACAACTCCTTCATAGCCCTTTTACATGTGAGAGAGCCACGCTTCGGCATCAATGGGCCGGCTGTACCACGGCCTCACAGAAAACCGGTGTGAAGCAGCGCACTATGTTTTGCCGAGTGAGTGAGGGTACCGGAAAGGTCTCTGGTAACGGTTTCCAGGGGAAGGAGTGTTAAAAGGATGGCAGCGCACTCCTGGTGTTGCGGTGTTTGTGGGCGGCGGCGACGGATTACCTGATGGTAAGCGATTTCTCGCAACACCAAAATGGAGTCACAACTAACCACTAAACTTACCCCCTCCCCCCACTAATTTAGACCTCCAGTACCCACAATCGCTCTGTTTGTACAATGCTTAATGTTGTTGTTTGATTTCAATATCAGTTGGCGGAAGAAAATGTATCGAAATAAACGGTCATAATGGTTTGAGAACCATATTGCTTTATAATTAACAGACTTCCCGCCGAAACATGGATCAAGGTCCAAATGTATCTCGGGTTCCGTAGTTTCGGGTCGCGTAGCTTTGAACGCAACAGGGAATTACACGGTAAGCAGAGGAATGGTTTGAGAACCCTTGCTTCATAGTTCCAAGGTCCACGGAGCCGGCCGCGTGGAAACGTCCGCCGATCCAATATAATGCACGCACCGATCAAAGGGCCAGGAATTTAGATTAAAAATCATCTCAGCGGGTGCATCGGCTCGTGAAATGCTTAGGCCCATTTATCAAGAAGATTGGAAATAAGGCCGCAATTTTTTTTGCTCTTATACAGACGAGTTGCGTTTTTTAGACCCACTCTCACTTCGTTTCGGGACAAATTTTCCTAAAAATTTAAAATTCTACTAACAGATGGCGCTGGGTGTCAGTTATATCGCGCAAGCGTTTCGTATTATCTTATAATAATAATTGTAACTGGTCCCTGTCAAAGCTGTCGTTTGGGAGCCCGGAGTACGCTTAGACCATGATACAGGATTTGAGAAGTTTGGTAAATACGCTGCAATGCAGCGACTACCGTCTAACCTTCGAAATCCTTTAAGGTGACGGGTAGGGCACACTAGCGATGCCAATCGATTTTAATTTTTAGCTACTAAACCGGATCTATTTAAACAATTTCGGGGTTACAACCTCTCGGTAAACACTTATACTATTTATTAATTAACCATGTACAAATGTTGGGTCCGTTTTTGTACTATTTTGATTACCACTAAAAACGGCCACTTTTAGCTTGAATCAATTTTTCGCGTACAAATGTTGGGTTCGCATTTGTGCATGGTTATTTAATAAATAGTATAAGTGTTTTCTTAGAGGTTGCAACCCCGAAATTGTTTAAAATAGATCCGGTTTAGTAGCTAAAAATTAAAATCGATTGGCTTCGCTAGTGTGCCCTACCCGTCGCCATAACAATTCGATTTATTTCAGAGAAACATAGTCCATACATGTAATTTTAGTCAAAAGTTAGTCAGCTCACTAATAGCTTTAACAGGGCAACCTGACCATCTGACTGAATCATAATCACACATTTCAGAAACTATGTGAAACGTGCAGATATCCTCACGATTCCCTCACCTCCGCGCGAATTGTGTAAATATACATTTATAATTAGGTAGGTATTTTAAACTTGTTCAAGTGATGTGTGAGTAAAAATATCAAAATTATTCAAATTCATATAATTTATATAGGTAGTATGTACACATACAGGTTTTAAAATTAATGTAGTTGCACATATATTAAGCTCTGACAAGGTCATGTAAATTGTTAATATAAATCTTCCTGACAAAACTGACAACAAGACTGACCGGATGGCGCAATTGGTAGTGACCCTGTCTCTTACGCCAAAGGTCGTGGGTTCGATACCCACCCTGGACCACCATTCGTGCGATGAACACTTACTTGTGTTTGTTCGGTGTCTGGGTGTAATATATGTATTTAAGTATATATTTGTGTTCCTCTGTTGTCTGATATCTGTAACACAAGTGCTTAAGCTACTTAGTACGGAATCAGGTCAATGTATGAGATGTTGTGAGAATGATTAAATAAAAAACCTCCAGCTAACGGACAATAGGGAACTTGCATTATTTTTACTATCTTAAATTATCGATAACTTAAAGATGCCAAAAACAAAAAGTTAAAATATGCACAAATAATAATTGTTTAAATCATATATTCAAAATCAAAAGGATTGCACCACCCTCCCCTCTTCTATCTAATGTCCTTTACCTGAAGGTTGTCTGGTAGAGATCTTACGGTCCTATCGCTCCCAGCGATAAGACCGCCTAAATTGTACATTGTATCTCTGTATACCTAGCTTTTAAGTTTTGTATGTTGTGCAATAAAGAGTATCTATCTATCTATCTATATTATTTGTGCGTATTTTAACTATTTTGGCATCTTTAAATTATCCTTAAAAGTATATAACATAGAAAGTATAAAACTAAAATAATAAAAAAAATACATTTTTCCTGATTAAGTAAACAACACACTTAAAAATTTCATCTCGTGTTCAGGCGGGACTCGAAGCCACACAATCCGGGTGAATGTTCTAGCAATTAAACCACTAAACGCGCTACTAAACCGACGAAATTCGTAAGTACTTGATTCGACATGAGCTGTCGATAGTCTCATCAATATTGTAGGTATATTTACAATATTTAATTGCTGAAATTTTTAAGTGTGTTATTTACTTAAAGAATAAATTGCAAAAGATTGCTATAAAACTTACCAACTATTAATTTCCCTGATTGCTTATTCACTTCCATAAAAGTCCTACCGTGTTTAAAACTATCGAGTCCATTTCAATCTAAGTTGATTGTTTAAGGAAGCTCTCTCGAACCAGTAAATGTTGGTCAAACACCGGACAAAGGAACCTCAAACAGCATGTGCAATGAAACCGCCGGACACGATCTCACATGCAACGTTTGAGCTGTGGAGCTATCGCACTCCGGATCGGCTGGTAAGTCATGCCGAGTCAGTGTAAACATTGAATCAAACAAGTCAATTAGAATAATATGTTCTATACATTCTGTACGGATGATCCTCGAGCAAATGATAATAATTATAAATATATTTTTTTTTCTCTCAATATGAAGTTGAATTTGACATTAAATCATTCCTTCCAGCCCATATCCACATACTGCTGGGCCCTCTTCTTCGTTTTAGGATTTTTTTCGGTCACTTGTCATACATATCCTGTCTATGGCATTTCCCCTGTCCATTTGTTGGTCACATGCTATGTATAATATACACATAAAGCTAGATTCTATAATATACAAAGCTTGATTATGTGACATATAAAACTAGATTATATTACCGCTAGTAAGTCAAACATACACTGAATTCGACAAAACTCGTCAAAAATTTAATCACGTTTTCGTGTTTCCAAAAGGTAATTAATTATAGGAATGATACAATCATCCATTGGATCACCTGTCCTATGTGTTATTTAAAAGGTGATCCATGCAAATCTTACAATAAATCAGTCAACCAATTAAATATACATATACAAATTGTCGACGAAACGAGTAACCGCAAGTAACCGTCTCTACCTATTCTAATTAAGATCAATTACGAGAACATCGTAAAACCAGGCTTTGTTCTATACGTTAAACGTCTTCAAAGCATCAAAATAAATCAAGATCTGAACGCACGTGTAGGCAACAGTAAATCTAACAATTTGTGCGTAAAATGTTAAGATAATAAATATTCATGGTATACGCACAGCCAATTTCGCCGACAGTACCTTAATTCTGACCTTTATTCCCATTAGCTTACGAGTACCTACACGCTCGTATTATCTCGTACACAGTGTATGAAATAGTGATGTCTGTAGTCGAGTTTTTTTAGACGATTTTATGTCCGCCATCTGCCATCGTGTCGATATACATAAATAAATATCGGCAATATGAAAATGGAAAACTCTTCATTCAGTTTAGGTCCGTTTCGAAGCACGGTGATACTCGGTACATACTCCAGCATCAATATTGGTTACCATTGTATATATATACCAGCAAATTAACAGGATTCTAAAATCAAAGCTCCCTCTTTATTGGTTTGGATACAAAACTCCCCTACTAAATAAAATAGCTAAATAAACCTGATAATAAGTCGTCAAAATTAAAACAATAATTACAATTTATCGTTAGTCATGATCCATGATTTGGAAAGTGTTATTATACTACCTACATTGAAGGCTAGAATATTTAATGAAGTATCATCATTCACATGTTAGTTAACAGAATAAAATCGAATACACCAACAAGTCACAATAATATACTAAATAAAAATATAATAAAGTATTTAAATCACCGCACGCGAAATGGGCACAACTGCTGCCTGATTTCGGAAAAGCGCGCCCGAAAACCTGACACAGAATCCAAACCAAGTAGATCGTTATCTTGAAGGTCAGAGACAAAATACATAAACTCTAAGTAAAGATTAGATTTTCATTTTCAAAGTAATTAAATAAATGTCTTGCAGATTCCAGTCTTCGCCAACACTAGAGAGAGTAACTTAACTTACACTCGTGCCTGATTAAAGTTTATTGAGCGCCGTCCTACCGGTGACAACCCTTTGTTCTAATTTCGTTTACTCATACCAACTTCCCACAACACACACTATCCCCTTATGTCAATAGAAATAAGGTTCAAAGTTACATGGCAGAAGTGATAGGGTTATAACAAGAGAGTTCGTTTCAAACAATTACAGGGACGTTTTAATTTTACTATCCGACGCCTGACTGACGGGATGAAAAATTCGCAGAGCTGTAATTTGATTGGTAGGATAAACATTTGGATTGTGTTTGATGTGCCCGATAAGCATTGGATTGTCAATTTTAAGTCGAAGACTTTTAGAGATGGTAGGAATAATATAAAATTCAGAGCATCTGAACGTTTCGGATAGTTCTTGAAACGTGTTATCATGATTCAGTTGGTCTGGTTTCCCTGTTATAGGGTAGCGTGAGACGGCAGTCGTTTCATTGTTATTACCAAACTTTCCAAGCATAAAGCATGGTCCAAGCGTACCCCGGGCTCCAAAAGCGGGATTTACACACTACGATGACAGGGAGGAATAGGTACTTAATGCAAAATCTGGAAAGTAATACATTTTGCCAAAAAATTCCGAATCTACTGAGGAAGACCGAGAATGGGATGTAAAGAAGTTTTATTATCAAATTTAGGTAAATTAAGTTGAGGTTTCTTAAGTAAATTATCGTATCCCCTTTATTGTTCCCCTTCCGTAACTCATATAATTCTATACTCATATTTAAATAAGATTTTTTTTATGCTAGAGGTGGACAAACGAGCAAGCGAGTCACCTGATGGAAATTAATCATCGCCGCTCATGAACATCCGCCAAATCAGAGAGATCGCTAATGTGTTGCCGGCCTTTTTAAAAAAGAGTACGCTTTTCTCTTGAAGGTCCCGAAGTCGTAGCCGTCCGGAAAAACTCCTGAAGATTATTATGAAGAATTCGCTAATATCTGATTTTCTTGTTATATTTAACAAAGGTCATACGAGAAGGGGGTCGTGGGTTCGAACCCGACCGTGTGATGAACACTTATTTGTTCAGTGTCTAAGTGTACTGGGTTTAAATGAAATTAAATGAAAATAGTTTATTCAATTTAGGTCCATACAGAACACTTATGAATGTCAACATATTTACCACTGGTTCGGAATGTACTTTTCTGTCAAGAAGACACCAGCAAGAAACTTAGCTGTGACTATTTTTTTTAAAAAAGTTTTTTTACAATATGTCACCATTAACTTAAAAATAAAGTACAATTTTTGTGTTACTAATATGTCCCTAAATTATTGTCATTCAAAAATTCGTCTATTTTATAATAGCCTTTTTTCATTAAACAGTTTTTATATACAATTTAAATTTATGTGTAGGCAAGTCAATAATAATCAGAGGTTACTCGTATTAAACATTTTTATGCTCAACGAACTGCGCCTATAAACGAACTGCCGACCTTGTGGAGCCTGATATTCGGAACGGCAAGTCTGTGGTTATTTCTGGTGTTAAGGCTGTGACAGTCAGACTTGTTCGAGAACAGATGGAGATTCTTACGTACTTACAAAAGGCAATCAAGGATGTATTGAGAAGCCACGGTAAGTATGTCGTTTCTTTAAACAAATCTCTAAGGGAGTCGCGCGATCTAAGGCCATAAATGGCGCGGATGGCTCTTCTGTAATACGAAAATAGTCTGTATATCAGCAGCTGTTTAATTCTTAATATTCATTGTAATTCCTGTATTATCTGATATCCGTAACCCAATAAGTGATTACGGTATCATGAACGGGATTAGGTCTAAATTATTTCTTAGCACTGCAATCAAAATGATGGTCGGGCTTCCTACGCAATAATTATTCATAAGCAAATACACGTAATGCATAATCGAACACAGTAGTTAATAGATCAATTATCTACACAATGACTAAATCATTGAGCTATAGTACAGTCGAATAGGAATACTTGTGATCGCTTCTGCTACACACATTCGTGAGATGGGACCTAGCATTCGATTAATAAATTCAAACATCATCTTATGAGATGTTGCATTCATTTATTTAATTTAATGTTCAATGTATGCATTGACCTGATTAAGTACTACGTATCTAAGTAGTTTAAGCACTCGTGTTACGCATATCGTATATGTCACAAATATAAGTAGTGCACAAGTGTGTACACAGAAAAAGTGCACTCTCTACTCCTTTACTTTCATAATTCTTTAAGAATCAGTGTGACACGGCCAGAGAGGAACCGAGCGCAGGACGAACTTAAATACCTACATATTTATTACACCCAAATACGAACTTTCGCGTATGAACTTGACTTGCAAATGCGTCATTGGGCCAGTACTCTTTGTTACATTCCAGATCTTTATGTTCTGATGGGATGCATTATCATCAACTCTGCGTGTCATTGCCGGCTGTGTCCAAAGTAGTTGCGTCGGAGCCCAGAGTGCCCGGGGTACGCTTGGACCATGATCCAGGAATCGGGTAGTCTGGTAATTACAATGAAACGACTGTCGTCCGACCATCGTTATCGCAATCCTTATCAGGGAACCAGAAAAACTGAATCATGGTTACACACACACACACACACACACACACACACACACACGTACACAGACACATACATATTCCAAATCATTAATTCTAAAATCTCAACAATTCAGAAAGCAGGTTTCACGAAGTTTCTCTGATTTGCTTCTCTCTGAGCTTGTGGTACAAATATGGACATATATTCGAAAATTGTCAGGTACTTGCTCGGATTCGAACCTATGACTTATAGAAAGTGAACGTTCTTATCCAGCTACCAGCTCTCTAATTAGGGTATGGGGTACCATTATCTTTAGGTATATATCTGTGCGTCCTGTGAAGTGGTACAAGTAGACTTATATCAAGTCGAGTTATTGTTTCATAATTTCCTCAATCACCGATACCTTGGAGCTCGCGTGCGGACTGTAGGTCATCAAAGCTAATGTTTACTGAACCATTCAACTAACTGTACTCCGCTAATGGCCCGCTAAATTTGATCGCAGGTATCATTAGGAATCTGCTGCCGATAATTATTCCGGCATTCTAATTAAACTTCGATAGATAATTAAAATTGCTTTGTCACAGGATATGGTTAACAAGATATTTTGACGAATAGTAATGGTAAGGGATTATTGGGAAAGTGACCTATATTAGTCAAGGATTGTTTGACGTATTTATTTGTTTACACAAAGTTATTGTTTGGATGTAATTTAAATTTAAATTTTTTAACTTTACTAGAATATTTTTACATGGCGAAAGTCAGACGTTCTTTGATGCATTGTAATTAACAGACTCACCGAATGCGGGATCATTGATTTTCAACGCAACCGAGAATTATTTTATATGATGCAGACGATGACATTCTATCTTTGTTATTCCTCTATATTGACGTTAGTTAGTTGATATAAAAAGCGTATTCTATTGTTAATAGCTGTTATTTAATATCTAGGTATATATACTATTTATAAAGAGGTAAATCTTACAGTCAATGGCGACGCTTATACGTAATCCGAAAACACAAAATGCTTGCGCGATGTAATCGATACCTAGCGCCATCTATTAAAAAAAAGTGAAACCAACGTGCCGAAACTAAGTGAGGGCGGGCCACTAGTCACATACCTATATGTAATTAGTGATTGGGTCGTTCTTCTTTTTTTATCGACAATGTGCCAAATTTGCTAATCAACATTTAACTTTCATATAAAAGACTACAAATGATAAATAGCATGTCCCAAATATTCGTTAATGTACTATTTTACAGATGGACGGAATTAAATTTTACATCATGTAACAACATGATGTAAAATTTAATTGATAAAGAATACTTTTTGATTGAAATGAATACCTCCGTCACGTCCCCCGAAATTAGTGCCATTTACACCTCTGTCACGCTTGAGCAGCCGTTTTAGTCCACTCAATCATACAACAGTTACACAATAAACATACACTCATAACAACACAAATACTTACATAGGTAGCATATTTACATGTAAATATAAATATACACATATATATTCACATACATATACACGCACACGCACCCACGCATACACCCTCGAACATCTACACTCATTCATACACTGTTAGGCATTGTGCTATTACGTTGCTGTACAATACGTACCTATTTTTGTAACATAAACTGTTAACAAGTACCTATTAATAAAGTTGTTTGTTTCGTTGACTGGTGACGCTCCCTCAACTAACTGGCTTCCACAGAATACCAGCGGTGTGATCGGGGCAACCCCCCCCGGCCGTGCCATATGCTGAGTGGGCGCCATTTTGGTCCAATTACTTTCGTTTTTAAATTCAGTGTATTTATATGTAATGCCGGATCGAATAAAGATTTTTCATTTTCATTTTCATTTATATATTTTATAACATACTAGTTAAATCATGCTAAAGTACCTACGAGGTGATAAAACAATGTCATTATTTCATGGTAAAATAGGAATATCTTGATGGTGTAACATATATTTTTTATATAATTAATTACTTCATAAGTTACTGAGGACGGGCTCATTGTCTATAAAAAAGAAGAACAACTCAATTACGATTGGACTTTGATCCAGCATTTAATAAATCTTTAATTAGTATTATAATCATGGGCCAATCGTCCGAAGCGTACCTTGAGCTCCGATTCGACGGCTTTTTATATGATAGGTGGCAGACGAGCAGACGGATCCAGGCCACTACCAGGAAAAACACACTAGGCTTAAATTTAAGCCTTTATTTTTTACTATTTTCTTATTGGTATCACTGGGTAGAGTTGATCATTCAGCAAGGATATCCTTAAAATATCAACTGAGAAATTGGACGATTATCTACGGGCTATGTAGCTAGCTGGAGCAGATTACATCCAGCGCCGTTTATCTTGGAGACTACATGAACCGAGATTAGAATCCCCGGGTAGGATACGCATTTGGTTCCTGATAACTATCCGGGAATATTAGTCTATCTAATTTAGTTACCCTTACATACGCAACCCTGTTTGGTAGAGCGCTGGTAGCTCAGTGGATAAGAACGAGTGTTCCATATGGGTCATGGTTCGAATTCGAGCTGCAACTCTGGATTTTTCAAATCAATGTGCACATTTCTACCATTAGCTCGGTGTTGAGGGACCACATTGTGAGGAAACCTGCACGTTTCGGATAGTTTCTGAAACGTGTAATCATGATTCAGTTGGTCTGGTTCCCCTGTTAAAAGGTTGCGGAAGTCAGACGGCAGTCGCTTCATTGTAAGTACCCCTAAATCCTGAATCATGTTCCAAGCTTACCCAGGGCTCCAAAGCGACAGCGTTATCACGTACAAGTCTCGGATAGTTTCTGATATTGACGTTTTAATAATTATGCCTAGAAAAGGCTAGCCCTTTGGTCAGTGCTTTATTTACGTCAGATATAAATCTCGCCAATGTTGATTAAGTAGTTACTTGTGATAGTTAATTTTTTTGCTATCCTGTTTTCCAGCGATGATCCAGTTATCGTTTGCGGTTAACTAATTTCGTCGCTAGATTGATAGCGGGGTTCCGACGGCAGCTTCTAAGACCTATTTGTGGAAAACAGTTCGACAACATTTAACCAAAAATTTTCAAAGGTATTCAACGGCAGTTTCGACTTATTTTTACCCGACTACGGCGAAGCAAAAAGGAGAGTTATGATTTTGGCCTGTATGTATGTATGTATGGTTGTTCATCTGTTCCCTCATAACTTCTAAACCAGTTATCATATTTAAGCCAATGAGGTGTCGTTAGAAGCGTCTTGATTGTCTTCGGGTTATAGGCGGGTTACATGACGTTAAATTGACTACAGCGCCCTCTAGGGGACTTAGAGTAAGGAACTAAAAAAAATATGCATGACGGTACCGTGTGGGGTATCAAATGAAAGAGTTTTTTTAGCACATTTCAAATACGTAATTATTTTTACATAACTAAAAATATGTTAAATAACGGCTCTTAAAGGTACGAAACAAGAAAATGATTATGCCGTATTGCCGTGGTCGGTCACGTGTTCACGGTGTTGTTGGAGGTATGAAAACTCTGTGGTTAAACAGCAGTAGAAACTAAGTTTATTCTTTTTCTGTTCGAATTTCGACGGTCAATTGTTTTGTAATTTTCACTCTTGTCAAATATCTGTGTAAAAAACAAGGGAAATAAATTGTTATTTTAATTTACAGCAAATACGTATTATGTGACGAGTCTAAAAGAAAACGAGAACCAAATACAGTCCACGGAAAGTCATCGAAGAGCACAGTTTGTACAGCGGCCATCTTGGATTTGAAATAGGAATGCAGCATATTTTTTTTCCTTGATAGGTGGCCGTGTGGTCCCCGGCGTGGCCGTGTGGTCCCCGGCAGAGTAGAATAGGCCACCCTCACTCTTACCGAGGTGTCGTAAAAGGCGACTAAGGTAAAGCTGCTGGCATGATCATCAGCAACCAGAGAAGGAAAACTCTGCATTTATATCAAAACCCTCGCCAACCCGTCTGCCAAGCGTGGTGAGTATGGCAACTACCCCTCAAGTGATTGAGGGAGGCCCGTGCCCCAGCAGTGGGGACTTAAATGGGCTGATGATGATGAGGTGGCAGACGAGCAGGATCACCTGATGGTAAGTGATTGCCGCCGCGCATGGACACCCGTGACGACACCAATGGAGTCACAAGCGCGCTGCCAACCTTTAAACCCTTTCCCCCGGATTGGGCTTCCGTTACCCTCACTTACATAGCACAGTGCTGCTTCACGCCGGTTTTTTGTGAGGCCGTGATATCACTCCGGTAAGGCGGCATACTAATGCCGGAGCGTGGCTGTCCCACGGTATAACGATGTCTCACATTAAAACCTGCCTAATGAAGAAAGGTTACTATAGTGTACAAGACTATTTAAATGATAAGGATTCTTGGTCATTATAATGTATCAAGACGTATAACGTATTAACACGATATTTATTATGTGAAACACATTTGGCTCGACGTTTCGGCTACGTTACAGCAGCCGTGGTCACGAGCGGAGTCGTTATTGTTACTCGATCTTGGTCATGTTAATTGATTAATCTTTTGATTGGTTATTCATAGTAGTCTATTAACTTTCATAATTGTATTTTTTTTCTCTTCTCAATTGAAACTCTGTAACATCATCAATATTTGAAAAGAGTAACTACTGAGTTTCTTGCTGGTGTCTTCTCAGTAGAAATCGACATTCCGAACCAGCGGTATATATTATGTACCTATTTTGACATTCACAAGTGTTCTGTGTGGACCTAAATTGAATAAAGAATTGTTTATCTTTATCTATATGGCAACGTGTCTCTCCCGCACACATACCATCTAACGTGTCTCTGTTTGACGCCGAGCTACGTAGCACGCTATGTAGGCAGCCGGCGTGTGTGCTATCACACCCTTGTGTCGCAAATAATAACGTCGGACAGTTTATGCCGGATATTTGAAGTTTGACGCTCCACAAATAGCTCCGTGCCTTCCCACAATTAGCTCCCCGGACAAACTTCCAGCCCCATTACAAAGTCTTTAAGAGACCGAGATAAAATTTAAATTCAATATCTCGACATCGAGGATTTACTGATCGAACTGTAAGATTAATGTTGCAAACTGGATATTAATTGGCTGTATCAATTTTGCCGGTAATCGAGGTTTGATAGCTTCGAGATTGATTTTTGGATGTTACATTGACTTGGATATCGCTACATAAATATTCGTCGAGAAAGATTGTTGGAACAAATGGTACCCATGACCGTATTGGTACCATGTGTACAATCATTGTACTATTAGGATAAATCAGTAGCATTTGTACCACAAAGGTAAAGGTGGTATGGCGGGCCAACTGGCCCTTCATCAGTGATAATGGTCTGTCTCATGTGGAGGAATGGTACCAAACTACTAGGGCTGCAAATATCATCTTTTTAGATGCTGTGGCCAATAATATCCTCCGACAGATTACGGCTACGGCGGCCAATCTCAGCGATCAGCCACGTACGCAGGATATATTATAGTGGTCAAGTGTGTACGCAAACACAAGTGCACTCTCTATTCCCTTATCCTTAATTTCAATGGGACACCAGCGTGACCCGATCGGAGAGCAATTGGGCGCTTAACGTGCTTTCTGAGGCACGGGGTACAAGACCGCCAACTTCTAGACTCCGGGCTGACACTAAGAATTTCTTAACGAAAACTTATGTACAAATTTTGGCTCTTGCGCAGCCGTCGCATCGCTTTAAAGTGAGCCCCATTTACCACTGCGCCACCGACCCAGTCAATGTGGCTGTTAATGTAGAGTTACCCACCTTTTATTTCTTGATGGCTGAAGATTATGCGTTTGGTACTAGACCAAAGGACAGATGTTTTATGTATGAAATATCACAGTAATTATATTGACAGAACTTCCGCATTTTTTGTCGCAAAAAACTTCCAAGTTACCTAACAATTTTAAAAATACTTTTGACACTTAAATATAGTCGCCTAATGTACCTAAAAAGTGTAAAAAAAAAGAAAATTTAATCCTCGAGTTTTGTTAGAAAGTTCTCGAAGAATAAACAAGGCGCCACGCGAGACGTCAGGGATTGAAATTATCAAGTAATTTAATAAAGCCGGCGATAAGTCGAACGTCCGCTCCCTTGCGGCGAGCTAGATAAAAGGAAATAAGTTTAAACGAGAAAAGTTGGCAAGATAGCGCGGACACTGTAGCCGGGGAGCGACAGCAGTTCGGGAGCCGGCGCGGGATTCCAGCTGCAGAAAATGCTCTAGATTCTGCCTACACTTAGTCATCCATCATACAATACTTACTCATAGTACAAGAAATTATCTAGTTTGAGATTTGGTGTACGTGCAGTTTGAATTATTTGGCGCATTTATGTAATATTAATAGATAAATATTCTTTATTGCACAAAAACAAAATACAAGTTTGATACAACACATTTATATTAAGAAAGCTGTACTCACCTATAATTGATACATGTATCAGAACAGTAGTGAGAATTGTAATATATATATATATAGCGAACAGATCTTGCATGTATTGTTGGTGTGTCTTTAATAAATAAATAGATACAACAACAACAGACAGTACAACCAGGCGGTCTTATCGATTGTAGCGATTGATTAAAGAGAGTAGGAGTGATTAATATACCTACTGCATAGCAGATATATCACCTGCGACTCTTATGCTCGGGAAATTTATTATCATACGACATATATCAGTAAAACATAGTTTTTGGTATGGTTTTCAGGTGTTATACGCCATATAGGCGTTATATGTGGGGTCCAGGAGCCCAATTCTCGTGTGCGTGATATTTTTAAAACATGGCGGATGTCACATGAAATCCATTAAACTATGTTTTAGTTATATGTATATGTCGTACGATAGTAAATGTCGCGAGCACGAGAATTGGGCTCCAGCATTACCAGAGGAGTGTGATAAGTACGCCGCCAATGTTTTAAAAAAGAATACGCTTTTTCTTGAAGGTTCGAACATTGTATAGGTCCGGAAATACCCCAAGTGATAGTTCATTTCATAGTTTTGCCGTACGGTGTTCTAGTTATCTGTTCAAAAATTACTTTTATCTCTTGTACTAGCGCACCGCGCGGAGGGAACCTCTTCTCACTTTCGCGTACTGTACTTACTTGTATTTGCCCGAATTGAGACAATTGAAGTCGTTGTAGATTTGAGCGCTTTTTACAGTAACTGAATAATGTTAAGTAGGTAAAGAAATGAAACTGTAATGACAGGAATGCATTTTTATCTATAGGTTAGATTATGATCATTACTATACTGAAAAATAAAGTTTATAAACTAAAATGAGACTACCAAAAAAAAACACGCTCTAAAAAGTACGAAACAAGAAAATTGTCTCTGCTGAAATTATTATGCCGTATTGCCGTGGTCGTTTGCCACATTGATTTTATTTTATTATTATCATGAAACTGTTTTGCTACAGTAGGTGGCATAGTAGTCGGGTTTAAGTTTTTAAACTTTATTTTTATTTAACATATTTTTAGTTTTGTAAATAAAATTACGTATTTAAATTGAGCTAAAAAGCTAAAAATTTGATATCCCAAAAATTTTTTTTAATTCCTAACTCTAAATCCCCTAGAGGGCGCTGTAGTCAATTTAACGTGATGTCATGTTGCCTATAACCCGAAGAGAATCAAGACGCTTCTATCGACACCTCATTTGTTCAAATATGATAACTAGTTTGGAAGCACAGATCACTATATATTTAGCAGTTTGGAAATTATGAGGGAACAGATGAACAACCATACATATATACATGTCAAAATCATAACCCTCCTTTGCTTCGCTGTAGTCGGGTAAAATGTTATTCAAAGCACGGAAATATCGTTCTTATCGTTCCATTTTTTTTAAATAAAACTGTTTTGCCGAGTGAGTGCAACCGGAGGTGCAATCGGGAGGGAGGGGAGTATAAAAGTTGGAAGGATCAGGAAAATGTGTTTGAGTTTTTCAAGAAACTCTCACTGCCAGCCCGGAGTCTGGAAGTCGTCGGTCTAGTATCTCCTTGGTATGTATATCATTGTATTGAAAATGTAAGTAATTAATTGTGTCTAAAACAAACCCCGGACAACTAACGGCGGCTATTACGACGCATTCATAAGTACGGTAGCCCAAAGGTCCCGACGCAGGCACCAAATCATGTGCCGCTGTTAATATTAGATTAAAACCTCATAACGCCCCATTATCCGTCCATTGCCTCTAGCGCTAGTTCAAACCCAACTATTTATTATTTACGCGCACAAGGAACTCACTGAGTTGGCCATATCGTTTAAATAATACTATTTCAATTAGTTTGCAGGATAACGGCTTGTTTCAGTAAGTTCCAAAAAGCAAGACTACGTCTACAGTTTTACACGGTAAGTATTTACTGTCGGGCCTAATTAAGGAGTGTAAGAAGTGAATTCTGTCGATAGAGTAGTGATGTCCATTGCAAGGTAGGGACAACCGCACTGGCATTCATATTGCGACTTTTTGAAGCGATACAAACGCGATTCCGTTTCGATATAGTCGCAACTGACATGCGTACCTACTACAACGTAACAATACTTTGCAAGTCTTTTTTTAATCAGTTTAAGAAACTCATAATATTACCTCCTCAGTAATATCATGATGGAAGAGATTGTTTGAAAACGCAGAATTGGAAAACTCAAAACTGTACGTCTTAGTTCAGAAACATCCGGAATTGGACTAGCATTAAAGCTGCACAAGTGTAGGCTTACCATAGATGGCTATACATACGATTTAAAGATCTGACGGATAAAGCGGCACTTAAAGAAAAAAAATCGGTAACAAAGTTGTAAAGCCATACACTTACATAATCAACATACATACATACAAAAAGTAAGTAAAAGTCATCTGTCAACTCGTTTGCCCCTAAATTAAAACTTTTTTAAAGCAAATAAGGCAAAGTACCTACGATCTTGAAAACAACAATTTCAGGGCAATGACTATCCACGAAAGCTCTCATCAGAGTTTCCCGAGGGTTCCCAGGAGGTTCTTCAAAAGGATTGCCAGGATTTTAACGAGTCCGGAGAACCAACAACGCGTCTGCTGGTACTCCGAAGTTGCAGACGTCCATAGGCTGCGGTAATGCGGACGCACATTTGTTTTCCAGCCGATATAGTATAAAAACACACACAGAGTAAACTGCAACGGATTTAAAAATGTCCCATACGTTCCCCCCATCCTTACTCCAGATGATGGTTGCCCCGTCCGCCGGGAGAAGTGAAATTAAATACTAACTCTGGGACTGTTAGCCAACTGGTGTTCTTATTCGTACAGTTGCCCCGAAATATACCTTTTTTTCTAACCCTTAATTCTGCGTAATAAGATCCATAATTTGTGACTGCGACTAGAGTTTCGGGGATGTGCTGCCATTGGGATTAGATGAAAGAAAGTTCGATAGGTATAGTGCGTTTTTTGTTGTTCTTACTAAGCACTGGCGATGTCTCCTGGCTTTACTTTGCCAATGAAAGATAACAATATTGCTGAAATAATAATTCTGACAAGGTGGACCAACGACCTGGTGAAGGTCACGAGAATCCCTTGGACGCGGGCGGCGCAGCACTGATCTGTGTGAAGATTATTGGGGGAGGCCTATGTCCAGCAGTGGACGTTTATTGACTGAAATGATGATGATGATGTTACCTTATTTAAAGGTTGCGAAGGTCAGACGGCTGTCACTTAATTGTAATCATCAGACTCAACCAAAACCTGAATCATGGTTCAAGCGTACCCCAGGTTCCAAAGCGACGGCTTTAGACGTAACCGGTTTTTTTTTCATTTTTGGGTGGTTTGAACAGCAGAAAGACATAGTATTGAGGGATAAATGATACGCTAAGCTAGGATTGAATGAAAGATTTTAATTGAGAAAACCAAAAATCTGGTCTCTAGGTTTAGTTTTAAAGATTATTATTCCTTTAAATCTTCCTGAAGAAATCATACAATTTAGTTTACCAGTTTGAGAAAGGAAACACCTACCTGCGAAATGACAGTTAATGTATATGATCTTATACTACATCCAAAGACTCGTGGCAGTCAGTGTCAAGATATTTTTTATAGTCGCACAGTACATAGGGTCTCCTTAGCTTGATAGACACAAGATATGATCCTAAGTTGCAATTACTACAGACGCGATGGCACGGCTTCACATCCGTGTGCACTGGCCCGCGAGATGCTTCTCGAGACGCTTCGTTTGAATAAGTCTATATTGTAGGACGGAGATATCCTAATCCTACCGAACATTAACTATTTTTCACGTAAGACATCCCTGAGGCGCGCCGGACCTGTTTCCGTTTTATTATTATTATGATAGCACTAAAAGACTTAGAATAACTATCGATTTATCTCTGCACAAGAAAGGGCCGGTGAAAGAGTTGCTATGAGCATTTAACGTTTTATACAATATTATGTGCCTCTTATGACCTTAATAAATATTAATTAAAATACATAAAGAACACAACACTTCGTGTCTATAATCACGATAGCAGTAGTGTCTTTTATTCAAGTGCATTGAAAATGTCCCTATAAATAAATGGCCGAAGCACGCGGTACCCATACGTAGATACATAATATTATATAGAACATGCTTCACACCAACATTGTTTAGCTGCATATAAATGTGAAGAATGATTACAATATTGCCATAAATAAGAATTTACGCTGTGACCTCGAAAAGTATAATGTGATGAACAGTGATAAATAAAGCTGTACTATATAACCTTTGAAAAGGTGGTTTTGTTATTAAAATAAATCTCCTGATAGATAGGCCTCCCATCACACACCAGGGGCCCAATTCTCGGGCTCGTGACATTTCTTTTTATACGACATATATCACGAAAACATAGTTTTCTGGTGATATCCGCCATGTTTTCAAAATATCACAAGCACGAGAATTGGGCTCCAGTAAGTATCTTATATTGCATATACAGTCCACATCACACACAAGAAGCTAGAATAACACCAAGAAGGTAAACATATAAGTAGAGCCTAGAATCTTAGAGGGATCCCTAAAGAACCCTAGATTTCTAAACAGGAGGAAACACATGCGCCGGTAACCATTTCTCAATGGTACGGCAGAAATAAGAGCTGCTAAACTTTTTAGTTCGAGTATGTACGTAAATATGGCCGTGTGGTCCCCGGCAGAGTAGAATAGGCCACCCTTACTCTTACCAAGGTGTCGTAAAAGGCGACTAAGGTAAAGCTGCTGGCATGATCATCAGCACCCAGAGAAGGAAAACTCTGCATTTATATCGAAACCCTCGCCAACCCGTTTGCCAAGCGTGGTGAGTATGGCAATTACCCCTCATGTGTTTGAGGGAGGCCAGTGCCCCAGCAGTGGGGACTTAAATGGGCTGATGATGATGATGACAGTACATGGGGTCTCCTTAGCTTGATAGACACAAGATATGATCCTAAGTTGCAATTACTACAGACGCGATGGCACGGCTTCACATCCGTGTGCACTGGCCCGCGAGATGCTTCTCGAGACGCTTCGTTTGAATAAGTCTATATTGTAAGACGGAGATATCCGAATCCTACCGAACATTAACTATTTTACACGTAAGACATCCCTGAGGCGCGCCGGACCCGTTTCCGTTTTGTTATTATTATGATAGCACTAAAAGACTTAGAATAACTTGACTGACCGGATGGCGCAATTGGTAGTGACCCTGCCTCTTACGCCAAAGGTCGTGGGTTCGATCCCCACCCTAGACAAACATTCGTGCGATGAACGCTTGTGCTTGTTCAGTGTCTGGGTGTAATATATGTATTTAAGTATATATTTGTGTTCCTCTGTTGTCTGATATCTGTAACACAAGTGCTTAAGCTACTTAGTATGGAATCAGGTGAACGTATGAGATGTTGTGAGAATTATATATATATATAATAACTACCGATTTATCTCTGCACAAGAAAGTGCTGGTGACAGAGTTGCTATTAGCATTTAACGTTTTATACAATATTATGTGCCTCTTATGACCGTAATAAATGTGGGATGGGGTTTCAAATAAAGCCAGGGATTTGTATAGGTAATTGTTCTATATTAATTAACTTCTTAGAGCGTCGTCTTCCACGACTTTACATCGTCCGCCATACTTCGTCTATCATCTCCCTCTCTCTCTCTCACACGTCATTCTAATTCAAACATCGAACTCATACACGTTCCTTGGCATGCATCTACCGATCACCAATCCCACACTCGGCCATCCTACTTTCAGTATGCAACAATAATTCAGTATGCACAATCAAAAACTACTCATCAAAACTTCTTCCTCTTCTTATAATTTTTGAGGACTTCTTCTTTTACTGCCAATCCCTTAAATTTAACTCCGCGTCTCCAAAAAATGCGATATTTTCTCAATTTGAGCATGCCTTTTTTCTTTGTCCTCGGCGTCTTCTCAGCATCGAAAACAATAGTCCACTTTCGCGTATTCGGATTGTTTTCCGCAACTTCGTCAATGTTTTCTAATCCGTCTTCTTGGATGTTACCCAGGGGTATGACAGTCGGAACATAGGATTTTTTTTCATAGAAAGCAGAGTTATCTAGCGACATGATCCTGAAATAGGCTTCTTTGTAGTCTCTTAAAGTTGTGATAGATGCCGCTATCTCATTATTTACATCCTATAAAAATTATTTAATTAATTTACAATTTTTCAAATTACCTATTCTTATTTATCAAGAAATATTTACTAGTTTGAAATGTCTAGACAAAATAAAATCTAATGAATTGTTACGAATGAATGACTAATTAAAAAAAAATGGTAAATTGGAATGTGTAAAAGTCAAAATGGTGTCATGATAGAACAGACAACAGTTGACAACACAAACAAACTGTAGAATAGAATGGATAGCATATTTCCGAATTTAACGTAGCCAAAATACATACGCCCAATGCAGATTTTTTACAGTCCACTTAAATTTATAAAACTACATTTATACCCAGGGCCATAACTTTTTTTGAGCAAATAAAAAAAACACAGATCTGAGATTTTTTTGCAAATGGTGTGCATTTTATTTTTCACCAAAAAATTTCTTGAAGAATCCTTACTTGAAAAAGAGAAATTCAGTTATCGATACAACACAAACGTTGAGTTGAATTTCGGTCAAAGAGTAATATTATAAATACGTTTCAGTCTCCTCCGTCCTAGTAGTTGTTAGTGAAACTGTTATTGCGATACGGACGCTAAAGTATGTGTTGAAAAGTTAATTATGCCAGGCCAGCATTGTATATTTTGGCCGTGGGTATGGAACTGGTAAGTTTTAACCTGTGTTATGATCCTCATCCTCAGCAAACTGAAAGTTTTAATACCTACATCCTGAACGAAAACATGTATTTCAATACTGGGGGCCTACCGCTCAATCGCCGTTGTCCGAATCGAATATCGTTAAGAAACATGACTGTGTCATTTGAATTCCACATTTCGATTGATTTCTGTTGAACGTTGCTAGCAAGCTAAACATTGTTTAACATAAAGTTGCGCAGTAGCCCCTCTGATCTGAATATGGAAATACCCGACTTAAATAATTTATCATAATCAGCCCATATTCGTCCACTGCTGGACACAGGCCTCTCCTAACTCACGCCACTGAAATGTGACGATCATCGGAGGTCTTTATCCTACTGCTATCACATTGGCAAGAGAGGATTCATTTCGGTTTTTCCTTCTCTCACACAGGTGTTATGTGCATGTTGCCTTCTAGTCGACTCTTATATTACTTATCATATGATACTATCATAGGACAGGCAAAGAATATCCCTCAGCATTAATGTAAACAATGTATTATTGTCTCTCAGTTACACCAGTCCATGTTTTTCCTAACCCAATCAAATTGTTGTACCAAGATTTATTAAAAGACTGTCCTCTTGAGTGTGATGTTCATAAGGAAGAAAAGGTATTTTTTAAATACATCAATAAATGTTATTTTAATTGGAAAATTAACTTTTGATGGTGATGATGAAGTAAAGAGAGCGGCCCAAATACATTATAACAAATTCAAACATTATAAAAATAGAAAACAAAAAGTTTTTTTATATTAATAAATGTATTTATAATTTATTTTTGTAGTTTTACTCAATCACTTCCCTTCTGGTATTAATATTAGCTCTTCAAATGCTATTAGGATATGACTATTTCGTCTTTCATAATAAATTATCAACATTAGTTTCGCGTAGAAAAAGTTGATCCTAGTGTCCTAGTAAGTAACATTTGAAAATACCGTGACGTAGCGGTCGTGACGTAACGGTCGTGACGTAACGGTCATGACGTAACGGTCGTGACGTAACGTAAAGTTCGGATCAATTCGCTAGAGGCGCTGCTTTCAAAGAGTTTGCATAAAACTCTCTCAAGAGGGCTCTCTTTTTCCGGTATATAATACTACTCTTTGATGTTACCCATTTTTGTTGACATCGTCATTTTTGGCATCTTGACATCGCCCATAGACTTCAAACTTCCTTGGGTCTCTATAGTCAGAACTCCTTTGGAACATTTCTTTTTTCCGCCATCATCATTGCTGTTAATGTCACTCGTTAGCAACGTCACATCGTCAACGTCAATAGTCATTGTAACGTTATGAACCCGTCGAATGCCAAACTGGAACTCCTCCTGCTGCTTCAGCTCCAAATCCATGCACTCCTCCAGCTCCTCACGCAACTCAGCTTTCAACTCCTGGTCTTCAATCATGCACTCTTCCGGCTCCAAACATGCGTCAACATCCTCAAGCTCGCTGCACTCGCTATGCACATTCTCAACATCTTCACCGTACTCACTTTCATCATCTTCACCGTACTCACTTTCACTGTCTTCATAACGATAAAATCCGCACCTTTCACTCTCACAAACATCGTCTTTAGACACACTACTACCAAACTCGTCTATCAAAAACCTTTTCAAGTCTTGGTATGTGCTGGGCTCTTCGCATCGCACCGCTAATGTTGCAGTCCCCGTTAGAGCACGTTTCACTATCAGCATCAATCGATGATTCGCCCAACCTTCTTTTCTTCCGCATGCTTCCAACATTGCGAGCCATCTTTTCACGTCTGCTCCATCACTGCTAATCTTTGTTGGCACACATGATACAGCGCGTGTTCAGCGCTATTATCACCCAACATGCTATCACTCTTCACCTGATCGTCTAGTCTTCATAAAATTCTTCACCGATCGTTTTTTTTTCCTTATTTCGTCGTCGTCGTCTTTTCTTCTTTTTACTCCTTATTCTTCCTTGCTTTATCTTTGATCCATCCCGGACGAGCCCCCAAGATTGTGGGATGGGGTTTCAAATAAAGCCAGGGATTTGTTTAGGTAATTGTTCTATATTAATTAACTTCTTAGAGCGTCGTCTTCCACGTCTTTACATCGTCCGCCATACTTCGTCTATCATCTCCCTCTCTCTCTCTCACACGTCATTCTAATTCAAACATCGAACTCATACACGTTCCTTGGCATGCATCTACCGATCACCAATCCCACATAAATATTAATTAAAATACATAAACAACACAACACTTCGTGTCTTTAATCACGATAGCAGTAGTGTTTTTTATTCAAGTGCATTGAAAATGTCCCTATAAATAAATGGCCGAAGCACGCGGTGCCCATAATATTATAAAGAACATGCTTCACACCAACATTGTTTAGCTGCATATAAATGTGAAGAATGATTACAAAAAAAAGACTGACCGGATGGCGCAATTGGTAGTGACCCTGCCTCTTACGCCAAAGGTCGTGGGTTCGATCCCCACCCTGGACAAACATTCGTGCGATGAACACTTGTGTTTGTTCGGTGTCTGGGTGTAATATATGTATTTAAGTATATATTTGTGTTCCTCTGTTGTCTGATATCCGTAACACAAGTGCTTAAGCTACTTAGTACGGAATCAGGTCAACGTATGAGATGTTGTGAGAATTATTATTATAATATTGCCATAAATAAGAATTTACGCTGTGACCTCGAAAATTATAATGTGATGAACAGTGATAAATAAAGCTGTACTATAACCTTTGAAAAGGTGGTTTTGTTATTAAAATAAAACTCCTGATAGAAAGGCCTCCCATCACACACCAGGGTCCCAATTCTCGGGCTCGTGACATTTCTTTTTATACGACATATATCACGAAAACATAGTTTTTTTGTATGGTTTTCTGGTGATATCCGTCATGTTTTCAAAATATCACAAGCACGAGAATTAGGCTCCAGTAAGTATCTTATATTGCATATACAGTCCACATCACACACAAGAAGCTAGAATAACGCCAAGAAGGTAAACATATAAGTAGAGCCTAGAATCTTAGAGGGATCCCTAAAGAACCAATGGTACGGCAGAAATAAGAGCTGCTAAACTTTTTAGTTCGAGTTTGTATGTAAATCGGTGGCAGCATTGCCCGGCACGTGTAGTTCTGCGACGGCAATGGGGGGTGAGATAAGGGGGAATAGCTCTTCAGAGCGTTCACTGTGATACAGGCGGAAAAAGACACTGAGCGACCCGACGGTATAACGAATGAGTTGAGAGAAGTTGACAACTGGCGAGAAACACGACAGTGTGATATTTTAAAAATATTTTGTATTTGATGTCACGTTGTCGAAGCAGAGGTGCTATGTTTCCTTATTGAGAAATAACTCTCAAACATACGTATTTGAAATATCCGTTGTTTAATAAACAAAGTCTTTCAAAGACTCGTAATTAATTTTAAATACGCTAAGCAACTTTTCAGGGAAAACAATGAAATCTTCCCTCGCATTTCCATAGGTTCAGAACAAAGGTCTATTTATTCCGCTGATTCGCTCCATATTTGTGCTTCTTTTGACAATTTCGACGGCTGTAAACACGGTGAAGGGTGTCTGCGAGGAGTTTGCTCGATGAGCGCAGACCCTTCTGGATAGGGATGGGACACATTTTATTTTATTTTATTTTATTAGAGACAACAAACAGTTATACATTAAAAGCTTAGGACAAGATACATTACAATTACATGATAATTAAATGCATAACCAACAACGTTATCCACAAGTTAATTATAAACAACAAGTGTTAGGTTACCCCTCAAAAGTCGCTAAACAAGGTTTAAAAATATTATGTGAAAAAAAAAGATAGAAAATTTATGTTTTAAGAGCATCTATGGCTAGTTTCTTGAAAACACCAGGGCTCATAGAAAAATCTAGTTCATTAAAATGAGTGTTAAATATACTTGACAAACGAATAAGAGGGGCCCGTTCGCCGGCACACGTTCTGCACTTTTCGGTGAAGAACGTGCGGCAAAGTCGTCTGTTAGAATAATTTCTAGGCACTGTGAATTGGATCTGATTAAAAATATCGATACAGTCAATCTTTCCTCTGAGTATATTATATAGAAACATAATCGAGAGAAGAAGACGCCGAGACTCAAGATTCAATAGGTTGTATTTTACCAGTAAATGATCGTAGGGCAGACGCGACCGGCGGCAACAATAATTGATTTTTTTTAGAAATTTGCGCTGAACTCTTTCGATAATACCGTTGTATTTTTTGAAGTATGGATTCCAAACTGGGACCGCGTACTCTAACTGTGACCGGATTAAGGACCTATATAAGGTGAGGTAGGTTTTTTCTTTCAGAAACATTTGTGCGGACCTTGTGACGAAACCATACATCGTCGGTGCGCCTGCAGAACCTGATATGTGCATTTTTATGATTTTTTTTTATTTGATATTTTTCATCACTCTTTCAAGGCGGATCTGATGCAAAAACCCGCATGTGCAAATTCCTTCTAGATACCGAGATGCCTAATTAGCTATGTGCGTTATGACACTAAAATATGATACGAAAAAACCTGTATGTGTAGGTCTATCACATATCAGGTAATGAAATTAACTGAAATAAATTCTCATTGACACATAACAGGTTATGTTGCACATATCAGGCATTGCTACAACTTTTTGAGCTTATGTTATAAATAAGAAAAAAATTAAATTTACAAGGATAGTGCATAAATCAAAACAGGTAAGTGTTTTTCATAATATTTGAATGTTTTCATCATCATCATCATCATTTCAGCCAATGGACGTCCACTGCTGGACATAGGCCTCCCCCAATGTTCTCCACACAGATCGGTCCTGTGCCTCCCGCATCCAATGGATTCCCGCGATCTTCACCAGATCGTCGGTCCATCTTGTAGGAGGCCTGCCACGGCTGCGAGTTCCTGTACGTGGCCTCCACTCGAGGACCTTTCCGCCCCAACGGCCGTCTGTTCTCCTCGCTATGTGCCCTGCCCATTGCCACTTAAGGCATGCAATCCTTTGGGCTACGTCTGTGACCTTAGTTCTCCTGCGGATCTCATCATTTCTGATACGATCACGCAGGGAGACCCCGAGCATAGCCCTCTCCATTGCTCTCTGGGTGACTTTGAGCCTCCTTAATCGGCACATTGTAAGCGGCCACGTTTCGGTTCCGTATGTCATCACTGGCAACACACACGCATTAAAGACTTTCGTCTTGAGACACTGCGGTAGATCTGCCGAAAATATGCTGCGTAGCTTCCCGAACGCTGCCCAGCCGAGTTGGATTCGTCGATCGACCTCTTTCTGGAAGTTGGCCTTACCAAGCTGGACTTTTTGTCCGAGGTAGATATGGAGGTTGAATGTTTTAATAACTACTAACTGGATGAAATAACTGCGCAAATATAATTTTGTTTATTTCGTATTGGTTTTCTTCTCTTTATAACCAACTAATAATTTGCTTTTTGGATTTTTAAACGTATGTTAAGCCGCATTATTTTGTTCTTGCATATACCGCTTAGTGATTTAACATAATTCTGTAATTTCTTTTAGGTACTTACCTACTTACATTCAATAATCAACAAGATGTCATCAAAAAATTAACGCGGCAAAATGCTGGTAGATTTGAGTACAGGGAATATTCGAATTGAAAATACACATGGTGTTACTTCTGATCCTTTCATAACCACCGCAAATGATCCAACAGACACTAAAAACTTAAAACAAACGCAAACTACCTCTAATGCCAGCTCATCTGAATCTATCACTACAATATTTTCAGAAAGAACTGACAATCAAAATCCCTCTGAAATAGAACTATTACAGTCTAGACCAGAGTCTTCACTGAGTGATGTGACAGTATGTGCTGAAGATAAAGAAGTAGATTTAGGTGCTAATATACAAAGCTTGTTACCAAATAAAGTTTCTCACTTTGAAGTGTGTTACGGAGATGAATATCGTGAACAATTTTGTAAAATAGAAGCTTGTTATGGAGAAGTTTTTGCTGCTTGTCCACGCTGTATGAATTTACAATGCTATGACCATTTTATAAACGATACATCTTGTATAAACCATCTGAAAAGAAGCCCTGTAGTTTCCAAACACATGCCTCTGACTGTAAATAGAACAAATGTATGAGAACCTATAATAAACCTATAACCTAAGGTACAAGTTCGGCCCCATATGGAAAACTACTCCCATCTCCGGGCTGGTGCACTCAGTACCAATTTCTTCCGTTTGACCGCGTACAATGTAGGGCTGCTCGAATTGTTGGTGACCTGACTCTCTCTAGTCGACTTGATCCTCTAGCATTGCGGCGGGACATAGCTTCCCTCAGCATTCTATACCGCATTTATCATGGGGAGTGCTCTGAAGAACTGTTTGATCTACTCCCTGCGGCCGAATTCTTACATCGAACCACTCGCAAGCGATTGTCATTCCATTCTCACCATCTCGATGGATGGCGGTCTAATACTGTGCGTTTCTCCCGGAACTTTCTACCACGTACCTCAGTTCTGTGGAACGGTTTGGCAGCAGGAGTATTTCCGGACGGCTACGACTTAGGGATCTTCAAGAGAAGAGCGTACTCTTTTTTAAAAAAAAGGCCGACAACACATTAGCGATCTATCTGATTTCGCAGATGTTCATGGGCGGCGATGATTACTTTCCATCAGGTGACTCGCTTGCTCGTCAACCTTTAAATCATTGCGCCATTGTCACAGAACCAATTAAACCTAACCAACTATCAGACGCAGATATTTTAGATAACCAAACTGGATGGCTTTATCAAAAGCTACTGACAGTAACTGAAACTCCACAATTAGTTACAGCTAATTTAATATTAGATGAGAAGACTGGAGAAATAATTGAAGAATACCAACAACAATAGATATCACAGATTCTGATAGAAGTGCAGATATTTTAACCTTAGGAAACAGAGCATACAATAAGGAGCAAAGACTTAAAGGCCTGCCATATTTGAAGCGCGAAGTAGATAAATGACAACGTGACACTCGTTTCTAAGCCGAAATGGATATTGAAAGAAAAACCCTGTACACATAACACTACAATTTTAAAATCTTCAAGAAGTCCCCTTTGTGCTGTGATATCAGAAAATCAAAGAGAAAATTTTAGAGAAAGGTCATACTATGATGGAAGCAGATAGAGCGTCCACTCCACTTTAGAGAAACTGTTTAAACCTCCTATTTATGTTCCAAGTGATTACGTAAATTTAATGTCTTATGCTAGACCAAGCCATCCCTACGTCATACATAACCTGGACTATACTTTCTTTAAAAATTACTCTAAAATCTGTAAACTTGATTTTATAAGACCTGAAAAAGGTCTGTAGATCCGGTAGTAACCCAAATTAGAGCTTTGCTGTACAAAGATGGCGATGTATTTTACAAATTACGACACCCCAATGATTGGAGTAAGTTGCCCCAGCGGTTGCTTTCAAATAAAGCAGTCTTCAACAATCTTCACAAGTCCCAAAGAAAAAATGAGTCATCGAAATATTTATGCTTACAATCACTCAGGAGATTTATGCACAAAGATAATCATCTATTTTATGATAATCTGAATCAATACATAATTACTTTCATAAATACTTTTGAAATTGTTTTTTTTTTTCCATTGGCAAAGTTTTTGGTATTTAATTTTATTATTTTTCGTTCCATTCTAGACAACAAACTTAAACTAAAAATAGTCCCAAATCTGATTCACCATCTATAATATGGTTTTAAGTTTTAAATACAAATATCCTTCTCAAAATCAACATTATTAATCTCAGTCTAAAGGATTCTGATTATTAATTATAAGTTATAAGATAATCAAAGACTGAATTTGCCAAGTAAGTTTAGAATGTTGTACTCAAGCATTAAAATATTGTTGATATTTTCTTTAAAAGATTTAGAATGTTAAGTGTTTTGTTTTTGAAATGTTTACTTAGATTAAGTAACTTCCTATTATATGACACCTCGGTCACCTGATCTCGGGCCTTAGTAGTTTCTATTTTTATAATATTAATTTTAGATTATATTTATCGCTGTTCTAATACAATACCTATGAGGGTAAAGAAGCAATATAGAACTTACTAAACGTTTTGATAATTGTTTATTGAAAATTATATTAATATTATGAGTGTGTCTATAGATTTGTCTTGCAAATCATGCATATGTGTATTTGAGGTCATGTGGAACTGATTATTAAAGAACTTATAGACTTACAATTTCTTTTGTTTCTCAATTAATAAATAAGTAACCTACTCAATGATATACAATACTTTTAGTTTTACTTATATTATTATACAGATAATTACATTTTTGATTTATAAAGTTATAGTTTAATACCATGAATAAAGTTTATCTACCGGCCTGCCTAGGAAATAATAGTTGCTCTAACAGTTCAGTACTTGTTTTACATTTAAAATGACGAATAACTCATTTCATTGTTCTTATTTTAATTGTTTTATATACACATGCCTGACATTGAAGCAGGATCCCTAACATTAATAAACCGGTTATGAAACACAGGCCCCACATACTAGATTTAGAAGGATCAGTTCAATACAAACACAACCTGCTATGTGCACAAAATTGACTAAAAAAAATCTGGTGGCAAGTGGTTTTACTTTTGGACAACGATTGCCAGATCATATGATTCGTTATGCTTATATCTTACATTAAAATATTTATTGTATTTGTAGTATCGCTGCTTGATGAAAAAAACAGTTTTTTGTACGCCCTGAAAAGTTGGTATTTTGCACATATAAGATTCTGCAGGCGCACCGACGACATTCTATAAGCCCTATTAACTATTGAGTTAACATGGAGGTCTAGGTGGAGTTTGAAGTCCAGAATAACTCCCAGGTCTCGTATCTGCTGCACTCTGCTTAAGCTAGTATTATTTAGGCAATAATTGAAGTCAATTATTGTTTTTTTCTTATGAAAACTGATACAGGTACATTTAGGCAGACTGAGAATTAATTTATTTTCAGAGCAGTATTCTACAAGCCTATTAAGGTCAGCCTGAAGCAACAGACAGTCATTCACAGAATTGATATCCCTAAATATTTTTAAGTCATCTGCATACAATAAGAATTTTGAGTTCAGAAAGCACTTAGAAATATCATTAACGTAAAGAAGAGAGAGCAGAGGACCGAGGATGGAACCTTGAGGCACGCCAGTTTGGACTCATAACCATTTAATACTACCCTCTGAGTTCTATTACTAATGTATGAGACGAACCAACGCAACAAGTTACCACGTATACCATTGAAAGCCAGTTTGTCTAATAACAGTTTATGGTCGACCTTATCGAAAGCCTTCTGAAAGTCTGTATAAATGGCATCGACTTGAATTCGAGCATCCATGTTACGAAATATATAATTAGTAAACAGTGTTAGGTTGCTGGTCGTAGAGCGTGATTTAACGAATCCGTGTTGTTCAGCCAATAAACGTGTATGAAGTTTAAGTTAGCATGTTTTTCCGTTAATTGATTCAACTTGGCCTTGTCGTGTTTATCTAAGTAGTCCGACACGGTTCTTCTCCAGATCGAACGGTTAACAGCGACCCCTCCCATAGTGCATATCACGTAACGCACTATCTTTCCATCGGAATATGGGCCTTCTGATGAGTCTTTTGGTATCAGCTATCTCTCCCACGAGAGTACGTCTTGGCAGCCGAGCATGATCCATACGATGCTCGCGCCCCAGCCATTGCAGCCTTCTCTGTTTTAGCAGCACGGTAAAGTTAGGTAGCTGTACCGTATGTAAAACGGTTTAAGCGCTCTTCTTCGGGCATTATTTTCTCGATGCTCCAGGTGCAAGAAACGCGCATTTATCGATGTAAATATAGCCTACAACACAATCAGTAGGGGAGAGCTTTTACAACAATTATAAACGCAATAACAATAAGTAGGTAACCATCCCCTTGTTTTTCAATGGTTAGGATCAAAAATATTTTAACCAATTTGAGCATCTTGTTGGTTTTTCATTTTGCGTCCAACTTTTAATTACTTTCATTCGGCAACACCACACCTCGAAAGCCGAATCTAATCGCAGCCAAATATGGACCTTTTGTTTCTTTTGTTTATAATGTTTAGTATGTACCTTTTGCTTGAAGTCTGCTGACATTTTCTGTAATGTGGTGTGTTCTTTGATCAGTAAGTAAATACCTATTTCTATCTATATTAAATGTGTAAGAGAAAGAGATCTTTAATTCCAATATCCCATTCCAGCCCATCACTAGTCATTGTGCGTAGGCATAGCACACGTCTTTGGATCAAAGCCTTGCGTTTCGCTGAATGTTGTTCCCGTTATAGCGTTTAAAAGGGAGTTTGCTTGCTCAGCGATTCTTGATTGCATGCGGGAAGGATAAACAAAGGTTAAGAGCTTTAATTAATTTAAAGAAGCACTTTCAATCAATCCTAATATTTGTCGCGAAACATGATTCATGTTAGCAATGTGCTGTGAACTTATTTCGTTCTATCAGACAACAGCATACATCGACCTGGCGGCTAGCTACATATTTAGTAACTTAAAGGCATATCGTAAACTAATTGCATCACAGGTGAATAGTGCCCGTTCACAAAATTATTGGTAGACGGTCGTGTGGATCGTGTGACCAATCACCACTCACCATACACGAGTCCGAGTGAGGGAAAATTGAATCATTTAAATCGAAGCATGTAAAGAGCCGATTCATTATTACGACGTATAATGTACAGAGTATGTGCCTATCTTTAGAGGGTTGTAACAAGCCGGAATCGGACCGCATCGGACGACGTGAGCGCACGTGTCGGAGTTCGGAGACACAAGTACGTTATTTAGTATATTCCGCTAGTAGGGTCGGCACGCACGACACTGAATAAATAAATACATTCATACAACATCTCATACATTGACCTGATTCCGTACTATGTAGCTTAATTAGGTAAGCATTGGTAGCTACTTCTATTGGAAGATCTATGTTGGAGCTTCGGCTTTTACGGGGTTTGTAACTTTGTCTTCAGGTTTTAACACTATAATAATAATATCCTCCAACCGATTTCGGTTAAGGCGGCCAATCTCAACGATCATCCACTTAAGCAGGATATATTATAGTGCTCAAGTGTGTGCGCAAACACAAGTGCACTTTCTATTCTCTTGCCCTCATATTCCGCTGGGACACCAATGTGACACGACCGGAGAAGGATCGAGCGCAGAACCAATGGCTTAACGTGCTTTCCTAGGCACGAGGATACAAGACCACTAACTTCCAAGCGTAGCCGTGGCTTTGAAGTGCGACACACTACCCACGACGCCAACGCGTTTCAACACTATATGAATAAAATTGATATGCATCATGCGTTTTCACCGTCTTAAAAACTTCTCACGGGCAATATACTGATGAAAAACGCAAGGTGCAAGGTTGGCCTTCATTGCCACTGATCCAAACGGGACGTCCACATATTAAGCATCAGCACCGGCCGACGGCGTAATTTTCTTGTGAACCTGCCTCATGGACTGGCTGGAGGTCGAGGGGTCGTTTCCTGCTCAGGGTTGGTCTGGTATGATGAAGGTCTGTGTTTGTTTGGTGTCTGAGTCTAATACGAGTTAATCTGATTTTGTAGAAGAAATTCATTTGTTTTTTAAATGAGCGATAGAAAAATATATATTAATAAATAGGTAAAATAGAATAAGAAACTTATAAGTAAAATAGTTTAATTCTTATAATATGTGTATAAATACTTTAATTGTAAACACGAGAACTGCTGCCGACAAACTACATTTGAAGTTTGGCAGAATGATTATTATGTAGTACAAGTTACACTGTTTATTGAAAAAAAAAAATTCTCCAGAGATCTTAAGGTCTAATCTGAAAAAAAAAACACTTACATACCCATACAAGTTGTATCAATATATTTTCATGATGTATATTTTTTACTGCACATAACAAAACAATAACACACAGAAAACTTGCGAAAGAGACTTACAATCATCCGAAATCTCTACGGAAAAAGTATTGTCAACTCCTAGTACTCCATCTTAAGTTAATACCTACTAGTTAATAAGTTACAAGCGTGGATTACTAGTGAAATGTTAGTGATATCTTCGTATCCGCACTAAATTGAATCCCGCCTAAAGAGATATGAGGCGGAAACACCCAAAGGTGGTTCCTACGGTCTGATTCCAGTGCACCCATTAATGTTTGCACTGCTGACAACCCTGGCAGAATCCAATTGGAACAGTACATTTAGCAAACATTGAATTAGCATAGCGTGTGTACGTACCGGGCAGACCGCTCCCAGTGTTGTTGCGATAGTCTATCGATAGTACCGTGATACTATCGTGACCTACAAATAAATTACTATCTAATGTTAAGTTAAAAAAAACCTACCTTATGGACGTAGAATTAAAAGATTATGTTTGAAATTAAGACTGGATTTGACATTATTTCACTTTAAAATAAATCAAATTAAGCTTTGAATTTAAAATTTTTAATTTTCAGCTAGTTGGAAGAATAGAACCTTTGTTTTCTTGTGGCTTATTCATAAATTAAGTTATACTAACTAATTTGAATATATTATCATCAGCCTATATCCGACCACTGCTGGACAAAGACTTTAACAGAATAACACGCCACGCAATCAATACAGTTGAAACCTCGAAAGTTACTTCAGCAAAACTTTCGATAGGTACTTACTGTCGACGTTATTGACGCTACTATCGTTAGTATAAATACTACCGAAAAAGATCTATCAATAGTATCGAAGTTTTTAATCACTGAAGTTTTAGATTATGACTATCGTTATCCTTAGAATAATAAAAAGACTAGAAGGATAGTTTCCTTACTGCTGTCACCTAAAATTTGAAGCACAAATTTGGATTTTCAAGTTGGTACTATGTACGTAGTATCAACATGAAAATCCTAATTAATGTTGCCAGTCACAACATATTTCCCTATAACATGGGAAATGGTTTGTTTAATTGTATTAACTTTACTGTTTTAATTGTACCTAGAACAACGCTTTTTTATTTTTTTGATAGAAATGGGGTGAGCCCTGCGTCTCATAGCCACTGCGACCAGTAGATGATCTATTGTGGCAGATAACAACGCTTAGAAGTATCTGCCTAACTGTGATTAAAAAATTAGTTGGCAAATTATGTTTTGATATTTGTGAAGCTTTGACCATACAATAATGAATAAGAAAGAAAGAAATAAAGAGCTGCCTACTTATTTTAAGGGTTATCAGAGTGAGTTTCAATTCGTGTAAAATGTGGATCCATGTATTGCACTGTCAGAAACAAATCAACGTACATAAATCATGAAATTATTATTAAATGAATAAATTCTTGCTTATTTATTTTTTAACATATAAAAATTCCGGTACCCGGACTCACGCAGCCAAACAGTAGACTGCTTCAACTGTAAAAATCAGTAGCTACTGATTAAATTAATCAGTCTGAGCAATCAAATCTTACAATTAAGTTGAAATGGGGAAACATTTTTTTTTCATTATCTGGTAACACTGAGCATTTCAATAAATCGTTTGTATTTTTAGCTTATAAAACACAACATACTATGAAATATTGAAGGCTATCACGTGAAAAGTGATGTTATTACACTTCTTATGCTTATCCGAATCATTTTGACAAAATTTAACCGCACAATTCGTCATAGTAAATTAATTTTCGCGAGATGCGTTTGACAGGCATTGACATTGACGACTGCGGAGCGGTCCGGGCGTTTGGAGCCGTACGGCTCCATTTGAGTTGCTTCAATAGTGGGCGCAGACTAGGTTTCTAGTCTTGTTGTCATACGAAAAGGCTGAAAAAGTGTGCTCTAAGGGTCCATAACATTGTTTTCACATTTTTGTAACATCCTTATTTACATTATGGTTTGGCAATAAACTATTGAGTATGTTTGTTTTAATGTATGCGGAATATGAAAGCAAGAGATCATTTTTAATACAAAAAAATATCACAATTTTGGTAAATTGATAGTAGTGATTAATTTGTCAAGTCTGGTGCTAAACTTGCCTTATAGGTACGCTAAAGGTCGTGGGATTAATTCATAGATATTGATCCGCCTGGTCATAATCCACTAGTAAAATTCGGCAACAGCTTAATTGGTTCTTTTTAATGTGTTATGTTATGTGCCGTAATATGTTAATAAGATAATTTGATCGTAACGCGGTTTGAGGATCTCGCCTTTCCTGTATTAGTAAATAATACGTTTTATGTGCATACTTAAATTGGATGGAATTGCATTATTTCTACGTAAACAAAGAGTACTCGTATGTAAGTAATAAGTACGCATGTCTATGTCACCCCGGAAAAGAGATAACGATCCGTAAGAAAACCTATAAAAAGTGTTTACGAGCAGTAAACAGGAAAAAACATTAAATCCACTTTGTCTTTAACGTCGAACAGATAATGAACGAACCAGTGTTGCCGAATGCCGATCATTGCCGGATATTGAAAGCAGCAATAGCCGATCCCAGCCCGGGTGAAGAAAACATTCTGAAGAGGTGTTTCGGATGGTTTCTGGAGCGCGTGACAGACAGCAGTGATTATACTTCCAAATTCTGGGTTATGTTCTCAAATTCTGGGCTACGCTGAAATGATGATGATGAGTAAGTAAGAACGTTTGTTTACCTCAAGAGGCAGGATATTTGACTTATAATATGTTATATTATAAGGTTCACAGACATCGGCTCAGGTCGGGATCGATAGATTTTAATCAAACAATAAAGCCGACTTCGGCAAATGAAGTTATGGACTGTTTACCCCGACCTTAGCAGCCATCGCGGTTTCTGCCTCCACTATAGCTGTTAATAGTATGGCTTACACTTACGTATGGCAGTATAAAGGTCAAACATATTGTAAACTACTACGGTATAACCATAACTAATAAATCTAAAAATTCCAAAAAAAATAAAAAGGGCATGAAATTATTAAAATGAATGTTTAACCGACTTTAAAAAAAGGAGGAGGTTCACAATTCATCGGAGTCTTTTTTATGTATGTTCCCGGTTACTCGAAGCCGCCTGGTTGGACCAATTTGGAAAATCTGACGTTTAAGTTTATCCCACTTTTAAAAAGAATTTTCGACCAATCTTTATCCATGGATAAATCTATGGTTTAACGTAAAACTCGTATAAAATTACAGTGCTATGCCATAGATTCATCCACGGATATTGGTCAAACTGGGTCTAAGCGGCGCGTTTTATCCTTTGAGTAGAGAAACATATTCGAAGGTATTATCTTTTTTTTAGGTCAGCTTGTATACTAATAAATAAACAAAATATGATTCTAACACCGGGACGGAAAATAAATCTGGACGGAAAAAGATCCGGCAAAACATTCGCCAGTTAATTAAACTGTTTATATACAATGTTTATATAAAATTAACATTTTATTACTGACAAACTAAGCAATACAAATTGAAAAGATATCTATAATGTAAACCGAAGCAGACGATGCTGTTTTTCGTTGAAGCTAACTTTAAAAAAACCTGATCTGCTCTTTAGTTGATATTTTTTTGGCTAGGGCTCCAGCAAACAATAGCCCAGGCTGGAGAGACTGGGCAACCTTCAAAATACAAATATCACTCGTCTTTATAATTGTTTTCCCTTTGTGTATATCGCAACAATACATCGTTCTATAACCCGTCGCGTAAGTGTCGCCAATATAACGAACTCGCTCACAACAATAACGATGTCTCCAAGAGATCCGTCAAAACTCTCGTAGATAAATTTAAATTGTAATTTACATTTTTTTTTTATATAAACACACCTACAGCCTTACACACCTACAGTATCCTTAATAAAATAAAATAAAAATAATTCATTTGTTAGCGGGTTAAGGAAATTTCAAATAACAATTACTTGACCGCTCTTAATTGTTAGAATAAAAAACGTCTCCGTAATTAATTAACGTTCCACGAAGCACTAAATCGCAATCATTAGTTAATCACATAACCGCTATAAAGTGATTCTCAAAAGTCTGCGAAAAAAATTAATTCTTCCAAATATAAATGTCAAAAAATGTGTTCCTGATAAGACAAAATTAGCTGCGATTTGTGAGCCATCCGGCCAGTCAAAAAAATAATGGCAAATATGGACAGCAGCTGCTGAGATTACAAACCCTAGCGTATTGCGGGCTTTGCGACTTCACCCCCTTATTCCCGGAAATATTACGGAGAATAAACAAAGGAATGTAAATAATTTACCCTAAGCCCTGGCTCATTCGCCTTTTTTCCACGCAACGTTTAAAACACCCGCAGACCGACATACCTCGTAGATTTAATTAAAAGCTACAAGCTGAGTTTAATTAATCTGTCAATGTTATTAAAACATAACTTTTATTGACTTTTGCAAGCGGTTCATAATGTTGTAAAGTAAAGTAGTAAAGTCCCACTGCAGGGCAAAGGCCTCCATCATAGAAATCAAGTCATCGCTACTATGATCGGATTAGGCTTAATCACCACGCTTGCCAAATGCGGATTGGTGATCACAAGCCCGAACTATGTTCGAAAAATTCGAAACATGCTTTTGCTCGACCTGGGAACCGAACCCAGAACCCCAAGGTCATAGCCCGGTACTTAAGCCATTAGACCAACAGGGCGTTAATAATGTTGTTTGAACGTTAAATTATAATTCCTGTTTTACCGCACGAAGCGATTCGCTTCCACATTTATAATGCGGGCGGCTAAGGAATGGAACTCCCTGCCGAGGTCTGTCTTTCCTGACCACTATACTCTCGACATCTTTAAGGCAAGAGTGAACAGGCATCTTTTAGGCAAACGCGTATGATCCTAGACCTAGTCACTTCTTATTAGGTGCGATTGTGGTCAAGCGTTAGAATATTGACAAAAAAAAACTTATTACTGTGTTTTAGTAAGACCAGATGAGAGCGATGGCTGCGTATATCGCGAGCTAAACAGCCTATGCACACATACATTGTAAGCGCGCGTACCTACAGGTGATCTCGGCCTGGTTCGGGATGAGACAGGGAAAGACTAGACGGGATGTGGGCGCAAGTTGAGACACGATACGAATACTGACTCTTTGATATCAATGAAGCGCGTAGGTCAATGAACTCTTCGATATCAATGTCAGCTAAAGCCGACCCGGGTGTGTATTTATTTTGAGACTGTAACCTAATGTCATAGTCATCTCATTTTGACTCTGAGGGGAAACATTTTGAGAAATATGTAAGTTTTGTTCTATACATATGTTATATTAGGATATTCACCAATAATTCCGAAAATAACAATTTTGAACGTATTACCCACTAGTGCGAAACTTATGCATTTCGCAGCAGGCAGGCAGTCGCTTCGTTATGATTCATTAACAACTGGTGCAAGAATATTTTATGATGCTTTTTTATGATTGTTTGAGTGTAAGTAGTTAGGCTTACTGCTATTGCTGAAGCGAGTCATTTACTGCCTGTAAGCACGTGCATGGGCACATCAATATTATGATTGAAGATATTAAAATGTTTTCATATAAGTACGTGTCCAATTCACTTAGCAAGTAAACATTGAAAAGAGCTTTATTAGTAAAAAGCGCCCGTAACCAGTTTTTATGATGAGCTAGGTGGGCGCGCTATTATGAGCGGGGCTAGATTCAATAAATCTCCAAGAAACTGCAATCCAAGTAATAAATTGTGCATTAAGCCAACTTTGCCGTTGTAACATTGGATTTTTTGTTTTCCGTATGTAATGAGATTGAATAAAAAGCTATTAGTTTTATAGTCTAAGTTAAATCTACAGGAAGTTGCGTACTTATTCGATTGTGTCGTAGTGATTCATATTGCGGTGTTGCCGTGGATACTTTTCTTTACACATTTTAAACACACCTTATATGTATTACTGTTTACCAACCAGTTGGGTGACTTATCAATAAATTGTTCAATGTCTGTTATGTAAAAAGTTGCTTACAAATAAATTTCCAAATCACATTTTTTGTTTTAGTCCCAAATTAAGGCCCCCTTCTAGGAAACTTAAAATAACGAAGGTTTCACAAACGCTTTTGGTTTGGTGCGGTAATCGAACCACGACTCTTGCGTCTCAAATGGTGCTCAAACAACGTTTTAAAATGATTCGTCAATCTACCCGTGTAATGTTATTGGATCTGAAGTCTTTTCCAACATTTTTATTGTACCTACTAGCTGTTGGCAAATTTATGTAAACACTATTGAATAATTTGCCAAACATATCAAAACAACGAGCTTGACAGAACAATTTCAAATCGGGAACTTGACACTTCTAAAGATATTCAGTAGCGCGATACCCGATGTCGAGAATTACCGCCATCTCGACGCATGCACAGAACTTCATCACGTGCACTTTGCCAACAAGTGTGGCGGTATTATTAAGCGTTCGTTCGCATAACGAACTAAGCCGTATCCGTGACAATACAAATAGAAATTGTATTAACTAACGAGGCGGCGGCAAACACGTCGATCGGAACGCGCGCCGACTAATTGATCAGCTAATTTGTCGCCGCGCAGGTGCGCGAGGCTTTATGAATAACAAATTGGTTTCTATAATTAACACCCATTACTTCTGTGCGCCCTGGGTGTGTTAGACGGACGGTTGTCTTTAAGGTTAGACCAAACGTCAAGCGGCAATCTAGCGTGGCCGCCGTATGTGGGAGGCAATTCTCGTTCACTCGACATTGAAGTCGAGTTAGAGATTTGTATGGACGAATGTATGGAATATCTGAACTTGACTTCAATGTCGAGTGTTCAAGAATAGGCCATATGGTCTGAACTGGTCCGTGGTAATGCAGTCCGCGAATGCCACCTTACGCGCTGTGTTTGGACACACCTCAACGGCACGGCTCACGAGATATTCAATTTTACTTCAATGCACCAAATGAAAAGTATATATGACTCTTAGTTCGATCATTTTCAGGCATTGAAAGACGTTGAACTAAAAGACAGCGGTATATTTCTGCCAATATATGAATTCCGTCACAAAGAGGAAAACTCGAGGAAAGTTCACAACCTAGGATTTAATAAGCTAATTTCTAACTAAAACCAATGTATGGATATGTTGAAGAACCTTCCTCCCTCATCTCATTCTTAGTATGCAACTGCCCTACACGACTGTAGCAGCTGCTACGAAGAAATATTTCTTCGTAGTCACTCTCCCGTAGTCTCGTAGCAATCGTAGCACGTAGTCCAGCTTATAGCGTAGCTGGGCAAACGCGTATTAACCAGCTAAGTTAATAAAGTGTGTGTATGTTCTGGGTTTGATTGACCCTTCAAAATGACAGAAAAAAGAAAAATCATTAAAAAAGTAAAGTAATCAGCCTATAAATTGTCCCACTGCAGAGCAAAGGCATCTATCATTGAAATCAAGTTAAGGCTTAATCACCACGCTTGCCAAATGTAGATTGGTGATTACAAATCCAAGCTATGTTCGAAAAATTCGAAACATACTTTTCGCTCGACCCGAGAATCGAACCCAGGACCCCAAGATCACGGCCCGGTATACATGTAGACCAACATTCTTTTTTGATAACCAATTTGACACAAAATAGAGATTACAGTGCACATTCAAACTTCAAACTAAAATGCTGCACTTGAGGCATGGATGCGATTACCGGCTTTTATTAGTTTCTCAAAGTTAAGTCTTCCAGATTTGTCCTGCACTCGATCTCTTATCAGTCGTGTCACACTAGTATGCCATTGAAATATGAGAGTAAGTGAATATGTGATAGTGCACTTGTGCTTGCGCTTACACTTGGACCCGATACCCTGCTAATATGGCTAATGTTACATAACATACCCAGAACATACACACACTTTATTAACTTAGCTGGTTAATACGCGTATGCCCAGCTACGCTATAAGCTGGACTACGTGCTACGATTGCTACGAGACTACGGGAGAGTGACTACGAAGAAATATTTCTTCGTAGCAGCTGCTACAGTCGTGTAGGGCAGTTGCATACTATGAATGAGATGCGGGAGGAAGGTTCTTCAACATATCCATACATTGGTTTTAGTCAGAAATTAGCTTTTTAAATCCTAGGTTGTTGGCTAATGTTATGATCGACCGGCGACGCGCAGGAGTCGAATTGTCTGGTTGACATTATTATTACAATTAATAATTGTTTCTACTAATACCCGCGGCGTTTGTAAACCCAGTGCGTATTCCGAGCGAAACCATATTGAATATCGGTAAGACGGAGGTTATCTTATTAGTTTTGGTATTTAGATTAATGGCTGTTTGGTTATTAGCGATGGGGATGATTTGATTATGGTAAATAACTTCGTCTGCTCGGAATGCAAGGGACGGATCCCTTGAACCACTTCGGTGATTGTAGTTCTGTAAGATCTTTTGGAGATCTGTAGTTGGGTTAATCGTGGGGAATGTCTATTGTTTATGCATAAAACAGGAATTGATTTCTTGAATAAACTGTGAGTAGCTGAGAACAGTTATCTTTCATCAAGTATGATGCTGTCCTTGTCTGTTCTATTGACAAATGAGAGGGCAAAATCACTTTAATGGAGGACTAATTAAAGTAGTAATATGCGGAAATGATTTCAAAATAAAATTTGACTCGTGGCATACTATATTGGTTAGGTATAGTAATTTGAATGACAGGGTTAGCAGTTTCGCCAATATACTCCGCGCAACGTTGGCTCGAGGCACGGCGGAGGGCCTATGGCCGCGGCACGCGCGCTTTCCTCCTTCCATCCTTGTTAGTTTATGTTTGTATGCAGTTTTAAATTACAATTTTTGTCTAGCCTTAGGCTCATTTACGTCTTCTGAGATTTATTCATTAGGACAATCAAAACTTATTACAACAGGGATTATGTCGCATTTATTTTTCTTAATCATTCTCATTTCAGATAATTTTACTCACCTGATTTTAAGGCCTGCCTTAAAGGCGAACGATTCTAAGGCTAGTAATGATGTCGTTCGCCTTAAGGTCACTTCTGACACAGTAGATAGCGTATTTATGTACTGTGCTTCTGATTACAAACAATAAAAGACAAAGGAAGGCGACAAAACGTTAACTCAAATAAAACTCTATTTCAGCACCTTTGCAACAGTCCAGTGATGTCGTCACCATACTTGAAAACGAGGAGTCAGCGTGTATCTGCCGCAGTTGATATTAAATCTTGAGAACAAACACGTAGCCTCGTGTGGAGGCACCACACGTCCCGAGGCTTACGTTACGGACAACGTACCGAGACGTTTTTGGACATGAATTGAATGAGAAAACCCTTTATTGGTCGGTTCAGTTAAGTTTTGGGATGAGTGATTTGAGATTATTGAGATTATACCTATGTGTACCTATTTTGAAGATTTATATTTCCATACAGCAGAGCATATTCGTACAATTAGGTAAGATCTCTAAGTTCAAAACAAGATGAATGAATGAAGATATTAAAAAAATATATGTAAAAATAAAGTAATTAAAAATTATAACAATGATTATTTGATTGATTTATCTTACCTATTTATATATTATGCCGTATGTATATGCATTGTGTTATCAATGCATTATGTTATGTAGTGTCCTATATGAGGGTAAGGGAATAGAGAGTGTGTGCGCAAACACAAGTTACTACTTGAGCAATAATATATCCTGCGTACGTGGCTGATCGTTGAGATTGGTCGCCGTAGCCGTAATCGATTGAAGGATATTATTATTTTAGGTTATCAAATGTAAATTATAGGTACATACATACCAAAAATACAATATTTTTATAACGATTTCATTGTTTCAGATGCAAATTAGAGCATTAGAAGTTAATATCCTCCAACCAATTACGGTGACGGCGGCCAATCTCAACGATCAGCCACGTACGCAGTATATATTATAGTGCTCAAGTGTGTGCGCAAACACAAGTGCACTCTCTATTCCCTTACCCTCATATGGGACACTACTGTGACACGACCAGAGAGGGATTGGGCGCAGAACCAACGGCTTAACGTGCTTTCCGAGCCTCGGGGGTACAAGACCGCCAACTTCCAGACTCCGGGCTGCCACTAAAAATTTCTTACCGAAAACTTAGGAGCAAATTTTTTGCCCGACCCGGGGATCAAACCCGGGACCTCTTGCGCAGCCGTCACTTTAAAATGCGACCCACTAACCACTGCGCCACCGAGGCAGTCAATTTAGAAGTAATTAGGATACTGAGATGGTATTACCGAAAGTAGAAAAACAAATGAGTCGGGATAGAGCCTATTAATTTGAAGACTACTAGGTATGTCATGATGACGTAGCAGGGTCGGTTATCTTTTAAACCCCTACAGTTTGGATCGTTAATAATCATCATCACTAATCCTGCTTGCTAATTCCAAAGCAGACTTGTACCTACCATTTCCTCCTACGCATCGGCGAACCTAGCGCAGCCAATAAATTTGTATTATTTTGGCGATGATGAGAGACTTTTTAAAAAGTACAACGGTGAATCCATAGGTAATGGATAGTATTAAGGATTTTTGAGATGTGCTTGTGTAATATTGTCTTCGTAGAAATAACCGTAATTCTTATTATTGCCACTTTGGCCACATATAGCAAAATTTGTACCAAATGCCCTTTCTTCTGGACTGTTTTATCAAAGTACTCTTTCCAGTCTCTATCACAGACTGCGGTATTCTTGGAGCTGGAATAATATTATATTCGACTCCATCTGTGTAGCCTTGTAAATCGGTCAGCCTTTTCGTTTCCGCTTAAACCAACATGTGATGGTACCCACTGAAGTCTAAGCCGTACGTCGGTATTATTTAGCTCGTGGAGCTTTGGAATTAGCATATTTAAATTAGATAACCTCGTCGTGAACACAACACATAGAATAAATAATAAATAAAAACGGTACAGAGCATACAAGTCGCGGCCAACAAGGCTCAGCCTCAGCATATGCTGCAACTGCCGGGTGACGCCTTTGCGTTAGAAGAAATATAAATATTGATATGCAATACAACACAAATCAAAATTGACAGATAAAAAAACATCCAATACATACAGACCGACCAAGATCACATGGCACTTCAGTAACATTGACATGGGGGCGCTGTACAATATTTTCTCTATGGGAAAATGTTAAAAGCATTGACACTTGTAAGGAAACAGCATTAGTTCCGGCTTTTGCCACGTGCCAAATAACCGTGATCATAGTAAAATACCGACCAACCAAGATCAGAAGGCACTTCAGTGACATTAGGATGCAAAGCCGGAGTAAATTTTTTCTTTTTTTTGATGTCTGCGACTTAAAAGCTTAATGCAACTTAAAATTTTATTATACTACTTAAGATTAAACACGTGCAAGCCGTCCTTACGATAAATCTCTGAATTGATTTGACGTCTAATGGATGAAAGTTTTCGGACCTAGAAACCTTTCTTAAGAAGTATAGGCGAGGGATTTTGAACGTTTTACACAGTTCGCTAATCGAGGAGAATTTGGGGAAAAGTAAGATTTGATAAAGGTTCCGAGATTAGGTACTTATAAGATTAAGCTGGTATTTCTATTGCTGTTGGGAGTTGTGAGTTAGAGTATTGGAGGTTAGTTGATAATAACGTGCGACTTCTGAACACTGCGCAGAAGGCCTACAACGAAACCGTCACGTAACTAACGTGAGCCGCATCTAAACACACAAAGTGAGACCCACAGCGCGTGTGAATGGGACTAGAATAAGATTCAGTCGTGAATTTCGTTGTCCCTCCCTCCTTGGCTCTCAAGATGTCCGAACCCAAGCATGTACCGTTATCTATGTGCACTGTGCACACGTTTGTAACTACTTCCGTGGTGAGAGAAAACATAAGGAGGTCAAACGACACTTTTAGTTTTATATCTAACAACTCTCTTAGCTTGTCTTTTATCTTTCAGTTTAAGTGCTCATTTGTTGTTAAACAAATGGTGACGCAATCATTTCGGAAGTCGGCGGGCAGATTTGTTCCGTTTCTGCATCTCTAATTTAGTGATTAGGTGGTAACCATACCTCATATGATAAAGACCATGGGTTCAATCGCCACCCTGGACAAACATTCGTGTGATTAGCACTTGTGTTTGTTTAGTGTCTGGACGTAATATTTAATAATTAGTAATTTTATAGTAATAGTAATTCTCACAACATCTCATACGTTGACCTGATTCCGTACTAAGTAGCTTAAGCACTTGTGTTACAGATATCAGACAACAGAGGAACACAAATATATACTTAAATACATATATTACACCCAGGCACCGAACAAACACAAGTGTTCATCGCACGAATGTTTGTCCAGGGTGGGGATCGAACCCACGACCTTTGGCGTAAGAGGCAGGGTCACTATCAATTGCGCCATCCGGTCAGTCGATCCGGTCAGTCAATTATATTTGTCATTCCTATATTGTCTGATATCCGTAACACAAGGCATAGGTTACTAGGTACCTACTTAGTACGGAATCAAGTCAATGTAAATTAGATGTTTTATGAATTAGTTTACATATCACTATTAATCCTTGGCGTAGAGGGTAGTATTACACTTTGAAGCGACGGCTACGCTTGGGGTCTCAGGTTCCATCCCCGGGTCGGGCCAAAATTTATACCTGATTTTTTCTGGTAGTTGGCGGTCCTGCACCCGATTTCTCTTCAGTCGTGTCACACTAGTGTCCCATTGAAATATGAGGGCGAAGGAATAGAGTGAGAATATAGATTTTTGTCACTATTAATCATAAATCCCGTTGCAACTCAATCGCACGGGTCGCCTTATTCGCGAAGTTCTCATGTTGTCACGGGTCGTCTTGTTCGCGACGTTCTCATGTTGTCACGGGTCGCCTTGTTCGCGAAGTTCTCATGTTGTCACGGGTCACCTTGTTCGCGAAGTTCTCATGTTGTCACGGGTCGCCTTGTTTGCGAAGTTCTCATGTTGTCACGGGTCGCCTTGTTTGCGACGTTCGCATGTTGTCACGGGTCGCCTTGTTCGCGATAAGTTCTCATGTTGTCACGGGTCCCCTTGTTCGCGAAGTTCTCATGTTGTCATGGGTCGCCTTGTTCGTGGAGTTCTCATGTTGTCACGGGTCGTATTGTTCGCGAAGTTCTCATATTGTCACGTCTGCGATTGCAGTTCTTGTTGTCCGCACTTACTGCAAGGTACAGACAGACAAATTTGCCGACTCACCATTATTTGTAGTAGATTTCGCAATTTTTGCAACGGTGAGAAGTTGCGAAGGAAAAATATAAATAATAATTAATGTGCTTGTTGACTCCGAAGTTGCAATAACAGCTTGAAATGTGTTGCGAACTTTAGAAACATTAAATTTAACTCTCTCGGTATTTCAAGTTTCTACGAGTTTGGAGTTTTGTATGGATTTTTAACAAGTTGTTTTTCATGCGAATATTTTATAAATTTGAAAAGGAACTATTAATGCTACTATAAGTATTACATAAGTGAACGGTCATGTTTGTATATATAGGTCTTGTTAATTTATAAAGTTACGAATGATGAAAAGCTTCAATTTTTGTCTAACAAAAAAGAGTCAGTTTCAAGTATCGCCGGATTATTCGTTTACATTGATCACGTATGCTGAAACCAGTACATTTCTTGTACCATGAGTGCTGATAAACCGGGGGCGTCTCCCAGCGCACCTTTTAAGTAGAATTGCACATTTACTTACTCAAAGTTCAATATTCAAACTATTTAACTTTTATTGCATCAATATCTATTTCGTATCATTAGTGCGGTCGTGATGTTTGTCCTAAACAAAAACCGCCATTGGAAGCTCATAAAGAAGCTCAATAGATCGACAACTACCATATTACACACAGACTTTTCCCGTTCCCAGCAATTGGAAGCAATTTCCGTCTCATGAGTAAACTTTTCCCGCAATAATACATACGTCTTGGGGCGTTATCTCCGCGGGGAGGGCTCACGCACCGTCGATAAATTCCTGCGCAAGGCGCCCCGTGACGCGGCGTAATTGCGCCCGCGCTCCAACCAAACCTCATTTGAGTTGCGAATATTACTAGAATGAAGGAGCAACTCGATAGTAAGTCACTAGTGATATTTTAGAGAGGTTGCTACTTACAAGACGGTCGCTACGTAGTGCTGCTATTGCCATCGCTGCGAAAGACACCAGCGCGCCATAGCGCTAGACATCGCCGATATCTTCCTGTACACGGCACTCCGTCGCGCGGCGTAATTGCGCCCGCGCTCCAACCAAAACTTGAATTGCGAATATTATTAGAAAGAAGGAGCAACTCGATAGTAAGTCACTAGTGATATTTTAGAGAATTTGTTACGTATGAGATGATTGCTACGTAGTGCTGCTGTTGCCGACGCTGCGAAAGACACCAACGCGCCACAACGCTAAACACCTCCGATATCTTCTTGTAGACGGCACTCCGTCGCGCGGCGTAATTGCGCCCGCGCTCCAACCAAACCTTATTTGAGTTGCGAATATTACTATAAAGAAGGAGCAACTCGATAGTAAGTCACTAATGATAGTTTAGAGAGTTTGCTACGCACGAGATGATCGCTACGTAGTGCTACTCGTACTGTTGCCAACAATGCGACGGACACCAGCGCGCCATAACGCTGGACACCGCTGATAAATTCCAGTGTATAAGATTTTAAACTTTTGTGTTGCATTATACAAATAATTAATGTGCTTGTGACCATGACCGTTGTAACGCGGTCGAAACGTCAAGCTGTGAGTATATGCTACTACGAGTGTGTACTTACATATAATAATTCCAGTGTAACCACTACGACTTTGTATGAAAAGTTGGATTTTTTATGGAATTACCAAAAGTCTTAAAGCAAATGTTGTACAGAATGGTTGGTAAAGGGAAATAAATGTTCACCAATACACCCTGTATGCTAATACAAAGTAGGCTATGTCTGGCATTACTAACAATACGTCTAGCCGGATATGTACACAGGGAAGACTCACCTACTGATTTGAAAGCGAACAAACCTAGTAGTAAGGGTAAGATTTTTTACGGATATATTTCAACAAGTTTATGAGAGAAATCAAGACAGGAGCTCACTACCAAATTGGAAAAGCAATTGTCTGCGACTCGGCCGAGCTGGTCGTCTTTTAACTGTTCCTATTACGTAGATAGATATTAAGATGCTGTTTATGGCACAAATTTTTACAGAACTTAATTCTATGGTCATTGGTAAATACAATCTCGGTGTATCTCGGCACAGAAGCAGGTCAATATCCATATAAGATGATGTACATTAAAATATAAATAAATTGATTTATACAACATGTCATAGATTGTCCTGGTCCCAAAATAAAGTTTTCCCTTGAACTATTGATACCAGGAAAAACGAAGGAAATAAACCGAGCTAGTGCTAATCGGTCGCGCAAGAAGGGTTTCGTACCGTTTTCCGTTTCGTATACGAAACGCTATTAAATATATTTGATAGTTCGTAATTTTTTTACAGTTATTCGGTGTAAGATTTGTTGGTTGTCCTCAATAAATAAATATTAGATCTTTTGGTGTCATTATTGGCGGCCTTCACTCGAGGACCTTTCTGCCCCATCTTTCTGATCTCCTCGCAATGTGTCCTGCCCATTGCCACTTGAGGCATCCAATTGTTTGGGCTATGTTTTTGACTTTTGGTGTGGAAATATTGACTAATATAATATAATAGTCTAACATTCTACATTTGTTTCTGAGCCTTCTATTTTTGCGACATACCGGTTTTATCTGTGGGAGGGCCCTGGTGACCTGTACTACAGGTTTTTCAAACTTACTTCAGGCACCAGTCTCTCACAAAGTTAAGGTCTGAGTGTCATATAAAATAGTATCCTATCACTGTCTGTATGACCTTGTACTGTGAGAGAAATAAACAAACAAAACAAAACAAAACAAACTAATAGCCTCCACAAACCAAGAAGGAGATAAGGCCAGATGAGTTTCCCCTCTTTTAAGTGTCGTTGCAGTTCTTTACCGCCAAAAACCACGTTTTTGTACTTATATATTCCCTTAAATATTGAATTTATTTGTTGTTGTTAGAGTAGCAGAAAAATACGTAATCTATGAAAATTTCGGGAAAAAATATCATCTAGATTGATATAGCAATCTTACCTAATTTGCGTTTCTTACGAAACTTAACGCCCTGTTGGTGTAGTTAACCCTAATCTCATCATAGTAGCGATAACTTGATTTCTATGGTGGAAGCCTTTGCCCTGCAGTGAGACAGTTTAAAGGCTGATACTTAACGATTTTCTAGAGAAGAACGAGTCGAGACTCTTTTGTAAAAGGCTGGCAACGGATCAGCTAACTGTGCTCGCAGATGTTCATGGACAACGATGATCACTTACTTTTTTGTCACCTCTAGTATCAAAAAACTGTGGGATTACTTTATAAAATTCTAGTACCGATAGTTAGGTCGTATGAAACACGTAGCGCAACGCCAGTCCCCCAACCCTAACCTGTGGGTAATTATATTTTTCCCATCAAATTCCGCTGGTAGGCGTCGAAGTCGATGCTCCTCACACACTCAGCCAATTTATATTGCGAGAGGGCAATTACCGACGCTTCCCGTCGTTTTCCCGGTAAACGTCATTTGGGGAAATTATTTCGTCGGCGACCATAGCCACCGGCTGCGATGTTGCCAGTCTATCCAGAAAAAAATGTCGAAAAACACAAAATTACTTTATTTTATTAATTTAAAAAATCACCACATTCATGTTGTTCTTTATTGAGACTGCCTCGATAGCGCAGTGACTATTAGTTCGTCGCACTTTAAAGCAATGGCTTTACTTCAGGTTCCAGGTTCGATTTCGATCCGGGAGTTTTTCTGTAAGAATTCTCAGTGTCAGCCCAAAGATTGGGAGAAGCCCCGCGCCCTTTGGTCCAGCGCCCGATCACTCTCCTGTCGTGTACCCTGGTGTTCCTTCAGTAGCTGAATTGGTAGGAGAATTACTACACAAGGCAATATGATACAATACGCAATAGATGCACTATGTAGATGCGCGGCTGCAAGGCGAGCCTACTGCTATTACTACATGTCTCGCGACCATCCATAGAACGCATCTTTTCGTATAAATCTCATAGCTTAGTTGAACCCATTTCCTCGATTGCTATGCTATGTGGACCAATTAACATAAGTGTGATAGGTAGATATCAGCCGTATCCATAGCAACATAGTGTAGCACATCTCTAGTCGAAAGGCACCCTAAAGCTGGCAACTCTGGCATTCTGATTAGGTGGCGACTCCATTCGGAGGGGCAGGGTGTGACAGTATTGGCCGGGGTTGATAGTCGCCTTTTGATCTGTTTGGCTTCGTCGGACGTCAGCCACTCCTACAGCGGGAAAATAGTAATTGAAGCGACGTGAAGGCTGAAAAGGGGTTGCAAATAAGGGTTGAAGAAATATTCTTGTTGAATGCAATTTTTAGGTGAAAAACATATAATCGAAAATGGGGAACCAGTTTCCTCCTTATTAGAAATCGCGAACTAAGGATAGTCCGGGAACAAAATTCGTGACAGTCCCTTTTAACTTGCGTGTTGGAACGAGATGACATGAGCTTTAGTACAGTAATAACTTTAGATCGCGATTTATAATAAGGTGGTCTGATGTTTAATTATCTTAATAAGAATTAATCAGATGTAAAGAAATGCTTAATAAGTTTGAAAGTATATGTGGGTGGCAGCTATATTAAGGTAGATCAATTACAACGAGGAGGCTCGTAGGCAGTACAAAAAGAAGAAATACTTGCGCTATGTAATCGACACTATCGGCTTGTCTATTGGTAAAGATTGGAACTAATAGCAAAATTAAATCTCGAAATAAAGTATGGGCGGGTCATATTTGTTATATGTGCATAGGTATGTGCCAATCAAAATTTTGGTATTTTCTCACGAATAGGTTCGTAAGGATAAATGCGGGCGAAATATCTATTGAAGATACTTGTCAAATTTGTAGATATGAATGTTTGCGTGTGCATACTTGTCATGTTACAATTTACCGAAAAATGAATCGTACAGCGTCCTTCTTGCCAGGTGGCAAGGGCCACACTAGTAGTGAAAATATAGATGTCCAAATATTTTAAGCTATTAAAGGTTTTACTCGCTCGCGACGTATACGAATACCTACGATAGTTAGTAGATCATGATGGAATATGGGGAAGGGAGGTTCTGAATGTTCTGCTAGGTACGTATAGTGATAATTTTAATAACAGCTCGGATGAATCTACTGCACCAGATGCGATTTTCATCTAGTAAAGTACGTCAGATATCTCACGGCGCGACGCTTAGCCAAGGGCAGCAAGTGATGTTTGTTTCACACAGGCGATAGTAATTACTGGAACTATAGTGTTGTCTTAGACGGAAACATAGAAACTTCAGAAATTTTCTTTGGATATTTTCAATATGATTAATTTAGGTGACAGCCCTTTGAATGAAAAGTGATTCGATTGTGTTTGCGACTAAAAGTGGAGACTGATAATTTAGCTGGATTAAGATCCAGACAATTAGTGCTGCATTATTTTACCGCCTTATTGTACTGTCTGTTATTGTTGTATCATACTTGTATTTTGATTTTGTATAATAAAGAATATCTATCTATCTATCTCGACAACCTGTTTGGAACAGTAGTGGTAGTGAACGCTGCCTCTGGTGCAAGGGTTGCGGGTTCGATTCCCGCACAGTACAAACATTTGTGTGCATGAACATATCTGTTTGTATTGGTCTGGGTGTTATCTATGTATGTATTTAAAAAGAAAAGTATTATATGTATATACGTGTACTGTTGATTCTGATATCCGTAACACAGGTGCTTGAGCTACCTATCTCGGAGTCAGATCAATGTATGTGATGTTGTGAAATATTTATTATTTATTTAATTATCTAAAACTTTCCTACTCACCCATACGTTTATAGCAAAACGTTGAATTTAATTTTATTTTATTAGGGTAATTTACAGACTAATTATTCTACTAATTTTCTAATTTTTTATCTATCAGCTACCAAAAATCACAACTACATTCAAACTCGACGACCTTATAAATAACTCTCCACTCCCCTGCAGCCTCATGAGTCTGCAGACCGCGGAGCTACGAGACGTGAGTGCCAGACGTAGTGTTATTGGACTGAATGGTCTGTCGGACCTATTGGAGATTCCAGACCCAAACAGTCTGGGTGTTCGTGGACCCTTGTGGTTTATGGTTTACATAAGTATTACAAGGAACACCTTAGTTCTGGTTCAATATCAATTGAGGTTTGACAAATTGTGGGAACCTGATGTCATCATCCTCCTGCCCTTTTCCCAGGTTATCTGGGGTCGGCGCAGTATGTTTTCCTTTTCCATACGTCCCTGTCATTCGTCATCGAATCATCCACCCCTTTTTTCATCATGTCATACTTCACACAATCCATCCATCTCTTTTTCGGCCGTCCTCTGTTCCTCTACCCACTTACAGTTAAACTCATCCCTTTTTTGATTACATGTACAATATGTAAACCCTGAACCTGAAAACCTGAATGGGGGAACCTGATGTGTAGCTGTCTATACGCCTCCTTATTTGAAATTGTGGCGGTTTTCTACGTGTTTTCAAAATTGCGTCTCATTCTTTGAAAACCCATCCTCCATCTACCGTGAAAATGTTATTCAACAAAATCGATATGAAATGACAAAGAAACCGTCCCGTAACGATGAGATCTCTTTTGTTTGGGTGCGACAGGTATATCTGTCACACCCAAACAAAAGAGATGCACAGCGCGTGCGAAATGGATAAAGATTCGGGGTAGGGGAAAACTCGCCCTATTAAAACTCGTCCCAGAATTTTAGGATTTTTATGCTGCCCACTGTTTTAACCTAACCTAACCAATATATTTGGTTTTGTAGAGTTTAGTATGAATTACCGCCACAAAAATATTGTTTAGGTGAGGTTAGAACAGTGGCCAGCAAAAAATCCTAAAATTCTGGGACGAGTTTTAGTAGGGCGAGTTTCCCCCTAACCGAAAAGATCCGATCGTGCATTTCGTTTCGTTGTAGGCTCTTCGTTCTCCAAATCCTCACTAATTGGTTCTCAGCCTAACCTAATTATCAAAAATCCTTTGTCCAACCACACAATGATTTTATTTCATTGTGTTTCGTTTGATACAACTCATTACCATTAGGCTGGGGTCATTGATAAGTTAATGCCTTTTGTGTTTTGCCTCGGTTGTAAATTAATTGCACGGAATCTCTCGGTCGGTGGTCGATTTTCTAATTTAGATAAGAAGGTTTGCAGGTTAAAAGATCATTTGTTTGGAAACTCCGAAAGTTAATTGAAGTACTTATCTTAATCTTCTCAAATTAGAATTATCAAGTTTGACTTAAATCTTTATTAGCGATGGACTGTCCTAATAGCGCGCATTTTCTACTTCGGGCTCCAAGGGTCATGAGGAATACTTGTGTATGCCCAATGTCTGGGCGTTACAAGTTTAGGTAATATTTTTATGTCATGTGGCAGACGAGCAGACGCATCACCCGATGGTAAGCGATTGCCGCCGCCAATGGACACCCGCAACACCAGTGCAGTCACAAGTGCGCTGCCAACCTTTAGACCCCCTTTCTCCCGGATTGGACCTCAGGTACCCTTACTTACGCAGAGAAACAGCACAGTGCTGCTTCACGCCGGTTTTCTGTGAGGCCACTCCGTTCGAGTCGGCCCATGTATGCTGAACCGTGGCTCTCCCACGGTCAATATGTGTTACCTTCGTTAATTCCGATACCCCCTCCTCATCTTAACGTGTGATTCACGGTTGCGTCCAAAACTGCCACTCAGGAGCACAGGGTACGCTGGGACTATGATCTAGGATTTGGGGAGTCTGGTAATTACAATGAAGCGTCTTCTGTTTGACCTTCGCAACCCTTTAATCATGGTTACACGTTTCAGAAACTATTCAAATCGTGCAGGTTTCCTTACGATATTATCCCTCATAACCGAGCTAATTGTAGAAATACATATGTATATATATAGATTTGAAAAATCATGCAATGATGTGCATGCTCGGATTCGAACCACGACGCCGTGCATTCTACCACTGCCACTATTTTTGTGCGATATGGTAGCACTGAACTACAATATCGCACTAAAAATATTTCTGATATCCATAAGTGCTTAAACTATTTACTTCGATCGATGTAGGTGATGTTTTCTAAAAAAATGTACCACTTGAACTATAACGTACCTACATGTCTGTTGTACTGGAGACCGACACTACCCGTCCGTCTCCCAGCGGACGGGCGCGGTGCAAAAGGCGCCGCAGAATGGCGACGTCAGCCCATTGCACTGAGGGTTGGCGGCATTTCCACTGCAACAAGAAAAAAAAGAATGGCAGCAAAAAGAGATTTGCAGACTGACCCCCGAGGAACACCGGCATCGGCTGCCTGCTGATCAGAGCAGTAATCCTTGAAGGATTACTCGAATCGATCGGTTCTCTTTCTTTCAGGAAGTCTCAGATCCAATTGCATAGGCCAACAGACTGGTTAGATTGCTGGAATATAATTGGTAATTTTGATTCCCATTGCATAAGCAAAATAAAAAAAATTTTTTGAATGCAGTTGCATCTATTCAAAAATAAAAGAATGTTTCCTTTAAGTAAAATGTGGTAAAATATGTCTTTAAGTGTGGTTTATATTTTTCCGACCCTGTATATAATTTATTTGCTATCGACTAAATTACACCAAAGCTTTGTTCGTTAATTAAGAAATCTGAGGATATTCTCCTAGTTCAGCATCTCAATGCCGTGCAATATTCAGCAGACAGTCGTTATCAAAGCCAGCCATTAGTCATACCTAAGCCCGCCCGGCCAATAACACTACGTCACGCTTCCTCGACCGCAGTGCCTGCGTCAGCGTCTGAGGCATGAACGGGTCCTCACGTTTGTTCTCATGGTCCGCGCATAAATAATAGACTCGATGTTAGGAGATGCCAAAACCAAACAAAAAAACAAACAATTATTTGCTAGAAATACATGATTCATATAGCGGATGTTCATGGACGGCGATGATTACTTTCCATCAGGTAACTCGCTTGCTCATTTGTCGGCTCGCATAAGGTCTTAAGTAAAATTTAAGTATATAGTGTTTGTATTTCATTTGCAAGCAAGCGTGCAAATATTATAGTGATGTGTATACCTACAAGTATACCATATTAAAATGTAAGCACTCTTTGAAGTAAACATTATGAGTAGCTAAGTAAAAATCAAAGAGTAAGGCAAAGGCTACCTACTATTGTATAAAGTAAGGTAGGTAATGTTAAACCAATATTTCATGGATGTTCAGAAGTAGGAAAATCAAGAATGGGTAAGGAGACATAAGCGAGTTAAGAACACCTAAAAAGTCATACGTAACTATAATATTACACCTAGACAAATTATAGGTGCACGTTCTTATCGACTGAGCCACCTTCACACTAATACCTTTTTTTATGTAATAGGTGGCAGACGAGCAGACGGATCGCCTGCTTGTAAGCGATTACCGCCGCCCATAGACAGTGGAGCCACAAATGCGCTGCCAACCTTTAAACCCCCCTTTCCTCCGGATTGGGCCTCCGGTGGGTACTGGGTGAGTGAGGGTTCACTCAGGAAGCAAAACACAGCACAGTGCTGCTTCTGTGAGGCCGTGGATCACTCCAGTCGAGCCGGCCCATTTATGCCGAAGCGTGGCTCTCCCACGGTCTTTCATTGTCCCTCTTTCTCTCTCACCGTTTTAAAAAGTCCGAGAGCGCACTTGTGACTCCTTTGACGTTGCAGGTGTAGGCGGCGGTATAATCACTTACCATCAGGTGATACGTCTACTCGTCTGCCCCCTCAACAGAGCGTCGCTTGTTGTTGGAGTGTCCGCCATTCTTCTCCGCTAGCATCATTAATCCCTTGTACGAGTACCTACGTCATGACATTTCCTTTTTCCCAGTTGTACGTACTTAGTTACCAACTCTTACCTGACTGACGATACGACCTGGCGATCTTTAATAAAAGGGCTTATTCCTTCCATAAGAGCCGGCAAGGCATATGTGATACCTCGGGTGTTGCAGATGTCCATGGACTGCGGTGATCGATCTCTCACCACCTGGTGTGCCATTGTCCGCTATAATGTAGAAATAAAACGTTATACGAGCAAATAGTATCTACACCCGCTGTAAAGCAAAATAGCGGAGTAGCACAGCAAACTGAGAGCGAGTGAGAGGTCATAAAGCTTGCTTTTAGAGCACGCATTATCTGCGCGATCGTACGGTAACACCAGTAATACCGACTAATTAATTTTAAAACCTATTCCACTACTTTGTAGTTTACTGCATTATGTACTCTTCCTGGGAGCATACGGGCTAAAATTTGACTGTGCCCGCTGCGTTTGAAAGCAAGTTTGTGGTTTAGGTTCGATACGACCAATATTTATGCGAGAAAGCTACGAGTGATGGTATGACAGCGTTACACCTACCAAAGATTTAATTATCGGGCTTGAACTCGTGTAACATCGGGTGTAGTTTAATTACGTTTTATTTATTTATAAGACTAACACCATAGAAACGATACATTTTTAATGGAGAATGAGACTTGGATTTTTTTTTACCAGCAATGTCTCTTTTAAGACCGTAAGGCCCAAAGTCTCTGTTAAAGACAAAACAATTGATTTTCTTTTGTGTCTGGGCCTTAGGAGATTAACTAAAGCCGTCTCAATTATTCATTGGCCGTTTATAGATTAAAAAGCAATGTTCTATTTATACTTTAAAAAGATGAAATGATGCACGTATGTGAAGAATAAATTCATAAACGACAGGACCAATTTCACAAATACTTTCTTCATTAGAGAGCTACATTTTCCGTACTATGTTATAAGTAGTGAACGTCTTAATCTTGGTTTTAAACGTAAACGTCCCAAATATGGGATTTTATTACTCCTTCTTCCTACCATATGTTATCCGTATATGGAAAGCCGAAATTACTGACCGGATGTCGCAATTGGTAGTGACCCTGCCTCTTATGCCAAAGGTCGTGGGTTTGATCCCCGCCCTGGACAAACATTCGTGCGATGAACACTTGTGTTTGTTCGGTGTCTTGGTGTAATATATGTATTTAAGTATTTATTGTGTTCCTCTGTTGTCTGATATCTGTAACGCAAGTGCTTAATCTATTTAGTACAGAATCAGGTAACGTATGAGATGTTGTGAGAATTATTATTATTACTTTTCCATATATTACCTATATATGGAAAGCCAAAATATCCCCAAAGTGACTCAGGAACATTCGACATTGGATTCGTTTATAAAAGCCGCCGAAAATCTTCTTATATTTGTTCATGGAGCAGCCACGATTCAAACAGCTGGACGGCCATCTTTAGTAATAAATGACGACTTCTCAAGAAGTAGAAGCGTCGTTTCGACGTGTGGGTGGGGGTAGGAGACCCAATGCGAGGAGGGGAAATGGAGTTTGAAGCTAAGTAGCTCCCTTGTGGCTCCACTGCTGTAAGGCCATTGGCAGCGGCATTCGCTAACCATCAGGTGATTCGTCTGCTCCATTTTCACTTAAAAGAACGAGAAAACACCAGTAGTAGTTCACGCAGACAACGCTGCGAGTGATTCGCTACTCTCGCATAAATCTCGAATTCATTTTGTCAAGTGTTTGTCTCCAGACAGTCCTCTCATAATAATTAGTAGCACGAGTGAGGCTAAAGTGTGGCGGCGCTCGGCGCAACGATGCTAAATGCGACTTTAACGTCTATTTGTACCTGTTACTCGTACTATACAACTTTCCCCAAGTCACCTTGACACTATATGTCCCTTCATAGGTACTTAACACTGTTTTGTTGACGTGCTATTTATATATCTCTTCTCATCTCTTGACTGCGTCGGTGGCGCAGTGGTTAGTGAATATCATTTTAAAGCGACGGCTGCGCAAGAGCCCCCGGGTTCGATCCCCGGGTCGTGCCGAAAATTTGTACCTTACAATAAATATTTCACAACATCACATACATTGATCTGACTCCGAGATAGGTAGCTCGAGCACCTGTATTACGGATATCAGAATCAACAGTGTGATTACAAATATAAATACATTTAATCTTTTCTTTTGTAAATAAATACTTATAATACATAGAAAACATCCAGACCATTACAAACATGTTCAATGTCCAGACGACAGTCAATTTCCATTTAGATTTTCATTTCCTTTTCACCTGTAATATAATCAAATTTTTATTGCTTGTATCTTTACACAAGAGTAAATCAATGGTATGACGAGTCATATGTTACTCGTATGATAGCATAATACCACAGGTTTATTATCGAGTTAAGATTGGTCTAATGGGGCCTCAATGTAAAAATGGTGATAAAATATTTTTTGAAAGTGATAAATTATATTTTTTTTTTGACAGCAGAGGAGCACACGGATGACCTGATGTTAAGAGATTGCCACCAGTAGAGTTACAAATGCGCTGCCAACATTTTTGTCTTGCCGACTAGGGATTTTTGTCTTGCCAACTAGGCATTTTGCCTTGCCAACTAGGCATTATTGTCTTGCTGACTAGACATTTTTGTCTTACCAACTAGGCATTTATGTCTTGCCGACTAGGCATTTTTGTCTTGCCAACTAGGCATTTATGTCTTGCCGACTAGGCATTTTGTCTTGCTTACTAGGTATTTTTGTCTTACCAACTAGACATTTATGTCTTACCGACTATGCATTTTTGTCTTGCCAACTAGGCATTTTTATTTGCCAACTAGGCATTTTTATTGGCCGACTAGGCATTTTTATTTGTCGACCAGGCATTTTTGTCTTGCCGACTAGGCATTTTTGTCTAGACATTATTCTAGACTAGGCTTTTTTGTCTTGCCAAGTAGCCTTTTTTGTCTTGCAAACTAGCCATTTTTCTCTTGCCAACTAGGCATTTGTCTTGCCGGCTAGGCATTTTTGTCTCTCCGGCTAGGCATTCTTGTCTTGCCAACTAGACACTTTTGTCTTGATAAAAATGCCAGCGGCGCTCGACGCAATTCGCGCGGGGTTGCTAAGTGCGAGTTAAGGTAACCTGTTACTTTACAACTCTCTTCAAGCCGTCTTGAGGCCATTTACTTTAACAACTTAGTTAGGTTGGGTATCAGCGAATAGATATGTCTAGAGTACGGATTAGTGAATAGATTAGGTTATTGAGCTCTTGGACTTGTGCAGTGATTTTTAAAGTAACGAAGTCGAACATATAATTTTTTTTGATGCCAGTTAAAAACTTAAGCCTATTTAATGGCTGAGGAAATGCGGTAAAACAAGATAAGTAATACGAATTTTTAAAAAACACCGAAGAAACTTAGAAAGCAGTCCTCGGTCTCCGAAGCGAGAGCGTGAGACGTAAACGGAAGAAAACGGTAAGATGATGATGATTTTTTTATTAATATCTTTTATGTGATAGGTAGCAGTCAAGCAAACGGATCGCCTGATGGTAAGCGATTGCCGCCGCCGATAGACACCCACGACACCAGTGGAGTCACAAGTGCGGTGACAATTTTTACCCCTTTGCCTGGATTGGGCCTCTGGTACCCTCACTCACGCAGCGAAACACAGCACAGTGCTGCTTCCTGCCGGTTTTCTGTGAGGCCTTGGTATCACTCCGATCGAGCGGGCCCATTCATGCCGAAGCGTGGCTCTCCTGCGGTCAAATGATGATGATTGATGACCAATAAAAATCATTTCATATATTGTGGCGATTGGACTGATTAGGCTGTTAAGTGATGCCAATAAAATCAACGGTTAATGGCAAATATTATATTTTCTACGATCTAGGTGGGGGTTCACAGAAAATAAAATGAGACAATAATATATCAAAATCAGTAAAAAAGTATAAAAAACATAAACAATATAAAAGAGGCTGGACCAGCTGTCGATCCTCAACACTATACAAGCATTGATTGTAATATAATTGCTTAGCTAATTATATTACAATGATTATATTATTGTTGATTATTATTATTCTCGTGTACGTCCAGGCCGTTCATTCAGAGCCCGGGGTTTTCAGACCCTATTTTATTAAGAACACAATGAATAATTAGATATTTTTCGACTTAGGGACCTTCAAAAGAGCGTACTATTTTTTAAATAGGCCACTTGCTCGTTTGACGCCTCTAGCATAAAGAAAGAAAAGACTAGATCTTTTGCGCTTACATATGGCATTGACTTGCATATTGCGAAGATCCGCATCCAGTAAATTACATCGGGTAGTCTAGGTTGGCCGACATTATTTATCGAACGTCACCCGGTCCCATTTTCCGTGCATATCACAAAAGGCATCACATGTCTGGTGAAGCCATGTGGACGCGGGACAGCTCGGTGCTGAGAGGCCTGGCGGTGATGGCTGACAGCGCTTTTCTCGCCTAGCTGTAGCAAAATTCTTCGTTACCATTTTGTATGAAGCATCGCGTTAACTGAATTCCAATTAAATCGATTAAATATTAGCTTTATTTTATCTTTTCGGATTACCTACCTATAATATGCTTTGTCGTTCTCTATAGAATTGCCTCTTCATAAAGTAATTAAATTCACATTTGTGGATGCCACAGCTAGGTATAATATATCCTAGGTTGACGACCCGTTTGGAACAGTGGTAGTGAACGCTGCCTTTGGTCCAAGGGTTGCGGGTTCGATCCCCGCATAGTATAAACATTTGTGTGCATGAACATGTCTGTTTGTATTGGTCTGGGTGTTTCTATGTATTATAAGTATCTATTTACGAAAAAAAAGTATTATATGTATATATTTGTAATCCCACTGTTGATTCTGATATCCGTAACACAGGTGCTTGAGCTACCTATCTCGGAATCAGATCAATGTATGTGATGTTGTGAAATATTTATTTATTTATTAATATAAAGTGCTTGTAAGTAAGTAAGTAAGTAAGTAAGTATTTATTGTGTAAGAACAAAGGTTACATAGGCTGTTACAATTATATTTCAGGCATCACTTCGTTCTACCTTTTCAGGTGTATACACAAACTGAGAAAACTTTAAATTTTTTATAAATCAGTAACGGAGTACATATGTAATGAGTCTATCTACTTTATTTATTATATTAACATTTTTGCAATTATTACCTATACTTCATAAATTCTTGAATACTGTAGAAACATTTCTCTACAAGCCATATCTTAAGTAAAATTCTGAATTTTGAAAGTGTGTACTCTTTAAAATGATCTGGCAATTTATTATAAATTTTTATGCACATAATGAAGGTATTATTAGATACAAGAGTTAATTTACATCTAGCTTTTCTGAATTTATTTTTATACATCGTACGAAGATTGTACTGTGCGGGGATCGAACCCGCAACCCTTGTATCTGAGGCAGCGTTCACTACCACTGTTCCAATTGGGTCGTCATGCTTACAATATTATGTGCATTATTTTATATATTTACTTATAAAAGGACATTTGTTTTTTCAAGCTTATTTTGCACACGCCATTCATGTCACAATCATCTCAAGTATCATCATCATCAGCAACCCATACTCGTCCACTGCTGGACGTAGGTCTCCCCTAATGCACGCCACTGTTCCCCTACACTACGCTTACCGAGTCGCGGTCTCACCTCAAGGACTTTGCGGCTCCAACGGCTGTCAGTTCTGCGGCTAATGTGACCAGCCCACTGCCACTTCAGTATGCTAATTCGTAATTCATCTCAAGTAGGTATGCTTCGAAATAAAATTTTCCACAAAACCTTTTTTATTTAAAATGCTATTTAAAGTCTTAAATTTATAACCATTAACTAAAAATAAATTGGCGACGCCACTGAGCCGTAAAAGGCCCATTGATTTGAAGATTACGACATGATGTAGATAAAATTCAATACACGCGCAGATTACAAATGTGGAGAAATTAATTTAATTTGTTTTAATCCCAGACGGAGTACATACTCAAATTAATTAACGTAAGTGTGAAAGTTAAAAATTAAAAGTGACTCGTCGGGCAACGCGAGTCTTGCGGCACACTTACTTGCAAGTTTGCAACTGTAATTAAAAACTGTGCCTACCACGACTATACCTACATACATCACAACTGCTTTTTTGGATTATATGGTTGGCAATTGAACGTTGAAAGAAATCCATCAAACAGCTGATGCAATTCATAAGGTTTTTAGTGCACCCAGGTATTTTTTGAGCCATAAATTATATGCTGTGAATTAATTATTTTGATGGAATGGCTCAATATTTCATCATTCAGGCTTATAATTGAATGAATAAATATTTCACAACATCACATCATTGATCTGACTCCGAGATAGGTAGCTCAAGCACCTGTGTTACGGATATCAGAACCTATAGCGGAATTACAAATATACAGAGTGTTTTGGTAATGGGTATAACATACCGAAAGGTGCGTGTATAGCCCGTGTATGTAAACGCTATGCCAGTGTCAAAAACTGGAATTTGTGAAATTTATAATTTTCGATTCTTCCATACAAAAGTGAAAGTTATTTTTTCACAAAACCAAAATTGACAACCCTGATTATCAAGGAAATGACTCCTCCCAATAAAATCTCTGGTACTTTTTATGGGAAAGGCGCCGAACGCGTATGTGCAGTAAGAAACTAAAGCGATAAAAAAGTAACTCTAAACTTCCTCCTACCTTACAGTATTGATAATCCCAATCCGTAGTAGATATCCTGTTGAATAAGATAATCACCAAAACGATCACTTTCAATGATGAAACACAATTCACTACACAGGCACACAGAACAACTTTTTTATTCACAATCTTTTTTTTTGCCTGTATTAATTTTTACATTGGACACCTACCTCGGTTGGTGCATGCACTGTTTATGGGACCAGTGACCATTGATAGTGTATGCGACCTGCGCAGTTGTCATCTGATGCGACCGAGCGGGTGAGCAGGTTGCGGATAGCTCGCCCTCCCCCACTCCCAACTCTTTTCATGAGGACGGGAGAGGGTGTCACGTTGACCCCGGACAATAGATGGCTGCTCCAAAACCCAATCCCAGGCTAGGAGCATTCCCGTTAACCTCAATCCCATGCTCCCCTCCCCATCCCTCCCAATCATCCCCACCCTAATCACCGCATCCCTCCCCTCTTTTCCTGGAGGAGGAAACCTCGTCTCCAAAAACCCCAATCCAAGGTGTCATCCGATCCGTGCCGATGGATGCATGGCCGAGGGGATGCTCGGTCGCGAACGGAGGGGCCTCGAAACCAGGCGAAATCGAGGTCTATTTAGCCTTACCCCTGCAAGCGGGGCTCTGCAGGGGTGGACCTTTACTTCCCTAGCTTCTTGTGGGAACTATATGGATATTGTAGACATAATAGACGACCATTTAAATTCTACCGAAGAGGTACTAGGTACCTCCGAGGCTATGCTCCTTGGCAGCGATACTGAGGAGCATACGAACACTGCCGGAGCACCTGGGACTGAGGGACCAGGTACTTCCAATGCAGAGTCGACCCCTCTGGGCGCAAAGCACCAAAGGGCCACGTCGACCAAGGGGCCAGAGAGTAAACCCAGGGTTAAGCTCTCTGGAGCTGATAGAAAACTAATATATCGGCTTGTAGCGAAGGGTATGACCTTCGAGCAGGCGCTAGAACTGCGCATGAGTGAAAAGGCCAAGCAGAGGACCCGAGAGGAGGGGGAAACGAGGGAGCGGGCGTCAAAGCGCCCTCTCAATACCTCGTCTACCTCGAATCAAGGTAATCCCACCAAGGCACCGACACTTGGCGAGCCTTCCACCTCGAAGCCTACCTTTAAGGAGGTTACTGGGTCCGTCACGTGCGGCATCATAGACGCCCTGGGTAAAATTGACCAGGGGAGGGTCGAAATGCTCCAAGGTGCTATCTTGGAGTGTATTGACACCTCAGACGATGGTGACGGCCCCAGCTTTATTGAATGCAAACCGCGCTCGGGTGGCATCCTTAACAAAACACATAACCCCCCCTTCGTAAAGAAACAGACACAACCTAGGCACCTATATATAATCCTATCCCATCCCTCCGTCTTAGCTAAATTCCCTAACCCTTCCCCTCCCAGTCCCCCAAAACAACACAATGATTAAGGCGATACAAGTAAACCTCCAGCACTCAAAGGCAGCCACAGCTGCCCTTTGCCAAAGATTCCTCTCTGAGGACCTGGACATCGCCTTGATCCAAGAACCGTGGGTGAACAAAACCACGGTAATGGGGCTAAACTCGGCAGGTAAGATATTAAGTAACTCCTGCGGAGTGAGGCCAAGAGCATGCATGCTCTTCAAGAGAGATATAAATTACCTCCCGATCCCTTCGCTGTGTACAGACGATGCTGTTGCAGCGTATATAGACCTCCCCGGGGGGAAAGGTGCAGAGACACTCATAGTCAGCTCCATGTACCTACCCGGAGAGGACCAGGATCCGGTGAACAAGGTGACACCGGTAGTGGAATATTGTCTGGAGAGAGAAACCCAGCTGCTGGTGGGTACCGACTGCAACTCCCACCACACATCATGGGGCAGCTCCGACACGAACGCAAGAGGTGAGTCCTTGTTTGACTACTTGCTCACCAACAATCAATTTGTTCTTAACGTGGGTAGCAAACCAACCTTTACCACACGTTCTAGGCAGGAAGTACTAGATATAACATGGTGTTCAGGTAATCTCGCACACCGAGTAACCAATTGGCACGTCTCAGATGAGCCGTCCTTGTCCGACCACACCCATATTAGGTACGACATACTATGCTCGGGAACAAAGGAACCGAACACGTACCGAGACCCCAAGGGAACAGACTGGGAGGGCTCTAGGAACTCCCTTAGGTTATACCTTGGAGATTTTAAATACATTAAAACTGTGGACCAAGTGGAAGCCGCAGCAGAGGACTTAGGCAGAAGCCTAATGAAAGCGTATCTAGAAAATTGTCCTCTTAAGACACCTAAGAGCAATAGGAATGCGCCTTGGTGGAACAAAAACCTGGAGCATCTGAGGCAAAAGGCCCGTGCCTTATTTAATCAGGCAAAAAAAGACAAGAACTGGGATGCTTACAGGAAGGCGCTAACACGCTTCAATAGGGAGCTCAGGAAAGCAAAAAGGAGATCCTGGCAAAAATTTTGCGGGTCCATCAAAGACACTGCCCAAGCTGCCAGGATCCACAAAATATTAGCCAAGACACCTGAATCCCATCTAGGCCTGCTAAGGAAAGCGGACGGATCTTTCACGGAATCCCCGGAGGAAACACTGAGACTGCTTGCTCAAACGCACTTTCCGGAATCCGTGTACATTAATAACGAAAGAGAACTCCAGGACAGTAAGTCTCCGGACAGGAGACCGCGGAATGAAGACTGGAGGAGAGCTTCCGTTATTTTTCGTCCCCAACAGATAAGTTGGGCCATTAGGAGCTTCAAGCCTTATAAATCTGGTGGGGTCGATGGTATTTTCCCGGCTATATTGCAACGGGGCGAAGATATCATCATCTCAACGCTGATAAAACTTTACCGTGCAAGCTTTGCTTGGAGTTATCTGCCATCAGCGTGGACTCGGGCGAGGGTCACTTACATCCCCAAGGGAGGGGACAAAGACAAATCACAGCCCAAGTCTTACAGACCGATAAGTCTCACCTCATTCCTACTAAAAACGATGGAAAAGGTGTTAAACAGTCACATCAGGGCAACATACCTCGTTGAAAAACCCCTGAGTGCAAGACAACATGCCTACCAAACAGGCAAGTCCACGGAAACGGCACTTATTGATCTGGTGGACAGAATTGAGAAAGCCATAGAAGACAAAGAAATTGCACTCTGTGCCTTTCTCGACATCGAAGGGGCTTTTGACAACACCAACTTCGATGTTATAACACGTAGCATGGTGAATCGTGGAATCGACGATACCACCACCAGATGGATGGGATCCATGCTACAAAATCGAACTGCAACAACAACGTTGATGAATAAAACTCTTCATTATAGAGTGACCAGAGGGTGTCCACAGGGCGGAGTCCTATCACCCCTTCAATGGTCATTGGTTGTTGACAGTCTCATCTGTGAGCTCAATGAAGCCAGATTCCTGACTCAGGGTTACGCAGATGACATAGTAATAATGGTCATAGGAAAATGTCCTAGCACCATTTCCAGTCTTATGCAAAGGGCCCTACGAATAGTAGAAAACTGGTGCACAAGACACGTGCTAACAGTCAACGCACGGAAGACGGTCTTAATCCCGTTTACCAAAAGAAGGAAACTAGAGGCGCTTCACGCCCCAACACTTCTTGGTACGAAGCTATGCTTGTCCAACGAGGTCAAATATCTCGGAGTCTTTCTAGACCAAAAACTAACATGGAACAAGCATCTCGACTACATTACTAGAAAGGCAAAAATAGCGATGGGGGCAAGCAGTAGGTTGGTGGGGCTAAAATGGGGGCTACGGCCCAAGGCCGCACTCTGGATTTATAAAACCATAGTGAGGCCGATCGTCACTTATGGCTGCTGTGTGTGGTATCAGAAGACGCACCAACTCAACTGCGTGGAGAACCTCAGCAAAGTTCAAAGAACAGCCTGCCTTATAGCCACTGGCGCTCTTTCGTCCTCTCCCTCTGCAGCACTGGATGCCCTCCTGAACATTCCACCTCTGCACATTCACGTGCAGATGGAAGCGAGGATGGCCATTACGAGAGCAAAAATCAGAGGAAGGACGAGATGGCAATCTAGGGTCATAGGTAACCTCTACAATGAACTAATGAAAATTCCGGTCATGGATATGCCCTCTGACTCCATGATCCGTGAATACCGCTTCGATAAGCGGTTTACAGTCTTGTTACCTAGTAGACAAGACTGGGAGGCTGGAACTCCCGGAAATGTTAACCAGAATGACATCGTTTGGTATACGGATGGTTCCAGGAGGCAAGGCGTATCCGGGGCGGGATTTTGTAATGATCGCTTCAGAATACGCAAATTTGCCAACCTGGGTCGCTATACCACAGTGTACCAAGCATAAGTCTTCGCAATAATTGGCTGTGTCCAAGAGAGTCTGCAAATGAATCTCCAGAATAAGAAGATATTCATCTTCTCAGATAGTCAAGCTGCCCTCAAGGCGTTAACATCCTGTGAACTTGACTCCAAACTCACTAGCGAGTGTGTCCTGCTCCTAAACCAGCTTGGCAATGCCAACATCGTTAATCTGATTTGGGTACCGGGACACTGCAATATCAGAGGCAACGAAGTCGCTGACGTGCTAGCAAAGGCCGGGGCAGAGAGCCCACTACTCGGACCGGAACCAATAAGTGGCGTTCCAGCCTGCATGGTCAGGTTCGAGTTAAAAGAGTGGGAGCATAAGCAAAGCACTGAATATTGGAAAAGACTACCTCGACTAGAACAGTCTAAGGCGTTGATACAGGCGTTCGATCAGAGACGAGCTGTAGAAATAATAAAACTGAGCAGAGGACATGTTAGGGCACTCACTCGGACCCTCACAGGGCACTGCAAATTAAATAAGCACCTGCACAACATGGGCCTTTCAGATACCAAAATCTGCAGGTTCTGTCGCGAGGACGAGGAAACGATTATCCACGTCCTCGGCGAGTGCATAGCGCTGCACCGGTGCAGAAGCCGGCACCTGGGAGCACACATGATCTCAGCAGACGAGATCAAAAGCTCCCCCATCAGCTCCATTCTCGGGTTTATCCTGGAACTGGAGCTACATGAGGTGCTGTAATAGGTTACGGGGCTGCCACAATAGATCATCTACTGGTCGCAGTGGCTATGAGACGCAGGGCTCACCCCATTTCTAACAAATAATAAAAAAACACTAGTCTCGACTGTAAACCGATAAACTGAACCTAGGCTAAAATAATTTCAATCACTTAATTCTAACCTATGCACATAGCCTCAGAAAATAAATTCTAAGTAGTTTCATAAACTTTTATCAATAAAAAAAACTCTAATCTATATTGTGGATATGTAGCTAATGTATGTTAGTCAATAATTTCGATTAATGATGCGGCTTAAATTCTTCCTTGTTACAAAATAATTTTATTAAAACAAAGTATGTACGGAACCCATTATCTCGACTACTTAATAAAATAAGTAGCATTTAAAGAAAAAATCCCATTGCATTATGCTCAAAGAAGTCATTTTAATATTTTTAGATCAATTTTGTGTAGGTATGTTAGCTCTGCACATATAGCAAATTTGACAGTAGCCACTTTTAACAATAATTACGAGTATGATGAATGTTTGACATGAAAAAAATTTACAGAATTAGTCTCAAAAATCACAAAAGTAAATCATTTTATCTAGTACATACATTACGAAGACATTTTTTCTTTTAGTAAATGTCTTAAATTCATCACAATTAGAAAAACAAGAATGGTGGCAGTCGATCGGACAAGCGTTCGTAATAAATTTAATACACTGTTTGATTAGCGTTCCGAACATGTCCTGCAGCGCAGCGGAGAAAAGTTTCGGAGATATAACATCCTTGTATCACACCATGTCGCAGCAGGACAGGCTCGGTTTGGCCATTTTGGATTAATACGGCCATATAAGCAGCGTCATACAGACACCTCAACACCTCGATATATCGCCAATCGACTTGGCACCTTTGCAAGGCCTCTAGAACAGACCAGATCTCGACGGAGTCAAAAGCATTTTCATAGTCCACAAAAGCCATGCACAGGGGCTGGTTATACTCTTTGGTCTTCTGTATAACCTGTCTCACTGTGTGAATATGGTCTATGGTGCTATAACTCCGTCGGAACCCGGCCTGCTCTGCAGGTTGAGTTTCGTCAAGTCTTCGTGTAAGGCGATTCGAAATGACTCTTGAGAACAGCTTATAGACGTGACTCAGGAGTGAAATTGGTCGATAGTTCTTCAGTTTGCTTGCGAGTATGACGGTCTCCCATACAGTAAAGTTTTGTCGCCTTTCTTGAAGAACAATACGACCAAGCTCCGCTGCCACGCCCTAGGAGTTCTCACGGAGAAAAGAACTAAGTTAAATATACGCCGAAGTTCCTTCAGCACCGACTTGCCGGCTGCTTTCAGAAGCTCGGTTGTAACTCCGTCTTCTCCCGGGGCTTTTCCATTTTTAAGTTGCCCAAGAGCTGCTTCGATCTCCTCCAGGCTGATGTCGGGAAGATCCTCCGTCGCATGGCGGGTTAATGTGGCTCTTGAATCCTTCTCATCCGGCGTAGGGTGGGGTGAGTGCGACGCGTATAACTGGCTGTAGAAGGTGTAAACTTCCGAAAGAATCTCAGGCTTTGACGTGACGACTTCTCCGTTCATTTTGGTCACCTTGGACGAGTTCTTCGTCGATATCCACGTCAATTGTGGTTTCCAAAGCAGCGAACCGATTTTCCAATTTCAGTTGGAGGGCGTCGGAACCAGCGAGCGATTGGAGCAGATTTGGCCGGAGCGTGGACTTCATCAACCGAGAACGTTAAAGCTTAAAATCGATATTCAGAGTGCCTCTGAGAAGTCGGTGATCACTTTCGGTTTTAAACCTATTGATCACTGAGAAATCTCTGAATATTCGCTTTTTGTCCGATATGATGAAGGCAATCTCATTTTTAGTCATAGTATCGAGGCTCTGCCACGTCCATTTCTTAAAGAACGAGTTCATTAAGAAAAGCCCCTCGCGCTCTAAGAAATTGACGAGCATTCGCCCCCTATGATTCCTACTCCCAAAGCGTTTAAGTCCCCCATGACAACGTTATAGTGAGCCTTGGTGGTGGTGTGTAAGGCTCGAGAGATGTCCTCATGCATCTCTTCCACGACATCATCCGGGTATGTCGATGTTGGAGAGTACACTTGAATAACCTTTAGGCTATACCTGTTGGTTAATTTAATTACGAGGTATGCAATACTCGCCGATGCACTGGAGATTTCAATAACGTTGTCAGTGAGGACTTTGTTGACTAGGAACCTAACGTCGCCCTGTGACGGATTATCTCTTTCGCTGAAGTCCATAAGATGACCAGACTCTAGGGTCAGCGTATCCTCACCCTCCTTACGGACTTCGAACAGCCCGAGAACATGCCATCTTATGTGCTTTAGCTCCTCATCAAGTTGGGCCAAATGTGAGTCGAGTCGTAGCGTGCGTCCGTTAAACGTCGCCAGAAACAACTTCGAGAGAGAAGCCAATTGAAGAATTTAGCTAGGCTGGGCAGCATTTGGTAAACTTCGTCAAGTCTTCTCGTCACCTATCTCTCAAAGTCTTAAGTCGAAAGTCTTCGACCAGTGCGTCCTTCCGGTCATGACTTACGGTGCCGAGACGTGGACACTCACGGCTGGACTAGTCCACCGGTTCAAAGTCGCTCAAAGAGCTATGGAAAGGGCTATGCTCGGAGTATTTTTGAAGGACCGCATCAGAAATGATGTAATCCGACAGAGAACTAGAGTCACCGACATAGCTCACCGATTTATCAAACTGAAGTGGCAGTGGGCTGGTCATATTAGCTGCAGAACTGACAGCCGTTGGAGCCGTAAAGTCCTTGAGTGGAGACCGCGACTCGGTCGCACTACAAACCAACGCACCGTCTGTTATTGGTTTGCTCGCTTCTGTTCTGGAAATTTCGACATGAAAGAGTTTAGATTTTGGTCGACAATAAGGAATTAAAGGCGATTGTGGAAGCTGATGATACACACTATACGGCTGAATTAGCGTCAAAATAATTTTGGTCCATTTGCATCAAATTGGCAAAGTAAAAAAGCTTGATAAATGAGTATCCCACGAACTCAATGATCGCCGGTGCAAAGGCACGTGCCTTGCATAGCTCAACAGACACACAAATTGTGGAATTTTGAACACCATTGTTACTTGTGATGAAAAATGGATTGTTTGATAGCCGCAAGCGCTCAGCAAGTTGGTTGGATCCTGGTTCCGCACCTATACAATGTCCTAAACTAAAACACGAAATGTGATGGTTACTCTTTACAGTTCTAGCGCTGGTGTGATTTATTACAACTTCTTACCAAACGGGGTGAGCATTACTGCAGAAGTGTAATGTGAGGAACTGAACACAATGATGGAGAAGCTGGCACATCTCCAACCAGCATTGGTCAATCGCTCGCCTCCGCTGCTCCTGCACGACAAAGCGCGACCTCATACTGCACAGCAGGCGGTCCCCAAGTTGCAAGAACTGGGGTTGGAAGCTCTCCGTCATTTGCTCTAGTCACCAGACCTTGCGAATACAAACTACTCGTACTACTTGTTCCAAAATCAATAACCGAGAGGCAGTACAAAATACCTTTGAAGAATTTGTTGCCTCCCGTCCAGCTGATTTGTTTAAGAAGGATATCAATAAACTGCCACTGCGTTGGTAAAGATGCATTGATTGCATGGGTGATTACTTCGATTAATACAAGTAAAAATACATGAAAACAAATTTGTTATTTTTTTTTCATACAAAACGGCAATTATTTTATTTTTTTATGCTAGAGGCGACAAACTAGCAAGCGAGCCACCTGATGGAAAGAAATCATCGCCGCCCATTAACATCAATTCACAATTTCAGAGATAAAGACCTTATAGTAAGATTTACCGCAGTTTGGACTTTTACAGTACCGCATATTTATATACGCCTTCTTTTTAAATGTCGTTGGTGGTAGTCGAGCAGACGGATCACCTGATGGTAAGCGATTGCCGTCACCCATGGACACCCGTGACACCACAACTCACAAGTGCGCAGCCAACTTTTAAACCCTCCTTTCCCCCGGAATTGGGACTCTTCATGTTTTCAATTCAAATAAACAAAGTTTCAATTATACGTTTTGCCGTTTTATAACTAGAAAGTCATTCGTCACTCCGGTTCTGTATGAAAGTGCTGGTTCAACTTTCATGCAGAAGCGTGGCTCACGGGCAAACAAGTAGGTGCCCGATTTTTCTTTTAAGCTGTTTGTTTGCTCTCATCATTCCTTACCGTCATGTGAAGGGCGAGTGCTTCCCAGGCGCAAAATAAAAATACAACTTATCGAGAAACGTAACGAGACGAGTAAAGAGATTAATTTTAAAACTGTGTCCCTCCCGCAACACAAACGCTGGGGTGTCTCCATAATTCATAAACTGCGTCTGTGCGTGAGCGGCGTAATCTTTATTAGGCGAAACTTCTCGGGCTTATTAGTCCCCGCGCTGCCGTTCGCCGCGGAACAGCTCTGCAAGTCTACCACGATGCCTATTAAGCGGCCGCTGAGTAGAAGTTGTATGTACTAACTATGAGATGTAAGCAGCTACTAGTAAGTACCTCAACCACAGAACTCCGGCAGCCAACATTACGTGTACTCTACAGGCTAGATTCTGGGGGTCGTCGACTGATGAATTTTTTTTTATGTGATAGGTAGCAGACGAGCTGACGGATCATCTGATGGTAAGTGATTGGCACCGCCCATGGACACCCGCGACACCTGTGAAATCACAAGTGCGCTACCGACCTTTAATCCCCCATTTCCCCCGGATTGGGCCTCCGGTACCCTCACTGCTGCTTTACGTTGGTTTTCTGTAAGGCCATCGTATCACTCCAGTCGAGCCGGCCCATTCGTGCAGAAGCGTGGCTCTCCCACGGTGAAATTCAAAGGTTGTAAATTGATATCTAGTGGTTTTTAGTGTACAGATTTTGTATTAATTTGTGCAGTTAAGTTCTGCAAAGTGATCCTAAGAATAAGTCTCGTTGAATTGTATCATTTCAACACTGCTATTGTGTGTAGGTATAGTGTGTTGTCGTAACTTGACAGAGACAGGCAGGACGACAGACAGACGAATAACGAAAACGGAAATATTTTTGTCCCTCAGTATGTCACTTTATTAATAAAAATGTTAAAGGCAGTTGATAAGATGTACATAGTATAGGTATACCCACATCTGTTTTAATATAATGAATAAAAATATTGGAGGCTTGGGATACATGGAACTGAGACTAAAATAAGCACGTGGGGTGTTTTAGGGGGGGCTAACAAAATTCGGATCCGAGCAAAACCATCGTGAGGAAAACCCTCGTGCGAAAACCTGCACGTTTCAGATACTTTCTGAAACATGTAACAATGATTCAGTTGGTCTGGTTCCTTGGTCAAAGAGTTGCGAAGGTCAGACGGTAGTCGCTTTATTGTAATTAACAGACTCCCCAAATCAAGAATCATGGTCCAAGCGTACCCAGGGCTCCAGAGCTACAGCTTTGGACGAAACTGGGAAATAGATATAAGATGAAGAGAGTTCATTTTTTTATCTGTGACACTCATTTATTTATTTATTTAATTTAAGGCATACACAACAGGTGACAATCGATAAAAATACAAACTTAAGAACAATATACTTAGAGCTAGATTGAAACCTAAGAACGTGTATACACAGCAATACCAACAACTTGAAACTTGAAATAAATCATTTAAAGACATACAGACTATACGGAACGTGTGTGGGAGAGACACGATTAAAGTTTACAAATTTACTAACACTAGAATAAATTTATCATCTTACTAGCACATTCATACGATTCAATCAAGTCTGAGAATTAGGTTACCTTTAAAATTATTTTTCGTACTTATGTGTAAATAATATTGTATAATATTTAAAGTTAAATTAAAATATGAGATTAAGCCACTTCATTCCAACCAACAAGATGTCTCAAGTGTTTTAACGTTGACTGCTCCCGTAATATTTATTAGCGGTAGCTTATTGCGACCTGAATCCTCGTTCGGAGCCCGCTACAACCAAAACTCTGAGCAACATCTGGGAATGCTACAGGGTAGAATGCTCTTTTATTTTAAACAAAATCTCATACCTCAGTAAGGAATCATACCTGATTCCTTACTGAGGAGCTTAAGCTCTTATTTTTGGATACCATACGTTTCCCAGGATACCAGTTGACTGAGGCTTTGATCAAGCCATTACCAGCGAATTACTTCAATACATGAGACGTAAAGGCTCATCAGGAATAAGTTTTTGATCTCTGATATCACAATATGCGATGGGTGCATGGATGGTGGTATAATTTAAGTTATTATAACATATTAAAATGACTTAAATTATGTCGCAACCAATTGCCGTTCAATCAACTAGAAAGAGCCATTCATTTTTGTGCATGAACCTGTCTGTTTGTATTGGTCTGGGTGTTTTCTATGTATGTACTTATTATAAGTATGTATTTATAAAATAAAAGTAGTTTAGGAGATTGTTTAGGTGCAGAACCAGGATCCAACTAACTTGCTGAGCGCTTGCGGCTATCAAACAGAATCCATTTTTCAACGCAAGTAACAATAGGGTTCAAAATTCCTCAATTTGTGTGTCTGTTGCGCAGTGCAAGGCTGATTGAGTTCGGGGAGCACTCATTTATCAAGCTTTTTTACTTTTCCAATTTGACGCAAATGGACCAAAATTGTTATGAAGCTAACGTCGAAAGCTGCTGCTAATTCAGCCGTATATTGTGCTTCCACAATTGCCTTTAATTCCTCATTGTCGACCAAAGTCTAAATTCTTCCATGTCGAAATTTCCAGAACGGAAGCGAGCCATCCCCAAAAAGTGGGTCTGAAAATGAACATGGAAAAGACGAAAAATATGTTGAATTGTCATGTCGTACCCACTTTTGTACAGGTTGAAAGCTCTACACTGGAAGTTGTAGACGAGTACATCTACCTCAGACAAAAATTCCGGCTTGGTAAATCCAACTTCCAGAAAGAGGTCGATCGACGAATCCAACTCGGCTGGGCAGCGTTCGGGAAGCTACGCAGCATATTTTCAAGATACATTTTTTTAATGCGTGTGTGTCACGTAGTGATGACATACGGAACCGAAACATGGCCAAAGTCAAAGTCAAATAATTCTTTATTTGCATAGGCTTGTACACAGCACTTACAAATCGTCAAACATTTGAATGAGTTAAAACTATTTATGAGTAGGTACTTATGTATAATTTACATGTTAATACATATATGTTGATACATAAAATATACTAAAGAGATAAATAAACATAATGCGATTTTACCACCGGCTCGGAAAGTTGTTTCTTATAATGTGCCCATTGAGGAGGCTCAAAGTCACCCAGAGAGCAATGGAGAGGGCTATGCTCGAAGTCTCTCTGCGTGATCGTATCAGAAATGATAAGATCCGCAGGAGAACTAAGGTCACTGACATAGCTCAAAGGATTGCATGCCTCAAGTGGCAATGGGCAGGGCACATAGCGACGAGAACAGACGGCCGTTGGGGCGGAAAAGTCCTCGAGTGGAGGCCACGTACAGGAAGTCGCAGCCGTGGCAGGCCCCCCACAAGGTGGACCGACGATCTAGTGAAGGTTGCGGGAATCCATTGGATGCGGGCGGCGCAGGACCGATATGTGTGGAGAACATTGGGGGAGGCCTATGTCCAGCAGTGGACGTCTATTGGCTTAAATGATGATGAAGCGAGCAAACCAATAACAGATGGTGCGTTGGTTTGTAGTGTTAACTCCGTAAACGTCGTCGATGATGTTGCGGGCCGCTTGTGCCGCGTTGCTGCCACGGTGGTCATATTCCATAATTACTCGAATTTCGAAATGCGATGAAAATGTGAAACTGTTTAATAAACGAATTACTACTTTTGGAAAAACAATTCCATATTTTAAAATAAAATTAATTTGAAATTAGAATTCTTAGCCCAACAAAAGCTATTTTGATTTGAAATGGCCAGTACTGCAAAACGGCAATTTCATTTTCATTCGACCTTTAGTTTAATATAAAATTAGCGTAAGATACGGCACATCCCTTCAATTAGACTACTGAAAACGGGCTTTATGAACTACTACATGCATAGTACTTACAGCTCTATGACACATTGGTTTTAAGTTGTACGATATTGGAAGACAGAGACAAACCTATTTTTTTTTGAATGAGTGTGAGTGAGTCAAGCGTACTACGCGCAGTTACGCTTCAGAGTTCAGTCATGCCGAACGACTTAACTCGTCACACGTTTATTTCTGTCTCACTCTGTAAAATGAAAACATTAATGAATTTAGAAATATCATGAGAAATTAAAACTTTTCTTCTACTTATGGGTGAAATGTGATTCAATGAGATTTATTATTTCTTTTTGAATAATTTGATTTGAAAAGCGCACGAAGGCTTTCTAATAACCTATAACCAAGTTAAGGTTGCTTGAACTCATAGTATTATTTGGATATAAATGTAGTTGGTTCAGTTACAAATGTAGCGATGTGACGAACTTTGTTTTTCTAATAAATTGGATTTAGTAGATAGAAAAGATTTCTGTCTAGTTTAATTATATATCGTTATTTGAGTTAAATTATTTAAGAATACCTATAACTCACTTAAAACAATAAGAAAATATTTTTGTGTGTCACGACCGCTTGTCAGACTCGCCAATTTGCGACTGCGTGCAATTAGGCGACAGGGACCTAATATTTAAGCGATCCACACGGTTGAGACGAGTCACCTATCTTCGGCTATTTTGATCTAATCCAAATGCTTTTTTTTGCACAGATGATGCTCATATCTTGGCAATGAAGTCTTTACGCGGTATATGCTCACAACCTTAAGTATTACTGCTAATTTTTTTTACACGTTGTATACAAAACAGGTTTTATCTCTCATGCACGTAGCGTAGCGCCCTCTGGGTAGAGTGGGCTAATTAAAATTCTGTCGCGGGTCTGTCGCGTCATCTCCGGTGTACAATCGCGGAAGTAGATTTTGTTGCCAGGTAATCTTATTCGCGAAAAATTATAGCATGGAGACGGACAGGCAGATATATGGAGTCTTTGTGTAAGTAGATTCCCGTTTTTGTTCTTTTGGATATGGAACCCTAAAAATATTTTCTGGGATAGAAATTTCGCCGTCATATAAATTGGTGAAAAATGTTACAAAATCCTGGACATAATGCAGATACTTAGTGAATAGCAACACGCATGCGCGAGGGTGGAGCCAAGGCTTTTCGATTTGTTTGATTTGATTTGTACCTGAGTTTTTCTGTTAAAGAATTTCTCAGTGTAAGCCAGGAATAGTAGTAGTGTATGTAGTCTATTTTTTTACCTCTGTGCCCTAGAATAGAAATGATTTTAAGCATGTTGATCCTGCACACGATCTTTCTTTCGTCGCTCGTAGGAATGATGGTGTCCCGTGATCAGGGCTAATAGAATAGATTGCATTACTAACTTATACCTCATGAATACTTGGGGAGTACTTTACCAGCCAAAGAGCAACACAGAAAGCTGATATTGATTCGCTGTCTTAATGCTTTGACAAAATGTTTCTGCTACATACCACGTGATAATGAGGTAGTTGCCGCTAATAAGAGGTGCGTATTTAGCTATTAGGGGAAATAGTAGTAGTGTATGTAGTCTATTTTTTACCTCTGTGCCCTGGAATAGAAAGCATTTTAAGCTGATGATCCTGTACACGATCTTTCTCCCTTCGCTCGTGGCATGACGGTGTCCCGTGATCAAGGCTAATAGAATAGATTGCATTACTAACTTATACCTAATGAATATTTACAAAGTGAAGGCTGAGCTGATTTGTTTTGGTTTGCGGTTGGGGGTTGATGTTTTTGTTATTTTAGTAGGCAACTAGTTAATCTGGCAACATAAACATACGGAACGGAAATTTTGTTGCAAAATGCAAGCGCTAGTTGCACCTGAAATAGCCATTTCATCTCTTCGGAAAGGACATTAAACAGTTGGATAGGTTGGTAATGTACCAATCAGAAACACGGGTGGAGCTATTTCGTTCACTACGATTACTGTGAAAGTTATAGGATTTGTATTTCCAGTATTCTCAATAGTGTTTATGGATAAGGCGATAAAAGTCAAAATCGATAAATTATGATTCGATGTGAATCTCAGCGATGCGATGTAGGTAATAGATTACGATTAATGTTTTATCAATTGTAGCCGAAGATAAATCAAAGTGACCAACATTTGGAAATTCTTATCCAGCTGTGGACATGATAGGCTATTGCAAATTAAATACATTTTTATATTGCTAAGAACGGCTTTCAGCTCAAAAATCTAGTTTTGTTTGTAGTCGTATAAAAACCAAACATAAGAACAACGTCCACTCCACTGGTGTCACGGGTGTCCATGGGCGGCGGCAATCGCTTACCCAGGTGATCCGTCTGCTCGTCTGCCACCTATCACATAAAATAAAAAACTAAAACCCGACTACCAAAAAACACGATCTAAAAAGTACAAAACAAGAAAATTGTCTCTGCTGAAATGATTATGCCGTATCGCCGTGGTCGTATGCCACCTACTGTAGCAAAACAGATTCATTATAATAATAAAATAAAATCAATGTGGCATACGACCACGGCGATACGGCATAATCATTTCAGCAGAGACAATTTTCTTGTTTTGTGCTTTATAGATCGTGTTTTTTTGGTAGTCGGGTTTTAGTTTTTAAACTTCATTTTTATTTAACATATTTTTAGTTATGTAAATATAATTACATATTTGAAATGTGCTAAAAAAGCTCTTTCTTTTGATACCCCACACGGTACCGTCAAGCAATTTTTTTTTTAGTTTCTTACTCTAAGTCCCTTAGAGGGCGCTGTAATAAATTTAACGTGACGTCATGTTGCCTATAACCAGAAGACAACCAAGACGCTTCTAACGACACCTCATTTGTTCAAATATGATAACTAGTTTAGAAGTTACGTGGAAACAGATGAACATACATACATACATACATACATACATACATGCATACATACATACATATATACATACATACATACATATCCTGTCAAAATCATAACCCTCCTTTTGCTTTGCCGTAGTCGGGTAATAAATAACGTAACGTAACGGCCGTAGGAGAGTGTTTTGATGAGAATTGAGTTATACAAGTTTATATTTTTAATAAATACCTATACAATACAAATAGCACCAGTTAGCAATATAATAAATAATACCGTCAGCTTAATTGTACAATTTTGCCAATTACCGCCAATTCTGCAGCACAGCAACTGCCAAAAAGGCTTAGATGACATTTAGCCGAAGAGCCGAAGCGATATTCGAAAACGGACCTTATTGCGTTCATCAGGTTTATCGTAATGAGCGGCAAATACAGCATTTTCAAACAACGGTTTTGCGGCGAGGGCTGCCTACGCCACGCGTCCTGCTTCCGACGCGGTAATTAGATAATGAGCTAGTTGCCGCTAACAAGAGGTGCGCACTTACCTATAACGAAGCAAGTGCTTGAGGAGCAAGTACTTTACCAGCTAAAGAGCAGCACAGAAAGCTGATGTTCATTCGCTGAATTGATGCTTTGAAAACATATTTCTGCTAGATACTTCGTGTTAGATATATAATGAGCTAGTTGCCGCTAACAAGAGGTGCTTATTACCTATAATGAAGCGAGTATTTGGGGAGTACTTTACCAGCTAAAGAGCAACACAGAAAGCTGATACTGATTCGCTGTAAGGATGCTTTGACAACATGTTTCTGCTAGATACCACGCGATAATGAGGCAGTTGCTACTAACAAAAGTAGCGTATTTAGCTATTAGGGGAAAGTGTGCATGAAAGAGCCAGGTTTCGAAAAAGATGATGTGATTTTTTATTTGGATCGATATTCTATTTCATTTTATTACAGACAACAAACAATTACATAATTAAAACCTTCAACAAAACACTGTACAATTACATGATATATATTTTTTAAACAAACACATTCTCACAATATCTCATACGTTGATCTGATTCCGTACTAAGTAGCTTAAGCACTTGTGTTACAGATATCAGACCGCAGAGGAACACAAATATATACTTAAATACATATATTACTACCAGACACTGAACAAACACAAGCGTTCATCGCACGAATGTTTGTCCAGGGTGGGGATCGAACCCACGACCTTTGGCGTAAGAGGCAGGGTCAGTACCAATTGCGCCATCCGGTCAGTGAAATCAAATTAAATTTATAACCAACAGCGTTATTTATATTTTAAGTATAAATAAATATTGTAGTGTTCTATAAAAGCTATTTGAACAGCACTCTGTTGCACTCATACAAATACGAATAAAAAAAACATAAAATTTAGATGTAATAAAAATAAATTTTAAGTTTGGAGTGCATCTATGGCTAGTTTTTTGAAAATATCAGGGCTAATAGAATGTGTATTACATATACATACACAACAAATGTGTAAGAGGAGCTCGTGCGTCGGCGCACGTTCTGCAGCTGTTCGGTGAAGAACGTGCGGCAGACTCGCCTATGAGAATAGTTTCTGAGGACTGTGAATTTAATTGATTATTTGGTTACAAATGTCAATAAAAGTTTATTTACTGAGTTAACTGCTACCCACAATCTTTTGACAGTTCTACGACAGTAAATAGCATCATACTGAATATATAAACGAAGTTTATTTTATTATATTTTTACAAAAAGAATATTCAATAAGTTGACAAAAAAAAAGTGCATGTGCGCTCGCCCGGGGTCGCAGCGCGCGGCAGATAGGTACCTAAATTAATTGGTTGTGGTTCTACTAACATAGTTTGTAAGTATTTTTGTATTCTAATATTATTATGGGCGAAGCCTGATAATATTTTTATTTAAAGATACGCTGTATTGATGTTTATATGCTTGCTTTTATTTAGCATAAACAATATCAGACCACAGTCCATCCTAATATGCACGTACCTCTAACATTACCCGCGCATGCGACTCACAATCCACTGCACCGCAATCATATTTGAAATGTAAGTAAACCGTAACCCTCCGAGAAACTTCGAAACGTTTACGTCCGTATCTTAAAATCGATAAGAAAGAGTTGGTGCGACCAACCATTCCGGTCTGCTCCGCCATAAAGGAAAGGTACTTCAAAACTTAATTGAGGGTATTCCTGCACGTAGCTGACATAAAACACGAGTATTTGTTTCCAGAGGCTGCGGGTAACGACATGGTACTGATTTCAGGCATATTTAGGGTCACCATAATATGTAGTTAAAATTTTGTGAACACTTTAAAGTCCGGATATTTTAGTTTCGAAATGTAGATACATATCAAGTCTCTCTCATTTCAGCGTGGAATTCTCAATTGCATCCAACTACGTTGCTTCGGAGCCGGAGTACGGTTAGACAATTATACGGCGAGTCTAGTAATTACAACGAAGGATCTCACCTTTAACAGGGGAACTAGACCAACTGAACCATGGTTGACAGGAGAGTATCTGTGTCGTCCTCAAAAGATCGGACGTGTCTCTATGAACTCGTTCAAATGGTAACCCTAGGCTTATTTGTCGTTATTGCTGCGTCGACACCCGCACTCGTATTTTGTTTGGTTCGCCGAAGGATCCGCTGAGTAGACGGGGTATGTCTGCTTAGCTCTTTTTATGCTGTATGTAATCTATGTCAGCATCAGTGAGATCTTCAAATGCCTCTCCGTAAAGGGACGTTATTGTTGGAATATTTAAAATTTATATAATGTTGTCCGAATAAAACAGAAAAGCAACATTTACTTTTAAAAATCATATTTAAAATGTTACACTTTAAACAGGATTTTGGAAAGAAAAAGTTTGAAGGTCTATTGGTTTTTATAAATATTAATGATAGGAGTGAAACGTTTAGCGTTTGCGGTGAAAAGAGGTTCTTTCAAACAGACAAACTATATTTCACGAAGAGAGAAGAGAAGAGAGTGGGTTCTATTGAGTACACACAAAGTAGACCCCTTACTAATTAAGACCTGAGCTCAATAGGACGTCGCAGCATGCGTAGGTCTTCTTCCAGGTGAGTCCAAAGAAAGAGAAGGAGCCCGGCTATAAAAAAGATGTTCTGAGGGGTCGTCCAAGTAAACTTGTCCGAGAAAGCTCGTTCCAGAAGTCTCCTCCAAGAAGCCTCCGTCAAGAAGACTCCTCTAAGAAGACCCGCAACTGAAATTAAACGAAATAGCCTGTTCACTAGTTGCCAGGGTCTGGTTGTTCGGTCTGCGTCAAGGAGCCTACGATTAAAAAAAAAAAAAAAATAAAATAAATCTTTAATGACATTAAATGTTACATTTGGTAGTATCATCAACTATTGCACTAGGCTCACAGGCCTGCATCGCATTAGTTGAGTTGAGTGAACATTAGCAAACTTTTACATTTAACGACAGCTTCGGTTCTATAAACAAACATATTTAAAACATATAATTAAGTAATTAGGATAATGAAAGTAATACTGTATGGATTTGATGTCTAAGATTTAATATCCCGACGCAGCCCGCACAACGAATAGTTTATAAGCGCAAAGTTAAGTTAAGCTAAGCTTTATAGATAAGTAGATTTACAGACAAGCCACGTCAAAGTGACGCGTTATAGCTTAAGGCTTTGATTGAATTCACAAATAGGAAAAGATTTAGGCAATTATTCAAGGCAACAGTTTAAGAGATATTTTACAAGAAAAGAGGGCTATAAGGACAAATTAATTAGCTGGAAATAAGATTCAATCAGTACATACAAAATGCAAAGCAAGAAAAGGTGTAACATAAATATTTAAGTTGTCTGTCGTGTACCTAATTGTGTCACTGTGTCACTGAGTAATTCGATACCTTGCGGGTCTTTTCTGGAAGATTTACAGTATAACAGGTACTAACACGACCTGAAGTCTTGGAGTCAGCAAAGATGGCTGAACCTCGACTTCAAGACTGGGAGATGTTAAAATAAATCTACTTCAAGGTCAGGTGATGAGACAAGTTTGCCTTTTCTTATGTATTAAGTCGATGTGCTCGAACCACTTTGGCCCAAAAACATTGAAATAAAACCAGCTTCGTAAAGTACCGGAGAGTAGTATTTGTATTTTTTGAAAATAAAGTTAGGCATATGCCAGCTCAAACCAAATGTAGCTTAACAATTTAGTACCATGTCAAAGTACCTGTTCTGCCTATTATAGTCAGTTAAGGGGTTCGTAAAAAATGTTACTTCGACATGGTACTAAAGTGTTAAGCTACTTTTGATACTGACCGTACCAGCCTAAACTTTCTCAAAGGAATGATCATACTTACAATTATTCATGCGTCTTCCATTGCGTGTTTAGGACTGCACTCCTCACATAAATCAGCCGAAATACTTAACGTAACAGCGATCGTAAAACGTTAACGCCTGCCTTCCGTACGCGACTCGACCTGGTACCCAGTGTTGCCCACCAATAGTAACGAAAAACAACAGCTAACAAGTTAAAATACCGAAGTTAAAGGAAAAAAGGCAGATAAATATTTTCCTCTTACAAAACTTATTAAAACGATCACCATTGTATTTGGTACTAGGACTTACATTAATTTTATTTATCTATCGATCTTCATAAGTAGAGTTCCAGCCCATACACCGTTATGTTTTTATCGTTTACATCCCGAAAACCTCATTATAGGTATCGTGAATGAAGTCCACTTACCATGTTAGATTAAAAAAATAAGCGAAAACAAAATGAGTTGTTACTTATAAAATAGAATTTGGGACAGCTAGACAGTTCAAATTATATATCTCTGTTATGCTGTTGTAGTAAGAAATACTAAAAATCATAACATAATAAATATTGAAGGGGGCTGCCATACAAAAATATTTGTAGCCATTTCAATGTTACCGAGCTGTACGTTAAGGACCGCGTTAGCTAAGTGGTTACAATTTTCACAAATTATGTATGTCTATTGCCGCTTTAACAACAAAAACTAAAAACAAAATAAAATAAATATTTAAGGGGGCTTTCATACAATGACAACGACGATTGACGACCCGTTTGGAACGCTGCCTATGGTCCAAGGGTTGCGGGTTTGCCCCGGACCACAGTACAAACATTTGTGTGCATAAACATATCTGTTTGTATTGGTCTGGGTGTTTGAATGTACTATAAGTGTGTATTTACAAAAGAAAAGTATTATATGTATATATTTGTAATTCTGCTGTTGATTCTGATATTCGTAACACAGGTGCTTGAGCTACCTATCTCGGAGACAGATCAATGTATGTGATGTTGTGAAATATTTATTTATATTTATTTATTTATACAATACATTTTTTAGCCGTTCTTTGCTCGATATTAATAATGATAACAGGTAGGCACTTGAAATATTTATAAAATACTCCGTTATATTTATACTTTAATGACAAAATATTAAATGAAAATTGATATTTCAGGAGGGTTCCCATACAAAATAGCCGTTTTGTTGCCTATTATGTCCGATGCAAATAAACGGTAACAGGTAGGAACTTTAATATTCACAAAATACTGCATTGGGGTTTTGCTTTAATAATAAAATAAAAGGGGGCTCCCTTACTACAAACATGATTTTTTTGCCTTTTTAGCTCGGTATTAAAAATGACAACAGGTAGATACTTAAAATATTCGCAAAATACTTAATTGTATATTTAATTTAATAATACAATTAATGGTACGGAATCATTCTTGCGCGAGTCAGGTGGTCTAATTTCAAGTTGCGACAAACGTTCGATCGATCGAGCTGACAGTTAATTGTAGGTAGTTTAGTTTGACTATGAGCGACTCGCACTTGGCCGATTTTTATTTACTTTTCTTTTTTTTTAAATAACTTGTACGTATTTTTGTTACCGAGCTTTTTCATTGTGTCGGTAGCAATCGGTTACTCGTATATCAGATCCAGTAGCTAACAACGAGCTCCTCCGAACCGGGAAGTCGTAGTTTAATAATAAATAAATTCCTTTATTTCATCATCATCATCATCAGCCTATCGCAGTTCACTGCTGGACGTAGGCCACTCCAATTGTTCGCCACTGTGATCTATCCATGGCTTCTCGCATCCAGCTCTTGTCAGCCATCCTGCGCAGATCGTCCCCCCACCTAGCCAGAGGGCGCCCTACATTACGTTTGCCAAGACGCGGTCTCCACTCCAGAACTCGTTTACCCCATCGGTTGTCAGTTCTGCAGCTAATATGGCCAGCCCATATTTATTTCAACTGTACTTTTTTACAGATTTTTCCCTTTAAGTAGTCATAGACACTTGTATTGGGAATAATCTAGTCTATAGGTACTATTTTTACCAGGGTACATACTTAAACAAGCGATTCCTAAGACTAAGTATTCAGGATAGTAACACAAGAATATCAAATCAAAACCAAAACTAAAAAAAAATATCATACCCGTGTTGCTGTATTTTTAAAATCTATGTGCGTATTTCTACCACTCCCTCTGCGAAAACACATTGTTGTGACAATGATTCAAGACATGTAACTGTGACCCATTTGATCTAATTAAAGGGTTGCAAGGACGTTGTAGTTACCAGATTCCTAAATACTGGATCAAAGTTAACTTTTTAAGGGTTCCGTAGCCTAATAGCAAAAACGGAACCCTTACAGATTCGTCATGTCTGTCTGTCTGTCCGTCTGTTCCTATGTCATAGCTACTTTTTTCCGAAACTATAAGAACTATACTATTGAAACTCGGTAAATAGATGTATATTGTCAACCGCATTTTACACAAAAACAGGGGCTTATGCATACCCTCCTGCCGGGGGGATTCTTCTAACGAGAAGCCGGCCAGAGACATAGGTACTGACTAAACTAGCGACGCTGACTAACTGACTAGACTAGCGACCCTCCTTCATCGCCAAAGTGGTGAGGGGACACCGTCGACTATCTGTTACAAAAGAGTACTAGTTTACTTTGGCCATATCGCCCGGAGACAGTCCGACAACTTGGACTAGTTGTTTGTTGTGGGGAAGGTCAATGGTAAAAGACGAAGAGGCCGTTCACTTCTTCGTTGGTCAGACTAAATAAGGGATGTAACCGGACTCACTTTGCCAATTGCCCTAAGACAAGCCGAGGATAGAGAAGCTATCAGCATCTGATCTAAAAGCAATAAATAATAGTGTTGTAAGGTTAGCGTAACATAGGAGTTAGCATATGTAGGCATGAGTATCAGCCTAAAAACTGTCCTCCATAATAGAAATCAAGTTATCGCTACTATGATGGGATTAGGCTTAATCACCACGCTTGCCAAATGCGGATTGGTGATCACAAACCCGAACTATGTTTGAAAAATTAGAAACATACTTTTCGGAATCCAATCCAAGACCCCGAGATCACGGCCCGGTATTTAAACCACTAGACCAACAGGGCGTTGTAGGCATATTTAGTGCTAAATAAGTTCTATATTTCTCTTTCGGTTTCTGGTTCATTCGGTGGTTCCTCGGTGCTTATAAGAGCTCATACAGTTTTTATGAATTGCCGTGGGCTCATAGACGAAGCTCTCATACAAAATATTCACATGTACTTAAAGGTATGGTGACCTTAAAGAAATGAGCTTATCCCTTTCTTAAGATTCGGCAACGCATCCGTGATGCCTCAGGTGTTGCACATGTCCATGGCCAGCGGTGGTCACTTACCTACCAACTGGGGAGCCGTCTTGCTCGTTTGTCTTCTAAAATGTAAATAAATAAACTCTTAGACAAGCTCATGTGTAATAGCCCTTAGTATGCCAAATATATTACAGATTGATTTACAGCCAAATTTTGTGCAAAATATTTACTCAATAAATGAGGATCAATATTTGGATGTGTACGTACAGTCAGTGCTAAAACACGTCTTGGCATTCATTATATTAAAATTGTGTAAAGTATTCTGTATGCCATAAAATCCTTGACAGTATCGGTGTAATCGAATAGCTTAAATTAGTGGCTATAAAGTTTATTTTCTTTAAAATGTGCTTAGGTGAACAAACTTATTTATGGCACTGACTGTACATGTTTTTTTTTTATGTCACCATACATTTTCTATTTGTATTATCACACTCGCGACACCAATGGAGTCACAAGTGCGCTGCAAACCTTTAAACCCTCCCTTCCCCAGGATTGGGCCTTCGGTACCCTCACTCACGCAGCGAAACACAGCACAGTACATGTACCAGTAGACGTATGGCAATCAATAATATTCAGTGCGGATCCCCGAGGTCAATAGTAACGGATGTGTGTATTGCCTGCCTGTTATTAGCTTGTTATTACCTCTGATATTGAAGTGACTTGTCGTTAAGGTCTGAATAAATTAACGCAATTGATGGGATTTTGACGATATCTTTTTTATTCTTCTGCTCATGATAAGTTTACATGTTGGTAGTCAGGTTTAGGTTAAAAATAGGTTAGGTTAGAACTGGTGAACCCACATGACGTGAGCCGAGCTGGTTATACATTACTTTGCCTGAGATAGGGTTGGCATTGTTCATACCAGGTGGTGACCGGGTGACCGCCTGGAGGTGATTAATCAAGCAGTTTTAATCACATTTTGCTCTTGGGCATAATGACTCATGTCCGGATTTACCAAGTTGCCCGTAACGTAGATAGTTTGAGACCTGCCGGTACCGACTACCGGCAAAGCGTCATCATTAACCGGTTTCTTTATACAAGTTTTGGCTGCACCGACCCGTAACGTCGTAACATCAATGTTTTTCTTTCTTTGTAACGCATCCTACTTTTCCTTTAGTACACAACGATTCGTGTTATTCGTGATTAATCAAATACGGAGCCCAAAGGTTAAACACCGTTCATATCAGTTGTCCGTACAAGCCCATCGTGGCGTTTTGTCTGCTCGGTTATATATTCGATCTACGTGTCTGACGAGTGGGTCTCAATATCGATCGGCAATTGCGTACAGCATTATTATTGAGTGCCTAGGTCAACAGCGGATGTACGGATGTCCAAGATAAGCCCGTCGTTGCGTTCGACTGACGCGGACGCACTTGGCCGGGATTACTGCGTCTGCCACCACTTGAACTAGGAGTGTATTGATGGGGGACTAAAGTGCGGCGGCCTCCTCGAGTGGCCCTTTTGGTAGTATTTTTGCTCTATTTGGAGCTGCTACCGAAAGGGTCATGGCGTCTTGGGCAACGGCGGGTAGTAATCGGCATAGCCCATTGCTACCCGCCGGCTAACAGCTGCACACACACGGAAGGGCTCCTGGAGTCGTTCTGTCGACCCCCAGTTAAGCCCCCTCGAGGCCTACGACCGGCCTCACGGTTTGGGGCATCGGAAACCTCTCTCCTGTGGCCTTTTTGTTCTGGGCCCGGGGCCCTGTCCGGCGTCACGCTACGCGTGATAGCCTTTTCGATTTGGGCCCCACTGGGTGGAGAGCCTTCGGGTTCAGCGGCCGTAAGGCCATGTGCTGGAGGTCCGGCGTTGGGTCGTCTAGCCAGGATGGATCAATGTCGACCGGTGGTGCCAATTTTCTCGGCTCCGCATCCAGCGGAGTTGGGTTTTGCGGCGTTTTCGTTCTGAAGCCTGTGGGCTTTTATTTCCCCAACCCACTCTGCCCTGCAGCCAGCAGTGTATGGGTGGGGAAGGGTACCCGCAGTCCTCCTCCCTGTGGTGTTTGCACTGCAGCCAGCAGTGTGGGCGCCATTCGGAGGGTGGTGTTTGGTGGGTCGTGAGAGGCCCTAGGTCCGTTGGACCGGTGTGTGGTAAGAGGCCGTCTGGCGAGCCTCTTTCGCCCTGAGCGGGTCCGCGGTGACTTAAAAAGGTTCGTCCTAAAGCCCGCGTTCCCGCTCTGAGAGTTTTTCCCGGGCGGGGATTGGAAACTGTTGCAGAGAGTTTAGTGGGTATGCCCCTAGGAGCACTAGGGGAAAGCCCCACACTACCCGGCCGACTCCCAGCGGCCGGGTGTGCATAAGGCGGCGCCGACCAACGGTGCCGAGGTCGGTCCTTCTGAGCCGGCGTCATTCTCTCTGCGTTACCAAAAAAAAAAGAAGTGTATTGATGGCATTATCGATTAAAGTCCTCGATCCCTACATGTGATAAGGTATTGGTCATGATCGTTTTCCATGGGCCACCAAAACATGAATAAAATGTCTTATCTAATATTTCCACAGCGCGACACGCTAACACATGAAGTTGGGAACGGCCTCTCGCTCGCAAGTGTTCGCGCGGTAATAGCAAGCACACAGGCCTTTACAACCTTTGCCCCTTTCTTTAGGACCCGTGCGCTGACGCACAACGAAGGGCAAGGAGAGAAAGAGAAGACGTCGAACAGGTGTTCGTCTTCCTCCACTCTCTAGGGGAGGCCTTCCACTCTGACATTGCACAGACTTCTTCTGCAACCTAGTTGCAAAAATCGTTTTGACACTTCATGTCATTGTGCAAATTGATGTCTCGAAACGAAGTGAGGGCGGGTAGTGACCCGCCCTCACTTCGTTTTTCCGGAAGCTATCGGGATGCGCAGGCAGGCATCGGAACAAAGCGTGCGTGGCACTTACCGTAAGCCCGTTCGCCGCTATTACTCCATTACATTCTAACCGAGTTTGGAATGTAATATAAATGAAACCAGTCAGAGACCGGCGGGCCAATCCCATCGGGCACTCTCAAAAAATATCGAATTCCGACATTCAGATACAACTGAATGGAACAGTGAGCACTTTCCAGATAAAAGTATCGATGTTTACATTATTGAAGAGCAGAAACAGTATACGGAGGCGGATGTGCGCGATTTCAGGGGCTGATCGGACTTTGCGATGGCAGGGTGCACGATTCACCGACGATGTGTCGCATTTGCATAGGGTTGCCATACCCATTGAGGTATATGGCCATACCTTCCCTGGTAACTAAATATTCGGTGTTAAGAATATCTTTCAAATTGACAGGCGAGTGAGTAAGAAACCTTAGGTCTTACCTAAGGTTTCTTAGGGCGGATTCGACCAACATGACTGTTATAAGAGAACAACGATCCGCGTGATAATGTATTCCGTTACTTTCATTTCGTAATAAACTCAATTGTCTTCATCCAAAGTCGGTATAGCTATACCTTGTTTCACGAGTGAATGAACGAATGACTTTGTAAACCGGCAAAAAATAATGTAAATTGTTTTGTCGTTCATGATAATGAACCGGGATATTTTTGTAATGTCAATAATCAAAAACCGCCATTTTGTATTCCCTAGGATATTAGTTGTTCTGTCAAAATTGGCGATTTACCATTGGAATTAGGCGTTGACTATTGGATGAGTAGTTGGTAGAACTGATTTTTATTGTACAGTCAATGAACGAAAAGGTTCGTCAGTTTTCAAATTGATTCGTTTGATATGCTATGATCACTTATTACTTTCGTAAATTTATCAGAGTAATACTTGTTGCAAAGAAAATTATGCTTAACTGTTAGATCAGAAAGTTCAGATTTGCTTGTAGCAACATTGATTCCTTTTGATGTAAAGAAAATGTAAGATGAAGGGTATGCGACGCTATCGACGCCAATGGATTTTAATTGTAAGCTACTAAACCAAATCTTTTTTAAACAACGTCGGGGCTTCAGTCTCTCGGTAAACACCTATACTAAATATTTGATTATTATAGTTACCTTTTTGATCTGGTTTTGCACTCGAATTTTGAATATCACCGAAAACGTCCACTTTTGAATCAATTTTTTTAGTACAAAAACAGACCCAACATTTGGGCATGGTTATTAAATGAATAGTATAAGTGTTTGCCTCGGCAAACAAATATATTTTAAATAATTATTTAAAATATATTTGTTTTGGTAGCTAACATAAAAAATCTATTGGCGTCGCGTGCCCTACCTGTCGCCTTAAAGAAGGTTGACAGGTCTTTTTACCCGACTGCCAAAGAAGGAGGGTAATGTTTTTCGAGTGTATGTAAGTATGTATGTATGTCTTTTCCTTTGTGACCTCCTGTAGCCTAAACGGCTTGATGGATTTTGATGTATGAGGTATCGTTAGATTTGTCTTGATTACGGGAGTGTCATAGGATACATTTTATCCTAAAAGTCCCACGGGATAAAGACATAATAATATTTTTTCTAAATTTCCCTTTAAAAAAATATGTATGCGGTATCATTAGATTCATTTCAATCACGGGAGTAATTAATATAGGATACGTTTTTTCTCAAAATTCCCACGGGAACATGTTAATTCTGCGTCAACGCAAAGCAACTCATGCGTTAGCAAGCAAAAAGATAGGGCGTGGCCTGGCATGCGGCGCGCGGCGCGGTGCGGAGGGGGATATGCTCGAGTATACAGCCCGAATGCGGGCACACGCATAACGGCACACGTCGTTGACGGTCGTCTCTAAATAGCGATTTTTTCGATACTTCGTCGTCTGACGCGAAACTTACCAGATTGGCGGTAAATTTATGTTGCGTAGTAACATCACTCGTAATCTAAAGCCAAATGTGGTCGAAATAATTTAAAATGGTACTTACATATACATAGTCTTCTACATCTACAACATTTTCGTTAAATAAAAACAGCTAAAAAGTTATAAATAAAAAAAATTATTATTAAAAAAACAAAATACCCGACTGCACACTAAAAAAAGAGTAAAACAAGCCCCACAATAATATTGATCAATCAAATGCTAAAAACTAATTATGTAATACCGTTTAAACAATACCTATATTAAAATACACTACAATATGTGTTCGTAATCGATAGTTAAATAAACAGAAACTTATTTTGAATACAAATTTACTGAATATAATTTATAAATGTTGATGGAAAGCATCGCAGGCGGGGACCACCTTGACCGCCACCAACGAAAATTCTGCTAAATGGTGCACAACCGAAATGACTATAAATAAGCCTCTGTTGGTAAGCCTCTGTTGGTCCCCGCCTGCGATGCTTTCCATCAACATTTATAAATTATATTCAGTAAATTTGTATTCAAAATAAGTTTCTGTTTATTTAACTATCGATTACGAACACATATTGTAGTGTATTTTAATATAGGTATTGTTTAAACGGTATTACATAATTAGTTTTTAGCATTTGATTGATCAATATTATTGTGAGGCTTGTTTTACTCTTTTTTTAGTGTGCAGTCGGGTATTTTGTTTTTTTAATAATAATTTTTTTTAAAAACGTATGTTGGTATAACTGATTCTTGCTGTGCAAGCGAAAATGTACCTTAAGGTGATGAAACCGACGAACCTTTTTATTCTCTGTACCGTACACTGCTTATTACTGCGCTATACCATAGATTTATCGATGGATAAATTATATAAATATAAATAGATAAATAGGATTCGAATGAATAAAAAAGCTAATTTAATTTGTTATCAGGATCGATTCCCGTGGACAATCCAAAAAAAACATTAAATTCAGTTTTTTTTTCTTTAAAAAGTTATGTTTCCTTTAAGAAAAAAATGCTAACATTAGGATTTATGGTACTTTCTCTTCATGTCATATAGTCTTGGGACGCCCTGTAGGTAAATTGAGCATTCTGAAGGAAGGAGGAAGCAATCTCTGTATTTATTTATCAACGGTAGTGGTTATAATTTTTGTAGGTGTCCGCAGAAGACCAGGAGCGCAATTCTCGGGCTCGTGACATTTATTGTCATACCACATATATCACTAAACACATTTTTTTTTGTATGGTTTTCAGGTGATATACGCCATGTTTTCAAAATATCATGAACCCGAGAATTGGGCTCCATGGCGTTGAGGAGACATACTGTGCGACAAATATATATAATTATAGATTAGATTAATTTAAAAGTTTCTCAAAAATTGTAGCATGTAAAAACATATAGAATTTTTAGATTTTTTTTTAAATATTTCACATCATCACATACATATATTCCTACACTCCGAGATAGCTCAAGAACCTGTGTTACGGATATCAGAATCAACAGCGGAATTACAAATATATACATATAATACTTTTCTTTTGTAAATACATACTTATAATACATACAAACTCCCAGACCAATACAAACAGACATGTTCATACACACAAATGTTTATACTGTGCGGGGATCAAACCCGCAACCCATGGACTGAAGGCAGCGTTCACTACTACTGTTCCAAACGGGTCGTCATTATAGATTGGTGCCAAATAAATGATTTTCTGTTAAAATTATTTTTTAATTTACGTTATACATAAGTGCTCTGACAAAACACACAATTGAAATAACAAACACAAGAAAAAATACAATACAAGCAATAAAAGGGTGTGTGTTTATTTGTGTTTATACACAAGCGTAACGTGTTTGCGTATGTGTGTAAGCGTGCGTTTGTGTATTTGTGTGCCTACCTCATCGTATCGTATTTCACACTTCCGTTCCTTCAATGTAGTGTTGTTATGGCAATTCTTTACATCTGAGGTAACAGGTAACAGGTACAACTGAGGTAGATATTAAAATGTATTCAATTAGGCTACACTTTATTTGCGTATCTCTATTAGCTAAACGGTGTGCGGGAAAAATATCGTGAGAAAACCTACACGTTTCGGATAATTTCTGAAACGAAACCAGGTGGCTTACATTAAAGCCGTCCCGTAACGAACGAGAATATATCTGTCGCATACAAACAAAGGAGACACAGCACGTGTGAAAGAGAGGGAAACTCCGATTCGGTCGTAACGTGTGCTTTAAATTAGGGCCACTGTGTGAAATATGATACGATGAAGTAAGGGACATAGCCCTTACCTCATCGTATCGTATTTCACACTTCCGTTGCTTCAATGTAATGATGTTATGGCAATTCTTTAAATTATAATACATAGTATGGATTCACCTATTACTGGTTCAAATTAAACATGTCATAATATGGTCGCATGCGCACGCCTCAATTAACGAGCATGTCGCGATTGCTTTGTGCACATAATAATTGGAACCTTCAGGGAGCAGTTGGCAATCTCCGGCGCGACGCGCCAGCGCCGACAGCCGGAGCCCAGGGACTTGTACCAATCGGTACGGATATTAAAGGTAACCATCTAAATCTACATTAACAAAATTGATTACCTTTTTAGGTATAAACAAAAAGATAAAAAGTTGATTAAACATTATAGTTATATGAGTAACATAATAGTTCGCGCGCAAATTTACTTTATATTCATTCTAGGGATAAAAAAAGATATACCAAACACAATTTCTTAGCCACAATCAGGAAGTCTCCCCAAATAAATTAAGATATCTCTTCTGTAATAAGAAAATGCGGACTTATTTCAAAATATTCCGGAGATAATAATTTAATCTAACAAAAGGTATGTCAGGGCAAGACTACGTAGGTTTTTATTTATCGCCCGCACCGTCAGGGGCAGAGCCAGAACGCAGCTAGGGGGCGCTAATGTGCCGATTACCACGAAAATATATTTGGCTTGGTTTCTATCTCTATTTATATAATAAATGAATAAGAACTGATCTTCAAAATGTACGTATATAGTCTCAGTTAGACTTTGTCTCGACAATGATGTTTGGCTCCGTCACGAGCTCTTTTGGCAGTATTAAAATACTGTAGTAACGAATTCATCATCAGCAACCCACACTCGTCCACTGCTGGACATAGGTCTCCCCTAATGCACGCCACTGCTCCCGATTTTCGGCCACTCTCATCCAGCGCACACCAGCCAGCCTTCGAATGTCATCATCCCATCTTATCGCAGGGCGTCCTACACTACGCTTACCGAGTCGCGGTCTCCACTCAAGGACTTTACGGCTCCAATGGCTGTCAGTTCTGCGACTAATATGATCCGCCCACTGCCACTTCAGTTTGCTAATTCGGTGGGCTATGTCGGTGACACTGTTTCTCTGTCGGATTACATCATTTTCATCAGTAACGAATTATATACTAGGAATTTAAGGTTAGTTATCGACAAACATGTCGGTTGATGCAATTTAAAGGTCATATATTAGTACTTTGTAGTTATCATTATCAGTCAATACTTACTACTAGCACTTCCAGGCCAGCGAGTGGCAGGACTATCGCTATTAGGGAGACCATGTTTACCACCCTCGTTACATCTACTCTCACATGTAAAATCCAATTCTAAGCCCCACCAAACATACACCTTACAAAGCTTCGAGTAAATCACTGCGAGGACTAATATTCCGAACAGACCGGGTTGTTACGTAAATTAATATGCAAAGAGGCGAATAGTTAATGTTGCTCGCGTCCTATTAGATGGCTAGATTAGAACACAGCTCATTAGGTTGAACTGCTTCGTTGGCAGCCGGTCACGGAAGGAGAGGAAATTAAATAAAATCTAAAAAAGAAAAACATCGTGATTTAGTTACTGATTTTGTGAATAAACTTTAGCGAAGATTACTGTAACAGGTTTTACAAAAAGAGCATCTCACGCGCAGGAAGAGTTACTTCTTTTTCATTTTACTTTAGGCAAAATTTTATCTTGATATCCTCTTATTCATAAGTTTTAATTTAAAGCGATATCTGCTTTAATTCCATCTGTCACTAAATCATTTATCATCATCAACATTTCAGCAAATAGATGTCCACTGATGGATATAGGCTCCCCTAATATTTTCCACTCAGATCGGTCCCGTGCCTTCACCAGATCGTCGGTCCACCTTGTGGGGGGCTTGCCACGGCTGCAACTTGCTGTACGTGGCCTCCACCCGAGGTCCTTTCCGCCCCAGCGGCTGTCTGTTCTTCTCGCTATGTGCCCTGCCCATCGGGACTTGAAGCATGCAATCCTTTGGGCTATGTCTGTGACCTTAGTTCTCCTGCGGATCTCATAATTTCTGATACGATCACGCAAGGCCACTCCGAGCATAGGCCTCTCCATTGCTCTCTGGCTGATTTTGAGCCTCCTTAATTTGTCATTCACTTGTAGGTATTTTGTAAGAATTAAATTCAAGTCTCGCAAGAACCACAATCATATGAAGTTGGCATTATTTTTTTTTTATTTTAAGCGGGCGGCTATGTAGGTCTTATTCAGATCAGTATCACTGCGACCAGTTTGGTCTATTGTGATCGCCACTGTGCTAAATATCAGTCCTAAACTTTCCTTCCTTTAGCTTTAACTTTTCAGAAAGTTTTAGTTGACAGTAAAAATTGATATTACCGTGCATATAGGATTGAACCGCCGCATGATAGACCATAGAAACACTACGTCACTAGCAAGTGACATAAATTCGTTGATTTACAACAGCGAAGCGGATAAACTGCGGTGCGCAGAGACGCTATAACTCAGCCGCTGTGGGCGGTTTCCCACGCGGAGAGTATTATAGTACAGCCGCAACTATGAAACAGGCAGGTGTTACTACTGAGGTAGATAATAAAAGGTATTCAATTAGGCTACACTTTATTTGCGTATTTCTACCATTAGCTAGGCGGTGCGGGAAAAATATCGTGAGAAAACCTGCACGTTTCGGATAATTTCTGAAACGTAACCAGGTGGATTAAATTAAAGCCGTCCCGTAACGAACGAGAATATATCTGTCGCATCCAAACAAACGAGACACAGCACGCGTGAAAGAGAGGGAAACTCCAATTCGGTCGTAACGTGTGCTTTTAATTAGGGCCACTGGATTGAGTAGGTTTTTCTATAAAGTATTTCGAAGGTCAGACAGCAGTCGCTTCCTTGTACTTACCTACCAGACTCCCCAATCCTGAATCATAGTCTAAGCGTACCCCCCGGGCTGCAAAGCGATCTTTGGACGCAACCAGGATACGCACTAAGATGAAGAAGATTAACAGTATGGAAGATTAACGTTTTTAGTGCGGTGTCAAGCAGTACATGTTTCAACCGTGTGTTGTTTTGTTTCCCTACCCTTGGGCTGCGGGTAAACACAGCAGACCACATTTCCGTTTGGCGGTCGGATAACTGGCGGCAGCGGTACACTTTGGTCGGTTTATTACACTTTTTACAGTAAAACACTGTTGCTCGAATACAAATCCCAATAGTGATATAAGCGGACAAATTTGGGTGAATAACGAGGGGTATAATTTAAACGGATTGCGTGCGGTTTTGTGCTAATATCTACAGTTGAACCAAGAAACTTTATCCACTATAGGTTTTAGAGGATATTGTATTGTTACCATCCATGCTATATTATAAATGAAAAAGTGTGTGTGTGCCTGTTTATTTGTTTCTCCGTCTTGCACGGAAAATCTAAGCGACGAATTGAAGTAATTTTTTATGGATGGATAAAAAACATACTCATGTCACTTTGTGCGAAGCGAAGCTGCGTCGACCGCTAGTATTAAAGTTAAAGGCAAATATTTTTGTAAATAAATTACTTTATTTTGTTTGAATTTATATCCACTTTAAATTTAATAAAGATAATTTAGTTGCATTCACATTTGTGAATTTCAATTACATAAATAGCCGTGGTAGGGGTCATCCTTTTAAGCACGAAGTAGATATGCTTGTTCCAAGCGGCCCCATCTTGCATAACTATAGATAGAAAGATAGATACTCTTTATTGCACAAGAAACAAAACTTAAAAGCTAAGTATACAGAGATACAATGTACAATTTAGGCGGTCTTATCGCTGGGAGTGAATCTCTACCAGACAACCTTCAGGTAAAGGACATTAGATAGAGGAAGAGGGGAGAGTGGTGCAATCCTTTTGATTTTGAACATAATGTTAATTTATAGTATAAATACATATATCCAGATAATAAATAAAAACGTAATCATACACTAATATATACGAATGTTACCTAACTAAAATACAATATAACCTACACAAATTATATAAAATCTACTACTTATAGATACGATATAAGGTTAGAGAAGATATATTTTATACCTACAATATATGCAACTATCAACATTTAACAATAAAATTAATTAAGTTAATAGTAAAAAATTTAAATAATTGCATCGATTTTGTTCAAATCAAATATCAAATAATAATTCTTTATTTGCATAGGCTTGTACACAGCACTTACAAATCGTCATACATTTGAATGACTTAAAATTATTTATAAGTACTTAAGTATAATTTACATGTTAATACATATATATGTTGATACATAAAATATACTAAAGAAATAAATAAACATAATGCGATTCTACCACCGGCTCGGAAAGTTGTTTCTGGTCGAGAAGATCCGGCAAGAAACTCGCCAGTTACTCTTTTTAATCGCCAAACTTTCATACAATGTTGTGTCATCATCATACCGAGCCATACAGTTTAATTGTTACACAAAATAAAATAAAGGAAATAATAGTAAAATAAATATTATGAGGTAAACCGAAGCAGACCAGTCCCCAAAGGTGGCACCTGTTCACAAGTATGACGTACGTGCCAGCCATCATTTCACTCAACCATATTAGAGGGAATGTAATGACCCGCCACATAGCGCCACCACCTCAGAGACATTTGAGTGAGCATGACTACTTAGGTGTTGGATGAATTCAACAAACAAATGGGAATCAATTAATTAATTATTCAACTAAATTTAACTACTATGTTGGGATAAATGATTGTTCATTAATTTTAAAATACTATTTCTATTTAAAAACAGAAGACGAATCTTTAAGCTATTCTTATTACAACCCAAGTCAGGGAGATAAGATTAGTCCAGTTAGTCAAACATAAAAGACAGAGCATCAAAAGACAATAGCGGAATTAAGGAATCAAAATGGGACCTCCAAATATAAGTCGCATTCATTACCTTAATAATGGAACAAATCCTTTGTCTGGTAATAGGCCCTTGGGTTTGAAACCTCGGATTAGAGATGTACCAGCTCAGTAAGTACAAACTAATGTTGTAACTCATGTAATTTTTTTTCAGTTTGGACTGACTTCGGCTAGGCGAGCGTAATCTCGGTCTGTTCCTGGCAGTGTGGTCAATAGATGTAACTGAAGTTAAAAAGACCTCCAGTTGATTTTTCCGTTCCATCAGTAAATCTCAACCGTGGACATGCTACTTTTAGTAGGTACCGGCGAGTGGCGATTTTGCGACTGCTGAATCACATTCTGGCAACTGAACCCAGAACGCTGAGGCGTTCAATCGCCGTGTCGGAATTGCGCGTTTCAGCGACTGGATCGGGTATAAGCAAAAATAAATTCATTCATAAAAACTTACAAACAAAACAAAACTTAATTCAAAATTTTGACGACCCATTAGGTTCAGTAGTGGTGAACGCTGCCTCTGGTCTAAGGGTTGCGGCTTCGATCCCCGCACAATGAAAACATTTGTGTGCATGAACATGTTTGTTTGTATTGGTCTGGATGTTTTCTATTTTCTATGTATTATAAATATGTATTTACAAAAGCATAGTATTATATGTATATATTTGTATTTCCACTGTTGATTCTGATATCCGTAACACAGGTGCTTGAGCTGCCTATCTCGTAGTCATATCAATGTATGTGATGATGCTGTGAAATATATATTATTATTATTATTATTTATAATAAGGTATATACGTATACGAGTTAGTGAATTGCCTGAGAATAAGCTTTTTTCTGATATACTAATTAGTGATTAAACAATTAAGTATTTTTAAAATGTATTCACAAACAACACAGTACAGTTAACCAAGAAAAACCTGTTATTGGCCTTATGTTATTTAATTTGCACGGAACCTATATTTATTGTAAACGCTGTTGGTTTTTTAAATAAATAAATAAACAAATTGCTTTCTTTGATCCCGTAAGATTACCTACCAATGGGAGCGACAAGGATCGGACGCAGGACATGTTTTCCGAGGCTCAGGGTTTCACAGCGCCACCGAGGTTATCAACCTCAGTAACCTACGCCTTTATTTTGCAATTGCACTGATGAGTCACTATTTTCTTAACGCAACTAGTCGATAGGCACTCGAGTTAACACAACACTAGACCGGATAATGGCCTTAAAAGAGTCCGCGACAGATTACGCGGCCCCGTAATGTGTTTTGTGGCTTTATTTGAGGTTGCCGAGTCCGCGGATTTGTTGAGTCCGGATTAGAGACTGTATAAGCAAAATGGGATACATAACTAAATGTACCTCCCTACTGTTAAAATCAGAAGTCTAAGATCAACAACGGGGTGAGTCCTACATATTTGAGACAGGTCAATATTTTTTATTTCACTGTTGTATAAGACAGAACCCCGCTAGGCTCAAATGGGACTTGGCCGGCCTTGCATCCTACATGCATCCTCCGGGTTGCATTCGGGTGCACCCGCGGAGGTGGACCAGAGCTATCCCACATTGGTAGTTACCAAGACGTCGATTGAGAGGCCGGCCCAAAAAGAAATAGCATGATGACAATTGGTGGAGAAGTACTTAGTGGTTTGACCACTAAGTACTTCTCCACCAATTGGCAAACCATGGAGGCTTTTAGAGGAGGCCTTGCTCAGCAGTGGGACAATGTAGGCTAAAAATAAATAAAAAGATCCAACTTGATATAGGTGTGACCAAACATCGAGTGATTGAAGGGCTGCCACGTGCGGTGCCGAGCAAGAAAGTCTAAACCAACTAAGTAGGTAGATAGTTTACTAAGAAAATATAATTTCTGTACATTCATGCTGAATGTAGGTACATTTATTACATTCAAAGACATAAAACTTAGAGGAAATCAACGCAATCCTTAAACCGTTTAAACCTCTTGATGTCAACAGTGCCGGGGCCAAGTTTGTGAGCAAATTGCTTTTATTTCGCGGCTGCGGTCAGTAATTCCCGTAAGGCAAACACCCGGGGCTGGATTAAGACAACTTGTTGCCCACAGTACATCTGTCTTCTACCGTAGGTATCATGAATATACCGTGGGAGATCCAAGCTTGGGCATCACTGGGCCAGCTTGACTGGAGTGATACCACGGCCTAAGAGAAAACCGGCGTGAAGCAGCGCCTACGCTGTGTTTAGCCGAGTGAGGAGGGTAGCGGCGCAAGTCAGGCGGAAGGTGATAAAATTGCCTATGCACTTATGACTCCACTGGGGTTGCGGGTGTCTATGGGTCGCGGTAATCGCTTATGTAACATCAGGTGATCTGACTGCTAGTCCGCCAGCTATCACATATAGCAAAAAATCAACAACACAGATATTTAAATAAAAAATATCTCGACTTGAAAATGTTATTTCGTCTGATCAGCCGTATCTATATCATTTGAGTCGTCTTTTACGTTCTAGTAGAATTTCTTTATAAAGCTGTTTTAGTACATCTATCATAAACTTTTTTTTTTGTTTATGTGACAGTCACATACATATGAGCGAAATTTTGCATTCGCGAGTATTATAAATCACACACTAAGTACTTTATCTACACCCATGTCTTCAAAGCAAAAATTCAAAGTGAACTTAGTGGCAGCACGGTGAATATTATAACTTGTCAACATGGCAATAAGTACTTAAAAATTGTTTCATAAAATGTGAAAAATTGAAGCTTTATTGGTGGTCATTATAAGATACTGATTATTTTAGACTATGGTATAGTAACCCTTTGAGCACCATAACATAATCTTTAAATTAAAAACCAATAACTTGAAGATTATGTTATGATGAAAGTACATAAAATAATTAAATACATTATAGCATGCCACTCGTTAGAGTCTAGTGTAGAGATTATCCTTTCACGGCTACTAATGCCGTGCCTAACGAACTGGCGGGAATTACACAAGAATAGAGCAGGCTTCAGGCTTTTTGCCGCTTTTAGCCTTTGAAAAATTGAAAAGCTTCGTGAAGTAGTCGCGAGCCGGTTATAGTTCTTGCAATGTTATTAAAAAATCTAAATTCTTTGGACAATACCAAGTAAGAGCAACATTAAGATTTTTTTTTCTGAAATTCAAACGATATTTTTTTGCTTATAAAGAATTTATAAAGTCCACACTCGGTACTCAATTCACAGCATTCCCGACCATTACACATGGTGTTTCATAAAAACCATACACATTGCTCGCCAGCACTGATACAAACACACCGTAAATCACGGCCCACCACAAACAAAGGCATGTGACAAAATGGAAATTGTCAGTAAATTTTTAACTCATGATTGCACCATATTCATTCGATAATCCATCATTGAGATAGGGTGGGAGGGAGACAAAAAGTGATTTATTACGGACGTCGTTAGCGATTTTAACTTTTAAACAGACGGTGGTCTGCTGCGCTTCTTTAGTAGATTAGTTGGGCGTTAATGCATCTTCATTGGCCGCAAGTCGACTAAGATAATTAACACAACAAACAGAGCAGTGAAATGTGAGTGACTTTACAATAGAATTCTTCAATATGAACCACCAGAAATTAGTACAGAACACTCACTTGCATTGTTTAACAATACTTAGACTGATTTTTTTCTAATGAAAAACTGTTTTTATTCTGTTGGTGAATATATGTCTTTACCTGTTCATAGAATATAGCTAAGCAAAGTTTAAAAATTGTGTAAATAAAGCTGTTTTCCTGTGTCCATTCTACATTGTTATTATAATAATTTAATGACTATTCCTTATGTATGTTATTTCTTGAATTGAAATTTGCTATACCTGAAAAAGGTCACTAAGTCTGATACTGTTTTAAGACCTACTAGTATATGCATGTACACTTAGTTTTGCAAATAAAATTTTGAAGTTTGAATATGCGAAATATAGCCAAGCTAAAGCATGAAAAGCATTCCCGGTGCACGTGCTATAATTTTAAACGTAACTTGCCAATAAATCGAGCAGCGATGTGCAGCAGCGAGCGCTGACGTGTCGCCGACACGCGCGGTGGAATGCGCTTTTAACGGCTTCGGACCGTATGATCCTTGGACATGCGAAGTCTCTCGATTGTTTGACTCAATATTTTGTTGGAATTAAACAAATTAGTCGTGTTTGAGAGTTTTGAAATGCTTATTATAGGTTATGCATATAAAACTGCGGGTAGCGTAAAAAAACTAGAGCTCACAAGTGGAAAAAAAATGCAATTTTCCTTTGTACTCGTATTCTTGTAATTATTATGGCGTCACTTCGTTGACGGCGAGCGAGAACTAGTATAATATACTGCTAGTGTTATTCGTGTCATTAGTTCCACTTTGTACCAATACATGGCGGTAAGTGTCGAGTCATCTAGTAAATATTTTGTCTTATCGGGTTACCTCATAGATAATTTACCTGTTTTATTTTGCATTAGGGCACATAGGTACCTATTTTTGGGCTCATTTGAGTCTGTCATGATGGCAGTCATCAATAGAGAAACAAGTTTATTCCTTAGTTTGAGGCGGGATGGCTGATTGATAGGAAGATCAAATTGTCCAATATATTTACCTACTTTAGTACGAGTATATTGTTAACACTTAAAAATTTCATATCGTGTTCAGGCGGGACACTGCCAGTCAGGGTGTCAGGGTGTGAGATGTTGCTATTTGTCAGAAACCAGTGAATAAAACAAGTATTATAAATATATAAGTATAGATAGATATAATAATTTATAAAACTGCTTCGGTGGCATAGCGGCTAGTAGGTCGCACTTTAAAGCCACGGTTGCGCTTGATGCCCAGATCGGGTTAAACTCAGGTACAACCAGAGTTTATACCTGATTCCTATAATATCAGGCAGGTGCTTAATGGCTATGCACGATTTCTTATTAGAAATGTTCGCAAAGGAGAGCATCATCATCATTATGATAATCATCATAACAGGAGGATATGAAACTGGAATAAGAAATAGCAGCTGTTTTGCCTTACGCTATATTTTATGCAATTTCCTATTTCTACCTGAAAGTTTTCTGGAAGAAATTGGACCGAGTACAGTTGTACCCTGTGTAGGTACCTATTTTTATTTTGTTATTGCAATACACAACATCTATCTACGCATAGTGCAAAACCTTTTTCTAAAAAGTTGAAAACCAGCACTGATCCCTCCCCTGAGAGGTCTCCCTCAAGGCAGCGTGAGCTGAACTTTATCCCTTTGTCTTTTCGTCCTGGCAAATAAGGTTATAAGAATGTACTGTTTTTCCCTACTACTTATTGCATAATGTGAACCTTGTATTTTTGTTAATAACAGACAATAAACGATTTTTTTTTATTTTAAAAGAATTCTCAAGCCAATAAATAAAATTATGGGAGCAAACTAAATTATCACAGTTATACAAGCAAAGGAAATTAAATATAATAGAGTCTAAGAATGACACAATCTTAGTATGAATCCCTACTTCAAAACTCTCCTTTTCCGTGTAGAACAGATAAGAAATTATTAAAAATATTCCTTCAAAACTAATAGTCCAGGGAATGACGCTGAAGAAAGTTAAGAATAAGCTTCGCCACAGCTGAAGTTGCCTGAAGATTTTTAAACTTTCGTCATAAAGGATTCTGTAACACTTTATGAATATGAAAATGTTATCCGCAAAATTTATTCAACGATTTCGAGACGATAAAAAGTTTTAAAGTCGAGATCAACAACGAAATTGGATACTAACTCTTGGCATTATTTTGAATAAAGCAATTGTACAATAAAGAAAATGGATAATGATAATGTTTTTATGTTATGAGGATGGTTTTGTCTTTAAGAATACGGCTACAGGTATATTAGACTGACAGGAATAGCGGAAGTATTAAAAAATCTATAAAAAAACCGCCTTCAAAAATCACGAACTAAAAAGTGGAAAATATTATATATAACAACACTTCATACACTTCAGATAACATTTTTTTAACGATATTACATACATTAATCTGACTCTGAGAAAGGTAGCACGAGCTCGTGCACCTGTGTTACGGATACCAGAATCAACAGTGGGATTACAAATATATACATATAATACTTTCCTTTTGTAAATTCATAGAAAACAACCAGACCAATACAAACAGACATATTGATGCATACATGTTTGTACTGTGCGGGTAACGAACCCGCAACCCTTGGACCAAATGCAGCGTTCCAACCAATGAAATCGGTTAACATAGAATCTCCTCCATTTTTTAAACCGGTTATAAATAGCGATTAGCAATGTTATATGTGTTAGGTGGCCGACGAGCAGCCGGATCACTTGTCAGTAAGCGATTGCTGCTGTCCTTGGAGGGCACCCGTAACACCAGTGGAGTCTTCTAAAACGAAACTGAATACATTTTTTTTCTTGATGCCATATTAGCAAAATTGTTTCATTGGAGCCAGTGGTATGTAATGTTTTTATAAGTAAAAAAATTTACAAGCCTCTACACAAATTGTGAGGGTGAGGTATACCGCCACACCGTCGAGTCCGGGGTTCCACAGGGGTCGGTCCTGGGACCACTTCCATTGCCTACGACTGACGATACCCTCGTCACTGCCCGGGGGAAAACCTATGAGCGCGCCGCCAGCAAAGCATCTGCTGGGGGAAGTCAGGTCGTGGCCCGGATGCGGAGGCTGGGCCTTGAGTTGGCGCTTAAAAAAACCGAAGCCATCTTTTTCCATGGACCTCGGAAGCGCCCGCCACCAGGCGCTAACCTTACAATAGGCGGGGTGAATATCCCCATTAAGACCGAGATAAAATATCTCAACCCATATTTTAACGGGCTAGCACCGAGGCTGCTGAAAGCGGTGGATGGACTGGCTTGGCTGAAGCCAAACCTAGGAGGCCCAGGTTCAAAATGCCGGAGGCTCTACTCCGGCATTTTGAAGTGTATGGCGCTATACGGTGCTCCCACATGGGTGGAGGCGCTAGCGAACAGGGACAATTTTCGCGCTGGCGGGTGATGCTCCGTGTGCACATGGCTTCGTGCCCGTCGCCACGACCCCCCACTATGGACGATGAGAGGGTGCCCAGTGGTTTCGGTCGGTAGTCCCCCGCTGTCATGCAGGGGGAGTCTGACATAGGGAGCGTAACTCATTTCCCCTGGGAGAACAAAAAAAAACAAAAAAAGTGGTTACCCAGTCAGCGCTGTTTTTCAGACACTTCCCCTTCCCTGGGATGTTATGCGAGAAGTTCGGTCATGAGGGCAATAAATTTAATAAAAATAAATTACAGTACTAATATCCAAATGACAACAAAGTAAATGAGAATAGGACAAAAAAAACTTACATTTATATTAGTTTTAATTTTGACTTGAATTTTTTTTTGAATGGCACTCATTCTTTTTTTTAATTTTATTTCCAAAAAAAATGTAACTCATACTACAATCATTCTGCCAAACTACTAAATGTAGTTTGTCGGCAGCAGTTCTCGTGCTACACTTAAGGTATTTATACATATAGGTATTAAACAATTATACTTACAAAGTTCTTATTCTATTTTATTAGTTAACATCTATATATTTTTCTTTCACCCATATAAGAAACAAATGAATTTCTTCTACAAACTCAGATTTACTCGTATTAGAATCAAAAACCAAACAAACACAGACTTTCATCATACGACCTCCAGCCCATGAGGCAGGTACACAACAAAAATTGCGCTATCGGCCGGCGCTGATGCTTAATGTTGATTCATTTGTTTATTATATGTTATCACTCTGTACTTAGCTTCATTTATCTTATTTAATTTTTTTTTAGTAAGTAAAGAATGTGATATTCGGTATTTTGTTTGTGTGTGTGAGTGTGTGTATCAATAAAAGTTTATCATTACTAAACACACCGCCAAAGTATGTGCAATGCAGGCCTATAACTGCACAGACTTCTAGGTGGCTTTGCTGACACAAAAATGTGTTTAAAAATCCTTCCCAAACGTAAGGAACATTTTTGTTGTTTTGCACCAGGCTTGTTCTTTTGCTATCCGATCTGTATGTGATTTGTTAGCACGGCTCTCTGTTCGCATCTGCAGTGCTTGTTTAAGTTCGCAGCTCGCCTACGCCAATAGACAACTTGTAACCTTTGCTACTACTGTGAGTGTGGACTTCGGAACCTAGTGAATTTGCTTTATTAATTTGGTGTGCAGAGAGACGCTTGCAATCTTATTAATGACGAAAACTGCTTAGAGTATATGTATTCTATTCTATTTATAGGTACTTAGTACTAATGATGTAAATGTTATTGGTTTTCCATTAAATAAAACAACTCTATACAGGGTGGGTGTACTCGTATCTGTGAACATTTACATCTCTTCTTCTACCAACCATTCTGATGAAAATTTATTCTACGACTTTAATTCGCATAAAAAATTCAAAATTTTATACTTACTCGGCCACGTCACTAGGTCATTTTGTATTAGGAGTTGAATTTTTTTTGTAGAATACGTGGTTAAATGTTTGTAAATGTTCACAGATACATCCTGTACGAGTGATAGCGAAAAAAACACACAGTAAGTCATGTTCGAGCAGGCACTGCCATTAGTTGATTATTTCACATGAACTAAATTTGATGAGATGAATTCAACCAATAGAATCGCTTCATTTACTCAGCTTCACTCAGTACAGCTCTGGTGAAAATGACAGCAGGACGAGGTGTTTTTATGTACAAAACAAGCGAGGAATGTATGCGAGAGAAGTGTGCTCATCTTTCTAGCACATCTCTGGGAACAACACCCACGTACCATCGAGCAAGTAAGTTGAAAGTTCAAAAGTTCCTATGGAATAACTGCTCATTAAAATTCTACTCCTAGAAGACGTGTCCCAAGTTACTAAGAACGGCTAAGCATTGGGCTCCTCCCGCCGTGCGCCCGCGTCTCAATATCGCGTCTTAGACGCACCATTTTGCCCTGCCTAGACGTCTCCGTCGAACTACTGTAAGGAAAGCTGTTGTTATATTGTGTTATTATCCAATATAACAAAAGAGTAAAGTCAAGAGTTTTCTTAGTTTCCGTCCAGTGCGCGTGCCGCGACTGCGACTCCGATCTAATTTCCCGAGGCATTGTCTCCGCTAGCGCCCACCTGGGGACACTTTTAAACCCGTCCGGAGTCACTCCATTACGATCGACGCGGAGCGTGATCAGTCGAAGACTTTCGAATCGTGTTTCCTACTTTTTCCAGTGGAAAATTCTCTTCATAAAAAGCTCCAACGTGCTGAAACAAGTTGAAAACTTAGTAACCTAACCATGCCCAGAAACAAATTTTAGTGTTTAGCTACAATTTCCATACTTCTTGGCGCATTCATGAGTGTGCAATTCATTATTATATTTACATTAAAAAAACTGCATCTTAAGTATTCTGACGCCAACTGAGAAAAACTACTTATTGTATTAACAAATCGTATCGTATTTGTAGTAAAATAATTTTTAAGTGCAAAAAAGATTGAACCAAAAGCGTGTTATCACTTATTATACTTATGGAGATAGATTTTTAGGGTTGCGGTAAAAAATATAGTACGTAAATACTTACATACTACATACATGCAAATTTTATCTTGGAAAAATTTAATCATACCGACGACTTTTTTTTTATAGGCAGTTATTATTTGTATGATGCATCATATGCATATGCACAGCAGCGAATAGATTAGATATAATTTTATTAGAATATTTCGATGGTCTTTTATTAATTATGAAGGAAAAAAATAGTAACCTTTGACTCCAATAGTATAAGCACTTCATCCTTTAATTTAGATTATTATCGGTCCAAAAAACTCTAATTGGTTTTATGGCCAACTTTCCGGGCGTTCAGGCTGAAAACTTGCTACTTCAAATATTTGCGCGAGTTTGATTCGCGGAAACCTTTTTCTCTCGCGGTAAATTCATAAAGAATGAAATATTTGCAAGTGAAATGAATGTCGGAGACGAGAAAAATAAAGGAAGCGGGGGAGAGGTTCCCATTGTTACAACACACGAATGGGGTCCATTTATGCATACGAAAACTTATTACAGTCTTAAGTTGGAGCGGAGTCGTGATTTCATTGTTAAACTGCTATTTGCAGAGGTGGATGTTATTTTTCTCGCTTTATTCAATGGTGATGAAGAGCCCTGGTAGGGGTCGGATAATATTCAATCTTGTGAACTGCTGAGTTGGAGCGGGAGGGCCTTTTGGTAGCTGTGAGTGCATAATTTGTTAAATTGGGCTGTTAAATATAAATTAATTTTATAGAGTTGGTTTTTCATTGTGTTTTAGGTAGTTGCAGGGTTCAAGAGATATTTTTTTTTATAAACATTATACCTCTAGTTTACGAGTTTGACATACTAGTGTATGTATCTTGTGTACGAGTATTATGAGTGGAGTTCGTACGCTGAGTGGAGTGACATGCATTTACCTACTTTAGCATATTCAATTCGTTTATATTCCTCTGCCTGCTAGTTTTTTGAGATCTTACAAAAAAAGCTTTTTTCATAAAGTCAATCAGGAATATCCAGAAACACATTTTTAAAATACCTACTAATAAGTAAGTGTATATAAGTACTTGCAAATATGTATCTATGCATTTTCACAGACGAGCAATTAGGTAAGTATGTTGCTACCCTCAAATACTAAACATATTAATTTACCGCATGAAGCAATTCCTGGTTTGCTATATAGAAAGTAAAGGAAAGGAAATTATTGCCGATATTTATCACTTGTACGCAAGTAATCACTTGTTCAGGTGTGGTTGTGGAGTTTATTTCATTAAAAAAAACTGTAAAACGTCTATGTTATAAAGATAAAAAGGTGAAAGCAAGTTTTGAACATAACTTCGGCCGCTGTAGGGACAACCTGAGCAAATGGGTATACATATACGGACGTCCCATTCCAGCCACACTGAGCGGCCATGATCTCAGGTCTCGCATCAACTGGAGAGTAGCAGCAAAACTCGGGGACATGTTCTGGACCCGATGGGTTAAGGAGTACCTGCCAAATCGGCTTCCACGTAGAGCGAGCACTGGTCCAGCAGCGGTAATTGATGCCCAAATTAAAGTTGGAGATGTCGTCCTGATAGCTGACGGCAACCTACCTCGGGGCACCTGGCCAGGAGGATGCGTGGTCGCGTTGTTACCCGGGGGGGACAACGTCGTCAGAGTGGCAGACGTGCAGACAGCAGGAGGCATACTAAAACGACTAATATGTATATTATTTATCTATACAATCACATTATATGTATAATATTTATCTAAATATAGAAGATTTTACACTTAGCACACACCGATTCTCACCACAATGCAATGTAATTTAAGATTTTTATTTTTGATTTTGATTGTAAGCAATTATTGTGTTTAATTAATTTTTATTATTCGTAATTTGTCACTATATCCCCATGTACCCGCAGCCTCTGGGTGACGGCTGAAAATCAGTGATTTCGCCTCGTGCGGATGCTTCACACTGAGCCTTGACCCACTGGTTGCCGCAGCGGACAAACAATAGGTTGTAACTACCTACAAAATATGAGCTTTTTTTTTGTTTTCCTGTCTTTAAAATTGTAACTGGATGCTTTTTATATGTTTTATGATGTAATGTGTGTATGTTGTTGTAACCAATTAACGATTTATTTATCTATACAGCGCATCTAACAATGTCTACGATTAAAGCGCCGCCCCCCAGGCCATGGCTTATCTACTGGTATGTCCTATGTGCCCTGACGGCACTGACAGCTGCACATGGCGTGCTAAAGCAGCCTACCAACTGCGCACTCTGCATAGCGCAGTATATTGGGCTAGGAAAATTTTCGATGGTAACGGGGGACAATTAGAAGAAGATTGATATATGATTAATGTAGAGCACCCTCGGAGTTCAGACAGGAAGACTTGAACTCTTAAGTTTTATTTTTGAACTGACTAACCTAGGAAGGCAGCCTGGGGTCATTGTCCCGGTGATACGCTTTGCTTGCGCGATGCAAAAATGCATAGCGCCATCTACCGGAACAACGATGAACCGCCCGAGTCTGCTTGTTAACTTTGTACAATTGATATGGGTAAGCAGTGTTGGCACCAATTTTTCAATCGCTCATAGCTATGGCAGCAATATGAGGTAACTTTTTATTTCATTCTCGCCCCAGGTACCCCGATGACAAAAACAATTTAGCAAAATTGCAAAAGGAAACAACTGTTTGTATACACCTGAGGAAGGCACTTCTATTTCCCATCACGCGCGTAGTTACGCAAAGCGGAACATGTATGTCTGCTGGTGACAACATTCCTATTCGATTCGATTTAGAACAGTGTTCTGTCCCAGCATATTTTAACTGCAGCGGACAGCCGCGGATTGCCCCTAAATGTGCGAAAAGATTTAGAACGAACAAACGAAATTGCGATGCGATTGTAGCATTGTGTACCTTTTTATGTGATTGGTGGAAGATGAGCGGATCACCTGAGGGTCAGCGATTGCCGTCGACCATGATTACCCGCAACACCAGTGGAGTTATAAATGCGTTGCAATCCTTTAACTTCCTTTCCCCCCGGTTTAGGCCTCGGTACCCTTACTCCCTCGGAACACAGGAAGAAATTTGCATTGCCCATGGTTAGTGACAATAGTTATAGAGATTACGAAAAATTATGCTTATAATAAATATGTAGTCGTGTTAGTCCCTGGGCTTTAGTTAATCAGTAAAACCTAAAGGCTTACGATATTACACCCAACACCACATGTTAGTAGAGTTTTGAGCTAAATATTCCATACGTTGTCTGTCTGTCTGTTTGTTCCAATCTCGAAAGGTGAAACGCATTCGAAAGAAAGTTTCTAACCGACATCAAAAAAGGAGGTGGTTTTTGGGATCCTTTTTTTGGTTGTAGAGCTGTTAAGTGAGGGTAACGAAGGTATATAGGGTATAATTTAGTTTTAATAAATATTTTATTTTATTTCAAACCGAATTTCTTGTGCATCCACTCTACTCTAGCTTGTATTTACAAATTGCGTTGCGCTTCCCTTCTGCATGCCACCGTCCACTAACTTTTTGTTTTGTAAGTTAGATTACATTTTTACAATTTAATTCTTAACAATAGTTGTTTTATAATAACGAGCAAGTCTGGCTCGTGTTGGCCACTTCCAAGTTGTTGTAATAATTCTAGTAGAGGTAAGAAAGGTCATACTCTTCAAGCAGGTAGTTCTACTGGATCGAACGGATCTTAAAGTGCACGTGAATTATAATGTATCTAAGTGTACCTACCATTTTTTGTGTTATAGTATGCCTGTACTCGAAATTTATATTAAATAAAGAATTTTAAAAAGTAAAGAAAGAATCGACGTCAAGACGTCATAAGCCGGCGGTAATGAGCTGGTTTCACTTACCGCTGTAAGATGCCACTGGACGGCTAATTGTGTTATTAACCACTACTAATCTCTCATACATAAGGTATCTCAGCGTTAGATGAATGTATGTGATGTTGTGAAATATTTAGTATCTATTTATACATTGGCCGATTTCGTACTAAGCAGTTTATGCACATAAATTACAGAAGAAACATAAACACAATACCTGTGATATACATTTGTGTTTGAGAATGTGTGTAGGAATTTAAATCTGTGGTAGGAATCAAACCGACAACCTTTTACGTCTGAGGTAAGGTGAATAACATAATGGTTAGCCGCCTTTACCATGGTGAGTGTTCCGAGGAGTTGTTTGAGTTAATACCCGGTGCTGAATTTCACCACCGTACTACACGCCGTAAACTAGGATTCCACCCGTACCATCTGGATGGCTGGAGATCTACCACCGTGCGCTTTAAACGTCATTTTTTGACACGCACCTCCTCATGTGAAATCAACTTTCCACAGCGGTATTTCCGACCCGGTACGACATTGAGATCTTTAAGAAACGAGCTTATACCTTCCTAAAAGACCGGCATCGCATCTCCACTCCCTCTGGTGCGGCTGATGTCCATGGGCGGCGGTGATCACTTACCATCAGGTGACTCGCTTGCTCGTTTGTCTCCCTTTATAAAAAAAATGTGCCATAGGGCTAGTCAAATAGGTACATATGGGTGTCGGTAAGCGTTTACATTTTTTGAAATTTGGTTTCTCCCACTTCTCCTTCGATTAATTTATATTTTATGAAATGAATTAATGTAATAATGTTATTTATCGCACAATGTATGTAATTTAATTTATCTTAATATTTTTAATTGTAATTTGTATTATAATTTAATTTTTATTTTTTTCACTTCCTATAATTAATTAGATTTTGTTTGTTTGTTTTACATTTAATTTATTTTTTTACATTTTGTTTAAATTTTTTTAATATTTTTTTTTACTATTAAATATTTATGTCCGTGTGTATGTACCGCGAGTGCCTTTCAAGGAAGGCCTCCGCAGAATACCAGCGCCACGAAGACTTCACGGTTTCGTGGCTAATGCTGAGCGGAGACCTTTTAAGTGCCAACAAGTGCCAACATTTACATCAATTTCACCTCTCCTTCTACTATCCATTGTGTTGCTTGTTCACACGTTTGTTCTACAATTTTCGAAAATTCACCTAAAACTCAATTTTCAATATAAATTCGATCACGTATCTCGGTCATTTTGTATGGGGAGTCAAAAAAATGGTCGACTAATTAAAAAAAAAACGACGTGGTTCTCATGCTACAAAAGCCGTGGGTTCGATCCCTACCCTGGATTAACATTCGTGTGATGAACACTTGTTTGTTGTCTGGGTATAATTAACTATGGAGAGCCTAGTATATACTGTGCCGCTATAAAAAAAAGTATTATATGTATTTGCGATTCTGTCTGAATAGGCCGGCTCGACCGGAGTAATACCACGGCCTCACAGAAAACCGGCGTGAAGCAGCACTGTGCTGTGTTTCGCTGCGTGAGTGCGGGTACCGTAGGCCCAATCCGGGGGAAAGGGGGATTTAAATGTTGGCAGCGCACTTGTGACTGAACTGGTGTCGCGAGTGTCGATGGGCGGCGGCAATCGCAGTCCATAAGGTGATCGGTCTGCTCGTCTGCCATACATAAAAAAATCGAGATGGTGTATGAATTGATTTATCTCAGTTCCGCCCAATCTGCATTCTACGCAGGTAGGCATGCCATGCACCAGTCATCATTTATAAAAATGGTCAGCCTATTGTCAGCTCACCACTCGCCTCCCTCCTAGCTCCCGCTCGTCTAGAGACATTTTCACTTCCACTTTCGCAGCTAAAATAGTAAAAATGTATATTTCTGCCATTCTCAATTTCATTTGCTAAACTACTTTGCACTGCCTTCCCTTATTACGAATACGATATTTTTTTCCTCTACCCAAAGGTTGTCTGGAAGAAATGGCTACAAGCCATAAGACCACCTTATTGTACTGTCTGTTGTTGTTGTATCATGCTTGTATTTTCTTTTTATTTATTTATTAAAGAACACAGACAGTTTACAATCATTACAGATAATAACTTAACATATTAAATTAACTTAAGTCTAGATCGTAATCCAATAAAAGTGTTCCTAGCGTGTTTAAAATAAGTATTTTTTATTAAATTTAAAACAATTGGTGCATCAATAAACAAAAATAATACATAAAAAAATTTTGTAAACATTGGAAATTACATTGTGCATTGCATTAACATCAAAATAATAATAGTTTAAAAAAGAAGTTTTTGTGCAATAAAGAATATCTATCTATCTATAGTTTAATCGATCAATGTGAAATCAGAGCGAGAGTTAAGCGATTAACCCCGTAATAAACCGGCGTTAACGGGTGGGTTTCACTTACCGCACAGTAAAGTGCCACTGCCGACTCATTTTGCGACACCGCTGGACGCTATTAAGTTTTTAATGTTACCAGCGAAAGCTTTAGGTTTATAAGTACACCAGTGGCCCGTCTTCACCTCGTTACGGAACATTAGTTCCAATTTATAACAATAGATGGCGCATGGGTCACATCGACTCGACAATACGTTATCCTGGACAACACAAATTACCTAGGTTAGTAGGAAAATGTTCGTTGCAGCTGGAGTTCTAAATCGGTTACGCATCTTCACACCAATACCTACCAAAATTGAACTTGTTCAAGCTCTTCTCTTCCCTATTCTTGAGATATATCTGTATCTAATATGTATGTGTATGTAAACAGATTACTGCTATTTAGAACTAAATCAAAACCTACTCAACAAGCTTGAGGTCTCCAAAATTTTTGCATCCGAATTATGTATGGTCTACGTAAATATGACCACGTCTCCGAGTATCGATCTCGACTCCAATGGCTCCCTATTCGTCTTCGTCGAGACTCCTACATCTTCTTCTCTTATATAGAATACTATTCAACCCAAAATCACCACCCTATCTCCGGGAGCGTTTCCAGTTTTTGCAGCCCATCCAGGGTCATATGCGTTCTTCCAAATATCTCCGCCTTAAGATTCCCTCCCAGTCTCCCAGACATCCAGTCCTTCACTGTCCAGCCCATCCGTCTATGGAACTCCCTACCCCTAATAACATTTTGGATTCAAGACGATGCATGCTTACTATTGTCTGTTATTGATTATATACCTTTGTACTAATTTAGAGTAACCTATAGCCGCGTCCTGTCGTTATGGCGAATGATACACCTCAAATAAACATTACGTCCCGCCGCCTGTGCCGCTACTGCCGGCGATCCATTGTCGGATGATGCGATATCTGACAATATGTACCGTTCGCATATAGGACAGAACAATGTAGGTATGCTAGATCAAACAGAAGGAAAACTCGTTGCTGGCGCATTGTGTTTCCTGACTACTACCATATGAAATCCTTTAATCGTATGGCAGTGCCAACGGATACTGTATGTAGAGATCCCTATGTAATTTTAACAAACAAACATCTCTCAGTTAGACTTTTATCCTTTAAAGTATTATGCTTAATCTTATGTAAGCTATGTAATGAGAAATTCTGAGCATTATCTAACAACCAATTACTGTCTAACATCGCCCTAAACTGCGCTCATTACATGAAAGGATAGTTGTTATTTTTTTTATGTCAGAGGCGACAAAGGAGCAAGCGAGTCACCTGATGGAAAGTAATTTTCTCCGCCCATAAACATCCACGAAATCAGAGAAATCGCTTATGTGCTGCCGGCTTTTTTCAAAAGGAGTACGCTCTTCTTTTGAAGGTCCGTCGTGGCCGTCGGGAAATACTCCCGCAGGCAAACCGTTCCACAGATCTGAGGTACGAAAAAAGGTAGAATAAGGTAGAGAGTTCCGCGAAAAACGCACAGTATTAGACCGTCATCCATCGAGAGATGGAATGACAATCGCTTGCGTGTGGTTTGATGTATGTACTTGGGTCTAACATGCGCTTTTCACCAAAATATCAAAAGTTTCATCAACGGTAAGTATAATAAGTTTCATGGCTAAAGCACATTATGTAAAACGAAACATGTCAAGTGGCACTGCGCTGCTATCGGTACAGGCGGCAAACAAAAAGGCATCGCGCTTCAACGGTCGTATGAGATCGTTCCCATCGGCTTTGTCCGCGTCATACGCCGCAACCGAGCAGCGGGGCACACGATTTGTGGATAGTGTAGTTTATCAATACGGTATTTGACTATATTTTTTTATTTTTGTAATCAAAAGACCTCTCAATGATAGAGACATCGTTTGTAAAAATTACTTGATTCTCATTTAAACTACCGGAGATATCACAACTTTAAAATCACATTATTTTGGGCAAACCCAAAACGCTCCATACAAATATCTACTAAGGTGTGACGTCACACCTAAGTATTATTTATTATTTTTTAATAATTTCATCCTTATAATGGATTTTCCCATGAATTTTTGAATGACCATAAAACCGGCTAGACATATTTTTTTTAATTGAGATTTTTTATAAAATATTAGTATTTTGTAAAATCTCGAGCTTAGTCAAATACCCTATTGCATAGAAACATGTGATCACAAACTTCTTTTCTGTCGTGCGTGAGATCTATGAATTACGGGCTGCAAATATAAAGGCATCATCTTTCAACGCAGCAGTTGGGGTCAGCTTCATTTATGTGATAGGTGGTGGACGGATCACCTGATGCAAAGCGATTGGTGCCGCTCAATACATCCACAACAACAGTAAATAAATAAATAAATAGAATAAAATATTTATTGCAAATAACTTAAATCTATTACAAACTTATGGTCACAATCTTACATATTATAGTACTTATATTTGACATTTTGCCTGAACTAGTATACCCTGCGTTTCAGGCTAATAAATAGGTCCTAGAAAACTATATTGGTAAAAACAATAAATTTCAACTTAAACTTAATATTAGGTACACTACGCTACGCTATAAATTAGGTATATAAAGAAATAGTTATTTTTGGAATGAAATGAACTTAGAGAGCAATCTTTTTCAGTTATAATTAATAAACATACCGTTTCATTAACATATATACATACAGTGCAGTTGTTGCCCTGCCAACATTTTCACCTTCCCCCGAATTGGGCCTCCGGTACCCTCACTCATTCGGCGAAACTGCACCAGTCACTTCCATTCATTCCAGAAGCGTGGCTCTTCCACATAGAGTTTTTTTTAAATGTGATAGTCGGCAGGCGAGCAGACGGATCACCTGATTGTAAGCGACTGCCGCCGCCCATAGACACCCGCGACACCAGTGGAGTCACAAGTGCGCCGCCAACCTTTAAACCCCCCCTTTCCTCCGGATTGGACCTCCGGTACCCTCACTCACGCAGCGAGACACTTCACGCCGGTTTTCAGTGAGGCCGTGGTATCACTTCGGTCGAGCTGGCCCATTCATGCCGAAGCGTGGTTCTCCCACGGTGAGATTATTCCATCATCAAAGACCTATTCGCGAAGTAGGTTTTTGGTCAGAATTTTTATTTTTCCTAAAATATGAAAATATTCTAGTCCAAGCGTGCCGCAATCCTACTAAACCGGTCGGTCACAAATAGTGATTTCAAACAGAGATTCCTATGAAAAATGCGTCAATTTCTGTTCCCGGTCGCGCTCACGGATGACACCGAGCCATCGCGTGAGATTGGATCGGCCGCTATTAGAAATATTGAAGTAATAACGATTTTACGCGCGTACGCCGATCGATCGCTCGTACACGAGTTTGTTTTTGTGGTGGTGCGACCACAGTAAAGGAAATATATCATACTGATATAACAATGTTATCTAAGACTGCTTCGGTGGCGTATTGGTTAGTGGGTCGCACTATAAAGCGACGGCTTCGCAAGAGGTCCCGGGTTCGACCCCCGGGCCGGGACAAAAATTTGTTTCTAAGTTTTCGGTAAGAAATTTTTAGTGTCAGCCCGGAATCTGGAAGTTGTTGGTGTTGGTGCCTCGGAAAGCACGTTAAGCCGTTGGTCCTGCACCCAATCCCTCTTCGGTCGCGTCACGCTGGTGTCCTATCGGAATATGAGGGTAAGAGAAAAGTGAATGCACTTGTGTTTGCGGTCACACTTGAGCACTATAATATATCCTGCGTACGTGGCTGATCGTTGAGATTGACCGACGTCGCCGTAATCGGTTGGAGGATATTATGTAACTCTGAATGAACAACTCTGAAGAAAGTCACCATGCTTTGAATGGATTTCGATATTTTTGTGAAGCACTACATATAGGTTGTAACGTTGTACTTACATATCAAGTTACAACAATCTTTAGCATAAATCAGTATTGAACCAAGTCCATTGAATAAACTTGTTACATTGGTTATAATAATTTAGCGCGTGGCTGTTCTAGTAAGGGCCGAGTTCACCAACTTTAAAACAACTGTAATCAATCACATTTTAACCGTGCTTTAAGCACTGATTAGCATTGTTAGTTAACGCTTAAGTTGTGTTTTTTAATAATAGTGTCCTCCAAACCGATATTTCGGTCATGGCGGGCAATCTCAGCGATCAGCCATCGACGCAGGACATATTATAGTGCACAAGTATTTGCGCAGACACAAGTGTACTCTCTATTCTCCTATCCTCTTATTTCGATGGGACACTAGTGTGACACGACCGAAGAGGGATTAGGCGCAGGACCAACGGCTTAACGTGCTTTCCGAGGCACGGGGGTACCAGACCGCCAACTTCCAGACTCCGGGCTAACACTGAGAATTTCTTAACAGAATAACTCAGGTACAAATTTTGGCCCGACCCGGGGGTCAGATAAAGATAAAGATAAAAAATTCTTTATTCAATAATTTAGGCCCACACAGAACACTTATGAATTTCAAAATAGGTACATAATATCTACCGCTGGTTCAGTATGTCGATTTCTACTGAGAAGACACCAGCAAGAAACTCAGTAGTTACTCTTTTAAAATATTGATTATGTTACAGAGTTTCAATTGAGAAGAGAAAAAAAAATACAATTATGAAAGTTAATAAACTCCTATGAATAACAACTCAATCGATCGTCGATTGAACCCGGGACTAAAGCGCAACCGTCGCTTTAGATTGCGACCCACTAACCATTGCACCACCGAGGCAGTCGATTTTTTTAATATTACGTCGGTGGCAAACAAGCTTGCGGCTTTCCATGTGGCCAAGCCATCGGAGTCTGTGAGCTTTTGTTTCTCCGATTATGTTAGGCTCACACACAAGCTCCTTGATCTCGGCATTTTTGAGAACTCACCTTATTATAAACCACGATCTAAAGTTGTTACCGTACTAAAGCTCATGTTATCCCGTTCGAACACGCAATGTTAAAAGGAACTGGCACGAGTTTTGTTCCGGCACTATCCTTAGTTCCCGATTTGTAATAAGGCGGTTGGACTCCAACATCACCTTGTGTAAGGCTGCGCTGCATCACAATGCGTTCTGTATGCGGATCTCTTTCTCTTCTTCCCGGGTGTTCCTGTCGGTAATAGTGCAGCCCAGATATTTGAATTTAGCCACCCCCTTGTAGATCTTATCTCCAACATGAAGGTCTTTGCGATGAGTTAGATTTAAGTATAATAAAATGTTATCTACAACGGAATCAAATTTAGCCTGGCAACCAACGAATTTCATAATTTAGTGAAACTCAGCCACATTCAGTGTTCGCGGTCTGAATTTAAATGTGACAAAACTCAAAATACATTACCTATTTACTGAAAATCAAGTAAAACCTCACACGGTTCGACGTGGGAACCAAAATGTACCTTCTATGATATCTATCGAATGCGAAATTGCTATTTCACTGGGAATATCAAATTGCCTCAAAAGGCGAATTGCGGTTACACAGAAATATAGCCTACCATTAATACGTTTTACTAGCAAAATATCTATGTTCCAAATATGTTCAAATTTTAATAAAGCAACAAGCCTAATGTTGCGGGTTCAAATTCTACCAGAAGAAATTACGAAATCTTGGTTTTTGCCTTAACTAAACTAAGTGGGGATTGGCAGGTGCCCATGTATTTTGAGTACCGCAGTTAGGTTTATCGTTTCTAGATGTAAATATGAGGATTTCAATGCTTAAATTGAGTGTAATAAATAATGTAATCATGAGATAAACGTAGAAGTTGGGAATAATAAGTTAATAACCAAAATTACCTCAAAAGTGAAATGTGAAATAATATTCAGAGATAACAGTGTGTCTATCCAGTTTAATCGAATAATCGATTATAATGCGTAGTCAATTACCATATATGATAAGTTGTGGTGTCCTATCATCCTACAGTAAATGTCTGAGAAGATAATAAAAATGACAATTATACTATATTTATAATAAAAATGACAGATTATTCGATTGTAACAATAATCGCCACCATCGATAGTATTGGCTTGATTCCAGTATCGATTTAATTGATTTTATCGAAAGTATTGTCCAATATAAGCAATTGTAATATATTATTTGTTAGTAATCGATTATACATATTAACCCAGAAGTATCGATCCTATCGATTTCATTGATATTATCAATACTATCGATAGTCCAATAGATTTTTCGATTATTTAGGGTGTACACAATAGATTTATTGATAAATCGATTATCCGGCAACACTAGTCGCAAGCGTGCTTGACAGTATTATTTTGACTTGTATTTTTTTAACGTTTCGTTTTTGCGCATATTTGCGTTTTGATAAAACGGTTACGTAAAAATCGTTTAACATTTTTCTTAACTTATATAATAATTCCCAACTGCTATAAAATATATAGACTTGGAAAAAAGAAAATAAATTATGACCAATAAATGGCGCCAGGTTCGATCTTGAAACGTTTAGGCGTTAATGCGGTACCCACCTCGCCAATCGCCTTTACGCGGCGACAGCAAAGGTTAAAACAGTCAGCTGGATACATATTGAGGTTTTCTTTCAGATAACAACCACTTCCTGTTGCAGCAATAACATTTTATGTAAGTATTTTTGGCGATTTAACTTTAACGAAAATTTGTTTATATCATAAATATTCCAATGTAACCTTCCGTAAATAACCTAATGACGCGAACCTGTACTATAACTCAGTGTACGTAACACACGAAAATGTAGTGAGTTTATCGGTTTCGTAAAGATGTTTTTCGCCTGCACCCGCCTACATTGCCTGCTGCTGGGGACCGCTAAAATTTAAAACGCAGACACCAAACATACCAATAGGTAGGCTATTAATACCAAAAGCCCGTCCCATTGGTCGGATCCATGATACCTACTCTTTGGCAATTAACTTCTCTTCCTGTGCCCGAGGCTACCGACAAACCACTTTCCAGAGCACCCCCATAAAATAAACTCAATAATCACAGTCCAAAATATCTGCTACAACACTCGCGAAGTACTCGAAAGTTTAGTAAGGAAAGTTTTTACACTGCGAAGATTAGGGTTTGATGTCCAAAATTGGTACAGCAGACGCCCTGTTGAGTAACGAGCGTAAAATTACGTATAAGGGGGTGGCGATGGCCAGTTATCGAATCAATTCGGAATGCATAGGATATTTTGCGCTTGCACGACGCCGTATATCAATTTAACGGTAATTGGCGAGGACAGAAAAATATAAATGTAAATAGAAAATAGGTGTGTAGGGCGGCCCTTGCTAGCTTGTTTATGCATAATTGCTTTGAATTTTAAACTGTTTTTATATTATCTAAACAGTTACCACGCAGTGAAAATTAGCAGATAAGCGAGATAAATAACTTACTGTATTTTGCATATAGGACACCATTATTATTCTCGGCCGGACGACAACACTACCCGCAAAGAGTAGCGGCAGATGGTAGAGTATTTTATTCATTACTAATGAATGATAAACAATAAAAGGAATATTATTAACTATGTTGATGATGGATGAGATGAAATATATTTACAAAAGAGCTGCCCCGCTAATCATCGTACCCATATTGCTGGCGGCGTTACCTCTTTAAATGGCCAACCCAATGAGTTGGCCGATGAATGATATATGACAGTTAAGTTTTTAAAATTGTCAGTAGGTTGAAAGGGAAGTAACTGTTATACTCCAGCCCAAAGACCCGTCAACAGTCGGAATCATTATGCCGTTTATAATTAATTAATGAATGAAAATACTCCACCATCTGCCGCGAATCTTTGCGGGTATTATAAATGTAACCTCTTTGCCTGAATACTCACACACTCATCAATATACAAACTCATTTGTGGAAAGGCTTGTAGTGCAAGGCAAAGTTGAGGACGAACGAGCGAGGGGCAGGTGACCGATCAAGTCAAAATTAAGCGGGAAGAATAGCGAAAGATTGAAGGTTCAGGATCAACAGCTGGACCAGTATCTTTTATATTGTTTATGTTCTTAACTCACTTTTTACTGTTTTGATATACCTATTATTATTCTGATGTTTGTTGGCTCAAAGACTTGAAATACTTATAGGTACCTAAGTTGATTTGCCGGCACTTCAGTTACATTGCTCTTTAGTGGGGTTGTACAACATTTTTTCTATGGGAAATTGACAAAATCACTGACACTTGTAAAGGAAACAGCATTAGTTCCGACTTTTGCCGAGTGCCAAATAACCATACATTTTCTAGGATGATACGCCTTAAAGATGTGTTCACTCTTGCCTGAAAGATTACTTATTCCCGGATGGGATTATAATACAATGATCACTGTTCTTTGAGCCGTGTGGTCCCCGGCAGAGTAGAATAGGCCACCCTCACTCTTACCGAGGTGTCGTAAAAGGCGACTAAGGTAAAGCTGCTGGCATGATCATCTGCACCCAGAGAAGGAAAACTCTGCATTTATATCAAAACCCTCGCCAACCCGTCTGCCAAGCGTGGTGAGTATGGCAACTACCCCTCATGTGATTGAGGGAGGCCCGTGCCCCAGCAGTGGGGACTTAAATGGGCTGATGATGATGATGATGATGAAATAACCATAGAGCGACTATGGGGCCGATTCTAACAATCTAAATCCGATACTAAATCTATGACTGACCGGATGGCGCTGGATGGCGCAATTGGTAGTGACCCTGCCTCTTACGCCAAAGGTCGTGGGTTCGATCCCCAGCCTGGACAAACATTCGTGCGATGAACACTTGTCTCTGTTCAGTGTCTGATTATTATTATTATTATGGCGTTTAGCGCTGTCATTTTTAATTTATCCACGAATAAAAAAAAATTGAATCAACCTTTATCAAATATTTTTAAGGCATCACTAGCGATAAGTATAAAGTACAATAGCCCACGGAGGCTAGCCTCCTTTAATTAAGAATAAGGTAAATATTCGTAGATGAAAGATGTTACTTTTTGACCATAACACGTGCGGTTTTCTATCAAACTGAGTAGAAAATGTTACAAAAATTCGCGTATGACGATCAAGTCTCAGCCATATTCTCAAAGCATAATGTCGGCAATTACCCCGGCGCGGTTAGCCGCAACGCACTGCGCGCTGCGCAGCCGACCATTTTGCGGCTGTGCAGAGCACTGGCTACTCTTATTTATCGCTATAAACCTAAATAAAATACTAAATAAATAAATACGTACTTGGGGTTGTAGTTTTTGCCGTTAACAATAATTGTCTGGCTTAGTTTTGGCCACTTCATCGCAACGTACTGTACGTGCTCGGGCGACCTTTTCGTGGTTGAGCACGGCCGATGTTGTTAATTTATTACTTTGATATGTAACTGATATATCAGAGTAAAATTTTTGTATTATTACAAATTGCCTAAGTTAACTGTAGCCACATAATCATCATCATCAAGATCGGCCTGTTGGAAATCACTGCTGGACACCTCGCATCCAGCTCCTGTCTAACTATCATGCGCAAATTCACTCCATCCACAAATGCATTCATTCTGGTTTAGGGAATTTTACACTACGTTAACCGAGATGCGGTGGTTACTTCAGAACTGAAATCCCCAGCCATTGTCGGTTCTTCGGCTTATATGGTCAGCCCACTGCCACTTCAGCTTAAGCTATATGGAGACCTTGGTTCCCTGCCGGAGCGACTCGTTTCGGATTTGATCGCGAAGAAAAACGCCAAGCATAGTTCTTTCCATAGCTCGCTGAGTGACTATAAACTTGTGAACCAGCCGCGCCATCAGTGGCCACAGTCACCGGAAGATAATGTAAGCAAATTACGCTGGTGTGCGGCCAGCCACGCGTTGCCGTAGCATACTGTTTTACATGTTTATGCTCGGTCACCGAAGACGTTAATTTACCTTTGCTTGATACTAGAGGGAAACATTAACAAGGCTAGCTGTTGAGCATTTGTTTCCTTACACCTCTATCAAAATTGCATGTAAGAGATCGCTCATACTGATTAATCGTAAAACTTGTCTTGGAGAAAATTACATAACGCCGCATCCAATAACGATAGCGATTGAATAAAGCTTTTTTGAGAAATTGAGAGGAAACAAGGTTTAGTATTTGCCTACAACGATGTTCAGCCCAACCCTCTACCACTTTCGCTAGAGCAAAATGTCGGCAATTACCTACTCGGCGCGGTTCGCCGCACGTCACCGCATCGTCTGCGAGCGGCCGACCGTACCGCGGCCGTCTGTGTCCCAACGGTCACGCTTGTTTATCGCTAACTAAAGTAGTACCACAAAATAGTTATGTTGTGCTAGTACATAGTTGATTCTTACCTGCTAAGATTATCTGACCTAGACGGACTCGGGTCAATATAAAAAGTTGTGTGAGTTTATAACGTAGTCCATTGCATACGTAGCTGGTGCTATTCCGCATGCGAGATCAAAAAAATTGGTCCATCGTGTTATACAAAGGCAAAAAACCATTTCTGTAAAAACTGTTGCTGCACAGAGTTGTATTATGAGGCGTTCGCCGACGCGGAGACAATCACGCCTATCGGACAAACATGTCCTGGCGCCGTGTTTGTCGGCAAACATACGTACCTACCGCAGACCGCAACAATTTGGGACCAAACTCACTGTTTACTTACAAAACTACACACTTACTTACACATCTCCAAACACCTTATCACAAACAACATAAAGCACGTTTTCGCATAACGAATTGTGACTTTATCCTTGGCGGTACAGGCAAACGCACCGAATTTACAAGCGGTGTGGGCACAACTGTGCAACTTTACGTTTTCGCAGATAGAATCTTTCTGTTTGGTTTGAGAAGGAATTGTATTTTTGGACCGTAATGTTTTATGCGTGAAATTGTCTGCTAACAATTACACGCTTGTTGATATTTCTTGCGAACTTTGCAAACTCTAAAATTTAATAAATCTTTCGTTTATTCTTCCTGCCACGACTGTAAACATTGAATGAAATGACGCCCACAGCTCTGCTCGCATGAAATTCGTTTTGCCGCTGAAAGATTTTTTCAATATGTATATTATGAACCTGTTTCTTACTGGGTTTAAAAGCAATAAAAAACACATTCTAATTCATTCAGTAGTTTTCTAGTAAAGTGTGAACAAACAGGTAGAGAAATATTATAAAAATCATTTATTCATTTTCTGTTACTGTTATCGTATTGCTTCAAGTTAGTTTTCGATGGTTTTAGGTAAATATTTATATTAAATGTACAGATACAATTTTATTTATTACAGGTTTTTTGGCAAATATTTACATCCCTTTCACCACGACTGTCCATCCATTCTGAACATGTTTGGTCTATGACTTTTGGAAACATATATCGAAAACGTTTTTGACTTCGAACTTTCGTCTTTGCCTAAATGTAGGGTAGGGCCCAAAATGAACAAGTCACGAGGCTGATTTAGTATGAAAACTTTACATTATTTATGCGAATTTCCAAAAGCCATAGAATAAATTATGTTGTTCAGAAGGGTTGGTAGAAAGGATAGAAAACATCCATTTAATGTTAACTTATATCGATACACCCAGTAGATAAACAAAAACATGTAGATTACTAAAGTTACATTTACAAATAGCAGTATACTTAGAATTTACTAATTAGTCCACAAAAACTATCGTCTGAGGTGTTTCCGAACTAATACGACCTGGAACCCCCAAAAAAAGAGCGTACCTATTCCCTTTTAAAACACCGGCAGCGCACTTTTTTTTTAATAAATATTTCACAACATCACATACATTGATCTGACTCCGAGATAGGTAGCTCAAGCACCTGTGTTACGGATATCAATCAACAGTGGGATTACAAATATATACATATAATAAGTACTTTTTTTTTGTAAATACATACTTATAATACATAGAAAACACCCAGACCAATACAAACAGACATGTTTATACACACATGTTTGTACTGTGCGGGGATCGAACCCGCAACCCTTGGACCAAAGGCAGCGTTCACTACCACTGTTCCAAACGGGTCGGCACTTGTATGTGTGTGTTGCAGGTGTCCTTGGGCGGTAGTAATCACTTACCATCATGATACCTACGTCTGCTCGTCTGCCCCATTTCATAAAAATAATAATATGTATTTCAAGGTATCCCCAAACAGTGGTTATATAATGCGGGAGAAAATTATATCGAATAGCTCTTTTAATTCATTTCTTTGTGAATTGGCAAGTTATGATGTTCCCACGTAGCTGTTATCGTGTAGCATAATGTTGTATAGTGCTAAGGAACTGAAGTGAGGGAGTATCTTTATAGCAAAATGTTACATACAGTTTTATAATGTTTTCGTGTTACACAGAGATAAGTGTGATAACTCCTGTGCGAGACTGTCAATTGTGCACATTATCACGGTTTAGAGAAAATAAACTCAATTGACCCGCGAAAGGAAATCTGTAACAAGCCATCTATCTCTCAGAAAATGTAACGTTTATTTTTAAGCGGAACATTTCCCCGAGCTCGAGCCTAGCGTTTGCGGAATCAAATTTACGTCCTTTGTTCAAAAATTAGAGCGGTGTTTAGCCGCGGCCAGCCCTCCTTATTTCATTAAGCCTTCGCCCAACATCTGTTGCTTTCAAACTTGATGCCATTGTCTCAACTTTCTTCCACAACTGATTTCCTCTCGCCAACAATTCTTATTCGACCAAAAACCCTCCAAACAACCTTATACGTCCACCATAAGGTCCCTAATTGAGTGAAAATTGCCAAATTGACAGTAAAGAGGGTAAGTCTCCTAATTTGACAGTTCACGATACATTTTCAGTAACTTTTTGGTGTAACAGAAAATTGTAAGTACAAACTCCATTATTTCGAGTAGGTTGGATAAACAATGCCATTATTGTTATCCTTTGACCAGTAAATAATTGGGAAAGATAATATTGTGGAGAATTCACAAAGTTTTAACGTTTACAATGAATATAGACAGCTTATTCAATTTCTGAATTTTGCGATCGAATTGAGGCGGTGATGAACATTGACGTGAAAAGCAATTATTTGGCACTTGGCAAAAATAGGAACTAATGAAAAACAGTTTAAAAATATCACCAAATGTCATCAGTATTGCCAGACTTTCCTCGAAATATTTCTACTTAAGGACCTACTATTTTAACGAAACATTTTAATTTAATATTTATAAATCATTAATGTCCATCATCATCTCATTTTAGTATTCCTGTCGCGTCCAAAGTCATCGCTTAGAAGCCGGGGTGTACTCGGATCATGACCCAGAGTGACTTGGTGAGTCTGGTTATAACATCGTCTGACCTTTGCACCCCTAAACAAACCCACTGAACTGAACAGAATCCGAAACGCCCAGGTTTCCTCACCATGTTTTCCCATACCGTCGAGCTGATGGTAGAAATATGCACAGAAAATAAAAAAATCTCGCGGTGCATTAACGGATGCTAACCTTTAAACTCTCTGTCCCCGGATTGGTCTGCGGTATCCTCACTAACTTAGTGAAAAACAGCAGAGCCCCTGCTTAGTCAGTTTTCTGTGAGGCCGTGGTACATATCACTCCGGTCGAGCCGACCCGTAGCGCTCTCACGGACAATTTTTCGAAAACGACTTAAATAACGAAAGCTAATGAAAAGTATGTAACTATGTATGTGAATGTAACTATTAGCCAACATAAGTAGGTACTCAGTTTTTGTTGCTCATGCATGAATACGAATACCTACTCCTAAATAGGTACAAAGCAATATTATTGTTACGGATTTTTTTTAACAGTTTTTTTTTTATATGAGAGGTGGCAGACGAGCAGACGGATCACCTGATGGTAAGCAATTCCGCCGCCCATGGACACCCGCAACACCAGTGGAGTCACAAGTGCGCTGCCAACCTTTTCCCCTTCCCCCCATTGGGCCTCCGGTAACGTCACTCACACGGCGAAACACAGCGCAGGCACTGCTTCAACAGTTAGTGTAAGCCGTTGTTTTTACGCGGCTTTTGCCGTCACTGCGATAACAGTTCTTTGTCATGGAAGCAAAATACACGGCACTCTACCTGGTGACAAAATTTCCTACAGTGAAACGGATTGCAATGAGAAAACTTGTACATGGTATTTAGGCACAAAATAAATAGTTGCAAAAGGTCGGCATTGATTAAAAATTGATCTATGTGCATATTTCTACCATTAGCTCGGCGGTAAGGGAAAATTTTTTTTTTATTTATTTAGTGGTCACACTAAACAGAGATACAGTAGGCACAGTACAAGGCATGTTATTCTATATTATTTAGGCTGTAACTGCACTAATAAGTGTGAACAGCATGTTTGTTATCTTCGAATTACAATTACAATTAAATGAATCAAATTATAAACATTGATTATAAGTATTGAGAATAACAATTTGCGAAAAATAATTAAGTCAAAATTACATTTTAGTTATTACTTAATCTACTACAATAATAATTATATTTTCCAATTTAAATAAGTATTATAAATATGTCAAAATTATAATATTAAAATATTGATTGATGATACGACGACAAGCATTTGGGCCTCAATCTCACCTGATGTTAAGTGAAGATGAGGTCCAAGGTGGGCCATGCTTGCTCGTGAAAAGCCTATTCACTCTTGCCTTAAAGAGGCTCAGATTATATTGTTCAAGAAATACATTGGCGGGCATTATTGGGGGCCGGCGTGGGTTATGTGGGGCTCTCCGTTAATGGGAGTGAATCCCAGAGGCATGCCCACTAAAAAACAAGCGGGATGCATCGCTTATCGTCACCATATTAAGGGAGATCGTGGGAATCCAGCGTAGCCTTGGCTCCACAACCTCCCAGGTGGAATGCTTACTTACATAATGGGCTGATCGCGACCTCTCCTGATGGGAGGGGAGTCAGGGATGGACGAATGCACCGAACCCATACATATTACTGGAGTATTTTTCCCAATGTATTTCGATTTTTAACAAAGAATGTCATGCGTGAAACTTAAACGTTTCCGATATTCTCAAACTGATGTTGAAATAAATTATTCTGAACTTGTAACGCCCTGTTGGTCTAGTGGTTTAAGTACCGGGCCGCGATATCGGGGCCCTGGGTTCGATTTCCAGGTCGAGCAAAAAGTATGTTTCGAATTTTTCGAACATTGCTTGGGTTTGTAATCATCAATCGGCATTAGCAACGTGGTGATCAAGCCTAATCCCATCACAGTAGCAATAAATTGATTTCTATGGTGGAGGCTTTCGCCCTGCAGTGGGACAGTATATAGGCTGATACTTTACTTTTTGTAACTATGATTCGATTGATTCCTCCACCTAAGAGTTGTAAAGACTTCTTTGTTATAACCAGACTTACCAAATCGTGGATCAAAGTCCAAGCGTACACCGTTGAGATGGCGAATGTCATCTGGTGTCAAATATGTCTCCTGTAGTCTTTTACCTTCCATTATTATTTTTATGAAAGGTGTGCAATGATATTTCCTCTCCTGATATCTATAGTTTCGAGCAAAGACCTCTTCTCCTTCCTATTTTTAAAACTTCCTCATTCGTTTTCTTTTCTATCCAGCTAATGCCTTTCATTCTTCGCCAGGACCAAATATCGAAAATCACCAATCTCTCTCTGTCTCTTGGTTTCATTGTTCACGTTTCATAACTATATAGAGCAATGCTCTAGATGTATAATTTTATTAAAAAAATCCTCAGTTTTACCGATATGTTTGATTTAAATAGGTGCTTTTTACTGTTTTTGCCATTCAGAGAGGAAGAGGAAGATCAAGAAGAAATTACGTCCAACAACTTAAGGAAAAAGCAAATGTCATGTCGTACAAGGAATTAAACGAGAGAAGAATGGAGACTACTCCACTGACAAGTACTCTTAAATTAGAGAGAGGGAGATTCCTTTTATATCTTCTTTTCTACGAGGCGAACTGTGCGCGACCTTACCATTTCAGGAGCATTACTGATTGTAAAAGGCAACTACGGGAGATTTTCGTCAGGTTTTACTGGCATTCTCTTCCATGTGCCCCCACTCTAGCTCTCCAAACACAATTGATTGTTATCTCTAGTTGCACGCAGCGCTTTGTTTTCGTTCGCTCGATAGCTTTATCTGGCTGGCTTTCTATGGACCGGTGATCGAAAGACTAATATCTCGGGTGTCTATTATACAGTAGCAGAGATTTTTAAGCGATGTAAAGTGGTCGCCATGCGGCCGTGGTGAGAATAGAATAGGATTTGGGACAGATGGTTGGTATAAGCTGGGCAAGCGCTCTTTGGGGTGATTGGCAAATTGATTGATAACAGTCCATCAAAAGCGACCTTCGAGTATTATATGTCTATTATACTTCATGGAACACGCATTATTGATTCACAATCACAAATCACTTTTACGTAATCAATATGGGGATATGTTATATTCTGTAAACAATACAATGTGCCATGTTTCACCTCTGGCTGTCAGCGTAGGGCACGCGTTAGTGATTCACTTTTGTAGCGTTCTCATCAAGACAATTATTTGAGTTGCATGTAGTGTTCCGTCTCTTGTTCCATGATTTGAAAAAGTAAGTTCCGCCCCTGGTCGGTGGCGCAGCCGTAGGGCACGGATTAGTGATTCATTGTATCTATTGCGTTCCAATTTCAACTCTCATGTTCCGTCTCGCCTTGGCTAATGCTCCGTGGACTGTCGTGTATTCCGCGCCTGGGTTTGCAGCGTAGTCTTAGGGCACGAATTAATAAAATTTCTATAGCTATAAATATCAATAAAACAGAGTAAGATTTAGTCACTCGTATGTTCCGTAGTGCTCTTGTCAAAGTTTATTTATTCAAATCACACCTTAAAAACTATTATACCTAATTCAACAGCCCGATCCGTTACAATACAAGTATTTGTTACTAAATACTAACTAATACGAAATATTTCACAATTTAATTTTAATACTTATTATTTTTTATGGATAATTAAATATATTATAATTACAATTAAAGAACTATTTATACAATTTTATTAATATATATATACAACATTTACATTATAAATAATGATTACTCGTTTAGTCGAATCGACTTCTTCATTTTTAACTATTCTACATAACACAATGTAAATAAAACGACCTTTTAAATCACTCAATGTACAAGTGAATAAATCAAGTTTGGTATGGAGTTGATGAATAGTTCGAACAGCCCGGGTCGTAGGGGCTTTGCCCAATAGAATGAACCGTGAACCGTCACAAGTATTCCACCCCTGGCCGTCTGCATCACAATCGTAGGGCGCCTATTAAAGATTCACAAGTCGCTTGTATTGTTTGCGCGCGGGCGGCATGCGGAATACTAATTGCTGTCGTCAAGGGACAGAGAGTAACCACACTTGTCAGGTAAAATGAGGATTGAAAAAAGCTTGTAGGTGAAATTCGCGGAACAAAGTCGATGCTTACCTAATCACTGATACGCTACGGTTGGTAGAACTTACAAATAAATATCAGACAACATCACCAGATACATCGACTTGTTTAAGCCCTTGCATTAATTGAAATGAACTAATCATAAATATATACTTCACTATATAACACCCAGATCCTGAACACACAGGTGTTTATTACAAAAATATTTGCCCAGAGTGGAAATTGAATCCACGATCTTGGCAAATGCATCATCGAGCCAGTCTTGTGTATGAAATTTATAACCACGTATTTTTTTAAATCATAATATAATGTCATATTTTGAAGAGAAAGTACACGTCCTTTCACGCTCTATCTGTATAAATTTTGGTACCTACTGCTTATATGGAACAGTTTTGTGGCTAATCATCATCATCATTTCAGCCAATAGACGTCCACTGCTGGACATAGGCCTCCCCCAATGTTCTCCACACAGATCGGTCCTGTGCCGCCCGCATCCAATGGATTCCCGCGACCTTCACCAGATCGTCGGTCCACCTTGTGGGGGCTGCCACGGCTGCGACTTCCTTGTACGTGGCCTTCACTCGAGGACCTTTCCGCCCCAACGGCAGTCTGTTCTCTTCGCTATGTACCCTGCCCATTGCCACTTGTAGCATGCAATTCTTTGGGCTATGGCTGCGACCTTAGTTCTTTTGCGGATCTCATAATTTCTGATAAGATCACGCACAGAGACTCCGAGCATAGCCCTCTCCATTGCTCTCTGGGTGACTTTGAGCCTCCTTAATCGGCACATTGTAAGCGGCCACGTTTCGGTTTCGTATGTCATCACTGGTAACACACAATGATGCGTGTGACTGGGACTTTCGTTCGTCGACTTTCGTCTTGAGACAGTGTGTCTAATCCATTTTATTATATATACGCGAAAATAAATACAAATTAAAATTGGATGAATTTTAAATTTTGACTAGGATTACACAATTTGATGATGAACAGATGGTATGGTATGGTATTCGGTATACTTCGAAAAAGTTGGTCTATCCTTGCTCTTGTTCGGTAAAAGAGTAGTAGATTATACCTCGAATATCGCACGGTGTGGTCATCCTATTCTTCGTGCAGAGGTCAAGCAAATAATACGGACACTAATTCCGACGCTAAGGTGCGCGTTTAATTAAATCAGACATTCTGGACATTTACATAGTAATGGGGCATTTAGACAATCATTTCCAAAGAACCGTTTTGCAATGTCTGCTTCTGAGATTACGTCGGGAAATTCTACGTCTGCTTTTAGTTTAGCGCAATTTGACCAAAGAGATTAATTCTATTACCTACGTAGTGGTGGTGCTGGGGTCCCACCGGAATATGAGGGAAAAGATAAGTGCACATTTGATACTTGGCTTAGCCAACGTTATGACGTTGACGTGAGATTTACAGAAATCAACGCTACAAGTATTAAGACTGCTTTATTGTACTACCGAGACGTAGTCCCCAGCGATGGTCAGACCAGGGACCCAATTCTTAGGCTCGTGACATTAATCAACATGCATATATCACTAAAACATAGTTTTTTTGTATAGATTTCATGTGACATCCGTCATGTTTTCAAAATGTCACGAGCACGAGAATTGGGCTTCTGAAAGTGAAACACCTCGAGATCCCGATAAGTACTGCTCTGCACCAAGCGGCGGAGCGCAGCCGATGGCGACGGCTGGTCAACAAAATCGGAAGGAGTCACGATCCTCAGCAGTGACGGAATCGACCGAAGAGAGAGATTGTATTGTTATTTATTGTTGTTATAACCCATATCTACTCTATATTTTTTTCAGTGCAAAAAATAATAGCTACTTACTATACCCAGGCCAATCAAACTTTTATTCTGTTCATCATTAAAATATTACCTGCTAACGTATCGTATGTAAAATATCTTTACTGATTTCAAATATGAATTTTAATATCTTCGATCCTTCAAAGTAATATTATTATTAGTCTGAGAAGCACTTCTATCAGACGGGGAAGGGTCATATCAGATTTCAAAGGGCGCACATCACATCCATGAATAAGAATTGATAGGGTTGCCCTCCAACGTAGGAAATGGATGAATTTAGCTCTTTATTCATTCACTTAGAATTGACTTTGACTGCCTCGGTGGCGTAATGGTTAATGGGTTGCACTTTAAAGCGACGGCTGCGCAAGAGGTCCGGGGTTCCGATTCCGGTCTCCGATCAAATTTTGTACCTGAGTTTTCGGTAAGAAATTCTTAGTGTTAGCACGCAGTCTGAAAGTTGGCTGTCTTGTAGATAGACCCAACGGCTTCATGTGCTTTACGAGGCGGAAAGCAAGTGAAGCCGTTAGTCCCGCGCCCGATACCTCTCCGGTCGTGTCACACTGGTGTCCCATCGAAATATGAGGGTAAGGGAATAGAGAGTGGACTTGTGTTTGCGCACACACTTGAGCATTATAATATATCCTACGTACTTGGCAGATCGTTGAGATTAGTCACCGTAGCCGTAATCGGTGGGAGGATATTGTTCACTTTGATTTAATGACTGTACGGACAGCCACACATCAATTACTTATACAAATCTTTTAATCGATTTTTCAATTGATTCTATCCTGAATATCAAACTCATTTGATTCAATATCAATTGAGGAAATTGATGACGTGTGGTTGTATGTGCATAAAAACCATTTATTAATTATTATATTTTAGAATGTTAGTTTAGTATGAATAGAATTTAAGTTTTTCAATTGTTTTTCAATAAATGAACAATAACATTTTATTACTCCAGCCATTGTTTAACTACAATTATTAATATTCATTGAACTGTTTCTATGAAGAACTAGATGTTTCACCACTGGTCCAAGTATCTGCCAGCGGAATGGGGCCAGTGGAATTAGTCCAAGCAATTCCCTGCACAGTCCTGAAATTCGTATGTAGATAACTATGTGGTACTGGTATGTTCGCTATGTTCATATAGGTATGAGTTATACTTACATTCCAAAATAGTTGGACTTGCATAGATTTGCGAGCTTTTATTATAGGGTATAATTTTTTTGCGGTAACGTGCTAAAGCACGTAACGCGGTAACGTAAAGCGGTAACGTGCTAAAGCAGCTGAGAGTTGGGTAAACCCAAGTCTCAGCTGCTTAAGGTGACGGGTAGGGCACACTAGCGACGCCAATCGGTTTTAATTTTTAGCTACTAAACCGAATCATACAATTTCGGGGTTACTGAATAGTGAAAGTGGGCACTAAGAAAGGATTTTTGAAAATTAAACCCTTAAGGGGGTAAATGGGGGTTGAAAGTTTGTATGATAGTCCGCCATATTTGATGTTAGAAATGTGCAAATTTGTATTCAGACTAATAATTTGAAATAAAAATTAACCCATTTAACGTTTTTAGAAAATTACTCTTTAAGGTGGTAAAATAGGGGATGAAGTGCCAGTATGGGGGTTGAGTCATTTTACAGTAAGAATCTTGAAAATCGCTATACGGTCTCCTTATTTTAAACCAAGAACAAATTGTTTTAACATTTTTATAAATTCAACCCTTAAGGGGGTGAAAAGGGGGTTTGAAGTTTGTATAGAAGTCCGTCATCTTTGATGTTAGAAAGTGAAAAATTGTATATAAACATATTATCAAAATAAAAAATATTATTCACTTAAACATTTTTGCAAAATTACCCTTTGAGGGGGTAAATTAGTTGCTGAAATGCACTGCGCCTGCGCCATTTTTTAATAACTTAATAAAAATGGTTAATGTATTTTCAAAATACATCGTATTTCTGAAATATTAAAAAATATGTATTGTAATAAATTTCTACAAAAAATGTTGATTGTTGCCCGACTACGGGGCAGGCCCAAAAAAGGCGATTTTCACCGGAATGTCCAAGATTCGCTAGTAAGGCTTCGTATAGGGATCAATGGAGGCATTTGGGAGAGGCCTTTGGTCAGTAGTGGGACACAAAAAAAGAAGTGAAAATAAAGGCACGGGCACGCAGGGTTCCGAACTCGTATTGAATTTTCTCGTCTTCTTCCCATATACGGGAACATTTTTTTTAGGTATGTCTTTAACATATTTTTCCAATACCTTTTACTATTTTAAGTAACCATTTAAAATATTATTGTAATTTAGCGGGTAGTTATTTTTTCATTTTTTTCAAATATTTTGAATTCGTAGGGTATTTTATGAAGTCATAAATACGCTTAGTGTTCCCACATGTCTTTTCCTAAATTACGGAAATATATTGTACGAAATAATTATGTACTTCTAATGCTTGACCATAATCGCACCTGATGGAAAGCGACGATGAGGTCTAGGATGATACGCGTTTGCCTTAAAAATGCTGTATAAAAAATTAAAAATGCCTGTATATAATATTACAATAATAAATTACCTACGAAATTACGGGGTGAATTGACTACAAAAATATCAAATATAAGTTCAAATTACACTTGCTTAGTTCCCTCATTAAAATGAGTTATGATTATAATCCATATATAATAGGTATACACAAAAAGTGTATTTGTCCAAGTCATGTATGTGTCTTATGTGTAAATGTGGATCGGGGTAAACAGAATACTTAGTATATAATTATAAACCTTATTGGTTTGCAGTACTTAGTTAATCCTGATTAATATTATGTAAGATGTATGTTTAATAATAAATAGAGAAAAATCAACAAAAAGGTGAATGTTTACAGACGGCGTTAGCTTACAAGCTTGAATACTACAGCTTTGAATTAGGTAAGTACACCGGACGCTATCTGTTACTTGGTCCGAGTGAGTGAAAAAGTGAAACTGACACATTGATGGAACCTTTTTTTTTTGTTCTCCCAGGGGAAATGCGTTACGCATACCCGTCCACCTGGGGGCGGACGGGTTATCTCGGACTCCCCCCGCATGACGGCGTGGGTCTACCGACTAAAACCCCTGGGCACCCTCTCATCGTCCATAGTGGGGGGTCGTGGTGACGGGCACGAAGCCATGTGCACGACCACATTGCTGTAACCTAAATGTAGTCTTCTGAATACAAAATGCATGAAAGGCTAGCATATCTGGGGATAAATGAAGGTGAACGCTATTTTATTGAAAATATAAGGATATTTTGACGCCGTGTGATCCCGGCAGAGTGGAATAGGCCACCCTCACTCTTACCGAGGTGTCGTAAAAGGCGACTAAGGTAAAGCTGCTGGCATGATCATCAGCACCCAGAGAAGGAAAACTCTGCATTTATATCAAAACCCTCGCTAACCCGTCTGCCAAGCGTGGTGAGTATGGCATATACCCCTCATGTGATTGAGGGAGGCCCGTGCCCCAGCAATGGGGACTTAATGGGCTGACGATGAAGATGATAAGGATATTTTAACAAACACAGAAAGCACAGGATCTAGGGATCCAGTGCTTTTAAATTGAAAAAATGGTAAAATATGGTCTTACCTTCTTTGGCCCTCTTCCGCAGAATGAAGCCTGCATAAAAAGTTAACGTTCCCCTGTCCTCTCTAGATGAAAAGGGCCGCTGCTCCCCTCGCACCCTACCTACCTACTACGCTACGCTACCTGTCCAGCACCATCTTTACTAACGATCTGGGTCCACCTGTCCGGATGCAGAATCATATTTAGATCTTTTATCTATTTCATACGTGACAGCCCTTGGAATACGCGTACGCAGCCAAGTGCAGAGTCTCGCCCTTTGATCCCTCCAACGCATCGCGGCTAAATATTGAATACGTGATTGTAATATTGCGATGATGTATCAGTAATATCGCTGTAACGTCTGCTTCGCGATTGTGCTGACTTCTTATTTGTTGTAATGTAGCCTCTATGTTAAATAGGTACTGGCTATATTTCTATTAGTTTAATTGATATTCCATTTACTATTTTGTATCTAGACTTTTACTTTTCTATTGTCTTTTCTTCCTTCCTTTCATCTTGTTGACAAGTAAACATTTCAATCTTCAACAGTGTTTTTCTCTAATTTTATCACGTTATCAGCACGAGGCTTTACAAGCGAGCTAGCTGATAAATATAATATTAGTTGTGTTGTTGTACTATGATTTTCACGAAAATATAGTTCGTCGAATCTCGAAAAAAAAAATTGTGCTACGTCATTGTGCAAAATGCAAGGTAGCGGGGATAGAGTGTCCCCAGGCACAAGCAGCAATGCAATGGGAATGGGAGCGATCCGTATGCTTTCCGGACGGGAAGGCTACAGTGCATGGAAGTTTAAGATGCGATTTTACTTACTGCATGAGCAGCTGTGGGAAGCTGTTGTGGGTTATCCTGATGGAGATGAAACCCCAGAGTCAACGAGAAAGCGTAAGGATGAATTAGCACTAGCCAAAATCTGCATGACTTTAGATGGAGGAGCCATCACTCATGTGAGGAGTGCGGAGAGTGCTAAGGCCGCTTGGACGTCGTTGCAAAACGCCTATGAAGATAAGGGCATGGGCAGAAGGTTAGCTTTAGAACGTAAGCTTTACCGATATTGTCTTGAAGAGTTTAATACTATCGAAGAGTATATAAATGCCGTTATAAGTACCGCTCAAGATCTCGCTGATATTGGTAAGAAAATCGAGGATTCTTCTTTGGCTGCGATACTATTGGGAGGTCTAACGCATAACTTCGATCCCTTGGTCATGGCTTTAGAAAATTGTAATGTTGAGGTTACCACGGTCATGGTAAAGGCAAAACTGTTGAATGAGATGTCGAAAACCAAGCCTTATGATTGTGAGTCTGCGTTGCGTTCGAAGAAAGGTCAAATTATTCAACATAGTACCAAGACGAAGAAGAAGAAGGAGGTTGTATGTTTTGATTGTCACGTACGAGGTCATACTAAATACAATTGCCCCAATAAGTTGAAGAATTAGCATGATTCAACATCAATAACTGCCTTGGGAGTAAATGGTAATAAAGATACGTGGTACATCGACTCTGGAGCTACTTCTCATATGACTTCAAGGTCTGATTGGCTGACAGAACTCAAACCGCTGCATTCTGGCAAGGTGACCGTCGCTAGCGGAGAAGCGATAGATTCCGTGGGAATCGGAACAGTTTCAATCAGTACTAATAGTAGTATCGACAAGATTAGTGAAGTTGTACTTGTACCTAAATTGAACACTAATTTAATTTCGGTTAAGAAAGCAGTCGATAAAGGTTTATGTGTACTTTTTGATAATACTGGCTGTAATTTTTTTGATAGAGATTATTTCTCTTATAAAGGTAATCCTGTTTTACACGGTTCAGTACATGGCGGGCTTTATACATTAGATGTTAATATTAACAAAAATGTAGCTCTTGATGTGAATTCTGACTGTCATTCTGCAGATTCTCAAGTTCAGGCTGTTGATGTACGCACTAACCGTCCGTCTCAATTTCAGCTGTGGCACAAGCGGTTAGGTCATCTTTGCAGGTTTGACATGAATCTCCTAAGGAATGGACGTGCAGTTGGAATGGATTACTCAGCAGTGGATAAGGAGCCATGTATACCATGTGTTGAAGGGAAACAAGCAAGAAAACCCTTCACGGTAAGTGTGGATAAGCCTAAGAGTACAAATTCGTTATTGGAATTGATCCACAGCGATATTTGTGGACCTATGTCGGAAAATTCATTTCAAGGTAAGAAATATGCGTTATTCTTCATTGATGACTTTTCTCGACTTACTTTTGTTTATTTCTTGGCTTCTAAGACGGAAGTAAAAGCAAAATTTATCGCTTTTCAGTCTTTAGTCGAGCGCCAAACAGGAGCTAAAATTAAGGCATTAAGAACAGACTGCGGAACAGAGTATGTTAATGAACAGTTCTCTAGTTATTTACGTTCTAATGGTATTGTGCATCAAACCACAGTTCCACACAGTCCGCAACAAAATGGAGTATCGGAGCGTTCAAATAGAACGATTGTGGAAAAAGCGCGGTGTATGTTAGCTGGTGGTTTTCTTAGCAAAGCCTATTGGCAGGATGCTATAGAAGTGGCAACGTACCTGAAGAATCGATCCCCGCATAGAGCTCTAGATCGCCTTACTCCTTATGAGATATGGTTCGGCTCAAAACCCGATTTGAGTCACTTACGAGTGTTTGGCTGTAGAGCACTAGTACACATTCCAGATTGTCAAAGGAAAAAGTTGGATGTGAAGGCTAAACAGTACACTTTTGTTGGATATTCGGAAGATCCAGGTAATTATTACTTCCGAGATGCGAGCTATCCGAGAAGACTCTTAAAAGCTAGGGATGTTGTGTTCTTCGAAGATGCTTTCTCTGATTTGAAAGGTGATAGTCCTGCAGGCCAGTTTCCTGTTGATCCCCCTGCAGTGATGGTATTCTCAAACAGGAATGAAGCGGAAGTTCAAAATCCCATTGCTGGTAGCTCTGGCACTTCTACTAAGGTGAACGTAGAAGTTGCACAAATCGATCCTGATCCAGAAGACCCTATTTCTGATGAAGAAATTCCCCACGATGAGGAGGATATTCTCGAAGAACAGGTTTCTACTGATGAACCTACTTTCCAAGGAAGGTATCCCTTAAGGAATCGATTAGCGAAAGATAAAGGTTTTGTGTCAGCAAGCTATAGTTTTGATGAGCCTGAAACCTTCAATCAAGCTATTCAATCAGAAGATAGAGACAAATGGATGGGTGCTATGAGAGATGAATATAGATCCCTCATTAATAATAAAACATGGATTTTGGTTGATAAACCTGATGGTCAAAAGATAATACCATGCAAGTGGGTATATAAGGTAAAGAAGGATGCAGAAGGTGCAGTTGCGAAATATAAAGCCCGGCTAGTAGCCAAAGGCTATAGCCAAACCGCTGGTGTGGATTATACAGAAACCTTTGCGCCAGTAATTCGCAATTCTTCGTTACGTATGATGTTTGCACTTGCAGCAAAATTAGGCCTCAAGATGCGACATTTAGACGTGGACACAGCGTTCCTAAACGGAGAATTGGAGGAGGATGTATATATGGTACAACCGCAAGGTTTTGAGAAACCAAGCCAACAGAATAAAGTTTGCCTACTCAAGAAAGCTTTGTACGGGCTGAAACAAGCGCCTCGTGCTTGGAACACAAAGCTAAATGAAACTCTTTCTGCGTTAGGTTTTAAACGGGCTCCTTCAGAACCATGTATTTATACCAAACTATTTGGAAAGGAACTTGTCATACTGGCAGTTTATGTTGACGACATAATTGTTTGTCATAAAGATGACAAATTGGCAGACGCTGTCAAATGTGATTTGCAAAAATATTTTGGTATTAAGGATTTGGGACTTTTAAACTATTATCTTGGTTTAAATGTTTCCCAAACAAAGAACTGTGTAAAAATTAATCAAAAAACGTTCATTTTAAATGTTCTTAAGAAGTTTAATATGGCAGACTGTAAATCTGCCCCTACTCCCTTACAAAAGGTGAAGTTGGAACCAAATAAGAGCGCTTATCCGGTGGAGCAATTAGCTGGGAATCGAAAAAACAGCCCACCGTTGCATTGTCATCAACGGAAGCAGAGTATATGGCCCTAACTTCAGCGGCTAAGGAAGCCACCTTCTTACAGAGGTTGATTCAGGAGGTAAGTGGCACCTCTCTGACTCCGGTTACCGTGCACAATGACAGTCAGAGTGCACATAAGATTGTACTTAATCCTATTCATCACAACAGGACTAAGCATATCGATACCCGTTTTCACTTCATAAGGGAAAAAGTCGCTGAAGGCACTATTTTAATTGAATATGTACCAACTAGTGACATGTGTGCCGATATGCTGACAAAGCCGTTAGGTAGGGTTGCGCATTCCAAATGTACTGTCGGTTTAGGGTTGTGCACTTGACATAGTTAGGTTATTTAGTCAACTATGGAATCTCAATTAAGGGCTGGTGTTGTAATGTAGCCTCTATGTTAAATAGGTACTGGCTATATTTCTATTAGTTTAATTGATATTCCATTTACTATTTTGTATCTAGACTTTTACTTTTCTATTGTCTTTTCTTCCTTCCTTTCATCTTGTTGACAAGTAAACATTTCAATCTTCAACAGTGTTTTTCTCTAATTTTATCATTATTTCTTTGCAAACTTTGTACAAGCTTCTTTCGACGTTTTCAACCCATATAACACGGTTTTTTCTAAGGCTTATTCTGTTTATACTATTAAAATGCTGTTAACATTTGCATTTTAGCTATTACACTGTAGTACGTCCAGTGCAGTGTCCACATATATATTATTTTAATGTTTGTTCGCCGATTACTTTGCCATTAGACTTTACCATTATGAACCAATTTAGATGAATATTTTTTAGTTGGAAAGTAGATAGTCCCGGATTGGTACCATGATCGGGATATCAGGATCTGTTGATGGTATCCTGGAAAAATTGAGGCGAACTCTCATATTTTTATACACTTCAAATAACATTTTTTTTATATGAGAGGTGGCAGACGAGCAGACGAATCGGACATTTTATAACAGTACACACGGCGTCAAGTCGAGTTACCCTTGTTGACCTTTGGGCCGTCCTTATGTCTGGGTGTCTATACTTTTTAGTCACTTTTTAGTTCGCGGTTTTTAAAGGCGGTTTTTATTTCGCAGATTTTTTTTTATGATAAAGACAAATGAAACTATGTCGATAAAAAGCGAAGGAATCTATGTGCGTATATTATTACCTCGGTGGTGAGGGAAAACATTAACAAGCTGTGCCCGATAGGGTCCATAATGTTCCTAAAGTATTATTTAAGTACCGCCTTAATGTACCACGTATGGAAAAGCGATAAAAATTGAATTTGACATCGTGAAGAAACCAGCACGTTTCAGATACCAGATTGGGATTCATCACCATCTTAGCGTCTCATTCCTGATTGGACGACCAGTTTAATAGTGAACGCTGCTATTGGTCCAAGAGTTGCGGGTTCGATCCCCGCACAGTACAAACATTTGTGTCCATGAACATATGTGTTTGTATTGGTCTGGGTGTTTTCTAAGTATTATAAGTATGTATAAAATAGAAAATATGTTTATATATACGGATATCAGAATCAAAAGTAAGGATACAAATATTTGTATCCTTACTTTTGATTCTGATATCCGTAACACAGGTGCTTGAGCTGCCTATCTTGGGGTCAGAACAATGTATGTGATGTTGTGAAATATATAATTATATATGAAGCATTGCGCCCAAAGATGTTCCTTCGAACCCGAGTTCGAAGCTGACACTTGAAACACGATCGATAATTATGTTTCGCTTCTAATACTATGTAGGTATGTCAGGGAAATTAAGTAGTAGTTATTTGTATTTGAATGTAGGAATTGTTTTAACCAGCTCGCGGTGAAATGCATTACCTAAGTTGTAAAACTAATGCAAATAAACTGCAATCTCTTTGACATCGTGGTGGTCTACCTTCGGCGGCGATTACCACATTAGGCGATCCGTTTGCTTTTTAGATAAAGAAAACTGGACGCTTTTGAAGTGCTAAAACTATCGCGTAAAGAAAAATGATAAAAACGTACCTTTTTCTTAAGTAAACAGAACTGAAAAGTGGTCTGGAAATTGGAAGTCGTTTGCCATCGTCGCGCGGCTTTAGATACGTAATGGAAAAGGGAACACCCTGTTTTTCCATTTCTAATGCAATTTTTAAAGTCATTCGCTACTTTATACATTTTTCAGAGCTTTGGCGAATGCGCTACGATTTACGAGGAAATACTCTTACCTAGGATATAAAATATCGAGGGAAAGAGGAATGACACTAAACATTGTCTACATATCGCCGGGTCTCAGCTCGCTACTCAACGGAAGCACCTCCAAAACATTAATGAGACGTTGAGCGTTCAACGAACTCCAGGTAGTAACAATCGAAAAGCAGACATGCAGAATAGTTCGGAAGAAAAATAAAACTATCGCACTATTCTCCACTCAGATGTCACGGAGTCCGAACTAGCGTCCAGGGTGTTTACGATGATTAGCGAACGGAGGTCTGGCGAAGTAGACAAACCAATAGCCATGAGTGCAACTGCAATGGTTCTAGGCTGCTAAAGAGGTAATACAGTGGATTACCTAGGAGCTTTTGCAGCCTCACAGCGTCATGAGCTTCAAGTGATTTACGAAAGCACAGGCCAAAACATATGAAGAGTACAGGAAAAGAATGATCAAAGTCACTTTATGCTAATTGTTAGAAATAATATTTTTTAACTTTATAGACTTGTGTTTAATTAATAAATGTAACACATTAAAATTCTTTAATACAAGGATGACTACTGATATATTAAGGATATTGTGTTATACAAAAAAAAGAAAAAATAGAAGTTATATTAATTATATTTATAAAAATCTTAATTAACACAAAAAAATAAATTGAAATAATGATCAAAGTCACGTTGAAAATGAGCTAGAATGATCCAAGTCATTTATTCCATATGAGGCAGATTATTATAATAGTCTTGAGCTCTGTGGGAACAAAACTGCTTTAAATGTTGCAAATCTGTGTACATAGCATTTTTGAGTGGAATTAGATTATTGTATGACAGTTCAGGTTCATCTTCTTGAATCATTTGCTTTCCACGTTGAACTATCACATGACTTTCCCATGGGCCATTAAATGACTGTCGTGCATTTATAGTATTGCAGTTATGATTTTTATTAATATGCAATTCAGTGACCGGTCTTGTGGCAAAAGGACATTGTTTTCTATAGTACCCAGTCAAAAAAGATGTCCACTTAAAGAATATATCCTGTTTTGCATCGATTACATGGAAGGGACATGGTTTTACACGCGACTCCCTAAATATCTTGATCCAATCTTCTGGAAGTTCAGCAAATGATTTTTGATTAATAAGACCAAAGTCTTTGTCACATTCCAGATAGCTGTGACCACGTTCTGGAAAAGTGACAGTCACTTCTTCAAGCCGGCACTTACCATGGACAAGATTGTGTAGGTAGCGGATCATTGTGTAGTTTTTGTTTTGACCAGCACATGAGTCACAAAAAATTGCCAGTTTTCTACATTCTGCTGGTAAAACGTTGTAAATAAAATAGTTTAACATTGACACTACATCATCAGCACCTTTGTGGGCAATTGTTTGAGGATATGAAAAAAAGATTGATTGGCCACTTGAAAGAATGTGTATAATGAAGCTGTAAATTGAGAGCTGTCTCCGATAATAAACATCGTTTGTTGTGATATTTGGCACTGGCAGATTTTTCGCAAAGTCTATTGTTATACCCTCAAAATTCAAATCTTTCATAGCTTTATTTTTAACTTGTCTTTTTCTATTATAAAATGTTGCAGCTTTCAATTTGTGTAATGTATTCTTTTTCTGCAGTAACTCTTTTTGTTTCATAAGTATTTTCTTTTTTTCTTCATTTGACTCTTCATTAATTTTTACACTCAGACACTTCTCTTCAACCAAAAATTTATCACACTGGCTACAAGTGTCTGTGCGAGGGTAACCAAATGCAATATTGAAGTTACAGTTAAAATAATTTCGGTAATATTCATATGAAACTTGATGGTTGGGATTTTTTTCACAGTATAAATGAAATAACTTCTTAATGTTTAATTCTTCTGGCAAGTAAGTTTTAGTGGTTTTTGTTAAAGAGTAGTGTGCCTTTCTGCCACGTAGGCTAGCAATGTGATCATGGACTGCCTGTTGAATTTCATACGATTTTTTCTGTGGTCTATTTGTGTGTCTCCCTCTACCATCTTTATTAACTACACCAGATACCAACAATTGTTTTTTAATAGTTTCGCAGCGTCTGTTTGTTATACCATGAAGGGATAAAAATGCTCTGTAGCATACTTGAGTGTCCACATTATTATCATCCGATGCCTTAACTCTGTAACTGTAAGCTGCGTCTCTTAATTTCGCCTCATTTTCAGGTCGCCGAGGTCTTCTCTTCACTATAGGAAGTACGGTGATTAATCCTGCTAGATACTGATTTTGTTCATTTCTATCACTCATAGAATTAAATTTGTTTAAAATCGAGTATTGGGATGTGTTTGATAACGTATTAAAACAATCAAAACGCTTACACTTGCATGGATCACCTTGAGTATAACAATGATTCCGTAAATAACGCGTAGTGTCACTTACACGACCACATTTTTTACGTTTTCTAGTGTTATTATTGTTCACAGCAACATCCAAACTACGTTCACTATCAGACATGGCTTAAATCCTTATAAATTAACTGATCGGCGCCAATTTTGTACAAAACAGTCGTTGAGAAAAATACGAAAAACACGAAACGTCAACTATCTTCTCTTGACGTTTAGTAATTCGTTCGAAAACTTGTATAAATGATCAATGTCGTATGACTATGATCGTTTTTACATTTTAGCGATTGGACTATGATCACTAATAACTTTTAGGCCGAAATATTAAAGACAATTTTTCGGGACTTAGAACGTTTTTGCCCATTTCATATTTTGAGATAACCAAGCTTAGAGTATTGCGAAAAAGATGGCGTTACTATCTCAAAAAGTGGTTTAGAGTGACTTTGATCATTCTTTCCCTGTACTCTTCATATGTTTTCTGATGGCACTAGCTCATAAAATTAATCTAAGTAATACTGGTCAATAAAATGTCATTTCAAATATTCAACTATTCTAGTAAATGCAAGTAGCAATAAAATAGTAATTAAGAGGGAGGCCCTTTGCACCTATACTAAAAAACTTGCCGTAATAATAATACAAAACACAACACAACACACACGCAAACCAAAATTCACACATTTAAATTTAGAAATCTAATATATAAAATTCTCGTGTCACAGTTTTCGTTGCCATACTCCTCCGAAACGGCTTGACCGATTTTGATGAAATTTTTTGTGCTTATCCGGTATCTATGAGAATCGGCCAACATCTATTTTTCATCCCCCTAAATGTTAGGGGTAGTCCACCCCTAAATTTTTATTTTTATTTTTTAGACAAAATTTTTAATTTCTCTTTTTTTATGATACAACATACAAAAATACATACAATCCTCAATTTTCACCCTTCTACGATCAACCCTTTTATTTATATGGCAAAACAACGTTTGCCGGGTCAGCTAGTATACATATATTTTTAAGAGCACATACCTATCTACTACAACATACGCGGAGCAGTTATAGCAATTTATTTATCTACTTTTATTATAAGATTAACAAAAACGGCATGGTCTCAGAGTCTGTGGGTGTGTAACATTCACTTAACAAAATAAATAAATTATCGAGGTTTTAACGCGAAAATTTTGGCAGTCGCAGTTTCAAGTAAATTTTTTTTTAAAGTTATTAAAAATCCTTATTATGTCAGTTACATAAACTACTCATCATACTGTGATGCTACTGGGCATCATATACTGTGTTATTCTACGTATCAAGGGTGTATCTGTGAACATTTATCTCCCTCTAACCACGTGTTCTACCAACCATTCTGAACAACATTTGTTCAACGACTTTTCGAAATTCATCACAAATTTTGTATGATAAGTTAAAATTTGTTATGCGTATTTCCAAAAGTGATAGAACAAATGTTGTTCATAATGGTTAGTAGAAGAACGTCGTGGTTATAGGGATGTAAATGTTCACAGATAGGTACACCCTGTGACCCTGTGTAGTTATCTGTGATGTTATTATTAAAGTATAGTGGGTAAACAGATTAAAATTCCCAACTTATTTATTCTGTACATTAATTTGTAGCGACTTGTGACTCGCAAATTTCCCCGGGGACTGTCTTAACGCATAATGTTGTCTCCACACTTAACTCTATCTGTATACCACAAGTTTGAGAAAAGTCAGCGTAAAGACTTCCGCATTTCGAAGATTATTCAGTATTCAGTTCAGTATAAAATGGAAAACAAAAAACAATATCCTATGATCGATTCAAGTGTTAAAATCATATTTATTAGTCAAATGATTCAGTTGGCCTAGAGAACTATAATATCGAGACAAACCTAATATAGATTTAGACCTTTTAGATACTATTAAGCCAAATGATGTGTCTATAAAAGTTTTTATAAATAAATAAATGAAATACGTATTTTTATATTTATAGTAAGTAAGTAAGTAAAATCATTATTGTAAAACTGTGGTGGTAAAAAATACAGATCTTACAATTAGCATAGTACAATTATCTGTTTGGGCATACAATAGTTACCTATGTGCAAATTGAATGAATACCTTAACATATTCTTTAAAATTCAATGCTTTAGTAGTAGTTAATGGGACTGTTATATATGTATATAAGGGTCAGTAAAACAGGAGCGAGATTTTACTACTTTGTCTATACTCAAAATAAGAAATCAGAGGGAAACACTGACTGTTTTGGCAGTATGATGAATATAACTCACGGTAATACTTAAAAAAGTTGCCTGATGTGAAAAATCAGCCCTTGAATGGTTATATTATTGTTTAAATTTTCTGTAGGTCGGCCGTAAGTTTGGGATCATCGACGATTCGCACGAAGCCAAAGGCTTGCATGCATGATCTTGCAGTTCACTTTCATTTACCGCTATTGACTACTGAATCGTCCAAAAGTTTCTAATTTCTTCATGCGCCATCACGTGTCCTAGGTAAAAAACACATCGCAAGACGCTCGTTAATTTAATGTGGGGCACAATATAATTTGCCGGGCAGGTAAAAGTATTACCCCTAAACAATATTACGTACGTGAGAGGAATCCTTCACGAATTGACTTTACGAGAATTGCTTCGCGCCCGGAAGATTAACTGTCTTCACGGTTTTATTGTTCCCGATGTCTTTGCCTGATGTTGGTGGGTTGGTGTGGGACACTGATTAAATAAATAAGTAGCCTGGTATTGGATTGCGTGCGGTTTATTGATGATTACCGCAAAGTGTGGGTTGGCAATTGTGATTCATGTCACTAAGGGAGACAATGGGACATCTTTGACTTATACCCAGATATCCAAGGTATGTTGAGCCATTTAAGAAAATGAGTTCTTGATTTTCTATTGAACGAGCAATCAGTGTTAGCCGATGTATACTTTTGTTTCAGCTGCTATCTATGACATATCTGTCTTTCTCTGATATATTATGTGGATTGTTATGTACCCACCAAAAATTAACACCCGATAGGGAGGCAATTTTGATTTAGAAAGAAAGAAAGATAATACGTTTATTATTTTTAAAAAAAATCTATGTATGATCTCCGATTAAAGAAAGAAGCTAGTTTATCTGTGTATTTTTCTACCTGACAAGGAATATTATTTAGTTTTTTAAATAGTCCTCTTTATTGCTTAAGATTTTCAACAAATATTTTTATAGCGGTTATTCACTGTACAACGATTGTTACGCCCGCTGATCAATCTTATCCAATGCGATTTTTTTAATTAGTTTTTGAAGGCCTTCAAATATTAAGAAAATCCAGTTGCTGCTAAGAGAATAAAGCATAGCTCAAAAACAAAAAATAACAATTTCAATAATCATTAGTTCGAAAATGCACAGCTAAACTTCAACGGGCCAATGAGAAATTGATCATGCAAAAAAGCACTACGTTTATTGGAAAACTTAGATTCCGTTTGAGTCTGTAGATCGCGTTAGGAAAATCAGCGTCCGCGCTGGCGGAGCCACAAGTAGCCAAAGAGGCAACTACGTTTGGCTTAAAATTGATATTTCATTTTAGTATTGTATCATTTTAAAATTGTTGCTATTTTTGTTACCATTTCAAGAACTTGTTTTTGATTGACAAATAAAGAACTTGTATTGACCGTGTTACTTTATGTAGCGTAATGTAGTAGGTGCATAGACTCCGGTTTTATAGACACATAGAGTGACAGGAAACAGAAAGTGTGACATGAAATGGCGGATGTGATAAGTAACAGACATACACAGGGTGAAAATAAAGGGAAATAAAAATCTGGCTCCGATATTGGAAGAACGGTACACAGCGTATGTTTTTTTTATATTAGAGGCGGCACACGAGCAAGCGGGTCACCCGATGGAAAGTGTTGATCACGCTTAATGCCCCTAGCTTAAGGTCCCTAAAGTACGCCAATTAAATAAAAGAAAAAAAACTTACGAAAGCAACTGCTTTTTTATAGACAATAGAAAATAGTATCTAAAGTAAAGGAAATATAAAAGACATATATAATATGAAAAAGGATGGTTGTGGCCGTCGCCAACAGAAAGTAATATCACCGTCCATGGATGTCAATGCAAAACCCTATAGATTCGCTTATGTGATTTCTGGTATATTAAAAAAAAGAGTACGCTCTACTCTGGAAGGTTCTTAAGCCGTAGCCAGTCGGGAAATACTCCTGCAGACCGTTCCACAATACTAAGGTACGTGGTAGAAAGTTCCGCGAGAAACACACAGTATTAGACTGATGGAAGATAGAATGACAATCACTTAGAGAATGGAACGACAATCACTTGCGTGTGGTTCGATAATGCAGATGCACTTTAAGTCTTTTATCACACTCCTTATAGAGTGTGATAAAAGACTTCAAGTGTATAGCAAATATTTAAATCGTACAGTACCTATGTTACAGAGAGTGTGATATGAGATAGAGAAGAGTGTGATATGAGACAGGTGACAGTGATATGAGACGGAGGAAGTGTGATATAAGATGGAGGAGAGTGTGATATGAGATAGAGAACAGCGTGATATGAGACAGGTGACAGTGTAATATGAGACGGAGGAAGTGTGATACGAGACAGGTGAGAGTTTAATATGAGACGGAGGAGAGTGTGATGTGAGATAGAGAAGAGTTTGACATGAGACAAAAGAGGGTGTGACATGAGACAAAAGAGAGTGTGATATTTGTAAGCCACATTAATTGGTCTTTTCGGGTTGGCTGTCGCAGCAACCGCGTTGGTTCGTCTTGGGAGGCGTTAATCATTTGGCCGGGCATGATCGGCCGCGGCTAGGGTTGTCAGCCGACAGTGACAGATGCACGCGACACGTGCGCGGCTAACTCCCGCTGTAATTAACCGATGTAATTAGTTACTTGCAGCAATGGATAGGACAAATGTGCGTTTATGGTTGCGCGTTGCGTTTTTGGTGATTGATAAGCATATTCGTGTCGCGTCGCGGTTTGGCGGTTTTCCTCGTAAAAAGTATTACTAGGTTTCTTTTAACGGCCATTATATCGTGCATTTAGAGTGACACTGCCTCATGCCCAAATAATTTTGGGTTTGATTACCAAACATTCGAGTGATAAGCAATGTGTTTTTCCAGAGTATGAACGCTCAAATACTCAATCATGTTTTGTCACTATAGTAAAGTAGACTTAGAAAGGGATGGCTTGATATTTGAGCAGCTCCGAAAATTTAAAGGAGACATAAAATATGAAATTATGTTTTCAGTGCAGTTTCAATAAACAAACAGAAAAATCAATGACACAGTATAGAAATCGTACCTATTACAAGGCGTTTGAAGGGATTACATAATGCAAATAACTTTCCCGAGATCCAAGTCCCCCTGGAGCCGTAAACAGCTCTCACGCCATTAAAGCGACATAGACGGGAAATGGCCGCAATCTATCGCTCCATAATAATTTGCCACAAACGATTAGCAGGCGGACAGCAATATTCAATTACTATGGCTTGTTCGTTATCCTCAATGAGCGACGGAACATGGTAAGTAGCGAGGCAACGCGACGAACGCGGCAAAGGATTGCAGTAGCTAAGTATTTTGGCTGAGAGCAAACGACGTACCTTATTTACCCAATATCTAATAGACATACCTGTGTCTATGACAATGATATAATAACTTTTGCGCTTAGAGTAATGCGGGTTTTCTTTTAGGGCACAGAAAACCTGCGATGTTCTAAGTTTTTGCTAATTCAGAGTGATTAAAGACACTTTATTAGCAGTACCTTCAACAATGGCGGCAATGTTGGAAAATTGTCATCAAAGACGTAAATCATCAGATTTCTTTACACACAGTATTTTTTTTTATCGTTTACATCCCGAAAAGCTCGTAATAAGTATCGTGAATAAAATCCTTTTAGCATTATAGATCAACAATGTAAGCGAAAAAAGAACAACTGTTCCATACAACACGTGACTATAAAAACGCTTGAAATGGCGGGGAAGAAAATTAGCCTCGCGCGACCAATTAGAACTTTGGAGTCTAATCGCACACTAAACACACAGTATTCTTAAATACATACTCCAATTACTACATATTTTCGGAAGGAGTGATAGTATAAGAACGGCCTCTTCCAAATGGTAGTTTGTAGGTTTGAATTTAATTACGCACCCCTAGATTTATCAAATCTAAAAAACAAGAAGTGCATCATTGTACTCGTAAATACCAGACTTTCTGAATTCATGACCATGGACATGTGTAGACACAGCTTTGGACGCAATATGGTTTAAGATTACTATATTGCATCGCAACGCTATGTCGCATTTGCCTTTTAGATAGGAGATTAGGCTTAAAAGAAAAGGACTTGAAAAAGTAAGTACATCGAAAAGTTACGGGTTTTACTTTGTGTGATTTTACTTTTCGTTTAACCAATACTTATTGTCTACAGAGTTCGGTGTGATCGACCTATGCCGCATGCATCCAAGTAATTTCTGGGACCTTATGGGAGGCCTGCCACGGCTGCTACTCCCTGTATTCATTCATTCGTTCATTTATTTATTTATAAAATGTACCATGTTTACTGCAATAAATAAATGAATGAATACAGGGAATCGCAGCCATGGCAGGCCTTCCATACGATGCTCCGCTAACCTGATGAAGGTCGCAGGAATTACTATAAAATGTGCGATGTTTGCTGCAGTTTTTATCTTAAGTATTACTCATACATGTTTGATCGATCTATCGATATAAAAATATTATAGTGTCGTTATGCATAAATAAGTAATTACAATAATATATTTGAAAGCAAAATCAAGACAATAATCAATTCAATTTAGTAAAAATAAGACAAGAGATGTCAGTGAAGTCAAGTGCTAGTAACAATAAAATTATTAATAGGGAATGTCAATTATTATGAAATATATTAAATTGTCAAATGAAATTAAATTTTAATAAATAATAACAATAGACACAAATCAAACACTTAAATTAAATCACTATAGGGATAGATAAGTTCTTGATGCAATCATTTCGACAAAATTGTATAAATTCATTTACGCTATAAAACAATTTTGAACTACTACTTTTCTTAAAAGCATTGAATGTCATAGTCTGAATACAAGTTGCAAGCAAGTTAAATAATTTAACACACATGCTAAAACAATTGTAAGCGTCTTTTTCGCCCCAACGGCCATCTGTTCTCCTCGCAATATTTTGAGGCTAGGGGCTTGCAATCTTTAGGCTATGTTTGTATGTGTGTATTGTAAAACATAGCAATACATTTACTGAAAATGTAAAGGAGACCACCTGTTGATAAATTGCATGCGTATTTATAGTTGGGCAGATTTTATGTTATGTAGATAATTCATTCTGAAATGTGTCTTGCTAAACTGTTTCGACGAGCGACAATTCTAGAGCTTGTAAACGGCTTGTAACACTATTCTTCAGTTTCAGTTTCTCTAGTCTTGCCAAAACAAGACTCTGAATAACGCTACGAGGGTCTAAAATCACTTAAACATCGAATAAAAATTTCAGTCGTAATAAAAATAAACGGTAACAATCTTTTAACTTATTAATATAATTGACCTGAAGAAAATAAGTAATACGAGGTTAATAGGCGAACGAGCCAACTTTCTCAAATCTTGTTTCCGTCGGGTAAATGACTCGTACCTACAATATTTCCTTAATAATATAAATTAGTTTGTCCCGACCATAATTACAATATAAAAACGGTTTCTCAGTACCACTAAGTAGATTGCCAAAACAGTCAGCCTAGAATTTTGTTCGCGCAGCTGCAACAGGTACATACTATGTACTAACTGTGCAAGTTACGAGCTTACGTAGGTACCTAGTACCTACCCACAGCGAACGAACGGAGCATTACTCGCCCCGATTTCGACCACAGTATTCCCGTGAGAGTTATATGTCCAGGTATTGGGTATATTACTCTGTTGTTAACAACAATAGACGACGAGCGTAGGGATCATCTCGACCGTCGCAATCAGTCCGTCTAGATCAGCGGTTCTCAAACTAAAATAGTTTGGGCGACGGAAACTTTTTGAAAAACGAAATACTTACTAGACGCAACCCTAAAATAAAAACAAAACTATTAGTATTTTTGTCGCCAATGGGCTGGTGATACAGCGATTGAACGAAAAAGTAAATTGTTCATTGTTTATAAAACTGGTCACATCGAATTTATATTATAATTGATTGTCGGACACCCGAGAAGAAGAGACGGACAACCGCATACAGAACGCACTACGATGCAGCGCCGCCCTACATAAGGTGTTGGTGTCCAAGCATCTAGTAGACGCACCAAGACCCGTATCTACAAAATCGTGATACGGCCCACATCCGCAGTTTCCCCCAATTCTGAATTTGTTAATCGAAGAAACAAAGACTCGGATGGCTGAGCCACATGGAAAGGATGGGAGAGGGTCGCAGGAAGATATAGCCCGACGTGATAATGTTTATTTCCGAAACCTCATCGAAATCCTACAAGGGCTTCGCGGAGCCCTAGGATTCCGCGAGACAATTTGAGAATATTTGGTCTAGCTTTACACGTACACACGTGACATAATAAACCGTAATTAGAGCCACAGAGGCCCCTTGTGTTTGTCGTGTGCCTTAAGTCACAATATCACAGTGTAAACAACATATATCACACAGACATTTAACGACTAGCGGAGCCCAATTCTCATGCTCGTGACATTTTGAAAACATGGCGGATATTACCTGAAAACCATACAAAAAAACTGTGTTTTGGTGATATTATATCGTATGAAAATAAATATCACGAGCACGAGAATTGGGCTCGCGAAATCATCAGTAGACCTTGTTTCGTCTTGATGTCACATGTGATGTCGGTTGAGGTATGGAAAATCTGTATTTGTCGTATGCCACAAGTCACAATATCTAGTGGTAATTATTATTATAGTTAAAGTAGAACATTTGAATCAGATTTTTAGCACGACGCCTATTTATCTTAATTAATTTTTTGATGAACTCGACAACCAAGGCACAAAATATTGAGACACAGAACTTAAAGGAAGTTATATAGTCTAATACCAATTATTATACATTATTACAACATCATTACATACAATGTTTGATAACGGCAGTCAATATTCATACCAATTTATTAATGATTGATTACATTACATTTTATGTCAAATTTAATTAAATGTCAAACAATTTCACTATTTTAAATGACAGTTTGGTGCCACAGTGCCGTGTGGTCCCCGGCAGAGTAGAATAGGCAACCCTCACTCTTACCGAGGTGTCGTAAAAGGCGACTAAGGTAAAGCTGCTGGCATGATCATCAGCACCCAGAGAAGGAAAACTCTGCATTTATATAAAAACCCTCGCCAACCCGTCTGCCAAGCGTGGTGAGTATGGCAATTAGCCCTCATGTGATTGAGGGAGGCCCGTGCCCCAGCAGTGGGACTTAAATGGGCTGACGATGACGATGATGATAAAATGACAGTTTTATAAAATACATTAAATGACAGTTTTATAAAATATATTTTATGATTTATTCGTTTTACGAAGTAGCCAGTGCCAGTGTCCTTTCTATTTAGCCTAAACCGCTCCCAGCTTGTGTCTCACGCGCGACGCAACACATCCCCTAACATGGTGAGACAGGCGCCCCAGGCTGCGGAGCCCTTCATCAAGGGACAGAGGTCAATAGGCCCGCGTTGATTAAACACGAATCAGGGCCAACCTTGACGCTCTCTAATTATGCTCCATACTAATAACCAGAGACCATCCCTTTGATATCAAGCTTGGGATTTTGTCACTGCTATTTGTGTTTCGTACCTCGAAAGGAAAAAACGGTACCCTAATAAGATCACTTTGTTGCCAGTCTGTTTGGGTTGAAGACCTTGTTTATTCAGGGAACGGGTGAAGTCAGCGACATTTTACGCAAAATAGATATGACAAAAATTTTGAAACACCCGAAGGAATCAGATCTCTTAGGACCACACTTCCCGCTAGTAGTATGAAATTTGGCAATTAAAACTCGTTTATTAGTTATGAGAACACAAATACAAAGAAAATATCAAAACTATGCGTTTGTCATAAAATAATAAAAATTGTATACTTATATTACTACCATTTTTATAGATGGCGAAATTGAATCAAATTGAAGCTATTCAATTCGTCGTACATTTTTATCACCCAAGAGGTTGTCTGGAAGACATCAGTAGATAGATAATAAGTTTACTACCGTGATTGTATTTACCTATGACTATAATAACAGTATGTTCTGTGACTTTTGGTTCCAATAAGAGCAATTCAAAACAAATAATGGAACTAATGAAATATCGCAAAATTATATATTTATTTCTAGATTCGGAACCCTCGGTGGGAGAGTCTCGTCTTGTCTTTTTTATTAATATTTTAGCGAAGTGATTCTCATTAGTGCAGTACAGTAGAACCATAGTACACACTCGATATATGTAATTGAGACTATTTTAATGAGATGAAACTCGATACCTCTTCTATAGATGTATCCTGTTTACCCTCATTAGAAAGCAAAGGTATATGTGGATATCACTTACTTAACAGTATTTGACAGTCAAGTTGAGTTCCGCGAAATCAAAATTATTTTATTATTCAAGGAATCCTAGCTAAGCGCGGTATGCAAATGCAGTAGTTTGCATCGCGCAGATTTGCGGGGCGCCCTTGATAGCTGTGTTTTGGAGTTATGATAGCCGCACGCGCGGAGAATATTAATCTACGGATCTTGCGGTAATCCCGCAGCAAATTCTGCGGTATGAGAATGGACCATTGTATCTTGCTAGGTTTTTCCCCTTCATCTTTATTGCTGCCCGCACGCAGTGCCCGCTAACAAATTTTTAAATGATGCCCCATATCAAATAAGTATTTTAATTGCACAGGTAATATAAGGTTATATTTTCCAATTATGTAAAAAAGAAAACTAATAAGAACTATGTAAATTCCCCATTTATTCCACATAAATTATCGAAAATTTGTTGGAAAATCTGAATCATTCGTGCAAAAATAATTCTTATGAGGCTTATAGCTTTGATGTCAGTTTACACATACACAAGAAGCGAATTTCCATACACATGAGAGTGCGCTGGTACTGGTGTTGCATGTGACCATTGGCAGCGAGACTCACTTACACTTATCTCATAAAATAGTAATAAATTCAAAAGCATCCGCCGATGGCTTGGATCAAAATTGTTTATTCAGCAGCTCCGAAGTCATGGCATTTGATAATTAATATATAATGTGTCGCGTCGCGTCGCGTCTCACACGAGCATGCGCTATCAATGTTTATTGAATAGCTAATTGTTTGCAGTCAGTTTAAATACCCATCTGAGAATTCGAGATTGGCGTACCCATCAACCAAATTGGATATTGCAGGTCGTAGTTATAAATCGGCCTAATTGGCTATTGCTAAGGCACTGACTGCAGTGCGTATAGTAAAACATAAATACTCACCATATAGCCACCATTTATTCTCATCATCAGCTTCGGCTTCAATGGGTCAGCTTAACTGGCTTAATACCACGGCCTCACAGAAATCGTCGTAAAGCTGCGCCAGCCCTGTGTTGTGTTTCGCTTCATGTGTGAGGGTGTCGCACATCCCGCTAGGGGATGAGGAGATTAAATGTTGACAGCCCACTTGAGACACTAGTGGCAGCGGCGGCTTACCATCTGGTGATCCGATTGCTGGTCATCTATCAAATTGAAAAAAAAAACCAGACATTCAACAAACGCACAAACTCATAGCTGGAATATTTAATACTGGAGGGTAGAAATCTGACTGGAAAATACAACGAGCGTCCTATATTGCATGCGCTTAACTTGGAAGTAAAACGTGATTTGACGTGAACTTTGCAAATATTATCACGTGGCCGAACATAGTGCAAACCAGTTTCGTCTAAAGTCAAGCAAAACTGTTTACCAAAACTCAGCACCACTTGGTGTTTACCAAATAACCGATCTTCCGCCCAGTTAAGGTGACGGGTAGGGCACACTAGCGACGCCAATCGATTTTAATATATTTTAAACAATTTCGGAGTTACACTCTCTCGGTAAACACGTATACTATTTATTAAACAACCATGTTGGGTTCATTTTTGTATGCGAAAAATTGAATCGCCAAAAGTGGCCGCTTTTGGCGTGAATCAATTTTTACGAAAATTGTTTTAAATAGATCCGGTTTAGTAGCTAAAAAATAAAATCGTTTGGCGTCGCTAGTGTGCCCTACCCGTCACCTTATATAATAGCAATAACTTTTTTTTTATAGTAAGTGATTCTTCCACAGACTCTTGGTTCGTGCCTTTTTTAGTTTAGATTTATTTCTTATATTAATTACATTTTGGTTTAGAGCTCCGCGTTTGCTCACTCTCAAAACGATATTACTAAAATATAAATGGGAAATAAGGAAAAGTTGGGTTGGGGAAGGGCACAATGTTCTGAAAGATAAAATTTTAGAAACGTTGCGATCAAATCGCTTCAGTAATAAATAATATTAGAATATTCATTATAATAAAAAACTGGCCAAATGCGAGTCGGATTCACGAACGAAAGGTTCAGTGCTATTGATTTTATTATCAAAGTAATATAATAATCTAGCATTTTGTAAATCTGATAATATTCTGATGATATTACTAAACTCATTAGGTATAATTTTTTACCCCTGGCGAAAAACCGACGGGGTGCTATAAGTTTGACATGTCTGCATGTGTCATAACCAACTGTCCTACGTATGAGCCTTTTTGCGCTCATAGTAGGACAGTCAACAGCAGTTCAATAGAATTTTTAACTGTTTAATTTTTTGTCGGGGGTTTTTAAATTCATTTTTTTTTATTATTCGCTTTCCGGACTCCCTTATTATGTTGTTGCGTGTCGGGGAACCGCTCGTTATTTAACAGAACGCGAACGTTATGCTAATATGTAATAATAATACGATTACGGCTATGGCAGCCAATCTCAACGATCAGCCACGTACGCAGGATATATTATAGTGATCAAGTGTGCGCAAATACAAGTGCAATCTCTATTCCCTTACCCTCATATTCTAATGGAACACTACTATAATACGACCGGAGAAAGTTCGGGCGCAGGACCAACAGCTAAACGTGCTTTCCGAGGCACGTGGGTACAACACCGCCAACTTTCAGATTCCGGGCTATCACTAAGAATTTCTTGCCGAAAATTAAGGTACAAATTTTTGACCTGACCCGGCGATCGAGCCCACTAACCGCTACGCCACCGAGGCAGTCATAATGCTAATATGTAATATACGAGTATGTAGAGCGGCCCCTCATGCGACAGCATTTCAGCAAAAATGTTCATACGTAGACCAGTCAGTTTCAATTTATTTATAGACTTTTTAAATTTATTGTCAGGGGTTTTTAATTTTTTTTTTTATTTTCTGAGAACCTATCTATAGATATGCCATACGTATGGGTTTGATAATAGACAGAATGACAGCCAGGCAGACTGACAGATATGACGAATCTACAAGGATTCCGTATTTTGCCATTTGGCTACGAAATAACTAGATAATTTTGTGTCCCTATTGTGTATCAATGTCACATCCTCAGATCCTTAAGATTGGGGTGGCTGTTCGCATAGGGGTGAGGTAACGGGACATTGACGTTTCTCGGCACGCCCGCAATATCTGTCGAGGTCGCAAGGTCGCTTCACTCGGAACATTGAATATCCGGTGACGGTACACTTGGAGTGAGCGTTTTCATCGTTAGACGATTTTTTTATACAAATAATTCAAAACTTGACAAGAAATGACTGCTTGACGATTCCCGCGTTACAATTAGGGTTGCCAGATTGAATTTTCCTATAGTCGGGAGCAATTATAGATTTTTCGGGATTTTGGTACTTTTGTCAGGAGAAATCAGTTCAGCAAAAAATCAATTTAACAGTTCAAAGACAAGTTTAAGAGTTTCAGGGGTTCCATCGGGAAAAGTTTTCCGGGATTTTTTTAATTTGTCAGGAGTCGGGAGGACTTACAGAAACCGAGAGAATCCCCCCAAATCCGACCAACCCTAGTTACAATGGCCGTGGTCACAAGCGGACTAGAGTGACTTCACTAACAATTTATACATTGGCAGTTTAATAAATGCAAATGAGGAGGGTACCTGAAGATTTTTAAGCCAGCTACTAGGTAAACGACACCGTGAACTAGCTAGAGGAGCTAGCACGAACTCTTCAAAAGATGCGTAGCGTATTGATACGCATACGTAAAGCAAATTGAATGAAAATTAAAGAGTCTCTTTATCGTACGTAACCATAATCGTTCCGATTTCGTATTTTGATTCGTCTTTTTATTTTATTCGTCTGACGGCCCATTTGAAACAGTGGTACGCCGCCTCTGGTTCGTTTCGATCCATATTTCGTTTCGTCTGTTTATCTTTATAAAAGCAAAGTATTAAATGTATATATATTATATTTGTAATTCCACTGTTGATTTTGAAATCCATAACATGGGCGCTTGAGCTACCTATCTCGATGCTGTCAAATCTGACTGGATATTATCGCAACGTGAGCGCGGCGCCCGTCAACGCTAAAGTAGAGTCCGCTCCACGAAAGAAGTCCCGCGGCATAACACGGAATTAAAATTATTCATTCCTTGTGTCTAAGGACATAAAACTCAAATTTGAATGATCACTGAAGCGCGCTTGTCAGGGGCCTTTTCTGTGATTTAAGTGTTAATGTTTTCATGGTTTACTTTCGTCAACGAAGGTGCTTTGGATATATTTGTGCTTTGTATTGAGTATGTATTTTATGGACACCCGTGACACCAGTGGAGTAACAAGTGCGCTGCCATATTTTAAGCCCCCCTTTCCGGATTTCCATAATTGCGAAAACTTTTCTTGGAGAAAAGTATATTGTAATGGTAGACATGTCATAACCGCCATATTAACTATGTGACATCAAATTTATCTAATATATAAAATTCTCGTGTCACAGTTTTCGTTGCCATACTCCTCCGAAACGGCTTGACCGATTTTGATGAAATTTTTTGTGCTTATCCGGTATCTATGAGAATCGGCCAACATCTATTTTTCATCCCCCTAAATGTTAGGGGTAGTCCACCCCTAAATTTTTATTTTTATTTTTTAGACAAAATTTTTAATTTCTCTTTTTTTATGATACAACATACAAAAATACATACAATCCTCAATTTTCACCCTTCTACGATCAACCCTTTTATTTATATGGCAAAACAACGTTTGCCGGGTCAGCTAGTAATTCTATGTATGTTTCCAAAAAAATGAATAAGAAAAAAAATAGGATTTATTTTACGAAATAAAGATCTATGTCACGAAAATTATATAAAAAAGTATTAGTAAGTGCTTTTTTGAGTAGATAGGTAGAACATTTTTCAATGTCCTGAATTCATTACAATAAGGTAGTACCAAATGGCGGCGCTACTGAAACGAAAAAGCAGCCTTACGAAATAAATACACATATTACTATGAAAACAAACCTGAAAACTTACGCAACTAGGTTCTATGGGACCTGTGACGTATCGAGTATTCAGTTATCACGCAACGGAAAATAGTCATCGCTCTTGCGAAGCGATGAATTTTTAGGTAACACGAAGCAGGTAAAAAGCTCAGGCATGTACCTACATTACTAGTCGCCGTGCGAAAATGTTCACCACCTTGAGGTTAATTCGACATAACATGTTCGTCCAATAAATGTCCATCTCGATCCAATATTTTGGCGACACTGATTTCTGCATATGGAAATTAATGAAAAAATAAAGAAATAAATTTGTAAATTGAACGTTTACAGAATTAATAAGTGAGTATTCATTGAGCATATAATAAATTAAAATAGCGGAAGATAGGTGACTCGTCTCAACCGCGTGGACCGCTTACATTAAGTCCCGGTCACCTAATTGCACGCAGTCGCAAATTGGCGAGTCTGACAAGCGGTCGTGTCAAACAAAAATATTCAACTCAACTCTGAAGCGTAGCGTATACGCTTAACTCAATCACGCTTATGTCAAAAAAATGGTTTGTTTCTGTCTTCCAATATCTTACAACTTTAAACCAATGTGTCTTAGAACTGTGAGTATGAGTGCATGTAGTCGTCTAATGTAATTTTGTATTAATCTAAAGCAATGAGCCTCTTATTTTTACTTTTGAAATATTTTTTCAATACACCCTACAGCTGAGCCAAAATAAAAGGCCACATTTGACGTTACTCTCATATAGAGGTGACCTACTAAAAACTTTGATTAAAGTGAATAATCGATTTGTACTTCAAACAAACGTAAATCGAATATAATAATAATGGAGAAGAAATTATAAGTACTTTTATTTGGACCAATGTGAATCGAAATTATTGTAAAGAAAGAAGTTACTAGGTACCGATCCTAGATATCGATCTGTGATCAGTTTATTACTTTATCATGGAAATAAAAGCGCTTTTTTGTGTACCATGTGTACTTTAACCGTTTACCAAGTTATAAATGTATTTATACTATTTAGCAACTGAATAATACATTTTATTTTTATCTGAATGTGGCTTTTAACTTATTGTTAAAAATTCCTAAACGAGTAAACATTGCATTTGTTAAATTATTTGGGGAACATCCCTAGGGCTTAAAAAAATGGGTTGACGGATACAATATTAATAAATAAATTCTCTGGAAAAGTAAATTTTAATAGTTTTATAAATAGTTTAACAGATTTAACAGATAATTTATTTGGGAAATTTTATCTTTTTTGTCTATATTGCATTAAATAAATGCAAATATATTTTTAAAAGTTAATAAATTATGCCATTTTTTGTCTAATATCACGCGGCGACACGCACAAATAGACGTTTGTAATGCTGTCAGTGGAGGTGCAGTTTCCCCGAAAGCGGGGAAATGATTTGGCGGCCGCGGCCGCTTCATATAGTTATTTGTTTTTGAGAATTACACTTATCTATCTATCGTGAATATGTGTAGGTAGGTATGGTGTGGAAACGTAATGTAGAGTTATTGTAACACGTAATTTTTTTATAATTTATTATTAAAAGATGTTGAAATGCATGGAAAAAAATTAAAATGATTATTTATTGATTTCATCATTATTAAAATGTTTTGAACATATACGCGTATTTTTGGTAGGCTTTCAATATACTTCTCCACGACTCAGCCTTATGATTTTAACCCATAGTCAGCAATAACCGGATCGTTAGGATAGAAGGAGGTTGTGGATAGGAATCCTTTGAACAACAATACGTAATAGATACAGACAGCCACACATCAATGTAAACAAATCTGTCAAATGTTTTCAATCGATTCTCACTTCAATGTCAAACACGTTTGATTCAATATCAATTCAGGAAATTTGACAGATTGTGGTAGCCCTATGTGTGGTTGACTGTTAGATTATACTATACTATACTGTACTTTTAGATTATAATAAAGTATGTACATACTTATCAACTTTCAAATGAAACAATTTTATGATAAAATGTATTATTAAATCAAACAAACACATATCAGTCACTAAAAATGGGAAAAAATATTTACACAATCGGGAAATACTGATCATGGAAGCAAAACGTTTTTATTTTCGCTTAAATAATTACATTCAACAATGAAATATTGAAAACTTGCCTGTGGAAAGTGATCTTAATAGTCTTTTTATGTTTTTCAGAGGAGTTGTGGCACAATTTAACTGATCCAACCGTCATAATTAATTTATTTTCGCGAGATGCGTTCGGGTCACTTTGACATTTGAGACTACGAAGCGGTTGGGCGTTTGGAGGCATCTATCTGGCTCTAAATATAAAGCTTCATTATTAGCGCGCGGACACGGTTTCTTTAGGTTATTATTCTAAGTACTTTAGCATTGAAAGATTGCTAAATTCAATGCCCGTTGTAAGAAAGTTACGTTGTCTAATTTTGATGAAGTGTCAAATGTGACTTATTGTTTTGGCCCAACTATAGATTAAGTTAGTTTTTGAGTAACATGAGTTCCAACATAATTTGGTCCTTCCAGTGGGGCCCTTTGCACTTACACGACCCCATGTAGTTTTAAAATAGAACCGATTTTTTTTACATACCAATTATTATAAACTCTCTAACAATAAGGCTTCATAAAAAAAAAAAAACTAGAAACTAACTGGTATTGCGAATTTGCGAGTGTTGGGCGGTAAACGGCAAACGCTTACCATCAGGCGATCAGATGGATCGCCTGATGGTACGCACGTCTGCAACTTATCATGTAAAAAAATGTTTTTATCTACAAGTAGCCTATGGTCGTCTGGCTGCCGTAGCCGCTAGCGGTCTCGGGCACACTGTCGTTCGTCTCAAGCTTCCTCGGTAGACCGCAACCAAATGAACCTAAGACATTTTGAAGGTTAGTAGAGGCGTCTTTCACACACTCACACACAGTTATTAGAAGATGGAGTGATATCAATTTGTGTAATGAACGTGTTTTGTATATTAAGTGCGAAGGAAATGACATAATATCAGACGGGTGCTTTAAGGCTTAGGGCTGATTGAATCGAGGAGAGTTTCGTGTTATAGTAATAATAATATTTGCTAGTGGTGTATACCTAATAGTCCGATCATTTCATTTTGATGATATCAACATGAAGAATTATAGACAGAAACATTAATGTGTCATCCTATTTAAGAGCAACATTTTTTTTATTCTGTTTTAATTTAGCTACCTTACATGATACATTTATATGAAACTAGCGGCCGCCCGCGACTCCGTCCGCGTGGAAAAGTAACTTTTTACCCCCCTTTCAACCCCTTACAACCCCCTTTTCGCAATAAAAAGTAGCCTATGTGCTTTCTCAGGGTCTAGATTATCTGTATACCAAATTTCATTTAAATCCGTTGAGTAGTTTTGGCGTGAAAGAGTAGCAGACAGACAGACAGACAGACAGACAGACAGACAGACAGACAGACAGAGTTACTTTCGCATTTATAATATTAGTATGGATAGTACCTATGTAGTTTCATTGCCGATGAAAAATCATCTCACACACTAGTTCAGTATAGTAGTTTAGTAGTGCGGGTGGCACAGGACCGATCTGTGAGGACATCATTGGGGGAGGCCTATGTCCAGTAGTGGACGTCTATTGGCTGAAATGATGATGATGATGACACTAGTTTAGCCGCGTCTGATGCAGATTCAGCTAAAATGGATTGGAATAATCCTAAGTCAAAGTGTTTAAGATGCAAGTTGTTCATTGTTGACCGACTTTGTGTTTATTTTTGACACACTCCATCAACAAGTGTTGTAGATCTTCCACTTTATCACAGACAACAAATTTGGGGAGTCAGATATCTTCATCAGATGTGCAAATTTGTTAAATCTAATGTGACCAGACCTTAATCTATGCTAAGGTTTCTTGCGCCGTGTGTGGGTTTTGCTTTTGTTTCTTTATTCAAAATGAAATAAATATTTCACGTCACATAATATACATTGATCTGACTCCTAGATAGGTACCTTAAGCACCTGTGTACGAATAGCAGAATCAACAGCGGAATTACAAATATATACATTTAATGCTTTTATTTTGTACATACTTATAATATTGGAAGCCAGGCTATTCGAGGAGGCTCACTTTGCATGGTCTTATACCAGATCCCGTTACCAATGGAAACTTCATCAAAATATTCCTTCCATTTAATAAAACATTTAATTTTAAATTTAGGTAGGAATTCTGTGTGGTATGGTTTCACATAGCAATCCAAGAGCAACATGAAGTATGTTTCTATTCCAAAAAAATCCAAACTTGTAAATTGTTATTAATTTATACTTTTTAAAAGCTTTTTAATATTTATTTTCATTTTAAATTCTCTCTCTTTCTGTATAAAAAGAAACGTTTCATCACCAATGGACTAGTTCGACCAGAGTGATATCACGGCCTTACTGAAAACCAGCGCGAGGCAGCACCTGCGCTGTGTTTCGCCGAGTGTGTGAGGGTACCAAAGGCCCAACAGAAAAATAATATAAATCATTGTTATTATTACCAATCAAAGCAAACCCTGGATTATGGTCCATGTTACCCCGTGCTCCAAAGCGACAGCTCTTAATGCAACCGGGAATGATATGCTATGACGATTTATGCATGTTGACAGATCAAGGTACTTACAGCGATGGTAGCCGAGTGGTTCCACACTGGGTGTCCGGGTTCGAATCCGTGCATGCACCTCTAGATTTTTCAAACCTATGTGGGTATTTCTACCATTAGCTCGGTGGTGAGGGAAAACATCGAGAGGAAACCTACACGTTTCGGATAATTTCTAAAACGTATACGTTATTAGGCTGATCTGGTTTCCCTGTTAAAGGGTTGCCTAGGTCAGACAGTAGTCGCTTCATTGTAATTACCAGACCCCCAAATCAAGAACCGTGGTTCAAGCGTACTTTGGGCTCTACAGCGTCAGCTTTAGCTTTAGCTTTAGAATTACACGCTAAGATGAGGGGAGACCGATCTAGGTATTTACGCAGCAAAAATTGGAATTAGCACCTAATCATTTATAAAAAAGCACTCAATTCAGGGCTCTTCAATATAAAAGTTGTACTAATTAAGTAATTCTCTCTCATTTTTGCGTGCACTTTCTAATTTCCAGCCCGCATAAACCTTAATGTTGTCGTGTCTGGGGAGTGTTCTACTTTGCATTAGCCTATGGCCTAAGCTAAGGAGCGGTCCCCCGACGCGACAATATTTAACCAAAAAATTTCATACGTAGGAGTTAGGACAATTTAACTTATTTTTGGACTTTTTAAGTTCATACTTTTTTTTTTTTTTGGCCGGGTATTTTTAAGTTTTTAATTTATTTTTAATTCTTGATTTTTGTAGTCTTTATTACATTTTTATTTAAGTACAAATCTGTACCCGCTTTAAATCAGCACCTATATGTACTTATCTATTTTTTCGGCATATATTATCTCGCCATTTTGTCGGGAGTTTTTCAATTATTATTTTTATACTATGTAGTGATGACGCCGATAATCTCGAATGGAAATATTTTTGCTCGAGGATGTAGAATTAAGGTTACCCGTGGTAAGCAATTCTATATCTATAATTAATTGTCGAATAACTGTCGTACAAATCACATTAAAACAACTGCGAGCGTAACAAACAAAATGTTTAACCAACAACTTTTCCACGTCCCAAGTTTGTTTAATTAAATCTTTAGACGATTTGAAAACATCTGGCGAGTCTGATTCGGAATTTGGCCTCCGCGGTTTTAGCGCTGAGTTCGCAGCAATTTCTTTTAGTGATGGGACTAAGCAAAGGACGATGGCCCGTTTGGTACAGGAGTAATATTATATGAAACGTAATATGGGAAATAAATAACGACTTAGCATGATATCAATAGAGGATTTTTTAATTCAAGTAATTTTAGAATAGACCTATCTTATAAATAGAATATATACCCACCTAATATAAAAATAGGTATATATAGCTACCAATTTTGACATTCATAAATGTACTGTACCTAACTTAAAAAAGAATTTTCTATTTATAAGATTGTAACCCCTTTTTCTGGGCTACCTCACCGGCCACTCAGCCCCAGAGCGAGAGACTATGATCCCAGGGCGCCTTTATTTGGTGTGTGAAGGAAAACACTTTATTGCCTTTTTAATTAATTTAATCTTAAGCCTTTACAATATAATCCGAAATACAAGTTGAACGCTTAAATTAAGTACATATTATATCTACACAATGGTTGATTTTTATATGACAAATACTAAATTAAATTAAGATTAAGGGTCTTAAGTATGGATCCAGCTGGCGGGAATTACGACTCTGCTATTGCATATTATTGTGAGAATGCCTGTCTGACCTAGCTCAACCGTAACTCTGTGTTAGGTTTAAAAGATTGTTCTAGGTAAGTATGGGACTTAACTTATGATTGAGGTAACGCGACGCAGCCCTCCGGAAGCTAGTCCTTGGCAGGTCCAGAACTGTCGTGCCAGGTACTCTGTTGTCCTCCAGCGTGGCCTGTTGGTTCTATCCTTGGAAGCTCCCGTCGACTATGTAGCCCTCAACGAATCTAACTGGTCTCGGTTCTTGCCGGTAGATAGGGCCCTATAACAACGATTTCACAATATGAAGGACGCCCTACAGAAAGATTCCGTGGATTATTCCTTTTATGGAATAAGACAATATGAGTACTTACCCAAAACGGGGAACGACAGCAAACACTTATTTTTGTTAAGATTAAGACGACGAATCGAAATGTTTCACCTCAAAACTTATGCAGCACACACTCAAGGTTAGGACTCACAAATAGGTCAAGCGAGGGGTCTTCTAGAATTAAAATTTTGAATGTGTCCTTCGCGAGGCTCCGTCACTCCTATTTATTGCTTAAAAGGTCTGGAATGTTCTTTCTATTCAAAAAAAACTCACATCCGCCCAAAGTTGACCTTTAAACAACCTTGTTAAGCTAATTGTTCTAGAATTTCTATTTGTATTTTGTTGCTTTTCAACTCATGACATAAGAAAGAAATAGATGATGCAACGATACAGTGTCGCCTTACTAGCGGCGAGAAGATTAACTAATTTACAGGAAATTGAATGCATTCTGAATACCATATTTGGGAAGTACATCGACTATCCTGTAGATGGCGTGCTGATGATGATGAAATGAAAATGTCAAAATTCAAAGGAACTAAATTAGAAATGTCCTAAAGGTTACTGAAAAAATAGGTCTTCGTTACAAAGTTATTAAAATATATATAATTCTGCCCTAACTGCCAAGATATAGTAGACAATATTTTTTATTTGTGAGTCAGTAGCGACATCTATGCGTGAGTGGAATACGTAAATATTGTTAAAAGATGCTTTCCTATGCATTGCGGACATTAGTCAACAGAGGTCATACGTACATATTGATTTAGCGCTTTGGTTTGGAAATATGGCGACAGAAGGCGCTGAATAGGGTAATGAGTGTTCTTGAGAAGTCTGCTTAGATGGCGTTATTCTTGAAATAGTAATTATTTTGTACAATTATTTTTAATTGTTACAAGATATATAGATCTATTTTATTATTATAATCTATAGCTGGTTCAGAATGTTAATTTCTACTGAGAAGATTCGTGATAATTCTACTAGTCATCCAACTTATATAAGACTAGTTATTCTGTTATAAAGGGTACGTTTTATAGCTGTACGAAGATTGAACTTATCCAGAGTTCTTTGTAAAGAGGGTCATGTATGTGTTGCATATGACCCGGGGATCGAACCTGGGACACCTTGCATAACCGACGCTTTAAAGTGAGACCCACTAACCACTGCGCCACCGAGACAGGTGTGACATTACAGCTGCTCTAACGGGATTTCGTCCTGATTTGCAAACGAATGAATTGAGCATCATGAACCCAATTCTCGGGACATGCTATAGATATCGAATTCGACATTTGTATGGACGAATGTATGAAAATCTGTTATTCGACTTCAATGTCGAGTGCACGATAATTGGGCTCCTGGTGGGTATGGCGTTTATCCATACGTAAATAATAAACTTGCGTTTTCTATTAATATTACGTCGTAAAACATTTATGTTGAACCAAAGGAATTTTCACAAGTTGAGTGACAGAATAAAAGATGGATGACAGGAGAGTAGTGCGGTGCTATCCAACAGTCTCGCCCAAGTTCACAATTAGACCACAAAAATGGGAAAGCAATTTTACTTATTGAGTTCCTTACAAGGCAGGGCCAGACCAATAGGTATTTTTTTATTTGACACACATTAGCCCATGAATATACAACCACTGAGATTTTCCACTCATATCAATCAATCTGCTCGTGTCGAAGTAAATATGATTCGATATTTTTTTCACTCAAATATATTTTCTCTCACAGTACTCTTTCTTATAGTGACTCATTGAGTAAAATCTCAAATCGAGTTATGTCCCGTCACTACTACCTCCTTCGGTTCATTACTGAGAAATTTGGTTCATTACGTTTCGGCTTATTGTTAACCATTCAGCACTTAGGTACAATAGGCCAGTATAATTCCCTTAGCTTGACGAGTTACGAGGAAACTGTAAGTTGATTCAGGGTTTACAAGCGAAACTTTATTATCAAGTTGGAGATAAACAATTTATTTTATCAACAAATATATACAAATACAATTTACGCGTACACAGGTGATTTAGTTTAAGTATGTTTTATGTACTTAACTTACATCTGATTAATCAAAAAATCTTTATCTTAATCTTAGCGTGGTGTGCGTCCAGAGCCTTAGAGCAAGACCATGCTTGAAGATTTGTGAAGCTGATAATTTCAGTAACTGCCATCTCACTTCCACAACTCTTATACAGGGGAACCATACCAACTAGATCATGTTCACATAGTTGTGGGTATCCACATTTTGAGAAACTATCCAAAACATGCAGGTTACCTCACAATGTTTACCTAGTTGCCTAGGTAGTAGGTATTGTAAGGATTGAAACCAACACAAATTCCTTACTTGTTTTTATTTTGACTTTCGTAACCTACAACATATACGATAATATGTTTACACGGACGTGCGGCGGTTCACTCGTTCATTACTTTTCTAATTTTCATTTTACTGTGCCGTGCCGTGCGCGCTCAATTTCTGGATAAAACTCTTAATGCCGTGGCGGTGGCCTACTACAAGTATCCTCTCTATGCCCTCCTGACACTCGTTAGCCCATTCAAAAGCATATATTTTCTTCTAAATGACAGACATTAAACCGACAGCCAGCAACGAAGGAGTTCACCATCGTTACAGAATGCTTTTAAAAGTTACCTATTTGAGACGGTAAAACTATACCCACATCTAAGTTTATTGCTTTCAAAAAGTTTCCCGGGAAACAGACAGCTCAAACGATCAGTTGCAACTATTCCAGAACTATGATAATAACATGTCCTGATATGGCGGCAGTAAGTTGGTGCAGTCGGCGCTGGCGTGCTCGTGGTATTAGATGCAGGGCCATTGAAACGGGGCAATATTAGAACTTTGCTGCACTTAGTTTGTACATAACTGTAAGGCTGAGGTTCCATAGCTGTGGAGAATTCAAAGCTAAAGGTGCATACTCGTATGAATGCGTGTATTCAGATAGACATACATTCTGAATTGCTCAGTAACAAAAATACAGGTCAGGTACACCAACAGACTTCACAATAAGGCAATCTTGTCGCTTGTAGCGATTACTTCCAGACAACCTTAATAAAGATGAAAGAAACAGCGTACCTGATAAAAAGTTCTTAAGATTTTCACGTTGCTTTATAGCTATTGGGAATCAACTCGATGTACATTTTGAAGCATATACGAGAACATGATTATGAACTTACAAAGCTTGACGTTTCGGCTGCGTAACAGCAGCCGCGGTCTCAAGCGGACTGTGGTCGTGCATGGTGAATGGGACCCGGCGTTGAACCGCCCGCCTCACCGCCCTCTGGATACCCTCACAGTTTTACTTGTAAAATCACCACTGTATCCAGTGGTGGTGAACAGTTGTATCTAAGTGAGAGTGAAGCTGCTCCGGCACACTTCACTAACAGTATCGGTGTTCTTTCGCGTTTCTAAAGGCCTAGCACGGGGCTTGCATTTGTTAATCACTGGATTCCATATACAGGCGGCGTTAAGTCGCTCAAGCTCAAAGAAGTGCATTAGAGTCATGTTCGGACTTAAAACCATTGAGCCAACCTTCAAAACTTCTTACGTTCCCGAGTTTGTGTTCGACTTATGCACACCCACCTGCTGGGGGCTCCGGTAGTGTTAGGCTCTTCCCTGGGAGAATACCAGGGGCCTACCAACTAAAACACCAGGGGCTTTTCCTTCCGTGCTCTGGAAGTCCGAATGGGGCATAGGCTCGTAGCTCAAAGCCACAGCAGGAGGAGGCACGGCAGCCTCGTCCAGACGTCCGGGGCTTAAAACCCCCGGGCAGCTCCCAATGCCCTCGGCAAAAACCCTTCCAGGCGGTGCCCACACCGCTGGTTTGCGTTCTTGCAGGACCCCATCGCAGCCCCGCACCCTGTTGGTTGCAGGGCAAGGAGAGGAAGGAGAACACCAGTTCCGCTGGATTGCGGAAGCAGTCGACGGGACGGGAAAAGCAGGGGTTGCAGGTCGTCGCCAAATTCCACTGGCTAGTGGGATACGATTCGACCCGTGCGTTGACACAACGCCGGTGTGTCCTCCGGGCGGCCGCCGTGATAGGAAGGGATGGCCCTTGAAGTGGCAGCACCCCTTTACTTCTCTTTCTCGACGGTCACAAAAGCCCCGAAAGGCTCTCAACTCCCAGGTGTGCCCAGGCATACCAGGACCCCTCGGTAGTAATTCCAAAGAGAGCGAAAATACTACCGCGGGGCCGCACGAGGAGGTCGCCGCACCGTAGTCCCCGTGTTTGCACATTCTTGAATGCTGTATGTTTGTGAACTGTAACTCAATCGCTGAACCTGTGTGGAGTCTACTAGAAAGCCTTATATTAGAACTCGAAACTGTACAACTACCATGGTGATAAAAAGTGTAGTTAATTGCCAGAAATTTTACAAAAGCTGGACAAAATGTAACTTAAAATGTAGTGACTAATATACCTATTGACAAATGTTATTATTATTTAAATGATATCTTTATGACAAAACCAGAGCCTTTGACCACTGATGTGTATAATTAAATTCACATATTAATTTAATCAATGAATTCATATCTTATAATTTTAATTACATATTTTATTAATTTACTTTATGTGTGTAACTGTCATCGTCATTCTTATTCCGAACTGGTGAAACATAGTGTTAATAATATTATAGGATGACATCATTGTATACCCATGTTCACGAATAAATGATTGATTGATTGATCGATCGAAAAAAGCATTGGCAACTCAGTGAATTGGAACATAAGTGTTCTAAAAGTGCGGTCCATACACATAATGCTGACTTTAATATTTCGATCATACAATAAAGTAAGGCTGATATAGATAGACGATATATTTATTTGCATAGAACGACACTCGTGTATATGTATATTCTTAAGTAAAGAATGCATTTAAATATTTTCGACAGTTTTCGGGTGGGACTCAAACCCACGATGTTTTGCAAACTTGTCAACTGCTTTACCGACTGAGCTACTGGAGACCTTTATTCTCCCGGAGTATGTAACCTTCCTTATCGACCCAAGATATAGTTGCAACTCTACTCGGCATGAGGCTGTTCGTACTCGTAATTGTCTGACAGCCATAGCACAAGTAGGCCAGCTGTGAACTCTTCAAAGCGTCCTTAGCATATTGTCTTTGCAAACTTCAAACTGTTACATAATTTTCACTCCTGAAACACGTGAGAGGTGTAGAACAGGCAATTTGAGTTTTCAATTTATTGTGGAGGTGGTGCCTAGCAGCAGCAGTAAATTTAGGCGAGTAATTTATTTATATTTTGAATTTTAACTATTAACTTCGATCACTTTGAAAATGCGCAATGTTACTAGTCTAAAATAGTACAACACATTTAATTTTTTAAGACCTGTATATATTACTAGCGTATAATTATCTAGTGTGACAAAAGTCTTAAAAGTCTAGCGCAGTAGCTAATTCTATGTTAGAGGTTGTTGTTGGTTTATATTTTGATAATATAAAAAATTGTAGCCTTGCACTGAGACTGTCAGGGTAACACTTCGCTATTTTGTCAGGGTTACCACTGTCTCATCATTTTGTTTACGCACTCAGCAGTCCACAGCCGGACATGAGACTTAGCACCCAAACACTAATTAAACACACGTCTTCATCAATTGCGCTATCGGGCCAGCCTAGTTCTTCAGTTCAGTAGATTTGAATGGAATGTATAAGAAAATAACTTTTTTTTCCAATTATGGTTTTGTCCCGCTTTTGGAAAATCCGAATTATTGTAAATTACGTACCTATAAAATAAAATCATACGGTAGATACTCATGCGTCACACACATGTACTTAAAATAGAGTCCACGCCACGAAAGAAGTCCCGTGACAATAAATGCACTGTAGTCAATATCAACATTCGAATTTGAGTTCTATGCTCATAGACACAAGAAATCTATAATTTTAGTGACTTGTTTTGCCGCGAGACTTCTTCACCAGCGCGGACTCTATATCGTGTTCTCTTTGCATTGACAGCGATCCACGTTAATTATTGGCTACTTGTCAACTCGCTGTTCAGCGCGCACCAGCGACGCCAATTGGTTTATTATAAACCAGATCTATTTATAACACCGACATTGATAGCTCTAGTCTTTCGGCAAACTTTTATACTACATAGTTTATAATAGTCTATTTTAGTACTCGAAAAATGATTCATACCAAAAGTGGCAGGGTTTGACAGTCTAAACCAAATTATATTAGTGCAAAAGCAGACCAAAAAGTTGGCTATAATTATTATATATTCTTGCAGAGACAGCTGGAGCTCCGGAATCATAAAAAATAGATCCGATTTAGTAAATCATAAATAACAATTTAAAACAATTGGCGTTGCTACGCACTACTACTACTAATCTTACCTTATCTACCTACTATTTCCTGCATACAATTTAGTTTGTAACATTGAGTTATAACCTGGACGTTTGGGATAAGTTTCCGAAACGTGTCCTTGTCCATGATTAAGTTGATCTGGTGCCCCTGTCCAGGGGTAGCGAAAGTCAGACGGCAGTCACTTTATTGTAATTGACAAGTATCACCAGATTCCGTATCATGGTCCAAACGTTCCCCGGGCTCCGAAGTAATGGATTTGATGATGATGATTTTATTGGACGAAACCACTAAAAACCACAGACAGGTTATCTATGCTAATAAAAAGCATATTCAAGATATAATATCCACTAGTGTTGCTTATAGATTACGGGGCTGCCACAATAGATCATCTACTGGTCGCAGTGGCTATGAGACGCAGGGCTCACCCCATTTCTAACAAATAATAAATAAAAATAAAAGTTGCTTATAGATAGTCCACTATCGATAATCTATCGATAGACTATCGATTTTGATTCATTCTGTTAGGAAACACAACACTTTCGATAGTATCGGGAAATAAACAGTCGATTGTATCGATAGCATTGGCGTTATCAATAGTATTGATCAAATTTTATTATCGATAGTTTTCACAAATAGCAATACTATCGATAGTACTATGAAAAGCCTGAATGATTTTTGAGGTTTACTATCGATAGGGAAACTATCGATAGTTCCCCAACAGTAATATCCACCTGGAAATAATGTTATGGAATAACAGATTTTTTTGCTTAAATTGTTGATATAGCGTGCTAATTGGACTTTATTCACACTAAATAGTATGAGGTTTATGGGTTGTAAACTAATAAAAAATAACGGTATATAGAATATTTGTAATACCTATGTTGTGTGACATCCGTAACACAAATGCTTCAGCCAAGAATCAGATCACTGTACGTGATGTTGTATGAATTTCTTAATTATTTATTATAGTCGAATTTATCTCTAGGTATAAATAGTAAAGATAGGAGGACTGCTGCTGGCAGTGACTGATTGATATCAGTCACAGGTTGTTGGTTTAGTGATTGATTGATTTAAATTTATCTATTAAGGTTAAATTGGGACTAAGACAATGTATGTGAAGTTGTCCGTCAGAAATTGTGAAGTGAAATTAAAGGAGATTATGTACAATCATCAAAACTTATTTTATTTTAATTGCGCTTTTTAAACATATGAAATTAAATATCGATAAAGTACACGATCGAATCGATCGATCACTTACAATATCTTTCAATTGGCATAAAAGTTTAAAAACTAAAACCCGAAAACCAAAAAAACACACTCTAAAAAGTACCAAACAAAAGAACTGTATCTGCTGAAATTATTATGCCGTATTGCCATGGTCGTATGCCACATTGTTTTTATTTTATTATTATAATTTAGTTTTTTTGGCAGTCGGGTTTTGGTTTTTTAACTTTATTTTTATTTAACATATTTTTATTATTAGTTATGTAAATAAAATTACATATTTGAAATGTGCTAAAAAGTTGTTGTTTTCGAATGGGCTAACTTTCAATGGGCCAAGCTGTTAAACGTTGAGTGATTTTAGTAACAACTCTAAGACAAAATGGACGCCGGCGTTTACCGAACGCCCTCCTAGACGTCCAAACGGCCTAGACAAATTGGACACCGGCGTTTAACGAAGGACACTCCTAGGTGTCCAGTTGGATGGCTAATTAAAACAGATGCCTGCGACAAATACAGGGTGTATGTATATACAGGTTAAACATACTTACTTACTTACTACGCTGGCTCAGCGATCCAAAGTGGGTCTTGGCCTCCGACGTCAAAGTTCGCCATTTTTTGCGGTACTGTGCCAACATATATAACCACCACTTTTTTTTTTGTTGACCCAGGAGAAATGCTTTACGCATACCCATCCGTCTGTAAACGGATGGGTTATGTCGGACTCTCCTCTGGCGACGGCTTCTCCTAACGAGAAGCCGGCCAGAGGCATACCGACTAAAACTCCTGGGACTCTCCCTCATCTGTCCATGGGTGGGCGAGTGACATGGGGCCAAAGTTCGGAGCCTTTCACCACGTCACCCCTCGGACAGGGACGCCCGCCTACACGGCGGGCCCGGCGCTTCAACTCCCAGTGTAGGGGGGAGGAATGGGGACAGCCGTGCAATGCCGGTGGTGGGGTTACAGCCCCACGCACCAGCGGACCTGCTCCTCGCAGGGGAAGGAGACGCAAGTATTGGCGTCGTCTCCTCCCTCTACGTGCCTTGCGGATCGCGGGGGCGAGAGGGTCAGCCTCTCGCTCGCGCTCCGCCGCTTCCTTCGCCTCCATCACATGCTCACAATATGCGGCAAAGGCCTTCCAGGCATCCTTACTCGCTAATATAGCTCTCGCTATATTAGAGAGTGAGAGGTCCTGGCCGACCTTTGCCACCAATGCGTGGCGAGCCTGTGCCCACGGCGCACACACCGCCAAGGTGTGCTGCGCCGTGTCCACAGGGTCGCCGCATGTGTGGCACGAAGGCGTCTCCTCCCTGCCGATTTTGTGCAGGTAATAACCATATAACCACCACTTATACTAACCATTCTGAACAACATTTACTCTATGACTTCTGGAAATTTGGAACAAAATTAACTTCTCATACGAGTCACGCGATTTGTTTAAATGTTCGACGAATTCCCAAAAGTCAAAGACAAAATGTTGTTCAACATGGTTAGTAGTATAATAAAACCTTAGGGACCCGTGGTTACTTATATTATAATGAAACTGATTAACTTAAATATTCAATTTCAGTTACTTGTTACTATAATAACCAAATGATAAAATGAACGCCCTCTTTATTTAACAGTTGGGTGCAATAAGGGTGGACAATATTAGTAAAAATAATCTATGCTCACATACCTATTTATAGTCGTTTTCAGAATAAAACAATACTTGAATCTATTAGTCAACTCATTAAACATAAAAAAATACATACAGTCGACCATAGAACCTTTTTAATTGAGTTGGTTAAAAATCATAATGCATATTAGAGCCACATTTTGTATAGTAAAAAGATAAAACACATTTAAGGGCTTTATTCATAAACGTTCATTAAACCTTAGCTTGTTAGGTAAAACAGTGTTATAGAGCATTTTTGACGTTTGAAACAAAAAAAATCAAAAACAAAAAAAAATCTGTTTAACACACATTTATGAATAAGACCTTAAACCTTCATAGATTTTCTCAAAATGTAAGTTTTTGAGATATGCCCTTGTTGTAGGTACCCAATACCTCAATTGCTGTGTAACGTAGCCGAGAGACTTTTTGGAAACGAACTCGCTTGGCGAAGCAGTAAATGTGTATAAGAAACCGAAGGTAACACCAACATTGTGTCCACCGAAGAATAAGCGCGATGATGAGGGCATCATTAAAGTGGAGAAGAAGAAGCCCGCCAGCCGTGACTACCAAGGCGCTGCACCGATAGGAACGGGAAGCTCGCTAAGCCAGAGACTCGCACTACGCAGCTGTACGTGTCTCGCCTACACTGGTCTATGAAGGTTGAGGGAGTCGTAGATTACGTGCGAAAGAAGTCCAACTGGACGTTTGAACGGTTAGAATCTTGCCACAAAGTGAACTTCAACTCATTTGTGGTGAGAGTACCAACCGACTCCCTGGCGACCCTTATTAAAGACTTCTGGCGGCAGGGAGTCGAGGACGGTTACCAGCTGACTCTAAGCGCAGCTAATATTTATGTAAAAAATGTGTTTTTTTATTATGTATGTATGTTAGACTGTAAGGTATTTTTTACTGTATGGATAAATGAAATATATTTAATTATTTTGTTGCCTGAAATAAATAAATTATATTATTATCTTATATATGTATATATTAACGACAACGTAGTAACATATTATGTAACTTAAATACCCGTTTAGCGCAGTAGTTTGAGCGCCGGCTGAGACGCAAGCGCCAACATAAATGTTTGTTGATGATATTTGTGTTGGGTCTGGGTGTTTGTGGTACCTTTGTAGGACTAGGACACTAGTTTCCATAATACAAGAGAAAACCTTAGTTTGGGATCAGGACAATGTATTGTGATGTTGTCTCAATTAATTATTCATATACTTAATAATAATAATCTTTGTGTTAATTAATTATAGACCACATTTTAGTGCGAAAAAATGTTCAATTCCTTCGGAAAAACATCAGTCATCCCACGCGGGCACTGGGGACACTGCGGACGGGAAGTTATTAGAATAAAAGCCAACGTACCATATTATCCATTAATAAATCCTTATGGATCCATCCAAACTGGTAGGCGTTATCCAAACAAAGTACACTAAAACATTTCACGGTACTTACAAAAGTTCGCCCTTCTCCACACACGAAACAACCGCTATGTTATCAAGTCTAAACGCCGAAGTAGAATCTTTGGCAGAAGCCCAGTACAGGAACGTTTCGCCGCTGCCACGGTGACCTTGTAAATATAAAATTAAATGGTAAAATACATCTTTTGCTCAACATTTTCAGTATATACAACACCCAGGAGACCATAGACCACATCGTAATAAAGTAATATCCTAAAAGACGCTACAAGGATGACTTCTTTACAATTTGAGACCAGAACTTTTAGATAAATATGATGAATATTATATGAGGGTCCATTCAAGTATTATGTAAGCACTATGGGGGGGCGTGGTGAAGACACCCCGCCAAGCAAAGATGCTTTGCTTATTTTGGATGACATGGGGGGGGGTAGGGGAGTCTAGATGATGATTTCGTCATCGATAATTATTTTCTTTTTAACACAAATGGCAACCCTCATGAATATGCTTTACCGTATTTTCGGGGAATTACCTACAAATAAATGCATACGGTTAGTAGGGTTGCCGAGCTGTGACAAAAAAATCGAAAAATGTTTACATAAGCATGGGGGGGGGGAGGGGTAAGAGCTTTGCTTACTTTTGCTGACAAGGGGGGGGGGGGAAATAACTGTAATAAATCTGTTTACGTAATACTTGAACGTCCCCTAACGATATCTTCTATAATATAATGTATACACCTACTATAATGTAGAATTCTATACGGTTACATAAATAAACGAATAGAAACTGCTGGCCAACACAACAAAATAAAAAGAAAAATCTGAAAAAACGACATTACAAAGTAATAAACAGGATAAAAAAATAACAACAAAAGAATACACGAAAAAGAAAACAAATCCGTGTAAGCTTCTTGTTGTCTTTCGGACAACAAAAAAAAAGGATAAGCTTTCAAGATAAATGTTTATTTCTTATAAATGTATTTTTGAAAAGTTGGGATGGGATAAAAATTACAAAAATCTTCTTATGTAATTTGGCACATTTAACCACAGCATTGAGCTTTGAGAATATAAAAAGCGATTGAGTCGTCTTTCCCGTCACCTTTCTCGCCCCAACCCAATGTATATCACAGCATTGACCATTAAAAGGGGTAACGATACTTGTTACCTTTTTAAATACCGACCAACCGTGAACTTTTAGTGGTGGTGAGGTCTTTAGTAACTTCGTCCCTCCAGCGATATCTCTAACGCCCCACGGGAAAGTTTCGTTAGTCACCACAGATAAGTCCTTGTGGCCGCTTGATTCTCTCCCATTCAAACAACAACAAGCGTAGCTACTGTAATTTTTTATACTGCACCAAAGTGGAGTTTCTTGCTGATTCCCTCGGGAATTGGCCTTAAAACGTTTTGATAACATACAGTCGGAGTCGTTTAACTTTACAGCTCCTTGTAATGGCAGTTCAGCTTTTGCTGACCGGGGAAAAGATTTTTGGATGTCGTTGCTAAGACGATAACAGCTCTGTATTTTTAAAAAGTGTTATCTATATAATTTTCTGTATTTGGTTACAGTTAACACATATTATGTACCTAACTATGCTTAAACTTACTAAACTACGATTTGTACACGATGCGTTTAGGCATGTGTAGTAGAGTTACTAACAGTAATAAACCCAATCTTAGTTGCGTCTGTTAAGCCTAGACACTAACGCTTAAGGAAAAGACCAAGAACCTTGTGGCCAAACGAAATATCTGGAGGAAGATTCTAGTATCTACACAAACACTGAATAGATCCTGGAACTTTTCATCCTGGGAGCTAGAAGACCAGGTGGGCGAGCTTAACATCGTCAGCAAAACAAAACCGTGTTTCGAGTGAATAAATTGAATTGAAAAGCACATCGACTTCGCTGGGTAGGCCACGTCGAGAGAATGGGAGAAAATGGTGCAGTAAAAAGAGCGTACCTGAGTCGGCCAAATCATAGAAGACCAGTTGACCGTCCAAGGTACTGGAGGGACGAGATCGAAAAAGGAATTGCGTGGACATCGGGGGATAACTGGCAGGAGGTGGCGCAGGACTCTTATTATCAAAGGCCAAGGCTCATTTTGCTTCGCTGCGCTAGCCTAGATTGTTAGTTATGTAAGAAGATACGCAAAAATTAATCTACTATTGTCATAACTAGTTGCTTCCAAGCTCGCTTTGAAAGCCGCAGTCCGTTTTCCTCCATCAGTTCACTACCTCCAAAGGAATGTGTGTCTTTGATCGCGAAATTAATAGTCACAGACGGTCGGCTGTAGCTAAAATTGATATCGGACAGTTCCTTGACCTACACGCTAGGCAGTTTATTGTCATATTTCTTTCGCACACATACTGTATAATCTGTCTCTGTCTTATGTGTGCGCAGCCTGTTTATCACGCGATGTAGGCAGCCAGGCGTTCTGTGTCTACATATTTTGTACTTTAGGGGCTATGGACGAAAGTCAAGACTTGAAAATCCTTAACTTACAGCAAGAAGACTCACTCAACAGAACAGCCTGGAGACTCATTATTATTATAAGGAAGCTGAAAAGGCGAGGCGAGGAGGTCTTCCTCCTCGTCTCGAAGAGTGGTGAAGCTATTGTCACACAAAAAATGTCTTCCCTTATGACGTCAAGCCAAGCTTTAGGTCTACTCCTAATGGACAGACATTCATCATCACCAATCTGATTTGTGATCTGGGAAGTACCAGACCTTCAGAATAATTATCTCAACAATTGAACCTTCTGAAACGTGCCAGTTTCTTCGAGATGGGGAACCCTCAATGCCGAACGAAGCTTGAAATACGCGCAAAGCTTTGAAAAATCCAAAGTCGCTCACAGAATTTATCTACAGAAGAAGAATATTTCTAGGATTTGTGTATTACTTTACTTCATACTTTCAGAAGAGACGATTGACGTCGGTACATTTTAATTGCCAGACTCCTTCAAATCTGGATATTAAAATATTCGCCGTTTCAATCTCAATAGCGGCCCTATTCGCCTCATTATAATGGATTTCTATTTCAAACGAAATTATTCCTTAACAACTCTAAAGTTAAGTTGAGATTACGTTGGAGTGTGATAGGTAATATCACAATGAGAAGCAAATTATGAGAGCGCGGTGTAGCAAATTATTTTTTTCAATTACGAGTTTGGCTTCAGTCATTATTGCCTTCAACGCCAAATATCTAACAAAAAATATAATTTGGTTTTTACCGCAGAAATAACGACTAATTTGTAATATCGAATAACTTTTTAGTCGCATGTGTGACATGCTCCTCCAATTAAAATATACATTATTTTTGTTACTATGAAAGGAATCCACTTTTTCTTCTGCCTTGCCTTTTCCTCTCATTCGGGATCGGCTCTTCTCGTCTTTAGGTGCCAGGATAGTCCATCCTGGGTGGTCTGTCCTACTACATATTACTAAATTCATCCAACGACATGATTGGATTCATTGAAGAAATTATTGACAACTCAATCATCGTTTATGAGGTAACAGTGGGAGAGCCACGTTTCGGCATGAATGGGCCAGCTCGACCGGAGTAATTCCACGTCTTCACAGAAAACTGGCGTGAAGCAGTGCATGCGCTATGTTTCGCTGCGTGAGTGAGGGTACCGTAGGCCCAATCCAGGGGAAGGAGGGTTAAAAGGTAAGCAGCGCACTTGTGACACCACTGGTGTTGCAGGTGTCCATGGGCGGCGGTAATCGCTTACCATCAGGTGACCGACGGATCACCTAATGCCACCTATATCATAAAAAAAGAATCTCATAATGTCGACATCGGACCTAAAATCACTTGATTATCTATTGACTGCTGTCTGGGCAATACAAAGATATGGTAGCATTAAAATGCAATAGCTCCAACGTATTCTGATTTGTTTTTCTACTTCTTCCAATAGCAGGACTATTGGACTGGCGACATCTTTTGGCTATACATGCTCCATAATCTAATATCATATTTTAGAGTAGCTTGTTTTTTGAACAGGTCTTTATTTGTTAGGTCTTTTTTCTTTAGCCCCACGCAAGCTTCCAAAAACTTTATGATCATACATATATGAGATACATAGTATTAAAAAGAATGGATTAGATCTAAAATAATGACCCAAAGTTTAGATCCCATTCTCGCATTCCATAGGTGATTGTGGTCAAGTTTAGTGTTACCTAATTTTACATAAAAAAATACATTCCATCAAACAATAAGGCCAGGTAAGTACATTTTCATTTACTTCAGTTTTTAAGTAAAAAACACTACTATACGGTAAAAAAGTAGTGTATACACTAAATGTGAAACATAGAATTTTAAAGAAGACCTAAAGATATCTCCCAATGTTCATCTTGTCCAGGTCGCAACAGAATAAATTGTAATGGAGTGCATTATCGCATCCGCGCACCAAAACATTACTGTTAGTGCTTCTCTGCAGCTAGCTGGAGTGTTCCGATAGACCGGGAGTCGGGTGAGGGTTTTACTCGTACTTGCATGAGATAATAAAAAACCGGCTATGTGCGAGTCGGACTCACATTGTACCACTTTGGGAGCGTCTCATGTGCAAAGCATTAAGTTTAGATTTTTTTTTATTAAAAACCTCAACATCGTTTTTATAGACCTATCCATAGATAAGTACCCCACACGTATGTGTTTGATGAAGAAAAAAAATTTAGTTTTTGTTCTAACTATAGGGACCCACCAAAATTTTTTTTTCCTATTTTTGTGTAAAATTCGTAATGCGTTCAACAAAATACATCTATTTACCAAGTTTAAATAGTATAGTTCTTATAAGTTTTGGAAAAAATTGACAGTGACATACGGACGGCCGGACAGACAAACAGAATGATTAATCTATAAGGGTTCCGTTTTTTTGCCATTGGGTACGGATCCCTAAAATAGCAAAAGTAACATTTTGAATACATATGGTTAGTACACAAACCAACTAAAAGAGTGATAAGTATAAATCTAACCCATACCCACGTATGGGTATAGAGGACAGTCGAAAAAGCCGATGGATGGATATGGATTGCGTGAAGAATTATAATTTAAAGAATAGTCGATAAATCGATGATGACTAATAGGAGCGAATTAAAGAAGACATAGTTACTGCGCCAAGCTCAAAGTCTGTTTGTGTAGGAGGTTGATTTATGTCGAGATTTGTGAAAATACTAGTTGTGTAAGAAAATTTGAAGGCCAAAGATCCAGTTCAGGTCATCTTTGCGCTAGACCGATCAAGTCAAAATAGCACTCCTCGAATGGACAAGGCAGTAGTGCGAGAGAAATGGCGAAAGGCCTTATGGCCTGTGTGTTTATACCCAATGATCTCATGATCACGGCTATTCTACCAAGAGCATAACGACATAGAAAAATAATAATGGCTTATGTCCTAGAGATATATTTTTAAGCGAAATTTCAAAGATGTTCAACTTTCAACCTTGTTTTGTCCAGCTTTCACCGAAGTAAATTATAGGTAATGGAGTGCATTATCGTATCTCCGTACCTGAACATTATTCTTAGTGTTTCCTTGCAACGGGAGGATTTCGATAGACCAGCAGTCAGACGAAGTTTTTATAATGTTTGTGTTATTTGTTAATTTTTACTAACTAGATGGTGTCAAATATTTCATTTTCAGTATTTTTCTTCATAAACATTTTTGGACAAGACATGCCCTAAGACTGTCGGTGGTATTATACACTATAGAAGACCTAAGGTTTCTCAGCAAAATTATAACTTTATTAATGCCTGAATCCGTTTTTGTAATAAAATGTCAATATAAATCTTTGGATTATTTTGATTCAATACAAGAAAAGTATAGAAAAAACTTGAATTCAGTATAAAGGTGCAAACTAAAGTATTTTATTGTTTTGTTTTTTATTTTCTCTTCCCAACAAATAAACACTAAAATAGTAAAGTGTTTTCGTGTAAGGAACTGTTATTGTAGGTGACTGATGCCTAAGTGAGTATCAAGTGAGTAAATCACTAATGTGCAAATAATAATAACGATACATATACCTACTCGTTATAATGTGTAATTTCACATTGAAAATTATAAATTCCAAGTTTTAAGAAGTGCCTGATTTATTTATTTTTTTCTTCCTGACAGCAAACGATACTAGTTATATTTTTAATATTACGTTTTGTAAGTATTTTTGCCTGCCAGCTCCCTCGCAAGCGCAGCGGCGCCTAATGTGCACATAACAGTAACGCGTTAGTGCCGACTCTTAATGCGCTATTATATTTTATGCCTAATTCAAACTCCGCTCCCGTCTTTAGGATTAGCTGCAGCTTATTCAATTGCCTTCGTATTGCAATTAGTGTGTAATTAATCGTTAGAGCAGGTGTCTTGGAGTAGAGACCGTGGTTTGGCAAGCGTAGGATGACCTGCAACTCATTGGACCCTTAGGAAGATTGGGCAGTAACTGAATGATGTGAGCCTGCAATAGCTTATGGTATAGGAAGTACGAAGAAGGCTTATGTTCAGCAGGAGATCTTTTTTATTTATTTTTTATCATGTCGATGGCGATAAATTATATTTTCCAAGCCCAATCACTTCGCCACACGACTGCACTATCGCGGGCGGTCGCCTGCCTCCTGCAGGCGGTGCCTCGTCATACGAGCAGCTGTCCGGGCACAGAGGGTAACCAGCAGAAGATGGACACATGTGTAGTGTAGGTAATCTGAAAACTATTTTTATCGTTTCAATGTTCAGGTTCCAGAGGGTTAGATGCGAACGGTTCTGAGGTCCACTATAATCGAAGCGTTTTCGAGAAGCTGACGATATATGAAGGCGTGGACATGTCGCAGCCATCTGGTTAAATTAGCCATCCGATCAGATGCCTAGGGCGTTCATAAAACGCCGGCATTCAATCAAATATCTGAAGAACAACTATCCATGTAGCAACGTTTAACCAGATGACTGAACGTTTTTGCCACCATAATCCAATTACATGCACTAGGCCTATAGTTGTATGAACTAAAATCACTCGACTCAAACTTATTGTAAAAACTTGCGGACGCGACGTACTAGTTATTCGCACTTCGCGTTTATAGACTATTTTGACAATTACACTTAAATTTTGCTTATAATTGCTTACAAAAACGAGATAATCGCACCATAATATTCACAGTTGTTTGCGCTGCAGACGCCATATTTGATTTGATGATTACTAGCGCTGCAGTGGAGAAAAGCGTAATACATTTGAATCACTTGGCTTGGAATTTAGATCAGTCAAAAACTGCTTACCTTTGAGTTCTTAATTTGAAGATTATGACATGAGTGTAGATATCTTGGTCATATCGTAAATTAGCTCACTTCGTGAAATGCATGACGGTTTCATGACATGGTCGCATTTCATGATGCGGGTTAAATTAATTTGATCAGATTATTAATCGCTAACGTTTCACAACTTTGTGATCAGTTCGCTTTTATCTGCTCTCAGAGCTTCTGCATTCAGAACACAGGTCTTTCGACATCACAACATTGGTTGTACACTGGTACTATACTAACAACATATCAAAAAATCTGAAAATTGCAAATTATTGCAAGCAAACGTTAATGGCCTATAATTGTTATGTGGGAGCACCTTAAAATTGACAGCTTTTAATCAAGTTGATTGATTGAAGTTGATGCCTTGGGGTTGAATCAAGGAATTTATAATCGAAATTAAAAAATGAGCTAGCCTCAGGCATCCTCCAACCGCTTTCCCATTTTTAGAAACGATAAAAATTGCCTCCTTCAAATTGCACCACCTACAACACCCAAAATCAATTTAATAAACGAAGATATCCCGTTTCTATTTTGGATGGAATGTTTAAAAAATGCAATTATGAAAAATTCCGCGCCTTTTTAGGGCTCGAACGGGTTGCGTTATCGCTTTCATCTCTGCCGATTTCGTATTCAATACTACCCTGTTCACCCCTTGATATGTTTGTACGCTGCGACACGACAGAGATCTGATTTCGGATCAATTATTGTGTAATTTTAGAACTACTCACTTAGTGGAACACAATTTTAAAATACTCGAAACATGGAGGTACGCGGTGATGGCTTTAAAAATAATCTCTTACCAGCCTAAAGTATCTCAAATTAGAATACTTCATAAACGACTCGAAATTCTTTTTTAACCTAATACAGGCTTCAGCGCTATGTTTTTCTACAAAGACAAGGCAGTGCCTATTCAGATAATCACACGTAAGTCGGTTATTAATTTATCTAGCTACTACCAGAACTAGAACATAACATGTATTATATAAGTATGAAATGAATATAGCCGGGGCAACTCCAAGCATACCCAGTTCCAAGACCGTGAATCTAACCCAAGGCCTTCCACACTTGGGTGCAACACCATAGCCGTTGCGTCCATATATATCGTCAAAATAAATGTATGAAATATGATATGACATGTTTCAGGAGCAATAGATAAAGAAATTGAGTGTAGCATAATAACGTACAATCCATATCTACATCAGAAACTCACTTCGGTGGCTCAGCGCAATATTTAACTTCCGATACGATAAAAGTCGTACAGTCTTTTTTAGCAGAAATCGATCACAATACAAATATCGCCCACACAAAACGTCAGAGGCATTTAAAATGTCCCCAAGTAGGAGGTACACATAAGTATGTAAAGTGCCTACGTAACTCGAGTCTGTTCTACATGCGCCCCATGCCCCCAGGGAGCCCTGAGTCGGTTATTTCTTGCATTCTGTACAAAATTCACAGTTACGAAATTGAATTTTTCGAATTCTACGTCTTAAGGCACCGCGGCCAAAGTACCAAGACCTCCCTACCCCTCCCACAGCTCGTAATTTTAACACTTTAGGACGGTAAAGTATGCGGTATTGGCGGCCAATTTACACTGGTGGGTTACCGTTTTGTTCTAAATTGAGGTAGGAAGGTGCCTAAAGCGAACCTATGTTTATTTTGGTGAAGATAGTGAATTTTGTCGAAATGTATTTTTAGCGGCTGCGCCAGATGAGGGCGATAATAGCTTTAGTTCTTGAAAGGGGTAATGATTTTCTGTTATTGAAGTTTTAGTTGGTTTTGTAATAGCAAGCTGTTAACAAAAGTTGTTAAGTACGTTTTTGTGTAAAGAACATTTTCAGGATGTGTTTTTACAAGAGAAATCAGGTTAAGTACAATTCAATTCAATTCAATTCAATTCAAATAATTCTTTATTTGCATAGGCTTGTACACAGCACTTACAAATCGTCATACATTTGAATGACTTAAAACTATTTATAAGTACTTATGTATAATTTACATGTTAATACATATATATGTTGATACATAAAATATACTAAAGAAATAAATAAACATAATGCGATTCTACCACCGGCTCGGAAAGTTGTTTCTGGTCGAGAAGATCCGGCAAGAGACTCGCCAGTTACTCATTTTAATCGCCAACTTTTTTACAATGGTTTATTATCCTCATACCAAGTCATACAGTCTAATGCAACACAAAATAGAATAAAGCAAATTAAAAGATAAATATGAGGTAAACCGAAGCGGACCAGTCCCCAAAGGTGGCACCTGTTCACAAGTATGACGTATGTGTCAGCCATCATTTCACTCAACCATATTAGAGGGTATGTAATGACCCGCCACATAACGCCACCACCTCAGAGACATTTGAGTGAGCATGACTACTTAGATTCCCCTCATAGGTCACAAAGAGTAGTAGTTACTAAATCCAATACTAATAAACTGAAGGACGAGGTGTACAATAGTAGGTGGTTAGCATCTTGTCAATTATTGAATAATCAATATAAATCAATTTTATACAGTAATAAATGCTGCTGAGCCTAATTTATTAAAATTCAGTAATTATATAATATTAATAATTTCTGTTAATATATATGAAAATGCTACAAGTGTGCAGGCATGGAGGTCATTATGTCCATGAATCCTTATCATTTAAGTAGTCTACAATTTTATAGTATCCTTTACTCATTAAACAGGCTTTCACGTGAGATTTAAATTTATGCGTTGGTAACTCAATAACATTTTGTGGCAACTTATTGTACATTTTAATACTTTGACCAACAAATGAATTATAAATTTTTTAGAGTTTCAGATTTGGAATCGCGAGCTTGTGTTTATTTCTAGTGTTAAAACCATGACAATCAGATTTTGTCGAAAAAATATCCATGTTCTTTCGCACGTACAAAATACAGTCTAAAATGTATTGAGAAACCACGGTTAAGATGTTAATGCTCTTAAATAATTCTTTTAGCGAATCGCGAGGTCTAAGGTTGTATATGGAGCGGATGGCCCTCTTCTGCAATACAAATATAGTCTGCATATCAGCAGCAGACCCCCACAACAAGAGACCATAAGACATTACACTATGAAAGTAACTAAAATAAACCAATCTCGCGGTTTCAATATCGGTCAGATGTCTAATCTTCTTAACCGCATACGCGGCGGAACTAAGTCTTCCCGCCAAGGCTGCGACGTGGGGACCCCAATGCAATTTGGCATCCATGGTAATGCCAAGGAAAACTGTTGAATTAATGACTTCAATACGTTCATTATTCATTGTGATGTTAGTATTGACCTGTCTTACATTGGGCATTGTGAATTTCACACATTTAGTTTTCTTAGCATTAAGAAGTAAGTTGTTAGTGGTAAACCAATGGAGAACTTGTGACAGAGTGTCATTTACATCGTCAAACGTACTTTTTCGTCGGTCAACATTAAAGATCAACGAAGTGTCATCAGCAAATAGCACTACCTACCTCACAAAGGTCTTGTGTAAAGTAAGGAAGGTCATTTATATATATCAGGAAAAGCAGAGGCCCCAATATCGATCCTTGGGGCACTCCCATCAATAGAGGCGTGCCTGAAGAATATGTCCCACTAATGTTTACTTTCTGAATTCTATCAGACAAGTAAGAATTTATCAAACTTAATGAAATCTTGGATACACCATGATGAGCTAATTTTAACAACAATGTTTGGTGCGACACGCAATCAAATACTTTCGATAGGTCACAAAATACTCCAACAGCATCCTGCTTGTTTTCCCATGCATAAAAAATATGCTTGATAAGTGCAACTCCTGCATCAGTTGTTGACTTACCTTTAGTGAACCCAAATTGTTTTTTATGAAGCAGGTCGTTAACTTTAAAATGAGACAGCAACTGAACGAATATGACTTTTTCAAAAATCTTACTCAGTGCTGGTAATATAGAAAAAGGCCTAAAGTTAGAAGGATTACTTTTATCACCTGATTTGAATAACGGTATGATTTTGCTATACTTCATTAAGTTAGGAAATTGGCCTTCGTCACATCTGTTGAATATCATTGCCAAATGGGGTGCGATATGGAGTACTATATTTTTTAAAATGTCTACGGATATTCCCCAAAGATCTTCAGTTTTTTTTATATTTAGATCTTTAAAAGTTTTTACTATTATCTCAGGTGTTACATGGGTAAATCTGAAAGGTGTTTTACATTCGTCAACTTTTGCCTTTAGCAAGGAGACAGCAAGAAGATACACATTTAGCACTTAGCATTAACTTAACTATGTAAGACATGTTGATATATATATATTATTTTTGTAAAAAATATATTAACTATGGTTTTTGTTGTATGAGCTACTAAGCCACGCGCACTAGAACACACTTTCACGCGTGCCACATTTTTTTTTGCGGTAGATAAGATACCCCTCACTCAGCGCAGGACAGCGTTGACACTGCTTCTCGCCGGTTTTGGTGCGGCCGTGGTATCACTAAGGCCGTGCCGGCCCTTTCATGCCGAATGCACGCCCTCCCATGATCTAATTATTGAAGTAACGATTCTGAACGTGTAACCATATTATGATAGTAGCCTGTCAGCCGCAGCAGATAATACAATAACAAAACTAGAACTAGTTTTAAATGATAGTTCGCAGACGAGAAGACGGATCACCCAATGGGAAGCAAGGTGCACGGACACCCGCTTCAACAGTGCCCGTGGGAGAGCCACGCTTCGGCATAAATGGGCCGGCTCGATCTGAGTGATATCACGGCCTCACAGAACACCGGCGTGAAGCCGGTGGTACCGGAGGCCCAATCCTGGGGAAAGGGGGTTTAAAGATTGGCAGCGTACTTGTGACTCCACTGGTTTCGCGGGTGTCCCATGGGCGGCGGCAATCGCTTACCATCAGGTGATCCATCTGCTCCTGTCTGCCACCTATCACATAAAAAAGTGGAGTCATAAGTTTGCTGCCAACCTTTAAATCGCCCTTTTTCATGGATTGTTCCTAATTTAGAATAACAACGGAAATCGACATGGAATACAATATTTGAAACTTTTGGCAAGTTAAAGGCACGCGAAACGATGTTATTCTGTTTGGTTGAAAAATTCATACATCCAATCGGTCTGTCATATTCACATTCGATGCATTCAATCATACATAATCCAATAGCAGTAAGCAGAACTCATTGATATTCCGATATTGCGTGCTTCACACTAGACCACTGAAGACAGAGGCTCTCAAACTTTTTACTAGGGATGGTCGTTGCAAAGACGAACCGTTATACTTATTGGCGCTTGCTATCCATAACCACAAACAAAGACACAAACTTAGAGACAGAGAACGGTGGCTGCTTAAATCGCATACTAAACAGTCTTAGGCATGAGAGGTACAGATTGCTTTGACTTATCATGATGGGTAAAATAGACGGAGGCGATGCGTTGGAAGAAGGAAAAAGTCGTGGCTGCGTAACAGAAGGGAGTGGCCTGGCATCGCATCTGTGGAACAGCTGTTTCGTCTCGCAATGAACAGAGAGGATTTTGGAAAACTGACGGCCAACCTTCAGAACCGAAGAGGCACTCAAATAAGAAGAAGAAAAAGGCTTACTTACTTTACTTTCTCCGGCGCTACAACCCTTTGTAGGTCTTGGCCTTTTCTACTATGTACTGCCAAGCGCGACGATCCCTGTCTGCCCGTCTCCAGTTCGCAAACAGCTAACCATAAGCTAGAAGGCTACGCGCATATAATAGATCTGTACCTATTAAATTTCGGTTTTTATTTCTAGACACATTAAGTATAACTTCTTTAATATTATTTTGATTTAATACTATATGTTAAGGTTTATACAAATAGAGATCAGATGTTTTCTATTAGTGGTGCAAAAAAAAACATTAAATGACTCTTTTTTTACTTGGCAGCATTGACATTTTATCAATAATAACTTTTTAATTTAAAAAATATTTGTTTCTGAAAAACTATCCTGCACGTTTAGGAACGTGCAGGACGTTGTCTATCAAAGCACAGTTAATTATGTAGCATTAATAGCGAGTGAAGTGATCTCGACGTAGTTTGGTATGGGATAGAGTCAGACTACACGGCACTCAGGGGGGACAGTCACGATAGGATACCTATATTGCCTAGCGCGTAGAGCAATGAACTTTGCAAAATTAATGCAAGTTAGAGCCGGTCTTATGTGTTTAACTATTTTGTGCGTATATTCCATTTCCTGAGGCTTTTCTCCAAACGGGGAAACTGAGTATTTTTAACGCATCTCCCCGGAGCTCATAATAGGTGGAAACTGAGAACAAAATGGATGGGTTGTCCATTCAAAGAGGTTTTGATTTCCATTGTAATTACCAAACTCTCCAAATCCTGAATCATGGTCCAAGCGTACCCCGGGCTCCGGCTTTGGATGCATCCAGTGCCTAATTTATAAGTTCATTGCATAGACTTGAATTTTTCAGTTCATCCATCATCTCTTGTAAATAATGTTCTTTCTTTTCGTTTACTATTAAGCCAAATTTTTGAATACTGTAAATGTATATTTTTTTAATATTTTTATAAACTTTTTATATTGTGTACTAATAAATAAAGTAGTTTCGTCGTTAAAAATGGTCCCATTTTCCCCCGAAATATTTAATTTATCAACTTTGTGCAATTTTGTGTTAATTTGACGACTTTGTGCCTTAACTTTGGAGACCAGTGTCTTGTATAGTTAAACGGTGTTAATCGCACCTTATTCCTTCCTACTCATAAATAAAAAGAATAACAAGTAGGTAATTATTTCCTACCGCATTGTTAATGTTTTGATTCCTTTGACAAAAACGAGTAGATACACTACAATGTATAATATGCGACAATGCATGTATCAAAGTATTTATTAAATTCCTATTACTAACAGTCTGTCAAACAGATCTTTACAATACTTTATAATACAATATAATCTTTACATAATATGTACCTTTTTACGACTCCAAATCCAACCAGTAAATCTTTCTCCTCACGACTGAATTAAAGCATCCACTCTGATACAACGACACCATGTAAGCCCCCGGAATTACACGGACAATTTAAATTATTAGCATTAATAAAATCACTGGCGTCTCAACCGTGAGAGCTGCGTGTGTTCCCGTGTTCGGTGACCAGGATGTGGATCACAGGTCAGGACAGTGACAGTCAGTGTATTTTTTTTTAAGTTATAGGTTGCAGACCAATCTCAGGTCAGTCAGGTCATCTGATGGTAAGCAAATGCAACTGTTATGGACATTAGGCACACAATTCACCAGTAAGGTCACAAGTGTAATGCCAACCTTGTAACTCCTCTCCACTTCGGATTGGGCCTCCGTTACTCTCACTCACTCGGCATCTCACAGGGCAAGTGCTGCTTCAAGCGGGGTCACTTCAGGTCTCAATCCATATATAACTCACACATACCATCTGTCAAAATTGTCAGCTTACCGAACCCTGGACGTCCCAAACAACGCTATGTTTTTTCTTTTAATGAGATAGGTTGCAAACGAGCGTGGTGATCACTCCACTCTAAGTTCGTCTCGGCTCTATCTCCATTTAGTACTAGTAGATACATAGCCGGACCTAGCCCTATTTCAGTTCAGCGTGTCATCCGAGGGTGAATAGCCAAATAACAATACAAGTTGGCGATCATTAATTTTGAAAATGTCTTTATCTCAGTCAAGATGTAAAATTACGATGTACTTAGGCATATTATTTCATTACTGGCGTGTTGATAGTTTTCTTGTAGCAATGAGATGTTTTTTAAAATTTTCTGCTCTAAAAAATACCTAATCGCGGCAAATCGCATGGTTACCCCACTGTACCTCGCGTTTAATAAAACTTGCCATATACGGAGCCATATGTTTGGGGCTAATGTCGAACCACGTGTTTACTTGCGGGGGTAACGGATGGGGCCCACGACACGTAGCGTGACGTCACCGTACTGGAGACAAACAAAACCTGTTTGATGTTCTTCTTTTTCCTTTCTTCGTACAGATTTGTGCAGTAAGAACTATAATAATCTGTTTTATGTACTTATGCTAATTACAAGGACCAAATCTTTGAAAAATCCAATCTTCTTTTTACTTCAGAACTATGTTATATCTTTCTTAGTAACTTTATGACAGATACAACTGTATATTTGAATTATTTTTAAAGTTAAAAATCGGTTGAGTAATCGGGCGCGATTATCGGCGGATATCTTGTAGTTTGATTACATTTTATCCTACGAAGCCAAATAACATAGCAATACCACCCGTACCTCACATTAATAAAACTCGTCTTATACCGAATTTTATGTTTGAGGCTAATGTCAAACCACGTGTTTACCCGCGGGAGTAACGGACGGGCCGCGCCCGGGCAAAATACAGGAGATAGGGAAAGCTTGTTCGATGTCCTTGTTTATTTACTGCGTAACATGTGACGTGGGCAAAATTTTTGGTATGTCGTCAAAGCCATATCTTTATCAGAAGAGGCGCAGATGCGTTGCCATATACCAAATAATCAAAATAGACATAAATACATAAATGCACAAATCGAAACAATTTACAGCCCGCGCGTGCTCCGAGGCATCAGGAGTTGAAGAAAATGAATGAAATAATTCTAAGACGGTACCCGTATCCCATACTTTAAACGTTACTAACCCAGATTATTGTCGACCATCACGTGATACAATTGGTGCTATCGCGTGTGAAAAATCCGCTAGATACTGTTGGACTTAGGTCCGACATCAACAGTTTTGGTTGTTTAGTTTGTCAAATTGACATTTTTACAGATCACAATTAAAAATAACCAATCACATTGTTATGGACCTCAGTCATATAGTACGCCATCTAGCGGATTTTCCCCCGTTGTATTATTTATAACAAATACATGATACTGTCATAGAATTTTCGCAGCCGCCGATTCCTCTGAGCTCGCCCACCGACTTTAGATAATTTTGTTTATATTTAGTTTTTGAATTGATCTGAACAGAAGTCGAGTCAGAAACCATCTCCGTTTGAGGGCAACCCTTAATAATTATGGCGTATGAACTGATCAAGGCACTACATAAAAAGTATAGTTAAGCTATGAAACATTACCGAAAATATCATGTTGATTTTATTTGCTGACGTTATATGGATATCAAAACGCGTTGAGCGAAAATAAGCGGCTAATATCTAGTGCATGCGCACTGAATGTACAACTAGAACATGATTGTGCTCTTAAAAGCCTCGGAAACGTACATTACTGCTCGTGGCAAGCATTTTGTGTCCTATTCAACGGAATAGTGGCTGGAACAGCCTATTTATGTTGCTTCTGAGCAACTCGCTTGGAATAAACCTCATTAGTTGCCTTAGAATATGAATTTAGCTGCAGGCAACTCTTAAAGTAAGGTTGTACTTATGGCCTATGGACACCGTGATTTTTGTCATAATATAAAATGTTTAATTAACTACTAACTAACAAATAATTTACACAGTAAAAATTATGTTCTAATAATCTATTGAATTGATGATTCTGGCGTTAGGATTAAAACACTCCGCGTGGGCTGATGCAGTTCAAAGGTTTTAAATTTGTGGGGACTACGGTGCGGCGGCCTCCTCGTGTGGCCCTTTCGGTAGTATTTTTGCTCTGTTTGGAGCTGCTACCGAAAGGGTCCTGGCGTCCCTGGGCAACGGCGGGTAGTAATCGGCATCGCCCATTGCTACTCGACGGCTAACAGCTGCACACACACGGGAGGGCTCCTGGAGTCGTTCTGTCGACCCAGTTGAGCCCCCCCGGGGCCTAGGACCGGCCTCACGGTTTAGGGCGGAAACCCTTCTCCTGTGGCCTTTTTTGTTCTGGGCCCGGGGCCCTGTCCGGCGTCACGCTACGCGTGATAGCGTTTTCGACGTGGGCCCCACTGGGTGGAGAGCCTTCGGGCTCAGCGGCCGTAAGGCCATGTGCTGGAGGTCCGGCGTTGGGTCGTCTAGCCAGGATGGCTCAATGTCGACCGGTGGTGCCAATTTTCTCGGCTCCGCATCCAGCGGAGTTGGGTTTTGCGGCGTTTTCATTCTGAAGCCTGTGGGTTTTATTTCCCCAACCCACTCTGCACTGCAGCCAGCAGTGTATGGGTGGGGAAGGGTACCCGCAGTCCTCCTCCCGGTGGTGTTTGCACTGCAGCCAGCAGTGTGGGCGCCATTCGGGGGGCGGTGTTTGGTGGGCCGTGGGAGAGGCCCTAGGTCCGTTGGACCGGTGTGTGGTAAGAGGCCGTACTGGCGAGCCTCTTTCGCCCTGAGCGGGTTCGCGGTGACAAGGTTCGCCCTATAGCCCGCGTTCCCGCTCTGAGAGTTTCTCCCGGGCGAGGGATGGAAACTGTCGCAGAGAGTTTAGTGGGTATACCCCTAGGAGCACCCCAGGGGAGAGCCCCACACTACCCGGCCGACTCCCAGCGGCCGGGTGTGCATAAGGCGGCGCCGACCATCGGCGCCGACGTCGGTTCCTTCTGAGCCGGCGGCATTCTCTCTGCGTTACCAAAAAAAAAAAAAAAGTTCAAAGGTTTTAAATTTGTTACTTGTGGTTTTTAGTGAACAAAAGTTTATTTGTGCAGTGAAGTGCCGCGAAGTGATCCTTATAATAAGGATCGTTGAATTGTATCGTTTTTAACATTGCTATTGTGTGTCGAGTAAGTTGTCATATGAAAAAATGTTTGGACCTAAAAGAGTCTTAAATAAAACCCGCGATTGTGTTTAGAATGCTATCGGCAAAAACATCGGCGTTTTATTGAGTGACTGTGATTTTTACTGACTTTCACTGTTGACTACTCACTTATTTCAATAAGTTACTTACTAGTGATAGTAACAAGGATGAAGATCAACAATAGTTCTATTAAAAAAATAAATTGGCATTGACTAATGAAAAGAAGAAAATCACTTACGGATTGCGCGGAATTGCTTACCATCAGGTGATCCGTCTGCTCGTCTGCCACCTCTCATATATGTAAAAAAAAAACTTCTTTGGATTCTTAGATCTGGTCGTGACAGCCTCCTGATTGCCTCGTCCACTCGGTGTATTGGATGCTTGGTTACTCGTTACAACGGTTACAGGGATAAACTTGTCCAACTCGCACATCTATGTGAGGCAGTGGTGCGAACCGTCCGCCGCTGTTGCCACGATTACCCGTTCTTAGTCCAGCACTTAGAGATCTCGACGCATTAACGAGCTAATAAATACTTAGTGGCGCGTTCTTGTCAGGAACTCCGGAATAGTGACGCGGAATCCCTTGAGTGCAGTCTTCGCAAACCAACATTTGTCGCGGTCTGCTGTTTCAGTGAACTTGACCAGAATCTGTCTTGGTTTGCTTCGCGCAGCCCACTCAAACGATGTCAGCGACTAATGCAATCAGAGGATAGAGGAACCTTCAGCCGTTCCGAACTCAGTCAGAACAGAGCCGCTTCTGCTTCCTCACCCTGTACTTTTACGATGTCGTGGACCAGGAGAAACTTACGGCGTCCTCTCATCTCAATCTTTATCTTTGTTGTTTTGAACCAGCGTTAGATGATAATATATGTACCTATTTTGACATTCACAAGTGTTCTGTATGGACCTAAATTGAAATAATATTTTTTATCTTTATCTCATCTTTTAATCCTGTCGCATTCTTGGGCCAGAAGGTCAGCTTGAGACTGCAGTTGCGACAGCGCTGTGATCATAAACCTTTTAAAGCTCCTGAACTCTGCCGTCAGTGTTCAGGTCGTTGGTGTTGAAGCAGCTTTCTCCAAGCAATGGAAAATGATTTCCTGAAAATACTCAGCTCGAAGAGGTCTAATGAACTTCCACGTCAGATAACGATTCTCACACACTCTCGTATTAACTGGTAAACTGAAACAACAGCGCTTCAAAGATCAATAAGTTAAGACTAGATGTGATTAGCCGAGTAATTTCGCTACGGTTCTCCGACAGCCAATTCATCGATGTACTATTCGCCGACAAGACGACTCGTTTATTGTCGTTTGCCTAATAAACTCTTTCACCTATGGACGTTTCGCCGACAGAACTCTTCATCTACGTCACTTTCTACGACAAGCCTTTTCAGCTACAGAATATTTTACTGACACGTCGATAAACCTATAAGTTTTTTACTAATCTTCAATTTCGACGACAGGCATTTTCAGCTCCAGAATGATTTACCAACACGACAATAATCTATAAGATTTATAACTACCGCCAATTCATCTACAGATAATACACCACCAATTTAGCTGTCAAGTAAGTATTTTAGTTAGCATTAATTGTTTATTTACCTACTGACTTAATTTATGAAAACATAATTTCATTAAAATAGTACCACTGGAGCACCACCACATTTATGTAGTTTTTATCATTATATTCTTAGAGTATGAAAATAAACCACAAAGTCATCTAATATACAGACCACCACACGTCAATGTATTAATATCTGTCAAATTTCTTCTTTCGATTCTCTCTCACCTACTCTCACCTTGACTCATTTTGGGTCGCCGAGCCATCGGAGTAAGTAATGAAATTATTTATTTAAGTACCAAAAATAAAAATTACAAAGCAACATAGTACATATTTCTCAATGCGGCACTTAAAAAGGTCTCCGCTCAGCATCTGCCACGGACACGTGAGGTAGGTGCCCTCACCTCAAGTAAGGACTCTCACCTTAATGCAAAAAACGTTTAAAGATTTTAATAATATGGCTCTACCCGAAGATATCGTGCCAATGCTAAGTTAAATTATTGAGAATAAGTGGATAGTCAACAGTCCATGTCAGTCAAAATCACAGTCACTCAATCAAATCCCAGTGTTTTGCGTTTTAATCGACTTACAGATTCTGCCGATACCGCTCTAAACACAATCGCGGGTTTTAAGACTCTATTAGGTCCAAGCAAGTTGTCACGTCAACAAATTCGACACAATGGCAGTGTTAAAAACGATACAATTTAACAATTCTTATTATTAGGATCACTTCTCGGGTATGTTATTATCTCTTACCTACCTAATGACTTTTCTATACACTTTAGATCAACGTAACACAGATGCGAGGGCACAGCAGAGTGGAGCGAGTCAGACCGAAGGGCAATTCGGTCGGCACAATAGTTGCTAACGATATCAGACAACTGCGGAAGCAGCGCGGATGTGCGGATGTGCCACACAACTTCTCCATATCGGGTTACTTCGTACCTTAATGACTTACTCGTACTAAAAGTTTGTTCCATGTTGGTACTACCGTTTTAAGGAGGTAAAGGATATCGTAATGAAAAAAGTTCGTTACGTTGTGACTCATCTTAACAAAAAAAAAATCCTAGTTATTTAGCGGAATATTCTGGACAGGTTTTCACTCTATTTCTATCTGCTGCCGTTAAAAAAACTATGTAAACAATTTGGTTTAGAAAGTACCTATACTAGCCGTTAGTATGATTTTGGCGCCTATTTTCATTCTCTTATTGCCCTGTTGGTCTAGTGGTTTAAGTACCAGGCCGTGATATCGGGGTCCTGGGTTAGATTCCCGAGTCGAGCAAAGATATGTTTCGAATTTTTCAAACATAGCTCGGGATTGTGATCACCAATCCGCATTAGGCAAGCGTGGTGATTAAGCCTAATCCCATCATAGTAGCGATGACTTGATTTCTTATGATGGGGGCCTTTACCCTGGGGACAGTATATAGGATATTTTACTATCTGAGTGTGTTTGCCATGCTTGCCTAATTCGGATTGGTGATCACTATCTCGAGCTATGTTCGAAAAATTCGAAACATACCTTTGCTCGACCCGGGAATCGAACCCAGGACTCCGAGATCACGGCCTGGTACTTAAACCACTACGCCAACAGGGCGATTAGGCTTTGCTGAATATTACATACATATTTCGCAATAAATTAGTGTCACAAATAAATCGTAAAAAAGTTTTTTTATAATAGATTTTTTTTAAATAAAATATGAATTGTTACAGATGTTGCAAATTACTGTAAGGGCAATAATTAGTAGGTAACGCAATAAACCACTTTTTGTTATGACAGCTTCTGATCTCACTTGCGCTTGCGACACTGTCAGCGGTTCTCCTTAACTTTACCTACACTAGGGGACAAATTAACCGTTTCATAAGGACCAGTTTACCAATTTATTTAAGTAATATCAGGAATGTTCCCGAGAAACATAAATTTAAGGGGAATTAGTCTAACATGATCATGGTTTATCATTATCATCATCCTTAGCCTATAGCAGTCTATTGCAGAACATAGGATTATGGTGACACGTTCAATAGGTAATTCTTTGGGATAAAAGGTTGACAGCACACTTACGGCTCTAATCGAGTCCATGGAGCGGTGACTTTCATTTACCATTAGGTGATCCACATGGTCGTTTGCCAACAGATGAATGATGAGAATGATAGTTATCATATGACATATAAATAAAAACTGTCTGAAATGTGCAAGTGTCTTCACGATGTTTTCCGCCACCGCCAAGGAACAATGGCGAAATATTTGTTGAGTTATTTAATTAGCGTCTTATTACGAACTTATGTCGTTATAACGAATGAGGTCATATAAATCAAAAAGATTTTTCAGACTTTCATCTTGGCCTATGTCTAGAAAAAATATGGTTATTTAAAATATGTCTAGTATAAAATATACTTTATTTATACTCATGTCATAATCTTCAAATTAAGGAATCAAAAGTAAACACATTTTGACAGGATTTATAAATATAAATTCAAATAAAAGAAAATAAATTCAAATAAAGAAAATTAAAAGGTTAGGGTGTTGCATAATGTTTTTTTATGCAACAGCTACCATATTATGCAACAGGCTAATTTCTTAAATTACAATATTATGTCAAAGTTATCATCATTTATACTGCCAAAAAAGTTAGATCTCGACACCCAAAAAAACGTATCTGTCAAACTGCCAGACACGACTAGTCGATTTCGCATTTTTATTTCATAGAATTTTCTATTTTACTTAGTCTGAGTGAGACGAGCGGGAATCCATTGGATGCGGGCGGCACAAGACCGATCTGTGTGGAGAACATTGGGGAAGGCCTATGTCCAGCAGTGGACGTCTATTGGCTGAAATGATGATGATGATAAGTGAGAGGAAATAGTCGAAAAGTATATTAATCAAAGGATAGTCAAATCTAAGCAAAAGCATCAAGAGTTACAAATAAGTAAGTAGTCTTTTGCCAGGAAAATCTACTATCAGGTATGTGTACAAATCCTATGATTACTTTGAAGATTAAAAACATGAATGTAGATAAAGTAGTGTTTGAGACTGCACATAACTCGGTATTAAAACACTCGCGAACACTTTTAAAAAACTCGCCAAAATAACCCTTTTATGAGACAGACAGTCACACGAAACTACTATAAAATGACAGTTTTTTTCATGGCTACGACTTGCGTCTTGAAACTCTGTTAATCTGTAGATTATTGGACACAAAATACTGTACATATTTAGTTTTATAATCAATTACTTATTATTTGTTCTATCATAACCTCAAAAATTGACAATGGGGTATGGGAAAAAAAATTAAACAGGTTCTAATCCGAAAACCGTTTCGAGGCATTTGTATTTCATAACATATTTTAATATTTTTAAAATTTAAAACCACTGGATCAAGGATATTTTAAATAAAATAATGTTGACCTTCATTTGACCCTAGAAACGCTAGCTATTCAGACAGGTTGTATTCAGAAGATTTACATTTAGGTGACAATTTTGTCTCAGTGACTTATTTACCCGGATCAAGTAACAGATGGCGCTAGTTGTGTTGTATTCAGAAGATTACATTAGTATAACTTCGTGGTGACAACAATGTCACACGGCCGCACGGTCAGACGTCATTTAAGCTAATGTTCATTGACATTAGTATCAGTAGTCTTTATGCATATTAAAATAAGTGTCAATATTTTTTCTTAAGTAACCAAATATGTTAATTAACGACTCTGAGTGTGGCAGCAAGTGACTTAGTCACCCGGACCAAGTAAAAGATGGCGCTAGTTGGACGTTTATTTGCAGGGCAACACCAAAACTAAGACAGTGGGCTGTCTTTATTTTGTTTTACCGTAATGTTACCAGATAGTGATTTAAAATATCCCCGATCAAAAGGCTATTTTTAGAAGTACGTTATTTTTTTTACGTAATATTTCCCGTAAATTGGGGAAAATGACATAAGCGTATTTATGACGTCACAAATACGCTTCGAATTCAAAATGTTTGAAAATTATTTAAAATATAACTACCTGCCTTTTTACAAAAATATTCAAATTAGTTACTTAAAATAGTAAGAAGCATTGGAAAAAAATATTAAAACCACACTTAAAAATATGTTCTCATAGCGCATTGCCTACCTAACGTCAATCTATTGAGGAACTCTAACCCCTTTATTACAAATCGCGAACTAAGGATAGTCCCGGAACAAAACTCGTGCCCGCCCCTTTTTACATTGCGTGTTGGAACGGGATAACAGGCGCTTTAATACGGTAATAACTTTAAATCGGGATTTATAATAAGGTGGTAAGCTGTAAAAAGTAAAGTATCAGTCCATGAACTGTCCCACTGCAGGGCAAAGGCTTCTATCATAGAAATCAAGTCATCGCTACCATGATGGGATTAGGCTTAATCACCACGCTTGCCAAATGCTGGATTGGTGCGTGCACAAAGCTGTATTACATATTTTTCATACCAAGACGCAAAAAATGTTTTATGGTGGTTCGCCATTGTCCCTTGTGGTTTTTTTATGTGATAGGTGGCAGACGAGCAGACGGATCGCCCGGTGGTAAGCGAAGCTACAATTTCCGCCGCCCAAAGACAGACACCCGCGACAACAGTGGAGTGACAAGTGCGCTGCCAACCTTTCTAACCCCTCTATCCCCCGGATTGGGTCTCACGTGCCCTCACTCACGCAGCGGTTCGTATGAGCTTGTGGAATTGCTTGTGGAGTTGCATCCATAATTATCGTTGCCGAGTCTGGTTTACTCCTGCTATGGATCCTCCATGTAAAGTGGTCTTAAGCATCCATAGTTGTAAGGTTCTTATCACGCATAGCATTATGAGGCTTTAAGCCAAGCCAAGCGTGACATGATTTTTGTTACCCACGTTACTATCCAAGAACAAACCAGCACTTAAAAGTACTAAAATATCCGTATCAGTTTACTAGAATATTACAGCAAAAGTAATTTATTTTTTAACCGCGATGCAAACGATATAAAAATGGCGTGATGAGAAAACGTTTTTATGATACCAATTACTTTTTATTACATTAAAATTAGTATAGACTAACATTTTTAACTACGGATTGTTATGAACCGCACGAAAGTGAGTTAAAATGAACAGCACATCTTCCATAAAAGTAGATTATGACTTTATTTCTTAATTTTTTTTTCTAATGTATATTCATAAAGTAATCGTTTTTTATCTTACATTTTGCCAATTTTACTCTCGAAATGCTTAAAAAACCGTTGGAGACGTAGCTTTTTAAATTGAATATAATTTCGAGTTATATGTTTTCTACCTATCGTCGTAGAAGTTCTAACACCACGTAACTCATTTTAAGCAACTTTTCAGGAAAGCCAAAAGACTGATAGGAGACTTACGTGCTATTTCCATTAGTATTCAATGATTGACCTCCGTTCTATTACTTTTTCGACAATTAAAAGATGTTTGATGGCCGCAACTAAATTCCGAATGAAAAAAATGATCCGTCTTCCTTCAAGACTCTAACGATTTGCATCAAACGGTCATAATCGCCACCAATAAATTAATAAAAAAATACAATACTAAATTGTGACTTACGTGATCATTTCAAAGCATAGGTAATTTTATGACTTCCGTGCTGTTAATTTTTTGTAATTTAAAGTTTTTATTGGTCGTATCTAGATTGATCTGATTGAGCGAAATGACGCGTCTATCGATTCTCTAACGAATGGCATCAAAATATCAAAACCGTCAAAAATGACTTACGTGGTGTTTGAACTTAACCGAGGTTATGTTTTCACAAAAGTTTTTATTTTTTTGGTCTAGTCTAATAGTTAGCGACACCGTCTTTTAAGTAGATCATTACTAATACCTAACATATTAAGAAAATGATTCAAACAACTCCACTTAAAATTAAGTCGTCAAAATAAGTAGCAATAGCATTGCTATTATGTATATCAGAATCATCGAAAGAAGCCAAATATCTAAATCTTTTTTAGCGAAAGTTGGGCCTAGAAACTTGAAATTTTGAAATTAAAATCTGCATAAAAAACCGCGTTCAATAACCACGATCTAAAAAGTGTAAAATAATATTTTTTACACTTTATATACCTCAAATAACATTATCTAAAAAATATACACTTTTTAGATCGTCATTGAAGGCGGTTATTTTTTGCAGATTTTTTTTTGTAAATTAGCCCCCTAAAAAGTAAACTAGTTCACAATCGTGCCTAACTCGCACTACACCACGTACTCCATCCACAAATGTGGAGGGGAAAGGTACCCTTTAGCAGACCTGGCCCTCAGGGGAGGGACCCAACACTGGCCTGGTCGGCGCAGGGCACTCAGGGCTCTCCGTGGAGGGATTCGAACCTCTCTTGCGCGGCATACTGAACCAATATTAGTTAACGTTTTGCGAATGTTTGACAGTTTGCATACTCTCTTTGCTGTCGATGTAAATTACCTTTAATTAGGTTGTCTGGAAGAAATCGCTACAAGCGATAAGACCGCCTTATTGTACTGTCTGTTGCTGTTGTATCATGCTTGTATTTTATTTTTGTGCAATAAAGAATATCTATCTATCTATCTATCTACCAAAGGATACTGTTTGTTTGCTACTATTTAATTCCAAAAATCGATTCAATTGAACGCGCATACAGTACAAGTAGCGGTAGTAGTTTATCCGGTTATTTCGGCCCCGCGGATAGAAAGGGACAAGTCTGCGGAAGGTCTGCGCAGGAGTTTCGCAACAGCTTGCCGTGCGTTCATTGACATCGACATAGTACGCGAGGTACAAGCGATATGCATGTTTAATAAGAATCTTTACGGTACGAATCCGGTACCATAAGGAAAATGCCTATATTTATTGGATCTTTGTATTCATTCATATTCCTAGCCATGGGAGGCTGCAATAATTTACTGATAATGCTCGTCTGCCTCCGATTAACTTAATAAATAATATCTATCATTATAATGACCTTTATCGTCTAAAACTCCTGTTAATTGACACAACAAATCGGGTATTTGTTGTGTCAATTGGAGATATTTCAAATACATTTATCCTTATGTAATGTACTTTTCGACTCGATAACACCTATGTAATAACAAAACGCACATCCGCACAAAAGAATAGCTCTGGCATAATCGCGATCGGCGCGCGCGCAACCGTGTAAACCGAAAGTGTATCGTAACTGATCTAACTGCCAGCGCATAACTAGCTATTGTTGCGCTTTAATTGAGGATTAAATGAGTCCGTATTGTCATACAGTCATGAGTGTAACATAGTTTGTATAAGAATGAATGAATCAATTAACGTTAAATGCATACATGAGATATTTGAAAATTAATATTTAAAACATTGGTACTGGCTACTCCTGTACCACGTGCTGGCCGACCTCATCGTCGAAGAAGAGGGAGAGTGTATTTGATCGGCGTCTCCTCCCCCTTACGAGCGCTTGCGAGGTGACCCTAGTCCCGCTGTCGCTAGGTTGCCTCTTTCTATGATATCACATCCTCACCGAAGAGAATGTAATCACTACGTTATCCTCACAGAAAGAGATAAAAGGCCTTGAAGCCTGGTTCACTAGCGACTATTGCCCGAACTGAAGTTCGAAACGAAAGATAGCTCCCAAAGGCGCACACCAACTCCTGGTGCAGTTGGTCTCATTAGCTGAACACGGCCAGGGTGTGCTCGGCCGTATCCTCATCCGACTCAAGAGTGTAAAAACTTAGGGTCTCCTCTCGCTCGATACGAGGCAGGAATTTTCCGAAACAATTGAATTCTATATTGGAGACCTTTGCCCTGCAGTGGGACTATGTATAGGCTCATACTTGTTTACTTAATCTAAGTTGCTAAGAGAAAAGGAATGGACATATTCAAATATATGAAGGTATTTTAAACTAAATAAAAAATAAGGGTGTATTGTTGTGTAGCAGTAATCTATCCGGTACACACATTTAATAAATCCAAAATCAAAAAAAATATAAAAACTAGGCACATTACTATTTTCCCATAAATTTTTCAAATACAAAACTAAATTTGCGATGGTCCGTTATTAAATTTCAATTTTCCTAACTTAAAGTAGTTTCCCTCTTAACTTATTTAGCGGAGGAGTTTGCAGTTGATCTCGACATAGTTTATTATGAACGCATAAGGCTCCAGGGGTATAAGTGCTCACGACTGAATACTGAATTTGTTCTGAAGTACTAAGTTTATGTTATCAACTTAATTATTAAACCAGATGTGAGGTCTCTTCTCAGAATTTACTTAGCAGAATTCTCTCTTATGATGATGATATGTTATACTGTGCTTGTACTATGTACTATGGTACAAGCACAACAAGAAAAGATTTTGATATACTGTGATACAAGAGTACTTCGAGCTCTGAAGTCACGTCATTAGTCGTAACTGGGATTAATAATTAATAATAATAATTCTCACAACATCTCATACGTTGACCTGATTCCGTACTAAGCAGCTTCAGCACTTGTGTTACGGATATCAGACAGCACAGGAATACAAATAGGTATATACTTAAATACAAATTAGGTACGAGTATTACACCCAGAGACTGAACAAACACAAGTGTTCATAGCACGAATGTTTGTCCAGGGTGGGGATCGAACCCACGACCTTTGGCGTAAGAGGCAGGGTCACTACCAATTGCGCCATCCGGTCCGGTCAGTCGGAATGAACCGGTCGGAATGATGAACTTATCAGAGTATCTTCCATACGTTGGCCAAATTGACGAAATAATTGTTCTTTCTTCAACCATCATGGAAACATTTTGGTATAGGGTCTAGGTTTGTATAACCCGTTAAGGCGACGGGTAGGACACACTAGCGACGCCAATCGATTTTAATTTTTAGCTACTAAACCGGATCTATTTTAAACAATTTCGGGTATACAACATCTCGGCAAAACACTTATACTATTTATTAAATAACCATGCACAAATGTTGGGTCCGTTTTTGTACGCGAGAAATTGATTCACGCTAAAAGTGGCCGCATTTGGCGGTAATCAATTATTCGCGTTTGTGCACGAGTGCACGGACCCAACATTTGTGCATGGTTATTTAATAAATAGTATATGTGTTTTCCGAGAGGTTGCAACCCCATAATTGTTTAAATATAGACCTGGTTTAGTAGCTAAAAATTAAAATCGATTGGCGTCGCTAGTGTGTGTTAATCTCATCCGTTTCTGCAATTACAATAATCTTTTAGGTAAAATCAATAACAATTACAAAGCCTTGGTTAAAACATTTTCCTGCAAAATTTTACAACCAATCGGGAATGTAATTAGGTGCTTCAAGTCAGAAACTGACGGATGAAGCTCGTACTGAATATTGCTTAACAATTAGAGATAATTAACCAGTCTGTTCATTGTTCCTGACGAAAGGTTTGATTTGCGGTTACATACCATTACATGAATATTGGGACTGTTGTGAAGAAAACCGTTTCCATACTATTCCTTTGTTTTCCATTTTAGTGGTTCCATAGCCGAATGAAGAAAACGGAAATATTGTTGTCCCTCAGTATGTCACTCTATTAATAAAAATGTTAAAGGCATTTGATATGACGTACATAGTATATGACCCATAACGGTTTTAATATAATTAATCAAAAATAAGGGAGGCTTGGGATTCATGGAACTGAATTTAAAATAAGCTCGTGGGGTGTTTTAGGTAGAGCTTTGAAAATACCTTAAGGTGACGGGTAGGGCACACTAGCGACGCCAATAGATTTAATTTTTAGCTACTAAACCGGATCTATTTTAAAAAAATCGGGATTAGAACCTCTCGGCAACCACTTATACTATTTATTAAATAACCATGCACAAATGTTGGGTCCAACGCGTACGCGAAAAATTGATTCACGCCAAAAGCGGCCATTTTTCGCGTACAAAAGCGGACCCAACATTTGTGCATGGGTCCGTTTTTGTACGCGAAAAATTGATTCACGCTAAAAGTGGCCGCATTTGGCGGTAATCAATTACTCGCGTTTGTGCACGGGCCCAACATTTGTGCATAGTTATTTAATAAATAGTATAAGTGTTTGCCTAGAGGTTGTAACCCCGAAATTGTTTAAAATAGATCCGGTTTAGTAGCTAAAAATGAAAATCGATTGGCGTCGCTAGTTTACCCTTCCCGTCACCTTAAGGAGGTTCATTAACTGGGTTATTAAATGAATCAGGTTACTTGAGTTCCAATCCAACATTTTTAATATTTCCAATCAAAATAATTTAATAATTGCTAGCAGATTGAATCTGCCTTGGTGGCTTGATATATTCTTGTACCAAGTATTATATTATATCTATTAAATAATCACTATATAGTGATTCTTAAATCATTATAAGTTAATTGAAACAAAAACACGTAAAAGTGCCAAAACGATTGTGAAACGCTTTTGATGTCGACTGTACGGATCGTTAGAGCGCGGGATATTTCACCAATCGGGTACAATTATGTCCATCCGACTCATACACACGTCACATACAACACACATACACGTAGTAGTTATGTAGACTGGGTGCAATTGAGAGTAAGTAGGTTTATTTTGTGCCGTGTGGTCCCCGGCAGAGTAGAATAGGCCACCCTCACTCTTACCGAGGTGTCGTAAAAGGCGACTAAGGTAAAGCTGCTGGCATGATCATCAGCACACAGAGATTTATATCAAAACCCTCGCCAACCCGTCTGCCAAGCGTGGTGAGTATGGCAATTACCCCACATGTGATTGAGGGAGGCCCATGCCCCAGCAGTGGGGAGTTAAATGGGCTGATGATGATGATGATGTGGTTTATTTTCGGTCTTCATCTGTTTCAGTCCATTACATAGTCACACTTTTGTCGTTTTTATACTAGGAGCACTAGCAAACAAAGGCACGGGCCTAGAGTCTGTGGTATACATTTTGACAAAAATTAACTTTTGTCATTTTTATGATGAGCGATAAAATATCAGTAGCATACAAACATTTAGAATGGGCGTTCCATTTTGCATGTAACAGTTCAATTTTATCTATGGTAGCAGTAACGATGGTAGCTCAGTGTAGGGGAGGGGGGAGGGGACCGAGTTCGAATCCGAGCTTGCCCCTCTGGATTTTTCAAAATTAATGTGCGTATTTCTACCATTAGCTCGGCGGTGAGGAAAACCATCGTGAGGAAACCTGAAGATACTTTCTGTACCATGTTACTATAATTTAGTTGGTCTGGTTCCCCGGTTAAAGGGTTGCGAAGGCCAGACGCCAGTCGCTTTATTAGTAATCAACGGACTCCCCAAATCAAGAATCATGGTCCAAGCGTACCCCGGGCTCCAGAGCGACAGCTTTGGACGCAACTGGGAAATACACGCTCAGGTGAAGAGAGTTCATTTTTATCGATGACACTAATTTAAAGACATATCTATTAAACATCGTCATTTAGCTAAATCGAGTCTACCGGTATTACCGGCAATATTTACTATGTTTTTATACGCTTGGATCAATAATGATTTGGTGTGTTTGATAATTACAATAAAGTGACGCCGGCTGACATTAGCAACCTTTAGGGATAAGAAGGGCAAACAAACTGACTGGATCCTGGTAACCTGCTCAGAATGAATATTACAACCAATGTGAGTGCGCAGATAACCAAACGATGTTTTCCGTCACCGCTGTGGCGATTGGACTGTAGGTATATCAATCTGCACGTGAGATGCTAAAAAAGCTACTGATATCAGCAAAACAGGAGTATTCTCTAGTTCTTCAGACATAAGACAAATACCATACGTATAAACAAAACAACAATATATCAAAATCAGTAAAAAAGTATAAAAACATAAACAGTTTAAAAGAGGCTGGTCCAGCCGTCGATCCCCAACAACCGCCAAACTAATGGTTGTAGCAATTAAATTTGGAAAATATAGAGATAAATAAATAAATATAAATAAATAATAAATATTTCACAACATCACATACATTGATCTGACTCCGAGATAGGTAGCTCAAGCACCTGTGTTACGGATATCAGAATCAACAGTGGGATTACAAATATATACATATAATACTTTTCTTTTGTAAATACATACTTATAATACATAGCAAACACCCAGACCAATACAAACAAACATGTTCATGCACACAAATGTTTGTACTGTGCCGGGATCGAACCCGCAACCCTTGTATCAGAGGCAGCGTTCACTACCACTGTTCCAATCGGGTCGTCAAAATGAGATGTGTGCTCGGATTCGAACGTTTTGAATCTGATGAGGTGATTTCTTATCCAATGGGATAAGAAATCACATGAGCTACCATCGCGCCATTTACTAATGTATGTTCGAACTGTATAATTTCTGGTGCAATTATTAACTGGTAGTGCGAATCCTAGGTCACACAATTTCACCAGCACAGCCCTACCACCGCAGTGGGGCGCCGCCGCTCAGGCCGCCGGCCGCAGTACACCTCCGAACATCGCTAAGTGGAGATATCGAGACTTATACTTACTTAATACTTAACTTACTTGGGCAACATGTGCGGTGACATGGGCAAGGCTGTCCTAAGGGCGCTAACTGGAGCGCTGCTGTGTGGATTGGTGTCTGACGCCTATTTGCAGGTTGGTGATTTACCAATACTTAAATAAGTTTTTGAGATTTTAAATGACTATTTATAATGAAAAGTTTCAACTTTAAGGATTACGGGGACGACTGGGCCCACTAGCAATTCCAATGCAATTTTGTTAATTTCGATAAATGTGGAATGCATTGAGTATGATATTTATAATTTATGTTGAGAATATCATTGGAGCATAACAGACACAATCGCAATTTATTGCTAAAAATGGCCACTTTAGAAGCTCTATTCGCAAAAAATTATAAATATCTTAATCGAGTGCACTCCAGATAGTTTTATAGTACAATTCACTCCAATTAAAAATGCTTTGGAGTCGCACAGACAAAATCAGTATCAGATTTATATTTATCATGGGTGCAGGCTACTTAGCGTCCCCTAGGAAGGTTGCATCTAGGCCGCGGCATATTAACAAACCCAGGACTGGATTTAATTAAAGTTTTAAATTATAAAATGTGTACCGCTTATACTAAAATGTAATGGCGCTGTAAGTCATACAGATTTCACGTCTATATCTACATACATGTTTTAATCTTCAAAGTAAGAAATCATAGGGAAACTACAACAAGGTTTGTACACATACCTGATGCTTTTGCTACAATATCTGGTGAAGTCAAATCCTGAAAATACTTTTCTACTATTTTCTCACTTTCAGGTTCAAAATAAAATAGATAAATTAATTTTGGAATAAATAAATTACTTCCTTGAAAGCAAAATGGTGCGAATCGACTAGTCTTATGCCAGATAACTACGAGTTTATCGATCCGCGCGCATTGTAGGTGTTTTATGGGGTGTCAAATTCTAACTATGACTTTTTTAGGGTTCCGTAGCCAAATGGCAAAAAAAGGGAACCCTTATAGATTCGTCATGTCTGTCCGTCTGTCCGTCTGTGTCCGTCTGTCCGTCTGTGTGTCCGTCCGTATGTCACAACCACTTATCTCCGAAACTATAAGAAGTATACTATTGAAACTTGGTAAATAGATGTATTTTGTTAAACGCATTACGATTTTTATATAAAAATTGGAAAAAATAAAAAAAATTGGGGGGTCTCCAAACTTGAAACTGAAACTCAATTTTTTTTTATCAAACCTATACGCGTGGGGTATCTATGGGCGAGTCCGACTCGCACTTGGCCGGTTTTTTTTAATGGCTGTTCTAACTATTTTTGGCTGCATAAATGATGACTTTGCCCTTATGATGTCATTTTAAAAATTTGGCGGTTGCATAAAGTGCAAATATATCATTATTCAACAGCCTCACTTTTAAATTTTCTTTAAAGCTATAAATATTATAATGCCTGTCATAATGTGTTTGCTTTTGATTTCTTAATTTGAAGATTATGACATGAGTGTTGGTAAAACATTTTACATATGTTACAAAAACAATTAAAGATATTTACTAGGTATATTTAGTAGGTGTAGGCACAATGAGTTAAGGTAGACGATAATAACAAAAATCTTCTATTTTCATTAATTGATTGTACAAATTTGCAATACGAATAAAACAATATGAACTAAAATAGCACTCTCTACATATTTTTAATCATCGGCAAGTATCAGTAAGTATTTTTAAATTTAGAAATACTTTCTCCAGATCACAATATGTTTAAATCGAAGTACTTATCTTATGACTGCTGTTCCAAAATATTACAGGAAAATGTAATACAGTGTGGTGGCCCAAATGTCACTTTATTGACCTAACCGTGTTTGGGCGCGATATTTGTTAGCTCTGCTCATGTCCGTGTAATGCTGTAACTATTCAACAATGCTTTAATGGCAATGCACCTGTGATATCAATAAACTAGGAACTATTGTTTTAACGCAAATAAACAAATGTTGTTTTTGATGGAAAAATGTAACGAATGATATGGCATTTTGTAGTCACCATGCCTCATTGAATACGACAAAGGTTATAAGGTTCGATTCCCATTATAGGCGTGGACGTGTGTCCGTCCACGGGCGGCGCATAGGATGAATACTTGTTTTCAGTGTCTCGGTTTAAATGTATTATTTTATATTTCAGTATACATTTATGGATCCGTTGTTGATTCCGATACCTAATCATTTTACAGTTCTTAACTTTGGGTTTAGGTTTGCAAATCATTCATAGCTGTCTGAAAGTTTTTATTTATGGCTTTAATATAAAAAAAAATAATCAGAAGACATCAAGTGCCTACATCGATCACAAAGCTTATGTTATGGTTATAAAGAATAAAATTTCGCCAAGTGTGTGATAGGTACCCGGAGGCTTAATACGGGGGATAGTTGATTATAATAGTTGGCGGCGCACTCCATATTGGTGTTATAGGTGTCCATGGGCGTAGGCAATTACTTACCACCACAGATGATTCAACTGCCCGTATGCCATCAATCACAAAAAAGCTCTCAATTGTATAATCGGACAGTTTTGTTTTATAATATCCAATTCTGTCAAGTTTCTTCTTGTCAAATTTGGACCACCTTCAACCTTTATGTCAAACTCATGTCAGATTCCTTATCAATAGAGTTCCGACATATTGTCTAAACCTAACGTGTGGCTGTCTGTGTACATAAGTGTTTGAATCGTTTCTTAAATAAATTGGTCACAGTATTAACGGCGATTGGCCCTTCGCTGAGTCTGCTTTAGGAATAAGGCCAAACCAGTCGTTTAGGTTTACGCAATATCTAGAAGTATAGATTTGACAGATTAAAATACAGGTATTTGTGTTCGAGCGTGTTTCAAAACGCTAATTTATTTGGCAAGAATATTTTTAGCAGTTGTTAGGAAAGATTTTGCATAAGTAGAACGGTAGATTCACTTTACTTAAAATCGTGAGTTTTTAAGTGTGTACTCATGTAGGCTAAATAATAAATAGAACTAAATGCGACCAGCCACCAGAATTTTAGGATTTTTTCGCTGGCCACTGTTCTAACTTAATAACCTCACCAATATTTTTGGTTTTGTAGAGTTCAGTATGTATTACGCCCACAAAAATATTCGTCGAGTTAGGTTAGAACAGTGGTCAGCAAAAAATCCTAAAATTCTGGGACGAGTTTTAATAGGGCGAGTTTCTCCTTAAATTTTGCAACGATATCAGAACCTCATACCGGATAAAACTTAGTTCTTCGATTGGATAATCGATTATTATAAAGTAAGGTAGTTTCAAAATATTGTTCTCAATAATTTACTAAAAGTGGATCTCAAGTGTTCATCACATTATTTTTTTATGATTAGCTAGTTTCTATGGATAAATAATACGAATTAAGTAGTCACTCCAACGGGTGACCAGTGATCTGCAAACAATCTCAAGGAACGGATTTCACCCCTTGGAGGAACATAAATTCAAACTTGGCTCAACCTTCTCCGTTTTTTAATTATTCCCTTTTCAACGTTTAATAGAAAAGTTCCCGGGAAAAACAGATGAGCTTAAAGTTATTAGTGAGCTTGATGGCAGACTGCTTTATGTTACTTTTATATCCTTTAGGCATGCATATCCTATTGCATGCAGTTTAATCCACACCGGACTCGTGTCCACACTAGTTTGTCACACTGGTGTGTACTCAAAGTCACACCACTTCACGCTTTACATAAAATTCATTTAGTGTTGTGAAGTATTCTTCCATAAGTACCTACTCCGTAATGACGTTGAGTTATAGATTGATACTCGTAATCACCATCTTTTTTTAATCGTTTACATCTCGAAAATCTTATAATAGGTACCGTGTGTAAAGTCCATTTAGCATGTTAGAATAACAAAATAAAATCTGCTGTTCTATACATTATTGCCGGGAGGGTAATGTACCTAGTATTTTTTTTTACCTAAAAATTACGAATCTGGCTATATAATAACATACATACAAGTGACGGATGTCCAAGTTTATTATTTACCTATTACAGATCATATTCATGATAGGAAAATTCATAAAAATTGATCTCTCTCTCTCTCTTCAGCGTGTCTCGACCATAGAATACATATACTCGTCTCGACCCTCCGGGGTTAGGCCTCCTTGAATTCACGCCACTTGTGGCGGTCTTGTGCATTTTGGATCCACATTTTTCCCTGCAGTTCTTTTTATATCGTTTCTCCCAACGCATTTGAAGTCTCCCTTTTAATCGTTTCTGATGCCATGGTCGCCATTTCAGCAGCCGCTTGCTCCATGAGTCGCTCTTGCGTACCATGTGACCAGCCCATTCCCACTTCAGTTTGGCCACGTGCTTCACGACGTCGGTGACCTTGCTCTGTTTTCTAAGCCACTCATTGGTTTTTCGGTCCCTCAACGTGATCCCAACCAGTTTACTCAATAAAAATTGATATAAGACCGATAATTGAAGTAATATGATTGTTGACGACAGACCTCTTTTATAATATTTATGTTTTCTAAGTATATTTGAATTTACCTTGTTCTTTTTCATATACCTATTTTTACATAGTGTGCTTTCAAGTGTCATTTGTGATAGGAAGGAAAAGGGCGTTTTCCTTATATTTATAATATAAACGTTGTGCTCTAAAACAGTGCGTTTCAAAGAGTCTGACTCCAAGCTCTATCTCAAGAGCCGCGATGGATAGACAGTTTTCAGAAATTATGTGTTTATGTTGCCGCTATAACAACAAATTCTAACAAAATAAAATTAATATTTAGGGGGGCTTCCATATAACAAACACCATTTTTTTATGCTTTTTTTACTTTATATTAATAACAGCAACAGGTAGGCATTTCAAATATTCACAAAATACTCAGTTGTATTTTTAGTTTAATAATAAATAATGAAAACAAAATTTAAATAAAAAAATTTAAGAGGGGCTCCCGCACAATAAACGTCATTTCTACCTTTTCATGCTTGATGTCAATAAACGATAATAAGTAGGTAGGCACTTAAAATATTCACAAAATACTTAACTGTATATATACTTTAATAATAAAATCTATGGTACGGAACCCTTCTTGCAGGAGTCGGCCTCGCACTTGGCCTTTCTTTCAAGCTCTACAGTCCCTTTGTGTATAAAATTAAAATAAACCCGCAGATTTAAGTCATCGAACAGACAAAAGTGAAAATGTTCAGAGAACATTTCACTCGTACGCCCAAAATAACAACCACCCCATATTTTCGCCCTCACATTCCGAATCCATATTTCAACAAAGTTTTGATATAATTGGTGTTTGAACTACCGACGGCGATAAAGGGCGGGTCACTCTCGATGTTAAAATAGATATTTTAGTAGCAATAACTTCGGCCCTCATAAGGGAACACTAACTTTTGCAATTTTCCTTTCTCCGACTTTCCCCCGGGCCTACAAAGGCGAATTACTGTTGGTTAAATTTACTCTCATTTTCGCCGGGATGCCTGTTTTTTAGTTTTATTTCTTTGATCAAGCTCTTCAAAGTGGAAATTGTTTCAAACTTGGCCCCGGCACCAAATTGGTATTCAGCAGTAATTTTACAAATTCGCACCTTGGACTTGGAGTTTTTTGCGCCCTCCGACTATATTGAGTTGTAGAAATGTAAAATTGGTTTGGCTCTAAGACTGCACAGACGTTTTTGTTGAAGGTTGTAACTTTCGGAAAGTAGAACTTATGTAAGAAGTAAATTAAAAGACTTGAGAAAGCGGCCTATGAGTATCAGATTTTGAGAGTTTCAGCCAGTTAGGGTTAGCTTTTGGCGAACGACATGGTCAAAAGTAAATAACACACTTAAAAATTTCATTTTGTTCAGGCGGGACTCGAACCCACACTTTCCACAATCCGGGTGGATGTTCTACCAATTAGACTACTGAACGCGTTACTGAGCCGACGAAATTTGTAACTGCTTGATTCGACATGAGCTGTCGATAGTGTCATCAATATTGTAGGTATATATATTCAGTGGAAAGATTATTACAAATTAATATATGATATTGTGTGTTGCCAGTGATGACATACGTAACCGAAACGTGGCCGCTTACAATGTGCCGATTAAGGAGGCTCAAAGTCACCCAGAGAGCCATGGAGAGGGATTATGCTCGGAGTCTCCCTGCGTGATCGTATCAGAAAGGATGAGATCCGCAGGAGAACTAAGGTCACAGACATAGCCCCAAGGATTGCATGCCTCAAGTGGCAATGGGCAGGCCACATAGCGAGGAGAACAGACGGCCGGTGGGGCGGAATGGTCCTCGAGTGGAGGCCACGTACAGGAAGTCGCAGCCGTGGCAGGCCCCCCACGAAGATCGCGGGAATCCATTGGATGCGGGCGGCACAGGACCGATCTGTGTGGAGAACATTGGGGGAGGCCTATGTCCAGCAGTGGACGTCTATTGGCTGAAATGATGATGATGATGGTAGAACATCCACCCGGATTGTGGAAGGTGTGGGCACGAGTCCCGCGTGAACAAAATGATTTTTTAAGTGTGTTATTTACTTAAGAATAAATTGCAAAAGATTGCTACAAAAAATATCAACTATTGACATGGTTTAAGTAATTAATAACACGGAGAGGCCATACTTAATTTCTAAGAAACGCATGCTACGTTTTTTTAGTTTTTGCTTTGCATTGTGCACTATCGTCAAGATGATAAAGAAGGAGGAAGTTGTAACGAAGAGCGACACTAAGACTTACGGTATACGAGTAAATATCGCAATAAAACTAATGAAGAACGTTGGTCTAATCGCACGGTGAAAGTTCAAAATAAAGTATGTTTTTAAGAAAAGTCCTTTCTGAGATCTGTGTTCCCTGATCTTTATAATCTAGATATAGCCAAGGCAACATTAAACAGGCATCTTCTAGGTAAACGAGTAACATCTTAGACGTCATCGTAGCTTTTGATTAGGTGCTACTGTAGGTAATCTTAAATTTTATTAATAAAACATGCTATTTGTTCTCTCCCTTACAGCGACAGCAGCCATACGTGCAAGAGGCAGTATACAGACCAGTGAGCACAGCCGAAACCCTCCATCATGTAAGTTTTAATTTATCTTATTCTATCCTTTTTTTTGGTCACCTAGGAGAAATGCGTTACGCATACCCGCCGCCGGGGGGTGGACGGCTTATGTCGGACTCCCCCCCGTAGAAGGCGGGGGTATACCGACTAAAACTCCTCGGACTCTCCCTCATCGTACTTAAGTGGGCGAGTGTCATGGGTCCAGGGCACTGAGCCTAGCACCACGACACCTCTCGGACGGTGCCCGCCTTACACGGTGGGCTGAGCGCTTCTCCCCCCGGGGTCGGGGGGAGGGATGAGGACAGCCAGGAGAGCCGTGCCGTCTCCATCAGGCATAGGAGGGCATTCCGTGCAATGCCGGCGGTGTAACCCCCGTTACACGCACCAGCGGACTCCCTCCTCGGAGAGAAAGGAAACGCACATATTGGCGTTGTCTCCTCCCCCTCCGTGCCTTGCAGATTGCTGCATATCACGTGCTCTCAATATGCAGCAAAGGCCTTCCAGGCATCCTCACTCGCTAATATATCTCTCGCTATATTAAAGAGTGAGAGGTCCTGGCTGACCTTTGGCACCAATGCATGGCGGACCTGTGCCCACGGCGCACAAACCGCCAAGGTGTGTTGCGCCGTGTCACGTGTCACGTGGCACGAAGGCGTCTCCTCCCTGCCGATTTTGTGCAGGTAATAACCGAAGCAGTCATGCCCGGTCATTACATGTACCATCCGGAAGGAGACTACGCCGTGGGCACGCTCAAGCCACCGGTCTAACATCGGGGGAGCGCGTCGAGCGCTCTCCGGCCGTAGCGGGTGAGGACGAGGTGCTCTGACCATCGCCTCCGGAGAACCAAGCGCCCCGTAGAGCGCCATACTCCGGAGGATGTCGGCATAGAATCGCCGGCTACCTGGAGCCTGGGCCGCCCAGGTTGGGCAGCAGCCACGACAATGTGTCTGCTGCTCTGAGGAGCCGTGGTGACATCCTTCTAAAATGCAAGCCAAAATGCCACCGCGGATCCAGGGTGAGGCCGAGATAGCGCATCTCGGCCTGCACCGCAACCTGGTGCACTCCGACAGTGATATGTCTGCCGGAGGGAAACCTATCCCGAGAAGACCGGGTGAAATATATCACCTCGGTCTTCTCGACGGACACCTCTAAGCCGAGGCGCCGCACCCTCTCCACGCCCAGGTCCGTGGCTCGCGAGGCTCTAATCGCAGAGCCGCGCGGCCCATCTATGGTCTTCCCCCGAGTAGTAATGAGGGTATCATCTGCATAGCAGATGACCGTTCTTCCCCGGGGGAGACTGCTGCGCAGGACCCAGTCGTAGCCAATGTTCCACAGGAGTGGTCTGAGGACAGACCCTTGTGGAACACCAGTCTCCACGGTGCGGCGCCTTAAGGTGCCGTCCCTGTCCACGTAGAGGACTTCTCTCTCCCTAAGATAGTCCTCAACAAGGTCTAATTAGATATTGAGGCACTCCAAAGTAGTGGAGTGCCTCGAGTATCGTCGCATGGGGAAGGGATCTTATTCTTTCCTACCTTAACTGCTGGCAATTAAAACAAATCCAAAGTAATAAGTTAAATTCACCTGGGATTTTCAAGCAAAGACAATTCACAGTACAATAATTGAAAAAAACCACTTGGCATGTTCTAAATAATAGCTTTAAGTACGCCAATGCGTTTTAAGTACTAACCTCGACAGAATATCTAAAAAGCTTAAAAACGGTCTTTTACAAATATATTAGTCAGAGGTAAGTATAGTATGATAAAAATAAAGTTTAAATAACTAATCCCGGGGTCGTATGCCACCTACTGTAGCAAAACAGATACATTAATAAAATAAAATTAATGTGGCATACGACCACGGCAATACGGCATAATAATTTCAGCAGAGACAATTTTCTTTCGTACTTTTTAGACTGTGTTTTTTTGGTAGTCGGGTTATAGTTTTTAACTTTATTTTTATTTAACATATTTTTAGTTATATAAATAAAATTACATACACATTTAAATACGCTAAAAAAGCTATTTCATTTGGTACCCTACACGGTAACGTCAAGCAAAATATTTTTTAGTTCCTTACTCTAAGTTCCCTAGAGGGCGCTGTAGTTAATTTAACGTGACGTCGTGTCACTTTTAACCAGAAGACAATCAAGACGCTTCTAACGACACTTCATTTATTCAAATATGATAACTAGTTTAGAAATTATGAGGGAACAGATGAAAAACCATACACACCATACATACACTACCTTATCTACACTCATTTTAGTAATGTTCAAAGTAAGAAGTCACAGGGAGACACTTTTGACATGCATACATGAATAACGTAATTTGCGTAGCGTGGCATTTATCGTAATCTCTTTAACGAACTGTAACTAACGATGCTCTTTCTAAGATAGTCGGTGGAGCGAAATCATCTAAGTCATCATTACTTTCGGACATTTTTGACAAACAAAAATTATTTACGAAATAATGGAAACGAAAGATAAACATTTCAATAATTTGTGCAAGCATTGCGTGCGCATGTTGTAAGGTGCTTTAATGGTGTCTTAGGTATTTTGTAGTGTCAATTCATAACTTTATTGGCAGTATAAATGATAACAACTTTCTCCTAAAAGTGTCATTTAAGAAGTTTGGCTGATGCTTAAGTGCAAAAAGAATCATTTTGCAATACCCTAACTTTTTGATTTTCTTAATTAAGTATAAAGCCTGTCAAAATGTGTTTACTGTGTAGGTTAATAATATGATGTAGTCGTATATGCAAACTAATAACGATTATGACTTTGCAATAATACTATGCGTAAAAACAATATGCCGATTTCGTTATGTCTAAGTATATTAGGAAAAAATATAGTATGCAAACTTATTATTAAGGGATAATAATGTTTTCATAATATATTTTTTTGATTATCATAATTATAATACAATTAAAAAATGCATTGGCTGTCGATAGATTGCACATCAAAATGTGTATGTGTAGCTAAATGTGTGCTAAGAACATTTATTTACACGTATATGTATGTATGTATATGTCGCAGTCATATTGTATATTCCACCGTATTACATTACGGCTAGCTGTCATCAAACACAGGGCTGTTTTGAAATGCGGCGGTTCAACAATTAGCCTGGATTGTCATTGCAATACATTCCTCTATAAGGAGGCCCACGGTTAGCCGCATCGTAACTACTACTTAAATTGTATGGCGACCATACTACAAAATAAAACAATGTTTGAAATGAAAATCAATTAATTAATAGAGTTACTAAAATCAATTAATAATTAGAATACATTCCGGCTATTCTTTATTTAATCGTTGAAACACTGCATTTCAAAATGGCCCCGTCTTTGAAAACAGCTAGCCGTAATGTAATGGGCGAATTATACAATCGGACTACGACATATACATTATCGCTCCTAGCGTCACAGAAGAAATAGATACAGAAGGTTGGCTCTAGGTGACATTTATATCAAAGAGTTCAATGAGGTCGCTAGACAGTAAGTCTCACGCTGAACCACGCACATTACTTTACGCGCACATGTGCATAGCCTGTTTAGCACGCGATGTTAGCAGCTGGCATTCTGTCTCATATTTTGTGCTAGCGTCTCGATCGGAACGTATGCTCCTGCGCAACTCGGCGGCCGTGGCGTGCAGGCCGTTGCCCCCTCTCACTATCCGTAGCGGTGGCGAAACATCGACATACGAGCTGTGAATGTCACCTTAAGCGAAATGTGAAGTACATTTAGCTGGGTAGTATCACTGTGCTAAAATCCCGTAACATTGTAAAACGAGATTACATGTGATAAATGTCAATTTCTCGCAATATTGATTTGATTTTACGTTACGTTATGGTTAAAGTTAGTCTGTTTAGGGTGCACATCTATACATGCACCCTAAACAGACTAATCTAACGCGAAGCCGCTAAATACTGGGTTGATGAAGCCGGGCTACGTCCTTTCTCTTCTTCTTCTTCTTCTTCAGCAGCATGTGTTCAATCAATAAATTATTTATTTATTTGCGATAGAACATGGTTACAAATTGGTCTTAACGTATACATAGTGCAAACATATTCCGTCATAATGGACGTGCAAATTTTCAAAATATTCTGATTATTACAATACAATATAATTCAATGTCAATGGAATGTCAAGTTCATATTAAATTAATAAATAAAACCCACGGAAAGTACAGTACAAAAATAAAATAAAATATCAAAATAGTTACACTTTTATATTAAATGATTAAAGGTACATGGCAATTCCGTTTATAGAGTACCAACTTTGGCACTGGCATTTTGAGAGGCTTATTATTGATAGCTCTTCGTCTTTTTTCTCTAGTTTCGTAAATGGATACGTTCGATTTGACTAGTTTGGCTGTTTCCAAGATATACAGAGAAGGCAACGTAAGCAATTTCTTATCTTTAAAGACTGGCCTACAAGAATCCATCCAACTCAAACCCAGATTGCTCGAATACACTTTTTTTGGGTTCGGAATACCCGCAAGGCAGTAGTTTAATTGCCCCAAACTACGATTCCATAGCGCAGTACTGAAACCACGTAAGCATGGTACAACATGAGCGCCGCGTCTGTAGATATAATGTGTTTTACCTTTCTGAGTGCAAACACCAATTTATTAAATTTTTTTGTCAACATGTCAGTATGGTTATGCCAGCTTAAGTGTTCATGCAAGGTAATTCCGAGAAATATCGTTTCGTTGACCTGTTGGATTGTCTCTTTGTTTAACTTTATTTTTAAATGTGTCTTTTTTGATTCATATGGACCAAATTGGATGAGTTTGGTCTTTTTAGTATTAATTTGTAGATTATTTGATTTAAGCCATTGCGCTACATTTTTTAATGCCCCTTCTATGACCGATTCGTCGTTTGATGTACCAGTATTACGTATCAGAAGAGTGGTATCATCAGCAAATAACACGCACTGATGAGGAACAGATTCAGGCAAATCATTGATGTATAGTAAGAAAAGCAATGGTCCCAGTAAACTACCCTGAGGCACACCAAAAGCAATCCCTCTTGAATCAGAGTCGTCATATTCATTGGTATTTGTGTTCCGATCTAACTGAGTGATGCGAGTGACTTGAGTTCTATCACTCAGATAGCTTTGAAACCAGTCGTGCACCACTCCTCTGAGTCCGTATTTCGGTAATTTCTGTAATAAAACACCATGATTTACAAAATCAAAGGCTTTACTGAGGTCCAAGAATACGCCTGATATGCGATCAAAATCGCATATCAGGATTTCCCTTTTCTAAACCCATATTGATCCGGGGTCAAAACATCATGTTTTTCTAAAAACTTAGAAATTCTCCTATTCATAATTTTTTCATATACTTTGCTAATAACTGGAAGCAAGGTCACTAGCCTGTAATTATTCTTATCTAGTTTTAAGCCTTTTTTGTGCAATGGTTTTATTATACTAAGTTTAAGTAATTCTGTAAATTTTCCTTGCTCCATAGACAGGTTGATAGCATGAGATAGAGGAGAAGCAATATGTTTAGCTGTATCCATCAGCATTTTTGTCGTAATGTGATCAAACCCAGATGATTTGCAATTTTTTAGCGACATTATGATTCGGTGTACCTCTAGAGGACAGGTTGGTTCCAGAAATATGCTCTGGTTCACAGTGTGGTTCACTACTGTATGGGAAGAGTTACTTTGATTTTTGTTTATGTGTGTTAAGCCCACTGCAGAGCCATATGCCTCTCCAATTTCTCTTTACTTTCTTCAGTCGTCGGTTTTCCTGGACCACGCTACACCAGCTTGAGCCTTGATGTCATCGGACCATCTGGCAGTTTGTCCGCCAACACTCCTCTTTCCGTCTCTTGGTCTCCAGTCAAGGACATCCTTGCTCCACCTTAGCACCTTTGCGGCACCCTACGTCTATCACTTTTGTGCGTTCCCTGATGATGGTGTTGCGCACTCTGTTTCGTAAGGATATCCCGAGCATGATACGTTCCATAGCTCTCTGTGCAACTTTAAGTCTGCGTATCAGTGTTGCGGTGAACGGCCAGGTTTCACAGGCGTACGTCATTGTCGGAAGCACACATTTTTTCTCTACCGCACCCCTATAGAATCTGCGTCAGGGCCCGGCCGGTTGGATCTTTTCACACTCTATGACGTTTTTCCCGAAAATGGCCTATACTCCGGTCGAGCCGGCCCATTCATGCCGAAGCTTGGCTCTCCCACGGTAGAAAATGGTTTTTTAGTTCCATGGATTTTACATGAAACCGTTTCACGATGAGGTCTTTGTAAGAGAGGAGTTCTCGCTAAAAACACGAACGTGGACTGACAATTTTAGTGAGTGGAAGTTGGATTCAGACTGCACAGAAAGCCTATCTTTGTGCACTTGACAATGAAGTCGAATAAGATTTTTTTGGACTGATGCAGCCCTATATACATTCGTGCATATAATAATAAGAATTAATTTCTTTATCCAAGTTTTTTTATTAAGTAGGTGGCAGACAAGCAGAGGAATCACCTGATGGTAAGCAATTGCCGCCTCCCATGGACACCCGCGACACCGAGTAGCCGAATATCAATCGCTCGAGAAAATAAGCCTAATTTACTGTATTTATGTATATTTTACCGTAGGAGATTTGGCATTAATGGGCTGGCTCGACCGGAGTGATACCACGGCCTCACATAAAACCGGCGTGAAGTAGCACTGTTCTATGTTTCGCTGCGTAAGTGAGGTTACCAGAGGCCTAACCTGGGGGAAAAGGGGATTTAAAGGTTGGCAGCGCACTTCTGACTCTACTAGTGTTGCGGGTGTCCATGGGAGGCGGCAATCGCTTACCATCAGGTGATCTGTCTGCTTGTGTGCTACCTATCACAAAAAGTTCATTAGTAGATGTACTAAAAACAAAGAAATACAAAAAAATACGCAATCGTTTCTCCGAATAGTCTTAAAACTTAATGACCACCTCAATAACTTGATACCAGTTAAATTGATACCATTAAGCTCGCACAAAAAGGTTACATAAGACACACCTGCATATGTTGAAAGCTCTGTAACTGGGTCAAGTTCAACTTATGTAAGCATGGGAGCAATTAACTCGTTCGTTACGGAGCGTAGTGTTGCCAGCGTTTTATCACCTCTTTGAACTTCACTCTAGTGCTGTGTTTTGCCTAAGTGCGGATTTTGCAGGTTTGAGTCCCGGTGGGATTAATTTAGGACACTAATATTTCTAACTCTAGCTGGTGCTCATAGTACAGGGATTGCCCTAGTTTGCGACTAGCAGATCGGTTTAAACTGTCTAATCAATTTATTAATTACTAGTGGCTCGCCCTCAATTCGTTTCAGGATCATACCAATAGATGGCGCTAGATAAATATTGTATATATTTTTAATTCCTCTGTTGTCTGATATCCGTAACACTAATGCTTAAGGTACTTAGTACAGAATCAGGTCGATGTACAAGATGTTGAATGAATTTAAAAGAACAATTTTGACCAAGTGACTTCAGGTGACAGGTAGAGCACATTAGCGACGCCAAATGATTTAAATTGTTAGCAACTAAACCGGATATCTTTTTAACAATTTCAAGCTGCAGAAAGCTGCAGCCTCTCGGAAAACACTTATACCATTTGTTTAATACCAAATAAATAAATATAATAAATATAAATAAATAAATATTATATAATACTAATAGTTAACTTTTGGGTTTGCTTTTGTAGGTACTCGAAACAAATCATAAAATAATGCATCATTATTAAATAAATAGTACAAATGTTTGCTTAGAGACTACCGCTCCGAAATTGTTTAAAATAGAGTTTAGTAGCTAACAATTTAAATCGTTTGGTGTCGTTAGTTAGGGCTACTCGTCGCCATAATAGCCTTACTAGAACTTATAGCTACTTTACTTTGGCGTAATTAGGTAGACTGTGTAACTTTTATAACAATTATCTCATCTCATAATAGTCAAAATTAAAATACATGAAAATGTTTGAAAAGGAGGCTTGGCAAGTTTTAATAACATTCGCGAGTGTTAATACCATGCGATATGCGATATCTCATTGAATCTCATAAACGACTTTACTTACTATAATGATTCAATCGTCAAAATAAGAAATCAATGGGAAAAACTTCTATTTGGCAGTTAGATTAATCATTTATCCTCATGAAAACACATAAGCGGCGACGACTTAGGGTCCTCCTTCAAGAGAAGATATATTTTTTTTAAAGACCGGCAACACATTAGCGATCTCCGATTTCGCGGATGTTCATGGGCGGCGTTGATTACTTTCCATCAGATGACTCGCTTGCTCATTTGTCCGCTTCTATACCCGAAACTGGAATTCAAGACCAAAAAAACTACTACAATGTTGCTACTGCAATAAAATGATCGTACAATAGTATACACCTATTTTCTACGAACATGCGCTGACATAATTTATTTAGGGGTAATTTTGATTCTATAATTTAAAGAACTAGTTTTATTGACTTATTTTTACATAAATACAAGACGCTTTAATAAAAACTTAATCATCCGTAATGTTTGGTAGAAAAGCTGGTAATACGCTGGTGTCAGGTGTTAATAACATTTGATACAAAATTTGGAATTACATGTTGTTGTATCGAGCAGTGAGGTGCCTTTGAATTACATCGTTTTAAACACTGATAATAATATCAGTACATAAGTAATTAATTAGTTGTCACTTGAACAACTCGCTAGCACCTATGAGAGTCTTAAAACCTGCGATTTCGTTAAGTAGTCTCGGCAGAATCCATGGGTCGATAAAACGCTAAACGCCCCCGTTTTATTGAGTAGGTAACTGAGACGTTGACTGACTTCGACTGTTGACTACCCACTTTGTCAAAACATCACAAAAAAAATGAATGAAGTAAAAACTTTTCCATACTGTCTTAATAGTACACACTTTCGTGGATGTTCATGGGTGGTTCAATTTGTTTAAGTTCTTTACAAAAAAATTTGTCAATGTTGGTTGAGTTGAACATATAGTTTGTAATAAATATTCTATGTTTTGAGAAAATCCTCATCATGAATTGTGCCAGCCTATACTAAGAAAATAACCATATACCAAAAAGGTTGACCAAACCTGAAAACAAGATTTGACAATGACATAAGTGACATTGATAGATTTGATAGTGACGTTATCTGTCGTAGTTTTTTTGGCCTTTAATTCCAGTTTCGAGTATAGTAAAAAAAATGCTGTTGCATAAGATTTCAATATGCAATAGTTCGGTCTTTTTGACACGCTTTATAATAGCTTGTCAAAATTGAAGACATTTGAATTATTATTTTTTGAAGATTATTATAAAGGTCAAAATACTTACTTTGTCTCTTCAATAACAGCATAAAAATCCGTTTATTCGTGTGTTGCGCAACAGCTTAACGGGCTTGTTAACTGAGGATAATATGAACTAAAACTTTTTCGCTGAAAAACAAAGCTTTGTGAATTGGTTACAGCGTAGGTTACACAGTTATTGTTAAACATTGTTTTGAATATGTCAGGTAAAATGGAGAGTTTTACTTTTGGACTCAATTATGAGGTCATTTATCATTTAAGTCTTTAAGTACGTATTCAAAATTGTTCAATTGTGTTAGTTAGATGAAGTCGATTTTTAAACTATCTCGACCATAATATATTCTTCCCTAGCCGGCTGCAACGGCATATCGGTAATAATTCAAAATAATTTTAAAATTATATGCAATTTGATTTATTAATTCATTCAATTAGTTGTTTTTTAGGGTTCCGTACCTCAAAGGAAAAAACGGAACCCTTATAGGATCACTTTGTTGTCCGTCTGTCCGTCCGTCTGTCAAGACCCTTTTTCTCAGGAACGCGTGGAGGTATGAAGCTGAAATTTATATCAATTACTCAAGTCTACTGTTCCTTGAAGCTGTGAAAAAATCAAACTTCTAAGCCAACGCAATCAAAAGATACAGCCGTTTATGCCGCAAATTTTCGACACTTGCAAGGGAATCAAAACCTACAGGGTGCTTCCCGTGAACTCAGAATCTTGAAATTTGGTACGAAGCAACGTCTTATAGCATAGATAAAGGAAAAATTACGAAAACCATACATTTTTAGTTACATCACATAACATATATTTTTTTAATAATTTTAAACTTACTACCCATTTCCTCATAAACGCGTAGAGGTATTAAATTGAAATTCATACCAAATACTCAGGTCTATAATACCTTTAAGCTGTAACAAAATCAAACTTCTATGTCAACGTAATCAATAGAAACAGCAATTTAAGCTGCATATTTTGAAACTCGCAAGTACTCGCAAGGGAATCAAAACCTAAAGGGTACTTCCAGTCGACCTAGAATCTTGAAATTTGGCATGAAGCAACGTTTTATAGCACACATAAAGGAAAAATTCCGAAAACCTTAAATTTTTAGTTACATTACAAATTTTTTTTTTTTAATAAATATAAACTTATTACTTTTTTCCTCATGAACGCGTAGAGCTATCAAGTTGAAATTCATATCAAATACTTAGATCTAATTGCCTTTAACACGTGAAAAAAAAAATTCTAAGTCAACGCAAAAACGCAAAACGCAAAAGTACAACCATTGATACCGCATATTTTGAAACTCGCAACTACACGCAAGGGAATTAAAACCTAAAGACCACTTCCCGTTGACATAGAATCTCAAAATTTGGTAAGAAGCAATAGCTTACAGCACAGGTAACAGAAAAATTCCGAAAAGTATTTTAAGTAGTTATACCACCAAAAAAATTGTGATTGTAAACATAATTGTAGTTACAGCAATGACCGCGAGTTATTATACTATGTATGGGGAGGGCAACATTTAAAGAAGACGAAATAGCCTTCTTCTTTATATTTCGACGTTCTTTTATCGAAATGATATGTGTTAATATAAAATAAAGGATTATTTAAACGATAAAGAGATCTTTGTCTTAAATTTATGCTCCTCCATCTTTCCCCATTGTAATGTTATGAATTTCATTTTGCAATAAAAATACCATAGTTATGACTCGATTGTCGTAATGAACGAACTTTGTAAACCTTGCAGGTTTGTACGGAACCCTCGGTGCGCGAGTCCGACTTGCACTTGGCCGGTTTTTTCTTTTTAATATGGCTCCGCCTTTTTTTTTGACGCTGGGTAATGTCTCCTTATGCATACCCTCCTGCCGAGGGGCAGGCAGGTTATGTCGGGCTCTCCTCTGGCGGGGGCTTTTCCTAGCGAGAAGCCAGCCAGAGGCATACCGACTAAACCCCAGCCACGCTCCCTCATCGCCAGAGTGGGGAGGGGACATGAGTACGGGTTAAAGAACCTTACTTTACGGTCCTCCCCAGGCGAAGGGCCCACTTACACTGCGGGCCCGACACTGTCTACCAGGCTGAGGCAGAGGCCTTGTGTAGTGCCTGTGCTTGCGCGCCGGCGGCCGGAAAGGAAAACACGCCTCTGGTCGCCGTCTTCTTCCCCACCTTGTCCTTCTACGAGCATTCGCGAGAGGGTCCTGCTCCCTTAGACGCTCGGCTGCCTCTTTTTGAGACATTATGTCCTTACAAAAAAAGGGAAAGGCCCGTACGTCGGCGACCATCGCCCGAACTATGCTTGGGAGCGAGAGGTCGTTCCCAACAGCGCGCACTAGCGCCTGGCGCTGCTGATCCCAGGACCCGCACACGGCCAGAGTGTGTTCGGCGGTGTCAAAAACGGGTTCACATGCGTGACAGCACGGGGTAATATGGCTCTGCCTGCCATAAGATAATTCGCCAATGTCAAGTAACTTATTGAGAATAAGTAGGTAGTCAACAGTAGAAATCAGTCAAAGTCACAGTCACTCAATAAATTCTTTCGTCCATAACTCGGAAACTAAGATGTTTAGTATAATGCACCAAAACATTGCAAGTGCGTTATCTAAGAAAGACATACTAGAATTAATGTTGGCTGATGTTAAGGATTCAAATGTCCCTGATGTTATTTGTCTCAGTGAAACGTTTTTAAAGGCAGGTCAAGAAAAAAGTTTCAAATTGACAAATTACGACTTGGCAGCTTATTTTAGCAGGGAAAATAAAAGGGGTGGTGTTTGTATACTTGTGAAAACAGGGCTTTTACACAAAAAAAATGCTATAGTAATCAAGCATGCAACAGAAAAGGTTTTTGAATGTTGCGCTATTGAAATTCCCAGCAACAATTTAATAATTATATGTTTGTATAGAACTCCAACCTCAAATGTAATTACTTTTCTTAACACCTTAGATACCATGCTACATGAATTAAATAAACACAAGAAAAAAAATATTGTTATCCTAGGCGATTTTAATATAAATACTCTTAAGAAGGATAAAATTTCAAATTACTTGCAAGATATAGCAAAAAACTACAATTTGACGATACACATCAATCAACCTACTCGTAGATTATCTTGTATTGACCAAATATTAAGTAATATTGAAAATGCTACTGCATTAGTTTTGCCATTAGGTTTATCGGACCACGAAACAGCTCAAACTATTAGTTTCCCTGTAGTGAATAAAGGTCAAACACATAGAACATCTTATATGTACAGAAGAGTTTATGGTAGAGAAAATATTCGTTTATTCAAGGATTCTATTAGTGGATTGTCCTTTAGTGATGTTTTCATGGAAAATGATTCTGAGAAAGCTTTTAATAAATTTCATGACATGCTAATAACTATTTATAAATTATGTTTCCCTAAATTAAAAATTAAAATGCAAAAACATGCTAATAATAAAAATTGGATAACTGTAGGGTTAAGAAAGAGCTGTAAAACGAAACGTGCGCTCAGAATTAAATATTATAGACAAAAATGTAAAATTATAAAAGGTGATTTTGGTGAAATTATAAAAGGTGACCTTAAATATTCAAAGTTACTCAAAAAATGTATTCATCAGGCACAAAAAAATAGAAATATTAGCTTCATAAGTAATAGTAAAAATAAGTGCAAAGCCTCTTGGCAAGTTATAAAAAATGAAGAGTGCAATAGTAATAATTATAGTGATATTAATGAAATTGAATTAAATAATTAATGAACCAATACATATAGCAACAGCATTTAATGCACATTTTGTTGAGTCATCTCAAATACCACATGGACCACACAAAACATGTGACACAAAGTCAAGTAAATACGAGTCAGGAGGCTCAATGTATTTGATGTCCATGACTGTAGACGAAGTCAGAAAAAATATATTGTCTCTAAAAAATACTAAAGCTGAGGGCCCAGACGGAATATGCACAAAAGTAATAAAATCTTGTATTGATGAACTGTGCTCTGTACTAACCTTTTTGATAAACTTATCATTTGAAAGTGGAAAATATCCTCACCGATTAAAGTTGTCAATAGTTAAACCTATTCACAAAAAAGGCAGTAAAAAAGATGTGAAAAATTACAGAGCTATTGCCCAATTATAGCAAAGATCTTCGAGAAATGTATGTTTGCTAGGCTTATGCACTACTGCTTAGCACTAAACTTGATTAATAAGGACCAATACGGCTTTCAAAAATGTAAATCTACTGATCTAGCTATTTTTGCTTTACTCAGTGAAGTTTTAACTAGCATAGACGCAAAAAAGTTTACAACTGTCTTATTTTTAGATATGACAAAGGCATTTGACTTAGTTGATTACTCTATACTGATGTTAAAATTAGAAAAGATGGGCGTGAGAGGCACACCCTATCAATGGTTTAAATCTTATTTGAGTGACCGACAACAATCTGTTGAAATAACAAACTCCAAAGAAAATATAATAGAGTCTTATCGATCACAGTATATGTGCAGCAGAGCAGGAGTTCCTCAAGGCAGTGTCCTTGGGCCTCTCCTGTTCATTCTTTATATCAATGACATAATAAATATAACACAACATAGGACAATTTTATTCGCTGACGACGCATCCATAATAGTAACCACTAACTTAAAAGATGGTTTGAGACAACACGAAATTGACATAAATAGTACGCTAAGAGACATTATTAGATATCTTGACATTAATAATTTAAAAATAAATTTGACGAAAACTAATTATATGCAATTTAATAAAATGAAAAAATGTAATTTAAATTTAAATATTGAATATACTGGAACACGTATTAATCAAGCGGACACAGTTAAATTTCTGGGTGTCAACATCGATAAAGACATCAACTGGAAATCGCAAATTGAAAATGTATGAGACAAAATTAATCGTTTCGTATACGTCTTAAAGAGACTTCGATATGTCACAGACCGCAGTACAGTTCTTACCGCATATCATGCATATGTTGCCTCTACAATGCGTTACGGTTTAATGTTCTGGGGAAATAGTGTCAGCATGTATAAGGCTTTTGTGATGCAAAAAAAATGTTTGAGAGCAATTTATGGCATACCACCTTATCAGTCTTGTAAGCCTCTTTTCAAAGAACTGAAATTGTTGACTTTACCTAGCCTTTATATATTTGAAACAAGTAAATTTGTTAAGCATAATATTGGTCTCTTTAATAAAGCTAGTGACATTAATCCTCGTAATAAAAGGATCGCTAATAAACTTGTTCTAAAATTTGCTCCAAGAACTGCACGTTATATGAAAAATTGTTTAAATATGTGTTGTAAAATCTATAATAAAATACCTGAAAGTTTGAAAATGTTAAATAGTCCATTATTTGAAAGAAAATTGCATGCATGGCTGCTGGATAAAAGTTTTTATGATATTAAAGAGTTAATTGTGTAACCTCAACCCATTTACAAAATATTTACATGCCAATACATTTGGCGAAACATGTGAAACGATCTTTAAGTATTTTACTGTAAACACCATTTTATGTACCGCGTTTCGAGTGAATAAATGAATTGAATTGAATTGAATTAAAACGCCGGTATTTTTACGTTTTATCGACCTACGGATTCAGCGGATATCACTCTAAAAGCAATCGCGTGTTTTAAGACTCTATTGGCCGTGTGGTCCCCGGCAGAGTAGAATAGGCCACCCTCACTCTTACCGAGGTGTCGTAAAAGGCGACTAAGGTAAAGCTGCTGGCATGATCATCAGCACCCAGAGAAGGAAAACTCTGCATTTATATCAAAACCCTCGCCAACCCGTCTGCCAAGCGTGGTGAGTATGGCAATTACCCCTCATGTGATTAAGGGAGGCCCGTGCCCCAGCAGTGGGGACTTAAATGGGCTGATGATGATGATAATGAAGACTCTATTAGGACCTAGCAAGTTGTCACGAAACAACTCACTCGACACACAATAGTAGTGTTAAAAACGATTAGATACAATCCAACGATTCTTATTATTAGGATCACTTTTCAGCACTACACTGCACAAATAAACACCAAATTAATACACTAAAAACACTAGACACTAATTTACTAAAACCTTTGGATTGCATCAGCCCTTGCGGTTTTTTTTTGCCCTACCCGCCGTATCCAATGAGTTGTATTAATTTTAGTTTAAAACCAAAATGACAATTTAGTTTTTAATTTTAATCTTGCTATATATTTAATATTTGAGCACAGTAATATTTGTAAGTGAACAAAATGTTACAATATTAGTAAATTTTTTATTAATTAATCTGGTCCTAGACTAATATTTTTAAATTGATTATTGTTTGTTCTGTAGTCGCAATAACAAATTAAGGAAACAAATTTAAAGATATTAAATATTTTTAAAATAAAAATAAATAGTGATGCTACATACATACATAGTTGTATTAGACATAAGTAATTTGAAATAAATATTTTAATTTTTTATCATTCCTTGTGCTTTAATAATTCTCACAACATCTCATAAATTGACCTATGTCTGTACTAAGTAGCTTAATGGACATGAACACCCAAAATAACCCTAAAATCTTTCGTTCCAGCGTTACCACGTATACCCTCACGACTTCCACCCGCAGCAGGTGTACAAGAAACCGCTGAGGGAGCACGAGAAGCCTCAAGACCTTCGCAACGTGCCGGGAGTGCCTGGTGTCGACTTCCCGATTTACCACGAGGTTCCAGAGACCAGTTTCTCGTGCAACCATGTGCCAGTGCGGCCGGGGATGTACGCTAATGTTGAGACTGGATGTCAAGTAAGTTCTACCATCATCATCACCTCAGCATCTTTTTCTTGGTTACGTCACAAATAGTGTGGCGGAACTATCGATAGTTGACCTCGAAAATCATTCAGACATGCCATTGGTCAAAACTATCGATATTATAGATAGTAAATTTTTGATCAATACTTTTGATAATGCCAATTCTATCTATATTATCGAATTTTTAGTGTCCGTTCATATCGATAGTATTGTGTTTCCTAACAGAATTAATCAAAAACTATTGATACTATCGATTTTATCGATACTTTTGTACTATCGATAGTCAGCTATGTTACGATAGTATTGCTGCCTGATTAAATGTGTCCGATACTATCGATAGTATCGGACATAAAACAATCGATAGATTAGCGTTATCAATAGTATTGATGTAATTTTACTGTTTTTGTTTGTTTTGTTTTGTTGCTGGTGTCCCATTGGAATACGAGTGTAAGGAAATAGAAAGTGCACTTGTGTTTGCGCACACACTTGAGCACTATAATATATCCTGCGTACGTGGCTAATCGTTATCGTTGAGATTGGCTGCCGTAGTCGTAATCAGTTGGAAGATATGATTATTATTATCGATATTATTGACACCCAGCAATACTATTGATTTTATTATCGATAAACAACACTAGTCACAACCAAACAGGCCACGTCACGCCGTATTCCCGGTTGCATCACAACTAAGCAGGCCACGTCGCAACGTATTCCCGGTTCATCACAACTAAGCAGGCCACGTCGCGACATATTCCCGGTTGCATCACAACTAAGCAGGCTACGTCGCGACGTATTCCCGGTTGCATCACAACTAAGCAGGCCACGTCGCGACGTATTCCCGGTTGCATTACAACTAAGCAGGCCACGTCACGTCGTATTCCGAGTTGCATCCTAACTAAGCAGGCCACGTCACGACGTATTCCCGGTTGCATCCTAACTAAGCAGGCCACGTCGCGTCGTATTCCCGGTTACGTCACAACTGAATAGAGTACGTACACGTGCGGGCGCGTACAGTGATCTCGGGATGAGATAAACTGCGGAACATGTGCGGCAGAGACACCATACAATACCTATACTGCCTAGCGCATGGGTAACTAACTTTTCGATATTAATATCTTGAGCACTAATGTTTTGGACAATGAGTCTTGGTCTAGCTAAAATCTTCACTTTGCTTCACTTCGGAGGGCAGTGCTACTCATAAATGCACTATCAAGGTTTCGGAACAGCAAAGTGATTCATGCGTACGGAGTGAACTGCCAAATTGCGTTCCGATGCTAATGAAGCCCCCAGCCCCGGCGATAAATCACTCGGATATTGCTGACCAATGGAGGCAAGGTAAGGTAGATACTTTGCATGTTAACGTGAAAAATAAAGAAACTTAGGAACTTTGTAAGATCTGATGGTCACGTAGAATGTATGGTTTACCAACGAGTCTTTTTAACAGTAGCATAGGCAATGAAACTTAAGATGGAAGGAGTGGTTGAGAAAACAAGCAAAATTGCAAAAAGGGATGTAACTAAATCGAAGTAGCAAAAATACAAAGCAAGTTAAAAAGTTGTGAAAATCCAACTACACTTTTTTAAGTTTTAGGAATATCCTTATCTTTTTTTATTCCTGTAGCTTAGGAGTAGCCTGGATTACTGCCGAAGTAAATTAACTTGGCGCCTATCGAACTACTATAGCAATAATTAACGCGCTACAACCAGCCATGTTTAAACATGAACCCAGCGAGTTAGCGTTATGATCATCGTGAAACTACTACACAGTTTGGTTAAATCACAGCGAAGTGCCTTCACCCAATGCAGAAAACCTTCAAGATAGCGTACTTAAGACTGAGGTCTATATATTAGTCATTTTCGATCTGATATGTCAACATGTCAATTTTGAACGTACGAACTAAAAAACCAATGCTGTTAAAAATGGACTTCAGTCCAAAATGAGGTCTATTAAGTGGAAAAAGAGAAGGAAAACTCTGCATTTATATCAAAACCCTCGCCAACCCGTCTGCCAAGCGTGGTGAGTATGGCAATTACCCCTCATGTGATTGAGGGAGGCCCGTGCTCCAGCAGTGGGGACTTAAATAGGCTGACGATGAAGTGGAAAAAGTAAATGATGTACGAAAGGACTGAGATTAATTAGATATTAATAAAATAAAATAATTTTTTACACAATATCTTAAAGAAAATAAAAAAATATATAAATCAAGTTTTATTCATCATTTTTGGTATTCGCAAATGCACACATATTTCTTACTAATTTCAAACAGCCATCTTGCTGTTTCTCCTCGCACGCAAGAGTCGTGGTAGCGCGACAGAGATAGCGAGATGTCCGAGGAACGGCGAAGCTTGCCTTGAATCGAATTTGAACTGACCTCCGCAGAACTCTTAATGTACGCGATAGTCCTCATTAGGCCCGACAGTACGCTACTTGAGGCTCGTTTAAACATGGACTGGATTTAGATAGCGTTGTGATAATCATGGAAGTGCGGGATAGTAAAATATATGACCATGAAGAACCTCGATCCAATTACCAATCACACGATTCACGAAACAAATTATCCTGGAACCATGAACCAGTCATATACGACAGTGAAGCCTCTCTATCCAAAAATAAACCGCACGCTAAAGAACATAAATTTAAACAAGAATCGCACGGTAGTGATACTTAATATTTATACAAGCACTACGACATAGATAATTGAATAAAAGAATTAAGACATATTCATTGCTCACTTTAAAAAAAAAATCTCGTATTCGCCACAATCATTGTAAATCACTTGGCGGCGCTAGTATCGTCGCGGTGTCACTTTAATTGAGTGTTTGTATTGGTCCAGCTATAACTTCACTGTCACCATGTCTACACTATGAGTGGCACCTTGGCTCCCCGCCGAGGGTTTTTTGCTATTAATTTGAATTTCAGATCACTACCACTCATTGAGTAAATTGAAGTTATCTTTGTGGAGTACCTGAATTGGGTGGTAAGAGTTTGTACAGGTAAATATAGTAACACTTACTTCGGGTTTTTTATTTTACAGTAGCATCCTGTAAAATCAAATCAAATAATATTTTATTTAACTAGCAAAATCTTCCGATGCATAGGACTGAATAGTGACAATATATGAATTACTGAATAGTAAGACATCTTTTTATTACATTTCCGGTTCATTTGTCTGTATAGCATTATCGCTTCCAGACAACCTTGGAGTAGCCATCAATGTAATACCAAAAAATATCAAAACGAGCGTTACGTAAAACCGCCTGATGAATTGTGTTCACAATCCCAAATATGATTGAACATAATAACTCACAGTGTAATGGCTGTGAATCAATGCTGGGTCCGGCAGATTACGTCACAATGCATTAATCTTGGCAAATAAAGATGACAGATTGAGATCACGACCCCCAGTCACGAAGCTTGCGCAAACAGCCTAGAGGATTGGGACGCCTAAATTATGGAGCTAAATCTGAGCTGAGGCAATTTAGGAGTAATGAAAAGCTGGGTTGGGAGGTTTATGATTACTTGGATGGATAAATGAGAACCTTTCTAAAGGGGATTTCAAGTGGGTCATGTTTTCATTTGGTCCATTGTACCAAACAAACAAAAATGAAACACAAAAAAAACGTAAAAAAAAATTACGAAAAAAAACCGCCTTCAAAAACCACGAACTAAAAAGCGTAAAATAATATTTTAACACTTCATACACTTCAGATAACATTATATAACAATACATTCGAGAAAAGATGTTTACGAAATAGGCGTCCAATTCTTAAACTACAAACCGAAAGACGGTTTTGTAGCTTGCTCTTCCTTTTTTTTGGTACCTTCTTTGTTATTGGTTTCCATTGTAGCCTAGAATTGGGACCAGGTCTATAATAATAATAATAATAATTCTCACAACATCTCATACGTTGACCTGATTCCGTACTAAGTAGCTTAAGCACTTGTGTTACAGATATCAGACAACAGAGGAACACAAATATATACTTAAATACATATATTACACCTAGACACTGAACAAACACAAGTGTTCATCGCACGAATGTTTGTCCAGGGTGGGGATCGAACCCACGACCTTTGACCTATGTATGGGATGTTGTATCAATTTATTGATGTATTAATTTTTTTTAATATCAAATGACAAAACAAAGGGCATGACTGCTTACTCTTATAGTTGCGGTTACGCCATCTACAGAAGGAATCATGCACCATTTAATATGTACTTGCCATTAAACATTCCACTTGCAACTATTTTACTTCCAGGGGTCACTGCACGCATGCATGGGGAAAATACATTTCCCTACGCAAACAACCTAGGTAAATCGAACCAGAGCGTCCTCTATTTTGCTGAATAAAATTGTCTCAACAGTGATTGACTTGAGTTTAGTTTTAATCGAGTAACATCTGAAACAAAATGTATTCGAGTGAATGAACCTGAGTTATGAAAAAAATTGCTATAGTCGACAATGATTTATCATTCAGAGTAGATTCACCTAAGATTCAAGGACGCGTCCTATGCCAATTGCCAATTGCCTAAATGTTCGCGTACAGTGATCTCGGGGTCGTTCGGCGTGAGAATGAGACAGACTCTACGGAACATGTGCGAGAGAGACAGGATACTATATACTCCCTAGCGTGTAAATCAACGAACTCTTCGCCTTTTCATCGATGGAATTTGAAAAATCGTGCAAATTTCTTCTACAATATTGTATTGTAAAAATATGCTTATTTCCTCACGAGTCACGACTCAATGATCGAGTGAAGAAAATTTTAGTCATTTTAAATTTTATCTTGCCGCATCACTAGATATGCAGTTTGCACCCTAGGGCAGCGATTAATATTAACGCTTTTTGTTAGCAAAGGGCCACAGGGAAACAAAACCCTTTGTTTACTAACGCCGCAGGCTCCGCCGGTGAAATGTCACTCTCATACGAGACCAGGCTTAGAGAGCTTACAGACGAGCAACATCGTGTCAATCAATAAAAATCGACAGCGACCATCTATGCTTACTGTGGTAGATGCGACCGTCGGCGAGCTTTGAGAGTCACAAATCAAGAGAGCTATTGCGCGTCATAGAAACTATGTATCTCCACTTCTTATAAATGTATACGTACAATTAGATGATACAGTTCTTGCAAAAATATCCACGAACCAAATTGGCATCATAACTATTGGTTTTGTGCAAGATGTAAATCATTTTTGCGACAGTTTAAGTTTAACTAACACAGACAGTTTAAGACTTTTTAAGACATATTCTTATTATTTATTTGATTTTTTTTACATAGGTGGCAGACGAGCTGGATCACCCGTTGGTAAGCGATGGCCGCCACTCATGGACACCCGCAACACCAGTGGAGTCACAAGTGTGCTGCCAACCTTTAAACTCCCCTTCCTCCCGGATTGGTCCTCCGGTACCCTCACTCACGCAGCGAAACATAGTACAGTGCTGCTTCACGCCGGTTTTCTGTGAGGCCGTGGTATCACTCCGGTCGAGCCGGCCCATCCATGCCTAAGTGTGGCTCTCCCACGGTAAAAACGGTTTGATCTGTGTCGGCAACAATCTCTCACGGTTTTCGACGGTCGTTTACTGATGTAATGGGCGGTCGCTGGCACACTGTCGCCCGTCTGTATGCCCGCTTAGTAAATGTAATTTGGTGGTTTGTCAGCTTTTATTTAGTTCCCTTTTATGTTATAGTTCGGGTGGATTACACTCTTGGCTCGTGATGGAAAGGATGACTTATGGTCATGCCGGCCACTTTTAAACCCATTCATCCGAAACGGGCAGGTTTCCTTAAGTTATTTTCCTTCACTGCCTGTTGACTCACAAGTATCAAATACTAGATCTATCTATTCACATATATTTCAAAAATGTAGATGTACGATGTACAAATACGACCGCGCGCACTCTTCGCTCTTTTTTTTTTGGTAACGCAGAGAGAATGCCGCCGGCTCGTAAGGAGCCGACGTCGGCGCCGTTGGTCGGCGCCGCCCCGGGTAGTGTGAGGCTCTCCCCTAGGTTGCTCCCAGGGGCATACCCACTAAACTCTCTGCCACAGTTTCCATCCCTCGCCCGGGAGAAACTCTCAGAGCGGGAACACGGGCTATAGGACGAACCTTTTTAAGTCTCCGCGAACCCACTCAGGGCGAACACAGTTCAACGCTGTCGCTTCGGAGTCTGATGTTTTGACAATGATCCAGGCTTATTGAAAGGCTGGTAATTTATATGAAGTGACTGTCATCTGACATCCGTAACCCTTAGAACCGGAGAAGTAAATCAGACCGTGTCTGGATAATTAAAGGATACACGATTAATTTCCGAAACATGCAGGTTTTCTCACAATCACGAACACCGCCGAACTAGTGGTAAAAATACGCATATTGATTTAAAAAATCCATAGGGACGTACATGAACCACTGAGCTACTATCGCTCCTTAGTGGACTTAAGCCAAACGAGGTTCTGGCGAGGTGTACAACTACTATCTGAAAAATATTTTTACCTATTATCTATTTTATTTATTGAGCTGTGTCTGTTTCATCAACGAACATTTGTATTGGTGTGGGAATCGATACTGTGATCATCTCAACCAGCGCTCAAAACACTGCCACACTGTCAAATTGTGACGATCCATTCGTGGCCCGCAATGTGCCCTGATAGTGATGTCACCTACATCACTATCAGGGCCCAATTCGCTCACGCTCTAAATAATTATGTTGGACCAAATTGCCGCAACGCAATTGTTATGGCCGACCAATTCTGACAAATTGAATAAGCTTGAAGACTTGGCCGACCTCAAAAGGCTGCTATAATAGGGTGGCCTGGCTTTAAAACAAATACCTGGACAAAACTACTGGTGTGTTCGCTGGATATTTGGATAATGTACTCCTTTTTTTGGGTAGTCGTGCAAAAAGTAACACTAAGTAGGATTTAATAAGTTTGGTAAAACTATAATTAAGCTACTGTTCTTAGCAACGTTAGACAAAACCCTCAGGCAAGGAAGTCAGTTAAAAATGATTGAATCACTCCATATAAAGGGTCGGTACATGGCGAGACAACCACAAACACAAGCTTTAAATCTTTAAATGTTAGTCAATATTTTTTGTTTCGTACTAATATTTAACACCCGGTTGGTCTAGTGGTTTAAGTACCAGGCCGTGATCTCGGGGTCCTGGGTTCGTTTCCTGGGTTGAGCGAAAACCATGTTTCGAAGTTTTCAAACATAGCTCAAGTTTGTGATCACCAATCCGCATTTAGCAAGCGTGGTGATTAAGCATAATCCCATCATAGTAATGATAACTTGATTTATATGATGCCTTTGCCCTTCAGTGGGACAGTTTATAGGCTGATACTTTACTATATAGGTACTAGGTAGTAAATGGGTACAGTTATTCGTAACAGATAATATTCTAAAAAAAGAAAGGGTCGGTACCCAACGGGGAACCGGATCATCTGGATCATGGTTACACGTTCTGAATAATTATCAAAACGTGTACCATTGTCACGTGACAACCTTACTGTAATCCAAAGTTATTATTTCAATCACGTTATCATACCCGTGCCGTGGAATGAATACTTTGAACAATACCCAAACACTTTGAAGATCCCAAATCTATATACGTTTGGAATGCTTAATTATTTGCATATTTTACTCCGTAAGTTTACTATTGTCTCATTAGGATTTTAATAAAAACTAGCCAAAAGCGAGTTGGACTTGCGAACGCAGGGTTCCGTCCATACCAATAGGCATAAAATGGAGTTTGTTGAATGAGAGCCCCCCTTAAATATTTATTTTATGTTGTTTTTAGTATTTGTTGTTACAATGGCCGAAATAGATTTTGTGAAAATTTCCACTGTCGATCTATCGCGTCTGATACCAGGCGACAGACGGACGGACGAACAGTGAAGTTTATGTAATAGCTAACTAAATAGGTTGGCGCAGCAACCCATAGTGAGTCTTGGCTTCCGTTAGTAAGAGCCTCCATCTCGATCGGTCTTGCGCCACTTCTGCCGGTCATCTCCTAAGAGCCCGCGCAAATCCTTATCGACCTCATCTTCCCAGTGATTGACTTGATTTTTTAAATCTTTTTTTTTCGATAACCTTAATAAAAATCAACATTGAAGAAGATATAATTTTCGGGTACGAAATTCTCAGCCACAATATTAGTGGATATTACATAAATAGTTACTACCCAATTGAATGCTCTCCATTCAATTAGGTAGTAACTATTTATGCCACGCTTAGTATTTTCTTTAAGGATCGTATACAATATTGTATTTATAACAAAGCGATATTTTGGTCATGGCGGCCAATCTCAGCCATCGACGCAGGATATATTATAGTGCAAAATGTTTGCGCAGACACAAGTGCACTCTCTACTCCCTTACCCTCATATTTCGATGGGACACCAGTATGACTCGACCGAAGAGGGATCAGGCGCGGGACCAACGGCTTAACGTGCTTTCCGAGGCACGGGGGTGCAAGACCCCAACTTCAGAGTCTGGCTCCGAGCTGACACTGAGAATTTCTTAACAGAAAAACTCAGGTACAAATTTTGGCCCGACCCGGGGATCGAACTAGAGACCCCAAGCGCAGCCGTTGCCGACCCACCAACCACTGCGCCACCGAGGCAGTACAAGCATAGTATCCCTACGTATGAGAACACGATTTTGAACTGGGACGCTACAGCGGCAGAAGGCTGGCCACATCTGTCGTCAAATAGAAAATTATTATTAGAGCAGCGTATAGTTGATTAAAAAGAACTGTATCGCAACTGATGAACTGGAGCCCTAGTCTCGTGCTCGTGACATTTTGAAAACCTGGCGGATGTTACAAGAAATCCATACAAAAAAAACGATGTTTTAGTGATATATGTCGTATGATGATAAATGTCACGAGTACAAGAATTGAGCTCCTGGAGCACAATTCTCGTGCACTAAATCAAAGTTTTTTTGTATGGTTTTCAAGCGTCCGCCATGTTTTTTTCATATCGAAATCCCGAGAATTGGGCCCCCTGAAATGCTAACGCAAATTTACCTCGCATTTTGAGGCTAAGCCGCAAAACAAAGTGATTTAGAGGGTTTTTTTTTAAATTTTATGACAAACAAGAGTATTTAACGTCAATTAAAATTACTTCCTATTAATTAGAATAGATTCTCATTAATGAATGTTATTATTCACTGAATTAATACTATAAAAACTCTAAAACATGTTATAAAATATAAGGTTTATCTTTAATATATCTATAATATATACATGTTAAAAATAATTATTTTTAACATGTCATAATACCTATGTAATATTTTGTTTACTAGTGTGTATGTGTGTGTGAAATATTATGTGGATTCAAATAAAAACAAACCCTGTTACGTTAATGTACCATAATTCACGTGAAATAAAAGGTCTTTGTCTTTGTGATGTTAAGTGAGGAATAGATCTAAGGTGGACCATTCTTGTCCCAAAAAAGGCATGACAATACATGTCTTATAGATTTAAAAAAATATTTTGGTAGGCAACGCGTCAGTCCTTAGCCGTTCCGCATCAAAAAACAGTTTAGCAAGCGCTTATTTTCTAAAACTTTTTCTTTCCCAGGCCTACCACATCTGCCATGATGGCCGTGAGGGTCACCAAGGGGCTGCCCTGCTCTGCACCAATGGCACACTCTTCAATCAGGAGAAGTTCACCTGTGATTGGTGGTACAACGTAGACTGCGAACACGCTGTTCACCTCTACAGGTATGGACAAATCCTCAAAGTTTAAGGCTGTAAAATACTTGTAAATACTCGAAGGAATCCTTCCTACTGGTTTCTGTTAAATTCTAAATTCAAATTCGTTTAGATTAGTCAGTTTTTGCCATCGTCTTATATGACAATAGTTCGATTCCTATCATTACGACGGCGGCCAGTTCACCATTACTGAGTCTTTCTTAAGAAATTTTCTGCGTTGAATTGCAAAACCTTTGAAGTGCACTATCACCTGCGGTAATTCTGGATTGGTGCAAACTTTAAACCTTAAAGAAAAAAGCGCACCTATTTTTTTGTAAAAACGCCGAAGCATCGCACTTACCAATAGTGTTAGGCACTATTAGTGTTGCAGATGTCGGCGCCATCAGGTGGATCCGTCTTCTAGCCTACCCCCTACCACGTAAAAAAGACGCGCGCGGATGAAACATGTGACGTAATGGGGACCGCGGACCTACAATAAAACACTTCTGGAACAAACAACGACTTCAGGCGCATCAAACAAAAGCGACAGCGCATGTGAAAGGGCATAACGATTTGGTCGTGGTAGCACGGTTGTATAGATGCGCTTTTGTATGGTTATCGTTTATAAGTTTCGTGCTCCTTTAAATATTCTAATATCTTGCCATTAGCTTCAAGTATCAGTCTATAAACTGTCCCACTGCAGGGCAAAGGCCCCCATTATAGAAATCAAGTCATCGCTACTATGATGGGATTAGTCTTAATCACCACGCTTGCCAAATGCGGATTGGTGATCACAAACACAAGATATGTTTGAAAAATTCGAGACATACTTTTCGCTCGACCTGGGAATCAAACCCAGGACCCCGATATCACGGCCCGGAACTTAAACCACTAGTCCAAACAGGCGTTAATAAAATAAATTACTTTCATTGGAATGCTAGTACATACAGCAATAAGTGGATTAATAATTGATATAACTGTATCAATTAAAGTAACATTTAAATCTGCCAATTCTCACCTTCAACTCAAACGAATTGAAGATAAATTAAGTTGTAATTGTCCGTAAAAACATTACAGTAAAACATTTTTTTATGTGATAGGTGGCAGACGAGCGACGGATTACCTGATCCGACTGATCGATTTTTATTAAAGAAACAGTAGGTAAATACCATGCCTTATGTTTGCTCAGTGTCTAGATGTGATAATGATATACCTATGTAATTCTGTTGTCTGATATTCATAACAAGTGCTTAGTCTACCTGGTACCGAATCAGGTTAATGTATGAGATAATACCGTTGTATACAGAACGTAAAAGCTGTGAATTCAAATCCTGCCTGAACACGCGATGAAATTATTTAGTGTGCTATTTCATCATTTTGGCAGAAATGATGATTATGACATCGTCCACTGCTGAACATAGGCCTCCCCCAATGATCTCTACACATATCGGTCCTATGCCACCCGCACTCAAGGGATTCCCGAGACCTTCACCAGATCGTTAGTCCACCTTGTGGTGGGTCTGCCACACAAGGACCTTTCTGGCCCGAAGCGGCCGGCCGTCTGAGCTTCTCGAAATGTGCCCTGCCCATTGTCTCTAGAGGCATGCAAGTCATTGGGCTTTGTCTTTGACCATAGTTTTCCTGGGGATCTCATCATTCCTGATACGATCACGCAAGGAGATGTTTACTTAATAATAAATTGGAAAAAATTGGTATACTAAATAAAATAATGTATGAGATGTTGTTTGAACTTATCCTTTATCTCATTACAGGTTGAATGCTGATCCATTGAAGAACCCCTATTTCCCTAAACCCAAGAAACATGAAGAGGAACATCAAGAGCATCACGCATTGTTCTTTAAACACTAAATTTAATAACAATATTTTATATGATATTGGATGTCACAGTTTAATTAAATTATTTTTGATCACTTTGGGCTTGTTTTTCGATGGTCTGATGAAGGTTAACACGCCAATATAATTATTAAGTAAGAGTCACTCAGTTTACGCACTTATAGTGACATTTAGACAGCTGTAATTCTCAGAGTAATGCAATCCTTTATGGGTCTGTTAACCATGGGAAATCGGGCCGTGAAAAAAAACAATTGATAAATGTAAATTCTTATAAACGAAAATTTTCTTCGTTATTTATTGTTGAATGTTAATTACATTTCTATTTCAGATATTCTTTATGTCTAAAACTTCATTTTATCTGTACGTTTTGTTTAATGTCTTAAAACTTGTAAAAGGAAACAAATCAAACATTTCCTAAAGGACGAAGCATACATTTTTTACTAGATAACTCCATAAGTTATAAAGACCGTAAGCAAATCGGAAAGGTTTACTTAGATGATTGCACTATAGGTACTCTTACCTACTATCTGTGCTCTAAGATACATCATATTCATTAGTGCAGGCCTTAAGTTAATCAATACCGAGTTACCATTAATATTCAAATACGTTTACGTAAAGTTACCTATAACTCAAGCATAATATTTTACTTTCAAAAACCTAATATTTTATTTAAGATACTACAAAGAGAAGGATGTGTAAGAAATAAGTAAAAATAATGAAGTCGCTCTTTTATAAATAAAGGTTTTTCATTTAATAATTTGTGTTTTATTTATATTTTAGAATTTAAGTTGGCCGTATTTGTCAGTTTGTTTTGCATGGTACGGTCGGAACAACGTGTTGCTTGCAGTATTTTAATTTTCTGGCATACTTTATTTTAAGACCCTGTGAATACTGAAATGACATGACCACACGACATAGACCACAATCTAAAGTAATAGGTACGGTTGCATTAATCTATGTTTTATGAATTATTTTGAATATAGTTTTAATAGATAGTGTTTACGACGAGACTTACGAAAGAATTTTAAACAGATTCTTCTGTGTCCTATTTTTATCTTAAAAGTTATTATTAATAATTGGTGAAGACAATAGAGTACATAAAAATTGAAACCTAGCTTTCTAGTATAATATGAAAACTACATAAAAAAATGTTAATGTAATTCAATGGTACCAAGACGAGACCAAAGGTGGCTCCCGCTGTAAATCAGGTCCACATAGAGTAAAGTAACTAGTAGAGAAAAGATTCTAAGGGTGTTTTACCACTGTGATCTATAGTAGAATCGATAAGTCAGTTTCTATAATGACTAATCGATCGATCGACGTCGACTTATTATTCGATTGGTTTGGTAACATCCTAATTCTACACTCCCTAACTTCACAAACTTTACAACTTACTCAAAACGTGATTTGGCTTTTTTGTTGGCTGTTGTTAAAAAAAATACTGCTTCTGAAGCAATTTGATTGCTCTTTTCTTCGAACCTGGCCAACGTCTTAAGCCTATATAACGTCTTAGGCGTAACTTTGGCCTCACATGGAGTACTGCTCCCATCTCTGGGCCGGAGCACCCCAATATCAGCTCCTTTGGCCGCGTTCAACAGCGTCGTGCAACTCGAATAGTCAATGACGAGAATCTCACTGATCGCTTCGATTCTGCGGAGAGAAGTCGCATCTCTATGTGTCTTCTACCGCCTTTACCATGGTGAGTGTTCCGAAGAGTTGTTTGAGTTAATACCCGTTGCTGAATTTCACCACCGTACTACACGATGTAAACTAGGATTCCTCCTGTACCATCTGGGTGGGTGGAGGTCCACCACCGTGCGCTTTACACGTCATTTTTTGGCCACGCACCTTTTCATTGTGGAATCAACTCCCCGCAGCGGTATTTCTGAACCGGTACGACATTGAGATCATCAAGAAACGAGCCTAGGTATACCTTCCTAAAAGGTCGGCAAGACATCTCTACTCCCTGGTATGGCTGTTGCCCATGGGCGGTGGTGATCACTTACCGTCAGCTGACTCGCTTGCTTCCCTTTGTCATAAAAAAAAAGAGTTTCAAAATAGCAGGTAGCTGTATTTATACTTGTATTATAAAGAGGAAAGATTTGTACATCGTCTGAACATAATATGTAACGACGAAACTCAAAAACGACTGATGAATTTCATAATTTTTTTAACCATTAAAATTCTTCATTTCGCTCATTATGAGCAACCTAGGCTTTAATTTACTACAGAAACACATCTCCTTTTTATGTCAATATAGCGATACCGATCTCGAACAAGGTTTTCAAAATAATTTTCGAATATTCCGCACACATTTGAGATAAAAAACTTTTCTTTGCAAACTGTACATCGGCTGTGGGCACCATTCGGCAACCGTCCCTTCGGGTGTTGTTTAAATAAACGACGCGCCACGTCGCACAGGTTTTCCCTTTACTCAAAATAATGTACTGACAGACTGTACGCAATGAAAAATAAACCTTAATTCTGGATGTCAGAGTCGAATTTACTTCTGCAAAACATCACTTGTGGACAAGATGTTGTCGTGGAAGTATTTCGTTTTGTTGTTGCAACTTTACCCTTCATTTTCGTAATATGGAATGGGAAGTGACATTTTCGGTATAATTGTGTGCTGTTGATTTTTCTATGATTGTTTGTTGGAGATTACGAGAATTCACTGAACCGCTTACACTGAAGAGTAAAGAAAAAAATATTTCCAGGCTGATAATTAAAATTATAAGAAAATACTAGTAGACGATTTGATAAATCATAAATTATGACTTTACTTCTATTGACCATTTATTATTTAGTTATCATCATCATCATCAGCAGCCCATTTAAGTCCCCACTGCTGGGGCATGGGCCTCCCTCAATCACATGAGGGGTGATTGCCATACTCACCACGCTTGGCAGACGGGTTGGCAAGGGTTTTGATATAAATATAGAGTGCTTCTCTGGGTGCTGATGATCATGCCAGCAGCTTTACCTTAGTCGCCTTTTACGACACCTCGGTAAGAGTGAGAGTGGCCTATTCTACTCTGCCGGGGACCACGCGGCGTTATTTAGTTAACAATAATTTAAATGTATGCTACACCAGTGGAGTTTAAACTACCCCTTTCTCTGAATTGGACCTCCGGTACCCTTACTCACGCAGCGAACAACAGCACAGACGCTGTTTCATGCCGGTTTGTGAGGCGATTTCCGTGGTATCACACCGGTCGAGCTGGCCCATTCATGCTGAAGCGTGGCTCTCCCACGGTTATGTATGGTCAAAACCGACTTATAGATATAGACAGATGATAGTTAGGTATTCCCACCTTGATGGTCTTTGCTGTTCAACAAGTAAGTATTGGGTATTCTGGCAGTACGTCTAAAATACTCCACGTGGGCTGATGCAATTCAAAAGTTCAATTAGTTTCTAGTGGTTTTTAGTCAACAAAAGTGAAGTGCCGAGAAGTGATAATAATAATAAGAATCGTTGAATTGTATAGTCTTGTACACTGCTATTGTGTATCGAGTGAGTTGTCACGTGAAAACTTGCTTGGACCTAATAGAGTCTTAAAACCCGCGATTATGTTTAGTGGTATCGTCAGAATCCGTAGGTCGATAAAACGTAAAACATCGGCGTTTTATTGAGTGAATGTGACTTTGACTGACTTCGACTGTTGACTACTCACTTATATGAATAAGATACTTGACATTGGCAATATAAATCTTCGGGTAGAGACATATTAAAAAAAAGTAAGTCGTTCTGACTTTTTTATTTATGCCAAACGAAGCCAATGGAATAAATAGGATAACAAACCTATATTACCCTAAATTTTGAGCAGTAGCCTACAGTATAAGGTGCCTGGCCTCCATACAAGAAAATATAGTACAGATCATTTATGAAATTATTTTCATTCTTATTTAAACATGAAATCATAAAAATAAAAATATTTCATAATAGAATCGACAATAAAATGACACTAAAATCATACGAAATTTATTTGTCCATTTGAAATGCAAAATTGCTTTTAAAATTTTATACTGGATGTTTGTTTTGTGTCTCAAACTCAACTGAAAAATTGTTACCATTAATTTGTGCACTTTGCAGTCCGATGGCAGTTTCGAAATAAAACAACCGACCTTTTTCAAATCAATTCGGGACCGCTGAGTTTGTATGGGCGAACAAAAAAATAGGCCCGCAATTTGTATGGTACTGTCTATTTGTTAGGTCGGGTTACAGTGTGGGACAGGTCAGTAAACCGTTTGGAAGTCCTCGAATTAAGGGCCTTATGTAGGTACAATAAGATTACTTGATTTAGGTCCATCGCTCCAGAATGATCACAAATTTCCCAGTTACCCCCAAAATACTTTTTCAGAAATTAATTTTGGTAACTAAAAATGCACTTAAAAATAAGAATCCAATCTTCTATACTATTAATAAAGCCCTCGTGACTGACTGACTGACTGACTGACTTATTGATCTATTAACGCAAAGCCTAAAAACTACGGGACTGAAAATCATGAAATTTGAAACATAAATAGTTTTCATTATGTAAGCGCGCACCAACTTTTTAAAAATTGAACTTCTGTAAGGGATGAAAATTGGGTGTAAGTATATAAGTCTGTCATTTTTGATGTTAGAGATTTGAAAATTAGTATTATGCTTATTTATTAAAAAAAACAATTTACCTGTTTCAGTTTTTTTTAATTCAACCCCCAAAGGGGTGTAACAGGGGTTGAAATGTCGTACAGAATTCGTCATATTCAATGTGAAAATTAGTGAAAAATTAACGGGGATAAAACCAAACGCCGCATAGAGGTTTCGTTATTTTTAAAGCTAGAGTCGTAAAAATTGATAATAGGATTTTTAAATAAAGAATAACAAAATGCATTTTTTCTTCATCTCCTAAAGGAAAGAAACGTCACATCAAAAAGAAATACAGAACATTTTTAGCAATTTTCATTCAACTCCTAAAAGAGCGAACGGGGGTTTAAACGTCGCGACGTTTTATGGAAGATTTGCTATATTTGCAACAGTCGTGAAAATTGGTGTTTGGACAGTATACAAAATTACATCCGTTCTTAAGCTTTATTTTATTCAACATCATAAAAGAGTAAACAAGGGTTAGAACGCCGCATGGAAGTTTTGTTATTTTTAGTCATAAAAATTGGTATTTGGCCTTTTTATACAAATTTAAAATTTAAGCATTTTTTAAACTCCTAAAGGGGTGAAACGGGGTTAAAACGTCCTTCAGAAGATTTTTTGGTAAATAGGCTAACGCTTGACCACAATCACACCTGATGGAAAGCGACGATGAGGACTAGGATAATACACGTTTACCTAAAAGATGCCTGTTCACTCTTGCCTTAAAGATGTCCAGATTATAGTGCTCAGGAAAACAGACCTTGGCAGGGGGTTCCATTCTTTAGCCGTCCACATTATAAATGTGGAAGAGAATCGCTTCATGCAGATAAGGGGTCTACCTTATAAGGGCTTTCATGCCCTCGCCGCGCCTTGTCGTCCGGGATAGAATGAGTCACAATATTTGATGCTAGAGTCATACAGAGATCTTTCCGAATTTAGTTTAAGGAATTAGGTTGGAAATAAAATTGTAGATTTAAGTTTCTGTAATGCCTGGTTTTTAAAGCCTCTTTGCCTCTGCTAAAAATATAGAAAAATAGGGTCTCGTATTTATCCTTTGAGTGCGGAACCCTAAATAGGAGCTTAAATTAAAGTAGTCAACGAAATATTCTGTTGGCTGAACTTAAACCCAACGTGTCGGTTGATGCAATTCGATGTTTTTAATTACTTTCAATTTGATCAGTGAGGTGTCGCAAAGTGATATTAATTAAAAGTGATTATTATTGAATTGGATCGTTTTTAATACTGCTATTGTGCATCGGGGGAGTTGTCACGTGAACAACTTACTTGGAGCTATTAGAATCTTAAAACCCCTCGATTGCATAGGACTGGTCCCAGACAAATCCGCAGATCTCTAAAATGCAACACACCTGCGTTTTATGAGTGACTGTGACTCTAACTAACTTCTACAGTAGACTACCCACTTTTAATATATTCCACTTGACATTAAACACTACCCTCACATCGGAGGAGTAGAGTCCGTATACAGAATAAAAACAACCAAATTCCTAAGTTGATTCTAACTTCGATGATCAATGATGCTTATAAACCGAGACTCAAATTAGTATAGCTTTATAAACTCTTCACTTTACTTACAATAATTCATACTTTATTCATACAATAACGAATTTCTAGCCACCACTTGGCCATCGACTAAGGACAACGTTCTTTTACGGTACCTTACTATATAAACATAGCCCTTGACACTTGGCGAAACGCATTAATTTTAACAATACATTACAATATCTGTGACAATACCAAATAAGTTGTAATCAATGAAGCCGTTCAGGAGATGATGACTTATAGAAACATTGAAGATACATAAAGCACTGGACACAATAAGATATATAACTGATTTAATAAGCTTATTAAAAATAAAATTATAGTATTGTGACATAAAGCTTTAAGTCACAATACTATAATTTTATTTTGATTTAAGACTATATTTTAAGGTTTATATCAAATAGAAATCAGATATTATTGTATTTGTGATCCAAAAAAATCTTCAAAATGATCCTCTTTTACTTAGCAGATTTTTTAATCGATAATAACTTTTTAATTTTTTTTTCTGAAAAACTATCCTATTCGTTCCTTAACATTGTTCATTAAATCACAGTTAATTATGGAGTAGTAGTATTAATAGTTTATTTACAAATAAAACAAGTTAGTATGGAAAATACAACTTCTAAGAAAATCGCCATACAAAACGGCAATTTCATAGGTAAACCTTATACTATACTTCTATTTTGAGTATGAAAAATACCGCACCTACTTTAGACTTCACTGTGACCATCCAAGTGTTATGGACACAGCGGCATTGCGTAGGCAGCTTAGAGAGAATGGCGCGAACTAAACGGACTGCAATCATGCAAGTGTCGCAGCCGCCCAGCGTTTAGCTGCGTTTGTTTGCCTTTGCCAAAAGTGCAACCCTGTATGAATGAACACCTAAGGTAGCCGTTAGTTTTGGAAATAGTCCAGTAAAGGGGTGTTCGAAAGGGAAATTAAAATTTAGATGGAAAATTCGAAAGCATAAAAATTGAACTTTATTTTATAGCATCCACTTACTTAGAATAATCCGAGGGTGATCCAGTTTTTAAAACTGGCCACTTATAAGACGATGATTAAAAAAATAAGTTTTGATTGACCCGTTTGGAACAGTGGTAGTCAACGCTGCCTTTGGTACAAGGGTTGCGGGTTCGATCCCCGCACAGTACAAACATTTGTGTGCATGAACATGTCTGTTTGTATTGGTCTGGGTGTATCCTATGTATTATAAGTATGTATTTACAAAAGAAAAGTATTAAATGTATTATATTTGTAATCCCACTATTGATTCTGATATCCGTAACACAGGTGCTTGAGCTACCTATCTCGGAGTTAGATCAATGTATGTGATGTTGTGAAATATTTATTAAAATCATTGTGATAGATATAATTTTTTTTATTTTAACTTTGAAAATGGAACTCTTTCCAATATTATTGTCTATGCATTTAATTCGATTCTCTTTTTTTTCGATTTGGCGGGTAATTTTTCGAAATTTATGATAGACTTCGATTGGTCTTTCACGATGAAGCTCCATCTCGTGCCACTGTTTACAACTGGTTTAATGAGTTTAAACGTGGTCGCACTAATCTCACAGATGATTTGCGTGAGGGACGGCCATGTACGGCGACTACCAAAGATAACGTCAGTGTTGTGCGACGTATGATAGGCCAAAAACTACGTCGTGTTGATTGGTGCCGCGAAATGGTTCAAAGATTTAACGGAGGTGACTCAAATGCTGTGTTTGACATACTAACAGGTGACGAAAGCTGGATTTATTGTTATGATCCTGAAACTAAAAGACAATCTGCTGAATGGGTGTTTCCATTCGAGGAGTTGCCAACTAAAGTAAAGAGAGGTCGCAGCGTGGGAAAGAAGATGGTCGCCTCGTTCTTCGGAAGGACCGGTCATATCGCAACAGTTTGTTTAGAGGATCGAAAAACAGTTACCGCAGAGTGGTACACTAACAACTGTTTGCCACTTTTCTTGAAAAAATTTTGGGAAAAACGACCTCGCAGTAGGATCCTCCTTCACCACGACAACCTCTCGCCGCCGCACACCGCCAAGCAATCACTCGAGTATTTGGCGACGTCAGACGTAGAATTACTGGGTCACCCGCCATATAGCCCAGATCTCGCACCCTGCGATTTTTATTTATTTTCAAAAATAATAGAAAAACTAAAAGAAAAACGTTTCACGGACGCCGAAGAAGCAGTGGCTGCGTATCAAAAGGCCGTCGAAGAGACCCCTAAAGAAGAGTGGGGCAAGTGGTTTTCTCAGTGGTTTCATCGAATGCAGCGATGTATTGATGTGAAGGGACACTATTTTGAAAAGATATAATAAAAGTACCAACTTCCTAAATTGTTCAGTTTTTGATTCTCTAAGAACTTTCAGTGTCGCCCTCGTTAGCGACTTTTATAATTAAAACATAATCTGGAATAGCTGATGGTCACCGGCAAGATGGATGTAAGGAGATCCAGATGTCGTAGCTCTATCAAATGGTCAGACCAAATACGGTCGACGCTGGACACCAAGTGTTATGATGCCCTCCACATTGCAAAATATCGACATAGATGGAGGTCTATTATAAAGAACAAATGGACCGCCCACGGGAGGAATCACGACCCTCAGTATTAAGGATAATGACTAGAGAAGGAGGATAGTTAAAACACAAGTAAAAAGTTAAGTATCAGCCCATAAACTGCCCCACTGCAGGGCAAAGATCTTCATCATAGATATCAATTCATCGCTGCTATGATGGGATTAGGCTTAATCACCACGCTTGCCAAATGCGGATTGGTGATCACAAACCCGAGCTGTGTTCGAAAAATTCGAAACATACTTTCGGCTCGACCCGGGAATCGAACCCAGGACCCCGAGATCACGGCCTAGTACTTAAACCACTAGACCAACATGGCGTTAATTAACACATGTAATAAAGTTTTTATTTAAATACGGAAATAAGTAGCACATTAACGTATCTATCAAGTAATATGGAAATCAAATAAATCAAAATCAATCCGGGAGAAGGGGGGTTTAAAGGTTGGGAGCGCACTTGTGACTCCACTGGTGTCGTGCGTGTCCATGGGCAGCGGTAATCGCTTACCATTGGGTGATCCGTCTGCTCGTCTGCCACTTATCACATAAAAAAATATAACTCGTGACTAATGTCTGAACCGTGAGTAAACAAAACATTCTGCCGCAAACTCTATAAAAATATTCCTTGCTGTTGTGTTGGAAGTTGTGCATTGTTTTTTAGTTGATCTAATTGACCGCAAAAGCACTTAAAAAGAAGAAAGAAAATACATTTATTGACCATCACAACACGGGAAAAATAATATGTACAATAGGCATAACACGACACGATACAGATATAAAGAGAAGAGGCGATATAAGAAGAGATGGTGTGGTTGTGTGTAGTTAATCAGGTCCCGACTTTAGCGTGGACTCAGGTGCATCTACCTCCTGGAGTGGCCTTGCTGGTAATCAGTTCTGTCCTGATTCCAACTTAGGTTGGTATTAGGCAGAAACGGTTACCGCGGGGCACGGTTCTTCCTAGGCAATGACGGGTAGTAATTCATTCGTGGATTGCTACCTATTAGCCGAAGGATGCACACCCGACGGACCGGCCCTGGCGTGCGACCGCGCCGAAGCGCACTTCGCTAGAGGGCCTATATTGTCGCGCCGAGGGTCTGAGGACCGGCGTCTTCGCGTCGTTCCCTGACGGTGTACTAGGGCCCGTGAAAGCGGGTTAAACTATCGCACAGCGGGGTTGGAGGCGCCATTTTTGTCTTCAGACCTGGTGATGCTGTGTCCGGCTCCGCCCGCGCGGGTTGCGCGGCGGTTTTCCGGCGGAGCACTTTGGCGTCGGCATCCCCCTAGAGTGGAACGCCTTCGGGCGTAGTGGCCGCAAGGCCCACGTTTTGGGACCTGTGCTGCAAGTTCGCAGCCAGCCGATTGCGGTGGCAGGTCGGAGTTTCTCTGCGTCGCGGATTTTCCCGGCTTCGCACCCAGCGGAGTCGGTTTCTGCGACGCGTTGTTGTGTTGGAAGCCTGCGGAATCCCTGACACGCAATGCGTTGCATCCAGCAGTGTATGTGCGGGGAAGGGGCTTGAGCGTCACCACGGCGTAGTCCCCTTCCGGATGGTGCAGGTAATGACCGGGCATGGCTGCTTCGATTATTATCTGCACAAAATCGGCAGGGAGGAGACGCCTTCGTGCCACACATGCGGTGAGCCGTGGGCACAGGCTCGCCACGCATTGGTGGCGAAGGTCCGCCAGGACCTCTCACTCTCTAATATAGCGAGAGCTATATTAGTGAGTGAGGATGCCTGGATGGCCTTTACCGCATATTGCGAGCATGTGATGGAGGTAAAGAAGTCGGTATGCCTGTGGCCGGCTTCTCGTTAGGAGAAGCCGTCGCCAGAGGAGAGTCCGACATAACCCATCCGTTTACAGACGGATGGGTATGCGTAACGCATTTCTCCTGGGTCAACAAAAAAAAAAGGTCCCGACGTCAGGCTTTGCTGCTACGGCACTATCTGCGGTGCCGCAGCAGTGCTGGTATTCTTGTGGGACGTGGTTGCGAGTACTCACTCGTATAAGTAAATAAATATCTATAAGTAAACTTAAAGTTACGAGGACATGAACAAGGTCATGGAATAATCCGTAGGTCCTTAAAACGCGAAATGTTTAGCTAAACGCTAAGCGTTTTATTTAGTTTGACAACCTCTGTTCTATAATCAAATATTTCACTTGACAATATGGAAAAGGAGAGTAGAGCCATATTTAAAATGAAAAGGTATTCCGTAAATTGCCGTCTTTTGCAGACCAGCCGCAACAAGCACGCTTACATTCACATGGCTTTTTATTAAAAGTTTGCCGTTCCTAACGAACAGTTACACAAGAATAAACGACTGCGAGTTGAATAGATTACGGGCCGATTCAACCAACATGATAGTTATAAGATAATAACTATCCGCAGGATAATTTACTCCGTTCCTATATTTTCGTAATAAACTCGATTGTGTTGGTTCAAATCCGGTGTCCTATACCATGTCTCACGAGTCTGTCCGAATGGATGACACTAAACAATAAAAAAATATATTTTCCAGTTTAGGTTTTTTTTAAAAAATTTTTTTTAATGTGCTTCGTAATGACACCGCGATATTTTTGTTAAGTAGGGTTATACAGGTAAAGTCTTTTTTAATATGGCTCATAGATAATTTGCCAATGTTAAGTAGTCGAAGTCAGTCAAAGTCACAGTCACTCTATAAAACGCCGGTGTTATACGTTTCATCGATCTACGGATTCAGCGGATATCACTCTAAAAGCAATCGCGGGTTTTAAGACTCTATTAGGTCCAAGCAAGCTGTCACGAGACAACTCACTCGACAAACAATAGCAGTGTTAAAAACGATACAATCCAACTATTCTTATTATTAGGATCACTTTGCGGCACTTCACTGCACAAATAAACTAAAATTTGTAAACCACTAGACACTAATTTAAAACCTTTGAATTGCATCAGCACACGCGGCTTCTTTTAGCCCTACCCGCCGAATCACAGCTAATGTCAAAAGTCATTGTTCATTGATCATGGCATTGTTGCCATTTTGAATTTGAATTGTATCCCTAGGATATTCAGTTATTCTGTCGTAATTGGTGGTATACTGATATAGCATTGAAATAGGCGTTGACAGTCGAATGAGTAGTTGGTAGAACGGATTTTTATTTAACGTTGGATAAAGATTGGTCGAATCGGCCGTAAGTGCTATTGAAACAATAGAACGGTGGTTATGTCAAACTTGAGATTTTAAAGACAATTATAACAGATTGATTAAAAAACTATTTTATTTTGGTTTTGAGCCGAACATGTTTGACATTATGGTGAGAATCGACTATAAAATCGGCATCCTAGGTATACCTATGGAATCGACTGAAGAAATTTGACACTTCTGTTTACTCGTAGCAAAACTGTCAAACCGTACGTAAATTCAAAAGTCATTTATATTTTTACAAAGTATGTAGGCATCTATCTATCTGTTTACTTTTCAGTCTTAGACAATAGTGATTGTGTGATAAAAAAGCTTATTTTTATTAATGGGTAGCGTTGGATTTGTATTATAAGTATGTATTTACAAAAGAAAAGTATTATAATGTATATATTTCATTGCGACACATTTCTTTGCTTAAATTATAATTATATGACTGCTCTCCAACCAAAAACCGTTCAAAAGGGACATAGCCAAGATTAATTTCTGCGTAGAACAAAGGTCACCCTGCCACGTATTCCTTCACCTTAATTTCATGCCTCGAATTTGTAATATTTTAATGGAGCCCTGAGATAGGTATTTTGTTCAAGCTGATGTACTTCGTGAGGTCAGGACGAGATAATTATTCTTTAATAAAGGTTTTTTTTTGCTCCAGTGCTCCATTAGGGTATTGTTCATGCTTTTTTCTTTGTTTAGATTTTTTTGAAATAATAATAAATAAATATTTTACAACATCACATACATAAATCTGGCTCCTAGTAAGGTAGCTCAAGCACCTGTGTTACGGATATCAGAATCAACAGTGGGATTACAAATATATACATGTAATACTTTTCTTTTGTAAATCGCTACAAGCGATAAGACCGCCTTATTGTACTGTCTGTTGTTTATACTGGGCGGGGATCGAACCCGCAACCCTTGTATCAGACGCAGCGTTAACTACCACTGTTCCAATCGGGTCGTCTAAATCGGGTTGGGTCGTATATACTAAGCAGTAAACAGCAAAAAAGCTTTTATAATTACCGTTAAAAGCCGGATAAATGAACTAAAGAGGTTCAAACGAAACGAGTCATTGACGCGTAGCAAAAATTTAATCAATTAATTGCAACTTCCAAGTGAAATACTCTGGCAGGGCAGATGCAGTTTTTCCGAGCCTGGTGTACTCATATTTACCGGTTAAGTTTAAAATATCCACTTTTTAATTAAGCATGCTTTTCTGGTTGAATAAATAGAGTGCTGCTTATGTTTAAACATGAAAGAGGTACTTATAGTGGAAATGATTTAAAAGGTGCGTTAAAGGTTATGGCAATTTTGCAACCGTGCCTCATACGCCAAAGGTCGTGGGTTTGATCCCTAACCTGGGTGTAATATTATGTATAATTCCGCTATGGTTTGAAATCCGTGCAATACAAGTGCTTTAGCTACATATGTAGTACGAAATCAGGTCAATGTATAAAATTTGGTATGAATTTATTATTATTATTTTTGTAAATTATTTTGACTTATTAAAATCAGTAAATTAGAATGTTTTATCAAAAATTAAGGATTTTGTTATGGTATACTAACTCATGGTGTTCAGGGCCCGCTTATATTATTTTTGTATATTATCTGAACATAAACTAGTCTAGTTATTATTTAAACCTTTTCATCTACAAACTTTTTATGACTTATTGCTTATCCAACCGATACCCTCATGGTCTCCGAAACAAACATCAATTTCACAGATAAAAAACTCATTTCACTCCGCAAAAACTAACTTTATCTCCAAACTCATAAAACTGGGCAGAGTCCAAACAACGCCATAACGTCTTGCCAAATGAATAGTCAGGAGGGTCATAAATAAGCTTAGGAACAGATAAGCTGGATCTATTGGGCTTATAAAGCACTTGGAGGGAGTGAGCTATGGAGTTGTACCCCTATGTCGGCAATTTATGGTACACCTGTGGGAACTAGGTACGGCTAGTGCTGTCCAACTGGCGGGTCCAGACGAGAATTGGCGAGGCTTGGCTATGCGTGAAATATCTCGCCAAAGTTTCTATCTCGCACCTAGTCTTGCTTCTTGATATGCCCGACCTGGTGACGTTTGGTAGTGATCCTTCCTTTTGCTGAAAGTTATTTTGCAGAGAACGGTTACTTCCCGTCTGATTCATATGAGCTAACACTAATTATTTAGATTGACATTCTATTTAGAAGTAGTCTCAATTATATGAGGTTGGGCGCTCTCAATGCAACACAGTATGTTCTTACTTTCGCAGACTGAGAATGTCACAATGGACAATACGACAAAAATGTTTTTGCATTTTTATACGCTTTTCGAATAAAGAAACAGAAAAAAGATGACCCATATTTTTAGTCATCATTAAGTGTGTTTTTATTAAAATATTTATTTTCCAAATTATTAATTAATATGCCGGAAGTGACGTAGTCCAATAAAAAAGTTTAGGTGACTTTAAAATACTTACTGTCACTGTCAATATTTTTTCTTTTCATTTTATAATCAGAGTTTTTTTTTTAATCAACGTGAGCAAAACCGTTATTTAGTAGTCATGCGGAGGCGGCATCTACGAGTCTAATCTAGAAATAGTATTTTTCATTTCGGAAAATGATTTTTTGTGGTTTGTCCATTGTTTTTAAGCTCGGTTTGTGCATGCACTTTCTATGGGACCAGTGACCACTGACAGTGTATGCGACATGCGCAGTTGTCATCTGATGCGACCGAGCGGGTGAGCAGGTTGCGGATAGCTCGCCCTCCCCCATACCCACCTCTTTGCTTGAGGGCGGGAGAGGGTGTCACGTTGACCCCGGACAATAGATGGCTGCTCCGAAACCCAATCCCAGGCTAGGAGCATTCCTGACAACCTCAAACCCATGCTCCCCGCCTCATCCTCGAACCACCCTTACTCACCTTATCCTTCCCCTCATGTCCTGGAGGAGTTAACCTCGACTCTAAAAAACCCCAATCTAAGGTGTCATCCGACCCGTGCCGATAGATGCATGGCCGAAGGGATGTTCGGTCGAGAACGGAGGGGCCTCGAAACCAGGCGAAATCGAGGTCTATTTAGCCTTACCCCTGCAAGCGGGGCTCTGCAGGGGTGGACCTTTACTTCCCTAGCTTCTCGTGGGAACTATATGGATATTATTGACATTATAGACAACCATTTAAATTCTACCGAAGAGGTACCAGGTACCTCTGAGGCTATGCTCTTTGGTAGCGATACTGAGGAGCATACTATCACTGCCGAAGCACCTGGGACTGATGGACCGGGTACTTCCAACGCGGAGTCGACCCCTCTGGGTGCAACGTACCAAAGGGACTCGTCGACCAAGGGGCCAGAGAGTAAACCCAGGGTTAAGCTCTCTGGAGCTGATAGGAAACAAATCTATCGGCTCGTAGCGAAGGGTATGACCTTCGAGCAGGCGCTAGAACTGCGCATGAGTGAGAAGGCTAAGCAGAGGACCCAAGAGGAGGGGGAAACGAGGGAGCGGGCGACTAAGCGCCCTCTCAATACCTCGTCTACCTCGAATCAAGGCAATCCTACCAAGGCACCGAAGCTTGGCGAGCCTTCCACCTCGAAGCCTACTTTTAAGGAGGTTGCTGGGTCCGTCACGTGTGGCATCATAGACGCCCTGGGAAAAATGGACCAGGAGAGGGTCGAAATGCTTCAAGATGCTATCTTGAAGTGTATTGACACCTCAGATGATGGGGACGGTCCCAGCTTTATTGGATGCAAACCGCGCTCGGGTGGCATCCTTTTGGCGTGCGCAGATGAGGACTCGAAGGAGTGGCTCATCCGCAAACTGCCCAACATTAAACCCTGGGATGGGGCTAATCTCTCCGCTGTAAACGAAGAGGATATGCCCAAGCCTAGGTATGGCACGGCCTGGATACAGGAAGCCAAACACGACGCAGGTACCATCCTGCGGAGGTTGGCAAAACAAAACAAAGGTTTAGACCTCTCGAGTTGGAGGGTAGTCAACCGGAAGCCCGAAGCAAAAGGTCAAACAGTGACCTTTTCCTTCGACGAGGCGGCCTTGGAGACTATTCTTCAACGCGAGGGGCGTCTCTACCTTGACTTTGGCCTTATCCAGATAAGGGTCAAAGGGGGCAAGGTATCCGGGGACAAGAAGGAGGGGGCAAGCGTCGAGGCTCGTCCAAGTACCTCCAACTTGGTCTCGGGTACGGAACCCTCAAGAGGAGCAACTGGAGCCGACTCCAGCAGCACCACACCTCCACCCGTCCGGTGGACGCATGGAGTCTCGAGGGGCAACAGTCGTGTTGCAGGACCCTCGAGAGGCAGGAGCACCACTACCTGCCAACCATCTGCCCTAGACAGCAGAGGTCGTGGTCGTGGTGGTCGAACACGACCAGCAGGGGGACGCGGCAAGAGAGGCGCTGTGCGAAGGCCGGTAAATCTACCGACCCTAGCACAGGAGCACTCCAGCAGGAAAGCCGCAAGCAACCTGCTCAACAAAAACAACTAATCCCCCCCCCCCCATCCCCGTAAGAAACAGACACAACCCACCTACACAAATATCCTCCTATCCCTTCCCTCCGAATTTAGAAACTTTCTCCCAACCCTTCCCTTCCCAATCCCCAAACCCAACAACATAATGATTAAGGTGATACAAGTAAACCTCCAGCACTCAAAGGCAGCCTCAGCTGCCCTTTGCCAAAGATTCCTCTCTGAGGACCTGGACATCGCCTTGATCCAAGAACCGTGGGTGAATAAAACCACAGTAATGGGGCTAAACTCGGCAGGTAAGATATTAAGTAACACCTGCGGAGCAAGGCCAAGAGCATGCATGCTCTTCAAGAGAGGCATAAATTACCTCCCGATCCCTTCTCTGTGTACAGATGATGCTGTTGCAGACCTACCCGGGGGGAAAGGTGGGGAGACATTCATAGTCAGCTCCATGTACCTACCCGGTGAGGACCAGGATCCGGTGAACAAGGTGACGCCGGTAGTGGAATACTGTCTGGAGAGAGAAACCCAGCTGCTGGTGGGTACCGACTGCAACTCCCACCACACATCATGGGGCAGCTCCAACACGAACGCTAGAGGTGAGTTACTGTTTGACTACTTGCTCACTAATAATCAATTTGTTCTTAACGTGGGTAGTAAACCAACCTTTACCACACGTTCTAGGCAGGAAGTACTAGACATAACTTGGTGTTCAGGTAATCTCGCACACCGAGTGACCAATTGGCACGTCTCAGATGAGCCGTCCATGTCCGACCACACCCACATTAGGTACGACATACTATGCTCGGGAACAAAGGAACCGAACACCTACCGTGACCCCAAGGGAACAGACTGGGAGGGCTTTAGGAACTCCCTTAGGTTATACCTTGGAGATTTTAAATACATCAAAACTGTGGACCAAGTGGAAGCCGCAGCAGAGGACTTAGGCAAGAGCCTAATGAATGCGTATCTAGAAAATTGTCCTCTCAAGACCACTAAGAGCAACAGAAACACGCCTTGGTGGAACAAAAACCTGGAGCATCTGAGGCAAAAGGCCCGTGCCTTATTTAACAAGGCAAAAAAAGACAAGAACTGGGATGCTTACAGGAAGGCGTTAACACGTTTCAATAGGGAGCTCAGGAAAGCAAAAAGAAGATCCTGGCAAAAATTCTGCGGGTCAATCAAGGACACTGCCCAAGCTGCCAGGATCCACAAAATACTATCCAAGACACCTGAATCCCATCTAGGCCTGCTAAGGAAAGCGGATGGATCTTTCACAGAATCTCCGGAGGAAACACTGAGACTGCTTGCTCAAACGCACTTTCCGGAATCCGTGTACATTAATAACGAAAGAGAACTCCAGGTCAGTAAATCTCCGGACAGGAGACCGAGGAATGAAGACTGGAGGAGAGCTTCCGTTATTTTTCGTCCCCAGCAGATAATTTGGGCCATTAGGAGTTTCAAGCCTTACAAATCTGGTGGGGTCGATGGTATCTTCCCGGCATTGTTGCAGCGGGGCGAAGATATCATCATCTCTACGCTGATAAAATTATACCGTGCAAGCTTTGCTTGGAGTTATCTGCCATCAGCGTGGACTCGGGCGAGGGTCACTTACATTCCCAAGGGAGGGGACAAAGACAAATCGCAGCCCAAGTCCTACAGACCGATAAGTCTCACCTCATTCCTACTAAAAACGATGGAAAAGGTGTTGAACAGTCACATCAGGGCAACATACCTCGTTGAAAAACCCCTGAGTGCAAGACAACATGCCTACCAAACAGGCAAGTCCACGGAAACGGCACTTATTGACCTGGTGGACAGAATTGAGAAAGCCATAGAAGACAAAGAAATTGCACTCTGTGCCTTTCTTGACATCGAAGGGGCGTTTGACAACACCAACTTCGATGTTATAACACGTAGTATGGTGAATCGTGGAATCGACGACACCACCACCAGATGGATGGGATCCATGCTACAAAATCGGACTGCAACAACAACGTTGATGAATAAAACCCTACATTATAGAGTGACCAGAGGATGTCCACAGGGCGGAGTCCTATCACCCCTTCAATGGTCATTGGTTGTTGACAGTCTCATCTGCGAGCTCAATGAAGCCAGATTTCTGACTCAGGGTTACGCAGATGACATAGTAATAATGGTCATAGGAAAATGCCCTAGCACCATTTCCAATCTTATGCAAAGGGCCCTACGAATAGTAGAAAACTGGTGCACGAGACACGTGCTAACAGTCAATGCACGTAAGACGGTCTTAATCCCGTTTACCAAAAGAAGGAAACTAGAGGCGCTACACACCCCAACACTTCTTGGTACGAAGCTATGCTTGTCCAACGAGGTCAAATATCTCGGAGTCTTTTTAGACCAAAAACTAACATGGAACAAGCATCTCGACTACATCACTAGAAAGGCAAAAATTGCGATGGGGGCAAGCAGTAGGTTGGTGGGGCTAAAATGGGGGCTACGGCCCATGGCCGCACTCTGGATTTATAAAACCATAGTGAGGCCGATCGTCACTTATGGCTGCTGTGTGTGGTATAAGAAGACGCACCAACTTAACTGCGTAGAGAACCTCAGCAAAGTTCAAAGAACTGCCTGCCTTATAGCCACTGGCGCGCTTTCGTCCTCTCCCTCTGCAGCACTGGATGCCCTCCTGAACATTCCACCTCTATACATTCACGTGCAGATGGAAGCGAGGATGGCTATCACGAGAGCGAAAATCAGAGGGAGGACGAGATGGCATTCTAGGGTCATGAGAGGCCTCTACAATGAACTAATGAAAATTCCGGTCATGGATATGCCCTCTGACTCCATGGTCCGTGAACACCGCTTCGATAAGCGGTTTACAGTCTTGTTACCAAGTAGACAAGACTGGGAGGCTGGAACTCCCGGAAATGTTAAGCAGAATGACATCGTTTGGTATACAGATGGCTCCAGGAAGCAGGGCATATCTGGGGCGGGATTTTGTAATGATCGCTGCGGAATACGCAAATTCGCCAACCTGGGTCGCTATACCACAGTGTACCAAGCGGAAGTCTTCGCAATAATTGGCTGTGTCCAAGAGAGTCTACAAATGAATCTCCAGAATAAGAAGATATTCATCTTCTCAGATAGTCAAGCTGCCCTCAAGGCGTTAACATCCTGTGAACTTGACTCCAAACTCACTAGCGAGTGTGTCCTGCTCCTAAACCAGCTTGGCAATGCCAACATTGTAAATCTGATTTGGGTACCGGGACACTGCAATATCAGAGGCAACGAAGTCGCTGACGTGCTAGCAAAGGCCGGGGCAGAGAGCCCACTACTCGGACCGGAACCAATAAGTGGCGTTCCAGCATGCATGGTCAGGTTCGAGTTAAAAGAGTGGGAGAAAAAACAAAGCACTGAATTCTGGAAAAGACTACCTCGACTAGAACAGTCCAAGGCGTTGATACAGGCGTTCGATCAGAAACGAGCTGTAGAAATAACAAAACTGAGTAGAGGACATGTTAGGGCACTCACTCGGACCCTCACAGGGCACTGCAAATTAAATAAGCACCTGCACAACATGGGCCTTACAGATACCAAAATCTGCAGGTTCTGTCGCGAGGACGAGGAAACGATTATCCACGTCCTCGGCGAGTGCATAGCGCTGCACCGCTGCAGAAGCCGGCACCTGGGAGCACACATGATCTCAGCTGACGAGATCAAGAGCTCCCCCATCAGCTCCATTCTCGGGTTTATCCTGGAACTGGAGCTACATGAGGTGCTGTAATAGGTTACGGGGCTGCCACAATAGATCATCTACTGGTCGCAGTGGCTATGAGACGCAGGGCTCACCCCATTTCTATCAAATAATAATAAATTGTTTTTATTTACTCTGTAAGATTTGATCCGAAATACCTAATTTTCATTTTATTTTTAATTGTATTATGATAGACAGTAGTCCTTTTGTTGTAACAACAGATATACCAAATTTGGTATCATGTTCCAGGCTTAGCTTGGGCTTCAAAGTGACTACGCAACCGAGCTACCTACCTAACCAATACAATAAGGATACCTAAACACTTAGGTACTTTAAATGGATACTCATGCAAGCTTCTAGTTTGAACAATATTTTTAGCCCATAAAATTCAGACGGGATGAGCCGAAATAAACCCGTTCTCGGCGAAATTACTAAGAATATTGAACACTTTTGCCAGCTTAGTGTGTGGTATAGGATATCTTTTTGAAATATTTGTGGTACTTTCGTTGCTTCTGATATCCATAGAACAATTACACCCTGTGTCGTACCTAACTATATTTTTAAGGCCTAATGGCGAGAGCAAAACAAGCTCCCTCTTATTACAAAAAAACTGCTCTGATACCGGTTTTAATCATAAACTATCAAGTTCATGATTATTACGGAATAATGTTAGTTCTTAAATTTTTATTACAAATCCTCGACTAACCATAGACCACTTAGTACCGCAGGATAGTGTCAAAATTAATCGAATCATCGTTCAGTGACATTTCATTTTACATAACCTTATTTCGTTGTCTGAAGTAAAAATATTTTAGAATTGTTTTTAAGCAACAATAAATTAAAATTTTGACGTAAGTAAGGTTTCCAAGCAATATGCATAGGAATTGCTTATATTTATGGGATTAAATCTAAAAAATAAATGAACTACTTTCTCACAAATTACTTTAATGTAAAACGGAATGAACTGTCACAGGGATAGGTTGTCATGGTTACTGAATCGATATTTTGAGGTTATTATTTTAGTCTTCATTTTAAACTAGGGGTCCGGGTGGTTTAACTTAAGTTTTAAAGTTGATATACTAAATAACGTTAAACTTAGTTTTGTAATAATGTTTATTCTAGTTCTTAAGTTATACCCAGTATTAATCCCAATATTCATTTTAAACCACGTTTTGGAATAAAAGGGGCTGAGTCTCGTCTTGGTCTCAAATAAGCAACACTAGTATCTGCTAGAGTACGGGTCAGTACGGTTGGTTAGTTAATTATTGTGGATTTTCTTTTACTAAGTAACGGTAAAATATACTTGGAGAATACTTATCTAGAGACTTAAAGTACCTGGAAAGGGTGAAAAAAATACGCAATAATAACATAAAAAATGCAGAAATCCGTTTGTTGGCTTTTCACTTTACAACGTGGATCAATGTGGTTTTTACGAGATTTTGTTTACCTTGGAAAAATATTAACCAGTATCTACATAAAATGTCCGAAAATGTGAAAAATAGAGTCTGCACCAGGGATGTTGCAAATATCTGCATCCGCATCGGCATATGCGAAACATCCGCATCGATTTAGGCATCCTCATCCGCATCTGCATCCGCAAAAATCGATGCGGAGCTGATGCGGATGCGAATGTGTTGCAGGTCAGGATAAGAAAGAAAGGGGCGGGACCGGCGAGTGGTGCGTGTCGCGCGTTCGTGCTAATTGACCAATAGAAATCAATTAAGATCAAGATTTTTGTAAAGATCCGCATCCGCGGATGTTTGCGCCCTGGAATCCGCATCCGCATCCTCATCCGCAGGTGTGAAAAAATCAGCATCCGCAACAACCCTGGTCTGCACCATGAAAGAGATCTCGCGGAAAAACACGGAATTCAAATGTGTCTATGAAAATAAAGCTCAAATTTGAATGTTGATGGCGACTCAAGCGTGCTTTTCACGGGACTTCTTTCATTCCACCTGAGGGGCAGTTCTAGTGCACTCGACATTGAAGTCAAATTAAAGATTCGACTTCTTCTTCTTCTCTTAGGTAATTCTAAAATCTCTAAATTCGACTTCGTCTTCTTCTTCGACGGATATTATGTAAATAACTTGTAGATTACAGGTTTCATTCTCTCCACTCCAAACAATGTCTGACGATGAATCAAATATTCAATTATGAATTTTATCGGTTTACTATTATAAAAGAAAACCCTGAAGCTTTGGAACTAAAGCAGGTAGCTTCCGTTTTTTCTGGAAAAGGAACATCAAGCAACGAGGTCTCCTGAAGACCTAAAACGAAACAGAACGTTGCTTTCGCGCGTCTTTTTTGTTTGGGTATGATACTTGTTGGTATATGCCTTAAATAAATCGAAATGTCCATATTTTTTCGTAAAGTATTGTTTTACTTTCAGTTTAACGACTATGTTTATACATATTATACACATCACAGTAGCACTATTTAATGTTTCAATTTATTATATAATATAGTTTGCAAAAGTGTAATTTTGATTTTATTGCTACAGATAAGCTTTTATTAAGGCCAAGGGTCCCGCTCTCTAGCGACGTCAATTGATTTAATTCTTTGACTATTAGACTGGATCTATTTTTACCAATTTATGGATCGTTGGAGGCTCAGCAAACATGTAAAGTATATTTAGTAATTGTGCACTACTTTTTTATCTGTTTTTGTAATCGAATATTTGAAACCACAGTTTTGTGTATGATTACTAAATAAATAGTATACAATAAATAGAAAATGTTTTTGATTTGTTAAATATGTTATCACGTAAGTGACTATACATGTCTTAAGAATCATATTTGGATTTGCTCCATGGTTGCTTCCATTAATTGGGATTTGAGTTAAGTTGAGTAAACCTAACTTATGTTGATGATGAGATGTTGTTGATGATGAGTCTCCGACGGTGCGAAATTGTTAAAAATAAATTCAGTTAATTAGTTAAAGAATTACTAGTGTGCGGGACCCTTCGCCTTAAAGATATTTCACAAATATTGAATACCCCGGGAACGAAACGATAAGTTGATAATGATGATTAACGCCATATTGGATTTCTGAGGAAGGTAGATACCTATCTAACCCAATAATGTATCGATTTAGCGTACCACAAAAGATATATTTTTTGATTTTGATTTTTATCATTTCCCACAATTAATGATTGAAAAAAATCCAATGATTGTTCAAAAATATGCCTGCAAGAGAAATTCTGAACATAATGTCGACTTTAAATCCACTTTTTGGTCTTGCAACGTAATTCGAGTTTCATATTTAATTTACAGCAGTAAAATGAAGTCAGGCCGGATTCGAGTGGCCGTATTACGGCTCTTTTACGGCCCCCCACTGGGCCGTTGTCCCTCTAGTCGGGTAATACCCTATTTAATTTATGTCTAATTTGTGGTGGTGTTACGTATTGATAAAGATGAGGTAAAAAGTTGAGGTTACGGTATGTGGAAGACATCACAAGAGTTCGTTTTGTGTTACAGCTATAATTAACTTTGATCCAATTGATCAACTGGTGTCAGATGTAACGTGGGCAGTTATCTTTAGTGATAGAGTACCAAAGATATAGAAGTAGTTTTAGACAAAACCGAAACTGTCTCCCAGCACATCTCGATCAATGAAAAATTTGAAATGTTGATTTTCCAGGTCGACTCAACCGTCAATTGAACCATATGGCTTTCGCTCTTGGATTTTATCGCGCTACAATTTCATTATGCACTAGGCAATCGTCTAGCCCTATTCACCTGCCCTATTCATCGCATTCTGCGCATATCGTGTTTTTGCCATACCCGTCCTGATGGACTGCCCATCTGTATGGATTTTGAGCGTGCATGTAACTATGCAATTGTCTAGCCCTATTCATCGCATTCTGCGCATATCGTCTTTTCGCCATACCCGTCCTGATGGACTGCACATCTGTATAGATTTTGCGCGTGCATGTAACTATGCAATCGTCTAGCCCTATTCACCTGCCCTAGTCATCGCATTCTGCGCATATCGTCTTTTCGCCATACCCGTCCAGATGGACTGCTCATCTGTATGGATTTTCCGAGTACATGTAGCCTACGTTTTTGGAAAACATCGCTACACGGGTGAAATCCACGTCACAAGAAAAAGGCTACACTTAATCCATCTTTATGGCGGACAAACGACCAGACGTCTCACCTGATGGTAAGTGATTACCTCCGCCCATGGAATCACAGAGCCGGCTCCTAAGTGAGGAATAAGCTCTTTTTTGAAGATCACCAGGTCGTACTTACGATGTCGTTATAAGTAAAAATATAAAGTCGCTTTAAGTATCAACACAGTCTGTATAATGATATTAAAAACCAACATAAGACATTATTTTCAGGTCGCATGCGGGGATTATAGCGATTTAAGCGATATCGTATCAAATTAAGCGCACACTCGGCTGATTTCAAGGGGCTGTTCTGCACAATACGTGTATTAATAGAGCTGCTTAATACCTTGTATTAAGTAGGGGTAAGTTACAAGATGGGAGCGTTTTTTTACCTATTGTTGAAAATAGCACCATCTAGCGCCCCAAGACGTAAACATCAACACACATGATGTTGTTACATGTGTTGCCGAAGATCACCACGAGGCTGCGGCGCCGGAAATCGAATCAACTTCGTAGCATCACTTTTCTCTCTGGTCAAGTTCATCACATCATTCTGTCCGTTTGTAGGTACCAAATTACTTGGATTTTTAATTTGTAAATACAAACATATAGGAGTTCATTGAAGAGATCCCCAACACCTGTTATATAATACAAGAACAAACCACCGTAACCGTAACCGTGGGAGAGCCACGCTTCGGCATGAATAGGCAGGCTCGACCGAGTGATACCACGGCCTCACAGAAAACCGGCGTGTAGCAGCACTATGCTGTGTTTCGCTGCATGAATGAGGGAGGCTCAATCCAGGAGAAAGGGGAGTTTAAAGGTTTCACTGGTGTCGTGGGTGTCCATGGGTGGCGGCATTCGCTTACCATCAGGTGATCCGTCTGCTCGTCTGCCACCTATTACATAAAAAAACAAAAATAAAACAAAGTAAAGTAGTTCCATTGCAGAGCAAAGGCCCTCCATCTTAGAAATCAAGTCAGCGCTATTACAATGGGATTACGTGTAAACACAAACCCGAGCTATGTTCAAAAAATTCGAAACATACCTTCGCTCGACCCGGGATTCAAACCCAGGACCCCAATATTACGGCCCGGTACTTAAACTACTAGACCAACGGGGTGTTATACTAAGATGTTCCAAATGTAATAAGTGTGCGGATCATTTTATGCCCGCTAAAAGTGCGTGGAAAAGATCATTCCTGTCCGCCAAAAATTTTATACAGTAATCTTGGGGTGAACATAAAGTCATCGTCTTTTTCTCCTGTTTTCATCATTTCTGCCACTAGACGTCCGTTCAGCAGTGGACGTCTAGTTGGCATCCCCCAATGTTCTCTACAAAGATCGGTCCTGTGTCGCCCGCATCCAATTCTCCTCTTTTACCTTACTCAAATAAAAATGAATTTTTGGTCAATTGGCAGATAGAAATAATAAGTTTTTAGATTAGGTAATATAGTAATTGATCCTCAAGTTCATCAATAATGTCTGTGATATGTGGGATTGGACATAATATACAGATGCGTTCTAGTTTTGGTCAGTAATACATGCTCTAGTGCTGGCGCTTAATCCTACCGCATTATGTTGTGGTTCAAGTTACAATCGACAGCTTTGGACAAGATGAAAAGCATGAAATATTTTTTTTATTTAAGTATTTAGAAAAAATCAGCACCACGGTAAATACCAAAGGTAATTCTACCTTTTTTCGGCGTAGATGGGAAAAGATAGTCCAGGGGGCAGTGGTTGGTTGAGTTGAAAGAGTGATGGTAGTCCAGTGAATAAGTACGTGAGCTTCTTTAACGGTAGGTCCGAGTATATCCCTCTAGATTTTCAAATCTATATGCATATAGCCGTTAGGAAAACACTGTGAATAGTTTCAGATAGTTTCTGAATCGTGTTACCATGATACAGTTGTTCTGGCTCCCACGTTAAGGGGTTCAGAAGCTTCATTTTAATTACCTTACCCCTAGACCCTGGATTTTCGTCCAAACGTAACCTGGCATCCAAAGCGACACGGCGGACAGAACTGGGAATGACGCTCTGAGATAATAATGATGTCAGTGACTCGTTGAGGTAACAACCTCAGCCTTAAGGACAAAATAACACCAAGGAAGATTACTTTGTTAGTTAGGAACTTAGCGTGGATGTTTCATTCCACCTTATACTTTGTCTTGCCTTTATTCAATAGTTTAATAGTTATTCTATTAGTTGCTGCGACGAATTCAACAAATTTACTAAAATCGACTGTCCACCCGTACTGTAGTTATAGATAACCGTGTAAGACAACTGGCGGATTTGCCTAGTGATGAATTGCGCAAGATGGTTTGGCAGGAGCTGGTTGTGAGAGAACCGATTAAAGTGGCGAGCAATTGGAAAAGTTTATTACAGCAGTGAATTGGGACAGGCTGATGGTAATGAAAGATTTTTTCACGTTAACATAATATCACTAGACTGGGTCTATCCTTTTGCCTATTTTTAATGCAACCAAAATATTGTGGTTATAATACCGTATTTTAATGGTCGTAAATCCACCATTCGTAAATCAGGAACAGTCGGACATAATGTTACAATTTCAATTACCATTATTTTGTGTGTAAACTAATCACACTTAAATGCTCTTGCATTAGACTGCATACATTAACAGAAGCACAGTATTGATAGTATCACACGATTGACATCGTAGAATAGATTCAAAGTACGGTACGCCGCCCTAAATCGCTTGATCGTTTTAATGCAAATGAAAGCAAATAATGTATCATGTTTCGTAATAGGCTTGTAAGTATCCCTATTTTAATGTGCTAGTGTTTTCACTCGTACCACCAATGTGCTTTCAACCTATATAAGGGGAGTTCTTTCTCATGGATTGAGCCTGCGATTACGCTTATCTTTTTGGTGTCAAAAATTACTATTCTATTTTAACCTTATTAACTTTAGAAAAGATATTTACGAAATGTCTACCATTTACCTATTTTTGAGTATCCGATATTTCGGCGCTGTTGCAAGCACCATGGTCACGGTGTAATTAGGTACAAACTTTATTTAATAACAAAAGATGTTGTTAGATCTAGTCTGATCCTCCTTAGTCGTTCCCTCTTGACATCGTGCGTGGTCGTGGTTGACGATGTAGCATTTTTATGTGCTGATGCGGCTCGCGCGATGTGTCTCTCTCCACTTGTTGCGGTCCACAGCATCTCGGGAGTTTTGGACAATGGATTTCTGTGTTACAGCCATAATGAGGTCTGTCCAACGCGTTGGTGAGCGCCTGTGCGACAGCTTGCCATCCACCTGTCCTTGAACAGTGAGTCGCTCCATAGAGTGTTCGTTGCCTAGTCTGATACCATGGACTAATATAGATAGGCAGCATTTTGCCAGTCTTTTATCGAAACATCGTCTTCCTTCAAGAAATTTTAATGAGAGTGTTAGGAGATAATCATTGTTAATGAATAAAACTTTAGTGGTTAGTAGAGTTTACTTGAAGCCATCTACGTAACAAGAAGAATACTGTCTGTTTTTGATGTCAATGTAAAATGTTATGTATTGGCTCTATTTTATTCAGAAATGCATTATTTTACCTAAATGTTTTATGTTAAAGCTAAATAGCAGTTCAAAGCGCTCAGGCGCGAACATGGTCCTTCGAGCCAGATCTTTTCGCTTGGTTTTTTACAGTGTTGTGACATCGGAAAAGGTACTGCTGTACAACAAGTTTTAGATGGGATTTAGAGGAGCAGATGATTGGTAGCCAAGCGGAGAGGATTTAAGAAAGAGCAGCGACGTAGTGCAGATGTTGACTGTTGTCGATGGATTCGAGTCACGGTCGGGAGACCCACATAAGTATTGATTAGTAGGTAAGTGAAGTGAAGCAGGTGTTAGTTGTGGAGGTGGATTACTATTGTTGAAAAAGTGAAATTGTATGTACTTGGACAAGGTTTTAATTTTATCGGTTTCATAATTTAATGTATTAGAGCTTAATATTTGTTGTAATTAGAATTTAATAGTGGCAAATGTTATCACAATTATTTTATGTGAAGACACGCGAGTTTTTGCTGATTTTTTTCAAATTGTAATTAATATTGTTACAATGGAGTTATTGTGTACGATTCAAGAGGAACTATACTGTGTAAATAGTTTAAGAGAAACCCCGAATGAAAGTCTGTCACCAGTCTTTTTGGAGACACTTTTAGAGCATTTGGAGAGACAATGGAATTTGTTTTGCAAAGCACAATATGACGTAATAAGGAAAACAAATAGAGAGGTATTTAGAAAGTCAGATTATTGTTTAAATGAATATTATGAAAGGACAAAAACGTGTATCTTGAGCTAACGGTAGATTTAAAAGAGAAGGTGTTAAAGATGAGAAACCAAACTGATGTGAATCAGATGTATGAGAATATTAAGTTGCCGGAAATAATTATTCCACAATTTTCAGGCGCGTATACAGAATGGAGCAGCTTTAAAGAATCATTTGTATCGCTCATTCATGAAAACAAAGCTTTAAGTGATATTCATAAATTGCATTATTTAAAAGGTTATCTAATAGGAAAAGCTGAAGAGCTTTTGCGTCACATTTCAATCACGGGAGATAATTACAAACATTGCTGGGATCGGTTAAAAACGGTATGACAACAAACAGTTTCTAGCTAATTGTATATTAGGCAGATTGTTGGCGCAGAAAAAAAATATAACGTTACTGTCGACCAGTCAAATTAGGGGGATTTTAGACAAAACTACTGAATGTTTAAAGGCTTTGGAGAATTTAGGTATCAAGGTGAAAGAATGGGACACTATTGTTATTTATATTATTAGTCAGAAATTAGATACGGAAACAAGGAAACAATAGGAGTGTAATGTGTCAAATAATACAGCTTCAGGTCAATTACCGTTGAATGACGTTGAAGGACGTCATTCAACGGTTCTAATTAGACAATTTAGAGCACTTGAAATTATTGATATTAAAAATTATACAAATATTAGCGCGCACACGCTGTCATTTCATGTGAGTAATATAAGTCAATCAATTGAGAAAGTTCATTGTAAATTCTGTTCGGGAAAACATAAATTACATTTGTTCCAAGAAGTTTCTGCCAAAAGACTGTATTTCAAAGCGGAAATTTGTACAAGATAATGGTATGTGTTTTAATTGTCTTGGACACAATCACTCAGCGAAATATTGCAGAAACCCAACTCGTTGTTGTTTGTGTAAAAAACGTCATCATAGACCACTTCATATAGAAGAATTTTCGAATATCAAGCAGAAATGCAAACGTATCACTGGGATAATAAAGGCGCATGGAAGTTTAAGGACAGTCAAACAGAATCTAACGAGGAGCATTTTAATGAAGAAGTACGTGGAAGATGTTGGTCGACAAGAGGCAAATATTATAAAAGAGATCATTATGCGATTAGATCGCCGACCAGCTGTGATGGTTCTGAGCGAAGGCGTAGTAATTGGTATGATAACGTGATAGCAGAAGACATATTAAATAATCGAGAAACAAATGAAATAAGAAATTATAGAAAATTCCGACAAAATTACGAAGAAGTTACAGTGAAGAGAAATCATAATGCTAGAGAATGGAATGGAATGAAAAAATACTTATTGGAGCATGACGATGTGATTGAAAACGTAGGTAAGTATAAAACTGAAGTAAGTTATGGACTTTTTCGTAAGCGGAAATCATAAGTAGCTTAGTCATAGCAGAATGTTAGGCAATTTATTCTGGTTTAAAAGTTTTACGTTTTACTTTCCGACTATTCTTGTTGAAAGATAATTACTGTTTTAAGTTTGTGTTTGAGGTATGTAAGTAGGTATATGTGTGTATGAGATTTTATTTTCGGTAGTTTTAGTTGTTTTTGAAGGACATAATGATGTCATGATGTCCATGGTGGCGGGAATGTTTGAAGATAATCATTGTTAATGAATAAAACCTTAGTGGTTAGTAGAGTTTACTTGAAGCCATCCAAGTAATAAGAAGAAAACTATCAGATGGTTTTTGATGTCAATGTAAAATGTTATGTTTTGGCTCTATTTTATTCAGAAACGCATTATTTTACCTAAAGTAAATGTTTTGTGTTGAACCTAATTAGCAACTTAAAGCGTTCAGGCGCGAACAGAGAGTGTATACAAAATAATCAATATATACTATAGACATAATACAAGTAATTTAAGTTTACAGCCCATTACGCTACTCATAATCGCTTGATCGTTTGGATTAAATCTACGTAATAGGAGGACAAAATATTAATTTTGCAGGATGCCTCTAAGACGATCATCTGCAGTAATTAGCCTTGCACAATGAGGGCTAGACCCCTATAATGGATGCCAAACGTACGGGATTATGCAAAAAGAATAGGAACACATTATCTGCGCCGGTCGTGTAACTGTGGTGTTCCATCTAAATATGAGGGTGATAGATTCATTTGTTTCTACGCAAAGACACATTCTTGCGTTCTTGTCTACTTGTCGAGATTGGCCGACAAAGCCGAAATTATTATAGCGTTTTTTTAAAGGTATTAACTAGGTGAAAGTACAGATCATGGGTTGGCTGTTGGAAGGTAAACTAATCGCTTTTGCCCTACTTTTTTAGGGCTGCCAAAACGCAAACTGCCGCGCGCGTTTATAATGCTTGACGCGTTTACACTTCTGGCAACCTTGAGTTTTCGTATAAAAAGCGACCCAAGTAGAACTATTGAAAAATTTGTAGAGGCACTCGTAAAACCCTTCTTTGTTTTCACTACTGAGCATTCAGGCGATCTTAGAGAGTTCTCAAAAAGAACTTCAATCCTCCGATAAATATTGTTGCAGATCGGATATAACTAGACTATGTTTAATATTCTGCAGACTGCTTGCTCTGAAAGCAAGTGTGAAGCGTTCTATGATAGGTATTATAATACAAGTAACATGACCGCAGGGAATCGATGCGTCTTAGCGCTCAAAGTTTGTCTTAGTATTTCACACTTAGAACCCCATATAGTACGGTACGATTCGTGACTTCAGACTAATCGAAACGACGAACCGAATGAATGAATATCGTGTATTTGATAAGCGAACTGATTTATTCTCATTCTGACGCGTGCTTGTAAGTGAATATTTATTAGTTCTCTCGAACAAGAAAATCGTCGAAAGATTGGTCGTATCGATTGATACTTTCGTATCTGAGCGTCATTTATGATGCGATTAACTTTTTCAATATCGTATACGATTGGAACGTTAACGGCGCCTTTAAGAACTACTTTACTAAAAACTACACAGGTGAGAGCTTGTTCGTTTCCAGAAAAATAAAAATACCAATGGGTAATATGGGGTATGGACATCATGATGTCGGGCCATTTTTGTCGCATATTAACTCGTTTATTATTTAATCGTTGTAGCTCTATTTACAAACTAGCAATTTACCTACATATTTATTTAAGCCTGCTAAATTAAACAGTGACTCGAGTACAATTTTATACTCGTACTATAATAGGACGATACGTCTTTATATAGGTACGTAACACATGAACATGTACGTACATACTGAGTTCGCTTGTGATCATGGATCAAGATCAGGAGATCTAGAAGCCGAAACGTAGCAGTAGCAACATAACCATGTACTTAAAAAATATAAAGAAAATAATAATATTTCACAACATCACATACATTGATCTGACTCCAATATAGGTAGATCAAGCACCTATGTTACGGATATCAGAATCAACAGTGGGATTACAAATATATACATATAATACTATCCTTTTGTAAATACATACTTATATCGTAATATTTATGTATATTTATCGCGTAAGAAGACTTTAATTACCTTCTAAACACAACAACATTAGTATTGAGATTAATATTATTTAAAGTAACGTAAATAAATCAAGCAAATTCCTCTTTAGCCTTTCAGACGACCCGATTGATACAGTGGTAGTGAACGCTGCCTTTGGTTCAAGGGTTACGGGTTCGATCCCCGCACAGTACAAACATTTGTGTGCATGAACATGTATGTTTGTATTGGTCTGGGTGGTTTCTATGTATTATAAGTATGTATTTACAAAAGAAAACTATTATATGTATATGTTTGTAATCCCACTGTTGATTCTGATATTCGTAACACAGATGCTTGAGCTACCTAACTCTGAGTCAGATCAATGTATGTGATGTTGTGAAATATTTATAAAATACAACGGTTTTGCCCAGAACTGCAACTAAAAGGTTTAACTGTAAGTATATAACTTAGGCCCGGTGAATTAAATCTAAACGCAATACTAAACCCTACTCATTTGGAAAGAGAGGCATTCAGTTAGGTAAGTGTTGTCACTAAATTGTCGATAAGTAAACGGGGAAAAGAAACGATATTTATAATGTGCCAGACAATTACATCGATTACCTATTTTTTGTGTTTTATTAAAAAGTAAAACTGTAAGGATTTTAAAGAGAAAATCAACTGTTCAATTCAAGCATTTGACTCATTTGAATTAATCACTACTACACCTTAAGCCTGCGACAAGATGGGATGATGACATTCGAAGGCTGGCTGGTGTGGGCTGGATGAGAGTGGCCGAAAATCGGGAGCAGTGGCATGCATTAGGGGAGACCTATGTCCAGCAGTGGACGAATGTAGGTTGCTGATGATGATGATGATGATGATGATGACACCTTAAGCCCGATTCGACCAACCTTCACCCGTGTACAAATCTATGGCATAACGTCAGATTTGTATAGAATGACAGCGCTACTATACCATAGATTTAGTATCGGAATAAATTTGTTTGAATCAGCCGTTATACTATTTGACTTAAAGCTTAGGTTTTAACATCAGTTTTAGGTAGTGTTTAGGTATAGCGAAAAAGTAAAAAAAAAAGATGTATTCTAGTTTTTATTTTAACGACGAAAAATTTAAAGATGTGTTCACACCTTTTTATTAGATTTTTACGTTTCAAGTGACTATCTAAACCTAACCATTAAGAACCTAAAAGTTGCTTAATGGTCAGATAAAGGACATCCTTTATTTTGGGCCAAATGCCGGTCAATATTTTTTTGCAGCATTATATAGTACTTACCCATATGAGTATATATTATGAAGGCACCATAGCTGTAGGGTCACGGTCTTGGTATTATTTGAGTTCAAAAATCAACATCATCATACATTTTCAATAAATTAACAAACAGACTTTTTTTTGATCTAGCCAAATCTTGACATTTGAACATCAATCCTTTACAGAATCATGTTCATCAGGCACTTTCATGTTTGGACTAAAAATATATGAAAGTTTGAGGATCTCCTTTGTTAATCCCAACTTTTAGTCTACTTTTTATCTATCAATAAAAACCACTTCGAAAATATTGCCAAATAAACGACCGTTTCTGGACTCAGCACTTAGCAATAAAAATTAAAATGGCCGCCTTTTTTAACAATGGGTAAAAAAGAAATTTAGATCGAGTGGCTTTGTTCATAAAATTTATCATATTGACTCGACCTCACAGGTCTTCAAAGACACTCATCACCGGACACACTGTATAATTAACTAGAACTCAACGCGGCAAAATTAAACAAGGCAACATTAGCATTCACCAAGTAGTAATTATTGTTATCATGTCTATTATCGATAGCAGAAATAATCATTATGCGGACATCTCTATTAAGTTGAGCTTCCAACAACTATTTGGCTGAACTATTCAAGTTGGTTCATGTGAAATGGGAGTGCTCAACGGCTCACGACGAACGATTGCATCCACTTACTGACGTTCAGTAAGTTTGGGGTCTATTCGCGATGTTTAGTATAGAATATGTTCCCCTTAAGAGGTGTAGTGAGAGGCACAATACGGCGGAATAAGTATTAAGTGAGCTATGATGTGCGCTTTCTAGAAAAAAAAACTACGTTACATTATCAAGAGGGGTGTCAAAAATAATAAAAAAGTAGGAAATATTTTAACTGGTGTATGGCATAAAAAGGTGATCATGACGTTATCCTGGATATAGTAAAGTATTAGCCTATAAACTGTCCCACGACCAGGGCAAATGCCTCCATCATAGAATTCAAGTCATCGCTACTATGATGGGATTAGGCTTAATCACCACGTTTGCCTAAAACGGATTGGTGATCACATACCCGAGCTATGTTCGTAAAACTGGAAACATACTTTTTACTCGACCCGGGAATCGAACCCAGGACCCCGAGATCATGGCCCGGTACTTAAACCACTAGACCGACAGGGCGTCGTGTTATAGTAAAACAAATTTGGTAAAATAGGCTACATAAACACTGCGAACCTATGATTTTTTTCAAAATGAAATCAACACGCGATATATTATTTTTTTAGTAATTATACTTGGAACAAAAAACGCCTGGTGTATTCTTTCCATAATAACATTTTTCTTACTTGGTTTTACTTCATTGATATTCCTTAAGATAAATTACATGAGCTTGTTTCTTTTAAGACCTGTATTTAAAAACCGCCCATATCTAGATATTTTGTTGGTCATACATTGTATCTACATTCTAGTGAGATATTATCAATATGCCATAATTGCGTTTAAAGAGAGAATCTTTTAGAGAGTTAATTCTCTAATAAGTAAGTTTTATCTCTGAGAATAAATAGCAACGTACTTCAAACCGATATTTTGAGGTCATTAAAGCAGGACGAGTAATAGTGCACTAGTGTTTGCGCAGACACAAGTGCACTCTTTATTCCCTAACCTCCATATTTGTATTTGACGCCAGTGTGACACGACCGAAGAGGAATCAGGCGCGGGACCAACTGCTTAACATTCTTTCCGAGGCACGGGGGTACCTACGAGACCGCCAACTTCCAGAGCTGATACTGAGAATTTCTTCACAGAAAAACTCAGGCACTACCTCAGGACCCGAGTATCGAACACGGGACCCCAAGCGCAGCCGTCGTTTTAAAGTGCGATGCCCTATCCACTGCGCTAACGAGGCAGATGAAAAAAAATATGATAAAAGGTAGGTTTATCCTTATAATGTAGTCTTATTCGCTCCTCCCACTCACGAAATGATTTTGATTTTAGTTCGGAACTTTATAGTCATGGACTACAATTACTGTTTACATTATTGTGGATAAGGAGAGTGTTTCAACTTTACCCAAATGTTTCCAGAGCGCGCAGTTTCTAATTGACTTGTTATATGAGGCGCTTTTAAACAGTAAAATAATGCCTAGTTAACCAGCTCAAAATTACAGAGTGACATGATATGGTTTGGCTAGAGAAGGATACTGACATAATGCTCGCACAGCAGTTGCCACGTTTCAGCGTAGTTGACTGCCGAGAAATAAACTGTCTTAATAATGCAATTTGTTGTCCTCCCTCGAGTGAATGAGGCGAATTTTCTTCCTTATCTTTCCTGATAATGTCAGATGACTTGATTAATTTCAATGTTTCTTCTTCTAAGAGTGGCAAATACGTTGTTCGTTTTGTTTGTTATTTAGTAACTTTTTTCTCTCTTAAGGTGACGGGTAGGGCACACTAGCGACGCCAATCGATTTTAATTTTTAGCTACTAAACCGGATCTATTTTAAACAATTTTATGGTTACAACCTCTCGGCAAACACTTATACTATTTATTAAACAACAAAAATGTTGGGTCCAACGCGTACGCGAAAAATGGACTCAACATATGTGCATGGTTATTTAATGAATAGTATTAAATTTTAATATTTAAAAGTTTTTGCCGAGAGCTTGTAACGCCGAAGTTGTTGAAAATAGATTCAGTTTAGTAGCTAAAACTTAAAACCGACTGGCGTCGCTAGTGTGCCCTACACTTCACCTTAACATTACCCACTTGCATTTCTGTTAAATAACCGAGTGATTATCAGGAAACTTGTAGTTGGCCCTCAATGTTTTTTTTTCGGTGACTGTGTCCCTAAATCTAGCTGTAAGTTTTCCAATCATCATCATCATCATCAGCCCATTTAAGTCCCCACTGCTGGGGCACGGGCCTCCCTCAATCACATGAGGGGTAATTGCCATACTCACCACGCTTGGCAGACGGGTTGGCGAGGGTTTAGATATAAATGCAGAGTTTTCCTTCTCTGGGTGCTGTGATGATCATGCCAGCAGCTTTACCTTAGTCGCCTTTTACGACACCTCGGTAAGAGTGAGGGTGGCCTATTCTACTCTGCCGGAGACCACACGGCGAACTCAACACGGTTTCCAAAAACTTGTAAAATGAAATAAAATAAGGGTCGTGAAACTCTAACAAATGTGTTAGGAACCGCTAAACTCAGCCAGACAATGTGTAATAATCCGATTGATATATATCCAAGCATTCTATCTCTATTTAGTAATCTATTCATTGTCCCTGTTGGTCTAGAGGTTTAAGTACTGGGCCTTCGATTCACGGGTTGAGCGAAAAGTATGTTTCGAATTTTTCGTACATAGCTCGGGTTTGTGATCACCAATCCGCATTTGGCAAGCGTGGTGATTAAGCCCAATCCCATCATAGTAGCTATAACATGATTTCTATGATGGAGGCCTTTGCCCTGCAGTGGGACAGTTTATAGGCTGATACTTTACTTTTTTCATCCAAAACTTCGACTAGGCACTCACCTCATAATTGCAACTGCCCTTCGTCATATTGGTCAAACAATAATTCAAATTCACTCACGTGCTACTGCAACACCTTCACATCTGCTTGTGTTACTGGAGTTACCTCTTGTGTCTAAAAGGAACTGGACAAGGCAGCTGGACGGCTCTCACATGCTGTCTTATATTCACTAATGCTTTTCGTCGGCCACTCTGGGAATCTTGTACAACCAACTATAAAATAAAGAAATATTATGTATTGGATAGGTAAGTACAGATTGTATTACACAATTATTCAATAACCGTTCAATATATATATTTTATTAACAAAACATTATAACCATGTACTACTAATATAGGATAAGCCCTTTATAACTCACAAATAATGAGTCATGTTACTTGAATAAATAAATAATAATAATAAATAAATAATTCACAACATCACTTACATTGATCTGACTCCAATATAGGTAGATCAAGCACCTATGCTACGGATATCAGAATCAACAGTGGGATTACAAATAAATACATATAATACTTTTCTTTTGTAAATACATACTCATAATACAAAGAAACACCCAGACCAATACAAACAGACATGTTCATGCACACAAATGTTTGTACTGTGCGGGGATCGAACCCGCAACCCTTGGACCAAAGGCAGCGTTCACTACCACTGTTCCAACGGGTCGTAAATAAATAAAATTACACAAATAAAATTTAAAAATAAATTCTTACACTAACGCTTCACACATGAAAAAACACGAAATGATATATCATAAAATATTTACAATAATAACCTAACCTTAACAAATTTGATGGAGAATCCGCACAAATCAATAGCACATTCGTCTTCACTTAGTGTGGCAATTTGAGGAAAAATACTTCATAATGTAAAATAAACTAATTTAATTTGAAAAAATATACAGACAATTAAGCTTGCTAATTAAAGAGTTGTCAGATGAAAGTAGAAAAATTTTCACTGAAACAATTGCCGTGCGATTTTTAAATTAAGAACGCGCAGCTCTTGGCGCCGTAAAATTATTGTAGTAAAGAGGTTTTATGCGTCTTCGATCCTCTTCGTGACAAGATCAACCAATGCGTTTACTTATTACAATGTAAAGGTATTTTATTTTTGTATAAAAAATTAAATTGTAAACAGAATTTAAAAAAATATATTAAAAAAATCCTTATAATTGTTCTCACACCCAATTGCTCGAAAATTAGATTATATTTGTGGTCCATATTTAATGTGGAAGTGGCGCAAGACCGACCGAGATGGAGACTCTTATCATCGGAGGCCAAGACTCACTATGGGCCGCTGCGCCAACCTAGTTAGTTTTTATTTAACCATTATGGTTTATATTGTTAAATACACATTATATTTAAAAAATGCAGTGCTATATGAAATGCACGTTCTTATCTACTGAGACGCCATCGCTCGACTTGACAAAAAAGGAAACATTTCTAAAATCCTATCAAATTGAAGAATGTAAAAGCTTACGGCTCCCAAAACAATTCAATACGAAGCGAGTAAATAACCAGCGTCAAACGAAACGATTCCAAAGAAACACTTCCAATGTTAAAATTATCTAATTTAACTTTTAATTCAACTTCTCTTTCATGCTCGAGTCAATCTCGAGTGACTTCAAAATAAAACGGGACAGCTCTGGTTAGGATCAACAAACGTTAATCGGGAAATTAGGGACAAAATATAAACATTATTTGATCTACTTTTATTCCATAGAGTATAGTCCAAATAATAAATGTTTCTTTTTTACATAGACAAGAAGATGGCTCAACTGTAGTAAGTGATTACCGCCACCCATGGATATCGGCAACAGATGAGGCATCAAAAATGCCTTGCCGGTTCTTAAGGAAGCAATAATCTCTTGTCTTGATGATCTAAATGTGTGAAATCAGATGCCAATCATCGTTGGCAGCTGATTCCATAGTTTTACAAGGCGCCGTAAGAAGTTATTTGAGAAACGCACTGTGGTGGAATAAATGCAACCTGGTGATGTGGATAGAATTTGGAGTTCTGGAGTAATGTACGTAATAAGGCGACTAAGGTAAAGCTGCTAGGCATGATCATCAGCACCCAGAGAAGGAAAACTCTGCATTTCAAAACCCTCGCCAACCCGTCTGCCAAGCGTGGTGAGTATGGCAATTACCACTCATGTGATTGAGGGAGGCCCGTGCCCCAGCAGTGGGGACTTAAATGGGCTAATAATGATGATGACGTAATAAGGCTAAAAAGCTCCTCGGAACATTCCCATTGTAGATGTAATATAAACAACATATCGATGCTCGATTGATCTCTACGCAATAATAAAGGATCGAGCGTGTCGGAAAGAGCCTAGAGGCCTAGTCTCGAGCACTCGTTATTAAAGTTGAATTTTGAGATAGTCGTCCATACAAACATGAACAATACACCGTTATTGTTTATTGTTTATATCCTGAAAACCTCATAATATGGTGTCGTGAATGAAGTCCATTAAGCATGTTATATTAGTAACAAAAAGCCTCTGGAGTTATTTAAGAAATACTTAATTTAATTTGGGTCCTTACATAACCCTTATGAAAGTAGATTACAGAATCCTTGTTAGTTTTTTTTTATGATATAGGTGGTAGACGAGCCCACGGATCACCTGATGGTAAACGATTACCGCCGCCCATGGACACCTGCAACACCAGTGGTGTCACAAGTGCGCTGCTTACCTTTTAACCCCCCTTCCCCTGGATTGGGACCTCCGGTACCCTCACTCACGCAGCGAAACACAGCGCATGCACTGCTTCACGACGCTTTTCTGTGAGGCCGTGGTACTACTCCGGTCGAGCCGGCCCATTCATACCGAAGCGTGGCTCTCCCACTGTTAAGTTAGATTGAATGCCTTGTTTAAAGCAATTTTGGAAGTCTCCTTTAAACTTAGTAGCTTGGTCCCACTAAGATTGGTCCCTGCTAGACATTCAAGAAAATCAAGAGAGTTAAAATTAACTTTCCTGCAAGGGTTTATTATTAGTACTTAGAAGTTAGACAGGAATCAGTGTAGGTAATTTAGTATTATTTTTCACGTCTTAAGAGTTAGTCTTAGCTCTTAAGATGGAAGGTTTTTTCTGTCTATGGGCGGCAGCAATCGCTGAACATCAGGTGATCCGTCTGCTCGTCTGCTACCTATCACATAAAAAAACCTATCAGAATGTAGGTACTTAATGTAAGTTAGGTAGTTAGACTTTTTCTTATGGTGGCGGACAAGCGGACGATGATCATCTGATGGTAAGCGATTGTCAATGCTTGAACATCACCAATGAAGTTAAAAGTGCACTGCCCATCTTTTCTCCTTCCCTCGGATTGTCCACTCTACAAACACAGCGCAAGAAATGTTTCACGCCGGTTTTTGTGAGGAGGTATATGTAACAGATGTTATATATTTTACATGATGGCTGATTGTACCATTTGTATGTACATAAGTTGTTGATTTTTTTAAAATTATTATTTAGGTAATCATAATAGGGAGACCGCCGTCTGATCTTCTTAGCCCTTAGGGGAATTAGATTAACTAAACTATACTAAACTCAAAGATGGATGGATGGATTGTGTGAAGAATGACATGATGGAAAAAGAGGTGGATGATTCGATGACGAATGACAGGGACGTATGGAAAAGGAAAGCGCCGACCCCAGATAACCTGGGAAAAGGGCAGGAGGATGATGATGACTAAACTTAAAGACTCGTGACAGTCGCTGTCATATTTCATTAATGAAATATGACACCTACTGCCACAAGTCTATGGCTAGAGTATAACAGTTACTTCCCTTTAGACCTACTGACCATTTTTAACAACTTGACTGTCATAATATATCATTCATTATTAGTATCAGCCTATATACTGTCCCACTGCAGGGCAAAGGCCTCCATCATAGAAATCAAGTCATCGCTACTATGATGGGATAAGGCTTATCACCACGCTGGCCTAATGCGGATTGGAGATCACAAGCCAGAGCTATGTACGAAAAATTCGAAACATACCTTTGCTAGACCCGAGAATCGAACCCAGGACCCCAAGATCACGGCCTGGTACTTAAACCACTAGACCAACGGGGCGTTCTAAGCAAACGGGTCATTCATTATTCATGAAAGAAAGAAAGAAAGCCAATTTAGTTAGGTGTAATTCTACCGTCTTATGGTGTTTTTGCGGGTAATAGTGGTTCCTCCTTTCCTTATATTCAAAATGAGACTATAAATACACAATTGGGGAAAATATAAAAATAAAATTTTAAGAGGTGCGATAAAAGAAAAAATTGTTACAAAATAGGGTGAATCTCAACTAGAAAATAAATATAAAAAAAATATAAGGAGATCCAAACAAATAAATAATAATAAAAACTAAAAATTTACTTTATTTCAGTAAATCATTATCAATTAAATCGCCGGGACCTCCCAGAAAGTAATCAGATGATACTTGTGTTGGGAAAGCCTCGCTCTTCCTCCTTAATATAAACAATGCAGATTTACTACGGTAGGTTTACTGACTTTATTTATTTACTTATATATTTTCAGTCAGTGTGTATGTGTGTGCGTGTGTGCGTGCGTGCGTGCGTGCGTGCGTGCATGCGTGCGTGCGTGCGTGCGTGTGTGTGTGTGTGTGCGTGTGTGTGCGTGTGTGTGTGTGTGCGCGCGCGCGTGTGTGTGGGTGTGTGTGTGCGCGCGTGCGTGTGTGTGTGTGTGCGCGCGTGCGTGTGTGTGGGTGTGTGTGTGCGCGCGTGCGTGTGTGTGTGTGTGTGCGCGCGTGCGTGCGTGCGTGCGTGCGTGCGTTTGTGTGTGTGTGTGTGCGTGTGTATGAGTGTGTAACTGCATGGAATTTACCAATAAACCACCTACTAGCACCTTCATTTGACAAAAAAAATATACTTTGGATCTCCCGATATTTTATGTTCTTTGTTAACTGTTGTTTTATTTTTTTCCAATAAATTGAAGTATAAGTTGGTATGGCCATGGCATTATTTCAATTCCGTACTGAAAACAAAATTAATTATTCATGTTGTCATGGTGAGACCATCAAAATATTTTCACTTAGAAGTAGTATTTACTTTCTCTCACGATGATACTAGGTAGGTACAGCACAAGTATCGATATCGATATACCCAAGACCATTATTTGTCACCACCACCACAGACAATAAGGCGACGCTAGCGCTTGGTCGAAAGGAACTAAGACCACCTTTTTGGTGTGTTCTATCTGTAGCTTGTTACATATATAGTGATCTGTGATTACATCTTACTATACGAATTCTAAAATTCAGTAAGAGTGCAGAGTCAGTGGATAATAAGTAGTGTATTTGACACGAGTAAAATTACTTGAGTAAAATGACACAGGTTGTCACTATTTGGGGACTCAGGTGTATCTACCTCCTAGAGTGGCCCCGCTGGTAATCAGTTCTGTCCTGATTCCAGCTTCGGTTGGTATTAGGCAGAAACGGTTACCGTGGGGCACGGTTTTCCCCGGGCAACGGCGGCTAGTAATTCATTCGTGGATTGCTACCCGACGGCCAAAGGATGCACAGAATTTCCGGCGGACCAGCCCCGACGCAGTGGATCGCGCGCAGCGCACACCACTCGGGGGCTTTCATTGTCTGCTGAGGGTTTAGAGGACCGGCCTCTCTTTACGGACCTGAACACAATAGGGCCGGGCACGGAGGCTGCCTTCTTTATCCAGCCCCCCCTTCTGCCGTAGGTTGGCGTTGGGGTGTGGTGGCACCCACTGTCGGGCGCTTTGGCGTGCGGTGGGCCGGTGTTCTTGGTGTGATGGTGCCGTATGGGGGCCTTTTTGTTCTCGGGCCTTGAACTGTCGCGCCTTCGGGCGCGTTCGAATGTTGGGGATTTCCACGGTGGTGGAATTCCTGCCAACAGTCCGTTGCGCCCCAATTCTCGGGAGCGCTCTCCCCGCCTTTATGGTGGGGGCTTTGTTGGTGGGTCTGTGTTGAGTCCCGCAGCCAGTGGGATGCAGCTACGACTCGCCACCCCCGCTTTTCCCGTCCCGTCGATTGTCTCCGCAACCCAGCGGGGATGCTCGAATGGGAGGGTTTTCGGGTATAACTTAAAGTCTGTGGGTGCTCTCTCCTCTCTCTGCCCTGCAGCCAGCAGGGTATGGGTTGGGGGAGGGGTCTGCAGTCGTTCCTTCCGGAGCGTCTGCGTTGCAATCCAGCAACGTGGAAGATTCCGGAGAGGGGGGAATGGTGGGCCATGGGAGTGGCCCTAGGCCTCGTTCTTCGGCGAGGCCCGTTTTTGAAGAGGCCGTGCTGGCGAGCCTCTCGTCCTTCGAGGGTGGGCCGCGGACTTGGTTTCGTACCCGTCACCGTAGCCACACGGACGTAGCAGGAAATGCCCCGGTGGTTTTTAGTGGGTAGGCCCCTGGGAGCACCCCAAGGGAGAGCCCTGTGGGGCTCTCCCTACCCGGCCGTCTCCCAGCGGTCGGGTGTGCCTAAGGCGGCATTTTCCACCGGGCCAACAAAAAAAAAAAAAAGATTGTCACTATTTGGATTGTATAAATTATTTTTAATCTTAAGTGTACGTGGCCAGGATGTAGACATTGACAGTACGAGGAAACTAAAGAGTTACAATACTTACGATCTGGAATGTTTACACAACCTGACATGAAACATTGCGATTATGATTCCACGACCTGCAGAAAGCAAATAAGCAGTACCAACTTCAAATAGCTCATGCCGCCACATGTCAATAATAAGGGGATAATTGTTAGGGGTTGCGGTTCGCTGCTGACTAGCAAACATTGTTTATTCAGCGATTTAGCTTCTGCCAGGTCAATATGCAGCAGCCATCCCACTGTCTTATATACGAGTATATTAATGACACAATAACTAAATGTTAGGTTTTGTGTATTATTAGCGACCAGCTCCGGCTTCGCACAGGTGCAATTACCTATGCATGTATTATATATAATTATATAGAAACCTTCCTCAGACAGACACAATGTTTTGTACTATGTTAAGTATGTAGAGAGGTGGCAGAGGAGCAATAGTTGATACTATAGTCTGGGCGGCCGCTGAATGTCAACTTACCCCATCGAGTTAAAGAAAAATACCACTTTATACGAAAAATAGACCAAAAAAGGAGTATTTTTTTTGGCGGCCAGAGCTCATCCTGGAGGAAAGTAGCTTTGAATAAAATTGCACCAATAACTTGGCAATCTTAAATATTCGTATGGCATTACCATGTTATTTATGCAGGTGGAAAATTGGAAATCGCCAAATATTATAATTATACTTTGTTTCTGTCACCTATCACAAAAATAAAGAAAATAAATGACTCCTCTGACATCAAGTACTGCTTCATAGTTTTGATGATAGATCAGTCGAAATTTTGACAAGTTATAATCCTAAAACTATGTACTGGTTTTAGTAAATTTTAATAACGTGTTTTTACAAAGAAAAAACTACAAACATGTGCTTTTCAGTCCATTTTCTAATTACACCAACTGTATAATAAGTAAATAGCTCACTTAAAAATTCACCTCGTGTTCAGGCGGGGCTCGAACCCACATCTTCCACAATCCGGGTGTCGACTACAGGATGGCTAGGGAGCCTTTTTAGAGTCTTTTATATTGTTTGTTTATGTTCTGTTTTGTCTCTGGCGCTTCTTGTACAAACGTCATAGCGGTTGGTTTGATCATTTTCTTATTATATTTTTATTCATTTATTTATTTATTAGTTTGATCATTTTCTTATTATGTTTTTATTTATAAAGCGTTACTAACTCGACAAAATTTGAAAGTGCTTGATTTGAAATGAGCTGTCGCTTAATTCATTTTAATGTGTGTTATTTAGTTCAGAATAAATTACAAAAGATTGCTATAAAAATATCAACTATTGTATAAAACATATTGGTACACATACGAGTAGTAATCGCATACAAATACATAATAAGTATTACTAAGTTATTGTTGCAGTTTTACTCACCACCAATATCTCAGTGGAAACAATTTTGCTCTTAAGGTGGAAGCTCACGCAATCCTGCTAAACGCTTGCTAAGAGATGGCTCTGTTGTCAGTGAATCGAGAAAATAAATAATTACGACTTCTACAGGACAGTAATTTTAAGTGTAGAGTGATTCGCGACATCTACGTAATAACTGCGATTTTTTGATGTATTTCAACAATTAACAACTTAACCAGAATCGTTATATTGCTGCATCGTTGCTAAATTAATATCAACTTGTGTACGTACGTATCGTCCCCACACACACATACAAAGCTGAAGCATGGTTTTTATCGGATAGCTGTTATTCCTGGCTGGCAATAGATGGCGCGCTTAACCCTAAAAATATGATATGGGTAGGAATTACGGAATATATGAATTTCTTCTTCGGATCTATCGAATGGACTACGGATAGGTAGCGATGGTAATCTAGTAGATAACTTAACACACACTGGACTTTTCGAAATTGAAGTGCGGTTTATTATGCAACTAGCGGTCCGCCCTCACTTCGTTTCGGGACGATTTTTTGCCACATAGCGTCTGTAGACCTAGAGTAGGCTGGGTGTGCGTAGGTGGGCGACTTCTAATAACTTCATGTAGGTAGGTTCGTGCAGAAGAAGTGGAGTGGTATAAGTCCTTAGGAATGATAATTAAAAAACAATCAATATAATAAAATCTTTATTTGAATCCTTTAAAATAATTTCATTAGTATGTATAATTTACATGTGATTACATAAATATGCCTGTTGGCGACCAGCAACTAACCTCCTTTTAATATTTATGGTTTTTAATATTTGTATTTTTTATTCTTATTTCAAATTAATACAGTTGCTTGGAAAACGTGTTTCGTTTACAATGCCGATACATAAAATATATTAAAATATAAATACACATAATGCCATTCTACCACCAGAGCGGAAAGTTGTTTCTGGACGAGAAGGTCTGACAAGAAACTCACCAGTTACTCTTAAAACGCCATATTTTTATACAATGTTTTATTACACATTATACAAAGTATACCTTATACCAAGTCATACAGCTAATAATGCAACACAAAATAATAAGCTAAATATGATTTAAACCAAAGCAGACCAGTCCCCAAAGGTGGCACCTGTTCAAGTATGACATATGTTTCAGCCATCATTTCACTCAACCATAGCAGAGTGAATGTTATGACCAGCCACATAGCGCCACAACCTCAGGGACATTTGGGGAGCATGATCATTAGTGAAATTCCCCTCATATGTTACAAACAAAAGTAAATATTCCAAAACTAGTTAACTGTATGACGAGGTGTACAAATTAGTTGGTGTAGGTAGGTAGGAGGTAGTATCAAGTCAATTTTTAATAATTAATAAAAAATATTTACATCAATTTATTTACAATAAAATGCTTCTAAAGTAACTTTGAGTGTTTCTTGAAAATCACCATTTTTTTTTTTTTTTTGTTGACCCAGGAGAAATGCGTTACGCATACCCATCCGTCTGTAAACGGATGGGTTATGTCGGACTCTCCTCTGGCGACGGCTTCTCCTAACGAGAAGCCGGCCAGAGGCATACCGACTAAAACTCCTGGGACTCTCCCTCATCTGTCCATGGGTGGGTGAGTGACATGGGGCCAAAGCTCGGAGCCTTTCACCACGTCACCCCCCGGACAGGGACGCCCGCCTACACGGCGGGCACGGCGCTTCTCCCCCCGGGGTCGGGGGGAGGGATGGGGACAACCGAGAGAGTCGTGCCGTCCCCACCAGACGTAGGAGGAGGTCCGTGCAATGCCAGTGGTGGGGTTACAGCCCCACGCACCAGCGGACCTGCTCCTCGCAGGGGAAGGAGACGCAAGTATTGGCGTCGTCTCCTACCTCTACGTGCCTTGCGGATCGCGGGGGCGAGAGGGTCAGCCTCTCGCTCGCGCTCCGCCGCCTCCTTCGCCTCCATCACATGCTCGCAATATGCGGCAAAGGCCTTCCAGGCATCCTCACTCGCTAATATAGCTCTCGCTATATTAGAGAGTGAGAGGTCCTGGCCGACCTTTGCCACCAATGCGTGGCGAGCCTGTGCCCACGGCGCACACACCGCTAAGGTGTGCTGCGCCGTGTCCACAGGGTCGCCGCATGTGTGGCACGAAGGCGTCTCCTCCCTGCCGATTTTGTGCAGGTAATAACCGAAGCAGCCATGCCCGGTCATTACCTGCACCATCCGGAAGGAGACTACGCCGTGGTGACGCTCAAGCCACCGGTCCAAGACCGGGGCGAGCGCGTCGAGCGTTCTGCGGCCGTACGGAGTGAGGACGAGGTGCTCAGACCATCGCCTCTGGAGGCTCTTCCGAGCCTCCCTCCGTACGGCCTCCCGCTCGGCGGGGCAAATGGACACCCCATTTGCCCTTTGTGCCACCGTGTAGTCGTACACGGCGGACACCACCACAGCGTCTGACTCCCATGGGGGCGTCTCGGCGAGTAAGCAGGCCACGTCGAAACTTACCGTACGGTAAGCTCGAGCGACCCGCTGCGCTATTACCCGCTGAGGCCCCCGCAAGAAGGGAAGATTTTCCCTCCTTGCCAGGGAGTCGGCCCAGACTGGCGCCCCATAGAGCGCCATCGATCTCAGGATGCCGGCATAGAGTCGCCGACACCTGGACCCTGGGCCACCCAGGTTGGGCAGCAGCCATGACAGCGTGTCCGCTGCCCTAAGGAGCCGCGGTGACATCCTGCTAAAATGCAGGCCAAAATGCCACCGCGGATCCAGGGTGAGGCCGAGATAGCGCATCTCGGCCTTCACCGCAACCTGGGTCCCTCCGACAGTGATATGTTTGCCGGAGGGAAACCTCTCGCCGGAAGACTGAGGGAAATATATGACCTCAGTCTTCTCGACGGCCACCTCCAGGCCGAGCCGCCGCACCCTCCGTATGACCAGGTCCGCTGTGGTCGACGCGCTTTGCGCCGCGCGGTCGAACGTCCCCCCCCGGGCGGTGACGAGAGTGTCATCTGCGTAGCAAATGACACTCTTACCCCGGGAGAGACTGGCGCGCAGGACCCAGTCATACCCTAGGTTCCACAGGAGGGGTCCGAGGACTGACCCCTGTGGAACCCCCATCTCTACGGTGCGGCTCTGCACCTGGCCCGACCTGTTGGCATAGAGGACTACCCTGTCCTTTAGGTAGTCCTCTATCAACATTTCAAGATACTGGGGCACCCCAAAATAGCGGAGTGCCGCCAGTATCGTCGCGTGGGGAAGGGTGTTGAACGCGTTCTTTATGTCCAGAGACACCGCGACAACACCCTTCTTTTCCTCCGCAGCTTCCTCGGTTTCCCCTCGGAGTCGTTTCAGGGCGTCTATGGTCGATCGGCCTGCCCTAAAACCGTATTGGGACTCCGAGAGGTTTGGCCCAACATTGTCGAGGTGGGCGACGAGGCGGAAAGCTATAATTTTCTCAAAAAGCTTTCCCACCTCGTCCAGCAGCACGATGGGCCTGTAGGCCGACGGGGAGTCCGCCGGCCTGCCTTCCTTTTGGAGGAGGACGAGCAGGCCCTCCTTCCATAACTTTGGGAACCTCCTGACCGCGAAACAGCGGTCGAAGAGGTTCCTGACGCGGCCCTCGATCTCACTGAGAGAGAGGGCCAGCACTCGCGCCGGGACGCCATCTGGGCCGGGGGCGGTCTTTTTGGCGCGCAGACGGAAAATCACCATGCTTGAATGCTATGCATTCTATCCCAAGTGGACTGAAGTATCTGTAAAAAGAAATAAATAATGTAAGAATGTTTGTAACAATAAATTTATATTATTTCAATTTGTTATTAAATATTGTTACCAAACATCTGTCCCCTTTATTACAAAAATGGTCTACAAGGTTTAAAAATGACGCTGTCACTTTTATATAGCTTTCAAATGAAAGTGACAGCATCCATTTTAAACCAAGCCTAACTTTAGACCATGTTTTGTAATAAAGGGGTGTGTGTTTTATAACACATTCTATTATTACTTTGAACTCCCGAATTGGTAAGAAATTTTTTTAAAGTAATAATACGGGTACACACAGAGTTACCCTTATTGGACTTTGTACCGTCCTTATGTCTGAGACACATTTTCAGTGGGATTAAAGTTTTACTTGCAAAAATTAAATAACAATGAAAAATGTATAACAAACAAGTGATTATAACAAAGTTAAACTTACCATCCCAGAAGATGAGTTAAAGTTATGCCCATATGATCTTTTCAGACAGTGATATATGGCACCCCATCAGGGGACATGTGTCCCTTTACAATGGCGATGGCTCTTTCTTCGGCTCCAGCTTTTATTATCTCCTCTGTCAAGTGTGTGTGGCAACAACAGATCTTTTTCAATTGAGTGAAACTTATTCGGTGATAAAGTTGGTATATCCATAAGCGCAGTCATCTGGGCTACTTGTGCATAGTAGCTGCCACTTGTCACAGCACCCCAAACTAGGGCTTTATTTATGTGACCATCCTTTTCACTAGCTCGCTTCCAGAGCATTCCACACATGGTACATTCAAAAGAGTAAACACTGTGTAATCCATTTTTTGTTTCATCATTCAGTTCAATTTGAGGTTTGGTTAGAGAATAGGTCTTTCTGTAATTGAAAAGCAAAGTTTATTGTTCTGTACATAGTAAAAGAGTAACACATTAAAAAGCTCGATTTATTTGTCCTTCCAAAGTCCATTGTGAACACCCAGCTCCTCACTTCATCTCAAATAAAACTATCAAAAAAATCAACAAAATATAGGAAAGTCAATCAAATTGCATATAATACCTAAACAACGATCAGAACAAGTCAGTCAGAAATTCAGACAGAATGAAAAAAAGTTGTTTGAAAAAGTACGAGTAGAGTTGTTTATTTTGCTATCAGAGAAGCTGGCAATTTATCGATAAAAGCATTATTCAAATGAAAATTTATCATCATAGCATAGCATACATTTTATTGGAAAAATACTATTAAATTTTAAATTACAGACTATCACTTTTTAAAAATAATATTATCATAGGTAGTAGAAGTTAAAAGTAGCAAGAAAAGTAAGTTAAATTGGTAGGTATGTACTTACCAAGCTTAACTTTTTATACTTAATTCAATCAATGACCACAAGATTTACATTTGACTCTTAATTCCAAGTGTTTATCACGAGTTCCCATAACTTTAAGGCCAATACATTACATTACCAATACATTACCAATGGAGTCACTATTTATCAATCCACATTGGACTTTATCCTCTAAACTCATCACTTAACATTAGAATATTTAAAACACTGCCGCTTGATTAACACTACGCGACGTAAACAACAAATTGCACAGATGAGTTCCTAACTTTGTACCCTGACGAACTTGATTCAATATCACTCAAAAAAACCGTTCGCTCATAGAAAATTCGTAGCAACATTCGACTCTTAATACAGTAATTTCATTAAAACTAGAAAAATAATTGGTTGTACTTGTACGTATACTTTTGTCCCGGAACCCGAACGGAGCCGAGAGTAGCTGATGCAGAGTTCCATCCAACTCTGCTGTATTGGCCTACCCGTTGTACTACATATTATATATTATCAGATAAGTACGGATAGCGCGTGGCTGTTACGTTTCGCGCAAACTGCAGATGTCCATGTTTGTATTTAAATTTTTTCAACAATGCACCTACCAAACCAAGGCTATGAATATCGATATTTATTTATTTTAGCGTTGAATGGATTGATGCATACACAACACTAGTTATCACAAAAAATTAGATTACGTTCCGTTACAGCAAATGGTTTATCATTCCTTAGAAATATATTTTAATTAAGTTATTGGAAATAATTATGTATGCACTATTATTGACCAATGATTTTTAACAATAAAGAAGGTATTTCTTAAAATTATATTACTTTACAGTTGAAAAGTTTTGGAAATTAGCGGCAGGTACATTTTGTAAAGCGTAAACAGGATCGCACTTCGGACGATGCCGCGATGCTAGATTGAGTCATAGTTGCCAGGTACGATTTTGTATTTGTCCCCAAATTCCTGTCCATAAATATACAGACTAGTTTTCTGGCCCCAGTCTCACGGCGATTTTAGACAGCCAATACCAAGCTAAACTCTGTTTTTTTACTATGCACACTAAAGCTGACAGAGATGGCAATGTGTTATCCCAGTACATTTTTGCTCTTTTTGACAGATCAATTGTATTTCGTACCTGGATGCGTATATAAATTGCATGTTCGTTTCATGTACACTCACTCCACAATATTTCTCCTATGGAACCAATGAAAAAAAAGGAAATTAAAAAAATGAAAGACTAAATTTTACCAAGAATTTCAGGAAAAGTACCTTCTGGCAACCCAGTAAAGGAGCAATCTAAAATCCCGAAATAATTTCAAGTTGAAGAAATTGGTGCAATAGAAATATGGCAACGACGCGTAAGAGCGGCAACGTCGCTCAGACATAATGTCATGCCTCGATGGCGCAGCGGGTAGACAGACGGTCGCACTTAAAAGCCTCAATTATTTCTTATCAATGTAAAGTCAAAGTGTGTGACCTTTTTTGCATTTTTTGTTTTATTATAGCAATAAAGTAATACAATTTTTAATATAATATGAATATAAATTAACAAATCGCTAAAATATCATGCATATTTTTATTGCAGTTCAGCGCCATCTGTTCGATAGCCAGTTCGTTTAGCTAAGCAAACATAGCTTACCATCTCGGAAATTTAACTAGATTCGTATAGATGTCGCCGTTTTTACGAGAGATTGCATTCGTATCAAGCACACACACATTCAAGCGATTTCGCAAATTGCTACGTTTTTTAAAATCGTAATTATACTTTATTTATGTTTTAAACATGAAAGATTACACCATTCGCGTAAATAGACACACATATATAATTTTTTAAAAGACATTTTAACCATATTCAAGCTTCGGCCTGTAAGTATTCCTGTAAAACAAGTTTGTATAGGAAACGGACCACCTTAACGGGAGGGTAAAGAGCCTTTTTGCTGTCCAGTGGTGCCACCAAAAGATTCCCCACTGCTGAGGCACGGGCCTCCCTCAATCACATGAGGGGTAATTGCCATACTCACCACGCTTGGCAGACGGGTTGGCGAGGGTTTTGACATAAATGCAGAGTTTTCCTTCTCTGGGTGCTGATGATCATACCAGCAGCTTTACCTTAGTCGCCTTTTATGACACCTCGGTAAGAGTGAGGGTGGCCTATTCTACTCTGCCGGGGACCACACGGCAAAAGATTTTACCTGATTGTAATGGCTAAAAAAAGGCTTTGTGATTTTCACGCTTATTTTGCACGCGCTATTCATTTCACAATGAACAATACGACAAAAAATCATTTTCCGAAATGAAAAATACTATTTCTAAATCAGACTCATAGAAATTTAAGAAAAATAAATTCAGAATTTTTAAACAGATATTAATGGAGAAAAAAAAAATAAAATGTAAAATCCACCTGTGACGTCATCACTTGGCATGACAAATTAATAACGCTTTTGCTCACGTTAACTAAACCAAAAAAAAGTAAAATCTGATCATAAAATGACAAGACAAATAATGACAGTGACAATAAGTAACTTAAAGTCTCTAAAAAAAAATCAATAAATACACATATTGAATGATAACTAAAAAATATGGGTCATCTTTTTTCTCTTTCTTTATTAGAAAAGCGTATATAAATGCTAATTTTTTTTGTCGTATTTTCCATAGCAAGATTTAAATAAAAGTGGCCACTGAAAATGTACACCCAGACACGGAACAATCACAGTGTTAGTTCCACAGTTCGTTCATTACACGAATGTTCAGTAATATTGCGTCATTAATATTGCGAAAAATCGCATCGTTTCGTATGCCTGCTTACACGTGTTCCTTAGAAGTCAAGGTACTAATTACTTCAAAAAGCCGTAGTGGTACACCTCATATCTGGAAGTTAATTACCAAGGTGCTGCGGTTCGGGTCTGGCTTGGAAACGTTGTTTACTCAGCGGTATTGCTTCTGTAAACAAGAAACCATATCATACTGTTGTTAAGCTTAAAATTCCAAGCGTAAATATTGTATTCATGAAAAATATTTAATACAATTCACAACACGAGTTAGCTTCTGTTGTTAACTATCATGCTCTTTTTATGTTATTGATGGCAGACGAGCAGACGGTCCTGATGGAAAGCAATTGAATCCACCTATGACTCATTTAACTTTGACATGATGACAATGTAGTATGATCATCGGTAGTATCAGTCATCGGTAGTAGTCGATGGTCCGTCTAAGATCCTAATTTATATGAATGTATATCTAGTACTTTATATTATCTTATCCAAGCATAACATATTTATTTATTAGTATATAATATTTTGTTTATTTATGTATTAGAATTATAAATATTTTAATATATATATATACAGTTCACTCTTATTTCCCTTTTTCAATATTGCACCACCTACCCCTCCTCTACTATCAAATGTCCTTTGCCTGAAGGTTGTCTGGTAGAAATCGCTTCCAGCGATAAGACCGCCGAAATTGTACAATTAAGTTTTTGTAATGCCTTTTAAAGTTGTGTTTTTTTTTGTGCAATAAAGTATATCTATCTATCTATCAAATATTTTGTGCGTTAAATTGTATAAATATTGACATTATGTTTTTTGAAATTTTTCCATATTTTTGTTATTGAAATTTTTCCATATTTTTGTTATTGAAATTTTTCCATATTTTTGTTATTGTTATTTTATGCTGTGTTGATTCTTTGATTGATTAATTTGAATATTTGATGTGTAATTTAATTAATTCTTTTTTTTTATTAAATTACCTTGTGTCGGTTTGGAGTAGTCTAAGCATATTTGTAAGCTGAATAATTAATAAAATAAATAAATATGGACATTCGCAACAACAGTGGAGGCACAAGTCCCAACCTTAATCCTCCCCTCCCCCATCGGATAAGGCCTCCTGTACCACCCACTTGGCGAAACACAGCGTAAAAGCTGCTTCACGCCGGTTTTCTGAGGGATCATGGTATCACTCCGGACGAGAAGCCGGCTCCTCTTCTGCAGCAGCATTTACCTCTTCTTTTTTTTATTAAACGGTTTTATTTAGCTCACCCCGTTTGTTTTTTTATTTATTATTTATTCTTGGGTCAAATTTAGTAATTCAAATTTCACCTTCTTCTTGTCAACCGATTAATCTGAAATTTTGTATACACTTTGGATTTTGGTGACAATACAATTATGTTTATTCATTATTATTATAAATTCAAGATGGCCGCCGCTACAAAATGGCGGATAATCTATGTTTTATAAATCCCATCAATATGGGTATCAAATGAAAGGGCTCAACAAGCAGAATACAATATACTATAAAAAATTGAAATCCAAGATGGCGGCCGCTACACAATGGCGGATAACGTAGGTTTTATCAATCCCATCAATATGGGTATCAAATGAAAGTGATCAACCAGTAGAATACAATGTACTATATAAAATTAAAATCCAAGATGGCGGCCTCTACAAAATGGCAGATAACTTAGGTTTTATCAATCCCATCAACATGGGTATCAAATGAAAGGTCTCAACAAGTAGAATACAATTTACTATAAAAAATTGAAATCTAAGATGGCCGCCGCTACCAAATGGCTGATAAAATTTTTTTATCAATCCCACCAATATAGGTATCAACAACAGTTAAGGACCTCAGTGGGGGAGTTTTGGGATATGTTAATACTTTATGTTTTATTTGCAAGCTTGTCCCTAACCGCGTCATCGCCCCGGCGGATCGCCATTTTGAGGTTGTACTCGGTTATTTTTTCGATGGTAGCCTTCGATGCCATGGATATTAGGCGCGCTGTGGCGTCGTTAGTGGCGTTATCTGTATAATATACACAAGTTCTTGTGTGTCTGGAGATGGCTACCATCGCTTGTGGGACACTTTGCAGGAGATGTGACTGTTTGGCAGTTGTTCTGACTATCGCAACGTTCTCGAACGTCTGTCCCTGGGCTTCGTGGATTGTCAGAGTGCGCGATCCTTCGTCTGATCCGTACCCCTGGCTGATTAAGAGAGATTTAGAGAACAATAATAATTAATACTATAGAGATTACATATTGACTTATGTCACATTTAAAAATTCTTCAATAGAGTAAGGACTTTTTTCCTTCCCTTCAGTTTTTAAACGGTTTTATTTAGCTCGACCCGTACGGTATTTATTTATTTGGGTCAAAATTAGAAATTGAAATTTGAGTACCTTCCTGTTGTCAGATTTATCTTAAATTTGGTACACACCTTTAGTTCCGATGACAATACAATATAGTAGTATCAATAACGTTGTAAATCTAAGATGGCCGCCGGTGCAAAATGGCGGATTTCATATTCTTCCACAACCCCCTCAATATGGGCATCAAATGAAAGGGCTACACTACTACTACTAGTAGAATACTGTGATTATGACAAAATTTAAAATCCAAGATGGACGTGGTTACAAAATGGCATATTAGGTGAGGGCATGAGTAGTCGTGTCCAGAACAGTTATGTCCAAGATTGTGTGACGTTAAAAGGACAGATCAAGCCTCTGGAAGGGCTATGTTTGAGGAATTAGATTGTAATAAATTATCAGGTAAAAACCATGTCATAATAATGCACTCAACGTAGGCATTTCCGTTAAATACTAAAAACTATAAAATAAAAAATCGGTAAAAAAACTTTTAAGTTAAACGGTTTTATCTTATGTGCACTGAAAACTAGAAAATAATAATAACAATTAGGCATTTTGATCTTCTAGTTCAGAAATATTTGAATACCAAGCAGAAAAGCTTTTAGGCATATTAGACTTAAATAAAAACGTGGGGCCCCTCTGAAATCCTACCTATGGCAAAGCATATCTTTATACTTTGGTAGATCATGAGCTGGGCGTTCGCTGGTGAAGCCGCCACGGCTGGTTGTTGATTGTCAAAAACTCCAGTTACGATTATAGTAAGTCGATGCAATCCACACTTAGTATAGAAGAAAGTATTACAGCAATAGTTAATGGGCCCCACGTTTTTATTTTAGTCTAATATGCCTAAAATCTTTTCTGCTTGGTATTCAAATATTTCTGAACTAGAAGATCAAAATACCTAATTGGTATTATTATTTTCTAGTTTTCAGTGCACATAAGATAAAACCGTTTAACTTAAAAGTTTTTTTACCGATTTTTTTAGATATGGCTCTACCCGAGGATAAATCGCCAATGTCAAGTAATTTATTGAGAATAAGTAGGTAGTCAATAGTCGAAGTCAGTGAAAGTCACAGTCACTAAATAAAACGTCGATATTTTACGTTTTATCGACCTACGGATTCATCGGATATCATTCTAAAATCGGGTTTTAAGATTCTATTAGGTCCAAGCAAGTTGTCACAACTCACTCGACACACATTTGTTAAAAATGATACAATCCAACGATTCTTATTATTAGGATCCCTGCGGCACTTCACTGCACAGATAAACACCAAATTTATACAATAAAAACCACTAGACACTAATTTAATACCTTTGAATTGCATCAGTCCACGCGGCTTGTTTTAGCCCTACCCGCCGAATCCTTTTACCTCTTCAATGTCTTCCTAGAACACGCTTGCGCTGTCTTTCGCCGAGGGAGTGACAGTAGCGTAGGCCCAAATCAGATGAAAAGGTAGTTAAAAAGTTTGCACTTGACTTACCGTCAGGTGATCGATCTGCTCGTCTGCCACCTATCATTTATGTAAAAAATCTAAAACCCGACTGCCAAAAAAACACAATCTAAAAAGTTTGTACTTTTTAGATCGTGTTTTTTTGGCAGTCGGGTTTTAGATTTTAAACTTTATTTTTATTTAACATATTTTTAGTTATGTAAATATAATTACATATTTGAATTGTGCTAAAAAAGCTCTTTCATTTGATACCCCACACGGTACCGTCAAGCAAAACTTTTTTTTAGTTCCTTACTCTAAGTCCCCTAAAGGGCGCTGTAATAAATTGAATGTAACGTTATGTTGCCTTTTAACCAGAAGACAACCAAGACGCTTCTAACGACACCTCATTTGTTCAAATATGATAACTAGTTTAGAAGTTACGTGGAAACAAATGAACATACATACATACATAGCCTGTGAAAATCATATCCCTCCTTTTGCTTTGCCGTAGTCGGGTAAAAACTATACGACGTTACGCCGTTTCATCGGCTTTTTTGTGGAAGAATTTACTGTAGTGATGCTTGAAAGCTAGAACTATTTACAGAAGAAAAGGTAACCTAACTGGATTTTATTGATAGTTTTAAGTTCTCAAAATTTTTGACTAATAGAATAAGAAGCAAGCTGCAAACACCAATCCGTGTTTAACAGTCCGATAGTTCAGTCGTGTCGCCAGCATATTCCTGTATTTACGCTTGACGCCGGCAACACTAAAGAGCAGGAAATGAGATCCCGCGTTGTTGGGAAGATTAAAGTTAACTTAAAATTATATTTCCAGTGGTAGAGGTTTTGTCCTTTTTGTAAGTGTCCGCTGGCGGGGAATTGCATTAAATTATTATGTTGGCCTGTTGTTTCATGCTTCTGGATGTTTAAGCTTTGAACTGAGTAAGGCTGACATCACATGTACATGTACCGCCTAAATTGTACATTGTATCTCTGTATACCTAGCTTTTAAGTTTTGTTTGTTGTTCAATATAGAGTATCTATCTATCTATCACGTGACCGATATTTTGTAAGAGAAAAATATAACTTACTGATTTCAATAGCCCAAAGCACTCGTCCTACAAAAAATCGGTCAAAAAAAGTATGAAAACCGAATTCTTGTAGGATCAGTCCGACAAATAGTCGGTCGTGTGAGATTACCCTTTGAATTGAGGCGTTTTTATGCGCAGATAATGACCGTGTTACAATTAATGTTTTAAAAAGGCTAAATTTTAAAAAGTTCATGTAAAATATCATCATCATCATCATCAGCCTATCGCAGTCCACTGCTGGACGTAGGCCTCTCCAATTGTTCGCCACTGTGATCTATCCATGGCTTCTCGCATCCAGCTCTTGCCAGCCATCCCGCGCAGATCGTCCTCCCACCTAGCCAGAGGGCGCCCTACATTACGTTTGCCAAGACGCGGTCTCCACTCCAGAACTCGTTTACCCCATCGGTTGTCGGTTCTGCGGCTAATATGGCCAGCCCACTGCCACTTAAGCTTGCTAATCCGGTGAGCAATGTCGATAACTTTGGTTCTCTGCCGGATCACCTCATTTCGGATTCGATCTCGGAGAGAGACGCCGAGCATTGCTCGTTCCATAGCCCGCTGAGCGACCTTTAACTTGTGGACCAGCCGTACCGTAAGTGTCCACGTTTCGGCTCCGTATGTCATGACGGGTAGGACGCACTGATTGAAGACTTTCGTCTTTAGGCACTGTGGTATCGACGATACGAAGACACGACGTAGTTTTCCAAATGCTGCCCAACCTAACTGGATTCTCCTATTCACCTCATCCTCGAGGTTGTTTTTACCCAATTGCAAAGTCTGCCCGAGGTATACGTATTTTTGAACAACTTCAAGAACGGCACCGTGAATTGCAATCGGTTCCGGTAGAACATGTTCATTGAACATGACCTTGGTTTTGAACAAGTTCATCCGTAGGCCGATGCATTTAGAAGAGTCAGCCAGGTCATTCAGCATCTGTTGTAGGTCCTGCAGCGTTTCTGCCATTATGACGATGTCGTCAGCAAATCGCAGGTGAGAGATGTATTCGCCATTGATGTTGATGCCACGTCTCTTCCAGTTCAGCGTCTTGAACATATCCTCCATTGCATTTGTGAACAATTTCGGGGAGATGACGTCCCCTTGTCTCACTCCTCGATGCAATGGTATAGGACTTGTTTGCTGATTCTGTACTTGGACGGACATAGTAGCGGCATCATAGAGACATCTCATCACCTGGATATATCGCCAATCGACTTGGCATCGCTGCAGGGACTCCAGAACAGACCAGATTTCAACCGAGTCAAAGGCTTTCTCATAATCCACAAATGCTAGACACAGGGGCTGATTATACTCTTCTGTCTTCTGTATAATCTGCCGCACTGTGTGGATGTGATCTATGGTGCCGTATCCGCTCCGAAACCCAGCCTGTTCCGGTGGTTGGAATTCGTCGAGTCTCCGCGCAAGACGGTTCGTGATCACTCTTGAGAACAGCTTATAGACGTGGCTTAAAAGGGAAATGGGTCGATAGTTCTTCAAAAGGGTTTTGTCCCCTTTTTTGAAAAACAAGACGACCACACTCTTACTCCACGCCTCTGGAGTTCTCCCTTCGAAGAGGACATCGTTAAAGAGCTTTTGGAGTTCCCTCAGTACGGGTAATCCTCCAGCTTTCAACAACTCTGTTGTAACGCCATCCTCTCCAGGGGCTTTTCCATTTTTCAGCTGTCCAAGAGCAATCTCGATTTCGCCAATGCTGACTTCTGGCAAGTCTTCGGTGAAATGGCGTGTTAATGATAATGTGATCAGTAAACTTGTGCGACGCGACCTCCGGTGCTCCAATACTCTCTCGATTGAAAGAGCTATCGAGCAGAATCGGGGGTCGAAGGTTTTCGTACAATCTCTCGGAAGAAGCCACCTGACCAAGCTGACCACATCACGTGGAGAAGTTGTTGCTTCAAAGCCGGCGGTCCTTCGAGAAGTGGAAGACTTCTATGGCCGATTATACGCTTCGCATGCATCTCGACCTGATCCCGAAAATGAGGACTCTAGGGCCACATTAACACGCCATTTCACCGAAGACTTGCCAGAAGTCAGCATTGGCGAAATCGATGTAAAATATGCTAGTTCCAAATTAAAGCTTTTCCATGCTCTTTAGAAACCAGAAACAACGAAGGTACCACATAGGTAGGTACATCTTTTTTCCATCCATGAAACCATCATGGCTGTCACCTTGCTACGTGTAGGGAACAAGGTGGTGTGTGGGACTCTAACCCTAACCAAACCCTTGGGGTGTCCATCTCTGCGCAAGAGCGGTCAGAAATCCCACAGTCGGGACAAGACTGCACCGCTGATCGCGTTCGCCGCTTCACCCCAACCTGGCGCAATATAGCCCTTCATTGCTGTACGACCTACCAAGACACCCGGTAACATCGTCCCTCGCGGAGTCGTACGCTGAGCTAGCTACTTCCCAGCAGTGGGTACGCTCACGTACTTTGAAGGCCCGTTTAGTCGCCTCATCAGACAGGCCGGGAACACCTTGTCAGCATTCTTAAACGCAAGCAATAGGGCACAAGGTAGGTACCTACATCCTGACCCAACACAATATCTGTTTTATCTTTATCAGCAAACATATGAGTTAGTGCGGGAATCAACCCTGAAATTGACACCCAAAGGTATTAAATAACTAAGATAAGGGATATCTTAAATGTTATCACCTAATCGTGCTAGGCATTGTTTACGCCTTTTTCTGTCCAGATTAAAACCTTCATAGTTTGCAGTTCAGATTTTTGTTTTCAAAGGAAGTTTTCTGAACTCGATCCAGTTTAAATCTATGTTTAATCAGGTTATTTTCCAACTTTTAAAAGCAGTGCATTAAAATAATGAGAAAACGTTAGCATTTCACTTGCAATGGAGTAATTGAGTTTAAATAAAAGACGGAGTGAGGCAGACGATCTGACTAATGGGTGGCGATTACCCCCCCTGATAGACATTAGTCTGGCTGATTACTGGCTTATTTGTCAGTCTATTTGGAGAGAGTTTCGAGTAACTTGCTGTTGGTACTTTATTACGTTGTTTATTTTATAACCGACAATAGCACTTATTACATGACCTCAACCAAAGTAAAAACAGGTTAAGGGTTGTAATGGTACGTTTTTCCTCCCTGGGGTTCCTGAGAGCGTCGACACAAGATGCCCCAGCCAGGATAAACAGCGTTATGCAGCGTAGCGGCAGTAGGCAGAGCATGAGAGGGTAAGGGATCATAGGTTCGGTGGCTCAGACATTGATGGGTGATTATATTGTTGGGCGCCGTAAGTACCGGTTTAAACACTGGTATAAAATCAAAGTAACAAGAATATTAAAATATGAGACCCACATAGAAAGGATCGTTAAAAAAGAATAATTATTAGAAATCCCCCATCAATCGAAACAAAGGCATCCAATGAATGTGCAAAGTTAATACGTTTGACAGTATTTATTCATTATGCTACGCAGCAGGTACAAAAATTAACATTTTTATGTTATTACAGATATGAAATTTTATAAAACATGGGCAAGGTTAAATTTGCCCAATAATACTCTACTCGGCACATGTTTGTTCACAGATTACAAAATGTGGCAAATAAGTATTTTAACAAGGTACATCTCAATTAAATTAAGTAACCTAGTATATGAACTAAGCTAGACCAACAAGATTTAAAAGTAAGACTAAAGTTTAGGTTTCCCAATATTCCACTACTAGGGCCGATGGAAGTCACCGACCACAATGGGCATCTAACCACTTTAATTGTACACATAGATAAATTATTATCTAAATAAACAAACATAGATAGTGTAGACACGCTAAAATCTATATGAACATACACCACTATGGTTAGTGTGTCCTGTCCGGAATGAACAGAATCAAAACACTGAAATTAGGGTCATAAGAGGATGACCAATCCTTAAGGTGGAGTGGGGTTACACACAACCCAGAGCGACCTGAGCTGCGAGGTGGGAGACTGACCCGCGTCTCAGCCGGAGAGTCTCATTGACCAGGCCTAGCCTCTGAAACCCACCGACCTTCAAGTCGAGGATCAGCCTGCCATCCAACACACTGACCGCTCCAAGCTGTATGCGACCACACACCACAGATAGTTCTCACTAAATTTACATATGTTTATGCAAGTAAAATTAAGGTAGTGATACAAAGTTAACGGAGCTGACAGTAGAACACATCAAACTTCCAAAGAGAGCTAAATTTATAAAAGAAAGAGAAAAAGGTGGGCGTTGGACTGTGCCACAGAAAGAAGTAACGATGTGGAATGTCTATCCACAGGAACAGATCATAAGGGGGAAAATCCCGCTGGTCGATAAAGGTTAGGACATCATACCTGTAGCTACGAGTGTGACTAGACAGGGGTTACTTATCGAAACGCCTCAGATCACGTCCGTCACGTCGAAACAGTGTCATCACCCGCTCCAGCATAGCAAGGAGGTGTCCAGCGGCAGCCGGCCTAGACCTGAATCTTGTACATAGGACCAGGAGTCTTTTACCTGGGACCTGGAGTCTTTTACCTGGGACCTGGAGCCCTAGAACATTGAAACATTTACATGTGAGAATAGGTTACTCAAATGTCTCAAACTACACGTGTCTACTTCCGAACGGAATAGTACGAAAAACAATTCAACCTTACCCAAAAGGGGATTTTCAGCATCAACACATCACACGGTTGACGAGACACATTTCCAACATCGACACAGTCCTGAAAAATATAAACGTTATTGACCACGCGACTTGCAAAAATGCCGGTATCGACAAACACAGATTGTTTAACAAAATTATACATACCAACAGTCGCCCAGAACAAATAAACGTTATTTGGTCATTTTAATCGACCGATTACAAAAGTTCCACCAATATAACGTGGAGTACAAGAGAAAAAATCACACCGGCGCAGGACGCCATTCTGGTGAAAAAAGTCGTGTATCATCATTGACCATAGACAAGTTTTCCCTCTAAATACTTGTCCATGGAACACTGCATATTGACAACCACTTACAATATCAAAAAGAAATCTTTCCACCGCTCAACTCACTAACGGAGATGAGGGTTTCAACAGATAAACCGAAAAAATACCAAAGAAGTATATCCAGTGGAGGATAATACTTATTATCACATGACATCAATTATGATGACAGCAGCAAGCCCCTTTCGGGCGCAACAAAAACAAAACGCTCGCGAAACGAAACGTTCACCGGAGCAACTGTCACACTGACAGCGACTGACAAACAGTCTTACAATTAACAACAAAACAATACGGGTTTTGTTAGATTAAAACAGAGATATCTTATAAATTTAAATAATACATAGTGTTAAAAATGGTGTCGTGAGGAGGTTCGACAAGCTAGCATGATGGAATAAGTATGCCATTTCTATAAACCCACAACGTAAGCCAAAAGAACGACAATATAGTTCATCTGGTAAGTTGCTAAAAACACCAACTAAAACTATTCTAATTCCTAACCGTATTTATGTTTTAACGAATTATACTAATGGCCATGACTATTTACCTTAAATATTAGATTTATCATATAGGTAGAAAATCGGGTGTTACAGGGTAGGGCGCACTAGCGACGGCCATTGATTAAAATAGTTAGCAACTAAATCGGATATCTTTATAACAATTTCAGAAAGCACTTATACTATTTATTTAATACTTATTCTTAACTTTTTTAGTCACTCGAAATTTAAATTATCACCAAAAACGGCTATCTATGGCGTTAATCCAAATTATGTTTTCAATTTTATAATTTCCATTATAAACGTAATCAATTTACTAGGGATCAAAACTTACGACTGCAAAACCATTGTGTAGCCATTCCAAAAGTTGCTACAAAAAACCGCACTATCTTCGCTTGGGAATCGTGGCAAACAACTACTTAATTCTTGAAAGGCAGAAGTGGAACTCAGGAAAGAAATCAAGTAGTCCGCAAACTTCCTTCGTACACTAACAAGAAAACTATTAGCAATTATCAGTTGTCGGCGTTTCAATCAATTTACAACTTGAAAACAAGGCGCTTCGGCAAATAAGGGAACGAACTTACTAACAAGTTTCTTTGTATCTTACTGTCTTAGGAATAAGGGGGAAATTCCCGTAGTCTTTAAGTTGCGGTAGAACGATCATGGCTGGGGGGCGTGACAGCTTTGCAATTTTCATTTATGTGTTCCCCTCATGTTTCTGATTTAGCTGTCGGTTAAGTGAAGCAGTGATATTGTTAACAGCTGTTGGGGAATTTAAATGTCGTTCAGTCAATGAATTATTCGATTCCGGAAAGAGAAAGAAAAAAGAAATATTATTTACTAAAAAAATAAATAATACACCTTATAGTATTAACAACAAAAGCACAAGCAACACAATTAAATGAACCAAATCAATTAAAACAAACTTAACTACACTAACATATGTATACAAAATGAAATCAAACAAAAAGTCAAAAGAAAAAAACAGAAAAAATACATTAAATTGGCTGCTCAAGCTCATAATAATTCTCATTTAGGCGCTGATCCTGCAGTCCCGGTCGGAGCTGTACAGGCGTACGCCGCGTCGCTGCTGCTGGTGTACGTTGTTCAGTGTCTGAGGGACTTTTGCGGGGAGCCCGATGTGGTCGAGTGAGTGGTTTAATGGTGTGATTGTCCGTACGTACGGGTTACCTGGGTCGCGATGGTCAGTAAAAAGAAGCTCACTTTAAGCCATGACATGGAGGAAGGCGTACTTGTACGCCAGGCGCTGGTTTTGTGTGCTATAAGGTATGTTTGTGTTTAGGAATCCGTACCCAAAGAGTAAAATCGGTACCCTATTTTTGGAATTCCAATGTATGTCGGTGAATATATACAATCAGGTGACCCGCTTGCTCTTTTGCCGCCTCTAGCATAAAAACCCCAAGTGCGTATACATTTCCCGAGCCCTCTCTTAAATCAATAAAGCCTGTTGCTCACTTATTAGTATTCTATTCACGCGAGTAGTTTGTCTTGGAACTTGACGAATATCCGCTGACATCTTTTTTTGTTGTAATAGAAGAAAAGTTATTCGCAATGATATTTGCCTTATTGCCATTTATTTTTTACGCATGAAAATATTTTTATTATTTTATTAATAATTTGGTCATGTTTCAAGACAACCTCAATCCAAAGGTAACTTTCACCGTGAGAGACGCTTTGAATGCGATAGCTCGATGAAACATATGAACAGCTGTGTTTCACTGAGCGAACGAGAGTACCGGAGGCCCAATCCATATTTCGCGTTGGACTCAAAATTTATGCATGGATATTTAATAAATAGTATAAGTGTTTGCCGAGAGGCTATAACCCAGAAATTGTTTAAAATAGATCCGGTTTAGTAGCTAAAAATTAAATTCGATTGGTGTCGCTAGTGTGCCCTACCCGTCACCTTAAAGGTGTCAAACTTTACGTACATTTCTGACTTAACTGGTAATGTAAGTGTTCACGGGTGGCATCAATCGCTTACCATCGGGTGATCCGTCTGCTCGTCTGCCACGTACATAATAGGATAAAATAGGATGTCCCTCATCATTTCGCTACGGCAACTAATCTCTATAATCAGCCTGGTACTACGCTATTCCTTTCTTCATGACTCACCAGCATGACTCCAACGAAGAGAGCATTGCGAAGCATGGAGACAGAAATTGAAGTAGTTAATATTAAAATTCTAATTCTACTGAGATCGAGCCTTTGACTTTCAGGCCAGCCATCATATTGCAGTTTTACCGCAACCATTTCTTGGAAAGCATAGTTGAAAAGTCTTATCTTAGCATAGGCTATCTTACTAACCTACGGTTAACTTAACGCTATGGTATAAACTTATTCGAGCTAGGTAAAAGAAGAATGCACGCTCTAATAAATGGTGGGGTGAAAACAAAACGTGCAAGCTCATCGATCAGAAGTTCCGGCGCGACCTGTGATTGGGCTGTCATGAAGAAAATCGCTCTGAATCGATTATGTGCGAGCCAGTGTCAGCGGTGATACTGGCAGGCGACTCACTTGCGACTTGCGCCTTGACTTTATCATTATTAAAACTAACTAGGTTAGGCGCAGCGACCCAAAGAGAGCCTAGTCCTCCGATAATAAGAATCTCCATCTAGGTTGGTCCTACGTCACCTCTCCGCCAGAAGTCCGCGTCAATCATTTTCGAACTCGTTTCTCCCGCGGGACCATGGACGGACATGTACGTTATTTTTACATCACGGTCCAGCGAGGTCGATGTGCTTTAGTTTCAGCGATGATATAATGCTGGTCTTCTAGCTCCCAGTTCTTCCTCCTCCTCCATGTTCTGTACAGTATTTTTGTACGTCCCAGAATCTTCCTGCAAATTTTTCGTTCGCCCTCAAAGAGCTTGGTCATTATTAAATACAAACTATATTGACCTGATTCCTAAGTGGAACTTCCTTTAGTTCTTTTTCATTTTATGTTTTTTTAGGGTTCCGTAGCCAAATAGCAAAAAATCGGAACCCTTATAGATTCGTCATGTCTGTCTGTCTGTCCGTCTGTCCGTCCGTCCGTCAGTATGTCACAGCCACGTTTTTTTCCGAAACTATAAGAACTAAACTATTGAAACTTGGTAAATAGATGTATTGTGTTAACCGCATTACGAAACTCAATGTTTTTCTCATCAAATACATATGTGTGGGGTATGTGGATAGGTCTTTGAAAATTATATCGAGGTAGCAAATATCATTTTTTTTTATAAACTGAAAGTTGGTCCGTACTAATTTCTACAAGAAGAAACCAAAAAATCTAAAAAAGAACATGATGTACGTTACTAGAAAAACTAACAACGAAAATGGTTTTCATTTAAATCCAGTGAGTAGTTTTTTTTACGGAACCCTTTGTGCGTGAGTCCGACACGCACTTAGCCGGTTTTGTCATCTCAGTTAATCATATTTATCAGTGAATTGAACGTCATTACCTACTTAAAGATTCAAACCTAGATATCCAGGAAAGATGGATGGTTTCAATTTTTTTTACTGACCCGATGCAATGGTGCAAATATAATCTTTAGTATCTCTGACAAGATCTCGTATTCTGTAGTGATCCTGTCTCATACGCCAAAGAGTTTGATTTTCAGTCTAGACAACTTCGTGTGATCAAAGTATTATAGCATTATTTTTATTTCATATGCTATCCAATAGCGGTAACTTCATAATTTTAGCTATAAATATCTAAAAGAAGAGAGAAAACAAAGAGCTTTTCTTTGTTGCCTATTTTCTTTTCCTTATCTTTTGTATTCTTAATCTTTTTCTTGCCGTTTGCCTTCTTTAATTACTTTCTTCTCTTTTGAAGCAATCATATTTTTTATATTATTATTTTATATATGTTAAGATAAGCGTAAGTCCCCAACCGGCCTAAGCCAATGATTGCAGGGTTCGGTGGATTCGATTCATACCCGGATATTGAGGAGTGGCAAGCGGCGAAGAAGTAAGAGTGGAGAGACTCGCCGATACATGTAACGCGATTTGAGCCTCGTCTCCGAATTGTAAACGTGTTATGATTTTGATAGATGTTTAGATCTCACATTTCCCTATTTCCGTACCAGTGCACGGATGGAATTCAGACTTATTTGAAGGCAATTTCCTTTTTCGGAAAATTTTCTGATGGATGTGCATAAATTGGTGGCAGCAATTTCCACCCAAAAATTGCTTCGTAACGTCTTATTTTACAGAAATTCAGAATGTAAGATAAATGTGAAAAATACTATTTATATACATGTGAAAGAAGACATGCAATGAGATTGATCATCCAAAAATGGTCAAATTGACAAAAACGGCTAGCATTCGTAGTGTAGGACGCCCTGTTCCTCGCTGAGCTGCTGACTGAGCGAGACTTATTATGACAGAAATCTGTGGATCAAGACCAACGTTCAAAAGTGGAAAACATTTATAGAATTAAAAGTGAATATTGCATGTGTTCAACTAAGAAAAATAGTTTGCTCTAATGCTGTCAGTGTTAATCTAATCTGATTCATCTACATTAGATTTATAGGTGTGCGGTAAGTAAATCTGGAAAGAAGCGGCTACTCCTTAATACTAGTATTTTATACTTAACAGGAGGACCCCAAAAATAAATAAATTTTGTATTTGTATTTTTATATTTTGTATTTGTATATGTGAACTGAAAGGCTTTATAATATAGATAGTTAAAAGAAACTAAAAAAGCTAGGGTGTTGCATAATCGGAGGTGGTCCGCCAGCCTGGGCTCTGCAGAGTTTGGCCGCTGGACCACAGAGGCTCTTGCCCCAGTCTTGGACCGATGGCTGAAGAGGCCACATGGGTTCCTGAACGTACAGGATGGTGCAGGTGACGACTGGTCATGACTGTTTTGGCGATTTCCTGCATCGAATCCAGCAGTGAAGGGGACCCACACTGCCACGAGTGTGGCGCCGCTGAGGTCTCTGCATATCACACCCTAGTAGAGTGTCAGTCTTGGACAGTTCAGCGCGCCGCGCTTTCCCGCGAAAGTGGGAAGGAACCTCTCGCTCCACAGCATAGTCCAAGCTATGCTGGTGAACGAGGAGTCCTGGATCGCCTTTGCATCCTTCTGCGAGGAGGTGATCTCGCAGCTGAGCGACTGCAAGAGGAGGACCCTAATGCAGACTCTCGGAGAAGGGTACGGACGGGAAGGAGACGACGAAAAGATGCTCGTCTCCCTCCTGTCCATGGGGGAAGGCAGTCGGCGCGTGGTTCGGGGACACCAACCTGGCATTGCACAGGCACCACCCACTGCTCGGTAGGGACAGCTCAGCGCTCCTGGCTGTCCATACCCGTCTGCCCCCGGTGGAAGGGTATGCATAAGGAGGTCAACCCATTGCACAAAGGGCTGGCAGCATTTCCCCTGCGCCAACAAAAAAAAGGGTGTTGCATAATGATATTTTTTTGCACTTGATGCAATAGTTGCCACAGCTAAATTTCTTAAACGACAATATTAGGACAAAGTTATTCTCATTTATACTGCCAAATACGTTAGAAATTGACACCCCATAAGACACCTACGATGCGCGCGCACTGATTTAGTTATTTGTGGTCACACACGAATAGTCGATTTTGCGCCATTTTGTTTAATTGTGATTTATTTATTAGGATTTTTTTCTATTTTACTTAGAGTCTGAAAGTAAGAAAATAGTAGAAAATAATTTCGGGATTTGACTCCAGCAGGTATCATACATAAGCATCAACAGTTACAAAAAAGTACTCTTTGGCTAGGAAAATCAACTAGGTTTGTGTACTAACCCTAATATGATTTCTTACTTTGTACATTAAAATATGAATGAAGATAAAGTAGTGTATGAGACTGCATATTACACTCGCGAATACTAATAAAAATATGCGTGTTTTTTTTAAATCGCTCGTGCTCGTGTTTTAATAACCATAATTATGGTGACAGTCACATAAACTACTTACTATCAATGAATTTTCTTTGTTCATATTTCTACTAGTTTGTGACCTGAAAAATCCGATTCAAACTAACATTTTCTTTTCTAAGCACCCGATCCCTGAACGATGAAGAAACAAAAAGGAGTAGTTGTATTAGAATGGAAAACACATTTGTTAAACACACTAAAATATATTTAAAAGTTGAATAAGGTAAATACACAAAATTCTTACGAACAAGTGAAATGAAAGATCATCTATAGCATCGCTTCCAATAACCTCACAACCCAAACTGCAACAAGTACCCGCTCGATTTATCTCAATCTATCCGTGATTAATTTTTAATTTCATCGCGAACTTGTTAAAAAGTTGGCGAGAATTTAATTTCTTCGATTAACTAATGATATTATTAAATACCTTGCCGAACGAAAGCAGTGATGTTGACGATTCGAGTCTCACTGCCGGACTCAGAGACGTCAATTATTATACAAGTAGTTGTAGGTAGGTATTTTAGTGACACACATTCATGAAATAATACATCAAGTGATCATAAACAGCCTTCAACAGCACATTGCAGCGAAAATTTCAGCTCTTCTCTGTCAGAACTTTCGAAGAAATCTAAAAGGAAGTTTAAGCTAAATGTTCATTAACTAAATTATATAATTAATTAATATTATACGATACTTTTTTAATTAATTTAATGAACAATTAGCTTAATTGACGTCTCTGAGTGTGGCAGTGAATCTAATCTTAAAAAATAATCGTATTTATGTTGTAAATTGTATTGAATATTCAATCAACATATCTGTGGGTTTGGGTTATATCTAGATATAAGCCACTGATTCTCTACCGCAATCGTCGTTCCCTCTATTCTGCAGGAGGCTATTCGTAGGTGTCGCCCAACCTACGTTATCTAAGCTTTCTGAGGAGCAGTATCCATCAAGAACTCTTGTCTGCCCAAACAGTTATCTTACAGTAAAGTTCTTTGATACTAGCTGTTTTTAGATTTTTGATTCGATAAAATTTTTACTACCAACGCTTTTTCCGAGTCCCAAAAACAGTACTGTAAGACTCGAGACCCAACACTTAATGCGTAACCCCATTTCCGCGGGGTTTTGCCGCGAACCGTTTTTCATTAGCCCGGTCCGAGTTTTAAATTTAACAAGCAAACTCCATTACAAGCATTAAATATGCGAAACCGTGGCAAAGTCTTGCGGTGTCTAATGGGATAAACCGAAGCCTTTGATATCAAAAATAAGCGACAATTATAAACTTGAAACCACAAAGAAAGGTTGACTTGATTTAGTAGTACGACATAGTAAAGTGCTAGGCGGTATAGTCATGTCAAACTCGTCATTTATATATAACTAGATAAGTCAGACGTTAGGCTTTAATTTCAGGATTAACTTTTGAATTTGACACTCATTATATCTCACTTTTTTGTCGTTGAAGTCAACCACTCTTTATTATGCCGTGTGGTCCCGGCAGAGTAGAATACGCCACCCTCACTCTTACCGAGGTGTCGTAAAAGGCGACTAAGGTAAAGCTGCTGGCATGATCATCAGCACCCAGAGAAGGAAAACTCTGCATTTACATCAAAACCCTCGCCAACCCGTCTGCCAAGCGTGGTGAGTATGGCAATTATCCCTCATGTGATTGAGGGAGGCCCGTGCCCCAGCAGTGGGGACTTAAATGGGCTGACGATGACGATGACTCTTTATTATGGCTCTACCCTGTACGGGTAAACTCTGTGGGATAACTTCTCCAATACAAAGCATGATAAAGTGTGTATTTGTCAACTCTCGAAGACAGTAAAGGTCACTGTCACTCTATAAAATGCCGGTTTGCATGGTGAGACCTACGGATTCTATCGTGACTCATAACAAATTGCAGGCTGTAAGACTTTCTTAAGCCTAAGCAAGTTGTTCACATGACAACTCACAGGCCAAACAAAAGCTACTTACTAAACTATATCAAAAACTAACAAATACAGTCAGTCAACAGCATCAAACTGCTGTCTTGGCTATTTCAGTTGGTCATATTTATGTTTTTTAGGATTGAATGGAAAGGATTGCATGTCTCAAGTAGCAATGGGTAGGGCACATAGCAAAGAAAACAGAAGGCCGTTGGGGCGGAAAGGTCCTCGAGCGGAGGCCACGTACAGGAAGTCGCAGCCGTGGTATGCTAAGGTGACAAGGTGGACCGACGATCTCGTGAAGGTCGCGGGACTCCATTGGATGCGGGCGGCACAGGACTAATCTATGTGGAGAACATTGGGGGAGGCCTACTGGTTGAAATGATGATAGATTATGAAGGTTTTTAGCCACTTTATGCACTAGATACTAATGTGGCTTTCTCAAAAAAATACTACTATACTAGCATTTATATCAATATAAATACTACAATACGAGTAAGTTAAGGCTTAGATTAGTTAGATTTTGTATGGGAATTGTAGTTGTAGAAAAACATTCATAGCATAACTTCTTCCTTTTCCTCTTCGGTACATTCTTGTCGTGATCGTCATGTACTCGCAGCTTGGATAGGGGCACTTATGATGCGCTCCACCAGATTCCACCATCGCTGCCTACTTGAGATAATCTTGTTGCACTCATTCACTGAGCCTCCAACTTACAGCATCTGCAACAGAGTCACTTAATTCCATCCAATTCAATTTCATGGCAAAATTCATGGTCGCGGGTCCAATTCCCGTACTAGTACAAATGTTTGTTGATAAAAAATAAAGTTTAAAAACTAAAACCGGACCACCAAAAAACCACGATCTAAAAAGTACAAAACAAGAAAATTGTCTCTGCTGAAATGATTAGGTATGCCGTATCGCCGTGGTCGTATGCCATATTGATTTTATTATATTATTATAATGAATCTGTTTTGCTACAGTAGGTGGCATACGACCACGGCGATACGGCATAATCATTCCATGATGCTCCATGAAGCTCCATCTCGTGCCACTGTTTAAAACTGGTTTAATGAGTTTAAACGTGGTCGCACTAATCTCACCGATGATTTGCGTGAGGGACGGCCATGTACGGCGACTACCCAAGGTAACATCAGTGTTTTGCGACGTATGCTAGAGGCCGACAAAAGAGTGACCTATCAGCAGATTCGGACAAGTTTAAGCATTGGAGTCAAGTACACAAAATCATTCATGAACATTTAGGGGCCAGGAAGCTTTGTGCACGGTGGATACCTTATAATTTGACAGAGGCCTAACAACTACGTCGTGTTGATTGGTGCCGCGAAATAGTTCAAAGATTTAACGGAGGTGACTCAAATGCTGTGTTTGACATACTAACTGGATTTATTGTTATTATTCTGAAACTAAAAGACAATCTGCTGAATGGGTGTTTCCATTCGAGGAGTTGCCAACTAAAGTGAAGAGAGGTCGCAGCGTGGGAAAGAAGATGGTCGCCTCGTTCTTCGGAAGGACAGGTCATATCTCAACAGTTTGTTTAGAGGATCGAAAAACAGTTTCCGCAGAGTGGTACTAATGTACCATTCTGCGGAATTTTTTTTTCAAGCCTTTTAGTGTCTCCTTTATTGGCAAAAAAGGAGACACAAAAAAAAAACTAAAAAACTCTTGTGAGAGCTGTATTGAAAGAGTTATCCTTCAATTCCTTACCGTTCCATCATCAGCAGAGCCACAAAATTAATACAGTCAGGCGTAAATATTGGTGCAGTTTTGAAAAAAGATACAAAAACATTACGTGTCCCTTATTAAATTTGAGAGTTCCCCTTAATGTTTCCAGGATCACATCATCCGATCCTGATATCCTGAGCATGGTACCAATCCAACTATATACTTTCAAACTAAAAAAAATCATCTAAATCGATACTTAAATGGCAAAGTGATCGGCGAAAAACATAAATATAATATACACACACATATATATGCACATGTCGAATTGAGAATCTCCTTTTTTGAAGTCGTTTAAAAATAGGGTCGGGCCTAACCTACAAAATACATTGTCTCACACAAATTATTATTTTGACTTGGTGCTGTCCAAATAAAAAACTTCCAGCCACTGAGTCTGAGACTACAGACTCAGTGTTTGGTCTGTACGAGACGTAGTTGGTCGTGGAAAAGCCATGCTTCGGCATAAATGGGCCTACTCGATGGGTGTGATACCACTGCCAAACAGAAAACCGGAGTAAAGCGGCGCCTGCGCTGTATCGCTGCGTGAACCCTCACTCACACTCCGGTACCCACCGACTGCCCAATTCGGGAGGTTGAATAAAGGTTTGAAGACTACTTGTTAAATGTATACTCAAATCTGTGCATATCCAATATTTTTGAGATAATGATTCTAAATGTTTTACCCTGAATTTAGTTGGCCTGGGTTGCGAAGCTCAGGCGGAACAGTAGCGTGGATGCCGCCCCTTTTTCATAACCCAGGATGAAGCTTAGGTTTTGCCGTCCTCTAAACAAAAAGAGCCGCCCCCTACCTTCTTTGAACCACTCCCTTCTTCCTCCCCCGCACCTACCACGCTACGCTACTGGAATAGTAGTCGCTTTTAAAATTATCAGACTTACCAAATCCTGGATCATGTACAAGCACATCGTGGCGTCTACAGCTACGGTTTTGGACGCAGCTGGGAATGACTCGCTGAAATGGAGAGAAAGACAGATAATTGGGAATGAAGAAGTTTTTAGGACCAAGACAATTTTGCACAACACTATTTCACTACTCCTCGAGACTACTTATACCGACAATTATTTCATAATTAGTTCTTCTCGAGCTCGCTTGGTTTGCATTTAAAATTCTATTCATATTCAGTTTACAGAGGTATGATTAAATTATGAACCGAGTTTATATGCATGTTGGCTAACTGTGTATGAAACATGTTGTATAATTAAATGACTTTTACTGTTACCAAACGTGGTTTCTTAAAAAGAACCCAACCCACGTCTCCTGTTTTTATGTGATAAGAGGTAGACTTAAAACACTAGACCAACCCTGTTGGTCTAGTGGTTTAAGTACCAGGCCGTTATCTCGGGGTCCTGGGTCGAGCAAAAAGTATGTTTCGAATTTTTCGAACATAGCTCGGGTTAGTGATCACCAACTCGATTTTGGCAAGCGTGGGGATTAAGCCAAAACTCATGACAGTAGCGACTTGATTTCTATGATGAAGGCCTTTGCTCTGCAGTGGGACAGTTTTAGGCTGATACTTTACTTTCCATATCCCTTAAATTAGATCACAATTGGTATGAGGGTTCATACATACATACATCTGCCTTTACATCTATTATTTTATTCATCTATAGATTTCACATGGCAACTACGCTCATGACTGTACAGCAAAATGTGGAAGTGGATTTAGCGTCCGCACGCAGGTACTGCTTATAAACCGAGCGCTGTTGCCACTGGGGTTTCCAGCATTACGTTTGGCGGGATCATTTACTTATTTATTTTTGGCTCACCAAATAAGTTACAATTATAGTAGGTAGATAAATACAAAATGTTAAGATCTAGATCGGAACTGTAAACTATGTGTGTACTAATTATTTTTAGCTAGATAGCTGAAAAAGTAACATAATATGAAAAGTGAAATAAGTTATACATACAAAATATCAGTGACCAAACAGGTAACAGGTACCAAACAGGTTAGGTTTAAAAAAGATTTTTAAACCTAACCTGTTTGGTACCTATTATCTGTTTGGTAGCCACTCCTGTCGATTCTGTGTGTCTCCAACGCAAACGGTCAGCACCGTGTTGTTCCCAGCCAGTAGACACAATGAGAAAGGCTTGCATGTATCGCTTTACGCTATCCTTTTAGCGTAGCATAGCCCTGGCCAGACTGATTTATTGTGGTAGTAGGTCGTTTGATTGATTAGTGATTTGATTAACATTAAATCAAAATCAAAAATATCTTTATTCAATTTAAGTCCATACAGAACATCATGAATGTCAAATATTATGTAATCTACCGCTGATTCGGAATGTCAATTTCTACCGAGAAGAATCAGCAAGATACTCAGTAGTTACTATTTTCAAATAATATGGTAATTACAATTTTCATTCTTATACAAATTATGCTTACAGTGACAGTATGATATACAATGTTTATAATCAATATCGTTTAGATAAATCGTCAAAGAAAAATTATGAAATGAATTATACATTAGAGGACAGGCGATCAACATGCTCGTCTGCCACCTCTCATATAAAAAAAAGGAATCCTTATCATTCAAAAAATCATCTACTTCATAGAAGCCTTTCTGCATTAAGCAGATTTTAACATGCAACTCAAACTTATGTACCGGTAAATCAATAATATTTTGAGGTAACTTATTAAACATTATAATTAAACTGTTTAATCCTACCCTCCTGAAATCAAAACTAGGTTCCAGCTGGTTCTGGACAACCCTACCTTTAATATTTGCCGACTTTCTTGTGCTCTCTGAGGTAGAACTCCAAAGTCATTCAGGAGCATCTAAGCTTTTCTCCATGTGTATGAAAGACAGCAATGTTTGCTAAAGGGCGCCAAAATACTCCAAAATAGTGTTAAATGGAGTTGTGTTGTGTCGGGCCCGCGCCGTAAGCGGCATCACGCCTGGGGATGGACATAAAGGGGGCCTTTTTAGTCAGATTTTCATGTCCCCTCCCCACTCTGGCGATGACGGGAGCACCCCTGGGTTTTAATACGGTATGCCTCTGGCCGGTTTCTCGCTAGGGCAAGCCCTTGCCAGGGGTGAGTCCGATATAACCCGCCACACAGCGGACGGGTCTTGTACTCCCGGGCCTCTGAAAACACGTTAAGCCGTTGGTCCTGCGTCTGATCCCTCTCCTCTCGTGTCGCACTGGTGTCCCATCGGAATATGAGGGCATGGGAATAGAGAGTGAACTTGTATTTGCGCACACACTTGAGCACTTTAATATATCCTGCGTATGTTGCTGATCGTTGATATTGGCTGCCTTAGTCGAAACCGGTTGGAGGATATTAAGTATATTAGTGCACTGTGACTGTACAAAACCGCCAACTTCTAGACAACGCCAACAGCTGGCTCTGAGTAACTCAGGTAAAAGTTTTGATCTGACCCGGGAATCGAACCATTCTGGGACTTGATTTTCGAGTGCAGCCGTAACTTTAAATGCTGTGCTAAAGTAAGTATGAATATTAATAACTGTACGGAACTCTCTTGATGCAAATAAACTACAAGATATTGATTCAGAGCGTGCATTAGCTCTAGAGGTAATTTAAATATTACCTGTCAAGTTTAGCGACGTTCACCGTTTTGTCTGTATGTCCTAAGTGACGTACGATGAAATGTTACATCGCTCTAGTCGTTGCTTTTGTGGGAGATCGACGCTTGGGCATGAATGGGCCGGGACGACTGAAGTGATATCAAGACCTCACAGAAAAGTAGTGCCTGCGCCAAGTGAGTGAGGGTGCCGGACGCCTTATCTGGAAAGAACGGGAATTTAAAGTTTAATAGCCCACTTCTGACTTCGCTGGTGTTCGCGGGTGTTTATGGGTGGCGGCATTTGCCACCTGTGATGCCACCAGGGTCACCTGCCCCATTACCGCACAATCGCGGTCGGAATCCCCACAGCCGGGACTAGACCGTACCGCTAATAGCGCTCGCCGCTTCACCCTTATCTTGCGCCAATACAGCCCTTCAACGCTGTACGACCTACCAGGACAGCCAGTAATGTCGTCCTCCGCGGAATCGTATGCTGAGCAAGTCACTCCCCGGCAGTGGAGTTAAGTCTGAGTTTAAATTAGGTAAGTTCTATTATTGTATAATTTTTATGATCAGCCTTCTGTTAATGTTTGTTGTATTCATGTTAGTTAGATTTTACTTTAAGCCGTACAATCTTCTTTGTAGGATATTTACTTTGATTAAAAGCATTCGTCGACGATCATCAGTGTACAGTAAAACCAACGCTGGTTTATGTTACACTGCTTATGGCTTAAGAATACCTGTGTAAATTTAATATGTAACTCGTTTTTTAATATCAAAAAATAATAACAGGTCCAATAAGTCTACTGATGCGTAAATATTGCAATTATAACTCAGTTGTCAAAGCACACAGATTACCTGATTGTATGCAATTGCCGCCACCTAAGGACACCCGCTACACCAGTGGAATCACAAGTGCGCTGCCAACCATGATACTCCTCTTGGGCTTCCGGTAACCTCACTCACTCGGCGAAATACAACACACGCGCTGATTCGCGTCGGCTTTCTGTATGGTCATCCAAATTCTGGCCACTCATACCACATGAGTAGACCGGTAAGAATTGAAACTCTAACACCCTCTTATTACAAAAGACTACTCTGATTTATCTATTATAATAAAAATTGTTCAGTTGTTTTCGTTACATGGATCATGTAAAAAGCAGATGTAGCGTAGTAGCTTCAAAAGCAATCAAGTAGGTGATTCGGCGTTATTTCGGTAGATGTGCGGGGAAAATCCAGGTTTAGGTGCGAAAAATAATTAAAAGGCAGCTTTTCCAAATTGGCGGTATAATGAAGTAATAAAAAAAAAGAAAGTACATAAAAAGACAAAGACATCAAATCCATTATGCTAAAGCAGAAAAATAAAAAAAAATGAAATTCAACTTCTAATGCCGTATGGCATACAAAGTGGCTCCAACATGCCCTCGCGCGTTGAAAACTCCAGTTTTCGACAACAAGGTTACTGATCCGGAAGCACGCAGATCTTGCTGAATGATCTTCTTACGATGCCAGCTGCAGTCTTTACGTCTGCCACACGTGAGATTCCCTCAGGGCCAGGGTATAAAGCGATGATACGACCCAATCTCCATTTTAATGGGGGGAGATTTTCTTCTTTCAAGAGCACAAGAGCGTTGATTTTTAATGGGTCAGCATTGTGGAGCCATTTCACTCTTTGTTGGAGTTCCGATATGAATTCCTTGCTCCATCTAGACCAAAAATGCTGACGAAGTTGCTGTATTCGATGGAAGCGTGTTAGATGACTCGAAGCAACATCGCTATCGTATCTTCGTGTTGGCAAAGACGTGAGAGGACGGCCGATCAAAAAGTGTCCTGGTGTCAGGGGTGCGAAGTCGTCGGGATCTGTTGATAACGGAGTCAGAGGACGGGAATTCAGCACCGCCTCTATTTGGACCAGTGTACTGTAGAGTTCTTCATAAGTTAGGTTACAATTGCCCAATACTCTTTGCAAATGAAATTTCACAGATTTGACTCCAGCTTCCCAAAGACCACCGAAGTGAGGACTGTAGGCCGGTATAAAATGGAAGTTAATACTTTCTGAAGCTAATGTGCTGGATAACGAATTGCAATTGTCTTGTAAGAATTTACCTATGTCATTGTATGCGCCTACGAAGGAAGTGCCATTGTCTGAGTAGAGATCAGTGGGTTTACCGCGACGCGCAACAAATCTTTGAAGAGCTAGTAAGTAAACTTGACTTGTTAAATCACCCACTAGTTCTAAATGAATGGCTTTAGTTTTAAAACAAACAAATAGGCAAATGTATGTTTTAACTATGCGACATCCGCGACCTTGTCTACTCGCGCACGGTATTGGTCCGGCTAGTCAACGCCTGCAACTTCAAAGGGGTGCCCAGGGGAAAGGCGCTGCTTTGGCAAATTACCCATCAAAGGAGCCACGATCTTTCCCGACATGCGACAGCATTTCATACATTGTCGATAGCAAGCTCGCGCTAAGTTGCGCCCTCCTATGGGCCAATATAAATCCCTAATTGAGTTTAGCAATAATTGTGGACCTGCGTGCATTAGTCTTAGGTGTTCATAGGTAAATAATAATTTAGTTAATCGATGAGCGGACTGTATTAAGATAGGGTGCTTTTTCTTATAAGGGTAGTCGGAATTACCTAAGCGACCACCAACTCGCATAATATTTCTGTCATCTAAAAAGACATCAAATTTTAATAATGAACTCTTTTTAGGTAAGGGTTTATTTTTTAATAATAACTCATACTCAATAAATGATTCTCGTTGAGAAACTTTTATAAGCAACTCTAAAGCGCCTTGTAATTCGTCGCTGGTAAGATGAGATTGAACAGGCTTATGTTGACATGCATTTATAAATCTCAAGAGATATGCAATAGAGCGTTGGAGCCTGTTAAATTTGGAAAACCGAGTAAAATCAATAAAATCGTGTAAAGGTTCAGTGTTTAAAGGAGCTATAAGCAAAACCTCATTCTTTACTTCGGGTAAAGATTCTGGCAATGCAGGTGCAGACGGCCATTTATCTTCCCCGTCTTTAAGAAATCCTGGCCCCAACCACCAATGATCTGATGTCAGAATGGAAGCCGCAGACATACCCCGAGATATTAGATCTGCCGGATTTTCATCTGTGGGAACATGGCGCCAAGAATCGTTACCCGTTCTTTCTACAATTTCTGAGACACGATTGCGTACGAAAGGCTGCAATTTACTGGGCAGCTTCTTAAGCCAACCCAAAACGATTGTAGAGTCTGTCCAGAAAATAGCCTTAGTTATCTGGAGTCTCAATGAACCGACAGCCTTTTCATATAAACGAGCGCCAACCAAAGCACCACAAAGTTCAAGCCTTGGAACTGTGGTAGGTTTAACAGGAGCTACCCGGCTTTTCGCCATAAGTAGATGGACAGAAACATTGCCATTTTCACCAACACTGCGAATGTATATGCATGCTCCATATGCGCGCTCTGAAGCGTCCGTGAAAACATGCAATTCAACAGTTTTATATGAATCACAAATAACCCATCGTGGGACTCGCAATTTATTTAAATGTGACAAGTCAGATATTAGATTAGTCCATTCTTTGGTTACTTTAGACGACAGTTCATCATCCCAAGATAACTTTTCTAACCACAGCTGTTGCATTAGCATTTTGAGGCGAATTACAACCGGAGATACAATTCCTAACACATCGTATATTTGTGCAATCACTGACAAGACTTCTCGTTTAGTTTTTTGACTTGATAATGCCCGAAAAGGAAAGCTGAGTTCATCGGAATCCGTATTCCAACATAAGCCTAATGTTTTGCAAGGCTCACCAGCACCAATATTTAAGTCAAGGGTCTGTGGCGAAGCATCAGGTATTAATGTAGGATTATTTGACTTCCACTTTCTCAGGGGCATTTGCGCAGAGGCTAATTGATCAGTGACAGCACAACGAACATGTAACGCCTCATTAAAGTCATCACTTCCGGTGAGGAGATCGTCCACATACATATCGTGTAGGATGACTTCACTGACTTTCCGGTTGTTACAATCCAAACCTAATTGCATGAGGCACCTAGTAGCAAGGTAAGGTGCACTGCAAGTTCCATAACTGACGCGATTTAAAACATAAGATTTAAGCGGTTCACTTGGATTGTCGCGCCACAAAATTTGCTGCAAATGATGATCATCAGGATGTACAGATATCTGTCTGTACATCTTCTCGATATCTGCGGCTATGACATATTTGTGTTGCCTGAACCGTATAAGGATTGAATGAATATCGTCTTGGACTGTTGGTCCAATCATCTGAATATCGTTCAATGATATGCGCCAGTAGAGCTGGGGCTACTAGCATTGAATACTACTCTCAATTTCGTAGTGGAGCTGCTTTCACGCATTACTCCATGATGTGGAATATAAAATGCGGAAGCACCAAGTTCATTGTTACCTACCTGACACTCAGACATATGTCCTAGCGATTCATATTCCGCCATGAAATCCTTGTACATTTTATCAAGAGCGGGCTGCTTTTGATTTCTGCGCTCTAGTGACAATAAACAAGACTTAGCGCGATGAAATGAATCCCCTAGGACTTCTGGATTTTGTTTGAGAGGAAGGCGAACTGAAAAACGGCCATCCTCGAGTCGAGTAGTATTTGTTATGAAATGTTCTTCGCATAGCTTTTCTTCAGAAGAAAAATGAGATGACTTGCGGCTATCGATTTCTTCCAATAGCCAAAATTGAGTGAGTTGCCTTTGTAAATCATGAGAGTCATCATAACAACCCAGCTGACTGAAGTTGCATTTAATTTTATTGATTGAAGAACAATCATCTTTACCAATGTTGATAGGACCAGAGACGACCCAACCAAGTTTTGTTTCCGTAAGCATTGGTTTTCCTTCTCCAAGTTTAATTCTCTGAGCACCCAATAAATCCCAAAATAAATCAGCCCCTATGATGATATCAACTGGTGCAGGCTTGTGAAAGTTGGGATCGGCCAAATGAATATTTGCAGGAATTTTAAGATCAGAAATATTGACTTTATGAGAGGGCAAATTCTCGGTGATCGTTGGCAAAACAAAGCATTGCAGTTTGGTAGAAAAGTCACCATTGAGTGATGTAATAGGCACACGACACATTTTATTTATTTGTGAAACTACATTATTAACTCCATGTAAAGATTTATCTACGTTGTACGCGGGTAGGTTCAATCGTTGAAACAAGGTTTCAGTCATAAGACATGAAGTACTGCCCGTGTCAAGCACCGCGCGAGCGATGTGCTCGTGGTTGTGTTCGTCGAACAGTTTAATCATTGCGGTAGATAACAGTACTTCACCAGAGGGTTGCTTCACGCTGGCAGCTAGAGTAACATTACCATCCTCAGCAGGAGACAGGGGAGGAGGAGTGATACCAACCACTGGGCTTGCGGATAGAGGGACTGGTTTGTTTTTTAAATCGACATGAACCAGGGTATTATGCTTGCGGTGACAAATCTTACAGCCTACCCTTTTACAACGATTTGCGTAGTGATCACCTTTGAAACAATTAAAACATATTCTAAAAGATGGTAACAGTTGCAGTCTTTCATTATTTGACAATGCTAAAAATTGAGGGCAAACACTTAAATTGTGATGTAAGGTACACTTAGGGCAAGCTTGTGATTGCGTATTAGAACGAGTGATGCTAGCGCTTTCAACAGAAACCATAGTCTTCAGCTTTGACTGACCTTTTATACTTGGAGAGTGATGATGAGAAGGACTAACACGGGACAGTTCTAACGTTTCATATAAATCAGCGCGCTGTCGCAAGAATGTGACAAACGAATCGAATTTAATAGGTTTATTTTATCTAAACGCCCTTTATATTCTTCCCACTCGCGAAACGTTTTTGAATCCAACTTTTGCGTACTAATATGGATAATAAGTGTGTCCCATGATTCTACGGGTTCCCCTAACGATTTTAATGCACGCAGGTTCTTGTTAAGCTGGTCAATCATTCTCTTCAACGTTGAGGAAGATTCCTTTGTGATAGGTTCAATATTGAATAATGATGAAACGTGATTTTGGATCAATAAATGTTTATTGTCGAACCTATCACAAAGTAGCCTCCACGCAACGTTATAGTTTTTAGCCGAGAACTCTATAGATTGTATTACCAGAGCAGCAGACCCTTCCAAGGAAGCCCTCAGGTAGTGAAATTTATTCACGTCATCAATGTCAGAATTACTATGAATTAAACTTGAAAAGGTGTCGTGGAACTCCAGCCAGTTATCATAGCAACCACTAAATTTGGGCAGCTGGATAGTGGGCAATTTAACTAGTCTATTACTTACGGATTTACCAGAATTGTGACTGGAGCCGCTGCCAAGGTCGTGCTGCGATTTGGCATAAACATTTAATAGTTCTTGAGCCCTAGCAATAATTGTATAATAACTCGACTCAAACTCTGATCGCTCTTTCAATCGCACTTCCACATCATCTGCTAGACATTCCAAGTCGATTTGAACTTGGTCAAATTTGTCATACATTAACTCAAGCTTGCTAAGCCGCTTTTGCAATTCGTTTGCACAAAGCGGTGTAAGTGGTGGTTCGCCAAGGGACGTAACATAATTAATAAATAGCGTTAACTGGCCTTTATAACTGCCCCTTTTCTTAATAAGTTCCTTCTCCTCGGTCATCTTTGGGAATGTGGAAATACGCCTGAAACCTGAATGCAATAAATAAGTACAATGTTATGAAACAATGTATACATCCAATATTAACAAGAAAATTTCTAACTTTCTTGCAATTACTTTGACTAATGCTTAACTTATACTTAGTACAGAGACAGTTAGTTACCTTCTTTGGGAACTATAAAGTAATAACATCAATGTTAAAATCAGTAAGAACAGGATAAAACAATTATAATTAAGTTTAAATAAATTTGTGCTAAATGGTCGCGTAGCAACCGCGACCTACCAAGATACCTAACTAAACGCAAAGTTGCCGCAAACAAACGACGAAAATATCAACACATAAGTGCAATATAGTTAGTTCTCGAATGCAACAAATAATTTTAACAAAGTTTTATCTATTAACTGAAGAGATTTAACATAAAATAACAAAAACAATATTTACAACATGTATGTACTGACCTCCATATATAAGCATTTATGTACTACCTTTATTAGAGTATTGGGTGCAAATTATTAATTCCCCTACTTAATGCTGGTCCAAATAATCTTTCTTCAATTTATCCGGCGTAGTAAAGGGCCATGTGCGGGGAAAATCCAGGTTTAGGTGCGAAAAATAATTAAAAGGCAGCTTTTCCAAATTGGCGGTATAATGAAGTAATAAAAAAAAAGAAAGTACATAAAAAGACAAAGACATCAAATCCATTATGCTAAAGCAGAAAAATAAAAAAAATGAAATTAAACTTCTAATGCCGTATGGCATACAAAGTGGCTCCAACAGTAGATGTCACTATGCATTTTTACATCGCGCTAGTACAGCGTGTTTCCGAAACAATGACCTCAAGACGCCTGTCCACATTAGCAATTTGAAAAGAATTTTGTTAAATAGCAAATAAAATTATATTTATGATATTTCGTTTAATAGTTTTCCCTGACTGATTCTCGAAGGTGGCCGTACTACCCAGCCGTTGAGGTTTTGTCGTTTTCCTCTAGATGTTATGCTAACACTGGCTAGCCGACTTTATCCCAGTATATATGAGTTACTCTATGCTTTTGGTTCGATCGGCATCACCCCTTTCGGATGTGGCGCGAGCTGTCACTTAATTGTCTTCGTGATAAGCACCTACATAATGTCGTAAGAAGTGGTATTCTGTAAGATAATTTCCCCGATCACTTCGATATTCCCTTCGCAGTCGATTTTGGACGGTAAGTAAAGTGAGAGGGAATGTCGTTGAGATGTGCGCGTTGTTGCTTCAGTTTTACAGACTCATCTGATATTTCCATCAAACATCACCGCTTTTGCTTATGACTTGCGATACGATCTCATTGACAGGTAGTTGTGTGTGGTGTCTCATGCGGGCGACATCCATAATTTTATGCATGAAATTTACTTCATGTACACTCACAGCGGCCACAGGCACCTCATCAAAATGAGCTCTAGATTTCTCACCGATCTTAAATTGTACGTCATAAGGATTAGTGTTGCATCAACATGAGTGTGAGGCTTATGTTGGCGACTGTACCAACTGTATTTAGCTTCAAGTATATGCGGTGACGTCAAACCGAAGTTTGCTGATTTTGTTGCCGGTTTTCTTACAACGAAAATGTTGATGTCCTTTTTTTATTCTAGGCTGGACCAGAGACTTTGGTTGATTCCATTAGTATTTGTGTATTATTTGGCTTATACAGTTATAAGCCATATTATATTTAGTCTACTTCCCCTATCTAAGGGTTGCGATTGTCAGATGACAGTCGCTTGAACTTGTACGTTCTGTAGATAACCTATCTCTGTTGTCTGAATAATCAGACACCTTCACCTTCAGCATTGTGTTACGGATAACCGTAACACAATGCTGAAGGTGATGTAAGTGGTGAATTTCATTGACCCTTACATCACTTTGTATCTATTTTACTAATACTAATAGATAGATAGATAGATACTCTTTATTGCACAACATACAAAACTTAAAAGCTAGGTATACAGAGATACAATGTACAATTTAGGCGGTCTTATCGCTGGGAGCGATCTCTACCAGACAACCTAAATAATAAACTAATGCTAATCAAAAATACATTTATTTTGTAGCCAAAAATCAGAACAAGAGTTTTAGATGGCCAAATACGTCTAGTTGTAGCTTTATTGATGGAAACCGATCCAAAAATTACTTACTTATTAATTCGTATTTCATAGCTTGGATAAGAGTTTTTCTAAATACAAAATATACTATAGAAACGTATTAATATTTGCAAGGATTTGGCGATTTCTTTGACAAAAATAATATTACTAATAAAAATCCACTAAATACGGGGGTAAAAACTCTTCCAGATTTTCATGTAATGTAATTGGAAATAATTTTAAATATGTACGTAAAATTTTTCAAACCATGAATGTTTTAAGTGAGCCCTTAGAATCTGTATATAAGAATGAATTGCTGTTCGTTAGGCTCGCTAGAAATTGCTATTAGATAATCTTTCTAAAAAAAGAATTTTTATTAATTAAAGTTTATCTCAATAAAACTCATTCAACGTTCAAAATTCTCATATCTAAACGAAAAATATTTTGCCTAAATTACGTTTAAGTGCTTCCTACTTAAAGTAGGTAACGACCGTAGCTGTTTAAACTTGGGATAAACCGGCATGAATAAATTAGCCCAAGATGCACCCGCGTTGCCCGGGCCGCACTCACTGAATACTAAGCGCTGATCCGCCGGAAGCCCACACATCCCTGCTCATTAGTGTGCGGTGCAAGAAAGATTTTAATTAGCTTTGGAAGAAATTATAAACAACTTTACTCTTCCTATCTAATTTTAAACAAGTATTCCATCAAAAAGATTAATTATAAACAATTGCAATATTATACCTCTGTTTTCTGACGCCCGTGACACAAGAGCTAGTAGCTGATTGATACGGAGTCAGGTAGAAATGTATGAGATGTTTTCAAGATATATTTTAGTCTACTACTAGCTTTATTCATAAGCTATTAATAAGAATAATATTAACAGACTATGTATGAGCCGTAGTAGTTCGAAATAAACCATTTTCATTTTTATTTTTTTTCAATATATGCTACAGTGAATTTATCGTCAAAAAAATGAGTATTCGTCGTCAAAAAAAAATCGCTCAAAATGGTTCACACACACATGGTGCTGCTTGTTCACTCTGCTTGAACTTGTCTTTGACACGACAAGAATATACCGGTCATTCTATGTTTATGATTAAGCAACAGTAAATCGTAATATCATCTGATATTACGATTCGACTAGCGATGAAAACCTCGCAACACAATTGGACAATTTGGAACTTCTTATGTGTTACGACAGCCCGCCCTGTTGGTCTAGTGGTTTAAGTACCGGACCGTGATCTCGGGGTCTTGGGTACGATTCCCGGGTCGAGCAAAAAGTATGTTTCGTATTTTTCGAACATAGCTCGGGTTTGTGATCACCAATCCGCATTTGGCAAGTAGCGTTAACTTAATTTCTATGATGGAGGCTTTTGCCCTGCAGTGGGACAGTATATAGGTTGATACGCTACTTGTTATGAAATTTTACTTGTATAGTAAGCTAGATGCTATGTTTGTAGCGCTGTTAGCTGTAACATACACAGAGGCTGTATCTGCATACACCATGGAACTAGAAAACGCACGATTTAAGCCATTTTCGGAAAAAACGTCACAGAGTGTGAAAGAGATCCAACCAGCCCTGATGCAGCTTTAATACCTACGTCTCTACGGGTGCGGCAGAGAACAACGTCACCCACCACGTCATCCTAGTACTAACGCCTTCGCGCGGTTTTTAAGGTATGGCTTTTTATAAAAAGGCTCAGTTTGTTTAGGGTGCACGTCTAAGGTATACACAGATACTGAATTCCAAAATTATTAATTCCGAAAGATCTATGTACTTCCTTTGAAACTTGAGTATAAAGACCCATGATATGTAGATGCGGTCATAATTTATTCTATCTGCCTCTCACTTATACCACAAGCAAAATAACCATATTGTATTAGCATGATTGCCCAGCTTATTAGCATTTATTTAGGTTTGGCTCGTTACCCGAACAGACGATGTTGGGTGAATATTCTATTGGTATTTGCCCACAAAATATGTTTCATGTTTTCATAACAAACATAGGAAATCATGGATAAGGAAAAATGAAAGAGATTCGCTTGATAAAGAATAAAAGATGATGGCTTCATTGAGATTATTGGGATGGAAAACAAATCCCGTATTACGATTTTTGTAAGACTTTTTATGAAGAGATTAATTTTTTGGTTTTCCGTTCGCTTCCGACAAATCATGTTCATTTGTGTTTCAATAAGATAATATAGATAGTAAAATAAGGGGTGCATTACAAACAAGAGCGATGGTAGATATAGTAGTTCAGATTAAAACGTGCGTCTTCTAGGGAGGTCCCAGGTTCGAATAAAAAAGCATACCATTTTTTTTAATCTAGTACGTATTCATCATGATTCTAACGTTAAAAAATATACCACTTGATCTGGTTTTCCTATTATTTTCATAAATAATAGTACTAAAAAGCATAACTGTCCAATTACATAACATCAATTACCTACAGTTACCAGTTAACATAAAATTTAACCTTATGAAACACATATACATTAAGATAAGATAAGAAACAATTTATTGATCACAACACATTATACATAGAACAAAACAGAGAAAACAAGGTACAGAAACAAAGAGTTGCGGCCAACAAGGCTCAGCCTCGGCATATGCTGCAACTGCCGCAAGCAGCAGCTGCAGCGCTGGTTTTCAGGCTGCGCCTTGGGTGACGCCTTTGCATATACCTAACAGAATAATGTACATATGACGACCCGTTTGGATCAGTGGTAGTTAATGCTGCCTCTGGTGCAAGGATTGCGGGTTCGATCCAACAAATATGAGTTACTGTTTGTATTGGTTTGGGTGTTTTCTGTTTTATATATGTATTATAAATATGTTTTTTTTATGTGATAGGTGGCAGACGAGTAGATGGAACATCAGATGATAAGCGATTGTATTTACAAAAGAAAAGTATTAAATGTATATATTTGTAATACCGCTGTTGGTTCTGATATCCTTAACACAAGTGCTTGAGCTAACTATCTCGGAGTCGGATCAATGAATGTGATGTTGTGAAATATTTATTACTATTTACATATTATTTCACAACCGGTACCAGTCCCAGCATCTAGCTAAGCGCAAACGCTCAGCCCTGGTTTTGAGCCTGACCAAAGGGTTGCAAAGGGAACGGTGGGTCGAGCATTGAAGGGCGTATTATAGGGAAACACGTGTAAGTAAATAGTAGACGAAGATTTAATGTGTATTTTAGATATGCGATGTAAATCTTTGTGTAGTTCTCAAGTATGTTTACGGGATAATAAGAGCTTATTATGCTTAGAGATACACTTTAATGCACAAAAGATTTCCTCCGTTGTCTAATATCCGTAATACAAGTGCTTACTTAGTAATTTTGTGCTTCAGAATAAGGTCAACGTATATAACTTTATATTTTAATACTACTGCTATATTATTTGAATTGACATTATTTTAAAGTATTGTTGGACATTTCATTTTTACAGTTTCAGATTTCAGTTTGAGAAAATTTATTTTAAACACTAATAAGAATCAATCGGATCGAAAGATACTCAAATATATTCAAACGATCCCCGAAAAATAAAAGAATCATAACCATACAAACATTATGTACTCCGTGCGTACAAAAAATATGGGCCGAGAATATTGAAAGAAACCTTACGGAAAAATAGGCTCTACCACCCTTTAGGGTTGCTACGCATATGGATGGACCTGGATAGGATAGGAAAGCGTTGGGGACTCAGGTGCATCTACCTCCACGAGTGGCCCTCCTGGTAATCAGTTCTGTCCTGATTCCAACCTTGGTTGGTATTAGGCAGAAACGGTTACCGCGGGGCACGGTTTTTCCTGGGCAATGACGGGTAGTAATTCATTGGTGGAATGCTACCTGTTAGCCGAAGGATGCACTCCCGACGAAACGGCCCTGGCGTGTGACCGCGCCGAAGCACACTTTGCTACAGGGCCTCATTGTCGCGCCGAGGGTCTGAGGGCCGGCGTCTTCGCGTTGTTCCCTGACGGTGCACTAGCGTTTTGTGTTGAAAGCCTGCGGGTTTGTCCCTAACTCGTACTGCACTGTTAAGGTAGTAGGTGCCCCTGAAAACCAGTGCCTCGGCATTATCTATGTCTTGGCATTATGCTGAGGGTCACCTTTTCGGCACAAAACATTATTTTACTAAATAAATAAGATTAAAATGTAATTATTCATAAGTTTTTGTTTTCTGAATAAATATTTTCTATCTTCTAACACTGCAACCAGCAGTGTATGTGCGGGGAGGGGTGTCCGCAGTCCTCCTCTCGGTGGTGCTTGCACTGCAGCCAGCAGTGTGGGTGCTACCCGGGAGGTTGAGCGGGAAAGAGGCCGAGCTGGCGAGCCTCTTCGCCCTGACCGGGCGAAGGATGAAGCCTCCGTGGCAGTCCTCACCCCAGTCTGAGTGTTTCCTGGGCGAGGGATGGAAACGCCCCAGTGATTTTATTGGGTATGCCTCCGGACGGTCTCTGATAAGCAGACACCTATCCCGGAGGAGAGCCCCTATCAGCGTGCATAAGGTGCATTTAAAAAAAAAAAGAAAGCGTACGGGCCAATCCATATTAAGTTAGACTTTTGGAATTTGATCAATTATTTACTTATTACCCAGTGCCTAAATAATGAAAGTCTACTTACAGTCAGTGCGTCCTACCCGTTATGACAACGGAGCCGAAACACTCAGGGCACAGCTCGTCCACAAGTTAAAAGTCGCTCAGCAAGCTGTCAAATCATGATAATAGATTATGTGACTAGTCACATAATGAGGTTTTTAAAACAGGAGCGAGATTTTGAAAAACGATTTCTTACGTCGAGTTTTTTAAAAGTGTTCGATAGTTTTTTAATACCGAGTGCAGTCTCATACGTCGTGGTTTGAATCCGATCATGCACGTCTGGATTTTTTAAATATATGTGCGTATTTTCGTGCGGTGAGGAAAAACTCCGTGAGGAAAACTGCATGTTTCGGATAGTTGCTAAAACGTATAACCATGATTCAGTTGGTCTGGTTCTTCTGCATATGGGTTGCGAAGGTCAGACGGTAGTCATTTCATTGTAATTATCAGACTCCCCAATTCCTGAATCATGGCCCAAGCGTACCCCTGGCTCCAGAACGGCAGCTTTGACGCATCCAGAAATCACACGCTAAGATGACGAGGGGTATTAAAAAAAGACAATAGGAGACAAACGAACAAAGTTATTACCTAATGGCATTTGGCAATTTTATGATTTTTCAACCGACTTCAAAAAAAGGGAGGTGCTGGCAAAAACAAGACACAAAATAAAAGTGTTTTGCGAAAAAAAAAACCGCCTCGAGAAAAGGTTTTACCGAAGTTTCGAGTGTACTGTTATAAAATGTTATTTGAAGTGTATAAAGTGTTAAAAATATTATTTTACACTTTTTAGTTCGTGGTATTTGAAGGCGGTTTTTTTTCGCAGTTTATTATTTTTATTTGGCAGCCCTACTCCTCGTCTCTCTTATCGTAGGTCCTTACGGGAAAATGTAGTGGCAAGATCTAGTGATTTATCTAGGCGTGTCATTAGATACTCGTAGGCTATTACGTTAGAAAAAGTATCGGGGCATACTTTATCCGGTGATTGTGTGAGCGCGTTAGTATGGTGACCGGAAAAGATTAGAGCTATTAATAGTTCTTTTTTATGTGATAGGTGGCAGACGAGCAGACGGATCACCTGAGTGGAGTCACAAGTGCACTGCCAACCTTTAAGACCCCCCTTTCCCCTTTAGACGCAGCGAAATACAGCACAGTGCTGCTTCACGTCGGTTTTCTGTGAGGCTGTGGTATCACTCCGGTCGAGTCGGCCTATTTATGCCGACGCGTGTAGAAATAGTAGTGTTAACTTAAAAAAGTACTTGTAAACATATGATGTTAGATTTGTCATTATGTCATCTGCTAAATCCCGTGTATTAATAGCCGGGTGGATATTCAATTTTGTATGGAACTGCAGATTTTTTTTCGCTTATTTTGTTGATCTAACATGATAAACGGACTTCATTCACGATAATGTATATATTATGAGGTTTTCGGAATGTAAACGATAAAAAACTAACAGTGAAAATGCACGCAATAAAAAATAATAATATCCTCTAACTGATTACGGCTGCGGCGGCCAATCTCAATGATCAGCCACGTACGCAGGATATATTATAGTGCTCAAGTGTGTGCGCAAACACAAGTGCACTCTCTATTCCCTTACTCTCATATTCTGATGGGACACTACTGTGACACGACCGGAGAGGGATAGGGCGCAGGACCAATGGCTTAACGTGCTTTCCGAGGCACGGGAGTACAAGACCGCCAACTTCCAGACTCCGGGCTGACACTAAGAATTTCTTACTGAAAACTTAGGTACATATTTTTGGCCCAACCCGGGGGTTGAACCCACAAGACACCACAGAGGCAGTCACACAATACAATAGTCACAATACAATATACGAGGAGGCACTCAATAGCCGCAGGTAGGTATTTTGAAAAAAACCACGCGTTTACATACGGCGTCGGCAGTTTAGCAACGTTCTGTTACGCGGCACCCGGCGAATGTCTTTAAAAAAAAACACCTTGATTCCCTAATCAAAAAGTTTATTTCCAAAAGAGTTCAATATAATTGAAAAGATTGCACCTCAATTTTATTTTAGTAATGTGAAAAAAAATCGTTAAGCGCGCGACACGGATTTTAGCAACTGGCCCGCGGATGGTGTACGACTGCTGACGGATGGTGTGCAACTGTGTGCAGATGGTGGGCAACTGACTGAACCGCATGGTCGTAAACAGTTTTGTTAATTGTAAATTTGACATATTTAGTTTTTTAAGCATTGAGAAGTAAACTATTTACAGTAAACCAATGAAGCACTTGAGTGAGAGCATTATTTACATCATCAAAGTTATCTATTCGTTTAAAAATTAAAGAAGTATCATCTGCAAATAATACTATATCACACAAGTTTTTAGTAAAGTAATGTAGGTCATTTACATATATACACTCTCATCTGTAAAAGGGCACCAGAAGAGTTAGTTCCATTAACATTGACTCTTTGAATTCTATCACTTAGGTTTGACCGTACTAAGCTCAGAGAGCTATCTGTGAGGCCGTAATGCTGTAGCTTCAGTTTACACAGTTCTTCACAAGTTTTCAAGTATCATGTGTTCAGCCTGCTCGCAGACATGCAAAAACATAAGTCATTCTCATAAACACTACATAATTTATATTTTCTACAGATTACATTTTAAGTTCAAAATATCCTATATATATTAATAATGTCAATTGTCAAATTAATCATTTCTATAATTAAAATTAATTTCGCCAGTTTAAATATTCCCTAAGACTATAAAAGCATTTATCCAGGAGCCAGTGTGTCAGTTTGGGTTTGAATTTTTCTCCTTGAAGCTCTTTCAGATCGTCCGGGAGCAAGTTATACACTATTATCGTCATATTATATACATTACGCTTATATATATCTTTGCGACAGGGAGGTTGATGCATTAAGTTCACGTATTGTTGCCTAACGTGTCTATTTGTGACCTCTCCGCGTGTTCTGTAATAATTTGGGAAAGTTTTAACAAAAACACAAGCTTCCCTTATATAAATACATGGCAACGGAAGTAGATTAAACCTTTTAAACAAGGGTTTGCAGCTGTCTAAATAAAAGACATTACTTAATGCGCGAATACACCTTTTCTGTATTTTAAAAACTTTCTCTACGTCTACTGAGTTACCCCACATGAGAATGCCATACGTAAGTACCGACGACACATAGCCGTGGTAGGCTGTGAGGGCAGCTTCAGTTGAAACTGTTTGTCGTAATTTTTTAATGGCATATGCAAATCGCTCGAGTTTTTTACATACGACATTTACGTGCTCCTTCCAGTTCAAATGCGTGTCCAAGTGTATTCCTAAGAATTTGAATGTATCTACTTCATCTATCTTTTTATTGTCATACTCAATGTTTAGTGGTTGGTGTGTGGTATTATATGACCGGAATTGTATTATTTTGGTCTTACTGAGGTTGATTTTGAGGTCATTATAATTCAACCACCCTACAACATCGGCTAGAGCAATGTTCGCACTAAGCTCCAACAGACCATCGCCTTCATCTCTCACTACAATGGTCGTGTCATCAGCAAAGAGGATACACTTTTGTTCAGTGGCGTTTGGAAGGTCATTCACAAATAACAAAAATAGCAAGGGCCCCAATATGCTTCCCTGGGGAACACCTGATGTCTTTGTCAGCAATTCTGACCTGCATGTTTCCTTAACTAAATTGTTACCAACTTGTTTGATTTTTGTTATTTCTGTGCATTGGCTTCTGTCCTTAAGATAACTTTCGATCCAGTTGTAAGTAATTCTTATTGTAATGGCAATTTATTCTTAAGTAAATAACGCATTTAAAAAATTAATCGCGCGTTCAGGCGGATTTTGAACTTACTCCTTCCACAAATTTTTAAGTGCGTTAATTTTAAAATCATGAAACTATCCGAAATGGGCTATTTCACATACAATGTGTGCAATATTATAACAAGCCGAGTCATCCCTAGGTATATTGACATGCATAAACTTAGTACAACCGAACGGAAGTCCCGCGTCGGTTTAAGTGCGTGAACGTGTACAAAATGAATAGTCAAATCGGCAATAATGTATGGGTTAATAATATACATGACAAATATATACCTACATTCAATTTGTTAATACTTTTCGCTTAAAATTCGACTGCTAGTCAATTTATTCCATCTACCGATTTATTTTTAAGTGGAATGAAAATTGTCATTCCGATAGCGATTCACAAAAAATATTGGATGAGTTTTTCCCAATACTTGCGGTTAAAATATAAAATTTTATCGCGCAAGATTCCTCATGAGTTATTTAAATTAAAGCGTAATTTGATGACGGTATTGTTGATGACGTGATGTTTGTGCTGGCTCGATCAAAGTGGATCACTACATAAAACTGGCGTAATGCATCGCCGTTTCGCTGAGTGAATGAGGGTGCCAGAGGTCTGATACGGGGAAAGAGGAGTTTAAAGGTTGCCAGCGCACTTTTGACTCCACTAGTCGTTTACCGTCTGCCACCTATCAAATAAACAAAAATGGGAATTACACTATAGCATGATGGGTGTTGTAAAAACACTCGCAACAAAAAGTTTTCCAAACATAAAAACAGAAGGCGACATCACTTATGTACATCATTTCCTTAAGCACAAAAGATGTCCTCAAACCGCCTTCAAAGAGTAACATTTTTTAAGCAATTAAAAACAACGTTCCACTTTGCACCATCAAGAAAGGGCGAATAATATAATTAGAAGGATTCCGCTTTCGCAAATGGGCGCGGGTCTTATTTATACCGGGAGAAGATTCGCTCAGCGAATTTTAATTTTGTAATGCAAGAACTGACGTAATTTCTGCGAAGGCTTATTCTGCAGTTACTTAGATTGAAGGTGGATTCATATTTTTACACTTAAATTCATGAAACAACATCACATATATTGGCCTAATCGTTAAGCACCTGTGGTATTAGAATCGGAGGTGGTTCAATTGAACAAGGTGTAAACAAAATGTCATTCCCTAAACAGATACAATGGACAACATTTCATATTTTTAACATGTCCATATTGTTTTTTTAAATGAAAATAGACATAAAATGAACAGACCCATATTTTTTCTTTTTTCAAAATTTGTCCATTTTAATGCATAAAATAATTATTGAAATTCTTTTTATTCTAAATAGACGTAAGCGCCAAATGACGTCATCGGACGGCTGAATACAGCTATATTCCTTTGCTTATCATTGTTTTGATAAAAAAAAGGTACTACTGTCAAAGGTAAATAATACTAGTGTCAACATTGTCAACGTCATTCATACATTCAACGTTGACAAGTTGTCTTTTTTTTTGACAGTTACATGTCATGGGTTTGGCATTTCGTAAATTTAAAACTATAATGTTCTAAGCAAAGAAATATTTTACATTCTGCCGTCCGATGACGTCATCTTACGTTTTTTAGTTTTTAATTTTTTTCTCAGTAAATAAGCAATATAAAAAATTAATAAATATATATTCGCGCAGCGGAAAAGTAAATAAAGAAATGGTATTTTTTGTTTCAGAGCTTAGCAATTTTGAAATGTTGTCCATTGTTCAGTACACTTCATCAAGATTGGGAATCGAACCCACGATAACCCTTGTAGCATTGATCTCAGCCATTCCTAGATGTCAGATGTACCAGGAAACGCGAGTTTTCCTAATTGATTGTATGTTCGATAAAAACCTGCATTAATCGTATTTCGCATAACCCATTTATGTGGAAGGCGACAGACGAGCTGACAAATATCCTGATGGTAAGTGTTTGCCGCCACCTATGGACACTTGCGACATCAGTGGAGTCACAAGTTGGTAGTGACCATGCGCCAAAGGTCGTGGGTTCGATCCCAACCCTGGACAAATATTCGTTAGATGCACACTTGTGTTTCCTCAGTGTCTGGGTGTAATATATGTATTTGAGTATATCTCTGTTGTCTGATATCCGTAACACTAATGCGGAAGCTACTTAGTACGAAATCAGGTCAATGTATGAGATGTGTATGAATAAAAGAAAACACAGAACAGCCGCTAATTCATGTTAGTTTTCTGTGAGCCCGTGGTATCGTCGAGCCAGTCCATTCATACCGAACGTGGAAAAAAAATCTCTGATAAAAACCTGTACAGGTAAGTCCAATTTTGATTTAATTATCAATCCATTAAATCATATATGTAGGTATTGCATCATTTACATTAGATCTTAGCACCTTCGTACATTTTAAACATCAAATAAGTATTTGAAGATATAATTCATATCTCGAAAGAAGAATCTTTTAATGATCACCAGAATAGCCCTGCACGACAATCGCAGAATCTCAAACATAATTCAAAAGTAGTATGCTCAGGGAGATAACCATGATCTTTTCATTTCATAACCGAACGGAACTTTTCTCATTTTAACTTATTCGTTTTTTATCTGCAACGGTAGCTTCCCTTAAATTTACCACTCACTGATCCGACCTTTTAGTATCTTTGAATAAAGTGCCAGTTACCTTTTAGAGCAGTTGTTTCGGTTTTATTGCTGTCTACTTACAAGGCGTTTTGATTTCAGCTGATTGGTGGTGAAACAACTTTTATGGCGTGTTAGCTCAGTGGGAAAGAGAATGTCTTATGAATGAAGATGAACTTCGAATCTGAGTATGCACCTCTGGATTTTAAAATCTATATGATTATCATTACCAATAACTCGGCAGAGAGATAAACCGCGAAGAGACCTACACATTCCAGATGTGCCAATACCTAGAATTTAGTACGAAACGCTCTTTACGTGATTCCAACTCGCACTTGGCAGGGTTTTTGTTCTTTTATGATCTAGAATTTAGCCTAGTAGTAATGCGCCAGTAAGTTGTGTAAATCTCTGCGAAAGCCCAGAGTCTCGAAGTTGGCTTCGACTTCCTCGGAAGGCACTAGAATGGCAAACAAACCACGACCCTTGAAGCTTGAGGTAGCATCACTACCAAATGCGCCATCGGCTCAGTCAAAATTATACGTAAGTTCAATATTTAACTATCTATAGTCATTTACGATTAGATACCTGCCACAGACGGAAAAACACTTATTCTCTTTACTCAGAATGATTCGGCGGAATCCCGACATCCCTCAGCGAGTATTAGCCACCCGTTCGTGTTACAAGGGTCAATCTTTAAGGACCCCACATTACCCTCTGACCGGCCTCAAAGGGAGCGCAGATCTCGTCTAATGGACCCATTGATTTTCGGGAATCGAATCCACGCCCCGTTGTGACAGCGGAACGCGTATTACATGGAGAAATGTTTTTTTTTTTCGATCTGTGTTTTTGTGGTGATGTAATTGGGCAGTGATGTGCTAGGTTGAGATAAACACAATTTGAGTTAATTTATCGGTTAAAATGCATTCCGCATAACTATCCATAGATAGATAGATATACTTTATTGCACAAAATACACAACTTAAGTACTAGGCATTACAGAAATTTTGTGTACAATTTCGGCGGTCTTATCGCTGAAAGCGATTTCTACCATACAACCTTTGGACCATAGTTCCCTAATTAACCAAGATGAGGTAGAGGACGGTAACAGTACATCGAATGGTTTTGAGTTTCGGACTTTACTTCGCTCCAAGCCATTTCCACTAGAATCGTTACGGTGACTCGGTACGCACTAGAAGCTGCGTTACGGTGGCATCATTGGAAGTGAGATGTGCCAGCTAGATTAACATGATTTGAGCTGCCCGGAATAGTGAAAAACCATTGGTAAAAAGTAAATATTTGTAATTCCGCTGTTGGATCTGATATCCGTAACACAGGTGCTTGATCAACCTTTCTCGGAGTCAGATCATTGTATGTGATGTTGTAAAGTATTTATTGTTTCTTAAAGTATACCAGAGTGGAGATCACATCTTGGAAAACGTAGTGTTGCACGACTCCCAGCGTCGTTTTGTGTACGTGCTGCTAGGTGGAGCAACGATATCAAGTTGGTAGAAAAAAGAACTGTGAACAGAATAGGAGAGGCCTATGTCCAGTAATGGACAAATGTAGGCTGATGATGATGATATTATTAAAAGTTGAAAATTATTAATCGAAAATGGGCCACCTTAGGTATATCGAACACGAGAAAAATGTACGAGTATGTATATTACTGGCTTAAAATATTCATAATCGGCAAATCGAGCAGTAATTTTTAACCGATTTCAAAAAGGGAGGAAGTTCTATGTTCAAATGTATGTATGTTTTTTATGTATGTTTACTGTATGGAATTGCGAGACCTATTTTTTCATTATTACACAAATAATGTGTAATAATGAAAAAATTGGTCTCGTAATTCCATAAAACAAAAACGAGTACAATCGCCTACGCGTACATATTGTCTTTGATCAATAGTCCATTCCAATCACTCAACGAAACCAAACTAAAGACGTATCTACACACGCATACTATAAATTTCTAAAGGCTTACAAAGCTTCCTACCAGGGTTATAAATCTGGCGCCGCGAAAATATCGGGTCAGAATAGTCAAAGGGTACGCATCTTCCCTTTAAGAAAAATCCCTGTTTACTAGGGTGACCCTCTTTACTAGGTAGGGCATGGTTGAAATGAGAACGGATGCTATATTTTTTTTATGTCAAAGGTGGCAGACGAGGAGACGGATCACCTCATGGTAAGCGATTGCCCGACATGGACACCCGCGACACCGAATTACGAGTTACGAGTTTCCTGCCAATCTTTTACTCGATTTTTCGTCGATATAGTCGATTATGATAGAAAAGATGAAAAAAAAATTAATTGATAGTATCAATACTATCGATAGTACAATCGATTATTAGATTATTTAAGGTAAAAATAATCGATCGTCGATTATTCGGCAACACTAAAGGTATACCAAATCATGGCTAAAGTTGCAAAAACAAAGTTACATATTCTTTTCATAACGTTTTGTTTATTATTTGGAAGCCAGGTTAAGCTGTTGGTGCACCCGATTGCTCCGGCTAAGTCACATAAGTAAAATACAGCAGATACGAAAATTCCGACATCATTCCGAAATCAGGAAAAACCCCCTCAAGGAAATCACCTATCTAGGTCATCCTCCCCCTTTCCATATCAGTTTTAAAACCCGAAAACCTTTTATATGACATTTCTTAGTGTACTTTCTCTACTAAAATAAAGTAAGTAGCAGTCGAGAAAAACCGACAACTATGAATTTCATTTCAGTTAAAGAGAAAGACACTCGTAATAATACTCCGGGTTTCAGCGATGCACTCCACTGGGACTTTATAATCCATAAAGACGTGCGTCTGTGTGCGTACGCACTTTCAAGCATTGTTCTTATGCACCGTGCTTTTTAAACCATTCTACTCCCTTATCGAGGGCATCATACTGATGAAATCATACATTTCCCCCAAGGAAAATAGGCCGTAACAAAAAATCACCTATCCATAAAAAAAATATCTAGAAGCTGATTGGTGCAATTTTTATGGGAATTCGTTTTTTTTGGAGATAAGACCCTATGATCCTTGGGAAAAATGTTACTGTTATAATGACCTCGATATTTCATCACGACGTCATATCATGACCTATGTATTTGGTAGCATCAAAAACCATTGTATTGGTTGATAAAAACGGACAATCCTTTAAAATACTAGAGTAGGGAGACTGTACTGTTTACATAAATATCTATTAGACCCCGTGTAGAGAGCAGAGGTTAGTGACAAGTGGCTTTATCGGAAATATTTTGTAGTGAAAACTCCGAGCCGTCTTTGGGATATGCAAAGGAAATGGCTTTAAGTGAAAATGATTATAGGCTTTGGGGATATTTCAATTGTAGTTTCGACTTTGTTAAATAACTTATCGTATAATGGCAATAGATCATACTTATAATAATAATAATCTTCCCACCGATTTCGGCTAAGGCGGCCAATCTCAATGATCAGCCACATACGTAGAATATATTATAGTTCTCAAGTATGTGCGCAAAAACAAGTGCACTCTCTATTCTCTTGCCTTCACAATCCGATGGGACACCAGTGTGACACGACCGGAGAGGGATCGGGCGCAGAACCAACGGCTTAACTTGCTTTCCGAGGCACTGGGGTACAAGAACGCCAACTTCCAGTCTCCGCGCTGATACTAAGAATTTCTTAACAGAAGAACTCTCGTACAAATTTTTGGTCCGACCCGGGGATCGAAGTCGTCGCTTTAAAGTGCGACGCACTACCCACTGCGCCAACGAAGCAGTCATATTTGCCTACTCTTTATACAACGTATCATCATAAAAAAAGTACTATTATATAAAATATGTACTTTATTTATATAAGTCCATATGATATGACTTAAAACAGTAAACAGTGAAGGAGACGTGGACAAAACAGAGATCGGAATCAAATGCAGTACCTCCACTCATTTCGCTGGAACCGACACAGAAACCACGGAACAGAATCCGCACTGGGCACGCCAGGTGCAATCACCTAAAGCACAAATGTGGAGGGACAGATAGTCTGCGGAATTGAAGATCAGACCATTTTTTTTATGACATAGGTGGCCGACGAGCAGATGGATCACCTGATGGTAAGTGGTTGCCGCCGCCCATGGATACCCGCAACACCAGTGGAGTCACAAGTGCGCTGCCAACCTTTAAACTCCCCTTCCCCCCTGAATTGTGCCCCCCGTACTCACGCAGCAAGCAGCACTGTGCTGCTTCACGCCGGTTTTCTGTGAGGCCGTGGTATCACTCCGGTCGAGCCGGCTCATTCATGCCGAAGCGTGGCTCTCTCACGGTCAAAATAGACCACATCGTAAAGCGTCCTTAAAGACGCTACAGTCTTTCAAACACATTTTCGGTGGAAGTTTGCGTAGATATATGTACATTGTTTATTTTTTGTTTTATCATTCTCATTTACAGGGACAGGGAGGGGGTTGGGGAGACGATATGTATTTTACCACTTTGGAAGCGGCTCTCGCGGTGACTACTCAGTGTAGAAAACATAAATATTAGAACCATATTATATCATTTTTTAAGGCCTACAAGTAGCCCACACGTGTAGGTTTGATGAAAAAAAATGATTTTCAGTGCTAAGCATTTCCCATACTTAGCACTGAAACACAATTCTTTTTTCATTTATTGCTTTTTTATAATTATTGTGTAAAAACCCAGAATACATCTACTTACCAAGTTTCAACAGTAAAATAGTTCTTACAGTTTAGGAAAAATGTTTCTGTGACATACATACGGACAGATAGATATGACGAGTCCATAAGGGTTCTGTCTTTGTCATTTGGTTACGGAACCTTGAATATGAATGTATTTAGGATCAGTGTGAGTTTGCAACTTCTAAAACTTAACTTTATTAGGTAAATTATAACATTTACCTTAAGAAGAATATTAAACCTCTTATGAATTTGAGAAAGTAGATATGTATTGTATTTATCCATTTATCCATGGAACGATCGAGCGGCAGGTGAACCGCTTCAAAGATATGATGGATTACTCAATTATCCAGTACTGCAGGCACACCTCATCTGCACAAAGGTTCCCCTTATGCTTTTTACATTAGAGTTCAATTTCACATGTGTTAGTCGCATTGGTTTTTGTTCCGTTATTGAGTGTCTGATACACTCTATTATTGATTCGGAGAAGGCCCGATTTTGTCACGAGATTGATGTTGGTGATAGATGCATGCGTTGTAAGCGTGGGGTGTCGTGGAAATTGTTTGATATTATATAGTGTGTCTGTTTGAGAGTGAGCATGGTGAGTGCCTCGGTGGCACAGTGGCTACGGGGTGGCACTTTAAAGCGACGGCTGCGCCTGAATTCGTACATACTTGAGTTTTTCGGCAAAAAAATCGCGAGTCAACAACGAGCCTGTAAGTTGGTGGTCTTGTAACCTCGTGTCCTCAAAAAAAAAAACACAAGCCCTTGGTCCTTTTTTGCACTATGATACATCGTTTTAAGTTTATTAAAAAACCTTGCAAAAGTTGTTCTAAATAACGGGTACCTAGGTAGAATAAGAGCCTAGATAGATGTAACTGTTCACTAAAACACCCTATATAATTTATATCATGTTGATGATTAATCTATATTTATAAAAGAAAGTCGTGCTAGTTACATTATTTATTACTCAAGAACGGCTGGACCGATTTGGCTTAAAAATGGTAGGCCTCTCTACCATTTTTAAGCCAAATCGATCCGGCCGTTCTTTTCTTTTCAGCTTAGAAACAGGGGAAGGACATAGGACTTTTTATTCCGAAAAATGTCAGGTCCCAGTGAGATAAATAATAACGAATACTGTGCAAATGCTGTTTTACAATTATTCAACAAAAATATGTTACTTACATAAATTATGAATCTATAATGTAAAAACTAATTTGATATTCTTACAAATCCATTATTGACATCTACGGAACGTAATCCTGGGCAAAAGCTAGTTTGATATAAACAAGGCGTACATTTCACGCGTAGAGCGCTCACTCTGATGGTGTCAAAGCGGTGTGTTTTGACTATACAGAATTAAACTTAACACTACTTGCTTTTTTATGCAAGAGGCGGACCAATGAGCAAGCGAGTCACCTGATGGAAAGTAATCCGTTGACCCATAAACATCCACGAAACCAGAGAGATCGTTAATGTGTTGCCGGCCTTTTTAAAAAAGAGTACCTACGCTCTTGAAATATAGATATTAATTTGTAAGTTGCACCGCAACATGTGAACTTTATAATTGACTGCAACATAGCGCGTCCAAACTGTTGATGTCGCATAATTTCATATTATGTTTTAGATTATAAGTTTTGACCTAGTAAAGATCCGTCTTCGAAGCCGTACACATGTCTTTCCTTTAAACGTCGAATCATCCCTGCTACTGAAGATACTACACTCTTCTCTTGAAGGTCCCTAAGTCGTAGCCGTCCGGAAATACTCCTGCAGCCAAACCGTTCCACAGAACAAAGGTACGTGGTAGAAAGTGCAAAGCAAAGCTTTAGAACAACTATTTATTCCTTTTATACAATGTCTACCGTAAGACTAAATACGTAACTATCTACAATAGGCCAAATCGAGATTGCAGTCTCATTGTAAATCAAGCAAGTTTGCCGAGGCGACTAGGTCGTGGCGCGATGGAGCCCACATTAACATAATTCTGTTTGTGATGTACCTGGCATTCGATTTCCTGCGGCATGCACCAGACTAATCAATCAGGTCTGATACATTAACAATATCACCAAGCAGAACACTATTCATGCTGAATAGCTGTTTAGCTTAATTCAATGCGACTGGCTCGTGCGTGGGCGCGCTTGGTAGTAGACTACTCATTTGACAAAGCTCGTCGGTTCGATTCCCACCCTGGATAAACCATGTGATGAACACATGTGTTTGAACAGTTTTTGGGTGTGATATGTATTTGTATTGTGTTTTCTCTATTGTCTGAACGTTTAACACAAATGGAACAAAGTCAATGAATGAAATGTTGTATAAAATTAATTAATATTTACTTGCCCCTTTGAGTTTGAAAATTGTATAAGAAAAAACACGGAACCTTTTCAGTCAAAGCAAAAAGTTGGTTTTACATAATTTCTTCATGCTAGTTATATACTTTAAAAGTAAAGTAAAGTATCAGCCTATAAACTGTCCCACTGCAGGGCAAAGGCCTCCATCATAGAAATCAAGTTATTGCTACTATGATGGGAGTAGATTTAATCACCACGCTTGCCAAATGCGGATTGGTGATCACAAACCCGAGCTATGTTCGAAAAATTCTAAACATACTTTTCGCTTGACCCGGGAATCGAACCCAGGACCCCAAGATCACGGCCCGGTGCTTAAATCACTAAACCAACAGGGTGTTCAGACTTTAAAAATTTGTGAAAATTAATTTTAAATTCGTTCATCTTCTTCAAGCTTCTTCGTGTATCTTGAAACAATACCATTACACAGCTCCAATTATACACTGCACTCAGTCATAACTAATTGTTAATTTAGCATACATCATTACCAGTCTTGGCTTGCATAAGCAACGTCGCAATCTCCGCCATTCCTCACAGAGCGTGCGTAATGACCACGGCTCAGACGCTCAGCACACAGTGCTGCTAACTTAGCACTTTCGCTTTCGATCTAGCACTATTTATCTATGATGACTTTTGAAAATAGTGCTAGATGTATATAATCGTTCTAGCATGTCCTTACTGGTTGTATCCAAATATATAATTTCACTTCGTAGTGACCCTGGCTCATACTAGCTAAAAGTTGTGAATCAATTCCTGCTTTCTTTTCCAACTCAATTTAATAGTTCATAATTTTAAAAAAAGTTATTAAAGCCGTAGCAAAAACATATTTTTAGCATAGTTTCTCTATTTGATAAAATACATCTGCTAATTTCATACCTTGTACCTACGCCCCTATTGTAAATAATACTAAATTAGACTATTAAAGTTAAGCAGTCAACATTATGAACTCTGTGGATAACTTTTTGGCCTAAGATTTAAATGTGATTTATCTTATTTTGTAAGTACTATATTATGTCAAAGGCTGTTGTTGTTCCTTAATAAATAACATAAATAAATAAATTCGTTTAACTTGCTTAAGCTTCCTCGGGTATCTTGAAACAATACCCCTACCCAGCTCCAATTATACACTGCACCCAGTTAGTTCTAATTGTTAATTTAGCATACGTCATTACCTTCGTAATACGCCTTGGCTTGCATAAGCAAGGCGTCCCGATCTCCTCTATTACACACAGAGCGTGCGAATTGAACATGAACACGGCTCCGACGCTTAGCCAAAAATGCTGCTAACTTAGGGCAATTGGGCTAGCGTGGGAGTGCCATGCTTCGGCATGATTGGACCGGCTCGACCGGAGTAATACCACGCCCTCAGAAAACCGGCGAGAAGCAGCATTGTACTGTGTTTCGCTGCGTGAGTGAGGGTACCGGAGGCCCGATGCGGGGGAAAGAGGGGCAAAGGTTGGCAGCGCACTGGTGTCGCGAGTGTCTATGGGCTACGGCAATGGCTTACCATTAGGCGATCCGTCTGCTCGTCTTCCACTTATCACATTAAAAAAATCCAGTACTACTTTCACTATTTTAAGTCATCATACTCCTAGTATGTCATTTCCGGTTGCATGTGAAAAGAGGCATTTAAAAAAAAAACAAAAGATGCATGCATGGATTGGAATCTACGATCTCCTGATTTTAAGGCAGATGTTTAGCTACCTAAAGCTATGTACTATGTTTATAAAGCTAACGCCAAAACTTAACATTATGGACTATGATATAAAAATAAACAAGATCGACTTTGATACTTGGAAATGGAAAACTTTACAGTAACACAATGATTTGGCCAAATATATTTTCCTCTTCAATTGGCCCTCTCGTTCATAATGTTGGCAACACTCAGCCCGCGCTGCTGGCGAATTAATCAAAGCGGTCGCTGAGTCAACGTCGGCTAATTGGTGCCTAGCTTCACAATTGACTCGTCAATGCCCAAATACACACTTGTGTTGACAAGGTTTGGTAGTTTTGGTCCATGTTTGAACATTAAGATGTTTTATAAGTAGATATATAAGTTATTCAATATCTTACCCGTTTCCCTTATTCTAGGCAATTTAGAAAGACTAATGCTTTATTTAATTTTTTCATAATAGTTGATTTACTGTGTTCTACGTCTTTGGTATAACCAAGCCTTGCATAACAAGGTGCTGCATTCCACCACCAGTCCTCACCGAGTGTGCGTAATGACCGCGGCTCAGCGCTCAGCCCGAGCTCCTGTGGAATTAATACAGCGATCGCTGAGTCAATTCCGGCTAATTGGTGCCTAGCTTAACAATCAATTCGTCAATGCCAAGTATACACTCCGTAAACGCTGTACTTGCTCCTGGTGACGTCGCCGAGCCATCGTCTGGCTAATTCGCGTCTGTCGCAAATATTCACTAATAATTGCCCGCTCAAATATAAATTTTTCCCCAGTTTTCCAGTTTGTAGATATAATTTCAAATATTTGAAATAGGTTTATTCAAGCTCCTAGCATTGTGGTTGGAATTATTTATTTTTAAATTAGGCTCATAGTTTTGCACTGAGAGTTGCACTTAGTATTACGGTTTGATTATTATCAGCTTATATTCATCCACCACTGTTAGACATACGCCTTTCCTATGGCACGCTACTAAACTCGAGTATCTGTTCTTTTTAATAATTAAAGTTTACCAAAAGTTTTTAATTCTTTTAAAAAATAAGACAAGCACTTCTGTAGATACAGCATTTCCACGACATAGCAAACGCCGTTCTCACTCTTAGTGAATTAATCAAAGCGGTCACTGAGTCAACTGTGGCTAATTCGTGTCGGCCCCCGACAATCGGCTGCTCGAATAGGCACCTGTGTTTGTCTAGTTTGTAGACAAAGTCTGGGTGAGGCTTGCTGGTAAATTTGTGTGATAGACTGTTCATCCATTGGATTTATCAAGGAATAACATTTTTATAAAGTTCAATAGAATCTGGTAACTTTTTAGTATAGCTACTACGTTTATAGTAGTTAGTTTTTTTATGGGATAGGGGGCAGACGAGCAGACGGATCACCAGATCACAACACCAGAGGAGTCACAAGTGCGCTGCCGACCTTTTAAAAAACAATACGCTCTTTTCTTAAAGGTTTGCAGGTCGTATTTGCCCGGAAATACCGCATGCGATAGTTCATTCCTTAGTTTTGTCCTGCAAAGCAGAAAGTTTCTTGAGAAACGCACAGTTGAAGACTGCCAACCATCCAGATGATGTCGATGGAACTGTTGTCGAGTGGAACGATGGCGAAATGAAGCGGCAGGAATCAGTCCGAACAATTCCTCAGAGCATTCTCCATAGTATAGGCGGTAGACTATACATAGCGAGGCTACATCAGTACGCAGTGGTAAGGAGTCTATTTGGTTTATATATCAATTATATTCAAATTATTTTATTACAAATCATGCGGTTCTTATAAGACATTACAAAGTATATTATTTACATGCTAAATAAATGAAAAATATGACTAGTAGATGTCTCGGCTTTAAAAAAAATGAACATAGGTACTTTAAACCTATGCCCCCTCGTGAAATAAGGATAGTCCTGAAACAAAGTTCAGTGCCAACCCCTTTCAACATCGCGTGTTGGAACAGGTGACATGAGCTTTAGTATGGTAGTAACTTCAGATAGAAATTAATAATAAGGAGGTTAATGTTCAATAATAACAACTCCGCAGGGCAGCTTGTGGCGAGCTGTTGGTGTTTGGCTACACTACGGATCCGAAACTCCCGGAGGAAATACCATCTTTCCCCCACCTCTGGCTTGCATTTGTTGGACACCTAGAGTGGAGTGCAAGAGCTATATGGTCGAATGGGTAGAAGTGCTCAACCTGCGTTACCGGAGTTCCGGAAATCGGTGCACACCTCTCTACACCCTTAGCTGACCGCGGCACTGTTGCCGCCTTACCGCCTTATTTGGTGGCAGAATTTGGGGGTCCCATTTAGTGGAAGGCGAGTCACCGTCTGCCGTGTTTTATATATGAGACATTTTATGTGGTAGGTGTCCCGTTGTCTCATCAATATCCCGGCAACTAGTCCAACAAGATAATATCCATAGACCCGGCATATTTCACTTCTTATCTGCAATAGTCCTTGCACCTAGCAGGCGCTGTCTCTAGCCGTATCTCTTCAATAGTGCAGACAAAGGCAGTATCCAATAGTTGTACAAATCCCCACTTTTATTATTGTGTCTCAACGGGGCCTCTTCGTCTTAGTTATATATCGTACCAACGTACGCCTTTTAAAATGACTTACCTTGTGCCGAGATTGCCCGCAGGAGAGATACAAACTAATAGCGCCTTGCTAAGCCTATATTGAAATCTTTCTATCGAGTTAACTAAATATTAAATTCTAAGTGTTGGACTTCGTAACTAGATTCTTTTTTATAAAAACAATTATAGAAGTTAGAATTTGAAGCACGTAGCTGTAAAATCGTCTAAGTTTTTACTTCTTTGGCGAATTTATTTTCCAATTTTGAAATTATTTGAGAGAAGTAACAAAACGTTCTTCAATTTATAACTTCCAAGCTAGCATAACTTTCGCGGTTAGATATAAATTATTCACAACTTGCTTCTAATTCAACTTTTGCGGCTTATTTTATGTTCTACTTATTTAAGTAGCTAATTTATCTTTGACAAGAAAAAATACTACTGATGGAGACTAATGGTCGTGGATTGGTATAATTTTGCACATTATAACCTACTTCAAAAATGGAGGATGATCTCAGTTCGTCGAGATATTCTTTATTTTATTTTTAGGGTTCCGAACCTTAAAACCAGAACCTTTATAAGATCACTTTGTTATCCGTCCGTCTGTCTGTCGGTGTGTCAAGAACTCAAAAAACCTAGGCAACGCGTAAAGGTATCCATTTGTAATTTAAAGCTTTTTTTTTGTTTACCCAGTGGCAAATGCCGCCTTATGCACACCCTGTCGCTGTGAACCGGCCAGTTAGTGTGGGGCTCTCTTTTGGGGATCCCCACTTTCTTTCTCCCAGGGGTAGGCCCACTAAAAACCATCGGGGCATTAATTTTCTGCTGCGTCCGTGTGGGATCGGCTGCGATAACGGGTACGAAACCATGTTCGCGACGCACCCTTGAAGGACGAGAGGCTCGCCTGCACGGCCTCTCACAAAACGGGGCTCGCTAAGCACACGAGACCTAGGGCCACTCCCACGGCCCACCACTCGCCCTCTCCGGGAGCGTCCACCTTGTTGGATTGCAACGCCGACGCTCCAGAGGGGATGGCTGAAAGGCCCCCTCACAAACCCATACCCTTCTGGCCGCAGAGTTAGGCTCTTGGCATCTTACGAATCAGGTCAACGTATGAAATGTTATATGAATTAATTTATTATTAATCTACATCAGCAAAAGGTATTTAAAAATCTATACAATGCATTCCTTTTTATAAGACTAGCGAATAGCACATTAGCATTGAAACCGTCCTCTTGCACAGTCAGCGGAACGCCCCGCGGGAACAACTACTCTATTACGCCAGGCCCCTTGGTAGTTTAAGCAATTAACCTCATGATGAACTATCTCCGTTCAGGCGCTTTTCATATAAATTAAAGATTCTGTTCGTGTGACGAGTAATAATCAAAACTTTCAAAAGTACTGAATAAATAAATCGTATCAGAATTGATGAGATCCACAGGAAAAGTAAGGTCACAGACATAGCACAAAGGATTGCATCCCCCTAGTGCCAATGAGCAGGGCATATAGCGAGGAGAACAGATGGCCGTTGTGACGGAAAGGTTCTCGATTGGAAGGCACGTAAAGGAAGTCGCAACCGTGGCAGGCCCCACCGATGATCTGATGAAGGTCGCGGGTATCCATTGGATGCGGGCGGCACTGTACTGATCTGTGTGGAGAACATTGGGGGAGGCCTATGTCCAGCAGTGGACGTCTACACATACAGCAAATAAATATTTCACAACATCACATACCTACATTGATCTGACTCCGAGAAAGCAGACGAGCGAGATACCAATTATTAGGTAGCTCAACCTGTTACGGGTATCAGAATCAACAGTGAGATTACAAATATATACATACATAAGTATAACACTTTTCTTTTGTAAGCACATAATTAATTTCCTCCAACCGATTACGGTTACGATTACGGATCGGGCGCAGGACCAATGACTTAATGTGCTTTCCGAGGCACATGGATGCAAGACCGCCAACTTCCAGACTCCGGACTGACATGAAGAATTTTATGTCATCCCGGACGAACACTTAAGTACAAATTTATGGCCCGACCCGTAGATCCAACCGGGGCCTCGTGCGCAGCGCTTTAAATCGAAGCAGTATAATGCATAGAAAACACCCAGACCAATAATAATAATAATAATTCTCACAACATCTCATACGTTGACCTGTTTCCGTACTAAGTAGCTTAAGCACTTGTGTTACAGTCAACAGAGGAACACCAATATATAATTAAATACATAAATTACACCCAGACACCGAACAAACACAAGTGTTCATCGCACGAATGTTTGTCCAAGGTGGGGATCGAACCCACGACCTTTGGCGTAAGAGGTAGGGTCACTACCAATTGCGCCATCCGGTCAGTCGAATACAAACAGACATGTTCGTGCACACAAATATTTGGACTGTGCGGGGATCGAACCCGCAACCCTTGCACCAGAGGTAGTGTTCACTACCACTGATCCAAACGAGTATGGTTTTCCTAAATCAAAGCTATTAAGACGCTAAACCCAAACCTGTTGATTTCTCGGCAATCGCAGAGGACGAACAAAAAAGAGTAAACTTTTTCTCTGTATTTCGCCAGAACTCGCCTTTGTAAGTCGAGAAGTGAACCTTGAGTTCTTGACCCTCGTTAGGAACCCCTACGAGGGCCCGAGACGGTTTCTAATTCTTGCCTTTGTCTGGAGGATTTTCGTGATTACAGATCGAGTGACGTCGGCGATTTTTGAAGTTTTTTTTTTACGAAAAGCATTTAGTTACATAATTAAGTTCCTGGTTTCCTTTTATCCTCACTGGGCCTTGAACGTATAAAGTTTCGTTGATGCCGTTCAGTGTTTTAATTCTCAAGATAAAAAGTGGTAAAAAGTTGACAACAAAGAACATCAGGTACTCGCATATAATATTTGTTCGGTGGCAGACGACTAGACGGATTAGTTGATGGTAAGCGATTTCCCCCAACTATTGCATGGACACTGACAGCCGTGGTTTTAAACCATGACCCACTGCGTCAAAGAAGTACGAGTTGGTACTTCATCATTTTTATGAGCCTATTCACGTCCAACCGCCTGCAGCGTCTCTTTTTTACCACTTTCATTCATTTAATTTTATTTTTGGAGAGCCACGCTTCTGCATGAATGGGTCGGCTCGACCGGAGTGATACTACGGCCTCACAGAAAACTGGCGTGAAGCAGCACTGTGTGTTTCGCTGCGTGAGTGAGGCTACCGGAGGTCCAATCCGGGGGAGGAGGGTTTAGAGGTCGGCAGCGCACTCTAATCCACTGGTATCGCGGGTGTCCATGGGAGGCGACAATCGCTTACCATTAGGTAATCCGTCTGCTCGTGTGCCACCTATGACATAAAAACAGCCTCAATCATATAAACCCCACCTTAATCACTATTTACTTACTATTCATATTTTTATAATATATTTTTTGAGCATTTCAATAAAAACTAATTTTCTATTCACTTAACAATCCATACGTACCTACTTATAAGCTGTTAGAAGCTTGTTCCGAAATACTAATCCGCAGTCACGTCTGTACAAGGTGTAGGTAGAGGGAGGAGAAAGGGGGGATTTAAAATCACCCTCAACCAAGATCGCTTTGTGCTGTTAAAAATTCAATGTTTCACCGACGAAATGGACCGCTGTCTGTCATTATTTAGATTGTAAAAGAGGATGAGCATACGCAGCTTGTACTGAAAAGGTGGGTACAATTTTATGTTCGAGTGGGTACATCGTTACTCGTTTTACGAACAGAGAATTATGCTGTTGCACGGAGCCGTGTAAAATTTACTGTTACTCTGAATATTATGGTTAAATATGTAAAGCGTAAATTTTGTTTTACTTTGAGGCTGTAAAGGTTGACGACTCATGCAGGAGTTCGGATCACGTCGCAAAAATTTACAGTGAAATGTCAATATTAAAGTTTTGCTCGACACACTAGAGTTAATAATGCTTTGTTAACTGTGGAGAATTCAAATATTTATATAATAAAGCTCTCTTGAGTGTAAACATTGTTTAAAAGTTAAGTACGTAATTTAACCAACAATTTAATATAGTTTGTGATTGTGTCTGTTATGCGCCAATATTCTAGTATTCAAAGTACCTACACTGCACTCCAGGGTTTTATTGCTTCAATTCACACCAACAATTAATAAAACTTGCATTGGCGTCCCTGGTCTGCAGAATGCACCCTCTTAATCACGACACAAACAAGTATTCACTCCGAGCGTAAGAGTCGACAAACTAAAAACACAACACGTTCGCGGCCGTCACCGCGCTGAATGGCCCCTGATTGTGAATTAACAATTTGCAGCGCAGGATTGCTCGATTCACGTTGTCGCAGCTAGAGACGTAGCCTCAATGCAAATAAATCGGTATGTTTTTGCTAGAATGGCCCGATGGCGCATATGGTAGTGGCCCTACCTCGGACGCCAAAGGTAGGTCGCTCCCTACCCCCTAACAACATTCGTGTGATAAACACTGGCATTTGATCAGTGTTGGGTTGTAAATATGGGTTTAAGTATCGCATTTGTAATCACTCTTATTATCACTCTATATTGCTACGAGTATATTTATTTTTTGACGTATTTTTTTAAAAGTTGCATAGTATATATCTATATTATATAAAGTTGAATGACGACTGACTGACTGACTTACTGATCAGGGTTGCTTATAGGCTCAACAGGGGTAGTTTTTGATAAAAAAAATTATAGATGTGAGTAGTTTTTTAATCAATGCAGGTTTTTGAAATTTGCAGAAAAAATAGCAAAATGGCGGACGTTTTTGTGAATTCAACTTTGTCATTTCGATAGTTTTTCGAGTGGTAAAAAGTGGTTTACAATCACTCCATTTAGTACGTCAAAAGGAAAAAAAGTTAAAAAAACAAAATGGCCGCGCCGCCATCTTGGATTGAAAATTGAATTTGGGTCTCTTTTCTCGGGATCGTAGCCGAAAGGGGGGCGGGTGGATTTTCAAAATTATTTTTTTAATCTGTTGCGTCGGTGTTCCACTTCATGACTTATATTACCAAAACCAAGCGGAGCGCCGTGTAGGCCGAAGCCCGGAGCGGCCGTGTCACTACAAGTTATATTACAAAAACCAAGCGGAGCGCCGTGTAGGCCGAAGCCCGGAGCGGCCGTGTCACTACAAGTTATATTACAAAAACCAAGCGGAGCGCCGTGTAGGCCGAAGCCCGGAGCGGCCGTGTCACTACAAGTTATATTACAAAAACCAAGCGGAGCGCCGTGTAGGCCGAAGCCCGGAGCGGCCGTGTCACTACAAGTTATATTACAAAAACCAAGCGGAGCGCCGTGTAGGCCGAAGCCCGGAGCGGCCGTGTCACTACAAGTTATATTACAAAAACCAAGCGGAGCGCCGCGAAACTTGCAAAACTAAAAAGTCTTACGCCAAACCCCATACAACCCTGCCCAAGGCCACACATTTGATTTATCCTTGGGCGTAGAAAAGGATAAGGGCAGCCACCACAAACGGTCCATCGCCTCATGTAAGTTCGCGGAGGCCGAAGGCCGAGCTCCGCGGTGGATGCAGCCCGTAGCGTCGCCGCGCAGGGCGTCGCAGACCTAGCTTGAAGCCGCGAACGCGCGAAGCGCGGGGCGTTAGAAAGCTAGTCTACCTGTCTATATAATTATTTTACTAATTCTCTTAGATATGTTTCTTTTTTATATGTTTTGATTTTGATATACGTTTTATTATTGAAATACTGCAACTAAAAAAAACGCCTTTAAAAACCACTAACTAAAAGTGTAAAATAATAGTTTTCACACTTCATACTCTTTAGATAATATTTCATAACAGTGCAGTCGAAAAAAGGCGTTTCTGAAGTCGGTGCCCAATCCCTGTTGAATAATTGAATGTTTTACAAGATTAGTATCTAGATAGTATTTGACTCTTTTTAGTTGGTGGATTTTGATGTCGGTTTTCGTAGTTTTTTTAATGCTTTTTAGTGTTAATTGGCAGCAGCCCCTCACCTCCACCAAGTAACTAACAGATTAAATGTGAGTACAGTATTGAAAGAATGAGAAGTTGACAATCCATCATAATCTTAACCGCAAAATTAATACAGTCAGGCGTAAATACTGATGCAGCTTTGAAAAAAGATACAAAAACATTTACATGTTGCCCTCGATTTCTTTAGGATCCCATCATCCTCTCTCTAGGAGCCTGCCATGGTGGCAATGGTAACAATTTGGGAGAGTGCTCTTACAAATAAAAATAATTCTGCAAATTGGTCAATAATAATTGGCGGAGAAATTGGTGAACAAAAACTAAAAACGTAGATACAGTCAAACATAGCCTCTTTTTTTGTAGTCGGTTAAAAATTTTTTACTTCTGTCAAAAATCTCTTAATCGTAGTCTGCATCACGACTTCGTTCGGAGCGATGATATTTTTTTTTATTATGATAGATAACAGCAGACGGATCACCTGATGATAAGCGAATTCCGCCACCTTATTGTTCAACTTTTCCCAGAATTCTTCGGTAACGTCGCTGCGTCAGCGAAACACAGCATAGGCGCTCCTTTTCTTGGTGGTTAGACGATGGTGTTGTCAGGCCGTGATAGCAATCCAGTCCAGTAGATTATCCATGAAAAAGATCAAGATAAGATTCCCTTGTTCAATCACCGATATTTCGGTTGCGTCCCTAGCTACCGCTGCGTCAGTAATTCTGGCCTCGGAGCAAGACTGTCGAGGGTACATGCAGTTCAATTCAATATTTATTGGCGTTTAAATAAATATGTTTGTAAATTGGACAGGGACACTGCATTTCAGAAATACATGTGGTTGTTGAAATAATTTTCGTTCGCATAAACACCAAATTAGATTCATACGAGTATTTGACCTGGACGCTTCGCTATAAGATTATTATGGTTTTTTTTAATGTCATATATGGCAGACGAACAGACGGCTCACTTGATAGTAAGTGATTTCCGCCGCCCATGGATATCCGTGACACCATTGGAGTCACAAGTGCGCTGCCAACCTTTAAACCCCCCTTTCCCTGGATTGGACCTCCGGTACCCTCACTCAAGCAGCGAAACACAGCACACTGCTGCTTCACACTGGTTTTCTGTGAGGCCGTGGTATCTCTCCGGGCGAGCCGGTCCATTCGTGCCGAAGTGTGGCTCTCCGACGGTCAAATGGATGGTAAAAGGTGCTCATTTTCTTTACAGTACAAAATGATTTTTTTGTCAATAATAATCTAACAAGTAGAGATATAACTTAATATTTTTATAACAATAACAGGGTTTTCACCCTCGGAGGTGAGGGAAAACATCGCAAGGAAACCAACACGTATCGGATTTTTTTAAAGACAGCGGATGCCTCGATTGGTGAGGTAATAATTCTGAATGTGTAACCATGATCCTTTTGGTCTGGTTTCCCTGTCTAACGAAGATCAAACATCAGTCGCGTCTTTGTAATTACCAGATTCAAATTCTGGGATCACGTGTCAAGCGTACCTCATCTATAAAAAATATATATAATAAAATAAACGAAAAATAACAGCTGTTTCATACATTATTGCCGGATGGAAATTCAATTTATGGAACAGCAGATTTTTTTTCGCTTATTTTGTTGATCTAACATGCTAAATGGCCTTTATTCACGATACCTATTATGTGGTTTTCGGGATATAAACAATAAAAAACCGGTCAAGTGCGAGTCGGACTCGGCCATGAAGGTTTCCGTAGCAACAAGTAAGATATATGGAAGGTAAATTGCGTTTTACGGTTTATAAGGTATAAAAAAACCGGCCAAGTGCGAGTCGGGCTCGCGCACAAAGGGTTCCGTAGCAGCAAAGTCCAAAATTACAGTTAAATCAACCTATCTCAAAAACTATAAGAGATACTTTGATCAAACCAAAAATCGTTGAAAGAGTTAATTAGCATGCATCACCTCTATTTTTTTTAGAATTTTATACCCCGTAGTTATAAAAATAGAGGGGGGGGGACATACTTTTTACGACTTTGAGAGCTGATATCTCAAAAACCGTTCACTTTAAGAAAAATGTTTTTTAGAAAACTTTATATCATTTTAAAAGACCTTTCCATTGATACCCCACACGGGTATGTACATCGAAAAAAAAAATTTCATCCCTCAGTTACATGTATGGGGGGCCCCACCCCCAATTCTTTTTTTTACTATTTAGTGTCATATTTTTGTAGCGGTTCATACAACACATATTCCCATCAAATTTCATCACTGTAGTACTTATAGTTTCCGAGTAAATCGGCTGTGACAGACGGACAGACGGACAGACGGACATGACGAAACTATAAGGGTTCCGTTTTTGCCATTTTGGCTACGGAACCCTAATAACTAGGTCTAGTTCAAACCATTTTTCGTTGTTAGTTTTCATGGGAGGGAGGGAGGGAGGCGGGACATTTTACCACTTTGGGAGCGTCTCTTGCGCAAAGTATTAAGTTTAAAAAAATATATTAGAAAACTCAACATCATATGGGGACCCCCCAAAACAATTTTTTTTCCTAATTTTGAACTCCAATTCGGTCGTAATTTCAGGTTTGCGCTAAGGCCAAGAGCATCAGTCGTTATACTTGTATAGTTCGACCCACTACCTACTGCGCCACCGAAGACAGTCTGACGTCATATAAATAGTACCGATAGCTCAGAACCAGGGAATACTATCGAAACTTTCGTAGCTCGTAACGAAAAAACTGTCAAAACTTGATATTGTAGTATATTTACAATATTTAGGTATAATTAGCAGAGGTCGGAATTAGTTTTTTTTATGCGATAGGTGACAGATGAGCAGACGGATTACCTGATGGTAAGTGATTTTCGCCGCCCATGGACACCGGTGACACCTGTGGAGTCATAAGTGCGCTGCCAACCTTCAAACCCCCCTTTCCCCCAGAATGGGCCTCCGGTACCCTCACTCACGCAGCAGGTAGAAAGAAAGGGGGAAAGACGAGCTTATGAGTGGGTAGCGCACTCTTGAATCATGGGCGGCTGCAATCGCTAACCATTAGGTGATCCGTCTGCTCGCCTGCCAACTAACATATATAAATTAAATAGTATTGTTATTTAAACCTTACCATTATTTATTGATATTGGTTTAATAATATCGATTGCTTACTACATTGTTGCCCCCATTAATCTAGTGGTTTAAGTACCAGGCCGTGATCTTGGGGTCCGTGGTTCGATTTCCGGGTCGATATCGATACAAAGGTATGTTTCAAATTTTTTCGAACATAGCTCAGGATTGTGATCACCGAACTGCATTAGGCAAGCGTGGTAATTAAGCCCAATCCCAGCATATTATTATTATTATCATATATATAATGGCTTGATTTCTATGATGGAGGTCTGCAGTGGGACAGTATATAGGCTGATACTTTACTCCATTGTTTAAATTTTTAATCTGTGAATCTAAAATAATTAATACTAACGCTTTGTTCTGATCTAAAGATTCTATTAATAGTTTCGATACTATTGATAGCCTATAGGATTGTCGTTTACGAATAAAAAATTATGCATAGGTCGGCAACACTAGTTTTTGATGTACATACGTCAATTATTAATTATGGTTTGTGCAGTATTGCTTTACATACTGAAAAAGCCCAGGGTGTCCGTGAAGGCTTCAGCGCAAACGCATTAACAGCTTTACGAGCGTCGCCCCACTTGCGGATCACAAAGCAATAAAACGGGAGGGTTTCATCCCATCCAGTTCCAGTGAATGCGAGCAAATATTTGTTTTGTTTTATTGTTAGTTTTATTTGTACATGAAGAATACTTGTAAGGCTGTTGAGAGATCAATTACGGATACCGCTTACATTATTAGTGTAAGTTCGATTACCGCACCAATCGTTATGACTCCAAGCTTGCTCCTTCAAGTTGGTGTAACTGACCAATTATCTTTACTGTTCATTTGCCAACATGCGTAGCATTTTAAACGTCATCTATCCATAAGGTGTGATTCAAAATCAAAATAATTAGAATCATTACTAGATTATTTATAGGTAAATAACCGATACATAAAAAAATATAATGTGATTCTTGCACTGGGCAAGGTTCGGCAAAATGACTCGCCATTTAATGAAATGAAATTAAAATTCCTTAATCAGTTTTTACCTTATTATAAATCTCGATCCAAAGTTATTACCGTACTAAAGCTCATGTCATCCCGTTCCAACGCGTTATGTTAATAGGGGCAGGCACAAATTTGTTCCGGGACTATCCTTATGTCGCGATTTGTAATAAAACGGTTTAAGTCCATACAGAAATCTTATAAATGTCACATAGGTGTCTATTGCTGATTCGGAATGTAATCTCTTAAGCGCGATTTAGGTCGAGCGTTAGCCTTTAAGTTAGACAATTTAACAGCCTTTAACAATAAATGAAAAAAGTCGCACAAATTTAAAAAGCTTAAATTACTTTGGCATAAAAGGGCCGGCTAGACCGGAGTGATACGCGAAACGGCTTCACAGAAAACCGGCGTGAAGCAGCACTGTGCTGTGTTTCGCTGCAGGAGTGAGGGGACTGGAGGTCCAATCCAGGGGAAAGGGGGGGTTAAGGGTTGGCAGCGCACTTGTGACTCCACTGGTGGTCCACACCCGCGGGTGTGCATGGGCGACGGCCATTGCTTACCATCAGGTGATCCGTCTGCTCGTCTACTACCTATCACATAAAAAGAAGCTGAGTATAGCAAATAAAAAAGGTGACGTTCGCGTCTGTTACTTTATACCTAATGTAAAGTAACGCAACAATGAACCTACCTCAAACAGTTCACACAATGGATACATTTTCTTAGGTAACGGGAACACTTACCCTGTGACTGCTACATCGCCTAGACATTTCCCGCTGCAAACTTTGGTCGTTCTTAAAAGTTAATTTGATTTCTAACACTTCCCTGCCTTGTGATACCCCCCAAGACCCTATGGGACCCTATTACTAAGAATTCGCTTCCTTTCCGTCTGTCTATCACCAGTTTGATTCTCAAGATTTGCGCTAATACAATACAAAGGTACAATATTATATTCATAAACAAAATCAGGTCAATATATGAGATGAATGAATTAAAATACTTTTATTACACTCAAAACAGTGTTTAAACTGAAGTATTATGGTATGTTAGATGTTGTATGACTTTTTCATTTCATTATTTAATAATAAAACTGAGTATTACATATTGCCACTATAAATCATATCATATTGAGTTATGTTTTAGTATTTCTTCTTGCAGCGGAAAAAGAAATCTGTACATAATTTGTGAAATGAAATTTTAAAAATATAATGAAACCATTCATGATAAATCATAAAATTAAAATAAGATAAATATTTTTGAGATTTGAGATTGAAAAACGAGATTTAATGGTCTTCAAGTATTCTTTATTTTATTATAATCGCAGAGTAAACGTCTTTCCTCGTCTCAAACCCACAGTAAACTCAATCATTCCCTCCGTTCACTCTTACTCCGTTCCATTCTACTTGTCTTCCATTCCGTTTCACTCTCTCATAATCCCACATATTTAAGGGGGCTTCCATACAAAAATTATATAACTCAATTTTGTGTACTACTACGTTGTTTACCTAGTCAAGTCGCGCGAGTGCGGCTGACATTTTGTCGGTTTTTTTTCTTTAATCACATGTCACATTAAATATTTAGGCCTAAACTGAGACCCTGCAAAGGCATAGCAAGTCAACTCAACTCAATCAGCATAATGCTGCATTATCGTCATCTTCTGCTGAACGTAGGCCTCTCCCAAAGAGCGCCAACCCAGTTCTGAGCAGTAAATGTGTAACAAAAAACTTCCTTTTTCTATGAATATAACTTCAAAGAAGGTAATAAGATAGAGAGAGAAGGGAACCGGAAGCCCAATCAGGGGCAAGGGGAGTTTAAAGGTTGGTAGCGTACTAGTGGCTCCACTGATGTTGGGTGTTCATGATCGCGTACCATCCGTCTGCTTTTCTGCCACCTATCACGCAAAAGAAACGTTCTTTGAGAATCATTGCGTAACATTTAGAATTCAACGAAGGGTTAAGATAAGCGCTAACCCTATCGCTGCTAAATCGACTAAACATTTCCCGCTGCAACCCTCGGCCGCTCTAATCCGTTTATTGATTCCAACACTACTTCGCCTTTTTATCGCTTCCTCCACAAACAGCAATAATCCAGATAAAGGTTCTAGAAGTTTTTATTGGGTGTCGGGTTTAAGGCCAAGTAAGTATTGGCTGTCTACTAGCTTGATGTTATTTGCGGATTCAAATCAATTAACGCGATAGGAAAAGTCGTTGAGATTACGTAAGCATAATAATAAAGTTTGATGGGAAATAAAGATGCCGTTGATAAGGAAACTTTTTACACGACTGGCAAAGAAGAAGGTAGTGTTTTGAGTGTATGCACATATCGACGGTCCCTATGTATAAAGAGACATGTCAAATTTGGCATTTTTTATTGCATATTGTTTTAGAATATACTTAAACTGATATAAAATATTTTTCAAATATTGTTTATTTAAGACGATGTTGAAGTCGTATAAGAGATCAAATCTAAAAGTAACAATGAAATCGACCCGTAGATGTAGACATCAAATACATGTCTGATTATATTTTTCTGTAAATTACGAGTAACTTGACGCGAATGCGGTCTTGTCGAACATAACGTCATATACCAGGTAATTCCCGGATATAGTAAAATAATGATATTTATAGCATTTATTAATTCATTAGACGTTATTATTTCATCGTCAGCCCATTTAAGTCCCAACTGCTGGGGCACGGGCCTCCCTCAATCACATGAGGGGTAATTGCCATACTCACCACGCTTGGCAGACGGGTTGGCGAGGGATTTGATATAAATGCAGAATTTTCCTTCTCTGGATGCTGATGATCATACCAGCAGCTTTACCTTAGTCGCCTTTTACGACAACTCGGTAAGAGTGAGGGTGGCCTATTGTACTCTGCCGAGGACCACACGGCTAAGTCAGGGTGGCCCATTCTACTCTGCCGGGGACCACATGGCTAATTTATTATTTATAGTGTGATAATTTAATGAAGAAATTGAAGTTATTCATATATATTAACTAGCTGACCCGGCAAACGTTGTTTTGCCATATAAATAAAAGGGTTGATCGTAGAAGGGTGAAAATTGAGGATTGTATGTATTTTTGTATGTTGTATCATAAAAAAAGAGAAATTAAAAATTTTGTCTAAAAAATAAAAATAAAAATTTAGGGGTGGACTACCCCTAACATTTAGGGGGATGAAAAATAGATGTTGGCCGATTCTCATAGATACCGGATAAGCACAAAAAATTTCATCAAAATCGGTCAAGCCGTTTCGGAGGAGTATGGCAACGAAAACTGTGACACGAGAATTTTATATATTAGATGTAAATGAAGTGATTACTTACATGTCTGTTTATACGTGTACTTATTCAATACAATGACTGATTTACTTGGTTATTTATGTCGCTCATGTTTGATTTGTGTTCTGTGGCCAATAAAGGACTCTTTATCTTTATTTGTTTTCATAAACTTTTATACCTCACTACTGTCTTATGGTCTCAAACAGGCGTTTGATACTTATTAAATTAAAAGAGATAACGCTATTTTTAAATTCACTTTTACTTAATTTCAAATTATCGTCGAAATATCCCATTCATCTAGTGAACTAAATTGCTTTATTTAACGCTGTATGTTCTTATTATTTTACATTAAGGTTTTTTATTATTTTTTAGCTTCGTTGTCAAAGAAACGAACACTTATTTTTGACATTTTTATCATCTTAACGTTTTAACCCGGTTGCGTCCGAAACTATCATTTTGGAGTCAGCTTTCTGTTTTCTACTGCATTTCCTACACTTCGCGCGGTCTTGAGCATCCAAAGTGGTTAGTTTATTAGCACGCATGTCATCCTTAAAGACGTAAAGTCATATCTTTTTATTTACCTCTACTGTTGCTGCCCGGCTTTCGTAAGACAGGGCCGTACTAGCGTAGGCGACTCTCTTATAGTTTGCGCGTGTTACTCATGCGATCATTTATACATCCAATGCGGCATATTCATTAATCTCTGTGATATGCAACACTTCCTTGTGTTGCTCAAGTACAGGCTATGTCTCCCTGATATATAAAAGAACCGGCCTAATAATGAACTTATAGACCTGACGTTTCAACTTAACCGGCATTAAGAGTCACAATGATGCTTGTCAACTAACGCTATTTGCTTAGTTCTCCTGCGGATTTCATTATTTCTGATACGATCACGCAGTGAGACTCCGAGCATAGCCCTCTCCATTGCTCTCTGGGTGACTTTGAGCCTCCTTAATCGGCACATTGCAAGCGGCCACGGCTCGGTTCCGTATGTCATCACAGGCAACACACACGCATTGGAGACTTTCGTCTTGAGTCTATGTGCTTTGGGGAAAATATTTGTTTAATTAGAGAATTATTAGTACTGAGAAACTTTTTGAGAGCATTTCTTGAGAAGTTTCTCAGGTATTTAAAAAATCACGGTGTATATGTATAGGTATACATATAGAAGGTACCTACAGATTCGATGACAATACCGTTTGCCCGTTTGTGCGAATGTTTCAAAACACTAAATGAATACACGATAGGTAGCAGAAAATATTGAAACCACACAAACAAATGACGTGGCCAATAAGTATACTATTTTTTTTTTTTTTTTTTTACTGTAGATAGGTAAGCGTTTGACCATATTTCACCTGATGGTAAGTGATAATATGGTCTAAGATGTAGCACGATTACCTAGAAGATACCTATTCACTCGCGCTTTGAAAACCCCCAAATTGTAGCCACTAGGGAACACCTCCTCAGGCAACTGATTCCACTGTTTCGCAGTACGAATAAGAAAACAGGATTCAAACCTCTTTGTGCGGACTTTTGGTATTTCTACCATGTACCGGTGTCGATTGAGGGTCTGCCTGGTGGAGTAGTGGAAGAACGGAGATGCTCCAATGGCATTGTACAGTTCCGTGGTGCACTCTCCAAAATGTATCCGATAGAAGACCGATAAGCCTGCTACCTTGCGTCGGTGTTCAAGGCTTTGTAGCCTCTTACCCACAAGCTCGTCGTCGCCAATTAGCCTCTTGGCCCTTCTCTCAATACTCTCTAACGCCTCAAGCTGGTATTTGGCTGAGCCATCCCAAAGATGAGAACAGTACTCCATGCAGGCTCGGACTTGCGCTTGATATAAGTTAAGCAGCTGTCCTGGCGTAAAGTACTGCCTCACTTTAGCCAGAATACCGAGCTTTTTTGAGGCAAGTTGAGCTTTGGACTCGATGTACGTGCCAAAGTTGAGGGAAGGGGTGAGAGACATGCCAAGAAGCTCAAGACGGCTAGTAATCGGCACGGACACATTCTGGAAAGTGGGAGTCAGTTGGAATTGACTCAGTTTAGCAGAGAACAGACACGCCTGGGTCTTAGCTGCATTGAACGAAACTCGGTTGGCATTTCCCCAGTCGGAGACCGCCTTCAAGGTCTCGTTCATGCGCTCGACCATCGCCTCTCTATGTCTCTGGATGTCCGCCGGCTTGGCACGTGCACTGGAATTGTAACTCTCTACAACTGTGCTGTCGTCCGCATACCCATAGATGCCGGGTTTTAGCAGGTCGTTTATGTGCAGCAAGAAGAGAGTTGCAGAAAGTACAGACCCCTGAGGGACTCCAGCATTAATCGCCAGTTGGTCAGAAGAGCAGCCATCAATGACCACTCTTAAGGACCTACCCCTCAGGAAATCAGAAATCCAAGTGCATAAGCCAGCGGGAAGTCCATACGCGGAAAGCTTACCAATAAGGCTATCATGCCAGACCCTATCGAAGGCCTTTGAGATATCAAGGGATACTGCAAGAGCCTCCCCATGATTCTCAATGGCCTGGCCCCAGATGTAAGTGGCATACGCTAGAAGATCCCCAGTAGACCGATTCCGGCGAAAGCCATATTGTCGGTCGCTGAGGAGGTCGTTCGATTCTAGGTATGCCAAAAGCCTATTGTTCAGTACACGCTCCATAGTCTTGCAGAATATGGAGGTAACCGAAATTGGCCTGTAGTTAGTAGGGTCGGCACGACTTCCTTTTTTAGGCACGGGCTGCACGTTGGCAAGCTTCCATGACTTTGGTACTATACCAGACGACATGGAAAGGCGAAAGAGGCGCGTAAGTACAGGAGCCAGCTCAGGCGCACACGTTTTGAGTACTATCGCCGGAATCTCATCTGGTCCACTTGCTTTATTCACGTCTAGATTCCGCAGGGTTTTCAGGACCTCAGTCTGGCGAATGTGTATTTCGGGCATGGAACACCCACAATCCGGCAGACTAGGAGGTGGTACACTGGCGGAATCCAGACGCGAAGCCTCCGCAAATTGAGTAGCGAATAAATCAGCTTTCTCTTTGGCGGTATGTGCAAGTGAGCCATCAGGTTTCAACAGTGGTGGGAGTGAGGGACGGCAGAAGTTCGATTCGACCGCCTTAGCCAGAGACCAAAAAGCTTTACTACCCGCAGGGTACGAAGCAAGTTTGGTCCCAATTCGTCTTATGTGGTCAAATCTAGCCTTCCGTATTGCTTTCTTACTGGACTTAGCAGCCATGTTGAATGCTTTTTTCTTTTCGGAGACATCCTTTGCTTTGCGGTTACGAGCATCAACCCAGGCTAGGTAAGCTTTGTGCTTCGCCGTTTCGGCCTTACTGCACAATGCGTTGAACCAGGGTTGAGCTTGCGTTGAACCAGGGTTGACTATCATCGCCGATCACGCGTAAAGTCATCAGACCGTAATGGTTTAGGTGCGTGACTCGAGTATCGAACGAGCCTAATTTAGAAATAAAGCGTCTCTTTTGGAGAGAAAGATAAAACAGAAACTAATTATATAATATAAAGACTTTTCAATGGTTTAAAGATATACCAGATAACAACATCGAGCTGACCCCAAAGTAAGTAGCTTAAACACTTGTATTATTATGAGTATAAGAATCAACGTAGAAACCATAAATATACAACATAAATAGACAGCAAACAAACATAATTGTTAATCACACGAATATTTGTCCAGGAATCAGGCTCAAGAGCTTAGGCGTATGATGAACTCATATAAGCAAATCACGTGGCCAATAAGCATACCGTCATTAGCGGACATAAAGTCATCACGCCGTAACGCGCTACGTGACTCGAGTGTCGAACGAGTCTTGATTTAGAAATGAGTGTCTCTCGTGTAGAGGGATTGAAAACTATTAAGAATAAAATATTTTTAATGAAGATGATTCAGTTTGAAGAATACAATGCAGTCGTAGAAAAATTAATCTGTGCAGATTAATGACATACCTAGTGAATGAAGATTACCTATTATAAGAAGCCTACACCACTAGGTAGGTACTTAGCAGGTACTTATACTTAAATCTGCATAAATCATTGAACTATTACATACATATAATAATAAACTCACTGGCATAAGTAAATCTACAAAATTTCTCAGTAGGTAAATAAGTAAGTAAGTACCTATTGTAAATTTACTTTCATGTTTAAACGAAAATAAATTACTAAGATTCAAACATAAAAAGTACTCTATGTATTCATAATCATCTATATAGGTATAGCAATTTTTACATTTTTACCAAGAAACTCCGCTATTTAGATTTAATCTAAGAAAAAACAAATTTTTATTGGTATATCAGACATGGGACCTTGTTTACAAAGTCAAAAAGATCCTTTTCAATACACTATAAATCCAATCAACCGAACAAAAACACCTATCTAGATATCGTGAATTTTGACATAAGGACGCAAGACACGACTTGTCAAATTCAATATTTCGGAAGCGTATTTGTACCTTCAAATTAGGGTTTGGGACAAGATGTGTCAAAAGAGTTTCGGTTGAGTTCAACCGACGCAATGTTGTGAAATATTTTTTGCAATGTCCTATTTTACGCAATATGATTCCTTTATGCTCGTCTTTTAATCAACCTTTCCAAACCTAAAATGTTATATACATAATTAGACCATTATTATGCCTAATATAAACCTTGTGTGATTTTTATGTTTGATCAATTCATCATACTCTATGATATAAACTCATTCACTCAGACTAAAGAAACATGGATTTTCAACAAAATCCAAGGAGTTAATTTAAATAATCTCATTATTCATCACAATCATAACATTAACTATATAGCAATAAATGGTACATAGTACTAAGTGGTAATATAATTAAATTGAAAATTAAAAAAACTCCGACACAACTAAAGCTCTTTCATTTGATACCTATATTGAGGCAGTTGGAACAACAAATAGGTTATTCGTCATTTTCTGATGGCGGCCATCTTGGATTTGAAATTTTTCACAATTAGTATATTCTGATACTTAAGCCCATTTACATGATACCGATATTGTGGGAGTTGTGTTAAAACATAAAATCCGAATCTTTGTGACGGCGGCCATCTTGGATCGATCTTTATCCAACATAGCTAACAACACTCCCTACTTATTCATCTTTCAAACAACACACACACACAGACACGTCAAACTTATAACACCCCGTCGTTTTTGCGTCGGGGGTTAAAAACGAAACTTATTCATGATATATAAAATGAAGAAATTGTCTGCGAAAAAAAACCGCCTTCAAAAACCACGAACTAAAAAGTGTAATATGTACTATAAAATGTAATTGCCTAGACTTGGATTAAGTATGGATGCTCGCTCTACCTAATTCAGTTTGCCTAGAGAACAATAGTATCTGGACAAACCTAATCGAGGCTTTTATAAGTCAATTAATAAAATAAAATAAGTTCACCAAATACTTTACGTTGTTGAAGTAAAGAGTTTTTTTCGTCATGAAAATAAAATACTTCTGTATCTAATTACGAATACGAATACTTAGGGACTATTATATGAACATCTTCAAAGAGTTGATTAACTTTCCTCGCAAAAGACAAGTTTCTTCCAAAACGGCGTGATCGACATTCAAGTCACGTAGCGCGTTACGGAGTGACTTCATGTCGCTAATGACGGACAGCGTGATGGGGAAATTGCTTATTGACCGCGTGATTTGTTATGGTTTCGAAATTGTTTTATTTTTATTCTTCGTTTCAAAATCGCGGGGTACAGACTTTTGAAAGTTTTAAAAGCACCTTGAGGTCATTCAATTGATATAAACTGACAGATTATAAAATTTTGGCCACCTCGCTATTTTCTTACAAACATGCATTTTTTACAAAACAAAAGAAAAAGTGCTTTCTTCACCGTATTGTTTTTGTAATTTTTTGTGTAAATGGGAACCAAACCAAATGGATCATGAAATGAATAAACTTTTATTGCACTCAAAGTACAGTATGAAAACCTAAGACTAGGTATTACAGGATATATACAACGAAGGCTGCCGTATCACTATGAGCAATCTCTTCCAGGCAAACCTTGGGTAAAGGACACTTAATTCAGGATCATACAGTGAAGGTTTCCTCTCACTATTTTTCCTCACCACCGAGGTGAGACCGAGAGTAGATATAACAATTATATCGATTTGAAAATCCTGTCATCATTAAAAATATTTTATTCTTAATAGTTTTCAATCCCTCTCCACGAGAGACGCTCATTTCTAAATCAAGACTCGTTCGACACTCGAGTCACGTAGCGCGTTACGGCGTGATGACTTTATGTCCGCTAATGACGGTATACTTATTGGCCACGTGATTTACTTATATGAGTTCATCATACGCTTTAGCTCTTAAGCCTGATTCTATGAATATGAACACTCAGACACAAGTAACCAGATCTGTCTCTTGAGTATATTTGGCAACTTACAGTTGCCCAGTCCATGGCCAGCCATTTGCTGGTCACGCGTCTAATTCACAGGCCTGCTTCTCAAGATTTATTTACGATTAGTACATACTGCGAGAGGTGGGTCGAATAACAATCGTGCCCTAAGCTTTTGTTCAACCCTCCTATTTTATACACAGATAAAAATTTATGCCTTTTCACTTGATAAAGCCTGATTTTTGTTAGCAACCGAATCCAGAGTTTATGTGCGGGCCACTCGGAAATAATTGGAATTTATACTGGTCCAAACAATTTTATTTTAGTCGACCATGGCAAAGCTGAGATGAGGGCTTACATCGTTTATAGCGTTGCATGATGCAAATTCAAATATAATATATTCATAAGTGGCTATTACTGTACAAAGCGAAATATAACACCAGAAAAATATTACACCAGAAGACTGAAAACATCCGAAGCGTTTAAATGTGGTGATGGAAAAGAATGATCAAAGTTAAATGGACGGAAGGATGTGCTACTCGTATCAAAAGAAATGTTAGATGTATCTAAGAAGAAAAAGATAAACGCGCAGAGCTGGTTACGTAGGCCATATCACAAAGTTCCAAGATTAACCTATTATTTGCTGAATTAACTAAATTTGGCTATGTATAAGTTATTATCGGGTCATAATATTGAAATTCTTCTTATTTTAATGTTGTATGATATTGAACATTTATTATGTTTTTTTTAAATATTGATTGCGAAATTGCTATATCAATTTTAAACGATAACTTTTGCTGACATTTTAATCTAGTTCCTAATTGGTTATTCTTCGTATTTATGTTGCTGCTAATATAGTAATAATTTATTAAAATTTTAAATTAACCCTAGATCACTAAAAATTCGTCTCATAGTCAACAGCACAGGTATCTCTCTGCATGTTCCCGATACTTTCTCGCCCCGCCCCCCTCAGTACCTTCCTGATTGGCGAAATAGTGACCCGTGCGGAGGCCACGCAGACACACACTTACTAGTTTCGGAATTATAGCAAATTTTTGGTCTCACAAACGGATGAGTAGTGATTACTCCATATGTTGTGAACGAAGTTATGTTTTCGATCCAATAGTTAAAAAAGAGGTTCTCAATTCGAAATGTTATGTTTGTTCGCCGATTACTTTGCCATTTATAAAACGATTTAGATGATTATTTTTTAGTTGGAAAGTAGATAGTCCCAGATTGATACCACCATGATCAGGATATCAGGATCTGATGGTGGGATTCTGGAAAAATTGAATAGGGAATCAAATTTTATAGGGACACGTAGTAGTAGTACACCTGACTGTATTAATTTTTGGGTTCTACTGATGATGGAAGGTCAACTCCTCAACGGTAAGGAGTTAAATGATAACTCTTTCAATACTAATCCCTCTTGGGTAATTGAATGTTGTATTAAATTACAAAATAGTTTTCGGCGCCGACTTCGGTAAAACTTACAAATATATACATTTAATACTTGTATTTTGTAAATACATACTTATAATACATAGAAAACAGCCAGACTGATGCAAACAGACATATTCATGCATACAAATGTTTGTATTGTGCGGGGATCGAACCCGCAACCCTAGCACCAGAGGCAGCGTCCACTACCACTGATCCAAACGGGTCGGGGGTATTTCTTTCATCTCATCGACACTTGTACTGCTATTTGTATTCGATCCCCGCACAATACAAACATTTGTATGCATGAATATGTCTGTTTGCATCAGTCTGGCTGTTTTCTATGTATTATAAGTATGTATTTACAAAATACAAGTATTAAATGTATATATTTGTAATTCCGCTGTTGATTCTGCTATTCGTAGCATAGGTGCTTATGCTACCTATCTAGGAGTCAGATCAATGTATATTATGTGACGTGAAATATTTATTTTATTTTGAATAAACAAATGATGGAAACAAAAAGCAAAACCCGCACACGGCGCAAGAAACCTCTTGGCAAGCAATTGGTGCTTACTAGCGCAAAGTAAACTGTATCCAGGGGTGGAAAAAAAACTCACCTACTGAACGACGACAATAACGATAAACGATGTCCGTACGCAAAATTTGACAAAATGGCACGTGTTTTCTATTTATCAACATCATCATCATCATCAGCCCATTTAAGTCCCCACTGCTGGGGCACGGGCCTCCCTCAATCACATGAGGGGTAATAGCCATACTCACCACGCTTGGCAGACGGGTTGGCGAGGGTTTTGATATAAATGCAGAGTTTTCCTTCTCTGGGTGCTGATGATCATGCCAGCAGCTTTACCTTAGTCGCCTTTTACGACACCTTGGTAAGAGTGAGGGTGGCCTATCTACTCTGCCGGGGACCACACGGCGTGTTTTCTATTAACTGTAAGAAATATCACTATGGTGTGAGTGCTCACGGGTTAAACCTTTTTACGTTTTATCCTCTCTGGAATGAGAAATGACTAACATCAGAAAAAAATCCTAAGTACTTGAAACATCCTGAGCTCAAAGCGTCTATCACATACACAATACGAAACTGAGACTTAAATTAAACTTTGACAATGCATTTAAAAAGTTTTAAGTGAAAATTTTCCGTAAGAACAACACAAAGAAGGCGTTCTGGCGAGTTACCTACGAGAATCTTACACCATACAAAGTCTGTAAATAAAACATACGAGTGGGATTTTGCTACTCAATCGCTCCATAAAAATACGCTCAGTCGAGTATTTAAGCGACGGGTAGCCCTAACTACCGACACCAATCGAATTAAATTGTTAGCTACTAAACCGGATCTATTTTAAGCAATTTCGGGCTTACAACCTTTTGGCAAACACTTATACTATTTATTAAATAAACATGCACAAATGTTGGGTCCAACGCGTACGCGAAAAATTGATTACCGCCAAAAGCAGCCACATTAAGCGTGAATCAATTTTTCGCGTACAAAAATAGACCCAACATTTGTGCATGATTATTTATTAAATAGTATAAGTGTTTGCCGACAGGTTGTCACCCCAAAATTGTTTAAAATAGATCCGGTTTAGTAGCTAAAAATTAAAATCGATTGGCGTCGCTAGTGTGCCCTACCTGTCACCTTAATGATTATTCGCTAATGGCAAGTAAAAGAAGAGCCCACGTTGCAGTTGCATTACAACGGACGCGATGTCAACGCATCGCTACCGTTGGCACTGCTATACTGGTCCGTGAGATGCTTCTTCATGCTTTGTTTGAAGGAAGGAGGAAATACATAGTATGCGGAGGCAATGAGTCCCATTTATTTATGGTACGACAGACATAGTCAATACTCAATTCTTTATTGCTTCCATAGTGTACATAACAGATGGTGAAGTATAACAAAGCGATCACTTACGTCGAACACCCAGTTACGGCACTGCAATATGAGAGGGAACAGCATTTTATCTAAAATTATAATGATATAACCCGGCTAGTATGGTATTGTGATATTTAATTAAAATTATATGTAAGTTAGTTTTTATAATAGGAAACTGCTTACCTGCTGATTGAACAAATTAATGTAACACATATTTGTATGGGCGCCATATAAAAATATTTAAAAAAGGCACATTTTCAAACAATCTGTATGAACATTTGATTTGTTATTTAGTATTGCAAATTTATGATGATGATGATGTGGAATAAAATTGTTGTTAGCCATACATAATAATGTATTTATAATATAATCCTGCAATGTTGTTGATGTTTTTTAAATACCGCTGTATAGTGGTCATGTAAACTTTTATTGTAAATCCATGATGATCTTTGACTAAGGTTTCCCTTAGTCAAAGATCATCATGGATCATCATCGTTTGTAAACTCTTTGTGATGTTATTACTACATACACTACATTACAAAGCGAATTAGTGAGTATGAGATTTAGAATGCTTTACTCCAACTTAATAAAATTTCGTTTCAATTTCAACAAAAACAAACCGCGCTTAAAGAGAAAGCTCATAATTTCCATACGTATGTCACCACATCTTATAGAACAAGTTTTATAGAAGCATTTTCAGAAGCAACATTATGAAAGTAATAAAAGACCAGTGGAGTCGGTGTTTTATATTAACCGTGCCTATGGTTCCTTGTTTATAGTCGGAAACGAAGAAATAAAGGCCTTTGGTCGAGTAATATAATACTATGTCACTAAGAGAATACAGAGGGGCAAAGACAAAATATTCATATAATTTTTTATACTCGCATTTTATTATTGTATAATTATTGTTTTACTAAAGTATCAGCCTATAAACTGTCCCACTGCAGGGCAAAGGCCTCCATCATAGAAATCGAGTCATCGCTACTATGATGGGATTAGGCTTAATCACCACGCTTGCCAAATGCGGATTGGTGATCACAAACCCGAGCTATGTTCGAAAAATTCGAAACATACTTTTTGCTCGACCCGGGAATCGAACCCAGGACCCCGAGATCACGGCCCGGTACTTGAACCACTAGACCAACAGGGCGTCTTAATCAACATTGTTTTATTATCATACGAAAACTAAAAAAACTTTTTCAGTTTTTTGGCGGTTTAATTTTTTTAGAACAAATTTTAATTCTTCGTGATATAATTTACTAATTACCAACAATATGCTTAAAAAGCTAGGAGTACTCTGTAATAAGGTAATAATAATCGATATTATAATGATTTTCAAGGAAAAAATCAACCTTAAAGGCTACAACATAAAGTATTGCTACATTTAAAGTTACATAATCTTTAAAGATCGAATGGGAGGACTAACTTCGGGGTGTAACAGGTACCGTTTCCAATAATAAATAACTATCCAAATTGAACAAACTAATCAGCAAAAATATGTGCATGATCATCATACATTGAAAAAAAAAGCAAACGCGTCGAAATGAGAAGGTGGTGTAGTCAACGCAAGGACTCGCGACATATGGTAGAGTATTTTATATTTTATTTATTGCGAAAAATAGGCAGACGAACATGCGACCTATCTGATGGTAAATAATAGCCACCGCTCATAGATATCAACAATGCCGGAGTACAGTCTTGCCGCTGCTTACATATAAATTATGTCTGCCTATATATTAATTATGTATGAAATATGATAACGACTGCCACGAGTCTTTGGCTGGAGTGTAAAAGTTACTTTCCTTTAAACCTACTATTATTCTGTTTTTCTTTCACTTCCACCTTGCGAGCATATAACTGTGATATTCCACTCTGGACGGCCGATTAAGGTAAGTCAGAGGTGAGATCCTGCGGCCCCAGCTGGGGTCTACTCCAGCCGGCCAATAAAGCCAGGCTAGAGAGAGGGGCCTGATCGACTCTCGAGGACATGGGACGTCACTTCCCATTTAGCGCGCCTTAACGCTGCCCCGAGGAGGCTGACTGTACTGATAAGAGTTGTTGCTCCTCATGGAAGACCACTAACTCTCACCTGAGGGCGATGGGGTCGTCACTTCCCTACGCACTAATTATTATTATTATTCACTAAATTAATAATTCCACTAAGAGATAAAAAAGATAAAAAACACTTTATTCAATTTAGGCCCATACAGAACACTTACGAATGTCAAAATAGGTACATATACTATCATCTGGCTGGTCATATTAGCCGCAGAACTGACAGCCGTTGGAGCCGTAAAGTCCTTGAGTAGAGACCGCGATTCGGTAAGCGTAGTGTAGGACGCCCTGCGACAAGATGGGATGATGACATTCGAAGGCTGGCTGGTGTGGGCTGGATGAGAGTGGCCGAAAATCGGGAGCAGTGGCGTGTATTAGGGGAGACCTATGTCCAGCAGTGGACGAGTGTGGGTTGCTGATGATTGATTGATACTATCATCTACCGCTGGTTCGCAATGTCAATTTCTACTGAGAAGAAACCAGCAAGAAACTCTTTTCACATATTGATGCTGTTACAGAGTTTCAATTGAGGAGAAAAAAAATACAACTATCAAAGTTAACAGACTGTGAATAACAACTCTTAAGACTAATCGATTAACATGACTAAGAATCCTAGGATCCTAATCACTAGGATTGATACCAATGGTTTTACAACCAAATGATGGTCATATTTCCAACGACTTAATAAATTATGAATTCTTCTGGGTAAGCACGCTACATCTTAGACTTATTGTCACTTTCCATCAGGTGAGATGGGGTGAAGTGCAAACCCATTTAATATATAAAAAAAATAAACTCGGCAATTCCATTATCTTAGTACTATTATTCCAATAGTCAAATATATTTCATTTTTCATTGAGAACCTTACTCAGGTTACAAAGATAATCCTAAATATTAATTTGAAACGATGAGAATATTATTTAAGACGGATCACGTAATGGAAAGCGATTGCCGCTGTCCATGGACACTTGTGACACCAGTGGAGTCACAAGAGCGCTGCCAACCTTTAAACCACCTTTTCTCCCGGATGGGCCTCCGGTACCACTCACGCAGTGAAACACAGCACAGTGCTGCTTCATGCCGCTGTGCGGCCGTGGTGTCATTCTGGTCGAGCGAATGCCAAAACGTAGCTCTCCCACGATTAAAGAATATTAACTTGTACGCTTATTAAGATGTTTAAACTAGTACTATTAGCTCACTTAAATATAAGGAGTTATAATTGTAGGTGATAATGGCATAAATGACGTGAGTTACGCCAAAAATAGGAATTCCCATACTTTTTACTTTATTTAGATTTATCTATTACCCAGTTTTATAAAACTGACGAATTGAGTTCAAAGAACCCTTTGTCGATACTTACTTACGTTCAGAGGTTTTGTTTCAATAAAGCCTCTGAACGGGTAATGGTTAGTGTATTGTCGTCGGCAGTCGCTCTTAAAAATACAGCGCTCCACGTCCCACTCACACTGAGAATTTTATAACGCCCAAGTTTGTGATCAAAATGGGATAGCATTCCTAAAAGATACGGAGCAGGATATATACAAGTGTTGAATTTCTGTTTTTGAAACGCGACGAGACAGAGCTTCTGCCTTTTTAGGGTTCCGTAGCCGAATGGCAAAAACGGAACCCTTATAGATTCGTCATGTCTGTCCGTCTGTCCGTCCGTCCGTATGTCACAGACACTTTTCTCCGAAACTATAAGAATTATACTATTGAAACTTGGTAAATAGATGTATTTTGTTAACTGCATTACGATTTTTACATAAAAATTGAAAAAAAATAATTGAAATTCAAACTCATTTTTTTTCAACTAACCTACACGTGTGGGGTATCTATGGATAGGTCTTTAAAAATGATGTTGAGATTTTTAAAATATTTTTATTCTAAACACAATACTTTGCGCAAAAAACGCTCTCAAAGTGTTGAATTGTGTGTCCCCCCCTCTAACTTCTTTAATAAATGAATTATAAAACTAAAAAAAATATATGATGCACATAATCATGAACACTAACAACGAAAATCGGTTTGAACTACATATAGTGAGTAGTTTTTTTAATACGTTATGAACCATAAACCGCAATTTCCTTCATAGGGGAATCCGACTCGCACTTGGCCGGTTTTTATTTAATAAAACTTTATAGATAAAATTATACAAGCTTATGTAACGGGGTTGCTATCATGTTCCTATTTTTGAGAGGGAGGAGGCATTTTTATGTATAGGTCCGTTTAGTATTTTTACTACCATAAACTGGTCTAATGCTAAAACTTAAGACCATTCAAACACAGCTATGATAAGATGTTCCTCCATGAAATTCTAGTCCTTATCTTCCGGCACTATCATCAGACCAGCTCAAAAGTACTGTATTATTGTAATTTCATCAGAACTACTTGAAATTGAAACTCTTGTAAAATGGTTGAACATTGCACATAGAGACGGTATTTTACTTGGCGCAGCTTTGTCTCTTGTACAAGGCACAGGTTCGCCCGTGTATGGAATATTACTCCCATCTCTGGGATGGTGCTGCTAAGTACTTGCTGGAGGCTCTCGATAGGTTGCAGCGACGTCCTATCCGTATTGTTAGAGATTATGAGGTGACTAAGTCCCTAGAACCTCTTCAGCTACGTAGAGACATTGCCAGTCTTAGTGTTCTCTACCGTCCTTATAATGGGGAATGCTCTGATGAGTTATTTCAACTTATCCCATCCTCCCCTTTTCACTTCCGAACAACACAGCGTTGCCATTCGCATACCATCCAGATAATGGCGGCACGCACCAAGAGGTTTGGCTCCTCGTTCCTGCCCCGAGCCATCAAGACATGGAATGCCCTTGTCATATGACGTAGGAAAACGTTTACGGTGACCATCCTTCACTTGGTCTGCCAAGAACTTCCAGCCATTTCAAGACTGACAGACTTATGTTTCCCCTGTCTATGTATATATATATTAAAGGGCTAAAGGCTGCCACCTGTTTCGCAGTGTTGTCACATGACATAAATACGACCTTAAAATTTTGACCGAAAGTGAAGAATTTTTTCACACTTCCGGCCAATTGCCGATGCGATTATCTTTTGATTCTCACTCACTACAACTTTTTCGACCGTCTGTCAATGCATATTTAATCTTGCTGTCATATGACGTAGCGAATATGGTCACGGATTCACGGTCTAGTATTCCAATTCGCCCTTACCGCACGCGTCTTCGTGTGCGTGCACTTAAGTAATTATTGGTGATATCAATTTCTTGATTGCCCCTGATTGATGCTAACATTACTTGGTTAACTACAAAGCCATCCGGAACCAAAACTAGAAATTCAATATCATATTTTGAAACACGAAACCCTACAGTAAAACCGAAAATTCCATCACATAGCAGAATACGATTAGAGGTAACTAGATCCATGAATCAAATCTAGCAATATTGTATGATACATTATACTGTTCCAGTACTATTGGAATGGAATTCTGAATATCAATTGCTTTTAGAATACAGGGTGGGCTTTGAAGCAGATCCGGCGAGCGAATGCTCTCGGCCGTGTGCATATTTACACTCCCTGTATATTATTTATCCACTTGTGTGGCGAGTGCTGTTAGATGGTAGTATTCAGTTTGTAAATAAAGATTTCAATGAAGGTTTGTTAGAAATAGTTCTTTGTTTGTTTTAGCGAAAACAAGACATTGCCACCTCGTCAATGCCATATTTTCGGTCTACAAGTAAAATATAAAAAAAAATGTGAGCATTCATCCAGAGGTCATGAAAATACATCATTTGAATTAATTTAAGCTTTGGTGTTTATCATTTACTTTTACAAAATGGTTTGCCAATATTTGGGATACATCTTTTATATTGCAGAACGTTAGGTAATTTTTCATATGATGTGTGGTTTTTTCATATTATGGCTCTACCCGAAGATATCTTGCCAATGTCAATAACTTATTGAGAATAAATGGGTAATCAAAAATTGAAGTCAGTCAAAGTCACAGGAACTAAAAAAAAACGCCGGTGTTTTACGTTTTAATTACTACGGATTCTGCCGATACTACTCTAAACACAATCGCGGGTTTTAAGACTAAGCGGGTTTAAGCGGGTCCTATTAGGTCCAAGCAAGTTGTCCGTGACAACTCACTGCTATTGTGCAGTGTTAAAAATGATACAATTGAACGATTCATATTATCAGGATCACTTCGCGGCACTTCACTGCACAAATAAAACCAAGTTAAAGTCACTAAAAACCACAAGAAACTAATTTAAAACCTTTGAACTGCATCAGTCCACGCGGAGTGTTTGACTCCTACCGCCAAAATGTGTAGTTCAATGATGGAGGAAATTTACCAGATGGTACTTCAAACTGTCATTTTATTAATTAAGAAAACTTACAGCTATTAATGTTACATATAAAATGATATAAAATTATTCATTCGTTATTTAGCAAATTGTTTTCAAGAGTATTTTATGCATATTTTATTCAATGATTTGATAAAAACGATGAGAATACATAAAGCTAATCAGAAGTCCCGTGACTGTTCCCGCAACGGCATGCAAAAAATGAATAAATTGAAAATTACATACCCATTATTACACTACATTTTCGTTTCATTCGAGTGTTATCCCAGTATCTAATTATATATGTATCTATTTAATTATTAACCCCCGACGCTAAAACGACGGAGTGTTATAAGTTTGACGTGTCTGTGTGTCTGTCTATGGAATCGTAGCTCCCGAACAAATGAACCGATATTGTTTTTTTTTTTGTTTGAAAGATGAATAAGAAGGGAGTGTTCTTAGCTATGTTGGATAAAAATCGATTCAAGATGGCCGCCGTCACAAAGATTTGGATTTTATGTTTTAACACAACTCCCACAATATAGGTATCATATAAAAGGGCTTGAGTAGCAGAATATATTAATTGTGAAAAATTTCAAATCCAAGATGGCCACCGTCAGAAAATAACGAATAACCTATTTGTTGTTCCAACTGCTTCAATATAGGTATCAAATGAAAGAGCTTTAGTTGTGTCGGGGGTTTTTTAAGTTTTCAATTTAATTTTTTTATCGTATTTGTGTTTGCTTCGTCAATTCCTATTACACATAATTATGCTTAGGTAGGTTCATGCAAGTGATGGTGTCCTAAATTTATTTTGATTGTGGTATAAAAAACGGTACACTATAATAAAAAAGCAAAAAAAATAATCAAAACAACAGTTTAAGTTTGGCTCCTTTTACTTCGGAGCCATGTTGAAGTTCAAAATTATCTCAGACAACTGCAGAATACTAAAATATTTAGTATAAATAGTTTTTCTACCCCTAAATACTCAAAATAGTTGAAATTACTCGATATTAATAAGTAAAAGCGATGTCTTTAAAGTGAATTCAGAATTTCTGTGCAGTCCTAATTCGCTTGAATTCCAAGTCCGCCACGAGATGACACGTTGACAGGGGACAAGTAATGAATTTCAACGACCCCATTTGACTCTAACTCAAAACAAAGCCAACTCTTTGTGGAGGGATGTTCAGTCGCAAAGCAATAAATGGCAGTGAGTAATATCAAAGAGTTGCACTTTAAAAAACTATACGATGGTTTTTATTGTTTGGCATATCGCATCGGCGTAAAGTAGTACATTGTAAACTGACAACTAAACTACCAACCAAGACTAAGCACTTTAAAAAATATTGAAAACTCTAATTAGTTGTCTATGTTCCACTAAAATGTCATTTTAACATGATAGTAAAATAGTCAATACAGTAACAAACGTAATATGCAGTTATTCATTTAGAAATGTTTTTATTCATTCAAATTAATATCAAAGCAAAAGACAGTCATTTTTTTATTTCTGATTTATGTCTTCAAAAATATCGCACAAAAGTCATAATAACGCATAAAATTTCATTTTCAGGTACACCATCTTAATTTGAAAACATCTTCTTTTGGAATAATGACTGTATAAGTTAACTTAAAAAAATCAACGTTAAAAGCAAGCTGAAACTGGTTCTGAAGCACTGATGCAGAGGAGGGGCTTAGGCAGTGATGTATTAAGAGTAGGTAACGTCAAAATTTTAGTTTTTTTTGGTCAACAGATCTAACTCTTGACCGATCGCACCTGATAGAAGTAATTTTTTTTTTTTTACTATAGTATCATTGTTGAAGGCAGCCATACAGCAAAGCAGCTTTAGCAAATGGCAATAATATGCACATCAACGAAGATTAAAAATATCAAAAGTGCATGTTTGGATTCAAACCTAAAGCTACTGTTACACATGATTAAAATGCATGCCAAATATGAGCATGCTTAATGAACTGTTAAGCTATTAATAAGCATGCTATTAGCTAGCTTAAAAATAAGCAAACCTGTTTACACATACTAAAGTACTACTCAACACTCCCCCTTCCACCAGGTGGCGTGCTCAAAAATCGACTGGTGTGCGATTTTAGAGCATGCTCAAAATTAGCATGCTTATTACTTAGAAGTACGTCTGTCCACACATGCTACTTAGTAGCACTTGCTCAAAAGTAGCATGCTTTAAGCATGAAAATGAGCATGTGCAACAGTACCTTAACGGATCCCCATTCAGAAGCCACAGGTTCTTTTCCACTGGGCTACCATCGCATTTAATAGCATTTTCACCGTCATCATCATCGTCTGCCCATTTAAGTCCCCACTGCTGGGGCACGGGCCTCCCTCAATCACATGAGGGGTAATAGCCATACTCACCACTCTTGGCAGACGGGTTGGCGAGGGTTTTGATATAAATGCAGAGTTTTCCTTCGTGCTGATGATCATGCCAGCAGCATTTACCTTAGTCGCCTTTTACGACACCTCGGCAAGAGTGAGGGTGGCTTATTCTACTCTGCCGGGGACCACACGGCATAAAAGCATTTTATTAGTAACGAAGTATACAATTATTGTAACCTCAAAACTTACTGTAACATTTTACACTGCGCAACTGCGAGACACTCCGCTTTCAGAACGAGGTCCGTGAGTGCATTAAACCAAATCGAATTTGAGAGTTGGACTACTGCACCTTCTAATTAGTGTGCTATGTCACTTGCATACTGGTTACTGGAGCGTCGGCGAAATGTTAGAATATTTGCATGTCCTTTAGTTCCGTCGCAGTGGTAATATAACCAGAGGCTCGAATAGGTAGGGATACAACGTGGAATAATGACCTTCACCCATCTGTTTATTGATGAAAAACAAATATTTAATATCAAAAATATGGTAAATAATATTCTGGAGGTGGGTTGGCTAACCAAATGCTGGTCTTTTTTTAAATTCTATTAGATAAAAGGTTGATATTTTTATAGCATTGTTTGCAATTACGTAAGCCACTTACAAAAAAATACTTAAGGTAGGTAATAGGTACAGTCAATTTGGGTAACTTTGGATTACCTTGTAACTTTGAATAAAACTAGTTTAAAGGTTTTATATTTTATACCTTGGAATTTCTATACAATTTTAAACGGTATCTAAAGGTCGATCCATTCAACGTAGATACCGTTTTAAATTGTATAGGAATTCCAAGGAATAAAATAAAAAATCTTTAAACCAGTTTTATTGAAAGTTACAAGGTAATTCAAAATTACCCAAATTGACTGTAGTTTGATCGTTTTTAGGCCATCTACTGTTTACGGATGTATAGTTCTTACAGATTATCAAATGATCAGTGAGCATCAGAGATATAGTTTTTCCCAGGTTTTAATAAGAAAACCACCCGCTAAATATCTTCCATGTGAAGGTTGACCATAATGGAAAGCCTGTTCTGTAGCATCTAGCTGACGTCGTTCCTTGGTTGTAAGTCTTACTACTCACAATGTAGGTATATACTGTGGTACTGTGCAGGGCAGAAGGTGCCTTTTAGAACCGTTTAGCTGCAGTTTAGTGACAAAGGACTTGGGTAGTAATTTGACTAGTTTTATAAGTCTGAGCGTCTGTACATACTCATTACATAATATTCATATTTATTTACATTAATTTATAACATTACTGAGACATAATACAATATGCGATGCGACCTGGATGTGAGATCCGAGAGCCTCGTGCTAAGTATCAGCCTATAATTGTCCTACTGTAAAATTACCCACAAAATAATTATATTTGTATGCAATTCTAAGAACTTTTTGATCCACCCTCGTAAGAGCCTTGCAAGATTTTCGAGTCTTAATAAGATGTCACAAGCTATGTCCAAAAAAAAAGGGTTCGTGATCACCAATCTGCCCTGCAGTGGGACAGTTTATAGGCTGATTAAAAAAAATAAGATGTGTTAATAAGGCAGATGACAGAGCCTTGTTACAAATTACCATTAATTACCCCTTGGTAATTAATGGAACTTATGAAATTAGAAGCTTTTACATTTACAATTCTGTTCGATTACACATAAGTAATTGAATTGTATTACAAATAACATTAAATAAATTTCAATATAATCTAAAAATACATATATGTACATACTTAAAGAACTAAAAATACTACTATAATAAAGAAACTAGTGTGAATTATGAAAAAAAGTTGATTAAATTTTGGCGTCCAAAATTCCTTCATGTCATAATAATTATCTTCGTCCTATCGCAGTCCACTGCTGGATGGAGGCCTCTCCAATTGTTCGCTACCGTGATCTATCCATGGCTACTCGCATCCAGCTCTTGCCAGCCATCCTGCGCAGATCGTCCCTCCACCTAGCCAGAGGGCGCCCTACATTACGTTTGCCAAGACGCGGTCTCCACTCTAGAACTCGTTTACCCCATCGGTTGTCGGTTCTGCGGCTAATGGCATGTCATAATAACCTCTACGCAAAAGTTTTTCTTTTAGCTTAATCTCAAATATTGCTCTATGTAGGTTTGTCGGGAGACGATACCTAAAAATATAAAAAACATAGACCAAGAATCATCATTCTAACGTGTCTTAGTTGCTACATCTTGGACCAAGATCCAGGATTTAGGAAGTTTGAAATGATTATGAAGCGATTATGATTTTGCACTCTGCTTTTTTATCTAAAAAAAAACTTTAATAGTCCACCAGAAAGTGATACCTATTTCAAAATCTTTTTTGTGTACAAACATTTTTTCATTTTCAGAATCTCTCCACCATACTTACATAATATAGCTATTAGGCCAGTATTCTTCATTAACTTCCAGAGTTTCACTCTTTTATGTGATAAGTGATTGACAAGCGATGGTAGCTCAGTGGATAAGAACGCGTCTTCTATAGAGGGGGGTTTTGGTTCGAATCCGAGCTTGCACAATTCTACAATTAGTTCGGCGGTGAGAGAAACCAGTTTTGGATAGTTTCTCAAAAAACAATGGTGAAGTAATTGTTGAGTTATTTATTTAGCGTCTTAAAATTTCATTATTTCAATAATGTCAAATAAAAAATTCAGACTTTAATCTAATAACTATTAATTTAAAAAGGAGCCCATAATGTCTACTAAAACGTACGTGTGCCTGTTTGTCGTCTACTAAGTAACATGTCTGTTTGGATTGGTCTGGGTGTTTTTTTTGTATAATAAGTATTTATTTACAAAAGAAATGTATTTGAAATGTATATATTTGAATCGTAATTCCACTGTTGGTTATGATTTTTTTATGCTAGAGGCGGACAAACGAGCAAGCGAGTCTCGATGGAAAGTAATCACCACGCCACCCATGAACAGCCGCGAAATCAGAGAGATCGCTAATGTGTTGCCGGCCTTTTTAAAAAAGAGAACGCTCTTCTGTTGAAGGTCCCTAAGTCGTAACAAGGATGCTTGAGCTACCTCGGAGTCAGATAAACGTATGTGATGTTGTGAAAATATTATTGTTTGTAGAGGCCTAAAACTAGCTAGTTAACTGTAACAGGCTGATGACATGACATTTAACATTTTGCTTCAAACAAAGTTCATTTTCGAAAATCAAAATTAAATCGCATAGGAATATGGACTAGAATAGTTTTCCCTCGCAGGCTTGGCAACACTAACAAATAGATAAATAAAGTTTATTTTTAAAGAGAATTGGGAATTTCAAATATATGCCGTGTTTTTTTAAAACTCGCTCGGAATGGATACTGGCTGTTGCAGTCGATTTTTGCCCGACTCCGGCAAAAAAATAGGTTCAGTTGATTATAAGATTCCAATATTTTGCTTGTATTTTTTAATACGGAATGTGCAGTCGCCTGCAAAACTTGTACAATTATGCCTAGCCATAAGCCATCTTTATCTTGGTTCTGATATCCCTAACACAGGTGCTTGAGCTACCTATCTCGGAGTAAAATTAATGTATGTGATGTTGTGAAATATTTATATATTTATTATTTATTTATCATCTTCGGCTTAAATAGGCTGGTTAATGGACAATACTAATACAACAATATTAATAATAAGACAAAACCATAATATAGTCCACTGGTTAGAATGTGCCGTCTTTATAATGAAGTGGCGAGTAGTGGAAGGGACATAGATATTTTTAACACAAATTTCGCAAAATATAAAAAGTCTGTGACGAATTTCGTGAAAGCCCAGCATTCCTCTTTTCCTTAATAAACCAACTCTGCGGTGATAGATTGTTAGTGTTTAAGAGTAATGTTATTGTTTGTTTTTGATGTTTTAAGCGTGCTGTGTACACTTTTTTTGGATTATTGTCTAGTCTATGTTATTTGTGCCATGTTTGCTGTTTTGTAGCGATAATAATCTGTATGTGTACCTATAAATAAATAAATAAATACGAGAAAAAAGTATATTCGCATTTTTATACGCTTTCCGAATAAAGAAAGAGAAAAAAGATGACCCATATTTTTTAGTTTTCATAAAATGTGTCCTTTTATTGAAATATTTAATTTTTAAATTATTAATTAATATGCCGGAAGTGACGTTGTCCTGAGGCTCAACGTATTGTAATGTCGGTGCTATATGCCCAATAAAAAAACTTTAAGTGACTTTAAGTAACTTACTGTCACTGTCATTACTTTGTCTTGTCATTTTATAATAAGAAATTTTACTTTTTTTTAAATTAAACGCGAGCAAAAGCGTTATTAATTTGTAATGCCGAGTGATGACGTCACAGGAGGATTTTTACATTTTATTTTTTTTCTCCATAAATATCTGTTTAAAAAATCTAGAATTATTTTTCTTAAATTTCTATGAATCTAATCTAGAAATAGTATTTTTCATTTCGGAAAATGATTTTTTGTCGTATTGTCCATTGGAGTAATACAACTGCCTCACAGAAAACCAGCGGGAAGCAGCAGTGTAAGGGTACGGGTAACCAAGTCCGGAGGTTTAAAGCTAGCAGCGCTCTCGTCTCTTGTCCCTTGACTCCTCTGGTGTTGCAGATGTCCATGGGCGGCGGTAATCGCTTACCATCAGGTGATCCGTCTGCTCGTTTGCCCCCTATATTCATAAAAAAAAACAATCGAAGACAATGTCACAGTGAATAAATATCTATGTTTACAACTAGAGTTGATAGATCAAGGTACTCGTACTGTCACTCTCCAAAATTACAAATACTTTTCTCAGGCCCGATTCGACCAAGTTTTGACCAAGAATCTATAGTATAACGCTCCCAATCGTATGGAAAGTTAGCGTTGTTATATGTATGTTAATATCAGATAAACATTGGTCGAATTGGGCCTAAAGGCCGATTCGACCGACCTTATTCCGGTTCTAAATCAATGGTAAGTATAGTGGTATGACGATAGATTTGTAACAATGACATTCTTACAAATCTAAGATTATTAGATTTAACCACGGGTAAAGATTGGTCAAATCGAGCCTAAAGGCGGATTCTACCAACATGACAGTTAATATGATAACTTTCCGTATGACTCATACAGTCCTAACGGATTGAATGATTTATACATAATTAATAAAGTAACCTTTATTATCGTAATAAACTCAATTGTGTTCGTTCAAAGCCGTTATAGCTAAAACATATCTCATTATGAACCGGCAAAAAATAATAATATGTATTTAATTGTTTTGTGGTTCATCGTAATGTTACCGGGATATTTTTATTAAGTAGGATTATACAGATAATGTTTTTTTTTAAATATGGCTCACCCGAAGATATCTTCCTAATTTCAAGAATTTATTGAGAATAAGTTGGTAGTCGTAGGTCGAAGTCAGTCAAAGTCGCAGTCACCCAATAAACGCCGGTGTTTTGCGTTTTATCGACTTACGGATTCTGCCGATACCACTCTAAACACAATCGCGGGTTTTAAGACACTATAAGGTCCAACTAGCAAATTCATGATTATTAAGGAATAATGTTAGTTCTTACATTTTTATTACAAATCCTCTACTAACCATAGACAACTTAGTATTGCAGGATAGTGTCAAAATTGATCGAATCATTCAATCATTCGTTGACATTTCATTTTACATAACCTTATTTTGTTGTCTGACATAAAAATTTTAAAGATTGGTTTTTAAGCAACAATAAATTTAAATATTGACCTAAGGAAGGTTTCCAAGTAATATGCATTGCTTATATTTTTGGGATTAAATCCCAAAAATAAATTAACTACTTCCTCACAAATAACTTTAGCGTAAAACGGAATGAACTGTCACAGGGATAAGTTGTCATGGTTACTGAATCGAAATTTGGAGGTTATTATTTTAGTTCTCATTTTAAACTAGGGGTTCGGGTGGTTTAACTCTATTATTATAGTTGATATACTAAATAGCGTTAAACTTAGTTTTGTAACAATGTTTATTCCAGTTCTTCAGTTATTCCCAGTATTAATCACACTACTTATTTTAAACCACGTTTTGGAATAAGAGGGCTAGAAACTAATTTTAAACCTTTGAATTGCATCAGCCCATGCGAAGTTTTTTTAGTCCTACCACCAGCATCCTACAGGTAATGTCAGAAGTCAAAAACAGCTGTGACAATGACACCGCCATTTTAAATTTTAGTTATTTTACCATCGAAATTGTCGCCGACTGTTGGATGAGCATTGGTAGAACGGATTTTTATTTTAGACTGCCTATAACTGCGCTATGCCATAATTTATCGTCGGATGAAGATTAGACGAATCGAACTTTAGTGATAAACGAAGAGATTTTCTTTGAATGTTCTAAATTCAGAAAAGAACCGAACAATTAATCCTTTTTTCCTCTACTTTTAAAAATAGTCTGAAATCTTAACAGTACTAGTATAATTACACATTTCTCTGCAAAGAAAATACGGTGCTAAATATTCCGGTATTTGCAAGTCTACGCGCTGTCTAGCACGATCCAGGAATATCTTGCTTTTAACCTGAAGGTGAGTATTTGAACGTAGTGTACAGATTACCAGTGCTTCAACCTATGTAGGTACTTAAGACCAGCTCAGGTATAGATTTGGGCAGCAGAGAGTAAGCCGCTTACCCGTTTGGCGTGCCCGGTTGGATGCAGTCGCATCGCGTATGCTATGCATGGATACCCCTAAGGTACATGACATTTTACCGTGGGAGGGCCACGCTTCGGCATGAATGGACCGGTTTGACCGGAGTGATACCACGGCCTCACAGAAAACCGGCGTGAAGCAGCATTGTGCTGCGTTTCCCTGCGTGAGTGATGGTACCGGAGGCCCAATCCGAGGGAATTGGGGATTAAAGGTTTGCAGAACACTTGTGACACCAATGGTGTCGCGGGATTCCATGGGCGGTGGAAATTGCTTGCCATCAGGTGATCCGTCTGCTCGTCTGCCTCCTATTACATAAAAAAAAACATGCTACAATAAGGAATATATGTGAATCTCAGAAATAAATGTTAGGTACTTTTTATTAACCCTATGTACTCATAAGTTTTTAATTTTTATTTCTACTGACTAATAGACATAATGTAGTCTGAAATAAAGACATTTGAATTGAATTGCATTAATTCTTATATCTTTCAAACAATATTTTATGAGCACAAACTTTGACAACGTTACCCGTTGTCACGTGAAAAAAACCCCATCGCAAACAGAACTGCCTAAGCCAATTACGAGCTGCCAATTTTTAACTTGCATAATAGAAATAGATTTACAAAAATCTACTTTTCCTCTCCCTATTAACTGAACTTCCCCCTTAATTTTCGATTTCCAAGGTTACTATCAAAACGTTTTGCTACTGGGGGCTTGTAGGTATACTGTGATTGTAGCCTAAATTTAAACCTGGCTTCTCCCGGACGGAGTTGGGTAGCAAGTAAATTATCTCGCGTATTTTGTAACAACTGCGAATGTTCTTTTCTTAAATTAAATTTGACTGAATAAAACATTTGCGGGAAAAATAAAAGATTTAGAATTTGTTTACCACATTACCTGCCGTATTTTCTGGTTTACCATAGCTGATTTGGAGGAGTTTTTTTACATTATGCCAGACAAACGAGCATACGGCTCACCTGGTGGTAAGTGATTACCGCCGCCCATGGACATCTGCAACACATGAGGCGTCACAGTTACGTTGCCGGCTCTCAAGGGAGAAATAAACTCTTTTCTTGAAGATCACCAGGTCGTATCTATTTGGAAATAATATCGTTGGTAGCTGAATCCACAGTTTTACTACGCGCGATAGGAAGTGGCGTGAGAAACGCACTATGGTGGAATAAAATCTATCCAGATGATGGTGATGTTATACCCCGGAAAAGATTTATTCTTTAAATTACTTAAATGAATCACAAATTATAGCAAGCGCTCTTAAGTAATTTTAGATTCAGTTTTTATTTTAATTCAGCCACCAGCCCGCATGGGCAGTATTATACATATTAGACGTAGAGACATTGCGAGTCTAAGTGTTCTCTACCGCCTCTATAATGGGGAAGGCTCTGATGAGTTATTTCGACTTATCCCATCCTCCTTTCCACTTCCGAACAACACGTGCTGGACAGCGTTGCCATCCGCATACTATCCAGACAATGGCGGCGCGCACCAAGAGGTTTGACTCCTCGATCCTGCCCCGAGCCATCAAGACATGGAATCCCAATCCCAGCTCATGTTTTCCTTCTTCATAAAATCCTGGGTCTTTTAGGCGGGGCGTGAAGCAGCATCTCAGCAGGCCATCAGGGTGAGGATGGCAGACTCAATGGGTACTTTGTTAGTTCTTTTGTGCCTGTCAACCTCATATTTGGATTTCACGGCCGCTTACCATCAGGCGGAGTGAGGTCATCCTGATTGGCCTTTATATAAAATATAACTTGCTCCAAAATTACTATATCTATAAAAAAACGCATCAAAGTCCGTTGCGTAAAGATCTTAACACACATAGGGATAGACAGACAGCGAAAGTGACTTTGTTTTATACTATGTAGTAAAGCCTACTTACTTACATCCTTAAATCATTTATAACAGAATACCTACCAAGAAAACATATTTTAGAAGCAGCTACAACAAGATTCATTGCAAAAAAATAAAAACAGCCCTTACACGAAGCACAAATAAGAGTCACTCCGTACAATAAAGGTGATATATTGATTTGGGGTAGCTACGCCACCCATCCGTACGGAAAGGACAAATAAACACAGTATCAACGTAACCAGCGGACTATGGAAAGAGACAGCTCTGGGATAGCATAGCGTGCCAATTACAATACTTCAATACTTTGTTTTAGTACTGTGCTCAAAGGTTAGCTGGAAGAAAATGCTAAAAGTAATATCATCGCCTTGTTTACTATAATTCATTGTAGTAACTCAAACCTGCGTTTTGTTTTTATGCAATAAAGAATATCTAAATATCTATGCTCGGCATTTTGGTACGGGATCGATTCCAGAATGAGGTGATCTCGCAGAGAACCAAAACAATAGCGTAGGGGGAGGGAGGAGGAGGGGGGCGAGGATATCGTAACCGCCCCGGCGTGGCAGACACCCATCGCTATGCCACTGAACCCCAAAGCCACTATGAGCTCACTGGATTATCAAAATGAAGTGGCAGTAGGCCAAAGTTTCATTTTATATAAAAATTTAATTTCTTTTATCCGGATTTCAAACAAAAATTCAGCTAAAATTGTCCCACTTATTACTTGGAGTTACTCTTCGTGGTTGGCTGAACATCGGGGCTGATCACGTAATTCTCTTGGCCATTGTCAAAATGGTCTAGAGAATTGAAGTTGAGCTGTATACTTAGCGCAGATGAAAAGGGATCGAAGGCAGTCTGTCATTGAGTAGAGACCGTGGGATCACGCCAGACCGCGGGGTCACCCACTCAAGTGATGTAAATGAAGACAAAAAGTACACACGGTTATAAAATGGATTACCAAGGCGTCTAACCGTCACGAATGGGTTAAGTTAGGATAATCCAAAAGTGGTTCAGAAATGGCTGAAGCTGATAAGGATAAGAATAGAGGCACTGGCTTAATCAACACTGTGACATAAATAAAATATCTAAACAAAACATAGCAAAAATCATAAATATTTTGCGTAAACTTCCCTCTCAGGAGACAGTTTGGGCCGCTGTGGTCATTAGAAAAGTTTTAGTGGCCATTACGTTCCGTTTTATATTTGTACGGCGCGGCGGTAGATTTAGGTGAGAGCTGCTGCGGCGGGATTGTTTCTTGCCTTTGGTGTAGCCAGGGTATAACTTTTAGTAAATAATTATTTAAATATATGGACTACCCTTAAAATTATGGGATAGTAAAAAGAACACGGTGAATAAAAATAATACCCAGTATAACAAAAATAACATGTCGTAGTTAATGATTTCTCGGTAAATAGTGTAGGATGCCCTCAGGCAAGTACCGGCGGCAATTCCCACAGGAGCCGGCGGCATTCGCATAGGGCTAAAAAAAAGATGGAGTGCCGATTTTAGCAAGATCCCTCATCCCCTGACGCGACACAATTTAACCAAAAATATAATCATTGGCAGTGTAAATTTTTTTGTTCTTTTTAAATTCGTGTTTTTATTATTTTTTGTCGGAGATTTTTTAATTTTTAATTTATATTTCATAATAACTCTAGAAAGATAGATAACACAATTGATCCATGGATCTATTTGCCTAAGTTTAATGTTTAATTTAGCAAGCCATACAAAAAAATTACATTGTTTCCCCCAAAATATGTTGCAAAGCATATGTATTATAGTGAATTCCGAAGGAGATTAGTTTTTTAATAAGAAAAGGCCAAAAATTATTACTACCGTTTAGTTTGAATTTGAATAAATAACGTTTTTACAAAATACGAATCGGACGCAAATCAAGAAGCTTCGATCGCGTCGGCGGCAAAATGAAAAGTGAAACCGAGCGCTCCTCCGCGTCGGTTTATATAGTTTTAAAGATTTAAGCATACATAGGGTCATACAGCGAGATCGACTTTTTTATACTATGTAATGCTAGTGAAGCTACAGTCCTCTGGCAACACTGTTCAGCAATGGGCGGGTATGGCTTATTTTTGGGCTCTTTAGACCCCGCACGCGGAACCGTATTAAATCTCTTGCGGGTAGCTGGGGGTTAGGTGTGCAGATAAAGCTTAACGAGTGGTCTTGTATCTTAGCGCTTGTGTATGGAAACTTTTTTAAATGGTCAGGAAAATAAACGCCAACGCAAAGTTATAGCCATATAAATCGTTTTTTTTTGTTGTACTATTTTTATTAATTTGTTAAATGTGTAACTATTATACAGTTGGTATCGTTCCGCTTTATAAGGCCGTTTCTTAGGGGTACTGTTGCCTTACCAGTCGCCACATTGAAATTACCACACTACCCAAATCCTGGCTTTCGCTAAGCTCTAAAACGATGGCCTTTGATGTCACTTCCCAGGGGCTGACTGCATTTCAAAGAATAAAATAAATAAATAAAATAAAATAAATATTTCACAACATCACAAACATTGATCTGACTCCGAGATAGGTAGCTCAAGCACCTTTTTTTTTTTAAAGATATAGGTGGCAGACGAGCAGACGGATCACCTGATGGTAAGCGATTACCGCCGCCCATGGACGCCTGCAACACCAATGGTGTCACAAGTGCGCTGCTTACCTTTTAACCCCCCTTCCCCTGGATTGGGCCTCCGGTACCCTCACTCACGCAGCGAAACACAGCGCTGCTTCACGCCGGTTTTCTGTGAAGACGTGGTATTACTCCGGTCGAGCCGGCCCATTCATGCCGAATTGTGGCTCTTCCACTGTTAAAACCTGTGTTACGGATATCAGAATCAACAGTGGGATTACAAATATATACATATAATACTTTTCTTTTGTAAATACATACTTATATTACATAGCCGTGTGGTCCCCGGCAGAGCCGTGTGGTCCCCGGCAGAGTAGAATAGGCCACCCTCACTCTTACCGAGGTGTCGTAAAAGGCGACTAAGGTAAAGCTGCTGGCATGATCATCAGCACCCAGAGAAGGAAAACTCTGCATTTATATCAAAACCCTCGCCAACCCGTCTGCCAAGCGTGGTGAGTATGGCAATTACCCCTCATGTGATTGAGGGAGGCCCGTGCCCCAGCAGTGGGGACTTAAATGGGCTGACGATGACGATGATGAATACATAGCAAACACCCAGACCAATACAAACAAACATGTTCATGCACACAAATGTTTGTACTGTGCGGGGATCGAACCCACAACCCTTGTATCAGAGGCAGCGTTCATTATCACTGTTCCAATCGGGTCGTCATCAGAATCAACATTAAAAAATCGTATTTTTGGAAATAGATTTTCGAATTTATTCGTTACTATTGGTCCTCCTTCACATTATTTCGGTACTTAATTTTTGCTAATAGTTCCAAACTGTGGCGCTAATAGTTAAAAACCGTATGCTTTGTCGGTAAAATACAAATAAAGCCTACCAAAACAAACCCGCCGCTACCCTAGATATTATGCCTTTAGTTACCAATATGTGCCGGAAATGTCAATGTGACAAGTGTCCCTCCTATTGTCATTTCAACTATATCGTCTTACCGTTCACCTTGTAGACAAAGAGCTAGCCATGGAAATAGGTATGTGATCTATAGAGCAACGAAATCGCTCTAGTTAGTGTGCCATAATATCATAATTGACTCTAGAATGTCACGGTCACGGTCATTCGCGTGGAGAGCATTTTGCTAACGTATTTGAATATCATTATTACATGCCAAAAAAGATGACTTAATAATATTTTTAAATTACATACACTTTATTTATTCTAGAAAATATAAGGTTTCTTTTTTTCTATTTAACGCCACCTTTTTATGACGTTTTTATGACCCGAATCTAAAGTTTGAACTGTCAGTCGGCCATGGCGAACAATTCGTGGTGAGATATTGCTCCTGTCACAAGATATTTAAAAAAGGAAAAAACTGTTGAAGGTGAGTTTTCGACTAAAATATTATGGAAATAGTTTTAAGTTTGATAGGATTGACATACTGGAATAGTTTTTTTTATATAAATAATATATAAAGTGTAATTGTAGTAAAAGTGTCGATAAAATGAAAAATTGAGGGAACGAACGCTTACGTCGATACAGGCGCGATGAGCAAAATGCATGATATAAACACAGAAAAAGGAGGGGTACAAGGTTGTCAGCGCACTTTTGACTCCGCTAGTGTTGCGGGTTCCTATGGGCGGCGGCAATTGCTTATCATCAGGAGATCGAACCCTGTATATTTAATGCTTTAATTCCTTTTTGTGTGTTTGAGTTGAATGATGACATCATTTACCTGGATAATTTATCATCTTTGGCACATCTTTGATACATTTTTGTAATTTTTTACCACCTGGCGATACTTTTCCCCCCAATCGCAGTATCTGGCAATGTTAAAATCGAATTTTAGGCTCTAAGACTATCTGTTACATCAGAATACAGTCGTACCGAATTGAAGTCCATTTTAGGAAATGTTTTGACGTATCTCTAATTTTGTTTGTGTTATCCATAAGCAGTTGTCCCATACTGCCGGCGTAGAAGCGACAAACTATCGAATAATATTGTCACGTTCAAGAAACGTACAATAGATAGGAATACGTTCCGCGTAAACAAAAGAGTTGCATAAATATTAATAGTTCACTTTAGTAGTTTGTTGCCTCAGAGCTCTTGTCACTCATGACAAGAGCTAATAAAGATGTGAGTGAGTGATTTCGCTCAGCGATGCTCGTTCGGTGATCAGAACTCATGCCGAGAGAGCTTCTAGTGATCATTTTTGTACTGTGCTTCTGTGTGCGACGAAATGTCCGTCGCGAAATATCGGAAACTCAAAAATAAGCTACATGGTAGAAATCTTGTGAATAATTACTCTAGTGGTAGTGACCATGAAAGTTTGAATGAACTATGAAAAAAACTTGATTTTGTACTTTAAAACCACGATAACATAGTCATGCTATAAGCACTACAAATATATTGGTAAGTTAGTTTATAATTGAATTAAAAACGTGTAAATCGTGACCATTATTTGTAGAGGTACCTAGTAATGTTGTTTAGTTTTGTTTTTTTTTTTTCATGAACTGTAGGCTAATGCTTGACCACAATCTCACCTGATGGAAAGTGACGCTGAGGTCTAGGATGTAACGCGTTTGCCTATAAGATGCACGTTTAATCTTGCCTTAAAGATGTCCAGATTGTAGTGGTCCGGAAAAACAGACCCTGGCAAGGAATTCCATTCCTTAGCTGTCCGCATTATGAACGTGGAGGCAAATCGCTTCGTGCGTATAAGGGGCAAGCCAACAACGTATGGATGAAACCCCTCGCCGCGCCTTGTTGTCCGGTGGTGGGATAGGCTAGGGGGGATCAAATTATGTTTTTAATAAGACATTTAAATTTATATATAACATATTTGTGTATGACACTAGTTTTAAATATTTTTATGTTTTGCTATGCCCTAACAGGGTGCATGTGCTGTACTTTTATTATATTTATTATCTCTGTAATACCACATGTAGCGCAATAAACTATTTGAACTGAATTGAATTGAACATAAAATCTGTAACTTAAGCTTTATACGGAACATAAACAGCACAAACACCTATCAGTACTAGTTACAGTGGTTCCTAAAATTTCAGGCGTTTAGTTTCAACCACAATGAAGTTACTGGGCTGAAAGTGCCTCGTGTAGCTTCGAAACTGATGTTTCAGCTGTGCCTTTGTTCGCTCGATTTGGCAGTTGCACTGCGATGCTGCCATATACTTTTTTTATGTGATAGGTGGCAGCTGAGCAGACGGATCACCTGATGGTAAGCAATTGCCGTCGCCCATACTAAAGTGACTTTAGAATTTTAATTTTTTTAAGGTGACATCGCGACGAAAGTAGCTCTGGACCCCAATTCTCGAGCTCGTGACATTTATTTTCATACGACATATATCACTAAAACATAGTTTTTTTGTATGGTTTCCGGGTGATATCCGCCATGTTTTCAAAATATCACGAGCACGAGAATTGGGCTCCTGCCAAGTGATTTATACTGATTATGGCGAATAGGAGACATTAAAAAAAAAAGAGAGCAAAACATTCTTTAAGGAAAGTACATATTAATAATTTTGACACCGCGACGATACTAGCGCCGCCAAGTGATTAATATTGATTATAGCAAATAGGAGACATTAAAAAAAGAGAGTTTCCGATATTTCGGCACTGTTGCAAGCGCCATGGTCACGGAGCAATTCCATGGCGCGTCTGATCACGCATGTTAGTGACCATGAAAGTTTAAAAGAATATATTGTCAATTTCTAACTTTTTTGGCTGTATAAATAATGATAACTTTGTCCTAATTTGTGATTTTAGAAATTTGGCTGTTGCATAAAGTGGCAGCTGTTGCATAAAGTGAAAAAAAAAACATTATGCAACACCCTAACTTTTTAATTTTCTTTAAAGCTTGCAATATTATAAAGCCTGTCATTAAGTGTTTACTTTTGATATCTTAATTTGCAGATTATGGCATGAAGGTATATTATTTTATAGATAGAGAATGGTACGGATCCCTTTATGCATGCGTTCCATTCGCAGTTTTGTCTATTCGATTGTTAGTGAAAACTCGAAGCGGATTAGTAAATAGTCAATCTATTTTAATTAATTAATCTGATGGAGCAACGAATAAAATCCTATCGAATTCCAAAAAGATTAGTAAAAGGTCCGTGCAATCCAACAAAAGCCATTAAATGATTACGGACATTTATAGCTTTTTCAATTGACACGAGCATCGATGAAAATAAATACTTATTGCGATATTTTTATAAAATTTCGTATTATTGCTGGGGTGACAATAATGTTTTAATTTTTCATGCCAAATTACAGCTTTCTAGTACTAAGAGTCTAGTTCTAAATCTAGGCTGCGGACAGACGGATGGCCGGACACATGGCGAAAGTATCGTTTACTATGGAACTATAATAATAAATAAATAAATAATAATATTTTCTTTACTTCAAGAATATCCAATTACAGTTTTTTTGCCGAGTTTTCCCGGTAAGTAGTCGAATGACACTTGTGTTGGGAATAATTCGCTGCTTCCCTATACTAACTATAGTATCAGTGTGTAAATTTATTTAATCACTAAACTAATTAATTACATTAATGATACTCTAACAATAAAAACTTTTAGGATGCTATAAATGGCACTTCCTTCTTAAACAAAAACCGTGCGAGAGCCACGCTTTGGCATGACCGTAGTGATACCACAGCCTCACAGAAAATCGGCGTGCGTGAGTGAGGGTACCGGAGGCCTAAATCAGTGGGTTTAAAGGTTGGCAGCGTATTTGTGACTCCACTGGTGTCGCAGGTGTCCATGGGCGGTGGCAATCGCTTACTATCAGGTGATACGTCTGTTAGTCTGCCACCTATTACATAAAAAAGTTCAATATGAAAAAGTCGACTTTTGAAGTTTAAGGAGACAAACAAGTAAATAGTCAATAACACACTTAAAAATTTCATCTCGTGTTCAGGCGGGACTCAAACCCACACCCTCCACAATCCGGGTGGATGTTCTACCAATTAGACAACTAAATGCGTTACTAAACCGTCGAAATTTGTATGTGCTTGATTCGACATGAGCGGTTGATAGTCTCATCTATATTGTGGGTATATTTACAATATCCAGTGGAAATATTATTAAAAATATTTGACCACCAGTTCAGATGAGACTGCTAAATCAATAGTTAATATTTTCTAGTGCAATCTTTTGCAATTTATTCTTAAGTAAATAACACACTAAAAATCATCTTGTGTTTAGGCGGGACTCAAACCCACACCTTCCACAATTCGGGTGAATGTTCTACCAATTAGACCACTGAACGCATTACTAAGCCGACGAAATTTTTGAAATTTTTAAGTATATTATTTACTTAAGAATAAATTGCAAAAGATTTCTATGAAAAATATCAAGAATTAAGTAAATAGTCATCTGATAGTGACCTACCAACGACCGCCATGGGCTAGTTGAAGCATACACAAGGAGAAAATCTAGACTATTAGACTATTAAATTCGCATAGCCTTCGTCAGCGTCGATGTTGGCCACGTTCCTGGAGTAGGATGGCTAGGTGACGAGTAGCTAAACAATCTCCATTCAAAAGATACAAACGCCCACTAGAATTGACTTTCAAAGAATTCTAAACATTCGAGTAAATCTATTTTAGTTCCAAAACCAATGTCTTAAGATCCAAATTCGATTACATTTTTCGTGACTATCTGACAGAATTCACCTGTGTTTACCAAAAACTACCAATTTGTGCTTTTTCAGAAGCAAACATAAACAGCTAAAAGCTCGGTGTAAACAATTTAACCATGCAACATGACATCAGCTTTGAAGTTTGCCGACTTGCACCCATTAAAATACAAGTAGATTTGTATAGTGAAGGCTCAACTATGGTGATAGTGGCGGTATTCAGTAAGGACTCGCTATTTCGCTTCTTTGGTTTTCATAATTTCAAGTTTTTCAAATTTTTGTAGGGAACATGGGACGAACATGTACGTGCGTTGACATGTACGTGAACTTTGTTTGTTCAGTTTCTGAGTGTTATATTATTTGTGATTCCTCTGTTATGTGAGCTTAGTAGATAAGATAAGATCGCGCCTTCCATACGGGGTAGTAGTTTGAATCCGAGCATGCATTTCTGGATTTTTCAATATATATAATTCAATAAATATTTTTCATAAGCTTGGCGGTGACGGAAAACATCGTGAGGATAACTGCATGTCTCGTCAGTCAGTTTCTCAAATTTTGGATATTTGAGATAGTGATAATGAACGTGTAACCGTGATGCAGTTAGGTCTGGTTCCCCAATCTAAGGGTTGTGAAGGTCAGACGGCAGTCGCTCCATTGTAATTACCAGACCTCCCAAATTCTGCATCACGGTCCAAGCGTACTCCGGGCTCCAAGTTGGATGCAATGAGACATTACAAGCTAAGATGAGGATTTGTAATTCCTCTGTTGTCTGATATCCCCAGTACAAATCCTTCTGGTGGCGGCAACACGGTTCTTGCCCCCTTGTTGCCACTTAATTACTAATTTACTAATTACCTTGTCGTCAATTTGGCATCATACTTTTCGGCACCATTGAAAGTTCGAAAAACACGCTGAAACATCAAAGGGCCCAGAATACGCCCCCGCTGTCACATTGTTGACACTAGCGCAGGTGAATAGCCGCCACCTTGCTAAATTGCACGGAAGTTGGCGCCTCTGAATACCGGCTTAGTTTGCTGCGAAATTCGCCCAAGCACGTCGAAAGCTCTCGAGTTCGGCTCCTGATTGGATTCTATTCGGCTGTGGTGGATGGCATATCAACTGCGCGAGTGACCTGAAGGGCGTCTTTGAATCCTAAATTGAATGTCAAATTGATATGCTGTTTGTGCGCCGAATTAGCAGTTTGGTTGAGTTTCAATACCCTGCAAATTCAACGAAACAAACACTGTATTCATAGTTTTTTAGATTTTCGCGTTGCATTATAACTATAATTTATCAAGCTATTATGCGAGTACACAATGTTATAGCTGTTATATATGTTTAAATAAGAATGAGCTAGATAGGAGACAATGGCCGACGACTGTGAAAGGCGTAAATACGTAGCTTAGAAGATTAATAATTATAGAAGCACTTATTCCCCTTATATTATATTTATTATTAATTATAGAAGCTTTATTCAAATTCACACTCATAAAAGTACTGATAGGCTTGAGAATTAATTCTAATTTCAAATAATAAATAAATACACAAAACTAGGCATAATGTGATTTGAGCTAAAGCAAAAAAGTACATACATACAAATATATACACATACATTCTGTTCGTCGTTCTGCTGTAGAAAAATATTATTATTTAATTTCTATCGAAAGGCAATGTTTACCTTTTTCAAAATATTATACTTATTTAGAGAGTGTGGAAGTAAAGAACCAAACCTTTTTTATGTTGACCCTGGAGAAATGCGTTACGCATACCCGTCCGCCGGGGCGGACGGGTTATGTCAGACTCCCCCCGCGGCGGCGAGGGTTTACCGACTAAAACTCCAGGGATTCTGTCTCATCTTCCATAGTGGCAGAAAGTCATGGGCTATGGTACGAAACCTGCCACCACGACTTATCCAGGACGGAAGCCCGCCTACACGGCGGACACGTCGCTTCCTCCCCCGGGGTCGTGGGAGGGAATGGAAACACCAGTCGTAGGAGGTCGTCCGAACCCCCCGTTCCACGCACCAACAAACGTGTCTGCTCACCTGAGGAGCCGCAATGATATCCTGCTAAAATGCAGGCCAAAATGCCACCCTGGGCCCCTCCGAAAGTTACGTGTCTGCCAGGCGCCGCACCCTTCCTGCGACTAGGTCCGCAGCGTGCGACACCCTCTCTGAGGAACATCTGTGCCGACTGTGTGAACAGGGTGCCGTCCCTGTTCAAATAATTAAACTTCTCTCTCCTCAAGGTAGTCCTCAATGATGAGTATCAAGTAGGAGGGCAATCAATTTTTTTCACTTTATCATCAAAAACGCCTTCAACACTTTCGTGTTGAAGACTTTTTTGATGTCGAGCAACACCGCCACAACACCCTCTCCTTCTTGAGCTGTAGATGTGAACTATTGTTCACATCCACAGCTCCAATCTTGATTCCTTCCTACCTTTGGCATATCTTACAAATGATTCACGGTTCCCAAAGGAACAAAGCACAAGTGAGAGAGTTATGCACACGAGAACAAACAAGACGTGTGATGTCTGCGACGCTGAGACTACGCTCGCATGCTAACGTCTAGACCCTGTCTTTGTTTGTCGAAGGTATTTTTGTCTGGACTGGTGCAAATGGATTTAAACTTGGAATCAATAATGATATTCAAAGTGTTTTCACTGTAGCTTGGCGATTCGTCAGTGTTACTCCTTCGACTACTTATGTTACCTCTCCTTGATCTCTGTAACTCGTAAATTTTAAAGGGGTTTATTTATAAATAGGAATAAACATTGGGCCCTGCAGGATAACCATCATTTTAAAGTAAAAAAGAAAAATAACTGCATTCAGATTTTTTATTATTTTTTTTGTATTGCCCAATCGATACAAAATGCTCCAAGAACCCTTAAAAGGTCTATTAAAAGGTCAATTGTCGGTCATATAATCTAATGTTTGTATAGGGTATACCCTGGTTTGAGACAAGATATTCGGCGTGAACTGTCTGGAGCATTTCTCTGCAAAGATTATGTGATCGGCTTTGACAAATGTCTCAATCTTGATATGAGTACTTCTTTACGAACATGAACAAAAAGCTCCGGTCTAAAATATGTATCCAGCAAGAGTGCCCTGAGAGCCGTTTTTTGCTCCATCTGACTTCCCGTGAAGTGTGGCGATCTCGCAAAGTTTAAGTGGCCATTAGCAAAGTTGTTTACAGCTGCCCCGGGGCGCGGGTTTGGTTCCCGGTTACGTTTTATTATTACTACGTGGCGCGAGGTGCGATATATTTCAGCCGGTCCTTTGATATTGTTGGGGAAAGATTTTTGGAGTAGGCTACCTTGGTTCCTGTTTTATTTGACTGTAATAAAGTAAGACCTGGAGCAGGTAGACATAGATTTTTTTCGGAGTCGATTGGAGTAATATAATTTATGTGAAATTCGTTGACTACCTAAGGTCACCAGTCTGTTTAATCTAGGTGTTACACATAAAACTCTATGTAGAGCATACATGGAGAAAGATGAAACAGCCGCTCACCTTGGAAGGAACTTGGCTGGCTGGAGTGACAACCTGCCAACGTTACCCTAACTCACGCAAAATGGGTAGGTACACCTGACGGAAACAACCCGTACAGAAGAATAATGTCAGCAGGCCAACGAGTGGCAGGCGGTATATACTTCAAGACATTGCTCTGACGGTGTCTGGAGCGTGTGTGAATCGCTCCGCTGATGCTTGAAATTTATACGCCCGAAGATTTTATATGTGGTTTGAAAGTCTTGTTCTTCATCTTAGCGTGTAATTCCCGGTTGCGTGCAAAGCTGTCTCCTTGGAGCCCAAGGTACGCTTAGACCATGATTCAGGATTGGGGGGTCTGCTAATTACAATGAAGCGACTGCCGTCTGACCTTCGCAACCCTTTAACAGGGGAACCAGACCAACTGAATCATGGTTACACGTTTCAGAAACTTTTTCTGAAACGTGCAGGTTTCCTCACGATGTTTTCCCGCACCGCCGAGCAGATGGAAATGGTAGAAATACGCACATAGATTTAAAAAACCATGTGTGCATGCTCGGATACGAACCTCAATCACCTGCATGGAAGGCGCGTTCGTATCCATTGAGCTACCATCGCTCTCAGTGTCTGGAGCGTGTGTGAATCGCTGCGCCGATACTTGAAATTTATACGGCCGAAGATTTTATATGTGGTATGAAAGTATGTAATAATATTTATGTGATTGTAGCGAATAACAGATTCTCTTCTAGATTTTCTACACACAATAAAAGGGATAATATTACAGGCGGCGTTTACAGTCTAGATTCTATACCGATTGGTTTCTATTTTGGGAGTGATTGCCATTGGATGGCGGGTACTCTCCTACTATGATAGTGATGTGACGACATAGGCAGCTGGGCTTCGGACAGACGATAGAAATAATAAATATACTCGTATCTACATATCAGAATACCTACCATTTAAATGCAGCGAGTCGATATAATATAATATTTGTTTATTGATTGTCATATAATAGGGGTTAATAAAACACAAGCGGGATTAGATAAAAAACGAGCCTTGACAAGTTTTTGATAGAATTCGTGTTTTAATACTTATACTGCAAGTTATGTGCAGTCTCACCCACTACTTTATCTACCCTCATGTTTTAATCTTCAAAGTAAAGAATGAAAGGTAAACACTTGTTACTTTTTGGGCAATAGGTACGTTAAAATAATGGACAACATTTCAAAATTGCTAAGCTCTGAAACAAAAAATACCAATTCTTTATTTTCTTTTCCGCTGCTCGAATATATATTTATTAATTTTTTATATTGCTTATTTACTGAGAAAAAAATTAAAAACTAAAAAACGTCAGATGACGTCATCGGACGGCAGAATGTAAAATATTTCTTTGCTTAGCACATTATAGTTTTAAATTTACGAAATGCCAAACCCATGACATGCAACTGTCAAAAAAAAAGACAACTTGTTAACGTTTAATGAATGAATGACGTTGACAATGTTGACACTAGTATTATTTACCTTTGACAGTAGTACCTTTTTTTATTAAAACAATGATAAGCAAAGGAATATCGCTGTATTCAGCCGTCCGATGACGTCATTTGGCGCTTACGTCTATTAAGAATATAAAGAATTTCAATAATTATTTTATGCATGAAAATGGACAAATTTTGAAAAAAGAAAAAATATGGGTCTGTTAATTTTATGTCTATTTTCATATAAAAAAAACAATATGGACATGTCAAAAATATGAAATGTTGTCCATTCTTATCTTTGATGATCACTATAATATACACTTATTTGTTTTTATATTCTTTAAATCTATGGTAAAGTCATATACTTAAGATTCGCCACCCTACTAGAGTGAAAAATGTGTTTGTATTTGAGTTCTAAATATGAAGATTATAACATGAGTGTAGATGAAATAAGATAGCTTCTAACGCTCCTAAGAATATTTTTTTTCAAACTAATCATTCGTGTACGTACCTTATACAGATAAACGACGTAAAAAGCTATATCACCTATAATTCCGTTTCCATAGACAGTGATTGCTTTTGCCTGATTATTAAAAATTTAATAAATAATATTTGTTCAAGACCTATTCGACTAAGGCAACAATAATCTCCACACTCGCAATAATCACGAAGCTTAAATTGAGTTCAACTCAACACCACAACAAAGAGGAAACCCAAAATCTAAAACCTACACGATCCCGTGTAGCATGTGCTTGAAGTACATGGTAATTTAGACCGTATTTATCACTTACCTATTAGATAAGTGAAATTTATCGTTTGCCCTGAGAGTGGAATCATGTAGTACCTTCGGCCGGATGATTAGCAGTCCATTAAGCGGAATAAAGGGACTTAAGGGCGCGTCCCCACCATGCGAACAGTGAGCAGTTGACAGTTTGCTTCCAGTTCGCCTCCCTATACATTCTAAAGGAGTGTCCAAACAGTATGTCCTTTTTACCAGATAAATTTCTAGACTTCAGTTTATTGAAATAAAGTAAAACCTACAAAATGTAACAAAAATACACCACCAGAATTAAATTTCAGACATAAGTAAATAATATCGTTACCTTTATTTATTTTAAAACCAAAGATAATATAGAATTTTATGTGGTTAAAACAAAGGGAAAACTAATAAACGTTTAACACACCAGTAAACGTCTGTTTGTCCGTTCAAATGAATTGAACAATATAAAATAGGTCAAAATAAACACATTGCGAGAACGAAAATGTTTTAAAAAAAATAGGGTGTAAACAAACTATGTACAGACTCGCCGACCTCTATTTAACACGTATTGCTATTGGAAGCAGCCAACCGTGGGCTAGGCGTGCCGAGGGCACACAAAGCACAATGAAGGTGGTTTATGTAAAAAAAGTTTCACTGCCCCGATTTGGCATGAATGGATCCGGCTGGACCAGGGCTTCACAAAAAACCAACGTGAAACAACACTTGCGCTATATTTTGCCTAGTTTTTCTTCTCTAGTCAGTCTCTCATTACTGAGGATCGTGGTCGCTGGAACTCATCAACCAAACCAACTTTCTCCATTGATTCCGATTAGAAGTAGCCTAGGGATATCATCATCAGCCCATTAATGTCCCCACTGCTGGGGCACGGGCCTCCCTCAATGACATGAGGGGTAATTGCCATACTCACTACGCTTGGCAGACGGGTAGGCGAGGGTTTTGATATAAATGCAGAGTTTTCCTTCTCTGGGTGCTGATGGTCATGCCAGCAGCTTACACTTAGTCGCCTTTTACGACCCCTCGGTAAGAGTGAGGGTGGCCTATTCTACTCTGCCGGGGACCACAAGGCTGGTAGGTATGGTAGGGATATAGCTCCTTTTATTTGGTCAGACCATCGTGTTGGTGATCGGTCTAGTGATATTTTGCATTCAGTGTTGTCAACAATGACCAGTTTTTTGCTGAGTGAGTGAAGATAAAAGAATAAAAGGTTGGCAGCGGATTTGTGACTCCACTAGGCGATCTGTTTGTTATCACATGAAAAATATTTTTTAACTCAGCTCTGGCATAACATTCATAGAAACATCGATGGCTGCCTAATGTAGGTCATGTGAAATGTCAAACAGGCTACGCATACGAATGTATGCGTGCGAATGTTCAATATCTCGGCAAGGTTTGGCGTGAGACTATGCAAAACATGTGGTGCACGAGAGACAAGATCTGCCACCTAGCTCGTAGATCAACTAACACATTGACATCTCGTCAATGTCAGCTAGGCCCGACCTCCTATGTATATTTATTTTGTGCCTCAGCTCAGGGATCAACATTACGTTTACAAAATTAAAAGTCTTTCAGCGAAACCACGGCGTTCCCCCCGGACTCTCTCCACCAAAGTTAATTGTGAAACTGAAATAGCTTTTGAATATGAATAAGTTATAATTTGCGGGCTCAGTTCGCGCATGTTACAGAATAATTAGGAAAAAATCTAGTTAACCGCTTAGATTAGTTGAAATCTCTTGGGTTTAAGTTGATTTATATGGAATTTAAATATGCGCGCAGTATGATTTCGTTACGATATTTTCTATGATTTTGAGTGGATGAAAACGTGCGACTTGATCTGTGGTTTGAATCCGAGTACGCAGAAACAATCTATTAATAATGTTTAACAAATGCATATCTTTATGTATGCTAAACTAACTATAGTCAAGTTTAGAAGAATACAAAGCCTCGACAGTGCCCGGTCCGGCTTCATCATCACACTTTGAAACTAAATCGTGGGCAAAGTTCATTACAAGACCAGCTTTCTACAAAGTTCAAACACGGATATGATACGATATATTTTCATCATGGAATGCCAGCGCCTATCTTCGGGCTTCATAAACAGTTCAGCTCGACTTTACCATTTATTATACTGTCATTAGAACAGCTGCGAATTTTCATTACGATTTTTAGAAAATGGTTAAATTAGTTTCCTTAGATTTTATTATTACATCTTAGTTACATACACCAAAACCTAATAAAAGCGTGTTTAAAATCAGTTTTATATGCAGAAATAGGACTATTCAACAATATATCCACACATCAGTGATACGATATTATGACGAACCGTTTGAACAGTGTTTTTTTTGAGTGTATGAACATGTCTTAGTATTGGTCTGGATGTTTTCTATGTACTATAAGTATGTATTTTCAAAAGAAAAGTATTATATGTATATATTAGTAGCCCTACTGTTGATTCTGATATCCGTAACACAGGTGCTCGAGCTCGGAGTAAGATCAATGTTATCTGATGTTTTGAAATATTTATATTTATTTATTTTTAATGTATAACAATATTACTCCATCACAAATCCTCAATAGATTATGTCAAACACGTTTGATTCATATCAAGATATTGTAGCAATCTGAGGTGCGGATGTCTGTACATTTGGATTTGTCTAATCTATGTGCGTATTCCCAGTAGCTACGTGATGAGCAAAAACATCGTCATGTATGTCTGTCTGTCCGTCCGTATGCTAAACTTGGTAATTAGATGTAAAAATTTACCCCATGGACCCATACGTCTGGGATATCTATAAATACTTGGATTGGTCTTCAAAATCGATATTGAAGTTTAAAATATTTTTTATCTAAACTGAAGAGTTTGTGCGACAGACACTTCCAAACTCGTAAAACGTGTGTATCCCCCTCCCCTCTGTAACTTTAATATGACAATGATAGAACTAATAAAAATATTAATATCTTCCAACCGATTACGGCTACGGCAGCCAATCTCAAAGTGCCGGCCCAAAACTAATTAAGTAATTGATATTTAAATTCGTCAATGTCAATGCCTGTCAAACGCATTTCGCGAAAATTAATTTACTATGACGATTTGTGCGGTAAAATTTTGTCTCAATGATTCGGAAAAGCATAAGCTGTGTAATAACATCACTTTTCATGTTGTATTTATAAGCTAAAAATACAAACAATTTATTAAAATGGTCAGTGTTGCCCGATAATGAAAAAAATATTTTTCCCATTTAAACTTTATTGTAAGATATCAAATCATAATAAGATTAATTTAATTAGATGCTACTGATATTCACAACGTGATGTGAATCAGTGTCTCTAGATACTACGTACTCAGTACTAACTTGATAAACCTAAATTTGTGCTTCAAATTTGAGGTGACAGCAGTATGGAAACTATCCTTCTAGTCTTGTTATAATTCTATGGCGATACCAATACCACTATGGTAAGCGATTGTCACCGCCCTTGTACACCCGCAACACCAGTGGAGTCACAAGTGCGCTGCCAACCTTTTCCCCTTCCCCCCATTGGGCCTCCGGTAACCTCACTCACACGGCGAAACACAGCGCAGGCGCTGCTTCACGCCGGTCTTCTGTGAGGCAGTGGTATAACTCCGGTCGAGCCGGTCTATTCATGCCTAAGCGTGGCTCTCCCACATTTAAGACAACATTCAATTATTGAACAGGGATTAAGCACCGACTTCGGTAGAACCTTTTCTCGATTGTACTGTTATAAAATGTTATTTAAATTAATGCATAAAGTGTTAGAAATATTATTTTACACTTTTCAGTTCATGGTTTTTGAAGGCGGTGTTTTTCATAGAACATTTTTTTTATCAAGCTTTTTAGTGTCTCATTTTTGGGCAGCACGGGACCGATCTGTGTGGAGAACATTGGGGGAGGCCTATGTCCAGCAGTGGACGTCTATTGGCTGAAATGATGATCTATTATATATCTATATATATCCTAAACCTATGGAAATAATGAAAAAAAAATGAGTTTCAGTTCTAAGTATGGGACCCCCCAAAAATATTATTTTTACAAAACAAAATACATCTATTTACCAAGTTTCAATAGGACATACGGACTATGACATACGAATCTATATGGGTTCCGTTTATGACATTTAGCTACGGAACCCTAAAATACAGGATACAAGCTTGAATATACGATTATTTACTCACTTAAGTTTAATTTTTACAGTTGTATCCTCAGAGGCTGCACTGTGAGAGTGCGTGCGTATGTATATACGTACAAATATACATAAGAAGTACGAACCAGCCACAGCCACCCCCCGCTTCGTTTGTTTGTCCTGCTAGCGAGCCTCATGCGAATTTACTACGGAAGAATGAATTTCATTAGCTTTCCTAACCAACCTTGGCAAAAAATTCGAATGGAAGCCGTGTACGTCAGGCAATTCATTTCTACACCCCGTTTGCAATTTAGCGGCTGATGTTTAAGGGTCTGTCATGGCGAGTTTTTAAATTTTCCTAAAAGAGTATAATTGTATGAATCTAGTCTACGGTCTACTAATGTGTTTACTTCCATGGTGTTTAAATCTAGCTTTTTGTGTGTAATTTGACGTGTGTGATGAGAAATGTTAACATTTATTTACCCAAACATAATATCGAATATTATCAAATTAAAATGTGAAATATTAGTAAAACACAGAACAAAATATAAAAAATATGGACGAACAACAGAAGATAACAAGAAAGATAGAGTCTTTTTTCTGCCTCGTACGACCAAACTATGGAATAAACTATTGCCTGTGGTATTTCCGGACAGATACGACCTGCAAACCTTCAAGAAAACCGCGTATTCCTTTTTAAAACGTCGGCAGCGCAGTTGTGACTCCTCTGGTATTGCAGGTGTCCATGGGCGGCGGTAATCGCTTACCATCAGGTGATCTGTCTGCTCGTCTGCCCCCTATCCCATTAAAAAAAACCACAGAATGTGCTGCAGAGGTCGGAGACAGCAAAATCTTTTACTGTAAGTTTAGACGAAATATTAATTAAACAGCATAAAAAAATATTTTTATTAGAACCCGACTTAGTTTTTTTCAAGTTCGATGGACTGCTGAGCTGGCTATAGGAGGACTGCAATAATTTACTCCAGCCTTTCCTGGGATAGAAATCTAAAGTGCTGCATGAAAAAGGCCTGCATTGTGCAGTGGATGGACATTATTGGTAGAGTGAATATAAGCCTCCAAGTCAATGGGAATTTCTGAAATATATTTCCATATACCATCGCATCATTTAGTAGCATGTTTCTGAACTTAGTAAACTTAAACATGTGACTCCAATGAAAACTGGGTAGGTCTTGGTCAAAATTAAACAGCATGGCTCATCTACATTGATTGTAACCGTCTCAGTTCAATCTCCTATCAATAGAGTATAAACCGCCAAGTGGGCGCGGCCGAGACATTCCGGCTGTAACCCACCGGCTATAAAGTTGGATCGGCTATAGCCGCTCTGCCAATGGTTCCTCCCTCGAGTTTCATTGCCGTTTTATCTACTCAGCTTACTTGGTTTATTTTCTTGTAATACATAGCAAATAAGTTCTAGTCTTGAGGTGTAAATATTTAACTGCTTATTAAAAGGCCAACTGTTATTTTTAAAAGAAAAAATATATTTGTAGCGTTCATTGAATTTGAAAATGTATAAACATTTTTGGCATTGAGAGATAAGAAACAATTGAATTCGCTTGGCACCCTCATCGGAAACTCAGTCAGTTTTTCGACGATTTTCATATTATATTTTTCTCTGGCCATAGGCTCTGGAGCAAGCTTTTCCCCACGGAGCAGTGCAGTGCTCCCGTAATTAAGCAAACTTTTGATCGAGGGAGACCTACACTTCGGCATGAATGGGCCGGCTCGACGGAAGTGATACCACGGCCTCACAGAAAACCAGCGTGAAGCAGCACTGTACTATGTTCCCAGGGGAAAGGGGGGTTTGAAGGTTGGCACCGCACTTGCGACTCCACTGGTGTCGCGAGGATTTATGGGCGGCGGCAATTGCTTACCATTAGGCGATCCATCTGCTCGTCTGCCACCTATATCATAAAAAACCGGCCAAGTGCGAGTCGGGCTCGCGCACAAAGGGTTCCGTAGCAGCAAAGTCCAAAATTACAGTTAAATCAACCTATCTCAAAAACTATAAGAGATACTTTGATCAAACCAAAAATCGTTGAAAGAGTTAATTAGCATGCATCACCTCTATTTTTTTTAGAATTTTATACCCCGTAGTTATAAAAATAGAGGGGGGGGGACATACTTTTTACGACTTTGAGAGCTGATATCTCAAAAACCGTTCACTTTAAGAAAAATGTTTTTTAGAAAACTTTATATCATTTTAAAAGACCTTTCCATTGATACCCCACACGGGTATGTACATCGAAAAAAAAAATTTCATCCCTCAGTTACATGTATGGGGGGCCCCACCCCCAATTCTTTTTTTTACTATTTAGTGTCATATTTTTGTAGCGGTTCATACAACACATATTCCCATCAAATTTCATCACTGTAGTACTTATAGTTTCCGAGTAAATCGGCTGTGACAGACGGACAGACGGACAGACGGACAGACGGACAGACGGACATGACGAAACTATAAGGGTTCCGTTTTTGCCATTTTGGCTACGGAACCCTAAAAATGACAGTTCGCCCGGAGTGATAGCAGGGTTTCCGAGAAAATCAGCGTGAAGCAGCTCCTGCCCTGTATTTGGAGGTACTGGAGACTCAGTCCGGGGGAAAAGGAGTTACAAGATTGGCACTTATTATTAATAATAATATTTCACAACATCACATACATTGACCTGACTCCGAGATAGGTAGCTCAAGCACCTGTGTTACGGATATCAGAATCAACAGTGGGATTACAAATATATACATTGAATACTTTTCTTTTGTAAATAAATTCTCAATTTTATTTCTCAATTTTATTTCACAACATCACATACATTGATCTGACTCCGAGATAGATAGCTCAAGCACCTGTGTTACTGGATATCAGAATCAATAGTGGGATTACAAATATATACATATAATACTTTTTTTTTGTAAATACATACTTATAATACATAAGAAACACCCAGACCAATACAATCAGACATGTTCATGCACACAAATGTTTGTACTGTGCGGGGATCGAACCCGCAACCCTTGGACCAAAGGCAGCGTTCACTACCACTGTTCCAAACGGGTCGTCTATAAATACTTATAATACATAGAAAACACCAAGACCAATACAAACAGACATGTTCAAGAACACAAATGTTTGTACTTGTTATTAAAATATTAAATTTTCGCGATTTTAAGTACCAGGAAAGGCATACAATATAAGGCTATATTTTTCCTTTTAAGAAAACCTGCGACAAAGAGTCACCTATTATGAAATTTCATAACCCCGTGCGACGTCAGGGTCCAAAGCTTACATAAAGGTTGCGTTTAAAGCAATTCCTGTCCTAAAATCCTGGATAACAATGCAAATTTCCACCCACCCGCACGGATCTAGTTAATCCTGGGAACGTACCGCAAACAAGAGATAGCCACTATTGGGGACGAAATATGATTATTTTGGGGTATAATTCTTAATACTCAGGGAGGTCATTAAAGGATCCTTGTGTATTTAGTTATAAATGTTTAAAAATCTATTTTTCCTTCCGTGGGGATGGATACTATAAGAAATTTGATTTTGGTGCAAAAACTTTTTCATTAATCTCTAAATAAAAAAGTACGAGGATTAGGGCAGATTATACTTCACTTTCAAATTGCACGCGAAACGCTGTAATGTCAATGTAAACGAACGAAAAGAACAGAATGGAACTCAGTTTAGTGCAAATAGTTACAAATTGAAACCCTAAAAAGCACCTACAACATGCGCGCAAATTGTCGCGCAATTTTTGTCTGTGGCCACAAATAACTATACGTGTCATTTAGTTTTGTAATCTATTTATAAGTAAATAAATAACAAAACCAAATTTATTTCTTAAATTTATTCTGAGAGTAGAAAAAGCTATTTTCAAGATTTGACTCTACCAAATATTTTAGCCAAATCTTCTAAAACTCTTGATTTACAAATTGTCATTGCCAAGAATATCCTTATTCGGGTGCGTTATCGCATAAAGGTTAGCAAAAAGTTTTTCTACAATTTTTAACATAGAAGATTAAAACATAAATGTAGATAAAGTAGTGCATGAGACTGCACGTAAAAACACTCTGGTTTTCAATTCCTTCTTCAACGTTTGCTTGTTGTTTCCAGCAGCCCTGAGTTACTAATGTGCAATTTCTAAATCTATTTGAAGAGTTAAATAGTACCTACTCAGTAGACAAGGTCATCGTGACGCTGCGGATACGTTCCGATTTTATTCCACCTCTATAATTTCACCAATGACATCATATCATACGGAGCTTTGCATACGAGAAATGTGAATGTTTGTCCACGCAAAACCAGGCATATTCGCAAATTTCGAAGCATCTGCCTGCAGTTAAACGCCACGGAGCTGATGGCGGCACAATTTCCAGCTGAGAACTATTTGGTTAAAAATCACGCGTAAAACCGTCCGGCTGACTCGGTAATTAGGACGGAAAAATTAACAACAATTTTATCCCCAATTGCTGAGCAAAACTCTGCATTCGCTCTGTGCCAAAACGTGGAATAAATCCGCGCGACGGTTTGTCGGTGTTGGGGCCACTAGCACCGACTAGCCAAACACTATATGGGAGACCGTGGGAGAGCCACGCTTCGGCATGTTTTTTTTTATACGAGAGGTGGCAGACGAGCAGACGGATCACCTGATGGTAAGCAATTCCACCGCCCATGGACACCCGCAACACCAGTCCACGGCCCCACAGAAAACCGGCGTGTAGCAGCACTGTGCTGTGTTTCACTGCGTGAGTGGGGGTACCGGAGGCCCGATCCGGGGGATCGGTGGTTTGAAGGTTGGCAGCGCACTTGTGACTCCACTGGTGTTGCGTGTGTCTAAGGGCGGCGGTGGTCGCTTACAAAAAAACTTCGAATAAGTTAAAACTTTGCTTCCACCGAGAAAATGTACGAGTACTCACACGGACGGTCCATAATAAATTATGTATTTTGTTGGGCACATAATGAAAAATTAAAAATTAGGAATGCTGGAGATTTCTATTCATTATTTTTCTTTATAATATCATATCCGAATCTGTGAAAAATTTTAAGGTAATATTCTTTGTAATGGATTAACTGCACTTGAGTAGTCATACTCTTTGGAATTACTTACTTAGGTGGAGCCGCTTTGTGGCGGCAATTGTTAATTACGCATTTTTAAATTCTGATGTCGATATACGTAACATAGTGTGTGTGTGTGTGTGTGTAAAGCTCCCAACTAAATATGAAATTATGTCAATGTTTGAGATGTTAAACGAATTAATTTATTTATATTGACAGTTTTGGGCACGGTTTCATTAGTAACATCTTAGAATAGGAGTTAATCTGGGGGCACGGCAGTGCCCCTGCCAAGTCAATCGCGAAATGCCGTATACTACATTTTCTGGGACCAAATGGTATTATTATTAAGTCAGGCATATTTCTATGTCCCTATTTGAGGATCTTTGAATAGGTTTAGAAATTAACGCCATCTTATAATGTCGTGTTTGTAGCGATTATTGCGGCAAATATTTTTTTACTTTATTAGTAACTATTTTATCCGTTACTAAAAAATTCAACCAATTTTCTGAAAACTGGTTTATGTTAAATTTGAAGAACATTGAAACAGCGACGTCACGTTCTCCCACATAAACTATGCCCCCTCTTTTCACTCAGATTTCAAGGTTTTAACATTTTTATCTTTATATAAGTATTAAACCCTACCTCTATACCAAATTTCTTCTCTCTAGGATCACGGGAAGTCTTCTTTATCTACTTCGTCCGGTACCTCTTGCAGGTTGGCCGCCAGTTTCTTGAACGTGTTTCTATCTTTTACGAGACGGAAGAGTTCTTCCATGCTGATGTTCCCAGTCCATTCCCGTATTTTTTCTACGTCCAGGACGCCTCTTCCCATCAAATTTGCAAGTCATTAGAGTTGGATTAGACTAAACCTATCGTGTTTCAACACGTGCTTAAGGTATTCAACTTCATCTTTTTGACGGTTTGTATCAATTTCTGTTTTGCCTGACGCTCTGGAGGACAGTCTCGTTACGGATTTTATATACCAGACTAATGCGGAGCATGCGACGGTAGCATCACATCTCAAAAGCTTTTCAGCGCTTTGCGGTCTTACCTTTTAAAGTCCATTTTTAAAGTTTCACGTAATGGCCAAATATAACAAAAGAGGATTCTGACTCGGAACTTTATTTGTGTTTATCAACAACACAATATTTTTTTCATTTTTTTAATGATGCTCGGGCAATCTCTATCTGGGTCTTAATTTCTTGTTTAAGATTCATTAGTACCAGTTCTATTTTGATGATCTATTGGTGAGCCAGTAAAACAGTCAGTGTCCGACTAACTTGCTTTGGTATAACTAAGGAGATAAAAAGATACAGACGTAACAGTTTGTTGTTTAGTGTTTGTTTATAGCTTATTAGATATCGTTAATTGTATTATTCTAACTTATTTGAAGGACCCTAAAAGGGGCATGAAAATACGCCGAAATGGTATCAAAAAAGAAGTACGGCAGTGTTAGTTTCGCGCTTGACTTGGCGGGGAAACTGCCGTGCCCCCAGACATACTGCCGTAGAAAAAAAAACCAATAGCTTATGCTTGTCGGCAAATATAACTCTCTGTTACGACACGTAACGTAAATTACTATGGAGTAAAATTGTGTGCGCAAACACAAGTGCACTCTTTATTCTCTTTCTCTCGTATTCCGATGGGACGTCAGTGTGCCACAATCGGGGAGGGATTGGGCGCAGATCCAACGACTTTTAACATGCTTTTCCAGGTAAGAAGCCATACACTGACGATTTCTCAACAAAAAACCTAGATACCCTGCCCCAGAAATTGATCACGGGGCTCCAAGCGCCGTCGTCGTTTTAACCCACTAGCCACTGCGCCCCAAGAGCAGTCAATATAGGTATGTATAAATATTAAGAGAAATGGCCCTAGCAACCCAACACAGTGGCCTTAATTCCACAAAACATTTGTCGTAATTTACATGCATTGCTTTCACGGGAAAGAATGCGTTTCGGCCTTCGCAAAATATACCGTTAAATGTGGATAATTGCAAAATAGGCTCTCGTTGGCCGTGCAGGGTTTAAGGCAATAAGGCTGGATTGAAGGTTTACATTTATTGCGATGAGTTGGTAGTATTAAACAAAAAGGATGAGCAAATGGAGCGCATGGGAGTCCTATGAATAGGCCGGCTCGACCATGCAATGATGGGCTTTGGGGACGTGTAACAGAAACAAGCGATGCGTAATTACTGCGTTTATTAGGAACTGAATCTTATATACCTTATTTAAGGGCAAGGGGAGTCACACACTACAACCGGGGTGATACAGAAAACTGACGCGTGACGAATTTCCAGCGCTATGTTTTCCCAACTACATGATGATATCGGACGCCCAATCGGGTAGAGGAGTTTAAAGGTTGACAGCGCACTTTTGAGTCCACTGGTAGTGTGGGTGTATATTATGATAAGCAGATATCATCAGGGCATCCGTCTCGTCTTTTGTCACCTATGCATAAAAAATCTCAACCACCAACAAGCCAATCTGTTAATTCCAACATCAGTGGACGTAAATGAATTCGCTTATTAGATACCCGAAAACAACTAGGCAGTATAACAATAAATTCCCTGGTACCGCTGAGGGCAATAAAAATAAACGGTTTATCGGTCATCGGGGAACTTAGTTCGCTTCTACCATCGTAGCTAGTGTTGTCAGTCTTATCGATACTTCGATAAACACATAATAATATAATTAAGTTCTAAAACATTGTCCTAATTAGCGTGTAATTCCTGGTTGCGTGCATGGTCTAAGCATACCTCTATGCTTAGACCAAGATATGGGGAATCTGGTAACTACAATGAGGCGACTGCCTGTTTAATCTTCGTAACCCTTTTGACAGGGGAACTAAACCAACTGAATCATGATAACGAGTTTCAGAAACTATTGAAAACGTGCCAGTTTCCTTCCGATGTTTTCCGTCACCGCTGATCTAATGGTAGAAATACGCACAGACATAGATTTGAACATTCTAGAGGTTTCAATCAATCAATTAATCAAATAGTTCTTTATTTGCATGGGCTTGTACACAGCACTTACAAATTGTCATACATTTGAATGATTTAAGACTATTTATAAGTACTTATGTAATAATTTACATGTTAATACATATATATGTTGATACATAAAATATACTAAAAAAAGTAAATAAACATAATGCGATTCTACCACCGGCTCGGAAAGTTGTTTCTGGTCGAGAAGATCCGGCAAGAAACTCGCCAGTTACTCTTTTTAATCGCCAACTTTCTTACAATGGTTTATTATCCTCATACCAAGTCATACAGTCTAATGCAACACAAAATAGAATGAAGCAAATTAAAAGCTAAATATGAGGTAAACCGAAGCGGACCAGTCCCCAAAGGTGGCACCTGTTCACAAGTATGACGCATGTGTCAGCCATCATTTCACTCAACTATTTTCGAGGGAATGTAATGACCCGCCGTTTAAAACATTTGTCTGTCTATTTTTTCGGGTTAATCTCGGAAACTACTGAACGGGTTTGAATGAAACTTTTTCGTTGTAAAGCTGTTAAGGCTGGAGAACATATAGGGTAAAATGGGATATTTATTATTTATAAAAAACACATTTGGCACTGATTTTCACGCGAGCGGAGCTGCGTCCACTAGTATAAATTAAATATCTGTCTTCTTTTCTTGGGGTATTGAGGCTAATTAGAAGTTAAATTTTCCTCTTTTTCAATATCATATCGATAACATACGATTGATTTTTTGCTAACCCTAGCCTGAACTGGAGAATTATCCAGATTTACACGACATCACTTTAAGGAATGCCAGGGCAGCCTTCGTGCTGCTTCTAAAAGGCATAAGTGATGAGCTGAATTCCATTTTGGATATTGCGAACGTTTTATTTCTAGAATATTCGTTGGGAGGAGTTTCTGGCTAGTGAGATAATAATAATAGAGGTTTAACGTTGGGGAAGATGGATGATAGCCTATTTGTGGGGTATGTATCGTACTGACATGGACATGTCACCGCAAAATTATTATACACTTCTGCACTTCAACAGGAGAACGTAGGTTTAAATCCGAGCATGCAGCTCTAGACTGAAACTACAACCTTCCCTTTGAAAGTCGCACAATTACCGTGGGAGAGTCACGCTTCGGCATGAACAGGCCGGGCCGGCTCGACCGGAGTGATACCACGGCTTCACAGAAAACCGGCGTGAAGCAGCACTGTGCTGTATTTCGCCGCATGAGTGAGGGTACCGGAGGCCCATCCGTGGGAAAGGGGGCTTAAAGGTTGGTAGCGCACTTGTGACTCCACTGGTGTTGCGATTGTCCATGGGCAGCGGCAATCGCTTACCATCAGGTGATCTGCCTGTTCGCCGTTTATGATAGAAAAAAAAACCTATTTTATCCGGTGAGCTACCCTATCACTCTTGTCCATTCACACCTATGATTTTGAGACAACTTGAGGGCCTGCAACGAAACCACCCCGTAATGAGAATATAACTGTCGCATACAAACAAATGAGACGCACTGCGCCTGTGAAAGAGATGGGAATAACGTTTTGGTCGTGAATTCCGTTTCGTGTATTCTTAAACAGCGTGACGTCAACCGAGGCTAAGTGGGGCGGAGCACGCGAGCCACTAATATGCGACCCTCAATGATTTTTTACGGCTTGAAATTTAATCAAAGGCCGATTTCATATCCTGAAGGGACGCGTGACTTATATTAAGGTGAGAACGCATGAGCGGGGCAAATATTTTTACTCGACTACGGCGAACCAAAAATGAGGGTTATTATTTTGGCTTGTCATGACGGAGTTTTCAAGCAACGGTAGTCGCACTTTAACTGTGCTTTAACAACTGAGTGACGAATATTCATGTTCACCACAAAAGAAGTAGCGGTTACTACTGCTTAACTGACGTTTACGCTAACCGAACCGACGAAGATAGTTTAACGTCTCTTAACTGAGGATGCCATCATCACACGATTGCTTGTCCAGGGTGGGGATCGAATGACTATTGGCGTATGACCGGATGACCGGACCGGACCGACTAACTGACTGGTTAGCGCAATTGGTAGTGACCCTGCCTCTTACGCCAAAGGTCGTGGGTTCGATCCCCACCCTGGACTAATATTCGTGCGATGAACTTGTGTTTTTTTCAGTGTCTGGGTGTAATATATGTATTCAAGTATATATTTGTGTTCCTCTGCGGTCTGATATTTGTAACACAAGCTACTTAGTACGGAATCAGGTCAACGTATGAGACGTTGTGAGAATTTGTATGAGGCAGGGTGACTACCAAATGCGCCATCCGGCGAATCCAATTATTCCACAAAGATTTAAAAAATCCAGTCGTGCATGCTCGGATTCGAATCTAACACCTCCTTATAAGCAGGCGCACGTGTTGTTGTTTATCCACTGAGCTACCATCGCTCATCAATTACAAACAACACTGATTAGCAAAAATACAGAAAATGAAATAAGATAACAAGAAAATTGTGATGGTCTGAGGAAATTAATACAAAAACTGGGTGGCACCGCGACTGGTTCACTTGCGAATTTAAGCTCACTCCGTAACTCGCTACATCAACGTGTCAATCAATCAATCAATCAAATAATTCTTTATTTGCATAGGCTTGTACACAGCACTTACAAATCGTCATACATTTGAATGACTTAAAACTATTTATAAGTACTAATGTAATAATTTACATGTTAATACATATATATGTTGAAACATAAAATATACTAAAAAAAGTAAGCCTCGCCAGTTGCTCTTTTTAATCGCCAACTTTTTATACAATGGTTTATTATCCTCATACCAAGTCATACAGTCTAATGCAACACAAAATAGAATGAAGCAAATTAAAAGCTAAATATGAGGTAAACCGAAGTGGACCAGTCCCCAAAGGTGGCACCTGTTCACAAGTATAATGTATGTGTCAGCCATCATTTCACTCAATCATATTAGAGGAAATGTAATGACCCGCCACATAGCGCCTCCACCTCAGAGACATTTGAGTGAGCATGACTACTTAGGTTCCCCTCATAGGTCACAGAGTAGTAGTTACTTAATCCAATATTAATAAACTGCAGGACGAGGTGTACAATAGTAGGTGGTTAGCATCTTGTCAATTGTTGAATAATCAATACTAATCAATTTGAATCCGTGTGCCTGCGGAAGGAACGAAGTTCGTATCGAAAACTTAACGCAAAATAGGTTATGTAGTAAAAATAATCTATTTTATGCGATACCAAAGGTTTAATCACCACTTAGAACAAACATTTATGTGATGAACCCTTATGTTTGTTTTGTGTCTGGTGGGTTGTAATGTCTCCTCCAGACACTATAACTCAAATTAGGAATCAGATCGATGAAGATTCTGTATAGTGTGTAGGTTTTTCTTTTCATGAATGACTGAATGTATGAAATTTATTTGCGCAAAACATGGTAAAAAATGTTGTAATGACAGGTATAAATGTACAACACGTTTTGGCATAACATAGAACATGCAAATTTAAGGGATATTATATACCTACTAAAGACCAATCTCTATTATGCCACATTGCCTATTACATTATAATTACATTTTTATTTTTGATTTATATAGAGTGAACAGGCATCTTTTAGGCAATCGCGTATCATCCTAGACCTCATCGTCGCTTTCCATAAGGTGCGATTGTGGTCAAGCGTTAGCCCATTGACCAAAAAAAACCTGAAACAATTATTACTTAATTGAATGAATGAATATTCTTTTAATGCACTCAAAATAAAGTATGAAAACTTAAAAACTGTTATTTAAACTAAAATTATTATTATTCTTTAAATTAAATGTTAGTTTTCTAATAAATATTTAACTACTACTCACGATTTTGGTCTATTTGAAAAATCAGTAATTGTGCATTCCACAATAATCTGTTTTTGCAATGATGATTTAAACTGTCTCAGAGGTAAGTGACAAATTTGTTCTGGAATAGTATTAAAAATTTTAGTAGCATGGATATAGCAATTGTGGCTAAATAGGGTCGTTTTTATCGGAGGTAATTGCAATCTGTTTGGTATATCTCCTGGCATGATCATCAGCACCCAGAGAAGGAAAACTCTGCATTTACATCAAAACCCTAGCTAACCCGTCTGCCAAGCGTGGTGAGTATGGCAACTACCCCTCATGTGATTGAGGGAGGCCCGTGCCCCAGCAGTGGGGACTTAAATGGGCTGATGATGATGATTCAATATACAATATACATACACAGTTTTTTATGAATAAGGGGCAGACGAGCAGACGTATCACCTGATGGTGATGAGCGCCACCTGTGAACACCTGCAACGTCAAAGGAGTCACACGGGCACTCTCTTTTCTTGAAGGTTTGTTGGTCGTATCGGTTCGGATACACTGCAGGTTTATTCCACAGTTTTATCGTACGAGGTGGAGAATTTCTCGAGAAACGCACAGTTGAAGACTGCCAACCATCTAAATGATGGAAGCATTTGAATTAAATTACCTTTTTACTGTTTTATTATAAATGTATAGATAAAGATTAATATTCAATACCAACAGGCAAAATGTCACCAACATCATCGATCAATAACCAAAGATAATGCCGCCTGTGTGCGCCCCGCGTAACTCCGTAATCTTGTGATTATAAACACATGTTGCGGATGTGACGCGGATGTGACAGATTTCCGATATCATGTTCTCATAATCGCCGATTACTTCGGAAACCCGCGGCAGTGTAATATCCCCTTAAATATTAAGCGTCAGGTGGCGTTAAAACACCGGATTGGAAATACTTGAGCGGGTTTCATGTCTAGGGGAGCTGTTTGGTTTAAATTTTTTTCCGTTGGTTTTATGACATGAATGGGCCGGCTCGACCGGAGTGATACTGAGCGACTCAGAAAATAGCCGTGCCGTTATGTTTTGCTGAGTGAGTTAGGGTACCGGAGGCCTAATCCGAGGGAATTAAGCTAGTGATAGCACATTTCCCTCCAGATTGGTCCTCGGGTACACCCACTCACGCAGCGAAACGCAGAACAGTGCTGTTTCACGCCGGTTTTCTATGAGGCCGTGGTATCACTCCGTTCGAAGCGGGCCGGGATTGGTAATTCCTCTGTTGTCTGATATCTGTAGCACAAGTGCTTAAGCTACTTAGTACGGAGTCAGGTAATGTATAAGATGTTGGAATTTACTTGTATTTGTTGAGTGATTTTTCTTAGACTCAACCTTAAACTTTAACCTGTCGCGTGCCAGCGCGCAGTTCGAGCAAACCCGCGCGACGCCACTACTTCGCATGTCTTCGCGCAGTAGGCGCCTTTAACGTGACGGGTAGGGTACACTAGCGACGCCAATAAATTTAATTTTTTGCTACTAAACTGGATCTATTTCATACAATTTCGGGATTACAATCTCTCGGCAAACACTAATACTATTTATTAAATAACCATGCACAAATTTTGGGTCCGTTTTTGTACGCGAAAAATTGATTCACGCCAAAAGCGGCCACTTTTAGCGGTAATCCAAAATTCGAGTGCAAAAGCAGACCAAACAGCTAACTATAAGTATTAAATAAATAGTATAGGTGTTTGCCGAGAGAATATAAACCCGAAATTGTTTAAAATAGATCCAGTTTAGTAGCTAAAAATTAAAATCGTCTCTAGTGTGCCCTACCCGTCACCTTAATTAACTGATTGGCAAAGCTTCATCGGTTTGGACTTTCTAATTAGAGTTGTGAAGTCTAATATCGATGAAAGTATAGACAGAAATATTTATAACAAGTACTTATCCATAAGCCTTCGGTCGTCGCGCGCCCCCTCTGGTGCGCCAACCCTGTTCTCGCAGGTGTGCAAAACGCAGCCTCCACTCACAGTGCTACCACGATCTGAAGGCATTGACAGGGAGGCGTTGTGAAACGTTTTTTCTATACGAAATTGTCAAAACAGCATTAGTTCCGACTTTTGCCACGTGCCAAATAAACGGTCTGCGCCGCGTCCCACAGTCAGTGGGATGCGATAATAAAGATAAAAATAAAAAACTCTTCATTCAATTTAGGTCCACACATAACATTTTTGAATGTCAAAATAGGCACATAATATCTACCGCTGGTTCGTAATGTCGATTTCTACTGAGAAGACACCTGCAAGAAACTCAGTAGTCACTGTTTTCAAGTATTGATGATGTTACAGAGTTTCATTTGAGAAGAGAAAAACAAATTTATGAAAATTATAGACGACTATGAATAACAACTCAAAAGATTACTCAATTAACATGACCAAGAATCCTTATCATTTAAATAGTCTTGTAAGTACACTATAGTAACCTTTCTTAATTAGGCAGATTTTAATATGAAACCTAAACTTATCCAATGATAGGTGAGTGACATTTTGTGGTAGCTTATTAAATATCTTAATACTAAAGCCAACAAAAAAATTATATAATGACTGGCAACGGGCGCCTTTTCGCTCACCGACTGACTGCGCAATCCAACGCAATAGGGTGCAAATTTGTGGGGAGTCTTGCAGGAGGATGTGGGATTTGCTTGAAGAGCAGCGGGGTGGGGCTTTAAGCCCCCTGGTTGAAGAAAGAGTGCTGGCATTGCTCACTGTCCATGGGTGGGACGCGGTGCTAGGGTTCGTCGGTCGTCCTGTATTCCACCCCGTAGCCCTAGATATCCGAGATACCGAGAACAGTCGCAGTGGTGTTCGTCGTTAGGTCCATTGACCGGCATCACGTTAGTTTAGGTCCCAGTCAAGCTAGAGCACGACATTATTTTTAAAAATACTAACAAAATGGCATAACTTTACATATATTTATCTCCAGTCCTCTTATAAATTCACAATATTCAAAGTATTGCTATCTCGACGCTTTTTAACGTGATGAGACAGCTTTTAATGCAGTTTCCGTGTCATTCCATAAAATAGTCTATTCTTGACAGTGGAAACTAAGCATAGCTTATTAACAAGCTTGCATAAAATTTCATCGAATTAGTGAAATTGAAAGTTCAATTTTCTAGTGCGACGTTTGTTTAAAATGGACGTTTCATGGAAAATCTAGACAGTTGAACTGAAAAATAGCCCGATGGGCTTTATTGTATGGGTACATTAAACCTTTATTAGCTAAAACGGTGATTATAGAGCAGTTTTGACGTTGAAAAAAAAATGCAAGCAAAATAAAAAATGATAACTACTTTTAAAAACGTTTTAGTTAACAAGGGTTTTTACAAACATTTATGAATAAGACCTTTAAAAACCGGTAACTGGCCAGACACACGGAAGACTTCTGAAACATTAGACTGTTGATGTATTCTGTATGGTAAGTTGCATGGGAATTTATTATATTTATTTAAATTTAATTCATTATTTCTACTAAATATTCTGTAAATATTTGAAACATATATAAAAACTATTTCATATTGAGTAATAAAATATTAAGGCAAAAAAAAACATACAACAAATATATTTGTTGTATGGGCCACACTTTGAATATAAATTTCATAAATATTACAACTTCAACGTATTATTTTGTGATTGTTTTTATTTGTTGTATAAATAATAACGTTAGATATTACTATTCATGAAATACAGCCTGGAGGTAGAGAGACGGTCAGGCGGACAGTCAGACAGCGGCGACTTAGTAATAGGGTATTTTTTTTTGGCTCTTTCAGCGTTTCAAGCCTCTAAGTTCACAATGTCAGAACATCGTTTTTTTTAATACCTGAGAAACTTTTCGACGGCATCATACTATTAACACAAAAAAAAATCCTAAGGAAGATAGGGTCTATTCCAAAAAAAAAAGACTTTCTTTAAAAAAAGGTTTTCTTTTGGGTTGCCCCAACACATTCTAAAACTCTACTCTTTTTTAAAAAGACCGGCAACACATTAGCGATCTCTTTGATTTCGCGGATGTTAATGGGCAGCGTTGATTACCTACTTTCCATCAGGTGTATCGCTTGTTCGTTTGTCCGCCTCTAGCATTAAAAAAAACTCTAGAATGGCAATAGGATAGGAGGTCAATATTCTTCCGCCTCTTACCCCTCACAAGCTCACGGACTATAAATATCTCACTAACCTCAATGCTGTTATTAGACCGATCTTGATGTACGGTTGTGAAACTTGAACACTGACGCTAAGTCTCAAGTTGGAGTCTCCTCCTCCTGTTTTTCAAGTTGCTCAAAGCTGAGAGAAAAATATTCCAGAAAATCCTCAGGCCGACCAAACGTGAGGACGGGATATGGAGGCTACGAAAAAAGGCCGATTTAAAAGAGCTTGTGGCTGAACCAAATATAATGAGCGAAACGAATTCAACTCGACTGCGGGGGCTCGGCCACGTGGTGAGAATTGAGTCGGATCGAGCTGCGAAGAGAGCATATCTGCGTCGACCAACTGGCAAGCGCGTGGTGGGACACCCAAGGTATCGTTGGATAGACCAGTTCAAGAAAGATGTTGCCCACCTACAATGGCTAAAACATACCGGAATGGCGAAATCTCGTGTCGGAGGCCAAGATCCACTTCGGTTCGCTCAGCCAGCGTAGTAAATAACCTCAATGCTCATTTTCATTTTGCACGCACTCAAAACAACCCTACGAAAATAATTAAATACATACATACAACATCACATACACTGACTTGTTTCCGTACTAAGTAGTTTCTGTTACGGTTATCAGGCAGCAGTGGAATTACAAATATAATAATTAATTAAATACATATATTACACTGAACAAACACAAGTGTTCATCACACGAATGTTTGTCTAGAGAGGGGATCGAACCCACAACCTTTGGCATATGAGGCAGGGTCAAAACCAAATGCGCCATCCGGCCAGCCCGAAATGAATGTGAAATGCATTTACTAGATAAATACCACAGTATGAAAAGCGAAAAAGTTCCAAAAACCAACCAGGTCACTACGCTCCATTAAACAAGTAAAAAATCAATATTATAGGCACCAAATGCTTTAATGTTTATTATGCCGTTGGACTTTCAACTCTATTTGTAGAGCGGGTAGGGCTACATGGAAGGAGATTTTCCAGGTAAGCGAGCGAGGCTTTCAGAGCAGTAATTGAACAGAATACAGCATAAAGACCACCGCTCACTAAGGCGTGATTTTCAGTGTACAAGTAGGACTTTAGTTTTACAATTGTATTATATTGTGTATTGTATTTTGTATTGTATTTACCTCAATATTGTAAGTACAACACGTAGTACTACTTTTAATACAAACTAGGTTTGAGGTGAGGTTAGTGAGGATTCATTGCGAGATGGAATCATGGAATGGAGTGTGCCAGTGATTGCATACATAACTTATGGTATCAATCTTGCTACGTAAAGATTTCTAATTTAAATAAATAGCCATATTAAACAATGAATAAGTTTTAGTGTATGCCAAAAAAATCTTAACAATCGTACCCCGCCGGGAGATCGGATAAGATATTTATTCCTAAGCATCAATATAGCTACAAACATCCACTAATCGTAATTTATGATGTATTAAGTCTTGGCCCCCCACAAGGTGGACCAACGATCTGGTGAAGGTTGCGGGAATCCATTGCGGGCGGCACATGACTGATCTGTGTGGAGAACATTGGAGAAGCCTATGTCCAGCAGTGGACGTCTATTAGCTGAAATTATGATGATGATGATGTTTTGGCCTCCAACAATAAGAGCCACCTACTAAGAGCCTAGTTCACCAACCTTAAGGCCCCCCACAAGGTGGACCGACGATCTGGTGAAGGTTGCGGGAATCCATTGGATGCGGGCGGCACAGGACTGATCTGTGTGGAGAACATTGGGTGAGACCTATGTCCAGCAGTGGACGGCTATTGGCTGAAATGATGATGATGATGATGTTTTGGCCTCCAACAATAAGAGCCACCTACTAAGGGCCTAGTTCACCAACCTTAAAACAACCGATTAGTGTTATTGAAATACGGTTTAAATGTGATTCCCGACGTTTGAAAAGTGGCTGAACTCAGCCCTATTTCCCTTCAAAGTCAAAAGTAAAAGGTTGACAGTGCGCAGGTTGGTTTTGGACTCCACTATAACATAAAAACTGTCACCACAGTGGTAAGATAGACTTAAGATTTTAGCTAAATGGTTGCGTGTGAGTAGAATGCAAACTGCTTAAGAGCAGGTTCGTTGATGCTATTTCAGAGAACTGTAATAGGCTGCTCCTATCAGGACCTTAGCAAAAAGTTTTTTTTTTACTTTTGGAGGAGCTCCGGAACAAAAGCCGATAAAATCACTTTATGCCATAATTTTCTTTTAAATTTTCTGTTAGCCCCCAGTACTCTTACATAACATTCATTATCCAGGTCACATCAAATCTCGTGTTAAAAACGTAATAAATTATTTTCTAAAGTTGGACAGCTTCATAAAAATCAGACAAATACACGTATTTAGAAGTAACAATCATTGCATTTTTAATTTTCGGGACTATTACCGATAAATCCTTTACAAATTCTTGCCCTTGCTGCTATGAAAATGTACGTTATATTAGTTAAACAAACAACATTAACATTCCAACGTAAATCATTATTTTTTGTTTCCTCTAAAAATACTAAAAGTGTATTTATCGGGTTTTGTTCCGGAGCTCCTCTTCTTCTTCTTTCAAGTCAAGTATAAGTCGGCCTTTGCAGATAAAGGCTACGGTGTATTTACAGTCGGTGTAGCAGTTACGACCTTACGTCTCAACAGGCACGGCGGGCGATGTGCGCGCATTCATTGGAACATTGTACTTTTATGGGGTTAAAAATTAACGGAGCAAATGCTGAGATAACTTGCGTAAGGGTCTTTTTAGGGAGGAATTTCAGGTACTTGTATATTCAATAATATATAAATATTTCATAACATCACATACATTGATTTGATTCCGAGAATAATAAATAAATATTTCACAACATCACATACATTGATTTGATTCCGAGATTGGTAGCTCAAGTACTTGTGTTACGGATATCAGAATCAACAGTGGGATTACAAATGTATACATATAATACTTTTCTTTTGTAAATACATACTTATAATACATAGAAAACACCCAGACCAATACAAACAGACATGTTCATGCACACAAATATTTGTACTGTGCGGGGATTGAACCCGCAACCCTAGCACCAGAGGCAGCGTCCACTACCACTGTTCCAAACTGGTCGTCAAATAATATTAGGATACAGGTTGTATCAGTAAACAAAATGATTCATACATATTTATTTTTCGCGATTTCAGTGTTGGTCGAATAATAAAAAATAATTATTCAGTTTCAAGGACGCCACCACCTGTAAGGTTTTGCGCTATTTACATAACACATCATGTAATGTTAATCCATGCTGTCAACGAGTCTCCATATTACAGGTTCAGCATAGCTCTTTGTTTACTATGTCGATATTGACTGATGCATCAGTCGATATCACCTTATATATGGTATGCAAATGTCGAACATCGCCACACCTGGGCCGCATTAATATTGCCAATTTCGCCAAGCATCTACGTGATACTATTATAATGTGGCCAATATATTATTATTACTTTATAATATTGTAATTTTGGAAACTAAAAATATTATGTATTTTAAAAACTCGTAAAATATTATCACTTTATACTGGTTCTGACGGTGAACAGTTTTTCTTTAAGAACAATCTCATAGGTAGGTACATTGACTTAAATTGTGTTCTGTTTACAATTGCTATAAGTTCTGTGTTGTGATGTCTATAATAATATTTTTTTTCTTTCTTTCTTAAATTCCGTACTAAGTACCTTATGCTTTTGTATTATGGATATCGAACAACAGAGGAATTAGAATTATAATAGGTAATTCACCATTTCAGCCAATAGTCCACTGCTGGACATAGGCCTCCCCCAATGTTCTCCACACAGATCGGTCCTGTGCCGTTCGCATCCAAGGGATTCCCTCGATCTTCACCAAATCGTCAGTCCACCTTGTGGGGGGCCTGTCAAGGCTGCGACCTCCTGTACATGGCCTCCACTCAAAGACCTTTCCGTCCCAATGGCCATCTGTTTTCCTCGCTATGTGCCCTGCCCATTGCCACTTGAGGCGTGCAATCCTTTTATGCTATTTAGGTACTTAATAATTACAAAATCTATATAGGTAAGCGGAAGCTGACTGATCTATCAACACAGGGTCTAAACTAAAAGGGTAAGAAACATGAAATTTTGAGGTAGGTAAGGAGGGGCCCCCCGATACAATGATATTTTAGCAATAATATCCTCCAACCGATTACGGCTAAGGCAGCCAATCTCAAAGATCAGCCACGTACGCAGGATATATTATAAAATAAATAAATATTTCACATCATCACATACATTGATCTGACTCCGCGATAGGTAGCTCAAGCACCTGTGTTACGGATATCAGAATCAACAGTGGGATTACAAATATATACATATAAAACTTTTCTTTTGTAAATATATACTTCAAACACATAGGAAACACCCAGACCATTACAAACAGACATGTTCATGCACACAAATGTTTGTATTGTGCGGGGATCGAACCCGCAACCCTTGGAACAAAGACAGCGTTCACTACCACTGTTACAAACGGGTCATATTATAGTGCTCAAGTGCGTGCGCAAAGACAAGTGCACTCTCTATTCCCTTACACTCGTATTCCGATGGGACACCAGCGTAACACGACCGGAGAGCGATTGGGCGCAGGACCAACAGCTTAACGTGCTTTCCGAGGCACGACCGCCAACTTCCAGACAGACAGAGATAAGTCATTTTAGCAATAATGTTCATACGTAGGACAGTCAACAGCAGAATCAATATATTTTGGGACCTTTAGAATTTGATGTCGGGTGTTTTTAAATTTTTAATTTATTTTTTATTATTTATCGCCAAGCACGTCTATCGATACAATATCAATTGAAATATATTTTCCATTGAAACAGAAACTAAAGGAGCAGTTCGAGTGCTCAACACTTCACTAGATTGCATTACAGTTTCACTGGCGAACAGCACAAAATATTAATTTTGCAAACAGTAACATTTCTGCTAAGAAATAGTAAATAAACTGCTGATAAAAACTGCGTTTTATCGATCTGCGGATTCTGCCGAGTCCACTCTTAATGCAATCGTGTGTTTAAGATGCTAGTTAACTAAGAATCACTAGATTTACCGTGGGAGAGCCGCACTTCGGCATGAATGGGCCGACTCGACCGAAGTGGTACCACGGCCTCACAGAAAACCGGCGTGAAGCAGCACTGTACTAGGTTTCTAAGGGATCACTGTACTATCAATCAATCGCTTACCATTAGGCGATCCGTCTGCTCGTCTGCCACGTATCACATTAAAAATATACCATTTGACATTTACCATTGAAATGAATCAGGTTACCCCTTCGCTCTTAATTTAAAACGCGGTCTAATAAAAGTTCCGAAACTTAACTCGTGCCGGCTCTTTTAAAATTGCGTATTGGTTGGAACAAGACGGCTTGAGCTTTAGTAAGGTAATAAATTTAGCCTGCGATTTATAATAAGGTGGGTTAAGTTTAACTATAACCAAGGTTTAAGTTCTATACCTATAAAAAAGTAAAGTATCAGAAAAATTCGAAACATACTTTTAGCTCGACCCAGGAATCGAACCCAGGACCCCGAGATCACGGTCCGGTACTTAAATCACTAGACCAACAGGGCGTCATACGTATATTTTCATGAAATTATAATATTTTGTTATAGCCATGTGGCCCCGGCAGAGTAGAATAGGCCACCCTCACTCTTACCGAGGTGTCGTAAAAGGCGATTAAGGTAAAGCTGCAGGCATGATCATCAGCACCCAGAGAAGGAAAACTCTGCATTTATATCAAAACCCTCTCCAACCCGTCTGCCAAGCGTGGTGAGTATGGCAATTACCTCTCATGTGATTGAGGGAGGCCCGTGCCCCAGCAGTGGGGACTTAAATGGGCTGACGATGATATTATTTTGTTGAAGTCTATTCAACAAAATACGTCGTTTCTCAACCTCATTTTACTTCAAAGCTGTTGTCCAGGATTTGGCAATTCTGGTTATGACAATTATTTAAACCAATTGTCGTCAGAAGTTCGCAATTCTTACTCAGGGTAACCAGATGAAATCCACTGATTGATCTTTAAAACACGAAGATTGATGAAAGACCGCCCTAAATCACGTGGAAACACCTCTCTGGTCGTGTCCTCACTGTGACTGCAATGATGTGTCCATTACAACTAATTGCTAGCCCCTCAGATGTACTCGTAGCTATGTTCGTACGAGACCGGAATGTATCCAGGATTATGTTCCACTGAACGGTTCTTAGAAGAAGCTGGGGCAAAGCTAGTTTCATATGTATTTGTATTTCGTGTCGTCAATTATCATCATTGATTGCATATAAGTGTAGGAGTAAAATGTTGATGAACGCAGCCTAATGAAATATTGTATATTAATATTGAGTGAACGCAGCGAATGATTAAGAACGAACTGAAGATTAATGAAGGAGATGATAGAATGAATGAGTTGAAAGTAAGAGTGAGCGAGAAAGGTGAGGTGTGTGTGACTTTAGGTGTGAAAGAGGTAGAAAGAGACGTCGATTTTCATATTTCTAGCAAGGCACTTGTTTCTCTCTTCTGTAATGGCGCTTAGACGATAAGTTAGGTTTTTTCTCTTTTGGGAATAAAATATTTATTCATGCAATTCGGCCTTATCATTCCATGTCCCGCATAAGAGATAATATATTTTGTTTAACATAATATCAATTAAACATTACTGCTACAATACAAATTAGGCCACGTTGGGCGAACAGAATCGCTGGGCTTCACATGTCGTGAAGACCAGATTTCCCATTTTAGGCATTAGGCATATGCATTCACTGAATATTTTAGTTTAAAATTTTAATGGTTTGCATGAAAACGTATCCTGTTTAATCAAATGTATGTAAGTTTTATTTTAAGGTTTAAAAGATATTTCATTAAGATCGGTACGAAAGAAATTAATAAAAAAGAAAATACTCGTTACTGAAAGAAATTACGCAAGACATTCGGCAAACTAAATTGCACAAAAAAAAACAATACATTATTCAAATAAATATAAGTTAGAATAGTTATTTACGATTTGTGACATTTACCTTGTTTTTGAGATTCCGATATTAAAATATCAAAAATAAGGTACATGGTAGAAATATCGTAAATAGCTATTCTAATAAATGTGGGATTGACTGTGTGAAAGCTAATGCTAGAAAGAACGAAGGCAAGGAACGATGAGAGTGAGTATGGAAGCGAGGGAATGAAAAGAGTGAACGGAAAGCAGCAAGCAGCTTTTTTTATGTGATAGCTGGCAGACGAGCAGACGGATCACCTGATGGTAAGCGATTGCCGCTGCCCATTGCTAACCTTTACACCCCCCTTTTCCCCAGATTGGGCCTCCGGTACCCTCACTCACGCAGCGAAACACAGCTCAGTGCTGTTTCTAGCCCGTTTTCTGTGAGGCCGTGGTATCACTCCGGTCGAGCCGGCCCATTTATACTAAAGTATTGGCTCTCCCACAGTCAGCTACTAGCCTGGTAATGTAAGTGACCATAAAAGTTTAAAATAAAATAAAAGTTAAACGATCGTTCATCAGAATGCTATCATTTAAACCCGTTAGATGCATTATTATATAATTTTATAAATCCCATGTAGTGCAAACCCATATATTATATATAAAAAAAATTTGTAACTTGGTAGATTGAAGTCGGTCGCCGTGCTCGAATCACTTGATTGAATGACATCGTAAAAGCAACCATGTTGTACGAACTTGGCATAAACTGAAATAGTTCTAAGCAAGTTTTGTAATAAAAAAACCGGCCAAGTGCGAGTCGGACTCGCGCACCGAGGGTTCCGTACAAACCTGCAAGGTTTACAAAGTTCGTTCATTACGACAATCGAGTCATAACTATGGTATTTTTATTGCAAAATGAAATTCATAACATTACAATGGGGAAAGATGGAGGAGCATAAATTTAAGACAAAGATCGACAAGAAGAAGGCTATTTCGTCTTCTTTAAATGTTGCCCTCCCCATACATAGTATAATAACTCGCGGTCATTGCTGTAACTATAATTATGTTTACAATCACAATTTTTTTGGTGGTTTATCTACTTAAAATTTTAAGCTTTTCGGATTTTTTCTGTTACCTGTGCTGTAAGCTATTGCTTCTTACCAAATTTCGAGATTCTATGTCAACGGGAAGTGGTCTTTAGGTTTTAATTCCCTTGCGTGTAGTTGCGAGTTTCAAAATATGCGGTATCAATGGTTGTACTTTTGCGTTTTGCGTTTTTGCGTTGACTTAGATTTTTTTTTTTCACGGGTTAACGGCAATCAGATCTAAGTATTTGATATGATTTTCAACTTGATAGCTCTACGCGTTCATGAGGAAAAAAGTAATAAGTTTATATTTATTAAAAAATATATATTTTGTAATGTAACTAAAAAATTAAGGTTTTCGGAATTTTTCCTTTATGTGTGCTATAAAACGTTGCTTCATGCCAAATTTCAAGATTCTAGGCCGACTGGAAGTACCCTTTAGGTTTTGATTCCCTTGCGAGTACTTGCGAGTTTCAAAATATGCAGCTTAAATTGCTGTTTCTTTTGATTGCGTTGACATAGAAGTTTGATTTTGTTACAGCTTAAAGGTATTATAGACCTGAGTATTTGGTATGAATTTCAATTTAATACCTCTACGCGTTTATGAGGAAATGGGTAGTAAGTTTAAAATTATTAAAAAAATATATATTATGTGATAGATTTAAGATGGTCTGAATAAAGGGCTTATTATTATTATTATTATATTATGTGATGTAACTAAAAATTTATAGTTTTCGTAATTTTTCCTTTATCTATGCTATAAGACGTTGCTTTGTACCAAATTTCAAGATTCTGAGTTCACGGGAAGCACCCTGTAGGTTTTGATTCCCTTGCAAGTGTCGAAAATTTGCGGCATAAACGGCTGTATCTTTTGATTGCGTTGCGAAGTTTGATTTTTTCACAGCTTCAAGGGACAGTAGACCTGAGTAATTGATATAAATTTCAGCTTCATACCTCCACGCGTTCCTGAGAAAAAGGGTCTTGACAGACGGTCGGACAGACGGACAACAAAGTGATCCTATAAGGGTTCCGTTTTTTCCTTTTGAGGTTCGGAACCCTAAAAATTAGAAGACTTTTAAATACGTAAAGCCTTTACGTTAAAATATTTTTGTCCTTTCACTATTATAACGCAAAAAGTAGGTTTGGCCTGATGATGATGATAATGTTAATAGCGCGAAAACTAAAGTAAACTTTTTAAAAGACAAAGACATTATAATGAAAAGGTTTTATGTAGTTAAAAGTCCACTGTAACTTTCTACAAAGATACAATTGGCCAAAGTACAATTCTCTCTTTGTGCACCTTCCCTTGCATAAGCAAAACAGAAAAACTGAGTACTGTACATTTCAAATTATTAATTAAAAAAGCTTTCTAGTAAAATGAACCTCACTGCACACTAATGAGACACACAAAGGCGGTGGTATTAAAACAGTAGGTTTAATATTACTTACGTGGTAACGAAAACCTTTATCAAAAAGTACTATTACGAAGCTCCAGAATGTGTGGTGGAAACAAAAAGTCTGAATCAGGACAGAACTGAGGAGTCACGGTGCCTGACGTCAGTAGCGTGGGTACTTTGCATTTTACACTTGAGGCCTTGAAAAAGGTACATAATATGTTAGTAAAATTCACATCAATTAGCCAAATTAGTCCCATTAAAAACACTAATAATTTATTTCAAAGGAAATTGACGAGCCGTTTAGACCAGTGGTAGTGAACGCTGCCTCTGGTGCAAGGGTTGCTGGTACGATTCCCGCACAGTACGAATATTTTTGTGTATGATCATTTCTGTTTGTAATGGTCTGAGTGTTTTCTATGTATAATATATATGTATGAGCGGCGGTGATCACTTTCCATCAGGTGTGCCGTCCGCTCGTTTGTCCGCTATAAAGTATTTACAAAAGAAAAGTATTATACTCGTATGTATACAGTATATTTGTAATTCCGCTTTTGGTTCTGATATCCGTAACACAGGTGCTTGAGCTATCTATCTTAGAGTCAGATCAATATGTATGATGTTGTGAAATATTTATTTATTTATAAATTACATTATCCAGAAAATCTAAACATTTATGCGTATTTCACCGTCATAATAATGCTACCTAATAATGCCCTAAAAGTGGCTTTAGACGGTCAGTTTTTTTCCAAAATCTGGGGTATAAATCAACGTTTACTCATATCATCTGAGAGATTACAAGATACCTATATTAAAAGTAGAGAATAAAAAGTTATTCTTCTTTCGTTGGCCAGCAATGTAGACACATTAAGGTTCAGCGACCACGTATGTCCGTAGTGCAAAGAAAGCGTAACTGAACCAGTTTATTTAGTGCAACGATTCGTTTGAACCACTATTCACGATCAGTACCTAATTACACTACTAAAACTAGCACTATTTAAACTTGTTCTTGAGTTCAGTTTTACAATCACAATTTGAGTTGTATGTTTTCTTTCGTCATTTTCGTCATTCATTAGGTGTAGCGTAGTGACTACTCTTTTTAAATCCTGTCAGCAGTATTTAATTATTTGTTTTACAAGTACAAGTATTTAATTTTATTTCGCGTGGACTAAATAAAGTATTCCCATACGTCTCGTTATCAAATCTAGCGTATGATAATTTGTAAAAACGAAGCTAAGTCGGTAAAAGAGATTAGAGTATATCTAGTGTTCTTTTTTGTGTGATAGGTGGCAGACGAGCAGACGGATGATCTAATGGTAAGCGATTGCAGCCGCCCATGGACACCCGCGACACCAATGGGGTCACAAGTGCGCTGCCAACCTTTAAACCCCCCTTTCTCCCAGATTAGGCCTCAGGTACCCTCACTCACGCAGCGGAACACTGCAGAGCTGCTTCACGCCGGTTTTCTGTGAGACCGCGGCATCACTCCGGTCGAGCCGGCCCATTCTTGCTAAAGCGTGACTCTCCCACTCTTATTGAGTCCTGCCCATTGCCACTTGAGGCACGCAATTCTTTGTTCTATGACTGTTACAATAATAATAAACATTGAATGCGTGATAAGAGCGGTCATTACATAGGCTGTATAGCGGTCATTATATATATATACCTTTCGTCAATAACAATAAAAAATGCAGACCCACCGCTTATCTTCAAGCAGAGCACACAACCGCAGAGATCACCGCTCGTATCGGAATTTACACGCGTTCCGGACGACCGGACCGGATGTCCGGCACACGGCGTGTCCGGATGTCACGGCCGGTGACCGCGGGACCGAGGGAGCGATTGAGGGTTAGAGGGTATGTTTTCACACGTTGTGTTTTGAATGTTATTGAGCGGGTAAATTTTTGGGTGGAGTTTGGTGGTCGATAGTTTTGAGTGAATTTCTTTTTTTTCCTTGAGTCAATATTTCTAATAAGTCTTGGTAAGAGAGTTACTACGAGTAATTAAGTCTAAAACAATCTACGCCTTACGGCTACGACTTAGGAACCTTAAGAGAAGAGCGTACTCCTTTTTGAAAAGGCCGGCAATACATTAGCGATCTCTCTTGATTTTGCGGATGGGCGGCAATGATTACTTTCCATCAGATGACTCGCTTGCTCGTTTGTCGCCTCTAGCATAAAAAACAATCTGCATTTGTAACACAGTGACTAGTGGCTCTTATCTCTGCGCTTGGGATTCCGGGTTGATTCCAGTACGGTAAACCCATAAATTATGATTTATTTGTTTAAATAATTTAGTAACTAAAAAAAAGATGTTGCCTCCATATCAATGGCTCAAATTTGCTCATAAACCTCAAACATGCGTTTGGTTTTATTTATACATACAAAAATAGACAAATATTCTTTAATTTTTAGTTTTTATCAAAAGTATTATCATAATAGTTTTTAGGATTATATAGTTTTTACTTTTTATAAACATCTGTCGCATCTTGGCTTGTAGGTGCCCAAGATACAGGGTTATCCTATTGTGAGACCTACGGCGTGTTCTCCTGTATATTATTACATAAAATTGTTTTTGCACAAATACCGTCACTTATGGCGAAAGAGCCCCAACCTACTTCTTCACGCTTCGTTCGGCAGATCCTACCAATTAGAGAATGATGTTTGTCAACACATGTTCCGGTTCCATTTTTAATGTTACGGTAAAATAGAAAAAAAATGTTTGTTAAGGCCAGGCATCACCACAGAAAGCCGTTTTTGTCTAGTTAGACAGTCAGAGACACAGATGCTGTCTTGCGAGAGCAGGATAAAGCACCTGTTGAAACGCCGCTAGAGTCTAAAAATTGCATTCTTTTTAGAATGTCAATTGTTTTTGTTAATAATGTGAACAATCAATTATTTATGCGCAAAAAAAAATTTCAAGTAAGTATATTAGATATATTTTTTAAGACCGATATTTATATTAGTAACCTAAACAGTTTGATCTTCTTTTTTCTTTATTTAAGGACTTTTATACAACAGTACATGTCAGTCCTTATAGGACAATACTTTAGTTTACACTTAGTATTAAATAGCATTAAGTAACTAATATAAATGAGACAAGTGGCTTCTCAGCCTCTTGTTTAGATGCAGTCTATTGCAAAATCCGGCAGAAACCTTGCACGTTCTGACGTTCGGTCGGCCAAGATCTGGTGGTGGTGAGTTAGATCTTGCAAACCCTTTTTTCTCTGCTTTGTTGATTGATTGAGTAATTCAAGAAGAAGGTTTATATGTAAGTTTACTAATATAATACATATACATGCATAATTTTGAACCCGTGTCAAGTCGGGGCAGGTCGCTAGTACCTATAGTATAACATGTAAAGAATAAGAACTCCACATTATGTTTCTTGCAGTATAATAATAATAATAAATAATAATTCTCACAACATCTCATACGTTGACCTGATTCCTTTCTAAGTAGCTTAAGCACTTGTGTTATATCTGACAACAGAGGAACACAAATATATACTTAAATACATATATTACACCCAGACACTGAAGAAACACAAGTGTTCACCGCACGAATGTTTGTCCAGGGTGGGAATCGAACCCACGACCTTTGGCGTAAGAGGCAGGGTCACTACCTATGTCAGTATACCAAAAATACCTACCTTACAGTTTCGAGCATTAGCATTGGAAACTTACGTGTAAATCTTCTAAAAAGATTTCTCTCTACAAAGTCTTATAGATAAAAACTCAATAAAGACGCGGGTAAAGAAAGAATCTGAGCACTCCGTGTCGGGACCAGAGACAATAAATAACATTAAGAGCGTTCAATTAATATTTATGGGCGACGCTTCCTGCGATGCCCTTTATATTGAATCAAGCGCCGTAAAAGGACGGTTCCGATTTTAAATATAGAATTCGTCCTGTCTGCGTGTTCTTATGGGGTAATGAATAATCTTTGCATAGGTATTTTTTTATGTTAAAGTTAGCAGATGAGCAGACGGATGACCGTCCATGGACATCCGCGACACCAGTGGAGTCGCAAGTGCGCTGCCAACCTTTAAACCACTCTCACACCCGGAATGGGCCTCCGGTACCCTCATGAGTAAGGGTACCGAATCAGCGAAACACAGCTCAGTGCTGCTTCACGCCGGTTTTCTATCACGCCCATTCATGCCTAAGCGCTTTTCTACAATCAGACTTTACTAATAGGTAACCAGCACAAGTTGGGAGAGTTGGGACGGAAAGGTCCTCGAGTGGAGGCCACGTACTGGAAGTCGCAGCCGTGGCGCCCCCCACAAGGTGCACCGACTGGTGAAGGTCGCGGGAATCCATTGGATGCGGGCGGCAGAGGATCGATCTGTATGGAGAACATTGGGGTAGGCATATGTCCAGCAGTGGACGTCTATTGGCTGCAATGATAAACCACCACAAAATAAAATTTAACATAATGAATCACATGGCACGATAAAAAAAATTTAGCTGAAATACGGATAAAAGAGAAAAACACGTAGTGACCATGAAAGTATTTACTTAGCTATGATATTGGAGTTCTTATAGACACAAGAAATATTTGAAAGAAACAAGAACTAATGAAATGAAATGAAAATCTTTATTTACAAGAAACACGGTACATTTATCAATGTGATGGTCATAAACTTGTCAGATCAACAAATGAATGATTTCATTTATTTTTATTATGATTCAATATCTTTATCCTGAGGTTAATTTAAAATGAATATTATCGTGTTCATGAAGCAGTTATGTTATGCATCGTATTACGTCAATTACGAATGAAGACCGCAACAAAAAAACACAAGTGTACTCTCTATTCCGTTACCCAAATTTTCCGATGGGACACCAGCGTGACACGAGGGATTGGGCGCAAGACCAACGACTTAACGTGCTTTCCGAGACACGGAGGTACATGACCGCCGACTTCCAGACTCCGGGCTGACACTAAGAATTTCTTACCGAAAACTTAGGTACAAAGTTTTGATCCGACTCGGAGATCGAACCCGGGACCTCTTGCGCAGTCGTCGCTTTAAAGTGCAACCCACTAACCACTGCGCCACCGAGGCACTCAGAGCCAATTTTCTGTCATAGAGTTGACTTTGGGCCGATATTTTGATCCGTAGTTAAACTGAACTAATATTAGAATAGTTATTTACGGGATTTATACCAAGCGCCATTTCGACCATGGCGCTTGCAACACTGCCGAAATATCGGAAACTCAAAAATAAGGTACATGGTAGAAATCCCGTAAATAACTATTCTAATATTAGTGACCATGAAAGTTTGAAACAAAAAACTGAAGTAAAGGTTTAAAAAAGTAACTAATTACCAAATATCGCTATAATGTACCAATAGTTATATAATATTACAAGGGATAACGTCCCTTTGAGGCTGTCACTTGACTATTGGTTGGACAGTTAACTATAGTCAATTTAACCAAAAGGTAACTAAAAATCGGCCCTTAGAACACATTTTCACAGTATAACAAATAGCTCTCGTGGTGGGGCTTGTTGTAGCTGAGCAGATACAAAATATAAAAATCGTTAAGGTATTTTCAAAAAAAGCTGAAAGAAACTCGTCTCTGTGTTTCTTATTAATAATGTAATCTTTACAAACTAAAAAAAACTGTTTACTGGTTATTATAGCATATACAATAGTTGTTTTCAAGTTCTGGTACTTCTAAACTGTTATCGCTAGGCGCGTCAGAATTAAATATTCATGATCAAGACCATCCTTTATTTCTTTTAGGCCCTAACGCAAAAGAAATAAAGTTGAAAGTGGATTGAAAAAAAAGGGCGGATAAAGAGTACAATATTCGCATACGAAAGCGGCAAGATGCAAATTAGCCAAGTTCGAGTATGGTTAATCGCCGCTTAGCGATTGTCCGGAACAAGCTGCCAAGACGGCGTGTTGAGTATATTGTCGTCGGGAGTAACGAGCTTGCTTTCAAACAAGCTGCCAAGACGGCGGGTTGAGCTCATGGTCGTCGGGAGTAACCAGCTTGCTGTCAAACAAGCTGCCAAGACGGCGTGTTGAGCTCATGGTCGTCGGGAGTAACCAGCTTGCTTTCAAACAAGCTGCCAAGACAGCGTGTTGAGCTCATGGTCGTCGGGAGTAAACAGCTTGCTTTCAAACAAGCAGCCAAGACGGCGTGTTGGGCTCATGGTCGTCGGTAGTAACCAGCTTGCTTTCAAACAAGCTGCCAAGACGGCGTGTTAAGCTTATGGTCGTCAGGAGTAACCAGCTTGCTTTCAAACAAGCTGTCAAGACGGTGTGTTGAGCTCATGGTCGTCAGGAGTAACCAACTTGCTTTCAAACAAGCTGCCAAGACGGCGTGTTGGGCTCATGGTCGTCGGTAGTAACCAGCTTGCTTTCAAACAAGCTGCCAAGACGGCGTGTTGAGCTCATGGTCGTCAGAGTAACCAGCTTGCTTCAAACAAGCTGCCAAGACGGCGTGTTGGCTCATGGTTTGTCGGGAGTAACCAGATTGCTTTCAAAACAAGCTGCTAAGAACGGCGTGTTCAGCTCGTGGTCGTCGGGAGTAACCACTTGCTTTCAAACAAGCTGCCAAGACGGCGTGTTGAGCTCATGGTCGTCGGGAGTAACCAGCTTGCTTTCAAACAAGCTGCCAAGACGGCGTGTTGAGCTCATGGTCGTCGGGAGTAACCAGCTTGCTTTCAAACAAGCTGCCAAGACGGCGTGTTGGGCTCATGGTCGTCGGGAGTAACCAGCTTGCTTTCAAACAAGCTGCCAAGACGGCGTGTTGAGCTCATGGTCGTCAGGAGTAACCAGCTTGCTTTCAAACAAGCTGCCAAGACGGCGTGTTGGGCTCATGGTTGTCGGGAGTAACCAGATTGCTTTCAAACAAGCTGCTAAGACGGCGTGTTCAGCTCAGTGGTCGTCGGGAGTAACCAGCTTGCTTTCAAACAAGCTGCCAAGACGGCGTGTTGGAGCTCATGGTCGTACGGGAGTAACCAGCTTGCTTTCAAACTAGCTGCCAAGACGGCGCGTTTAGCTCATGGGTCGTCGGGAGTAACCAGCTTGCTTTCAAACAAGCTGCAAGACGGCGGTGTTGAGCTCATGGTCGTCGGGAAGTAACCAGCTTGCTGTCAAACAAGCTGCCAAAACGGCGTGTTGAGCTCATGGTCGTCGGGAGTAACAGCTTGCTTTCAAACAGCTGCCAAGACGCGTGTTGAGCTCATGGTCGTCGGTAGTAACCAGCTTGCTTTCAAACAAGCTGCCAAGAACGGCGTGTTGAGCTTATGGTCGTCGGGAGTAACCAGCTTGCTTTCAAACAAGCTTGCCAAGACGGCGTGTTGAGCTCATGGTCCGTCGGGAGTAACCAGCTTGCTTTCAAACAAGCTGCCAAGAACGGCGTGTTGAGCTCATGGTCCGTCGGAGTAACCAGCTTGCTTTCAAACAAGCGCCAAGACGGCGTGTTGGGCTCATGGTCGTCGGGAGTAACCAGCTTGCTTCAAACAAGCTGCCAAGACGGCGCGTTGAGCTCATGGTCGTCGGTAGTAACCAGCTTGCTGTCAAACAAGCTGCCAAAACGGGTGTTGAGCTCATGGTCGTCGGGAGTAACCAGCTTGCTGTCAAACAAGCTGCCAAGACGGCGCGTTAAGCTCATGGTCGTCGGGAGTAACCAGCTTGCTTTCAAACAAGCTGCAAGACGGCGTGTTGAGCTCATGGTCGTCGGAGTAACCAGCTTGCTTTCAAACAAGTTGCCAAATGGCGTGTTGAGCTTATGGTCGTCGGGAGTAACCGCTTGCTTTCAAACAAGCGCCAAGACGGCGTGTTGGGCTCATGGTCGTCGGTAGTAACCAGCTTGCTTTCAAACAAGCTCCCAGACGGCGTGTTGAGCTCATGGTCGTCGGGAGTAACCAGCTTGCTTTCAAACAAGCTACCAAGACGGCGCGTTGAGCTCATGGTCCGTCGGGAGTAACCAGCTTGCTTTCAAACAAGCTTCCAAGACGAGCGTGTTGACTCATGGTCGTCGGGAGTTAACCAGCTTGCTTTCAAACAAGCTGCCAAGAACGGCGTGTTGAGCTCATGTCGTCGGGAGTAACCAGCTTGCTTTCAAACAAGCTGCCAAGACGGCGTGTTGAGCTCATGGTCGTCGGGAGTAACCAGCTTGCTTTCAAACAAGCTGCCAAGACGGCGTGTTGAGCTCATGGTCGTCGGGAGTAACCAGCTTGCTTTCAAACAAGCTGCCAAGACGGCGTGTTGAGCTCATGGTCGTCGGGAGTAACCAGCTTGCTTTCAAACAAGCTGCCAAGACGGCGTGTTGAGCTCATGGTCGTCGGAGTAACCAGCTTGCTTTCAAACAAGCTGCCAAGACGGCGTGTTGAGCTCATGGTCGTCAGGAGTAACCAGCTTGCTTTCAAACAAGCTGCCAAGACGGCGTGTTGAGCTCATGGTCGTCGGGAGTAACCAGCTTGCTTTCAAACAAGCTGCCAAGACGGCGTGTTGGGCTCATGGTCGTCGGGAGTAACCAGCTTGCTTTCAAACAAGCTGCCAAGACGGCGTGTTGAGCTCATGGTCGTCGGGAGTAACCAGCTTGCTTTCAAACAAGCTGCCAAGACGGCGTGTTCAGCTCGTGGTCGTCGGGATTAACCAGCTTGCTTTCAAACAAGCTGCCAAGACGGCGTGTTGAGCTCATGGTCGACGGGAGTAACCAGCTTGCTTTCAAACTAGCTGCCAAGACGGCGCGTTTAGCTCATGGTCGTCGGGAGTAACCAGCTTGCTTTCAAACTAGCTGCCAAGACGGCGCGTTTAGCTCATGGTCGTCGGGAGTAACAAGCTTGCTTTCAAACAAGCTGCCAAGACGGCGTGTTGAGCTCATGGTCGTCGGGAGTAACCAGCTTGCTTTCAAACAAGCTGCCAAGACGGCGTGTTGAGCTCTTGGTCGTCGGGAGTAACCAGCTTGCTTTGAAAACTTTCTACCAGAATATTAAAGATATGATCTCATTTTTAAATGATATGTAGATAAGCGGCGGACGAGGGACAGTTGAACTTATCTAATGATAAGCGTTTGCCGCCGTTCATGGACACCCAAAACACCAATGAAGTAACTGATGCGCTGTCAACCTTTTAACTTCTCTTTCCTTCAATTCGTAAGTTCATAAAAAAATGGTAATAAAAAAAATGTGTTGAAAGATAATTAAAAAACAGAAACCATATCTTTTTTTTAACCCTCCACCCGTGTGTAGCAAGTTCTGTATTAGAATGAATTACTCAATAACAACACAATACGACGAGTGCTTCCGATATGGTCCGTTGGTACCGGACGCCATTTGTTCGCCGGTTAGTTTCCAGCCCGGATTCGAACCCCACACACGCCGTAGACCTTCTCAGCTTACAACGACTCGCGCGTGGGACAAAAAACGTCAGTGTTTACGAGGGAATAAAAAGTTGCAGTTGGTTTGTGTTTGTGATTTTTTAATAAATATTTTATTGAAAATTCTAAATTTTTGGTCAAAAAAACTTATCGACATTTTTTATGTTTTTTTTTTGTATAATTTAAAAGTTTGTGCTAAATGTTCGTGTGTAGTGCAGTGCAGTGATCTATTGATTGGATTGTAAACAACGCCTTAGGATGTGGTGGTTGCTGAAGGTCTCAATAGTTCTACAGTGTAAGTTTACTTTTAGAACTAATTCCTAATGATGGGGAAACTGAGATTCATATGAAATTTGTTGATTCATTCCTGAAGACAAATTTTCAATAGCTTTGATATAACATGACAGTAACTTTATAAATATAGTGTTTGTTTGTATTTTCGATGAAGATGAAGGTTTTTTTAGCTGTTTAAGATATAAAAAGAACATTCTAGCTTTGAATACTCACAATATAAAAATATATAATTGAACATTGTATCTCTGTTTACCTAGCTTTTAGGTTTTGTATGTTGTGCAATAAAGAGTATCTATATATCTATATTTTTAAAGAAAGCCGATTTTGCTATAAATTGGTGGAGAGGTAGCTTAGAACCAGAAAAAGGGTACTTGATCCCAAAAACAATTGAAGTACATAATTAGTAAACAATTTAACCACCTAGCTATCGTGGTTCGTGAGATACACCTCGGCAACAGTTGAATGGCTACAAAATCGCAAATTTTGTATGGCAGCCCCCCTTAAATATTTATTCTATTTTGATTTTAGTATTTCTTGTTATAGCGACAGCAAAAAACATAATTTGTGAATTGTCTAGCTATGCAGGTTCTTGGGATACAACATGGAGACAGACAGACGGACATCGAAGTCTCAGCAATAGGAGCCCGTTTTTACCCTTTGGGTACGGAACTCTAAAAAACGATCCACATAAAAAAATACTCTACTTTTACTCCCCCTTTTCCCCCACCCCTCCTCCCTGCAAAATAAAGTTTGTTTATGTTTTCTAATGTGCTTAATAAGATGTAGATGCCAATAAAAACATTGGACATACGCACACACAAGAAGGCTCCTAAACCAAAATGCATGAAGTATACTATTTAGTTTTTGCATGTGACGTAAAATGTTTGTTTGCGGTTTTTTTTACTAAATGGTTTCCTTCTTGTCCGGAAGAAAGAGCCACAAGGGAATCCATGAAACAGTGAGAAACCTACTCATTGTGTTCCTCACGAGCTACGAGTATTTGTACAAGTAATTTTCAGCATTCTTAGATTGAACATACAAGAATACTTGTGTTTCATTTATGTAACCTCTTTTAAAAAAGCTTTGGTGACACTTAAAATTGGACTCGTAATTGAGAATTTTCTTTCTGGTTATGCGGTATTTTCTATGCTAATTATACAATTTTGCTTTGCTCTAGTTTAAAACCTCGTGGTAGTTATACTTAGCAAAAAGCTTCGGTTGCTGTAAAAAAAATACAATGTGGTCAGAGGGAAAATATTTTTGTTGTTAGCTAGGTTTTCTTTTTATCTAAATCATATTGTAAATATTAGCTGCCTGTCACATTTTTCCAAAGTCACGGCTAAATGAATCTTAATAACTAGTACATAAGGTGCATGATCAATGAAACATTCACTAGTCCTAATAAATTGAGAACTTTTAAGATAATAATTGACGTTAAAACCAATTATGAAACAATGCCTCTTGTGAAATCTAATGGCTGAATGTGAAATAGATAGGAATTTGGACCTTATGTAATCCTAACCTATTAATTTATTTTGGCAGAAAGGTATATTAATTTGAGGCTACTGCGTGTTTAAAACCTTCTGGTTGGGAGGTCGTAGGTTCAAGTGTGCATCTATGGATTTATTGCTCGATGATGAAGGATGATCTTCATCGAGCAATAAATCCATAGATCTTAAGAAAGTCTGCATACGACAAAGATGAAAGTCTTATAGCCTGCAGTAGGCTAGCGTGGTAATACTAATGCCATTTTACCCTTCTTGGTAGGCCCCAGCAGTGAAAAAGAGCGATGGTAGCTCAATGGATACAAACGCGCCTTCGAACGCGAATCCGAGCATGCACCAATGGTTTTTTCAAATCTATGTGCGTATTTCTACCATTACCATCTGCTCGGTGGTGAGGGAACATATCGTGAGGAAACCTGCACGTTTCAGAAAAAGTTTCTGAAACGTGTAACCATAATTCAGTTGGTCTGGTTCCCCTGTTAAAGGGTTGCGAAGGTCAGACGGCATTCGCTTCATTGTAATTACCAGACCCACCAATCCTGCATCCTGGTCTAAGCGTACCCTGGGCTCCAATGCGACAGCTTTGGACGCAACCGGGAATTACACGCTAAGATGAAGGTAGGCCCCAGCAGTGGGGATGCATCCTGGTAAACACTGTCAATGTACACCGTTATTTTTTTAGTTTTAATGCCAAATAGGTAAGGCAGTTAGCTATTTATTAAATAGGTAAGGTAGTCGGCTATTTATTAAATAGGTAAGGTAGTTGGCTATAGTTCTACGTTCACTTGAACATTCTACTTTGTATGGAACAATTGAATCCGTAAATTGATACAACGCTAAACACATTTATTATTATTCGCTTTACAGATTCAATTTACCCTCAAACACCAGCTTCAAGCTTCACGGAATGTGCCCGAAATGGTGAAAGTACAAAGTTATTGGGAATAAATATTTAAATAAATAAATAAATATTTCACAACGTCACATCCATTAATCTGACTCCGAGATAGGTAGCTCAAGCACCTGTTTTGGATATCAGAATCAACAGTGGGATTACAAATATATACATATAATATAATACTTTTCTTTTGTAAATACATACTTATAATACATAGAAATCACCCAGACCAATACAAACAGACATGTTCATGCACACAAAGTTTGTACTGTGCGGGGATCGAACCCGCAACTCTTGGATCATAGGCAGCATTAACTACCACTGTTCCAATTGGGAATTATTTTTGACGCATGATAAAATAAGTTTATCCTAACATTGCTCACGTACGTTATTTGATACTCGTAGCGTAGACCAGTATCATAAATTAAAAATATTTTATACACAAAATCAACTCGTGTTCATAAATCTCATCTGCACCATAAAATCATAATTTACTGTCCAACTACGATACTTGTGTATTTTAAAAACAAAAATCGCGAGCAACTAGGATATGAGCTATTTATCACTGATACAAATACAGCGATATTTTACAGTACAGTGCAAACAGTGATGTTGCAGTACTAGATAGGTCTTGTAAACTATCATAAAAATAGAAACCTATTGAGGAACCCTCTATAGATTGCACTCAACACCACAGCTGGCAGAACTGTACTAACTGAGTACCTAGGTCGGCCGCTGTAAGATCAACCTGGGTATATAGAAAACCTTCTTCTTCTTCTTCTCAAAGCCTCTCTGACTTGCGAAGGTTGGCCGTCGAACTAGCATATTCTTCTCGGTCTCTCTCTTTCGAGGTGAAAAAGTTCGGCACGCTCGCGATCCCCGTCCACTCCCGGATGTTACGCAGCCATGATTTTTCCTCCGACCCACACGCCTCTTACCAGCTACTTTCCCCATCATAATAAGTTGCAACTCGTAACTTTTGTATGTCATGTATGCACATGTCCTAAGTAGGCAACTTTCCTCTGTTTGACGGTCAAGAAGAGTTCGCGTTTCTGGTGCACTCGTCGGATAACCAATTTATCCCAATCCATAATCCCATAATGAGATACAAATCTTCTAATACCAATTTCACAGAATAATATGTATACCAGTTGTGTATAGCGCATTCAGTAGTGTTCGCGAGTGCTGTGCAGCTCGCCTGAACATGGCTCATTTGGCTTGTCGTTGGTTCCTAGACAATTTTATTTCTATAGGTATAACAGGCTCCTTCAGGCTGCCAACAGAGAAGTTAATTGATTATCATCTATCTATCATTACGTTAAGTTTTGTAGAAGTGGTGCAAGATGCATAAATGATCTTTTAAAGAAAGGTGTCTTTCCTGACACATTGAAAGTTGCTAAGATCAGTCCTATTTTCAAATCAGGATCAAAAACGGACTCGGGTAACTACAAATATCCGTATTGCCGGTTACATCTAAAATAATTGAAAAGATTATTAATAATCGTTTGGAAAAATATCTTGACAGTATTGAGTTTTTATACGAGCGGCAGTATGGATTCAGGCCAAAATCCAACACTCTTTCAGCCACCGTTGATCTGATTACTAAAATAAAAACAAGTATCGATAAAAAAACTAGTTCTAGGGGTATTAATCGATCTGAAAAAGGCTTTTGATACGGTTAGCCACCCTCTTCTGTTGACAAAATTAAGTAACATCGGAATCACCGACAAGGCATTTAGCATTATCCAATCATATCTCAAGAATAGGTCCCAAATAGTTAAAATTGATGAATACCAAAGTACATCTTTGCCTATAACTTGTAGCGTGCCACAAGGGTCCATATTGGGACCGTTACTATTCCTAATATATATTAAAAATTTACATAAGATAGGCCTGTAGGGAGATACCACACTTTATGCAGATGACACCTGTTTATTCTATTATGGATCATGTATAAACGACATTATCTCACAAGCTCAAGCAGACCTAAATAAGCTTTCCAAATGGTTTCAATGTAACCTTTTAACCATCAATATTTCTAAAACCAGCTACGTTATATTTAAGCCCAGGTCAAAAAATGTCCCCGCTTTTTTACCTCTGTCAATTGATAATTTACTTTTGAATGAGAAGAAAAGCGAAAAATTTCTTGGTCTACTCATAGACAGCCACCTAACATGGAATACACATGTGGACTATGTAAGAAGCAAACTTTCCTCACTTATGGGTTCACTCAGGGGCGTTGTCCAAAGTCTTCCATATAGAGTGCGCTTAACAATTTACAATTCTCTGGCTAAATCACATTTATTATACCTAATAGAAATATGGGGAACGGCATCCAAAACCAAGCTTGATCAATTGCAAGTAGCTCAAAACAAACTCATCAAAATGCTATTCCACTATCCATACTTAACATCCACTAGTAAGGTTTACAAAGAAACTGGCCTCATGATTATAAAACAAATGTTTAATTACTCCAGCTGCATCCTTATTTATAAAATCATACACAAAATTATCCACACAAATACAAAATTTACAAACATAACACAAATACATAAACGAAGCACACGGCGACCCTATCATCTAGTCTTACCTAAAGTAAGAACTAATTATGGCAAAAGGACCATAATATTTGAGGGTGCACAGCTCTTCAACAAACTCCCACCCATCATCAAGGGTGCGGGTACCTTCAGGGCATTCAAATCTAGCCTGCACAAACATTTTCTATCAGACCACAGCCTAATACGTAGTTGACAGCCTCAAATTGTATCAGCGCACTTGATGTTTGGTTTCTTCTTTGTTTCTTCTTTCTTTCTCTTATCTGTTTCTTTATTGTTGAATGCCTATAACGTCATGTTTGTTTAGTCATTTTCCTTTCTTCTTACAACGTATCTACCTAGTTAATTAATTAGTGTTAGAATAACTAAATAAGTACCTAGTTATTTTTATCTTGTATTAAGCACGATTGGGCTATGTATACTTTTAATATGTAATCTCATGTAAGTGACATGTATGTCTTTATGAGAAATAAATTTCTTTGAACTGAAGTTTTCATATTAATCAGCAGGAAAGCTACGTTTTGCCATGAAAGGACTGGCTCCATCAGAGTAATACCATTGAAAAAAAACTGGCACTAAGCAGCCAGTCCAGTACCTGCGCTGTCGTACCCGAATGAGGGTATCCGAAGGCCTAATGGGGGAGCATGCTTGAAACTCCACTAGTGTTGCCCTCTTTGGATCATATGAATTATACTTGTCAGTTCTCAGTTCATCTCGAAACTAATCACAATGAAAGAAATATAAATAGTCAGTAGTCTTCTTCTCTGTCGCTACGCTCTTGCCAGAGCGGTCGTGGTCACGTTGAGGCGTCCTTGTTGGTGTTAGAGGCGGACACAGCTTTCCTCACGATCTCATGCCATCTCTCTCTGTTTACAAACTGTCTGGCACAGTCTGACATGGGGTTTCCTATTGCGGATTTCACTTGATCAGTGCAGCGCATCGGTGATCTGCCGCGTGATCTCGTTCCCTCCCTGAACGACTAGCCGCTCTATCGAGTCAGAAGTAGTCGATGCATTATTGGTTGCTGCTAGAAATAAATTGTAGGTATTTTATAACAAAATTGTAGAATTATAGTCAATAGTGTTAGTATGCCACGGTTTAGTTTTGTAAAAGTAACAAATCTAGTTTATTTTTTATATCTTTTGAGTAAAGTCGAACGCAGTAAGCGTAAAAAATGCGCCATCGCTCAGCGCAGCAAACAATCATACGGTACAAAATGTGTAGTGAAATTGCAATTTCGTACTTCCCCTGTGTTAAATTCAAGCTGTTTATTCTTAAGTAGAGATGCGAACAAAGATTTATTTTAAATACATTACGGATTGAGCGATATCTTTATTAATATTTAGTTTTTCTGTCTTTATTCTTTTTAATCCGTTTAAATTCATAATAACTTACAGAATTGACAGGCCACCAAATTCTAGACTTCGGGTTGATACTGAAAATTTCTTAATATAAAAACTTAGGTCGTCTACAATTTTGACTTGACTCGAAAATTAAACCTGAAGCGAAGGTAATACTATAAAGTGGAATCCACTAGCCACCGCGCAACCAGGCTCATCAAGTCAAATTCTTTTCTGCATCAGAGACTACAGTAAATTTTACTTAAGATTACTTATTTTATGATATAGGGGGCAGATGAGCAGATGTTTTTTTTTTCATGAACTGTAGGCTAACGCTTGACCACAATCTCACCTGATGGAAAGTGACGATGAGATCTAGGATGTAACGCATTTGCCTAGAAGATGCCTGTTCACTCTTGCCTTAAAAGTATCCAAATTGTAGTGGTCCGGAAAAACAGACCTTGTCAAGGAGTTCCATTCCCTAGCTGTCCGCATTATGAACGTGAAGGCAAATCGCTTCGTGCGGATAAGGGACAAGCCAACAACGTATGGATGCAACCCATCGCCGCGCCTTGTTGCCCGGTGGTGGAATGGGCTAGGGGGGATCAAATTATGCAGAACCTCCGCACACTCTCCGCTATGAAATTCGGTAGAAGATTAAGAGACTTGCCACACGTCTGCGGTGGTCAAGGCTCTGCAAGCCAGCCACTGAGAGTACGTCATCACCGATGAGTCTCTTCGCACGGTGCTCTATTGTGTAGACGTATTATCTGATGGTAAGCGATTACCACCCATGGACAACTGTCACGTCAAAGTTACTACAGTAAGGTTTGTAGCACATGAATAGTGCTTTAGGAGCAAAACCGGTAAGTAAAGTAACCGGAACTCTCCACGCGTGTTCCTAAACGATTGCACATCCTTAACCGCATACACACGCATGTGCAATATGTTGAACTTCCAACTTAACTTGGCTCCTTAGGATAATGTACAAATACTACTGAATATGCTAAACGAATCGGATTCTTTGCCTATTAAACTTTGCCAAGAGTTGGTGTTGCACTAACGCATGCAATAGAGGGTAGAAATTTTAACAATAAGGTGCATCTAATAAAGCTTTTAGGAATTTAATACCTGTAGTTCAATTCAATTCAAAATTACTTGATTTGCATAGGCTTGTATAAAGCTCTTAGAAATCGTCATTCATGAAAAATATAAATTGTAAAGAACTATGTATATTATACATGTAATTAAATATATAGGTATGTCGTGCAAAAAATATATTAAGAAGTGAATAAATATAACGTGATTCTACCACCGGAATCGGAAAGTTGATGAGAAGATCCGGCAAGAAACTCCCATTTACTCTTTTTAATCGCCATAATATTTATAAGTACTAATCGATTTCATGTCAAACATTTAAATATTTTGCTATCACAGTTAGTGAAATTCTATTTTCAGTGCTATATTTTTTTAATTGAAAGTTGGTCGTCTTCTCAGCTTGTCATGCTCGTTTGTATCCAAAGCCAGCTTCGCATCATGGTCCAAAATTTCATGATACCTCATATCTCTCTTATACCGACTACAATATGATTTGCCCTCTCTGATATTATAACATAAGATTTGTACCATTAAAATGTATGCTGTGAAAGAGCGCAAACCAATAATACCATTAAGCCATTACACGTGCATTAGCTTACATTTGATATTCCGAGAATCCGCTAAGCGATATAATGACTTCGTTATAAATGTAACGACGACTAATAAGGAGAATATTTGAGAACTGTTTCCACCGCCTTTTAAGTTACTCATTATAACTGTCTTCAATTAACAATACTGGCAATTTGCACAAACCTTAATACTTACAATGTTTTTGACGGAGATAAAAAATAAATATAAAATACAGACTAACACATTGTCATGTGTTGAGGTGGATATCTAATTAGTCTATAATTATTTCTTTTTAAATTGATAAATCGTATAGTTGATGTGAAGGCTTATTGTGGGTAGATCGAAAAGGCGAAACACTTGTACGATGAAATAGACTCTCAGCGCCATTAGTACCAATTGTCTAAATTAAGTCCCGGATACGAAGTGAGGGCGGGCCACTAGTAATGTTTGAATTTTTAAGTACAATATATTATATTTATGTGAGGTTCCTTTATTGATTCTGAAACCCACTATTTAATTATAAGCTCTATAAATATCTTGCGTACGTGGCTGATCGTTGAGATTGGCCGCCTTAGATGAATCGGTTGGAGGATATCTGTAATACATAAAGCTAAATGGCCACTGACGAACATTTGGTTTGTGGTCACCAATCCGCTTTAGGCAAGCGTGATGATTGAGCCTAATCCCATCGTAGTAGCGATAACTTGATTTCATGTTATGTGCATGTTGCGTGCACAACAAGCCCGGCTTGACAGTGCTCCGTCTATTGTCGGTTTTACAACAAATACAGAGAGATTGATTGCGAGAGAGTGTTGTACGTCCATACTTGATACCCGAGCAGAGTGGCTCGGCCTGCGCTCGGCTGCTTGGCTCGTTAGAGCATAAAATCACCTTTTAGTTATTAAACAAAATTCATAGACATGTAGTCCTTCTCGTCTCGTAATTCCCAGTTGCGTCCAAAGCTGTCACTCTGGAGCCCGGGGTACGTTTGGACCATGATTCTTGATTTGGGGAGTCTGCTAGTTACAATGAAGCGATTGCTGTCTGACCTTTGCAACCCTTTAACAGGGGATCCAGACCAACTGAATCATGGTTACACGGTCAGAAACTATCCCAAACGTTCTGGTTTCTACACGATGTTTTCCTTCACCGCCGAGTTAATGGTAGAAATACGCACATAGATTTGAATAATCCAAAGCTGCATGCTCGGATTCAAACCCGGTCCCGGTCCCGGTCTGAACCACTGAGCTACCACCGCTCATAGAGATGTAGTATTTCCTCCTAAAAACTAAAATTGTCAATTTTATTATGCAAACAGAATTTGGACTGTTACCTACCTATCTGTGTTATGATAGGGGAGGAGACCGCCGTGGTATTATTATAAGATAGCTCTTCCTTTCTGAATCAAACTGTATTTTTAATTTTGTTACATAGTTTTTTAAGTTTATATATAGTTTAGTAGCATATGTAGTTTTAATAAATATATTATAATAGGTATTATTCCTATGTAATGACCATTTTGTAGGGCGATTTTCTTTGAAGTTGTGTTTTCCATACATTTTTTTTATAATTTGTAAAGTGACTGTTAATGCTTCTATTCCATAATAAACTGTGCTTTAAAGGACAACGTATAGGAACGTGTAAGATAGTTTTTCAGAAAGATATTATTATTATTGATAAAAACGTCAATTAAAGAAAGGGTTTATTTTTAAGTTAATTAAATAAAGGGCATTTTCAAGATTTTGCATCATAATGACAATAATATTTGATCTCTATTTAATATAAACTTTAAAATATAGTCTTAAATCAATAAGTTATTATTAAAGGAGCTATGCATCTTATTGTGTCTAGAAAAAAACGGCAATTTCATAGGTAAATACCTTATACATAGTAATATCGACCTGATTTAAAATGGCCACCTACCACCGGACACTCTAGAATTTTATAGGCTTAAACCAATATTCAGACATACAAACTCTGCAATTAATAATTAGCATCAAGATACAGACGCAAAAAGAGACAATAAACAATGCAGCAAAGAAATCATACAGTTTGCACACAATATAAACTAGTAACAGTATAGGAACTCTAGTGTGTGACGCAACTCACTCATAAATACAATCAGTGGTAATTAAATACAGTCTAAAGTCAAGTCAAAGTAAAAAAAATTTTAGTTGCATAGGTTTGTGCACAGCACTTACAAATTTTCACACATATAAGTAATTTCAAACTATTAATATGTATTTATGTATAATTTACGTGTTAATACATATATTTGTTGATAGATAAAATGTACTAAAAAAATACACGTATTGTGATTCTATCACCGGCTCGGAAAGTTGTTTCTGGTCGAGAAGATCCGGCAAGAAACTCGCCGAAAAATGACATAACATTTTTTTCACACGTCCCCGAAAAGCCTACCCTTGCATGGCGACCCCGCTGAATATTGCAAAACTTAATATTGGGTAGTTTTATCGTTAGTACGTAAGTACTTTATAAAATGCGGTTTATTTCAGAAAGGTGTATGTAGATGAAATAAATATTTCACAACATCACATATATTGATCTGTCTCCGACATAGATAGCTCAAGCACCTGTGTTATGGATATTAGAATTAACAGTGGGATTACAGGTAAATAGAGATAATACTTTTTTATTGTAAATACATACTTTTAATACATAGAAAACACACAGACCAATACAAACAGACGTGTTCATGCACACAAATATTTGTACTGTGCGGGGATCGAACCCGCAACCCTTGCACTAGCGTTCAGTACCACTGTTCCAAATGGGTCGTCAAAGAAAGGATGATACTTTGTATTGCACGCACTTGATTAATGGAAATAGGAAATACAAGGTAATAATCCATAATATGCAAGAGAAAATGGCTATCCCATGAGAGTTACTTTACTGCTGTTTCGTACTTGTGGTAAAATAGAGCTGTGCTTATTTAGAGCAGAACCGAAACAAAGAATCATTACCTAATGAATACCTTAAGTAAGGTCTACCTGCTTGTGTACGCACCTAATGGTTTCTTATGGGCATCTATACACACTTACCTACAATATAATGACATCTTAATATTAAATTTCATCAAACTGCCTTCTGAAGGCTGCGTTTCCACCAGAGATGAGCTAGCATGTGTTACGATGAATGTGTCTAAGAGCATTGGCTCTTGAGAATTCATTCTATTGAGAATCAACACAATTCTATTGGCTCTTAACAAACACATCTTCGCTCATCTCTGGTGGAAACACAAACTTATGCTACGCCATCCACTCCTGCTACAAAAATGTTTAGGTTTGGATTGCTTCTACAGAATCATTGCTGGCCCACTGCTTCCGTGCCCAAAAAGTTTAGTTATTCGCAGGCCATAGACGTATTCATGATAAACGCTTTATAAAAAAGTTTGATCCACGAATACAACAAAAGCTTAGTATTGCTAACTTACAGGACTAGAATCAAAGAGTTCCGCCTCACTACACTTCGAATTTGGCATGACTCATGCATAATGGTCCAAGGAAAGTTGTAGGGTTTTATGCTAATTTAAAAACTACTGATATCCTAACTGTGATTATTGTGCCAAAAGAAATATAATGCGGCCTGTCTGTTCAGTGGCATAGAGTGCCAGTCATCTTGACTTGCCAACCAGAACACGAATTATTGCGTTTTGTTTTGTATATATTTGCATCGGAGCGCTTGTCGGCTGTTATGTGGATGTGATAGGTAAAGGCCACTGACAGATCGATCGATCGTTGATTGCAAACATCGATTGCAGTTACTTGAAGTATATTTCTGTAGATTTGATGATTCCATAAATACCTTCCATAATTTTTTTTATTTTTTTATCTCATAGGTGGCAGACGAGCAGACGGATCACCTGATGGTAAGCGATTGCCACCGCCCATGGACACCCGCGACACCAGTGTAGGCACAAGTACGCTGCCAACCTTTAAACCGCCCCTTCCTCCGGATTGGGCCTCCGGTACCCTCACTCACGCAGCGAAAACAGCACAGTGCTGCTTCACGTCGGTTTTCGTTAAGGTCATGTTATCATTCCAGTCGATTCGACCCATTCAAGCCGTAGCGTAGCTCTCCCGCGTTCTATGCTAACTAAACATGATAAATCTATAAATTGACGTCGATTTACTCATTCTTTTCTTTGACAAATTTGAAATTGCAGCCCTAGTAGACTGAAGAAAGCCCTTTAATATATAGATAAGGCTTGCTGGATAAATGGTAATATTATGAAAAAGTAGCTTAGTTTTCAAATAGCATCAGTATTTTCAGAGGCAAGAAAGCAAACCCGAGCTCCAAAGCTTGGGACACAACTGAGAATATACGATAAAACGATGATGTCATGCAAAATATTTTAAGACTTTTCTTCATTTATAGTTCTCTATCTTCTTCTAAAAAAATGTTGTTCAGAAGAGATGCATCATTTTACCCATTCGCCCTATACAACCCGTAAAAGATTTCGGACAACTTTTTTTTTATAGAAAAGCCAATCAGGATGACTCACTCCGCCTGATGCTAAGCGGCCGTGAAATCCAAATATGAGGTTGACAGGCACAAAAGAACTAAGAAAAGTACCCATTGAGTCTGTCATCCTCACCCTGATGGCCTGCTGAGATGCCACTTCACGCCCCGCCTATAAGACCCCTTTGGAAATGGCATCGTTTGAGTTTTTTTTTATGAGATAGGGGGCAGACGAGCAGGCGGATCACCTGATGGTAAGCGATTACCGCCGGCCATGGACACCTGCAACACCAGAGGAGTCACAAGTGCGCTGCCGACCTTTTAAAAAGGAATATGCTCTTTTCTTGAAGGTTTGCAGGTCGTAACTGTCCGGAAATACCGCAGGCGATAGTTCAACTAACATGGTACCAAACAAAATAATTGCGACTGGTAAAAAAAATAGCATAAGATTATTTATCGTTTATAAAATGAAAACTGAAGATGAACGCATTAACAACAAAGACAAAGCTGAAGCAAAAAAAAAATCCAAAGTATTGACTTTGCATCTACGTCAATGCTAGATTTTCTTATGCAAAATGACAAAATGATTTTTTCTCATTGCAAACAAAACTGACAAAAGTCAAAATGATTAAAGTCAAATCTTGATTACCTACCTTAAAAATCTTAATCACACAATTTCTCAATTGCGTGAGTAAGGCAAGGCAAACATGCTGCAGGGCGCTAAGCGGCGCGGCGCTTACACAATTCCCATCTAATTATATATTTTCAGCTGGCTATTACCTGATTTCAGGCCGTTTCAGGGGACTGGCACCAGCTGCGTTATTGAACACTCGACCTACTTAACCCACTTTCGGCTCTAGAACTTTGCAGGTTGTAAGAGTGTTAAGTAAATAAGGAAATAGTATTTTGGTGCTTGAGAAAATGTGACTTTCTTTTTATTATTTCCCTGCCACACAAAATTTTAGCGTCTTTAGGTAACTAGGTGTCGGACACTAGCCGACTTTGCGCTTATCTGCCGTTCCCGTTTGTTTCTGTTTGACCGGAGAACCACGCTTCGGCATGATTCAGATTTACAGAAGACCGTGTTCGTTGAGTGAGTGATGGCACCGGAGGCTCACTAGGGGGGAAAGGGGAGTTTAAAGGTTGGCAGGGCATTTGTGATTCCGAGTTGCGAGTGTCCGTATTGTCCATAGGCGACGGCAATCGTGTAACATCAGGATCACTGTCTGCTCATCTGTCATCTATCACATAACAAAAATGATAAAACACCAATAATATTAACGTCAATAATTTTAATTCCAAGAACGCGATCAACATCCTGCCACGTGCCCCTTATTTCGTCCTTATTAATTTTTAAGGCGTTACGATGACGGGGACGGCAGATGTTATATTCAAAGAGCAAAAGAGACAAAATACTCTAGACGTGAATATCGGAAGCATCGGCGCGTGACGGACTCGTGCGCAGCCGTTGATAATGGATGCCGCAGGCGCCATATTGTTTTCTTTTTTGTTGTAGTACGGTATTTTAAATATGATGTGGGATTTCGATATTTTGTATTTTTAAATGCCGATGTTCCTATTAGATCTTAGATTATTTTTAATATGGCTGTACCCGATGATAATTGGCCAATGTAAAGTAACTTATTGAGATTAAGTAGGTAGTCAACAGTCGAAGTCAGTGAAAGGCACAGTCACTCAATAAAACGCCGGTGTTTTACGTTTTATCGACCTGTGGATTCAGCGGATATCACTCTAAAAGCAATCGCGGGTTTTAAGACTCTTATTAGGTCCAAGCAAGTTGTCACGAGACAACTCACTCAACACACAATAGCAGTGTTAAAAACGATACAATCCAACGATTCTTATTATTAGGATCACTTTGCGGCACTTCACAGCACAAATAAACAAATTTGTACACTAAAAATCACTAGACACTAATTTAAAACTTTTGAATTGTATCAGCCCTCGCGGCTTGTTTTAGCCCTGCCTGCCGAATCCATCTTAGACTTGAATAACCGACTTCTTTTATCAGTAAAACAGACGCCATGGTAAGTCTGTATAAATATAGCACAACAATTATCAATAATGTGAAAGCAAATAAACACTTTATATATTCCAATCTCTCGTAAAGAGGATAATACTGATCCTGTATATCAATCCGTAGGCCACTTCTTTGCTTTTAGACAAAATGGTAGTAATATGTTTAATTTTGATCAAAACGTGACTTTTCAAATATGGTTAAAAAATCCTGCATAAGTAAAAATTATACTCATTCGATTTTTCTCAAGTTAATTGCGGTTTACGATTTATAAGGAATTAAAAAAACAAAACTACTCAATATGTATCTAGTTCAAACCAATTTTCGTTGTTAGTTTTCATGATTATGTACATCATATTTTTTTTTAGTTTTACAATTCATTTATTATAGAAGTTAGAGGGGGGGGGACACAATTTACCACTTTGGGAGCGTCTCTTGCGCAAAGTATTGTGTTAAGAAAAAAATGATGTTAAAAACCTCAACATCATTTTTAAAGACCTATTCATAGATACCCTACACTTATAGGTTTGATGAAAATAAAAATTTTGAGTTTCAGTTTCAAGTATGGAGACCCCTCCACTTGTTTTACTTTTTCCAATTTTTGTGTAAAAATAGTAGTGCGATTAACAAAATACATCTATTTACCAAGTTTCAATAGTATAGTTCTTATAGTTTCGGAGAAAAGTGGCTGTGACATACGGACAGACGGACATACATGACGAATCTATAAGGGTTCCGTTTTTTGCCATTTGGCTATGGAACCCTAAAAAGGAAATTCAAAGATACAATTCATGGAACTAAAAAACGCGCGCTTTAAATAACTACGATATGGAAAGGGAAAAAAACCAACACAACATGTGTGAAAGACACAAACAAAAATATACAAACATTGTATCAAATACGAGCCATACATTCTGTCTGAAGACCCGTCTGGAACAGTGGCTACGCTACCTTAGGTCCCGGGGTTGCGGGTTCGATTCCAGCACAGTACAAACATTTGTGTACATGAACATTGGTCTCTTTGGATTGGTCTGTATACTATATATTATTTACTATATTATACTTTGTATTATAAGTATGTATTTACAAAAGAAAAGTATTAGTTAATGCATATATCTGTAATCCCACTGTTGGTTCTGATATCCGTAACACAGGTGGCTGAGCTACCTATCTCGAAGTCAGATCAATGTATGTGATGTTGTGATAATAAAAAAACAAAGGGTCTGTCCCTTTCACACACGTTTTTTTTTCTCTTTCTTCGCTTGCAAGAGTATAGAATGGGCTCAAAATTTTAACAACGTTCAAATTCTCCGCTCCGTTTTTCAAATTCTTATTCACCGAGGAGCGACCTTAAGTCTGTAACACAAATATTAAAGGGTCGTAATTTTCTAGAACCTAGAAAATATATATTCTTTCAAAGGAGCTACATTGTACAAATATTTATAAGAAAACCCATAGCACAGCTTGACAATCACGCCACACGCAATCCTATCCACACCGTGTGCAGGCAAGTGAAAAAACATAACACTTTTAGCGCTCCCTTCTTGGCTTGCTTTTACACCTTTTTAAACAGTTAATCCAAGACAGGGTTGACACACGGTATAATACATATAATATTTTATAATTAAAATGGGGGGGGGGGCAATCTTTATGCGTGTTTTTTATGAGGTGAGGGGAAACATCGTGAGAAAACCTGCACGGATTTGATAGTGTTTGAAACGTGTAACCATCTTTCAGTTGGTCTGAGTCCCCTGTTAAAAGGTTGCGACTGTCACTAGTCGCAGTTACTTCATTGTAATTACCAGACTCCTAAAATCCTGAATCATGATCCAATCGTACTCCATCGCAGGTTCCAGAGCGACAGCTTTAGACGCAACCGAGAATTACACGCTAAGATGAAGAATTATCGTTTTGCTTTCGGTTTCTCAATTTCGATGAATCCGATCCCTGAATTTTCTAGTAGTAGTAGTCTACTACTGTGAAAAGCCGACCTGATCGATTGATCTGTTTAGGACACTTAGGATAAACAATATCATGCCACGTCTCTTCCATTATGCACCTAAGAACTTCACCTATAAGTACCTAGTTAGTTAAAAAAGCAAAATTGCGTCGACGTCGGTTAGTGCCTACGATATCGGATTTACAAGAACGTTAATCACTTATCGAACTGGGTGCCCTTTTACTAGCCGAGGAGATTTTTTTTAACCGCAATGCACCGTTCCAGCTACCGACCCTTTGTCCACGGTTGGGCAGCCCTGATCTAGATCAAGATTCAAGAGCGAGTTAGCACGCGACCGTTGAGTCTTGGTCGTTCATGGTCTAATACCCAAAGACACGAGCGAACAAAAAAAACAGGAATCTCGCTCTCTTGCGCACGCGTATGGCGCGTGCTCGATATGGGGTGCTTCACCTTAGTGTGTAAGGTTTTTATGGAATACGGAATAAAAGTTTATAGTTCAAAATTAGAAGGCCTAGTGTTATACATATAACTAATTTATTTACACTTGTCATAATCTTAAATTAAGAAAAGTAGACACATTTCGACATGCTTTATAATATCAAAAGCTTTAAGAAAATCAAAATGTTAGGGTGTTGCACAACGATCTTTTTTTTTACACTTTATGCAACAGTCCAATTTCTTAAATGAAAATATTGGCTTTAAACTTGGGCTTTGTGCTAAAGCAACCGCATGGGTTTACGAACATCACGACACTCTCGTCCGAAGCCACCTGGAACACAGTGCCGTTATATGGAACCCCCATGAAGCGAAGTACAGTGTCATGTTGGAGCGACTCATCGACTAGCAGTCGAAAAAACATGGCAGATGCGTTGAAATCCATTATCACGTACAACCGCCAACTCGAAATAACTCCACATAAAGTAACAAATAATTGCATTTGAAACTCATATCAAACCTCTCCCACAGTAAGTGTCAAATTAACATAAACCAAAAAGAACTTTGATCCGCAGTTCAAAGGAGCGATCGCGAAAGTGACTCGCTTAATGTTAATAAGGCTGTATCAGTCTGACTTGGTGTTGCCATGATATGCCAAAAAATCTAATCAATAACATCAGTTAGGTATATTTATATTCGCACAAAAATTGCGATACTATCATTAGTTATAAGAAGGAAATGGAGACTAACATATAATATTGTAGCAACAAGTTAATGAAGATCTAACAATAAAGGATGTATTACAAAAATATAAAGGTAGTAAGATAGCCAGGAAAACACATTTGACGTTAAGACGAGCGTGCCATTTTAAGCATGAAAAAGAAAAAGAAAGAATTGAATATAAATTGATATGAATAAAATACATCAACCATGGAGCAGGTGGTCTACTTACAGGACGCGATACAATTTATTATTCATTCAATGCCATAGCATTTATACTAAAAATAACAAATCAAACAAATCTGGCAACAAATACGGCAATAGGTGGTACATATACCACCTATTGTCCGTATTTGTTGCCAGATATCCTAAAATTCTACGCTTAATAAATTCTCCTATTAATTACCGTAAATTATCATCTTATTCTTTTAAAAAGGCCGGCAGCGCACCTGTGTCTCCTTTCACGTAGCAGGTGACGATGGGCGGCGGTAATCGCTTACCATCGGTGATACATTTGCACGCCTGGCCTACCTGCTATCATAAAAAAGAACATCAACCTGTCTCAAACTACTGCTACAACACGAGTAAGCCTCCTCAATGATCATTTCACCCTTTCTACGGTTTGAAGCTTCCAGATTCCAGTAGCAATACGACGCTACTCTTTTTAACCCCCGACGCAAAAACGACGGGGTGTTATAAGTTTGACGTGTCTGTGTGTGTGTGTGTGTGTGTCTGTCTATGGCATTGTAGCTCCCGAACAAATGAACCAATTTTGATTTCGTTTTTTTTGTTTGAAAGATGAATAAGGGGGGAGTGTTCTTAGCTATGTTGGATAAAAATAAATCCAAGATGGCCGCCGTCACAAAGATATGGATTGTATGTTTTAACACAACTCCCACTATAGTGGGTGTCATATAAAAGGGCTTGAGTAACAGAATATATTTATTCTGACAAATTTCAAATCCAAGATGGCCGGCGTCAAGGGTTTTTTTTAAATTTTCAATTTATTAAGCTATGGTTTCTGTTAAATAAATAACATGTAAAGATAATACGTTTATTTACAATCACATATTTGAAATAAACAATGAGTGTTGCCATGGGAAACGTCATGGCATTTCAGGGACATGACAGTTTCCACTCAAGAACTCGTCTATCCCAACGGTTATCTGTTCTTTGTCAGAATATAAATGGCCAGCCCATTTCTATTTCGGCGCGGTAATTCAGTATTACAAAGTGTTCATGGGTGGCGGTGATCGTTTATCAACAGGAGATCCGTCTGGTGGATTTCTTGAGGTTGCAGCGTCCTGCTCTCGTTAGATGATGAGTGAGATTAGATACTGTTTTATCTGGTAACTGTACGAAAATATCCGTGACGACTTGGTAACCCCATCTCAGTCTCACTTTTGCTGGTGAATTTTTAAAGCGACTGCGTCGGCTGACTTCAAACTTTCCTATACAAGGGTGCCCATGACTTGGGGCTGTCAAGAAACTTCTCAACTTCGGAGACTCGCAGAGTGCTGAAAAATTCAGAACAACGCCTCTTTTAGCTTTTGCAATTGACTTGCTTTTGAAGGGGCTTCAACACTACGAAGTAATTATTATGAGGTTGTATGAATTGAACAATTTGTGATGTGAGTTTTTTTGGGTTTTGTAGTGTTTTGTAGGTCTTGTAGTAAGTCATAACTTATGAATTTGACATTTTTACATATGCATAGATTGAACTTACTAATATTTTTAAAATCAACGCTTGTGTGATGCCTCGGGTAATGCAGATTTCCATGAGCGATTATGTTAACTTACCATCAGTAGTTTCGTCTGCTTGTTTATGCGCTATAATGCCAAGAAAATGTATAGTTTAACAATTTTAATTTTCTCTATTAATATAAAAATTTACCGGAAAATGAACAAAAATAGATCCAATCCCTTTGTTCCCGAAATCAGGTCATATCCATATTTCTGTACACGCCCATGCCTCATTCAGACTTCAATAGCGACCGACCCACGTCATTTCTAATTTAAAATATTAGATTTTTCATATTTCACGCTATAATGTTGAGGATTTTTTTATTTGACTTTGAACGGAGCCAGGAACGTGAAGGCTTTTCCAAATAAATTACCTTCGTGCTTCAGTTTATTTAGCGCCTACTTGAATTAAGACCTTTGCTTTTGCAAGCAAGGCAAGGCCTCATAGAAAAGCGGCGCTGTATTTCGCTAAGTGTGAGGACACCGGAATCCAATTTCGGGAATGGATGTAAGTAGTGCACTTGAGATTCCTCTGGTAAAGTGGGTTTTTGATGGGTGGCGGTCGCTTGCCATGGAAGATCCGAAATGATCAAAAATAAAAAAAAATATTCATCCATTAAAGTAATTTAAAACTATTTATAAGTACTTATATATACTTTATATGTTAATACATATATATGTTGATACATACAATATACTTAAAAAAAAACGTAATGCGATTCTACCACCGGCTCGGAAAGTTGTTTCTGGTCGAGAAGATCCAGCAAGAAACTCTCCATTTACTCTTTTTAATCGTCAACCTTTCATACAATGGTGTATCATCCTCATACCAAGTTATACAGTTTCATTGTAACATAAACTAAAATGAACGAAAAAATAAAATTAATATTATTCCGTAAACCGAAGAAGACCAGTCCCCAAAGGTGGCATCTGTTCACAAGTATGCCGTATGTGTCAGCCATCATTTCACTCAACCATATTAAAAGGAATGCTGTGACCCGCCATCCGCCGATCCGTTTGCTCCTCTGCCACATATCACATAAATTCCTTTTTAAACAGACCTGTGATTTCAGATTATATTGTTCTGATGATGTCGTCCTTCTACAAACATAATTAGAATTATGTATATGTATGGTATACCTCATCTTAGCGTGTAATTCCCGGTGGCGTCCAAAGTGCTGTCGCTCTGGAGCCCAGGGTCCGCTTGGACTATGATTCAGCATTTAAGAGTCAGCGACTGCCGTCTGACTTTTGCAACACTTTAGAGGGGGACCAGACCAACTTTCGGACAGTCACGGTTATACAGTACAGAAACCATTCTCAAAGTGCAGGTTTTCTCACAATGTTTTCCTTCACCGCCGAGCTAATGATAGAAATACGCACATAGACTTGAAAAAAGCCAGAGGTGCATGCTCGAATTCGAACACGAACCCCGTATAGAAGGCGCGTTTTGAACTACTGAGCTACCAGTGTTGCTCTTTATGTATGGAGTTCCAGGTAAAAGAGCAGATCTACAATGCGGTCTGATATTTTAGATTAGCTTATGGTAGATTAATTGTTTTGCTAATGTGCGATGATTCGTGATTTAACTCTTGTTATATTCTTTTTTGTTGTGTGTAAGTGAGTTTTCCCAGATAATGCAATCGCAGACATTCATTGCCGCTATAATTATAAAAATATGGAACACAAAAAATAAAAAAAATTAAAAGTTCGTTATAGTATTAAATTTTATTCCTTATTTAAAAAAACATAAATTTCAATTTAAATGTGGTCAAGCACAAGCGTATAGTCAAATTTGAGTGGGGGCTCCATATAAATAACTAATCAAATGGTTTTGTTCGATATTGATAACAGCAGCAAGTAGAAGATTGAAATATTCACAGAATATTTAGTTGATTATGCAATTTAAATATTAGAGCTAATATAACGTTTTAATCAACTAATAATATTATATTAATAGAGATAGTATGAAACCTTCATGCACGACTAGCGCCCGAGTTTTTTGATAATTTATTTCATTCATGTTTGTGGTTACCCCATGAAATACATCTTAGGGTACGGCCATCTGTCAGTCCTCAAACTCGGTCGATTCGTTTGCATAACAAGTTACCTTTTAAACGAAAATCTTCGATATCAACTTCCAATCTCTCATGCTGTCATTTTGTTTATTAGACCTTTGAATGAATGAATGAATGAAGTCTTAAGACTAGAGAACATGTCTGTTCCGTCCCTGGAGAATGCCGGCAGAGTAAATTTTATTGTCTGAATATTTTATGGGTACTCATAACGTGTCCTAGGATTTCCTTTCTTTTTGTAAATTAATTAATCAAACGATATATGTCTAAACGTAAAAATCTAAAAAACTTCCAGGAAACATATTTGAAAAAAAAAATGTTAATTAAAAAAAACAATATAAAAGAAAAAGAAATTCAAATCGGTTCAGTTTCGAGAAGAAATCGACGAAACGTTGTTTTTCAGAAGAAGTTCTAAAGAGATTATTCGTTTAGATGAGTTTTTTATTTATTGAGTCGTTTTAGTCAGTGCTATTACTAACTAGTTGGCTGTAGTTAATTTTTTCTAGAGTTTTTCATTATTTTATACACATTCGTTTAGTTTAGAGCAGTGGTTTGAGCGCCTGGAACGCAAGGATAAATTATGATGACGATGTTTTTTTTTCTGGTGTTATCCTGCGCACGGTTATGATGAAGTTTAAGGTTCGAGTTAACCAGTCTGTCTGTTATACAAATGTGACGTGTGCAACGTCATAGATTTATTCTCGGATAAAGACTGGTCGAATCTGTTCTAAAGAGGATAATAAATATTAATTTCTATAATACATGGCGTAACTGTAAACCAACTACTCTGAACAACACATATAATTTTTTTTGAAAATTCGTATAAAAAACTTCAACTTTTCATACAGAGTCGGTCAGAATGATAATTTTTTTGTTAAATGGGAGTACAAAAATTGCGTCTTTATTTTTGTGCCAGTATGACTAACGTTTGTGAATATTGGGGCATTCTGTTTAAAGCACCCTACCGTGATGTGAAGATTATGGTGTAGCACGTTCTACACTCATACCAACTCTCGAAAAATTGTATGCTAAAAAAACCGCCTTCAAATACCACGAAATAAAAAGCGTAAAATAATATTTTTATCACTTTATACACTTAAAATAACATTTTATAACAGTTCATTCGAGAAAAGGTGTTACCGAAGTCGGTGCCCAATACTATCTTGTAATTTAATACAACAAACAATTATTTAACAGAGATTAGGCGCCGACTGAAAGTTCCCCTCAATTTTTCCAGGATACCATCATCAGATCCTGATATCCTGATCATGGTACCAATTCGGGACTATCTACTTTCCAACTAAAAAATAATCATCTAAATCGGTTCATAAATGGCAAAGTAATCGGCGAACAAACAAAATAAAAAATAATATATACATGTCGAATTGAGAACCTCTTTTTTTGAAGTCGGTTAAAAAGCCATAAAAATTGCAATATCTACCTTGCCGTACCAGTAATCGCAAGAACAGTCAGGACGCGGAACGGGTATCGCACCGCCTGCCGGGCGATCTCCGCTCCACTGCGCACCCCCCGTCATGGCCTATGCGCACATATGCAACTATTCTTACCGATTACGGAATTATAAGTAATAATTCAAGCACTTTAAGTTACAGCTATAATGAACCTTATGAAGTTCAAATAAAAATGTATTTTTTAACATAAAATGTTTGTGCTCTATAAGTTAGACCTATATTAAACCGGACTTTCAATTAAGTATTCATGAAAATTTAACATAAATTTTGTTTTTTATTGTTCTGTAAATGCAATGTGAGGCTTTATTACGTTAATACCAGTACATGGCAAGAATGCATCCTATTAGGTTTAGGAAGTAGGTATTATTAGTCATTCCTGCATTAAAATATAACCCCATCATAACATAATAATTATGTCGAATTCCAACATAATGGAACACGTAAAATATTCTTGACTAACGTTTAATCTAGTAGTCTTTCCTGGCCAAAGACTGTTTGTGACTCTTTATGCTTTTGCTAAAATATATGTTGAAAAGTATTTTCAACTATTTTCTCACTTTCAGACAAAATAAAATAGAAAAAAATATATTGTAATAACTTAAAACAAAACATTATGGCGCGAAACCGAACAATCGTGTGTGACCTACATTGTTGTGCGCGCTTTATTGGTGTTTACTGGGGTGCCAATTTCAACTTTTTTCGCAGTATAAATGATGATAAAAAGTAAAGTAAAAAAAAAGTAAAATAAATGATGATAACTTTGTCCTTATATTATTTAAGAATATTGGCTGTTGCATAACGTGGCAATTGTTGCATAAAATGCAAAAAAAGATATACAACACCACTTTTTTCATTTTCTTTAAAGCTATCTGGATTTTAAATCCTGTCTAAATGTGTTTACTTTTGATTTTTATTTTGAAGATTATGACATAAGTACAGATAATATATTTTTTAAATGTAATTAAGTATAACATTTGTAACATAACTCGTAACACAATTTATGTTTTAGCCTCTAAAGTGTAAATTAGGTCATTTTATACTGTTCTCATTTATTCAAATAAAATTTTATATACTTAGTTAACCCTTTTCTCAATAAATACTGTGTATGTTAAATATCTATTTACTGGGTATATTAAACGTCAATGTATAAGTAAAAAGTTTCAAAATAAATTCATTACTGAATAAGGCATTGCAATTAAAATTACGGTGTGACTTTTGTTCAGAAATAATGCTTTTTATCTTGGCCAAACATAAAAAAAAATGACACGCCAAAAATATCACGCATTTTTTTTTAACCAACTCATCATACTCATCATCATTTCAGCCAATAGACCTCCACTGCTGGACATAGGCCTCCCCCAATGTTCTCCACACAGATCGGTCCTATGCCGCCCGCATCCAATGGATTCCCGCGATCTCCACCAGATCGTCGGTCCACCTTGTAGGAGGCCTGCCACGGCTGCGACTTCCTGTACGTGGCCATCAATCGAGGACCTATCTAACTAAATAACTTTAACCAACTAAATAACTAAAAATAATATAGGTACCTACCTCCACTTAATGATTATAGAGTCAGTACAAATCAAGCCGCCGCCGCCCTGCCAAGCATTCCGCTTTACGTAATTAATTATATATTAAGCATTTAGGCATTAAAAAAGGTCTTACATTAATAACATTCAGTCAATCATTCCCTATTTAAAATCTAGGTTGAATATTTTGGAAATATAGCCTTACTGGCCACACTAGAAATAAGCTTCAAACCGATTACGGCTACGGAGGCCAATTTCAACGATCAGCCACATTCGCAGAATATATTATAGTGCTCAAGTGTGTGCGCAAACACAAGTGCATTCTCTATTCCCTTACCCTCATATTCCGATGGAATACTACTGTGACACGACAGGAGAGGGATCCGTCTGAGGACCAATCGCTTAACGTGCTTTCCGAGGCATGGGGATACAAGATCGCCAACTTCCAGACTCCGGACTGCCACTAAAAATTTCTTACCGAAAACTTAGGAACACGTTTTTGGCCCGACCCGACAACGTCTTGCGGAGACGTTGCTTTAAGTGTGACCCACTAACCACTGTGCCACCGATGCAGTCAAACTGGGCCACACTAGACCAAAATACGAGCACAATATCACTTGAAAACGAATAAGGTTCCTGTCGCATGTTATCGAGAGACGTATCACTAAAATGAAAGTGCTGTAACGTTTGATCCACATAAGCTTGTCTCTCTGGACCACTTTGTCTCGTTCAACGTTACCCAACAGCCGGATATGTGCTGCAAATAAAATTGCGGACATGTTGTTTTGTACCCAGTGTATTTTTACATCGGACTGCCTCGGTGGCACAATTCGGGCTAAAAATTATTAGAAATTATAAATTATTCGCTTTTCAAAATTATTATAATTGTTGGAAATTATTAATTATTCATTTTTCACTATTCAAATTATTAGAAATTAACAATTAAAATTATAGGAAAATGAAAGAAATTATCAATTAAAATTATATTAGGGGCTCTTGGATCTGTCAAGCCGTTGGTCCTGCGCCTAATCCCTCTTCGGTTGTGTCACACTAGTGTCCCATCGAAATAAGAGGGTACGGGAATAGAGAGTGCACTTGTGTTTGCGCAACTTGTGTTTTACTTGTGCACTATAATATGTCCTGCGTCGATGGCTGATCGCTGAAATTGGCCGCTATGACCGAAATATCGGTTTGGATGACATTATTTTTACATCGAAACATAACCAAAAAATAAGTTAAATATTTAAGAATCCGCGACAAAAAATAACATAAATAAGTACTCGGCCATCTTCGATTTGAGTTTCTCATAGTTACTCCCCAAGCTCTTTTAATTGATACATATTATAATTTTAAATAGTATACAGATATATTAATTATGAAGCCTTAGACACATAGGTAATAATATCATACACGTAAAACTCTGTTTGTGGAACACGTAGTAACTTGTCACGGTTAATAAGTAAGATAATGTTTTCCGTTTGATGAAATACCGTTTGAGAATGCACACACGCGCCGCGAAAATAGAGTGTAAGTTGTGGTATAAGTAATGTCACCGGAAAATAACAAGATCCGTAAGTTTATCAATTTACTGGGAAGTTTATAAACTTTCGTAAGATTCTAAGCGGGAGATAAATTGTATTATTTTACGTCCACACTTTCGTACATTGATAAACTTACTCAACTCACTCGTAAATTAATCATCATCATCATCAGCAACCCACACTCGTCATAGATCTCCCCTAATGCACGCCACTGCTCCCGATTTTCGGCCACTCTCATCCAGCCCACACCAGCCAGCCTTCGAATGTCATCATCCCATCTTGTCGCAGGGTGTCTTACACTACGCTTACCGAGTCGCGGTCTCCACTCAAGGACTTTACGGCTCCAACGGCTGTCAGTTCTGCGGCTAATATGACCAGCGCACTGCCACTTCAGTTTGCTAATTCGGTGGGCTATGTCGGTGACTCTGGTTCTCTGTCGGATTCCATCATTTCTGATGCGGTCCTTCAGAGATACTCCGAGCATAGCCCTTTCCATAGCTCTTTGAGCGACTTTGAACCGGTGGACTAGTCCAGCCGTGAGTGTCCACATCGCGGCACCGTAAGTCATGACCGGAAGGACGCAATGGTCGAAGCCTTTCGACTTAAGACTTTGAGGGATGGGTGACGAGAAGACTTGACGAAGTTTACCAAATGCTGCCCAGCCTAGCTGAATTCTTCTATTGGCTTCTCTCTCGAAGTTGTTTCTGCGTAAGCAATATCCAACCGCTATGCGCGATCTGATTGGCATTGCCACTATGAACATTGACCAATCAGAGAGTAGTGTTTATCTTACGTATTTCAAAGATGCGTATATTTAAAAGAGTTTCTGTGATTGGTCGAACCCTATAAATTTTTACGAATAGATGTCCGTTAGTTTAAAGATTTACCGTGTGACGTCGGAAATTGATAAATGTACGAAAGTGTGGACGTAAAATAATACAATTTCATCTCCCGTTTAGAATCCAACGAAAGTTTATAAACTTCCTAGTAAATTGATAAATTTACGGATCTTGTTATTTTCCGGTGACAGTAACGCTCGTAGGGCTCTAGTAACCTTTCTCACATACTTTGGTAGGTATATAAATAATAAATAAATATCACACATCCTAGACCTCATTGTCACTTTCCATCAGGTGAGATTGTGGTCAAAGTAAAAAAGCCTAGGCCTATAAGTACATTAAAAAATTAAAATTATAAGGATTAAAACAAAAAGTTAAAATATGCACAAATAGTTACACTAGTCTAAAATTTTTTTACGTAGGTAGGCATGATACAAACTTTCAAACCTCTTAATCTCTTAATGGATCCGGGGGTTGAATACTATGCCAGAACCTAAATAAATATAAAACCAAGAACTTTTTGTAAAAAATAAGTCATCGTCATCATCGTCAGCCCACTTAAGTCCCCACTGCTGGGGCACGGGCCTCCCTCAATCACATGAGGGGTAATTGCCATACTCACCACGCTTGGCAGACGGGTTGGCGAGGGTTTTGATATAAATGCAGAGTTTTCCTTCTCTGGGTGCTAATGATCATGCCAGCTTTACCTTAGTCGCCTTTTACGACACCTCGGTAAGAGTGAGGGTGGCCTATTCTATTCTGCCGGAGACCACACGGCAAACTCTACTCTGCCGGGGACCACATGGCAAATTCTACTCTGCCGGGTAAAAAAGTGCTTGGTTTTATATTTATTTAGGTTCTTATAGGTATAGGTTCTTATAGGTGGGAATTTAATTTTTGAACAATTAATATAATATTTTTGAACTACCTTTATCAGAAAGCGTTAGAAAAGCTTTCCAAATAAAACATGATTTCCTTTAAAAATTTTACCGTCGCAATTCCTTACCTCCAACATAGTACTTGCATCAGCTCTCCCTAAGGCAATATTTTTAAATTTCACACACAAAGTATTATTAGGTATTTCAATACGAACGACCAACAATTTATCATGTCAGCCTCTGTGTACTCAGGGAACATAATATTCGACATCGTCCCGATCAGTGCTGGCAAGTTAATATCGTGGATTATGCTGAGTGCCAAGTAAAAAAGTGTTAGTCTTTAGAGGCACATTATAATGGCTTTCCGTCATTAAACATGGCAAGCAAAAGGAGAGTCAGCGTGAAAATTACAATGGAGGCGATGACATTGAGTAATCAATGAGTCTTGCTTCCGGCTGGATGAGGCCCCACCCCCGCTCGGTTGTCTCAAAGTAACCCTACAGTGACTCTTTTTACTGACACAAGAACGGTACCCGTTCAATTGCACGTGCTTGAGGCTGTGTGATTAGAGATAGGATCACGTTTGTGTCATGCATTTTGTCGCAAGTGCCCGAGAGCTGGCGATGACAAGGTATCCCATCCGTTGGCATTGCCTTCCTGGGGAGATGCTTTTTTAGGTTTCGTTTGAAGGGTCCCATTACGGCGGCACATTGTAATTTTTTTTAATTATTCCTGTTATCCAATAAAGTCAAAAGCCAGCTTAAAAAGTATCAGAGCATAAATTATTTGGCAATATCAGTCTTAGAAAAAATGTAAATTTTTTCAGTGAGTAATTAAACTGATTTCAAAATAGCTTTTGTAGGTACGAGTTTTGACATTATGATGATTATAGTTTGTTTTGACATTATGATCCAAAAAGTGCTAGGTGCTAAGTGAACATTTTGCCGTTTGACTTATGAAAATGTAGCACTAAAAGTGCTAAGTTGGCAACACTGACATCGTCCCTGATGGGTTGAATTCCAATGGAGGGACAAAAAATTAAAACATTCCCGAATGTAAGCAAAATCAATAATAACGGGCTGGGCTGTCGTAAAACATTGAGCTCAGCCCATTTATATTTTGGATGCTGCGTTGTTATATTAGCATTTAGTCGGTGGACAAATTATGTATGCCAAATAAGTAGGTATCACTTTTGAAGGAGCAGTTTTTAACAAAATCAAAGCTTCAAACGTGAAAAATTACATTAATACTTTTTTTTTACTTGACAACCCATTTGGAACAGAGATGGTGAATGCTGCCTCTGATGCAAGGGTTGCGGGTTTGATCCCCGCACAGTACAAACATTTGTGTGTATATCTGTTTGTATTGGTCTGGTTGTTATCTATGTATTATAAGTATTTTTTTTCAAAAGAAAAGCATTATTTGTATATATTTGTAATCCCACTGTTGATTCTAATATCCGTAACACAGGTGCTTGAGCTACCTATCTCGGAGTTAGATCAATGTATGTGATGTTGTGAAATATTTATTTATTTACTCCGGAGCGATGGTAGCTTAGGGGATAAGAACGCACCTTCTACACGGGAGGTCGTAAGTTCGAATGTCTATCTGTTCATGTATTTTTACCATTAACGCCGCGGTGTGGGAAATAGTGAGGAAACCTGTACATCAAATGCCTCCAAAACAAAAGATTTATCTTGCGAAAAATATTCCACCAATTATATCGGCCCGAACCTCTCGTAGATCAGTCTCGACCACATTCCCTTAGCGACACCTACGCATCTTGATGGTGGTTGTTGACAACATTCGTTTTTTCAGTGACTTCCTGTTATAGAGGCTCAAAGTCACCCAGAGAGCGTCTCTTTGATCGTATCAGAAATGATGAGGTCCGCATGAGAACTAAGGTCAAAGACATCCCAAATGATTGCATGCCTCAAGTGGCAATGGTCAGGGCACATAGCGAGGAGACCAGACGGCCGTTGGGGCGGAAAGGCCATCGAGGGGAGGCCACGTACAGGAAGTCGCAGCCGTGGCAGGCCCCCCGACAAGGTGGACCGACGATCTGGTGAAGGTTGCGGGAATCCATTGGATGTGGGCGGCACACGACCGATCTGTGTGGAGGACAGGCCTATGTCCAGCAGTGGACGTCTATTATACGTCAGCTGAAATGATGAAATGAAGATACTGTTAAAAATAAGTTAAATAAATTTTAGAACCTAAATTTTTTTAAGGTTCCGTGCCCAAAGAGTAAAAACGGGGCTGAGACTTTGAAGTCCGTCTGTCTGTCTCCATGCTCTATCTCAAGAACCGCCATAGCTAGACAGTTAAAATTTTCATAAACGATGTATTTCTATTGTCCCTATAACAAAAAATACTAAAATCGAAATCAAATCAGGATTTTAGGGGAAGCTCCCTAAACCTTTAAGTTTGCTGTAGCAAACGCGATTTTTGCCTCATATTAATAATAATAACAGGCAGGCATTCGAAATATTCACAAAATACTTACTTGAATTTTTTCTTCAATGAAAAATAAATAACTTAAAAATAAAATGGCATTTTTGCCTAATTATGCTCAATATCAATAAACGGTAACGGGTAGGTATTTAAAACATTCACAAAATACTCAATTGTATATTTACTTTAAAAATATTTGATAAAATCGGAACTCTTCGTGCGTGACTCGGACTCGTAGTTAGCCGATTTTTCTATTTTTGTTTATTCTGATAATTCCACATGACACAAGTTGTCGTTAGCTGATGTATGTGTTTCTTTTGTAATGCGAAAGGTGCAAGCAAATACTGTTCAGAAGCTCAATTCTAGTGCTCGTGACATTTATTCTCATACGACAAATATCACTAAAACATAGATAGATAGATAGATAGATAGTTATTCTTTATTGCACAAAAATAAAATACAAGCATGATACAACAGCAACAGACAATACAATAAGGCGGTCTTATCGCTTGTAGCGATTTCTTCCAGACAACCTTTGGGTAGAGGAAAGAAATAGCGTATTCGTAATAAGGGAAGGCAGTGCAAAGTAATTTAACAAATGAAATTGAGAAGAACATAGTTTTTTTGTATGATTTTCAGGTGATATCCGTCATGTTTTCAAAATATCACGAGCACGAGAATTGGGCTCCTGGTAAGCAATCGCCGCCACCGATGCACAACTTCCAAATAGTTTATGTTGTCTATAGTTACTTTACAAATTTGACTTAATATGTACCTATTTGTTGTGATAATTTGAAAATAATGTCCCTTAGAGTGCTTACCCTTTTTTGCATAAATATGACGTTATCAAACGTAACTTACATACTTACTACGTACTCGTACGGCTCAGCGAACTGAAGTGGATCTCGGCCTCCGACACGAGATTTCGCCATTCCGGTCTGTTTTCGGCCACCTGTCGCCAGCTCGGCCGTTGGAGGTGGACAAGATTTTTCGACCGGGTCTATCCAGCGATAACTTGGGCGTCCCACCAGGCAGCTTGCCAGTTGGTCGTCCAAGGTATGCTCTCTTCACACATATCAAACGTAACGTCACCTAAAATTATTTTCATCCCTAAACCGATATAACAGGCACTCTTTTATTTATTCCCAGGTGTCCACTCAGTTCGGATAACCTACATGAGGGTGCCAGAAGTATTCCAATATGGCACGATGGATGCCGTCACTCTGGACTGTGATTACGTAACGGACAACGTCACTGGACTGGTGGTGAAGTGGTTCTACATGGATAAGTCGCAGCCGGTCTACCAATGGATACCGCCGCAAAAGCCACAAGCGTTGGGGATTCTCAAGAATAAGGTGAATAAAATATATATTTATGACTGGCCATCCTCATCCTGGACAAACATTTGTGTGATGAACACTTGTGTTTGTTCATTGTCTGGATGTAATATACCTATGTATTTAAGTATATATTTGTTATTCCTCTGTTGTCTGATATCCGTAAGTCTATGTATACAATGTTGTTATGTCTAAATTTATTTATTTAAAATTAGGTTAACATACAAGCACATACTTAAGAGTACATTCCTCCCTTACAAAACCCTTAACCAGGTCCACGAACTGCGGTATGTAAGAACCTCCTGGTTATTTATTGATTTAAAGTATGTTGTGAGCCTTATTTAAAAAAATATTTTTCAATTAATAATCTACCGAAAATCATGAAATATTGAGGTCAACAATCATCTCGCTCGCAAGTAAAATTTTGTACTTTAGGTACATTTTTATAACATAAAACATTGAGGTTTGTCTGTGAAACAAAAATATTTAAATATTTTTGGCTTATTCCTGCTCTCTCACTAAACCTTTACCCTATTGAGCACAGCTGAAATTTAAAAAAATATTCTCTTAGCTGGCTAAAAGTCGTAAATAATTATTACTTTAAACTAAAAATTTGACCAGACTTTGGTGAAATGCTTTTTTTTACGTTTTTTACACATACATTGTTAAGCTATCTTAAAATCTATAAAATAAAAAAATATTGCACGACTTATGTTTTTGCCATAATCGACACATGATATAAAACCTTTTTTTTAATAAATGACTCTACTCGAAGATAATTTGCCAATGCCAAGTAACTTATTGAAAAAGATTGGGTAGTTAACAGTTGAAGTTAGTCAAAGTCAGAGTCACTCAATAAAACGCCGTTGTTTTACATTTTATCGATCTACGAGTTCTGCCGATACCACTCTAAAGACAATCGAGGATTTCAAGACTCTATTTTTCTCTCTCATAACGATTCTTACTAATAGGATCACTTCGCGGCACTTCTCTTCACTAGTAAACACCATTGTTCCCTAAAAACCAATAGAAACTAATTTAAAACCTTTGAATTGCATCGGCCTACGCGGAGTGTTTGACTTATACCGCTAGAATTCTAATCTAATTAATAAACATTATCTTCTAAAGCCCGAAGATACTTTAAAACTATTTACAAATAATAATTATTATAAAACATCCTGAGAAAACCTGCACGTTTCGGATAATTTCGGAAACTTCAGTTAGTCTGGTTCCCCTGTTAAAGGGGTTGCGTAGGTCAGATGGCAGCTGCTTAGTTGTAAATAACTGACTCTCAACATTCTGAATCCCTCCTCCAGCACCCCAGAACTAGGCAGGTCGCTAGTACTTGAATAATACCGACATCTCTGAGTGTGACCGACAAAACCTATTGTAAAAAATAACCTTTGTGAAAGTTTGTTAACTCGTAATCATTCGTTCATTTTCGATTACGTCACAGAATATTTTCATAAAATCTGTTTGATTAATTAACATTTTTGCATAATGAGGTAATTATTAATGTTAAATAAATAATTATTCACAGATATCAATGATGTCATGATGTTAATATTTTACATTTGGTTTAAAAGATTTTATTCATGGAAGGCAATGTTTTAAATGTTATTCGTTAAATTCGTTCGTTCGGTGGTTAATTTGCGTACCAAATGTAAAAAATAAAACAGTTTCATTGATATATTTGTAACTTATAAAGCTTAAGCCAGCTGTGAAATAGTGTGAGATCCAGTCGAGAAATGTAAAGCTATCTCTTATTGTAATGATAAAAGAAATATAACTACATCAGCGGAGTCCAGAGATAAACAATGAAACAGTCTCCTTACGAACGATAATATTTATACCTGTCGCATCCAAACATAATGTAGTATAATTATACTTGTTGTGTCCGTTCATATCCCGTTCATATCTGTAAAATTTGGTGTGTCGTATTCTCGGTACATAAATATTTTTATCTATCATAAATTTTCACGGCTTATATGTACTGCTAATTTGCAATTTTTTTTTACATCTCTTCTCATTCTTACAGTTAAATCTGAACTACAAAGTATCAAACAATCCATACACACAACACCGGGCGCTGCACATCCTATCTCCGACTCCTGAGCTGACGGGGAACTACACCTGCGTAGTATCTACATTTTTGGCCGAAGACCAGAGGACGAAACCGATGACGATATTTGGTAAGATATCGACAATTTGAACGTGGGATAGCATGCATGAATGGGCCGGTTCGCCCAGATTGATACCACGGCCTTATAGAAAACCAGCGTAACGCAGTGCTTATGCTATTTCCCCAATGCCAAACGGTGATGCTGTGCTGTACTGGCTGTATGCGCGACGGTGATCGTTTACCATCAGGTTTGCCGTCAGGTCGTTTGCTAGTAATAGACTGGTGGGATCCAAACCTATGACCTTTCACTAACAAATGCGTATGTGAAATGGGGTTTGCCCACAAACGTACTAAAGACTAAAACGATGAAATACTTTAGAAGAATCAATAAAAAATAAGTTAGTATTTTCTTTACGAAGTTGCATTGAATTGTTCAAAGACTAAAATCTTAAGATTCTTGTCCACATTGATATAATACTCCTTATATTTAAGTAAATAATGCGCTTAAGGATAAATTGCAAAAATAATTGTTGATATTTTTAAAGCAATCTTTTGCAATTTTTTCTTAAGTAAATAACACACTTATTTACTTAAATTGCAAAAAACTGATTTAACCAATAAAAATACTGTTTTTCCTTTCAGAATATTTCAAAAGAAGTACTTTAAGATAACGATACCGTCAAATCATAGGTAGAAAACGAAATTACCCATCTTTTCAACAATTACATCGTCTTTTGGATATAATATCCTCTTGAGAGTCAACCTTCCAGCTATCGCCATTGGCTAATGCCACTATTACCGCATCGCGATGCACCGGCAGAAGTTGCCCGATGTAATATCCGCTCGCTCTCGGCTCACAAAGCGCTCGCTCTGCTCAGAGCGAGCCTGGTTTTGAACATTATTGGGGATGCAGTGCTTAATATGAAGAGAAAGTTAGAGGTTAGAAGTTGACTGCGCTCTTGTGACTCGACTGGTGTCACGGGTGTCCATTGGCGGCGGCAATCACTTACCATCAAGTGATCTGCCTGCTCGTGTGCCACCTATCACATAAAAAAAGGTTTCAGGCTAAGAAATATTATATAATATTTAATTAAACAATATAATAAACATGTTCTGATATATCTTAGTAATAGATTTCCATTTTTACCCTTTGCGTACATAACCCTAATAATAAGGTTTTGGAGCAGGCTAACTCGTCGCTAATCGGGTATTACTGAGGCACGGTTATAAACAAAAACAAGGATATGGGCTAATGGAATACAAATGGCTGTATTGCTCATAATACGGTAAAATCCATCAATATTTGAAGCGTGGTTTCGGATATAAGTGTACTAGAAACGACCTGTATTTTTTGATCTACAGTTTTTTAACCACAGTCGCACAAAATCTAGAAAATTGCATAATGGCTAGCGAGCTAGGCGTGGCATAAAAATGATAGTATTTATCAGGTTATTTCCTACTAAAATAATAGTGTCTTATCAGTGTACTGAAAAGTAAAGGCTAATGTAAAAAATATACCATTTACATTGAAGCAAACCGTCCCAATTTTATATTTAAATATAATGTATATACAATTATGATGATAATATTATTATAATAATCATGTCTAGAAAATCGTGATAGCAAAAGTTTGAAGAACTAATAAAGTTCGCATGATATGCCATTCCAATGGCCGTATGGACCAATGAGGTTTCCATACTTCATCAACAGGTATATATATTTTAGGCTAAATATTGAGTTTATTGACAATAATTTCAGTAGTCAAGTAAAAAAATTCTTTATTTGCATAGGCTTGTACACAGCACTTACAAATTCTCATACATTTAAGTAGTTTAAAACTATTTATTAGTAGGTAAAATAAGGTAGATCCGGCAAGAAACTCTACTTTTAACCGCCAAACTTTCGTACAATGCTGTGTAATCATCATACCAAACCTCGGTTTAATTGTAACACAAAATAAAATAAAGGTAATAATAATTACGATAAAACGGCAGCCATCTATCTGACCTTCGCAATAATTAGACCAACTGAATCATGGTTCCACGTTCAGGATCATTATCTCAAATAAAATGTAGGTATCCACATTTTTGAGAAACTATCCGAGACTTGTAGGTTTCCTTATAATGTTTTACCACACCACCGAGCTAATGGTAGAAATATGCACGTAGATATAAAAAGTCCAGGGATACGTGCTCGTAACTACCGCCCTCCTTATGGAAGGGTCGGTCTTATCCTAAGCCACTATCCGCCTCATTTAGTGTTACTTCTATATTTCCGTGTAAAAGTGTGGCATCCATTACAGTTTGCGTGATAGCGAACTGTTGTGTTCCTAAACTAAATTTTACTTTAGCTTAACTTGAGCCGAATACTGCAATTTGATGACATCGAATCTTAAATTACTTTGTTGAAATAATTTGGTCAGTGAACCCTTGAGAGCAAAAAAGATTACGGACTCCTCGTACAAGTCCTTTGTGCTCATGAGACGCCCATACATATCTTCATCAAGTAGTCTGACTGAAAACAGTGGTTTTTCTGTTTAGGAACTGACCCGATAGCGCAATTGGCGCTTTATAAGCCAAAGATCATGGATTCCATCCCCACTCTAGACGGACCACCATTTTTTTAATTTTTTTTATAACTTCTCGCGAGGACAAGTCCGCTAGTCCCCCAGGCATGGTAACCCAGGACTGTATTAGCTAATGTGTTTTTATCTACTTTGTTGCCAAAGAGGAAGGAATTTTTGGAATTTTGAAAGGGGGGATTAGGACGAGGTCTCCCTCATCCTCGATCCTCGATCGAGGTAGGATACAGAGGGGTAGGAGAAGTGAGCATAGTTTTTGGGGGGTTTATTGAAGTTTTTAGATTGCAGGGGGTTTTTAGGGATCAGGAGTTTTGTTCATTTAGAAGAGGAAAAAATTATGTGAGGGATAGGGTTGAGGGGGTTTTTATTGAGGTCAAGAGGGGTTCGGGGAGATCTGGGGGGTCGTCATAGAGAGTGTTGGCATCAGCTCTTCTAATTTCGTCTTGGATTGTTGGACATCTCTCGCGGTCGGTAGCCAAATGATATACCTCCTGTAGTTGATTCCACTCACAGTTGTAACAGAACAGCTCTTTTTGTTCTGGGTCATCTTTCCTAGGGCAGTTGCGACGGACCGCCATTCGTGTGATGTGCATAAAAATAAGTGCACAATTATTGTACACTTATTTAAATATTGTATGTGTTACTATCCACCTTTTCTAGGTTTGCATGGGTGCAATAGTATACATGTCTTTATTAGGTATTATACACATAAGCCTTCCTCTGGAATTACTCCATCTATGTTAAACGCATCAAAATTAACAAACAGGTAAAGCCACCTTTTTTATACTAAGTAGTGAATCCTCTTTTGTCTAACATACGTAACACAAGTGCTTAGTACAGAGAGATTAGTTGAATATTACTATGACGTATTATATGAAATGATTTATTGTTCCTTTTGGTGCTTATTAGCATTATTAGTAACCATGTCCCACGTTTTAATAGTTATGGGTTTAAATTCCTACCTAAATCAAACATTTGTGTTGGTTTATTATCTGCAAAATTATAACGCTAAATGGGCGCGGCCTAATTTTGAAAAAAAACAAAACGAATTTTCGAGGAATAAGCTTCATTGATCAGATTTGAATTTTAAGTCGCACGTCACATATTTTGGCCCTGTAATAAATTGGCAGAGCCTAAAATATTCATTAAATACCGCTCTCCAAAAGTCACCATATTTTCTCAATAGATTTTGCTATTACGCTTTTTTTTTAATTTTAACAAACTCGTTTACAGTAGTGATAGTAGCCAAATGTCATAGTTTCCATTGTTTATTTAAAGGTTTTAGAGACTTTTTTTTAAATTTGTTATCTGCGATCAACATATGCCGCTTAATGTAGCTTTTATACCATGTAGTGCAAGTATTATATTACTAAGCAGTCAAAAGCGAGTCGGACTTACTCACGGATGGTTCTGTACCATTCTTTATTTATACAATATAAGAACTTTTTGTAAGGCAATGTATGGGATGCCTTACAAAAAGTTGTAATGTATGTTTGTGTAATTGTATGGGAACCTCCAATTTTAAAATTGATGAATGAAATAAGGGGTTCTCCTTTTATTTATTGTCTACCGTTATTATTATCAAGCAAAAAACGGTAAATTATATAAGCACGAATGTTGTTTGGTTATTAGTATCTGTGTAATTTTAAGTATCTGGCTATGGAGCCTTGAAGCCGAGAGGCTAAAATCATAATAAAAGGTATAGCGTATGGGAATAATAAAAAAAGATTTTTGTTAATTCACCCCTTCAGGAGGTAAAACTGGGGTTCAAAGATAGTATGAAACTTTGCCACTTTTGAAGTTATTTATGTCCCAAAACCAAGTGACGGTGGAACACTATTATTCATAATTTATTCATATATTTTTAATTTTTTTTACAGTTCCGGAAAGAAGATTCGACATGATACAAGACAGACTCAGAGATGGGTTCTTAAACATAATTTGTTCTGTGGAAGGGGTGTACCCAAAACCGGAATTGGTGATACTTGCTGGTAATAGGTAAGTTGAGTATTTCCTAATATACGTTGGGTTACTTGTCAGATTGATCGAAATTTCCAGCGATAAGCTAGGTCGGCCCACAAGTTGGCACTTGAATGGTTTCTTCTTCATTTGAGATCCACCCAACCTCTCGAGATGGCCAAGCCAGCGAATACAGTGCGCTTTGGTCTCGCAGATGATATTGGTGTGTCTTCTCCAGCCATCGTCGTCTGCTTTTCTGGGCTCAGAATTTTAAACTATTCTTAATTGCGTCAAAAGTACGTTATGTATAAGCAATAAAACCATTTTAATGTAAATTATATTAAAATAGTACTAGAAGGAATTAAAAGAAGATGGGTATTTTTTTTTGATGAAAATTCGTATCGGAGCCTACCAGATTCAGGATTTGGGGATTATAATAACTTCAATAAAGCGACTGCCGTCTGACCTACGCAACCATATTAACAGGCGAACCAGATCAACTGAATCGTGGCTGTAACAACTTTTCAGAACTACTATCCAAAATGTGCAGGAGCTCTATTTTTGATTCACTCGTATGTCTTAGCATCGTCGCATGCGACGTAAGTCACATTCGCCTTCTAAGTAGAATGAAGCCGATTTTCCCTATTTTTGAATTATTCGATTTCGATGTTGCCAATATAACATGGTAAATTGACATTCTAACCCTTCCATGCAGAATTTTATAAAAACTTCCGCATTGCAAACGGAACGCCAAAACCATAGATTATTGGCTGAATATGAAAATCTTTGCGTTTTTGTCACAAAAAACTATGAATGTCACCTGTCAAAATCAGTCAAATTAAAGTTTTGAAATTTATAATATTTTGTTTATGCTTGTTACTATTTACAACTATTTTGACGTTGCTTCTACCGCTCGCTTTAAGTCACTCAACCAACGAGTGGGTGGGGTCACTTGTTGCAGACGAATGATTTAAAAATGCGGAATTTAGTATATCGAAGGAAAATCAATAGAAATCGTGCGCTCGTCACTACGCTAAGTCATACGAGTAAATCAAAAATAGGTCTCCAGGTCGTCTCCCGATGATTTTCCCTCACCGCCGAGCGAAAGCGAACAGATTTAAAAATCCAAAGTACCTAGCATGCTCAGATTCAAAGCACGACCCCACGTTTGGAAGGCGTGTTTTTATCCACTAAACTGCCATCGCTAGCTTTCTTAAAAAAATAAAAATGTACAATTAAATCTGTGTACAAAATTGAACAAACAATAATTTAAAATCCTATTGACGACATATTTATTACAGTGTTATATTGAAGAAATATGAAAGCTAAGGGCAAATTGTTTTTTTTTTTAGTAAGTAATAGTACATTTCGTCAGTATAGTTGCGGAGTATGTGTTTTTTATTTATTTTTTTATTTTTTCAAAAAAAAATACTTATATACACTCGTTTTTAAAAAAAAACGAAATTTTTTTCTTAAACCAAAATGTACTCCGTATATTTATGTAAATCATCTATTGTATTGCGGGCTTAGGTAAAATAATACTTTTTGAAAAATTCTACAGTGTCTTACTTTTTTGCCTTTTTTCTTAAATCTGTATATTAACATAATTGTATTGCTTTGCATCGTCCTACCTTAATTCTATCTCTCTTCCATGCCAAAAGTTTTCTGCGACATATCGTTAAGCGTGATAAGACCACTTTATTGAACAAACGGAAACCGTATTGTCAATTCAAACCACCTTGTCGTAAGCCGCAGAGCAAGCATTGACATGGTTAGAGCAGGAGCGCACATGTCAAATGTCACGCGCGGATTGAGTTACGGTGTCACACCGAATTAGACGTAGTGCGGGCGCATTATCGGATATACGAGAAAGCGTGGCAAATACGACCTGTAGACACCTACCATGTCTCTCTCATGAATGTTTTGTTTCTATCAGCCAGTGAAAAAAGGGCTCTTTTACTGTGACTTCAATTAGAAAGCCTAGTGTTCTACCAGTTAACACCGCCTCACAGTGTTTCCTGAAGCCTCAAAATCGGACATCCCCATTTTTTTTAAAGCATTGGAATGTTTGCCTTTACTGTTACAAATGCAAAGCAAGAACTCCCGTGTTTCAATTCCGCTTAGTTACCGAGTAATATTTTTTGAAATTGGATAATTTTTGAACCCGGTAAACCGAAACATTTTTAAAATCATAGAGGGTGAGAATATTTTGTTTTTTTTTTCGTAATTTTTTTTTCTAAAGTTACAAGGTTTGCGCATTTTCTTTTCACTTAGAAATATAGCTAAATATATAGGGGCGCGCCCCTGATACAGAACATATCATAAACAGTTATGAACGGGCCTTTGCTTAAACTTGGTGTAACTGTGACTGACTTCGACAGTTGAACTTCATATTTGTCAATTTTATCTTGACATTGATAAAACAGAAGAAAGGTACATACAACCACACATCAAAGTAAATAAAACTATCAAAGGACATCCTCTTTTTTAGTCCAAGTGCCAGCCAGAAAAAATGTTTGCTGTATTCTGAAGGAGTTGTCCCCCTGAGTATTTGTTACTATAGCACCAAAGCTATAGGGTCAATATCCTTGGTTTTATTGCAGTTCAAATATTTGCATACATTTTCAGTGACTAATAAAAATATACATTATGAAAGTGTGAGGATCTCCTTTCCTCATTTGATTCTCACCTTAATGTCGGACACATTCTGTTCAATATCAATTGAGGAATTTTGACACATTGTAGTAACCTTATACGCGGCTATCTGTACAGTCTGATAGCCAAATGGCGTCCAAATGGAATCATAATGTATCGTGTTCTTTAATTTTAGTCATTTAACTTCATCATTTAGCTGTTTAACAAAACCGAACGACTAACAACACAACAATTCGTGTATGGGTTCGACCAATACCTGCATTGCCTTTTGAATTATACCGAAAGATCCTTATGCTTCTCAGATAAGAAAACATACGAGAGCTTTTCACGAACAAGATTACAAGTACATAGGTATCTGTTGCGACACTGTTTGTCGATATAACGTACTAGTCGCGACAACGTTTGTAGCACCTTTGGTTCGTCGCAACTGTGATGCGGAGTCGTATAATGTTACTTTTTCAGATCATTTTTTTTTCATGATTTTTCGTAATATGGTGGTGGATGAGGAATCTGTAGCCTCATGTTTGAAAGACGCTCATTCCTTTTCTATAAGCGATAAATTTCATTATTTGTGAGGGTAGCTTGCCAATGTCAAGTGAAATATTTAAATAAAGTACTGGTCTAGTCAAACTGCCAAATGCACCGCTAATCGCTCAATGAACCTGGTGTTTGGCGTTCAATCGATCTACGGATTCTGCTAATTCCCTCTGAAAGTCCATAGCAAGTCGTCCTTCTCGATACATAATAGAACTAATAATTGTTAAAATCGATACGACACATACGTATACACTGGCCACAAGAAACACCTAAATACAAATTTGAAACCATGATACGTCGCGTTTTTAGTCTACCGACAGAATCCCATGAGAGCGGATATTTCTCAATTAAGTACAATAATCGAACATCACTAGTTGTCAACAGTGTCACGTGTCTCTGTATATTGAAAAATTCCCACTCGATTCCATCGACATCTACAAACATGATAGGCGTGGCGACGCGTGCTTCCGTACCGGGAACTGTGGGAAACGGAATCAAAAGCGAATTACTTACGCCCCATGGAAATCATTTGACATTGCTTCCGGTTATGTAACCCTATATTTGGAGCGATCGAAGGGTTATATTAGTACTGTGCGATAGATGTGTTTTGGAAATCCGCAAAATATTGGAACTTCGAATGTATTTTCTTTGGAAGTGTCACATGAGAGTATTTTTTTTATATGTTCCAATTTTTTCCTAATACATTTTGTCATATTTAATTCATTTAATTTTAAAAAATCATAATTTTTTCGTCAAAATCACAGTCACTCAGCAATTTTTGTTTTATTTTCTATTGATTGAATAGTTTTCGAGATAGTGGTTTAAAAGCAGTACCCAGTAGAACAATTAGTAATTGCCTAGTAAAACGACAAAATTTTGAGGTTTGATGTCAATTGATTTTCGGGCTCTTGGTACAGAATAAAAGTGACTTTTAAATTGTACAATATCAATCATTTAGGGGTGGTAGTTCGTGGCTTTAAAGTTTTTATGAAAGTCCATCATTTGAAAGAAAGAGTAACGGGAGATGGGAGGGATAGTTTATGTGACATGCATAATTGCTTAATTTTTCTATTTATACACTGAATATTGCGTGAAAACGGGAGAACGGGTGCAGCAATTTCATATAAATATATATCAAATAATTGGGTCTTACCAGACATTATACAGTCCCCTGTGTCCCCGTTACTTTATAATAGTTCAGCCTGAATAATTGGGATGCTTCCCGAAAGTTAGTTAACAACGCAGACGTTTTGGCAATCGAATACGCTCTATAATTTAGTTTGTCATGCTGGTATTTCCTATTATTTGTAATCCCTGTTGGGTATTGTTTGTGAAATCGATAGTGTGTAAATGTCCAATTGAATCACCGGATTAACAAGCTAAAGTGGCAGTGACTGTTGGGGTAAACAAATTCTAGAGTAATAATGTATTTAGTAGGGCAGGTGAAGAAACATGTGCAAGATGGCTGACAGGAGCTGGATACGAGTAGCCAAGAATCATTTAAATAGCGATTATGTTTATGCTATTTTTTTATACTTTTTTTAATTATTAAGCGTATAGTTGTGCTGGGAGAACTATTTTTGAGCTATGTTAGGTTTGACAAAATCTAACCGATTTCAGTTAGGTTAGGTTAGGCAAATTCAAAAATATCAAATCCAAAAAAGCCCTATCCTCAAGTAACTTAACACACACTTTGGATTTATTTAACTTCTACTTTTGCCGAATAAAATAAAATGTAAAATCATTATTGGCTGTAGGTTTAATTAACTAAGTTTGTATGTAAAAAGCACTAAAAACTGTGATTTTTATAAAAAAAAACAAATATTCTGAAATTAGGTTGATAAATTACACTTACTTTGCACGTATGTATACATACATTAGCCACAAACGGCAGAAATGTACAAAAACTCGGCGGCCATGCAGCTATTGTGCTAGCAGCCACCACCAGTAGGGTCAAAGAGTGCCCACACTAAGACGAGCCGAAAGAGAACCCAAAATATTTTTTCTGCATCAATCGCGATGATGCTGCCGGACTGATACTCACTATTCAGCAACAGATCGGAAAGGTACCCGCGAATAAAGCAATGTCCCTTGTCCCGTCCCCCTTTCGAAAATCCAAAATCCCATTCCCTTTGGTAATTTTGCATTTCACTAGCGTCACCTCTCATTAGAGGAAAATTAATACAATATATGTTTCATTTAGGGTGTCAAACGGAAGGCCATGGATAGAACATCCCTTAATGTACCCGAAACACCCCCATGTATTTTCTATATTTCTTGTAGTTTTCAAGTTATGAAGTTCTTTTCGAATTTTGGAAAATTATCCAACTTTAACTTTTTCTAGATTCCTTTTTTGCAAATTACTGTTCATGATTTTACCTTATATGCAAAAATATTCTGATTCCTTAGTTAAAAAAATATGAAAATCTTAGCTTATCCAACCAAAACGTAACCTTTGTTCTATTTTATATATTAGGGTTCCGTACCTCAAAAGGAAAAAACGGAACCCTTATAGGATCACTTTGTTGTCCGTCCGTCCGTCCGTCTGTCAAGACCCTTTTTCTCAGGAACGCGTGGAGGTATGAAGCTGAAATTTATATCAATTACTCAAGTCTACTGTCCCTTGAAGCTGTGAAAAAATCAAACTTCTAAGCCAACGCAATCAAAAGATACAGCCGTTTATGCCGCAAATTTTCGACACTTGCAAGGGAATCAAAACCTACAGGGTGCTTCCCGTGAACTCAGAATCTTGAAATTTGGTAGGAAGCAACGTCTTATAGCATAGATAAAGGAAAAATTACGAAAACCATAAATTTTTAGTTATATCACATAATATATATATTTTTAATAATTTTAAACTTACTACCCATTTCCTCATAAACGCGTAGAGGTATTAAATTGAAATTCATACCAAATACTCAGGTCTATAATACCTTTAAGCTGTAACAAAATCAAACTTCTATGTCAACGCAATCAAAAGAAACAGCAATTTAAGCTGCATATTTTGAAACTCGCAAGTACTCGCAAGGGAATCAAAACCTAAAGGGTACTTCCAGTCGACCTAGAATCTTGAAATTTGGCATGAAGCAACGTTTTATAACACACATAAAGGGAAAATTCCGAAAACCTTAAATTTTTAGTTACATTACAAAATATATATTTTTTAATAAATATAAACTTAATACTTTTTTCCTCATGAACGCGTAGAGCTATCAAGTTGAAATTCATATCAAATACTTAGATCTAATTGCCTTTAACCCGTGAAAAAAAAAATTCTAAGTCAACGCAAAAACGCAAAAGTACAACCATTGATACCGCATATTTTGAAACTTAATAAAAGAACTTTCGCAAGTCCGCTGCAAGGCTAGTATAAGTGTTTCAGTTATATTATAGATAAATGATATATGTTAATATAAAATAAAGGATTACTTAAACGATAAAGAGATGAATGTCTTAAATTTATGCTCCTCCATCTTTCCCCATTGTAATGTTATGAATTTCATTTTGCAATAAAAATACCATAGTTATGACTCGATTGTCGTAATGAACGAACTTTGTAAACCTTGCAGGTTTGTACGGAACCCTCGGTGCGCGAGTCCGACTCGCACTTGGCCGGTTTTTTTTCTCATACATAGCCTATCCCATTGGAGTAGTGCAAGTTCTTCCTTCCATCATTTTCTAGGCTAGTTGGATGGTCTCTTCTTCGTTTTGGATACCCACTCTGTGGTAATCTTTGCCCAAAGATCATTTGCCATGCGAAAGACATGACCTTTGACCACGAACCATCATCAGCCTTTCGAGAGACGTCAACGAGTTAATTTTGATGACGGTAAAAATATTTATATGTTTTGCTTTAACGGTCCTTTCCTTCTTTCCACAGGCCTCTAAACGCGAAATCTTCAGTGAAGATCGTCAACGGCCGTTACACAGCGCTCACCAGTGCTGTGGTCAGAATAGACGCTCTGCCCCCCACAGTGGAGATTCTATGCGACATGCAAGTTCCATTAGCCAACTATTTTAGCAGGAAAAGAGATATATTTTATAGAGGTGAGTTAAAGAATCACTGATCAACCTTTTACACAGTTGCATTGTTGCAGACATGCATAGTTTTATTACGACTTAAAAAAAATGCTACCTAAATTATCATTATTCAGGTATTTATACTTAGTTTGGACATATGGAGCTTCCAACAATAGTTTCGCTATGATTTGTTAATTTGAAGATTGAAATATGAATCTCACTAAGATATCCTGTAAAAAATAGCCAATTCCTCGATGGAGCTGCTTGTTTTTTTTTTTAAAAAGGAATGAAATCTCTAAGGAAAGTCAAGTTATAGTTAGATTTTATGTGACCCGTCGCTGAACACTAACAAAATCAAACTATCAAAATTTAAGGAAATCGCAGTAAAAAACGTCTTTGACTTGGCTTTGAAGAAGCAGCTCCATCAAGACTTGGCTAGCCTTTTTTATAGGATATTTTTGACGAGTGACTAAGGGGCATCGACCCCCGAGTGACCCCGCCGGTAGTATATTTGCTCCTGTGCCCTTCTTAGGGCCAAAGGAGCTCCAATTGCTATCCATATTGCTACCCGACGGCCAACGGCTGCACAGCCGGTGGACCGGCCACGTCTTGCGACCGTACCGAAGCGCACCTCGCTACAGGGCCATCATTTAAGGGTCTTTGGACCGACGTTTTCTTTCGGCGGCATAGTCACAATAGGGCCGTGCAAAGAGGCTGGCTTTTCATAAGTTGCACCTGACTGCCGTGGGTTAACAGGGTGCGGCCTCGGGCGCTATGGCGTGAGCCCGTGTACCCGTGAAACTGGTCGCTGAACGCGCTTTTGTGTGTTCTTAGGCCTGGGGGGGCTGTGTCCGGTTCCGCCCTCAGGGTTGTGCAGCTATTCTCCGGCGGGGCACCTTTTGACGTCGGCCTCCCCCGAACTCTGGTGCGCCACCCCTGTTTTCACAAGGGCAGAGCGCTGCCCCCACCTGCGAGACTACCCCTCACCTTCACCATACCCTTGGCTGGTCTGCGCTTGTGTCCCACAGCCAGTGGGATGCGGTAATGACTGGTAACTCCCAACTTTTCTCTCACCGACTGACTTTTTGTTTGTGATGGGATTTCATTTCTTTTTGCAGAAAACTATTTTTAACTTTAATCTAAATCTTCCACCAATTTTCTTAAAAATGGTTTATGCAAAATATGAAGAAGTTTAGAACAGCGAATATATTTCCTTATCTAAGTGTGTCATTCCCAGTTGCGTCCAAAGCTGTCGCTTCGTGGCCCGGGGTACGTTTGGACCATGATCAAGGAATCGGGAAGTCTGCTAATTACAATAATGCGACTGCCGTTAGACCTAAGCAACCCTTGGACAGAGGAACCAGATCAACTGAATCACGGTGACACGTTCAGAATCATTCTCTCAACTATAGCAGGAATCAACAATGTTTGAGATACTATCTAGGTATCTTAGGTAGGTTGTGTATCTAAGCGGCATTTTTCCTAATTTGGTCGCTAGTGTCTGCAGTAATTTACGAGTTACAATCAAATTGAATTTTGGGGAGTCGGAGAGGGGGAATTTTGATATGGGGGAATGGTAGCCCGATACTTAAACCACTAGACCAACAAGACGATTTTGGAGTGGTGGGGCTTGGGTGGATTTTGTTAAGGGAAGAATAAAATATTTTAAACTTCATGCTAATGTGGAAAGAGAATAATATTTTACAAAAGTAAGAAGACAACCCTATACCGTAGATAACTTTCTGTCGAAAATGGCAGTGTCGATACTACTTTAGCGTATTTAATATTTATCTACTGTTATAATAGGCTGTAGATCAGTGTAGTGCGCTGGCTAACAATTTGCGATAGTCTGTAAAGAGTATTAAGTAGTATTGATTAAGTTTCATACATAAATTGTCCGTATGTGTATTGCTTGTTAGATTCTTATCTAACCAAAGGCATACAAATTTTGTTGTTTCGATTTGTTGTATTTTTCCTTGTCCATAATAATATATGTCAAGATTTGTTGTCTATGTGTTTTGCTTAAATATCATTAATGTCTTAAAAGTCTGTTTTATTCAAATTAATTTTGATGTTACTATAAATTAACCAGTAAGTTGTATTATATGTCATTAATGTACATTTCATATGATTTCACATATATTATTTCCATTGAAAAGTATCGTAGTGTCGTCAGCAAATAAAGTCATTGTATTTTAGGTATGTCATTACTTTAAATATCTGTTTTACTATGCACCGATGGGTCCAGGACCTAGGCAACAAACTATCAAGAGCAGGTAGGTGGTGCAGTCGCACGAAACTGGGGCGGACCAACAAACCATCGACCCAGTAGGATCTATAGCAAGCTTTTTTTTGCACGGCTTCCTGATCAATTCTTTACGTCGGCATTGTTACAAGGCCGGGGAGCGAGGGGAGAAGAAAAAGAGAATTATAGATTCAATAGCGGTCTATTAAGAATAAAAGCATTAGTTTTAATTGCATAAGAACATTTATTATTGACTGTTAAAAATAACATGCTTTGATATGAATGTGTAATTCACAAAACTGAGTAATTGGTATCTTTAATAATAATAGTTCTTTATTACAAGAATAATTCAAATTAAATAAAGTTGGTAGTAAGAATAAATAATATATAAATAATTACAGTTTAATCTTTGATCCCAAACAACATCATTACAACCCTTTTTTAACTTAGTCTATATTGTCCCACCGATGGGCAAGGGCCTCCCCCGAGTTCCACCATTGATATTTATTTACTGCGATTTGAGGCCAATCAGGTGGAAAATTGTTGATAAAGTTATTACTCCGTCTCTTCTTACGTCCACCCCGTTGTCGTCGTATGTCAGGTAGCCATTGGGTGACGATCCATTATCAAAATTAATTTAATTATGTTTTGATTGATGCCATTTTTTTTCAAATCTCTTATATATTGACCTGATTCCGTACTAAGTAACTTAAGCACATGTTTTACGTATATTATACTTTAAATATTTGTTATACGTAGTAGTAAGATTTGATAGTTTTATTAGACCATGAGATAAATGTACACAAAATTTTTGATCGCATATACTACCAGGTGACTTGCCTGCTCGTTGGTCGACTATGACATAAAAAATACTTCTACGATTGACATAGATCACTATCCAGCGAGTCTTAATACTGTCTTTTCCAAAACTCAATGTTAATTTTCTTGTTAACATTGCCTGTTTTTAAAGAAATGTACAGTCAAAGAACGAAAAGATTCGTCAGTTTTCAAATTGATTCGTTTGATATGCTATGAGCACTTATTACCTTTCGTAAATTTGTCAGAGTAATATCTGTTGCACAAATATTATGCTTAACTGTTAGATCAGAAAGTGCAGACATTGATTCCTTTTGATGCAAAGAAAATTTTAAGCAAGTTGGCAGATCTTTTTAAAACGGTATGTTGGTATAACTGATTCTTGCCGCGCAAGCAACAATTTACCTTAAGGTGACGAACCTTTTTATTCTCTGTACCGCACATCCAGTACCATCGCTCACGAAACAACTGGTTGGTCCATCTTATCTTAGCGTGTAGTTCCAGGTTCCAGGAAGCATCGCTTTGGAGCCCAGGGTACGCTCAAAGCATGATTCAGGGTTCGGGGAGGGGAGTTAATTACAATTACGATACGACCTTCTCAACCCTTTACAGGGGAACCAGGTAAATCATGGTAACAAAGCAATCAGTAGGTATGAATCATAATTAACTTTATGTGAATATAATATATTTTCTTACTACCAAATTTATTTATTGTAGTTATTCTGTTAAAGATTTTTTATGGTATTCAACGTTTAATACATTCTAGGTGAAACACCATTGTCGTGTTTAATAAGATCAGCCGCTTTTTCTGCCAGAGCCACAACTGCACCATTGATATTACCACTAATAGTATTAGGCATGGCACTGGAATCCACCACGCGTAGTTTGTACACTCCCTTGACCCTCAGACGGCTATCTAAAACTGGCCCCATTGAAGCAGTGCTACTGTAATGCCACATAGTTGCAGACATGCTCAAGGCATAACATCTCCAAAATTCATAACTATCCTTTTTATAGTTTTGGCATTCAGGAAATTTCAAGTCAATTAATTTAGAACCTGCAGCTAGGAAGGGCTTTGTTTTACTGATGCGAGCAAAATCTTTAAGGCTTAAAGCCATCATGTCAAGGTCAGCATTATTGGAGTAAATTCCATGGCGGACAATAGGAGGATCATTTGGATTTCTGCTACGAAGCAAAACTTCTCCTCTGGAGTATGGCATCATCAGATTATGAACAGTGAACAAAGTCGCTCTGCCTGCTCCTCCATCAAATAATTTCTGACAGACCTTTTCTTTGTACATAAAAACTACAGAGCAGAATTGAACTAGCGCCGTACTGTCGGGAGGAAAGATTAAATTAATGGTTTGGTAGTCAGGATATGACTGAGATTTATTTAGTGCAGCATAAGCAGTTGTAGTCGGTACTGGGAAAAGATGAGGGTTAACTGGAGCAGTAAAAGGCTCACCTTTCTGCAAAGTATGAACGACAATGGCTGAAACGTGATCGTGAAGATTCTTGCCTACTGGCAGATTTGAGACAACCGAAATATTAAAAGATTTTAAGTGCTCATTTGGTCCAACACCAGAAAGCATTAGCAACTGGGGAGTATGTAAGCTACCTGCTGCTAAAATAACTTCAATATTTGCTTTATATGTTACAGTTTTACCATCAGCTGTAACCGCTTCCACACCAATAGCATTTTTCTGATTATCAAAAAGTACTTTAGTTACTTGAGTATTTTTTAATAAATGGAAGTTGGGGCGTTCTTTTAGTAACCTTATATATTCTGCGCCACTTTGTCTCTTGCCATCAGCAATATTTAATAGAGGTTCCGAAATGCCATTAGTGAATACAGGGGTATTAGTTGAAAGAACCTTTTGGAGACCCAATTCAGCAAAAGCCGTAAAGATTGCTTCGTTATCTTCACTTCGTTGAGTCGTCAATCTCATAGGTCCTGTGGTTCCATGGTATCTAGCTAAATTTGACTTGAGAATATCTTCGTCTTCTACTTTCTCACTCTTGATAAAATATTGCATTAAATTATCGTAGTTCCAGGATTCATCATTGGCTGCATTTGCCCACAGTTTATAATCCCGAGGGTTGCCTCGCACGTGAATCATATGGTTTAAACTGCTGCTTCCACCAAGCATTTTTCCTTGAGTCATGGATACTACTCCATTTTGTAGATTTTGACCAGTTTTACCATCGTTAGAGGATGTGATGTTGTAGTCTTGTTCTGAATATGGCTGCAACGTAAATATACCTGGAAGCTGTCAGAGTGGTGAGAATACAGGTCTATTTTCTACATAATAAAAATGTGTGGAAGGTGAATTTCTGAAAATTTCATTTACGTCTTTAAAAAGGCGACCTGAATAACTCATCATACACTTGCCATTATTAGAATCTAATATTAAGATTACATAACTTAAACCATCTAAGGCCCAGACAGGATACATAATCGAAAATCAATTGCTTTTGGCATTCAAAACGATTATCGGCCTTACGACTATAAACCGTGCCAACTAAACTTGCATATATAGTCATTCACACCTTCCGCCAATGTTTTCCGAAAACACGTAACAACACGAATAAAACGTATGGGTTGTAGGTACCGCTAAACGGAACTAAGCTGGCATCTCGAGGTAAGAGGTATTCACAAACATCAAAATTGTATCTATGATTGATAATAAACGCGACAAATAATAAAAAAACATGAATAGTCATTAAAAGTACAAACTGTTTAACGCTTCGCTTCTAACCACGACGGTTGTTACGCAGTAAAAACATCAAGCAATAAGTACAATATTATTGTACCGATTTGTTTCCAATATCGATGCGTTTTATAATAACCCCCCACGAAAACGTGTGTGTGCGTGTGCGTGTGCGTGTGCGTGTGCGTGTGCGTGTGCGTGTGCGTGCGTGTGCGTGTGCGTGTGCGTGTGCGTGTGCGTGTGCGTGTGCGTGTGCGTGTATAAATATGCCCTGAGAAGCAGCCGGCAAAATAAGTTGTAATCGACAAAACGCATTCAACGTTACATACTTACCTAATTATTCGATATGTAAAACTAGCTGTGGTGCATGATGACGTCCGTGTAGCTGGATTTTTAGTAAACAGTTTCTAAGAAAAGTAGACTTTCCCATTAAGTCATGAAAAATTAACTAACTTAACTAGAAACTGCCTTCCTTAATGGTGATTTAGAAGAGGAAATCTATATGGAGCAACCCGAAGGTTTCTCCACTAATCCAAAGGACAAGGTGTGCTTACTTAAAAAAGCACTATATGGTCTCAAGCAAGCGCCGCGTCAATGGAACGCTAAGGTTTGCGACGCTATGCGCAAACTCTTGCTGAACCAATCGGCAAAAGAACATTGTCTATATTATAGACTAGAAGGTAACGACCTTCTCCTTGTTGCTGTGTTTGTAGATGACTTCTTCATCGTGTCAACTAATGACAGAATGAAGAAGCAATTCAAAAATGATCTGAAAAATACTTTCACTGTCAAAGACCTTGGAGAATACAAGGATTGTCTTGGCATGAGAGTAAATCAGAGTCCTGGGAACATTTACCTGGACCAAACAAAATACATAGAAAATCTTTTGAAAAAATTTGGCATGACAGATGCACTATCTGTCACCACCCCTATTGAACCCGGTCTAAAATTGACTATTTCTGATAAGGAAGAGGACAATGCAGCATTACCGTACCAGGAGCTTATCGGCTCACTAATGTACATTGCCACCAGACCCGACATTGCCCATGCGGTCTCATACCTCTCTCAGTTCAATGCACATTACGGGGTACACTTTAGGGCCGCTAAGCGAGTTCTTCGTTATTTGAAAGGCACCAAAGAACTTCGGCTGCATTACCATCAGACAGCCCAGTTCCGTGCAGTAGGGTACGTCGATGCGGACTATGGAAACAATCTTGTGGGCCGTAGATCATTCACAGGGTTCGTTTTCCTGGTGAGTGGCTCTCCTATCTCTTGGGAAGCACGCAAGCAGCGTACTGTTGCGCTTTCCACCACGGAAGCCGAGTACATGGCTCTAGCTGAGGCTTGCAAGGATGCCATATACCTCCAGTCACTCATCAGCGAAATTTTCATTATCGCACAACCCATCGTCATCCACACTGACAATCAAAGTGCATTAAAACTCGCTCACAACCAAACATTCCACTCACGCACCAAGCACATCGACATCAGGCACCATTTCATTCGCGAATCACTTTCACACCACAACATCAATCTCATGTACATATCCACACATGACATGATCGTCGACATCCTCACCAAACCTTTGCCGAAGCTAAAGCACAACAAGTGTACAGTAGGGTTAGGTTTAGGTTAAGTCGCGTGTTATTTTTTCTAATCATGTTTTTGTGTAGATAATAGATAGTTGTGTAAAGCAGGTTCAGGTGTCTTTATATAGGTTTTTTTTGTGTGCTTTTATATATAGGTTGTGTGTGTAGTGTATATAGGGTGTGTTGTGTTTTTGTACTTGCTGTATATTTTTTGTCCAATTTATTTTTATACAGGGTGTTGACTTTGCGGGGGGGTGTTAAACCTACTTGGGTTTTCATAGACAAAGTCTACACTCTGGATTTAAGAAGACACCTGTATGTCAGTCTGTTCGGTATTCAATTGTCTGCTTACCAAAATATATGTCGTATGTAAATACAAATATGCCTATTACTTTTCCCCTCTACTGCTATAAATAAATATATGCAACGCGCAACTTGAACAATTTATAATATACAATTTAATTCCTAAGTCATTTGATTCTTTTGGAATTATTACCCATAATACATAAAGTTTTATTGGTACTTATGGGTTAAGGCTTTTTAGTTTGTATACTCGGTTTTCGTAATTTTAGCGTCAGTTTTGTATTGAAAGCGATTTATATCACAAAGTAGACTGGAGAGTTGAGTGACCTTTTGTGCAAGTTTAAATGGCACAAACATTAATGATTATTTGGCACAACTCTACGATAATGACTAAAACACAAACAAGTGTTGTCTTATTTTCACTTACCACAGACTCAAGTCGGGGGTCTCCTCCTGCCTCAATGAGAAGGACATTGACGCTAGGTATTTCTGTCAGTCTGTTTGCGATAACAGATCCTGCAGTGCCAGCGCCGACCACAATAAAATTATAATTGGCTCCATCTACAGACAAAAAGGGTAGTTGAAATCGTAAGTAATTGTTTTTTTTTTCGATTGCGTTTGGGAATGATTGCGATGCTACCGAAACTGATATTTTAAAACATGAAATACTCTGAAATTGAAAGGCGATCCGCAATTTTTTTTTCAATAACATGGATCTAAAATTTTACAGGCAATAATTTTAATTCTAAGCTAGACCACGCATGCGCAGCTGCGGCGTGAATCGTGCAATTTTAGTTCGTTATTTATGTTGCCATTATAAAAAACAATACAATTAAATCCAAATAAAATAAAAATAATAAAATTAGGGGGGCCGACATACAAAAAATGAGATTTTTAGCCATTTGAAAATATATTTTTTGCATATTCTTGTATTTTGCTGGCCATGCACCAGCGGGTCCCGGTTTCCGCCGGGACCCGCTGGTGCATGGCCAGCAAAATACAAGGGGTTGACCTTAAAAGGTGTGACTTGACATCGTAGAGGATGAGATGCCTGATAATAAACTGACCACTAAGGAAGCACAACGCCGTGGGAAGCAGAGGAGTCGAAGTAGGAAAGAGGTCTCTGGGCTCCGAAGCGGGCAACCAAGACAAAACGCTAAGATGATGATGATGATGTAGGTATATGTCGAATATGACGATACATAAAATAAACTAAGAAATGTAAAACGGCACAATTTAAGCAACACCTGCCTATTTGAGCCGTTTGGAGTTGAGACTCTCGGACCGTGGGGACCAGGAGCCCACCATCTGTACTACTACTACTAGTAACTAGCCCAGATAAAGATAAGATAAACAATTATTTATTCAGTTTAGGTCCATACAGGACACTTATGAATGTCAATATAATAATAGCTAGCGTATTTCTAGGTCAAGGTATAAGTTGGAATTGGAAGGTAATTGGTAATTCAACAAGCTTTTGTGGTAACTTGTTAAATATTTTAATACTCATTAGTTTAGGCACTTGCCTAAACAGCAAAAAAGCAGGGTGAATTTGAACAGTCAAATTCACCCTGTTTTTTTGCTGTTGTTTGTGTGCCTAGTAACAGTACTAGGCAGCTAGTACTGTTACTAGGTACACAAACAAATGAACTCTATGAACTCTATCTCATGAACCACGATAGTTAGGAAGTTGAAAGTTTCACAAATTATGAACTTTTATTGCTGCTATAAACAACAAATTGAAAATTAAAAACAAAATAAAATAAATATTTAATGGGGCTCCCATGCAGCAAACGCATATATTAATAACAGCAACGTATAGGCACTTGAAATATTCACAAAATACTCAGACGTATTTTTAATTTAATGATAAAAGATAAAGATAAAAGATAAAATAATCTTAATTCAAGTTAGGTCCATACAGAAAACTTATGAGTTTCTAAATAGGTAGGTATACCATATTATAATCTACCGCTGTTTCGGAATGTTAATTTCTATGACAAGACACCAGTAAGAATGTCAATAGTTACTCTTTTTAAATATTGATGATGTAACAGACGTTTTTTGAGAAGGGAAAAAAATAAAACTATCAAAGTTAACAGACTAATACGAATAAAAACTAAGTAGACTAATCGATCAACATGTCCAAGAATATTTATCATTTAAATAGTCTTGTACACAGTAACCTCTCTTCATTAGGCAGGTTTTAAGATAAGATTTAAACTTATTCAGGTAGGTAGTGACATATTGTGGTAGCTTATTGAATGAATTACCGATATAAAAAGCCTTGAACACCGACGCAAGGTAGCAAGCTCATCGATCTTCTATCGGATACAATTTGGAGAGTGCGCCACGGAACTGTACAATGCCATTGGAGTTCCACTACTCCACCAGGCAGACCCTCAATCGACATCGGTACATGGTAGAAATACCAAAAGTCCGCACAAAGAGGTTTGAATCCTGTTTCCTTGTTTGTACTGCGAAACAGTGGAATCAGCTGCCTGAGGAGGTGTTCCCTAAAAGCTACAATTTGGGGGTTTTCAAAGCGCGAGTGAATAGGTATCTTCTAGGTAATCGTGCTACATCTTAGACCATATTATCACTTACCATTAGGTTAAATATGGTCTAACGCTTACCTACCTACAATAAAAAAAATAAATAATACAATTAAAATAAGTTCAATATTTAGGGAAGCTTCCACAAAAAAGCGCCATTTTCGAGTATTTATACTCGATGTCAATAAACGGTAACAGGTAGGCACTTAAATTATTTACCAAATATTTACTTTAACGATAAAATCAATGATACGGAATCCTTCGTGCGCGAGTCGGACTCCAACTTGGCCGATTTTTATTTCAAGATGCACATTCTCAATTCCTAGCATCAAAGATGGCAGACTTTAATGCAAATCCAAAACTGATACAATTTAAGAAACTCAATATCGGGCATTAAAATTATGGGAAGAACAGTCTTTACTCTTACTCTGAACTGAAGCGGATTCAGGGTACATATACCCGGTAAGGTTCAGTGCTGTAATGACGGCCAAGGCTGCCTGAAGTGCCCTTACTGCGTTCACCACTAAGTTCGCAACCGAAGTCATGGTTCCTGAAATATAAGACAAGGTTATTTTTCATTAACTGAAAATATCTTAAGGTGGTAAGGGCTACAGAGCTGCAAAAAAAAATCACCGAAATAAAACTGAATTCAAAAACCACAAACTAAAAAGTGAAAAATAATATTTTTAACACTTCATATACTTCAAATAAGGCGATTTTGTTTTTCGTAGAAAATTATTTTTCAAGCTTTTTAGTATCTCATTATTTGGCCCGCATGTTCCCATATTACGAGTGTTGGCGACGGACCTCTTGTTTTTTTTTTTTTTTTTTTTTTTATGCTAGAATTGGACAAACGAGCAGGCGAGTCACCTGATAGAAAGTAATCATCGCCGCCCATGAACATCTGCGAAATCAGAGAGATCGCTAATGTGTTGCCGGCCTTTTTTTTAAAAAAGAGTACGCTCTTCTCTTGAAGATCCCTAAGTCGTAGCCGTCCGGAAATACTCCTGCAGCCAAACCGTTCCACAGAACTGAGGTACGTGGTAGAAAGTTCCGGGAGAAACGCACAGTATTAGACCGCCATCCATCGAGATGATGAGAATGGAATGACAATCGCTTGCGAGTGGTTCGATGTAAGAATTCGGCCGCAGGGAGTAGATCATACAGTTCTTCAGAGCACTCCCCATGATAAATGCGGTATAGAATGCTGAGGGAAGCTATGTCCCGCCGCAATGCTAGAGGATCAAGTCGACTAGAGAGAGTCAGGTCACCAACAATGCGAGCAGCCCTACGTTGTACGCGGTCAAACGGAAGAAGTTGGTACTGAGGTGCACCAGCCCAGAGATGGGAGGAGTATTCCATATGGGGCCGAACTTGTGCCTTATACAGTTGTAACTGATGAGCTGGTGTGAAATACCGCCCCGCTCTATTAAGTACACCAAGTTTCTTTGAAGCTATTTTAGCTTTGTCTTCCAGATGACCGCAAAACTGGACATCGCTCGAAATGTCGACACCAAGGATCCCGATAGAATGCTTGACATCAAGGGGGGTGCCCTGAAAACTGATTGGCACTTCAAAGAGACGTCTTTTAGCGGTTAACGCGCACACTTGTGTCTTGGAGGGATTAAAATGGACTAAATTAAGTCGACCCCAGTTCGAAACATGATTTAGCATATCTTCGACTTCAGACACAAGTGTGTTCCGATTTTTGATGACGTTTTCCGTTGAAATATTTGCACGTCCGGTATACAGTGCATCTCCAGTACTATCATCCGCATAGCAATGAATATTGTTCTGAGACAACATATCATTGATGTGCAGAAGAAACAGTGTTGGAGATAGTACACAGCCCTGAGGGACACCAGCGTTCACGGGCTTCAGATCCGAGCAAGAACCGTCGATAACAACCTTAATGCTACCCTCATTTAAAAAACTAGCGACCCACGTGCATAATTTCTCCAGAAGACCGTATGAAGGAAGTTTAGATAGCAGCACCTTGTGCCATACCCTATCAAAGGCTTTCGCTATGTCCAAACTGACAGCCAGAGCCTCCCCCTTACTCTCCAACGCCTGTGCCCATCGATGAGTCAGAAATACCAGCAGGTCACCGGCGGAGCGACCACTACGGAAGCCGTACTGGCGGTCGCTTAATAGGCGGTTCTCCTCTAGGTATTTCAAGAGCTGACGGTTGGTAATGGACTCCATTACTTTAGAGAGGATTGAGGTAATGGCTATTGGTCTATAATTGGACGGGTCCGAGCGATCGCCTTTTTTGGGTATCGGGTGGACAAGGGCTGACTTCCAGTTACTCGGTACTACGCCTGTGGTGTAGGAGAGCCGGAAAAGACGCGATAAAACCAGAGCCAACTCCGGAGCATATTCCCTCAGTACAATCGGAGGGATACCATCCGGCCCACTCGACTTACGGATGTCAAGGGAAAAGAGAGCTTTACGAACCGAATCTTGTCGGAAACGGACGTTCAGCATTGAACTCGCACAGGGCGGTATAATTGGTGGAGAGTTCCCAGAGTCATCCAAAGTCGAGTTAGACGCAAAAAGAGTGCCCAGAAGGTCGGCTTTCTCTTTTGCAGTATGGGCAAGGGTATCATCCGACTTGTGAAGTGGAGGGAAAGACGACTGACTAAAGTTCCCCAGGATGGCTTTGGCGAGAGCCCAAAAAGCGCGGGTGCCTGATGGGCGCATTAGCTTCTTGCCAATTTCACCAATGAACGATGCCTTTGATTTGGCAATATCCTTCTTGAAGGACCTAGCAGCGAAGTTGTACTTTTTCTTTAGGACGCTGGTATTTGGATGCCACTGCTGCAGCCCAGGCTTGGTAACAATCTTGCTTCCGGCGTGATGCCATTTTGCTAGTATGACCAAACCAGGGCTGGGATCTGCCGCGTATAGGTACTACAGAGCTTGGAATAAATAATTCCATTCCCTGCAGTATCACATCGGCAATATTTTTAGCTGAGGCATCACAATCCTCCGGCGTAAAGCAAACCTGCTGCCATGGGTAAGACGAAAAAAAACTTCGCATTCCATCCCAGTCTGCTGACCTATAGTGCCAAATACGGCGGGTGCCCAGTTTCGACCGCTGAGTGCTGTTGAGAGATACAGTGCTCCGTACCAGGCAATGGTCGGAAGAGCCAAGTGGTACATCTACAGACACTTTGTAGACGTCGGGATGGGTGGTCAGCAGAAGGTCCAACAAGGTGGGAGTGTGGTCATCTCGATCTGGCACACGTGTAAAAGTTGATACCAGTTGAGATAGACCATAGGCCAAAGCAATGTCATGAAAGGTCCTTCCCGCATGATCGGTAGTATGTGAACCAAGCCATTCGGCGTGGTGCGCGTTAAAATCACCTAGTATGACGATCTCTGCGGTTGGAACCTGTTCAAGGACCAGTTCAGTCGCCATCTGAATGTGCTCAACGAGTCGGTCAGTCTCGATGTTGCCGCTATGAGACCTGTAAAGGCACGAGTAGATGCGGGGATGATTGGCTAAGTCTACTCGCAGCCAAAAGATGGACAGGTCTCGCGCTTCAAGATTGCTGAGGCGACGATAACGAATATCCTCCCTGACATATGCGCATACACCCGCTCGTGGGACAAATGAATGTTCAAGTACGTAACCGGGGTAGCATATATAAGATATGTCAGAAGGGGGGGAAATCTGCGTTTCGGTAAGAAAAAGCAAGGCCGGCTTTTCCGTCTCCAGGTGGTGGTGGACGGCATTCAGATTCGAATGTAGACCCCTGATATTTATAAAATTCACATCTAGTGAATGCAGGGGTGCCTTGCTCCTTCTTCCGCCTCCAGCGCAATTGAGCGGGTTTGTGCCCTCCCCAGAGTACGCAGGGCTGCCTGAGCAAGATTGCTCAGGGGAGGATTCCCCTTCACATCGTGTGAAAGGACCTCCCTGGGTATTACTTAGCAAAACCGCTGACATATTGCTGGGGGGGGGGGGGGGGGGGGGATTGGGCCTCCGGCGCTCTCACAAACCAAACGAAACACAACAGCAGCATAGCTACCGTTATTTCACGTTGGTTTTATGTGAGAGGGTGGTGCTTCCCCGGTCGAGCCGGCCCATTCACGTGGTATATTAGTATATACACAACATGGCTCTACCACTACAGGTTGTTTTTGTAATTAAAGTTTTGTAAGGATTTTATTTATTAGAATAGTTATTAACGGGATTTCTACCATGTACCTTATTTTTGAGTTTCCGATATTTGTTGCTAGTTATATTATTGTAGCACTGTTGGTAGTTATTTATATTTGAATCTACCATTTCTTCTTTTGAAATTCATATTTTTATTTAGTGTGTTTTTAGTGTCATGGTGATAGGGTGTTTTCTGGAAAAATATATTTAAGTTACGCTCAACTGTGCCTTTTAAAGCTGCCGTCCTTCTAGGTGAGTCCCCATAGCCCTATTGTAGTAGTATTGTAGTGTATGTTAGGTGGGCGTCACATATCCTATCCTCAACAACGAGTAATACATTTCCATCAGAGTTTACTGTACATAAGTTGACAAGTGATGTAAATATGATAGAAAATACCTCTATAGAAGTATTTGCCTATGAAATGGCCGTTTTAACCGTCTTTTTTTCATGTATTATACCAACTTCAACTACCAGTGGAGGAGGTTCTATGTTCGGCCGTGTATGTTTTTTTTATATGTTCGCCGAGCCTTCCGCCAATTATTAATCAATTTGCAGAATTATTTTTTTGTTTGAAAGAACACACTCTCAAGTTGGTCCCATTATCATTATGATGATGGGATCCCAGCAAATCGAAGGGAAACCTTCAAATTTTAAAAGCACATGTAATAATTCTTATTCTTTTTTTTAAAGCTGCAGTATTGATTGACGCCTGATTGTCCTCACTTAGGTGGCTCAGCTGATGATGGAAGGTAAACTCCTCAACGGTTAGGATTTAAAGGATAACTCTTTCAATACTGTACTTATTATTAGTTTGTTAGTTATTTTTCGCAGTGTATGAAGAGTTAAAAATATAATGTTACACTTTTCAGTTCGGGGTTTTTGAAGGCGGTTATATTTCGTAGATTTTTTTTAAGCTTCTCCATCTTTGTGTTCAGTTCTTTACAGTACGCATCCGCAGTAATGCTTACCCCGTTTGGTAAGAAACTGTGATGAATCACACCGACACTAGACCACCAAATAGTAACTGTCACTTTTTTAAGGGTAAGTCTTCGTTTAGGGCATTGTTTAGGTGCTGAACCAGGATCCAACCATTTTTTATCGCATGTATCGATGCAATTCAAAACTACTTCATTTTTGTGTCAGTCTGTGCAGTAAGCACATTTGTGAGCAGTGCAACGCACTTCTCGCTGGCGATCATTAAAGTCGTGGGGCAGTAATTTGTTAAGCTTTTTTGCTTTGCGAATTTGACGCAAATGGGCCAATGTGGTTTTGACGCTAACGTCGAATGCTGCTGCTAATTCATCCGTTGATTGTGTATCATCAGCTTTCACAATCGCCTTTAATTCGTCATTGTCGATCAAACTCTTTGGATGAACGCGAGGTTCATTTTTCAGGTCGAAATTTCCAGAACGGCAAACCAATAACAGGTGATGCGTTGGTTTGTAGTGTTAGCTCAGTAAACGTCGTTGATGTTACGTGCCGCTTGTGCCGCGTTCGTTGCTGCCACGACGGTACTCATATTCCATAATTACTCGAATTCTTAATGCATCCAGGATGATGAAATATATTGAATAAACAAATGACCAGTTTGTAAAAATAATTCCAATATTTCTAAAAAATAATAATTTCACAGTAAATATTTAGTAGGTATAAAGTTATTTATAATAATCTTTAGGATTTTCTAGAGCGAGAAAACTAAAATCTAAGATGTAAAATAAAAAGTATGAAACCTGCAGCAAGACATGCATGAGATATCGTACTTAAACGACACAAGCAAGAGTTTAATGTTACTGAAATGAATATGCTGCGGTGGATGTGTGAGGTCACAAAGCAGACAAACTGCTGGAGCGTATAATAATTATTAATCCCATAAAAAACTAAACTTGTCAAAAAATCCAAGTCTCGCAGTCAGTTGTTCTACCGTGAAAAGTTGTGAGATCTATGTTACCATGTTGGTTATTAACTTAGCAATCGATTGTGTTTTCATGCAATGACCGAGTCAAATATTCAATAACCGATTGCCAAGTTTTGACAAGTTTTGTTTTTTATGGGATATCATATCTTTTCGTAGTCCACCTACTTTTTTCTTTCCGGTACCTTCTCCTTCTACTGCGTAACCTTGTAATCCTATACATTTATATAAGATTACAAAGTTATTTATGCAGTTGGTGTATTTAGAAAACTGAACCGAAATTACAAAAAAAAGTTTTCCCATGATTAGGACACTAAATTCTATTTGTGTTCTAAATTTGAAGCTTTTATGTCTGCTAGAAGTGCCTTAGACATTTGATGATCGGTGAGTCAGTGAGTCAGTAAGTCAGCCTGAATTGCTTCGAGTAAAGGATAGTACGGCCCGTGCCGCTTTTTTTGCTCGACTTGGCTGGGGCACTGCCATGCCCGCAGATTAAGACGAGAATTTACACGAAATTTATAATTACGTACAATATTTTGTACTATTTATATATTTTGCTTGACGTTTTGGTTACGTTGCAGTAGCCGTGGTAACAAGACGCCGCCCAAGAATACTTCTGCCCACCACCTCCATCAAAAATTTGTAAAAGTTGGCAGGCACTCATAAGTTACAATCGATCCGTCAATCAATGACCTGTATCCATACCTATGTCGTTAAAATTAACTATTTCTGTAAATGACAAACCTTATGGTTAAAGACATTGTCTATTTCTCATAAGAAAAATCACTTACTAAGAAAACAGTTCAGTTTAGTTTATAGTTTATAGTAGGTAAATATATTACAGTAACATTTTGATGAGCATACATCAGACTATTGATATCGGTTGGTTGTTTTGGTTAATTTACTACCTACATATTTTATTACTATTATATTTTATTATATTTTATAACCTATTCGTTTTATATTTATGTATTATTCATTTAGAATGTACGGCAAAAGTTGTCCCCAGGATTTACCAAAATTTGATAATTGCGAATACATATGTATCGTTTCAAAATTGATAAAAAAGTGTCTCATTATTTGGCACCCCCTTCTCTTCCTCTTCCCACCCCCGCCAAATAACTAACAAACTAATTGTGAGTACAGTATTGAAAGAGATATTCTTTAACACCTTACCGTTGAGGAGTTGCCCTTCTCCATCATCAGCAGAGACACAAAATTAATACGATCAGTCGGTAAGGACATTAGTGCCAATAAACTGACCATTAGTTACTGACTGTGAATGCACAGTATCCTAAGAAATAGAGGAGTCGATGCAGGAAAGCGGACTCCAGGCTCGGAAGCGACAGTTTGTGATGCAACAGGGAAAAAACGCGTGGATGATAAACTAAATATCATAGACTTACCTCGGTAAAATCTCCGTGCAACTATATCGAAAGTTGATGAGTATTCAGCTTAAATACATTATTTGATTTAGATAAAAAATATATATCACCAAAATTTTTGAATTCGCGATCGTATCTAACTATTCGTTGCTTTCGTCACCTAAGCCGCCATATAATAGGTGTATTATTGTTATACCTACTAATACACTAGCGTGTTTGACGTTACTTTTTAGAGTTCCGTACCCAAAGCGTAAAAACTTGACCCTATTACTAAGACTTCACTGTCTGTCTGTCCGTAGCCTCGTCCTGTCATGTCCTTCGATCTCTCCCTAGGCTGTATTTCAAGAGCCGCGATAGCTAAACATTTTAAATTTTCACAATTTATAATTAGGTATTTATGTTGCCGCTATAACAACAAATCAAGAAGGAGGTTTCCTCTAATGTTGTCATCTAATGTATGGGACGCGCGCGGACCCGGTTCAAATCATACACGTTAATCTTTGCTCCGTTCAAATAATTTCCAAAACGTGTATAGTGTCTTTTTAACGCAAAAAATTATACCAGTTTCTAGAAAAAAACCTCAGGGAACTTTTAGTGAAATCCGTTTCTCGAAATATCTAAGGGTTTTTAAAATACAAGTGAAAACATTTCTCAAGTGATTTGCAACCGCCCAGTGACATTGACCTTGGCTCGCTCAGCGCGTCGTTCGCTCCCGGCTGGTCGCAGTTGCCGCGTTCTCGACCTTATTGCCCACGACAGACGGACAGTATAAGCTGCAATTAGTAAATATGGAAACTACATGCAGTGGTTGTAATAGTGCAATTCGATTCGGAGTGTACAAAGTGTAGTAAACTACATGATCTTATGTGCCTTAACATAACCGAAGACCATTTCGCGGCGTTCTCAAAAACCAATAGCGATAAATGGCTATGCCGGTCGTGTGTTTGCTCCCAATCAAAACAGAGCAACTTGGCGACCCCAGTGCGCCCCACAGAAGCCCCCACAGAAGAATAACACATACACGAAAACTCAGAACGTAAACACAAAAAGAGGCAGCAAACCTAAGAGTGTTAAATTAGATGAGCACTGTACGTCCGGGGCTACAGATTAGGCGATGCTGATCGAAGAAATACGAGAGTTAAGGAATGACCTAAAAGACGTACGTCAGGAACTCAGGTATCAGACTTCGACCTTTTCCAGGTGGTTGGACGAGGAACTGAGTGAGTTCTCCAAAACTATTGAAACTAAAGAACTTGAAATTGCCCTGCTAAAGTCATATGTCGGTCAGCTCTAACAGCAGATAGCAACCCAGGAGCAAAACATGATAAGAAATGAAATAGAGATCATAGGCATGCCTGAGCAAAACAATGAGAGTCTCAGACATATCGTCCTCGCCGCCTCGCGAAAACTTCGGGCTGAATATGGCGGAATCGGATCTTGATGATGTAATGCGCGTTGGCCCTAAACCGGTAGCATCCTTGGACCAACCCTTTTTTCTATTTACATTAATGACATTCTCGAACTGACTATTCCAAAGGCTGATATAATATGTTATGCCGACGATACAGCCATCATTTTTCATGATGAATCGTGGGAAAGCATCGTCAAGTCAGCAGAGGATGGTCTGGCTGTGATACTCAAGTGGTTAAACCAAAACCTGTTAACACTTAATCACAAAAATACTTCTTTTCTGGCTTTCTACAAGACTGCGGCCTCCAGACCTACAAAACATTACCTACAAACATTACCTCCACGACTGTGAAACCGCTGACACCTCCTGCAACTGCAACACAATCAACATCACCGATAGTATAAAATACTTGGGTGTACACATAGACAATCAGCTCTCCTTTAAAAAACATATCTCATACCTTGCAAGTAGAATCAGGAAGACTATATACATTTTGAAGGCCCTTCGTTCATGCGCTGCAAGGGACACGCTAATGTTGGTGTACAAGGCAATTACCCAGTCCCTCTTATACTACTGTAAGCTTGCCTGGGGAGGGGCTATAAAAACCAAGATGATAGAAGTGGAAAGAGCGCAGCGTGCCGTGCTAAAAGTCATGCTGCAGAAATCCATTCTATACCCTACGGATGAATTATATAGAGAATGCAAAGTGTTACGCGTTCGTCAAGTATTCATCTTCTCTGCACATGCACACTAGGGTACTCAATTCACCTGACTTTGACATGCTGCCGCAGCGGAGACGGTTTCGCATCCCAACTTCTACCACACACAGCAAATTTGTTCAACGACTTCCTTCTTACCTTCTCTCTCATGTGTATAATAAAATCTGTCGCATTATAGGAGACATGAAGTCCCTGACACACAAAAAACTTAAACATGTCTAGACGAATTAACTTCTTTCAGCATCATACAATGCCATAGAAGCGACTATTAGCACACTGAGATATCACACGCTTATGTTGCACACAAACAAACACACACACACACACACATACCTAAACTGGTACTTTTTCAACTCAATGTTCCTAAATATTATTTATAAAAAAAATATTGATTTAATTTGTTAGTTAACTATTTTATTTGTTTTCCTTTCATTACTTTCCTTTCTTGACTACGAACTGCTGTCTGTAATACCTAAATGTTACTGTAAAACGATATGGTTTCCGTGATACAAGCCTCGTGCTTAGTGCAGAAGCATAATTGTTATATGTACACATTTTTAACTGCGTCCTATTTACTGTCCCACTGCAGGGTAAAGGCCTCAATCATAGAAATCAAGTCATCGCTACTATGATGGTGATGGCTTAATCACCACACTTACGCTATGTACACATTTTATTGGTCAATAAATTTATTTCTATTTTCTATTTCTTTTCCCTGAAACGCATTGCTTAAAAGTCATAATCAAAAATGTAAAAAATGTCTAAAACGTTCGTGGTTTTTTGAAGACCGCAAAGTTAGCATAGCTATTTTGAGGTTGCAAAATTGTTTGTACGCTGTTGGTATCCTAAAAACTTACCAAAAAATCTAAAAGTTGCAAGTTATTGCAGTTATGGACTTAACCCCATATTCATGATTTGTTTTTAGATTTCAAAAATATACTGGTTACTATCAGGTAGAATTATTATTTTATCGTCACGCATAATCTTTTTCAGGCGGCAAGCATGTATTATCTGAGATTTTTATAATAGATAATTTGGACAAAAGATAAATGTTATCTTCCAAAATTGTATAACCGACAGATAGCATTGTCGCTATCATATTATATTAAATGTTCAGCCAAGAATTTTATTACAACATTGTGAATTATTGATTAGTATAGATAACTATAAAGTCATTTGTTCGTTCACAAGGAAGTCCACTACTTGGCGGTGGGTTACTTATTTAATTAAATAAATCATTAAAGGCAAAATGCCGTAAAGATGTAACGTCACTCTCTATTGAACGAACTATTGAATTATCTTGTGCAGAACTGCTCCAGTTTTTTTTTTTTTTGTTTGTATAGACCACCCTCATGTAATTACAATTTATTTGAAACCACAATGTAAAAAGTTCTGAAAAAAGTATTGTAACAAGAAGTAGTTGTATGTGGGGACTTTAACATTAATATTTTAGAAAGTTCACAAAACTCCATTGGGTTTTTAAACCTATTTAAATCTTTTAATTTAAATAATCTTTTTACTGCACCCATTAGAGTAACTCCTACATCAGCTACTTGCATTGATAATATTTTTTGTGATTCTGAACCAATCACAAACTCTATAATAAACTTTATAATTTCAGGCTACAGTGGGCAGGAAGTAGTCTTTGAACATCATGATGTCCCCCCTTCATTGACTTTTGTATACAGACCTATTACTGTAAATCAAATGGAAAATTTTAAAGAAAAAATTCAAGACAAATTTTACTTTTTACCTCTAGATGATAATACTATTGACCAACTATATGAACAAGTATTCAGTGCGATAAAATCTGTATCTGATACTATATTTACAAAGAAAACTTTTTAAGTAGACAATACTATGACGAAATTTAGTGACTGGGCTACAAAGGGAATTTATAGAAGTAGAACTACACTCGCGAGCAAAAGTTTAGAATCACTTACTTGAAATTTGTTTCGCGCGATCTTGCTTAGTAAATATTTTTTTAATAATTTTAAAAATGACATCATTTTAAAGGTTCAACTGTCCACTTTAAATTGATACCAAATTCATTCAAATAGAGACAGTAGTTGTGGAGCTATCCTGGATTAAGCGAAGGAGGTAGGAAAACAAGGAAATATGGAAAAATAATGAATGAATAAAACAACAAAAAATTATTAATAAAACATTTATTTAGCTTTAAAATTAAGTGTCAATACTTTGTATTCCCTCCCCTCGCCCTAATAACTGCTCGAAGACGATTCTTCATAGACCTGATCAGCTTCTGAATTGATTCTTGTGGAATACCTTCCCACTCCTCAATCAACGCCGCTTTCAGCGCATTCAGACATGAAGGAGCAGGAGTTCTGGAACGAACCTTCCTCTTCAGTTCATCCCACACGTGCTCAATGGGATTCAAGTCAGGGCTGAGCGCCGGCCAGTCCAATGTGGCGATACCGACTTCTTCTAGGTATTCAGTGGTCACACGGGCAGTGTGACAACGAGCGTTATCGTGCATAAGGAGGAAGTCATCACCGATATATCCCGCATAGGGAACGACATGTTCCAGCAGAATATCGGAAATGTACCGGTCTGAAGTTAGACCGCCTCCTCGTCCCCCGCCAGGCCCGAAAACAAGCTCGGTTTTACCGTCGAAGGAAATGCCGGCCCACATCATACAAGGGCCGCCCCCATAAGCCACTGTTTCAGCAAAACAGCACTGTGCAAATCGCTCCCCAGGCCGCCTGTAGACCCGACCTCTTCGGTCGCTACCGTGCAAACACATCCTGCTCTCGTCGGAGAACAGGACTTGCCTCCATTGCTCAACCTCCCAATCAAGATGGGTGCGAGCAAATTGAAGGCGAGCTTGTCGGTGAGCTGCCGTGAGTTTCGGGCCTGTGGCAGGCCTTTTTGGAGTCAGATTCGCTTGCTTGAGTCGTCGACGAACTGTCCCACTCGCTGGCTGCTACTCCACGAACATCTCGGAGCTCCTGTTGGACGTCGACACCAGTCAAATGCCGATTTCGGAGAGATGCTGACACGATAAAACGGTCATCCCTCTCCGATGTGCACCGGCGCCGTCCAGATCTTGGTCTCGGGATAAAGCCACCAGTCTCCCGAAAGCGCTTGTAAACTTTCGAAACACAGGACTGGCTTATGTGGAGCCGACGAGCGACAACTCGCTGGCTGAGCCCTTCTTGCAATAGGGCTACGATTTGTGCGGCTTCTATAGGTGTTGTCTCCAGTGTCGTACAAGGCAAAGGGTCAAAAGTAGCAGAGATGTGTACCGGTCAACGTCTGAAAGTCGACTGATAAAGAAAATGCGATAACAGGTGCTTTTTATAGGGGTCAATAGGTCGCAACTCGAGACATATCAAACAATTGAAACACGTCTTTTTCGTTACTCCTTCGCTTAATCCAAGATAGCTCCACAACTACTGGCTCGATTTGAATGAATTTGGTATCAATTTAAAGTGAACAATTGAACCTTTAAAATGATGTCATTTTTATAATTATAAAAAAAAAATATTTACTAAGCAAGATCGCGCGAAACCAATTTCAAGTAAGTGATTCCAAACTTTTGCTCGCGAGTGTAGATTATTTAAATTATACTCCATTAAAGCAACTTCTAGTAACACTAGAATGCTTGAATATGTAAAAAATACTCTAAAATATTTAAGAAAGTTTGTGCACTTGCTAAAGCAAAATATTTAAAAGAAAAAGTTGAGTTTTCAAGTATAAAAACATTAAAAATCTTATACTGTGCATACGTTCGCAGTCAATTGGAGTACGCATCGCAAGTCTGGAACCCCATTTATGACGTCTATGTTCAGAGACTTGAGAGGATTCAGAGGAAATTTCTTAAATATCTACAATATCGTGCTGGGATTTATCTCCCCGACTACACCTCACGTTGTCGAAAATTTCATTTCCTTCCGCTGTATGAAAGAAGAAATACTTCTGACCTTTCATATCTTTTGAGCATAGCAAGCGGTAAAATAGACTGTCCAGAGCTTCTTGAACTTATAGGGCTGCGCACCAACTCGAAGTCTTTCAGAAACCCCAGCTTGCTCTTTTTACCGCACGCAAAGACTAATTATAGGCGGAACGCATTTTCCATTAGAACATGTCAACTATTTAATAATTTGGCAAAAGTAAATGTCGACATTGACTTGTTCAACACTTCAGTATCGAAATTGAAACGTGTACTGAATGATAACTTTTTCTCAAATGTTATTTAATTTCTTTTTTTTCCTGATAATGTCAGATGACTTGATCAATTTCAATGTTTCTTCTTCTGGGAGTAGCAAATACGTTGTTCGTTTTGTTTGTAATTTAGTAACTTTTTGTTTTTTTTCTTTCTTAACATTAGGTACCCACTTGCATTTCTGTTAAACAACCTAGTGATTATCAGTGGAAACTTGTAATTGGCCCTCAATGTTTTTTTTTCTGTGATTGTATCTCTAAATCTAGCTGTAAGTTTTCCAAAAACTTGTAAAAAAAAAAAAAAAAAAAAAAAAAAAAATAAGTAAATCTGGCAATAAAATTAAAGTTACTTGGGGTATAATTAATAAAGAGACTTGCAAAACAAAATCATATGATACCAAGATCTCCCTTAAAATAAATAATAAAAATCTTTACGCTGATGCTGAAATAGCGGACTCATTTGAATCTCTTTTCTAATTCTCTTTTACTGCCAAGCTCAAGCGTCATCGTTATTACCAAGTCATTAAGTTATCAAACTAATTTTTACTCCTGAGTTAGCCATTAGTACTATCAGATTTTATCTTAGTTTATTTTATAAATGGCATTTCATAGTTCCGGGCGTGTATCCCTGGAGTCCTGAAATACAGGTTAATCCTACATTAGGCTCCAGTCCCCCCGAATATTATATGTTTCTTCTTCTTGTATCCTTGTTGTTCACTAACTTAAAAGAATAACTATGCCTATTTTTACATAAGAAACGTGTAATGTTTAAGTTGGAAATAAAGATTATTTATTTATTTATTATTGTTTATTTTCTGTAATATAGCAGTCACTACTACTCAGTCATTAAATTCTTGTCCACATCTTGCTGAGTCCCTGCTAAAAGAATGCGTGGAGAAGTGTCAAGCTACTTTTTGCTTTAGTCATGTTACTGACCATATAATTATAAAAACATTTAAAGTCCTTAAGTTAAAAAAACTGAGGACCTATGGGGTATTTCAACAGAAATCTTAAAATCTATTATACCTATCTACTATTGCCCCACATTTAGCAATTATATTTATAAAAAGTGTAGATTCGGGCCACTTTCCAAATTTAATGAAATTTAGTAAAATTGTACCACTGTAAAAGTTAGGGGACAAAAATGACCCATCAAATTTTAGACCAATATCTTTTAGGATTATACCAATATATATAGGATTGGTGATCGGTAGATGTATGGCAAGGAACGTGTAAGAGATCGATATTTGAATTATAGAATGACGTGCGAGAGTGAGATAGACGACGTATGGCCGATGACTGTGAAAGGCGAAAGACATAGTAAAGACGATTATATTATAGAAGCTTTTATTCCCCAAACCAAGGTGTATTATTTATTCTGTCCCACATTTGGGAGCTCGTCCGGGATGGATAAAGAATAAACATCAAAGGAATCGGAAAAGAAGAAGTTATAACGATGAACGAGGAATAAACGATCGGCGAAAACAAGATGAAAAACGGAAAATACTTTGGGAGTTATAAAGACGTAAAGAAGATGGGTGACGAAGAAAAAAGGCGACAGATTGAACATGCGAACTTCCACGTTGACCAAATGCGTTTTAGTGGAAACGGAGAAGAGCGCAATGCCGGTGGTGATTGGCTCAGAAGACTGAAAAGATGTTCCTGTGATGAAGGATAGAGTGACCAGCTTAGCTTGCAGATAGCCTTGAATTCCTTGGCTGGAGACGCTGCAATGTTTCGTGATCTACGACATAATGAGTATGAAGAGTTTAAAGAGGAGTTTTTGTATATATTTGGTTCAGAGCGTGAAGATGAAGACTACAACGAAGATGCATAATGTGAATTTTATGACGATGATGAGGAAGATGAAGAAAGTATGGAGTACGAAGATAATGAGTGTGATGAAAAAAGTAACTGTAGTCAGAAAGCGGCAGAAAACCGATGTGAAAGTGATGAAAAGCGTGAAACCAACAGAAGTACAGACCTGGAGGTGATAGAGAACGTGGATGTGGAAGATCAGCTTGAAAACATGAAAAATGGCATAAAAGAGTGCAACGACAGCTGCATTTACATTGTTGACAATGACAACCATGAGTGTGACAACGTTGATACGAAGATGGCATCGACCAGAGAGGAACGGCCAGAGACAATGCCAATGGCAATGGAAAGCCTAAAGGGCTGTCGAAAAAATCAGTCACACGCCAAAACAGAATCTGTTTATGGTATACAAGACGAAGTCTCTGACAAAACATTGACAACTGTCAAAGATGTAATGTTTGGCGCTCCAGTGAATCTCGCGGAAAATAATTATGGAGCTCAATATCGGAAAATAATTTGTGGAAAAGGGAATCGACACAGAGGCAGTAAGAAGAAAAGGGGTAGAACATGGAAGCGCTTTGGAAAAGGAGGAAAAGAGGGAGATTGAAATCAAGAGGAAAACAAAGCGTTTGGAGAGAAGAAATAATGATGATTATAAGAAGAGGAAGAAGTTTAGATGTGTGTTTTTTATAGTGGTTTATTTTTAAGATGTTACCTATAGACGTAGTAAGGACGATTATATTATAGAAGCTTTTATTCCCGAAACCTAGGTGTATTATTTATTCTGTCCCACATCTTTATTACCAGCAGTGAGTAAGATCTTTGAAAAAATAATATTCACCCAATTAGCAGCTCACTTCAAAATAAATAACTTATTTCATAATAACCAGCACGGATTCACTAAAGGGAAATCCACTTCTGATGCAGGAATGGCACTTATGAAACATATTTTCAATGCGTGGGAAAATAAGCAAGATGCTGTTGGTGTTTTCTGCGATTATGGTGTCTCAGACAATGCACTCTCAATACTGCAATCATACCTTTCTTGTAGAATCCAAAAAGTGAGTGTTAATGGAATAAATGCTACTAGTGCCCCTCTACTAATGGAAGTGCCGCAGGGCTCCATATTGCGACCCCTACTTTTTTAAATTTATATTGATGACCTTCCTTACTTTAGAAAAGACCTAGTATTGATCGCCGATGACACTTCTCTGATTTTTAGAGTTGATAGGTTTAAACAAGTATTCGACGACGTAAACGTTGCACTCTCACAAGTGGTGTATTGGTTTACAACTAATAATTTACTACTTAAGGCCAAAAAGACTAAATGTGTAAAATTCACAATGCCAAATGTGAGGCAGGTTAATACAAATATAACCATAAATAAAGAGCATCTTGCGCTCGTAAATTCAACAGTATTTCTAGAAATCACATTAGATTCTAAGCACATTAGATTCTAAGCTGCAAAGCTGGTGTTAAGGCTGTGACAGTCGGACTTCTTCGAGAACAGATGGAGATTCTTATGTACGTACATAAGGCAATCAAGGATGTATTGAGAAGCCACGGTAAGTATGTCGATTTCTTAAAACAAATATCTTAGGAAGTCGCGCGATCTAAGGCCATAAATGGCGCGGATGGCTCTCTTCTGTAATACGAAAATAGTCTGTATATCAGCAGCTGATCCCCACAGTAATAGACCATATGACATGATGCTATGAAAGTAGCTGAAATAAACCAGCCTCGCCTTTTCAACATCAGTTAGTTGTCTTATCTTTTAACTGCATATGCAGCAGAACTAAGTCTACCTGCTAGGACATCAATATGGAGACCCCATTGCAGCTTAGAATCTAATGTGATTCCTAGAAATACTGTTGAATTTACGAGCGCAAGATGCTCATTATTTATGGTTATATTTGTATTAACCTGCCTCACATTTGGCATTGTGAATTTAACACATTTAGTCTTTTTGGCATTAAGTAGTAAATTATTAGTTGTAAACCAATACACCACTTGTGAAAGTGCATTGTTTACGTCGTCGAATACTTGCTTAAGCCTATCAACTCTAAAAATCAGAGAAGTGTCATCGGCAAACAATACAGTCTCACATAGGTCTTTTGTAAAGTGAGGAAGGTCATTAATATAAATTTAAAAAAAGTAGGGGTCGCAATATGGAGCCCTGCGGCACTCCCATGAGTAGAGGGGCACCAGTTGAATTTGTTCCATTAACACTCACTTTTTGGATTCTACAAGAAAGGTATGATTGCTGTATTGAGAGTGCACTGTCTGAGACACCTTAATGCCGTAGCTTCATTATTAAAGTTTCATGGTTAACACAATCAAAGGCTTGATAAATCGCAGAAAACACCAACAGCATCTTGCTTATTTTCCCACGCATTGAAGACATGTTTCATTAGTGCCACTCCTGCATCAGTAGTGGATTTCCCTTTAGTGAATCCGCACTGGTTATTATGAAATAAGTTATTTATTTTGAAGTGAGCTGCTAATTGAGTGAACATTATTTTTTCAAAGATCTTACTCACTGCTGGTAATATAGATATTGGTCTAAAATTGGATGGGTAATTTTTGTCCCCTGACTTATGCTGTGGTACAATTTTACTAAATTTCATTCAATTTGGAAAGTGACCCGTATCTACACATTTGTAAAATATAATAGCTAAATGTGGGGCAATAGTAGATATAATAGATTTTAAAATTTCTATTGAAATACCCCATAGGTCCTCAGTTTTTTTTTAACTTAAGGTCCTTAAATGTTTTTATAATTATATGGTCAGTAACATGACTAAAGCAAAAAGTAGCTTGACACTTCTCCACACATTCTTTCAGCAGGGACTCAGCAAGATGTGGACAAGAATTTAATGACTGAGTAGTAGTGATTGCTATATTGGAGAAAAAAGATTCAAATACGTCCGCTGTTTCAGCATCAGCGTAAAGATTTTTATTATTTATTTTAAGAGAGATCTTGGTATCATATGATTTTGTTTTGCAAGTCTCTTTATTAATTATACCCCAAGTAGCTTTAATTTTATTGCCAGATTTAATTATTTTTTCTTTTAAATAATTTGCTTTAGCAAGTGCACAAACTTTCTTAAATATTTTAGAGTATTTTTTACATATTCAAGCATTCTAGTGTTACTAGAAGTTGCTTTAATGGAGTATAATTTAAATAATCTAGTTCTACTTCTATAAATTCCCTTTGTAGCCCAGTCACTAAATTTCGTCTGAGTATTGTCTACTTTAAAAGTTTTCTTTGTAAATATAGTATCAGATACAGATTTTATTGCACCGAATACTTGCTCATACAGTTGGTCAATAGTATTATTATCATCAAGTGGTAAAAAGGAAAATTTTTCTTGAATTTTTTCTTTTAAATTTTCCATTCGTTTTACAGTAATAGGTCTGTATACAAATGTCAATGAAGGGGGGACATCATGATGTTCAAAGACTACCTGCCCACTGTGGTCTGAATGTATAAAGTTTATTATAGATTTTGTGATTGTTTCAAAATCACAAAAAATATTATCAATGCAAGTAGCTGATGTTGGAGTTACTCTAGTGGGCTCAATAAAAAGATTATTTAAATTAAAAGATTTAAATAGGTTTAAAAACCGAATGGAGTTTTGTGAACTTTCTAAAATATTAATGTTAAAGTCCCCACATACAACTACTTTCTTGTTACAATTACACACTTTTTTCAGAACATCTTCCATTGTGGTTTCAAATAAATTGTAACTACCTGAGGGTGGTCTATACACACAAATAATAATAAACCGCTCCAGTTCTGCACAAGATAATTCAATAGTTCGTTCAATAGAAAGTGACGTAACATCTTTACGGCATTTTGCCTTTAATGAGTTATTTAATAAAATAAGTGACCCACCTCTAATAGCGGACTCCCTTATGAACGAACTAATGACTTTATAAGAATAAGAATAAGAATAAGAATAATTTATTACAGATAAATTGTTACCTTACATTATGGCACTTTAAACTTAAGCTAACAAAAATATATAAACAAAATTAACGAAGTGTAACATACAGGAGATCAGTCCGTAGGTCCCACACTAGGATAACCCTGTATCGTGGGCACCTACCTACATGAAGAGATGCGAGTTGCGATAGATGCTTCATGTAGAAAAGTGAAGAACTTAAAATTTTTAATTTTTTTTTATAGTTATCTATACTAATCAATAATTCACACTGTTGTTACCAGTGTTCTGTTATACATAGCACATGTATATTCATTTCTTTAAGAAACAATCCCAATTCTAGTTCTTTGTTAGAAAGACCCTGATATTTTGGTGAATAATGTTTAAAAAGTTGGTCTTTCTTTTTGTCACTAAATCTAATTTACCAGAGTAATCCTCTATTGTCTTAAGGGATAATTTATTATTATTCGGAACTGTTTCCGAAGTCCGATTATACATGTCAATATTATGCTCAATAGAAGCAGATTGAGTAGCCAAATTCTTGGCTGAACATTTAATATAATATGATAGCGACAATGCTATCTGTCGTTTATACAATTTTGGAAGATAACATTTATCTTTTGCCCAAATTAAATTACATGTCAAACTTGAATTTATGTCAATAATATGGAATTTATTATTATTACATGTCATTTATACTAAGATTTAATTTATATCTATAGTCATTTTCTGACTGTGTTAATTTTTTTCCATAAGGAAGTGCAAACATCACAATTTTATTTACATTTAATGCACTCAAGCTGTCAAAGCATTTAATTAATATTTTTTATTTACATTTCCCCTGTTGGCAAACAAAATAATGAGGGTGGTATTTTCTTTAAACTTGTATAACTTGATTTTTTTATAATATCACAGAAGGATGCATTTGGATAACAGTTGTTTGAAATTGCTTGTCCCAAGTAGTGACTCAATATCAGGCCCATATTTGTACCCAGCTCATCACTAAACATAACTACGTCGTTTTTAGGGTTCCGTAGCCAAAATGGCAAAAACGGAACCCTTATAGTTTCGTCATGTCCGTCTGTCCGTCTGTCCGTCTGTCACAGCCGATTTACTCGGAAACTATAAGTACTACAGTGATGAAATTTGATGGGAATATGTGTTGTATGAACCGCTACAAAAATATGACACTAAATAGTAAAAAAAAGAATTGGGAAACATACATGTAACTGAGGGATGAAATTTTTTTTTTCGATGTACATACCCGTGTGGGGTATCAATGGAAAGGTCTTTTAAAATGATATAAAGTTTTCTAAAAAACATTTTTCTTAAAGTGAACGGTTTTTGAGATATCAGCTCTCAAAGTCGTAAAAAGTATGTCCCCCCCCCTCTATTTTTATAACTACGGGGTATAAAATTCTAAAAAAAAATAGAGGTGATGCATGCTAATTAATTCTTTCAACGATTTTTGGTTTGATCAAAGTATCTCTTATAGTTTTTGAGATAGGTTGATTTAACTGTAATTTTGGACTTTGCTGCTACGGAACCCTTTGTGCGCGAGCCCGACTCGCACTTGGCCGGTTTTTAATAATAGGTTTAGATGGGGCGAAGGAACTGTTGGAGTTTGTTGGGCTGAACGAATGCCGTAGGTTATCACAATTTGGTTGTGACAATGATGACTCACACTCCGGCCGCGAACCGTTCAATAAACTACATAAGCTATTATTGTTATTGTTACTTACTTCCGAGGTGTTCATAAGATTCTTCAAAGCCAAAATGTGTTCGTCCTTCTTGGAACATAAGTACCTACTGGTCATGTTGTCCAAGGACTCCTTTAGTGAAAGGATTTGACTTTCTAATTGGTTGATGTTTTTTTCATAAGAAGTGATGTTATTATCCAACGTTAATAAATATAAATCTAAATCATCACCCAAACGCTGCCTTTCTTTAATACATTTGATCTTATTGTATGAGCATTTTTGTTTCTTAATTAACTTTTTAGTTTTATTTATATACCTATTTAATCTTACATATTTTTAAATTTATTTCTGCTGCAGGTAGCAATTCCCAGTGCTGGGTTAGAAGAGGGGCTATTTCCACTGGTTAAGTTTATAGTTGTGGTTGGTTTTTTGTTACCTGCATCAGAAATAAGACAGGGTGGACTGCCTATCAGTTTCTCAAATAAACACTGGGTTTGGGCCGCGGCAAAGTCCTGCTTCCCAGTCGCCAGGTCGCTGATGTAGTGGCGAGCCTCCTCTAGTTCATGGCGTAGTAAAGTGACACGCCTGAGGTTATGGACGTACTCCTGGCTGCATTCCCCTAACCCGTCTACAATTGATTGTAATTTGTCCCGTTCTTCCACTATAGTTACATGTTGACTATGTATTTCTGCCATTTCTCTTTTTAACTTACGGTTCCTGTCCAACACATCCAACAGTTATTCTCATTGTCTTCTCTCTCCCTAGTCAACTGGGTAACCTCCTCCTTGGTAGCCTTCAATTCCTTCAAAGCCAGGTTTAATCTGTACTCAACCTGACGAGAGGAGGTGATACCAGACCCACCTTGGCGAGCTGAGGCTTTGCTGCGGGTTTGCATGATCGGATTAATATAAATCACAGATTACGCGATGGTTTAGGTACCCAAGGAGTTGTTTACACAGTTATCGGCGAGGTCGGAAGGACGACACCGCGGCGCGAGTGCCGATGAATCACCGCCGTATTATGTTCAATATCACGGATTATGAGTTAGACACTAATTAAAGCTATGAAATGTTAGCAGTTTAAGGAGTTAGAACCTATTCAGAGAGTAAAACAATGTTTCACAAATTTGAACTGACAACCGTTAGGTTATGTACTTATGGATTCTCGTCAGAATCACTGACACACACTTTAAAATAAACAAGTTTTTTATACACACACACTGTTATTATGCTAATCGTATGTTTTAGTGATAACTTGTATGGTTTTTTCTATTAAAATTAATATTTAATTACAAAATTAAAACCGGGACAATTTCAACCAGCTGTCACTCGTGGTGTTGCCACAGCAAACGAGTGTAAATTGGTTGAAACGAGCAACCAATGAGGTTTTGAAAAAAATGTCCAACATACTTGAGAATATTGTAGCGGTGCTGTGGCGCAAAGCAACTCTGATGTACGTTTATTTCAAGGAAATCTGCAATAAATAGTTACAGCAAAAATAGCCACTCGCACGAGTTATACCGCGGACGCGACTCCTCCGAGAGTGACTGCTATATATATATATATATATATATGTTTATTTATATATGAATGTTTGTTCGCTGATTACTGTGCTATTTATGAACCGATTTAGATTATTCTTTTTTAGTTGGAAAGTAGATAGTCCCGGATGGGTACCATGATCAGGATATCAGGATCTGATGATGGGATCCTGGAAAAATTGAGGGAAACTTTCATATTTTATCATCATCATCATCATCATCAGCCTATCGCAGTCCACTGCTGGACGTAGGCCTCTCCAATTGTTCGCCACTGTGATCTATCCATGGCTTCTCGCATCCAGCTCTTGCCAGCCATCCTTCGCAGATCGTCCCCCCACCTAGCCAGAGGGCGCCCTACATTACGTTTGCCAAGTCGCTGTCTCCACTCCAGAACTCGTTTACCTCATCGGTTGTCGGTTCTGCGGCTAATATGGCCAGCCCACTGCAACTTAAGCTTGCTAATCCGGTGAACAATGTCGATAACTTTGGTTCTCTGCCGGATCACCTCATTTCGGATTCGATCTCGGAGAGAGACGCCGAGCATTGCTCGTTCCATAGCCCGCTGAGCGACCTTTAACTTGTGGACCAGCCGTACCGTAAGTGTCCACGTTTCGGCTCCGTATGTCATGACGGGTAGGACGCACTGATTGAAGACTTTTCATTTTATAGGGACACGTAATTTTGATGTATTTTTTTCAAAACTGCACCAGTGTTTACGACTGATTGTTTTAATTTTTTGGCTCTGCTGATGATGGAAGGTAAACTCCTTAACGGTAAAGAGTTAAAGGATAACTCTTTCAATACTGTACTCACAATTACTATGTTAGTTATTTGGCAGGGGTGGAAGGGCGAAGGGAGGGAGGGGGGCTGCTAAAAAAAAGAGAACCCTAAAAATTTAAAAAGGTCTTTTTAGTGTCTCGTTTTTTAGCCAAAAATTGAAAAAATATTTTTGCGAAAAAGAACCGCCTTCAAATACCATTTAGGGAGCGTTCAAGTATTACGTAACGCAATTTGGGGGGGCGGGGGGGTCTCGTAAAACGTTACGATGCGTTACACGGGCGGGAGGGGGTCCTTCTTACAACACGTTACGTAACATTATTTATTTTTTTATATAAAAAAATAGGGAAATAAAACTCCCAAATTGGCAACCCTTTTCGTTTACGTTTTACGGGGAATCTCTCGATTGTATTAGTCTGGTCGCCATTTTTAATTTGTTCTCGCATGTTGGTAAACCTTTTCGTTTATATTTCACGGGGAATCCCTAGATTGTATTGTACGTCATTTAATGTTGTTTTTGTTGTCAGTATTCGTTAGTGTTTATGCAGAAGCAAATTGCTGTAGTCGCTGTTATTAAAGTGAGTTCATAGTGTTCATACTGTAATGTCCTCAAAAGAAGGAGATTTGTATCATCAGCTGTTCTTGGCCTATAAAGGCTCTCATGCTGACTTGCCAGCGCAATTATGTCAAAAAAATGCCAATGAAATTTGGAAAACGGCTAAAGAAAAACTAAAAAACAAAGAAAAGTTTATAGAACATATAAATGATGTTATACGAGAGTTGAAGGTGAAGGCCACGAAGAAGAAAGCAACAATGCTTAGTTATTTTACACAAGTAAGTTTACTACTAAAATGTAATAATGACATAAGTATTATATTTAGTCCAAACCTTGATTTTTCATAAAAGAACTGGTCATAAGTATTTTATATTTCTAGCTACCTATGCAAACATCAAGCACGCCAGCAACACTATGGCCCAATGCTCCCTCGACTTCGCGTGCTCCTCAACAAAAACAGGTGCATCTGCTTATATGTGTTGTATATTATGTTCTTTTTTATCGCATGTGTCAAAAATACCTATTCTTAATTAATTTTCTCTTGGTCTATGGGATTCGAATGTTGTAGCTTCATCCACGTGTTCATCTCTCATGCAATCGATTGTCGCAGTCGCTGGACATGAAAGCACTGCCGTCAAACGAAAGATGAGCGATATCCACGAGGAGCAAAGTGAGAATACTGATGGGGAAACTGTGGAGACATCGTCTACGGAACCAGACAAGACTTTGGTTGATTCGGTCATCACTAAAAATGTTCCAAGCAAACCGGCTCAAGAAACTCTTATGAAGAAAATTGGTCTATTGCAACAAAAAATAAATGTTCTCACTGAAGCAAGGGACACTGGTATAGCCAAAGATGATGTTCATGACGAAATAAAAAAGCTACGCAAAGAGTTGAAAGAAGAAGAGAAATGTTTGAAGAAAAAAAGAGACTCTGCTAAGCGTGCAAAAAAATTTCGAGCCAAAGAAAAACTGGAGAAAACTGAACGTCAAAGAAACAATCCTGCTGCAGCACAACCTCGAACTGGCCCTGGACAGCCCTCTTTAGTTGACTCGCAACCTGCTCTCCTAGAGACCATAATTAATATTGCCATTCATGGCAGCGCTGCTGATGAACGCCGCCGAACAGAGATGATTAGGAGTTGTCTCACTCTGTCCGACCTGCATGAAAGGCTGTTGTTAATGGGATTCCAAATTTCTCGAAGCGGCACATATCTTCATTTACTCCCACGCGTTTCTAACACACAAGAGGGAAGAAGACACGTACGTACTGTACCCGTAAAGTTAGCAAGACCACAGACCGAGATGCACAAAAAACACGAAGACGGGGAATTATGCACTGCTACAATCAGGTCATTGGAATCTCTCGCTTCGCTTCTGGGACCGCAGCAAGTATTCGTTCTCTCACAAGACGATAAGGCACGTGTACCGATAGGTTTACCGGCAGTAAAAAGTCAGAGCTCTCTTTTAATGCATATGGAATACAGAATACTTTTACCTGATCATGACTGGGTCGTGGCAGAGCGGCACAAACTTATTCCTTCTGTATACGCCGGCGTCAACGTAGAACCTAACAATTTCGGTAGGGAAGAAGCTGTTGGGTACAGCGGGCCGACACACATATCCATAAGGAGCGGGAAACACTCATCCTCCACAGCGAACACCCACGCTTATGATTTCGAATCACTTTTATCAATACCTTCATTCAAATCCTTAATGATGACAGAATCGAACACCGTGAAGCCAGTAATCATCATCTTTGTAGATGGTGGGCCGGACGAAAACCCGCGTTATCACAAAGTCAAGAACTTAGCGATTGAACACTTTAAAAAATACAACCTGGACGCCTTGTTTATAGCGACTAATGCTCCTGGGCGGAGCGCATATAACCGAGTTGAGCGTCGCATGGCTCCCCTCAGCAAACGACTGGCAGGCGTCATTTTGCCTCATGAACATTTTGGTTCTCATCTCGACGACAAAGGAATGACTACGGATGATGATTTGGAAAAACGCAATTTTCAGCACGCTGGGGAAACACTTGCAGAAGTGTGGAGAGAAATGAAAATTGATAATTATGACGTTTCGGCGGAGTATAGACAGCCCGAAGATAGCATGCAGGATCCAGCAGAACCAAATCTGGCGTGGTATAGCGTTCACGTCCGTGAATCGCAATATTTCTTACAGGTTATAAAATGCGCAGATGAATCCTCCTGTTCACCACCGAGAAGTGCATTGAAATCTGTGTTTACGGATACTTTCATGCCGCCACCTTGCCCAATACTTCAAACCCCAAGCAAGCTCGTAGTACCCAGTTTGTTAGACAAAGGAAAATCCAAGTTTTCGCCACTTCTTGTAAGGTTGTCCGTTAATCTGTCACCTCCTCTAGAAGGGTTTAAGCAGATGCCTTACGATTTCTTTTGTCCATCTGTACAATCCGACCTAAAGAAAAAAGTATGCCCAACCTGTGGGATCTATTTCACATCTCACAGAAGTGTTCAAATGCACTGTCGTTACGTGCATGGCAAGACTGTCCAAGACCATTGTGAAACTAGAGTACGGCCACAGCGCCTTGCTGCCAGAAGGGCAAATGAGCTTCTCTGCATTGTGCGTCGTTATGAAACATCGTCTGAGGATGCTGACTGGCTCGACGAAGACGAAGTTGATGCAAGTGGCTTAACAATTCCAGAACCGTCTTCGTCTGCACTCCAGGTGCCAGTGATGAAAGAATCTGAGTGGCTAGCAAACCCGTGGACAGAGGAGCAGTAATTTCAATCGAATTGTTTTTATAGACCTACTTAGATACTTGGTTAATAGTTGATTATTTTTTAATTTTGTTAAGAATACGATTTTATTTCGAGTAAAATGTTTAATTTCAGTTGGGTTTCTGTTTATAATTGCATTGCCAAAGGTTAAAATAAATATGTTATTCTATTTGAAGAATTTATTAGTAAAAAAGCTAAAATACTTAGGAGAATGAAGGAGAAAAACAATTGTGTTTTGTAAAGCCAAAAATTTATAAAAAAATAAACAAAATACGCAGGTGTTGCGAATTAAAAATCTCTATTATAAGGCAATTAAAACTATACGAAGGATAAAAACTATAACACGTACGTACGTTACGTAACCTTTAGAGAGGGGGGTGGGGGGTTACAGAAAAACGTTACGGAGCGTTACAGTGGGGGGAGGGGGGGTCAAAAATCTTCAAAAATTGCGTTACGTAATACTTGAACGCTCCCTTACTAAAAAGTGAAAAATAATATTTTTATCACTTTATACACTTTAAATATCATTATATGATAGTACACTCGAGAAAAGGTTTTTAAGGAGAAAATGTTTTAGGTCTCCTAATCTCTGTGAAATATTTGATTGTTGTACATATTAAATTACAAAATAGTATTTGGCGCCGACTTCGGTATCACCTTCTCTCGAGTGTACCTACTGTTATAAAATGTTATTTGAAGTGTAGAAAGTGATAAAAATATTATTTTTCACTTTTTAGTTCGTGGTATTTGAAGGCGGTTATTTTTCGCAGAAAATTTAATTGTTTGTTTTCGTGAATTTTAACACAAATTTTGCTTTATTAAGTGCACGAACTAAAAAGAAGTTATTTGTAAGTGTAATAAAAGAGTCCAAGAAAACCCGTGGGCCCAATTATTCTTCGAATGAAATAGAAATTTTGATACATCTTGTTGTGAAAGTACAAGGAGCCGGGATTACGGCTATTAAACATGAGGGTTAGAGAAAAAATATTGTAGAATAAATCCCTGAGTTCTTTCTGAAGTGTCAAATCGCTTGTTAAAGTACTTAACGGGTCATAGAGCAGTATTAAAATTAAACAGCTTGTTAAGGCGACGGGTAGCCCTTACTATCGACACCATTCGTTTTTAATTGTTAGCTACTAAACCGGATCTTTTTTAAACAAAGATTGCCGCCAAAAGCGGCCACGTTCAGCGTGAATAAATTTTTCGCGTACAAATGTTGGGTCCGCATTTGTGCATGATTATTTAATAAATAGTTTAAGTGTTTGCCGAGATGTTGTAACCCCGAAATTGTTTGAAATAGATTCGGTTTAGTAGCTAAAAATTAAAATCGATTGGCGTCGCTAGTGCGCCCTACCCGTCACCTTAAGGGAAGAAACCATCTGTTAGAGTATGGTGGGACGGTCGCTAGCATTAATAGTCCAAAAATATAGTATTTGCTTAACGGGATGTTAAACTAACAAACAGAGACTGGTAAAATTGGATGGCGTTTTATGATATTTATGAATAACTAACTTATTTCAAACCCACTATAACACGGTTTTAGCTAGCAAAGGTTCATTTACCATATTGTCTTATTCATAAATGTTTGTTAAACCTTTGTTAGCTAAAAAGGTGTTTTAAAGCAGTTTTCATACTTTTTTCGCAAACTTTTGTATGATATTTTTTTGTTCCAAACGCCTTATTTACCCTATAGCACCGTTTTAGACAACATAAGTTTATGAATAATGCCCAAATGTTGAATTAAAATTTAGGGTTTAAATATCTAAGTCAGTTAATATGAGTATAATGCTACAACCATGAAATCTCAAAATTAGTCAGCCAAACTAACGTCATAATGGCTGGCCACCTATTTTTAATTATGTATGCCCTATCACAGAGGTACAAATAATTTCATTAAAATACAAAACATGCCAAATATCTCGTTTGGTCCGGTCATTCTGACGGTAACCAGTTTGGCAACTCCAAACAATTTTAATAACTAACAGTTCGTGGACATCTTTTGTTAAAATTCACATCACATGCTTAAATAAAAATTAAAATGTTGCCTTTATTATCTTTTAAGTAATTCTGGTTAGGTAATATTACTAAGCATCTCGTTGTTATTCTTTGCAGATCCACCACCGACTACATCGGAAACGCCAAATTCGGCGCACACGCAGGAAGCACCCGATAGTGGTAATTTTTAAACTTTCTATGGTTTTAGGTTTTAATTGAGCAGGGATTAAGATGAGGCCAGTATAAAACTTCAAAATTAAATAAGGCGCGTGAAAAGGTGAATTTAAAAGTAACCTTATACTTGTGAACAGGTGACGCCTTTGCAGTCTGAACTGCTTCGGTTCACCTCATATTTAGCCTTTTATCTGACTGTATACTGAGTATGATTTGACGAAAGGATAATAAACCATTGTATAAAAAGTTGGCGATTAAAAAAAACTGCCTTCATAAACCACGAACTAAAAAGAGAAAAATAATATTTTAACACTTCGTTATACTTCGCGTAACATTTTATAATAGTACACTCGAAAAAGGTGTTACCAAAGTCGGCGTAATAAGTAAAGCGGGTGTCTATGGGCGGCGGCAATGGCTTCATGCAACTCGCCTGCTCTTCTGTCACCTATTACATAAAAAAAATAAGAACAGTTAATCACATATAAATATTTCTCCTAAGATTTGCACTGAATGCTCGCGTCTAGCTTACAAGCTAATCACGCGCAGTATACGCATGCAATCACTGCAATGGTTTGATGCGCCTCTTTAGCGCATTTCATTATTATTGTTCCTGAAATTTCGGAATTAAAATTATGTCTCAAGTCTCAAAAGCTTATATTTGAGGCAAACATAAGTTTCTCCTCGTTTAAATCTAATAAACTATTCTCTTTTGTTCCAGGCAATTCCTTACAAAGCACCCAGAGTATTATTGCTGTGTCTTTGTTGCTATGTTCATTGCGAGTATTTGGGACGTGATAATTAATAGTTATTGCCTTATATAAGTGTGTATATACTGACTTATTTTTGTAATTAAAACCGCAATAGTACTGTCAAAAGAATAAAATTAAAACCCACTAAGTTTTGTTCTAAATTATTTTAAACTTAAAAACAAAAAAATATCTCACCTTATCCCAGCATGTCACGCTTGGACTATGATCCAGAATTCGGAAATTCTGGTAATTACAATGAAACGACTGCAGTTAGACCTTCGCAACCCTTAATAAGGGGATCTTTTTTGTAGTGACTCAGTATATTGGCTCTCCTCAGCCTAATAGTAAGCAAGAGGAGAGCCCACGTTGAAAATACAACGGACGCGATGTCAAGGCGTCACTTCCGTTGGCGATGGTAGTAATACCAACTGGATCATGGTTACCCGTTCTGAATTATTATAACGCTGTAGTTCATACTACTAATGTAAACTGGAAATAATGGTGATTTTGGACCCGCGACACCAGTTAAGGGTTAAGTATAATGTATTGAATAAAAAATAAAAAATGTGTCATTCTATCTTTAATTGGTAAATGAAAAAAAATACGTTGAACACTGAAAAGGTATTTCTCTGAAATAATAAATCAAATAACTACCAAATTATAATACGAAAAAATCCACAGATTATTTTCAATTACTCTTGCGGCCGCATTTAGAGACGTCATTTAAGCTAATGTTCATTAACTTTAGTATCTGTAGTCCTTTATGCGTATCAAGATAAGTGTCAATATTTTTTCTTAAGTAGCCAACTAAGTTAATCAATGACTCTGAGTGTGGCAGTTAGATTAATAAGTAACTTTTTAAATAATTATCGTCACGTTAAAATAACGCTGTAATACATTCAACAAGAATAACCAGGACCACTGGCATTCTTTCTCATCGCCATTGAAGGCTGCAGGGATAGAAAGAACATCTTTTTGTCTCTTGCGGATGCTCTTTTTTTTCATATTCTTGAACTTATTTGGATTTGTGCACATCTTATATAAAATACCTTTAATTATCTTCTAAAGACACGATATACATATAATATTGTTAGAGTTTAATTTACCTACATTAGTTCAGATTAAGGCTGCTTGTGCTACAGAGCGTTGAGCGAGTAAGTTAGGTTGCTGAGGAGCGCACTTTTTATGCAATACTATTGGTAGATTTTACCTCGATCACCTCCCTGCAGCAGCCTTGGTCCGCTTCGGTGGAATGTTAGTAAAAAATATTTCAGAACATTATATACATTGATTTGACTCCGAGATAGGTAGCTCAAGCACCTGTGTTACGGATATCAGAATCAACTGTGGGATCACAATTATATACGTTATAACTTTTCTTTTGTAAATACATACTTATAATACATAGAAAACACCCACTCCAATACAAACAGACATGTTCATGCACACAAATGTTTGTACTGTGCGGGGATCGAACCTGCAACCCTTGGACCAAATGCAGCGTTCACTACCACTGTTCCAAACGGATCATGTAAATGACCCTGTGTTAAAGTATTTGGGCAATAAAAGATATATGGGGTAATCAACGGTTACAATCAGTCAGAATAGTAGTCACTCCATAAAACGTGTTTTGCATTTTATAGATCTTTGGATTCTGCTGAGATTATACCGCGGGTTGCAGAAGTTAGTGTAAAGCAACTTCAACTCCAAGTCATGTGATACACAGCAGCTATTTAAAAAATTACATTTTAAAGATTCATGTGTTATTATCACTTCGAGATTCCAGTGTACCAAAAATCATCAAAGTGCACTAAATACCAATTTGGAAAACCCTTGATTTGCATCAGCCGTCATTACGGCGAGTAGAACCTATTACTAAAATTTAGTTTAGACAGGAGAACCAATTCAAGTGCATCATAGTAACACCACAGTATAACAAGAAAAAGCTCTTGTTATACGTTCAGATAAATTATCACTATAGTCCATTCAGCGTCTTTCAGGTCAAGGTGAATAGGACCATTAAAACGTTTCGTATACCCATCTAACTTTCTTCAACTAGAAATAATAAGTTGTAAGTATCATTAGCTTTTTTGTGTTCACATTTTTTTACAAAATAACAAGTATTTATTTTTATCAATTAATCTGAACAAGAACTTAAAATAATGATTACCAATAAGATTTGTAAAAAATATCTTATGAATTGCATAATGCGCTATACGGAATTTTTACTCATAGGAATTGACACAGTAAACGGTATGGCAGCTATATTACCATCGAATCACGATTATTGTCTCGTGCAAAATATGTCCTCAAAGATTGCATTAGGGACCAAGATATGGTCATTTCTCTAGGTGACGAAGGTGGTTCCGACACGTCAAGCGAGAGTTGTTATTTTTCGGATAAATAAGATCCGTATTATTCAATTATTTTTCATTTATTGCGTGTATACTACTAAGAATATTTACATTTTTTATTTCATATTCAGATAGTTAATATTTGTAGATACAATTTTGATTAAGATTAAAAAACAAACAAATAAAAAGTCGATTAGATTTATAAAGAAAATATTCTTTATTTTTCTCCGAGCGTCTCACTTTTAGTGTCAAAATAGAACTGTCCAATTCACCTTCAGATGCGGAATGGACTATAACAGTAGCTAGCATTGGTGTTACCCAGGGCGAATACTCAACGGAGTAATAATATATCGTCTCCGTAGGGAGTGTCTGGGAAAGCCTAGAAGAAGACTGGTGTCATTGCACTCTTTTGTTTAATGAAAGTAAAATATTGGAATAATTTGTATGAAAAATAGACAACGTTTTGGCTCCGACGCCATTCTAAAAATAATAAAAAAATCGTTTTGACATTTCATGTCATCATGGTACAAAATGAAGTCCCAAACGAAGTGAAGCTTACCACCAGGTTGTCCGTCTGTCTGCTCGTCTAACACCTTTGACATAAAATAAAAAAGTGAGGGCGGGAAGTTACATTCTTTCAAGGATTTTTTTTAAATACCACTATATAAAATAAATAAATAAAATAAAAATGCGTTTGTTTCACATAATCTTTTGAAAATTATATGTTTTTATAAATAGAATAATAGAACCAAAATCATTATTAAATAATTTTCTGAGTTATGCAAGTTTCTTTATGATTAAATTTAATAAAAAATATATATTTAACATTACCAAAAATCTTACAAATGGAAGCTATGAAAATGAATTAACAAATAAACTAACATGGAAAACAATACCTAAGTAACTTTTTGTTATGGGCAGTGAACCTTTATTTTAGTAATTTAATTATGCTTTCAATTTATTCTGTGGGACTCCAAAGATTTTTTCCTCTAGTCGTAATTGAAAAATAAATAATAAACGTTAAAGGAAATTCATTTTGTTTCTTTTAATGGCCTTTTTGCTAGAACCCAGTTAATTAAAAAAGCTTAGCATTTCAATTTAGAATACGAAATGGCTCATAAGGTTGGGCATTCAAGGAGATCATAAAAATTCGAATTGCAGTTTATACCAAACTAGCTGTGCAAACCTAGGTTCGTCTGAGTAGATTTTACCTACCTTAATAAAACAAATTTCCATTTTTTTTAATCCTGGAGGAAAATGCCGCCGGCTCAGAAAGAGCTAACCTGGTTGCCGTTGGTAGGCGCCGCCTTACACACACCGCACCGCTGGGAGTCGGCCACCGGGTGTTGTAGACTCTCCACTGGGGAGCTTCCAGGGGTCTACCCACTAAAAACCTCCGGGGCACTTCCGTCTACGCCCATGTGGATGGGCTACAATGATCGGTGCGAAACCTTGTCCAGGGACATAATGGGATAAAGATCAATAGATTTAGAGGTAGAAAATAATTAAATTTAATAGCCTATGATTTAGGTATTCACATCACTTTTTTACTCCCTATACTGGCTTAGAAAATAAAAACTCAAAAAACAGTCTGTTTTCAAGCCCGGTCCGAGCTGTCGGCCATCGCTTGATGAATTGTTTTGATAAATTGGTATCCCGACCGAAAAACAACTTTGTTTACGTGAAGCACGTTGTAAATAGACTTTATATTAGGGTTAAGGTGTTTATGACGCTTTTAGTAGGATTCAGATGATTTCCGAGAATAATAAAGAGGTTGTAAATAAAGATTTTTTTCTGGGATCAGAAAGGCCAAAAAACAATAAAAGTCAAGACACTCAAACGGTAATTGGTTACCGCGTCCACGTGACGCCGCGACTATGAAACGTGACTTGAAACCTTTTTGACTTTAAAAGTGTGATGATATTTTGTTATTTGACTTTCCTTAATGAGGAATTTTCCAGTAGGTATATTATAACTTTGAAGTTACTCGCTAGATGGTGTAAGCAGTCTTTATACATTTCAGTCAGGTGTTGGATGACATATCCTTTGCTCCCTAATTTATGGTTTACCTAATCTTTCAAAGTAACCATATGGTTTGGTAGGGAAAATAACACTATACCAACCTCAAGTAGACCTAAAATAAGCTTTAAAAAAATGTCAACCATGGCGTTTGGAGATGTGTTTGATTGCTGCCCGTTTAAAACTGAGCAGTTTGTCATTAAATATTTCTATTGAATTATAATTTTTACAACGAGTTCATTGTTCATGTTGATTATTCAAAATCAATAAATATTTTTGAAGAAAACCTCTTTTATTCATGGGAAATATGAAAATGAAATATATGACATCACTTTAAATGCCGCGACCAATCGCTGTAATTCATGTATAGATACGGGTAGCGCCATCTGTTATTACTTTAGAGAAACCGACTGACTAATGTCATTGGAAACCCCTCATTAACTTTTAAAATTCTTCATACTCTGTGGTATATTTCTAATGTTTTCTTAAATTTCAGCTGAGTACGGTTCGACATTTGTCTGTTTGTCACCATCATCTATGTGTATGATATATATCACATATCCACAGTTGGTTATTACCATTGTGTGTAAAAACAACCTATTTATGGACATCGTAAATAATTCTTAACAACTTATTCGCACGTTCATTTATACTACGTGGACTATCGTCACTGAAAAATAATCCCATACATTTTTAAACGTCCATATTTTCCTACCCGAATCAAGCTCCGGAAAATCGGTTCCTATTAAAGTCGGCCGTAAGTGTGATTGGCCTCAGCCACAGTTCATGGAAAATAAGCAGTATACTAAAAAAAATAAGAATCATTTTTCAAGATCGATTCGTCATATTAGTGATCGATATTTTATAATTTTATTGCCAATGCAATAATTCAAAGGTTCATTTTTCAACGACTTCCACAAATAAGGTATATTTTACAATATTACACTTGGCTTTCATTTGCCACATTTGAATTATATAGTTTTTGAATAACGAGGGGATCTACAGTTGCTACCAATGGCTCGTATAATACAGACAGTGCTGCTCCCCATTTCCTCCTTTTCGATCATGTCTTTGATACTACCGCGTGTGTCGATGTTCCTCACTGTTATTAACAACGCTGTGTTGTTGTTGCATGGGAGAGGCGTGCTGACTGTTTCCCACAGGTACAATTTGTTCCTGTTCAGCCGGGAATTGGGGAGACAAATGTGGGAGAGCCACGCTTAGGCATGAATGGGCCGGCTCGACTGGAGTGATACCACTGGCTCACAGAAGACCGGCGTGAAGCAGCGCCTTCGCTGTGTTTCGCCGTGTGAGTGAGGTTACCGGAGGCCCAATGGGGGGAAGGGGAAAAGGTTGGCAGCGCACTTGTGACTCCAATGGTATTGCGGGTGTCCATGGGCGGCCGAATTGCTTATCATCAGGTGATCCGTCAGCTCGTCTGCAACCTCTCATATAAAAAAAAAATATTTTCGTCATCCCTGGGCTTTTTTTATGTTTGCATAGAATAAAAATACTGACTTTGAATAACTACATCAAGGCAATCTCTGACGAAAACGTTTAATTTTTGTCTATTAATGCATCACCAGCTGTTAGCATTGGTGTGCTAAAAAGCCTGGTGTTGATGCCTCGGTTGTTTGCAAATGTTCATAGGCGGCTTTGATAAGTTACAATCAGATGGTTCATTTGCTCGTTTGCTTGCTTTGACATTTTCAGAATTACCTTAATTTGTATTTAACTTCAATAATTATAAATTAGCCTAATTTGTAAGTGCGTCTCTAAGCCCAGTAGCGCACAAAGCCAGTGGCCATTAATCATTCAGAATTTCTCAATACCATTAGCTCCACGTCATCATTTACTCATTAGTTACTATCGACACTTCTAGAAATTAAACACATACCTTCTTACGTACTTACTTTGCTGACTCAGCGATTCAAACTGAACTGAGACTTGGCCTTCGAAACCAGAGATTGCAACTTTGATCGATCTTGCACTACTTCTAGGCTGTCAAATGCTCCGAAGCTCTCGCAGATCAGCCTTGTCGTCTTTTCGGCGCTCTCTAGTTGAGTCAACAAGGTGTCGGCCAAACAGTCGGCTTTTCCATAACGACGAGAATATTTATCTGTCGCATACAAACAAAAGAGAAGAAAACCGTGGGAGAGCCAAGCTTCGGCATGAATGGGCCGGCTCGACCGGAGTGATACCACGGCCTCACAGAAAACCGGCGTGAAGCAGCACTGTGCTGTTTCGCTGCGTAAGTGAGGGTACCGGAGGCCTAATCCGGGGGATAGGGGGGGTTTAAAGGTTGGCAGCGCACTTGTGACTCCACTGGTGTCGCGGGTGTCCATGGGCGGCGGCAATTGCTTACCGTCTGTTCATCTGCCTACCTATTACACAAAAAAAAAGAAAAAGAAAAGCGCGTGAAAAGGGACGAGGGTAAAGTTTCGTCCGTTAATTCTGTCTCCTTGTAAGTCCTGCTATGTTTAGGTACTCCACAGGACGATCTCTCGAAGTGGTTGAGCCAGAGCAGATGGTGCGTTTTGGTCGGCAAAGATACTCGTAAGTACAGTCAACTCCAAAAATATGTATACACTTTAGGACGTTGTCACAATATATAATATAAGAAAGTAGACCTCTACTTTCTTATAGGTAAGTATTGTGACAAGGTCCTAAAGTGTATACATATTTTTGGAGTTGACGTTCCGCAACACTACGCAAAAGGAACAAACAAATAATTCGCCGGGTTTATGCAGATTGCGCCGGCGTTGGTGTACAAAAATCTCATGTTATAATTTTTAACATAGGTAAGCATTTTGAACCCCATATCAAAATAAATACTTTATTGCTCTCAAACATACATTTGAGCATAAATTGGTCTAGTGTTAGCAATTGGGAACACAATTATTTATTATTTATTATGTTTTACAATGTTCATTATAAATTCTACTTCAAATTGCTTTATACCGACCCTGGACAAATATTCGTGGGTGGAACGTGTGTGTTTGTTTAAAACTTGGATGTTATTCTACGAGTATTTAACTGTATATTTGTGGCAACCCCCTTTATTTTGTTGGTACTCATAAAATACACAATAAACAACTTACTATGGTATCAAGTAAACGTAAGATTTTTTTACGTGATCGGTGGCAGTCGAGAGAGAGATAGCACGACCATGCCGTTCTTATGCGCTACTTGGCGGGGGCATATATCTTGTATGTTGAACAGTGTTATGGTCTCCAGCTTGAGGCAGTCCACTGTTGGACACAGGTCTCTATAAATCACTTTCATCGATCCACGGCTACTCGTATCCAGCTCCTGCTCTCCATTTGCTAAATTTGTTAGTCCACGAGGCCAGACGCCGCCATCTTAACGGAAGGTTGTAAATTTGAATAAGAGCCAAAGGCCTTTGGATTTTTCTATTCAATGTGCATATTTCTACCATAAGTTGGAGGCGTGGAAAACATCGTGAAAAAAACATTATTTAGTTTACATTATTACCATGATTTAGTTGAGCTGGTTTCCCTGTCTAAGGATCGCTAAGGCCAGGCGTCAATTGCTTCACCATTAACCAGTCTCACCAGATCCTGGACATCATAATCCAAGCAAGCATATCTTAGGATTCTCAGGCTCCTAAGTGGTGGCTTTGGACACAACCAAAGCCACCGCTTAGGAGCCTGAGAATAACACGCTATAATGTTGATAGGAAGTTTGAAATCAGGATGAAACGTCCTCGAGATTTTTAATGATCGTCGTCTTTATACCAGAGTCCCTTAGACAGACCTCCTAATGGTGAAAGTAACGTGACACCTGCATATATGCTAAAACATTCGGGAGGATATAGCATGAGCTTTATACGTTTAAAAATCGAGTAATTATATAATAATGAGTACCGTCGTGGCAGCAACGTGGCACAAGCGGAACGCTACATCATCGACGTTTAGGCTGCGTTTCCACTGAAGCGGAGCGGGGAGGAGCGGAGCGGAGAAGAGCGGCGAAAAGTGGTGAGTGTTTCCACTGGAGCGGAGAGGAGAGCAGCGGAGCGGAGAGGACTCTGGATGTACCGTGACTATACACATTTTTCCGTGCCGCACCATCCCGCTGTTATCCGCTCCGCTGCTCTCCGTCGGCCTCTGTCGGCATCGGCTCGCTGTTTTCTATGGAAATCTGTTCAGCTCTGCTCCGCTCGGCTCGTCCTGTTTCCATTGAAGCGGAGCGGATATTACGAGTGTAGTGATGCATGCACCGCTCCGCTTCAGTGGAAACGCAGCCTACGGAGCTAACACCACATACCAATGGACCACCTGTTATTGGTTTACTCGCTTCCGTTCTGGAAATTTCGACCTGAAAAAAGCAATGGCTTAAGACACAACCAGGTATAATAAGCTATGATGTTGATAAGAAAATATGAAATCAGGATTAGAAGTCTTCGTTTGAAGAGGCCAATTATTAAAAATCACTTGACTGTGACAAAATATTGGCACAGTAAACAAGGCAAGTGATTTTTAATGATCGTCCTCTTCGTATCAGAGTCCCTTGGACACACCTCTTAATGGTAAACGTAACGTGACACTGCATATAGAGAGAAACATACGGGAGGATATAGCTTGAGTTACCGCTGCGCTGACATAGCTCCTTGACAATTAATGGCCTGTAGCACGCGGCGATTAGAATCTGCCAAGGTTTTCAAGGCGTATGCTAAGGCTGCGTTTCCACAGAATTGTAGCTGCGCGGAGTTGAGCGGAAGCTATTATAACGGGACGGGTTTGCCTCGCCAACCCGTCTGCCAAGCGTGGTGAGTATGGCAATTACCCCTCATTTGATTGAGGTAGGCCCGTGCCCCAGCAATGGGGACTTAAATGGGCTGACGATGACGATTATTATAATAACTGACCAATTACATTGCTCAAAATAGTTGAATTCCGCGAGGTTCATTTTTTAATTTGAATTCAGAGATTTCTGGTGGTGCGTTGGTTTATATTATTAGCTCCGTAAACTTCGTTAATATTGCGTGCAGCTTGTGTCGCGTTTCTGCCACGACAGTACTCTTATTCCAAAATTACTCGAATTTTAACGTATTCATGATGACAAAATAAATTTAAATGCGATGAAAATGTAACACTTATAATAAAACAAATAACTACTTTTAGAATTTTTTTAAAATAAAATTAAGTAATTCGAAATTATAATTCTCAGCCAAACAAAAATCATTTTTAAATGGCTAGTACAACAGAACGGAAATTTTATAGGTAAAGACCTTTTTTATGAAACAATTATAACCAATTGCAACTTTTATTGTGCAATAAAGAATATTAATTAAAATTATTTTACAATAAAGAGTACTTATCTAAAAAAAAACCTAAAGAATATGCGACTATTTTAATTTTACTCAAAAGGTTTACAACAAAATTATAACCCCGGGGTAGCTCCGAAAATTGCTGATTTTCATCCAAACGGTCTAACAAGATAAGACTATCAGATGCATAACACATAACCGTATGTATTCATATTAAGGTGTGCAAACGTCTGGCATGGTGCCAACATCGCACTGATTCCAGTGGCTCTCGCAGTATTCTCTGAGGTTATTGCAATTTAAATGGTACCTTACGTACATTTAGTTTGCTTCTTCCACATTTCAATGCAATTTGATCCTTATCAGAAACAGAGACGGTTCACTGAACACGGAACATTGAAAGACCGGTCTAATAGAGTGCGCTTTTGTGTAGCAGACTTAAAACATGTTTTTGGGTCTTTGACCGAGTTTGTATAGTTCGAGTGTTTTCAGAGAGTATTTCATTCGCAGTGGGATATTGTATTGCTTTAAGGGCTCAAAGCTATTCCTGGAAACGTACAACTAAATTAATTGCCTCTTGTTTTATGATCTCTTCAAGCTTAAGATTATCTTCAGAGATCAACATGTTGCAACATGGGGATTCTGTAATAAGTTTATTTGAAAGATAAATAGGTTTTGATAGTTACAAATAATTACGGATATGTGGCTGTCCGTATCTCATCTTAAGGTCCAACGTTTGTTGTAATATAATTTAAGGAAATTTGGCAGATTGTAGTCAGCCAATGTAATAGATAGATGCCAGTTAGGGGTCGGGATAATAAAGTGAAGCACAGTTTCTAACTTTATAATTTTGTATTTTCACATTGCATAATACATCCTGTAAAGCGAGTCTTGATGTCTTCTACAGTTCCTCCTTGAGGGTGGATTATTTTTCCACTCTTGAGAAACTGTTAGAGGACCTGACTCCTTTATACAGTCACACCTTGCTGATGGGAGATTTCAACATTTGTCTTCTTAAAAATGACTCCGGTTCCCATCGCCTTAGATCAGTCGTTGACTCCAATAACTTAAACATTCTGCCTCTTAATGCTTCTTACTTTTTTCCAAACTGCACGCCCTCTTTATTAGATTTACTTATTGTGTCTTCTAAAGATCATGTTACCAAGCATGGTCAATGTCCAGCTGAAGCCTTTTTTTACCATGACTTAGTATTTTTATCGTACAAAGTCCGACCTCCCAAATTTAAAGCTAAAATTGTTCTGCAGTGCAACTTTGGAGGGATGAACGAGAATGATCTACGTCGGATGCTGGTGGCATCGACTGGTCCCCGGTTCATGATGCTGCTAGTGTTGATGACAAGGTGAACATTTTTTTTGAACATTTCACAACACCAGCACTTTTCCCTCCGCCTGGAAGGATTACCAAGTCATCCCACTCCCTAAGAAGTCAAACCCATCGTCCTTTTCCGACTACCGACCTATATCAATCCTACCTTTCCTTTTCAAGGTCCTCGGACGTGTGGTTCACCAGCTCAGCTGTTTCCTTTCTGTAAACCATCTCTTTAATCCTTTCCAATCCGGTTTCCACAAAGGTCATGCCGCAAGGTATGGCTACAGCTCTAGTAAAAAGTACAGATGACAAACGCCATGGTATGGACAGAAAACGCCGTCTAATAAAAATACCGTCATAAATACCGTCTCATTCTGTTCAGAATCCCCAGTTTACGGAAAGCAGTTCTTATTACGCTCTCGATATGGTCCCGTTGATTTAGGTTGCTACGAATATCGATGCCAAGGATGCTGAGACTATCCTGTATTGGTAAGGGGGTGCTTTGAAGAGTGGGATAGGATAGGAAAGGTGACACCTTAGCAAAGAATACACACACCTGTGTTTTCTTAGCGTTAAACTCGACAAGATTGCTGGCACCCTATTTGGAAATGCGGTTCAGGACCCCGTCGAGCTCGGAAACAAGAAGATTTATCTTTTCCTTGGCATCGGTCTGCTTTGCCGCAGGACAGTGCTGTCATCTGCATAGCAATGGATGTTACCACATGATAACATGTCATTGATGTGCAGAAGAAACAATGTCGGCGACAGGACGGAACTTTGAGGCACTCCAGAATTTATCGGAAGGAAGCAAGAAGCGCGTCCATCACAGCGAACACGAATCCTACGACCCTCCAGAAATCCCGCAACCTAATCGTATAAGCGAGGTGGCAGACCGCATGCCGGAAGCTTGGAGAGAAGCGAACGATGCAAAACACGGTCGAAAGCCTTGGCGATATCAAGGCTAACTGCCTAAGATTCACCATGCTTCTCCATAGCCTCCCCCCAGAGGTGCGATACGTACGCTAGAAGATCGCCCGTGGACCGTTTCGGTCTGAAACCATATTGTCGGTCATGAAGCAGCGAGTGATCATCTAGGTAGGAGATAAGTTGAGTATTAATTATCCGCTCAAACGCCTTGAGGACTGAGGTTATAGCTATAGGCCGGTAGTTAGCAGGGTCGGACCTATCTCCTTTCTTGGGAATAGGTTGAACATTCACCCCTTTCCAAGCCTTCGGCACAATACCTGAAGAATAAGAGAGGCGGTACAGGCGTGTCAGTACTGGAGACAACTCCGCTGCGCATATTTTAAGAACCGATGCTGGAATACCATCAGGACCACTGGCTTTTCTCACATCGAGTGACTGTAATTCAGCACGGACGTCACATTGCCTGATACGAATATCAGGCAATGTGATGTTGTCCTGCTATTGAAGAAGGGAAGGAAGGGGGGGAATGAAAGGGATGACTGTTATCGCGGCAAGAACGAGACAAAGCGTGGAGCCCCGCATTGGTATTGGACAGTGCAGTACATAGAACCCCAGTCCGCCGGAGGGAAGGGCCCCCGTACCCCCCCGGAGATGGTCGCCGGGCCCCACTCGGACTGGGCACTACCCGGCACGACGAGCCACCCCGGGATTATGAGCGAAGTGGTGGGGCAGCCTTCGGAGGTGGTTAGCCACCGTTGGGCCCCTGTACTATGCCGCGGACGGTCAGCGGCACCACCATTTCTACGGGTCTCCCTGGCCGGCGAGTTGACCCACTCTGTATGCACAATACCGCTAAGGCTCCACTGGTCCGGCACTTGCCGCATCAACAGTCCACCTGGCTCCGATTAGCACAGCGCTGATCCCGGAACACGACGCGACCGAGATAGGACAGAGTCACTTGGCGGGTTTTCCGCGACTGTGTGGTGGTAACAGCAACCGGTCGACAAAATGTCTCCCGCCAGAACAGCAGATGGTCTGCTGGTAATCCCATAGTCGCCTCTTACGACACTCACGGGCAGGAAATGGGACAGGGGATAGTATTCTTTGGAGTACAACCGATACAGCCGCTAAGCGTAAGGAGAATCTAGGTTTGAAGCCATACAATGTTACGATCGTGATTGAGAACGATCTGCCTTTTGTCCGAAAATTCCCGGTCTTTTATAGGCACGACGTTCCATTTTGGACTACGGAAGTTGTCGAACTTTAGATTTTGCACACCGGAAGTTGTTTAGTTTTACAGCTGTATCTATTGTACCGATACCCATTAAAATAGTTTGACATTATCTCTGGTTTTTTAAATACTTTGCTCAGAGTTTTATATATATATTCTTTTAGAATAATTATCTAAGTATTTTTAAATCATCACTTCCGGTAAAACACACTTTTGGGAGTATGGTTACGATTTTTACAAAACCGTAATTAATAAAAGTCACTCAAAGCGGAAGCACCAGAAGTTAATTTGAATTATGATTTTTATCTCTTACCGTTACCATATGGAGATTTAAAATAGGTTGACATTAGCATAGTCTTTTGAACGAATTTTGTAAGTGCTTTTTGCTTCCCCGTGAGCTGACTATAGATTTATCAGCTATCAAAAATCATATTAATTAAGCAGCTTCATCTTAACTGGTAAATTTTTGTTACAATATTTCCACTGGATATTTTGTACATAATATTGATGAAACTATTGTCTGCTCACAGCGAAGCAAAAAGAACTTACAAAATTCGTCAACATACTAAGGTCTCTGGTAGCTTAGTTGGTAAAGCAGTTGCCCGGTTAGCAAAAGATCGTGCGTTCGAGTCACACCCGAAGACTGTCGAAAACATTTTATGTGCAATATTTACTTAAGAATAAATAGCGAAAATTACTATACCCAAAAAGACTTCCAAATTAATTGATAACATGTCCACATCTTAATTTGATTCAAATGAAAGTATGAGGTATTTGTATCATTAGCTTCGCGATGAGGGAAAACATAGTGAAGAATTTCTGGATACCTACATTTTTTATAGACTTATCCGGTTACGGGCCGCGCGTACACTTGTTAATAAGATATTTACCCAAAACGTGTCGCTATGGCGTAGTTTGTCGATTAAGCCCATTCACGTGTTGTAGATTGCACTAACCGGATTAAGCATCCTTCCAAATCAAGATGTGCCATTAATCATAATTGGGCAGTATATTGAACATTTTTATTGTTTTAAACTTGTAATAATAGTTATATTATTAAATTTTCACAAATCTTATTATTTTTCAAGTTTTGTCTCCATAGGTCCATGAAAACAGGGTGTAGATATCGTGAACGGTTAAATAAAAAGCACAACCTTAGTCGATTGTTTTTTTGAAATTCGTAAAAAACTAACTTTTGAACGGCCAGGTTCGCATACTTTCTGTTCGGTCATTTTGTGCCTCTGGGGAAAGTAACAATGTTTAAGTAAAGAAATTGTCTGTCTTAGCGTAATTTTTCTTTAATGTGTTTTTTATATCAAATTTTACTCGTCATCCCATTTTAATCAAACTATTCTTACAAAACTCGTTTTCCTTAAATGCTTTCAAGTTTGTTATATGTTCACAACACAACGCCGCCTGCAACATCGGTATCTTGTTCATTGCGATACATTATTTCATGCGATATATCGCCTCACTGGAAACTGAAGTTTTTCAAGATTTCTAGCTTCGTTCTGTTTGTTTATTGCTTGCTTTATGGATTATTCGTCGTTGTTACGATTATTTTGTTGGAAGCAGCTGCTTGTAATTTTTGTGTTTCGCAAAATTATTATGATTGTCTTTGTTTTTTATTAACCTTCCTGAAACCTTCAAGAAAAGATCGAACTCACTTTTAGAAAAGCCGGCAGTATACCTGTGACTTCTTTGTCGTGGCGGTGTCCATGGGCGGCGGTAATCGCTTACCGTCAGGTGATACGTCTGCTCGTCTGCAAAATATTAATAGTTACTTTAGAAATTAACAAAAAAGTTAGTATGGAAAATTTAACTTCTAAGAAAATCGCCATACGAAACGGCAATTTCATAGGCAAAGACCGAATATATCCTAGGTATCTTAAAATACCTTCTATGTAGGTACATACAAAGTAATGAACAGTTCAAAATTCATTGATAGTTAATCTAAGTTTTTGTGGTAAAGATAGTCAAACAAGCATATGGGTTATCTGATGGTAAGCAATTACCCATGGACATTGGTTACATAAAAATACCATCTGCAAGAATAAGAATGAACTTAAGAACCTTTTTGCAAAAGATATATTGTACCTTAACCGTACCGTGTAATGATTTGGATACTTACGTAAAATTAGCGCCAAACATGGGACTAAAATGACATAGTAAAACACACATGATAATAATGACATAATCGCTTACCATCAGGTGATCCGTCTGCACGTCTGCCACCTATCACAAAAAAAAATAGCATGTTTAAAGAAGATTATATAAATTTATCATTTCAACCAATAGACGTCCACTGCTGTACATAGGCCTTCCCTAATGTCCACACAGATCGGTCCTGTGCCGCCCGCATCCAATGGATTCCCGCGACCTGTGGAGGGCCTGCCATGGCTGAGTCTTCCTGTACGTGGCCTTCACTCGAGGGCCTTTCCACCCCAACAGCCGTCTATTCTCCTCACTATGTGCCCTGCCCGTTGCAACTTGAGGCATGCATCCTTTGAATTTATCAATTAAGTCAAGCCAATTAAATTATCCTAGTTCCACTAAGAATGGCAGTAACCGATTATTTTAACGCAATATTGTCCCCATCCAATGCCATTATTTACACGTTCAATAGCAAATGCTTCTAGCTATTGGCCGAGCCATGTTGCCGCTGCACGACAAATTAATTGGCCCTAGCCCACGAGTTATTGGTATTGCCAACAGAAGTTTCTATAGGAAAAAAATCAAAATAACATCTTCTTTTGTTTGGAAAAACTAATGACGATGCAGTGCGGATAGGATGTGCGAGTCTACGCATATTTTGTAACGGTTTTTTGTATGGGTTGACTTTATTTAGACACTTTTTTATAAATTGCTCCTGAAGTCGGTTCCTACTGACATGATATCGAAGAGTTCGTTGACTCGCGTTAGTAGGACGTATCGGGTCTCTCCCGCACATTTGTTTCTGTCATTCACTGAGTGCCACCATATACATGCACCCTACAAAGACTATGCCTTTTCATAGAAAGCCAGGGTTCGATCCCACCCTGGACAAATATTCGTGTGCTAAACTGTTATGTTTGTTCAGTGTCTGTCTGTAACATATGTAGTTAAGTATTAGTACCTAATAAGTAGCATTTGCAATTCATTAAATAAATATATAAATAAAATTCCTCTGTTGTCAAATATCCGTACCACAAGTGCTAAGCTACTTAATAAGGAATCAGGTCAATGAATGCGATGTATGAATTTATAATTAGTATACGAGTAGGCATGTTGGTCGGTGGCGTAGTGGCTCGTAAATGGAGAATGTTAATAGGTACATATACAAAATCGATTAAAACTATGGTCCCAGTAGATCTAAAGTATAAATATAAATGCAGAAGTTTTTATTTCATCAAACAGTTATATATCTATATCCTTATATTGTATATTTATATATCTATATATACTATTAAACATCAATTTTTTTTTCATCAGACAGTAAAAAAAATATGATTTTATAGAAAACTTAAATTTCGCAGGAGCGCGCTACTATTGTGACGTCACAGTAAAACATTTTCTTTATCTTTATCTTTATGTGATAGGTGGCAGACGAGCAGACGGATCACCGATGGTACCGATGGTAAGCGATTGCCGCCACCCATGGACACCCGCGACACCAGTGGCGCTAAGTAAGTATAAGTGCGCTGCCGACCTTTCCTCCGGATTGGGCCTCCGGTACCCTCACTAACGCAGCGAAACACATCACAATGCTGCTTCACGTCGGTTTTCTGTGAGGCCGTGGTATCACTCCGGTCGAGCCGGCCCATCCATGCCGAAGCGTAATTATGTATCTCGGGAAATACACAAAGTATCGTAATAATATTTTCAGTCATATATTTTATTTTCAACCAAGTTGATACAGATACGCGCGATGTATTACCGGGACACGCGAGTGGACTGAGCTAGTGTCGAGTCCTGGGTCGAGCCGAGATTTGCATCAGAGTTTTCAGTAAGAAATTCTCAGTATCATCCCTGAGTTTGAATGTTGGCGGTCGTGTAGCCCATGGTATATTATGCCCGATCCCTCTCCGATGATGTCACAGTGGTGTTCTATCTTATTAAGAGGGTAAGGGAATAGAAAGTGCACTATTCTGTCTGCGCACACACTTGTGCACTAGAATATATCTTGCAAACTTGGCTCATTAAGACCGGCCGCCGTACCCGGTGGGAGGATAATTATGACTACAATGAATAAAAGTTTTATATTTAACAATAAATTAACAACACATCGCCCATATTATAATCTGCAAATTCCGCGCTAAGCCGGCGCTGCCTTCATTGTACATTTTGTGCAGAGCGCTTCAGAACGCTGAGCGCTCATTCATTTACATAAAGCGCCACAATAATGTCCATTTTAACTCGCAGTTTGATAATAATGGCGCTGTTTGTTCTTTTTAACATTTTGTAGTGAGCCACATTTATCAAGTCGGATAAAAGTGGGAATATTTACCAAAGTTATCATAGATATAGATTGACGATAACATTGTATAAAAATAAGTTGCCAAAGTTAGGTATTAACTTTCGTGAAGGCTGTTAACCCCTGTCCAAGTCTAAATAGGCGCCTGAAATTTAATGATGTATAATTCTTTTTTATTTGTCAATAAAATATTGGAGGCTTTTCAGACATCGTTTATTCAGAGTTGAAGTAATGGTGAACGAGAGGCGTCGCACTTACCTCTCTTTACGACTGACGGTACTCACGGGGCATGTTTTCTTTGGGATATGCCTGTGCCGGGTAGGGTAGGAGCCAAATGCTGACTATCACCACTGAAGCTGCGAGGAACCTAGCTGAGCATCGCGTGCGATATGTCCTGCTTGGACGGTAGGGGATCTTGTCCCTGGCAACTGTAGTGCGTACTATGGTAGGGAGTAGGGCCGCTTGAGAGGCGGTTTCTCTTTCTGTGAGCATGTCATGCTCCAGAAAAAGGAAGTCGAGCGCGAATCTTAATCATTTCAGCCAGTAAACGTCCACTGCTGGACAGACGCCTCCCCCAATGATCTCCACACAGATTGAACCTGTACCGCCCGCATCTAAGGGATTCCTGCGACCTTCACCATATCGTTGGTCCACACTGTGGGAGTCTGCCACGGCTTCGACCTCCTATACGCTGCCTCTACTCCAGGATCTTTCTGCCCCATTAGCCATCTGATCTCTTCGCAATGTGCCCTGCCCATTGCCACTTAAGGCATGCAATTGGGCTATGTCTTCGACCTTGGTTCTCCTGCGGATCTCATCATTCCTGATACGATAACGCAAGGAGACTCCGAGCATAGCCCTTTTAATTTTTCTGCGTGACTTCGTAAGCGGCTCATTGTAAGCGGCTACGTTCAAGTTCACGTTTGCGACCGCGAATCCGAGCATGTAAATCTCTCGGAGGCGGTCTTGATGGTGTGATTAAAGGGACCGCTCTTTTAGAAATCGCGTTTTTGCCCCTTGTCTGTCTTTAGGCTGTATCTCAAGGACCGCGTCAGCTAGATAGTTGAGGTTTTCACAAATTATCTATTTCTGTTGCCGGTATAACTGGAAATACAAAAATTGAAATAAAATAAATATTTAAGTGGGCCTGCCCTGTCTGGAAGGTAGGCTCTAGCTGACATAGGCATCGAAGAGTTCGTTGACCTACGTAATAGTATATATTGTCGTGTCTATCCCGCACAATTGTGTCTGTCATTTATCCGAGAATACTGGTACACGCATTTATTTCACAACATTACATTACATACTTACATCTGACTCCGAAACAGGTAGCTCAAGCACCTGTGTTACGGATACCAGAACCAACAGTGGAATTACAAATATATACATATAATACTTTTATTTTTGTAAATACATACTTATAATATTACATAGAAAATACACCAATACAAATAGACGTGTTCACATAAATGTTTGTACTGTGCGGGGATCGAACACGCAATCTTTGCACCAGAGGCTGCGTTCACTACCACTGATCCAAACGAGTCGTCAAATTTATATGTATGTGTGTTTAGCTCGCGATGTAGGCAGCCATCGTAATGTGTCTAATTATTTTGTCACGGCACCGTCCTGTAACGAAGAAAAATATGCATTGACTGTTGCATCGAAACAAAAAGAACGTGGAAGGGATGGAAGGGCCATTTGTTTCAGCACGAGGTGTAGGCAGCCAGAGTTCTGTGTCTATGATTATATTTTGTGACCATACCGTCAATACCGTCCTCTTTAAGCCATCCGGCCTCGTTTCATTGTACATTTGTGCAAAGTGGCTACGAACGGCGCTTCGTTTGCATAAAGCCACATAATGCCGCTTTTAACCCGAACCATTTTGTTTGCTAACAATGCTGTTTTTTACGTCCACCCTGATTGATGACGATAAACGTGCTTAATGTTAACTGGGAACAAAGGTTCTTGATAGGTCAGTGTTTTGCCTTGAGATACAAGTCTTAGAAGCTTCTTTTATAAGCCTTGTTTTTAGCATTGTCTGAGTTTTTACAGCTTGTATTAAGGTTTTAGGGCTCTTTCTATGTAAAATGAAAACTGCCTTTGTTGGCTATTTGGCCTGTTTTAATGGACACATTCTCCATTTCGTTTTATACTCAAATACACTACGCAGTGTTGAATAGAAAAAGTTTTTTTCTTTTTTAATTAAATAACTATCTCGTGTTTGTAAGAGAATTAAAAATAAATAACAGGCAAAAACACAGACATACCTCCCTCCAAAAATAGATAAATTAGAAATGCTACACTTGTCTGCCACAATAGATCATCTACTGGTCGCAGTGGCTATGAGACGCAGGGTTCACCTCATTTCTATCAAATAATAATGCTACACTTGTGTCATAGGCATCAAAAGTAAGTAAATGCCTTAGTAGATACACCATTTACAAAATAACACCCAGATACACAAACAAATATCTACGAATAAATTGTATGTCTTCATACGAATGTTTGTCCGGAGTGGATATCGAAATTATTAACTTTGGCTCGGCTCTTATTTACTTCCTTTTTTTACTACTATTTAGAAAGAACTTGAATTGAATTACTACCTACATAATAATATTGACTACTTCAGATCATTGTAATGAAGTCAAGTAAACACACATCCATAAATCAAACTCCTCATTGTGAGCGGTGGTTTATTCAAACTACTGACTCCGTAAGTCGTTAACGCCTTAATGGAAGCAGTGGGACTTATAATGGTTATTAAAATATGAGATCCAGATTGCGTGAGTTCAACTTGTTAAATTAGAGTGGATTTCAACAGCTGGTGAGATGACGCCATTATTTTTATGATTTTAAGGGCGTGCTACGCCCCCTCGTCTAGTGGTTAGTTTGTATGCTTGAGGTCATGATAATTTTACCCGTCATTGTATCTTTTACCCCCAGGAATACATTTAGATCTTATATGGTGGTTAAGAAGTTATCTGTATGTAAAATGTAAAAATAATGGTGTACTTTAACCTAATATAAACTCGAAAAATTACTTATGAACTTAATATAGAATATGCAGTAACGCTTTAGAATTTGGATATAGATCCAACATACATATAACCGGTAATATGTACATTTATTAGTCCAAGCACATTAGATACACAAACACCAACAGGTCACTAACAGGCACCAAAACATGAAGTAATCTCGTCATTCGATATTCATTTCTTTATTTTAGATACAATCAATTCTATAGATAGTATTTTGAATGCGTTATACCCACTGACAGCTTGACAAGAGAATACCGATCTCGTATTTGTCAAAGTCTGTCGCATTCACTCCTGTAGCACACCTCCGCCGCGGAACGCATGGCGGACCATATGATGCTGCTGGTCCGCTATGAATGTAGAATATCTAATACATTGTTCTGATTCTTTACTAAGCTCAAGCACTTGTGTTACGGATATCAGACAACAGAGGAATTACAAATATACACACACCTAAACTTTGTCTAGGGATAATGAAAAAATACCGTTTTGACATTCTGAATATAAATATGTATAACTCAAAAACTACGTAACCGATTTAAAAAAATAAACATCATTACATGGAACAAACTAGGTGGGGCTCGAAACTACCTTTGGCGTATGAGGCAGGATCCGATATAAGGTCCAGGTCATAATAGTAGTGAAATTGCCTCTTCTAGCACTTAATATAATGCTGTCTTTTGCATTCCGGTAGGGGGTGTGCTACAGGCGTCAAAGGGGCGGGGATAAAGATTCGATCGTAAATTGCGTTTCTTTATAGGCCCTCAGGTTGGCATCGCTCTTGTGTTGCAAGTGTGTATGAGTGAAAGCATTAATGGACAACATTTCATATTTTTAACATGCCCATATTGTATTTTTATATGAAAATAGACATAAAATGAACAGACCCTTATTTTTTCTTTTCTCAAAATTTGTCCATTTTCATGCATAAAATAATTATTGAAATTCTTTATATTCTAAATAGACGTAAGCGCCAAATGACGTCATCGGACGGCTGAATACAGCGATATTCCTTTGCTTATCATTGTTTTAATAAAAAAAAGGTACTACTGTCAAAGGTAAATAATACTAGTGTCAACTGTCAACGTCATTCATTCATTCAAAGTTGACAAGTTGTCTTTTTTTTTGACAGTTGCATGTCATGGGTTTGGCATTTCGTAAATTTAAAACTATAATGTCCTAAGCAAAGAAATATTTTACATTTTGCCGCCCGATGACGTCATCTAACGTTTTTTAGTTTTTAATTTTTTTCTCAGTAAATAAGCAATATAAAAAATGAAGAAATATATATTCGAGCAGCGGAAAAGTAAATAAAGAATTGGTATTTTTTGATTCAGAGCTTAGCAATTTTGAAATGTTGTCCATTGCTTACCATCAGATAATCAATCTCTTCTTCTATCACTACCACCAAAATAGCTTGTCTTTACTAGCAAACGATCATTTTAGAAAAACTCGAGAATTATTCAAATTCAGATTTCTTTATTTCGGACAGCGTAAGGCCCATGGGTTAGTAGAAAATAAAAATTATAAAAAAAACTTATGACTAGGGTTAGTAAATAAAGTACATTTCTTTCCTTATTGAATCATGCACCTTATGGGGCACTCGCTCTACAAGACCGCCAACTTCCAGACTCCGGGCTGAAACTGAGAATTTCTTAACAGAAAAACTCGGGTACAAATTTTGGCCCGACCCTGAATAGGGATTAAAACCGGGAACCCAAGAGCATCCGTCGCTTTAAAGTGCAACGCACTACCCACTGCGCCATCGAGGGAGTCAAAATACCACTAACGCATCTGAATGCTTTCTGGTGTAGCGTCTATTGGCGACGATGATCGAAGTAGATAAAGCTATCTAGGTTCATTGACCGCAAACATAGAAGTTAATATGGACATGCACCGGGACTATGATCCCGGGATAAAAATAAATAAATAATAACTTTTGTGTTAAATATTTAACGCATTTCAATCATGAAAGGGCTTATCCATAAACGTTTAATGTTTATTCCTTTCTATCTAATGTAATATATATTTTGAATTTCAAATGAACAAATTGAACTTTTTTATTAACATGGTATCACAAAGCGTTTATGAATAAGCTCGTAAGGCTGATGTTAAAGCTAGTAATGTATAAACGAAAATAACTGTTAAAACTCTTTAATCCCGGGATTCCAGGCATGTCCATTTTATTTGAAAAAAAAATCGCAAGTACCATTATGCTATTTTAATATACTTTTTTTCCTCCCTTATCACAAAAAGGACACTATTTTGTCCTTTCATATGCTCAGCAATTCGTCAGCCAACAAAAAACCTCGCATTCATACACTCTATAAAGTAACCTTTAACCAAATATGAAACTTTTAATTGGGCTATTTACCTACTTCTATTTTCGCCTGTTTTCATTTTCCATACAAATTGACGCGATACAAAGTTTAGCACCAGGCAACGGTGTGCCTGTTTCGATGTGGCAAACAAAATCTGGGTCGTCGAATATTTACGCGGTATAATAATTTAGAGCGCAATAGTCCTGACTGCTGCGGGCTCAGACCGGTCCTACTGGGAGAAATCGGGATGAGATGAATATCCAAATACATTTACTTAGGGTAACACCACTACTCAAAAACTACTTCGTTGCGTGAACCCTCACTCACCGGAGGCCTAATCCAGGGTGTTTAAAGGTTGGCAGCGCACTTGTGACTACACAGGTGTTGCGGTTGTCTATGGACGGCAGCAATCGCATACCATCAGCCGATCTGCTGCAGGTGGCAGACACCTATCATATAAAAAAAAATAACTAGAAGTATGTGGGATTGGTGATCGGTAGATGCATGCCAAGGAACGTGTATGAGTTCGATGTTTGAATTAGAATGACGTGCGAGAGAGAGAGAGGGAGATGACAGACGACGATGTAAAGACGTGGAAGACGACGCTTATTAATATAGAATACTTAATTAAAAATCCCTGGCTTTATTCCAAACCCCATCCCTCAATTTTGAGGGCTCGTCCGGGATGGTACGAAAATAAAACCGAGGAAGAATAAGAGTAAAAAGAAGAAAAGACGACAACGACGAAATAAGGAAAAAAAAGACGATCGGTGAAGAATTTTATGAAGACAAGACGATTAGGTGAAGAGTGATAGCATGCTGGGTGATAATAGCGCTGAACACGCGCTATATCATGTGTGCCAACTAAGATTTAGCGGTGATGGAGCAGACGTAAAAAGATGGCTCGCAATGTTGGAAGCATGCGGAAGAAAAGAAGGTTGGGCGAATCATCGACTGATGCTGATAGCGAAACGCGCATTAACGGGGACTGCAGCATTGGCGGTGCGGTGCGAAGAGCACAGCACTTTCGAAGAATTGAAAAGGTTTTTGATAGACGAGTTTGGTAGTAGTGTGTATGAAGACGGTGTTTGTGAGAGTGAACGATGTGGATTTTATGACGATGAAGATGATAGTGAATACGACGAGGATGATGAAAGTGAGTATAGTGAAGATGATGAGAGTGTGCATAGCGAGTGTAGCGACGTTGAGGATGTTGACATATGTTTGAAGCCGGAAAAGTGCATGATTGAGGAGCAGGAGTTGGAAATCAAGTCGAATGAAAAAACGGAGGAGTGCATGGGTGTGGTACTGAAGCAGCAGGGGGAATTCCAATCAAGGATTCAAAGAAGTCAACATCAGGACGTTTCGATGGTTGTGATGACGACTGGCATTAATGACGTGCCGTTTCTATCGAGCGACATTGACAGCGCAAGGAAGAAAAATAATGACGGAAAAGTTTTGACCATGGACACCGATACTAGAAGCTTTGAGTCGTTGAAAGATGACAAAACGTCAAACCCGTTAAAGTCAAAAAACATCGATGACATCCGATATATTTTGGAAAAAATGGAACATATTTATAAAGATGTGGAAAATTATAATTGGGACCTGCGAAACAGGATTACTCACTACGATGTTGGGAAGAGGACACTGATTAGAGGCAAAGGCTGAAAACGAGGAGATTTCTTATTGGTCGGTGGCAGGGAGTGAAATTCAAAATGAAGAAGAATTTGGTTGTACAAGAAGTAGTCCTCAAAAATTACAAGAAGAGGAAGAAGCTTTCGATTGTGTTTTTAGTAGTGGTTTATTTTTAAGATGTTTTAGTTTTTGTAAAGTTGTAAATAGTTGTGTGGAAGACGTATGAGTGCAGTATGAGGGCATACTGAATGTAGAATGGCCGCGTGTGGGATTGGTGATCGGTAGATGCATGCCAAGGAACGTGTATGAGTTCGATGTTTGAATTAGAATGACGTGCGATAGAGAGAGATGGAGATGACAGACGACGAATGGCGGACGATGTAAAGACGTGGAAGACGACGCTTATTAATATAGAATACTTAATTAAAAATCCCTCGCTTTATTCCAAACCCCATCCCACGAGTATTTGTCCAAAGACAGCGCATAAGATGCGCGGCATATACACTGGCAGCTGACCTGCTTAAGACCTTATGCGCGGCGCCGTCCAATCATAGTGCATCAGTCGCACTAAAAAATATTCCACCAGGATAGGAGCTATTCAGGAAGTTCTTTCAGGTTTGGGGGCCTCGGCGCTGTTTGAGAGCATATTTTGAACTTAGGGTTTTGGGTTCGAACCTGTCTTTGCTTGGCTATCATGCAGGTGATTTATAATTTAAATTTGTCAATTTTATTGACAGATGTCATATACAAAATATAATATCCTGTCGTGATGGTTTTTATTGTTTTGTATTTATATTTAGATGTCTTATAGGTTTATTCGTATTCCGACCTCAGGCCCCAACGCACCAGCTTGGGAAGAAGCTAGAATATGCAGATGCAGTTTTCGCCTAATTTTGAAAATTGTAAAAACTTCTAGCCGTGCATCTCAACAATTTGGGGCATCTCTTTTTTCGCTATTTCAACCCTCTTACATACGGCGATAGGATATATGATCGATAGTAGGTGCCCTGGTAGATTCATCTACCTAGACAATCCCACCGAATCAACAAGTAACCATTAGTTACTAAACTAATAGCCGCAAACTGTTTAAGGTTTCCGCGATAAATAAAATTGGCGGCATTTTGCCCGCCTAATACGAAGATACACAGTTTGCTCAAGCACAGTGGACAAAAGCCAGCAGTAAACCTTGTAGGGAAGACCTACAAAAGTAACAGTAAAATATAATTTTGTATACCTTTATGGTATAACTAGCAGTCGCCCGCAATTTCGCTCACATGGAATTCGGTTTGCCTGATAATGGCCTATGTCATTCTTAATCCTTTTACCTATCTTACGTCAAGTTGTCACTCTGTTTTGCCTAGAAAGACGGACAAACAAACAGACACACATCCACAGGCACACTTGGGTAAGTGTGTGTGAATGGGTATTCATAAATTAAATTAAATTAAATTAGTATCAAACTCAAACAGTTTATTGCATTCATGAATGTAAAATAAGATCTTATACAAAGTTTCCTGTACATTATGTTAGCCTTTTGGCAAAAGCATAATTTATATGAACGTGAAATGGACTAACGATAACTATAGTTTGGCTAATCATAACACACAAGGAGAGGCTCGAATATTTCACAGCTAAAATTGTATTTAAGCAAATTGATTCAATAGAATAGAAATATTGATTGTACTATTTATTCTGGGTATTACATTTTCTTCAGGTTAGTTTTCCTGTTAGTCGTTTTGTCGGTGAATTATTGGCATGTTGACCACTTTTAAACGCAAAGCACCCGGTCCTGACTAGTCTACATCAAAAGCATGCCATTGTATTTTGTATTACCGATGGGAGTACACGCATGGTAAAGTAAGTAGGTAATAGTGTGAGACGCCTTGTTCCGTGCTTGCAGTATATTAGACTGAAGGTTTGAGAAAAATGATTTTTACCTACTTACTTTGCCATGCGTGCACTTCTCTCTGTAGTACAAAATATTTTCCCTACTGTTATTTGTATTTCACTGCGGCAGTCGACTGTTTATCTTTCTAATTTGCTGGATATCACGTAAAGTGATATACTGGATTTGGTCAAGTTCTTTTAATAATGAACACCATTGTTGGCTGTAATAGCCTGTAAATACATAGCTTTTCTGACGACGTGTTTGTTTTGGCTGTATTGTATGCGTAGGTTTGTTTGATCACTGATTAGCTGGTAAAAAATACGTTGCGGGTACAAAATCGGCAATACGGCCCATTTTCAACCGACTGCAAAAAAATGAGGAGCTTCTCAATTCGACCCGTATGTTTTTTTTCTATGTTTGTTACGCGATAACTGCGCCAATTATGAACCGATTTGAACAAATCTTTTTTTGGCGTATAGGTTATACTTCAAGGGTGGTCCCATTTAAATTCTATAATTAAAAAAAACAACCCCCAAGGGTGGAAAGTTGGGGATGAACTTTTTTATACGCAATATCTCCGCCGATTATAAACCAATTTGAACGATAATTTTTTGTTGATTAAGTATTATCAAAAGGGTGGTTTCATGCTTATTTTGAAGAAAATATTTCACCCCCAAGGGTAAAACTTTAGGGGTGTACCCTTTTCTCTGCGAAATCTTCGCCAATTATGAACCGATTTGAACGATTTTTTTTTTGTTGCGTAAGGGTGGTCCCATGTGAATTTGAAGAACTATTTTTTAATTTTTAGTTTTTTTTTGTGGTCGCGCATTTGAAATCGGTTTAATTTTTTAAAAAGTTAGTTATCTTTGGAACACTCCATACTTAATAAATAACTTAATAATTAACATAAAAATATATTTTTATTGTAATTTTTAAAACGAGTCCGTGCCTGCCTAGGTATAAGGAAAAATTCTTTAATAAGAATTTCATTTCAAATTCCCCAATACTCAACGACGTCATGAATAAAACCAGAATAAGATTCCGTTGAAAACCGTATCTTTTAGACGTAAAGCGATGTTCGGCGTTCTCATGATTTCTCATGAATTTCCTTTAAGTTCAGTCCAGAAATAACATGCTTTTTGTTCATAGGCGGCTTGGCTTTCTATAGATAGGAAGTTCAGTGAATAAAAATGCGAGCCTTGTTAACGCGAGTTCTTAAGTTCAAATCCGAGTAAAGTTCTACTACGTACCAAGTGGAAGCAATCAAGCTAACGATATTCTTACCGAATGGTAAGGCATATTAGCGCCGCCAATTGATTAAAATATGTATTTATTAAATTGGGTCTATTTTTAACAATTGTGGATCATCAAAAACTTGGAAAACCTGTGTTATATTTATTTAATAGTGATGCATAAATTATAGAGGTTCTCAATTCGACATGTATATATATGTTACAGTCATAGTGATTAAATTGCTATTATACATAATGACTGGTCATTATAGATAATGGCCAAATTCACTAGTCAAAGTAATAAATTAATCACTTTGTCTGGACATTATTCATAATAGCGTGTCAAAGTTAGCCAAAGTAATAAATACGGTCTGGCCGACTTGTTACCCCTCCCGCTCTTCATCCCGCTACCGCGTGGCGTGATCTGCGTCATTTCGTGGCTGACGCAATAGTGTTTGTTGTCGTCTAAAAAGTCAAACCTCATGTGTAACTCAAAATGTCACAAGAGCCTTACTTGTAAGAATAAATAATAATTATGACCTGGTTAATTAATGTCAGTTCGTTTTAAAAACTTTATTATTTTTGTCTTTATTGGGTGTTGATCCCTGTGTTTTTATTTTTTTTTGTTTTATAGCCAGTGAGCTTTAAATTTACTTTATAAATTAAAGTTAAATAACTTTATAGCAATGTGAATTGACGTGAAATTATTATCTTGTTATTTTAATTTTTAAAATAATCTTTATTATTAGTTAGGTATGCTTAAAGCAATGTCAGTTCGTATTAAAAACTTTATTATTTTTGTCTTTATTGGTTGTTGATCCCTGTGTTTTTATTTTTTTCATTTATTGCCAGTGAGCTTTAAATTTACTTTATAAATTAAAGTTGAATAATTTTATAAAAATGTTAATTGACGTGAAATCACTATCTTATGTTATTTTAATTTTTTAAATAATCTTTATGATTACATAGTTTAGGCAAATTGAAATAGAATTATATAATCTTAAACGCATACCTACGTGTTTTATTACATTATCCAAGTTATCGAAGATATTATATATAATAGCTAGTTAATGTGATTAATTTTGTGTCCATTATCACTTTAACCAAACTAAGTAGATATTATGCATAATGGCTAGCCATTATACATAATATCCAGATTTATTACTTTGGCTGTAACATATATATACATGTCGAATTGAGAACCTCTTTTTATATATATATTATGGTTGTTCGCCGATTACTTTGCCATTTATGAACCGATTTAGATTTTTCTTTTTTAGTTGGAAAGTAGGTAGTCCCGGATTGGTACCATGATCGGGATATCAGGACCTGATGATGGGATCCTGGAAAAATTGAGGCGAACTTTCAAATTTTATAGGGACACGTAATGCTTTGGTATATTTTTTCAATGAGAACCCTCAAATTATAAAAAGGTCTTTTTAGTGTCTCATTATTATGCCAAAAAATTAAAACACTAAAAAAAATTCTGCGAAAAAAAACCGCCTTCAAATACAATCACTTTAAACACTTCAAATAACATTTTATAACAGTACACTCAAGAAAAGGTGTTACCGAAGTCAGCGCCTAATCTCTAATGAATAATTGATTGTTGTATTAAATTACAAAGTATTGGGCGCCGACTTCGGTAACACCTTTTCTCGAGTGTACTGTTATAAAATGTTATTTGAAGTGTATAATGTGATAAAAATATTATTTTACAGTTTTTAGTTCGTGTTTGAAGGCGGTTTTTTTCGTTGAAAATTTTGTGCTTGAAAAGTTTTTTTGAGTACAAGAGCAGACCAAAAATAGTGCACAACGTTACGTGTTGTCCGGTGCATGGCATCTTCCAGATTCCGAGTAGACCCTTAGATTTTTTCTATAAAACCTTTACCGCACATATTGGCTTAACCCGTGAATCAAACTTGGACCCCAAGGGCAGAGACAGCACCGAGGCATTACAGTACTAAAATCAGTAATTACACCTCTGATTTCCACCGAACGATCCAGAAACGTCGCACAAAGTCCAAAACTCGAGATACCACGCTACCGTCGCAGCTAATTCCAGAAATACGTCATACGGACATTGTCCAGTTTCAAACTCAACTCGGAACTTCTACTTTGTCACTTGAAGTTGAAAGTTCGAACTATTGGCTCGGTCCAGCTGCGGTGGACATTTCTGTCTCAATTTAAAATAGTTGACAGGTTTTAAACATTTGTAGCGAGTAAAATAGTTTACGGTTTTATTTGACTTTTTAAAAGTAAACCTCAAGTTAAATACACCAGCAAGTACGTAGGATCAAAGGCAGCCGATAAATTAATTTTAAATACATACTTAACGCCCTCGATGGCGCAGTTGCTATAACAGTAGCGTAGCGTGCCTTAAAGGGGCCATGTATCAAAATCCGTTGAGGGGGGGAGTAAGTACCGTCCAACCCGGTGGCCCTGTGCCGTTAACGGGACAGTTCGGAAAAAGTGGTTCAACAAGCCCGGTAGCCACGTTTACCGGGTGGATGGCACAGATTAAGTATCATCTTCATCAAGTGCCGTGTGGTCCCCGGCAGAGTAGAATAGCCCACCCTCATTCTTACCGAGGTATCGTAAAAGGCGACTAAGGTAAAGCTACTGGCATCATCATCAGCACCAAGAGAAGGAAAACTCTGCATTTATATCAAAACCCTCGCCAACCCGTCTGCCAAGCGTGGTGAGTATGGCAATTACCCCACATGTGATTGAGGGAGGCCCGTGCCCCAGCAGTGGGGACTTAAATGGGCTGACGATGACGATGAAGTATCATCTACCCCGGAGACATTTTCAACAGGGCGGTTGGCACAGATGTGAGTAGCATAAGAAACATGCTACTAACAGTATGTAGATATGTAGGTTTATACATTTCCTAGGAAGTGTTCCGGAGCAATTAAGGAAATGTATGAAATTTTAATTCAATTTTATATATTTTATATAATTCCAAAATTATTTTAAGAAACGTATAAAAAAGAATGCTTTCTGTAATTAAACACGTTGTAAAATTGAGAATTTGCTTAGTAATCAGTCGACCAAAGAACTTTCTAATGTTTACCAACAAAATCTTTTGCCATTATTTCTTAGATCTTCTGGCTCTCTTTTCTACAGACAATTCCTCCGATTTTAGTACATTTCCGATTGCTAGTTAGGAAATGTATCATGCCCGGGGGGGGAGGGGAGAAGGGGAGTATGCCTATGTTCAGGGCTCTTGTTGTTCGGGGAACAACAAGAGTCCTTAACATAGGCAATGCAATGCGATGAAGTAACTCGACCTGACGCCGGCTGTACTTATTATCTTATTACCACTCAACCAAAACGTTCTGCAAACTTATTACTTACATCTTCTTCTGTCATTGACCTGACTTGACTTGACTTCGATAAGCTTGCCAATTAAAATAATAGATAGTTTCACCCCTCCATAGGTTTTTGCTTTGCTTTTTGTCTTGTAACCTTCGGTAACATTAAGTTTGCTGAATTTTGATACCGTTATATATTTAATTTATAGCTATTTTCGAAGAATCTTATCAAAGGTACGATGATAAAATAAATACGTAAAAGCCAGACGATGTTACTGAATCTCACCACAGTATAACAAGAGCAGACAAGAACTTAAGGCGTCGGCCTCTGAAGTTAGGCGATACCACCGCTTGGCTGTATTTAGGCAAGTAAGAAACGTTACTTTAACTTTTGATTTTTAAATTTGTAGTATAAGAATCGGTTAATATTAATAGGTATTGGAAAATTAAATAAAACAAAATTAATTACAGTGGTATATCAGGGGTAAGATAAAGAACATATAATACTTTTAATGAATAAAACTTGATCTGAAAAAAAAAAACTTAGATTGATTAAAACTGCTCATTTGCATTTAAAAAAAAGCAATAGCCTAGGGCTAGAAGACGTACCCCAAGCTACTAAGATCGGCAAAGTATGTAGCTTGGGCTCCTACGGCCTACGTCGCACCCGCACGTCCCGCACTATTGCCCTATCTAGACTCGTCGTCGTACTACTGAAAGAAAAGCTTCTTGTTATCTTGTTATTTATTACTTTGAAATATTTTTATTAACCTTCAACCTCTTTTTCAGCCTTCTATTAATTGAAATTAAGATGAAATAAAATACATTTATTGGTTACAGAAACATCACAAGTGCGATGCCAACCTTCACTGAAAAAAATAATTTACGAAACTAATTTGTGTTAGTACTCTTAAACTTGGTTTTGTCACATTATAATAAAAAGAAACCTTTAGAAAAATTTGACCTAGCTCGCAAAAGTGGTGGGACTGTTAATCGAAACGTCCAGGTACAGATTACAGGATTAGTACTGTTCCTACTTAATCGAGGGTTCAGCTGTTATATTGATCAATAGATAGATAGATACACTTTATTGCACAACAGATCTTAGCCTAAGTTATTATACTAAAACAATGTAGGCGGTCTTATCGCTGCTAGCGATCTCTTCCAGACAACCTCAGGGTAGAGGAAAAGTATAGCGAATTAAGAAAAGGGTATCAATGTATTCAGTTACAAAAATCAAACCCTCTTATTCCAAAATGTGGTTTAAAATAAGTAGTGTGATTAATACTGGGAATAACTGAAGAACTAGAATAAACATTATTTAGTATATCAACTATAATACTCAAGTTAAACCACCCGGACCCCTAGTTTAAAATGAGTACCTACTAAAATAATAACCTCAAAATTTCGATTGAGTAACCATGACAACTTATCCCTGTGACAGTTCATTCTGTTTACGCTAAAGTTATTTGTAAGATAGTAGTTAATTTATTTTTGGGATTTAATCCCAAAAATATAAACAATTCCTATGCATATTACTTGGAAACCTTACTTAGGTCTATATTTTAATTTATTGTTGCTTAAAAACTATTCTTTAGAATTTTTACTTCAGATACCAAAGTAAGGTTATGTAAAGTGAAATGTCACTGTACGAATGATTTAATGATTCGATCAATTTTGACACTATCCTACGGTACTAATTTGTCTATGGTTAGTCGAGGATTTGTAATAAAAATTTAAGAACTAACATTTTCCGTAATAATCATGAACTTGCTAGTTTAGGATTAAAAGCTGTATCAGAGCAGATTTTTGTAATAAGAGAAAAATAGTGACATTAACACTATTGTAATGCTTAATCAAGCAGGCGATTTGTTTTTATTCCGGTAGATAGCACTTTGCATTTTTGCATCACGCAAGCAAAATTTGTCATTGGACTGCCGTTGAATACTCATTACCATTACCTAATTGCTCAGTGGTTAGTTCTTTCGCAAAGCAGCGCCTGCGCTGTATTTTGCCGAGTGCCGAAGAGCCGTTGTGGCGATTGGACTATATTCGCACCCTTAGTAAAATACCGACCTAACTCAAAATTGTTGATATTTTTATAGCAATTCTTTGCAATTTATTCTTGAGTAGTCTTGAGTAAATAACGCACTTCAAATTTCATCTCGTGTTCATACGTGAGTGTACCTATTAACTTAACTCAAAATTGTTGTTAGATGACCTTTCATCCCTGGATTTTAGCCGATACTATTTTCACTTAGCATCTATATTAAAATTTTGAGTTAGGTTGTCTTTGTTATGTGTCTGTGTCTGCAAACCACGAGAAAATACACCATTTTGCTAGTAACAAGTTTTTGTTAGCATCTATATATTATATAATAGATCTGCTGGTGAGATGCTAACAAAAACTTGTTACTAGCAAAATGGTGTATTTTCTCGTGGTTTGCAGACACAGACACATAACAAAGACAACCATATAAAACAAAACAATAATGTATCAAAATCAGTTAAAAAGTATAAACACATAAACAATATAAAAGAGGCTGGTCCAGCCGTCGATCTACAACAGCCATGATCATGCAATATTCGGTAAAAATAGCGTATTTGACGATTTAATAATCACCGAAATGAGCAGTTGTATTTAGTGACTTGTTTTGTTGGTAATTACAAAACAAACAAAACGTTTTAGTTGGATCTAAACAAACATTTCGAAAATTGCCAACAGCACTGACAGGTACTTACATGCGTAAGTAGTTAAGTTATCCACTTCTACTTCAATAGCTATAACAATAAGTTCTCAGTTCACTTTTTATATGTAACCAGTAGCTAAACATTTTGTTCATAACATCAAACAGTTTTTTCATTGTTGAAACTTTCCGGGGAAAACTTTGGAATTATGCCTCCAGTAACCTCACTCATTCAGCGAAACACATAATCATCAGCCCATTTAAGTTCCCCCCTGCTGGGGCACGGGCCTCCCTCAATCACATGAGGGGTAATTGCCATACTCACCAAGCTTGGCAGACGGGTTGGCGAGGGTTTTGATATAAATGCAGAGTTTTCCTTCTCTGGGTGCTGATGATCATGCCAGCAGCTTTACCTTAGTCGCCTTTTACGACACCTCGGTAAGAGTGAGGGTGGCCTATTCTACTCTGCCGGGACCACACGGCGGCGGGGAAACACATCACAAGTGCTGCTTCACGCCGGTTTTCTGTGAGGCCGTAGTATCACTGTCTATGGTCGAGCTTTCTTACGGTCAAAGCCATGACCACTCTTGCTTTACAACCGGTACTCAAACAAATTAGGTAAACCTTGAATTATTAGCGTCCCTCGCCCCGATATCTACCTCAACAATGATCCTAGATGGTTCATGACAGTGTTTAGTCAATAGGTCAACATGTACTGTATGTTGACCCACTGGTTAAATTATATCTCTGTGCCGGAACGCAACAGAGGACAGTTTTATGCGAAAAGGGTGAATTTATTTGCGTAATTACCGGTTAAAAATGTTGGCAAACGTCACTTTGGAAGGTGGCCAAGCTCCTTGCGCTTTCTTTGCGGTTTAATCATAGGTTCGTGTGTCATAAATAATTAAAATACCAAGCTTGGCTAAAATTTGGCTGCGGAAAATATATGGGAACGGGACTGGATTTTTCCATTAGAGACCGAACGTAAATTACGCTTTGCAATAATTATCTGGAGTTTACACAGGTTAGCTTTTATTTGGGCTAGTACGTTTTATAAAACCGAACCTCCATGAATGTGGTAGCAAGGTTATACATCGTATTCTTAAATAGCCCTCATTTTTCAGGTTAAATAAACTTAAAATATAATCATTCTTTCTTCTTTCCCTTACCTTGCATTTACAATCATCAATCAGCATATCCCTTTTTCCATTTACGTTCATATTTCACGTACGTATATATACTACCTACCCATAAAGTTATAGGATATCAAAAGGAGTAGATTGTAATAGCCCGGATCAAGGCTCTTCCATAGGTACCACTTCTGTCCCTGCTTTTCCTCCAAATTTAACCTCTGTTCTATAATTAATATGGATAGTCCACTTAAGATCCATATTTATACAAAAGTATATTTTCATATTATATTACGCCATGTTAATGGCAATTAATTTTATTTTTATGAACTATAGGCAAACGCTTGACCACAACCTCACCCGATGGAAAGTGACGATGAGGTCTAGGATGTAACGCGTTCACCTATGAGATGCCTGTTCACCCTTCCTTATAGATGTCCAGATTGTAGTGGTCCGGAAAAACAGATCTTGGCAAGGAGTTCCATTTCTTAGCTGTCCACATTATGAATGTGGAAGCGCACAATCTCCGAAATGAATCCAGTAGAAGGCTGATAGGCTTGCCACTCTTTCGCGTTGGTCAAGGCTCAGAAGCTGGCTTACAGCCAGCTTCTGATAGTACGTCATCGCCATTGTGCTCTATTGAGTCCAAATCATCTAGCTGATACCGGCCAGATCCATCCCAAAGGTGACAGCAGTACTCTACACAGAAGCGAACCTGGGCTCGATAAAAATTTAAAATAATTTATTTATTTTTTTCACTAGTTTTTGCCAACCATGTGACATACCGTTCTGTGTTACGATCATCTACAAACACAAATATATGTGTTTTCAAAGGATAAAACTTTTAAGGATCTTCTGATATCCGTAACACGGGTGCTAGAGCTATCCTATCCTACCTATCTCGGAATCAGATCAATGTATGTGATTTGGATTGAATATTATTATTAAATATTATAACTATTTTTATCTCTCCTATAAGAAATCACGGGACGGAGGCGTGCCGAACTTTTCGGAAGGCGTGCGTGGAGAAACAGATCCAACACGAAGAGGCCCCTTTGTGGAAAGTGGGGATATGTACACCTAGCGGACACTGACTCTGTCTGCACTATTATGAGGAGATACAACCAAAGTGAGCACCCGCCAGATGCAAGGACTACTACTGATAAGATGGGAACTAATCCAGGTCTATGGAGAGAATATTGTTGGACTGATTGCCGGGATATTGATGAGACAACGAGACGCCTGTCATATTGAATGTCTCATCTATGATAATTATAGTGTGCTGGGCATCAGTCAGCAGGCCCTCGGCGTTATGACATTTTAGACTTTCCACCTGGAGCATAATTACAAGTTATAAGATACAAGAGCATTGCATACATAGTTACAAGAGTATTCTGCTCTTGTGACTTTATTCTTGGCCGGCTGGTTAAGGCAAGCCGAGAGGCTCTCCTCCTGTGGGAATTCACGGCCCAAAACCATTTTTTTGGAAGGCGGACGGTTCTTGTGGTTATACAGATCCAACATGAAGAGGCTCTTTTGAGATACAATAATTTAAGTGGGGATGTGTACACCTAGCAGATACTGACTTTGTCAGCACTATTGAAGAAATACAGCCAAAGACAGCACCCGCCAGGTGCCAGGACTATAGGATATAAGAAGGAAACTATGTCGGGTTTATGGGTACGAAATTGATGGACTAGTTGCCGGGATATTGACGACAGTACGGGACGCCTGTCACATAAAATATCTAGTCTTATATACACCGTCATTTTTCTTATCGTTTACATCCTGAAAACCGAAACCACAATGGCAGACGGTGGCTCACCTTCCACTAGATGTGCTTCTCAAAAGGGGTCGTCACATCCCTACGCACTTTGTTATATAAGACGTTTTCTGAAGCTTTTCAACCCAGAAAAATAGGTTAAGGAAAACATGCCCTTTTACTAATCTACCTCTTAATAATTAATCTAAATATATTAATAAAGTTATCCAATTGAGTTTATTAAGTCATGGGCCAAATACGCCTCGTCTAGTTACGTAATTAATAATTGATTCCACAACATTTAAGTTAAAATAACTTTGAATAATCATCAATAACGTACAATCAAACTTTGCTTCAAAGAGTACTTTACAGAGTGGCTTTACTAATTTACTTATACAAAGTGGCTGGAATAGTAATGTTCAGTGTCCACCTTACTATTATTCAATATTTCAGCTATGGTGGCCAATCTTATCGAACAGCAGTGAACAGTGAAAAGTTAGGGTGGGCAGTGCTATTGTGATTCTACTGTTGGACTACGTATGCGGCGCCAATACGGTATTTGACAATTTTGTTTTATTTTTGTAATTAAAAGACCTCTCAGTTATAGAAACATTGTTGAAATAATTACTTGATTCTCATTTAAACTACCTGAGATATTACAACTTTAAAATCACATTATTTTGGGCAAACGAAAAACGCTCTATACAAATTTCGAGTAGCATGTGACGTCACACGCAAGTATTTTGTTTGGATTTCTTTTGGAAATTCCACTCGATGGAAGGTCGATGGTGAAAATATTGCAGCTGAATTTCTGAGGCCAAACACTCCTCATTATAGATGCCTAGAAGATACAATAGATAGAAGATATTATAGGACGGAGATAAATATGTAGATTCTGTTGTGAATTCCATTCGTACGTTGTAGAAACTCTGGTGTCAGAGTTTCAAACGAATCACTCCTCTGCGCACCCAAAATCTATTCAAGCAATACGAAAATACATATATCGCTCGCTCATTAAAAGTTTAATTAAGTTTCGGGCCAGCCGGGATTCGAGTGTTAGCCAAGAATATCGCTCTGAGATATGCCGCCGAATACAGTCCTATTAAACCCCATAATGCTTACTTAGCTTCGGAGTTGCTTATTCTTTGTACGCATTTTGTATTTAGTGATGGTGTCATTATCATCAGCCCATTTAAGTCCCCACTGCTGGGGCACGGGCCTCCCTCAATCACATGAGGGGTAATTGCCATACTCACCACGCTTAGCAGACGGGTTGGGGAGGGTTTTGATGTAAATGCAGAGTTTTCCTTCTCTGGGTGCATCTGGGTGGGTGATCATGCCAGCAGCTATACCTTAGTCGCCTTTTACGACACCTCGGTAAGAGTGAGGGTGGCCTATTCTACTCTGCCGGGACCACACGGCGTGATGGTGTAATTTTAATTATTTTATTGCTTTTCAAATACGATAACGCATCATTATAAACGCGTTATCATCCTAGACCTCATCGTCGCATTTCCATCAGGTGCGATTGTGGTCAAGCATTATCCTATTGACAAAAAAAATGAATGTTTTATTTATGTTTTATAGGGTAAGACATAAGTTTTCACTGAATTTTTATACTTCACGACACAAACCACGCTTAGATATGATGGGCTCGTCCAAAGTGATATAATGCTGGCGTTAAGCAGCGCTTGCAATGTGTTTCGCTCAGTGGGATAGTTTCTTGCTCCAATTTAAAATTGAAGATAAGTATAATAGTGCATATCTTTTCAGTAAAGGTATAGACCTTTACGTGGATCTACGTGGCCTCCACTCGAGGACTTTACATAGGTAAAGTCCTCGAGTGGAGGCCACGTAGAGGAAGACACAGTCAAGACAGCCCCCCTCCCCTCATGCACAGGACCGACCTGTGTGGAGAACATTGGGGGAGGCCTATGTCCAGCAGTGGACGTCTGTTGGCTGAAATGATGATCATGATGATGATCTATGTGAAAGAGACTACCTACGATCTCTGTTTCCAATTTTGAGAAAAAGGAAATAAATTTCACATTTAGTAAATTTAGATGTAAAGTATCAGCCTACTTAATGTCCCACTGCAGGGCAAAGGCCACCATCATAGAAATCAAGCCATGGCTACTATGATGGGATTTGGCTTAATCACCACGCTTGCCAAATGCGGATTGGTAATCGCAAACCTTAGGTATGTTCGAAAAATTCGAAACATACCATTGCTCGACCCGGGAATCGAACCCAGGACCCCGAGATCATGGCCCGGTACTTAAACCGTAGACTATCGGGGCGGTGGAATTTAGATGTACAGATTTACTATACCTACCTATAAATTAGGTGTACCTTGAATGCAATTACTTGGAGTATTTCATAAAAAACGTCAAATTACCTACCACTCAACCCATATCTGCTAAATGTACGAAATATAATAATCGCGTTCTGGCTGCCAAATATGGCCCCATAATAGCCCATAATGCTTACTTAGCTGGCTAAAAGTTGTTTAATGTTTCCACACTGGCTAATGTGCCTGGGCACTTTGTCTTTCTCGTGGCAGATTAATTTGGAAACTATTTAATCGCGTTATGCCAAATATGGGATGTTTCTAACGTCTAGGATCCGAAATTAGAAGTGTTTTAAGACAGCTTAGTAATTTGAAGTTAGAGCCAGATTTAATTATAACACACCATAATTACAGCCGGGGTTTCTAGATTTTGGTACGGACAGTCACACATCAATGTATATGTTACCGGCAATCTGTATAATTTATCGTCAGCCCCCAGCACTGCTGGGGCACGGGCCTTCCTCAATCACATGAGGGGTGATTACCATACTCACCACGCTTGGCAGACGGGTTGGCGAGGGTTTTAATATAAATGCAGAGTTTCCCGTCTCTGGGTGCTGATGATCGTGCCAGCAGCTTTACCTAAGTCGCCTTTTACGACACCTCGGTAAGAGTGAAGGTTGCCTACTCTACTCTGCCGGGGACCACACGGCTAGTAGAAGTCTTCCGCATCTGTGTAATGCGGCATTGTAATATATAATATATGCCAAAAACGTCGAGAAAATGTATGAAACATTATATATTTTATACTTAGGCATTCTATACAATGTCTGGTTTGTAGCAGGCACTCTATGTAAGCGTACTGAGGCCTGGTTGGATTAGGTTACCCAAACTTTAAAAAAAAATTAATTAAAACAGTTTTTAGTTGTTCTTCTCGCACTTCGCCAGCCGTTGTCTCGGCACCCTCGCTTTGCTCGCTCGGCTCGCGCGCTAGGGGGTCACCAATTTTAACCTAACTTGGCCACCTACACGCAAAGGCCTTCGGCTAAACATAGCATTCCAAGCAGCCCAAGATCGGAACAAATAGTTAGCTATTTGTTAGCTAGTTTTGAGGACGCCTTCACCTGTGAAAACAGGCTTCTCGCTAACTGTAATAGTTAGGGTAAAAAGCAGAGAAATTAATAATCTAATTGATAAAGTAAATTCACATAGATGATTGATGTAAAAAAAATGTCAACGTGCTAAAAATAAAAGGGTTTTTGTTTTAGCTCATGACGTGTGGCCGTCTGTATTTTAGTTTAAATTTTTTTGGCTAGTATTTTCGTTAATACTACTAAACTAAAGAAGTAATTTTGTATCACCAATTACACTTTGACATTCTGCGTTGCTGAAACATCAAATTAAAACTTATTTTGCATATTCATAGCATTTGCATGAAAAGCTATTTATTCAATAGTTACTGATGCATAATATTAATAGTTTAATATTTATTTATACATTCATTATCATCTTACACTGTATTCAATCACATACATATACTGTACATACTAATTAAATAAGAATTTAGATTAACTTAAATTTGAAATAAATTAAAAATAGGAATAATAATGACAAATACAGGATGATATGTCTATAATAGATGGACAGATAATGGCTTCACTATTTTTATCTGCATGTGGCAGTCCACTCCTGGACATTAGCCTCTCCTAATGTTCGCCACTCCGATCGATGGGCTACTCGCATCCAGCTCCAGCAAGCCATCTTGCGCAGATCTTCTCTCCATCTGGCCCGAGGGCGTCCTGCGCTACGTTTACCGAGACGTGGTTTTCACTCCAGAACTCACATACTTTCTATGATAGGTACTGTAAATATTGTGTTTTTATATCCCTAGCTCCAAATTTAAAAATATGACTGAAGTCATAGAGCCAGACCTTATTTTTTCCTAGGGGAAACCCTCATGGCCGTCACCTTGCTACATGTAGGGAACAAGGTGGTGTGTGGGACTCAAGCCCTAACGTAAAACCCCTGGGGTTTCCATCTCCGCGCAATCGCGGTCGGAAACCCCACAGCCGGGACTAGACCGTACCGCTAATCGCGCTCGCCGCTTCACCCCTATCTGGCGCAATACAGCCCGACGCTGTACGACACCCAGTAATGTCGTCCCGCGCGGAGTGTATGCTGAGCAAGCCACTCTCCTCAGCAGTGGATGCACTCACGTAAACCGAAAGCCCGTTTAGTCGCCTCTTACGCTTACTTACACTTACGACAGGCCGGGAAAACCTTGGCAGTATTCTTAAACGCCCCTAGCCACAGGGCGTATAGAGCCAGACCTAAGTCATGGTCTTCTATCGTTTAAACAATATTGCAATACCAAAATTCGGTAAACCACTGCTTTAGCTCTTACTCTAGTTTTATAAAAGTTGCAAAATACTTTCAAAACCGACGTATTCACCAAACACTAGCGCACACGATCTGATAAAACCGTCGGCCGCTCTGCATACATTCCGTGGATCCGCGGTTCGTGACCTCACATGCCGGTTCTAACTTTGCCCAACTCAGCCAACTTTGGCTTTTTAGTATGGAAAAACTAACGAACAATCGAGAAGTTTGCTGGAATTTTGCGGTTCAGTAGGATTTGGCAGAGTAATGCTAGGCAGGTTAAGAATGAAATCTTACGGCAAAAAAATGGCTTAGTAGAACAGTTTTTACCCGACTAAAAAGGAAAGAATGATAAAGTTAATTAACACAACAAAGGAATTTTGATAGATATTTTTTAGTATCATCAGTATTGATCTTCAGTTGTACGTAGCATCTAATTACTCGGTACTTAATCATAGCTTCCGATGATGAGAGCACATAGAAATAATTTTGGAATACTTTTAAAACTGCAAAATTTTAAAAGGGCGCCAACACACTTGTGACTTACGGCCGCATTTAGAGACGTCATTTAAGCTAATGTTCATTAACTTTAGTATCAGTAGTCTTTATACGTATCAAAATAAGGGTCAATATTATTTCTTAAGTAGCCAACTAAGTTAATCAACGACTATGAGTGTGGCAGTTATTTGGTGTTACAGGTGGCAGTGTTCAGGTTATACCTCTGCTCGTCTACCCCCTAATTAATAAAAAAGAGAAATATTTGCTGATTTGAAACGGAAAACAAAAAAACTCTTTTGATAGACAGTTTTATTCTCATTACGCGACAAAATCAAATAATTAATGACGTAGATAATCTTATTGGAAAGATAAGAGTGAATTTTAATTACAGCTGTATGACAAGATTTAAAAACTTTGAAAGTGTCAGTCTTTTACAAAGTTAATTTAAAATTATTGCTAAAAATAATTGTATTAATCATCATCTGTAACACTACAGGCGTAAAACTCATTATGGCAGTTGGAGAAGTTTGGCTAACTTGGAAATTACCAAGTCATTTAACATATTTGAAAAGTTTCTGTGTTGTTTCAAATCGTTCACGCTTTAAAGGTTGTTTCAGTTATTGAAACGCTGTATGGAGTGCTGTCGACGTGTGGTCCCCGGCAGAGTAGAATAGGCCACCCTCACTCTTACCGAGGTGTCGTAAAAGGCGACTAAGGTAAAGCTGCTGGCATGAACATCAGCACCCAGAGAAGGAAAACTCTGCATTTATATCAAAACCCTCGCCAACCCGTCTGCCAAGCGTGGTGAGTATGGCAATTACCCCTCATGTGATTGAGGGAGGCCCGTGCCCCAGCAGTGGGGACTTAAATGGGCTGATGATGATAATGATGATGTATGGAGTGCTAACCCTCTTATACTAAACGCAAAGACTCCCGGTAGGCGATAAAATATTTGATTTATTAATTGTGAATGAAATATGACACTGACTCCCACGAGTTTTTGTCTCGAATAAATAAACAAATATTTCACAACATCACATACATTGTTCTGACTCCGAGATAGGTAGTTACGGATATCAGAATCAATAGTGGGATTTCAAATATATACATGTAATACTTTTCTTTTATAAAATCATACTTATAATACATAGATAACGCCCAGACTAATACAAACAGATATGTTCATGCACACAAATGTGTGCACTGTGCGGGATCGAACCCGAAACCCTTGCACCAGAAGCAGCGTTCACTACCACTGTTCCAAACGGGTCGTTGAATATAACTGTTACTTTCTTTTAATCCTTCTGACTATTTTGAACGATTAAAGTGGCTTATATTATTAATTAATAATGCATGAAGTATCTACTCTACCATTTGCCGCAAGTATATACTCGCATATGCATTCAGTAAAACCAAATCGCAGGTTAAAAGACACTATTAACTTCAAAGCAAACTGTGTAAAGGACAAACTATTTTTACTAATAAGGCCTCTAAAACTCTTAATTCTTCTGATATAATCAGAAGAAACGTTGTATTTCGAGCTCACTCACAAAAGCCTATAGTTACTAAACTTCATAATCGAATAATTTCTACTCTACCAAAATAGCGTCCGAAATTGTCACTTAGCAACGTAAACAAATATGAACGGCACGCTCTTTGAATGGAAACATTGTTCTACATAAATTACATTAAGCATAATACAGTTATTTGTATGTGTTCTAATCGGGCTTGTGTATGCTGACGATGTAATTGTGTCTGAGCTTATCTCGCGATGTATGGTGTACGTATGTATGAAGTAGAATGGCAAATGACTTCGCAGCTTCTCAATTAGAAATACACTCTTAGAGTATGCCCTAACCAGTGAGTTTTAGATAGATAGATAGATATTAAAAGTACTATTTAAAATGAGTCCAAAAATAAAAACAAAAGTTAACCACGAATCTTTTATTAACAGCAATTTCAGCATTTCAGATTTGAATAAAATTTCATCGAACACGACTGGAGCGTGACTTGGCATGCAAAAGAATAAGATATTTTATCTTCGAGCCATTTTTAAAGTTAAAGCACTATCTTCTTCTTATAGACTCCTTAAACCACGCGTTATTGTTTTTAAATTTACCGCTTTCTTTCTTATTTGCCTAAAATATTTTAACTGCCCTGAAAATGTGTTTAATGAACACTCATGTGTGTTCGGCGTTTAGGTGTTTTTGTTTCTTTCGTTGATCCTAATATCCATTACACAAGTGCGTGAGCTAATTACTTCGGTGTCAGGTCAATGTCATCATTCATCATCATCAGCCCATTTAAGTCCCCACTGCTGGGGCACGGGCCTCCCTCAATCACATGATCGGTATTGCCATACTCACCACGCTTGGCAGACGGGTTGGCGAGGGTTTTGATTTAAATGCAGAGTTTACCTTCTTTGGGTGCTGATGATCATGCCAGCAGCTGTACCTTAGTCGCCTTTTACGACACCTGGGTAAGAGTAAGGGTGGCTTATTCTACTCTGCCGGGGACCACACGGCTTAGCCTCATTGCAGTTCAATGTATGCTCTAGTGAATGCGCTGAGCACCGCTCGCATAGAGGTCATTCTTCCACTAAAAGATAATTTCAAAATGAAGGACATCCTGGTCCAAGTGCCGGCCAGATTTTTTTGTTGTTGTATTCTGTAGGACTTGTCCACCTGAGTAATTATTACTGGCACCAAAGCTTTAGGGTCATTATCCTTGGTTTTATTTCAGTTCAAAAATCAACATCAACAACATGTTATAACAAATCTTGACATTTGAACATCAGGGGGACCAGTACTAACAGGATACAGCAAATTTCATGTCTAGACCAAAAATATACGAATACGATATTTCTTTCCTCTACCCAAAGGTTGTCTGGAAGAAATCGCTACAAGCGATAAGGCCACCGTATTACTGTATTTTTTTGTATCAAGGCTTGTATTTTTTTTTGTGCAATACAGAATATCTATCTATCTATATATGAAAGTCCGAGAAACTCTTCTGTTCCCATACAACCCATTAAGGATCACTGAGCCAGCGTAGTAAGCAGTACGTTAATAATGTTTCTCATACCTACAATGGAAAAAGGTCCATCCAAACCGGTCTTATATTTTCAAGATTAGCGTGACCAAAAAGACAGACAAATTTTATACCTCCTATTACTGTTTTTTGATCGCCCCAAGTTATTTTACAGACACAGCTTTTTCACATTCTTATTAATAGTTAAACAACAATGTAAATTTGATTTTCAAATCAAAAAAGGCAAAAGCCTGTGCATTTATTTTAAATAAAGCATTAAAAAAATATGGCTCAAATAGCGGGTAGCCCTAACTAGCGACACCATTCGTTTTTAATTGTTAGCTACTAAACCGGATCTATTTTAAACAATTTCGGGGTTGCAACCTCTCGGCAAACACTTATACTATTTATTTATTAACCATGCACAAATGTTGGGTCCGTTTTTGTACGCAAAAAATTGATTACCGCCAAAAGCGGCCACTTTTAGCGTGAATATATTTTTCGCGTACAAATGTTGGGTCTTCATTAGTGCATGGTTATTTAATAAATAGTATAAGTGTTTCCCGAGAGGTTGTAACCCCGAAATTGTTTAAAAAAGATCCGGTTTAGTAGCTAACAATTAAAATCGATAGGCGTCGCTAGTGTGCCCTACCCGTCACCTTAAGCCAGCGCGGAGTAAGAATAAGAGAGTATTTCATTTGAGCGCAGAAAGTTAATTTATATGTTAGTGTAGGTATATGATAATAAACGACTGTACCGAAGCTAAAACCCAAGATCCCTCTACCCAAGTCTAGTTAAAAGTTTCTAATTCGGAAACATGCAAAGCAGTTACGGACCCATTAACTTATTTTGCAAAAAGATCATCATCATCATTTCAGCCAGCAGACGTCCACTGCTGGACATAGGCCTCGTCCAATGTTCTCCACACAGATCGGTCCTGTGCCGCCCGCATCCAATGGATTCCCGCGATCTCCACCAGATCGTCGGTCCACCTTGTGGAGGGCCTGCCACGTCTGCGACTTCCTGAACGTGGCCTCCACTCGAGGACCTTTCCGCCCCACCGGCCGTCTGTTCTCCTCGCTACGTGCCCTGCCCATTGCCACTTGAGGCATGCAATCCTTTGGACTATGTCTATGACCTTAGTTCTCCTGCGGATCTCATCATTTCTGATACGATCACGCAGGGAGACTCCGAGCATAGACCTCTGAATGGCTCTCTGGGTGACTTTGAGCCTCCTTAATCGGCACATTGTAAGCGGCCACGTTTCGGTTCCGTATGTCATCACTGGCAACACACACGCATTGAAGACTTTCGTCTTGAGACACTGCGGTAGATGGCCGAAAATAAGCTAAAAAAGCTGCAAAAAGATAGCGTAACGCTAAAGTGTTCTCGGCTTTACCTCTAAATAGTCATGTTGTATCTCTTCATCCGAAAGTTTCCTTAACAACATTATATTGCTTTTCCCTCTCCATTGCTTGCATTGACTATTTTAAATCCTATCAATATTCAGCTTAGAGGAGCAATGAACATTAAATTTAGCGTAACACGTGGCAAGGTTGTCAGTTTAGTCAGAACTTTGGTAAGGGCTTTGAAATGCCACGAATATACGGCGCGCTCGAAGGCAGCTTAACACGTATGCATGGCAGAGGCTTTAACTTCGCCGTGTGAAACTATCTTGGTCATCCGGCAAACTATGTAGATTGCACGCAAACCTTTAGTTATGTAAAGGCTTAGCCTCATAGCCGGTGAACGTCTGACTTGAGGCCTGTAGGTTTTAGGAAACTTTTGAGGTATGATATTGTTGGTTTAATTTATAGATTTTAATTAGGTTTATCTACGTCATAAAAACAATGATCCAATTTTTAACTCGGCACTTTATACTTCATGATCTTTTTTTTATGTCATAGTTGGCAGACGAGCAGACGGATCACCTGATGGTAAGCGATTGCCGCCGCCCATGGACACTTGTGACACCAGTGAAGTGGAGTGGATCTTAATATTATATACCACTAATTAGGTAAATACATGTTTCTGTACTAAGTAGGTAGCTTATGTACCTGTGTTACGTATAGCAGACAACAAAGGAATAGCGATTAAAATACCTAAATACATATTTACACCCAGACATTAAACAAAAACAAGTGTTCATCACAAAAAATTTTGTCCAGGGTGGGAATAAAACCTTTGGCGTAAGAAGTCGGGATCGGGAAAGTCAAAAGAGTAGGTTGAGATATTTTTGTACGCGACGTTGACTGCCTCGGTAGCGCAGTGGTGCACTTAAAACGGCTGCGCACGAGGTCCTGAGTTCGATCCTCGGGTAAGGCCAAAATTTGTACCTAAGTCTTTGGTAAAAAAATCTTAGTGCTAGCCCGGAGTCTGGAACTGTACTAGTTGTACCCCAGTGCCTCGGAAAGCACGTTAATCCGTTGGTCCTGCACCCGATCCCTATTCGGTCGTATCACGCTAGTGACCTATCCAAATAATCAAGGAAATAGAGAATGCACTTGTGTTTGCGCACACACTTGAGCACTATAATATATCCTGCGTACGTGGCTGATCGTTACAATTGGCCGCCGTAGCCGTAATCGGTTGGAGGATATTATGCGGGACGGTAAAGACTTATCATCAGGTGACTATTCATTTGCTCGGTTTCTACAATCTGTCAATCAATCTAATTTTCACCTTTAAGGGCCGATTTAACTAATCATTATCCATAATGAATCTATGATGTAACGTAGTTACCTATATGCAGTGTAAAATAAAAATCCGTTCTACCAACTATTTATCCAACAGTCGACGCCTATTCTAATGATAAATTGTTAGACCGCCAATTTTGACACAATGAGGGTTTTCGCTTGTGAAAAATCCGGTAGATGGCGTACGGTTGGACTGTCCAATATCAATCGCATTGGTAGTTTAGTTTGTCAAATTGACATTTTGACAAATCCCGTTTAAAAACAACCAATTACATTGTATATGGACCTCACTTCTATAGTACTCCATCTAGCGGGTGTTTCACACGCGAAAACCCTCATTAATAATATCCTAGGCAATTCAATGCCGTTGTCACTGTCCCAGCTGTTTTCAACTTTTGACATTACCAGTATACTCCTATTTTAAAAGAATATCCGTGTGTCATAATATCATAAATAACAAATCAATAGATATTGTTTTTTTCCGGTTTATAATGTCATTCGTTTATTAACTCGTGAAGCATAGTAGCTATACCGGCTTTAGAAGAACACAATTGAGTTTATTAAGAAAATAAAGTAAGGAAGTACTTATACTGCGGATAGTTTATTTATTTATTTGGAAACTCAACAGCTTTAAATACAATGTACATGCTAAAGTAAGTTAACTGAATACATTGGCTAATTACAGATTTCCACCGCTTATACTTAATCAGTAATAACAGAGAAAAAGCGAATGAGATTAAGTATTTCTAAATTATCGCGTGAATGTGCAACAAAATCCAACTAAGTAAATAACACACTTAAAAATTTCATCTCGTGTTCAGGCGGGACTCGAACCCATACCTTCCACAATCCGGGTGAATGTACTACCAATTATACCACTGAACGCGTTACTTAGTCGACGAAATTTGTAAGTGCTTGATTCGACATGAGCTGTCGATAGTCTCATCAATATTGTAGGTATATTTACAATATCCAGTGGAAATATTATTACAAATATTTGACCACCAGTTAAGATGAGACTGCTAAATCAATAGTTGATATTTTATAGCAATCTTATGCGATTTATTCTTAAGTAAATAACACACTTAAAATTTTCATCTCGTGTTCAGGCGGGACTCGAACCCACACCTTCCACAATCCGGGTGAATGTACTACCAATTATACCACTGAACGCGTTACTTAGTCGACGAAATTTGTAAGTGCTTGATTCGACATGAGCTGTCGATAGTCTCATCAATATTGTAGGTATATTTACAATATCCAGTGGAAATATTATTACAAATATTTGACCACCAGTTAAGATGAGACTGCTAAATCAATAGTTGATATTTTATAGCAATCTTATGCGATTTATTCTTAAGTAAATAACACACTTAAAAATTTCATCTCGTGTTCAGGCGCGACTAAGTAACGCGTTCAGTGGTATAATTGGTAGTACATTCACCCGGATTGTGGAAGGTGTGGGTTCGAGTCCCGCCTGAACACGAGATGAAAATTTTAAGTGTGTTATTTACTTAAGAATAAATCGCATAAGATTGCTATAAAATATCAACTATAAAATCCAACTAGTGATCAGAGACCACCAACTGGAATAATAACTTATTTAACATTCTTATTATGTATAATAAATTACTATAGCATTCTAATTTCTTTTTTTGCAATTTAACAATTACAAAAAAAAACCTCTCTCCTCTTTTAACTGTCAAGTCGGTCGAATCCACTCTAAGTCAAAGAAACAGACATTTTATTTGGTTCTGTATAAATTGAGGATTTACACACTACCTACCTCACTATACGCGTGGTTGTTTGAACAAGTCTTATTATGACTGCCTCGGTGGCGCAATGGTTAGTGGAAAGCACTTTAAAGCGACGGTTGCGCTTAGGGTCCCGGGTTCGTTCCCGAGTCGGGCCAAAATTAGTACCGGAGTATTTCTGTAAATAAATTCTCCGGTACAAATTTTGTGTTAGCATGGAGTCTGGAAGTTGGCGGTCTTGTACCTCCGTGCCTCGGAAAGCACGTTAAGCCGTTGGTCCTGCGCCTTAATCCCTCTTCGGTCGTGTCACACAAACAAGAGGGTACGGGAATAGAGAGTGCACTTGTGTCTGCGCAAATACTTGTGCATTATAATATGTCCTGCGTCGATGGCTGATCGCTGAGATTGGCCACCATGGCCGAAATATCAGTTTGGAGGACATTATTATTACGAAATATGTTTTATATTTTATAAACAATTTTCGGGTGGACTGTTGATTTAAAAAAAATACATTAATGGTGGCTGCTATTGAAACTGAGACTAACTTTTATTTGTTTCTTACAGAAAAAAATATTAATTACTTTCACAAGCTTAAACAGAATTGTTAATCGTCCTTTGGTTCCAACATTTTTAATTAAAATCCAAATTATTTTCATTTCGAATTTGGTGTAGACCACTGAAACTAACTTCGGCTTGTAATTGGATTGGATTTCTAATGTTTTATTAATTCGGAGTCTCATTGAAACTTGAATAAATATTGGCTCTCAAATAACTCGGAGCTTATTACATAGTAATCATAGTGTAAAAAAATCTAGTGGCTCGACTTATGAACTTGGGAACGTCAACGTTGAGTGATCGAAGCGAATCGACATTAGTATTACCATTAATCGATTACATCAATTTAATCGACTGCTTACACCCCAAATAATAATTTAATCGATTAATATCGATCAAATCGGTGATACAAAATTGATTGTTTATCAATATAATCGATTAAAAATAATTGCGCTATTGTAATTGTGTAGCTAGGCAGCTACGATCAAACAGATACCTAATGATTACATCGAGTATTAGAGGTACATTATATTGCAATCGATAAATCGGTAGTATTTTTTTACATACTAATAATCAGTCATAATAAGTTTGAAAAAAAAAAGATAATAGTCATTTAAATTAAGACGCCGTGTGGTCCCGGCAGAGTAGAATAGGCCACCCTCACTCTTGCCGAGGTGTCGTAAAAGGCGACTAAGGTAAAGCTGCTGGCATGATCATCAGTACCCAGAGAAGGAAAACTCTGCATTTATATCAAAACCCTCGCCAACCCGTCTGCCAAGCGTGGTGAGTATGGCAATTACCCCTCATTCCCAGAATTCAAGTCCAGGGAATCCGTAGGGTCGGCAACGCAGGCGTCGTTGTGCAAACGGCGACCGCCGAAGCTGCTCGGAAATTAAAGGAAGCCGCACCGCCGACCCTTAAAGTTACGGACCCAAAGAGTCGGCGACCGTTGGTGGCGATAAGAAACCTGCGAAAGGACCATGATGGAGAAAAGGTGATACAGGACCTGCACGCGATCAATCTGGCGGAGTTCCCCGAGTGGAACATGAAAAAGCTGCGCGAGAGCTGTAAGGTGGCTTTTAAGAAAGGCCGTCGTTGAGGGCGGACAACGGTAGTGCTAGAGTGCACTCCGCAGCTGCGTGACACCCTCATACACTTGGGGAAGGTCTACATCGCCTGGGATGAAGCAGAGGTCTGTGATTATATTCGCGTGACCTGCTGCAACAAATGCCAGCAGTACGGACACCCGGAGAAGTTTTGCAGGTCCTCGGACACAGTCTGCGGGAAATGCGGGGAGGTCGGACACAGGGCTCAGGAGTGCAAGTCAGAAAAGAGCTGCTGCGCGACTTGCAAGCGCTTTAAACGACCAGAGGCAGCCAACCACAACACAGCGGCGCTAGATTGTCCAGCGCGCTTATACGCAGAGCAGCAGGCGGGTAATATGACGCAATGGCAGTAAGAGCATCAATGAATAATGAAGGCCAGGCGGCTGGGCCTTGGAGGTTCGGCTGCCCTGCAATTAACGTAGGGCAGCTGAACCTCCATAGCTCAGCCGCTGCAACCAAGGAGATAACCATAGTCGCCAAGGAGCTGGGTTTGGACTTGGTACTAGTACAGGAACAGTACAAGCATCCGCAGATCATCCAATGCGGATCCAAACCCAAGGCCGGAGTGTTGGTGATGAATCAGGCGTTTTCGTTCACGTTCTTGGAACATCTTAGCAACGAACACTGCGCGGTCGCACACGTTGATACCGGAGATAAGGGTCGGAGCTTCTACGTGGTATCGGTATATTGCCAGTACAGCCACGACATTTCCCGACACTTGGAACACCTGTCCCACGTGATGGATCAGCTGGCAGGGAAGCACATATTGATAGGCATGGACAGCAATGCACACTCGCCACTCTGGCACTGTGAGGAACGACAATACGTTGGGAGAGGACCTGACACCGAGTACAGGAGAAATCAGATGGAAGGATTTATCCTGGGACGAGCTCTTTTACTCCATAACAAGGAAGGTCAACCCCCAACATTTCACGGCCCCAACGGATACTCAAATGTGGACCTGACACTCACTACAAGAGGAATCACTGTGTCAGAGTGGACTGTAAGAGAAGGAGCAAGCTTGAGCGATCATCAGCTGATTACATTTAGAGTAGGCGACACAGCGGTGCGATCGCGGGTGGAAGTTGCTGGTCAGGGTCAGATGCAGCCATCTTACAGAGACCGAGGCGTGAACTGGGCGAACTTTTGCTCAGCTTTGCACTACCGAGTGGGACGTCTGCAGCTCAGGAGACCAGCTGAGGACATCTGTAATGAGTACACAGACATACTGACACGAACGGCAAGCGAATGTCTGGGCAATCGCAAAAAAGCGGACACCGGTGGGTACGAGTGGTGGACACCTGCACTGGACAAACTCAGGAAGGAAGTGTACAGCGCGCGTAGGAACTGGCAGAAGTCGCGGAAGAGAGGAGGTGAGCAGGAAACTCATTTGAAGAATGAGCTCAATGTTGTGAGAAATCACTACAAAGAGGCAATGAGGAGCGCGGAGATCACCTTTTACCGCAAAGTGGCCGAATCCGGCAACAATGAGCCGTGGGGGATGGCTTATCGAGCTGCCTCTGGCAGAGTTCGCCCCCCACCCAACGTGATGCACGGAATGAAGCTCATGGAAGGACATGCAGAAACTGGAGAGGAGACCATGTCTGGGCTCCTGCGCGCGCTGTGTCCTGATGACGACCTGGAGAAGGATGATGCGTACCACCGGCAGGTCCGAATAGCTGCTGCGTGTGCCCCGACTGGACGAGACTCAGATCCACCCAACCGGGAGGCACTGGCGCGAATAGTCAAAGATCTACCAAACACGGCACCGGGAATGGATGGAATGACGCCACGGATCATAAAGCGAGCATGGAGAGCGAGTGGAGAGGAAATGCTGTATATGTTTTCCGCGTGCATAAGAGAAGGTGTGTTCCCAGCCATATGGAAGACCGGAAGACTAGTGGTTTTGCCAAAAGGCAACGACAAACCCCTGACAGACCCAAAAGCGTATAGACCGGTAACGTTGCTGCCCATTTTGGGAAAGATACTGGAACGTCTCATTATCACCTGCGCTCCTTGTCTGCACCGGAATATCTCACCAAGTCAGCATGGTTTTAGGTGTGGAAAGTCGACGGTTACGGCGATTAACGCAATTATGGACCGAGTTACGAATACCTCCAAAAACTATTGCCAGCTTATATTCTTGGATATTTCAGGGGCCTTCGACAACGCCTGGTGGCCCATGGTCCTGCTCAAAGTGAAACAAGGTGGATGTCCACCAAATATTTACAAAATCTTAGTGAGTTACTTCACAGACCGGCGAGTGGGTTTATTCATGGGTCGACAGGTGGTGTGGAAGAGGTCTACAATGGGCTGCCCCCAAGGTTCGGTGTTAGGGCCTACTTTATGGAATCTTCTGCTCGATGACATCCTTAGGTTACCGATGCCCGAGGGCGTCAGCATGACAGCCTATGCGGATGATATCACGATCGCGATCGAAGCACCAACCAGAGCTAAAATAGAGCGAGATGCACAATATATGCTCCAGGCGGTGTCCGAATGGGGGCATCGGAACCGTCTGACTTTCTCAGCCGCTAAGTCGCAGACGCTTACCTTGAAAGGCAAATTCAAGCGCCCCCCAACGATACGTATGGACAATAAATCGATCGCGCACGTGAGCATGGCAAAGTTACTTGGGGTGGTGATTGACCAAGGGTGCTCCTTCTTGCAGCATGCGAACTTTATCGGCCAGCGGGCTAGTAACTGCTTCGGGAAGATGTCGAGAATATCTTCATCGACCTGGGGCGTGCGGTACAAAGCACTTAAGGTCCTGTATTCAGGGACCTATGTTGCAAGTCTTACTTACGCTGCGGCAGTTTGGTGGCACCGGGCAAGCATCTTCGTGGTGAAGCGAGCTTTGCTGCGCACCCAGCGGCCTGCAATGATTCTGCTCACGAAGGCTTATAGGTCTGTTAGCACATCAGCGCTGCCCGTGCTAGCTGCGGTGTTGCCGGCCGACTTAGAAGTCGTTCGTGTGGGACGATTCGCCCAGGAGTGCCCAAAGGAAGCCACAGACAAGGAGCAGACGGCACTTAAACGTAGAATATTCGGAGATGTTGTTGCCCAATGGCAGGAGCGCTGGTCGATCAGCGACAAAGGAAGAGAGTTGTCGCAGTTTTTCCCAGACGTAGAAAGGAGATTATCGGCCGGTTGGGTGGAACCAGACTACGCTGTGTCACAAATATTTACAGGACATGGGAGTTTTAACAGCAGACTGCACGCGATGACTCTCTGTGAGTCACCTGTATGTCCCTGTGGAGAAGCTGATGAAACTCGGGACCATGTGCTGTGGGAATGTCAGCTGTATGAAGAGGAGCGGCAACAGATGCTGAATGACTGGAACAGAAACGAGATAGGACCAGTATACCATCAAGAGATGGTCAACTCTGCAGAAGGTTTTCGACGGTTGCGTGCGTTTGCACACAAAAGGCTTAATATTAGGAAGGAGATTGATTGATGTGGAACTGCCCGAGCGCGAGTCGCTTGTGATGTGGTGTTTCACGCCCCATTTGGGGAGAAGTGACATTGAGATGGGACACAGACACAGATTTTGTAGGGAGTGAAGAATCGCACCGGGGAAAGAGCCCTTAGCAAGTACCTGGTGAGCGTCTCCCAAGATTCGGTCCGTATGCCGAGACGGTAGGAAGGACCATGGGCTGGTGGAGGGACTGTGTCTTAATTACCCCTCATGTGATTGAGGGAGGCCCGTGCCCCAGCAGTGGGGACTTAAATGGGCTGATGATGATGATGATGATGAAATTAAGATTCAATTTTTTATGTGATAGGTGGCAGACAAACAGAAGGATCGCCTGATGGTAAGCGATTTTGACTGCACATGGATACCTGCAACACCAGTGGAGTCACGAGTGCGCTGTCAACCCTAAACCCCCTTTCCATCGGATCAGTACCTCACCGACGCAAGGAGCACAGCACAGACGCTGTTTCACGCCGGTTTTCTGTGAGGCCGTGGTATCACTTCGGTCAATGCCGAAGCGAGACTCTCCAGTTATTAAACAGTCCATACAGAACACTTGTACATGTTAACATTTTTACCACTGTTTCGGAATGTAGTTTGCTGCCGAGAAGACACCAGCAAGAAACTTATGAAAGAATGGTTTACCTAAATAGTATCACAATTAATAAAAAAGTACAATTTTTATGTTTATTAGGCTCGATTCGACCAATCTTTAACCAGGGATAAATCTATGGTATAACATCAGATTTGTATAGAGTGACAGCGCTTTACCATTGATTTAGTATCGGAATAAGATTCGTCGAATCTGCAGTTAATGTGTGATGAATAAACATTTATAAAAAAAGTTAGCAAAACAAAAACAGAAATCCATAATTAATACGCACATAAATATGAAGAATTCAGAGGTACATGCTTCAATTAAAACAAGAAAATAGTACCTATTCGCTGAAATTATTGACATGGAAACATCATATTTAATAATAAAATAAGACCGTAATGTATCAATAGGGGGTTAACACGATATTTATTATGTGGAACAACATTGTGTACTCACATATGTATAGTCCGCTCGTGACCACGGCTGCTGTAACGTAGCCGAAACGTCGAGCCAAATATGTGAGTACACAATGTTGTTCCACATAATAAATATCGTGTTAATGCCCGTATTGATACATTATAGTTATAATGCAACGCGAAAATCTAAAAAACTATATACCGTTTTGTTATGCACTATTTTTTTTTAGCAAATAAAACAAATTAAGAAATAGCATATTATATACGCAAATATATTTTAAAATTTAAAATTACTAATTATTTTACTGAGAAAACTGTGCGCACATAATCACAACTTTCAGATTGCAGGAAAGATGCGCGATATAAGATGATGAACCGGGATCGAACCCGGGACCTTTTGGCCAATAGGCTAGCACATTTGGTAACACGGTGGCTAATGGACCACTGTGCTGCCAAATCAGCCATCATATCAAAGCAGTAAAAGGTTCGAAGCGGCACTCGGCAAAAAATCCTATTTGTTATTTTATTTAGTGTATTTATAAATAATAGATTTAATGAACTCAGATACAAACACAGGCATTGAAAGATACGAGGCAAATTTTAGGAATCGTGATTAAATTAGCCATGTCGGGAAGCAAACATGTATACTATTTATTAAATACTTACACTTAACCTTTGGGCCTGCATTTGTACTCAAAATTTGAAAACCGCCAAAAGCAGCCATTTTTGGCGTGAATCAATTTTTCGCTTACAAAAACGGACACACAGTTTGTGCATGGTTATTTAATAAATAGTATACGTGTTTGCCGAGAGATTGTAACCCCGTAATTGTTTAAAATATGACCGGTTTAGTAACTAAAAATTAAAATCGATTGGCGTCGCTAGTGTGCCCTACCCGTCACCTGGATGTGAATTTGTGGTATGTCGAGGTCGAGTCAGCGCATTCATGCCATTAGATGGCTCTACCACGGTAACCCTTCTTTTGTTTTCTAACAAATGTAGTGAAACGAAAACACTGCACCGCAGTAAATATAATAATCTTATAGACATCTTAGCGCCTTTCTAGTTGGTCAAGACGACGCCGTTGCCGCGGCGCTCCGTCCTGTTCCCACCAGTGGACCATCGCCGAACAATAACGACGACAGCCGAGCGACAGCCGAACGACAGCCTAGGACTCACGGCGGGCGCCGCCGGGTCTAACTACGCAGCTTGCTTCCGCGCACGTCACATATCCATCTTACACATCATCATACGAAATCACTGTCGGGCGCGAATTGTACGACTTCTAATTCTGGTCGATTACACCAAATTTTACAGTCCGCTGCAGTTTCAATCCATAAAGGACAGATATCCCTTTTCTCCCACCATCTATACAGAAAAGGGCACTGGCCCCAACATATGGTCTTCGATCCGTCAAGAAAACGGTCGGAATTTGGAGGTTCGGACGATTCATCAGCGGTCAGCCAGAGGTCATCACCACCCTTATTCATACTTCAAGACGCTTGTGAGACAACTTCTCCGGGTGAACAACGCGAGGACTTCGGAATTCATCCATCTTTGCTGACACTCAAACCGGGCGTCAATCAAGAATTGGTGATCGTTACCACTGTAGCTGCAACCATCCGACAGTTGCCACGGAACAATCAGAAGGCCACTCATCCATTGTCAAGACAAAACATAATCATCAAGAGGATAGTGCACAAAGACCGTGAGATTGTTCCAATTATTCCTTTATACCTAACATTTTTCATTTCCATATTTCTATTCTTGCATCACACTGTAGCATCATCTTAGTAATCATACATAAACAATTAACTAATCAATCATCAATCATATCAATCAATCAAAGTGATTATTCATAACGGTAAAATCAATCAAAATAAAAAACACCTTATACGTACAATTCATATCAAGTTTTATAAAAAGTATTAAAAAAAAAAACACTTCAATTACCTTTCCGTTTTAGCTTATTTTAATCTTAAATTCATTTCAAAACAAATAATTACGTAAAAGGTGTAACGAAAGTTCATATTTACAACGTTAATCAAAAATAATTCAAACACTAATCACTTTCATACTTCATAATTCGTATCCATAATCCATTATTCACTATTAACACAAACATATCTGGTGTATTCCCTGTAAATTAAAACATAATCCGTATTTACTTGTTAATTCTTGTGTTTATAATTTTAAGGTCGGTACCTCGGTAACCCAACCGCCCGAGCTGCGAGTTGTTATTGCGCTCGGCCGGCCGGCCCGTGGCGTGTACCTGCGTCCGCACAACTCAAGGACAGTAATGTTCACATTCCATTCTTATCAGTAGCCGCTTCTTTTTTATAACACTTGTTTTGATGCATAACCATTGATCGTTTTGTTTTGTATTTAGCGCTTAGTTAACCTAATCGTCGCAGTAGCAAAATAGACTATGCTTTTTGTTAACAAATACCTAATTAATTAATACTGAACCTTTTTGTAGTAGGTATAATATTAAACTTAGTAAATGCAAATAGTTTTAACGCCACTTTAGTTTTCTGTAGTAGGTATTCGCATAGTAGTTTAGCTGTTTCTTTTTTATATACGTAACGTAGACAAGTGCTTGCGCTAATTGTTAACCGACTTCGAAAAGGAGGAGGTTCTGTTATTAAAAAACAATAACAAACAATTTTATAATTTTTTTTTAATTCTTACAACACTTATTTACGTTAGAAATTAAAGACAACAATACAACTATAGTAAACAATATACAATGGGTAAAGAAATAGAAGGGGAAGCAAAAATGGAAAATCAAATAAAAACATTAAGAAAAAAACGGGGAATATATAAAGCTAAACTTACATCATTTGATAACTATTTACATAATTTAAAAGAAAATAATGAAGAATTACGCGACGTAGCGCGTCAAATAGAACTAAAATTACGCCTTCAAAAAATTGAAAACTTATACAATGATTTCGATGCGTTACAGGATGACATGGACAGTTTGTTGGATGAGCCCGAGCTCGACGTCAGAGACACGTTCGAGAAGCAGTACTTCTCGGTGGTTTCTTCGGCTCGCGCGCTTCTTGAGGTTCAACAAGACACATCTGAGGCATCTGAGGTGGGCTCCCGTAATGCACAGCAATTTGTAAGACTGCCTAAAATCGATTTACCACATTTCAACGGCTTCTATCAACACTGGCTCGAATTTAGAGACACTTTCATCTCGCTTATACATACAAATGACAGCATAGATCCCATCAACAAATTTCACTATTTGCGCGCTTCGCTTCAAGGCTCTGCCGCTTTAGTTATTAAAAGCTTGGACTTTAAGGCTGCCAATTACGCCGCTGCATGGGATTTGTTATGTGAAAGATTCGACAACCGCCGCTTGCTGGTCAATAATCACGTGCAAGCGCTTTTCAATGTTGATAGCATTCAAAAAGAATCGAGCAAAGCGTTGCGTTATATCGTGGATGTTACAAATAAAAATCTCAGAGCTCTTGCTACCCTTGGTCAACCAACTGAGCACTGGGACACTTTGGTGATATACATGATGTCCACAAAGCTTGATAGCGTTACCAGTCGCGAGTGGGAGGAACGTAGGAATTCAATGGATGATCCCCCCACCTTAGACGTTTTTGTTAAGTTTCTAACAAATAGGGCTGATCTGTTAGAGACTATTGAGGAATCGAAGCAGGGACTTAGGTCTAGAACAGAACATAGTTCATCATCCATCCCTCGGCAACGGAGTTTCATAGTCTCAACTAACAAGGGTCACACAAATACTTATTTCTGCCCTCTATGCAAGAACAGCAACCATCAATTATTCAATTGCGAGTCTTTTCGAGCATTATCTGTCGACGCTCGCAATCATAAAGCGAGGGAACTTAAAGTATGTTTGAATTGCCTTAGAACAGGTCACTCAGAATCAAGGTGTAAACTTAGTCATTGTAAATATTGCAAACAAAGGCACAATACATTGCTGCATTTCCAGAATGAACAACAGTCACCTATTCAAGGTCATGTCGCATTATCAGTAAAGGACACGAACCTTGCTTCGACACAGATTCTCCTTTCTACTGCCCTAGTGAAGGTACTAGATCGCAATGGTGCTTCGCATGTGGCCAGGCTCTTACTGGACAATGGAAGTACCGCCAACTTCATTACTCAAAACCTTTGTCACAAGCTTGGTCTTCATACATCTTCAACACAATCACATATAACAGGCATTAACAATCAGACGTCTCGTAGTTCATACCGGTGCTCTCTTACAATGGAGTCTTATCAAGGTGACTATCGGGCAGACATTGACTGTTTCATCTTGCCACACATCACAAAATTGCCAAGCACACAAATAAGCATACAAAATATAAAGCTACCTACTGGCATTTGCTTAGCCGACCCCACATTTCACATACCGTCAGCCATCGACATACTTATAGGCGCGGACTTATTTTGGAACATCATAGGCACAAATCGTATCCAGTTAGGCAAACACAAACCAATATTGTTTGAAACGAAGCTCGGATGGCTCGTTTCAGGCACTTTACACAAACCTGAATCGAATGAGCCTGTGTGCATGCTGCTACAAGATGCGTCACCACTATCGGACCTCTCACGTTTCTGGGAGTTGGACACTATCTCACCCAAACATGATCTGACACTTGAAGAGCGTGCTTGCGAGGAAAACTTTTTAAATTCGACAACACGAAAACCTGATGGGCGTTTCGTTGTTACAATACCCTTAAAAGAAACACCGGGATCATTGGGCAACTCGTTCCAGTCGGCGAAAAATAGATTTTTATCTTTAGAACGACGATTGGAAAGAGAACCTATCTTTAAAGATAAATACGTCGAATTTATAAAGGAATACATTCATTTGGGACATATGGACATTAACAAAAACGATAAAAATCTCAACACTAACTATAATACAAATACTTACAACACTAATTCTACAACTAACAATACTACACAAAACCAATCATACTACCTTCCACATCATGGTGTCTTAAGGGAAGCTAGTACTTCAACAAAATTGCGCGTTGTCTATGACGGCTCAGCTGTCACAACGTCAGGCAAGTCTTTTAACGACATACAAATGGTCGGTCCTACTGTGCAAGACGACCTGCTATCTATTTTACTGCGATTCAGGCAACACAAATACGTTGTTTCAGCCGACATTTTAAAAATGTACAGGCAGATTGAAGTACATCCATCACAACGTCCACTACAGCAAATAGTTTGGAGGTTTGATCCCTCTGAAAAATTGAGCACATACACACTAAACACACTCACTTATGGAACTTCATCGGCTCCGTATCTTGCCACAAGGTGTCTCAAACAATTGGGTCTTGAATCTGGTGACGAGAATGTCCGGCGCGCCATCTGTCGTGATTTTTACGTTGACGACCTTTTGACCGGCACGGACGACATTCAAGACACCATCGACTTGTGTCACTCTATCACCGACACCTTGAAATCAGCAAAAATGGAGTTACATAAGTGGCATTCCAACAATCAAACCATCTTGCAAGCAGTCTGTGACGCGGAGCTTCGTTCAAATTCAGTCAACTTAAGTGAAAACGAACTCTCTAAGACGCTAGGACTGAGTTGGTGCTGTACTAGTGATACGTTGACCTTTCAAATCTGCATTGATACTCATGAAAAAATCAATAAGCGCATCATACTTTCCACGATTGCTCAAGTATTTGATCCCCTGGGTCTCGTTGCACCCTGCATTGTGGAGGCAAAAATACTTATGCAGCAATTGTGGAAACTGAAGTGTTCATGGGACGAAGAGGTTCCCCGCAACATAATAAAGGCATGGTTACATTTTGCAAAAACCCTGCACCAGTTGAACAAATTGAAAATTCCGAGACACGTCATTTGTACATCACCGACTCGGATAGAATTACACACCTTCACAGACGCATCAGAATGTGCATATGGTGCTTGTATTTACATCCGAAGCATTGCAGGTGATGCAGTCACTGTCCGTCTGTTAGTGTCCAAGAGCAAGGTTGCCCCAATCAAACCAACCACCACCCCACGTTTGGAACTTTGTGGGGCACTTTTGGGTTCACGTCTTTGCAAAAAGGTAGTGGAATCGGTAGCCTTTAAGGTGGCTAACATGTTCTATTGGACGGACTCGACAATAGTTTTGGGATGGCTCTCCTCAACGCCACAGCAGCTTATGTCGTTTGTTCGCCATCGCGTTTCGGAGATCCAGGAAGATTCAGGTGAACATGGGTGGCGCTATGTTCCTACTAAAGAAAATCCTGCGGACTTGGTATCTCGAGGCGTGAGTGCGGAGGAATTAGGTGCATCACAACTCTGGTGGACGGGACCTGCCTTCTTAAAATTAGATCAGTCGAAGTGGCCTTCAAATCCTAATGACACACGCAAGGAACTTCCAGAAATCATCCAGTCATTACATACAAACATTAACCATAACTTATTCTCTCAACTTATTCATGATCATTCAAATTTAACTAAAATAAAACGCATTATTGCATACATTTTTCGATTTATAAACAATTCACGTCACAAAACAAATCAATCTGGTCATCTTACAACTATGGAACTTCAAAATTCATTACATTTCATCTGCCGCACAGCTCAACAGGAATCCTTTCCTGATGAGTACAACTTACTCGCATCACACAAAGAGTTGCCACACAGAAACCGATTATTAAACTTATCGCCATTTTTGGATTCTAACAACCTCATTCGTGTTGGTGGTAGGCTTCACAATTCCAGCTACGGATATAACGTAAAGCATCCTATCTTGCTTTGTGGAACTCATCATGTCACCAAACTTATACTGCAATCTACTCACATGACACATCTCCATTGCGGTCCACAGCTTTTGCTTGCTCTTGTTAGGCATAACTATTGGCCTATTGGTGGGACTAATTTATCCAAGCGCATAGTGCGTGCTTGTGTCACTTGTAACCGACATAAAGGTCAAATCGCGCAACCTGTTATGGGAAATCTGCCGCAACAACGCGTGCATCTAGAGTTCCCATTCCTGGAAACAGGCGTGGATTATGCCGGGCCAGTGATGATAGCAAGCCGTAAAGGAAGAGGTTCCACATTAATAAAGGCGTACATTTGCGTTTTTGTGTGTCTTGCAACGAAGGCAGTGCATTTGGAGCTTGTCTCAGACCTCTCAAAAGAAGGCTTCATGGCTGCCCTAAACCGATTTATATCTCGCAGAGGCAAACCTCGCAACATCTTTTCTGATCATGGCACGAATTTTGTGGGCGCATCCAACGAACTGCGCCAAGTGATCAAAAAACTAAATTTAAATTTAACTGAAGACGGCATAAACTTTTCTTGCATTCCAGCATATACTCCACACTTTGGCGGATTGTGGGAGTCTGCGGTTAAATCGACCAAACACCATCTTAGACGTGTTCTTGGCTCTACCCATTTGACGTATGAAGAGATGTCTACTTTGTTGGTACAGGTAGAAGGAATCCTCAACTCCAGACCTCTTACTCCACTTTCCGACGACCCTTCTGACCTTTACCCTTTAACCCCGGCCCATCTTCTTATTGGACGGTCTTTAATCTTTGTGCCTCATCCACAGATTGAGACGACCCGAGTCACCTCGTTGAAGCGGTTCCAGCGCATCGAGCTTCTGAAACAACAATTCTGGCATCGTTTCTCTAACGAATATGTTTTGTGGCTCCAACAGAAAACCAAATGGCGGCGATCGAAGGGGGAACTAAAGCAAGGCACTTTGGTGCTCATCAAGGACAAATCCTTGCCACCATTAATGTGGTTACTTGGCCGTATCGTGCGTACCCTTCCCGGCCAAGATGGCGTTGCTAGGGTAGCTGACATCCGCACAAAAAAGGGCATCATCCGCAGGTCATTCAACAACCTATGCCCCCTGCCGTTGGAGATTATTGAAGACACTTCAACGCGGGGAGTGTATGGTCAAGACGACGCCGTTGCCGCGGCGCTCCGTCCTGTTCCCACCAGTGGACCATCGCCGAACAATAACGACGACAGCCGAGCGACAGCCGAACGACAGCCTAGGACTCACGGCGGGCGCCGCCGGGTCTAACTACGCAGCTTGCTTCCGCGCACGTCACACATCCATCTTACGTATCATCATACGGAATCACTGTCGGGCGCGATTTGTACGACTTCTAATTCTGGTCGATTACACCAAATTTTACAGTCCGCTGCAGTTTCAATCCATAAAGGACAGATATCCCTTTTCTCCCACCATCTATACAGAAAAGGGCACTGGCCCCAACACTAGTGTCAATACAAAGGGAATAACTTTTCAGTAACTATGCCGATGTTCATGGTCATAGAAAACTTATTTGTTTTTATAAGTTGCCTACAAACTCGAAATATATTGCTCGAGCGCACTAAAAAGTGGTACGATTTATACCCAACCGCAGCGGGCTGCGAAAGAAAGTCGTTTGGAAGATATATTAACTGAGAAAATGCAAGAGAATATGGGAACGCTGTTATGCATCACGAAAGCAACTTGATTTACTCCAGGTCTTTATTACACAGTAGCTAGGAACAATTCACTTCTACTGAAATTGAACGAAATGCAGGTTGGGTGTATAAATCTTTACCCCGCCTTAGAGTTTTGGTGCACGGGAGTAGGTGAAGAAAGAAACGATCCCATAACAATGAAGGTGTATTATATTTTATAAGATAGATAGTTGTTAATTTGTCAAACAGAGAAATGTATTAATATACGATATAACACTAGACCCTCACTCTCACCGAGGTGTCGTAAAAGGCGACTAAGGTAAAGCTGCTGGCGTGATCATCAGCACCCAGAGAAGGAAAACTCTGCATTTATATCTAAGCCCTCGCCAACCCGTCTGCCAAGCGTGGTGAGTATGGCAATTACACCTCATGTGATTGAGGGAGGCCCGTGCCCCAGCAGTGGGGACTTAAATGGGCTGATGATGATAACACTAGATAGGTAAAGACGTGAAGTTACAAAAAAAAATTACACACCTAATGAGGAGCACTATGTATATATTTGTAACCCCACTGTTGAATCTGATATCCTTAACACCGTAAACCGTGTGAGAGCCAAGCTTGGGCCTTGAACTATGAATGGGCCGGCTCGACCGGAGTGATACCACGGCCTCTCAGAAAACCGGCGTGAAGCAGCACTGTATACTGCACGCTACGTGAGTAAAGGTACCGGAGGCCCATTCCCTGGCGGGAGTGCACTTGTGACTCCACTGGTGTTGCAGATGTCCATGGGCGGCGGCAATCGCTTACTATCAGGTGATTTGTATGCTCGTCTGCCACTTATGTCATAAAAAAACACAGATACTTGAGTTATCTATCTCAGAGTCAGATCAATGTATGTCATGTTGTGAAATATTTATTTAAAAAAAAAATTAAGAGCATTGAAATAAGAATGATTTAAAAAATATTCCATATTTTAAATATGTATAAGTAGTTATTAATATTTATTATATAATATCATATTATCACACATTTTCTGCGTCGCCCAATGGTTGACTGGTAGAGAATGCTGTAAGGCATTAAGTCCGCCAATTGTACTTTTTTTTTTCTTTGTGCAATAAAGAATAAATAAATAAATAAGCCAAAGCCAAACTACGATGTACTTGCTCATCAAAATAACTCTACAAACACTGTTCTCGCTAAAGCCGTTCATGTTCTAACAAAATATCTGTAACAGTCGCCATACTACGGGTATTAGCACCCAGCGACGCAGTTACGATCATGGGCCTGTGATGTCACTAGTGTTGAGTAGAACTTACAGGAGACGGTACATTTTCTTTCATGTACTCGTACATATGCAGATAAACAGACGAACCACGTCATGGCAAGCGATTGCCGCCGCTCATAGATACGCATCCGCAATAGCAGTCAAAAGAAAGTATACTTAGTATTCTTTTGACTACTATTACTACGCAATAGTAGTAAGTAAGTAGTAAAAGTACCAAAGCCCTATCAGTGGCTTTGGTACCCTGCCTTACTCGGTCATATAACATAGCGCAGATGCCGTTTTTTTTATACTCATATAAAAAAAAAACAGCGATGGCAGACGAGCAGACGGATTACCTGATGGTAAGCAATTCCGCCGCCCATGGACACCCGCAACACCAGTGAAGTCACAAGTGCGCTGCCAACCTTTTCCCCTTCCCCCCCATTGGGCCTTCGGTAACCTCACTCACACGGCGAAACACAGCGCAGGCGCTGCTTCACGCCGGTCTTCTGTGAGGCAGTGGTATCACTCCGGTCGAGCCGGCCCATTCATGCCTAAGCGTGGCTCTCCCACATACACTGGTTTTTCACACTGGTTCTCTGTGATGCTGTGATAGTAACAATAATATCCTCCAACCGATTTCGGCTACGGCGGCTAAACTCAACGATCAACCAATTAAATATTATAGTGCTTAAGCGTGTGCGCAAACTCAAGTGCACTCTCTACTCCCTTGCCCTCATAATCCGATGGCGTGACACGACCGGAGAGGGCTCGGGCGCAGTACCAACGGCTTAATGTGCTTTCCGAGGCACGGAACAACATCTCCAACTTCCAGACTCCGGGCTGACACTGAGAATATCTTAACAGAAAAACTCAGGTACAAATTATAATCAGTGAGGATGTGATATCACTCCAGGCGAGCTGGCTCATTCATGCCTAAGCGTGGATCTCTCACAGACATTTGTTCCGTATTCATTTATGTCTTGTATGTATTTTAACTTATGCTTTTTGTTTTAGCTTGCGTTGTCCCACTGCTGGGCAAAGGCCTCCCCTAAAAGCCGCCAATGACCATTAGGGGGGTTTAAATCATAACTCACTACGCTGGTCTAATGCGGGTTGGTAAGTATGTTTTGTCAGAGCCTTGTTCGTCAGACAGCAGGATGTACCGCGTGCAGGTGAGGTTGACTTGGATCTTCAGTTGTTGTTTAAGATCCCTTACATCCCTTACATTAACTTATACTATAAAAGTATAATGTCATGAAAGCATTTTGAGGTCATTTTGTGGTCACCCTCAAAATGGAAGAGCGGCTTGACATCATACTTTGATTTGTTATGTCATAGGTGGCAAACGATCAGACGGATCACCTGACGGTAAGCGATTGCCGCCGCCCATGGACACCCCTGAAACCAGAGGAGTCACAAGTTGATAAGATTTTTTCGTTGTCCCAGGGGAAACGCATTACGCATACTCGTCCGCCGCGGGTCGGACGGGTTATGTCGGACTCCCTCCGCATGATGGTGGAGGTTTACCGACTAAAACTCCTGGGCACCCTCTCATCGTCCGCATGGGGGATCGTGTTGACGGGCACAAAAAAACAATTACTTAATCCGACCGACCGATGGGCCGACGACCGGTAGGCCGGCCTAGGTATCGCTGGAAAGGCGTCGACGAAAATGATCTGTGAGAACTTCAGGCCGGTGACTGGCGACATGTAGTGCAGGATCGACCAAAGTGGCGTTCTCTTGTTTCGGAGGCCAAGACTCGTTTCGGGTCACTGAGCCAGTGGGGTAAGTAAGTACTTAATCTAGGTCTTACGTCGATACACGAATTGAAGTGATCCCTAAGTGATTAGAATCTAAGTTTGCTCAATCTTGACTATTACACCATAGAAACAGTTATTTTAATGACTCTGTGTAATACGAGGCTTCTCTTACCAACTCTTTTCCAAGCCCCTACCCAACACTAGATGCCACCATCTTTTTTTACGACTCCCTCGCTTTAATGTTATTAGTTTTGGACGTTCCTAGTGATTTACTAGGATAATGTCTTGACCTTAATGGCGTGTTCTGAATCTGTTCTGGTAATGTATGTTGAATGATAAAAGTGATGGTGTGTGAACAAGTGTTTTATGTGGGGTTAATGGAGTTCGATGGGGACTTTTTTTGGGGTAAAACCAATTTCTAATATATCGGTCAACTAGAAAATATAGGATTACTTTTTCATTATTGTTAATGCAATATTGGTAATACTTAGGTAAATAAATGCGCCACCATTCGCATCTATCCGCTAGGCTTAATCTAAGGGGGAATGCCCTTGTTCTACGGGTACTGGGTATTGATGATTACCGGAGGTGCCTCCTAGCATATCCAGTCCAGACCCGACACAATTCAGAAAAGTCTGGAAATCAAACCCAGGATCTTATGCGGTTTGGTACAAACTACCACGAGGTAAGGCGGTCGTCGGGTAGTGTTCGTTTTTACTAAACAAGAACCCTCTTATTATAAATCGCGAACTATGATTATTGACAAGATGAGTAAGTGTACATTTAGTAAGGATTCAATAATCATACTAATGATTGGGAATTCCTTATAAATAAGGAAAAGAGATTTTCTTCAGAGATTCTCAACCCTTTGTGAGCTCCATGTAAAAAAAATATTTTTGTGTGCCTTCCCTTTTTCTAGGTACTACACACCTAGCAAAAAATAACAGTATTCATTTATTGAATACATTATTACACAACCTGACCTTTAGTCATAGTGACAAATTTGTGTTTTTTGACACAAATAAATTTATAGATAATAAGTTTTTGTTGACTGGCAAAACTTTTTATTTGCCTGATAAAATTAAAAAAAAAAGCTACTCTGTTAGCATTTAATATTAATAATTTGATTACCCAAAATAATTTTATTCCAAATGATTTAAATTACAATGTGAGACAATAGAGGAATCCTCTTGCAAACCAATGACAAAAAGAAACCCTAAAAATCTAAACCTTATTCATCAGAATATACAGGGTTTGTCTGGCAAATTACTTGAATTGGAATTATTTTTAAATAAAATGAATGTCCATGTATTATGTATTACGGAACACTGGTTAAGACAGTATGAATTAATTATTAATATTGACAACTATAGCGTCGGTAGTTCGTTCACGAGAAAGTCTGCAATCAGAGGCGGGTCACTAATTTTATTAAATAATTCCATTAAATATAAAGAACGCAACGATGTCATCTCACTTTCACTTGAGCGAACTATTGAGCTAGCATGTGCGGAGCTTGAACGACATGTCATTGTTTGTGTGTACAGGCCTCCATCTGGGAATTTTACTTTATTTGAATCCATTATGGAAGAAGTATTAAGAAAAATATGTTCATCTAATAAAAAAGTGGTTGTGTGCGGGGATTTTAACATCAATATATTAGATAATTCTCAGACTCAGTGCGGTTTCTGAACCTTTTCAGATCATTCAATTTATATCATCTTTTTAACGAACCCACACGAGTAACCCCCACCACAGCTACTTGCTTAGATAACATATTTTGTAACCGTGATGTATTAGACAAGTCCATAATAAACTTCATAAACTCAGATCATAGTGGACAACTAGTAATGTTTGAATACAGTCATGCACCCTCTTCATGTAGCTTTGTGTGCAGGCTAATAACTGTAAACCGTAAAGAAAAATTTAAAGAAAATATTTCTAGAAAGGTACCTGCATTATCATGTCACGATGGAAATGCTAATCAGCTTTATAATATGCTTTTTAATGTGGTTGAAAAAGAATATAATCAGATTTTCCCTAAAAAAACAATTAAATTAGATACTTCTAAAAATAAATTCAGTGACTGGGCCACTACAGGCATCTATAAAAGCAGAAAGAGGCTGTTTGAATTATATGATATCAAAGCCAATTCTGAAAACGCTAATTTAATTGAATATGTCAGAACATACTCAAAATTATTCAAAAAAGTATGTGCAAGGGCAAAATCAAATTATTTTAAAGACAAAATAATAAAAGCCCCTAATAAAAGTAACATCTCATGGAAGATAATAAATAAAGAGACTTGTAAAAATAAAACAAAAGACAACAAGCTCTCTCTTAAAATTGATGGCAAATCACTTGTTTCTGACTCTGAAGTAGCATTTCAGTCTTTCTTTTCTAATATACCAGTCACAACAACCAATCAATTGAATTCCAGTCCACATCTCGCTGCTTCTCTCCTCAGGTCTCATGTTGATAAGTGCAACACGCCTTTTAGATTCAATCATGTCAATTCTAATATAATTTTAAAAACATTCAAAGAATTAAATACGAAACCGACTGAGGATTTATGGGGCATCTCGGTAGATATAATCAAAAATATAATACATTCTATCGCACCCCACTTAGCAATAATATAATGCTGGAGTGGCGCTTATCAAACATGTATTTGATGCGTGGGAGAAAAAGCGAGATGCTATTGGAATATTCTGTGATTTGTCTAAAGCATTCGATTGCGTCAATCATGAAACATTGCTAATGAAGTTACAGCATTACGGTGTCATAGACACCTCACTAAATCTAATCAAATCTTACCTATCAGATAGGATTCAGAAGGTCAATGTCAATGGAACTAACTCTTCTGGCGCCCCTCTAACCATGAGTGTGCCCCAGGGCTCTATATTGGGGCCCTTGCTCTTTTTAATCTATATAAATGACCTTCCTTACTATACCAATGATCTATGTGAGATTGTGTTATTTGCTGACGATACATCCTTGATTTTTGAGGTTGATAGGCAAAAGAAAAATGTTGACGAAGTAAATAACACACTCTCTCAAGTACTGCAGTGGTTTACTTATAATAACTTGGCTTAATTCAAAGAAAACAAAATGTGTTAAGTTCACAATGCCTAATGTAAGGCAGGTCAAAATGAATATTGTCATGAATAACGAACCTATCGAAGTCATAAACTCCACAGTTTTTCTAGGTATCACTCTGGATACAAAATTGCAATGGAGCCCTCATATTGCTGTCTTGGCAGGAAAACTTAGTTCAGCTGCATATGCAGTTAGAAAGATAAGGAATCTGACTGATATCGGGACAGCGAGACTGGTTTATTTTAGCTATTTTCATAGTCTGATGTCATATGGTCTACTACTGTGGGGATCCGGTGCTGACTTACAAGCCATCTTCATTTTGCAGAAGAGGGCCATCCGTGCCATCTACGGTCTTAGATCACGTGACTCACTCAGAGAAGTATTCAAGGAAATCAATATTTTAACCGTATCATCTCAATACATTTTTGATTGTATTATGTTTGTACGCAAGAACTTGCACCTTTACTCGCAAAAATCAGATTTTCATAGCTTTAACACGCGAAATAAACATAGGCTTGCTGTCCCAAATCTAAAACTTCATAAAATTGGAAGTTCATTTGTAGGATTGAGCATTAGAATGTTTAATAAGTTACCTCAAAATATTATTGATTTACCGGTACATAAGTTTAAGTTGCATGTAAAAAACTGCCTAATGCAGAAAAGCTACTATAAAGTAGAGGATTATTTGAATGATAAGGATTCCTGGACATGTTGATCTCTTCGCCTGTCCTCTAATGTATAATTCATTTCATAATTTTTCATTGACGATTTATCTAAACGATATTGATTATAAGCATTGTATATCATACTGTCACTGTAATCATAATTTGTATAAGAATGAAAATTGTAATTACCATAATATTTGACATTCATAAATGTTCTTTATTGAATAAAGACATTTTTGATTTTGAATGTATAAATTTGAATTTATATTGATTATTCAATAATTGACAAGATGCTAACCACCTACTATTGTACACCTCGTCCTGCAGTTTATTAGTATGGATTAAGTAACTACTCTTTGTGACCTATGAGGGGAACCTAAGTAGTCATGCTCACTCAAATGTCTCTGAGGTGGTGGCGCTATGTGGCGGGTCATTACATTCCCTCTAATATGGTTGAGTGAAATGATGGCTGACACGTACGTCATACTTGTGAACAGGTGCCACCTTTGGGGACTGGTCTGCTTCGGTTTACCTCATAATATTTATTTTATTATTATTTCCTTTATTTTATTTTGTGTAACAATTTAACTGTATGGCTTGGTATGATGATGACACAACATTGTATGAAAGTTTGGCGATTAAAAAGAGTAACTGGCGAGTTTCTTGCCGGATCTTCTCGACCAGAAACAACTTTCCGAGCCGGTGGTAGAATCGCATTATGTTTATTTATTTCTTTAGTATATTTTATGTATCAACATATATATGTATTAACATGTAAATTATACATAAGTACTTATAAATAGTTTTAAGTCATTACAATGTATGACGATTTGTAAGTGCTGTATACAAGCCTATGAAAATAAAGAATTATTTGATTGATTGATTGATATGGATAGTCCCGGAACTAAATTTGTACCAGCCCCTTTTCACATAGCGTGTTGGAACGGGATGACATGAGCTTTAGTACGGTAATAACATTAGATCGCGAATTATAATAAGGTGGAAAATATTAAGGCAAATAAAATTCAAAATATCCACATTCAAACGGAACAATGCACTGCAAGTTAGCGTTCCGCGGCGTAATGAACTCACCAAATATTATCATGTCATCGAGGTAAACAAACATGAGGAGCACCTATTTCCATTTCGACCGAAACTGTCTGCAGTATCTCATAAGGGAGCAATGTTTATTCCGTTGTGTCCCACAAAGGTTGGACAGGCGTATTTCCGCATGTCAAATTCGATATCGCCGTTAATTTACTGAGCAACTGTTTTCATTGTACGTTAGATGATGGCAGTTGTCACTACTCTGGATGAGAATTGTGCGTGTAGGTGTTGATATAAATTTCAATTTGGAAGTTCAGTTTATGTATTGAACGGAGCGTTGTTTTAATGAGGTGGTGGCGCTATGTGGTGGATCATTGCATTCCCTTTGATTTATGGTTGAGTGAAATGATAGATAGAAAGATAAAATGTTTTTTATCCGCATCACACACATTTAGAGCAGTATAGACGCAAGTACAAAAAACCCAGAAGGGCTTATAATGAGGCAAGTGTGCAGCAGTGGTGCGAAATTGCAACATGGGTTATAGCTGTTTTAAAAGTAAATGGATAAGATACACACAAACCGCACAGTACAAACATTTGTGTTCATGAGCATCTCTGTTTGTATTGGGCTCGGTCTTTCCTATGTATGTATTTACAAAAAAAAGTATTATTTGTAATCCCATTGTTGATTCTGATATCAGTAACACAGGTGATTAAGCTACCTATCTCGGAGTCAGATCAATGTATGTGATGTTGTCAAATAAAAAAAAATGTATGTGTAAAGTTACGCAGTGGAATTGAAGCCATGAAAGCAACCAATCGCTGTGCCCAGTTTTTGTGGTTCCAACGGAATTAATTAATTTATAAAAAAGACATACTTGTGCGCGAGTCCGACTCGCCTTGGTTGATTTTTTTATTCTTATTTCACGAATTGACTAACAACTTTTTAACAAGTACGTTATCAGTAGTTGGGTAAATCGTAAACTTTTATTTGACAATAACAAAGCAGTCGTGATGTAGATAATTTATTGTTTAAAAACATGGTCTTCCCCGATTTCTTAACTTCGCTACGAACATCACTAGTAATAACTTATTTATAAACTATTTATTTACCTATATACGTGGTCTGTGCTGGCTTGAGGTTGCTCCTACCTAAAGTCATTGCCCAAGCTGAGTGAGCTACTTATTACTGATTATCGCGACACACCTCACACACACACACACACCTGGCCTGTACGCAAAAAATGGTTGCCCAGCTTGAGCAGCCGTATTATAACTTTAATATTTTTCCTCTCTAAATTTTTTATCTCCTTTTATTGTAATGTTTCGTTTGTTGTTTGGGTTTGTATTTTTTTGTTTGTTTAAATATTTTATAATCATACTTGTTGTGTTTTATCTGTAAAATGTGGTGTGTCAAATTTTCAGTGATTAAAATGTTTCTGTCTATCTAATGCTTTTTTCATTGCAAATCCATTGCAAACATTTCCGTGCTAGCTAGTGGCTTTTCAAATCACTAAAAACTGATATACCCTCTCATACCAGAAGTTTTTGCTTACATAACTTCCGTATTTGGTTGCTAGTTCAGCGTCTGTTTGTTCCCGGTTAGGGTTAGAAAGTTGTGAGTTAATCAGATTGGACTTTTTGTTTTCATGTCTAGGTTATGTTGCTTTAGAACTCATTAGCTCAGCGAGACCAGACATTTAGAATCCAATACGCTTGCATCCGAACTTTGCAGTATACATTTTGTTGCAATTCTACGTCTTTTTTGTTTGTCAATTTTCCGATAAATTTTAATCTTTTGGCTAGAATTTGAATCCAAAACAGATGTTTTAAATAGTATAAAACACAATGTTATTAAAACATTTTTAAAAACAAGTTCTTTGTGGTTTCGCGGATGTTCATGGGCAGCGTCGAATACTTTCCATCAGGTGACTTGCTTGCTCGTTAGTCGCCTCTAGCTTAAGAAAAAGGTTTGATTAAAGTGCTCTAAATAGCATTCAATTACATCACATCACTCAAATTATTGAAGAAGCTTGTCGCGTGATATATCACTACCACGTCTTTACTAACTACTTTCCTTTTCTTTTTCCCTGTGAATCTTGCGACAAGCTTTTACATAATTTATGATTTAAAAGCGTATTTTATGATTTTAGAGCACTTTGATAAAAACTTCATCAAAGTTTGGAAATGTTTTTTTACCATTAATTTCATTTTTAATTTTTTGTGCTGTTTCGTTGTAGGCTCCCTGGTTACCATATAGCACCAAAGTACTCGTAAAAATTAATCAAATGAGCCAAAATTCAGTGGTGTTGTGTGGTTTGATTACTCAGTTCCAGATCAGCTCCATGTCATAATAATTTTGTATTGTCATCCAGCATGTATGCAAAATTTCAGCGCAATCGGCAACCATGAAAAGGGTCAAATTTAACTTGCAAGATTAACAGACGAAAATTCCCAGTATTTGTCTGTAATGAAACTTATTAAAACCTTGTAAATAAATAAAAAAAATACATTACGATAGTTACGATAATCTCCAATTTTAAGATTTTTAAAATATTATAGATCGATATTCTATACTGCACAAAAACAAAATAAAAATATGTTACAACAACAACATACGATACAACAAGGCGGTCTTATTTTTTCTTATTGTATATGGTTTAAAAATAAAATAATATTATACTATCGTTATTAACTGTTCATGTCTAACGTTAATTTTCAAAGAAGAAGAAGTTAGTAGTCTAAATAAAATAAAAAATCCTCAAGAATTTCCAAGGACGATAGACGGTTACATAAGCCTAATTCAAAAAATCTTCTGAAACTCTGACCCACTCTCGGAAAACAAAGATAACATGATATACATATTATATATATTTTAGATGTCATGATTATTTATAGCAAACTCGGTAAGGATCATGTCAACTGCATAAAATGTTCATTTGCATCGGTAGCGGCGTTTCCGTGACATTTCGACTACTACTTATAATTATTCATGAATCTTTGATGGATTAAATTTGTACGTACTATGCCACAAGTTTAAGTGCCATTTGCGCTTTGGTTATTATGAATGAAAGAACTTTACGAATTCTGTTATCGTCATCATGTTGACGCATTTTCACGATGACGCATAATGATGGCTGCATTTGTAGCCAGTAAGTACGATTTTAAGATATTTTTTATAGTTTATAGTTTGACTGCCTCGGTGGCGCAGTGGTTAGTGGGTCGCACTTAAAGCGCAAGAGGTCTCCGGGTTCGATCCCCGGATCGGGCCAAAAATGTGTACCTAAGTTTTCAGTAAGAAATTCCTAGGAATCCTGGAGTCTGGAAGTTGGCGGTCTTGTACCCACGTGCCTCGGAAAGCACGTTAAGCTGTTGGTTCTGCGCCCGAATCCTCTCCGGTCGTGTCACAGTAGTGTCCCATCAATATATGAGTGAATAGAGAGTGCACATGTTGTAATCGGTTGGAGGATATTATAGTTTATAAATAAAGAATCTCAACATGTTACTGAGCTGAACAGAGCGATGGCAACTCAGTGGATAAGAACGTGTATCTTCTAAACGGGAGGTGGTAGTTCTTAGCTCGAACATGCACCTCAGGTTTTTTCATATCTACATAGGTACTTCTAACTGTAGCTGGGAGGTAATGGAAAATATTGCGAGGAAACCTGAAACCAGAAACAGAAATGAATAAGCACTAGCCGGCCTGGTTCTCTTGCCTACAGGTTGCGAAGGGCAGACGGCAGTTGCTTCATTGTTATTACTGACTCACCAAATCCTTAATCCTGGTGTAAGCATACCATGGGCACTAAAGCGATAGATGTAGAATAACTAAGGGATGTTATGTGTAAGCGTAACAGTGTGAAGTCGTTTTAGCGGTTTTTATAATTATTTCTAACATTACAGCTAACATTAGGCTGATGAATTTTTATATTTCGCCAGAGGACAGGCCTGTGTCCCTCATATTCTTGTAGGAACGTTAACTCTAGTGTGTAAGGCAAGGTAGCCTGTCACTATTTAGTCTTCTGTCTTCAAAAGAACTTCTGAAGGTGAGGATAATGGAAACGTGGCATAAAATCATACGTCAAAGATTTATATGCCACTCGCACTTGGATCATAAACGAATTCCATTTTTGGGTTATGATTATTTATAAAGCAAAGAATAAAAGACAATCATAAGGAGTAAAATTAATAGTAACTCATAAATAGGTATTATATTTTTATTTTCTTAATTACGGAAAAATACGGATGATAAACGGCTCGTCTACCACCTATGCCATAAAATAAAATTTAAATAGTAGGTACATCAAAAGTATAAACATAAAATGAAAATCTTATTCTTTTTAGGGTTCCGTAGCCAAATGACAAAAAACGGAACCCTTATAAATTCGTCATGTCTGTCCGTCCGTCCGTATGTCACAGCCATATTTCTCCGAAACTATAAGAACTATAGTATTGAAACTTGGTAAATATATGTATTTTGTTAATCGCATTACGATTTTTACACAAAAATTGGAAAAAATAAAAAAATTAGGGGGTTCTCCATACTTGAAACTGAAACTCAAATTTTTTTTTTCATCAAACCTATACGCGTGGGGTATGTATGAATAGGTCTTTAAAAATGATGTTGAGGTTTTTAACATCATTTTTTTCTTAACTCAATACTTTGTGCAAGAGATGCTTCCAAATGGTTTGGGTCTAGTAAGTAATTTTTTCAATTCGTTATAAACCGTAAACCGCAATTTACCTTCCATATATCTTACTTGCTGCTACGGAACGCTTCATGGGCAAGTCCGACTCGCACTTGGCCGGTTTTTAAATGAACAACAACAACAACTACATCATTAAGATAATTTAGGAAATCTCATTCAAACATCATCATCACGAACCCATGAACCTAGGTATCTTCTGCCTCTACCAAATTTAAAAAATACCCATTACTCGTATGTATTTGTTAGACTCAATGTAATACCTTTTCTTATCACAGTTCCAATATTATTATAAGCGTATTACATTCGTACATAGTTCGTAATAATATTTTGCAAGCAATGCTCCCCTTATTTCTAAGTGTTTACTGAATTTTACATCAATATGTACTACTAAAACAGCCTACTTAAAAGTACCCTTTTAACCGATTTCAAAAACGGAGGAGGTTTTATGTTTGACTGTATGTTGTTTGTTTTAATCCTAATCCCTGATAAATAATTGAATGTATTACAAGATTAGTATATAGATAGTGTTGGGCGCCGACTTCAGTAAAAGATGTTTTCGCATGTAGGTACTGTTATAAAATGATTTTTTTTATCACCCAGGAGAAATGCGTTACGCATACCCATCCACCGGGGAGTAGACGGGTTGTGACGGACTCCCCCGTGACGGCGGGGGTCAACTGACTAAAACTCCTGGGGACCCTCTTATCGTCCATATATGAGAAGTGACCGTGATGAACAGCACCAAGCCGCAATTTGGGAGAGCCACGCTTAGGCATGAATGGGCCGGCTCGACCGGAGTGATACCACTGCCGTACAGAAGACCGGCGTGAAGCAGCGCCTGCGCTGTGTTTCGCCGTATGAGTGAGGTTACCGGAGGCCCAATGAGGGGAAGGGGAAAATGTTGCCATCACTTGTGACTCCACTGGTGTTGCGGATGTGCATGGGCGGCGGAATTGCTTACCATCAGGTGATCCGTCTGCTCGTCTGCCACCTCTCATATAAAAAAAAACAACGCTCCCCGGACGGAGCCCATCTTGCCCCCGGCGGGCAAGACGGTGCCCCCTCTCCCTCCCCCCTGGCTGGGCTGGGGTGGACTTTGGGCTCAGCCTATGGTGAGCGGTCGTCCATAACAGGCGGTGGAGGTGGTCGGTGCAATGTTGGCGTTGGCGATGGTACCCCAGTACAATGGGGCCAGTTGACCTACTACATAAAGAGGAAAGAGACTCAAATATTGTCGGCGTCTCCTTCCTCCCTCTCCTCGCCTTGCGAAGCGCGTCAGCGGAAGGATCTGCCTTCCGTGCGCGTTCCGCCATCTCCTTCACTACCACCACCTCCTCACGGAAGGTGGCGAAAGCCCTTCAGGCCTCCTAAACTTGCTACTATACTAGGAAAGGTGAGGTTCTGCCCGACCTTCGCCACCAGTGACTGGCGCTGCTGATCCCACGACGGACAATACATGAGAGCATACTCTCATGTACTGTACTGTACTGTAGAAGACTGCGAATCATAATCCGCAGTCTTCTACAGCGCCGCACTTACTGAAACTGTTAAAAAATGTTATCTGAAGTGTATAAAGTGTTAAAATTATTATTTTATACTTCTTAGTTCCTTTTTAGTTAGGTTTTTGAAGGCGGTTTTTTTATTCAATGTATTTTTAATATATTCAAAGAGAAATATATTTGTATAAATTGTTAAAATACTAATTAATCTTTAAAAAAACCAAAAACCCACTCAAGTGTTAATGAGCGTTTTACACAAAACCCTTAAAATATTTAACACCAAACCATTTCACAACAATGAGCCCTTGACTTTCGACTCAGGAGACGCATTTTCAACCAAGATGAATCAAAATTTCAAATCCCTTTTTAGATTTCACTTTGTGCTTACTGGGAATTTTATTTTTTACCCTCAGACGCCATTACTTACTAATTAGGTACCAAAGTTCTGACACTGCTACTTAACTGGAGATTGAAATTGAGACGGTGAAATATTTAATCTAGTATTAGAACTTTGTTGAAATTTAGACAAGACTGTTATATTATTGCAGCTGTGTTTAATTACATTGCGTTTTTTTCTTATTCTGTGAGCTTTCTAATTCTGAGTTTAGTACTAAATAATCTAATTAAGTACCACAAGAAATATTTATAAGCACACTACTATACATACCTAAATATTTTAAAAATATATATAAAAAGAGGGAGGTCGTTTACGCCTCTCCTCAAACAAACATAACTAGCACTTAAGCTTTGACTAGTGGCGGTATTGTTAAGTTAGCAAGAAAACAGTAAATTTATGTATTCATATTCATATTCTTTATTGCACTCCATTTGTTACAAAAGGTGGTAAGAAACATAAATAGTAATAAGTACATTATGAACCCAGTCGGGCACGGTAAAAAGAAAAGTATTTTTTGTGAGCGGAGAACCATAACTATAAGTAAGCAACTATGTACCTAACTACGCAAACAAAGACATGGACCTAGAGTCTGAAACCGTAGACTAAATTGAAGGCTGTATTTTTCATGTGAAGATGGCACACGAGCATACAGAGTACTTGATGGTAAGCAATTTTCGGGTCTCTTTGACATCCGCAACATCTGTGCAATGAAGTCACAAGTAGGCTGCATAAATTTAAACTCTCTTTCCCCCCTTGCATCGGGCCTACGGGACCCTCATACTACTGGGCAAAACATAGCATAGGGGATGCTTTATGCTGGTTTTCTATGAGGCCATGGTATCCTTGCGGTTGAGTCTGTCCATTCATGTCGAAGAGTAACTTTCGAAGATAAAACTAGAAGTCAAGTCAATTATTAGCTCGACTTTGGAGTTGAAGCCTGTGGTACGAATCGAAAACGTACATTTAGAATGCCAATATAGAAGTTAAGGAGCTAAGTGGTGTGGCAGTTTTTTATGAGATAGGTGGTAGATGAGTATATAGAATCACACGATGGTTAGCGGCCTTTTAAAAGCAATATTCTCTATAGTATAAGAGGTAGAAAATTGGATAATCCATAAATAATATAGCTACTTAGTAGGAACTGTGCTTTATTTTTTGAAATAAGTATAAATTAAAAAGTCTAGGTGTATGCATCATTTATCATTCATCACCAATGATCGGAGTTGGTAGAGCTATTTGGGTTCATTGACCGCAAACATAGATGTAGATATGGACATTCCGACGATGATCTCGGGTTTAAATTAATATTTTTTTTATTTTAGAGTTGAATATTTAACGCATTTTAATCGTGAACGGTGAAACCATGAACGGGCTTATCCATAAACGTTCGATACCACCATATTTACTTACAGTTTGTTCCTTTCTATCTAACGTACGTGTCTTGAATTTCAAAAGAACAAATTGACCTTTTTTAATTAGCATGGCATCACATAGCGTTTATGATTAAGTTCGTAAAGCTGATACTCGTATGTATAAATGAAAATAACGGGATTCCAGGCATGTCCATATTATTTGAAAAAATCGCTAGTACCAAAAATAACTCTACCTACTCCGATCATTGTTCATCACTTATTCATTATAATTCAACATTGAAATTAATGTTGCCCATTATTCCAAATATTTAGAAACTATCAAATTGGATTTAAAATAAGTTTCGATACGATAAAGTTTGTTATTTAAGTCGCAAATAGAAAAGAAATATTGGTTCAAATTATTTGAAAATATTCTTTATTTTAAAAATTAAGGTTTTTATTTTATATGGGTGGTTCTAGTCTCTACATAGTCTCAAAGTACTAGTAGGCTTTATGACGATAACCACGATCATTATGTCATGCCATGGTGTCCACCAGCACACCCAGACCCGTAAAAAATGAAAACTCATCTGTCTATTGATTGCCCGGGAACTGAGCCCTGACCTTTAGACGATTTCTTACTCACTCAAGGATTTAAAAATAAAAAATTAATAAAATCGTTTATTGTCTCTTATTAACAATAACACAAGGATTTATGATCCGTTGTGCATCCGCTGCGTGAACGCTGCGCAGCTGCTACGAGTTCGCTATCGCGAGTGTGGCAACTCCCTTAGCATTTGACGACTCGTTTGCAGAACTGCTAACCGTTTGTCATCCGATGGAACAAAATTTATTACGACTCTAAAAATAGTTCTGTAAAAAATAAAAAGCGTATCATAGCGCCATTTATTCCTACACCCTCGTTCCATCGCAGAAGTTGAAAACAAGATTCCGACATCAGCCTCACAAAGGCACTGATGTTCATAAAAGTTCACAAATCGCAGTAACACCGAGCTCCCATTGGCATCCAAAACCAGTATTAAGCCGGCCTAGAAAAGTTGCCAGCGTGTTATTTTGCAGTTAGTTTTTGTTTCATACTCATTAATGTTATACACGTTTATTTTGATTAGCACAGTAACTTTAAAAACTATGCTCTGCTTACCTTTTAAGTTACTGTAAAGCAGACGGGTCAATTGATGGCAAACGATTACCGCCACCTATGGTTGCTTAGGCGGTCTTATAGTTTAATGCAACAAATATCTGGGATACGTTGAATTCATAGGTAAGGGCCATATCATAAAGTGTATAAATAATTACTCGTGTATTTTGTTACATTAGGTTCCTGCGTACCTAAGTACTACGTACACCATCCCTGGCCCACAGAGTTAAGTGTTATGTAAATATGAATTGAATTGATCTAAGTGGTTGACAAAAAGTTTAAGAAATGAATACTTACTGAATCATTTTGACAGATTTCTAAAACTCAAAATTTGGCTGTCTGTACATTGGACACGAGTGCAGTGTAACTTTTTTACGATGTCTGGCAACACCGGCCAGCATCAAACTGAAACTTCGGCCGTTACTGACAACTTTAATACAAGTTCTGTGGTGTTTGGAGACGTTATCGTTGGAGAATCGAGGGTTTTACTTTCATCCTGCCTTAAGAAAGCTTTCAAAGTGAAATTAAAGTCTTCTTAAGATTTCTAAAAAATATTGATTGGCACAATTAACTTTAGAAATTAAAATTTCACGAATAAATATTTGTATATGAAATTTTGCCAAGGCGATAATAAACAGAGTTATTTTTAAAACATGAACAACCTCGCCCTGTATAAAGTGCTCAAATGTTATATCCAATTTATTCGCAATTTTCATACAAAATCTCACAGCAGATTTATTATTTATTATAAGCAAGTAATTTAAAGTTCCAAAAAGAACAAATTTTGTTGTGTTATGATGTTAGCTGTAATATCTAGTCTTGCGAGGTTGTTGATATTTTACAATCAACCCTTTATAGCTCGCACTATGAGGAAATTATATTAGACCTCATAAAAGTAAAGTATCAGCCTATAAACTGTCCCACTGCAGGGCAAAGGCCTCCATCATAGAATTCAAGTTATCGCTACTATGATGGGATTTGGTTTAATCACCACGCTTGCCAAATGCGGATTGGTGATCACAATCCCGAGCTATGTTCGAAAAATTCGCAACATAATTTACGCTCGACCCGGGAATCGAACCCAGGACCCCGAGATCGTGGCCCTGTACTTAAACCACGAGACCAATAGACCTCATAAACTAAACTTTAAACTCTACCAAACGGAATTATGTTTTTCGCCTAAAGGTTTATTTATTGTCATATAACTTAACATCATAAATCTTTGAGTGAGTAAGAAATCGTTTAAAGGTCAGGGCTCAGTTCCCGGTCAATCAATAGAAAGATGAGTTTTCATTTTTTATCGTCATAAAGTGTAGGTTCTTGCCATAAAGTCTACAAGTACTTTGAGACTATGTAGAGACTAGACGCAGTCATATAAAATAAAAACCTTGATTTTTAAAATAAACAATATTTTCAAATAATTTGAACTAATATTTCTTTACTATTTGCGGCTAAAATAACAAACTGTATCGTATTGAAACTTTTTAAATCCAATTTGATAAAATGTTAGTTTCGAAATATTTGGAATGTTGGTTGGGTTTGGATTCAAATAAATAAGTGGATTTTACAATAAAAACGAACGAACAAATGGTGAATGATGCATATTATAGACTTTATGATTTCACATAACTGAAAATACTTATTGATAAAAATAAAGCACAGTTCCTACAAGTAGCTATATTATTTTATGGTTTATCCAATTCGAAACACTTTAAACACACTTGGTAAATTATATATCCCTAAGCTATGTTTATTTAGACCCATTTTCCATCCAATTGAAATCCGTAAACGGAAACGTAATTACACTTCTATTAACACCGACAGCCGATCAACAATGGACATACAAAACCTATAGGTTACTAATGACGTTGCTCCATTAAAAATCCAAATAGCCTAAGGGCTATTCAGATGAAAATTGACTAAACACGGCACGTGGTACTGAAGGGAAATAGCAAGGTACCGTAGACACAAAACATTTGATACCCCCCACCCCGACGGCTTTACCCGCGACGCTTCGCGTTAGTCACACGGCAACCCTCCTGGAGAGAGGACGGCTGTCGGCTCGCGTCCGAACTTTCGGTTACGTCACTCGATAATAGCCCGAGGGTGGAATTCAGTAGATTGCTGATAATAAGTGTCCTCTAAGGGTTTATATAAATTGGTTTAGTGGGATGTTGGTTCCATGCTGAAGGTGCGATGGTTCATCGGAAGGAACACAGGCGTGTGGCTTTCACGCGGTTGTGCACAACGCTGCTGTGGCTGCTCACCTGTTTAGATGGTAAGTTTTGCGTTGAGGGTCAAATTGTGTGTAAGGGTCGATGCGGCCCAGTGCGTTTGACCGTTACGGAAGTTTTTGAGTTCGCCGCGGGGGGGTTGAATGGCAATTTACATGTTCGGGTTGACTCGTTATCGTAAACATGATGCCCGTTGGAGATATAATTCGTTTTTCTCTTGCTTTGTGGCTGCAGGTGTGTAATTTGTAATATCTGTACCTATACGTTGAACTCAAACCTGTTATAATATTTTCGCTTAATTTGTTACCTTATGAATGAACTTTTTACAAGCTTAAATAAAACAATTAAAGTGATTTAAACTTCGTATATTTTTGCTACTAAAAATAACTATAAAATTTTTGAAATGAAATTCAGGTTACCTACTAGTTAAAGTTGTCAAATAAGTTTAACAAAGTTTTTGTTTACTTCGTGTTTATTTGATATTGCTGTAACATTTGGGTAAATCATTTTAACCGTTATTCTGTTCTACATTTGAGATATTAATTTTCTGTCTCTACATTTATGTTTACTCATAAATTTGTGACGAAATATTGAACATGATTTGATCAAAAATAAAATTAATGCTGATTAAATAGATAACCTAGATTCACAATTCTTATGTTATTCTTAAAGTTTTAGGTTCCATAGAGTTCATAAATATAGGTACCCGTATTTATGTTTGTACAATTGCATAGGTAATGGTAATATTGGATGTCTTTCTTCATAAGACGTATTTAATTCTCATTTATTATAAGTTTGTGAAGACTCAAACTCTATAGGTACTGTCCCACTGCAGGGCAAAGGCCTCCATCATAGAAATCAAGTCACCGCTACTGTGATGGGATTAGGCTTAATCACCACGTTTCCCTAATGCGAATGGGTGATCACAAATCCGAGCTATGTTCGAAAAACTCGAAACATATTTTTGGTCCGATCCGGGAATCGAACCCAGGACCATGAGGTCACGGCCTGGTACTTAAACCACTAGACCAACAGGGCGTTTATTATAACAATAATCAAAAATGTAATGTACTTCAACGCATAATTTCTACTAATAAACATTTCAGTCTATGAATTTAGAACAAAATAAAGATGTATCATTGCAAAAATAACTCGGCATTTTTCTTGTTATTTTCATGCCTAATAACCGGAAATATTTTAATAAAATTGGTTAAATGCAGAGAGGAACTTGACCGAGAAAGGCACGCAAACAAAAACAACATCGTATTGTGAAATAAAAGCTACAATCAGGTGAAATAGGGATAAGCCCTATTTTACCCCTTAGCAACCTTTCTTGTATGTTTATAATTGAAATCTAATGAATTTAAAACGTTTTTCAAGAGTAAACATTAAAAGGGGAGTATCAAAATAGCCCCACTATTATTATATATTTGATATCGTCAATAATGTTAGTGTAAAAATACTTACTCTCGTAAGTTTTATTTAGTATTTTTGTAGTTTTTGAAACTTCACTAAATAAGTAATCACATAAATTATCTCAATACCTAGAATATTATAAAACGCGAGCAACTGAACTTAAAGTTCTAAATCACCTCATCCATGGATCATGAGATTTAAAAGTACCTACATCGTGTGACATTGTGTTCCACACTTACTTTCATTTTGACCCTTATTCCCTCCAGTTGAGTGGTCACTACGATTGTTTTCGGTTACGGACCTGTTATCTTTCCATTTACCGATTCGGGATATCGATGAATTTGATACGAGATACGAGCGTATTTAATTTAATTATATGAAAACAAAAGCCTATTATTTCGTGCCTGATACGCATCCGGCTATTATAAAGTCAATTATCTTCTAGCAATGAAATAAAAGTATTTATAACGTTTACTCAAAGTCACATGGAATAAATGACCTATTCTTGACATACCTTTCTTCTTGTTTGACACTTACACATAAAGTTGATTTATGTAATTAACTACATAGTAGACGCAATTTGTGTGGGTTTGTCTAATGTAATAGATAAATTATAATTTTGTTTGGTTTATGAGCAGTGTCACAGTTTTTCAATAGCTTTCTGCAACCCTTACAATGAATTTATATACCACTATACATATACATACAATGAGTGTTTTAATTCTTAGAATTATTTATATAAAATGTTTATTCTTTTTTAATATAAGTATTATTACAAAAGTAGTCCCCTAACTAGTAAGTCTGAAAATGAACATGGAAAAGACGCAAAATTTTGTCGAATTCCCATGTCAGGTACAGGTTGAAAGCTCTAGACTGGAAGTTTTGGACGAGTACATCTACCTCGGACAAAAAGTCCAGCTTGGTAAATCCAACTTCCAGAAAGAGGTCGATCGACGAATCCAACTCGGCTGGGCAGCGTTCGGTAAGCTACCGCACAATTTTTTTAGGCCCAACTACCGCAGTGTCTCAAGACGAAAGTTTTTAATGCGTGTGTGATGTGACATACGGAACCGAAACGTGACCGCATACAATGTACCTAGTCGGCAAATTATAAGCGGCCACGTTTCGGATCAAAATCACCCAGAGAGCAATGGAGAGGGCTATGCTTGGAGTCTCCTTGCGTGATCGTATCAGAAATGATAAGATCCGCAGGAGAAATAAGGTCACAGACATAGCTCAAAGGATTGCACGCCTCAAGTGACAATGGGCAAGACACAAATCGAGGAGAACAGACGGCCGTTGGAGCGGAAAGGTCCTCGAGTGGAGGACACGTATAGGAAGTCGCAGCCGTAGCAGGCCCCCCACAAGGTGCACCGACGATCTGGTGAAGGTCGCGGGAATCCATTGGATGCGGGCGGCACAAGACCGTTCTGTGTGGAGAACATTGGGGGTTCCAGCAGTGGACGTCTATTAGCTGAAATGATGATGATGATATTATGAAACCCGAAGTAATCTCTTTTATAAAAAATAGATTTTTCGAATTAGTATTAATAAAAAATCACATGTGCAAAAAGAAGTCTCAAAATCAAGCTAATTTTGAAAAAAATCTAGAAAAAAACTATTTTGTGTTTTAGATGAATATTCATATTTTTAATAACCATAAAGTCATTCCATTTGGAATGTTATTAATTATTGTATAAAAAAATTATATAAGTTATAAAATCTTAATTTTTTGACATGCATTTAATAAATGTAAAGTCAACCTGACATGATGTTGATCACCTACTCCATAACCCACTATAACTACAATGGTTGTAAAAACTAAGGTCGCGTCTGTATCTCTGGAATGGCGCACAAATTCTTTCCTTACGCGCTCAAAACCTCCCGTCGTAGGACAATACGTTACAAACAAAAAAAAAACCGGCCAAGTGCGAGTCGGACTCGCACACCGAGGGTTCCGTACAAACCTGCAAGGTTTACAAAGTTCGTTCATTACGACAATCGAGTCATAACTGTGGTATTTTTATTGCAAAATGAAATTCATAACATTACAATGGGGAAAGATGGAGGAGCATAAATTTAAGAGTTTTTGCGTTGACTTAGAATTTTTTTTTTCACGGGTTAAAGGCAATTAGATCTAAGTATTTGATATGAATTTCAACTTGATAGCTCTACGCGTTCATGAGAAAAAAGAAATAAGTTTATATTTATTAAAAAATATATATTTTGTAATGTAACTAAAAATTTAAGGTTTTCGGAATTTTTCCTTTATGTGTGCTATAAAACGTTGCTTCATGCCAAATTTCAAGATTCTAGGTCGACTGGAAGTACCGTTTAGGTTTTGATTCCCTTGCGAGTACTTGCGAGTTTCAAAATATGCAGCTTAAATTGCTGTTTCTTTTGATTGCGTTGACATAGAAGTTTGATTTTGTTACAGCTTAAAGGTATTATAGACTTGAGTATTTGGTATGAATTTCAATTTAATACCTATACGCGTTTGTGAGGAAATGGGTAGTAAGTTTAAAATTATTAAAAAAATATATATTATGTGATGTAACTAAAAATGTATAGTTTTCGTAATTTTTCCTTTATCTATGCTATAAGAAGTTGCTTCGTACCAAATTTCAAGATTCTGAGTTCACGGGAAGCACCCTGTAGGTTTTGATTCCCTTGCAAGTGTCGAAAATTTGCGGCATAAACGGCTGTATCTTTTGATTGCGTTGGCTTAGAAGTTTGATTTTTTCACAGCTTTAAGGGACAGTAGACTTGAGTAATTGATATAAATTTCAGCTTCATACCTCCACGCGTTCCTGAGAAAAAGGGTCTTGACAGACGGACGGACGGACGGACAACAAAGTGATCCTATAAGGGTTCCGTTTTTTCCTTTTGAGGTACGGAACCCTAAAAATAAAAAAACGACGCTTTTGTTATAATATTAACATAATCACAATATTACTGTGGTAGTATATTGGGTCATACGAATACACTCAGCCTCGAACCTGAAGTTATCTGGGTGAAGGGCGCGGCTGTAGCCCGCGATTACACACCTCATTAATTCTGTTGAATGTTCACGTTATAAGCTTACTGAGATAACTCTGAGAAGCAAATCCCGTCTTTTGAATTTAAAAAAAAAATGTTTTTAGTCTACTGTGCTAAAAGGAAGGGAGGGGATTAGAGTTTTTTATGGTTGTATTATCTTATCAAATCAACTAAATGTCACCGGAAAATAATATAATCCGTAAATTTTATCCATTTTACCAGGAAGTTTAAAAACGTTCGTAGGATTCTAAACGGGAGATAAAATGTATTATTTTACGTCCACACTTTCGTGCGTTGATAAACTTACTGAACTCACTCGTAAAATAATAAGTAAGCAATATCTAAACGCTACGCGCGATCTGATTGGCATTGTCACTATGAACATTGACCAATCAGAGAGCAGTGTGTTATTTTACGTATTTCAAAGATTCGTATATTTAAAAGAGTTAAAAAGATTGATCGAACTATATACAATTTTACGAATAGATATCCGTTAGTTCATAAGTCTACCATGTGACGTCGGAAATTGATAAATTCACGAAAGTGTGTACGTAAAATAATACAATTTATCTCCCGTTTAGAATCCTTCGAAAGTTTATAAACTTCCTAGTACATTGATAAACTTACGGATCTTGTTACTTTCCGGTGAAATATATACATATTTAGCTATGTACCTATATGTGTTCTATAGGTGACCCTAATTACTGAGATGAAAGAAGAAATAAGGAAGAAGAAGAAATCAGTGATAAATAGAATCAAAATATCTTTTTGAAAGGTTACTTTCATGAGTGGATAGCTCGTCTTGATTTTTTTGACTTAATTGACTTAATCGATTTCAACTTTTATGCTTTTATTAATTATGATTTTTATTATTATTAATTTTTACATTTATATATTATAATAATCTTAATGTAGGTGTAAGTGGTTGTAAGTGTGTTTTGTTCTTTTATTTAATTTTAGTTATAGCTTTTAAATTACCTGACATTGTATTTTTCTATTGTATTTTGACTGTTATTATTTATTTAACTATTATTATTCGTTTATTTTTGCATTTATTTTATAATTTACGTTAGACATTTAATTTTCTGTGGAAACTTTGCTGATTTGTGTATTATTTAATTGGGTAAATTATTTAAAATGAACTAAATAGTTTGTTTCCCAAATAAATAAATAAATAATCACCAAACTGTACATGTCAATCGTGTATCAGAAAAATAAAACAAAGTAATCTTGTGTATACGAGTGTCACATTTGACAGGTAACCATTAGTTGGTCTGTTTGTTTCATACATTGACTTACGAGTAAATATACCATGTGATCCAATATTTCTTGCCGCTATTTGTTTTGTCCCCCAATGGGTCTAAGAGGGAGGTCGATGCGGCAAAATGTGCTGGACATCATTAGGACTTTACAGCCTTCAGCGTCGATGTGGAATCCCACGAACCTAAAAGTACTGCCACTATTATCTGAGATGCTGTGGCTAATGGTAATGGCTCAGCCCAGATGGCCGAAGTGGATCATGGTCTCCAGAAAACAAGATTTGGCAATTCGGTTCCATCTTTAGCCATTTGCCACCAAGTACGGCTGTTGTAGATGCCAGATCCTTCTAAACTTGATCTATCCAGGGATGATTGAGAAGTTTAATTAGTGTTTTCTGGTTAGTTGACTCGTGACTAGAGATGGATTTTGACTTAGCATTTATTTAAATCCCAATAATACTTTCTTTTTCATTTCTCTCAATAATCTGGTACCTAACCGATGATATTCCTTAGCCACACGCCCATAGTATATACAGGGCGAGCCGCCGGCTGATATCACACCTCTTTCAGAATAAATGCCACGTGTGTACGTAACGTTTACCACAAAAAATATTTTCATCCTTCATTCAAATATTATCAATGTACTGTCGCTGCGGGTGACCTCTAGTAATTTATGGGGATTAACTTTATTTACACTTTTTCGAAACTCAAATTAACGTCACTATTGAAAAATAAAGAAAAGAACTTTATTTAAATGATTTCGACAAATATTTATTTCAAAAACTAGTTCATTGCCATTGGCAATGTTCTCTGGCAAAATACTCGTAAACTATAATAAATTAAATTAAAATAACTAGTTTTTTATTTTTATGATATAGGTGAAGACGAGCAGACGAGCAGACGGATCACCTGATGGTAAGCGATTACCGCCCATGGACGCCTGCAACACCAGTGGCGTCACAAGTGCGCTGCTTACCTTTTAACCCCCCTTCCCCTGGATTGTTACTGGAGTATTACAGTTATTATTGCAATGTCTCTCGTTTCGTTTGCTGTAAATGCGGACGAAGAGTACACTCGCGAATTGCAGCCACGAGCGTAGATGCAGTGCCCTTACCCGAGTTGCTACTTAAAACATCTGACAAGATACAAAGGCCAATGTAATTAAGGTTTTAAACCATATACGTCCGTTTAACCGCTAAGCTCTAAAATAGCATTTATTATACAACATAAAAAACAACACAAACATAAAAATAAAACAAATCGTCATTAAGAATCGAATGAACACATTAAAGCTCATTATGATGAACATGCCAAAAACCCTATAAAAATCATATAAACGGCACGTGAGCACTAAAATGGCTGTTAAACTATAAACCGTCGTAAAAGGTTAACTGTTTTATTTTAACTTGATTTATGGGGTCTATCGTGCGCACACCGAATCACTGTGCAAGGCCACCTGACACACATTTGACACAGTGTGACATATGATAGTTAAGATAAGCAACTTTTTCAGTGTTGAAAACAGGGAACAATAATAAGTCACTTACACACGCACGTCAATGCTACAGTCTACATTATTTATTTAGTTAGTCTACATTATTTACATACTCGAAAGATTAGTTAGGTAATTTGGCATTTATAATTAGTACCTATCTATATCTGTTATTGAAATGGTATGTTTATTTATAACTGAAAAAGATTGTTATCTAAGTTATTTTTATTCCAAAATAATTAATTCTTTCTACACCTTATTTTAAATGTAGCGTAGAGTAACATTAAATTTAAGTTGTAATGTATTGTTTTTACCAATATAGTTTTCTAGGACCAAATGTCAAATATGAGTACTACAATATGTAGGCATGAAAATGTTAAATTCTCAAATATTACCTAAAAATAACCTAAAATATAAATTCCCAAATTCTAAACTATCCAATATAAAACGTTTAATATCGAATATTTTCAAAATACATTTGACGATGTAGTCTCATTGTGTATAGTCTCAAATAAATACATTTTTTGATCCGCCTAAACTGTTAATCCATCATTCGGTCTGAAAAACACACTTTCCTTTTTGACCAGTAAAATATTGCTATCGCTGTCCAAGCTTTATTGCAACCCTCAGCTGCAATTCCCTTTATCTCACAGAACTAAGTAAATAAATCCTCTAATTCTTTGGCTTTACCTTTATCTTGATTCATAAATCAGTCAAGCAATAAAAGGTAACCCTACTTAAACTCGAATATATTTGACACTGGCCGAGATTTACTTGGTATAAAACAACGTTTAGGATACCACTGCCATAACTTTTCCAATATTATTGATTAAAGTTTTTAGTTGCAAGTAATCTCTAAGCCAATACCAACGCAATCTGATACTTAATTTTGAAAGAATAGAACCACAGGTCGATTGGAGATCAGGCGCCCATTGGTACGGACTCGGCAAAAAATGGTCAAAATTAAATGTGAATTTTCCGTAACGAGCCTCGGTAAATGGACATCATTCATTTCCAAGAAAAGTATTATGAACGAAATAAAAATGTATTACGGATTCAGTTTCTCCTATCTACAAGCAAAGTTTTTTACGATAAACGGAACTGGCAACCAGTATTTTTTTAAGGGTTCGTTCCTTTTTATACGAATGCCAAAATAAGGAGTATAATGAATGAATGAATGAATGAATAGAGTATAATGTAATTGCTTGAAATAATAGCTTAATTTAACTAAGAAATATTCTTATTTTATTGGATTCTGGAACATTAATTAACCAATTTTTGAGTGGTTGATTGTATAAACAAACGTTCCTTTTATAAAAGTTTACTTATTCAAATAAAGATGCATATTATAGCAACAATTTTATTTAAATAGCCGCTCCCCGAGATACCAAGGATGTCTTAAATTAATCAAGACTAAAGACAAGGCTGGTACTCTACGCCACAACGTAATATTACAGAGTTACTGCAACTGTTTAATTAATACAAGTTAAGAAGAAGCTAAAAAGTTACTCAACTCGCTGGAAAGTTACCAGCAGAACTTAATATTAAAATGACGCCTATTTCCATCCTTGCAAAGTTGTTAATACTCCTCCATAAAAGTGTACAGTAGTGTGTAGGTATAATAAATATGACTGACTTGAGGCACAGTAGCTATACGGTATATGACTATTTATTTTTTTATTTTTGCAATCAAAAGACCTCTCAATGATAGAAACATCGTTGAAAGAATCACTTGATTCTCATTTAAACTACCTGAGATATCACAACTTTAAAATCACATTATTTTGGGCAAACCCAAAACGCTCCATACAAATGGCTACTTAGATGTGACGTCACACCTAAGTATTTCGTATGCATTTCATTTTAATGTTGTATGGTAGCTATATCAAATGTTTCGTTTATGTCAATGGTTCTATTATAATAATTGGTGCAAATGGTATGGGTTATTCAATGGTATAATATTTTTTTTAATAATTTCATAGTTTTAAAATGGACTTACCCATGAATCTTTGAATGACCATAAAACCGGCTAGACGTTATATTTTTAATTGAAATTTTTGCCATTGGCACATATTGACCTATATTTTGATAAAATATTTATATTTTGTAAAATCTTGAGCTTAGTCATCTACCCTATTGAGTAGTTTGAAGCGTACCCGGTTTGGTCAAAAATTGCAGCTGTGTTTATCGATAGTAAAATGTTCAGTGTCATCGTAATTTCTGAAAGTTGGAAGTTTCCCTTTTCCTCTTAGAAAATGGTATTGAATATTTTTTATCCTACCCGGTTGATATTCAATATCAAAACAAAAGAATATTATTTCTCATCAATTTCCTTTATGATCCAATAAAGCTCAACATTCATATACTTCCTTCCTATGGCTCCCTAAAACTGGCCATGTAGGTAAGTATGTAAAGTGACCCTTCTTAAAAATGGCCATAGCTTAGCATTATAATAACATACATTTTATGAATCACCCATCTTGGCAGTGACGTTAATGACTGCTGTGGTGAAATATGGAGCATTTGAAAAAAAGGCCTGTTAGTAATTTATTATACTATTTTTTTCTTTTTACATTTATTAAATTATTAAATGCTCGTGTTTAGAGGAACAAAGTTGCTGATGCAATTCACAACACTTATTATAAACAAATAATTAGTTAACAAACTGGTAAGCACAAATAGTTTTAAAAAGTGAATAGCGATAGGTTATGTAAGATTTTTAGATAAAATCGGCAAACATAATATTTCTCTTCTTTACATAAGTTAATTTATCTAATTACATAAGAATATCACAAAATCACAAGTAATACTTTTACTTGTTTACTTCAATGACTCGTTAATGACACTGTTTGGTTTTGTTCTCCGATATGCTACCCTCGTTTATACTATTAATAACGTAGTCCCTCTATAAACCCAATATCATGACAACAGTAGGTTTTAGTTTCAGTTGGTTCTGGTGTAATCTGTTGTTTGCTATCAGTCACACAGGTGCTCAAGCGACTTAGTACAAAATCAGATCAATATACAAGTAAATATTGCATGAATTTATTTATCTGCCATTCCTCCACAACTTCCACATAAGCATATTAATGGCCCTTTTGGATCAGTGGTAGTGAACGCCGCCTCTGGTGTAAGGGTTGCGGCTTCGATTCCCGCATAGTACAGACATTTATGTGCATGAACATGTCTGTTCGTATTGTTTTGGGTGTTTTGTATGTATTATAGGTATGTATTTACAAAAGAAAAGCATTATATGTATATATTGGTTATTCCGCTGTTGGTTCTTATATCCATAATAGTGCTTGAGCTACCTATCTCAATGTATGTGATGTTGTGAAATATTTATGACTGACCGGATGGCACAATTGGTAGTGACCCTGCCAAGAGGCAGGTCACTACCAATTGTGGCTAGACTACCTTTGGCGTAAGAGCGCCAAAGGTCGTGGGTTCGATCCCCACCCTGGACAAACATTCGTGCGATGAACACTTGTGTTTGTTCGGTGTCTGGGTGTAATATATGTATTTAAGTATATATTTGTGTTCCTCTGTTGTCTGATATCTGTAAAACAAGTGCTTAAGCTACTTAGTACGGAATCAGGTCATTGAGATGTTGTGAGAATTATTTTATTATAATTATTTATATTAGTCATTGGTTAACAATTTTTTAAATGTGTAGGCAGACAAACGGACTGATCACCTGACGGTAAGTGACTGCCGCCGCTCATGAACATCCACCACACCAGTGGAGTTTCAAGTGCGCTGCCAATATCAAGATCTCCTGTCCCCTATGTAATTCTAGAGTGTCCGAGATTTAGCGTGTTGAAATCTGAATTGGAGATGAGAAGAGAAGATAAATGATTAAAGTTCAATTTAAAAGAAATAGGAACAAACAGAAAACAGAAACATAAAATGTATATTTAGAAACTTACAAGTAATATTTAGGCTGTTACTAGACAGACATGATCCACCTTCGGCCACATCATCACTTACTAACAGAGGAGATTGTGGCAAACGTTTCTGGCTATTTGAAGAATAACCTGAATAAATCTTTTTATTCTTATTCTTAAGAAAGAGAATAATATAAAATTATAAAAGACAATACTGTTAGATAGTATTGATAACCGTGACTAAAGGTCGTTAGCTCTCAATGTAAAATTTAAGTATCCATCGAGTCTTTGAGGCTTAGTATAATAGAATTTGCAGGATGGAAACGAGTATTATCTATAACCTTTTCCTCTCTTGTGTTAGTTCTCTCTTATTTATTATACTTACCTACTTTATTATACTACTTACCGTGGGAGAGCCACGCTTCGGCATGAATGGGCCGGCTCGACCGGAGTGATACCACGGCCTCACAGAAAACCGGCGTGAAGCAGCAATGTGCTGTGTTTCGCTGCGTGAGTGAGGGTACCGGAGGCCCAATCCGAAGGGGAAAGGGGAGTTTAAAAGTTGGCAGCGCACTTGTGACTCCACTGGTGTTGCGGGTGTCCATGGGCGGCGGCAATCGCTTACCATCAGGTGATCCAGTCTGCTCGTCTGCCACCTATGTCATAATAAAAAAAACTGAAACTTTAAATTTGGTATAGAAAAGAGTGTTCATAATACACTCAATTTTCAGATACGAAGCTAAAAGCGCTCACGTACTCTTGATTTACTTGAAATATTTTATAAGACAGGTAACGAAAAATGGCACGTTTGGTTTTCAATAATTCAGACTGAAATAAAAAAGATATAAGCGCCATAAAATCACATTCAGTACAAGGGTTCATCCACAGTGTAAGTAAATTATGCAGTTGCAATGACAGATTCGATGGCGCTTTTAATAAATATTAGTACCTAACTGTCTTGCCAAGTGTCGTTCGCCAAGGATTTTATTCCCACCCCTTACTCCAATAATGGAAGAACCTTAACTACATTTCGTCTAGTAGCACCTCAATTGGGTTTTACGCAAATGGTGCACTTCGCAACTGGTACACCATGCTCAAATGGTGCACTTCTCAAATCGTGCATTTCGCAATTGGAGCAATTCTCAAATGGTGCATTTCGCAACTGGTGCACTTCTCAAATGGCCCATTTCGCATTTGGTGCACTTCGCAAATGGTGCACTTCGCAATACGTGCAGTTTATTAAGATAAGTGGAGATTTGGATGAGTGGTCTAAAAATTAAATTATATTTCGGTTTTACGTAAGGCACGGAACGGCGAATTCTCGTTTCGGAGATCAAGATCCACTTCGGGTTGCTGAGCCTGTGTAGTAGGTAATATGTAAGATTTTCAAGTAATATGAACATGACTTAATTAAATTTTTGAGATACTATCCAAAAAAATAAGTTGCCTACTTTTTCGCTAAAAATTTTGGCGTTAAAGAGAATGAACTGTTACAGGGGTAAAATGTCATTGTCACTGAATTATTTTTTTGAGGTTATTGGTTTAGTACTCATTTTAAACTAGGGATCAGATTAATACATTTAATAAAAATCTCTGTGTCAAGTAGGTACCGGAGAAAAGTATTTGTGATTTATAAGGCTAATAATAAGGTCTTTTAGTTATTTGATGAGTTACTAATAATGCTACAACTCCATGATTAATTGGACAACAATTAGGAATGTGTAGGATAGTTATTCTAAAAAATATGTTTAAATTAAAAAGTTATTATTGATAGGAACGTCAATCCTGGCAAGTAAAAAGAGGTCATTTTTAAGATTTTTCCATTACAAATACAATAATATCTGATCTCTAATTAATACAAAACCTTTAAATATAGTCTTAAATCAAAATAAAAGTAAATTATGGTAACTTGCTTGTTAAAGGAGTTATATATATCTTATTGTGTCTAGAAAAAAAACGGCAATTTCATATGTAAAGACCCAAAATTATATTTCATGTTATTTATGTCACAACGATCATATTAATAATTATTATTTCTAAAAACGCCACGTTTAGCCATACTCAAAAAATGAAACACAACTATTCATGACACAATGATTCAGTATTGTATATGCGAAAATATTTTCATTGGCAGATACATTACCTATTAAGTTGACTTTTTGTGAATCAGGCTGTATGTTTTTTTAATAATAATAGAATTAATAAAATAAACAAGGTTGACATTAAAAATCTCCGTCGTTAAATGTACGGTCAGCATCAAAAGTAGCTTACCACTTTAGTACCATGTTAATGTAGCATTTTAACGCACCCCTTAGAAACGGACTATAATAGGCAGAATAGTTAGTTTGACATGGTCATCGTCATCGTCACCGTCAGCCCATTTAAGTCCCCACTGCTGGGGCACGGGCCTCCCTCAATCACATGAGGGGTAATTGCCATACTCACCACGCTTGGCAGACGGGTTGGCGAGGGTTTTGATATAAATGCAGAGTTTTCCTTCTCTGGGTGCTGATGATCATGGCAGCAGCTTTACCTTAGTCGCCTTTTACGACACCTCGGTAAGAGTGAGGGTGGCCTATGACATGGGTGGCCTTTGACATGGTACTAAAGTGTTAAGCTACTTTTTATGCTGACCATACTACGAAGACATTTAGGATAAATGTCCTCGTACCAATATCCTAAATTAATCATATTATTATTAACTAAAATAACGAGTCCTCTTAATACATAAGAATAAAGTTGTTCTACTGGGAACTTTTTGCTGTGGTGGAAGAGCTGATCCGTCCGCGTTTTACGGCGTCAGTAAATATGAATGTCGTCGTTACATTTTTGTTGCTCTGTATGACAACCTGAGCAGGAGGGGCCGATTGAAACTTGTATGTGACGAGGAACGCTGGGGCTTTAAATATGAAAAATATGCGGGTATTTTGTGAACCAATTTCTGGGCCGCATAAATTGAAACATAAAACAAAGTGGCATGTACGGACAGCCACAAGTTATATTACCATGTATGGACAGCTACACATCAATATGTCGAATTCATTCAGTGGACTCTCGAACACGTTTGGTTCAATATCAATTGAGGAAAGAAAAAGTGTTGTAACTTGTCTGTCCGTTCATTCAATCATTATATGTCAGGTCGTTTGACATTGAGATGAAACTGTGAATGAAGGAGACAGATTGTGGTAACTAATGTGAAGTTGTACAAATTGTCCTTTCGTCATCGTAGCATGTAAATTTTTTGGCATAGTAATCTGTTGCAATTTATTCTTAAGTAAATAATGCACTTAAATTTTTTTCGAAAGTCTTCGGGTGGGACTCGAACCTACGATCTTTTGCTAACCGGGCAACTGCTTTACCGACTAAGCTAAAGGAGACCTTGGTAAGTCGACTAATTTCATAAGTGCTTTTTGCTTCGTCATGAGCTTTATCTCAGCATGTTATTCTCAGCCTTCTCGTCCAAAGAAGCCTTTTGGGAGCCCGTGGTACGCTCAGACCATGCTAAATGCAAAATCTCTATGGTGATAGAAAAAAAAAGCCGTGCATCTTCTTAGTTTGTGGTGCCGTGAAGTGTTAAAAGAATTTCGCGCGTACTTCAAAGAAATTACAATGAAATAAGTGTTTTCCGAAAAATAACTAGATAGAAATAACGAATTTAAGTTCCGTATAGAACAATTTTTAACACTTTTCAAAAAATCTGTTTAAATTTTGGTCCAAAATTGGATATGTTTTTAGGAATTTTAACATGATCATTAGATTTATCTTTTATTACATTTAAAAACAAAGCATTCAATGATTTTCTTGTATTAATGGTATTTTAAATCAAAGAATATTATATTTCCCACATTTTTCTTTGATATTTGATAAAACAAGTGTGAAGTTTAAAAGTTATCCATGTTATAAGATAAAGTAGTGCGCCTCTATGTCCAGTTAGAAATTAAAATTTTAAGGCAAAGTTCGAAGAACATATTTCTTAATTTTTTCTTCTAAACTGTTTATTTTTTTACAATTATATGATTACTTAGAATGTGAACTCTACAATAATACCAAAATTCTTCCATTCTATTGTTTCTACAGAGAAATATAAATCATTTACTGCAAATGCCTGAAAAATTCACAAACGTTTTATTAAGTCACAACTATTGATAATTCATTAAACACGTGATAATCTTTCTTCAACGCTTTGTAGTATATTGTCCAATTATTATTTTTTACGATACTAGTCTTTTCAACTAAATTCATTGCATATGTTTTTGACAATCACTGCGAAAGTGGAAAACCATAACGCGAAACCATAACGCGCTCCTTGCGGTTGGTAATAATTCGAAATCAGGAACTATCAGTATTAACATTCAAGGCGCAGAACAAAAAATGCTAATTAAATAATAATCCTGAAGCACTGTTAAATTTCCAGCCATTATAATCCCACGCTAAGCATCAATTACTAATATTTACTTAATGTTCTCACTTTAATATGACCTTATCATGATCCCGTATAACGAACATCAGACGATAAACTGAGATTATAATTAAGATGCTATAATTTGCTCTATCCGACACTTCTTAGAGAAACTGCTGTTTACAACTAATATTATACATACGTCTGTGTGTCGTTTAGTTTCATCTGAATTAGTGTTCCCACTTATCACTTTCATTGCTAGATCTACTAATCAATGATTACTTTTAGTACCTATACCTATTGGCACTATAGACTAGTACACGAGCTAGTTTAAAATTTATAAATAAAAAGTTTACTGAGAGAAGATTGGACTGGTCTAGTGGAAAATCTATATGATTTATAGTCTCCAGAACTATATCGTATATTATTTCTATCCAAGAACCTGTAAGGTGTGCAGCCTTATATTATAAATTCTTAACAATTTAGCACTTTTTACATGACTTCCAACACCAAATTCGTGATATCGTGTTGGCAACACCGATCTAAACCGACACTAATTTCAAGAGTTTTCTTATTACCAAGACCCGTAAACCTGTAAGTAGTTATTGCCATCGAGGCCATTTATAATATGGCAAGTTTCAACGTAAGTTTAATATTCCGGCGGCGTAACTCAGAAACGATAGGGTCGAGTAAAAGCCCTACAGAAAATTGAGGGTCAGTCATTTTGTTTTAACATTTTTCGGAAGGGAAAAAGCTTATGTTTAAGTTTTTTGAGCACTCCCCAGAATAAAGTTACTTAGTAGGGGCAAAAAGACCCGATGGATGATGTGAGCGCATCAACATATTCATGAAAGTCGATGGGTTTTTAAGATGGGATTCTGCGGTGTATTTACAAAAGATTTTATTTTTAAGTATTATACATTCAGTATTGGTTACGTAAGTATAGCACAAGCACAATCAAACGAGATCATTAATATATGGTTAGCTAAGTGTAAAGACCCATACTGTCATTTTAAAAAATAATTTAGCAACGGGTTGAAAGACAATAATTGTAATAGGTCATCACCTTGTAACGGTGTAACGCCCCACGTTGGGCGCCAATGCAACGATTCAATGCGATGCCTTAGTTCGATAAAACATGGATTTTCAATTACTGTTTATTTCAATCGTTTAAATAGATATTCTTAAAAAGGGAACTGTACTTAACAATTATAATAAAAAAAAGCGTATGGATTGTTGATAGATATTATAAAATGACGATGCTTACCCCGTGTAGTTGACGAGTATCTTTTAGTTATTTAATCATCATCATCATTTCAGCCAATAGTCGTCCACAATTGAACATAGGCCTCCCCCAATGATCTCCACACAGATCAGTCCTTTTTTTCAGGCTCAGAAGGAACCGACGTCGGCGCCGTTGGTCGGCGCCGCCTTATGCACAGCCGGCCGCTGGGAGTCGGCCGGGTAGTGTGGGGCTCTCCCCTGGGGTGCTCCTAGGGGCATACCCACTAAACTCTCTGCGACAATTTCCATCCCTCGCCCGGGAGAAACTCAGAGCGGGAACGCGCGCTATAGGACGAACCTTTGTAATACACAGATCGGTCCTGTGCCGCCCGCATCCAAGGGATTCTTGCGACTTTTACCAGATCGTCGGTCCACCTTATTCTTAGTTATTTAATAATTACACTTTATTTATTTTTTTATGAGAAAGAGAGGCAAACGCGCAAGCGAGATGGTAAGTGATCACCGCCGCCCATGGACATCAGCCACACCAGAAGGAGTTTAGAATCATACATTTTATTGTTCGGTGAGCGGCTCGGCTGTATGTGTAGGACTGAATCTTAGGCAAAGAATGAAGATCGTTTAGATTCTGTGACCGACAATTTAAATTAAGATTGAGTAGCCAGTAAGTTACGTATGGATAAGAACGGAGTTTTCACTCATCGTCGAGGTCCAACCATCCATTTAGACTGGAAGGAAACGGCACCGTTACAACATTGTGACACGGATTGCCACAAACCATTACCTATAACACTGATACATAATTATTGCTTTCAAATTATACATATAAACATCATGTCACCTTTATATGTAGATCCAGATCTAATACAACTTCTTAAAAAGATAGACTTTCCTATTACTGAAATATAAAAAGAAACACACGGGAATGAAGAAGATTTTATGATAAGAGAGCGAAATATTTTTTTACAATGTGGGGGTTTTAAGGGTTCCGTACCCAAATGATAAAAACGGGAATCTATTACTGAGACTTTGATGTCCGTCTGCACGTCTGTCTGTCTCCAGGCTCTATCTCAAGAACCACTATAGCTAGACAGTTGACATTTTTATAAATTATGTTTTACCGTTGCCGTTATTACTACAAATACCTACTTAAAACAAAAGAGAGAGGGTAAATATATAAGGAAGGGGGCCTCCCATACAAAACATGAGTTTTTACCCGTTGACTGTCTCCTGGCTGTCACTCAAGAACACCGATAGCTAGACAGTTTTCACATTTTTTTTCTGTTGCCGCTATAACAAGAAGGGCTGCCATATGAAAATCGCAAATTTTTAGGCATGAAGACTATTACGAGGCTGTATCTCAAAAACCGCTAAAGCTAGGCAGTTTAAATTTTCACAAATGATGTACATATACCTATTGCTTCTTAGGACTTGGGAGTCTTAGTTAGTAAGGAGTCTACGTTGTGTGTGTACTCAATAGAACCCACTCTTCCTTCTCTTCGTGAAATATAGTTTGTCGGTGAAAGAACCTTCTTTTATTTCACTGCAAACCCTAAACGTTTCACCCTGTAACAAGAAATACTATATTTAAATTAATATCCTACCTGCGACTTTAAAAAATGGAGAAGGCTCTATAATCACTGTTAGTTTTTCATCATCTCTATCGATTGAGAGTTTGTTTTACGAGAAAAAAAATCACTTCAACTGTACTTATTCTGAGTTAAAGTCTAAAATTTAAATAAGCATAGTCAACAAAATAGAAGCAAAGTTTCAAGAATCATAGCTTACCCTTTGCAGTAAACAACAGTTATAATTGACAACTCTAAATTGCACCATCCAAAAGTTTAGCCCAGAAACTCCTCACAGTGTCATCTGAATACGAAATGAAGCAAGAATACAAGCAAAATGGTATTGCTGACGAGAGGCCCGCGACGTGACGTAGCGTTTGGGAGAATCATGTCAGTCGCACGTTTGTCTACCGGTTGGCGGCTACAAAACGCAACCACAAGTTCTTACTTAGTACTCGCTGGTTCGAGTCGCTACGTACTGGATCTTCGCCTCAGAGTACTTCTGGTAGTAAGCATTTAATTTATTTTTTATTAGTATTAATTTTATTAGTCTAGCCAACAGCAAAAACAAAAAGAACACTCGATACATGTTTCGAAGCCAATGACGAAATGGATTTTAAATAATATTTTCTTACTTTTTGTATATTTTTAGGCCATTTTAAGAGAAGTTCTGTCAATATTGTATTTTATAGTCCTGTAATATGTATTTTATTATTAAAACCATTAAATTGGAAATTATGATTGATATCTAAACATATAAAATAAAATAAAAAGTTAAATTATGCATAAGTCTATTAGTGCCATTCCTGAGAAGTAATGAGGTAATATTATTGTAAAAATAAGGAGTATGGTAGAAATCTCGTAAGTAACTATTATAATAATTAGGTAAAATTAAACATATATTATTAACTACATTGTGGCTACTAGTGGCTTATTGGCGTCTAATGGACCAACTACTACCTTAGTAGTAGTTAGTCCATTAGACGGCACTTTACGACGACTTAGTGGCAGCCGTCACTTTTTTTTCTTAATAATATTTCACAACATCACATACATTATCTGACTCCGAGATAGGTAGCTCAAGCACCCGTGTTACAGATATCAGAATCAACAGTGGGATTACAAATATATACATAAATAACTTTTTTTTTGTAAATATATACTTATAATACATAGAAAACACCTAGACCAATACAAACAGACATGTTCATGCACACAAATGTTTGTACTGTATGGGGCGGTTCGAACCCGCAACCCTTGGACCAAAGGCAGCGTCAACCACCACTGTTCCAAACGGGTCGTCAAATACTATTGAGAAGCCGGCACTGATGGGTGTTTTTTGTACCGATAGAGCAACTAGTGGTGGCATTTTCATAGCCGCCACAAGTTACCCAGTGTGCGGTTGCTCTAACAGCCAGTCGGTACATGGTGACAGCGGCAGATGAAATTCTTACGTTTAACGTCCTGAGGGGCCGAAATTGTTGTTTTAAATTAAATTTACACGTGAAGTGTTATTTTTCTAGTATTACGTTCAAGAGTTTTGCATTCCACTACAAATTAAATGACAAAAGCTTTGCCATTAGCGAACCATTTTGTTCATCCACGTTGACGTCCCTAAACTGTCTAATTTTTCAAAAGCCAAAAATTAATCAACGCGCCAACAAAAACTAAGGCCCTAAAAAAGCTTGCCCGGCCTCTAATCCCTACTTTGCCCCTTTCATTACAAAATATGAACAGAGACATAAGGTCCATATCGCTTCCATTACGACGGGATAATCTCAAAAAAGCATAGCTGGCCGGAAGGGTCATTCTACGTACAACAAAAAGCATAAAGATAAAGCAATGCCCGCTTTAATGCGGTTGAAAATGGACGCGTCCGGCGTGTTCCGGTATTAAGGGGCCCCTGGATGTTTCGCTTTTTTTCGCGTGAAAGAAGTTTTGAATTTGGATATACAGTTTTGCTGGTAAGGTTTGGCGTTGGGTTATTTCGTTTTTGCTTTGCTTTTATCACTTTAAATACTATGTAGTAGACAACTGGGATATCTTCTTTCTTAAACGACAGTTATAGTTTTGCCACAACGTACTACAGTGATAGTTTTTTTGTTGCAGTCGATGTGAATACATATATACATTTTAATACAGAAGTGATTTACAATATTTTATGTCAGATTTTATTATGAATAAGCATTTACGATCTCAGATCAGTTAAATGAAAAATACATTTTAAATACATCGAAAATAAATGGCAAATACTCATTAGAGTGCTATTTGAATTAATCTCGATGGCGCGAATATAGAAAATATTGCTTACCTTGAACATGTTAGTTATATAATATTCGCTCATTTAGTTTTGTAATTTATTCTAGTTTTGTTTGCTGAAAAACGCTTGCACATAATATGCAAAAGACACGACTAGAAAAGATAAAGCAAGCCCGTTTGGACGTGTGTGCGGACCGCTGCCCGCGTTCCGGACTTTTTGGCCCCCAACGGTTTATATTTTGCGCATTGTGCTGTTACTTTGTAAAGCTGGGTACGGTTTTGCACAGTGTGAATAAAGAGAAAGATTTAGTTACGGATACGTGGATGCCATGGATTTTGAGCATGACCCAGTTGATACCATATGAATTTCTAATTGTTATCATGCTGTATTTTCTAAGAATTGTATAATTCTTCCGCTGTTGTCCTTTTTTTTTATCAAAAATTCACATCAGTACCAAGAAATCATCATCATTATCATTTCAGCCAATGGACGTCCACTGCTGGACATAGGCCTCCCCCAATGTTCTCCACACAGATCAATCCTGTGCCGCCCGCATCCAACGGTTCACCAGATCGTCCACCTTGTGGGGGGGGGGGGGGGGGGGGGGGGGGCTGCTACGGCTGCGACTTCCTGTACCTTCCGTGGCCTTCACTCGAGGACCTTTTCGCCGCAACGGCCGTCTGTTCTTCTCGCTACGTGCCCTTCCCATTGCCACTTGAGACATGCAATCCTTTGGGCTACGTCTGTGACCTTAGTTCTCCGGCGGATCTCATAATTTCTGATACGATCACTTGTTCTCCGCGATCTCATAATTTCTGATACGATCACGCAGGGATACTCTGAGCATAGCCCTCTCCATTGCTCTCTCACCCGACTTTGAGCCTCCTTAATCGGCACATTATAAGAGGCCACATTTCGGTTCCGTATGTCATCACTGGCAACACACACGCATTGAAGACTTTTGTCTTAAGATACTGCGGTAGATGGGCCAATAGTACCAAGTACCAAGGCCTAAGTACTGTTAGGTTTGAAAGCAACGCAAGTGCTGTATATACGTCTATTTTATTTCGTTTTCATAACCTGCAACATATATACATAATACATAACACTGGTGTTGCGGGTGTCCATGGGCGGCGGAATTTCTTACCATCTGGTGATCCGTCTGCTCGTCTGCCACCTCTCATATAAAAAAAATACAATATATGGTTACGCGGACCTGGGGGTTCACTATCTCATTACTTTGCTATCACGCCGACTGTGCGCGCTCAATTGCTGGTTAAGAACTGGTCATCCGTCCGCGGCGGCGGCGCTCTACAAGTAAATAAGCAACCTCTCTAAGCACTCCCGTCAGTAGTCCATATTCAATAGCATAAACTTTCTTCTAAATTACTGATAACAAGCCGACGGCCAGCAACGAAAGAGTTCACCATCGTTACTTTACCAAGACTCAGTATGCGTCTTTTCTAAAATTAAATATACATGGTGATTGAAAGAAATGAAGACCAACTTTAAAGGTAGAAGGTTTAACAGTGTGAGAGCCACGCTTGGGCATGAATGGGGCGGATCGACCGGAGAAATATCACGTCCTCACAGAAAACCGGCGTGAAGCAGTGCATGCGCTGTGTTTCGCTGCGTGAGTGAGGGTACCGAAGGTCGAATCCAGGGGAACGGGGGTTAAAAGGTAAGCAGCGCACTTGTGACACCTCTGGTGTTGCAGGTTCCATGGGCGGCGGTAATCGCTTACCATCAGGTGATCCGTCTGCTCGTCTGCCACCTCTCATATAAAAAAAATACAATATATGGTTACGCGGACCTGGGGGTTCACTATCTCATTACTTTGCTATCACGCCGACTGTGCGCGCTCAATTGCTGGTTAAGAACTGGTCATCCGTCCGCGGCGGCGGCGCTCTACAAGTAAATAAGCAACCTCTCTAAGCACTCCCGTCAGTAGTCCATATTCAATAGCATAAACTTTCTTCTAAATTACTGATAACAAGCCGACGGCCAGCAACGAAAGAGTTCACCATCGTTACTTTACCAAGACTCAGTATGCGTCTTTTCTAAAATTAAATATACATGGTGATTGAAAGAAATGAAGACCAACTTTAAAGGTAGAAGGTTTAACAGTGTGAGAGCCACGCTTGGGCATGAATGGGGCGGATCGACCGGAGAAATATCACGTCCTCACAGAAAACCGGCGTGAAGCAGTGCATGCGCTGTGTTTCGCTGCGTGAGTGAGGGTACCGAAGGTCGAATCCAGGGGAACGGGGGTTAAAAGGTAAGCAGCGCACTTGTGACACCACTGGTGTTGCAGGATTCCATGGGCGGCGGTAATCGCTTACCATCAGGTGATCCGTCGGCTCGTCTGCCACCTATATCATCAAAAAAAAAAGGTAGTTTTATTAAACAAATATTTAATTAAATTATGTCGTTTTTATAGTTCTGCCTAAGGTGCTTCTGATGGCAACTTTTTAAAGTTTTTAATATTACACGATTACGGATTTCAATAAATTTTATTATAGTTATTTACTCAAAAGGATAAAATAATATTTTAGCTTACTAAAATGTGAAGCAGTTTCTCTACAGATTTCAATATTTTTTCCATTCTGTATAAGAAAACATTAAGCCGAGTCCATTTTAAGTTGCTATAAAATGTACTGGCATTTCGACACGTCTAAAACGCAAGTGAAAATATGATCACATTGCTAAGAAGTAAAACTTTTGTCTTGTAAATAAAATGAAAACCGGCCAAGTGCGAGTCGCACTCGCCCATGAAGGGTTCCGTAGAAGCAAGTAAGATATATGGAAGGTAAATTGTGGTTTACGGTTTAAAACGTATTAAAAAAACTACTTACTAGATCTAGTTCCAACCAATTTTCGTTGTTATTTTTCATGATTGATACATCATATATTTTTTTTAGTTTTAGACGGGGGACGACGACACACAATTTACCAGCGTCTCTTGCGCAAAGTATTGTGTTTAGAAAAAAATGATGTTTGAAACCTCAACATCATTTTTAAAGACCTATCCAAAAATTTTGAGTTTCAGTTTTCAAGTATGGAGACCCACCAATTTTTTTATTTTTTCCAATTTTCGTGTGAAAATCGTAATACGGCTAACAAAATACATCTATTTACCAAGTTTCAATAGTATAGTTCTTATAGTTTCGGAGAAAGTGGCTGACATACGGACGGACGGACAGACATGACGAATCTATAAGGGTTCAGTTTTTTGCTATTTCGCTATAGAGCCCTAAAAAATATAAATATTTTTCCCACAATTTGAGGGCTAAAGAAAGGGAAATTTCCTAAAGAAAAAAGATAACAATCCTGAAGAAAATCATTAAGGCCCCTTTATAACTAAATATATATAGTTACTTAATATTAAAGTAATTTATTTAGAGCAGTATGAAGCTGAGTGTAACGTGAATGATAATAATTAATATAAATTTTCATCATAACATTTGCATATTAACTTAAATATTTTCATTCAATGTTAGCACTAAATTCAGTACATTATATTTAACAAAGCTATATGTAAGAAGTTCTATTAGCACATTCAGTCTGCTCGCAATTTCAGGTGGAGATTAAAACAAGGCAATGCTTGAAAATTTTGCACCTACTAATATTTATAGTTTTCCCGAGTTTAGCTTTAATATTCTAGTATGCTATTTCTATATGTGTGAAAGTAGTAAAGATAAAACAGGCCACTTTAATGCTATTGCAAATGGCCGCTGTTCCCGCGTTCCGGACTTTTTGCTCCGAAATGGTATATATTTTCACACAGTTCCATTTTGTTCTGTTCTATCCGTTGTGAAAGGGTGATGCTTTTGGCGGCCAGCATCTATGCAATATTTGCATAGATGCCGGCGAAGCATAAAGGAGGATTATGATTTTGACCTGAATGTATGTATGGTTGTTCATCTATTCTCACATAACTTCAAAACTTAACGAATTTACTACATTAGTTTATTTGTTTTAATTATTATAGAGTAAAATATTTATTTACAGAATGCTTAAAATAAACAAAAAGAGGAATACTATTTACAAGAGATGATGGATGAGATGAAACATCTGCCCCGCTACTCATCGTGCCCAGAATTTTGGCAGCGTTACCTCTTTGAATGGCCAATCCAATGCGTTGGCCGAGGTAGCTGCCAGCATTACTATCACCTGAAATGTCGAGTAGCCGGGCAGACAACTCGCGGAAAAGCTTGTGGGTCTTGGGCCCCCACGGTCCCAAGGTTTCCACGCCGAACGGAGCAAATCAGTAACATGTGTCTAAGGCGGATTCTTTACTTCTAAACTAGTTATCATATTTGAACAAGTGAGATGTCGTTAGAAGCGTCTTGATTGTTTTCTGGTTATAGCATACATGACGTCACGTTAAATTAACTATAGCGCCCTCTATGGAACTTAGAGTAAGGAACTAAAAAAAATTGCTTGACAGTACCGTGTGGGGTATCAAATTAAAGAGCTTTTTAGCACATCTCAAATATGTAATCTACATAACTAAAAATATGTTAAAATAAAAATAAAGTTTAAAAACTAAAACCCGACTACCATAAAAACACGCTCTAAAATGTTCGAAACAAGAAAATTGTCTCTGCTGAAATTATTGTGCCGTATTGCCGTGATCGTATGCCAGCTACTGTAGCAAAACAGATTCATTATAATAATAAAATAAAATCAATTTGGCATACGACCACGGCAATACGGCATAATAATTTCAGCAAAGACAATTTTCTTGTTTCGTACATTTAAGAGCATATTTTTTTGGTAGTCGGGTTTTAATTTTTAAACTTAAATTTTTTTAATTTTAATTTTTGCAAAATGTGTCTTTATGTTGGTATGTATCTAGAAACACCTTAGAGTCATTGAGTTGTTGACCTTGGGAGGAGTGCTGGTACTGCTGAATAAGGAAAGCTTGGTACAGAGTCACCGAATGAAGATATACGTAAATTACTTCAATAACGTCACATAAAACTTATTGTTCTTTCCATCCCCAATGCAGTTGTAAATTATCAACCCTGCAATAGTGGACGGTCAAACAAACCCCCACTTGCACAATAAACATGTCACTCTGTAATCGCTGGTCGATATGGCCAGAGGGCATATAATTTATTAGTGGTGCGACTTAATCCCAATGTCATTGGAAAAAATATCCCTCCAGTAAAATTGGACCATCAAAAAATTGTAAGTCGATCTTGCAAGCAGGATATTTCTATTATTTATATTCGTATAGTCTGTCCTTGTCTCATGCTGAACCACGCCAAGATCATGTACGCGCACTATAATGTATCGTCGTCAGCCCATTTAAGACCCCACTGCTGGGGCAAAGGCCTCCCTCAATCACATGAGGGGTAATTGCCATACTCACTACGCTTGGCAGACGGGTTGGCGAGGGTTTTGATATAAATACCGAGTTTTCCTTCTCTGGGTGCTCATGATCATGCCAGCAGCTTAACCTTAGTCGCCTTTTACGACACCTCGGTAAGAGTGAGGGTGGCCTATTCTACTCTGCCGGGGACCACACGGCACTATAATGTATGCACAGTGTGTTTAGTATGCTATGTAGACAACATGCGTTCTGTATTATTATTGTCTTTGCCTATGAAATTGTATTTTTTTTGTAATCACAATAAGATGTCTCTTTTAATAAGCAAAACGTCATCATACTTTAATTTTATTTTGATTTAAGACAGATATTATTGTTTTTGTAATGCAAAAGAAAATCTTGAAAATTACCTATTTTAACTTGGCAGAATTGACGTTTTTATCAATAATAACTTAATAATCAAAAAATATTTTTTATGAAACCTTTCCTACACGTTCCTAGGCGTTGTCCATTAAAGCACAGTTATTTATGGAGTAGGAGCATTAGTAGTTACTTTACAAATTAAAATTCACTACATAAAAATAAAAAAATTGAAAACTGCGACATAAATTTAAAAGGATATATTTTTTTAGCTCTCCATAAACTTGGTTCAAAATATTGACTACAATATAAATACTACGCAGGTCGTGTAGTTTCCGAGATATTTTATTTTATAATAAACGCGTTGTATAGTGTTATAAAGTGACGTCATCGCCGTCCCAGTAATTCGCAACACTAGTTCAGTCCACTCCCGTGTCTCGGTTATACATCGCCCGCATCTCCATTAACTTGGTTTTTAATAAAAACAGGACTGAAAATATATTACGATACTTTGTGTATTTCCTTAGATACTTAGTTAATAAAAAATCATGTATTTTACGGTGACGTCACAATACTAGCGCGTATCTGCGAAATTTTAATTTTCTCTAAATTCATTAGTGTTTGTTGTTTTTTTATAAAACAAAAACTTGTGTAGTTGTATTGATATTAGCTCTACTGGGAGTTTTAAGGGATTTTATACACTTATTAACATTATCTTATCTTAATAAATTATTTACGAAGTGATTTTGATCAATACAGCATTATTCCATATCCAATTGAGTAGGTACTTTAAATACGTTGTGTATTTATTATACATGCATGCAATATGAATAAGTAGTTTCCAAGATATTAGAGTTTTAAAATGCAGAGGCAGCGGTTGCGGCCGCGCTTCGCCCTATATAGGCCAATGCCAAAACGAAGACAGGGCGGGCGCTTGTACTGTAAAATACGTAACTAAGTTAGGTAGCTTTACTTATACGAAAAACACAAAAACTTTCGCGATGCAGTCGAAACCAAACTAATGTCCATACATTCCGCACAGCTGAGAGGCAGGGCGCATCTATCTATACAGCTAACTTCCTATGTACATAATTCACTCGAATCCCACCACTAGGCCAAAGGGGCGATTTTATAATAATTTATCAAGGTGACGCGCCGGCGATTAACCCCTAATGGCCTCCTTGTTGCCTTTTACAGGTGCTTATTTTAATGTGTACAATGTAACAGGGTAGTTCTTAATTGTATCGAGTAATAAGTCAGGACTCAATTTATAAAATTACAATTAGTTTTAGCTATTAAGCTAACACAAGAGCTGCAATATCTCTTAATAAGGCTAATTTGAAGTTTATACAGATGGTAGATAGATAGTAAATAATGCATTTAAAAATATCGACAGTTTTAGAGTGGAACTCGAACCCCCGATCTTTTCTAACCGGGCACCTGCTATAGAGACTAAACTACCGGAGACTTTGGTAAGTCGACGAATTTTGTAAGTGCTCTTTTTTCTCGGTAGACGACAATATTTTCATCAATAATATAGGTTTGGTACCCCTACAAATATACAGCGGAAATATTGTTACTAATATTATATACGCACGCACACACGCACGCACGCACGCACGCACGCACACACGCACGCACGCACGCACGCACACACACACACACACACACACACACACACACACATATACACACACACACACACACACACACACACACACACACACACACACACACACACACACACACAACACACACACATACACACACACACACACACACACACACACACACACACACACACACACACACACACACACACACACACACACACACACACACACACACACACACACACACTTACACACACACACTTAACTTTTTTTAAATTAATTATAATTCTAGTGATGTAAAGTTACTATAATTCAAAGGTAATTTTAATGTAATAGAAATAGAAGAGCGATGCCTCCTGACACAAGCTATTTCATGCTTAAAAGGAAGCTCCAGCCACAATATATTGTTAATAAGCCTAATGAGAAATAAAGAGTTTATTATTATTATTATAGCAGTTGTTCGGTTAGCAAAAGATCTTGGGTTCGAGTCCCACCCGAAGACTGTCGAACATTTTTAAGTGCATTATTTACTTAAGGTGACAGGTAGGGCACACTAGAGACGCCAATCGATTTTAATTTTTAGCTACTAAACTGAATCCATTTGAAACCATTTCGGTTACAACCTCTCAGCAAACACTTATACTATTTATTAAATAACCATGCACAAATGTTGGGTCGTTTTTTGTACGCGAAAAAATTATTCACGCCAAAAGCGGCCACTTTTGTCGGTAATTAAGTAAGTGCAAAAGCAGACCAAACAGTTAACTAAATAGTATAGGTGTTTGCCGAGAGTAGCCGCGAAACCTAAGGTTTTTTCGAATAATTTTACCGTTAATAATGACTTTATCGATTGGCAGAATAATAAAATGCCTAAAGTACTTTATTCGGTGCGATTTCCGTGCAATGCAAGCATAATAAGAAAAACACATTCACTGCAGTTTTTTTTCCTATAAACAAAAGTGCTTTTTCTTTAAAATAAAAATGAATAACTTAATGATTTAAGGTACTTTCTCTTCATATCCTATATGACGCCTTGGGATGCCCTGTATATCATCAAAAGTCACAAAAACAGTTTTTCTGAAATCTCACATGTCTGCTTTTCATTTTAAAAAATCCTACAGCATAACACAATGCATGAAGTGTTATGTTACCCCAATTGGTACCGGCCGTTAGTTAGAAAATGATCCAATATACTGTCGAAAACATTCCCATACGAAACGTACCTACTGTGACCCGTGCAGCTATTGCCCAACAAACCAAAACTGCATGAATAGGAGTATAAAACCGTATGCACCGAAAAATCTAAATGCTACGAGGTTCGAGTTTATTTTTTAGTGCGCTGATATACCCTTTCCTATTTTGTTTTTTTTTCGGAATATAATATTTTCCGGATCGGGATTTTTTCGGGAATCGGGGATTGGGAATCCAATCCATAACCATTTCCACGTATCGTGCCTTTTACCAATTAAAAGTCGGCGAATTTTCGTAAATGATACGCTGCAATAAAACAACTCATTTAAAATTAAACACGTGAAGTGATTTTTTAGTTCATAAGCAATCCTCTAAAGCAATGCAGCTGCTAGAAAACCTAGCCCTAAATGAATTTGACTTTTGGTGTGATTTAATTTGAACTAAAAATATAACTCATATTTCAATTCATTAAGCTCAAAATGAAAAGCGTACGAGGAAAGCCGCAGTCCGTGATTTTAAAAATATACGTAAATTATATTTTCATTTATAAAATTATTGTGCAAATAACAAAATAAGCGACAGCCGCCGAAATGGTCCGTCGTCCGTCTGATATTCCCAATCTATTATGTCAACAAAAAAGCGATATTCATTTGTTTCGTCTATTTATTAATTCATCGGGACATGATCAAAATAAATTGCCATTTGAACGGTGACACAGAAGGAAACATTTTGAGCGCTGGACTTTTCGAGGCAGAAAAAAATGTTTTGCTAATTTAGAATAGATTGTCAATTGCAATTCGTTTTGCGGACTGTGTTTTCCGTACAAATTTGTAACGTGTTAATAAAATGTTCATTCTTTTCAAAAATTGGGAAGTACGAGCATACACTGTTTTGATCATAATACGAACCTACCCCTACCTAACTACCCTTTTCGTTGAACTAAAACAACGAAAAGTGCGGTGACGGTTTTTACTTCCTTAGTCTCGATAGACAGCAAAAACCATCCTTCATCATCATCATCATCAGCAGCCCATTTAAGTCCCCACTGCTGGGGCACGGGCCTCCCTCAATCACATGAGGGGTAGCTGCCATACTCACCACGCTTGGCAGACGGGTTGGCGAGGGTTTTTATATAAATGCAGAGTTTTCCTTCTCTGGGTGCTGATGATCATGCCAGCAGCTTTACCTTAGTCGCCTTTTACGACACCTCGGTAAGAGTGAGGGTGGCCTATTCTACTCTGCCGGGGACCACACGGCGTGCCATCTTTCACGTCATGTGTATATTCGATGACCCGTTTGGAACAGTGGTAGTGAACGCTGCCTTTGGTCCAAGGGTTGCGGGTTCGATCCCCGCACAGTAAAAACATTTGTGTGTATGAACATGTCTGTTTGTATTGGTCTGGGTGTTTGTATGTACTATAAGTATGTATTTACAAAAGAAAAGTTTATATGTATATATTTGTAATTCCGCTGTTGATTCTGATATCCGTATGTGATGTTATGAAATATTTATTATTTATTATTATATTGATTGATCTATTATAAACTGCGGGATCTTTGAGTAGGATAGCAAAGAAAATATATTAAGTATAATCAAATACCGAATGAAGTTCTTCAAAAGAGAATTGTTAAGGTTTACAAGTCAGCAGGGCGTGTGCAGGTCCTCTGGAGTTGCGAACGTCCATAAACTGCGGTTATCGCTTACCATCAGGCGAGCCACACGCTTGATTGCCACCGACGTATTATTATTTTTTTCTACGATTTACTCGTATAATATTTTTTTTTATTATATCGCTTAATATATTTTCACAAAACAGAACTTATTACTATAAAAATGTGCTCCAAATTAAAACTAAATAACAAGAAAAACCTATGCGGGCTACACTTAATGACTGCACCAGAGTATTTTTCTGATCCACTGTACTGCATACAAGGGAGAGTTCCGTTTGGAGGTCCAGAACCCTAAAAAGTTGCGTAACGATTCGACAGGGTAATTAAGTATTTTAAAAGTTAAACACAAACAAAAAGGTTGTCAGAGATATCTATGTTTGTTTTTCATTGTTAACTCTGTTATCATTGGTTGAGCGACTTCGCAAGCGGATTTTTTCCGTGGCCGGTTTTTTTCTTAATTCGATTGGAAGTATATTTCGTGATAAATGGTCAAATGAAATGATCGTGTTAAATAAATATCGCTGAGTTTATGAATATCTGTTTGGACTGTTATATTATGATTGGACGTAGATTTGACTCCGCTACATATTTTAGCAAAAGCAACGAGAATTACAAATAGTATTTTTCGAGGAAATTCTACTAGATTATAAGGTAAAATTCTTGTTAAAATAGTTTTCCTATGATTTCTTCTTTTTTTAAATAAAGGTGACTGGTAGGGCACACTAGTGACGCCCATCGATTTTAATTTTTCGGTACTAAACCGGATCTATTTTAAACAATTTCGGCGTTACAATCTCTCAGCAAACACCTATACTATTTATTTAATACTTATAGTTAACTGTTTGTTCTGCTTTTGCACTCGAATTTTGGATTACCGCCAAAAGTAGCCGCTTTTGGCGTGAATCAATTTTTCGCGTACAACAACGGACCCAACATTTGTGCATGGTTATTTAATAAATAGTATAAGGGTTATACGAGAGATTGTAACCCCTAAATTGTTTAATTAAAGTTTTAGTAGCTAAAAATTAAAATCTATGGACGACGCTAGTGTGCCCTACCCGTCTCCTTAAAACACGAATGTAGACAAAGTAGTGTATGACTGACTGAGACTGCACATAGCTAGGTGCACGATTATATTAAAAAAACTCGCCTAAGCTCATTTTTTAAAATCTTGGTCGTGTTTTAATAATTATTATTATTTGACATTCACATAAACAACTACCTATGTATTAAACCGTAGTACAAGGTGTCAACACAGTTTTTTTTATAATAACCTTACGAAAAAAACTAAAAACATCATACAAAGCATTCTCGAAACTAACGTCTATAAAATATTGTCAGTTACGGATTACAGTAAAAAAACAGGTTTTACCTACAATAAAATTAACACTTAACAAATTATATGATTCGAGGCACTGCCAAAAAAGTCATCTAGTCTCATGTCGTCCTAGCTTCTAACGTTTCATGGCCTTTTTTTGTTACCCAGGAGACAATTGTTACGCATACCCGTTATGTCAGACTCTTCCTGCGGCGGCAGGGGTCCATAGTGGGAAAAGTCGTGGCCATGGTAAGAAGGGGAAAAGGTTGGCAGTGCACTTGTGACTCCACTGGTATTGCGGGTGTCCATGGGCGGCGAAATTGCTTACCATCAGGTGATCCGTCTGCTCGTCTGCCACCTCTCATATAAAAAAAAGTAATTGATGCTCTTAAAAAAGTCTTAATAGGTACATAGGTAGTGTTTCTCCCCACGATCTAAAATATCGCGGGGTCTAACCGGGAAAATGTCCTTTACCACAGAGCTATCAAGTACATAAGAAACTTGACCACTTGTTGTTAGAGATTGTGTGAAGGTTCTGCATAATTTGATCCCTCCTAGCCCATTTCATCACCGGACAACAAGGCGCGGCGAGGGGTTTCATCTATACGTTATTGGCTTGATCCTTATCCACACGAAGCGATTTGCTTCCACGTCCATAATGCGGTCAGCTAAGGAATGGAACTTGTTGCTATGGTTTGTTTTTCCAGACAAATATAATCTGGACATCTTTAAAGCAAGAGTGAAAAGGCATCTTAAAGGCGAAAGCGTTACATCCTAGACCTCATCGTCACTTTCCTACTGGTGAGATTGTGGTCAAGCGTTAGCCTATAGTTCATAAAAAAAAACTTTTGTGTTACAACATCCCAGAAAACATCAGCACCAATCCCAGTAGCACTTGCTCCTAATTTTATCGAGACCGCGTCGCTAAGTGGGTACAGTCAGCAGCAATTAGATAGCGACATCCAAGGCTGTCAAATAGGTACAGCCAAAGTGGTCAAAAATAGTGACTCTCATATTCATGAAATATCTATCATATGGATAGAGAGTCACGGATGTATCGACGTATCGGTAACACCTTTTCTCGAGTGTACTGTTAATAAATGTTATTTGTAGTGTATAAATTGTTAAAAATATTATTTTACAATTTTCCTTTCGTGGTTTTTGAAGACGGTTTTTTTTCGGAGAGATATTTTTCCCATCTTTTTACTAACAAAAACTTTAGTTGTCTCGTTTAGGAAAAATATGAGTATTAGCAGTAAAGGCAGCGCAGGCCTATGTAACCTAATACACTGATAACCTATTTTACAACTCTGTGTCTGGAATACCAAGTTTTATTTTAAATACAGTACAGTGAACATCTTATATGTTTACTATTCCAGACTCGCCAATTCTAGAAAAAACTTTCTAGCGTCAGAACTGTGAAAATTTAATACATTGAGAATCTAAATGGAATTTATCGACATTCATATTAAGAGTTTATTCGAAGATTCTTTGGTGTAAATACCAAAGGCTTTTAGAGTGATGCGTAAAATTAATAAACTTAAAAAGAAACCTTTGGTATTACACTCGTCTGTCGTAAAACATATCTTTAGTGCCAAATATTTAGCATACAGGTACTTTGAGTATCCGTAAAATGTCAACGGAAATATATGGAATCCATGGCGGATTCCAATTCCTAGGAAACAATTCCTAGGAATTGCAATAAATTTTCTAGAATTTGTATATAATTATGTATTTTCTAGAAAGCATCTTAAATATGATTTTAAACTTTCGCGCTTCATTATACAAATATACATAATACCGGTACAAAACGCGGTTGCGTTCAATTTGTGAGTATTATTGTATGCTTATTTAAGACAATCGCGTTTAGTCCCGGTTTTATCTAATATAAGAAATCGGAAATGTATTAAATACGGAGAACTTGTCATCAGTTACTACAGACAACTTTCTTTTTATTCATTTCCTAACACAAGCTACAAGCGATAACATCGCCCTATTGTACTGTCTGTTGTTGAGTCATACTTGTATTTTGTTTTTGTGCAATAAAGAATATTTATCTATCTATCAAACACTATATTAGATTTGTATACAGTTCCTTGGAAACGGAAGGAAGAAAAAGAAGAAAAGGAACTAAATAAGTTCCTAAATAAGGTGATAGGGGCCAAATATTTATGTCACCGGAAATGTATAACACATTTCTGGTGACATTATCGTTATAAGTTGTATAGGGAAAAATTACGCTTCAATAATAATAATAGGGTTAATATTTCACAACATCACATGCATTGATGAGCTCAAACACCTGTGTTACGGATATCAGAAGCAACAGTGGGATTACAAATATATACATATAATACTTTTCTTTTATAAATACATACTTATACACCCAGACCAATACAAACGGATGTCCGTTTGTATCAGTGCGGTTGTTGTTGTTGTTAGTTGTTATCTATGTGCGGGTTCGATCCCCGCAACCCTTGCAACACAGGAAGCCTTCACTACCACTGTTCCAAACGGGTCGTCAAAAGCGGTTTAATAAAGAGTTGAAAAAGAAAAGCTGGAGTTGTTTTTTAACCAAAGGGGAAACTATCTGATTTCTTTACATAAAAATAACTGTTTGAATATGGTTTTTATAAATGACATTATTTAAGCGATGACCTGGATGGCTAGTTCAAGGCAATTTAGAAAATGAACTTTTCTAAATGGTTACGGGGCGGGGTGTGCTAAGAGATGCCCCCATTCTGTTGTTATCAAGTAGCCATTGTAAAGAGTATTTAATTAGTTTTTAAGGGAAACAGACATAAAATACAATATACCAGAGACTGTTGGGTGCTGAAGAAGAAATGAGGCACTAAAAAGCATAATAAACAATTCTTCGAAATAAACCGCCTTCTACAACACTGTTATAATATGTTATGTATAGTGTATGAAGTGTTAAATATTTATTATCTTACACTTTTTAGTACGTGGTTTTTGAAGGCGGATTTTTTTGGTAGAAATTTTTGTCTGGTGCTGGTCTATTTTATGATTCATTATAGTTTCTTCTATTTACAATATTATGTACTAAAAATCTAGCGTATCTTGATAAAAATAACTTTCAAGATAAACTGCGCTAATTACTTCAAAAGAGTCTTAAATATTAAAAGGATATAGACCATTTTGTTGACACTCTCCAAAAAGGGGGACTGTAAAGGAGTCGTCCCCGGTTTTATGTCTCGTATAAATTTTTACGATGCCCTGAATTAGTTCACTCGAAGTCTTAAGATTAGAGAGTAAAAAGCTGATTCGGCAAAGACAGTGAACGGTGGCTGGTTTAATGGGTTGAAATTGTTTTACGTCTCAGTTTTGAGTTCAAGACACGCTCGGTGGTTAATCGTGTAATAAAGAGAATTCGATTTATGGTTGAGTTGGAGGAGAAAAGTAAAGAATCAAAAAAGTAAAAAAGCGTAGGGACTTGACTGTGGGAGAGCCACGCTTCAATGTGAATGGGTCGGCTTGACCAGGGTGGTACTTAAATCTTTGATGGAGCGTTTTTAATTATAACATTAATAAAAAAAATCTGTTAGATTTATATCAATTATTTTTTTATAGTGAAGTTAAAGTTTTGTTGTTTGTTTGTTGATGATCATTGATGATTAACTTTCATAACTTTAGTTTTCTATTGTTTAGTAAAATATTTTTTTTATAAAGTAAAAAGATAGTGTTGTCGATACACATCTCATAATGAAAAAAAATAATATCTATATCGGTTAGTAACGTAGAATGTCAAAGATACTGAACACAATTACATACTATAGCCACATATATCGCAAAGCTCCACAACCTATCAGGGATTAAACCGTTAGCCAAGCCTGCCCACCCAATCTTATCAAATAGATAGACAATGTAATCTTGCATGCATGGTTGTGTAGCTTAACCATGGATATCTAGAATTTAAAAGTAGATTAATATATAATTTAAGCGTGTTATTATTCCATTTCCCTTCCTCGTCCCAAGCCGTTTGAGTCCGAGGTACGCTTAAACCATGATCCAAAATTTGGGAAGTCTGGTAATAACAACAAAGCGAGTGCTGTCTGACCTTCGCAACCCTTTAAGAGGGCAATCAGATCAACTAGGCCATGATAGCCTGTTAAGGTGACGGGTAAGGCACACTAGCGACGGTAATCGATTTTAATTTTTAGCTAATAAACCGGATCTATTTTAAACAATTTCGGGGTTACAACCTCTCGGCAAACAGTTATACTATTTATTAAATAATCATGCAAAAATTTTGAGTCCAACGCGGACGCGAAATATTAATTCACGACTAACCACTTCACGACCACTTTAGGCGTGAATCAATTTTTCGCGTACAAAAACGGACCCAAAATTTTTGCATAGTTATTTAATAAATAGTATAAGTGTTTGCCGAGAGGTTGTAATCCCGAAATTGTTTTAAATAGATCCAGTTTAGTAACTAAAAATTAAAATCGATTGACGTCGCTAGTGTGCCCTACCCGTCACCTTAAGAATAATTATTTCAAAAATTCAACTACCTAAAATGTGTCATCATCATATCCGCCGACATCCACCTTTCATCTTTATCACGCCACTCCCTTCAGCCCCATACCAGCCTTATCCATTGTTTCCCTACTGCCGTTACAATATCGTCAGACCATCGGGCAGGTCTACCCACAGGACGTCGCCCCATTCTTGGCTGCCATTCGGTAAGTTTTATAATACACCTATCATCTTTACGCCTTGCCAGGTGTCCTGCCCATCGCCACTTTAGCTCACACACTCGCGTGCCAGCGTCTACTGAGTGCAGTAGATATTGGCACGCCAGAACTAGGGAGTTTTTCTTCAGATTTCATCGTTGATTACGCGGTCTCGTAAAGAAAGACCGAGCACGGAACCCTCTATTGTACGTTGCACCACATTTAACTTGTGAATAGTTTCTTTAGTCAGAGTCCATGTTTAGGCCCTGTATGTGAGCGTTGGGGGAAGGACAATGGTTAAATACCTTTGTCTTCCCGGAAGCAGCCCATCCCAGCTGGATCCTCCTCGTGACCTCTTTCACTTGTGGTCAAAAGATTAATTATATCCAAGATAAACGTAATCACTGACCACCTCTAACGAGTGACTACCGACAGTTATATTCGGTAAAGTTTTAGTATGATTCGTCATTATTTTGGTCTTGGAGATATTCATCTTAAGGCCCACCCCCAAGGAAGCTTGGTTTAACTGCGATAACATCATTTGGAGGTCATTATTTGCCTCGGCAAGGATGATGATGCCCTCTGCAAAACGCAGGTGCGACAAGTAGCTGCCATTGATGTTCACTCCTTTTTTTTTGTCACCCAGGAGAAATGCGGGACTCCCCCCCGCAGAAGGCGGGGGTATACCGACTCAAACTCCTGGGACTCTCCCTCATCGTCCTTAAGTGTGCGGGTGTCATGGGTCCAGGGCACTGAGCCGAGCACCACGACCCCCCCCGAACGGTGCCCGCCTTACACGGCGGGCTGGGCGCTTCTCCTCTTGGGGTCCGGGGGATGGATGGGGAGAGCCGTGCCGTCTCCACCAGGCATAGGAGGGCGTCCGTGCAATGCCGGCGGTGTAACCCCCGTTACACGCACCAGCGGACTGCCTCCTCGGAGAGAAAGGAGACGCACATATTGGCGTCGTCTCCTCCCTCTCCGTGCCTTGCGGATCGCGGGGGCGAGAGGGTCAGCCTCCTTCGCTACCATCACGTGCTCGCAATATGCAGCAAAGGCCTTCCAGGCAACCTCACAACTAATATAGTTCTTGCTATATTAGAGAGTGAGAGGTCTTGGCCGACCTTTGCTATCAATGCATGACGAGCCTGTGCCCACCCTGCTTGATTGGGATGAGTCGTGCATTCGCACCTGCTTTGACGCAGTCCGTACAGCTCTCGTAGGATATTGACGTATCTCTTGTCTATGTTGCAACGATGGAGAGAATGTAATACAGCCAAGTGTTCAACACTGTCGAATGCTTTTTCGTAGTCTACGAAAGCGCAGCACAGGGGTGATTATACTATCTGCATGCCTAGTGTAATAGTGAAAATAAATTATTGATTCACAATGTTCCCCACCAATGAACGCATGGTAGATTTTTTTTAGAATTGAAATTGCTGCAATTAAATACTATTTACACTAAAACTACTTATAGATATTACTTTTATTATTATACATATTAAGCATACAGGCATAGTCAGGCTTTGTCTTTAATGCCGTTCGGAATGGAATCAATACGGAATCAAAATGGTATTTTTATGGAATTTATACTAAATCGAAGCTAAGTCGATGTAGTATCGCATTCGTCCCAATTGGGACTACAGTCTCCCTTATCGCGTGGTCGTACTCCTTACCCAACGTTGGATCTCCATGTATTTACTTACATACAGCGTGTGCATTCCGTGTTCTCTTCGTTGACATGGAATCTTGGTCGACATGGAATCATAGTCGACATGGAATTGATGCGATGGCAATGTTAAATTCAATACGGATACGATGTGGAATAAAATCGTACTTGGTGCAATGCATCGACGATATTGCAAAAGTTGATATAATAGAAATACTTTTGATCGCAAAACTCATAAAATTTTATACAGAGATTCAGTGATAGATATGTTATTGATATAGAATAGATAAACCCTGCGTTCGATAAACATGTACGCAATAAATTACTGATTTCGCATTGCACAATCATGCCTTTTCCTCTTTCTCCGGTTTGATACGGAATCGATGTGATTGATATGGAATCGATACCTATCGATTCCTACCAATTAGTCTCCCGCGTCAAGACAGCGTGGTCGTACTGCACAGCGTTGGATATGACATGTATGTAATTACTTACTGCGTGCACAGTCATGCCTTGTCATTCCCCCCGTTCTTGTTAAGGGAGTAATTTGAAGTGTGATTGTGTTAGTGATGGTGTAAAATTGGTTTCAAAGTGCGTGTGGAAAATTTAGGGGCGCGTGTCGGAATTTAAATAACATTTCATAAATGACTTCCTTAGTAATATAATTTTCGGATAATAATTTAAAAGTCAAAGTACAAGTGGTATCAATAATGTTTACTTATCAAATTAAGGCTATCAATAGTTGATATTTTATAGCAATCTTATGCGATTTATTCTTAAGTAAATAACACACTTAAAAATTTCATCTCGTGTTCAGGCGGGACTCGAACCCACACCTTCCACAATCCGGGTGAATGTACTACCAATTATACCACTGAACGCGTTACTTAGTCGACGAAATTTGTAAGTGCTTGATTCGACATGAGCTGTCGATAGTCTCATCAATATTGTAGGTATATTTACAATATCCAGTGGAAATATTATTACAAATATTTGACCACCAGTTAAGATGAGACTGCTAAATCAATAGTTGATATTTTATAGCAATCTTATGCGATTTATTCTTAAGTAAATAACACACTTAAAAATTTCATCTCGTGTTCAGGCGGGACTCGAACCCACACCTTCCACAATCCGGGTGAATGTACTACCAATTATACCACTGAACGCGTTACTTAGTCGACGAAATTTGTAAGTGCTTGATTCGACATGAGCTGTCGATAGTCTCATCAATATTGTAGGTATATTTACAATATCCAGTGGAAATATTATTACAAATATTTGACCACCAGTTAAGATGAGACTGCTAAATCAATAGTTGATATTTTATAGCAATCTTATGCGATTTATTCTTAAGTAAATAACACACTTAAAAATTTTTCATCTCGTGTTCAGGCGGGACTCGAACCCACACCTTCCACAATCCGGGTGAATGTACTACCAATTATACCACTGAACGCGTTACTTAGTCGACGAAATTTGTAAGTGCTTGATTCGACATGAGCTGTCGATAGTCTCATCAATATTGTAGGTATATTTACAATATCCAGTGGAAATATTATTACAAATATTTGACCACCAGTTAAGATGAGACTGCTAAATCAATAGTTGATATTTTATAGCAATCTTATGCGATTTATTCTTAAGTAAATAACACACTTAAAAATTTCATCTCGTGTTCAGGCGGGACTCGAACCCACACCTTCCACAATCCGGGTGAATGTACTACCAATTATACCACTGAACGCGTTACTTAGTCGACGAAATTTGTAAGTGCTTGATTCGACATGAGCTGTCGATAGTCTCATCAATATTGTAGGTATATTTACAATATCCAGTGGAAATATTATTACAAATATTTGACCACCAGTTAAGATGAGACTGCTAAATCAATAGTTGATATTTTATAGCAATCTTATGCGATTTATTCTTAAGTAAATAACACACTTAAAAATTTCATCTCGTGTTCAGGCGGGACTCGAACCCACACCTTCCACAATCCGGGTGAATGTACTACCAATTATACCACTGAACGCGTTACTTAGTCGACGAAATTTGTAAGTGCTTGATTCGACATGAGCTGTCGATAGTCTCATCAATATTGTAGGTATATTTACAATATCCAGTGGAAATCACCTGAACACGAGATGAAAATTTTAAGTGTGTTATTTACTTAAGAATAAATCGCATAAGATTGCTATAAAATATCAACTATTGATTTAGCAGTCTCATCTTAACTGGTGGTCAAATATTTGTAATAATATTTCCACTGGATATTGTAAATATACCTACAATATTGATGAGACTATCGACAGCTCATGTCGAATCAAGCACTTACAATTTCGTCGACTAAGTAACGCGTTCAGTGGTATAATTGGTAGTACATTCACCCGGATTGTGGAAGGTGTGGGTTCGAGTCCCGCCTGAACACGAGATGAAATTTTTAAGTGTGTTATTTACTTAAGAATAAATCGCATAAGATTGCTATAAAATATCAACTATTGATTTAGCAGTCTCATCTTAACTGGTGGTCAAATATTTGTAATAATATTTCCACTGGATATTGTAAATATACCTACAATATTGATGAGACTATCGACAGCTCATGTCGAATCAAGCACTTACAAATTTCGTCGACTAAGTAACGCGTTCAGTGGTATAATTGGTAGTACATTCACCCGGATTGTGGAAGGTGTGGGTTCGAGTCCCGCCTGAACACGAGATGAAATTTTTAAGTGTGTTATTTACTTAAGAATAAATCGCATAAGATTGCTATAAAATATCAACTATTGATTTAGCAGTCTCATCTTAACTGGTGGTCAAATATTTGTAATAATATTTCCACTGGATATTGTAAATATACCTACAATATTGATGAGACTATCGACAGCTCATGTCGAATCAAGCACTTACAAATTTCGTCGACTAAGTAACGCGTTCAGTGGTATAATTGGTAGTACATTCACCCGGATTGTGGAAGGTGTGGGTTCGAGTCCCGCCTGAACACGAGATGAAATTTTTAAGTGTGTTATTTACTTAAGAATAAATCGCATAAGATTGCTATAAAATATCAACTATTGATTTAGCAGTCTCATCTTAACTGGTGGTCAAATATTTGTAATAATATTTCCACTGGATATTGTAAATATACCTACAATATTGATGAGACTATCGACAGCTCATGTCGAATCAAGCACTTACAAATTTCGTCGACTAAGTAACGCGTTCAGTGGTATAATTGGTAGTACATTCACCCGGATTGTGGAAGGTGTGGGTTCGAGTCCCGCCTGAACACGAGATGAAATTTTTAAGTGTGTTATTTACTTAAGAATAAATCGCATAAGATTGCTATAAAATATCAACTATTGATTTAGCAGTCTCATCTTAACTGGTGGTCAAATATTTGTAATAATATTTCCACTGGATATTGTAAATATACCTACAATATTGATGAGACTATCGACAGCTCATGTCGAATCAAGCACTTACAAATTTCGTCGACTAAGCAACGCGTTCAGTGGTATAATTGGTAGTACATTCACCCGGATTGTGGAAGGTGTGGGTTCGAGTCCCGCCTGAACACGAGATGAAATTTTTAAGTGTGTTATTTACTTAAGAATAAATCGCATAAGATTGCTATAAAATATCAACTATTGATTTAGCAGTCTCATCTTAACTGGTGGTCAAATATTTGTAATAATATTTCCACTGGATATTGTAAATATACCTACAATATTGATGAGACTATCGACAGCTCATGTCGAATCAAGCACTTACAAATTTCGTCGACGAAGTAACGCGTTCAGTGGTATAATTGGTAGTACATTCACCCGGATTGTGGAAGGTGTGGGTTCGAGTCCCGCCTGAACACGAGATGAAATTTTTAAGTGTGTTATTTACTTAAGGCTATCAACTTGTTTAAATGGTTTTTACAATACAAAAGCGGGGTTATTTATGCATTAGAATTTGAATATTTTGTAAACATGATTGTTTCCTTTGTACGCACAATTACTTTTTATTCGTTTTTTATTTTTATGTTTTAAATTATCATAAGATTAGTATAAACTCCAAAAAATGTATTATTACCGTACCGTAAAATATTACCGCACATTACCGATATTTAAGTTTTCCTTTGTATTTCTCTTATAAGTGAACCTTTATTCATTAAGAGAAATAAATGTCTTAAACCTTAAACCTTATTAGTATTATAAATTATGATATAATTTACAGTTCACTTTTATTTCCCTTTTTAATAAAAGCACCACCTACTCTACTATTAAATGTCGTTTGCCTGAAGGTTGTCTAGTAGAAACCGCCAAAATTGTACATTTAAGTTTCTGCAATGCCAAGTTTTTTTATGATGTGTATATTGAGCAATAAAGTATATCTATCCATCTAAAATCCCCAGTACATATTATTTACTTAAAAAGAGAAAATTGTCATGCATGATCTTAATAAATATGTTAATATTATCTTAAATAGATTTTAAGTAGGTTTTACGTCGTGTATAATCTACTTTAATGTGGAGCCATACATTATTATTTCCACCGCAGAACCCCAATCTCGTTTTGAGTAATAATTCGAAATGTCATTGTAGCGGGGTTAGAATATTGATGGTGTAAAAATTGGCCTCTTTGTAGATCAAGGACTTGTTCGGTTTTGTTTTGATATTGACACCTATTTTTTAAAGGAATAAATACGTCATAATTCACCATGGGTCCAAGGCCCGATTCGACCAATCTTCATCCGTGGATAAATCTATGGAATTACATCGGATTTAGATTGGGCGAATTTGCCCTCAGTCCATTTATAACTTTAAAATAACCATATAGGCAAGCGTAGTGTAAGAATCCCTGCTACTATTTTGAATGCTCACTTTTAGAGGACTGCCGGCAATGACTGTATGAGGAAAGACAGGGATAGAAATCGTAAAGCTAGGGTAAACTTCTATGAGAAATACAAGATTATGTGGGTATATAATAAAAATCCATGCTCTTAGTGCGCGGCGCGCGCACATTCCAAAGTATTCAGTAATTGAACGCGACATTTAAAAACTCCAATGTTTACATTTCGTTCTTTCAAATCATATGAGAATATTTTTACATAGTATTATTTTAACATTAAAATAGCATCTACATGAAACAATTTAAAAAAAAACATATTATAATTATAATTACATTAATATTGAATTTTAATTCACGTATATATTTGTAATAATCCCATTATTGATTCTTACATCCGTAACACAGGTGCTTGAGATATCTATTTCGGAGTCAGATCAATGTATGTGTTGTTGCACCTAATAATATTTCACTTTTATACAGCAAGTTGAAATAAACTTTACTATGAGGTTTTATTTGTTGTTTATGACTCACCTTAAGTTAGGTATATAAGATAGATTTAGTTCCTAACAAATGCAGTAATAACGCATCACTTGTTTCAGTTACACGTCCCCAAAGCCCATCATTGCATATTAACAAATTTATACGCTCCTATATACAATGAAATAAAGTTTAAAGTTCAACACGTTATTTTTAATGAGTGTTGTTACAACCCCACAGATTTTGGGCCCGTGCCTTTTTTTTGCTAGTTTTATAATCTATATATAAAGGGAGAACCTTAGTGACTAAGTGACTAGGCATGGACCCACAGCCCAAACTGCTTGAAATTTGGAAAGGGGGTTCCTTTAAGTACTTTCATAGTAAAAGTGAGCACACAGAGGGTATTTTTAAAAATTCAACGCTTAAGGGGGTAAAAAAGATGTAAGAAGTTTGTATGAAAGTCCGCCATCTTTGATGTCGGCAATGTGAACATTTATATTTAGACTCATAACTGGCAATTGAAAATATCTCATGAAAAGTTTTTTGGATAATCACCCTAACCCTGGAAACGCGGTATGGGCGTTAAGCAATTTTAATGTAAGAATCTTGAAAATCATTATTGAGCATATTTATCATTATACAAATTTCAATCCATTTTTTCACCCCCTTAAGAGTTGAATTTACAAAAATGTTAAAACAAATTGTTTTTGATTTAACATTAGGAGCTTAAAATAATTATTTTCAAGATTCTTACATTAAAATCGCTAAACGCCCATACCGCGTTTCCAGGGTTAGGGTGATCCCCGTGCTGTCACGCATGTGGGGCCGATGTTGACACAGCCGAACACACTTTGGCCGTGTGCGGGTCCTGGGATCAGCAGCGCCAGGTGCTAGTGCGCGTTGTTGGGAACGGCCTCTCGCTCCCGAGTGTAGTTCGGGCGATGGTCGCCGACGAACGGGCTTTTACGGCCTTTGCCTCTTTTTGTGAGGACGTAATGTCCCAAAATGAGGCAGCCGAGCGTCTGAGGGAGCAGGACCCTCTTGCGAACGCTCGTAGATGGGCAAGGAGGAGAAGAAAACGGCGACCAGAGGCGCGTCTTCCTCCTCTCCGAGGAAGAGGCTCGCCGGCGCGTGGTACGGGGGTACCAGCACAGGCACTGCACATGCCTCTGCCTCAGCCTGGTAGGGACAGCCGGCGCTTCCGGCTGTCCCTATTGCCCCCCCCCCCAGCTTGACTGGGGGAGGCAGTGTCGGGCCCGCAGTGTAAGTGGGGAGGGACGTAAAGTAAGGTTCTTTAACCCGTACTCATGTCCCCGCCCCACTCTGGCCAAGAGGGAGCGTCGCTGGGGTTCAGTCGGTATGCCTCTGGCCGGCGTCTCGCTAGGTGAAGCCCCCGCCAGAGGAGAGCCCGACATAACCCGCCTACCCCCCAGCAGGAGGGTATGCATAAGGAGGCATTCCCCAGCGTCAAAAAAAAGGGTTAGAGTGATTTTTGATGAGTTATTTTCAATTTCCAGTTTTGAGTCTAAATACTATAATGTTCACATTTCCGACATCAAAGGTGGTCCGTCGGCTTTGATGTTAGGAATGTGAAAGTTTGTACTTATACGTATAATTTGAAATAAACAGAAATTCACTTCAACGTTTTTGGAAAATTACCCTTTGAAGGGGTGAAATAGGGTGTGAAATGCAGTATGGGAGTTTAGTAAGAAACTTAAAATTGGTGTTTGGGCACTTGAATGGCTTTTAAATAAAAAGTGGGTTTTGAACTTTCAACAACTAAGTGCACGGGTTTGAAATTTGAATGAAGACTTTTGTAATAAAAACTAAAAATGCGTAAGTAACGCCGCTGGCGTAGTCTAGTAAGAGGTAAATTGCTAAAATTTTTACGTTCAACACGTTAGAGCTTACCTTTTCCACCAACCGCGTATTACTAGACTTCTTATTTTAATAAGCTATAAGGGTAGATTACGTAAATCGGCTTTAACAGCTTATTTCGCATTTTTCTCGCGATATCCAAGAAGCTAGTATTGTGAGACTTTTATGTTTTGTTCGACGTATCAATCGGTAGGTTGAAGCGGTAAATTGACAAAGCTCATCGGATGAGCAAACTGTAGTAACAGTAAGAAGAGAGCTTATTCCTCCCTTAAGAGCCGGCGACGTATCTGTGATGCCCCATGTGTCGCAGATGTCCATGGGCGGCGGTAATTCACTTAGCATCAGGTGGACCGTCTGCTCGTTTGTCTGACATAATGTAAAAAAAAAAAAAATTGCACGGGTACTTACAAATCCTCACACACAAGTACTTACAAATCGTCATACATAAAAAAAAATTAAGTAGGACACCATCAGGCAGGCGGAATGAGGATTTGCGTTATATTGAAGATAACATACCATTAGGTGATCTGTGTGCTATTTCGCCACACTATTCACATAAAAAAGATAGCTAGCGAACGTTAGATGTGAGTGTCTGAGGTTCATTGAGGATCAAACTGAATGACGTGACATTTGGAGTGGTCTAAGCAATGATGAAATCTCTGAGAATTAGAAACCAAATTAGAAGTTTGGACTTCCTAAAATTGGCTCACTAAATAGCCACTTGGAAGAAAAACGATAAAATACAGATCATGTCCCAAAGGCATCAAAAATACTCTCTTTACCTTGATGACTTCGATTGAATTATGATTCAGTCCATTTTCTTTATATTTTTTTTTATGATAGGTATAGGTAGCAGACGAGCGAGCAGACGAGCGGAAATCGTCATACATAAAAAAAATTAAGTAGGACACCATCAGGCAGGCGGAATGAGGATTTGCGTTATATTGAAGATAACATACCATTAGGTGATCTGTGTGCTATTTCGCCACACTATTCACATAAAAAAGATAGCTAGCGAACGTTAGATGTGAGTGTCTGAGGTTCATTGAGGATCAAACTGAATGACGTGACATTTGGAGTGGTCTAAGCAATGATGAAATCTCTGAGAATTAGAAACCAAATTAGAAGTTTGGACTTCCTAAAATTGGCTCACTAAATAGCCACTTGGAAGAAAAACGATAAAATACAGATCATGTCCCAAAGGCATCAAAAATACTCTCTTTACCTTGATGACTTCGATTGAATTATGATTCAGTCCATTTTCTTTATATTTTTTTTTATGATAGGTATAGGTAGCAGACGAGCGGACGGATCACCTGATGGTAAGCGATTACCGCCGCCCATGGACACCTGCAACACCAGTGGTGTCACAAGTGCACTGCTTACCTTTTAACCCCCCCTTCCCCTGGATTGGGCCTCCGGCACCCTCACTAACGCAGCGAAACACAGCGCATGCACTGCTACACGCCGGTTTTCTGTGAGGACGTGGTATTACTCCGGTCGAGCCGGCCCATTCATGCCAAAGCGTGGCTCTCGCACTGTTGGGTGGGACTGGACTGTTATCTTATGGTTCAAAGGTCAGCCGACAGTCGCTTCATCATGGTGACCAGGCTACCAAGTTCTGGGTTATAGTCTATTAAATACCGACTTTGGACGCAACCAGAAAAACACGCTGAGATAAGACTGAGTGAAATTATCTCTTGAACTTAACTATGACTTGTTTCGATTTTTCTCTTTCTCTCCAACAATACTCTGCTCCCCCTTTTTATCTCAACGACAATCTGCTAGAAAAGGGGATTTTTCACAGGCGAGTTAATTCGGTTAAATGTCTCCCATGGCAGTTGTAAATTACTAAAAACTGGTGCTCTTTGAATGTTTTCGTGAACATATTAATAGGCATTATATTCTTACAAAAGCTCAAAAAGTTGTTTTCCTAACAAAATGTTGAGTCTTTGTTGCTCGCTACTATTCAGGTTTTGTCGACCAACTTGCGACTCAGATGTTTCAAGCAAGTCATGTGCATTACGTCTCCAGCAAAATGAAAAGTACTCTCATTTTTCATTTCTCTATTCGAAACTTTTAATGGGTTCTCTGACGTAGTGCCTTACCTACTCGCATCTAGATGGTGGGCGATATCAAGTAATTACTTTTCCGTGTTCACTTGATTCATCGTCTTAATATCCTTGAACTTGGAAGATTGTTTTTCCCATCGCATTAAATTTCGAACGGGCCTCGTTTAACTAATGCCGGAGATGGGTTTCCGAAAAATATAATTTAATATTTAAAACAATCTTATCTATTTTGAGAGTTTTTTTTCTTAATGTTCGGTTACTAATCTGATAACTTTTGTTTTTTTTATTGATGCACCCTACTTAGACAGAACACTAGAAATCTATACTTGATAAAACGTGCGAATGCTGTCAGTGCAGTAGGTATGGGCGCGGACTGCATTTATTCGCGTGTGAACTACCTGTACATACATGATGGTTGTTTTTTTTATCTACCTTATATAAAGTTTTATTCCATAAATTAGCTCGTCACTATATACCTCTAGGATATACCTCTCGCTGTGTAGTTACGAATTGTCAACTTAGGAGTACATTTCTAAAATTAGTTTATATAAATATTCAAAGAGTAAACAATATTTTAGGGTATCTCCTTGAGTTTTGGAATTAGGTCAAAATTTAATTTTCTTCGTCTGTTCTTTATGAACTGTTTCTCAAACTAGTTTCCTTGCTTGAATATAATAAACATTTGTCTACAACCTCACCCGTTATCTCCCTTAGTGGCTTGCGGTCGCAGAGAAAATTCAAATTCTGTTCCACGAGAAACATTGTTGCCATAACAACTTTTATTTAAAACATTGTTGGTTACGTTAGCACTTTGTGAACAACAAGCGTTATCTGCGAACATTTTTCACACAAAGACGAGCGAAGTTTAGCTTTTAATTAATTAAAGTCAAATTCGCGAATACGTAACAAAGTAGCGTTTTGTTACACAAAAATATCGTTGTTTCTGCAAGATGAAAACGCGTGATGTAGGTCAGCTGGCGCAGGGTGAGCTACAAAGATGTTTGAGTTGGCTCAAGTAATAAGAATTAAGCAGAAAAGAAATAAATATTTCTGAAATACTCGCAAAGTGAACATTAAGTATTTGTGAAAAACTAACAGCCTTGGTTGCTAAGTTTCCTATAGTAAAATATAAAGTTATAAACATGTATAAGGAACTAGTTGAATCTATTGTCTCATTATGCGACTACAAGTTACGAAAGAACATTTAAAACGTGTTTAGATAAAATATATAACTTACAGCTAAGAATACTTAAAATTATAACACCTAACAAAATTAAACAGAAACTGTACAATGTATTAGAAGTATGACATTTTATATTCATACTTTCATCATCATCATCATCGCAATGCAATTGCAATTGTTTATAAAAACGATAACTAATCATTGACTCCTTTGGTTATGCAGATGTGGCAACAGTGACCACAGAAGAATAGCATACTTAATATTTCCCTCTTATTACAAAAAACTATTCTGATACCGGCTTGAATCTCATTCTAGCAAGTTCATGATTAATCCGGAATAATGTAGGTTCTTAAATTTTTATTACTAATCCTCGACTAACTACTTGAATCGTCATTCGATCATTCGTTCAGTGATTTTTTTTATGATATAAGTGGCAGACGAGCCGACGGATCGCCTGATGGTAAGCGATTACTGATAAAATTAGAGAAAAACACTGTTGAAGATTGAAATGTTTACTTGTCAACAAAATGAAAGGAAGGAAGAAGTGACAATAGAAAAGTAAAAGTCTAGATACAAAATAGTAAATGGAATATCAATTAAACTAATAGAAATATAGCCAGTACCTATTTAACATAGAGGCTACATTACAACACCAGCCCTTAATTGAGGTTCCATAGTTGACTAAATAACCTAACTATGTCAAGTGCACAACCCTAAACCGACAGTACATTTGGAATGCGCAACCCTACCTAACGGCTTTGTCAGCATATCGGCACACATGTCACTAGTTGGTACATATTCAATTAAAATAGTGCCTTCAGCGACTTTTTCCCTTATGAAGTGAAAACGGGTATCGATATGCTTAGTCCTGTTGTGATGAATAGGATTAAGTACAATCTTATGTGCACTCTGACTGTCATTGTGCACGGTAACCGGAGTCAGAGAGGTGCCACTTACCTCCTGAATCAACCTCTGTAAGAAGGTGGCTTCCTTAGCCGCTGAAGTTAGGGCCATATACTCTGCTTCCGTTGATGACAATGCAACGGTGGGCTGTTTTTTCGATTCCCAGCTAATTGCTCCACCGGATAAGCTGAAATAGAAACCCGTATAGGACTTTCTGTCAGTGGGATCATTTGCCCAATCACTGTCTGCATACCCAGTCAGACTGAAATCTGGAACCCTCTTGTAAGTTATGCAGTAATCTACTGTTCCTTTCAGGTACTGCAACACCCTTTTTGCAGCCAACCAGTGTTGTTTATCAAACTTTGCAAGAAATTGGCTAAGATAGCTAGTTGCATAGGCAATGTCAGGGCGAGTATTCACAGATATAAACATTAAACTACCAATGAGTGATTGATATGGATACGGATGCAACTCACCGCTCTTATTTGGTTCCAACTTCACCTTTTGTAAGGGAGTAGGGGCAGATTTACAGTCTGCCATATTAAACTTCTTAAGAACATTTAAAATGAACGTTTTTTGATTAATTTTTACACAGTTCTTTGTTTGGGAAACATTTAAACCAAGATAATAGTTTAAAAGTCCCAAATCCTTAATACCAAAATATTTTTGCAAATCACATTTGACAGCGTCTGCCAATTTGTCATCTTTATGACAAACAATTATGTCGTCAACATAAACTGCCAGTATGACAAGTTCCTTTCCAAATAGTTTGGTATAAATACATGGTTCTGAAGGAGCCCGTTTAAAACCTAACGCAGAAAGAGTTTCATTTAGCTTTGTGTTCCAAGCACGAGGCGCTTGTTTCAGCCCGTACAAAGCTTTCTTGAGTAGGCAAACTTTATTCTGTTGGCTTGGTTTCTCAAAACCTTGCGGTTGTACCATATATACATCCTCCTCCAATTCTCCGTTTAGGAACGCTGTGTCCACGTCTAAATGTCGCATCTTGAGGCCTAATTTTGCTGCAAGTGCAAACATCATACGTAACGAAGAATTGCGAATTACTGGCGCAAAGGTTTCTGTATAATCCACACCAGCGGTTTGGCTATAGCCTTTGGCTACTAGCCGGGCTTTATATTTCGCAACTGCACCTTCTGCATCCTTCTTTACCTTATATACCCACTTGCATGGTATTATCTTTTGACCATCAGGTTTATCAACCAAAATCCATGTTTTATTATTAATGAGGGATCTATATTCATCTCTCATAGCACCCATCCATTTGTCTCTATCTTCTGATTGAATAGCTTGATTGAAGGTTTCAGGCTCATCAAAACTATAGCTTGCTGACACAAAACCTTTATCTTTCGCTAATCGATTCCTTAAGGGATACCTTCCTTGGAAAGTAGGTTCATCAGTAGAAACCTGTTCTTCGAGAATATCCTCCTCATCGTGGGGAATTTCTTCATCAGAAATAGGGTCTTCTGGATCAGGATCGATTTGTGCAACTTCTACGTTCACCTTAGTAGAAGTGCCAGAGCTACCAGCAATGGGATTTTGAACTTCCGCTTCATTCCTGTTTGAGAATACCATCACTGCAGGGGGATCAACAGGAAACTGGCCTGCAGGATTATCACCTTTCAAATCAGAGAAAGCATCTTCGAAGAACACAACATCCCTAGCTTTTAAGAGTCTTCTCGGATAGCTCGCATCTCGGAAGTAATAATTACCTGGATCTTCCGAATATCCAACAAAAGTGTACTGTTTAGCCTTCACATCCAACTTTTTCCTTTGACAATCTGGAATGTGTACTAGTGCTCTACAGCCAAACACTCGTAAGTGACTCAAATCGGGTTTTGAGCCGAACCATATCTCATAAGGAGTAAGGCGATCTAGAGCTCTATGCGGGGATCGATTCTTCAGGTACGTTGCCACTTCTATAGCATCCTGCCAATAGGCTTTGCTAAGAAAACCACCAGCTAACATACACCGCGCTTTTTCCACAATCGTTCTATTTGAACGCTCCGATACTCCATTTTGTTGCGGACTGTGTGGAACTGTGGTTTGATGCACAATACCATTAGAACGTAAATAACTAGAGAACTGTTCATTAACATACTCTGTTCCGCAGTCTGTTCTTAATGCCTTAATTTTAGCTCCTGTTTGGCGCTCGACTAAAGACTGAAAAGCGATAAATTTTGCTTTTACTTCCGTCTTAGAAGCCAAGAAATAAACAAAAGTAAGTCGAGAAAAGTCATCAATGAAGAATAACGCATATTTCTTACCTTGAAATGAATTTTCCGACATAGGTCCACAAATATCGCTGTGGATCAATTCCAATAACGAATTTGTACTCTTAGGCTTATCCACACTTACCGTGAAGGGTTTTCTTGCTTGTTTCCCTTCAACACATGGTATACATGGCTCCTTATCCACTGCTGAGTAATCCATTCCAACTGCACGTCCATTCCTTAGGAGATTCATGTCAAACCTGCAAAGATGACCTAACCGCTTGTGCCACAGCTGAAATTGAGACGGACGGTTAGTGCGTACATCAACAGCCTGAACTTGAGAATCTGCAGAATGACAGTCAGAATTCACATCAAGAGCTACATTTTTGTTAATATTAACATCTAATGTATAAAGCCCGCCATGTACTGAACCGTGTAAAACAGGAATACCTTTATAAGAGAAATAATCTCTATCAAAAAAATTACAGCCAGTATTATCAAAAAGTACACATAAACCTTTATCGACTGCTTTCTTAACCGAAATTAAATTAGTGTTCAATTTAGGTACAAGTACAACTTCACTAATCTTGTCGATACTACTATTAGTACTGATTGAAACTGTTCCGATTCCCACGGAATCTATCGCTTCTCCGCTAGCGACGGTCACCTTGCCAGAATGCAGCGGTTTGAGTTCTGTCAGCCAATCAGACCTTGAAGTCATATGAGAAGTAGCTCCAGAGTCGATGTACCACGTATCTTTATTACCATTTACTCCCAAGGCAGTTATTGATGTTGAATCATGCTTATTCTTCAACTTATTGGGGCAATTGTATTTAGTATGACCTCGTACGTGACAATCAAAACATACAACCTCCTTCTTCTTCTTCTTCTTGGTACTATGTTGAATAATTTGACCTTTCTTCGAACGCAACGCAGACTCACAATCATAAGGCTTGGTTTTCGACATCTCATTCAATAGTTTTGCCTTTACCATGACCGTGGTAACCTCAACATTACAATTTTCTAAAGCCATGACCAAGGGATCGAAGTTATGCGTTAGACCTCCCAATAGTATCGCAGCCAAAGAAGAATCCTCGATTTTCTTACCAATATCAGCGAGATCTTGAGCGGTACTTATAACGGCATTTATATACTCTTCGATAGTATTAAACTCTTCAAGACAATATCGGTAAAGCTTACGTTCTAAAGCTAACCTTCTGCCCATGCCCTTATCTTCATAGGCGTTTTGCAACGACGTCCAAGCGGCCTTAGCACTCTCCGCACTCCTCACATGAGTGATGGCTCCTCCATCTAAAGTCATGCAGATTTTGGCTAGTGCTAATTCATCCTTACGCTTTCTCGTTGACTCTGGGGTTTCATCTCCATCAGGATAACCCACAACAGCTTCCCACAGCTGCTCATGCAGTAAGTAAAATCGCATCTTAAACTTCCATGCACTGTAGCCTTCCCGTCCGGAAAGCATACGGATCGCTCCCATTCCCATTGCATTGCTGCTTGTGCCTGGGGACACTCTATCCCCGCTACCTTGCATTTTGCACAATGACGTAGCACAATTTTTTTTCGAGATTCGACGAACTATATTTTCGTGAAAATCATAGTACAACAACACAACTAATATTATATTTATCAGCTAGCTCGCTTGTAAAGCCTCGTGCTGATAACGTGATAAAATTAGAGAAAAACACTGTTGAAGATTGAAATGTTTACTTGTCAACAAAATGAAAGGAAGGAAGAAGTGACAATAGAAAAGTAAAAGTCTAGATACAAAATAGTAAATGGAATATCAATTAAACTAATAGAAATATAGCCAGTACCTATTTAACATAGAGGCTACATTACAACAATTACCGCCGCCCATGGACACCTGCAACACTAGTGGTGTCACAAGTGCGATGCTTAACTTTTGACCCTCTCCCCCTGGATTGGGCCTCCGGACCCTCACTCAAGCAGCATATCACATAACCTTGTTTTGTTGTCTGAAGTAAAAATATTTTACAAATGTTTTTAAGCAAAAATAAACTAAAATATTTTATTAAGTAAAGTTTCAATGTAATAATTATGAATATGCATTGCTTATATTTTAAGTAACGGTAAACTTAGTTTTGTAATAATATTTTATTCCAGTTTTTCAGTTATTCCCACTACTTATTTGAAACCACATTTTGGAATAAGAGGGATTATGTTAAAATTATCAGTATTTTTAATACTTGCACCCGCACTAAAAGGCTACGGAGCGTGTAATTCCCTGTGATCTCAAAACGCCGCGACTACGCTCCGTTTCCCTACTTCGTTATATCAACTTCACTTCCACTTTTTGAATTTCATTAGGGTTCACACGTTAAACGTTGACAATAAAATTTAATTCTTCTTTTGAATTTTTTTACGGTCTTTGATATTTTTAAGACCTTTTTATTGGGTTCTCCTGCAAGTTTTTGTTGTTATTTTTTATTAATTTCCTTCTTAAATTGTGCTTTCTTTCAATTTGCAAGAAAGTGGGTAGTAAAGGTTTTATATAGAACGTTAAAAGTTACGATGAAAAGAGGGCGGATTTAGGCTGCGTCTTTTTTAGCTGTGTGATTGAAACTCTCTCTCTCTAGTAACTTCAGTAAGTAGATTATACGTGTTTGACATTGAATTGAATTGTATAGGATCTAATTTTAATAATATTATTTGAATTTAATACTACTATTATAAATAATTTAATTACATACTTAATCTTATTTAATTTTGACATGTTGTGTATACTATTTATGGATTACTGTCTAGCCTTATTTTTATGATTGTTTTTATTTTTGCCAAATTATGACTGTGATCTGTCAGTGTACCATAATAAATAAATAAATAAATTACATCCTTTTCAGTTGAACTGAAACAATTTTTAATAGGCTTGCGTTATATTTATTGTTGTTAAATATATAAAATTTTATTATATTAAATTTTACATAATTTAGTGTTTCGTATAATTTGGCAGATTAGATTGCATAATTACAACGCAATAAACATAATCGTAGAGCAATTGGTTTTTAAATTATCAATTTAAAAAAAACCGGCCTATCTAGCTGTTAAGTTAGCGGACTGTAAAAACCTAATATTATATGTTGGCCATAGGTATGCAAAGTCAAAGATGTAAGGATTTATGGGTAAGGAAATCACGTTACTCGATGTCTTCAGGTTTTCTACTCCCAGCAGACAGTGCGCACGTTGAAGAGGTTGGTGATCGATCACAGCACAATAATTTAGAATTTTGAAATTATAGAGTTTCAGCCGGCTGGCTCGTACTGGCTGGCAAGGTACAAAATTATTTACGTGTTGTCTTCAACAAATTTCAAAGCAAGTGTCTGATGAGTTTTTGAATTGGATAGAATGAGTGAACAGGACTTAATGAAAGGATTGAAGGAAGGGGAGACAAGGCTTTACTGTCATGACCAACAGATGGCGTTACTTATTTCTTAACGCTAGCCTTAGGCTAAAAAAAAACTGGTGACACTGTAAAATGTCAAATCGGGTACAATATAAAAAGTTCCAAAGTATTACCTTAATGGTTTTTAACCTTGAATAATTTTAATAATTTAAATAGTAAAGTCTTCAATTATATACGTACGAAGAGTAGAATCATAGGTAATCCGATGCAAATATAGGTACCAGTAAGTTATATTTTCTTACATGATTAGTTTTAATGACCGTGGGAGAGTCACATTTTGCCATGAATGGGCCGGCTTGACCGGAGTAATACCACGGCCTTACAGAAAACCGACGTAAAGCAGCGCTGTGCTGTGTTGCGCTGCGTGAGTGAGGGTACCGGAGGCCCAATTGGAGAGGAAAGGGGGGTCTGAAGGTTGGCAGCGCACTTGTGACTCCAATGGTGTCGCGGGTGTCTACGGGCGGCGGCAATCGCTTACCATCAGGCGATCCGTCTGTTTGTCTGCCATCTATCACATAAAAAAAATGATGTCTTTGACTTTAGTTTGCATTAAATTCACACTTCTACCATAGTTATCTTATCACCACAAATAGAATCACATAGTGAAAATCACATTACGAAGAGTGAACCAAAACGATTTTATACAAAAAGGGGCAAAGTTCCCTTCAACACAAGAATTTAGTGGCATACGGGTGCCAAGTTATTCCAGAAGTTATTGCTTGGCAAGTTTTCAGTTTTAATAAGATAACACAGCGCGAAAACTTGGTCATATATTTCAAGTTCGCACGTGTCTGATACTTCAGTTTATGGGCGCGGGTAATAGAGAAATTGCCAACGACTTGGTAGAATCAATGCAATATATTTTATCGACCGGCTCGATAGCGCATTAGTTAATGTGCCTGCTTCATTAACCAAAGGTCGTAGATTAGATTCTCTGGAAAATATTCGTTTGGCGTTCACCTTGTGTTAGGTTTTTGTCGACAACGCCTGAGCACAATCGCAATGATGTAAAGCGACGATGAGGTCTGGGATGATACGCGTTTGCCTTAAGATTATAGTGGTCAGGAAAAACAGACCTCGGCAGGGAGTTCTATTCCTTTAGCCATCCGCATTATAAATGTGGAAGTGAATCGCTTCGTGCAGTTCTATGTGTTAAATGTTATTTATATAAAGAATATATTTTGTGGTTAAATTCATATATCGAGACTAAACGTGACACTAATAAACAAGTGCATTGTAATTTGTAGTACATTTTGTGGTTGTTTTATTGATTCTAATACACATAGCAGTACTGCTTAAGGCGACACACTACGACGATACTGATAAAATATAATTTTAATCATTTCTTTAAAGTAGTTGTGGCTCACTTAACACTTTGTAATGGTTTATTGTTAAAATATAATATTTCATATTTTACAATCTAAGATTAAACTATATACATAAATATTTAGTGAGAAAATATATCACCTAAATCGCTGCCCACAGGCATCGTGCCCAGGAGACTTAGCGTATTTCCTTTCTAAATGGCCAAACTTATACGTTGGCCCAAAAATACGCTCTCCTGTCACTCGTAACGTCAACCAGCATCTGGGCTAGTTCACGTACAGGTGGTGGGGCCCCACGGTCCGAGGATCTCAACTCCAAACGGCTCAGGTAGGCAGGCGTTGCTTAAACCTGCGTATTTGCGCTGTTTGAGCGATTCCGCTGATGCCGCTGCGGCCTTTAATGCTTTTATGTGGTACGCGGAAGATGGGACGGATCCAGAGTTTCGATGCACGTTGCGTACCACTTAAAAAAAAAAGTCTCCTATTCGCCATAATCAACAAAAATCACGCTAGAATCGTCGCGGTGTCGCCTTAAGCAGTAGTGATATGTGTATAAGAATTATTAAGCTACTATACTGGGATCAGGTCATAAATTGAAACAAATTCACATTAGTGTTGCGGAACTATCAATAGCTGACCTCGAAAACTATTCAGAATATTGATAGTACTATCGATAGTATCGATATTATCGATACAATTATGTTTCCTAACAGAATTTATAAAAAAACTATCGATATCGTCAATAGTTTTTGATAGTATCGGACATTAAACAATCGATAGTATCGATAGTATTATCGCTATCAATAGTATTAATCTAATTTTACTATCGATAGTATCGATATTATTAACATCCAGCAGTACTATCCATAGACTATCGATACTATTCACTTTACTTTTCCTATCGATAGTGGACTATCGATAAGCAACACTACATCACATACATTGTCTTGGTCCTAAACTAAGGTTTTTTTCTTGTATTATGGAAACCAGGAACAACCACAAACACCCAGCCCTAACACTGTAATACCTATTTCCTCAAACATTTGTGTTGATGTGTGGATCGAACACGCGCCCCCTGCGTTTCAACTCGCGCACAAACCAGTGTGCTTAACGGGTCGTCAAGTTTCAATATAGTTTCGTGCGTGCAATTACCAGTATATTTTCGGCCTATATACCGCAGTGTCTCAAGACGAAAGTCTTCAATGTGTGTGTGTTGCTAGTGATGACATACAGAACCGAAACGTGGCCGCTTACAATGTGCCGATTAAGAAGGCTATAAGTCACCCAGAGAGTCGGAGTCTCCCTGCGTGAGCTCTGAATGATGAGATCCGCAGGACAACTAAGGTTATAGACATAGCCCAAAGGATTGCATGCCTCAAGTCGCAATGGGCAGGGCACATAGCGAGGAGAACAGACGGCCGTTGGGGCGGAAAGGTCCTCGAGTGGCGGCCACGTACAGGAAGTTGCAGCCGTGGCAGGCCCCCCATAAGTTGGACCGACGATCTGGTGAAGATCGCGGGAATCCATTGGATGCGGGCGGCACAGGACCAATCTGTGTGGAGAACGTTGGGGGAGGCCTATGTCCAGCAGTGGACGTCTATTGGCTGAAATGATGATGATGATGAATTACAAGTATATGTTATATCTTACTTTCTTGTTACTGTGGCATTGCTTGCCCTATCTGCTCGCCTATGTCCACTATGTGTCCACTATGTCCAGCGTGTATAATGAACGTTGCACGGCAACAAATAGAGGCTGCAGCAATCATGCAAATAGTTTTGTCTGTATTGCAACCCTCGGCGCAGTGACACAGTAAATTGCCGTACCTTTACGCTGATTGCCCGCTATGTTCAGGCAGATTTCAAATGTAGACTAAGTTGTTGAACTAACGTAAAGGCTTATTTGGTATTAACAACAAATAGACACACTTTATGGCACAAAGTTTACAGGTCTCAAGCCTAGGGAATTATTCTAGTATAATGTAGGCAGTCTTATTGCTAGTAAATAGTATAATAATTAATAGTCATCATCATCATCTTAGCGTTTTGTCCCGATTCCGTCCTAAGTCATCGCTTCGGAGGCCGGGGTCCTCTGTCTTACTTCCTCCACATCCCACTGCATCCCTAATGGTCAGTTTATTGGCACTCATACTTTAAGATATCAAGCCACACCTTTTTGGGTCTACCCCATCTGCCGGGCCCCGGTGGTGGTGGCCATAGAGTAACTAATATATTCCAAGGCAGTCTGTTCGCTAGACAGTGCTAGCGCCATCTAGGAGGAAAACGACCATACTCAACGGCTATGTAGTTCGGCCACCTTTGACAATCAGTCAGGGAGACGATTAAATTAAATATCAGAAATAATTTTCTTTGCCATATAAAAAAAACCAATACTATATTTCCCATACTTTTTTAAAATTGCTAATGTGAGCAGGCGGCTTGAAGTCATTGTTCCGGAAACACGCTTTACTAGCGGGATGTAAAAATTCATAGTGACATCTACCAAAACAACCCTGAACCATCTGCTTGATTGCTTTTTACAAGCTCCATGTAACGAAAACCGCTGAACATTTTTTGTGAGAGAACTAAGAAAAAACGTACATACTGAAATGACCCTGGTGGTGGCATGGACATAGGTACAACCTGTGCGGATAAAGAATCGGATCAGAAATGGCGGCGCATCTATTCACTTCTCGCTCGCACACTATTTGCGTCTATACTCGCACTCGTGGGGTGCGAGTATAGACATTGCTGATCCCATTATTTATCCGCACAGGTTGTACATTTGTTTCCACTGTAGCTTTACGGTTTACGGCGCCGTACCAGCGTAAGCGACTCTCCAGCAGTTTGTCTAAGTTTAAGAAACTATCTAAGACGTGCAGGTTTCCTCACGATGTTTTCGCTCACCACCAAACTAATTGTAGAAACACATCCATTAATTTAAAAAATCTAGATGTGCTATCAATTGAACTTACGACCTGACATTTCAAATGACCTACAATCGATCCTGCCATCTAAAATATCTCCCAAAAATAATCTTGTACTTATTCTCTTTCATCCAAGTTCAAGAAGACAACCCAAAGTCCAGTCAATTCCCTCATTCGATATTGAACTATGTGTTGGAAACTAAGTTGAGATTTGGCTTTGAAATATGACAAACTTTGCAGGTCGTACCTGAATTTTGGAAAATAAAATAATGTGACACTTCATAAGGATTGGATGTTAAATATTTATGAATTAGGAAAGTGTGTGGAGCCTTGATATTGGTCTCGATACAAATCGTTCAGGGCATTTCTCGCATTTCGCTAAATAAATTGGTGCGAGCTACATTTAAAGCCCCAGCAGTGGGGACTTAAATGGGCTGATGATGATAGCCAGTGGCTCAAAATAAGCATAGTCTCAAGGGCTAGTTCAAAGGCCGTTCCGGGAGTGGTAACTAACAGAAGTAGGAACCATTAAACTCGCTCCATCGTAGGTTTCTTCTCAACTCTAGAGTTCAGTGTGAAGCCAAGAGCAAGCCCATAATCAATTAAAAACAACTCACACCCTCGTTTAAACGTAATGAATGATTAATGAATGAGCCGGTTCAAACGGAGTGAGACCTGTGGTTTGCTTAAGGCTATTGCGCTGTTAAGACTGTCTTTTGACTTTGGCAACCCGTCTACAAGGAAAACACACACACAAAAAGTGTAGATTTCCTCATTCTTTTCATCACCACCGAGATATTAGAAATTTAATATTTATAAACTTTATGAAGTTAAAAAATCTAACAGTGCATGCCAGGACTCCAGTCCACGATCTTTCGTTCTGAAAGCGCACGCTATTCTGCTGAGTTACCCCATGCTGGGTGTCGGTAATATTCTGTGGTTACTTGATTATTGTAGGTATGTATCTCAGTATTTGTAGCCGTACTTCATGTCACTTTACAGAATATGATCAGACGTTTGTTTTGTTTTATTTTATAATTCCGTGGTATTTTGTTGTTTTAGCCAACCTTTAGTAAATATGTTTTTGTTAAATATGTTTCCCTAGCCGCCTGTTTACGTTTCGAATGTAGGTAAATGATCCCAAATGAAGACAAATATGATATTATGCTACGCTCAATACCGCTACGGAAATAACGTTGGTTGGTAATATTATTTTTCATTTTTGCGTTTTCTCCTTATTTTGGTCTAACAAAATATATTTAATACGTTAGTATTTACCTCATTTCATTTAGTTTTCACAATAATTAAAAGTTCGGTTATAAAACTTATAGAATACTAAAATATTGTAATTAATACCTACATACCTCTATTACATTGAAAATTTCAGCACGTGTGAGATTCAACAATATTTTAGGAATTTAAATGTAAAATTTGTCACTTTGTATTTTTCTAGTAAATAACAATAAATACTGGCAATTTAAAAGAGCGATGGTAGCTCAGTGGATAAGGCGTCAATGTCATTATTTTCTAGGAATGAAAATTATGATTCTTTTCATACAAATTATATTTTGACGCTGAGTGCCCCACAACAACGCGACGCGATGTGCCACTGTGGCGTGGTTTTACGTTTAAACGTGTAATGTGAAATCAATGTCCATTTTCTGTGGAGGGTTTTCATCATGCTGTTATCGGTAAAAGTAAAGACATAATCATGGGTATTTCTGCTAATGTATCTATGAATATTCCTTTTTCTAGTAATCAAATAACTATTAAGATCGAAATAAGTAGATTTATCTTTAAGCGATCTGCCCCAATGGCACAGTATTGATTTCAATGAATAATTTACAAAGCACTTTGCATCAACTATCGAATATTAAGCGACTGATTACAGAAGCTTTAGCAATGCATACGTAATTTATGATAATTATTGGCATACATAATTTTGTTGATGTTGATGTAATCAACGACGGCTTTAGAGTATACCATACTTTGACACAATACTTTTACCTGGTTGAGTTTTCTTCCACATTGAGCAAACTCAATTATATTTTTTCCCTTTTCCCGATATCCCTCCAACCACATTCCATATCTATCATTTTAATAAAAATAAAACTGTGATAACACAGTAATGCATCAATCAATCTCAAATTCAAATTACTTGACGAGAAATCTCCCATTTGCAGCAAAATTCATGCCGAAGCGTTTTCTCTAAAACTTTCAAAATCTCAATATCACCGACCCAGAGATAAACTTCACAGAGCATTTCCCGAAAAAGCATGCCTTTCTGATACTTTCGCTTGGAGAAAATATGGCGAAGGAATTCCAAAATGTTGAAAATACAGTAGACTAGCGTGCAAACATATCGACCCACAGCTCGACCGACAATTTTTGTGATAATGTGAATTTTACAGCTTTACAAGAAGTGCTACAATTATTTATTTTACATGACTCCTCCGAGGAAAAGACAAAAGTATTTTTTTTTCGTGATACTATTTATCTTCTCCGAGATCTCATTAATATACAAGTAGAGCGCCCTCACTTCATTTCAGGACATAGTTCAACTTTATACCAATTGATGGCGCTAGGTGTTTATTATATCGCGCGAGCTTTTCTTGTTTATAAGCGTCGTCTCTGTCTGTAGTATTGACTTCTTTATAATAGGTAAGTATAGATGAAGATAAATAGTATACTTGTAGACAGATATTGTGTTCTCGTTTATATATCTATAATTATTTGTAAATTACCTTACATTTATTTATTTATAGAAAAAAATGTGATCTATTTAAAAATCACTAGTGAACTTGCTCCGATCTTTACGACGTGAACATACACAAACATCTTCTCGCGTTTGATATTGACGCGACGGCGCGCGCGTCAGTCACTAGCTTGCCCGCTACTTGGACCGCAGGTGTGTTTCGCATCTGAACACTTCCATATTACGCCATATCGCGTTTGATATTGACACGAACGGCGCGCGCGTCAGTCGCTAGCTTGTCCGCTACTTGGACCGCACTTGCGTTTCGTTTTTGAACACTTCCATATTACGCCATATGTTTGATAACTTCGCGACCGCGCCCGCCACTGCTCTCGCGAGTCAACGTCAACAAGCATTTAAGCGTTATGGGTTTAATTCCCATCTTAGACGAAGATTGGTGTAGTGAACACTTGTATTAGTTTACTGTCTTAACATTAAGACTGATATTAAGAATTATAAGACCGCTTACATTGTACTAGTACAATACATTAGACTAAGATCTGTAAACTTTGTGCAATAAAGTGTATCTATCTATCTATTAAAATAGTTTTTTTTAGTAGATGGATATGAGTTTTTGTGACACACGTTGATGACTCTGATGAACAAATTATGCTCTTAAAAGCAATTGGATATTCTGGGATAAAGATGATGTTTATGATGCTGTTTGATATTTGTTTATTTACGATACGTCCGTGTGGAAATCTTAAACAATGCATAAATTACTTTCAACTTTTTAATATTGTTTACTTGAACATAACACCATGAAGTGTTTCTTTTGCTCGCAAGTACACATCAAAATGCCAAGTCACCACGGCAGTTACTCCGACACAGATCGTGATAGCGTGACCTTCGACGTCGGATGTCAGCTTCGTGCGTCAGGCGTGGCGCTATCAGTGAAATTGGTATTGTTCACTGACATTTTATTGGAAAGGAAACAGATTGAGACGCAATTGAGAACAAACATGAGTAACTTGGTTGGCTGTTGGGAGTAAATGTTTACCGTCATGCCGTGTGGTGTATTGGGAAAACAAGACCTGTGGAACGAACTATCGCCCGCAGTATTTTCAAACTGATGCAACATTCAAGAGCGCAAGCTTTTTTGAACGGCTGGCAGCGCAATTTTATTCTGCCCACTTTGATGCTTGTCCACCCTTAGGTGGCGACAATAGTTTACCATCAGAATCAGGCAATATATCCGTCAGTATTAATATCAACTTCCACATACACCAAATACAGCTTAAGAGTAAGTTCATCTAATTTAAAATTTAATAAATATTTAGGTAATAATAACGTAACGCATAACGTAATAGACATATCATTTGGCGTGGACAAACAAGTTATTTTTTGATTTAGTGACACTTTTGAGTGGGTATTCATCATCATGGTGGCTTTTTTGAAATCTTTGATATAGGCCTTTTCCTTCCTTATCTATTTATTTATTGATGTACAAAACAGGTTACAGCCAATAGAAATAACATGCTATATATTTATGACTTAGGAGCTAGATTGAAACCCTTATGTATGTACACACTTTCCAAAAGTCCTTTTAGCAGACAATATTTTACAGTGACTATAATAAATAAGTAAAAAAAATTATAATAATAATTTAGAAGTAAAATATACATATAAAAATAGATGTTAATGTGAGAGAGACATCGTAACACTTGTGATCTACTACTCTTAGCGGTCTTGTGCCACATTATTCAGTCTCGACCTTCGTGCCATAGGAACACCCAGAGCTGCAGTGGCTTACCGCGTCCTATGATGTCCAATCTTGGCACACAATAAATAATCACAGGAGTCCGGTTTTAGCTGACATTGATACCTACACGAGGTCGATGACCTACGCTCTAGGTTCACGTCTCTCCCGCAAACGTTCCGTATGGTCTGTCACTTTCTCATGCCGGACTATGCCAACATCACTGTAGGTGTGCATAATGTATGCGTAGCCTGTTTAGCAAATAATTTAGGCAGCCTGAGTTCTTTGTACTGACACGCAAGAAAACTTATTATACGATGGTGACAGCATATGAATCACCTGCTGGTTCGTGATTGCCGCCCATGGACACCGAGGGAGACACAAGTTCACTACTAACCGTCAAACTCCCCTTTTTCCCAGATTTGGCTTCCAGTAACAAAACACAAACCTAAAGCCAAGATATTACAGATTTTTTTACAAGCACCGTGTCGACTTAATTCAGCGCAGAGCAGAACAGTTTCTGGTGCGTTTTCTAATGTCGATTCTTGGTTTCCACTTAAAGTTCGTCGCCTAGTCCAGAGGGGTCTCCTACTGGTAGGAGATGTCGCTCTGGAGCGACATCTTTGGATGCGACCGGGAATTAAACGCTTGGATGGGGTTATTTATGCCCAAAAAAGCATATGAATATACAACCGCATTCGAGCGTATGAGGCAGTGCAAATGTTTTTCGAATCGGCGTCTTTCGCGACCACATCATTCGAGTCCATTCGAGCTTTCGAAACCATGAGGCAGAAGAAAAAAAATCGCAACAACTTGCGTCGCTACAGCGGTATTCGAAACTACATAGGAGACCCGGTCCAGAGACATTCGTGCATTCTCACAATATGCCCCGCCCATATTCGTACCTATCGCCCTAACACCCAAATAGGTTAAACCCTGTTTACTTATGAAGCGGCCCATATATTATGCTATCACTTTCTAAGTCAACTTTATGAAAGGGGCAATTGACCATCTCTCAAAATAAAGAAGCGTCAGTGTACTCGATTAAACTACGTCTCTATCAAATATTGAAAAGTTAAAATTAAAAAGAGATTTAGAACTAATTACTAAAGGAGAGAAACTAAAACTGAACTTCAAATAGTTACTAACCGCTACTAATAAAGTAAACTTAAATGTGTCAAGATGGCAGTTAAGTTGAAGTCTCAAGTCTATTAAAACGTCACTTAAAAAGGCCTGTGCTAGGGTAGATGACAAACCATCGCAGTCATTTGTAAAAGGTAAAGGGTTTAGGGTAAATGTCAGGCGATAACCGCCGAAAGGATTGAGGACTTTACAGAGGAGGCCCGAGGCGGGGCATATGTAGATATAGTTATAGCATCACTTGGACATTGTAAAACGAATCTATTCAGAAAATACGGCGACGGGAAACGCAACGTGATTCGAATTTGATTAAACATCAAATAGAAGTGCACTTCCACACCTTTTTACTTTGGGAGCCACGTTCAACCGAAGTAATACAACGGTGTCATAGCAAACCGGCACGAAACAGTGCTTACTCTGTGTCGCCGAGAGACTACTGGAGGCCCATTCAGAAGGAAAGAGGGTAAAAAGGATGGCATTACCATATTTATTTTTAGAATTCCGTTTTACGTCGCTCACCCGTTTTAGGTAGAATATAATCACAATTGCATTTTGTGAAAAAAAATACAATTCAGATGTTATTCTATGGAGTGGATGAGCGAAGTAATACTAATCAAGCATATTTTATTTTTGTTAATAAATCGACCCCTCGTTCTCGAAAAAATCCAGTTTGGTTTAACAAAGACCTTAAACGCATCCTGAAAGAAAAGAATAAATACAGGGTTCTATTTGCGAAATACAAAAACCCCTTAGATAAAATCTCATACAATATACTTAAACATAGGTCAATAAATATGGCAAAATCTTGTTACCAGTCATATATCTCGCTTATAGAAACATTAATTAAATCAAACCCTAAAGTTTTTTGGTCATTTATTAAACAGAGAAGAAATCATGCAAGCATTTATCCTTCTAAGATGTTTTACAAGGACAAAACAAGTACGTCTGATGCGGAGGTTTGCAATCTCTTTGCTTCTTGTTTCTCCTCCGTCTATGAAAATAACACTTCCAACGAAAAGCCAACTTTCACTGAACGAAATCTCTCAGCGTCCTTGCATAATATTTCTTTTTCAATAGAAGAAGTCAAGAGCGCCTTGAAGAATTTGGATTGGAGAAAGGGTGCAGGCTCTGACAGTATCCCATCTTATTTTGTTTTAAAATGTGCTGAGGCACTAGCCCCGCCTCTTTCATTGATTTATAACAAGAGTCTTTCAACTGGCCATTTTCCATTGATATGGAAGGAGGCCATTGTCTTGCCCCTGTTCAAGGATGGCTCTAAATCGGACGTGTCTAATTACAGACCAATCTCTATCCTCCCTGTATTTGGTAAGATTTTTGAGTCTCTCGTGTATCCAATAATCTACTGGCATATCAAACAGCTTCTTATACCTCAGCAGCATGGTTTTGTCAATTCTCGATCTACATCTACCAATTTAGTCAGCTACGTAACAGACTTGGTATCAGCCGTTGATGCTCGCTGCTCTGCTGACGTCATTTATACTGACTTCAGCAAAGCCTTCGACAAGGTTGACCACACGATTCTTATTTCAAAGCTATCTTCTCAGTTTGGTTTTCATGGCAACTTCCTTAAGTGGTGTGCCTCGTATCTTACTAATCGTAAATTTAAAGTAGTAGTTAACGGTCAGTCCTCTGTCACATTGGATGTTTTCTCTGGAGTTCCCCAGGGATCCCATTTGGGGCCTCTTTTTTTCAACCTATTTATTAATGATGTGGCACTATGTTTTAAACACAGCAGCTTTTATTTATATGCAGATGACTTAAAAATTGTTAAGCACGTAAAAGACATATCAGACTGCATCCGTTTACAGGAGGACGTGAATAGATTTACAGATTGGTGCAAATACAATCAAATGGTGCTAAATGTAAAAAAATGCAATTTTATTCGGTTTACAAGAAAACTCAATTCGATTAATTATAATTACAAAATAGGTGACCAAGTACTTAGTGAAGTATCGGAAATTCGCGACTTGGGCATTTATTTTGATAAAAAGTTAAGTTTTAACACTCATATAGATAAGTTAGTAAAAAAATGTTTTAAGACTTTAGGTTTTGTAATTAGAAACACTAAACCTTTTAAATGTTCTCACAGTAAAATTTTGATTTATAATGCATTGATACGTTCTTCTTTGGAATACTGCAGTGTGGTGTGGAGCCCTCGCTATGAAGTGCATGTCAAACGCATTGAATCCATACAAAAGTGGTTTTTATGGCATCTGACTTTTCAACATAATATGACTAAACAGCTTATTTCTTATAATGATAGACTAACTTACTTCAAAATTCAAGGTTTGCATAAACGTAGACTACTACAGGATCAGTTATTTTTCCATAACATTATTAACGGTACCATGGATTGTCCTTTTTTACTGAATCAAATTAACTTTAATGTTCCACGTAAGTTGGCCAGACGTACACGTTACAAATTATTCTCACCAAAATTTTTTAAATCTAATCTGGGGCATTTTTCGTCTATAGACCGAATCCAAAGTCAGTTCGTTGGTAATGCTGCTAGTTTTGAGTTAGACCTTAGTTCCAGGTTTCTTAGGTTTAGGTCAGATTTACACAATATCTTAAAATCTCCATAGATTTTAAGATATTGTGTAAGTATTAATTCCTCTTTCGGGCGAGTGAATGAGTAGACAAATTTTCCAAATGGGTTTTTTTTTCTTGCGAAGGAATAAATAAGGACTTATTATGTAACAATAGATTATGTAAGAATTTGGGTTTATTTTTCCACTTTTTTTTGTGTAAGAAATAAATGAATATGTATATGGAAAAGTTAGCCACATATTGCAGATTTGTTCCTCTTGCAAATGTAACATAAATAAACGTCTCGTATAATCATAATAAACTCATATTTACACTTGTTTCCTCTAAATAAAGTTCATTTATATATTTAAATAAAATTTGATGATAGTATATAATATAGTATCGCTTCGCATGCCGTGGCAACCTATAATTAAGTCACCACTAAGAATTTAATTACCTACTGCGTTAGTCTTAAGAATGTTGTAGTGTATGACTTGTTGGTTGTCCAAATAAATAAATAAATAAATAAATTAAAGCTAACCATTTACCATTTTATGTTATTTTTCAATATCATTGTAAGCTACATTGCATGTTTTTTGCAGAATCAGTATGTGTCATAAGCCAAACCCAACTCCCTTTCAACATTATCAATAAAATGTTTGCTACCATCATTTTTAAATTCTTTCAAATGCTGGCAGTTCGCTTCAAAAAGTTTTCGCTCGAACCCGATTGAGCGAGCAGCCAATTTGGGGCCTCATATTTTATCTGTTAAGGTTTAACTCAGTTCAATTTAGCAAAATGCTACTTTTGACTGCAAAGTTGCGATTACTCTAGAGAGTGCTTTTGATTTGGATATTGTAACTTTATCTTACTAACCCCGGCCAGACTGTTTAAGTTTAATTGGGCTATTCAGTTATTTACGATTTATGATTTATTCCTTGACTGTCACGTCTTGTTATTTGCAAAAGCAACAGAGCTTAAACACACTAAAGACACTTCGACTTGCCCATAGGAGAGCCACGCTACGGCATTAATGGACTGGAGCCGAAAGTCTCCCACTAGTGTAGCGGATGTCTAAGGATGGTGCCAGTCGCTAACTATTTGGTGGTCCAGCTACTCGTCTGACACTTATCATATAAAAACTCGCGTTTTTCACAGCGTAGAAAATGCATTTTGTCGTTGGCGCAGTGGTGCGTCGGACTTTTAAGCGACGGCTGCGCTTAGGGTCCCGGATCGGTCCAAAATTAGTTCCTAAGTTTTTCTGTTAAGAAATTTTCAGTGTCAGCCCGGAGTCTGGAAGACGGCGGTCTTGTACCCCCGTGCCTCGGAAAACACGTTAAGCCGTTGGTCCTGCACCCGATCCCTCTCCAGTCGTGTCACATTGGTGTCCCATCGGAATATGAGGAAATAGAAATTGCACTTGTGTTTGCGCACACACTTGAGCAATATAATATATCCTGCGTAAGTGGCTGTTCGTTAAGATTGGCCGCGTTGGCCGAAATCGTTTGGAGGATATTACTACTATAGGGTTCAATATTTGCCCTTAAACCCTGCCTTATATAGACTTGAAGCATCCAGTCTCTACCAGTTGCCTTTCGCAAAGCGTCAAGGAAAAACTCACCGAGTGGTCTTCGTTAAACTAGTGGTAATTACTTATACTGTGGTTTGGCTTTCAATGTGTGTAAAATGATGAACACAAAAAAAACTCAAATCTCTTCTAACTACATAGTTACGGTACTTATGTTACTCGTACAGATGATAGCAAACTAGCAGTAGTTTCCTGCAAGCCAATACGTAGCTCCACTTACTCAAGTAATGTAGTTACTAAAGTTCGAAGGTTCTTTGTAGAGGATTTTTCTCGCTGGAACTATTGATCCCAAAGTTTGCTTTAAGATTTATTTTATGGTTCATGTCTAAAGTGACCCAATTACAAATTTATTCATTGTAGTGCAGGACAGGGAGAAACAGAGTATACGTGTTGGTGAATTTCTAACAGATGCGTTAATGGATTACAGGATATCTCATTTTTTGGTCCCAAATATAACAACTGTTGGCCAAAAATATTTTTGACATCAAAAATATTTCTGGCCACAACTTTGTTTTTTCAACAGAATATTAAACAGAATACAGATTCTGTTTGAGTTATCCCTCTGAGTATTTATTTTTCGTTATATTTGAGTTCAAAAAATCTATAGTTCCAGTGAATTAACAAATTAAATCAAATTCATATAATCACTTTCATATTTGGACCAAAAATATGGAGAATCTCCATAATCCTGTGTGTGCATGCTTCTAATGTTGGTCAAATCGGGCCTAATAACTACCTACTTTACTTTTGCAAGTACTGTATTTTTCTACATTTTGCAATCACGACAATACGGTATTTGACTATTTTTTTTTTATTTTTGTAATCAAAAGACCTCGCAATGGTAGAAACATCGTTGAAAGAATTACTTGATTCTCATTTAAACTACCTGAGATATCACAACTTTAAAATCACATTATTTTGGGCAAACCCAAAACGCTCCATACAAATGGCTACTGAGATGTGACGTCACACGATAGTATTTTGTATGCATTTCATTTGAATTTTGTATGGTAGCAATATCAAAAGTTTCGTTTATGTCAATGGTTCTATTATAGAAGTTGGTGCAAATTGTATGGGTTATTCAATGGTATAATTATTTTTTAATAATTTCATACTTTTAAAATAGACTTGCCCATGAATTTTTGAATGACCATAAAACCGGCTAGACGCTATATTTTTAATTGAGAATTTTTGCTATTGGCACATATTTACCTACATTTTGATAAAATATTTATATTTTGTAAGAATTCGAGCTTAGTCAAATACCCTATAGTTAGGTAATCACCACGACTCCCAGAGCATTTTAAAATTCACTTAATATTCTCGTTAGGAGCGCTCAGTTCTACCTGTTTCGTGCATATGAGGAACAGAAAAGAGATCCTCGGACTTTCATATATTTTTGGTCCAAATATAAAAGTGCCAACTTAAAAAGAAAAAAAGTTTCTTAGATAATTCAGTAAAAAGGTATGAACATGTTGATTTTTGAACTCAACTAAAACCAAGGATAATGATTCTAGAGCTTTATTACTTGTTACAGATGCTGCAAAAAATTTAATGGCCGGCACTTGGAAAATAAGGGAATGTCCATTAAAATTAATGTTAAACTCAATTAAACTCAATAGTAATTAAAATAAAATCATATTAATTTATGAATTGGCAATATGGCGAATAGTGCAACTTGAAAAATTTACTTTTCTTTGTTATTGTAAAGTCAAATGAAAGCAGGAAGATTCTGAACGAAAATCTTCATATTTTGTTTTATACTAAAATGCAGTAATGGAGCGAGCTTTTCAATCATAGTAGCGTAGAGTTTTTAACTTTTTGTGAATTCAATCATTCGAACTTTCGATCATTTAACGATGTTATTAACATCATATTGTTGATTGTATATTGCCATCATGTCTGGTACAAAGACTCCAAAATAAGTTTGCCGCAAAGCACGTAACTCGTCCATGTACTGCAAGTAGTTTATCCGAAAATTCATGAAATTCCTTGAAATCTTTGAGAAAACGCTGCTCGCTCTATTCAGCTTCATCAAATACTGTCCCATTTATTATGTTCTTTTTCGACACGATTATATTTTTCCTATCGGGACAATAGTCAAGCTATCACCTTTACTCGGAGAGCCATTCAAAATGTGTCAGTATGAAACATCTTTCTCGTTAGGAGCGCTCTCAGCATTGTGAGGAAGGGATCTAGTAACGACCTGCTTCGTGCATACGGCTCTAAGTGTTTTATTGTGTTTGCCTCGAAATGGCCGCCCTATGTTGGAGCTTCGCTTATTACGGCGAAGATTCTGCCACACGTTGTACTTTATTGCGTTAGAGTGCTTTAACTTTTATTTCAATGTTATGTTTTGGACTGACCTGTAAAAGTAGAGGTGAATAAAGAACTATTAAGTACATAAGAATGAGTGCATAAAATACTGTGCCTCTGTTAGTTATTGCCTCAACTTTCTAAGTAAGTAAGGTCACAGTCACTCATTTAAACCCGGTTGTTTAGCGCTTTAGTGACATACAGATTTTGCTGAGATCACTTTTTACAAAATCGCAGGATTTAAGACTATATAAGTAAATTTATACACAATAGCAATATGGATAGCGGTCTAATACTGTGCGTTTTTCGCGGATCTTTCTACCACGTACCTCAGTTCTGTGGAACGGTTTGCCCGCTAACGACCCGACGGCTACAACTACCTTCAAGAGAAGAGCGTACTCTTTTTTAAAAACCCCGGCAACACATTAGCGATCTCTCTGATTTCGCGGATGTTCATGAGCGGCGAAGATTACTTTTCATCAGGTGACTCGCTTGCTCATTTGTCGCCTCTAGCATAAAAAAATCAATGATTCTTATATTATTACCGCGCCACTTCTCTGCTCATAACAACATCATCATCATCATCGTCAGCCCATTTAAGTACCCAATGCTGGGGCACGGGCCTCCTTCAATCACATGAGGGGTAATTGCCATACTCACCACGCTTGGCAGACGGGTTTGCGAGGGTTTTGATATAAACGCAGAGTTTTCCTTCTCTGGGTGCTGATGATCATGCCAGCAGCTTTACTTTGGTCGCCTTTTACGACACCTCGGTAAGAGTGAGGGTGGCCTATTCTACTCTGCCGGGCACCACACGGCCATAACAACACCGTTTACTAAAAACGACTAATTGCCAACTTATTACCTAAGGATTGCATCAGTCAACACGTTTCGTTTTATTACTCTCGAAAGGATTCGACAGTTATATTTATGGTACTTAGACCATAGAATTCATCCTAAGTATATGAATTAAATTAATGCTTGACAGGAAAAATTTATATGCGATATGGTAGAAAATGACTTAATTTTTTAAATCTAAGTATCTTTTCAACTCATATTAATTTAATTAAAAAACTCTTTAAGTTTTTCATCTTAGCGTCGTTCCCAGTTGCGTTTAAAGCTGTTGCGTTTAAAGCTGTTGCATTTAAAGCTGTTCCGTTTAAAGCTGTCGCTTCGAAGCCCGGGATAAGCTTGGACCATGACCCAGGATTCGGAAAGTTGGTTAATTACATAAAAATCTTTGATCATTATGATTTATACATAACAAATTTTTATAAAAGCGTTTAATTCTTAATTACATCATTACGTAGCCGTTGAGTTTATCTTAAGTTACTTTTTCAAAATCTATTTGTCTTATTTGAAACGCGCACTTTTACAGAAATTAATTTTCTACTTATCATTTATTTTAAGACCAGTACGGAATAGGCGAAAGTACCAGTCCTCTTATCTCGTGTTCCACTTTATTTTCGTCACTTAAAAAGCCTGATGAAATTTTAAGTGTGGACGAATGGCATTTTAGGTCATTCCTACCCCTGCTTTTAAGTACAACCATGGATGAATTTAAATAAGCTTTCAACAGCGTTGACTTGGAAATTGCATAAATATTAATGGTTTCTCGACTACAAGACTGATGGATATGGATTAACAGGAGATATTCTTCTTTAAGTACGGGACTTGGAGCAATGTGTCTCAAACAAATTGTTTCCTTGTTTTGTCATGAATATTAATCATTTACATTGTGAGAGAAATATTCAGTGTTTGTTTACGACGCGTCCCCGATTTGTTATTATCGACAGTCTCAAATTTATTGGGCCTTGAAATACATATTTTAGGGTGTATTTTTAGAAGGTGCGGCGTTGACAACAGCAGGCTCTGAAGTAGTTGTTAGGACATCCATCACGGTGAAGCGGAGAAGAAGGTTATATAAGATCTAACTTTTTAGGTAATTAACACAACTACCGATCTTGAAAAAAATATCTAATCCACTTGAGGATATTGTATAGAAACCTTACTAATTGGATACAAGTTAGGATTTACTTTAAGCGATCCAAAATAGCCCAAAAAGAGTTAGTCTAAAAAGAATTTAATGATTGATTTTCCATATTATTTTATACAGAATTATGTGTCTTTAAATTTTACAAATAACTTGTTAAAATGTATGACTATTCTATTAAAAAAAACAATTGAAATGCTAAAGGTGACGGGTATGGGAACACTAGCGACGCCAATCGATTTTTAGCTACTAAACCGGATCTATTTCAAACAATTTCGGTGTTACAACCTCTCGGAAAACACCATTTATTAAATAACCATGCACAAATGTTGGGTCCGTTTTGTACGCGAAAAATTGATTCACGCAAAAAATGGCCGCTTTTGGCGTGAATTAATTTTTCGCGTACGTGTTGAACCCAACATTTGTGCATGGTTAGTTTTTAAATAGTATAAGTGTTAGCCGAGAGGTTGTAATCCCAAAATTGTTTAAAATAGATCCGGTTTAGTAGCTAAAAATTAAAATCGATTGGCGTCCCTAGTGGGCCCTACCCGTCACCTTAAGGTGATGAACCAACAACATTTGACGAATGATGCAGAGGCAGTACCTAATGCACCATCGGACCCGAAATTGGGCGCATTACCACTTTCAAACGAAAAATGCTTGCACGCACTACACAAAAATAGTACCATTTGCAACAAAAAACTATGCAAGCTGCAAGCGATTTTGCTCTTCAGATGGTTATGCGGCAGATTCTCCGACCGTACGTAGGTTTCGTCTAATATACATAGGGACAGACAGCGCAAGCGATTTTGTTATATACTATGTGATCATACTGTATCATCGGAGAGCGAGCGTTTCAACCGTAGTCGCATAGTGTATAACTTTTTGTGCAAGTTAGCATTCTTTTTCATTCTATCCACATGCAGATTAAACTTGTATTGCTGAAAAAACTTTCTTTGCGACGAATGATCAACCACCAAATGAACACCCGGTATACACACGTTCGGTAGCTCGACGTCAACTGAACTGAGAAATGAGTACGGTAGGCGAACATCGGATTATCTTCTTCTTCGACTAATAAATAAACTACCTACGGAATAACGAGATGAATTGACAACAAAAAAACATCAAATATACGCTCAAATTACACTTCCTTAATTCCCTCATTAATATTTAAGATTGAAATGATAAAAAAATATAATGATAGTATATACCTAATAAATGTATCTGTCTAAGTGTTGTATGTGTTCTTTGTGTAAATGTGTATCGGCGTAAACTTAGTATATAATTATAAACCGTAGTGGTCCGCAGTGCTAAGTTTAAACCTGATTTATGTAATATGTATGATTTTTATGTGATAATAAATAGAAAAAAATATATATGAATTGATTTCTTTTTTCACTCCTAAATTTATGTAGTATTAAGATCCTAAATTATTTTTTGACCTTTGACGTGAACCCGTTCCTATTCTGCAAATATGTAGTTAGTCCAACCAGGCATGACACTGCTTGAAATCTTTGAGAAAACGCTACGCAACTTTAACGAATAATATTCCATTTATTATTTTCTTTTTCGACACTATTACATAATGATTGCTCTTGCTAACAAGCCTTTTTCCTTTGTTACAGGTTTACATGCTGTAAAAATAGTGAAAGTGGTAGTGCCAGAAATAATCCAATATGGTGTTCAAGATTCAGTGATATTAGACTGTGATTATACGCTCAATAACAACACAGCGGGTCTTATGGTGAAATGGTTCTTCAAAAACAAAGCGAGACCCGTGTACCAGTGGATAGTGCCCCAGAAACCGCAGGACATGGGTATACTTAGGGGGCGGGTGGATTTGAACTATAGGGCGTCGAATGATCCCCTCAAAATGCACAGAGCGCTACGCATAGTGAAGCCTGACACAGAAATATCTGGTGAATATACATGTGTTGTGTCTACTTTTATGGAGGAAGATTCTAGGACTAAACAAATGACAGTTTTTGGTAAGTTGATTATTTATTCATAAATCACATTCAGTTGCGTAGTTGCGGGGAGGGCAGCTCCACTATTAACCTACCGACCTTACCTACCTACGGTCGGGGAATCTGCCGCATTACTACCTGAAGAGCAAAAATCGCTTGAAGCTTGCATAGTTTTTGTTGCAACCGACACCATTTTTCTGTCGTGCGTGTGACAAATTTCCGTTTGAAAGCGGTTATGCGTCCGATTTCGGGTCCGATGGTGCATTTGGTACTGTCCCTGCATCATTTGTCAAATGTTGTGGATTCGATACCTACTCTGAACAAACAATCTGGGTCTGGGGGTAATATGTACGGTACAGCGAATAAAAAGGTTCGTCACCTAAAGGTAAATTTTCGCTTGCAGGGCATAAATCAGTTATTCCAACATACCGGTTTAAAAAGATCTTCCAATCTTTAAATTTTTTTTACATCAAAATGAATCAATGTTGCTACAAGCAAATCTGAACTTTCTGATCTAACAGTTAAGCATAATATTCTGCGCAACAGGTATTATACTCTGCCAAATTCACGAAAGGTATTAAGTGCTTATAACATGTCAAACGAATCAATTTGAAAACTGACGAACTTTCTTTGACTGTACCTTTTACTTGTATTTGTAATATCTCTGTAGTTTAATATTTTTAACCTTTTTTTACCGTGAGAGAGCTACGCTTCGGCATGCATGAGCCGGCTCAACCGTGAAGTAGCATGCGCTATATTTCGCCGAGTGAGTGAAGGCACCCGAGGCTCAATCGGGAGAAAGGGATTTAAATGTAGACAGCGCGCGTGTGACTCCACTTAAAGCGTAGTGATTATATTCTCTTTGACTCCATTGGTCTTGCAGGTGCCGATGAGCAGCGGTAATGGGGACTATCGCGTGTGAAATATCCGCTAGATGGCGTGCCTGTGAACCGAGGTCCAAGTTATTATTCGCTGATTTATTCGTTAGTTGACAACTTGACATATCACGTCTAAAAATACCTAATCACCTTGTAGATGGACCTCAGGCCTATAGTACGCCATCTTATGGATTTTTCACACGGGATAGCCTCCATTGCTTACCCTCAGCGATATGTCTGATTTTATGCCACTTTACAAAAAATCTATTCAATTATAATTATCGAATATGAAAATGTATGTTAAATCCAAGGTTTTTGTTTTACCAAAATAAGCTGGTTCACACAGCTCAATTCACACTCCCATCTACCGTGAACCCAAGGAAATTTTCCCCTTAAGCTATTCAATATTCAGGCAATGTGCACACAATCGTAAAATAAAAATTCTGCCTCATTCTTCCACATGAATTCATAGGATATGCGAGTAGTTTACGTTCGAGCTCAGTTTTAGGTGGGAATAGCGGTCATAATGTGATTCAATATAATTTTGGCAATAGTTTTTTTCCTTGATATTTGTAAGTGACGTAGCTAGTGACGCCAATTTCGATTGAAGCAACAATCATGTGCTGCTTCAAGCATGGGAAATGCTATATTTGTGTGTCTATTTTGTGTATATGTAAAAGAAAGAAAGGAAACATTTATTATTATAGACATCAACACAGGGCATATATCAGTAAAGAACAAAGCTATACTTTAGGCATTTGGACACAGCAGCTATAGTTTTGGCGTGTGTCATATTTTGCTATACAAGCTTTCTCGTAAACCGTTTACTTCTCCGCGTGACACGTACCGTGACCGTCGTCTGTCGCATTCGCGAGTGGTGCAAGTTGCAAGATTGTTGAGTTGCTAACTATACCTACTTAACACAAAAACTCGCGACAAACGGTAGAGTATTTCTATTATTCATTATGAATGAAACGTGACACAGACTGCTACGAGTCTTTGGCTCGAGTTTATACTTGACTTAGGTTTAAAAGGAAGTAAATATTATTAGTTACTTCCTTTTAAACATACTGACCTTACGGTATTTCATTCATTTATTAATGGATGAAATACCGCCTGCCGCGAGTAATTTTTAGCGTTTAAGGGGTAGTAATAATATAAAGTAGTATATGTAGGTTTTTATTATCAACTTCTCCGAAGCGCGTTGTGAGACCTTGAATATCTTATATGTCGGAACAATATGGTAGCAAAGTAGATAAAAACATGATTAAAACTAAGTCTTATTAGATATGATGTTCGATCAACCCTACGTGTATATATTTATAATGAAGGTAATAATTACGATGTGAATATATAATAGGTAATACATCATGCTGACTAGGATTTTACTGACAAGTTTTGTTTTTTATGGGATAAGTTATTCTGCTATCATAGAAGTCGAGACGAATTTAACTAATTAATCTTATTAAAATCTGTCTTTGAAACTTAGACAATTTAACACTAAAAGCTTTGAAAGCTTAAATGTCATCTCACGACAAGCGTCACTTAGACCATACGGCATTGTTTTTTGTTAGGCTAAGCAAGTTTTATACATTCCGACATCTGCTATCCGCATCACATCTTTTTTTATGTCGATAGCTGTTTTGAGGCTTCGGGGGAATAAAACAGTACCATGCCCGCAATATGGCGAGATGACAGAGCAATCAATGTTATTGCTTATATTATTATAGTGGCTTATCCTATTATTATACTTCTAAGATAAAAGATTGGATTTTGATCCTTGTTAGAATAAAGCTAAGATCTTTTTCTTATTAGAGGCCTATCCAAAAAATCTGTATTATGCAATGTATTTAGGTTTATACAGAAGAGTCTTTAGTAAACATGATAAAAATGAGAGAGTGACGTGATTTATTATTTATTTGACGACCCGTTTGGAACAGTGGTAGTGAACGCTGCCTCTGGTGCAAGGGTTGCGGGTTCGATCCCCGCACATTACAAACATTTGTGTGCATAAACATATCTGTTTGTATTGGTCTGGGCGGTATCTATGAATAATAAGTATGTATTTACAAAAGAAAAGTATTATATGTATATATTTGTAATCCCACTGTTGATTCTGATTTTTGTAACACAGGTGCTTGAGCTACCTATCTCGGAGTCAGATCAATGTATGTGATGTTGTGAAATATTTATTTATTATTTTTCATTTATTATGGTTTTGCGAGAGAGTATATGTGGCAGACGAGCTGACGGATCACCCGATGGTAAGCGATTGTCGCCGCCCATGGACACTCGTGAGACAAGTGGAGTTACATGTGTACCTTTAAAACCGCCTTTCCCCTGGATTGGGCCTCCGGTACCCTCACTCACGCAGCCACGCAGCACAACCCTCGCACAGCATTGCCACGCCCTAGCGTACTTGCTTGCCGAGAACTTGACTAACTGAATGATTGTGGCTGCGAAGTCTTCTAGAGATGCCCGCAAATAATGGTATTTGCTGACGTCATCTACGTTTTTGCGTCGTGCGTGAATGAGGCGAAAAAAAGTGTCACAAAACTTTAACCAATATCTGATAGAAGCCGCTAAACTTAAGCAGTCCGATAGCGGAAAATTTAACGAGTTGGTGATTCTAATATTCCTATGTTTTGCGCTTGGGCATCTTCACGCTCTGTCTAGGGGTTTAAGTAACCGGGCCGTGATCTCGGGGCCCTGGATTCGATTCCCGGTTCGAGCGAAAAGTCTGTTTCAAATATTTCGAATATAGCTCGGCTTTGTAATCAACAAACCGCTTTTGTGATCACCAAAGCGTGGTGATTAAGCCTAATCCCATCATAGCTAAAACTTGATTTCTAGGATGGATCCTTTGCCCTGCAGTAGGACATAGGCTGATACTTTACTACTGCGCTTGGGACAACTTAGTATCAGCATTTTGGGCTAATTTCAAAATTTGTAATAATCTGATTCAATGAGGGTTTTTGCGTGTGAAAAATCCTACTAGATGGAGTATAATAGGAATGAGGTCCATATACAATGTGATTGGTTATTTTTAAACGTGATTTGTCAAAATGTCAATTTGACAAACTAAACAACTAATCCATCAATCCAATCTTCTAAACCAATCACCAATCGTCTAAAGGGTCTTGAATTAAAACTCATCTAAAAGCGGCTGAGGTTTTCTTCACGTGAAAGCTGGTCAGCGAACCCGCCCGATGTACGCGTGATTCTGAAACGTAGTGTGGCGTTTTGAATCAAAGACAATTAATTCTTCATATGATAAGATCACAAACTAAGAAGAAGATAACGTGACGATTTTTCATTATGTTATTTACTTAATAATATTGTTATAAAAATATCAACTATATTTAATTGGTTAAAATCTAAGGTTAAAATATACTAACAGAATTTATAACTCTACATTTCAGATGAATGTATAACATTTTCTTCGAAACAATTGAATTACGATTTTAAATTTAGAATGCGTAGCTATTGGCGCCGCAAATTAGAAAAGTGGTATCATGTGTCCTCGACACTCTTCAAGGTATTACAATCCGTTTAGTACATCTTAAAATGTATTTTTTATTTTTAATAATATCAACAATTACATTATAATTAGTTGATATTTTTTATAGCAATCTTTTGCAATTTATTCTTAAGTAAATAACACACTTAAAAATTTCATCTCGAGTTTAGGCGGGAATCGAACCCACACCTTCCACAATCCGGGTGAATGTTCTACCAATTAGACCACTGAATGCGTTATTAAGCCGACGAAATTTGTAAGTGCTTGTGCTTACATTATAATTTTCAAAACCTTGTCTTATTTGTCTACAAATCTTTAACAGAAATTAAATTACACAGTTGTTGTTTTACATGTGGGTGATTCAATATTCTTCTAACATTTAAATCAAGACATCAAATCTATTAGGTAATTATACTCAATATATTTATTGTTAATCATAATTATGAGGTAAGGTGTTTTATATCAGTTAATAGTACCTACATATGAACCCTGATGGGTATAACAATTTGGAACCACATGACAGGCAGAATTTTATTTTGAAATTTAATTAATTTTGAACTTATAAAAAGTTATTTAAATGTTTCTGTTATTTTTATTAAAATGAAATCATTTTTATACTTAATTTCTTCCTATTTTCAAATAGGAAGAATTATTATATCTAGGTGTGATTTTTTTAAACATATTTATTTAAACATTATATTATAATATATTATTATTATTATATTCCCTTAATTTGTCTATTAGAAATACCTTTCAATACGTTGGTCGGTCATTTTTCCTATACTGAAAAATATGTTAGAAAGCACGGATAGGTGATTTGCTCCGTATTATTTGAGGGTATCAATGATATACAGGAATTTGAGTTCTTATTATACATTGTCACTTATAAGTAAATTATTTTTTATTATGCTAGAGGCGACAAACGCAGCAAGCGAGTCACCTGATGGAAACTAATCATCGCCGTCCATGAACATGCGCAAAATCAGGGAGATCGCAAATGTGTAATATGTTTATGTTCTTTTGATTATTATTTTTTTATCTTTATTTAGTTGGAATTACTATTATTTTAATACATCATCATCATCATCATCAGCCCATTTAAGTCCCCACTGCTGGGGCACGGGCCTCCCTCAATCACATGAGGGGTAATTGCCATACTCACCACGCTTGGCAGACGGGTTGGCGAGGGTTTAGATATAAATGCAGAGTTTTCCTTCTCTGGGTGCTGATGATCATGCCAGCAGCTTTACCTTAGTCGCCTTTTACGACACCTCGGTAAGAGTGAGGGTGGCCTATTCTACTCTGCCGGGAACCACACGGCCACACATTTTAATACGTACGAACGTAGTGTATTAGAATAATATTAAAAGTCAAAATAATATTTTTTAGCAGAGTATGATATTTTAAGTCTTCTATACGAGTACTTAGTGCTGGTGTAGGAATCGAATGCGCGACTATTACGCTTTGTACTTGACTGCACTAAAATACAAATAATAATCATTTATTTCAGAAATCAAGTTTCCATACATTAAAAATAATATTGACATCCAAATAAAATGAATTAAATCAATACATTATAAATCACATACAATCAATCACATAAATAATACAAATTATTATTATTATTGATTAGCAATCTCTTTTATTTCATGGGCGGCGATGATTACTTTCCATCAGGTGACTCGCTTGCTTGTTTGTCCGCTGATAGCATAAAAAAATATAATTAAATAAAAACTCAAAGGGGGTTCTCGAAAGAGACAACGTCTTGACTTTTAAACTTACGTTTACTCTGCAGAAATCGGGAATTAACTTTCTTATTACTTACGTGCCTACTTTGGTGTTGCAGTGGCTTATAAGCCGCACTGCACTTGGGCTCCCGGGTTTGATCCCGGGTCGGGAAAAGTCAGGAAATAACCTATCACTAATGGCCAGTTACAAGCTAGTGGTAGGCACGCACGTAGAATTAATTAATCAACTGGGACTGGTACCACGATTCCTAATTTATTTATCTGATAGTTACAATGAAGAATGCCTGCCTCTTTGGAAGCCGTATGTTTTACTGAGCTACTGTTGCCTGCTTCTTTATTTTCTAATAGCCCGCCCTCAGTTCGTTTCGGGACATTAGTTCTACTTTACACTAATAGATGGCGCCAGGTGTCGGTTACTTCGCGCAAGCGTTTCTTGTTTTAGATAACTTATAATAAGCGTTGCTGCTCTCTGTAGGATTTACCATAAGTTACTCTGTGGATTTACCTCTTTATAAATAGTACAGATTGACATATAGACTCCCTAATTGCACAAAACTAATCCTAAACGCTATAGCTTAGGATACCTTACAAAAGTGTTATGCAGCTAATTTAACAGAATAATCCGGCTTACAGATAATCCTAGGTTTAACATTACCGGCTTAACCCATCTGTCGGATCCTAACGAAATATTCAACAAAATATGCTGGCAGAGTACGTGATATGTTCATATGAATGATTCGAGATTTTTTTAAGTACATTTTGATTCGATGGCGCATTTAGCAGTGAGTTGCCTCACGTTCCAATGACTGTTGGTTCTTTTTCCACCCGAGACTAATGTGTTTGTTCAGTGCATCATCATTTCAACGTTTTTTTCTCAATGCGTCCGCATCCATCGCTTTGAAGCCTAGGGTAGGCTACCGTGATCCTGGATTTGATGAGTCTTATGATTACAATAAAACTACTGCCTTGACCTTGATCTTGTAACCTTAAGACAGGGGAACCAAACCATCTGAATCACGGTTACTCATTTCAGAAACTAACGAAAAGTGTAAGTTTCTTCACAAATCTTCCCTTGCCCACCGACCGAATGCATAATAACGCCTCTACGTTTACTACTAAGCACACTCGTAACTCCACTGGTGTCGCGGGTGTCCTATGGGTGAAGACAATCGCTTACCATCAGGTGATCCATTTGCTCGTCTGCCACCTATCACAAACAAAATTAAATCATTTTCGACTTGTGTATGGAATTTCGTCGTAAGTATTTTACCCATCATTCCCACAATTCCGTTTTGATATTTTTCATTTCGAAGGCTAAAAGCCACATGTTAACATACCACAGAAGCCTTCGTAGGCGTCAGCACGGGTAATGATGGTGTCGCGTTACACCGGAGACGAACTTCCGACAATGTAAGATGGGATGTCATTTTATGTAGACACAGGGTGCTTGAACACGCTAATAGGAATGGAAATTAAATAAGGCGTTTCTTTTTTACTCTCGTGCCTTATGTACTATAAGTAATTTCATATATATTTTTCGCGTACAAAAACGAATCTAACATTTATGCATGGTTATTTAATAAATAGTGTAAGTGTTTGCCAAGAGGTTGTTACCCCGAAATTGTTTAAAATAGATCCGGTTTAGTAGCTAAAAAATTAAATCGATTGGCGTCGCTAGTGTGCCCTACCCGTCACCTTAATCTAAGACGATGTTAGCTAAATAGATGAAAACGTCCTCTTCCAAAAAGGTGTTGTAGGTTCGAATCCGAGCAATCTCCTCTGGATTTTCAAATCCATGAGGGTATTTTTAACATTAAGGCAGCGATATGAGGCAATACATTTTTAAGAAGACTCTTTATTCTAATTGTTAAATGAAGGTCGCCATAATCCAGGTAATCATAGGTGGTAATCCAGATTCAATATCAGGAATGAGGAGATCAGACGGCCGATTGGACAGAAAGGTCCTCGAGTGGAGGCCGCGTATAGGTCAATGCCTTGTCAGGCTCCCACATGGTGGACCGACGATCTGGTGAATGCACACGTATTCGCGAGAATCCCTTGGATGCGGGTGGCACAGGACCGATCTGTGTGGAGATCATTGGGGAGGCCTATGTCCAGCCGAGGATGTTTATTGGCTGAAATGATGATGATGAATCCAGATTACCAAATCCTGGATCATGGCTCGAGCTTAATACGGTCACCAAAGCAAGGACTTAGCAACCGGGAAACACGATGATATAATAATAATAATTTATTGTCAAACTGTGTTACAAATTAATGTTACATGCATTTGGTTCGTATCAACAGTTGCACATTTCGGATATATGAGGATGGATGACTAAAACTAACTTTAGAGCTAAGAAATATAACATCTTGATCACTCTACGGGAGTGAAATCAAGTGATTAAAATGATTAAAACTTCATTATTTTTTGGTCTAAGATAAAGATAAAGATAAAAAATTCTTTATTTATTTTAGGTCCACACAGAACACTTATGAATGTCAAAATAGGTACATAATATCTACCGCTGGTTCGGAATGTCGATTTCTACTGAGAAGACACCAGCAAGAAACTCAGTAGTTACTCTTTTCAAATATTGATGTTGTTACAGAGTTTCAATTGATAAGAGAAAAAAAATACAATTATGAAAGTTAATAGACTACTATGAATAACAACTCAAAAGATCATGAAATTCAACAAATCAATTAACATGACCAAGAATCCTTATCATTTAAATAGTCTTGTACACTATAGTAACCTTTCTTCATTCACATTAGGCAGGTTTTAATATGAGACTTAAACTTATCCAGTGATAGGTTAATGACATTTTGTGGTATCTTATTAAATATCTTAATGCCAACAAATGAATTACCGATTTTATGTCTATTGGTTTAAGTACCGGAAAGTACTAAAGTTTTAATTTTACATCACTTAGACAGGGGAACCAGACCAACTGAATCACGGTCACACATTCAGAATCACTATCTCAAATATTGTAGGCATCCAAAACTTTGAGAAACTTTGCAAGACGAGCAGGTTTCTTCACGATGTTTTCAGCGCCGAGCTTATGGTAGAAACTGTTATTTGTAAAAAAACAGTATGAAAAAGTTAGTATTAAAAGTTAATTTCATATTACAAATAAAAATAGGTGCGTAAACAACTTCTCAAAAACCTCCAAACAACACGCCCTGTATGTGTAAAGCAAGTTAACGTGTGTATCACATTTCAGTGCCGGAGAGGACCTTCCGGCTGATACAGAACAAGACCGATGACGACACGGTGAATGTCATCTGCGCGGCGGACGGCACGTTTCCTGCGCCCAACCTCACACTAGCCACTCCTGAGAGGTAAGCATATTTAATCAATTCATTTATATGTCGCAGCCAACTAGCTATGAAAATTAGCCATCCAATGAAACCTAGGGCGCTCGTTAAACGATGAGAGTTTTTAGAACTAAACTTACTCAAATGTTTGACAGCTCGGTGTATTGAAAGTTAGCCCATTCGAAACTATTGATCAAAACTCAGACAAATTCAAATTAATTTCCACATTTCTTCACTTCATCAAAACAAATATGGCCTCTGCAGTGATAACAGCTGTGAATATAATGGTTCGATTTTTTTTTAAGGGTTAGCAAGAGATACCGGGTTGGGCCAAAAATTTGCAATTATTAGTGTTAGTTATTAGTCTGGAAGTTGGCGGTATACCTCGCTGTCTCGGAAAGCCGTTGTCGTGTCTCGGTCTTGTCATGTTGGTATCCCATCGGAATATGAGGGTAAGGGAATAGAGAGTGCACTTGTGTTTGCGCACACATTTGAGCAGTATAATATATCCTGCACACGTGGTTGATCGTTGAGATTGGCCGCCGTAGCTGTAATAGGTTGGAGGATATTATTATAAGCAAAATTGAAGTGTAATTATCAAACATAGAATTATCAAATAATACGTAAGTACGTCTTCTGAAAAATTTTACAAACACTTTTGAGTCGAGTGATTTTGTTCTAACACCTATCGGTATTGGTGGTATTGGCATCCAATGGTTAATGGTGGCGATAAAGGTTTAGCCCTCAGGTTAAACGTTGCCGTCAACGACATGGCTAGTTGTTCTTCAGTCATTTGATTGGATGCCGACGTTTAATGAACGCTCTAGGCATTCGATTGGATGGCTAATTTATCCAGATGGCTGCGACTTAAAATATACATGATAAAGGAATGCACGAATGAGAGCGATGGTAACTCAGTTTATATGAAGGCGCCTTCCGTATGGGAGGTCCAGGTTCGAATCGGAGACTGCATCTATGGATTTTTTAAACCTATATGCATATGTCTAACATAAGCTGGAGGTGAGCCCAAACATCGTGAGAAAACCTGCACGTCTCGGATTATTTCTCAAAAATTGTGGATACTACATGATTCAAAGTGATTTAGTTGGTCTGGTTCCCCTGTCTAAGGGTGGTGAAGGTCATGCGACAGTCGCATTTATAATTTAATGACTTTCCGAATCCTGGATCATGGTCCAACCGTACTCCGGGCTTTGGACGCAACTAGGAATTACACGCTAAGATGAGTATAGGACTGCGTTAATGAATTAAGAACCATTTACTCATCATAACAAGGTCAAAAAATTTCATCTTTTATGTTAATGTAACAGTTTGAATAAATGAATATGATAGGAATAACTGAATATTTATTTGCTTATCAAGTCATGAGCAGACCTATTTCATTATTTCAGCTATTTTTTTTTATTTTTATTTAATTATTATAGGTATACTAACAGATTACGGTCATACATGCAAAATGTTCATAATTTAATACAGTGTTATCTAGACGGTAGAATGGTGTACACAACATGTTTAACAAATAAGACGTAAATGAAGATTGTGCAAATAAAAAAATAGACGTCTTCTGCTGGACATAGACCACCCCCAAAGTTCTCCACACAGATCGGTCCTGTGCCGCCCGCATCCAATGGATTCTCGCGATCTTCACGAGATCGTCGGTCCACCTTGTAGGGGGCCTGCCACGGCTGCGACTTCCTGTACGTGGCCTCCACTCGAAGTCCTTTCCGCCCCAACGGCCGTCTGTTCTCCTCGCTATGTGCCCTGCCCATTGCCACTTGAGGTATGCAATACTTTGGGCTATATCTGTGATGACTTGTTGCGAGACTCTACTGAGGTCGTCGAGCATTATGCCTAAGTCTTCCAAGGTCTCAGCCATGACTACGATATCATCAGCGAATCGAAGGTGCGTCATGTACTCGCCATTTATATTGATGCCAAGTCCATCCCAGACCTGAAGTTTAATCAGGTATTTTAAGATATCATTCTTGTATTTAATTCGCTTGGACGATATTTTGAATATGTTTAATTTGTCTATTGACATTGACAACTATGTAAAAAATATCGACCAGATTAATAATATCACAACCGCCAAGAAAACCGCGTGATGCAAGAAAACTGCGTTTTGCCGAAATAGTAAGAGTACCTAAGGCCCAAAATGTTGGCAGCGCGATGTTGTGGGTATATGTGGGCGGCGGGGCGGTAGCTGCTTACCATCAGATGATCCCTCTGCTCGTCTGTCACCTATGAAAATAAAGAAAATGGTAGTAATTTCTATGAATGGGACATTGTCAGATATTACTTACAGTCGGGGGCCAATCCGGGGGAAAGGGGGGTTTGAAAGTTGGCAGCGCACTTGTGACATCACTGGTGTCACGAGTGTCTATAGGCGGCGGCCATCGCTTACCATCAGGCAATCCGTCTACTCGTCTGCCACCTATCACATAAAAAAAGGTACTGAAAAATGAAATTAGAAACAGATCACACACAATAAAACACCTATTAGACGTTATTACCTATGCTATTAGGGTAATACAAAGGTACAATCTCATTTAGTATGTTTCTAAGTAATATTTCAGTATTCTTACTTTACCATTGTTCCAGCCTGGGGCTGTCCCTTTGTCTCCTGTGAATTCACTTGCTGAGTTTGTAAAGAATGGAACATCCTAGTTTCCTAGTGTGGATTTTGTTAGGTACATATTGTATGTGTAATATGAATAAAGTTTTAAATGCATGGACAACTGTTCGCAATGTACGGTACAGAGAATAAAAAGGTTTGTCGCCTCAAGGTAAATTTTTGCTTGCACGGCAAGAATCAGTTATACCAACAAACCGCTTTAAAAAGATCTGCCAACCTTCTTAAAATTTTCTTTACATTAAAAGAAATCAATGTTGCTTCAAGCAAATCTGAACATTCTAATCTTACAGTTAAGCATATTTTTTTTTTGAGTTGAAAAATTTGAGTGCAAAAGCCGACCAAACAGTTTAGTTATTAAATAAATAGTATAGGTATTTGCCGAGAGGTTGCAAACCCGAAACTGTTTTAAATAGATCCAGTTGAGTAGCTAAAAATTAAAATCGATTGGCGTCGCTAGGGTGCCCTACCCGTCACTTTAAGCACTTGCGTTAATGATATAACACGTCATCATAGGATTTTTTGCACAGACAGAGAAGGAATCGTGTTATACTTTATTACAGCCGAGAAATATAAAAAAAAAGTTTAACCCCAAGCACTTTCGTCCCAAACAACAATTTCATCCGTGATGTCATAATTCGCTTGGTTCGTGCTCGGCATACAATGCGCCACGGGAATTCTGACGTCATTTCATGCTAGGCTACTTCTTTCGCTGCATTTCATATCCAATTGCCCAGCTGTAGCAGCAGTGTAGGGGTGAAAAAAGGAAAAATATTTTTTTATCTGATAGGTGGTGATTGATAGTGATGGCAAAGGGGAAACCCTTCACCCAAATTGGGCCTTCGGTATTTTCATTCAATCGGCAAAACAAAACGCTAGCGCAGTATCAAGCCGGTCATCTGTAAGACTGTGCTATCACTCCGGTCAAGCCGGCCCATTCACGCTGCAACGTGGTCCTCCCACATAACAAATGGTATAATTATCATTAATCATCATAATAATAATAATATCCTCCAACAGATTACGGCTAAGGCGGCCTCAGCGATCAGCCACGTACGCAGGATATATTTTAGTGCTCAAGTGTGTGCGCAAACACAAGTGCACTCTTTATTCCCTTACCCTCATATTCTGATGGGACACTAGCGTGATACGACCGGAGAGGAATTGGGCGCAGGATGTTGATGCTGTTTAACGTGCTTTATGAGGCACGGGGTACAAGACCGCCTACTTCTAGACTCCAGGCTGACACTAAGAATTTCTTAACGAAAACTTAGGTACACATTTTTGGCCCGACCCGGGGATTGAACCCGGGACCTCTTACGCAGCCGTCGCTTTATAATGCGACCCACTAATCACTACGTCACCGAGGCACTCAATCATCATAAAACATTGACTTCATACCAACGTTTATAATAATATGTAATTTATTCACTTATGTTGAGGGTAACAAGATGGACTAAAATAAAATATTATATTAATATGCTTAAAATTCAAAGTAAAAAGTAAAAATACAAGTGTTTATCACATAAATATTTAACCAGACGGAGAGGACATAGGACCCACGATCCTTGACGGGTGACGCACTCCCTAAATAAATGCGCCTTCGAGTCGGCCAATCAATCAACTTGTATTGTGTATCTGTGCACTAAAGACAGAAGTCTGTGGTGCCAAAGAAACTTTTATTCTATTCAAATTGTGATGTGGAATATATTTTTTTTTCAAATTTGGATAAATGTTCGTCTATAACAAAGCAGCGCGAGAAAGCTGTGTAATACAGCCATATAAAATTATCAATAGACGTGCATTAGAATAGTGACAGCCCTAAGCCTGTGTGCTTATTAGGATGGTATCCCGCAATGCGGTTGTTATATGCGCTTCATAGATCAAAACAATCCAGATTACCTTGACATACGGGCTTACACCTTTGTCGTCCGAATTTGAAGAGGATTTAGGACGAACAGGACCCAAATAATACTAGCTAGACTTTACCGTTTTCGGAAAGCTCAATGTTTGATTTGTCCTGTTTTAGCGGTATGCAATTGACCTTTGAATAAGCGAAAGGGAGTAAATTCCGCTAGGACTAAATGGGCATTTGCATTGGTCGTAAGTGCTCCCGCCTGTGCGAGAAATGCATATAATAGGGCCGAATTGTAACGGAGACGCCCACATTCGGATTAACAACCGAGTTAACGACCAATGAAAATGCCCTCTCAAGACGAACTTCAACGTCATTGTTTGTTTGGCACCTACGTAATGTTGTTTATGATTATACGTTCAGAATCTTTATCTTATCTATTGTTGGTATTTACCGATACGTATGGGTTCGTTTCCTCACGATGGCTACATAACCTCGCCACTAAGATAGAGATAAAAATACGCACATAGATTTGAAAAATCCAAATGTGCGCGCTCAGGTTCGATCCTGCGACTTTCAGTTTGAAAAGCGCACGTTCTTATTCGCAGCTAAGGTAGTAACTGCCTATTGCTGATGCACATAGGTACATTAACCAATGTATCTTGGTACATTAACATATACATTAACACTGTCCAAAGTGTCTTGGTACCTTGACACATACAATAACACTGTCCATAGTATCTTGGTACATTAACACATACATTAACACTGTCCAATGTATCTTGGTACATTAACACATACATTAGCACTGTCCATAGTATCTTGGTACATTAACACGTACATTAACACTGTCTAATGTATCTTGGTGCATTAACACATACATTAACACTGTCTAACGTATCTTGGTACATTAACACATACATTAACACTGTCCAATGTATCTTGGTACATTAACACATACATTAGCACTGTCCATAGTATCTTGGTACATTAACACTGTCTAATGTATCTTGGTGCATTAACACATACATTAACACTGTCTTATGTATCTTGGTACATTAACACATACATTAACACTGTCTAATGTATCTTGGTACATTAACACATACATTAACACTGTCTAATGTATCTTGGTATATTAACACATACATTAATATTGTCCAATGTATCTTGGTACATTAACACATACATTAACACTGTCCAAAGTATCTTGTATATCTTTCGTTTGATACCCCACACGGTACCCTCAAGCAACATTTTTTATTTAGTTTATTACTCGTAAGTCCCCTAGAGGGCGCTGTAGTCAATTTAACGTGACGTCATGTCACTTATAACCAGAAAACAATCAAGACGCTTATAATGACACTCATTTGTTAAAATATGATAACTAGTTTAGAAGTTATGAGGGAACAAATGAATAACCATACTTACATACATACAGGTCAAAATCATAACCCTCCTTTTTGCTTCGCGGTAGTCAGGTAAAAACATAACTTTTAAGAAAGTCGCTGTACAAAACGGCCGTTTCATACTTTAACCCCTAATATTTGCGGTTCTGCCGATAGTTCTGTTTCTTAATATTAGTGCTAAAGCTACTTTGGTGTCAACTCGATATAGTTTGCCCTTTTGTCAGATATTTAGTTTATCTTAGTGACCCAAGAATCGTTTATATTATAGAAGTTATAAAATAACAATTAATTCCCAACCAAGTGAAATGTTTTAAGTACATATTTCCGTGGACCTTAAATACGACTTTTCCTCCTGATTACATTGTTAGCTTATAAGAAACTCTAAGATTTCCCCCGGGACAGTCGTGGACTTCATTGTTCAGAATAAGCGTGTAGTTTCTTTGTACTGATACAATCTAAAAAACGTCTGAAAATGATTCAAGAAAAAAGCGGCCAAGTGCGAGATGGACTCGCCCATGAAGGGTTCTGTTGCAACAAAATAATAGTTTACAGTTTATGTATAAGGTTCAATTTAATTCAAATCATTTATTGAATGTCATTACAATAAATTTGTACAATAGTTGTAGGTAGTACATTAAGTTTATTTATGACGTCTTGCAAGGATTTAGCAATTTTTGAGAGCGCTAATTACATTATTACTTATACTAAATTAATTAAATTAAATAGTTCTTACGACAAATCAAAAAACACATTTAAAGTTTAGGAATAAACATTAACTTAAAAAACATTAACAGTATATGAATGTATGTTGAAGTATATGTATGTATAGGAATTCATTATTTATTGATATCTTTGTAATCAAAGTACACATGTTTATGAAATCGAAAGTTTTTATTTATTTTTATATTTGAGTTTATTGAATGAAAGGTACATAGCGGTTTACGATTTATTACGCAGTAAAAAAACTACATTCTAGATCACGTTCAAACCAGTTTTCGATGGAAGCTTGCATGGTAATGAATGAATGAATGAAAACATTTATTTCGACCATCATGCGGATCATGTACAGTAAAATACGGAATACAGATATAGATGTATACTCATTGTCAAAGTCCTAATGTCAATCAAATTACATAAAATCAATTAATTAAAATTAGATTTCAATAAAATAATAAATAAAGAATTGCAATTAATGAATACATTGATATTACGAATACATCACATACAGACATTAAAAAATACAGGTTACACAATATCAGAACAGTATTCTGACGTCAGTCCGTACATGAACCATGTTGCAATGGTTCAGGTACTGACCGTCGTAGCGCTCGGCAAATGCGGTCAGGATGCCATTCCAGCTGGACCGCACCCTGCGCACCAGCGATGTGCACCGCTTGCGCATGGTAGCATAGAAGCAATCCACGCGCAAGTTGGCGAATATCCCTGATGCGCTACAGTAGCGGGGTAGCCCCAATAGCATCCTAAACACATTGTTGTACTGCACGCGTAAGGCACTGTACTGCTGTTGCGTATAGTCAAGCCACAGACTGCACGTGTAGAAGAACGTACAAAAAGCCCTGAAAAGGATAAACTTGACGCCCCTCGACCAACGCGCAAATCTGCGGGCTATCATATTGGCTCGAACAGACAACGCCCTACGCTCCCTTTCAATGTCTACATTATTTCTCAAATCCGAAGTCACCCAATGCCCAAGATATTTAAACTTCTCAACTCGACATAGAAGAGACCCATTCAGGTTAATTTCGAGTACGTTTCCTAGGTATCTACCTCGGGCCTGAATTTTTTGGCGTTGTACAACAGGCCGTGCGCAACTGCGTATCTTTCACATATGCCAAGCAGCCTCCTCAAGCTCCCCACCGAGCCGCTCAGCAACACCATACCATCAGCGTAACTGATATTGTTCAGGCAGACTCCTCCAATATGGCATCCGATATGCGTGTCGCTGAGCTCCTCAATGAGCGCATTCACATAGAGGTTGAAGAGCTTAGGTGAGGTCAGCCTCCCCTGTCTCACCCCGCACTCCATACAGAATCAGAATGACAGAATTAAGATCACATCTCTCAGAAGCTGCCTGACATAATACATTCATAATGTCATTATAAAATCTATCAATAATATTTCTATGGTCAAGTTTATTTCAGTCAAAATCACTACACATACTTAGTTCATTAGGAAAGTCAATTAATTTCAATTTATTATTAAATAATTCATTATACATACAATATAATCTGCTCAAGCTGTCTGTGCCCCCATCTTATTTTACTATGAATGCGATCCATCGTACTATCTACTTTTTCTTTAATGTTATCTAACTTACATTGTATTATTAATGTACATAATATATTTATATGTATTAATATATTTCTTTTATTTTACTTTTTAGCATTTTGGATTTGACTCTCGCGCAAATTATTCAGTTTAGAAAAAAAAATTAGAATTAAAGAAAAAATTATTCATTCATTTATTCAAAATAAAAGTATTACATGTATATATTCGTTATTCCACTGTTGATTCTGATATCCGTAACACAGACTCGTAAGGGTTTAATGAAAAACTTTGTTTGAGTTTCAGTTCTAACAATGTTTTTTATTTATTTTTGTATGAAACTCGTAATGTAGTTCACAGAGTATATCTACTAGTAATTACCACGTTTAGTATTGTAGTTCTTGTAGTTTCGGAAAAAAATGCTGTGAATGACAAAAAAGAGTTACGTTTTTTGCCGATTGGCTACGGAACCATGAAAACCGGCTAAGTGTGAATTGAATTAATCCATAAAAGCTTCACACAAACTTCATTCATCATCCTTCATGGTTTCTGGTTAGACGAAACGCCAGTACGTCGATTGAATATCAATATATCGCACCTATATCAACTATATTTTCCTCTAATCTAGTCAGCATGTCTTGATTTTACCTGTGCTGAAAGAGATTACAGACCCAAGTTTCTGATTGAAATTCAGTTTGACATATTTAAGCATACCCGTGGAAAAAGCTAGAGTTAATCTTGCTTCATGGAAAAAGGGCCTTGATATGACAAGCGGAACAGTTAATCCTAAGTTTATTCCTTTTGAGGTACGGAACCCTTAAAAGTTTTGAAAATATTCTTGAGAACAAGAATCAGACAACGTTGGTGGAAAAAGGTGCCAGCAACATTTTGCAATTTATAGTGTTTTAAACTATCATGGTGACTAACATTAGAATAGTTATTTACGAGATTTCTACCATGTATGTACCTTACTTTTGAGTTTCCGATTAGGTAGAAATCTCGTATATCACTTTTCTTATTTTGCAATTTAGGTGAGAACTCCTTGTATAAAACTCACCTCTCGTCTATTTTTGTTGGTTTATTCCTTACAAATTTCACGAAAATTAATTTTGATACTAAGCTGTTATGTGATTGTAATACTTACTTACTTCATTGTCTCAGAGACCTAATGTGAATTTTGTTCTCCAACATGAAAGTGCGCTATGCCTCTCTGTCTTGTAGGTACCAAGCTAAGAGGTCTTTTGCATTTTTTCAGCGATATTTTGCCTCGACAGGCGGCGCCGACTATAAGATTATCCAAGATATGCTTTCTTGATAGCATGATCCTCATTGAAACCTCATGAGGCAGAGTTGCTGATCCAACTTTTAACCCTTGCTTAAACTTTAAAATGTTGATGGCTTGATTTCATTCGTGTGATACAAAATTGTTATTGTTCTGTTGTTTGATTCGTACCAGAATCAACGCTAAGGGAAGTTGATTCCATATTGATGATGTCAGATATCTAATAGTGGTTGATGATGTTTTTTTCTCTTCCACAGGCGACTAGAAGGCGTGTCTCATAGTCAAAAGCTAGTGAACGGCCGGTACTCAGCAGTTGCAATGATCACTCTCCAAGATGCAGACCTTCCTTCGCCTGCCGAGTTCATCTGCATGCTAAGGATACCACAAGCAAACTATGTAGTCAGGAAAGAAGCCATTTACTATCCAGGTAAAATACATTTCCTTAAAGTTTTTTTACTCACAATAAGTAAATAGCACATTATCTATACTATAATATTATTTGGATAGATAGATAGATAGATAGATTTTAGTGTTATCATTTATAATTTGTATCGTGAGGCGACTTTGATAGCTCCACGGGGCTACTTTGATAGTATTATCAAAGTAATCCCGCAATATTTTGATGCAACTGAAAACTTAATAGGGCTTAACTTTTCCATTTCAGAATCATGGTACGAACATTTAAGAAACTGTTATGGTCAAGGGCTTATAAAATTTTAAAGATGATAATAGGGTATTTGACAGTAAGAAAAATAAAGATTTAAGGAATTAACAATAAAACACAAAAAATATTGAATATTTGCATCAAAAAAAAAAACAATAAAATTAATTTATTTTGTACTTGGAACCATAAACATTGGCTTTCTTTACTGTGACATCAGCAATTGTAAGCAAAACAAGTGACAAACTTGACGCCCTTGTGTTCTATCTATGCGGGACGCGAGGTAATCATCTATCAAATTTATCGTGTGCTATCGAATTTTCTACTTGTTTACAAAAGGTTGACGTAACTCGAATGATTCGACGCTATATAAAATGAAGCGTTTTTGACAGATTACATAATGCTTATATTTTCCAATGATTTTTGTAACGAAATATTCATAAGAAATAAAAATAAATATTATTTTTAGGGGTTAGGAAAACAAATAATATGAGAAGGTTTTTCAAAACAAGTCAAATAGCCTATTTAGAGCAAGCTTTAAACAAAGTGGTTAAGGAAGGAATGTCAATAAAACAGTTAAGAGTTCATAAATGAGAATTATGATAATAAGATTCATGTTTTAGAAATCTTTGAAAGTTATAAAGTTACTTTTCTGTATTGTCATTATTGAAATGACTTTCCTATTGCTGACTGATTTCCGAGTATAAAGAAATATTTTAGTGTTCAGATTTGAGTGGGTTATCTGAAAATATATATAAGAAATATCTTTTTATAAAAACTAACCTTGTTTGATTGTTTTCTTATAAAATAAGAGCTAAAACGTGCTATCAAAGTTGCCCCACAGGAGAAAAAGTTAAATAATTCAAAAAGTACTAATAGAAAATATAAACTTCTTTTAATAACGCCAATTCTTAGAATTGGCGTTTCTTTCTAAATATGAAATAAAAAGAGGCGGTTTTAAACCAACCCTACAGTAACTTGTGTCTTATTTTTTTCTCTTATTAGTGAAAACATCGGTTAAAGAATGGATTTGTTAGCTTAGAAACTGTTCGAGATAGGCTAGAGACAATTTAAAAATCACTTAAAATAGACTTGCCCAAGACGCTCCATACAAACAGCGACGCGAGGCGTGACGTCAGCCTTCACTAGTTTGTGCGCATCGCGAGATAGCTTTGTTCGATAGCTAAATGAAATAGTGCGTTAATGAAAACGGTTTCTTAACAAAAAATGCTATAAATTAAATAAGATATCGATCGCTATATAAATATTTCGTAAATTTAAGACTTAAAATTTACTTGCCTATCTTTGCTTTGAGGGCTCATAACAAAAATAATACATAAGGTTTCAAGCTGAAATTTTGTACATAGCTCCTTTTGACCGTCAGTTTCTCAATGCTATTTAAAATATCTGCCAATCTCTGACCTAGTACACAAGCCTTTTATTGTAACTTTGTTTTCGACATTTTTTTTTCAGCCAAAATATTACTTTATTCCCTTTTTTCTTTAGGTATTTGGAAATAACTGACATTATGCAGTAATAAAGTTTAGTAATAAGTTTTTTTATATATTTTATGGCAAAAACATGGAAGATACGAGGAATCGAAATTTAAAAACTATCAATCTCGCCCCATTCCATGGTAATCCAAAATTCGAGTGCAAAAGCAGACCACGCAGTTAACTATAAGTATTAAATTAATTGTATAGGTGTTACCGAGAGATTGTAACCCCGAAACCGTATTTTATGACTGACTAAATAAATTTATATTAGCCAGCGATCCTCCCACATCGTGATCGTGGTTTCCCCATCTTCGATAAACATTTGTGTGATGAGCACTTGTGTTTATTACGTATTATATATTTAAACCTTTTCCTATGTTGTTTGATACCCGTAACCCGTAATATCATAACAAGTAACTAGTTACTAACTTAGTTAGCTAGTTACCTAATGATGCAACCAACACCAAAGACCGCAGGCATTTTAATTCGAAATACATTCAAAAAACTGATGAAAAGGTGTTAAAAATAAGGAATAATGATCACAAAATTAAAACCACTGCATAAAATTCAAACAACCATTTACTGCAATTTATCAGCCATAAGAATATTCAAACATTTATATTACGTTATTATTTTTTTAAATTGTATATAACCGTCATTAGACCGTACGTACCAAGGTTGATATGATAAAACAAGAACTCAAGTTATTTTCAGGCTATCAGATTTTACCAAAAATCTAGGTCTTTCCCCGAATATAGGCATTTAATTTTTTAAAGCCTAGTATCACTCCAAACACTATGCTTATGTAATTTTACAAAGTAGGATCCTAATAGCAATTACAACAATTAATACATATCTTTACTCGACTAAATTCGGAATCAGACTGCCGTATTTTCGCTTCGCAACTGTTTATAGGTAAACGCTCAGCTCGCAAGAAGTCAAGTAATAATATGATTTAATTGATGACCGGGAGCTAAATTCAAATCAATTCATTTTATTAACCGGATATCCACTAAAAATTTAAAATAATTAATTGATAGAAAGTTTAAATTAATTTTAAGATATAATTTTACCATTAAATGTAAGAACTTATTTAACACAGATCTACCAATATTCAAATAAAATTCAACGGAAGTCTACTAATATTTTACATAGAATAAATCCAAACATGGCGGATATCACAAAAACTATGTTTTTGTGATATGAAATACGTCGTATGAAAGTAAATATCACGAGAATTGGGCTCCAGGCCTAGTAAGAAATTGTGATTTTCGCTACTAATAAATAAGGCTATCAATAATTCTATTAAATTATTCCACCAATCAGACAATCATGAGAAATTGAATTTTGATTAAATTCAATCTTCCCCCAGTCTAATAATATATGAGATTAATAATTGAACGAAAATCTACAAATATTTATTTATTTGTGTGATTGGAAACATTGAACTATTACCAAGGATCTTTCATGAGTAAGTAGTCGATAGAAGAGGCAGACAGCAGGCCTATTATAGTTTCGACGTGTTTTAAAAAAAACTCATAGTCATGCTTGATCAAAACTGCTGCTAGATAAGTAATAAATTAAAGGATAAATTCCTTTTATAACTGTACAAAGGAACTTAATATAAATCCATCTTATCCTTAACAGAAAGAAATAACGTTGCGCGAACCGTGAATTTCATTCACAGGTTTTAACGGTCAAAGAGGAGGTAACTAGCACCACCCAAGATTTTATTTTCAATGTGATAGATGGCACATGAGCAGTTGGATCACCTGACGGTAAGGCATTGCCGTCACCCACGGACACCCTAAATACCAGTGGAGTCACAAGTGCGCTGTCAAATTTAAACCCCACCTTTTCCTCCTTGGGCCTCCAGTATCCTCACTCACACAATCACTCTATACTTCTTTCTTTTATTTCTTACGTAGGTATGATCTTACCAGACCAATTATTCGTCATCAATGGACGTGAGTATGGATTAGCCGGCGAAGATCGGTAGTACTATATGATAGGTTGATGGCATGATCCAAGTTTTGGAAATTGCGGTAGGTAATAATAATAAATCGACTACAATCTGATTTTTACCACCTTACATTATGAGAAAACCAAAAAATATATATAATATAAAGTGATTTTAAAAAGTCTATTGAAGTATAGTATTTCAATGTAATTAAATGAAATGAAACTTAGAACGGATTGTCTTTCTACGGATTAACAACGGTTGGGATAGAAGAGTCCTTGAGTGAAGACTGCGACTCCAAAAATGTAGCGTAGGACCATAGTATGACGGGTTCGAAATAGATGGAGTGACAGTCTGCGAAAAACCACTAGTATCTATAGACAGGGATGCGTCTAGCCGAAGACAACATGTGAAGGCAAACAATAGGGGAGGCCCGTGTCTAGCAGTAGACTAAGTGAAGTTACTAATAATAGTAATGAAATTCAGGGTAAAAAAAACACTAATTGATAGTCACTAGTTATTTCTATTCTACCCTCTAAGTCGACAAAGAATATACATATATATAGCGAGGCGCGTACTGCTGAAACAAGCCGCCAACTGAAAGCTGTTTATTTATTTAAAACAAGCAATTTAACCGCTTTATAAGTCAGCGGACGTCATTAATGCCTCCCAGTGAAAAGAATAAGGAAAATATTTTTTAACGGCGGGGCATGAAAATAACAATTTCGGTGTATAATTTGAAAGAAGGCCATTTAAGCTTTTTATCAGGCCAAAGTTTGTGTACGCAGGCGGCTATCTAATCTGTGGAAGCGAGACGAAAATTCTGCAACAGTCGTGAATAATTTTGTGGTTCGTTAAGTTTATTGCGGATGGAAAAATGCGGATCTAATATTATATTATCAGAGGGGAATCAACACAAACACTTTTTAAGTGACGTATCCCTGGCTAATGAAAAGTCAACATTGGATAGTTCGGAAGATAGAGCTGCAGAAATATCGACAGGTTGATTTATTGATGGTAAACTCATTATTTTATCAGATAGCTTTTCAATTGTTGAGATAATAGAGAACAACTTGCATGTTAATCGTTGTGGTGGAAATCTTTCCCCTCTCTTTTGCATGCTCAACAGATGCGGCATATTATAACCAGTTTCAGTACCTCCTGAACATTAGCAAGGACTCTAAGCAACGGATTTGGACTCGTGATGGTACGCTAATAATGATAATGATGAAACTTAGTTTTTATCGGTAAAAATTGAAGGATTCGTTTATTCGATATGATCAAATCTATACAATAATATCTCTCATTAAAATACTAAATAATTGTGTGATCACTTGCGATTGTTCTTTGATAAAATTATCGATATTCAGCTTTTTCTTTACACCGAGCAACACTATTTGAAACTTTTGGAAGGCTTTTACCTGTGCTTTTACCTTATGATTCGACGGCGGATGGATTATGATTGGTTTTGTTTTTATTTGTCAGTGGGTGGCGGTCTGATAACGCGGGTAGTCGAGAAAAATGATGTTGATTCAATTATATTAGAAGAGAAAAGTCTGAAACGAAATAAAATGGAATTAGATGTTTATTTCACTCATATGAAGAAGTTAGGGATGTCAGCCTATTTATCTTACGAACATTCTTGTTTCCGAAAGTTGAAACATATATTTTATGTTCGAGTTGTAAGTAAAAACAAAAAGTTTATTTGTGTTTTATCTTGATGATTGGTTTTCCAAACCTCAATACTCGTTTATTAGTTTATGACATCTATATTATATTCGATGCAATATAAATATCTTTTTTTTACTACATTTAAAAATCTTTAACGGCAGGTATTCTCTTGCAGGACATAGGACAACATTAATATCACTCATAAAAAATGTGAATCTTGCTGACAGATAACACTAAATAGTATTTTTGTTCCCAGGACCTATTAGCACAACGCCAGAAATGCCAACTGCTGCCGATATGCAACTTGCTGCAGCTGTTGGGAGATCGAAAGGTATTTAAATAATTTATAAGTTTTTAATATTAAATATCGAAGTTATTAGAGCTGGCGTGTCTTGGAATGGAGACCAAGTTAAACAAGCGTAGTGTAGCATCTTCTGCCGCTGTTGGGCTGTTGATCTTAGAATAACTGCTGGCGGTGACTGGAATATAAAACCTGAGTTAGAATGTTTGTGCTATGCCACAGATTTCAAGCTTACGTTCAGTTCGTTTTCAAATATTGCAAGCCTACGTTCAGCAATGACACAAACACATGTAAAAATCGTTATTATGTTTTTTTTTATTTATTTACTCTTGAACCACAAACATAATTTACAATTTATTTATAGTTTTCAAGACACTTAAACTAGGTTAATTTATATTATTGTAAACCTAACAGCAATACATATTATTTTAAAACATAAACTAAGATGGGATCCAAACATATAGAAAAAAAGTCACTTAATTGCCTTCTGATCTTGGTTGGTCTTATAGTATGTAATTTGCTTAGATTGTATAGTATTGATGCATCTTTCTTTCATTTTTTTATTTTTTGTAATTGTATTTTTTTGCATTGTTTTTGTATAATCTGCCTGCCCCCATAATGCGCATCTTTTCAATTACCTATCTATTCCTTTTTTTCTGTCTCAATCTCAATTATGCAAGGATATGGAAGAGATGCCAATAATGTAATGGTAGTCGCTGAAAACCAGCGTCGAGGTTGGTCTCACGGATCAGCACCGACTATTGCTGAGCGGCCGCCTGCTTGGCACATACAGGGATAATGTTATCCTACTTTTCGTTATTATTTATGTTTAAGTTATGTTTCTTAGTAAGTTTCCTTGTTTTGTATTGTGGCAAATAAAGTTTCACTCAATTCGAATGAATGAATGAATGATTCATTCATTCATTCATTCGAATTGAGTGGGATACTGGAAGTGGCTATACTCTCATGTATGTCATCATCATCATCAGCCCATTTAAGTCCCCACTGCTGGGGCACGGGCCTCCCTCAATCACATGAGGGGTAATTGCCATACTCAGCACGCTTGGCAGACGGGTTGGCGAGGGTTTTGATATAAATGCAGAGTTTTCCTTCTCTGGGTGCTGATGATCATGCCAGCAGCTTTACCTTAGTCGCCTTTTATGACACCTCGGTAAGGGTGAGGGTGGCCTATTCTACTCTGCCGGGGACCACACGGCCATCATGTATAGTACTCATTATTATACTAAGCAAAGGTGAAGTTCGACTCATACGGAAGTATACTGGGTTCGCCCACCTAAGTAGAATAACACCAACCGCCTCTAAAAAACAGGGCGTCCCAAGACTATGGGACATGAAGGGAAAGTACCTTAAAAATTTAAGTTAGCCTTTCTTACTTAAAAGGAGCATCACTTTTGCATTGCTTGTTGCACGGGAATCGAACCATCCAAAAAATTGATGTTATTTGCCTAGTTTCACAGGTCAACAGGAATCCCTTAAGAGTGTTAATATATGCGTTTTTTAGGAATTGGCTGTATTTATTTCTAGTCAACTTAGGTATGGTTCAGGTTTTTTTACAACTGTAGGGACCGTAGGCCAAAAAATACAGTTTCAATTTAAACTTTAATGATCCTGACATAAAGGTTTTGACACACAGACATACGGACAACACAGTAATCTTATAAAGGTTCTATTATATTTTATGAGGCTGCAGATTCCAATAAAAGGGGACCTACGCAGACGGCAACTGACCGTTTGACTCTTTGGCACTCTTTACTTTACATTTAAAAAGACACTAAAGCAGTGCTTGATGTTGTTTCCTAAATCTGCGATTTCGTAGAATATTTTTAGCAAAACATCGCTGCAATAGTGTAGCTTTTCAGAAAACTAATATAACTCGAATAACGAAAACAAAAAACTCGTGTCCCTAGGCACTCAAATTTCTAGAAACTACTTGTGTTGTGAGCTGAAGCAATTTTGTGGTATTTGAATTTTTATGTTTGAGAAATCTGTGGTAGGGAATTCTGGCACAGAATTTGAAGTGTTAAAATATTATTTTACACTTTAGTTCGGAGCGGTTTTTTTTTTGTAGAATTTTTTTTTCATGTTTTTACTGTTTCATTATTTGGCAGAACTTAAAAAAGAAATGGGTTCATAAATGGCAAATTAATCAGTAAACAAACATAAAAAAACTGACGACCCGTTTGGAACAGTGGTAGTGAACGCTGCCTTGGGTCCAAGGGTTTGCGGGTGCAATCCCCGCACAGTACAAACATTTGTGTGCATGAAACATGTCTGTTTGTATTGGTCTGAGTGTTTGCTATGTATTATAAGTATGTATTTACAAAAGAAAAGTATTATATGTATATATTTGCAATTCCGCTGTTGATTCTGATATCCGTAACACAGGTGCTTGAGCTACCTATCTCGGAGTCAGATAAAAAAAAAGATATATACGAGTCGAATTAAGATATTCCTCCTAATTTTTTAAAATCATCATCATCGAAGTGTATTTTCCCGGTTGCGACCAAAACCGTCGCTATAGAGTCCAGGGTACGCTAGGAACGTGATCCAGGTTTAGAGAAGTCTGGTAATTACTATGAAGCTACTGTCACCTGTTTTTCGCATTTCATATGCAGGGGAACGCAGACAAACTGGTTCACGATTACATACAAGTACAAAATTGTTACGTCAACAATAAAGTTACTTTGTTAGTTACCACAGTTTGAGAAGCTATCCGAAAGGTGCAGATTTCCTCATAAAGTTTTTCTTCACTGCCAAACGAATGGTATATTTATGTCACCGGAAAATAATAAGATCCGTAAGTTTATCAATTTACTGATGACTGACCGGATGGCGCAATTGGTAGTGACCCTGCCTCTTACGCCAAAGGTCGTGGGTTCGATCCCCACCCTGGACAAACATTCGTGCGATGAACACTTGTGTTTGTTCGGTGTCTGGGTGTAATATATGTATTTAAGTATATATTTGTGTTCCTCTGTTGTCTGATATCCGTAACACAAGTGCTTAAGCTACTTAGTACGGAATCAGGTCAACGTATGAGATGTTGTGAGAATTATTATAATTATCAATTTACTAGGAAGTTTATAAACTTTCGTGGAATTCTAAACGGGAGATAAATTGTATTATTATACGTCCACACTTTCGTACATTGATAAACGTACTGAACTCACTCGTAAAATAATTAGTTAGGCAATATCCAAACGCTACGCGCGATCTGATTGGCATTGCCGCTATGAATATTGACCAATCAGAGAGCAGTGTGTTATTTTACGTATTTCAAAAATGCGTATATTTAAAAGAATTTTGTGATTGGTCGAAGCATGTAAAATTTTACGAATAGATATCCGTTATTTTATAAATTTACCGTGTGACGTCGGATGTTGATAAATTTACGAAAGTGTGGACGTAAAATAATACAATTTATCTCCCGTTTAGAATCCTACAAAAGTTTATTAACTCCCTAGTAAATTGATAAACTTACGGATCTTGTTATTTTTTGGTGACATATACACAAATAGATTCAAATTTTTAATTGTCAAGAGATTGTATCTCGTACAGGTTCAAATCTTGTTGGTAATCTTTTAAATAAGTTTCAGCTTAAGGTGACGGGTAAGGCACGCCTAGCAACGCCATTTGATTTATATATCTTTTTAACAATTTCGAATTTCGAGTCTCTTGAAAGGAACTTATACTATCGTATTTATTCAATACTTATTAATTATTTACTTTAATTCACTTTATGGTCTGCTTTCTACTCGAAATATGAATTACTGCCAAAAACGGGCACTTATGGCGTTAATCAAAATTTCGAGTGCAAAAACAGATCAAATAGTTAATTATAAGTAAATAAATAGTATTTAACTATGATGTATCAATACGGGGATTAACACGATATTTATTATGTGAAACAACATTGTGTACTCACATATTTGGCTCGACGTTATTTCACATAATGTCGAATGTTATTTCACATAATAAATATCGTGTTAACATCCGTATTGATACATTATAGTTATAATGCAACGCGAAAATCTAAAAAACTAAATAGTATATATTCCATCCAAGAGGCTCGAATTTCGAAATCGTTAAAAATATATCCGGTTTAGTTGCTATCAATTTAAATCGATTGGCGTCTCTAGTTAGGTCACCCGTCGCCATAAGTCAACTTACAGGATTGCAACAGGCCGCCTTAAATCCATATCTGAGTCGACAAGGTCTCCAACTTTTTCATTAAAACCATCTTCCTCATTTGCCTCTGACTGCCAAAACTTGGCTCGAGTATCATCCCATCTGATTGCGATTGTCCAACTTTCCAAACCAATTTCTTATTCATAAACTTCACAAACTAACAGTTATATCTTCGCAACAGACCCACCTACATTCAAAGTTCGGTAGTAGCAGAATCGAAACAACCCAATTTCATTTTTTTTATGTTATAAGTAGTAAACGAGACGGATCACCTGATGGTAAGCGATTGCCGCCGCCCATGGAATACCTGTTGGAATAAAGCAATATGTATGAAATATACACATATTCAACTCCTTTTTTTGATATTGAATACCTTCTTATTTTTTATGTGTTAGGTGGGAGACGAGCAGACGGATCGCCTGATGGTAAGCGATTGCAATTGGAAACTGATGAACATCACCCCAGCAATATTGCTTCCAGCGTTAAGACAGCTTTTTTTTTTTTGGTTTCGCAGGGGGAATGCCGCCGGCTCAAGAGATGAGCCGACTACCTTATGCATACCAGACCACCGGGGGATGGCCGGGTTATGTGGGGCTCTCCTTTGGCGGGGGGCTTCTCCCAAGGAGAAGCCAGACAAAGGCATACCCACTAAACCCCCTGTGGTTCTCCCTCATCGCCCATATTGGGGAATATCATGGTGATACAGCCAAAGCCTCCCTGGACGGATGGACGCCTATACGGCGGACTAAGTGGTTCCTTCCCCGGACGTGCCGGGAGAGGGGATAGGGACAGCCGGGAGAACTGAGCCGTCCCTATCGGGCAGCAAAGGGAGCCTGTGCAATGCTGGTGCTGGTGCCCCCGTACCACGCACCAGCGGGCTCCCTTCGCGGAGAGGGGGGAGACGCGCATCTGCTCGGCGTCTCCTCCCCCTCCTCACCCTTCGGAGCGCGCTTGCGAGGGGATCTTGCTCTCGCTCGCGCTCCGCCGCCTCAGCAGGCTGTCTTACGCCTAAATTATACATTGTGTTTCTGTCCTCCTCATCTTAGTCTAGTTAGTCTGTTTATTAAATGAAGCGACTGCCGTCTGACCTCTACAACCCTTAAACAGGGGAACCAGACCAACTGGATCAAGGTTGCACCTCCTGTGGTTGCACTTTTAATTTCAAATATAGTAGGTATCCACAATTTTGGAAAAACTATTCAAGTGCTAAGTGCAGGTTTCTTCACGATGTTTTCACTGACTGCCGAGCTTGGTAGAAGGAGAGCCACGCTTCGGCATGAATGGCCTGCTCGACCGGAGTGATACCACGGCCTCACAGAAAACCGGCTGTGAAGCAGCGCTGTGCTGTGTTTCGCTACGTGAGTGAGGGCACCGGAGGCCCAATCCAGGAGAAAAGGGGTTTAAAGGTTGGCAGCGCACTTGTGACTACACTGGTGCCGCGGGTGTCTATGGGCGGCGGTAATCGCTTACCATCAGGCGATCCGAACATGAAAAAAATAATTAATCTATGCCTACAAAACTATTCACAAATTCGTCGATCTGTATAAAGAAGATGGGGATAATGCCATGTTCTCGAGGGCCATCCTAATCCAACCAGAAGCAATCGCGGAAAATTGGATGAAATTAATGAGAAGGCCCATCTGACTTGATTATTGCAAATGCTTACCTTAATCGGGGCCCGCGGGATCTGAGGGTTCGTTTAGTTCGTGACAGGAGCAATGATAGAAAGGGGATTGAATTGAACGTGTGTGTCCGTTAACTTTCACTATGAACTTCCGTAAGCCTCATTCTTTCTGCGACACGGATATTTCTATGTTAGGCCTTTTTTGTACAGGCCTCTTAACAGCCCTTTTACGCTTCAGTAATAGATTTTTACTGATCGTAATGAATTTAAGACAGTAAATGAAAAAAAAATCTGCGAACAAAACCACCTTCAAAAACCACGAACTAAAAAGTGTAAAATAATATTTAGATAGATATTTTTATTCCACAAAAATAAAATACAAGCATGATACTACAGCAACAGACAGTACAATAAGGCGGTCTTATCGCTTGTAGCGATTTCTTCCAGACAACCTTTGGGTAGAGGAAAGAAATATCGTATTCGTAATAATTTTTACTTCGGTACTGTTATAAAATGTTATTTGAATGTATAAAAATATTATGTCACACTTATTAGTTCGTAATATTTGAAGGTGGTTTTTTTTCGTAGAATTTTTTTAAAGGTTTAAGTGTCTCATGTTTTGGTTTTAGTTATTTGGCGGGGAGGAAAGGGGGGTCCCTTCCCTCCCCGCCAAATAACAAACTAATTGTGAGTACAGTATTGAAAGAGTTATCCTTTAACTCCTTACTGTTGAGGAGTTGACCTTCCATCATCAGCAGAGCCACAAAATCAATACAAAGAGGCGTGAATACTGGCGTGCAGTTTTGAAAAAAGATACAAAAACATTACGTGTGCTCTAATCATTGTCGTTTCAATTGCTAGTTCAGCGTGCTGTGTTACTTTTATGTGATAGGTGGCAGACGAGCAGATGGATCGCCGGATGGTAAGCGATTGCTGCCACATAGGAACGTCCGTATCACTAGTTGAGTCACAAGTGCGCTGCCAACCATTAAACCCTATTTTCCCCGGATTATGACTCAGGTACCCTCACCCACCGAATCTTGTTGCTTCACGCTGCTTTTCTGTGAGGCCGTGGTGTCAATTCGGTAAAGCCGGCCCACTCAGAGCTAAGCGTGGTTCTCCCACGGTCTGATTTGTTTTGTCTTCAGACGTTTTTATACGGAATTAAGTATACAATAGATATACCTGTCTGTGAAGAAGGGCGTATGCGCTGTGATAGTCCTATAATAATATCCTCCAACCGATTTCGGCTAAGGCCACCAATCTCAACTATCAGCCAATTACGCAGTATAATATTATAGTGCTCAAGTGCGCAAACACTATTAAACTCTCTATTCCCTTGCCCTCATAATCCGATGGGACACTAGTGTGACACGACCGGAGAGGCTTCGGGCGCAGGACCACGGCTTAACATGCTTTCCGAGGCACGGGGGTACAAGACCAGCAACTTCCAGACTCCTGGATGATACTGAGACTTTCTAAACAGAAAAACTTAGGTACCAATTTTGGCCCGACTTGGGGATCGAACCCGGGACCCCAAGCGCAGCCATGCGTTTGAAGTGCGACGCACTAACCACTGCGCCAACGACGCAGTTAGTTGTGGTGATAGATAAATGCTATCGCGTGGATAGGCACATCATACTCTTCGTCATCGTCATCGTCAGCCCATTTAAGTCCCCACTGCTGGGGCACGGGCCTCCCTCAATCACATGGGGGGTGATTGCCATTCTCACCACGCTTGGCAGACGGGTTGGCTTTTGATATAAATGCAGAGTTTTCCTTCTCTGGGTGCTGATGATCATGCCAGCAGCTCTACCTTAGCCGCCTTTTACGACACCTCGGTAAGAGTGAGGGTGGCCTATTCTACTCTGCCGGGGACCACACGGCTACCAGCATTGTAAAGAGCACATTTGTGAAGCCATTTATTTTGAGGTAAAATATAAAGCAATGCCAATAAAGATGTCAAGGTTTGTCACGCTAACTTTCTCTAATATTTCTAGGATTAATGTCCGATCTTATGAAATCAGCTTAGTTTTTAAATAACTTGGTTAAATGCCACAAAAGAAGCCACACTTCGGCATAAATGGGCCGGCTTGACTGTAGTTATACCACGGCCTCACAGAAAACCGGCGTAAAGTTATTTGTTCGAATAACTTTTTAACATCGCAAGCCTCTGTCTTTTTAACCGACTTCAAAAAGGAGGAGGTTCGGTGTTCGACTCTATATACGTTTTTTAAATATTTTTTTTATGTATGTCTACCGATTTCTCCGCTAATTCTTGACCGATTTGCAAAATTCTTTGAAACTTTTATTTGAAACAGCACACTCCCAAGTATCTCTAAAAAGTGAAACACTAAAAAGCTTGAAAAAAAAAATTACTTTTGTGTCAGGTATCGAACGGGCGAATTACCTGATGGTAAACCACGGCGAAAGTTAACGAGTTAACGTCCAGTACATTAAGAAGAAGATTATTTGTAAAGATAAAAAGACTCAGAAGGTTAATAAACTCAGCAATATCCGTTATCCAACTAAATAATATTTTCTCAAAGCAAAGCTTTCTATAAAACCCAATACTTTCCTAGAGCTTCTTTCGAACGCGAACGGTGTCGACTTTCTCTTCCAATTATAGCTGTAATTAAAAGACAGACAATGGGCTTTAGATTACATTTCAACGTCTAAAAGCACGGTAGAGATGGTCTTGTTAATTTTAAGGTGCATTAAATAAACCTGGTGTCATTAAGGTTTTATGACCTCGTAAGGTTTTGAAAATTGATATTATGAGTCTCTTCATCATCATCATTTCAGCCAATCGACGTCCACTACTGGACATACGCCTCCCCCAATGTTCTCCAAACAGATCGGTCCTGCGCCGCCCGCATTCAATGGATTACCGCGATCTTCGTCAGTCCACCTTATCTGAGATCTATTATGATTAATTAGCTGCGTCCTGCGGTTTCACCTACGTGGTGATAGAATTATTAATACTATATTCAAGTATTTCAAGTACTTATTTGCAAACTAAGTGTACACAGATGGTCTTACAGCTATTATGAATAACAGTGGGAGAGCCACGCTTCGGCATATATGGGCCGGCTCGACCGGAGTAATACCACGTCCTCACAGAAAACCGGCGTGAAGCAGTGCATGCGCTGTGTTTCGCTGCGTGAGTGAGGGTACCGGAGGCCCAATCCAGTGGAAGGGGGGTTAAAAGGTAAGCAACAGTGACACCACTGGTGTTGCAGGCGTCCATGGGCGGCGGTAATCGCTTACCATCAGGTGATCCGTCTGCTCGTCTGTCACCTATATCATAAAAAAGTAGGTACTTTGAATAAATAACGGTAAATGGTCTAGTGGGTTAAGTACCGGGCCGTGATCTCGGGGTCCTGGGTTCGATTCCCGGGTTGAGCGAAAAGTATGTTTCGAATTATTCGAACATAGCTCGGGATTGTGATCACCAATCCGCATTTGGCAAGCGTGATGATTAAGCCTAATCCCATCGTAGTGATATGGACGCCTTTGCTCTGCAATGGGACAGTTTATAGGCTGATACTTTGAATAAATAAATATTTCACAACATCGCATACATTGATCTGATTTCGATATAGGTAGCTCAAGCACCTGGGTTACGGATATCAGAATCAACAGTGGGTTTACAAATATATACATATTATTACGAGGTGTATTATTATATACACATTATACATAGAAAATACCCAGACCAATACAAACAGACATGTTCATGCACACAAAGTTTTGTACTGTGCGGGGATCGAACCCGCAACCCTTGGAGCCAAAGGCAGCGTTCACTACCACTGTTCCAAACGGGTCGTCTTTAAATCTAATTATGTTAATGAATTAGCCTTTGTGTTATTGTGATAAATTATGTAAGCTATATTATTGTGAAATTAAGATGATTGTTTTTGTTACAGGGGCCTTAATTTACAAGGCGATCACCATGCTGCTGCTGCCTCTTTGGATACTTGTGGTGATATCTTAAACACGAATTATCATAGGAGGTAAATATTTGTAAACCATAGTTATTATAATGCTATTACTATTACTATGCTATTACTATATGTATGAAATGGCGACAGGTCACGGCAACAACATGCGATCCACGGATGCCTCTAAAACTGAAGGGCAAAATTTACAAATGCGTCATTAGACCTGTTACCCTGTATGGATCAGAATGCTGGGCCGTTAAAAAGACGGATGAAAGACGATTGCATACGACGACGAGATAATAATAATAATAATTCTCACAACATCTCATACGTTAACCTGATTCCGTACTAAGTAGCTTAAGCACTTGTGTTACAGATATCAGACAACAGAGGAACACAAATATATACTTAAATACATATATTACACCCAGACACTGAACAAACACAAGTCTTCATCGCACGAATGTTTGTCCAGGGTGGGGATCGAACCCACGACCTTTGGCGTAAGAGGCAGGGTCACTATCAATTGCGCCATCCGGTCAGTCATGTCAGAATGGATGTTAAGATGGATGTGTGGAGTGACGAGAATGGACAAGATAAAGAATGAGTATATAAGAGGAAGTATGAAAGTGGCTCCCATCATTGATAAATTGAAGGCAAATCGTCTTTCCTGGTATGGCCATGTAATGAGAAGAGGGGAAGAACATGTTACCAAAAAAGTGATGAGTTTAAATGTAAGTGGGTGGAGGAACAGTGGACGGTCGAAAAAGAGATGGATAGATTGTGTGAAGAATGACATGATGGAAAAAGGGGTGGATGATTCGATGACGAATGACAGGGACGTATGGAAAAGGAAAACATACTGCGCCGACCCTAGGTAATCTGGGAAAAGGGCAGGAGGATGATGAGTTATTATCATGCTATAATTGTTAGTTAGTGTCGCGGGTGTCTATGGGCGGCGGCAATCGCTTACCATCAGGCGATCCGTCTGCTCATCTGCTACATTTCACATTAAAAATATATAATAAAACTGCAAAACTAGATTTATTTTAATAGCAATTTCTTAGGGTTTAACCTTAGATTAAATCAAAATAGTGGAAGATAGGTGACTTGTTTCTACCGCATGGACCGAATAAATGACGGGGACCTACCGTAACCTAATTTCACATAGACGTTGAAGCCGCAAATTGGCGAGTTTCATAGACATAGATTGGTCAACAGAAAAAAAAATGCAAAATATGCAAGTCATCATCATCATCATTTCAGCCAATAGACGTCCACTGCTGGACATAGGCCTCCCCCAATGTTCTACACACAGATCGGTCTTGTGCCGCCCGCATCCAAATGTGCAAGTAAAAATAATATATTTATCATTGTTTATATTTAACCGACTTCATAAAAAGGACCAGGTTACCAATTAGTCGAGATCATTATTATGCACGTTCCCTGATTAGGTACTGGAAGATGAGTGGATCAATCTGGATTTTTTTTTTAAAAGAATTTGGTTCGCAGTTGGGCCCATTTTTAGCATTTCATGATTCGACGATGACGGTGAGATAACATTATAATCGAGGGTAACACTCAGATTTTATACACACAAGTAAAACAAATTGTCCCTGTTCGTAGATAAAAATAAAGTTTAAAAACAAAAACAAGAAAATTGTCTCTGCTGAAATTATTATGCCGTGGTCGTATGCCAAATGGATTTTATTTTATTAGCGTGTTTTTTGGTATTAGGGTTTTTGTTTTTACATTTTTTTTATTTAACATATTTTTATCTATGTAAAATTACATATTTGAATTTAAATGTGCTAAAAAAGTTCTTTCATTTGATACCCTACACGGTACCGTCAAGCACATTTACTTTAGTTCCTCATTCTAAGTCTCCTAAAGGGCGCTCTAGTCAATTTAACATAACGTCATGTCGCTTATAACCAAAAAACAATCAAGACGCTTCTAACGACACCTCATTTGTTCAAATATGATAACTAGTTTAGAAGTTATGAGGGAACAGATGAACGGTTGTTCATCTGTTCCCTCATAACATACATATTTTACATACAGGTCAAAATCATAACCCTCCTTTTGACTTCGCCATAGTCGGGTAAAAAGTCAACGTTGTGTATAACATTCAATTATGATGATGAGTACCAACATTACAATTATGATAATTGCGACTGTTATAAAATTCATGATTTAGAAATTATTTCTTTTTGCTTACCCTACTTTCTCCTTTTGACATGGCGCATAGCACGTTTGATCATTCCCTCGCTTATGTCAAGTTCAGTTGTCTAATTGAAGGTACGTACCGTATCTTCCGCTATTTTGATTGAATTTAAGGGTTTAATAAAGCTTTTTATTCGACAAAGTTAAGCTTGAAGATTGTGTAAAATGTTATATTTGTCTGATAATAAACATTATTGCATTTCAGACCAACAACTGACTCAAATCTATGTAGTTGAAGTTTAGTAACTCCAAGATTACCTTATCCACCACTGCTTGTGATTTTGTTACCTCCTACCTGAGTGTTAAAAATACTTCAGGTTATAACAATTTTCAAAATACAATACAAAGTTTCTTACTAAATTTGTTTAATGTTTTGTTGCAGGTACTATGACTCTAAGAGTTTAACTTTTGCTTCAAAGTCTCAAGTTTACTTACTCTAGTCATACCCAAAGTGACAAAGCGGACTTAAGCAAGGAACAATTTTAGGTCCACTATCAAATAATGTCATGCAAATCGATATAGCTTCAACGTGTATTCATTAAATTAACAGAATCTATGAATTTAAGTCGTAGCTAACGAATTGTACAGATAAATAAATTTCATATGAAAATATTTTTCTCAAACTACAAAATCAACGATAGCGAATAATGTTTGTAATTAAATGAATTTTTGAAAACATTGTAAATATTAAATTTGTGGAAGTAGATAGTTATGCAGAATGGCCTAATAAAGTTGGACGCTGTGTAAGTAATTTTGAAAATCTGTTAGATTTTTTTTGCCGTATTGAAAAAAGGTGTGTTTTATGTTTTAGTGAATACATTTATTCGTGAATCAGTGTGAATTTAATACAATTTTGTAATGTTCCGAAATAAAAAAAAGTTTTTGTGATTAAACGGCGTCCAAACTTATTGGTAGATAAATGTAAGCCTGTTCGTTAAAGCTTCGTTGCTTTGGTCAAAGAATACAGCATAAATAAAAAACGTACTTACAATTGTATAAATGTTGTTTATTTATTATTTAGTAATATAATTAAGTAATATTACATGTTTTATGAACCAAAGAAAAACGTCTGTTTTATTAATTTCAAAAGGAAAAACACAATCGACTATTAACCTCGAATTTTCAATTATGTATCTATACAATAATTTCTATTTATTTCCCCATTAGTTTTTTTTAATATTGTGTATAAATACGAAATACGTATAAATTGTACAAATTTTATGAACACTTGTTTCCATTACTTATTTATATAAGGGAAGGTCCCTTTCCAAACAGGGTATCATGTTTAGTTGAATATTTAATTTTAATATCGCAATTCGATAAATATTTTGGACAATATTATTATTTAAGCCCTTATTCGTCAACTTATTAATAAAAAGTTTCATGTGAAAAATTTTCATCATTTATGTATAGTTTTAAAAATATCTGAAATATTATTTCTTTGGAAATAAGCATTCAAAATGTTTATAATATAGAAAATGATTTGGATAAAGTGAAAATTCGTTCATGGATAAGGGCAGTTGTAAATAATTGTAAGAAATTTGTATGACACTAGAATGTAAGTGAATAAAATAAGTTTTTATTTATTTAAGAGGATATTAAATTTGCTGTGCATATTGCCGTTTATGGATAAGATCCAGTCAAGACTTTTATTGTGAGATTTCTTAAATTAATTAAAAAGGATCGTTGTGTAAATACGTTTTGTTTTCTTTATTCTTGAAGTACAAATTTTAAGTATACATATCAGATATGAACGTGCGCTAAAGAACGCCGTAGAGTCGTCGTAGAGATAGTCTTAGAACGTATCTATTCTGATATATTCTATAGTAAATTAAAATTCATATAAAATCTCATCATCATCATCGTCAGCCCATTTAAGTCCCCACTGCTGGGGCACGTGCCTCCCTCAATCACATGAGTTGTAATTGCTATACTCACCACGCTTGGCAGACGGGTTGGCGAGGGTTTTGATGTAAATGCAGAGTTTTCCTTCTCTGGGTGCTGATGATCATGCCATCAGCTTTACCTTAGTCGCCTTTTATGACACCTCGGTAAGAGTGAGGGTGGCCTATTCTACTCTGCCGGGACCACACTCTTACCGAGGTGTCGTAACATCTCATACATTGACTTGGTTCCATACTAAGTAGCTTAAAGATAAAGATGATTTATTTGTCAAACATAGTTAAAATAATGTGTCCTCAATATTTTGCCAGTTATGGCATACAAATATTAATATTAAGTACATAAGTTTAATGTGTTATGGATATCAGACAACAATGTGGAAATAAACATTGCGCCTTAGAGGGTAGTACCTTAAACCTTTAAATTAGAACTTTTTACTTAACAGCAAAAGTCCTTTATTTTTTAAATAAATAAGACTGCATCCAATTTTTTTTTTAAAGTACTTGTAGCGCCCGAGAAAAGAACTGGTAATATATTTCAAAATTTAAATCAGCAATTTTATTCTACTAATTGGTGATGATGCACTCTCTGAGGCTGGCCTGCAGAGCCTGGACCACCGCTGCGTGTGCCATGCCAATCGGTCTTTTACCGGATACATTTTAGTGTGTGTGTGTATGTGTGTGTGTGGAAGTTTTGCATTATTTCAACCCTCCTAGCACATTCCATCCCTAGACAACAAGGTGCAGCAAGTAAAATTAAAAAAAAAATGATTCCTTTATACAAAATATGCTAACTTAAGGATTTGAGGTAGCCATGGAGGGATCCATGGCCCAATGTTTTTTCCACCCTGTATTATACTAAAATACATAATTACACCCAGACACTGAACAAGCACTAGTGTTCATCACACGAATGTTAGTCCAGGGTGGGTTGGCTAGTTCACGACCTTAGGCGTATGAGGCAGGGTCACTACCAAAGGCGCCATTCGTCCAGCCAAACATAGTGTCACTCCCGCACACGTTCCGTGTAGTCTGTTTCCTGTCTCTAGTGTTGCCGAACTAGCGATAGTTTTACCATCGATAGTTGACCTCGGAAATCATCTATAATATCGATAGGCCTATTGATAGTATCGATGCTATCGATTGTTAAGTTTGATACAATAGTATTGATATACTGCAATACTATCGATAGTATTGATGATCAATATCGAAATGACCATCGATAGTATCGATCATGACTATTATAATAACAATCGATATCTATCGATATATTTGCGCTATCGATAGTAGGAATATTGGTTGAGGTAGCAAGAACATTTTCATTGGTCAGTTTTTATGTTTTCAACGCTTGAAAACTTTTAGTTTACATTCGAGTTCTAACGGGAATTGCCAGGCTACTATTGATGAAAAGGCTACTATTGATACTACCAAACTATAGATAGTATCGATACTATATATTAATTTTGCAATATTGAGTAACAACAGTATCGATACTATCAATAGAGATTTAGTAATTGAGCTTTCAATACTATCGATAGCCTATCGATACTATTCCTTTTGCCCAACTATCAATAGCCTATCGATAGTGGACTATCGCGCAGCAACACTACCAGTCTTACGTCGAGATCACTGTACTGTTTAGCACGCAATGTAGGCAGCCAAAGTTCTGTGTGTATCGATTTTGTGACTATGCTATCTTGTAAGGGTTATCAGTTCAGAATTTCAATCAATTTGCCCCCTTAGAAAAGCAAAGTCTAGTGCCAGGGTAGTAATAAATAGATCGAAGACCTTTAAAGGTCATGTCACGGTAGCCTGCGGACCATGGCAACAGATCGACCTCGCACGGCTCAGGGACACAAGCTTTTTATTTTATGTGGGACATTCAACCAGTTTAAGTGACGCCAGAAAAATTTACACACAAGTTAAAGGACATACTTTTTTTTGGTCCAAGTGCCAGCCAGAATTTTATTTTGCTGGATTGTATAGGAATTGTCCCCCAAGTATTTATTACTATGGTACTAAAGCTGCACAGTCATTATACTTGGTTTTGTTTGAGTTCAAAAATCAACATCTTCATACATTTTCATATTGAAAGTCAGAGGATCTTCTTTGTAAGTGCAGTGTCACCAGAATTCGTGAATATCCACGCTCCACTATATAACCTAGAAAAAGTCACGAAAACAATAGATAAAAAATACTCTTTACCGCACAGAAAAAAAATGTAATGTATATAGGTGTGGTACAACAATAATAGACTGTAAAATCAATCTTGGTTGCATCCAAAGCTGTCGCTTTGGGGCCCTAGGAAAACTAAGACCAATATGCAGGATTCGGATTTTGCAACTCTTAAACAGTTGAACCAGACCAACTGGATTACAGTTACACGTTTCAGAAACTATCCAGAACGAGCAGGTTTACTTAGAGAGAGGCCACACGGACGTGCTGCGCTGCGCTGCGGTGACTGAGCGTCGGTCATCAATGAGATAAATTACCTACATACAAATTGAAAAGCATGCCACACAGTCCGTTGACGTTGTGGCGACGCACGTCGCCGCAGCGCGTGCGTTGCGTACCCGTTTTGAACTTGAAGGCGAGAGACGACTCGGGGGGAGTGGTGCGACGTTCCGACTCCGGAACGACTACACACGCGGTCCATTGCTGTTTACAAACTAAGCCTAATATTAACATACGATGACGCTTGCAGAGCAGTGCACTGCATTACGACAACACATTGGATCGTGTGGCACCCATTCCGTCGAAAGCTTGCGCTGCGTCATCGCAACCGTGTGGCCTCATCTTTACGACGTATTCCCACACCGCTGACTTCGGCTACGAGCAGGTAGAACTACGCACATAGATTTGAAAAATCCAGAAGTGCATGCTCGGATTCAAGCGTACGACCTTCCGCAAGGAATGTACCATCGGACCGTAAGTACATTAATATACAGTACCCACAGGGCGTATAGTAACATACACATAATACACGTTGGGTACAATAAAATGACTTTATAATGGTAGGAACTATTGATTAATATCGACATCAGGTAACTGAGGTAAGTAATAGATGAAGTAAACGTAGTGGTAGCTAGGAAAGACCTTAATGGGACTGGCTTATGACTGCTGTTGAATAGCTAGTTCAAGAGGAAGGTGCGTATACTCTGCAAAGAAATCAAAGCACTAAGGATACAAAGTACTAAGTAAAAATGATGAATCTACTTTGACCCTAATTCTTATGGGGACCAATAAAATTATTTGATTTATTTATTTATTTATTGAATTGCATACATGTTACAATTGCATTACCATCACAACTGTAGGAAAGTCGTCGATAATTCCTTTGTCTTGCTTCCGGTTGTTCGTTAACTTACTTACTCCGCTGAACAAAACTGAGTCTTGACCTGAGACCTCCAAAAAAAGAGTTCATCACTTTATTTAATCCTGCGCTACTTCACTGCGCCTAGTCATTTGCCCTAAGCTTTTGATCAGTCTCGACCACGTCTTTCCAGCGAAACCTTCCCGAGTTGGCCAACTGAGTGTCAGCCAACCATCGTTTTACCACAGTATAATAAAAAGCTCTTAATACACTACGGTAATAATGATAATATCTAACCGTGGAATAGGTATCCCAGAATTTGATTCCTTAAACCCGTAAAATGTGTTATTATTTGATTGTGTTGAACGTTACTTCACTAAGGTTGAACATTGATAAAACTTATTTTTCTCTGACCTAATGTCGCGTTCGGTACTTAATATAAAGTTTTACAAGGCGCTTAAAAAGATGCGACTACTACAAATGTCTTAAGGAAGTAGTAAATATTTATAAGATTCTAAAGAGTAACTCAGGTCAGAGGAATTTAAGCTGTGGGTCGTGACCTGTCGTGGCTTACAGGTCGTAAAAGAGTTTTACGAAGGTTGCAGCTAGATAAATATTCGTTAGGTGTAAGTAGTTCAGAATCTTTGTCACGTATTTTGGTATCCGTTCCCAAATTTTAGAAGGTAAGTTAAGGCCTCTTTTTATTTGCCGCCAACTTGGAGTGCAATGGGCTGCCGTTGCAGCCTTTTAGCGGCCCCTTATGCACGCTCGTACGCTGGGAGACGGACGGGTAGAGTCGGGCTCTCCCATGGCTTCACCTGATGTGTGGCCGATCTATAAGCCTAGCGACTAAAACCACTGCGGCTGTTCCCGTCATATCCAGGGCTACGGGGTGGGGTACGGGCTCGACGGACGAACCCCAGGGTTCGTCCGTCGCGTCGCGTCCCACTGGGGCCAGGGAACATAAAAGGTGTTTTAATTAAAAAAAATTTTCGATGACATGTCAATAATTGTGCTTTTTACGAAAATAAAGTAACGTAGTAAATTATCCTGCAAATGGTGGTTCTCTTATAACTGTCATTCAGATCGAATCGGCCCTAAAAGTCACATAATAGTGGATTTTATTTATTTATTTATTTAAAACCTTATTGCACAAAACGATACAATAGCCGAACTTAATGCCCAGAGGTATTCTCTACCAGTCAACCTTTGGGTCATGCAGAAGGTCAAAGGTTGACTGGTAGTTAATGCCTCTTGGCATTAAGTTCGCCTATTTTATAATTTTTTTGTGCAATAAGGTTTTAAATAAATAAAGGACAATGGTGCGGCGAAAAGAGAACTTATGTAATTATTACAGTTTTCAAAAAATAATGGCAACATAAACTTAATATTATTCTAATAGAAATACGTTTATGCCTATTCCTTATTATATGATAAATAATAAAATACTCAAAAAATATACGTATAGTAAAATAATACATAAAATAAATATGTATGTATATATAATATATTTATACATAAATATATATGTATATACAAGCGACTAAGTCTTGTAAGTTCGTGGATATATTATTATAACCTGGATAATTTTACGGTTCATCGCTAATGATTCGAATGGTTTTATATTCATTAAAATGACCCAAACCTTGAAATCCATTTTAACCCCTGACTGTTACTCTGTATGGTATGAGTCACAAGAGAATATACAAATAATATAATATTTGAGATAGTTTCGTATGATACCGAGTACTTATTACAATTTGAAGAATCATCTTAGCGTGCCATTCCCAGCTACGTACACTTGGAGTATGGTTAGGGATTTGGGGATTCTGGTAAATGTCTGCCGTCTGACCTTGGAAAACCTTTGACAGAGGAACCAGACCAACTTAATCATGGTTACTAATTACTTTTCAAAATGTGCAGGTTTCTTGATGATGTTTTCCCTCACCACCGGGATACTGGTAGAAATACGGACAATGTGGGAGAGCCACGCTTAGGCATGAATGGGCCGGCTCGACCGGTGTGATACCACTGCCTCACAGAAGACCGGCGTGAAGTAGCGCCTGTGCTGTGTTTCGCCGCGTGATTGAGGTTACCGGAGGCCCAATGGGGGGAAGGCGAAAAGGTTGACAGCACACTTGTGACTCCACTGGTGCTGCAGGTGTCCATGGGCGGCGGAATTGCTTACCATCAGGTGATCCGTCTGCTTGTCTGCCACCTCTCATATAGAAAAAAAATGGACATAGATCAATGTATGTGATGTTGTGTATTTTTTTTTATTTTTTTTAAGCTAATTCATGTTTTTATATGCCCAGAAATGTACAAAATGTGGGATTTGTACACAACCCCTAGGAAATATATACAATTCCGAAGCTTTGGCAGGTATCATTATTAATCACGTTTGCGCGGCGACCGTGTAAAAACAAAATCCTGAAATATATTATTTTATAGTTTTTCATAGGTACGTGATGTTTGGTGTGGAATAAAATTGTTTTCATTTATTCTTTGTAACACAAAAATCAATATTATGAATATTGTGAATTCTCCGAGCGCCACACCGCATCAATTCACACGTAGGTTTGCAACTGAGCACGCGAGGCAACTGACCAATAAGATACTCTATGCAACCGACTAGAGCCCCGCCGGCGGCAGCGCGGCCCGTAGGTAAAAAACTCAGCTGAATCGCGAAGTGAGTTACGCCTGACTGTACAAAACAACAACACAACATTTTGTACACCAAATATATATTTTTTTAAATAAATACTTCACAACATCACATACATTCATCTGACTCCGAGATAGGTAGCTCAAGCACCTGTATTACGGATAGCAAAATCAACAGTGGGATTACAAATATATACATATAATACTTTTCTTTTGTAAGTGCATACTTATAATACATAGATAACACCCAGACCAATAAAAACAGATATGTTCATGCACACAAATGTTTGCACTGTGCGGGGATCGAACCCGCAACCCTTGCACCAGAGGCAGCGTTCAAACGGGTCGTCGACCCGTTTGGAACAGTGGTATATGATTAACACCTAAAGTGAAACAAGCTCAATACTAACTTTACAACCAAAAAATATTTATGTTTTTATTAAAGTGTCTTGTATTTATGTAAAAATAAGTTAATAGAATTACTTCTTTACATTATAGCATTATAATTACCAAAAAATAAATCATGGTAGCGTGTGTCTTTAGAAAATAGGCATTTACTATTCCACAATCATTTTATTGCAGTGGCAACATTGTAGTAGCTTTTTTGTCTTGAATTCCAGTTTCAAGTATAGGAAAAGTATATAATATTTCCTCTCCAAACATAACCCGTCTGTTCTCAGGTGGTTAAGGCACCTCAGGCTGGCGGCATTTCCTCTGCGTCAAGAAATAGCTTCCCATAATGTGACAAGGTTACCATGACCCTACCAAGAAACAACTGGTAACCTAGTAGCCTCCTTAAGCTTTATACGCCTATAAATAAGTCAGCAAGTGTCTCTAACCCCTTCACCCTGTCTGCCATCAGGCTCTGGAACTCGCTACCTGATGACACCATACAGTCCTCCACCAATTTTTCATTCAAGTGTTCGTGATCATTTTCTCCGCTCACTAGAAATTTAACCTAACTTTTTAGGGTTCCGTACCTCAAAAGGAAAAAACGGAACCCTTATAGGATCACTTTGTTGTCCGTCCGTCCGTCTGTCAAGACCCTTTTTCTCAGGAACGCGTGGAGGTATGAAGCTGAAATTTATATCAATTACTCAGGTCTACTGTCCCTTGAAGCTGTGAAAAAATCAAACTTCTAAGCCAACGCAATCAAAAGATACAGCCGATTATATCGATATTTTCATCAAATTTTCGACACTCGCAAAGGAATCAAAACCTACAGGGTACTTCCCCTAAACTCAGAATCTTGAAATTTGGCATGAAGCATTGTCATATAATGCAAATATAGGAAAAATTGCGAAAATCATATTTTTTAGTTATATAAAATAATAAAAATATTTTAATAAAATGAAATTTACTACTTTATTTCTCACGAACGAATAAAGGTATCAAATTGAAATTTATACCAAATACCTAGGTCTACTGTCCCTTTAAGCTGTGAAAAAATCTAACAAAAGTTAACGCAATTAAAAGATACCGGCGGAACCCTCGGTGCGCGAGTCAGACTCGCACTTGGCCGGTTTTTTTTCCTTGTTTTTATGACTGCTGTGGTAAGATGTATTGTGTCTGTTCCAACCCTTTAATGCTTAGGTTAGCCGGTATTCGTCATTTCTGTTTTTTTCATGTTTTTTTTATGAGTTAATTGTAGTATAAGTAGGTTTATTGTATTGTATAGTTATATATGTATATTTAGTCATATTATATATTACTCACATGTATGTTTATGGATATAAATTTATTTAGCTGTCATACATATTTCTACATCGCCTAATGGTTGACTGGTAGAGAATGCTGTAAAGCATTAAGTCCGCCAATTGTACTTTATTTTCTTGTGCAATAAAGAATAAATAAATAAATAATAAATAAACCTTTAACTCTAGGTCACCTAAAACATCAAAATAATAACGTATAATAAATATAGATCTTGTACCACAACAATTACAGCTCAACCTCGTTACTGTTAATGCTGTGCTATCTTTTGTGAAATTTGAACCCGGAGAGGGTTAATAAACCCCTTCCACCAAGGATCCGCTTCAAGCGCATTTTTGAAACCTATCGGCCAGCTTTGTTTGTTGTATCAAAATTTTCCGATCCTTTGTAACCCGATTAAAATTTGCGACAAAATGAATTTGTAAAACATTAAGGGCTAAGGGTTTCTGAATTACTTTGTTTTGAAGTTTGAAGTGAAATCCAGTTATCTCCTAAATATTCGTTTTAGAGATAGATAGATAGATAGATACTCTTTATTGCACAACATACAAAACTTAAAAGCTAGGTATACAGAGATACAATGTACAATTTAGGCGGTCTTATCGCTGGGAGCGATCTCTACCAGACAACCTGCAGGTAAAGGACATTAGATAGAAGAGGGGAGGGTGGTGCAATCCTTTTGATTTTGAATATTGATTAAGTAAATTATAGTATAAATACATATATCTAGATAATAAATAAATAAATAAACACGTTATCATACACTAATATATACGAATATTAACTTACTATAATACAATATAACCTACACAAATTATATAAAATATACTACTATAAGGTTATAATAGAGAAGATATATTTTATACCTACAATATATGGATGGATCTGCGAGAGGACTAACGACCACGAGCGTCAATGACAGGAAAGGAAGACAGGTGAAGTTAATAAAAAAGGATCAGTTGGGGAGAGGGTTTCAGTTTTCAAGGAAGTGTGCTTTGACCCGAGCCTTAAAGATGGGCAGGGATGGGGACTGTCTAATTGGTAGGGGTAGGGAGTTCCATAGGCGAATTGACTGGACTGTAAAGAGGCTATCTAAAAACATTTTTTTATTAGAATACTGGTTTAAGAGATTTCTACCATGTACCTTACATTTTAGTTTACTTTTTTTTGTCGCTGTGAATAATACTTGCCTTATGCATACCCGAGATAGCGGGGGCCATCAGGGGTTATGTCGGCCTCTCCTCTAGGTATGCGCCCAGAGACATACCGACTAAAAGTCACAGCGGCGTTCCCTCGTCGCCCAATTGGGGAAAGTTTATAGGTATCAGGCAAAGCCGTCGTGGTAGTGGTCGTGGGCATCCGTCCACTTACAGGGCAGGCCGGGCTTGATCCCTTTATGAGGAGGCAATGGGAATAGTCAGGAGCGCTATCCAAGACTGTTTGGCTACCAGTAACAGCTTACGCGCAAAATTTTCAGTTCTACGTGACCATGGCGCTTGCAACAGTGGCGCCACATGGCTCTCGTAAATAACTATTCTAATGTTAATGCCCAAGAAAGTATAAAACGTTTGTTTGTATAATGCCATATTTACAGATGTTGTCACTTAGACATATTTGGCTCCAAAAATATAGCTGTATCTGACAACAATCAGTGACTTGATTTTAATTATAATATTACAGGCTTCCTTTTGATGTTTTCTCTCGATGTAGCACTAGTCTGTTGTAGAAATGTGAACATTGATTCAAAAAAATATAAAAAAAAACATGTTTGGTTTGATATAAACCTTTGACCTCACGTCTGGTAGGTTCATCATGTAAATAGAGATATTCTATACTGAGTAAAAAGAAAAAAAAATTGCACAACATCCCATACATTGATTGGATTCAGGTTTGTTTTATAAATATTAAAAGACAAGAGGTACTACAAGAGATACTCGGGTACTGAAAAGATGTTCACTGCATAAATAACATTTATCTAGGGTGGAAACCGAACCCATGACATTTGTCGTATGAGGCAGCATTACTACCCTATGCGCCAACGGGACACTCTTTTTTAATTTATCTTAAATAGTCCCTACAATATTAAATCAAAGTCAATAAATTACTATCCTCCAACTATTAGTCTTGCCACGCGATACAACAAGATAGCTAAACTTAATCCCCAAGATAAGCGGGAAAGTGCACTAGAAAAAAACCCTCGTTGAGCCCTCCTTATCAATTCATCTAATTGAGAATCTCCACTTACTTTGAGGCTGAACACTCTGAACATTAAGCCAATGAAATGGGTCAGTGAGAATATAGAATATAGAAAACCAGCAGCTTGGTAAGTAATGTCCTTTAGCCGTTACGCCGCGGCCCGCGGTGGCCAAAATACGAGTATCAATGGAATTACTTACAACTGTAGTCATAAACTCTGGTGCACTTTTCATTCCCTTACGCTTGTTTTCCAATGGGACACACAAGCCTGACATAACCGGATCAGTTGCAGGGCCGACGTTACGTTACGCTACCGCTAGATTGCAGGTTCAACTTTCCGAGGCAAGGGACATGACCGCCATCTTCCAGACTTGGGCCGGAATGGGAGCTAACATTCAGAATGTCAAATTGGAGTTGCTTCATTGTAACTACCAGACATTTTTTATGTGCCAGACGAGCAGACGGATTATCTTACGGTAAGCGATTGTCACCACCATTGGACACCTGCAAGACCAGTGGAATCACAAGTGTGCTGCCGGCCAACCTTTAAACTCTTCTTTCCCCGGATTGACATACCTGCCAAATCCTGAATCATAGTTAAAGCCTATGTAGATACCAACGCACCAATTTTGAACGCAACCTAAATTACACGCTAAGATAATGACGATGATACTAAGAACCTGGCATAAATAATGTGCTTGCACGAGAAAACACAATCTTTGATGAAATTCTGAACGTGGGAAGGCCTCGCTTTGGTATGGCTTGATCGGAGTGATACCACGGACTAACAGAAAACCGACGTGAAGCAGCACTAGGCTGTGTTTCACTGCGTGAGTGAGGGTACCGGAGGCCCACCCCGGGGGAAAGGGGAGTTTAAGGGAGTTGACAGCGCACTTGTGACTGCACTGGTGTTGATCAGTCTGCTCGTCTGCCACCTATCACAAAACAAAAAATGTTTCCAATTTCATATAAGTGGCGCTCGTTGAAACTGTTACTACCTACTACATTGGACTGTGGAAAAGATTAAAAAACCTGTATCTCCCGTTGGTTTAGCTAGCAGATCGATCAACTAAATAGCCCAGCGTCAATCAATCCGGTAAAAGTTCCATTTGACTTCACTACTGACCGCCGAAATAAGCAACGAAGGCGATTTATTTCCCATGCGAACGGTCAGAGGTGGCACGCTCAATAATTTACTTGGTAATTCGTACGGGAGCCTCACTCCGATATCTATTATTCAGGGTGGAGTCCGAAACTCGCGGGAACGGTCTAATGCATCTGAAAATGTTTTCTAATTTCGGTCGAGTCATGGTTTCATTTTGATTGATTTGCTCCATAAAAGTTGCAGGACTGTCTGTGTTTTTATGTCTGCGTAGCGTAGTTTATTTAAATGAGAACTATTAAATGAACAAAATAACAAAAACACAAGAAAATTAAGACAATAACTAGAAAATAAAAATAAGCTAAAAGTAAATAAAAAGGAAAGTTCAAACAAAGTAGGTTTCCGTGGCAATGTCCCCAAAATGCTGGCAGCATTACCCGTTGGATCCACGATAGAAAATCGATGGGCGAGGTAGTTGCCAGCCCTTGGCTCTCCCGTGACTTCAACTTGACAACTCTCTTTCTTATTTGAATTATATTCTTGTTAACTACATTATCGTAAGTATGAATAAAGAATATTATTTAACGATCAGACGGCATTGTAATTTCCATACAACCCAAATCCTGAATCATGGCCCAAGCGTACCCCGGGCTCTAAACCGAGAGCTTTGGATGCAATCGGAAATTATACGCTAAGATGAAGAGAAGACCATACGGCACGTTAAACTAAGCCTCAGATAAATTTCTTAAGGATGGTATGGGTTTTATTTGCTGAATTTGTAATTTGACGGACACGGCAGTGGTTTGATAAAAACATTTCATAACTTGGATCCTTGGATTGGAAAGAGTCAGATGCTTGTGCCCTCCTAATGTTCTTCGAATGCTAAAGACTGATTCTTGATCTTGACTGTTGATCACAAACTTTAAAGTAAGACTCACCAACCATACATTTTTATTTATGAACCATAGGCCAACGCTTGACCACAATCTTACCAGATGGAAAGTGACGATGAGGTCTAGGATGTAACGTGTTCGCCTGTTCACTCTTGTCTTTAAGATGTCCAGATTGTAGTAGTCCGGAAAAAAAACCTTTGACCAAGGGGGTTCACTTCTTAGCTGTCCGCATTATTATTAATACATAAATTAAAGAAAATATATTTCAAAAAATCACCATATCTAGAAATAATTTTCCTAACAGTTATGCCTACCGATATACCTCAGCTTAATTATAATCTAAAACGATATACAAATACTGAATTTACCTACTGAAATGTAAACAAACTAATTAAAATATTATGTACCATTAAATCGTTAAGGTCGCCAACCCGTCTGCCAAGCGTGGTGAGTATGGCAATTACCCCTCATGTGATTAAGGGAGGCCCGTGCCCCAGCAGTGGGGACTTAAATGGGCTGATGAAGATGAAATCGTTAATTGTAGTTCATGGGATTCACATAGTTAGGGTTATTAAAATATGAGCCAGATTTAAAAAAAATAGAGCCTTGCCGTGTTTTTAATAGCATCCTCGAGTGTTTTAATACCGAGTTACGTAGTATGTGCAGTCTCATACACTATTTTATCTACACTCATGTAAATAATCTTCAAAGTAAGACATCATGGGTAAATACTTTTATCAAGCTTTATAAACATAACTGATCATCTGGTAGATTGTCCTGGCAAAAGACTAATTGTAACTCTTGATGCTTTTGCTTAAATATTTGGTGGAGTCATATCCTGAAAATACTTTTCTAATATTTTCTCACTCTCATACGCTTGACTCACTCACGCTTATGTCAAACAAATAGGTGTGTCTCTGTCTTCCAATATAGTAGCACGTTAAACAAAATGTGTCATAGAACTGTGAGTATGTGTGCATGTAGTTGTGCATCGAGCCCGTTTTCAGTTGACTAATTGAAAGGAAGTGCCGTATCTTCCGCTATTTCGGTTTAATCTAAGGTTTTAACCATAATAAATTCAGACGGGAATTAACGCAGTGTTTATAATGAAGTACAATATTTTTGTAGTCACATATTTTGTTTCACGTTTCAGCTACGCTACATCAGCCGTGGTCACAAGCGGACTGGTGGTGCACGGCGTCGTATGCTGGGGCCGGGCTGTGAACTCTAAAACACTATTTAAATTAGATTATTTTACCCTTAGTACTAATCTACTTCTAAGTTTGTGAACTTATGTAGAAGAATAGTCTTTGATTTATAACGCAAAACTACATTTCGGAGTCTCACTGGCATCTGGCAGGATCGCTGACTAGCTATTACCTGAAAAAAAAAAACTGCAACCGATTTGACTGAATTTTAGTACACCCTTTAGACTTTGGCTTATCCGTTTCCATCACCATCTTGTATCAATTGTAACATCGTCACATCGGAGGCTGCAGCCGTTGTATAACAAGGTCGTTATAATGTGAACTTAGAATAATGTCCTCCAAACCGATATTTCGGTCAAGGCGGCCAATCTTAGCGAGCAGCCATCGACGCAGGACATATCATAGTACACAAGTATTTGCGCAAACACAAGTGCACTCTCTATTCCCGTACCCTCTTATTTCGATGGGACACTAGTGTGACACGACTGAAGAGGGAATAGGCGCAGGAATAACGGCTTAACGTGCTTTCCGAGGCACGGGGTACAAGACCGCTAACTTCCAGACTCCGGGCTAACACTGATAATTTCTTAACAGAAAAACTCAGGTACAAATTTTGGCCCGACCTGCGGATCAAACCCGGGAACCCCGGCGCAAAAGTCGCTTTAAAGTGCGATCCACTTACCATTACGCCACCGAGGCAGTCGAATGTGAACTTATTAAGGTATCAATAGACAGGTATCAATATCATATTTGTTTATATCATACTTATAATAATTTAGATAAACTGACCCGGTATAACGAAATAATAAGTAAATGGGTTAAGGTTAAGGTTAAGCCCTAATTCGACCAAACTTTATCCATGTAGAAATCTATGGTATAACATCCGATTTGTATGGAATGAAAACACTATACCATAGATTTAGTATCGGAATAAAGTTGGTCGAATCGGCCCTTAGAAAGAGCATTTACCTCTTAGTGCATTCATTAGTACTGTCTTGGAATGTCTCATTTTGTGGCAGCATAAGCTGAGCCACCTTCTTTTGCTCATGTACTTTGTTTTTATTTATTTACCATTTTTACAACGATATTTTTTTCTTATAAGCTAACATATAAGTGTTATAAGTGCATTTGGTCATGTCGCTATGTCGGGCGGAGAACACCATCTGTGGACATTTTGGAGAAAAAGAACACGACATTAAGGATTGCCCTAAGAATACAAAGCCACCTAAATGCACCACTTGTTTGCATAACAAGAAACCGAGCAACCACAAGACTGCTGACCTTAAGTGTTCCGGCCAGAAAAATAGTTTAAAATAGATTAATAAGCTATAGATTATGAAGGCGCCAAATAGCGCCACTTGTAAGGTACTTTTAGTTACGTTAATTATGTAGTTTGTTACTAATGTAAGTTATGCTAGATAAACGATTCTAACTCTAGAGGTATTTATGTCACGAAATGACTGGTGTCATCAAAATTATTACTGAAAAATAATCATCACGTTCACTTGTATCTACAAGTGAACTGTGATGATTATTTACATTCACGCTAGATTAGGTAATTTCGAGGTTTAGTGTAATGATTAGTTATTTTAATATTATTATGTTTTGTTTGGTTTTATTACTAAAATTAATTTGTTACTTTAAGTCCTTTTTTTCTCTACAGTTTCTGCCTCAAGATAAAGAATATTCCTAGTTTAGGCAGTAAACTTAAAATTGTTCCCTTAGTTTAAGTAGATTATAAGTAGTTTTATGTTCTTAAGATTTTTCAATAAATTTTATTTTATTTAATAACTTTTAAAAAACACTAAAGTTTATCATAGGCTATTAAAAGTCTACAATTTAATATAATTATATGAAAAACTAAATTAATCCGATGACAGTATTTTTTTAATCTAACTTTAACATTGTCGACAGTAATAATATTACTGTACAATATTCACCTTTATTAGAATATTATTTGTTAAACCTTCTTGCGTTTTCATAGACAAAGTCTACACTCTGGATTTAAGAAGACATTCCTGTATGTCAGTCTGTTCGGTGTTCAATTGTCTGCTTACCAAAATATATGTCGTATGTAAATACAAAATATGCCTTTGCCCCTCTACCGATATAAATAAATGGTTATGGGCAACGCGCGTTGAAGAGCGCTATAGTCATTATATATAGGTACCAAAAAGTGCTATGGATAATCCATCGGTGCCTTACGGCACGCGGCACGGAACTGCAGAAACATCAGGTATTTCCATAAATAAATTAAATGGATCAAACTTCAACACATGGGCATTTGCCATCGAATGCGAAGACATCCTTTATGTCAGTCTATTCGGTGTTCAATTGTCTGCTTACCAAAATATATGTCGTATGTAAATAAAAAATATGCCTGTTTACTTTGCCCCTCTACCGATATAAATAAATTTATTGTTAACAAGTTCGGAAGGTAGTTTATTAATGAAACAAGGAATCAGGTAGTTGGTCGTTAGGTCCCCGTAGGCACGCGTTGTTTGCGAAGGCGGTTCCGTGCAATTTCTCGAGTGTTTACCGGGTGTTCGACCAGTGTTTGTAAGGATTTGTTAAAGAAGTGTTCCTTTAAAAGTAAATACTGCCCTTGCAATGCTTAAATAGACTTTTTGCATCATCCTTGAACGCTGACTTGATTTTGGAGGAAGCTATTTTAACCCCCGACGCAAAAACGACGGGGTGTTATAAGTTTGACGTGTCTGTGTGTGTGTGTGTGTGTGTCTGTGTGTCTCTCTATGGCATCGTAGGTCCACAAATGAACCGATTTTGATTTTGTTTTTTTTTGTTTGAAAGATGAATAAGGAGGGAGTGTTCTTAGCTATAATGGATAAAAATCGATCCAAAATGGCTGCCGTTACAAAGATTTAGATTTTATGTTTTAACACAACTCCCACAAAATGGGTATCATATAAAAGGGCTTGAGTAGCAGAACAAATTAATTGTTAAAAATTTCAAATCCAAGATGGCCGCCGTCAGAAAATGACAAATAACCTATTTGTTGTTCCAACTGCCTCAAAATAGGTATCAAATGAAAGAGCTTTAGTTGTGTCGGGGGTTTTTCAAATTTTCAATTTTGACATTTTCTTTAATATTTTAGTTGAAGATTATAAATTTGATCTAAGTACGACTAATAGGTTCATCCGTAACTATTGAATGTGTAACTCTGCTAGTGAGTTGATAAGAGCATTTTCACTTTAAATGGGATGCGCTTATTCAATAGTATGGTTATGTAAGCCAGAAAATGTCGCAGTTTAGTGCACACCCGCTCAATATGATCAGATCCAATTGGATTTGTTATCTATCACTTTTTTTTTCTTTTTTTTTTGTTTTCCCGGGAGAAATGCATTACGCAGACCCTGCCGCAGGGGGGCGGTGGGACTCACCCTCCGGGCCGCTTCTTCCAACAAGAAGCGACCTGAGGGCATACCCACTAAAACTCCCGGGGCTCAACCACCCGTGGGTATAGAATGGGGTCACGGGAACTGCACGCGAGGGGGTTAGACTCGCGCTCCCGCTCCGCCGCCTCCTTCTGCGACACCACTTCCTCACAGAAGTGGGCGAGGCCGACCAGGCCCTCTCACTATCCAGCATAGCTACAACTATGCTGGACAACGAGAGGTCATGTCCGACTTCCGCGACCAGCGCGGACCGCTGTTGGTCGAAGGACGGGCACACCACCAACGTGTGATGCGCCGAGTCCTCCGCAGCGCCGCACTGGTGGCACGAAGAAGTGTCCTCCCGTTGAATGCGGTGCAGGTAGTTACCGAAGCAACCATGCCCGGTAAGTACCTGCACCGTCCGGAAGGACAAAAACCCGTGGGGGCGCTCGAGCCACCAGTCCAAGACCGGGGCGAGCGCCGCGAGCGTGGGACGGCCGTACCTCTCCACCTGGAGAGAGGCCGTCCATGCCTCCGTCATTCGCTGGCGATCCTGCTTTCTTCTCGCCTCCCTTTCTCGGGGGCAGAAGGCCTCGCCAGGTAAGTTACACTGTTTACTATTTCTATTTCGGAACAGCTACAGAGTATATACATATGAGTATGCAGGCAGTTGTGATTGTGACATATTATTTTATTCACTAGAAGGTTCTTAGCATAGGGGGATGATATAACTAGTCATCGTCGGCCCATTTAAGTCCCCACTGCTGGGGCACGGGCCTCCCTCAATCACTTGAGGGGCAATTGCCATACTCACCACGCTTGGCAGACGGGTTGGCGAGAGTTTAGATATAAATGCAGAGATTTCCTTCTCTGGGTGCTAATGATCATGCCAGCAGCTTTACCTTTGTCGCCTTTTACGACACCTCGGTGAGAGTAAGGGTGGCCTATTCTACTCTGCCGCGGTACCACACGGCATAACTATAGGTACCTAGTATGGCACGGATATAACTAGTAGCTTAGTTTTACTGGCATTGAGGTCCAACCCGGCATCATGACACCACTTTGTAAGGGCATCCAGGCCAGATTGTAAATGGTGGTAAGCTCTTTGAGGGTTTTTGTCAGCAATGACCAGGCATGTATCGTCTGCAGTAGCAATTACTGTGAACAATCCAGTTACTCATGTTATTAACGTACGATAAAAAATATAGGACTTAATTTACCTACTGTTATGTTTCTTATATCTAACAAGTCTTAATATGCCAATTAATTTTAATTTATTGCTATTAAACCGGATCTATTTAAAACAATTTCGGGGTTACAACCTCATGACAAATACGTATACTATTTATTTAATACTTATAGTTAACTGTTGTTTGGTCTGCAAAAGCACTCGAATTTTGGATTACCGCCAAAAGTAGCCGCTTTTGGCGTGAATCAATTTTTCACGAACAAAAACGAACCCAACATTTGTGCATGGTTATTTAATAAATAGTACCTATAAGTGTTTGCCGAGAGATTGAAACCCTGAAATTGTTTAAAATAGATCCGGTTTAGTAGCTAAAAATAAAAATCGATTGGCCTGGCTAGTGTGCCTGACCCGTCACCTTAATAAAGCAATCTATCTATTGTATTAATATTTTAATTGTTTTATCAGGGGAACCAAACCTACTAGATCCGGATATCGATATTAATTGCTTTTAATTTTAAATGTTAGTCAATTAATTTTCACGTCTCTATCACTACAAGTACCTAATTTATTTGGCGCAGAATTTGCGGCAAAATTGTTGACGCCATAAATAGATTGGTCACAATGTATTTGTACCCGTTAATGGGATTTTGAGCAACGTTGGCGTGAGATAACTTAATGACGCTGACTCTGACCAAATTTATTGTTTGGTTCCGGTATACGCTTGACAGGACATACTCATCAAAGTTTAATGGCCGCATGTTAACGGTAAGCATGCCAATGAGCAATTGGAAAACCAGGATTTGTGGGGAATTCTTGTTTTTGTAAAAGTTATTTTATGCATCAACCTTCCAGAAAAGAGCGTAAATACTCCCATATAAAAAGGCCGGCAGCGCACCTGTGACTCCTTTGACGTGACAGGTCTCCATGAGCGGCGGTAATCGCACATCATCAGGTGATACGTCAGCTTGTCTGCCCCGTATATCATGAAAAAATCTACTAGAAACCACATGAAATTTGCGACCTGAAATGCCAATCATTAGGACCAAGTCCTACATCAAAAGAACTAGGTATTTATTTATTTAAAAAACCAACATCGTTTACAATAAATATAGGTTCCGTGCAAATTTCATTACATAAGGCCAATAACAGGTTTTTCTTGGTTAACTGTTAATACTGTGTTGTGAATACATTTTAAAAATACTTAATGGTCAAGCTTATTCTCAGGCAATTCACTGACTCGTAAACGTATATACCTATATAACCATAGTTATTGATATAGGTATATCAAAATTAGGTAATTATAAATAATAATAATAATCCTTCGACTCATCCACTCAAAGTTCCTATAGTAATATTGTTTTTGTATTAATATAAATTTTTAATAATAATAAATATTTCACAACATCACATACCTACATTGATATGACTCCGAAATAGGCAGCACAAACACCTGTGGTACGGATATCAGAATCAACAGTGGAAATACAAATATATATACACTTAATACTATGCTTTTGTAAATACATATTTATAATACATGTTCATGCACACAGATGTTTGCATTGTGCGGGGATCGAACCCGCTACGTAGGAACAAGGTACATAGGTACAACTTCATATTAGTTCAATTTTTACCACGATAATACCAAGGCACTGCTCATAATATCTCCTATAATATTCCTCGGCGAATCGCCTCCATATTTCACAGGCAATATTGCAAGACTAGTTTGTGAATGAAAATATTTCATATCCAAGTATGATACGGCCTACCGCTTACGATTCAGAGCGGAGCAGTCACTTGTACGTGAGCGAAAGCTTACGCACTCACCTGTGAGAGGAATGTAGAATCACTGGATGGCTTTTGTTGTAACTTTGTTTTTTTATGTGATAGGCGGCAGACGAGCAGATGGATTAATCTAATTGTAGGCGATTGCCGTCGCCCATAGACAGGTGTCACAAGAGCTTCCAACCCATCTTTAGTCCAAATTCCAATTTTGAAATTTTTCATGATGTATTATATTCTACTACTGCAAGCCCTTTCTTTTGATACATATAGTACAGGGGTTGTAACCAAATTTGTTAATCTGACAATTTGTGGCGGCGGCCATCTTGGATCAATTTCCATTAAACATAGTTAAGAACACTCCCGATAATTCACTTTTCAAACAAAAACAAAATCAAAATCAAAGTCGGTACATGCGTTCGCGAGCTATGATGCCCTAGACACACACACATACATGTGAAACTTAATCGCGTTTGCAAAATAAGCTTCAAAAATCACAAATTCTTTATTACCCATTTCAAAATGTTTTGCACAATTTCTCAATTAATGTCTTAAATTCATCACGATAAACTTACATATATATTGGCGGCGGCAGTAAACCATTAAAGCCGTCTTAGTTTTTAATTAACTACGACGACATGCTACGCGCGTAATGTGACTACGAAGGATTCGTAGCATTACTACGAAAGCGTTACGACATAATTCAAACTATTTGTATGGTTTTTCATTGCAAAAATCTCAAGTACTAAATAATTTGAAACGGCACGTTTTCTACTTCTTCTTTGTCCGGGTTTTTCCGCAATCAAGCAGCAGTCGTGCCCATTTTGCGTGCGGAGGGTGAAGTCGACTGGTGTCACTTCAACCAGCCGAGTTCTTCAAGGAAACCTATCAGAGCCTTGGTCTTGCTGAAGATTTCCTGGAGACTGCCTGCGGGTTTCCCAGGTAGTGTGCCCGGTTGTTAACCACCCCTATGCACTCTAATAGTACATGAGCGGCTGTTTCCTCCTTCTCCATGCATGCTCTGCATAGAGGGCTGTCTGTAATACCTAAATTGAACAGATCTTTGTTAAAACTGCCATACCCCGTTAGAGCACTGGTCACTAAACGGAGGTTTAGCTTATTAAGTTGTATTTTTAAAAAAAAACGGCACGCTTGCTGCCTCCATTGTTAGCTTAACAGGCTACGAACACATGCATGCGTGCATACAGTGATGTCGGCGTGTTTCAGCATGATAAAATTACATTTTCTCGATATACAGTGTGTCCAGAGATCCAGATAGAGTGTGTTCGATCCGTGAAGAAGAGTTAATGTAATCCACATTGTTTTCCCTTAAATAAAAAACAAATTTTGGCCATTTAGTTTTAGTTGCTACTGAGTGTGTATGGGTTAATTTATGTGGCAATGTCTTCTGATGTGGAGGACTTAACAAACATAAAAGTATGAGTTCGATACCATGAAAAGCTGGTAATAAGTGAACATTTAACAAATTTATCTAAAACTCCCACTAAAAAACTTGAAAATCAATTTACCGTGGGAGAACCATGCTTCGGCAGGAATGGACCGGCTCGACCGGAGTGATACCACTACCTCACAGAAAACCGGCGTGAAGCAGCACTGCTGTGTTTCGCTGCGTGAGTCCTCACTCATTGGGCCTCCTGTACCTTCGTACAGGAGGCCCAATCCGCGGGTAAGGGGATTTTTAAGGTTGGCAGCGCACTTGTGACTCCACTGGTGTCGCGGGTGTCAATGAGCGGCGGCCGTCGCTTACCATCACGTGATCCGTCTGGTCGTCGGCCACCTATAACATAAAAAAAAATTTAAAGTAAAAAAACGAATAAAATAGGTGACAATATTCCAGTTTTTTATCGTTCAAAACTACTTGCTTGAGTGAAAGTTGTCCCAATGACCACTTTTATACTTTTTAGATGCACCAAGATATAACCTAAAACCTTAACTTACCACGGCGGGTCGGACACCGATTTACGGACACAGCGTGTATTTTTTTATTTTTCTTTTGTTATAGCATGAACACACAATAAATGGTCAAGCTGAACACGAGATGAAATTTTGAAATGTGTTATTTCCTTACGTATTTTTATAATTTTCGATAATTAATCAATAATAATGATGAGAAAACTTGATCATCAAACGCGTCTTACTAGAAACCAATATAAATTTATACTTAACTTATTGATATTATTGAATATAAAATATAATTATTACAACAAAAACGATTATTTGTTACGCTATCATGAACACAGTCGAAGGACTCGGCGTCTAAACTTGAAAGGGAGCAATTTTCAGTTTGCTACAAAACGTTTTACACATCAAAGAATATTACTTAATCTTTTAGCTTTATCTTTTGATTTAGCGTCCAGAGCTAAAAGGATTTTAAACCTTTATATTTTAGACCTAATTCCTAGAATTCGTTCTTCTAATAATTAATGAACATACCGTTCATTTCGGAGAGATGCAATGCCATTAAAGTTTAATCAAATGTTCGTTGTCGTCAACCGAAATTATTAACCATGATATCGCAACAGCTTAATTTATGATAATACATTTCATACAGTAGCTTTTTAGGGTACCGGACATATTTTTTTTACTGTAGATAGGTAAGCGTCGGACCATATTTAACTTGATGGTAAGTAATAATATGGTCTAAGATGTAGTACGATTACCTAGAAGATACCTATTCAATCGCGCTTTGAAAACCCCCAAATCAACTGTATGTAGTCAACTGTTTCGCAGTACGAATAAAGAAACTGGATTCAAAGCTCTTTGTGTGGACTTCGGAAGGAACGCTAGTTTCGCCTTGTTCGTCAGTTCGTCTACGCGTCTGTCCCTAGCTCATCTCAGAGTCACTTAGTACGGTCAACATTAAAAGTAGCTTAACACTACCATACCACCATACCATGTCAAAGTAACAGTTGTTCTTCCTATTATAGTCAGTTAATACCCCTTAGAAGGAGTACGTACAAAATGTTACTTCGACATGGTACTAACGTGTTGAGCTACTTTTGATGCTGACCGTACGTACCTGAAAGCTGTAAACAAACATTTACATATGGATTTGTCACGCGAACAAAGTAAAGTAAAATGGAATATTGAAAAAAAAAAGAAACAATAAAATACACCCCCAAAACACGTATAATGGGATCGTGATATTTTTTCTCGCGTGTGGGCGCAAACACAAGTGCACTATCTATTCAATTATTGTGACACTAGCGTGACACCATTGGAGATGCATTGGGCGCAGGACCAACGGCTTAACGTGTTTTCCGAGCCGGGGTACATGAACGCCGACTTACGGACTCCGGGCTGACTCTAAGAATTTCTTACCGAAAACTGAAGTACAATTTTTTTTTCTTTGGCCCGATCCGGGTATCGAATCCGGGACCTCTTGCGCAGCCGTCGATTGAAAGTGCGACCCAATACCCACTGCACCACTGAGACAGTTACCATCATATATAATATTTGCGTGAAAGATTTACCGACTAAGAAATTCGTTGGTAAATTAAATTACGCTTCAAAATGCAAATTTTAGTTCGAGTCAATTGTCTGCCAGCTGGACGGTTAATTGTGGAGGTATACACAGATAACAGAATTTAAAACTGTCACGGCTAGGTGACCTTTACAAGGTTACGAGCAATAAGTCGATTATCTTATGAAACACGTGCGAGCGCTTTCTAGTCTATAGAAGGTGACATCCATCATGGACAACTACGGAACCCTACATTGCGTGTGACCCGACACGCACTTGGCGCAGTTTTTAATATGATTTTGAGTCTCTAGAGCGCTGTCAACCTTTCAACTCACCTCCTCCCTCCTCCAGTTTGCGCCTCCAGTAGCCTCACTCAATGCTTCACGCTAGTTTTCTGTGAGCCAGCTCATTCATATCAAAGCATGGCTCTCCCGTGGACAATTCTCTCTCTCATGAGTTACATAAGTCTAATTCTGATATCACATCCAGTTTTTGCGTTTCCTCGTCCGGACGTCTCATTTGTTTTGCACGACGCACGTAATAACGCGATCAAAACGTATGAGAATTTTGACAGCGCAACGTGATGGGAAAACTTAAAGTGAGAGCTGAAATTTATTTTGCGAGCGGTGAGTGAGTCAAACACTAAGTACCAATTAGTTTGTTTGGGCGAATGAGGCTTATGTAATTTTAAATAGTAATAATGTCCTTCTACCGATATTGCGGCTATGGCGGCCTACTGTTATGCACGATATGCCCTTCTCATGGAGTAGCTAATCAAAACGTAATATGCAATTAACTCTTCATTATAATATGTAAAGGAGAAAGTAATGGAAATTTATTACCCTAATGTGTCTGCGAAGGAGTTAAACGTTTTATCGGAGCGTTGATCACTTTAACTTGTAATGAATGTTGTAAGAAATTAGTGGAGATGACTCAGACTTCCAAATAGCCAATTTGCAATTTGTTAAAGCGCGGTATAGGTACGAGAAAATGCACGAATTTATGACTGTGTGATTTTTTTTTGTTCTATTTTAATCTACGATCAGTCTTTGGACTATGAATGGATGCGTGATTACGTGTGACCACGTTCTGAGACAGATCTTTGAGAATCAAACGGGCTAGTTGTGTTTCAACATAGAAAGTTACAAATGGTAGGTAAAAAGAAAGTTTGCGGTTTTCAGTTTCCCTAGCCGTGGCTTAAAAAAAAACTGGACGATGCTAAAACTAAAGTACCAACGCAGGTGCCTACAGTTGAGTTCTAATAATTACCTATAATGCCGCTAATCGCATCAAAGTACAGGCTAATGGAATTATATCTATGCAGCAGAGGGCCTTAGGGCTCACTACTGCATAAGTTTACAAAAGGACGGATTCTACTTGAAATATCAATTCTAATAGCAGAGAAAAGTTTGTCGGCATTCCCAACTATTTGCAATATGATCTCAGTATCCTACGCACACTGTAAAAGCTACAACTTCCATGTTATTACGGAACTTTGATAGCGGTTTTCATTATATTTACGCTAGTTTTATGGTAGTTTCAATCGTTTGTGAAAATCGCTTTTAATACTCGTAGTAATAATAACTAGAGTTCTAATAGAGACCACTATTTAGAAAATATTTAGCCTCATTAGTAGCTGCGGACAAATTGCCGTTGATGCTCGTTTCTACTTTAGTAGTTGCTGTAAAAGTAGAAAATGTCATATAATTGTAATATCATTATTAATAGAAAGATTATCAAAATGCTGCCTCACCGGTATTCACGTTTATTAACATATAGATAAGATTTTAAGCATTAAAATTAAAATACTACCTACTTGACTGACGAGCATTTGCATGTGATAGCATTATAGACTCGATTTTGAGTAATATAGGAGAAGTGAGACGCATTGATGTTAAAAGAGTATCAAGATATTACACAATATATTATTACAAGGTGTGCATTGCAATACTCGGTTCTCCTCTTTCACTGATGTAATCTTTTCAATTCAGGTAAGATATAAAATAAAAAAGTATCAGCCTAAATACTGTCCCACTGCAGGGCAAAGGCCTCCATCATAGATATTAAGTTATCGCTACTATGATCTGATTAGGATTAATCCCCACGCTTGCCTAATTGGTGATCACGATTCACGATTGGTGATCACGAATCCAAGTAATTTTCAAAATATTTGAAGCATACTCTTTGCTCGACCCGGGAATGGAACCCAGGACACCGAGATCACCGATACTTAAACCACTAGACCAACAGGGTGGCCAATACAATAAAGCAGCTGTCATAAAAAAACGCGCAGGCACGTATAATATTTATCACCAGCACAGAGCTCCGTCACAGTGTCCTCGTACACAAAATAATTCACCGGGCTCACTTCATTTGTTCCCCTCTGCATGAGTTGTGTGCGTAAGCTTAAATTATTCCGTTACGGAGTACAAATGTATGAGTAAATCATACACAGAAGTTGAGGTTGAAACGACGCCCTCCCCTTGGTACACCACAAGACATATCTATCGCTTATAGTGAAGTCGTTCTATGCACAAAATAGATAGACACCTCCTCCTTCTTGTGTCGATGACATCAATGCTGAGGGTCGTGACCCCGACGTAGCACTCTTTTCAGGATTTTCATTTGCCAGCTTGAGCTGTATTCAGCGGCGTAAATGGCATCGCATACTGAGGTGTTTAGCGTGGTACTGATCTGGTCTGACCATCGTGTTGGGCTTCGGTGGGCTTCGGGCTCTCGGTCTTTTTCCGTTAACTTTGATTGTTAAAAACAGTTTCTCCAGATTTTCCCCTCTTTTCCTGGCGACGTGTCCGAAAAACTCGAGACACCTTTTAGGCATATGGTCGAAAACCTCACTGGTATCTTGATTTCAGCAAGAAAGATATATAGCGTGCTAAACGTCCATAGGGGGGGGGGGGGGGGGGGGTCGTGGTGACGGGCACGGAGCCATGTGCACGACCGCCCGGACGGAGCCCGCCTAAACGGCGGGCAGGAAGCTGCACTGCGACGCATTATTTTGTGTTGTCATTTTATCATCAGAGATTTAACTTTTTTTTAAAATCAACGCTAGCAAAAGCATTTTATCATGCCGAGTTATGACGTCGACAGGAGGATTTTTACATTTTATTGTTTTTTCTCCATAAATATCTGTATAAAAATTCTGAAATTATTTGTCTTAAATTTCTATGAGTATTTTTCATTTCGCCAAATATTTTTTGTCCTATTGTACATTGGACTGTTCTATCTAAAATGAATTTACACGCGCATGTACCTCGCTTGTTTAGTCTTATAATGTACCTATCGAAGAACGTTGTTAGTATTGTTCACTATGTGTACGAATCCTGTGAAAGAGTGCGTGTTATAATTGCGTTTGAGTTATTTTTGTGAGAGGTTCACGTTTAGAGATGATGAAGCTAGATGGATTAGCTTAATGTGACGTTCGTGGGAATAAATATTCCCGCGAAGATCACAATAAGCAAATTCCAAACGCGTAAGCGTATTTCCAAATGGAAATGCGAGTACAAACTTAATGTTCCAGCTACAGCTTTAACAACACTAGTGAAAACAAATTATTTAGTACATCCTGAACAGTGGCGTAGCGTGCCTCCCGACAAGGCATATATTATAAAAAATATATTTTTTATATTTTTGAATTTGTTTGAAGGCCCTTATATGGGGGTAAAGATTTTTCACAAAAGGAAAAAAAAATTGTGAAAAGAAATATTTAATTATATTTATTTACATACATAATTTAATTTTACAAATAAAACATTTTGAACTTTTGAACGCACGCTTAAGGCGAGAAAAAAAGTAATTGCTTTATAGAATTTTGTTTTAAATAAATTAGAAAGGTTTTATTTTTTTTCCTTACACACTTTAGGGGCCCCGTGGCCCGGGGGCCCCGTACAATTGATACGACAGATACGGCGGTAGCTACGCCCCTGATCCCGAACACTTTGTAGGAGAGCCGGCAGCATAAATAGGCCTACACCACCAAAGTAATACCACATCCTCACATAAAAGTGACGTAAAGCAGCAGGTTCTCTCTCTCTCTCTCTCTCTCTCTTTTTCTTCATCAGCATGTATTTGCAATGCACGAACATATGCCTTTCCAATTTCTCTCCACTTCTGTCATCGGTCTTCCTGGACCACGCTACTCCAGCTAGAGCCTTGATGTCATCGGACCATCTGGCATTTTTGTCCATCAACACTCCTTATTTCCATCTCTTGGTTTCCATTCAAGGACATCCTTGCTCCACCACTCATCTCCCCTTCTGCACATATGTCCGGTCCACGCCCATTTCAGTTTTGTGGCTCGTTACCTTACATCTATCACTTTGTGCATTCCCTGATGAAGGTGTTGCGCACTCTGTCTTATAAGGATATACCGACCATGACACTTTCTATAGTTCTCTGTGCAACTTTAAGTCTACATATCATTGTTGCGATGAGCGGCCAGGTTTCACAAGCTTTCGTCATTGTCGGGAGCACACATTGGTTAAACACCTTCGTTTTAGGGGAATATGGCAGTGCTTTTGAGATTTGAATTTCTAGAATAGATTTGAGTTTTCCGAAAGGTGCCCATGCGTATTGTACCTGACGGGTGTTTTTTTTCCGAGAGTTATGTTTTGTCCCAGGTACACGTATTTGTTCCCCTAGTGAGTGAGGTTACAGGAGATCCACTTCGGGGTGAATTAAAAGGGTAGTCGAGCCGCAAGTGCTCTTGTGTTGCGGGTGTCAATGGGCAGCGTCAATCGCTAACCATCTGGTGATCCGTTTGCTCGTTTGCCTCATATCATGTGTATAAAAATAAAATTACGTTAGATTTAGCACCGAAGCCTAAAAAAGGCATTAGGAAAAAATGTAGGTAGATAAATAGACAAAATCGATTAACACCCGCTGGATACTGATCGGCGGTGGCGGTTCTAATATAACATCAAAGGCAGGATTAGGTACTCATCAGAAACTGAATCGAACAGATTTCTTTGATCGTCCGCATATACAAGTTCATAGTCCTGTAAAATGCTTATCTCGTATAAGATTTATACTTAAATGGATTCTTCAGAATATCTAGGACAGATGGTTTGAGATATCGAAATGTTTTAAACATTTGTAAAGTAAATGTATTTTCTTTCATATCTTTATTTTCTTGTATTGTAAATTATTATTTTTAAAAGTTCATAATGATAGCTAGGAAATAAAAAAAGAGCTGATTCCGCCCTTAAGAGCCGGCAACGCTCTGTGATGCCTCATGTGTTGCAAATATCCATGGGCGGCGGTAATCACTTACCATCAGGTAAGCCGTCTGCTCATTTGTCCTTCATAATGTAAAAAATATATATAATTCAAAATAATTATATTTAACTTCTGAAAGACCATTTGGTTTCAGTGAAGAATTTGGCGGTTCCAAGACACATAGATATGATACTACAATTTTTTAGGTAAGAACAATTTTTACAACCAGTATATTTCAAAAATTGCATGAATACTAGCGCCACTATACAATTTGCTGAGGGAGAATCAACATTTTATTCGATCTGAAGAATGTCAAAAAGCGTTAGAAATGATAAAAAACCTCCTTTGCTTTCAATCGGTGATGGATTTTTTGACCAGAACTTGCCAATTGGTATGTATACGGATGGTTCTATGGAGTATGATAGGCACCATGTTGGACTGTAGGTACGTGAGTCACTGTTGTGCAACGCCTGGCGGGGTGGTACAGCGGTGATTCGGGTGTCAACGCAATACCTACATACTTATTTTGTGTTGCAAGTTGTGTGATTATGTTGTGTAGCTTCATTATTATGTTGTATTATTGTGCATATTGTCTTGGTTACTTAAATAAAAATGTAATTATTATTATTACTATGGATGGTGTTCGAAGCTCCAACACCGTCACATTTAGTTTTAAAAATAGCTAAACAGATCCAACCTGATGGAAAAGTACAACCAGTTGCTTACTTTTCGGAAAAATAACTAGCGCTCAAAAGAAGAAAAAAACATTAAATGTTTAGCGATCACAGAGGCGGTAAGATACTGGCAATATTTATCAATGGGAAGATCATTCACAGTATATTCAGACCACTAACAATTCCTAGTCTTTACATGAAAAAAAAATCCAATTATTTTGAAAGCTCTGTTCATACCTGCATCGCAAACAAGCGCAGTGTTTTGTAATTTCCGTAGAATAATGTCTCATGAGAATAAACATAACACCAATGCCTTAACACTTCATTTTTTTTTATCTAAAATTAAAGTAACGTGGCTATGTTGACTATGCTATTTACTTAAGAAAAAAAGAAATTGACAGTGGATTTGTCGATAAACTTGACTATATTTACTGGGTCGGACACCCGGAAACACTGTAGATCATCGGTAGGTATAAGACTGATGCAATTCAAAGGTTTAAAATGATCTAGTGGTATTTTTAAGCAATCAAGTGACATGAGAGATATACATTATAAGAATCATTGAACTATATTGTAACACTGCTATTATGTGTCGAGTAAGTCATGGTCAAGTGAAACACTTCCTTTGAACTTAGTACAGTCCTAAAACCCACAACTGGGTTGGAGGGGGGGGGTCTCCTGGGTGGAGATAAAACTCAAAACGACATCAATATCATTGAGAGACTTATTGGTACTGACTTCAACAGATTTTTCATGTGATAGGTGGCAGACGAGCAGACGGATCACCTGATGGTAAGCGATTGCCCCCGAAGACGATGAAATTTGTAAGTACTTGATTCGACATGAGCTGTCGATAGTCTCATTAATATTGTGGGTAAATTTATTATTGCATTAAATTTAGATCATTAAAAAAACAATATTGTTTTTCAACACCTGTAATGCAAAGATTTTTGGAACACAGCCATTTACTTAACAATAATAGAATAAAGCGACGTAAATTTTCTCAAACAAGCAATACCAAACTTGTCTCCAAGTGTGATTAAAATAAATCGATTCTGCTCAGAGGGAGTGTCGTGTAATCCATTATGAGCGCAAACAAACAAACTAGATTAAAATTATAAACAGATATTTACCAACTTAAGGTAGGAGCAAGGCTAAGATTTACTCAGTTGCTTGGATCGTTTACATTTTGGATACTGCCAAGTTGCTCCCTACCTACTGAGTGACTAAATTTAAAATTAAATCGACAGTCTATGGTTAGGAAACGAACGCACGACCTTATGTTCACCGGTTTAAATACCGGGCCGTGATCTCGGGGTCCTGGGTTCGATTCCCGGGTCCAATTCCCGATTCCCGGGTCGAGCAAAAAGTACGTTTCAAATTTTCGAACATAGCTCGGGTGCCAATGCGCATTTGGCAAGCGTGGTGATTAAGCCTAATAACATCATAGTAGCAATGTCTTGATTTTCTATGATAACTTTGCAACTGTTACCGCCACCCACACGCAGGAGACTGAACCCGAGAGGAAAAAGAATTGCGCTATCGGTCTTTAGGGAGATGCATTGGCCGCCAGTAGATTAGTATTACCTAATTGTATGAACCTAATTCTAAACTATCATATTATGGATTTGATAATACTGCTTTGAGATGGTTCAGTAGTTACCTCTGTGGACGGTCCCAACGAGTTGGAACTAGTGACGATTCTGGACTAAAGTACCACTCAAAACCTGCATTCACATGTCGTGGAGTCCCTCAAGGCTCTATATTGGGACCGATCCTTTTTATTTTGTATTGCTCTGACATCACTACTTCTATCCACAATTGTAATTACCATATTTATGCTGAAGACCTTCAAATTTATACATCATGTCATCCTAATGAGGTTTCTGTAGCTGTGAGTAAACTCAACCAAGATCTGGCTCGCATTGCTGAATGGTGTGATGATAATAATTTTGATCTAAATCCTGCTAAATCAAAGTTATTGGTTTTGGGCACTAAGTCACAAATAAATAAAATTGCAGTATTTGCCCCGATCGTAAAAGGTTAACAGCAATACTATTGATATGTTGTGTATGTTTAGCGCTGAATAAAATTATTTTATTCTTATTCTTAATTGTAAAAGATTAAGATTTCATTATTGGCCACAGAACACAAATTTAAACGCAAATGACATAAATACACAAATAGGACAAATTCTGTAGCCAACAAAGCCCAACCTCAGCATTTGCCGCTGCCGCTGCAGCGCTGGTGTTCAGGCAAAGCCTTGTGCGACGTAGGTGCACACATACATACAACAGGAAGGAAAACAAAACAGAGAAAAAAAGAAAAGAAAACATATTAATAACATAAAGTATTGGGCGCAGTGGTTATGAGACGCAAGGCTCACTCCATTTCTATCAAATAAAAAAAAACATAAAGTAAGATAATAATAGTCTAGCAGTAGCACATGATATTAGATAGGATTGTGTGGATATAATAAAATAAAATAAAATAATCATTATGAGACATTTGAAAAAAAGGACAACGGTGAATCCATAAAGGAAAGTAAGTAAAATTTTTTCAGATGTACTTGTTTAATATTATCTTTAAATGTAGCCAATTTTAGCAATCATAGAAAATACGGTCACTTGTAGGAAGAAATTACGTCATTATTCAGTCTCAAAATTTTCTTAGTACTTTTCTTTATGGATTCATCGTTGTAATGGAGCTGGTCGGCCTTATTCCAACTGCAAATTTTCACCATCGTACATCACGGCAGAATTCCAAATTTCACCCACATCACTTGGATGGATTTTACTCCACCACAGTGCGCTTCTCACGCCACTTCCTACGGCGCGTAGTAAAACGATGGAATCAGCTACCAACGATGGTGTTTCCGAACAGATACGACCTGGTGATCTTCAAGAAAAGAGCTTATTCCGCCCTTAAGAGCCGGCAACGCATCTGTGTCGCAGATGTCTATGGGCGGTGATAATTCACTTACGTTTGTCTGCAATAATGTAAAAAAAAATGTTTTAAATAATGTTTCATAATCTATTAGTGGCACTAGTTTCGTCGAAACGCCACATTTAAAAAAGAAATGCACTGTTATTTTTAATGTTTTAAGGTCACTTCGGTTCGGAAATGACGCACACGTAAGTTCATTATGATAGGTTTGTTAAGCGAGACAAGCTTGAGAAATACACTCAATAACTGGGGTGGAATTGTTGTCGGCGACTGTGATGGCGAAATACGAGTAAAGCGCGAGGAATATCACAGGCAGTTTTGTCTACCCGTTTGGATGCTACATATAGGTTATCTGTGGTTTGGATCAGTGGTAGTGAACGCTGCTACAGGTGCAAGGGTTGCTTGGTTTCAATGTCCGCACATTACAAACATTTGTGTGCATGAACATGTCTGTTTGTATTGGTCTGGGTGTTTTCTATAAGTATGTATTTACAAAAAAAATATATGTATTATATGCGTATAGTGTTTATTTTATTTATTTAAAAACTTTATTCTTAACTCTACCAATCAACCTTAGGGTCATGCAGAAAGGACAATGGTGCGGCGAAAAGAGGACTTATGTAATTATTACAATTTCCAAACAATAATGCTGACATAAACTTAATATTATTCTAATACAAATACGTTTATACCTATGCCTAATTATATAATAAATAATAAAATATATTTATAAATAGTACCTATTTGTTATTCCGCTCTTAGTTCTGATATCCGTTGCACTGGTGCTTGAGCTACCTATCTATGTATGTGAAGTTGTGAAATATTTTTAAAAATCAGTCCGAGTAATTTTCTCGAAGCATTGCTCATAGTGTAAGCGGTAGAACATGCATAGCGAGGTTACATCTCTGCGCAGCGCCAAAGGGTCTAGCCAAAGATTATATATAGATTGCTTATGTAAACTCTTGGCCATTAGAAATACTCTGGCAATCAACGATTTGAGTTACTGCGTTGAATCCGGTCTAGAGAGGGAAGCTGGTACAATGACGTCATTGCCCATAGATTAGACACGATTTTCCTTATGCGGTCTACATTAATTATCTTTAACTTTTCATGCTTAGGCTTTCAATCGAAAGTTTTCTTTCCGATAGATGATCACTTTTATAATCCTGGAACTTACTTTATTACAAAATTAGACTTTTACAACATATAGTGTAAAACATACATAATGATAATCCTCTAACCGATTTCGGCAACGGCCAATTTCAACGATCAGCCACTTACGCAGGATATATTATAATGCCCAAGTGTGTGTGCAAACAAAAGTGCACTCTCTAGGTTTATTTTAAAAAAAAATCCCTCTGTCCACCCCCTCTTTCAACCAAGAAGGGGTGGACAGCGGGATTTTTTTAAGTACTCGTTTCGATGTCCACCCGGGGTGGACTAGTAGAGGGTGGACAGCGGGAATAAACCCACTCTCTATTCCCTTACTCTCATCCGGAGCAGGATCGGACGCAGGACCAACGGCTCAACGTGCCTTCCGAAGCACGGGGGTACTAAAAATTTCTTTACAGAAAAACTCAGGACACCAAGCGCAGCCGTCGCTTTAAAGTGCGACGTTCTACCCACTGCGCCAGGGAGGCAGGCAGGGAATAACCTTAACACACTGTTATATAGCCTTATTAGTTGACATTTAGAAAAGAGGTTACGGAGGGAGGGTTCAAATTTGACTGTACCATATATTAAATGTCACACTACGTTTTATTGCTTTGTAAATATTTAGAAAGATTCACGATAGAATTACCTACATTCTATCGTATGTAGGTTGGTTCATAGAATGTAGGTAAGTCACTTTTTTCAAGACTGGGAATAAATAGGAGGTTATTCATGTTACGTTTTTTTATGTGATAGGTGGCAGATGAGCAGACGGATACCTGATGGTAGGTAATTGCTACATCCCATGGACACTGGCAACACCAGTGGAGTCACAAGTGTGCTGTCAACCTTTACTCGCCTTTCCCTCGGATAAGGCCTCCAATTTCTCACTCAGTTAAACACAGCGCAGGGCCCGTTGCTTCACGCATGAATTCTGTGAGCTCTGTTGTGGGTGATGTGTAAGTGAGGTTATGAGTATTTCGAGGTCAAAAGTCACAACAAATAACACAACAGAAAAAAATCTACGAAAAAAAAACCGCTTTCAAAAACTAGGAACTAAAAAGTGTAAACACTTCACATAACATTTAATAACAGTACACTCGAAAAAACGCGTTATCGAAGGCGATGCCAAATACTAACGATTAGATACTAAAATTGACATAATTTTGACCATAATATAGTTAAACTTTGACTTTAAATTATTTCAATTCAAATAAAATCCATTTCCTTTATTGAATGACCGTGGGAGAGCCACGCTTCGGCATGAATGGGCCGGCTCGACCGGAGTGATACCACAGCCTCACAGAAAACCGGCGTAAAGTAGCATTGTGCTGTGTTTCGCTGCGTGAGTGAGGGTACCGGAGGCCCAATCCAGCGGAAACGGTCGGCAGCGCACTTGTGACTCCACTGGTGTTGCGTCCAGTGATCTGTCTGATCGTCTGCCACCTATCACATAAAAAATCTATGTCGCATGAGTTTTATTAAAATAAATTTCATAAAATAATTATATATGACTATTGTATGCCTATAACAGGTAATTGTGCGAACAATGCTATTTGTAAGATCTGTATTTTTTTTGTACCACCACAATTTCGCAATAAATTTTTTACTTACTTACTTGTAATACGACATTATTTGTGGTTAAACTGCTTGGGTTGGGCGCCGATAACACCACAGAACACGTTTTCAGTTTTTTAAAAGATTACAGCCTTGAACAAAAATAATATCCACAAAAAATTACATGTGCGTATAAAATTTGAGGTTTACCCTCTATTCCTCTGGGATTCTATCATTAGATTCTGACATAGTGACAATGGGTAGTTCCATTGTCACTATGTCAGAATGCTAATTATTTGCACAGTTATTTTTTTTGGTTTGGAAGAACTCATTTGGGATTGAGTTCTTCCAAACAAAAAATAATTGTTCAAATCGGTCAATAATTAACGGAGAAATCAGTGAACGTACATAAAAAAATACATACAGTCGAACATAGAGCTTCCTCTTTTCTTAAAGTCGGTGATAGACTAGCTAATTTTGCATAAAATCATTAAAACACGACGACGACGACATTAAATACGACTGATGTCATTGTCTCGTGTCACATACGTGACTGATCAGCAGATCTGGATCTGCTGACATAGCGAACATGAAAGATATAATACATATTTGCCTTTGGAGATAACTCAATCGTGCGTCACCAATTGGCGCTCCACACAGATTTTGTGTTGATCTTGAAGACTTTAATATTGACTCTACCTTAGAATAGTTGTCAATGTGGACCAAGAAGTGAGTAAAGTAAAGTAAAGTATCAGCCTATAAACTGTCCCACTGCAGGGCAAAGGCCTCCATCATATAAATCAAGACATAGCTACTATGATGGGATTAGGCTTAATCACCACGCTTGCCAAATGCGTATTGGTGATCACAAACCCAAGCTATGTTCGAAAAATTCGAAACATACTTTTCGCTCGACCCGGGAATCGAACCTAGGACCCCGAGATCACAGCCCGGTACTTAAACCACTTGACCAACAGGGCGTTCCAAGAAGTGATTCCAAGATTGCTCTCTCGTAACAAGTGGCAACAAGTGATAAATCATTTAATAATTTTAACATTTCTCAATTGAATGAATTATTAAGTGCTTGATATAAAGGTCACGATTTGTATTTTAAAAATCCTAATTTTTATGGTTTATCCATAAGCCATGGGTAATTTAGGCCCCTATTAGGAGTTTAAAACCGTTTACACTTTATAAAGGCTTATACTTATAGTATTTATACTTATTACAAGTATTTTCCTTAAAAAACAGAGCTATAAAAAAAAACATTCAAAATCTCATACATTGACCTGATTACGTACATTTGTGTTACATATATTAGACAGAAACAGAGGAATTATAAATATTATTTACACCCAGACAATGAAAAATACAAGTGTTCATCACAGGAATTTATCCAGGGTGGGAATCGAACCCACTACCTTTGGCGTATGAAGGAAGCCAAATGAGCCTACCGGCCAGTAAAAAGAAAACTGGTCAATTTGTTTGGGATTTTTTTTAGGTTTGAACTCATGATTTTTTAACAAAAAATATTGCTTTTAGCAATATAATGTGTTTGTAAAATTTGTAAGACGGTAAAAAGCACGTATAAAATATTATTATTTGTTAAAAAAGTATTGAAGCACAAAATTAACAACACTTCAATTTTAACAACAAAAATACGATACACGGTCCTAATTGAAAAGCCCAACAATCTCATAAAAGAAATGTTATTTTATTTCAACTGTAGCAATAGAGGGTTAGAGTCTTAAAAGATTCTTACTAACTACAGTTCTTGCTAGCTGAGCAAATTCACAGATTAGTTAATTGATCTACTTTAGTTAGACTTTCTTGAGAATTTCTCGTCGTTCTGTTTATTTTGTAATGAGCAATGTTATTTTGCAATGAAAAAGGTATTTTTTTAATATTTATTTTATAAATCTCTAACAGTATTCTAATTTCGTTGTAAAATTACAAAAACCGCTAGACTTATATTTCCCGATGTTCATCATCATCATCAGCCCATTTAAGTCCCCACTGCTGGGGCACGGGCCTCCCTCAATCACATGAGGGGTAATTGCCATACTCACCACGCTTGGCAGACGGGTTGGCGAGGGTTTTGATATAAATGCAGAGTTTTCCTTCTTTGGGTGCTGAAGATCATGCCAGCAGCTTTATCTTAGTCGCCTTTTACGATACCTCGGTAAGAGTGAGGGTGGCCTATTTCCCGATGTTGCTTGCGTTTAATGCATTACTTTTTTATATTTATTTATTTATTTATTTTGCATGTCACATGGTACAATATTAGGTCTTAAATTATAGTCCAGCACTTTGTACACATGACACCCATATAGATTGTATTCTGTTGAAGTGAGACCCATACGGTTGCCAATGTGATAAAATTGCCAACAAGTGTAATAATAACAAAACGTTACCAAATACTTCTGTTGTTCTCGGACCGGAACGGAAAGTACCTAATCATTCGAAGCATTCGCCAATGGTTGACCTTTTCCATCTTTGCATTCGCCAGATACAAAAATCCGAATATTCCCTCTTGCAAATAACGTCTTCAATACGCATTGAATAGCCCTCTCTTCACACAGACTAAGAAAGTACAATGAACTGCCCACTGATTAATAGATTTAACATTGTGAAGTAGAAATAACAACGTTTAAATAACTGTTTGACAATATTTAATTTATATCATAACTTCAATTAAGCTGTCAAGTTTTGTTAAACAGCTGTTTTAAAAGTCGATGAACTTCACCCTTAATCCTTGAATGTCAAAATAAAATGGTAACCCCTCTTCTTCTTCATGTTGTTTTTTATTTTAATGTCATGTAGTGTTTTTACATTTAGTAAATTATTTTTTTCTTTTCCTTTCACCGATAAAAAAAGATTTTTAATCACAATAATTTTGCAGTCCACTGCTTGCACACACAAGTTTCTCCAAATATTCCACACATTTCGAATGATCCTCGGCTAGCATTATTCGCATCTAGCGCCTGCCAGCCATCTTTTGCATATAGTTGCTCTATATGACCTAAGGGTGTCTTATACTAAGTTTGAGACGAGGTCTTCGACAAAGAGCTCGTGTCTGTGCAATAAAATATGTCCTGCTTCGATCTCTGATAGCAATAGTCAACAAATTTTTAACTTTTTTTCGCAACAAATAACAGAGGTCCATAATTTTTCTAAATTGCACTCCCTGATTATGAATCTGTTTTCAAAATTTTGATACCTCGTCTAGTATTTGATTTATAGAGAGTCAAATATCTCAAAATTTGGTTTTAGCTTCTTTTTCATTGGCAATTTCAAAACAAGTACAAGCACTTTAAAAAAATGTTTTCGGCATATCAGTAAAGCTGATTTTCTCAGTTATATATATCAATAAGATTTATTTTGTAGTCTTTAATCTATATTGAGTAATATTCATATCAACATCCGTGTACTTATAGCGCATACAAATCATTACTTAATTCTTGTAATGGAAAAAACATAAAATAGCTTAATTGGCTGTAGCGTTGCAGGGAAATCAGGTAAAATTATAAATTAAAAAGTGTTTCATTATTTGGGGTTTTTATTTTCAAAATATTAAAAAAAAAACACTTAGTGCCACTTTTCAGATTTTCAACCCTCTGTAATTTAATAACTTGACGTGATATGAAAATTCTGTTAACAGATCTAGATTCAGCATACTAAGCTCTTCATATTTATCATATTTTTATTTAGGTTGTGTTTTCTTGTTGACTTGTGTAGTTAAGATTGGCAACCATAGCCGAAATATTGGTTAGGAGCATTATAATTTGAGCGCATTGGTTCAACCGTCTTTCTCTTATCCATGGCGTTATCTGAAAGCGAAGCGCGTCGATGAACCGACTAATTCAATCAGAGATATCTATTCACAAATCCAATTTACGTAAGAGACTATGAGCGTTAGGCATCGCTTCACTATTTGCTCTCTCGTAACAGGTGGCAACAAAATTGGTTTATTACCTATTATTATACCAATCGATAATGTGGCGGCAGAATTTGCCGAGGCGTGACTAATGTGATAAGATACTGGTGGTTGAACGCGATTGTGCACAAGTATTGATATTGGAGAAAAGATTTTGGAAGAGGACCTGAGTAAAACTTTACTTTATTATTGCGAAATAGGCAGACGACCACACGTGACACTCACGGCTGGACTAGTCCACCGGTTCAAAGTCGCTCAAAGAGCTATGGAAAGGGCTATGCTCGGAGTATCTCTGAAGGACCGCATCAGAAATGATGTAATCCGACAGAGAACCAGAGTCACCGACATAGCCCACCGTATTAGCAAACTGAAGTGGCAGTGGGCTGGTCATATAAGCCGCAGAACTGACAGCCGTTGGAGCCGTAAAGTCCTTGAGTGGAGACCGCGGCTCGGCAAGCGTAGTGTAGGACGCCCTGCGACAAGATGGGATGATGACATTCGAAGGCTGGCTGGTGTGGGCTGGATGAGAGTGGCCGAAAATCGAGAGCAGTGGCGTGCATTAGGGGAGACCTATGTCCAGCAGTGGACGAGTGTGGGTTGCTGATGATGATGATGAGGGAGCATACCATCTAATTGTAAAGATAGACATCAACTATGCAAAGTCACAGTTATGTCGCTGTCTATTCAATAAGAAGAACTTTTGTCAAACATCGTTTAAAAAGGACCTAAGCAAGCTACAGAGTTCGTCTAACAGAGTATGAACTGTAAGCACAAGTATGAACATTTATTGAGTGTCATTGACACGTCAATTAGCGCTATACCATAGGTAGCATAGATACATTGATCGATGACAGCTACCTATAACATATCTGCTTAAGATCGGTACTGTCACACACGCTTTATAAATTGCTTATAAGGTAGGTTGGTTAACTAATAAAACTATCGGTCTTGAAAAAACTATCCAAAAAACATCCAAACTTGAGGATATTGTCTAGAAAATGTGCTTACTTGTTACATGATAGGATTTACTTTACTTGGTAAAAAAACCCCAAAAAGAGGTGGTGTAAAAGTCTAAAACGAATTTATTAGCTAAAATTGACACGTCACACAGACATAGATGGTTTTATGATGATTCACAATGGTTCTCTGGTTCAGATGTTTTTTTTGTGGTGATGCTGTATATCGCGAGTCCTTGCATTTACTTCTCTTCTTCATCTTAGCGTGTAATTCCCGGTTGCGTCCAAAGCTGTCGCTTTGGAGCCCAAGGTACGCTTAGACCATGATTTAGGATTGGGGGGTCTGCTAATAACAATGAAGCGACTGCCGTCTGACCTTCGCAACCCTTTAACAGGGGAACCAGACCAACTGAATCATGGTTACACGTTACAGAAACTTAATAATGGTAGAAATACGCACATAGATTTGAAAAAACCATTGGGCATGCTCGGATTTGAATCTCGACCACCTGCGTGGAAGGCGCTGTCATATCCATTGAGCTACCATCGCTCTGGTCCTTGCATTTACTATACTCAAAATATAATACATATAAGAAAATCAGTAAACAATCTGAGACAGACATGTTATCTACAAACCTATATAGATAATTGGAGAATTTGTCACTTGTAGTCCTTCATGGTTGAATGGGTTTAACGGTTGGTTAGTGACATCATCATTATAATGTGCCCCAATTAGATATTGGACTAGTTATAACCAGAGTTCAATAGTGTAAATACGATATTTTAGATAGATCACTAAAAGAGCTTACGCCATGTTTTTCAAATGCTCGGGTACATTCACCGGAGGCCCAAACAAACCAACCAAATTGTATTTACAACTCTTGTTTGATGTGTTGTGATATCTATAATATAATAAATGTTTTCTTTCTTTCTTTCAATCCAGGGGAAGAAAAGTTTAAAGGTTGGAATAGCACTTATGACTAAACTGGTATTTCGTCTTGCTATTAGTACTAGTGCTAGAGATTATTTATTTATTCTTTATTGCATAAGAAAATAAAGTACAATTGGCGGACTTAAGGCTATACACTATATTTGACTGACCGGATGGCGCAATCGGTAGTGACCCTGCCTCTTACGCCAAAGGTCGTGGGTTCGAACCCCACCCTGGACAAACATTCGTGCGATGAACACTTGTGTTTGTTCGGTGTCTGGGTGTAATATATGTTTTTAAGTATATATTTGTGTTCCTCTGTTGTCTGATATCTGTAACACAAATGCTTAAGCTACTTAGTACAGAATCAGGTCAACGTATGAGATATTGTGAGAATCATTATTATTATTATACAGCATTCTCTACCAGTCAACCATTAGGCGATGCAGAAATATGTATGACGGCTAAATAAATATATATACATACATAGACATACATGTGAGTAATATATAATATGACTAAATATACATAATTATATAATACAATAAACCTACTTATACTACAATTAAGCTATAAAAAAAAACAGGAAAAAAAAGAGATGTTTATTTAACATACGTGTCTTGGAAAAGAGACAGTGGTTAGGTAAGCGTAGGGTAGGTTACCCTACCAATCCACTGCCGTCCATTAGTCCGTTAAAGGAATGGCAGCAAATGAGTGGAGCCTGAGACAAAAATCTATCGTGCAGCATGAAAAGGACTACGTTCAGCAGTCAACGGACACAGGCTTTTAATTTATTCATGGTGGAGTTCACTGACCTTGAATTAGTGATCATACATTTTAAATATATGAATAGAGTTACTACTTAGTTACCTTAAAAAAAATGTAACCTGGTTTGTAGGGTTATTTATGTACAATGGTTCAATATCTAAGAAAAAGCTAGGGATCCTTTCGAAATTCAAGTGGTATTTTAAGCACAAGCAGCTCTTAAGTTTATATCGAGCTCAGGTTCACATCTGATTGGAGTACTGCGGTCACCTCTGTCACCTCTGGCTCACGCTCTTTACTCAATTCAGTGACGTGCGAAGAGGTTATCGGTAATGACGCACTCTCCAAAGCTGGCCTGCAGATCCTGGACCACCGTTGACGCCTGGCATGCCTATTGGTCTTCTAACGGATTCATTTCGGGGAGTGTGTGGGGGTTTTACATAATTTGATCCCCCCAGCCCATTCCATCGCCGGAGATCAAGGCGCGATGAAGGCTTTCATCCATATGAGGCAGAACTGCCCCTTATCCGACTCTCTTCCACATTTATAATGCAGACAGTTAAGGAATAGATATAGAAAGATAAATATATATTCTTTATTGCACAAAAATAAAATACAAGCATAATACAACAACAGCAACAGACAGTACAATACGGCGGTCGTATCGCTTGTAGCGATTTCTTCCAGACAACCTTTGGGTAGAGGAAAGAAATATCGTATTCGTAATAAGAGAAGGCAGTGCAAAGTAGTTTAACAAATGAAATTGAGATTGGCAGAAATATACATATTTTATAATTATAATAATATTACACCGTGGCCGTGTGGTCCCCGGCAGAGTAGAATAGGCCACCCTCACTCTTACCGAGGTGTCGTAAAAGGCGACTAAGGTAAAGCTGCTGGCATGATCGTCAGCACCCAGAGAAGGAAAACTCTGCATTTATATCAAAACCCTCGCCAACCCGTCTGCCAAGCGTGGTGAGTATGGCAATTACCCCTCATGTGATTGAGGGAGGCCGGTGCCCCAGCAGTGGGGACTTAAATGGGCTGATGATGATGAATATTAAATACCATAAATAATAAAGAACAATACATACATACCCAATAATATATACATAGATAATTTATAACAAAAATTCAATAAAAATATTTCTCATAGACAGGTATAAATGACCAGAGAGCAGATCACATAAAAAAGGAAGAATTTATCTTCCTGCCGAGGTCCGTTATTCCTGACCCAGTGGTCAGGACATCTTTAAGGCAACAGTGAATCTCATTGTCGCTTTCTATCAGGTGTGATTGTGGTCAAGCGTTAGCCTATAAAACAAAAAAAGTCTATACCGTAACATCAAGTAAGCTGTTATACATATTTTGTTAAACGGCGGTTTTAAAAGTCAGTGAACTCTACCCTAAGTAGTTAAACTAAGTACATTTTAAGCCCTTGTATACCTTCTATAAATAGAGCCTTAGGCATATTTTGGGAATCTACCATCCAAATTAACTTGTGGTTTTTCTTTGTGTTTCAAGTTTCAACGTTGTAAATTTTATCTATATCGGTAACAGTTAATAACGTAAAATATTATTTTCCCACCAGGCGTCCAAGAATTCAGTTTAAACTCAAATTTGGTAATTGTTTTTCTTCAGCAACATTTCAAAAAGTTAAACCCAACTTTGTTTAACTCTTTTCTCCACTGCCTAAAGTTTGTTAGCTAGCAAATGCCATTTGCAGAAAATTAATGGCAAATTTTTCCAGCTTTTAACTTCCATTTTTCAAACGCTTTTCATTACGTCCATTTCGGAATTGTTTTCGAAGATTCGTTTCGGTGTTCTGAACTTGAGCGGCTGACGCGTATAGGTACTTTGGTTGCGATCGTTTGTACACCTCTAGTATTGTTATGTTACCTTTAGTTTTCTTTTACATACTTAATTATACATATCGCCTCTTTACAACAACAACGTGATATCTCACGAACCTCTTTACAAGAACGACGAGATATCTCATGAATAAGTTGCTGAGATGTCACGTTCTATTTGTAAAGAGGTTCTTGAGATATCACGTTGTTCTTGTAAAGAAGTGATATGCTTTCTATTCTTCTACGTTCTTGAAGATCCTGGGCAACGTCTATTCCTAGGTGTATTTTCTTTGTCCTTTGTAGCGCTAGTCCACGAAAATATTTTTTAAGATAAGATTAGCAGATGAGTAGACGGATCACCTTATGCACACCCATTTAACTCCCATTCCCCGGATTAGGCCTCTACTTGCTTGGTGAAACACAGTTCTAGCGTTGCTGCTTTTCTGTGAGGTCGGGGTATTGCTCCGGTCGAGCCGGCTCTCTTTCACAATAATTTAAGATTTTTTTCATTAGCATGTGCTCTATGCAGGTTACCTTCCAATGTTTTCCTTCAGCCGAGCTAGTAGAATGAAAAATTCATAGGGATTTTTAAAATGTATGTTCACATAGCGAGCGAGTGCTGATGACCTCGTGTTTAGAAATCACACACCCTTCTCCACTGAGACAGTCACCGCGTACTTTTTTAATATTGCATTATCATCATTATCATTTCAGTGAATAGGCGTCCCCACTGCTGGACATAGGCCTCCCCCAATGTTCTCCACACAGTTCGGTCCTGTGCCGCCCGCATCCAATGGATTCCCGCAACCTTCCCCAGATCGTAGGTCCACATTGTTGAGGGCCTGCCACGGCTGCGACTTACTGTACGTGGCCTCCACTCGAGGACCTTCCCGCCCCAACTATATGGTATGTGCCCTGCCCATTGCCACTTGAGACATGCAATCCTTTTGGCTATCTGTGACCTTAGTTCTTCTGACGATCTCATCATTTCTAATACGATCACGCAAGGAGACTCCGAGCATAGCCCTCTCAATTGCCTAGACTACTTAATCGGCACATATTGTAAGCGGCCACTAGGATATTTAAATCAGTTGAAGTCAACTACTCTATATATTCGCATGAATCAAATAAAGCAATTGTATCCAAACAAAAACAAAATGACAACAAATGCTATATCCCGAACGATTCTATCTATTATCTTTATTCACCGAGTCGATTTATCAGAATTTAATGATGTGGAAGTAAAATATATGGACTTGTCGGTTAGACTTCGTCCTAACAATTTATTTGTTGGTTGATTTGGATAAATTGGTTTCAGTATCTTTAAATAGAGCACGAGGGAGTAACGGTCCAATAATGCCAGTACGTACAGCCCACGTCTACTCAATGCTGAGTATTGACCTTTTCTTTATCTCACCTATGCTTATCTACGAGTATGTCAATACCCTGTTATAGTGGCTTAAGTACCGGGCCATGAATTCGAGGTCCTGGGTCGAGCAAAAAGTATGTTTAGATTTTTTCAAATACACTGTTTTTTTTATTGTTTACATCCCGAAAACCTCAAAATAGGATCCTGACAACCTCATAATCGACAGCTCATGTCGAATCAAACAAATTTCGCTTAGTAACGCGTGGTCTAATTGGTAGAACGGCCACCCGGGTTGTTGAAAAGTGAACAGGCATCTTCTACGCAAATGCTTTACATCCTCATCGTCACTTTCCATCAGGTGAGATTGGGGTCAAGCGTTAGCCTACACTACATAAAAAAATGTGGGTTCGATTCCCGTCTATTTCTCGATACGAGATAATTTTTTTAGTGCGTTATTTACTTATAATAGGTATCTTAAATCAAGTACATTTAGCATGTTAGATAAACAAAATAAGCGAAAAAAAAACACTGTTCCATACTATTATTGCCAGGTGGATATTCTATTTTGTATGGAACAGTGTTTTTTTTTCGCTTCATATTTGGATTTTCGATATGTAAACGATAAAAAAGACGGTGCATAGCTATTATTTGTGTGCGATAACATAATTTCTCTGATGAAGGCCTATGTTCTGCATTGGGACAATAAACAGTGTTTCCCGTGAATTCTGGATCAAACGGTAATTGTACATAGCTCGCTTGGACACCTACATTTTTTGTGAAAAAAAAAGAATTTTTTTTTTCAAACTTTCTGCTTTAATAAAGATTTCCTATATCTGTGGTTCGAAATAGTCACAGCTTTTGGATTTTTTATTTCTTATTATTGAAGAATAAATGGCCAACAAATTCTCATGTCATTTTAGCAAATAACATGAGCAGAACTTTTTTTAATCTAAGTTTTTTATTTATTTTATTTTCACTGGATATTTTCAATATGAAGTTCGATCATCCAGATAATATAAAATAAAATATAATGTCTTAGTTAGTTACCAAAAAAAACTGTTGATGTAATTTGCTAAAATGATATGAAATTTTTTTGACTATTTATACGGCAGTAAAGTAGCAAGTAAATTATCAGCCTATTTGCTGTCCCACTGCAGGACAAACGCCTCCATAATAGAAATCATGTCAACGCTACTATGGTGGGATTAGCCTTAATCACCACATTAGGCGATCAAAATCCGTACTTATGTTCGAAATATTGTAAACATACTTTTGGCTCGACCCGGGAATCAAAACCCAGGATCCCGAGATCACTGCCCGGTACACTAGAGGGTGTCCAGGTTTATACGGCAATATTTTTTTCTTATTCACTATAATTCCCCTTGAGCCTAAAGCTCTTTTTATTTCTTAGTATTAACTGTTCTTTAACAAAAAAAAATTTTTCTCTTTGTCCTCAAAATGTACTAAAATTGTCTACTTCATTCCAGAAATCGGACATTTCTTTTTCTTTTACTTTTTAAAATTTATAAATAAGTAAACATCATTGAGGGTTAGATCTAGATTACATGGTGAGTGGTTTAGAAGTTCGAACCCACACTTGTGTAAGGCATCCTTAGCTTGCGTCAACCGAAACGTTGTTTTGTAAAATCAGTACATACTTAGAACCCTTTTCCCTGCTGTTTTTTTGACAGATTCTTTTAATTTATCTAATATTAGGTATTGCTTGGTACCTTCCCGTGATTACGGTACACCTTTTCGTTATTAATTAGTAAAACTCTGTCACAGTTCAAAAAATCCACCTCCCGACCGATTGTAATACCTTCATTTTTATTGAAGTGGTTACCATTCTTATGTCACTGCATTGACTCTGTTTAAGCACTAACTAGAAGTGATGACCACATGTTTCATTTCTAGAAACAGTTTTCTCATCAAAATCATATTCAGTTAGGCACCACACAGCTTCAAAGTGTTCACGTTGTGAGTAATTTAACTTCCTGATTTATTATTTAATTGGATAATAACTCATAAACAAATTAAAGTATGATCTTGTAATTTCACCTACTAAAGTAATGATAAAGTAAATTTTACTCTCGTTCCTTCATCTTCATTCCGCAAACTTTTAGACCTCCGTACCTAAATAGCGTTACATAGGTAACTCGTCTCAACCGCGTGTACCGCTTAAATTAGGTCATCATCATCAGCCTATCGCAGTCCACTGCTGGACGTAGGCCTCTCCAATTGTTCGCCACTGTGATCTATCCATGGCTTCTCGCATCCAGCTCTTGCCAGACATCCTGCGCAGATCGTCCCCCCACCTAGCCAGAGGGCGCCCTATATTACGTTTGCCAAGACGCGGTCTCCACTCCAGGACTCGTTTACCCCATCGGTTGTCGGTTCTGCGGCTAATATGGCCAGCCCACTGCCACTTAAACTTGCTAATCCGGTGAGCAATGTCGATAACTTTGGTTCTCTGCCGGATCACCTCATTTCGGATTCGATCTCGGAGAGAGACGCCGAGCATTGCTCGTTCCATAGCCCGCTGAGCGACCTTTAACTTGTGGACCAGCCGTACCGTAAGAGTCCACGTTTCGGCTCCGCATGTCATGACGGGTAGGACGCACTGATTGAAGACTTTCGTCTTTAGGCACTGTGGTATCGACGATACGAAGACACGACGTAGTTTTCCAAATGCTGCCCAACCTAACTGGATTCTCCTATTCACCTCATCCTTGAGGTTGTTTTTACCCAATTGCAAAGTCTGTCCGAGGTATACGTATTTTTGAACAACTTCGAGGACGGCACCGTGAATTGCAATCGGTTCCGGTAGAACATGTTCATTGAACATGACCTTGGTTTTGTCCAAGTTCATCCGTAGGCCGATGCATTTAGAAGAGTCAGCCAGGTCATTCAGCATCTGTTGTAGGTCCTGCAGCGTTTCTGCCATTATGACGATGTCGTCAGCAAAATTAAATTAGGTCCCCGTTGCCTAATTGCACATAGTTCCAAACTTGCGGGTCTGACAAGCGGTCGTGTTACACAAAAATATTCTTTAATTTTTTTTAAGTGGGATAAAGGTCACCAAAATGCCTTTGTGCGCTTTTACGCGTTGCGTTGTATAAATTATTCAAAAGAAATAACAAATCTCATGGAATCAGAATCACATTTCACTCATAAGTAGAAGAATAAATTTCATTTCTTATGATATTTCTAAATTCATTAATGTTTTAGTCACTATTTTGCAGGGCGAGATAGAAATATACGACATCTGAAGCGTAGCTGCGCGTATTATGCTTGACTCACTCACACTTATGTAAAAAAATTGTCTGTCTCTGGTGTGTCTCTGTATTCCAATTTTAAACCAATATGTCATAGAGCTGTATGTGTGCAGGTAGTTTTGTATCAAGCCTGTTTTCAGTTGTTTAATTGAAGGGACGTGCCATATCTTCCGCTATTTTACATTAATCTAAGCTCCGTAGGTTACATTAAGGTACGTATATGAGGAATAGTTTTTTGTTTCGAGTAATATAGAGACTTTTTGATTTGTCGCTATTCTTGTGCGACACCTCGGCTTTCTGGCTTACCTAGGAATTATGTTTCATGTTACCTATATATTTTATACTATTAATGTCAATCAAAATTGTCAATGGCAAACTGCCATATAATGTTATGGTTCAATTCTCAGCACATACATCTCATCATCTCAGCTCTACATAAACATTTTTTTGTTATTTCAACACAGATTTTGAACCAGTTAATGTCATAGTTGTGACAACAACGCGTCTTAAAATAAATGATGGCGCCACTGCCGCTTGCGTCATAGGGTATGGTAGCCCAATTGGAAATAAAACATGGGAACTCCAGTATCTCCTTAAATACACTGTATCGTCATTTGAATTTATTATATTTATTATTGTCATTTTCATAATTTATTATTTTATTTTATTGTACCTACACAATCCTATTTATTTTCGTTACTATGTGTTCCTTCATTTTATATTACCTTTAGACTATTATTATCTTACTATATGTTATAAATATTGTTTTTTTTTGTTTTTCTTCCTGTTATAAGTATGTGTGCACGTACGTCGCCCAAGTCTCCGCCTGAAAACCAGCGCCTCAGCGGCTTCGGCCACTTCTGCAAATGCTGAGGTTGGGCCTTGTTGGCTACAGAATTGGTCCTATTTGTGTCACTTGTGTTTAAATTTGTATTTTGTGGCCAATATAGAAATCTTTATCTTTATCTAACCAAATTCAATAGATAACCGATATTAATGATATAATAGGTTTTTACGTATGAAATTGACGTAGTTTTTTTAGCCACAACAAGTTGTAAATATAATTCTTTTAATAAGCAAAAGCACCATACTAAAACTTTATTTTGGTTTAAGACTATATTTTAAATAGAGATAAGATATTATTTTATTTGTGATGCAAAATAATCTTGAAAATGTTATTTTTTTACTTTGCAAAATTGATGTTTTTATCTTTACTTATTTTTATCATTATTGATATTTTATCTTTATTGATATTTAATTAAAAAGTTATTTTCTGAAAAACTATCCTACACGTTCCTAAACGTCCATTCAAGCACAGTCAATGGACAATACCTATAATAATAATAATAATAACTGTGTTTCTAGCAAAAAAAAAGTTTTATTTATTTCTTTATTTATTTAATACGACAATAAACCTTTTCCGCAATGAAAAATAATATTTAGATTAGACTCATAGAAATATAAGAAAAATAATTTCCAAATTCTAAAAAGATATTGTAGAAAAAAAAGCAAAAATCCGCCTGCTGATGTCATCACTCTGCATGACAAATAAATAACGCGTTACTCACGTTGATTTAAAAAAAAGTTAAATCTCTGATCATAAAATGACAAGACAAAATAATGACAGTGACAGTAAGTAACTTAGTCTCCTAAACTTTTTTTATTGAACATATACAAAGACAATGACAATAGCACCGACATCACAATACGGTGAGCCTCAGGACTTCTTCACTTCCGGCATATTAATTAATAATTTGAAAATACATATTTAAATAAAAACACACATTTAATGATAACTAAAAATATGGTTAATCTTTTTTCTCTTTCTTTATTCGAAAAGCGTATAAAAATACTCATATTCTTTTGTCGTATTGTTTATTATGGAGTAGTAGCTTTAATGGTTACTTTACAAATTACAAAAACGTTGGTAAGGATAGATAATTCAAAATTCAAAAAGAAATAGGTAAAGAGCTATTATATGCCGAAATTGGTGGAGATAGTTGAAGGGATGGAGGGTGACATAAAGCTACTTTGAAGCAAACAGAATTTAGACTAACTAGTAAAAAAATACTAAACTAGTAAAATATAATATTATAATAGATTTTTTTTTGACAACAATTATTTGCATAACTTTGTTTATTTTGACAACAATTATTTGCTTGACAATGATTTAAAGATATGAAAACAACACACAATAGATTATGCAAAAAAAAACAACTTATTTTGGCATTTTGTTTTTTATGTCATAGGTGGCAGACGAGCAGACGGATCACCTAATGGTAAGCGATTGCCGCCGCCCAATGAACCATACCAGTATCCATTGTATCCAGTGAAGTCACAAGTTCGCTGCCAACCTTGAAACCTCCCTTTTCCGTGGATTGGGCTTCCGGTACCCTCACTCACGCAGCGAAACGCAGCAAAATGCTCCTTCACGCCGGTTTTCCTGTGTGGCCATGTTATGTGGTCGAGCCGGCCCATTCATGCCAAAGCGTGGCTCTCCCACGGTAGAGTCCCATAATATTTGGACCACTGAAAACGGGCCACCGTGTATAAACTATAATAGAAATAGGTTATTCAAGTAAGGGCCAAGTTAGATAAAAAAAAATCCTTATAGTGGAATAGCTAGCTACAAAAGTAAAAAAAAAACACTTGTAAAAGTCTGCCTCAAAACGTGCCTACTCCGCAGGGCCATTAAAATCTCTTGCCACTAACATAAATAAGGGCGCCATAAATAAGTAAAAGCCCTTAGTCAAGTCCCACAGCGCCCTGAGGTCAGCTCGGCCCGATGGTAAATCGATATCCATTAACCCACCACATGCGGAATATGAAAACGGAGATAAGTATATTTGCGCAGAATAGTTCACTCGTAATAAAAGAGTGGTACCAGTGATGCCGCTTTTTTTTCAACTAAGAGTCTAAAACCAAGAACACTAAGTCAGCTCGGCACGATAATAAATCGGTATGCACTAACCCATATACATTTTTATTTCAACTATTGCAGTTCACTCGAGTAAAAAGAGTGATACTGCTCTTTTTATAGATAGTTTTAAATCATTTTACTGTCATTTTCTCGTTTTTATCTTACGTAATATCTGTAATAGATGTACTAAAAACTGTGTGGGTAAACATTGAGTGAAATTAATAGCTGAAATTGAAGCATTTTGAGCTGTTCATTCAGGGACAACTCAAGTTTAATAGATGAGACAACTTTGGTAACTTACTAACTCGGTTAATCCCTATTAATTAATAATAATGTGAGCTCGGTTTGGTCTATAAATCTACAAATAACTTACTTTGGGCAAAATAATCTAAATTTAACTGCTTTTAGCGATATCTTGAGATTTCTTCTTTGTCAGTTAAGAAACAACCGTAACGTCTCACTCATCTTAACGTGTCACTTTAGATCATGCTTGGACCATGATCTAGGATTCGGGAAGTCCGGAGATTGCAATAAAGCGACTTCCACCTGATCTTTACAACGGAACCAGCCTGACCGGGAGAGCCACGCTACGGCGTGAATGGGCCGGCTCAACCGGAGTGATACCACGCCCTCACAGAAAACCGGCGTGAAGCAGCACTGTGCTGTGTTTCGCTGCGTGTGTACCGGAGGTCCAATCCGGAAGAAAGGGGGATTTAACGGTTGGCAGCGCACTTGTGACTAAACTGGTGTCGCGAGTGTCCATGAGCGGCAGCAATCGCTTACCATCAGCTGATCCATCTGCTCGTCTGCTACCTATTATATACAAATAAAAAACAGACCAACTGGATCATGGTGACACGCTCATAGTCATTTTCTCTACATTGAGGCATAATTACAAACGTTTTTTTTAGAAACTATTCGATACGTACATTTTCTCATACGATGTTTGCCTCACCGCCAAGATAATGGTAGAAATACTGCACCTAAAGTAAGTGCGTCAGACGCGTTCGGATTCGAACCTACGACCTCCTTTATGAAAGGCACGTATATTATCTAATCTACTAACCTATCACTGCCAAGGGCTGATCCAGCCAGCGGAAGGTGCCAGAGCACATGAGGTGGTCATATTCCAAAGGCGATATCCTCGGCTTGTCTTAGAATGAAAGAAGGGAAAGACCTTGTCACCGCTTCGGGTAAGTCATTTCAAGAAAGGCACGACCTTTAGCAATGAAGAAATCGATGAAGAAGAATCTAATTGCAAGTCAAAACACCATCAGCAATAAAACTAACACATAATTAAAAAAAAAAACATTTTTAGCGCTCCGCGAAACCTGCGTCTCATAGCCACTGCGACCAGTAGATGACTATTGTGGCAGCCCCATAAGCTATTACAGCACCTCATGTAGCTCCAGTTCCAGGATAAACCCGAGAATGGAGCTGACGGGGAAATTTTTGATCTCGTCTGCCGAGATCATGTGTGCTCCTAGGTGTCGGCTTCTGCAGCGGTGCAGCGCTTGGCACTCGCCGAGGACGTGGATAATCGTTTCCTTGTCCTCGCGTCCACTTGTGCAGGTGCTTGTTTAATGTGCAGTGCCCCGTGAGGGTCCGAGTGAGTGCCCTAACATGTACTCTACTCAGTTCTATCGAACGCCTGTATCAACGCCTTAGACTGTTCTAGTCGAGGTAGTCTTTTCCAAAATTCAGTGCTTTGCTTATGCTCCACATAACCATCATACTCGTAATTATCGTCAAAAGTAATTTTTACAATGAAAATAATTACGATTTTGCAAACAGATTTATTTTTCTGTAGAAGGTATCAGCCTTGCGGATTGGTGATCAACATCTTAAAACATATCTTTACTTTGAACCCAGTACCCGGAGATCACCAACTGGTTTTTTTTTTATAAGAGAGGTGGCAGACGAGCAGACGGATCACATGATGATAAGCAATTCCACCACCCATGGACACCCGCAACCCCAGTGGAGTCACAAGTGCGCTGCCAACCTTCCCCCCCCCCCCCCTCCATTGGGTCTCCGGTAACCTCACTTACAAGGCGAAACACAGCGCAGGCGCTGCTTCACGCCGGTCTTCTGTGAGGCAGTGGTATCACTCCGGTCGAGCCGGCCCATCCACGCCTAATCGTGGCTCTCCCACATTTAAATTTTTTTATGCTAGAGGCGACAAACGAGCAAGCGAGTCACCTCATGGAAAGCAATCATCGCCGCTCATTAACATCCGCGAAATCAGATACTTAAACTACTAGACTTTTCGGGTCGATTTTTCTGTAATTATTTTTAATTGACCACAGCTAATAAATAAATCGCGACGTAGCATTAGTAATGCCCTTTTGATAAAATAATTAATTATTTTTTTACTTATTAGTACGTGTATGTAATACGTGCGTGTATTTAGTGATCTCGGCGTCAGATAGAGGCAGAATGTACTGATGGAACGTGGGCGGGAAAGACACGATACAATGTACTGCCTAGCGTATAGGTTATCGAACTCTTGGATAGTGTCAGCTAAAGCCGGCCATTTTTATAATTAGCAAAAAGTCTTGTATTCCACTTGAATGCACCTCCTGAAACTACACAAGCCACTTACTCAGTGCACATAAACATCAACTCCAGCGAAGTTGAAAACAATGATAAAAGTAAATCGTGAACGGCCAAGATTTCCCGCAAAGAGATCCCATAAAAATGGGGCAAAAAATAGCCCTCTGTTTGTTCGAGTGATAAAATAGGCAGGAAGAGCCGGCTAAGAACTCGTGAACAATGGGAAGTTATAATATATTTCTGTACGCCCTTTTTGCTTGGACCTTTGTGGGGTACCGATGATTTACTTTTTATTACAAAGTGAATGTATGCAACAGGAGTAATAAATGCGAAGTATTGCAAATAGAATTTAGATGGGATGTGAGTATTTTTATACCTTCGCAGTATCTCAAGACCAGTTGCCAGTGATGACAATGGATCCGTCGCCACTTATAATAAAATATAAAACATCTCATACATTGACCGATTCCGTACTAAGCAGCTTAAGCACTTGTGTTAAGGGTATCAGATAACAAAGGAATTACAAATATATACTTAAATACATTATACATCCAGACACTGAACAAATACAAGTGTTCTTCACTCGAATGTTTGTGCAGGGTGAGGAACGAACCCACGACCCTCGGCATATGCGGCAGAGTCACTACTAAATGCGCCACCCGGCCAGTCTTAATATAACGAGTTGCATAAGTGTTTAGTTAGTCATATTTATTTTATACATTTTGGGGAAATTTATAGCAGGTGAGGTAGGGCACACTAGCGACGCCAACCGATTTTAATTTTTATCTACCAAACCGGATCTATTTTAATCAATTTCGGGGTTACAACCTCTCGGAAAGCACTTATACTATTTATTAAATAACCATGCACAAATGTTGGGTCCGTTTTAGTACGCGAAAAATTGATTCACGCCAAAAGTGACCGCTTTTGGCGAGAATCAATTTTTCACGTACGCGTTGAACCCAGCATTTTTGCATAATTATTTAATAAATAGTATAAGTGTTTGCTGAGAGGTTGTAACCCCGAAATTGTTTAAAATAGATCCGGTTTAGTAGCTAAAAATTATAATCGGTTGGCGTCACTAGTGTGCCCTACCCGTCACCTTAATATTAAATGCACACAAAAAAAACACTGAGGCCCAATTACAAGCTTCCACTGAAAAGTCAATGTGTAATTAAAAGCAAAAGTATGTGATCATTATTTCAGCCAATATACACTGCTGGACAGGCCTCCCCCAATATTCTCCTCACAGATCGCTCCTATGCCGCCCGCATCCAATGTATTCCCACAACCTTCACCAGATCGTCGGTCCACCTTGTGGGGGGCCTACCACGACTGCGACTTCCTGTACGTGGCCTCCACTCGAGGACCGTTCCGCCCCAATGGCCTTATGTTCTCCTCGCTATGTGCCCTGCCCATTGCCACTGGAGACATGCAATCCTTTGAGCTTGGTCTGTGATCTTAGATCTTCTGCGAATCTCATCATTTCTGATACGATCACGCAGGGAGACTCCGAGCATAGCCCTCTCCATTGCTCTCTGGGTGACTTTGAGCCTCCTTAATCGGCACATTGTAAGCGGCCACGTTTCGGTTCCGTATGTCATCACTGGTAACACAGACGCATTAAAACTTTCGTCTTGAGACACTGCGGTAGATGGGCCAAAAATATGCTGCGTAGCTTACCGAACGCTGCCTAGCCAAGTTGGATTCGTCGATCGACCTCTTTCTGGAGGTTGGATTTACTAAGCTGGACTTTTTGTCCGAGGTAGATGTACTCGTCCACAACTTCCAGTGTAGAGCTTCTAACCTGTATAATAGTGGATATGACATGGGAATTCGACATAATTTTTGTCTTGTCCATGTTCATTTTCGGACCCACTTGTAGGGAGACTACTGAGGTCGCAGTAATATTAACAGAAAGTACATAAAAAAAAAAACAAACAAACACCGTTTGCGGTAAAAGACTCACGGCAGATGGTATAATATTTCATTCGTTAATTATTAATGATATACGAGTATGACAATCGATTGCCAAGATTCATAGGGTGGTAAGGTAAGTGAATACTACGAATTTTAAACAACTTAACTGTCAGATCATACATTGCGTTGACATAAAGTAATAGGGTCCCGTTTAATATCCTAAAAAATGATATATTTTAGGATCTTGATCATGGATGGCAACTCGTGAGGTTTGTCATAATCTTATAGTTTCCTATACGCCGAGTAATTTTGTACATGATAACGCGTGCGTCATGAAAGATTGAAACAATGCTTGTATTGATTTTAAAAATGTCAAAATAGAATAAAGGTAGGTATTTAAGATTTCGTTATAAGCAAGGTTGGGTGCCTCGGTGGCGCAGTAGTTAGTGGGTCGCACATTAAAACGACGGCTGCGCAAGAGGTCCCAAGTTCGATCCCCGTAAAATATTTGTACCAAAGTTTTCGGTGAAAAATTCTTAGTGTCAGCCCGGAGTCTGTAAGTTGGCGGTCTTGTACCCCCGTGCCTCGGAAAGCACGTTAAGCCGTTGGTCCTGCGCCCAATCCCCGGTCGTGTCACGCTGGTGTCCCATCGGGATACGAGTGTAAGTGAATAGAGAGTGCACTTGTGTTTGCGCCCACACTTGAGCACTATAATATATCCTGCGTACTTGGCTGATCGTTGAGATTGGCCGCCGTAGCCGTAATTCGGTTGGAGGATATTATTATTATTATAAGCAAGGTGAAGGGTTTACTTCACTAGCGATGCTATTTTATTACACTTTTTAGCTACTAAACCGAATATATTTTTAATAAATGCGGAAAACTTTCGAGACAAACTTCGGAAACTCAGCAAACAAGGATTCTTGTCATTTATATATCATGATTATATGTCATACATTTTTCCTCTATTTTGTACTCGAAAAAGGTATTAACATCAATAACTACTCTGGGCATTAACCAATTTTTTGAGTTATAGGGGACATCCTTCAATTAAACATAAATGATGGAGAGTACAGCAAACATGTTCTACCGTCTAATTTTGTATAAATTACAGAGTTTTCTATGTATTATAAGTATGTATTTACAGTATAAGTATAGTAAAAGTATTATTTGTATATATTTGTAATTTCGCTGTTGGATCTGACATCCGTAACAAAGGTGCTTGAGCTACATAGGTAGGTCCGAGATAGCTCGGAGTCAGGTGAATGTGATCTTGGGAAATATTTATTTCATTTTATTTAAATATAGATTATACGAAAGTCTATGTAACCGAGTGCGGCCCGCATTTGGCCTTATTTTAAACTCGATAAAATTCAATTGAGCTGCAAAAAGGTGGCAGCTGCAATTTCCTGCCTACAAATCTTCGCACCTATTGACCAACCTGACCGTCGGATCGAGTTTTTTATTTTCAAATCATTGGGCGACAGGTGCGGAGGCCGAGTGGATTCACGGATTCAATCAGATGGATTAAACCCCGGTGATTGAAAAATAGTTCGGATGGAAGTTGGAGTGCTTCGCGGATTGGATGAGGAACGTATCACTCTTGTGATGCGATTGTTGTATTGTAGTTATCGGATTAGGTTTAAAAGTTTTTTTTTTACATTAAATCGGACAAACGAGCAGATAGCATACGGATTCTATGGCAGTAGCTCGAAAGAAACATGTCGGTTAATGCAATTCACAGGTTTTTGGTATTTGTTTTTAGTGTACAAAGAAGACGGAGTAAATTTTTATTGAATTATTTAAATTGTATACTTGGCATTTTATTTTATGTATATATTTTTAAATACTACTATTCACAGTAGGGAATTGTAAATGAGTACAGTCTATTTAAAATATTGCGTTGAGGTCCGTCGATTTGACAATGAACACAATCTAGAAAATTTAGATTTAGAAATCTAATTTTTTTCTTACAGTCAAGTGCTACAAAACGATAACAATAATATAATAGTCATCATATTATATGTTCTAACACTGCTATTGTTGTGTTAAGTAACTATGAAAAACATGCTTTATATTAATAGAGGTTTAAAGTCTGAAATTTATTTAAGAGTCGCAGTATCTACAAATCAATAAAAATTAAACACCAGAATTCTATTGCGTGACTTCAGTAGGTTTAACTACCCACTTTTTTCAATATTTCACTTAGGGAGTTGCCACACTGGCGGGTTGTCAGCGTTTTCTAAGCGGCGCGACGACGCAGCGAACGCGTTGTAACTGCGCAGCGCTCACGCCGCTGTATTCGTTGTGCATCCAAGGCGAATTCGTTGCGCATCCGCGGCGTAAACACTGCACAGCCGCGACGTCTTCGACGTCTCCGTCATCGCTCCGCTTTGAAAACGCTCGCAATCCGCCAGTGTGACAACTCCCAAGATGTTTATAAACAGACTTGGGTTCAATTCCCTGGTTGGAATGAATCAGACATAGATTTATAAAATATGTTGTTTAGGTTCAGAAATTCAGAGAGCCAGCTTCACGTCAGCTAGAACGTTTCAAAAATCTTTCTACATATTCACATATCTACTAAATTCAGTCCACCTATTAGTACCAGCGATATTCTAGACTCAGTCTGGAGACGCCAATTTGCTACGAGCTGAATGAGCGGTCGGTATCCTTTATGGACTGCAAATATTGCAGACAAACAGAGATGTGCAAATGAAGCTACAATATCTCTAAGCACTGTCAATTTAAGGATGGAAAAAACTGGAAAGGTCTTTGTATGACTATTAATTTTTTTTTTACTTAAGTGTTCTTATTTAAAAGTAGAATACTCGAGGTGTATGAAGGATGGTTTATATTAAATTTTAAAATGAAGACTATTTGACGGTTTTTTTTTTAATCGTATTACTCGTATGTATTCGTATGCACGGGCATACGAATATCACACACAGTGTCCACCACAGTCAAACCACGGGGTTTCAACAATGATTCAACATGAATTGGACTGGCTCGTCCGGAGCGATGCCACGAATTTAAAAAAACCGACGCTTCAGACCGATGAATCAGAGTATGCACTGTGTTACGCTACATGAATGATCGTAACGGAGCTGGGATGAGCAATGCAAGATTACTAAGCTAAATTAATAAAATTAAAGTCCAAATAAAAATCGTTTTTTTTTTAACGTATTACGAGAGCTTTCCACCTAAATTTAAAAATATCACGTTCAAAATTAAAATGTACTTTATCTTATAACTTCCTCAGCCCACGATTTTTCGGAGCTCGCCCTTGGGCTTGGGCTTGTACTTCCTAATAGATTCCTGCTTCCCTGGTACTTTAAATAAACAAGAACAAATCGAATCAATCCAAATTAGACATCAAGGCCAGATGTTTCAATCCTGAACGGCTGCCGTCCTAATTGAACAGGACAATTATATGCAGACTGTACTTTTTGTAAAAAAATTGAGTTTCTCTAGCTGTGTGTCCAGTTTTTTAGTGTCTAGTCAGACAATAACTAAACTTTTTTTATTAGTTGTTTGTTCCGTTGTCCGAAACAACCATTCGCCTCGCTGTAACCACTGCGGTGCGACTTGACCCATTCAGTAGCAGTACTCGGGCGATTTGCCCCGGGTCAAATCTCACGTGGGGCGTGGTGGTTAGTGGATCGCACTGTAAAGCGCCGGCTGCACAAGAGGTCCCGGGTTCGTTCCCCGAGTCGGGCCAAAAATTCGCACCTAAGTTTTCGGTAAGAAATTCTTAGTGTCAGCCCGGAGTCTGTAAGTTGGCGGTCTTGTACCCCGTGCCTTGGAAAGCACGTTAAGCCGTTGGTCCTGCGCTCAATCCCCAGTCGTGCCACGCTGGTGTCCCATCGGAATATGAGAGTAAGGGAATAGAGTGTGCACTAGTGTTTGCGCACACACTTGAGCACTATAATATATCCTGCGTATGTGGCTGATCATTGAAATTGGCCACCGTAGCCGAAATCGGCGGGAGATTATTATCAAACTACTAACCCTTATCTGTAAAATTTAAGTGAAATTATCTTTATGTTTTATTTTGTAAATGTATAAATATTTCAAAATCTTGTATTTTATCATATGATAAGAGATGGTAGTTCAGTTGATAATAAAGTGCGCGTCCGCAACGTGAGGTCCTTTTCGTAGGTTCGAATCCAAGCCTGAGTCATATCATTCTCCCTTCACTTTTAGTGCAAGGGCCCTTCAACTTTGTAGAACAGTATTTACCACAGTGACAAAATTGTTTCGGGCTATAGGGCAAACTGTTATATTATCTACAGAACTCTTATCATCTAATTACAAAACGCGATCGAAAGTCATTACCATACTCATGCCATCCCGTTCCAACATGCAATGTTAAAAAGGGTTGGACCTAGTTTAGTTACGGAACTTATCTTAAATCCCGCATTGTAATAAGGGGGGGGGGGGGTACAATACCATTAAGATGCCATATTAAATTATTTAAAGAACTAAAGCTGCAACAAATATTCTAGCTGCAGATTCTGCAAATGAATCCTAATCGAGTGTTCGTTTGAAATTTATTCGGCCACGGATTCAATTCCCTGAGTACTTCCATCCGCTAACGAACCTGTAGGCAGGGTATAACAAAGTTTTCTGGCACTGTACCATGATTATTTGTCGGGCAGACCTAGCCAGTATTGATGTTTTTAGTTGAAATAAACCAGCATACCCTTTTATAATATTCTATTGACTTGGTTTTCTTATAACAGTGTTTAACGTATTTTAATAATGTTTTAATATCTTCGTTCCGATTAATCTTAGCAATACTTAAATCTTCATCGGCCTGTTGCAGTACACTGTTGGACATAGGCTTCTCCAAATACCCGCCACTTTAATCGAACCTCGGCAACACGCATCTAGCTTCTAGCAGCTAATTTGCGTTAATCGTTACTCCACCGGTCCTAAACCTTTCGTCCACTAGGATTTCCTAACACGATTTTCCGGCGGATCCCCGCGACCGAGTAGTAGTCTCCCCTCTTACCCCAATGGTTGTCGGTTATGTGGCTAATGTAGCCAACCCACTGCCACATCAGCTTGCCAATCTGGTGAGCTATGCCAAAAACATTGGTTATGTATCCGATCTTAAGATCGATCCCAATGAGGAAATTTATTTTATTTTATTAGAAAGAAACCCAACAGCTTATTTGTAACAACTTGTTTGCTCGTTTGCCACCCTTTCTTATAAAAAAAAACATACACAAGAGATTCACACATTACCAGCCAGCCACACTTAGCCAGTAGCAGAGTTTCATAGCATTTTATGATTCTTACGAAGCAAAACAAAATTAACTTAAACATATTAATGTTAATATTATTAACAAGAGTTATATTATTAATAAGACTTTATCGGTGTCTATATCATACCACCAGGAATGACGGAATGCTGGAATGGCCTTAATTTATTGTTTCCTCCGAAGTAAGACTTGCCAAACCAATTTATTTATTTAAAACTTTATGGCACAAAACGATACAATAGGCGAACTTAATGCCCAGAGGCATTCTCTACCAGTCAACCTTTGGGTCATGCAAATGCAAATTTAAAGCATTTGAGGCAAATATATAATAAATACCAGCAATATACATACTAGCATTTATACGAGTATTATGTACATATAAATACATTATTTACGGAATACTTATCATAGCTTTAGCGGCTTTTAACTTGAGGACCGTTTGTAATGCCGGGTATGATGCAGTCTTTAGGTAGAAATCGCAGATATTCATGGCCGGCGGCGATCACTCACAGGTGACCTGCTTGCTCGTCTTTCGCCTCTAGTATAAAAATCTCCATACTAACTAAAATCCACTTCTTTTCGTATATTATTTATGTCGGCGTCGTTTTCATTTAATCATACCAACTTATCCTAAATTCATAAGTATTCTATTGCATGACTTCGATATAGCAAAGAATGCTCAATTTCCTCTGACTGAATCAAATGAAAACTATTCTGGCAACACAATGCAAATTGTCACCGATGCAAACTTGATATTTATCGTTCTTTGTTACCCTCACAAAGTTCAACAATGATAGTTAGAATTACAAATTATTCCTTGTGTTGCGGAGTTTGGTGTTTCGGAATTCTCCAATTAACTTCAGCTATTAATTATTAAGCTTCTAATTATAGTAACACAGTACTGTAGCTTATACGCGGATAAAATTCGACGTGGACAGCAAAAAAAGAAGCACCAGCACCTTTGCCTTTCAGATACCAAAATCTGCAGGTTCTGTCGCGAGGACGAGGAAACGATTATCCACGTCCTCGGCGCGTGCATAGCGCTGCACCGCTGCAGAAGCCGGCACCTAGGAGTACACATGATCTCGGCAGACGAGATCAAAAGCTCCCCCATCAGCTCCATTCTCGGGTTTATCCTGGAACTAGAGCTACATGAGGTGCTGTAATAGGTTATGGGGCTGCCACAATAGATCACCACTGGTCCCAGTGGCTATGAGACGCAAGGCGCACCCCATTTCTATCAAATAATAAATATACCAGCACCTACTCGTTGATTATTACTGACACTAGGGATTTATTCTCAGTTGCGTCCAAAGCCTTTCCAGACATGCTTGGAACATAATCTGGGCTTTGTAAGTCAGGTATTTTTTTATGCAAGTGAAGCCGCCGGGGCGGGTCTAATAAGGATTATATCGGGTAAAATTCATTCGTTTTCTTTTTTAAAGATAGAAAGAAGAAAGAAAATACATTTATTGACCATCACAATACCCAGGAAACAAACACATACAGTTGGTACACGGTTAAAAACGACATAAATTTTACAAAGAAGAGAGACAAAGAGATGTGAATAATAGTGTGTGGTCAATCAGGTCCCGACCTCAGCATTAGCTGCTACGACAATATCTGCATTGCCGCAGCAGCGCTGGTATTCTGGCGGGACCTGTTTGCGAGCGAGTGTGATGGTGTGGTGTAGATAAATAAATATGTGATGTGGCACACACAAAAAAAGAAGAAGAGAATTCAGTTGATAACAATTAGATACAAACAACACTCAAAAGCTAGACACAATACAATGATGAGAAGAAAACAGTAGGTAGAACAAAGCACAAACACTTTAAAAAATATACTTAAAAAAATTCGATGTCGTTATGCGACAGTGGCGCTGTCTAATCGAACAGATTGCATTCCTACCAAAAAAAAAAAACAGTGATTTGTAATCTGTTTCTGGTCGCGCAATATTAAATGACACAGCTCTTAATTTTATAAACAGCCCAGGCAATTTTTATTTATTTATTGTGTCATGTATTAAGTAATATTTATTATTACAACAATTTGTAACAGGATTCGTTTTGTTTCTGTAAAATGCGATAAACATCTGCGAGATCAGAGAGGTCGCAGGCACTTAGCCAGGTATTACAATCACTACGCGCTCGCCCCGGTCTTGGACCGGTGGCTTGAGCGTCACCACGGCGTAGTCTCCTTCCGGATGGTGCAGGTAATGACCGGGCATGGCTGCTTCGGTTATTACCTGCACAAAATCGGCAGGGAGGAGACGCCTTCGTGCCACACATGCGGCGACCCTGTGGACACGACGCAGCACACCTTGGCGGTGTGTGCGCCGTGGGCACAGGCTCGCCACGCATTGGTGGCAAAGGTCGGCCAGGACCTCTTACTCTCTAATATAGCGAGAGCTATATTAGCGACTGAGGATGCTTGGAAGGCCTTTGCCGCATATTGCGAGCATGTGATGGAGGCGAAGGAGGCGGCGGAACGCGAGCGAGAGGCTGACCCTCTCGCCCCTGCGATCCGCAAGGCACGTAGAGGGAGGAGACGACGCCAATACTTGCGTCTCCTTCCCCTGCGAGGAGCAGGTTCGCTGGTGCGTGGGGCTGTAACCCCACCACCGGCATGTATTACAATCAGATGGTCCGCATGCTCGTTAAAAAAACAACCTACGCTCTTCTCTTGACGTAGCAGTCAAGTAATACTGGTGCAGTCAAACCCTCTTCTTTATCTTAGCGTGTAATTCCCGGTTGTGTCCAAAGCTGTTGCTTAAGCCCGGAATAGGTAAGCTTGGATCATGATTCAGGATTTGAAGAGTATGGCAATTACAGTGAAGCGACTACGGTCTTACCTTCGCTATCCTTTAAGGTGTCGGGTAGGGCACACTACTTAACCGGATCTATTTTAAACAATTTCGGGGTTACAATGTCTCGGTAAGCACCTATACTATTTATTTAATACTTATAGTTTTATATATTAATACTTAGAATTTTGGATTACCGCCAAAAGCGGCCACTTTTGGCGTGAATCAATTTTTCGCGTACAAAAACGGTCCCAATATTTGTGAATGGTTATTAAATAAATAGTATAAGTGTTTGCCGAGAGATTGTAACCCTGAAATTGTTTAAAATAATCTGGTTTAGAAGATAAAAATTAAAATCGATTGGCGTCGCTAGTGTGCCCTACCCGTCACCTTAACAGGGGAACGAGACCAACTGAACCATAGTTACACGTTTCAGGAACTATCTGAAATGTTCAAGTTTTCTCAGAATATTATCCTTGCTAATGGTCTATCCGAGCTAATGGTAGAAATACCTCATAGCAAGGCGCGTTCTGAACCACTGAACTACCATCGCTGCAGTCGAACCGTTCTACAAAACTAATGAAGGGGCTGATCGCTGTAGTACTTTGTCAAAGTATTTTTTTTTTTTACATTATAGCGGACAAAACGAGCAGACAGCACACCTGATGGAAAGTGATCACCGCTGCCCATGGACATCTGCAACACCTGAGGTATCACATATGCGTTGCCGGCTCTTAAGAAACAAAGGTCTAAAATTACCAGCTACTTTTAAGGCCGAACGCGACCTAATGTGGTAGGAAGAGAGAAAAAAATTGTCTTCCACATGACGACAGTAAAACTGGACATGCGTTGCATTGCATAAAATATATATGCCAATAAATACGAGTACTTTATTGCAAAAAAAAAAACAAGACTTGTGAACTAGACTTTTCAGAAATATGAAGTAAAATTTAGGCGGTTTTACCGCTGAAAGCTATTTCTAAGACAAGCTTCAAGCAAAATAAATTTAATTTGAAGAATCCAGATACAAGGCTTGAGATCAAGGGGAAATTTATTATCATTTATTTAACATGTCATGCGCAGACCATCGGGTCTGCGCATCAATATGGTTATCGAACCATATTGTTAAAAAGTGCCTTTCCATGGCTACGAAAAAGAGAGGGAGAGGTAGACCCCAAACTATCTGGATGACAAATGCCAGGAAGGACATGCAAAAGCTCGGCCTTAAAGAAGGCGATGCTTACCAGCGAAATGAATGGCGCCGAATGATTCGGAAAGCCGAACCTGTGGGTGAACCGAAGGGGAAGAGGCGAGGCCAAAGAAGAAGAAGAAGTGCTCGCTTTGTGTGTAGCAACTTTAAACTAAGAAATACTTCAAATATTGGCAACGTCACACTGCGAATGTGTACTGCCACACCCTAACAGTTAACTTAAATAAAAAAAATGCAAAAAAACACCCCACGAAAACAACTCGTTCCAACCAAACTTTGATTACGAACACGGCAGAACCCCCAAAACATATGACGTCGTCACCAAAACATGACTTCCAGCGGGAAGCCACAAAGTGCTGCCATCATAAATATTCAACGGCCCGAGATGAAGTAACAGTTTCGGCGTCTCTGCGGTGTGGGTTATATTTTATTCCGGTTGGGGCACTTGTTAGCTCGGTCGACGTTTACACTGTATTCAGATTTTGCTTGCATCCTCAGTATTGAAGAACGCTGTTGTAATAAGAAATTTATGGCGCAGAATGTCACTGCACGAGAGTGCGCTTTAAAATGTTATTTGTATGCGTTTTATTTGGAAGAGTCGAATGCTTTGGTCAACATTGGAACTATAATATATTGTTGGTATACATTTTTGTGTGAGCGACGTCCGACGTGAATACTGGATGCATCAGTAATGAAGTTTGCAATATTTGTTTCTGAATAAGATATTCGTTCCAGTTGTAGGGTGGGATAGAACGCCATACACTCAGTATGTAATTTCACGTGTAATGTTCACGGTAAGTAATCAAATTTTTCCAAGAAAAAAAATCGCTTTCTGTTTTTGGTTAAGCAAAAACTTTGTATAGGTATTAGATATTATTGTTGCATCACATTTGACCAAATATGATGCAACAATGAATGAATGAATGAATATACTTTTATAGCACTGAAAGTATAGTAAGAAAACGTAATACTAGGTATTACAGGATATGTACAACGAAGGCGGCTTATTACTATGAGCAATCTCTTCCAGGCAACCTTTCATCGATACGATTAACAAAGCAGTTAACTTTGTGCAGATGAGACAAGTTCGAAAACCCATGAAATAAATGATGTCTAGTTGCCTGAATAAGGGTTAAGTTAAAAATTTGTACTTATATACTGTTCTCAATATAATATTTTTTTAAAAGTAATCTGTATTTATAGTTTTTTAGATTGTGCTTCTCTTGGACGGTAATCGAACCTAGAAAATATAAAATGTCTCTCAGCAATCTTCGGTCTTACACTCATCTGTCGTGAAATATATCCTTAGTGCCTATTAGCATACAACTACTTAGGATGTTGCAGATATCTTATATGAAAGACGAGTCATCAGCGTGATAAAGAGAGATGGGACGTTGGCCTATTAATAATAATATATTACATATATAAACAGGAATAGGAACATATAGTGACCATGCCTATACTTACGTATACTTACACCACCAAAAAGACAAACTACATGCGCCATGCAATCGACACCCAGCTCCATCTTTGGAGCTCATAAAGTTTCGAATTAAAAGAGACAGCGGCCTACTAGTTTCAAATAATAAAGATATTGCTCTTATCTCCGGGATGGTTCTGCTAAGTACTTGTTGGAGGCTCTCGATAGGTTGCAGCGACGTGCTATCCGTATTTTTGGAGATTATGAGGTGACTAGGTCCCTAGAACCTCTTCAGCTACGTAGAGACATTGCCAGTCTAAGTGTTCTCTACCGCCTCTATAATGGGGAATGCTCTGATGAGTTATTTCAACTTATTCCATCCTCCCCTTTCCACTTCCGAACAACACGTGCTGGACAGCGTTGCCATCCTCATACCATCCAGACAATGGCGGCGCGCACCAAGAGGTTTGGCTCTTCGTTCCTGCCCCGAGCCATCAAGACATGGAATGTCCTCCCAGCTCATGTGTTTTCTCCTTCATACAATCCGGGGTGTTTTAGGCGGGGCGTGAAACGGCATCTCAGCAGGCCGTTAGGGTGAGGGGCAGACACAATGGGTACTTTATTCGTTCTTTTGTGCCTGTCAACCTCATATTTGGATTTTATGGCCACTTACCATCAGGCGGAAGTGAGGTCATCCTGATTGGCCTTTCTATAAAAAAAATACTATATAACTATAGTAGATAATTTATAATTAAATAGTTCTTTTCCTATGAAAGCCGTTCTGTAGTACTAGCCATTTCAAATAAAAATTCCAATTTCAAATTATTTTTATTTTAAAAATATGGATTTTTTTTTCCAAAAGTAGTCATTTGTATATTAAATCGTGTTACATTTTCATCGCATTTCAACATATTTCGTCATCATGGACACGTTAAACGTTAATGTTTGAGTAATTGGAATGTAAGCGGCACGTAACATCAACGACGTTTACGGAGCTAACACTACTACTTATTGGTTTGCTCGCTTCGGTTAAGGACATTTCGACCTGAAAAATGAACTTCGCAGAATTTGGTCGTCCGAAGAATTTGGTCGACAATGACAAAATAAAAGTAATTATGGAAGCTGATACACAACGTACGGCTGAATTAGCAGCAGATTTTTACGTTAGCGTCATAACAAATTTGGTCCATTTGCGTCAAATTGGCAAGGTAAAAAAGCTTGACAAATGGGTGCCCCACGAACTCAATGATCACCAGCGCGAAGTACACACAGACACGTGCCTTACAATGAAGTAATTTTGAACCGCGTTGTTACCTGAGATGAAAATAGATTCTGTTTGAATCCTAGTTCAGCATCGAAACAAAGCCCTAAACGAAAACTTACCCCTAGACAAGTGATGGTCACTGTTTGATAGTCTAGCGCGGTGTGATTCATCACAGCTTCTTGCCAAACGGAGTAAGCATTACTGCAGACGTACTGCTAAGAACTGAACACAATGATGGAGAAGCTGGCACATATCCCTCCAGCATTGATGGATTGCTCATCTCCGCTACTCCTGCACGACATCGCGCGACCTTTTACTGCAGCAGACGGTCCTCAAGTTGCAAGAACTGGGTTTGGAAGCTCTCCGTCATCCGCCCTACTTACCAGACCTTGTGCCTACAGACTATTACATCTTGTAGAATTTGGATAGTTATCCAAAATTTTCCCGCCAAGAAGTTTCCTGGTGGGGAAAAATCCAATACCCGAAAGGCAGTACAAAATATCTTTGAAGAATGTGTTGCCTCCCGTCCAGCTGATTTTTAAGGAGGGCCTCAATAAACTGCCACTGTGTTTTTTTTTATATGAGAGGTGGCAGACGAGCAGACGGATCACCTGATGGTAAGCAATTCCGCCGCCCATGGACACCCGCAATACCAGTGTTGGCAAGATGCATTACATAAATCGAAGTAATCAAATTCGATTAATACAAATAAAAAGTAGATAAAATTAATCGTTCAAATTTTTTCATACAAAACGGCAATTTACTTAATAATAGGTCTTTACCTATGAAATTGCCGGTTTATTTCTAGATAAAATAAGATTTATAACTTCTTTAATAAGGAAGAAGTCACCATACTATACATTTATATTTTATTAGTATATATAAAATTTATTGATCAAAGTTATTTTGAAATAAATATCTTATTCTATTTATTTATTACCAAATATTTTTTTCTAAAAAACTATCCTACACGTTCTTAATATGGAGTAGTAACATAAATAGTGACTTTAAAATTTTAAAGAAATTTAAAATCGCTATACAAAACGGCAATTTCATAGGTAAAGACCTAACGCGACGCTCTGTCTGCTCAGGCGAAGCTCTGAATTTTCGTAGCCGATCGCAGAGTAGTCATTGAACACATGAGTTTACCAATCTAAATATTCGTTCGCCATTATTTTAAAGAGGGACATCTCTTTCGAAAGCGCACAATAATATGAATGTAAGATCTCATACCGCATTGCGACGACTCAGTTATTCACCCACACCTGGCCACGTTATGCTAATGCCATGGTTTAGGTGATAGGACATAGCGCTTTTATTGTTTGGCAGAGAATAAGAGTCATAAAAAACTCAATAGACTATGAAGTGGTAGTTCGCTGGTCATTTTAATCGCAGATCCAAAAACGAGTTCTAAAGTAGAGACACCAAAATCTCGTTCGCAGAATGGAGGCTTTAGCTTTAAACTTATTTTCCTTCTGGATTTGCCCCCTCACTCGGCGAAACACAGAACAGGAGCTGCTCCACGCCCACGGTGAATCATAGTATTAGTTCGCATATGTACTAATGTATTATTGAATGACGTGGACTGATGTTTTATGAAAATTTGTTTCTTAATACTCACAGTTAAATTATTCTACACTTGTGAATAGCAGACGGTAGCATTACATTGAATAAAAATATTCTCAAGAGCTTCTTACTTGTGCCACGAGCTAAGTGCAGCGCAGAAGCGGCGACGAAAGAAATATTCTTATTCAAAAGCCGACACGGATCCGTGACCAGTTTGGAGAGTATTTGTGCAAAATGGACTTTTCCAATGTCCATTGTTAGATTTGGTTTGTGCCGATTTGAGTACCAAATAAACTGTATACTTTTTTCTATATGTATAACTAGCTTTGCGTGGTATGTGTTTTTGTCTATCCCACAGGAAAGAGATAAAAATATATGTCCTCCCCCTGGTTTTGTGGCTGAAAATTTGTGGATAAGTAGCTTACAACCGTTTCACAAATCGGTCCAGCTGTTATTGATTTATAAATAGTATAACTAACACGACTTACTTTTATAAATATACGACTAGATTGCGCCACGCTGCTCACGCAATTTGGTCTGTTATAACAAAATGTTGTTAGTTTTTATCTATATAGTATATAAAAGAAGAATTTTTATATTTTATGTTATTTTATGTTAGAGAATAAAGATAATATATTCTCTTTTGCCTTTGTTTGTAGTAATTATTATTATTTTCCTTGATCTGAATTTTGTATATTGGACGTAAGAGACTGATCCCGCAACAAGGAATCCTAGTACGGGAATCAGTACCTTTGTAATTATTGTACCTTTTCAGAACAATAAACATCATTCATTTATTCATTTATAGCATCAAAGATGTCAGGACTTTCATACAAACGTCTAACCTTCTTTTTGCCCCCTTAAGGGTTGAATTTTCAAAAATCTTATTTCATTTATGTCACTATTTCAGGAACCCCCTATCCGAATTTCATGTCTTTAAGTTTAGTGGTTTGGGCTGTTCGTCCATTCCTAGTTACTTAGTCATTCAGTTTCTCCTTTTATAGATATAGATAGGTAGTGGTCATGCACGATTGACGGACCACCTTAAAACAATTATAACTTTTGAGTGCCTACTTTACCAAATTTTGGTTTAATTGCCAATCGCTTGGAAACTTTTTCTAAAGGCTGACACATTCAAAAGCTCATAACTCTAATGAAAACGCATATTCCTTATTTTAGAAGCAAACTTAATTTTTTAAGTAAACGTGAAATGAGACGTGATTAAACTTTGCAAAAAAGGAAAATAGGAATAATTTAAAAAAAAAAATGGGCCGTGTGGTCCCCGGCAGAGTAGAATAGGCCACCCTCACTCTTACCGAGGTGTCGTAAAAGGCGACTAAGGTAAAGCTTCTGGCATGATCATCAGCACCCAGAGAAGGAAAACTCTGCATTTATATCAAAACCCTCGCCAACCCGTCTGCCAAGCGTGGTGAGTATGGCAATTACCCTTCATGTGATTGAGGGAGGCCCGTGCCCCAGCAGTGGGGACTTAAATGGGCTGATGATGATGATGAAAAAAAAGAAAAATATTTGAAACGAAAAAAAAACGCGAAACTAGTTGACAAAAATCTGATTTCTTTTAGAAGTAATTCTTTTTTTATGTTATAGGTGGCAGACGAACAGACGGATCACCTGATGGTAAGCAATTGCCGCCACTCATGGACACCCGCGACACCAGTGGAGTCACAAGTGCGCTGCCAACTTTTAAACCCTCCCTTCCCCCGGATTAGGCCTCCAGTCACTCACGCAGCGTCTTACCACAATTCCCTGTTTTGCTTGGTCTGTGCATAAAAAGTAAGTTAACGATTATACCTAGTCTAGATATGTAATGTGGCATTAAATTCTATAGATTATTAATACATTGCCAACAATGAAAATCGAGTAGATTATAAATAGATATAGGTACAACACTATGTTCGCAAGATTACAACTTCACCAGCCGTACACACAATGCTTATAAATTTTCAATGGCCCATTCCAAATCTTGCAAGAATACGAATACAGGAATACCGTAGCGTCTCAGCTTGATGGATTTGCGGGCTCATCCGAATACTATCTTTACGCTAACTTGGGCATTACATTGCAAGATTTTCTGATATATTCTAGTAGAACCTTTGAATTTTCAATGAGTTGTGTAGAAAATGGCTATAAAAACTCTTGTTTGTTAAACGTGATGATTCGATTCGATTTGTATTATTCTCTTTATCTTAAAATGTTTAAAGTTAACAACATCCTGTGTTTTCAATACTTATATATATACTTTTTTAATGTTGTACATGCAACATTCATAAATCATTATTTTTTAAAACTAACAGTCGGAGTAAGTATGCATCATCATCATCAGCCCATTTAAGTCCCCACTACTGGGGCACGGGCCTCCCTCAATCACATGAGGGGTAATTGCCATACTCACCACGCTTGGCAGACGGGTTGGCGAGGGTTTTGATATAAATGCAGAGTTTTTCTTCTCTGGGTGCTGATGATCATGCCAGCAGCTTTACCTTAGTCGGCTTTTACGACACCTCGGTAAGAGTGAGAAGTGAGGAAGTATGCATGTAATGTATATATCTCGAAAGCTACTGAACCGATTTCAAAAAAGTGTGGACGTAAAAAGTAAGAAATGACCTCGATATTATGACTACATGCAAGTAAATACAGAGCCAGTGTAGCCGTTACCTTGACCTGCTGTTGCCCGTACCTACGTATGATTTTTTTTGTCGCGTGTGACTATATAACTACTCTTTCTAAGCTTTTCACGTTCATACGTTTTTTATATATTTTTGTATCGGGTGGTTATAATCAATAAGTCTGATGTCTGGTTTTATATACAGATTTTAATCTTCTTCGCTAAAACGTTGCTGTAGATGCATATTAACAGCAAGCGCTTTACTCATCATAACAGTAGCATCTTCAGCAACAACTTTAATCACTACTTGCTATTAAGTTTTCCGCCAGGAAATAATGCTTCATTAAAATTTTAGCGGGCGGTTTAATTTTCTATACGGAAAGAGATTTTAATGAACCGTGGGGGAAACAAGAGTTTTAATCTACGGCTTTTTGCGCGGCCGCTAGTGAAATATGCTCTTCGCGAAATAATTATATTTTATCAGGTTCACTGTTACGTGAGCAAGTTTTTAACTTGACTTTTAAAAGGTCTCTGCATAAAAGTCAACTATCACTTTCTGTGCATGTTTACGACACTGTCATATCAGAAACTTACATGCTATATACGAGTATGTTAGAATATCTGTGTTACAGGTCACCAGAACTCGGTTCAACTTTGGTACAAGAATGACACTTAGTAAAAGTGAGTAACATTTTATGAAAAACTGAGATAATATATAATTATGTACCTATATATACCAATTAGTCAATTCATACAACATCTAATACATGAACTTGATTTTGTACTCTTCGCAATTGCTTAAGCACTAAGCGTTAAGGATCTCAAACAATAAATCATTGTAAATTGTAAATTAAAAAATGTTACAAAAATAATTTGTGTCATTTGAGTAAATAAAAAATTTATAAAAAAGTTAAATCAATAACAGCTGGACCGATTTGTACTCTTCGCAATTGCTTAAGCACTAAGCGTTAAGGATCTCAAACAATAAATCATTGTAAATTGTAAATTAAAAAATGTTACAAAAATAATTTGTGTCATTTGAGTAAATAAAAAATTTATAAAAAAGTTAAATGTGTCTCAATAATAAATGTTTAATCTAGCAAACTATTAAAACTATTACTAATACTGCCCGCAAATAGTACATCATAATTAAGTAGTTACTTTACTAGTCCAATTAATTTAATCAATGAATAATAACAGGGTGACCAAATAATTCGAATTGTATTAATAAAATATCTGTTTTACTGGGTCAAATAATCTAAACATACATATACAGGTTGTATCTGTGAATCCGTGTTCTAATAACCATTGTGAGCAACATTTTGATCTATCACTTTTGGAAATTTCCATGAAAGAATTTCAACTTTTCGTACAAAGTCGGTCACGTGACTTGGTCATTTTGTATGGGGAGTCGAAAATATATTCGATGAATTTTGAAAAGTCGTAGAACAAATGTTGTTCAGAATGATCGGTAGAAAACGTGCTTAAAGGGATGTAAATTCATAGATACACCCTGTATTATAATCAGAATTTAATTTACGATTGATAGATGTGTAATGTGATCATGTGATGTTGTATTTTTTTTTAATAATGAATTTATCTACATCTAATGTTTTTGCTACACCTTACCAGGGTAATGTACTCATTCTATTATGATAATTGGTAACACCTCTTTTATACAATGTATGTAATGTGTCTTTTATGCAATTAATAAATAAATAAAATAAAAAAACAGTGGTATTGCAAGACTGTCCAAAAACACTACATCACAAATTAAGTAGAAGTATATTCGGGAGAACCCGAGTTACCCCCTAAGCCCAATTAATATGTATTGCATTAAGAATTGAAAAAAAATTCAAAGAAAGTAATGCCTTATTTTTTTTTTGTTATATGAGAGGTGGCATACGAGCAGACGGATCACTTGATGGTAAGCAATTCCGCCGCCCATGGACACCCGCAACACCAGTGGAGTCACCAGTGCGCTGCCAACCTTTTCCCCTTCCCCCCATTGGGCCTCCGGTAACCTCACTCACACGGCGAAACACAGCGCAGGCGCTGCTTCACACTAATAAAACTATTTAAAATTTTGCCTGACCTAGGGTGACCTGTGTTTCAGGCTAAAAATAGATCCTAGAAACTTTAATAGTTTAAGCAATAAATTACAACTGCAATGGACGCCGGTGTGACACGACCGGAGAGGGATCAGGCGCAGGACCAACGGCTTAAGATACTTTCCGAGGCACGTGGGTACAAGACCGCCAAATCCTAGACTCCGGACTGACACTAAGATTTTTTTTAAAGAAAAACTCAGGTACAAATTTTGGCCCGACCCGTGGGTCAAACCGGAACCCCAAGCGCCGCCGTCGCTTTAAAGCACGACGCACTATCCACTGCGCCAATGAGGCAGTCAATATATAATACTATATTTTGAAACATATGAGGGGACCTGCATAATAATATGAGCTTTTCAATCGTGTATCATGATTCGGATGTTCTCGCTCCCCTGTCTAAAAAGGTTGCAAATTCAGACGGCAATGTTTGCTTTATTCTATACCAGACACCAATTCCTGAATCATGGTCCAAGCGCACCCTGGGCGGATGGCTTTGAATGCAACCAGGAAAATAAAACGTTGAGATGAAAATTAAATATATTTTTAGCATCACAGCAAGCTCTGGTAAGAGTACACGCAAGCAAAATAAGTATGTCATTTCATTTATATGGATGGTGGTTCAGTACCGAATGTTTTCCACGGAACTTTCTACCAACTTAGTTTTGTAGAACAGTTTGAGTGCAGTAGTATTTCCCAAGGCTTACAACATAGAGTAACTTATATATACTGAGATAGAGGCATCAGTCGGCTAGCCAATGCTAGCGCCATCTAGAGGAAAACGACCAATACTCAACGGCAATATAGTACGGCATCCTATCGAGAATCATTCAGGGAGACGGACGATTAAGTTAAACATCAGAAATCATTTTATTTGCTATATAACATCATTTCCAATACCTTCTTGATCTCTGGTTTATTTCCCGTACTGTTTTAAAATTGCTTATGTGGGCAGGTGGCTTGAGGTCATTGTTTCGGAAACACACTTTACTATCGCGATGTAAAAATGCATAGTGACATCTAATGAAACAACGCCGAACCACCTGCTTTATTTTATGCTATATCTACTTTTTACTAGCCCCATCTAACGAAAACTGCTGAACTATTTTTCCCATACTAAGGAAAAAAGTACTAAGAGAAATTACGCTGGCTTACAGCTTATGAAAACTTCTTCCTAAAAAGCTGGCCACGCATCAACGACTAATTACGCAGATGTTCTTGGGCTGCTGTGATTACTTACCAATGGTAAACATACAAGCATCGTATCGCTTGATGATAAGTTACCATCAGGTGACCCTCTGCTTGTTCTTCTTAAGGTGACGGGTAGGGCACACTAGCGACGCCAATCGATTTTTATTTTTAGCTACTAAAACCAGATCTATTTTAAACAATTTCGAAGTTACAACCTCTCGGCAAACACTTAATACTATTTATTAAATAACCATGCACAAATGTTGCGTCACTTTTTGTACGCAAAAAAATGATTTACGCTAAAAGTGCACTTTTGGCAAAATTGTTTAAAATAGATCTGATTTATTAAATAAAAATTAAAATCGATTGGCGTCGCTACTGTGCCCTACCTGTCACCTTAATTTTTTTTACTGAGAAAGCTTTTTATTCCGTGTCGGAATATCTTAATGATGTCTGACTATGATAAATTTGTTATTGTTGACTGTTTATACTTACCGATCTTATACTCACTAATTGTTATTAATTAATTTATTAATTCATCATATAATAATAATAATAATTCTCACATATTCTCATACGATGACCTGATTCCGTACTAAGTAGCTTAAGCACTTGTGTTACAGATATCAGACAACAGAGGTACACAAATATATACTTAAATACATATATTACACCCAGACACCGAACAAACACAAGTGTTCATCGCACGAATGTTTGTCCAGGGTGGGGATCGAACCCACGACCTTGGGCGTAAGAGGCAGGGTTACTACCAATTGCGCCATCCTTATATGATCATCATTATATGATGATTTTAATTTAATGGATTATTTATATGTGAATATAATTGAATATTTTTTTTGTATGCCTAGTGGCGGTATATAGAGGAACTGCATGTTAAACCTACCATCATTGTAAATACGACCTATATACACAAAAATAAATTATTGATTGATTGATTTATTGTTTTTTGCCTCTTTGCATTGCAACGAAATTTGTCTCTGCGTCTACCTGCCTCAGTGCTTTCAAAACTCAGGGTAATATGCTATAAAAGCTACAGCCAACAGTGGAGTAAAATGAACATTTAAAAGTCCGGACGTAACACAGACATAATGTGAACGTTTCATTGGCTCAATTCGATTGCAATCGCTTGGATTCGCTTAAATCGGACTTTACTGTTAAATCGGGCTTAATGGACCTACGGGATAAATCAGTTATGCCCCTTTTCCGCATCAAACTTAATTAAGAGTACCTGCAACATTGAGTGGAAGTACCTACTTAATTTGGGAGTAAAAATTCAAAATGCTTTACTATTATTTTAAATTGTCCAATTAACTATTCTCTAAACATTCGAATAATGTGATAGTTGGCAGACGAGCAGACGGATCACCTGATGGTAAGCAATTGCCGCCGCCCATGGACACTCGCGACACCAGTGGAGTCACAAGTGCGCTGCTAACCTTTAAATGTCCCTTTCCCCCGGATTGGGCCTCCGGTACCCTCGCTCGCGCAGCGAAACACAGCACAGTGCTGCACGTCGGTTTTATGTGTGGCCGTAGTATCACTCCGGTCGAACCGGCCCATTCATGAAGAAGCGTGACTCTCTCACGGTCAAAAGGGTTTTTTCAGTGCATGTTTTCATTGAGTTGTTTCTGGTTTCCACAATACAAAAATTTAGTTTGCAACTATTTTTTCTTTATTTGTCTTTGTCACAATAATGATAGCAAAGGTGATAGAATAGAGTAAACATTAATTATTATATAGAACATACACCAGTAGCATAAAATCGGTCATTTAGAACTAACACACAATAGTTTAAAATATAGGTACATTAACAATATAACATAGAAAATAAAAAAAAGATATCCAAATAGTGTCTTGCTACGTGTATCATATTAATGATAATGATGTCTAATTAGTTCCTCAGTTAGCTTAAGATGCGGTGGCCCAGAAAAAGTTCATGACACTGGTTTTCAGTGGGACCAGCTGAGTGAAGCGCACTTGTGACCACACTTATGCTGCAGGTGCCCTTGCGGCGAGGCGAGGTGTATCTATCTGATCATTTGCAACCTATCGGTAAGCCATTTTAGCCACGAATGGACACAACAACAGGAGTCACAAGTACACTGTAACCTTTTAAACTTCCCGTCGATCGAGCCCCCCCCGATATACTCTCTCTATCTCTCTCTCTCTCTCTTCAGTCGGTTGTGTTGTTATGTTTATGTGCAAATGTTTATTCGGTTCAAAATTTTATAGAGTAAATAAAAACATTGTAACGTTCTCAGTCAGCAAAAGTAAAAATAAACTGTGTACAATAATGCATGTTTGCATATTAGAAGAATTGACGGTAGGAGAGCCACGCTTCGGCATGAATGGGCCAAATCAACTGGAGTGATACCACGACCTCACAGAAACCGGCGTGAAGCAGCACTGTGCTATGTTTCGCTGCGTTAATGAGGGTACCGGAGGCCCAATCTGGGGGAAAGGGGGTTTAAAGGTTGGCAGCGCACTTGTGACTCCACTGGTGTTGCGGGTGTCCATGGGCGGCAGAATTGCTTACCATCAGGTGATCCGTCTGCTCGTCTGCCACCTCTCATATAAAAAAAAATGTAAAAATATATTCCTTAATGATTTTTTTTTCACGAAACCCTTAATGGTTAAGTTAATTAATGTCTAATATTCTATATTATATAGTATATTATTTATTTATTTATTTTAGGCTAAGATCAATTCAAAGGTAGGTAGAGGGCAATGCTTTTGACGTGAAATGACATTGTGATTGAGTTAGAAAGTTAATCAACGTTTCTGAAATTTTGTATTCAACTGATACATTTTATATTTATGTACCGCGCTCGTAAAACTGGCACGATCAGTTTGTAGCTAAACTGGTCCTGTGTCAAAGTTTTTAGAGCGCGGTACTCAACGAAGTTATTTAGACAATTTTCATTGATTTAAAAAAACTTATGAAATGCGACAAAATATTCACACCGTTCATTCATAGCTTTAAACAAGGGCATTCCCTAAAGTTTTCCGTTGTGAACTCATGTATCAAGGTCAAGGTAAGGTCGGCAATTCGTTTATAGGATTGAGCATAAAAATATTTAGTAAGTTACCTCCGATTATTATTGATATTGGACAAACATGAAAAAAGTGAAAACAAAACGTACTCCAGGGAACACAATTAAACACATTTACTTGCCAAATAAGGTTTTACTACCAAACAACTTAATTTTGGTACAAGTCTATACGCTCCGTTCCGAGTGTCAAGGCAGAATACCCGTAACCACTCCGTTCGTCAATACACGAACTTTTAAATTATTTAGTAATACAATTTTATAAAAATCAAATGTAAATAAAATAATTATAGTTTAGTAAAAATAGGAAATATTATTATATCTAAGTAATTATTATAAACATTATACACTATTTGCTTTCAAATGGCTTTTATTAAATAGACGAATTTTGAATAAACATAATTTATTATTATTCATATTAGTAAGACAAAAATTGTACTTTATTTTTAAGTTAACAGTGACATTTTGTAAACAACTTTTTTTAGGAGAGAGACATCATTTTTTGAGCAACACCACAATGAAGTCACAAGTGTGTTGGTATAGGAAACGTACTCTAGACTATAAGATATTAGACACAGAACGTCGGCTAACTACATCGTATTTCCAACAGGTTATGCACACATTCATACTCGTACGCGCCTATACTCACACAGAGACAAACTATAAGGAACGTGTGCGCGACAGACAGACTACTGTATACGCCTACTGTATACGCCAGCCTAGAGCTGACTTTCTGTGTCATTTTTTTATTTTGTTTCTAGACCATAGAATTAATGGCAGCATCCTAAGGTCTATCGTCTGTACCCGTGCATCTCAAATCGCGCGTAAACGTTAGCGCTAAACGGGTCGTTTATAATATATCCATCCTTGCTACTCCCTAAACTTCATAAAATAGAACCCCCAAAACGGCAGCCTCAAATCGCAATCCCATTTACCGATAAAGCTCAAACTTTTAACCGAATAAATAAGAATATACTTCGTAATAAAAGATCCTCGATACCACAAACATAACTCAATCCAATCCGGGCTTGCATCGTTTCGTTACTTCTCAAATTCTTGGATTTGCATTAACAATATCGATCGGAAAGTTCGAGCAACGAGTCGAAAGCCAGATTATCCTCTCGAATACGTATGAGCTGAGATTTTCGTATGTCGTACAGTTGATAATGCTGGTGAACTTAAGGAGCTATTTTTGGGTGAGCTTCTTTGCGAGGTGCAAGTCAAAAGATTTTTTATTTGCATAGGCTTCTACACAGCATTTACAAATCGTCATACATTAACATCTTTTGAAACTGTTTATAAGTATAATAATAATTTACATGTAGTTATATATATGCCGTTACATAAAATATATTAAGAAATTAATAAACAAAATACGATTCTACCACCGGCTCGGAAACTTGTTTCTGGACGAGAAGATCCGGCAAGAAACTCGCCAGTTACTCTTTTTAATCGCCAACTTTTTATACAATTGCTTATTATCCTCATACCAAGTCTTACCGTCTAATGCAATACAAAATATAATGAAGCAAATTAAAAGCGAAATATGAGGTTCACAAGTATGACGTATGTGTCATCCATCGCTCAGGTAGATCTTCTTATCTGTAAGCTAACAAATGTTGGTCCAAAATGAATGGCTTCTCGGAATATGCTGTGTCTACAACACAGTGTACGACTACTTAAAGAAGACAAAATGAACTGTGACTTCACTCACGCGGAATTGGTATGGAAATAAATAAATATTCATCTCATGAATGATTACACTGACATTTTAAGTGTAAATAGCGAAAATTATGTGAAGATTTACAAGGCAGCTGTAGCAGAAGACACCATGTGCTTCCAGTTCGCTCGTAACCACGATCATTAATGTAACGTGGTCGAAACTTCATTCAAGCAGAAGAACTCGCGCGTTTAATCTTGGTTATATCAATTTTTCATATAGAGATGCATCAATAGCCTCGAAGGTTAGATCTCTTTCTCACACTATAATGTTCACATTTTGTATAAAGAGTCAGCAATTTTATCAGTGAATAAGATCATGCGCCTTCCATAAAGGAGGTTGGAATTCAGGAATGCACCTCTAGTATTTTTTAAGTCTATGTGCATATATCATATCAGCAATCTGCATTAGGCGTGGTGATTAAGTCTAATCACATCATAGTAGCGATAACTTGATTTCTATGATTATGGCCTTTGCCCTGCAGTGGGCAGTATATAGACAGATACTTTACGTTACTATATTATAATACCATTAGTTAGGAGGTGACGGAAAACTTCATGAGGAAATCTGTACTTTTTGTATAGCTTCTTCAAGTTGTGGAAACCCACAATTTTGTTGTTGAGATAATAATTTTGAATGCGCATCCCGATACCTGGAGTAGGTAAATATAGTCCATGCGAACGCAACCGGGAATAACACAGTAGGCTGGGATGAGTGAGTGAGTGTCCAAAGGGTCAGCGCGTCTTCTAGTTCCATTATCATCATCATCATTTCAGCCAATAGACGTCCACTGCTGCACATAGGGTATAATAATATCTGTGACATAAGCCTCCTCCAATATTCTCCATACAGATCGGTCCATGTTCCATGCTCGACACAATATTCACCCGTATCTTCCACCCCAGCCGAGCACCAAGAGAAACTTTCCTCTGAATTGAAACTGATTTTGTGAGAATGTCGTGGGCGACCTTGCCCGTACTAAAATATTTATTTTCAACAAAAAGACAAACTACGTCCTTACTTACTTGATTATTAAAGCTCGTATCGTATGTAGTTTTGGAAAGTGAGACTACTCAAAAGTGAGGTGAATAGCGGAGTTATTGTTCAAGCAAAACATTTATTTGGTTGCTTAACTTTGGATTGACAAAAAAATTACAAAAAAAAATTCTACGAAAAACAAGCCGCCGTCAAAAACCACGAACTGTAAAATAACATTTTAACACTTCATACACTTTAAGTAACATTTAAAACAGTACACTCGAGAAAAGGTGTTACCGAAGTCTGAAGTATGAAGTGTTAATAATGTTATTTTACACTTTTTAGTTCGTGGTTTTTGAAGGCGGTTTTTTTAAAGTCGGTAATTAATGTAAATTCATGGAGAGATTTTATAGTTTAGTGGATAGGAACGAGCGGGAGGTCATAGGGTCCTATTCCAGCTCGCACCTATGAATTTTTAAAATCTCCGTATATCACTACCTAGTTTAAGTAAAAAATTTTGAGGAAACCTGCATGCAGAAGAATAATCAAAATATTTGGTTACGTTTAACAACAGTAGATATATTTCGTCCCTAATAAGAAAGACTTCATTGATCCCAAAAAAAAAAACAGCACGAAACGGCCTCAAATTTATGGCGCACACATTTATACCTATTACCTTAATAAGTTACCGGAAGAATTTAAAAGCACCGCGTTTAAACAATTTTCCAAATGGAACTAGATCTAAGAGTCAGATACGTATCCGAACGTGTTTCGGCGTCACGCGACTCCACGAGTCGGGTAAAATAATTGCGCTTTTATTAATTTGTGGAGATAGTGTAGGTTGGACCCGCCCTTTTGTCATGTAAGGGTTGAGCTTGACGTCCACTAGCTATAATGCCGAAACCACGGACCAAGCCATGCGGAGAATAATAATAATAAAAAATATTGAAAAAATCAAGTGACAAAAAAGAAAGAAAGAAAGAAAGAAAGAAAGAAAAATTTATTATTTTGGACATCACAACACTACATACGAGTACAACATTAGTTACAGAAGAACAAACAAACAAAAAGAAAAACAAAATAGATACAGAAAATAAAAACAAAACAAAACAAAATAATGAGTACTAATAACCAGGCAGTGCAAATAGTATATTGTGTGTTGTGACCTCCAACATAAATGGCCCCCACTCAGCCTATGTCATGACCCTGAAAAAGGTCATAACGCTAGACTTATAATAAACTTATACTAAGGTAGCTATTTTAGTTGGGTGCCTGCACTAGGAGTATCCTGTATCTCAGGCTAACTTAAATAATAAAATGAATTAAACAATTGCTATATCTAAGAATAACATTCTGAAATAACTGATTGTGTGCTGTTCTATTAACATGAATTATAAATTATCTAATTTAACACGCAAGAGAAAATATCTAGAGTGAACAAATCATGCTGACGATGACCTATGCAACATTAACTGCTGACATTTGTAGGATCGGGTCACAAGAGTGAAATCACGAACAGGGCAGGAAGACCAATTGACGAAAACTCTGTCATTGGTTATTAAGGCCTTACGAACTTCTGGAGAGACCTTAATCAAGTAGTTGCAAGTCTCAGCGTTTTTCTTTCCCGATTTGTGGCTGAGTCTAATAGAGCTCAAGAACGCCTCAGTCGTCATGTCCTTCAGCTTGTCGGTTAGGTTTTGCTGGAAAATGCAGTTGAACCTCCTTTGCCGTCATAGAAGTGGGACACTCCGATTACGACGATTCCTAGGCCTACGTTTTTGAGGTTTGTCTACAGTCAATCCTGATGTCGTCAGCTGAGCAGAGATTTTTAAGTTTCTCAATATCTATAATGTATCAAGACGGGAATTAACACTATATTTATTATGTGATACAACATTGAATATCAAAACAACTGCGATCACCAAAAGATGTCATAGCTTTTCAGTTGTCAGTGTTTACAAAATCGATTGTAGCTGCGGTAGTTCTTATATTGGACAAACAAAGCGGTCAATTGCAGAACGTGTCAAGGAACATATCGCAGCTGTTAAAAATTGACAAGCAAATAAATCGGCAATAGCAGAACATCAACTGGAAATAGAAGTTAATCATTGGATGGAACTACATGACCCGAAAATCATCTCCACCGATCGTCATTATCATACCAGGATAGTACGTGAAGCGATTGAGATCAAGAAGTATGACTTTCAATCGGGAGGATGGATTTAAAATATCATCGACATGGAATCTAGTAATTAACAAGTGCAAACCCCGTGTTAGGCCGTTACTAACGCAAACAAATACCGATACTGTTAGTGTAGTGTGTCGGAGTAGCTTCACTGACAATTCATCTAGTGGCGAATTAATTTTAAAAAATGTGAGGATGTTCGAAGATTCACAGCCCGGCCCCAGCAGACGACGCCGTGCTCCGCCAGTCGGCTCGTGACCACGGCTGCTGTAACGTATCCGAAACGTCGAGCCAAATATGTGAGTACACAATGTTGTATTACATAATAAATATCGTCTTGATACATTATAGTTATAATGCAACGCGAAAATGTAAAAAAAAATACGTTTAATTTTTTGGACAAGTGTTTTGGTCTCCTCACTCGACATAGTTTTGTTAGCAGGATAAATAGCCACTGAACTAACATGCACTGGCTGGATAAATTTGCAATCGCCTTTTTTCACCATGTCGGCAAACTCCAGCCCCAGTGAAGACTTCCACTGGGGCAGGAGCAGAGGACACTGCAGTAGCTTGCTTCAAGTTTTGTATATGTAGCTAGAGATCTTGCTTTTCTTTACAGTTTTGGATATAACTATGGTTTTGGACTGCTTTACACTTTAGCAACTAGTATTGGACAACTAATTGAGAAGTGCCGTGGCTGACGTTGCGTCACAGGTTGTTTATCGTCAGTTTCTGATCCGCGTTCAGTTTTCCTTCACAAGCTATGATGCATACCTCGCTTAGACACTTCTTAATTTTTTGCATCCATTTCTGGAGCTCGGGGGTACCAATAACTGCTGGAGCGTCATCGGGACGATGCTGTGTGTTGAGGGTGGGCTTGTTCTGGCGTCCTGGGTTGGGGTGCAGGCGCAGTTCTGGGCTGGTGCGCAGGGGTTGATGGCGGGCTACGGATTGTTTTTCCGCTTCAATGAAATGGACTTGCATCCATTTTCAGGCAGTCGATTTATTATTACGCTAAAGACGACACATAACAAAGACACTGTATCACAACATCGAGTGACCCAGAAAAGTCTCTTCCGTAAAGTACGACTAGGTCACACTTTTACTACTATGACGTCTAACCGCCTCGATATTCGATGACCCAAGTGTAAGAGGTGGAGCTGGCCGTGTGGTCCCCGGCAGAGTAGAATAGGCCACCCTCACTCTTACCGAGGTGTCGTAAAAGGCGACTAAGGTAAAGCTGCTGGCATGATCATCAGCACCCAGAGAAGGAAAACTCTGCATTTATATCAAAACCCTCGCCAACCCGTCTGCCGAGCGTGGTGAGTATGGCAACTACCCCTCATGTGATTGAGGGAGGCCCGTGCCCCAGCAGTGGGGGACTTAAATGGGCTGATGATGATGATGATGATGAAGAGATGGAGAAAGAATATCATCAAAAAGTCGCTGCTTTAAAAGTAAAAGAGTTATGTACAACTTATGTATTATTATTAAATAGGTATATGTCAGAGCTATCTTTGTATAATGTACGCGTTTTAGCGAAGAAATTAAAGGTAAAATACATTTTAAGTAATCTCGCAAAGACGAAGTACTCCGGAAACTAAACAAGATACACACACTTTGGTAAAAAGAGATACTTTCTCTTTCGGAGGGTGTTAAAGAGTAAAAAATTGTTGATTGTTGGTACGAGGCATTATAGCTAGAGGACGGCAGGGTAATTCTAGTCGCAGCACCCACCACGGGACTTTGTGCGATAGGACTACCATAGTCTTTCTCCTCTGCTCCGATGGACAGAATTAAGGGCGGATTCGACCAAGATGACAGTTATAAGAGAATAACTACATATTCGCGAGGAAATTTACTCCGTTAGGTACTTTTATCTCGCAATAAACTCAATTGTATTCATTCAAAGTTGGCATGCCTTGTTTGACAATTTAATGAACGAATGACATTATAAGCCGGCAAAAAATAATATGTATTGTTTTGTGGTTCATAATCATTGAAATAGAAAATAGCGCGTTTTAAACGGGATGTACCAATCTTGGAAAAAACGTCACAGAGTGTGAAAGGGATCCAACCGGCACTGACACAGATTCTATATGGTTGCGGTAAGAAAGAACGTAGCCTAGCAAATCACCCCCGTATTAACGGCTTCGTGCGGATTTTCATGTATGGCTTTCTATGAAAAGGCACAGTCTGTTTAGGGTGCATGTCTATATTCATAATTTGTTCGTGATGTAGTTTTGGTAGTAACACGAGGATATTTTTGTTAAGAAGGGTTATACAGGTAATGTAAAAATAAAAAAAACCAGCTGTAACAATGAGAACGCCGTTTTGAATTGCCTAGGATATTCGTTATTCTGTCAAAATTGGCGGTCTTACGATTTGCAATTGGAATAGGCGTTGACTGTTGGATGAGTAGTTGGTAAAACGGATTTTTATTTTACACTGCATATAACTGTGCTAAAACAAAGATTTATCGTTGGATAAAGGTTCGACGAATTGAAAGAAAGAAAGAAAAATATTTATTCAGTGTAAAATAATAACATCAAATTGGACTTAAGAGTATCATTTCACTTTACTTTTAGTTACACTGTGTTCTAGGCTTTAGTATTCAGTGGCGTAGCTAACAGCCGGGATGCATATTCGTTATCTACAATATAAATGTTAACCACAAATGTTGGAATGGAAATCGAACCCACAACCTTTGGCATATGAGCTAGGATCACTATCAAATGCACTGTAGGCCGATAGATTTTTACAACACACAACAAATCACAAGTTCAATTTTTGTATTAGTCACGTGTAATGATACCTGCCTAGTAATAACAACAACATTTTACCGCCCAAAAACTAAACAGAAGAAACTTTTGTACCTGCGGTATGAGCGCGGCTTCCCGGGGCGTAATGTATGGCTCACGTTACAGACCTAATCTCCAAGCCATTCTGATATAAATTATCAACCTCACTGCGATATTCTGTGGAGCATGCTGCCAGCGGGGACTCTTTTAATAACAACTTTATAGTGGGTTTAATAGAAACCGATCAGTATGCCAAGGAAGCCAAGAAGGGGGGTAATAATACGAGTATAAACGTAGCACGTATGATAACGACGGGTGATGCTAATGGACTGTAATGAATGAGAAAGCAGGTTTAGAACATAAATTATCTAATAATAAGAAAAATATAGTGGAAAATGTACACAACAATGATGTGACACAGAAGGCTGAACCAAAACTTGACACTGACACTTTTTAAAGAAACAGTTATCAAAAATAAATAAGTAAAAGGGACACCTAACGAGGTCGCCAATAACGTATTTTAGATAATTTTTACATCGGTCTGGTTTAAAAATAGGTAATAAATAAATTTAACTATAGGAGAAATACGCTTCGGCAAGATTGAGCCGGATCGCCGTGTCCCGACGCTAAAAGAATGGGCCTTCAATTCCTGCTTGTGATAATAGGTTTACCTATGAAATGAATTAATTTTCTTAGAAGTTGTATTTTCCATACCAACTTTTTTTTATTTGTAATATTACTATTAATGCTACTACTTCATAATTAACTACAACGTTTAGGAACGCGTAAGATAGTTTTTCAGAAAAAAATATTTTTAATCTAAATGTTATTATTGATAAAAACGTCAATTCTCACAAGTAAAAAAGGGTTATTTTCAAGATGTTTTTTTGCATCTCGAATACAATAATATCTGATCTCTGTTTAATATAAACCTTACAATAAAGTCTTTAATCAAAATAAAATTATGATAAAGTGACTTTGCTTATAAAGAGTTGTAATATTATTCTGTCTAGAAAAAAAACGGCAATTACATCCATACCTATAATTTATCAAAAGTTGCTTCGTTTCGCCGAGTGAATTAGGATACCAGAGACCCAATTCGGCGAAGGAGTAAAAGGCTCAACTGGTGTAGCGGATGTATTACAAAACAATAGCGTATATTTCCCAGCTCACATTGTATAAATTCATTTTAGTAGGTTCCCACTGAATTAAACAACTCTTGAAAGACCAAATAAGTCTAAAAAGCGCCAAAGGAAGTACCTACTCAAGACGTAATAATCTCCAAGAGATGCAAATGCCGGCCGAGCAGCAAAAGCATCGGCCTGTAATTTAATTCGCCTCGTCCGAGGATTCCAGGTCACTCGCTCAGCGTACCTGTAAATAGACTCAGTATTAAAATTAATCAAATGCTGCATCTGATTTACCGATCAGAATTAGGTGCATATATTATGTATTATGTTGCCAGTAATAAACAATATCGAGTAAATCAAATTGTTATTCATCAATCAGTTCAGAGCTTACAAGCTTCCTACTCATTCTAATTTTAACTCGAACCCTCGTTCATTCAATGTCGACAGCCTCCGTTGATAGAATAGCGTAGTTATGTTACGGTATATTCGCTCACTCATTGACTTCTGCGACACAGGCCCGCGAACCTAGTGCACAAGATTATGTAAATTGACACATTTTTTTCCAATAAAGAATTTGTTTATTTTTCAGTATCGTATATAAGCTGTTAAAGGGTAAACGCCCTGATGGTCTAGTGGGTTAAGTAACGGGCCGTGATCTCGGGGTCCTGGGTTCGATTCCTGGGTCGAGCGAAAAGTATGTTTCGAATTTTTCGAACATAGCTCGGGTTTGTGATCACCAATCCGCACTTTGGCAAGCGTGGTGATTAAGACTAATCCCATCATAGTGGCGATAACTTGATTTCTATGATGGAGGCCTTTGCCCTGCAGTAGGACAGTTTATAGGTTGATACTTTTATATAAGCTGTTAGCAAGTGTTTACTAGACATACATACGATTATGAGCACAAATCTAAGCTACACTCTGTGGAAAGCCATTTCTAACTAACTATTACATTCTAACAAATTTCTAACATTAGCTCAGCAGTAAAGGAAACCATTTTCCTACGATGGTTCAACCTGCCATCGGATAGTTTCTAAAATGTAACTATGATTCAGTTGGTCTGATTCCAATATTAAAAGGTGGCGAAGGTCAGGCGGTAGTCGCTTCATTGTAATTACTAGATTGCCCAAATACTGGAACATGGTCTAAGGTACCCCGAAATCAAATCGGGGTACCTTAGACCATGTTCTAAAATTCTACACAACAACTATTGGAGCAGTCTGGAGGCATGCACACAGGCGAAACTAAGCCGCAATTGGATCCGACGTCTATCCAGACAATTCTTACAACTTAATAAGCCATACCTCCGTTCAGTGCTCTAACGGGGCATGGCAGTTTTAATAAACATCTAGGTGTTCAAGACAGCCCTCTATGTAGAGCATATATGGAGATGGAAGAAACAGACACTCATGTACCTATTAAAGTGCATAGGGGTAGGCCAAACAACCGGGCACACTACCTGGGAAACCCAGTCTCTAGGATATCTTCAGCAACACCAAGGCGCTGATAGGTTTCCTTGAAGAACTCCGCTGGTTGGAGTGACACCTTGCCGACTTCACCTTCCGCACGCGAAATAGGCACAACTGCTGCTTGATTGTTGAAGAAGGAGAAGAAGAAGGTGCCCCGAGTTCCAAAGAGTAAGAGCGGCGTAGTTAAACAAAACAAACAATGCCAAAACAAAACCTTCACCCAGATCAGTCCAAAAATTGTTTTCCATAATCTTCGAATTCCATCAAATCCTAATCAAAATCACCAAAGTTAACGTAAAGTTTTATCGGTGTATTTATCTAAAAAGCCGGAGAACCCGCCTGGTAGGTATCCAATTTGAATTTCATGAATATTAACAGGGAAATTGTTTTGACTGTGACGTCCGAGGATCTTTAGTTATCATTCGCATGTAATCCGCTTTGTGGGAATTATTTCAGATGGGATTTGGGTTTCGCTGTACGTGTATAGTATTTTTATTGCAACTGGGATGATTTAAGTTTTAATTGTCTATTCATTTGATTGTTCTTGGTTTTTAGAAGAGATCCAACCTCCAAACACAATTTTCAGGTTGTAAAGCTTGACAGGTAAGACTGGCCGTTATTTTCGTAACATATTGTTGGCGATTTTCAAGATTTTATTTAGGTATTCTAATCTAAATAAATTTATTTTGAATATTTTACCAAAAAAATTTACAGAAAAACCAACCACCTTCAAAAACCAAGAACTAAAAAGTGTAAAATAACAGTTTTAAAACTTCATACACTTTCAATAACATTTTATAACAGTACACTCGATAATCGTCGTTGCGCTTGCCAAAACCCATTTGTGAAAATGACTATATTTTGAGAAACTAGAAAAGACATGTTAAAAAAATATTAAGATGTTTCAGTAAAAAACTGTTAATGCAAAGTCAAAGATATTTACTATTGTCAATTGCACACAAATAATAATAATAATGTATAAACATTAAATAATACACACTAACCTTTTCTAATTCTTCCCGACGAACATCCTCGCGACATAGCCCAAAGGATTGCATGCCTCAAGTGGCAATGGGCAGGGCACATAGCGAGGAGAACAGACGGCCGTTGGGGCGGAAAGGTCCTCGAATGGAGGCCACGTACAGGAAGTCGCAGCCGTGACAGGCCCCCCACAAGGTGGACCGACGATTTCGTGAAGATCGCAGGAATCCATTGAATGCGGGCGGCACAAGACCGATCTGTGTGGAGAACATTGGGGGAGGCCTATGTCCAGCAGTGGACGTCTATTGGCTGAAATGATGATGATGATGATGAATCACTCGCGAATGACTTTTTCATGGTTTGCTGATCTTATACTTTATTTTTTCTTTTTTAAAGAGGCTCAGTTTGTCGCCTTCCTCAGCCTGATAGTAAGCAATAGAAGAGCCCAAGTTGCAATTACAACGGAAGTGATGTCAGTCCTCACCTCCGTTGGCACCGCGATACTGGCCAGCGAGATGCTTCTTCACGCTTCGTTTGAAGGAATCCATATTGTATGCCAAATTTTTGAGTAATGAATGAATTATAAAGAAATCGACAAATAACTACCTCAATCCCAAATGTAAAACACTTGTAGTATCACAAGCCTCATACCAAAAGCAGGAATAGACTCCGAACGTTGGACTCCTGCCTCGCGTTTATTCTTATGTGGTAAACAGGCTACGCACACATTCACTCGTGTGTATAGTGGTCTAGGCGTGGTGGCGGGAGACATACTATACGGAACAAGTGCGGGAGGAACACGTTACGGTAATAATAATAATATTCTCCAACCGATTTCAGCTGAGGTGGCCAATCTCAACGATCAACCACTTACGCAGGATATATTACCTTATATTCCTTTCCCCTTATATTCCGATGGGACACCAGTGTGACACGACCGGAGAGGTATCGCAGGACCAACGGCGTAACGTGCTTACCGTGGCACGGGGGTACAAGACTGTCAACTTCCAGACTCCAGGCTGACAGAATGAGAATTTCTTAACAGAAAAACTTAGGTACAAATTTTTGCCTGGCCCGGGGATCGAACCCGGAACCCCAAGTGCAGCCGTCGCTTTAAACGGGCTATACACGGGCCGATATCAGTGGCGATATCGGAACGATGTGGTGGGGATGAAATCGGCTCCTAAATCGGCTGCTTTTCTACACACGTTCCTGCCTGTGAGTATGTGACTGACCGTGTAACAGACTGGTCGTTGATCCGAGATGACTCTCTCAAAACATCAAAAAATATTAGTTTAGCACGCGATGTAAGCAGCTTCCATTCTGTATCCTATATATCGCTATTTTATTATCGTTAACATCCCGAAAACCTCGTGTTAGATCCTGGGCGGCGGTAATTGCATACCATCAGGTGATCCGTAGGCTCGTCTGCCACCTAAATCATAAAAAAAACAAACAAAATAAGCGAAAAAAATCAGCAGTTTCATACAAAATCTTTGATCTATTAAAAAGATCTATTAATTACATCCGTCAGTCATCATTTCAGCTTCTCGCTCTTGCTCCTTCGCCAATTTCCCGCCAAATTTTAACAAAACGTCCTATAGCCGCAGTACTGGCGCGCATTCTGGGCGGAAATCGGCCCGATTTCGCCACACATGTGCCGATCACGCCCCCGACACGAGAATCGGCCCTAAATCGGGAGCTCGCCCGAAGCGATTTTATGTGCGAATGCCCGCACACGAGGAGACGATATCGAGTCCTCCCCACCACTGCCCCGATATTGCCACTGATTATGCCTATAATCGAAGGCCACAAATGAGATGGAGGCCGAGACACGGCGGCCCGTGTCTTGGCCTCCATCTCATTTGTGGCTTTCCGATAGGTATTTTCTGATCCCATGGCCTCCACTGCAGCATTTCCCTACACTACGAGTCTGTCTTTCGGGATAAATGTCCCGCTCATTGCCACTTGAGTTGCGCCACCCTTTTGACCACGTCTGCCATGTCTTCTTAGCCACTTGTTAGTTCTTCTGTCACTAAGAGCTACGCCCTCCAGTCTCCTTTGCCCTTTGAGCGGTTCACTGTCAAGAAGCATAAAATAAGTTAGCATAATGTAATTAGTACTAATGATAACTTCACATAATACAAATAAGCATAAACATGATTAAGCATAAAATAATTAAACATAAATCATTAAAAATTCATAGTGTGTCGACCTAGAACGTAAGTTGTACTGCATGGAAACTAACGGCATCTACAGTTGAGCCAAAATAATAAGGACATTTGACGTTTCTTTCATAGCGAGGTGACCTATTAAAAACTTCGATTAAAGGGAATAATCGATATGTCCAATTTTCTAAAAAAGTAAATTTAATAAGTTTATAAAATCGTGAAATTATCTTTTATGTCTTTTATGCAATAAATAAATGCCAATATACATTGTTACAAGGTTACTCTGATAGTCTGCTTGTTCGGGGCTAGGTTGAATGTGATTTAGATAAACATGGTTTACTGTTTGAGGTCCGTTTATTGAATGCCACCAAAATACATCAAAATAGTATGCTCAAATTATTTATAAACACTTACTTGCAATTACTTAGAAACTACGTACATATGTTCTATTGCGACATGACCTCATTGCATTTCCGTTGGTACACACACTACATTACGTTGTCGAATTTTGATGAAGTGTCAAATGTGGCCTATTGTTTTGCCCAACTATAGTGGTCTCATAGTCACAACCAAGCGTCTGCCTGCATTTCTTATCTGTAGAATGACCAAAAATAACTTAACAACAGTGTAGGCGGTTTGAAGTTATTGTTCCGGAAATACGCTTTGCTTGTGCGATGTTAATCTATCGAATCAATACTTGCTCTCAAAGTAGCAGATATAAAAAGCAGACGATTCGTTGAGACTCTTTTACCACTAGGTGGCATTCGTTTTCATAAATTTTGAACTTTTGTACTAAGTTTAAACATGCTCTATACCTATGCGTATGTAAGCAGAAGAGGCTGATGTCATTCGTGTCCACCAGAGAGGCGCGACCATCGCCGGGGACAAAAATAACGCGAAGTAGGCACTTTCTTTCAGATTATATATTTTACGTTATGGTCAAATTGACAACAATCACCATTTAAGAGACATAGTGATTATATTCTCTTTGGACACTGTTCATTTTATTTTCATTTCAAGTTTAGTTCATTGTCAAATCGACTCGATCTACAAATCAAGATTTGCCTTATGTAAATAGAAGTATTTTAAAAATTGAATATAAACTAATGAGCTTATTTCACAATTTCAATTATTAAGTAAGGATGTAAGGTTTAATACGTTTCATCAATTACAACTCTCATTATACCGGCTGATTCTACGAGGCTATTAATCCCGTCTTTTTTTTAGTACCTGTGAGCTATAGGAATGGACTGTATGAATGAAAGAGTGATTTACATAGGTAAATAAAATATATTAATAAAATGAACAAATTATAACCACCGCTAAGACCTGACAGATAAAAAAAGTAAAGCTAATATATATATTTTTATCAGCTAAGCACTACTGCAAATCTTCACTAGTTTGCGAACTGGTCGCCTGAACGTTCCAGCCGCAGTGGCGACATCCGCCACCCGCACCGTGTCATCTCTGCCTGGATATACCGCCGTGATTCTGCCCTTCAGCCAAACTCCTCTTGGAGAGCCACTATCACCAATAATAACGATGTCACCCACCTTCAAATTCTCTCGAGGGCAATTAGGGCGCCGCCGAGGTGCCAAAGTTGGCAGATACTCTCGGACCCACCTGGTCCAAAAATGATCTGCTAGCCTCATTGCTTTCTTCCAGGCGGACCTCGTCATCAGCACATTGTCTGTCAAAGGTTCACTGGTAAGGGGCAGAGAAGAAGAGGATCCCAAGAGAAAATGGTTGGGTGTGAGAGCCGGCTCCTCCTCGGCAGCAACTGGCACATGTGTTAACGGCCTAGAATTGATGATGCTCTCCACTTCCGCCAACAACGTAACGAGAGTCTCTTCTTTAGGGCTTCGCTCTGATAAAATAGCTGCCAGGGTTCGCTTCACGGTGCCGACTAGACGCTCCCAAACTCCCGCCATGAATGGTGCTGCTGGGGGAAGAAAGTGCCATTCTATTTTCTTGGCGACAGCGAAATCTGCAACAGGCTTCCAAAGTCGATTCAACTCCCTGCTAGCCCCAACAAAGGCAGTTCCGTTATCGGAATATATCCGCTGGGGACATCCTCTTCGGGCCATAAACCGACGCAGGGTCATAACGGCAGAATCCGCCGACAGGCTGTGCACCACCTCCAAATGAACGGCTCTCGTTACCAAACATGTGAACAAGCCAACGTAGCGCTTTTCCTGCCTTCTGCCCAGGGACCGAAGTAATCTAGGCCGCAGAAGGTAAAAGGGCGCTGATGATGTTGCAGCCGAAAATCTGGTAAATCACCGGTTGGGGGAGATACTGGCGCAGCTTTTTGATGCGGCACTTCAAGCAACACTTCGGACAGTCGGTCTCAATCGCAATATATAAAAACGCTGTCTCAACTCATTGACGACGGTTTCATTATGACCATGTCCGGCCCACTCATGATAAAGGCGAATCAACAGCCTGACGGTGTGACAGCGCCCATCTAGAATAATAGGGGCCCTCATACCCTCGGGAACGTCCTGACATGCCTTGATAGGGCTGTCAAGTACCAGGAAACCTCGCTCACTAATCGTTGCCTTCAAATTTCTCAGACGCGAGTTTTTTGGAAGTGATTTTCCATCCTTAACCGCCAGCAGCTCCTCAGTAAAGCAACTAGACTGGCTCGCCCTCAGTAGATGTTCTTCAGCCTTCCTGATGTCACGGGCGAGTAGCGGATGTGGCCGCTGCTGGCGCGTCTGAAATTGACGACATTCTTTGAGGAGTCTTATAAACTGATATAACCTGGCTGTGGTTCGAAGGAGACGAATCCACGAACTGAACCGGTTAACGTCCGGGACTGAAGCGCTCTCGCGCGAGACTACAATTTCATTGCACTTCAGTTCCGGTACCTCCAAGTTAACTTCATTGGAATCCTCCATAGGCCATTCGGACTCAGTGAATTTTAGAAAAGGAGGCCCATGAAGCCACCTGTCTAAAATGTCGAAGTTTTTGACCGAAGAGCGAGTGGCGTCATCTGCTACATTCAGAGCTGTCGCAACCCAACGCCAATCACTCTGCCAGGTAAGTTCGGAAATCTCACTCAGTCGATTCCCAACAAAAGTTTTAAAGTCTCGCGGGTCGCGCCTGATTCTTGGATGCTGATGAGAATCAATACACTTTTCCGCGTAATCTCTCTCCACGTAAGCTTCAATATGTAATTTATAAAGGTCCAAGTATGTTTGATCCTTGAAAAATCGACTACCTAGATTCTTGAGGCGAGTCATGGCGATGTTATAACTGTCTGGTACGGATGGAGTATCCTCCCGCCATGGTAAACCAACCTCAAACCTACCACTAGGCAAGCGTCTTGAGGTCTCCTCGAGAATATCTAACGCACGCCTCTCGGACGCGCTAAATGGCTCTTCAAGTTTTACACCTATATTTTCTAAACGATAATGATCCTTTATTAAAACATCAAGTTCCTGATCCTTAGACAAAACCATGCAATGATTGATTGTTATAAATGGAGCCAAAAATCTATTCATTGCTCCAAAAATTGCCCATCCGAGAACAGTTCGCACCGCAGCCGGTTCCGCCGGCCTACCAATTCGGTTCTCCAGTGACATCAACATGTGCCAATCACTTATGCCAATCAAATTCTTGGGAGACCCATTGACATAAGTGAGCTGCTCTACGATATCATTTTTAATGTTTAAAACCTCTGAGGTCCTGAGAAGCAACCGATTGAGGCGACAGTGATAAGTTTGGAATTGCTCGAGCGTTTGTAATTTTGAAAATATCAGAACAGTTTTTGCCCCGAATACCGAAACTAACTAATTTTGACCGAACACCCCCCCGGGAACCTGTCACGCTTTCGATGTGAATACGGTCTTCATCACCTGACAGACCCAACTCGTCAGCTAACTCGAAATCGATCATCGAAACTGTCGATCCATCATCCAAAAGAGCGAAGGTTTCACGATCGCAGTTTGGCCCCGAAACTACCACAGGTACGATTTTCAACAAAACTCGGCCTCTTTGCTCTTTGGAATCTGAAGAAATCGAATTATTTTTTACAAGTTCAAACTCATTTGAAGCCGATGTATTTATTTTTTCAATTTGATTTTGCTTATCACTGTCACATGTCACTGTCACGGACTTAGACGAAATTGGCTCGATAACACTAGAATTTGGAATTGATACGGCGGCTGAGAATGAGTTGTGTAAAAGTCCGTTATGAGGGGCTCCGCACTTATCGCATTTAGACGTGCACGATCGCCAATTGTGACGACTGTTTTTTAGACATCTCTCACACACCCTAGCACTACGAACCCACGACAAGCGCTCCTCGTTACCCAGAGCTGCAAACTTTGGACACTTTCGCACACTATGGCCCGACTCTACACAATATAAACATGAACCGACCTGAGAAGCAGCGCACCTCGCCGCATTGCATGCTGCTTTATTTGTGTGAAGTGTCGTTCGCGCAGCTACAGGAAGAAAAGAATTGCGAGTAACCGGACGAAATGCTGAGTTCGTAGACTTCTCCACAGGCGGCGCCGTGGCAGCGAGAGGATCATCGTACGGTGCAAAACGTATTCTCTTGCGCGCCTCACACTCCAGGAACTCAACCATAAGGACGAGCTTAGGACGGCTGAAATCATGCAAATGAGCGAAATCCAACCATTTGTCCTGTAACAACGGTGTTAATTTAAAATAAATTGTATTAAACAATTCAGGCGAGAACAAATAATCATTTTTATTTAGAAGCTGCATTGTTCTTATGCAACTTCTTAATTTGGTCGTTAGTAAAACGGTGTCTTTGCTGCATTTACCTAAACGTGGCATACTGCGTATCGCACGTACTTCATTTAGTATGATTCGTTCAGGTTGATCATAATAGAGTTCGAGGGCCCGTACTATGTCGTCGGGGTCGTCGCAAACAAGCAGCAAAGACCCTACAATATCACGAGCCTCCCCCTTGGAGAGCAACTCTAAGCCTCGCCAAATTTTCTGGGGCGGTATACAATGGCTTACTGTCGCTGTACGCCTTTTTAAAAAGCAACCACTCACTGATATTGCCGCTAAATAGGGGTAGCGGGACAAAGGCTCCGTGTCTCAGAGATACCAACGATAATAACTGTGACACATCTAGTGTCACAGTTCGCGGCTGAGACTCCCCTCTGACCGGCTTATCAACATGAGGCTTATCAGAGTGAGGTGGCTTTTCAGTTAGTGGCGCAGTAACGGGCCCTACATCCGCTGAAAGACTTATAACAGGATTTGTTACCTCATTTTGTGGACCAACCATATTTTGTTGATCCACCCACTCGGCGGTCAAACTGCGGCTCGAGCGGCGAGATCGCTATCTTCGCGATCCTCGCTCCTCGGCCTCCGCCACGGCAAGCGCGAACTCCGCGCGAGCTGCCTCTTCCTCCCTCGCAGCGATCTTACGGGCCGTTTCTGCTCGCACGCGGGCCGTTTCTTCTCGCACGCGGGCCGCTTCGCTGGCTGCTTGCTGCTCCTTTTTTGAAACCTCGGCGAGCTTTCGTTTCAGCCGCACCTCAGCAGATTTAATTAGAACGCTCTTGGAGCTGGATCTGGAAGAAATAGAGCGGTCGTCGCCCTCCCCCCGGGATAAAGAATCGGAGAAATACATCTCCTCCGGGAGAAGAGGGCCGGCCATCAACACTTCCTCTGCCATCGGGGGCTTCGACACGGAGCCCTTGGGCTCCTCCGATGGCAAAGGCTTCTCAGATTCCTCGGCAAGAAGCCTAGCGGTGGTTTTGGAACGCGTAAACATTACAATAAAGAAATGTGAAAATTTCCGACAAGAAAATTTTTGACAAGACAAAGAAACAAACTAAATGAAAATGAATGCGAACAAAACTACGTGAAATCTAAATAAATAGTTCAATTTACGGGTGAAGGACCAAAATGTGAGCTATAGGAATGGACTGTATGAATGAAAGAGTGATTTACATAGGTAAATAAAATATATTAATAAAATAAACAAATTATAACCACCGCTAAGACCTGACAGCAAACAGACCGAGCCAGAGACGAAGAAGAACAGAATATGTTTCTCATACAAAAGGCTTCCTAGCCAGCCTGTAGTCGACAGTACCATTTGCAAAAAGTTTTTCCAGTTTTATTCGAAGACTCACGTTTCAAATGAAATGCTTTATTTCCTTTAATTGAAATTCTTGGCAATGAAATTCATCTCGCGTGTAAGATGTATTGTTGTAGTGTAAAACCACGCGTAAGCAAAAATGCCTTTATTAGTCCTATACTTAGATTCATCGTCGTCATCGTCAGCCCATTTAAGTCCCCACTGCTCGGGCACGGGCCTCCTTCAATCACATAAGGGGTAATTGCCATACTCACCACGCTTGGCAGACGGGTTGGCGAGGGTTTTGATGTAAATGCAGAGTTTTCCTTCTCTGGGTGCTGATGATCATGCCAGCAGCCTTTACCTTAGTCGCCTTTTACGACACCTCGGTAAGAGTGAGGGTGGCCTATTCTACTCTGCCGGGGACCACACGGCCACTTATATTTAATATTTAATACTTATACTTAGATTAAATTGATTTAATCTAAGGTCCTATATGGAAAAGACACGGTGTGAAACATGGGTGAGCGTGGTATAACTGACGTTTATTTGCGTTATTAGTTTGAAAGAGAGAAAAACAAAATACATTTATTAATAAGGACACCACAACACATTTGATACAGGTAAGTTATCAATAAAATAGGTATGTAAACAAAAATCTACGAAAAAACCGCCTTGAAAAACCACTAACTAAAAAGTGTAAAATAACACAACCAAAGTCGGTGCCCAAGAGTATCATGTAAATACTTCATTTATTTACTCAACAGGGATTAGGTGCCGACTTCAATAACACCTTGACTCCGACGCTTTAAAATGGTTCTCCAGTTACCTAGTCGGACGCACTCAATTTGTTGAAACACGCAGTATATCCGGAACAACCTCAGTTTCTGACATCTGCTCTATTAAAAGAGGCATCCCACAAGGATCTAAGTTAGGGCCTATTCTTAGTATATAATATACTTCTGACATAATAACGAATATTGAATTTTGTAAATACCATTTTATGTGGATGACCTCCAATTATACATTTCCTTTAAACCTGAGAAAACCAACTTTGCAGTAGATAGACTCAACGCTGACCTGGAACGTGTATCACATTGGTCTGATCAAAATAACCTCGTACTTAATCCTAAACTAACTAAGGTTATGATATTAGGTTCAAAAAAGATTATAGAAAAAGTTTCCACACAGGACCCGGCAGTTGTGATTTGCGGAGAACGTTTACAACGAGTAACGGAAGCACGAAATCTTGGTCTAGTCATGGATGAAAGGCTTCAGTTTGAGACTCATGTCGCGGAGCTGATGCGTAACTGCTTTTACCGACTAAAAGTTTATATCGCATACGGGACTGCATAGATACGGACATGCGTGTCAAGCTTTGTGAAACACTGATGTTGGCCAAGTTGAATTATGTTGATACAAAAGTTTTCGGTAGCTCTGCGAGAAGGTGGTGGCCAACAAGGAGGCGGCGGAGGGCGCGCGGGAGGAGGAGCCTTCCGCCGACGCGCTCCGGAGAGCGAGGAGGGGTCGGAGACGACGCCAATATGTGCGTCTCCTTCCTCTCTTTGGAGGTGGCCAGCCGGCGCCCGGTACTGGGATACCCGCGCTGGCATTGCACCGGTCACCTCCAGTGCTCGTTAGGCCCCTCGGCTGTCCCTAACGCCCCCCCCCCCCCCCAACCCATCCGGGGGGGGGGCAGCGTCTTGCCCGCCGTGTAGGCGGGCTCCGTCCAGGGAGGGTCGTGAACAAGGTTTCGTACCAGTTATCACGGCCACTCCCCACTTAAGGACGATGAGAGTGGTGCCCTGGTGTTTTTAGTCGGTATGCCTCTGGCCGGCTTCTCATTAGGAGAAGCCCCCGCCAGAGGAGAGTCCGACATAACCCGTCCGCTCCCAGGCGGACGCAATGCATTTTCACCAGGGTCAACAAAAAAAAAAAAAGTTTTCGGTAGCTGCCTCTTAGCTCGAACAAAACAAGTCATAAAACGAATACAAAATGCATGTGCTCGTTATTGTTTTACAGTTCCGAAATATTCCCATATTTCTCCCTTTCTAAACCACCACAATCTACTCAACATGACAACCCGACGTACTTTACATTTCGCCACACTTCTCTTTGGAATCATCAATACCAGATAACCTACTTATCTTTTTGAGAAGCTGGAGTTTTCACATGGGTTGAGAATTGCGCCTCGCCTATTATGCCCACGACACAAGACAGCCGCTTTCCGAGGCAGCTTTAGTTAATGCTACCTCGATATGTTGGAATAATTTACTACCACCTGTTTTTCAAAGTCTTTTTTTGTCGATGGTACGATTCAGTTTTTTTATCCGTGTGTGTTGATAAATTCCGTTTTGTAAAATTCAGCCCGGAACATGGTTTTACGAATCCTATTTGTGCAAAAACCATTAGGAAAAAATCTGCATGTGTAATCATAACACATAACGGATTCGTGTAAACTGACAGTCGCAAGCGCGTGTGCCAAACATATGTGATGTGCGGGCTTGTTGTGTTTTTTGAAGTGAATCTCCGTGAATAGTGAGTAGTGAAACCTTTTACTTTAGCTAATACTTGTATAAACTTATTCTAAAACATAACTAAGGAGTATAATAATTTGGGAAAAGACTTGAATTTGCTTTCTAACCTCAAATTTGTTAGTTAAAGATTAATAGTTGATATTTTTCAAGTTGATGGTATGTAGAAGCCTCATTAATTGTACTTGATCACCCTAAGATCACCGTTATAGTTACCTAAACTGGCTTGTTAAGCTGCTGCAGTCTTCTTGCTACTAATTTATTTACATAAGGAGCACTTCTAAGTAAGTTAGGGTGTGATGTTTCGGTTAAGCCCTACTCCTTTCTTAAATTCCGTGCTCCGCTATATGCACCCAGTGACTATTATTCTCCACACAGATCGGTCTTGTGCCGCCCACATCTTATCTTATCTTGCTGTTGGGGGCTGACTAGGAATAGCCAGCGACACTTCGACCCAATGGGATCTTTTGTGTCAACCCCATTACCCTATGTTCCTACTATCTCCCTGTGAATGTATTGCATTAGATGCACTATACACTTCAAGGGGAGTAGCCTGTAATCTTCTGGGCTAGGATAAGCTAATCCCATCAGCCTCATTCTCATGCCTGCCAACGCGTCGCATTCACACAGCAGGTGTGATATGGACTCGTCCTGTTCGCCACAGGCTCTACAGGTAGTGCTGCTGGCCAGTCCCATTTTGCACAGGAAGTCATTAGTGCCAAAGTGTCCTGTGAATGCTCCCACGAGCAGACGCATTTGGCCCTTATCGACACTGCACAACTTACTGTTGAATCCAGTGGCCATATTTCCAATGAATTTTTTGGAGTGCTCCAGTCCAACTGTTGCTTGCCACTCCAGGTTTCGTTTTTCATTGCCATGTGCATCAAAAGCTGCCCTAACGGTACTCGCGGAGAGTCCCACAAATGGCTCAGGTCCAACAAATCTCCGTTCCGAGCCCTTACGAGCCAGTTCATCGGCTGCCTCGTTCCCGAGAACCCCTTCATGTCCTGGCACCCATACTAGCTTGACCGTGTTCTGTCTGCCAAGTTTATTGAGAGTCTTCACACAGTTCAGAACTAGCTTGGAGTCTACCCTGTATGAGTTCAGGGCCTTAAGCGCAGCTTGGCTGTCACTGAGAATGTAAACAGTTTTCCCCACGACATTGCAGTTTACAATCTCCTGTGCACAAGCAATTATGGCGTAAGTTTCCGCTTGGAAAACCGTCACATATTTGCCCATGCTTTGACTTATGCTACATCCATTAGAGTAGACACCAGCACCCGATCCCGATTCCATTTTGGAACCATCGGTGTACCATATGAGACTGTCCTTATCGGGGTGTTGTAGACCTTGTCTCCATTCATCCCTTGTAGGGACCGTGATTTTATAGTTCCTTTTGAATATGTGCAATGGCTGCATTTTGTCGCAACCCATGCTTAATATTCCTCTGAGGTCACTTGAGATCTCCACCGCCCACATTCAATGGATTCCTGCGATCTTCACGAGATCGTCGGTCCACCTTTTGGGGGGCCTGCCACAGCTGCGACTTCCTGTACGTGGCCTCCATTTGGGGACCTTTCCGCCCCAACGGCCGTCTGTTCTCCTCGCTATGTGCCCTGCCCATTGCCACTTCAGGCATGCAATCCTTTGGGCTATGTCGCGAGTGATTACGAAGTTGAAAAAGGGCTGAAAGCTCGAGTATATGCGATCACAGTCGTTTCATTGTATTTACCAGATTCTCCAAATACTGAATCATGTCTAAACGTACCCTGGGCTAGCCGGGGCGACAGCTTTGGACTCAACCAGAAATACACACTAATCTTTTCTTATTCTTCGTCGTGAAGAATAAGAAAAGATAATAAGACTGACAGTACTCGGTTTCTGCTTCTCTGTATTACGAAATAAAGAGATGCAATACTATTATTAAGAAAATAAATGCAATACTAAATACAATGGATCTATTAGGTATCTCAGGTAAAGTGTTCAAGTCCCTTTAGCTGACAAAAGACTCAAGAGTCTTAAAATAGTGAAAATAAAACAAATTACTCCTTCAGTCGCATCTTTGAAACAATCTTGTCGCAAACACTTTTATTAGATAGCGCTTTGTGATCTGCTAAACTGATAAAAATAAATTAACATCTGTAGAAAGTAAATTAAAAACTATTGAAGACAGGATGCGATTTAATGGATTCCTGATAAATAACAGGTAGATGCGCGCTGGACCTGGCACCGTACGAAACAAATTCAATTAGGGCCTGCGCTAAATGCATCTTCCAGTGAACGTTACTGTTACGTACGGGCGTATCAATGAGACAACGGTTGACTGTAGACTGATTTATTATTCGTCCACCGTCGGGACGCGATATCGATACATGACACTTTTCCCTCTTAAAACAGTACTAAATAGTCTAATCACAAGTAATAATTAACTTAAAATAAAGTCTTAACAGAAAGTCTAAGAAAGAACATTTCAATGCTAGCTAGGTAAGTGTGACAATAAAGTAGTAGGTATAGTTTATGTTTGCGATGGTAGGTAGGTACCTACCCAAGCTGCGTTGCGCGATACTGGCACAATACCTAACTACTCAAACATCTACATTAATTGAGGTACATTTCCAACATTTCGTTTTATTAGAACTAACTACTTATAGAAACTACTTATATTAAGAAATAGTTAATACTTACAAATAATAAACATTATGAATTTACTTTCCGCTTTGTCTAGCCCAGCTTGGAATAAGACGGCAGTTGTGAGAACGTAATATTATAGTTTAGTAGTTTTAAGTTTTTCGCGGCAACGTATAGCAGCTTGCCTGCTCGGTCTACCAATACGTCCCCGACCAGTGGGAGATGGCTGCGCCGGTGACCTTGAACGCTCTTCGCTTGCACCTGCACCTTCCTCCGCACTATTAAAGGACTCGTCCTGGACATCGTCCCCAGAGTTATCAGCAGAATAAGTCGAGCTAGTCTTATTGACTGACCCATCCACTACTTGGCTAAGTGAGTAACGTGATGTCCTCTTAAGTATTTGGTCAATGTGTCGCTTATGTACCTGACCCTCCGCTGTTGCTACCTTATAAGAAACTGGGCCAACTCTCTCACGTACTATGCCCTCTGTCCATTTTTGACCGGACTTTGAGTAGTTACGCATCAAAATTGGATCATTTTGCTGAGCCACTCGCAACGATGTACTGCTATTCCGCTGTTCTTCAGACAGCTGACGCGCGCGTACTCGCTCTGCGGCGTCAGGTCGCAATAGGTCCAGTCGACCGCGCAGGCGCCTGCCGAGCAGAGCGACCGCCGGTTCGCGTCCCGTTGTACTCTGTTCGGTATTTCTATACATAAATAAAAATTGACTTAACGCGTCGTCTTGGTTAATTAATGCCATTACCTCTTTCTTTTATGCCTTTTTATTTATTTGGATAACATTTTACTCTATTATAATGCAGATGACGAAAAAAAGTAAAAAGAATAAAATACTATCTTATTTACACAAAATAGAACTATGGTAGCTTAGTGAATAACAACGTGAGCCTTCTTAAGGTGACGCATTGACGTAACTAGTGCCGCCAGGTATTAATTGTGGCGATTATGAAACATTTTTTAAAGTAAATAAATAAAAGTATCAGCCTATATACTGTCCCACTGCAGGGCAAAGGCCTGCATCATGGAAATCAAGTCATCGCTACTATGATCGGATTAGCCTTAATCACCACGCTTACCTAATGCGGATTGGTGATCATAATCCCGAGGTATGTTCGAAAAATTTGAAACATACCTTTGCTCGACCCGGGAATCATCGCCCCGTTAGTCACACACACACATCAAAGCCGAGCTTTGTTCATTTCAAAACATGTTTATAGCTCGACCCAGGAATCGAACCCAGGACTTCGAGATCACGGCCCGGTACTTAGAACCACTAAACCAACAGAAAATGAACTTTCGCTTCATCCATTGGATGCGGGCGGACCGATCTGTGTGGAGAACATTGGGGGAGGCCTATGTCCAGCAGTCCGTCTATTGGCTGAAATGATGATGATGATGATGTGTGAGACCGTGTGAAACGCCTAGAGAAAAATATAAATGCAAAGTAAATTATTTTCCTAGACACTACAATACATACTTTACCAAATACCGAAATATAACAAAACCTCTTTCAGCAAAAATAACTAATCATTACTTTGAAACAAGATAAGTATCCCAACTTGTCCCAGAGAACTAAAAACAATCTATATATCATTTCTTTTATCATAAAAAAGGCAAGAAAAAACTCCGCGGCTGATTTTTCTTTGACAAAAAATTAGAGGCTTTGAGTCCCACAGGAAGCGCGGGATACGTGACAAATAAACGCGGAGTGACCCGCGAAAGCGTTTGATGTATTTCGCCTGTCGGATATAGGCCCTCATACATTACTGATTACTTTATCTACTCATGTTATAGATACAGGCAGTGTAACCGTAAGTTAAGGCTATGATTGTAAATGGACGGTCCAACTTTGTCACTAAGAGAGAAATGTAAGGTTTGTCTTTTCGTTAAACGTGGTATATCGTCGTATACAGGGTGGCAAAAAACATTGGGCCCTAGCGGGAAACTACCTTAGAGCCTTAAGTTAATACGTTTTACTTAAAGGGAACATAATTTTATTTTTAAAGAGAAATAGAACGGCATTAATTTTTTTTTAAATTGTGCTCGTATCTCCCGGGAATCGATACGGAAAAAAATAAAATTGGCTTCTTTATTCTGCTAATCGATACAGTCATTATTGAGGTTATTTTTTCTCCATGAAACCTGCATTTTGTGTAAGATAATATCCATAATACCAAATACTTTGGATATAACTTCTCCATCTGGAAAAAAATTAAATAAAATGATCATTTTATTTCACCAATCGACACCTCAAATATCAAAACATTTTTTTCTCTTTAAGAAACATTACATAACATTACAAACTCGCTTGTACTTAATATTCGGTATTCTGATATCTCACACAAAATACGAGTGACAGACCTAAGGTTTTGTGGAGAAGCCAATTTTTTTCCGATTTGTAACCGAGCGATACAAGTAAAATTAAAAAAAAAGTAAATGCAGTTTTATATCTTTTTAAAAATAAAGGAATATTTTCTTTAAGTAAAACGTTCTAACGTAAGGATTTGAGGAAGTTTCCGTGCAGGTCCCAATTTTTTTCCACCCTGTATTTTATACAGCCGCGCGCAGCCCCTCCGCTTCGCGGTAACGTGCATCGCTGCCATCTGGCGCGCTGATCGTGCGGTGCGCACCGTGGGGTTTGAACCGGGTCCCTCTCGGGTGAGTGATACAACTGGACCGAGCGCTGCGCCACTGAGCCACCGATACTGCCTTCGCCGCGGCGAAATTGTCTACTGCTTTCTGTCAACACCTGCGGGGACGTCACCGATTACGTGAGTTGGTTGATTTGCTGTTCTTGTCTCGCATCGCTGCTGCGGTCCGTTAACTGTCAACCGGTTTAACGAGTAAACAAAAATGAATTGTAATGCCTGTAAGAATGCGCTCAAATCTAAGGAGCAAATGAAATGCGCGCTATGCATAGGAAGATTTCACTATCAATGTCTTAACATGGATAAAGACCAGTTCTCTGCGCAGACTAGAGAATATAGGTCAACTTGGTTATGTCCTAATTGTACAAGCGTCACAAAACGTAATCGCTCAACAGATAGCACGCCAGTAAGACAACAAAATAGTCTTATGGTTAGTGCAGACATGGACATGTCCTGTGATAATATACCCGACTATAACTCAACCTCCCTACCATCCCCTAGCTCGGCAGCAGGATCTTCTAGTGCATTAATAAATGCTAGTGGTGACGTAACAATGGACAAAATCAGCGTTTTATTAGACGAAAAACTTAACGCATCGCTATCACTGTTTATGAACAGTTTTCGGCAGGCATTAAGAGAAGACGTCAAAAACATGGTGAAGAGTGAGATGGAGTTGGTGGTTAAGAATATCAAAGACGAATTTAGCTCCACCACCGACTTCATATGCGCTGAGCAAACGTCGCTGAGGACCGACATGGAAAAAAGTGCCAATAAAATAAAAATTCTCGAGAGTGAGAAAAGTGATCTGCAAGCTGAGATAGTCAGGCTCGAGACACGCGTTGCGTCGATCGAAAAAATATCCCGGAGCTGCAATATTGAGCTGCAGGCAATACCGGAGCGGAAAAATGAGAATATATTGTTAACGCTTAAAAAACTTGGCGAGGCAATAAAAGTTCCTATCGAAGACAGTACTATTAGCGCCTGCCGTAGAGTTGCAAAGTACAATCCCACATCTAACAGACCACGAAACGTAGTAGTGACCTTTACAACGCCACGCCTAAGAGATATAGTGCTATCGGCGGTGCATAGGTTTAACAAAGCTCACCCTGATCGCGGATTGACATCCGTAGATTTGGACATCCCAGGTGAAACGCGCAGAATCTATGTCACCGAACATCTGTCCCTAGAACAGAAAATGTTGCACGCTGCCACGAGAAAAACGGCCAAAGAATTTGGCTACAAATTTGTTTGGATCCAATACGGTCAGATCTACTCACGTAAAGACGAGTCATCGGCTGCAATTCTTATAAAAAACCTTGAGTCGTTGAGCAGGATGCGCCTCTAGTTCTCCGTGATATAATTTCTGTCCTTTAGTTTTTAGTTATATATATTTGTCTCGATACTTGGATATTATTATTATATTTTCTATGTACAGTGTATTCTACCAAAACTTAGGAAGAGCTAGATCTAAAATTAAAGATATTTACTTAAGCCTACTGGTCAATGATTATGATATTGTCTGCCTATCTGAAACGAATTTTGACAATACTATAAACGATAGTGAATTAATAGACGATCGTTATACAGTCTTTCGACGAGACCGTGAATTCTCATGCTCCAGAAAATTATCTGGGGGTGGCATTCTCATAGCTGTTAAAACCAATATAAATGTACTCCGCCAGATTTCGTGGGAGAGTAGGGTCGAGGATATCTGGTTGACTATCTCGCCCCAGGAGCCTGGTGAAACTTCGCTACATGTCTGCCTCTGTTACTTGCCACCTGATCTGCCAATAGATGACATTACTTCTTACCATGACAACTGCTTGAGAGTTATACTTGATTCTCCAATTACAGACACCTTCTTAATATTGGGAGATTTTAACACTGGAAACATTACCTGGATTCGTCAAGGTGATGATTTATCACTGACGCAACTCAATCCCCAAGACCGCAAAGCTGTAGTGTTGATGGATACTATTAGTACATGCAACTTAACACAAGTAAATGGTATTCCCAATGTACATGGTAGATATCTGGACTTAGTGTTAACTACGTTACCTGTGTCTCTGGTCAACGTACAGGAGACCGACCCCCTCTGTCGTGTAGATTCCCATCATCTCGCCTACTCCATTAGTGTTGAAAAACATAAATTGGTTAAGTCAGTAAGACCTAATAACAAGCCGCGTTATAACTTCAACAAATGCGATTATGTTAGTTTAAGATCTCATCTTATCGGTACTGACTGGAGTCAACTATTATCATCACCTGACATAAACGTATGTGTTACCAATTTTTACAACACACTTAATGATGCAATAGCGACTAACACGTCTCTCACTAGGAATGCGCCACACAAATATCCCGCTTGGTTTAGTCACGGATTAATTAATTGTTTAAAAGAGAAGGCAAAGTTTCATAAGCGATACAAAAAATACAGCAATCCTCGAGATTATGATACATTTTCCCTTCTTCGGAAGAGGTGCAAACTTTTGGTTGGAAAATGTTACAAAATATATTTATCCTCCGTCGAGGATTCGCTAGCTGAAGATCCTAGGGCTTTCTGGCGTTACATAAAGGATAATAAAAGCAGAGATAGCATTCCTCATACCATGACCTACGCCAAAAAAGTTTGTACGAATGGCCAGGGCATATGTGAACTTTTCTCCGAATACTTTGAGTCAGTGTTCGAGAAATCATCCCCTCCTCAAGCTAATAACCTTATTAACATGCCAGATGCTACCAACTCTACTTTATATCATCTACAAATAAGCGAGCAGGACATTAAAGCAAAGATTAAACGGTTAGATACCCGCAAGGGCCCCGGTCCAGATGGAATACCTCCGAAATTTATAAAAGCTTGTTCTAATGAACTATCTCTTCCTTTAGCAATTCTATTTAATAAATCAGTTGCATCAGGTATTTTCCCTTCGCGCTGGAAACTCGCTCATATTATCCCCATTTTCAAAAGTGGCGATAAAACTTAACTGTTGTAATTACAGACCCATTAGTATATTGTCTTGCATCGCGAAACTTTTTGAATCGCTGGTATACGCACCGCTGTATAATCACCTGCAATTGCAAATGTCTGAGAAGCAACACGGATTTGTAAAGGGGAGGTCTACTCTTAGTAATTTGCTGGAGTTTAAGAATTATTTATGTCACACCTTTGCTGGCGTCGGGCAGGCTGATGCTATTTATTTAGACTTTAGCAAGGCTTTCGACAAAGTGGATCACATTCTACTTTGTAAAAAACTGTCTTATTATGGCATACACGGATCTTTACTCAGATGGATAACGTCTTATTTGTAAAATCGCACCCAACTTGTTACTGTGAAGGGATACTCCTCAACACCAGTTTATATACCCTCAGGAGTTCCACAAGGTTCCCATCTCGGACCTTTATTTTTCGGCGTATTTATAAACGATTTAATCTATCGTATCTCCAGCCCTTCCCTTTTATACGCCGACGATCTGAAGATATTTAGACAGATTGACTCCGTAGATCAATGCACGTACCTTCAAAACGATCTGCATAAGATACAGGAATGGTGTTTACATAATAAAATGATTTTAAATGTAGATAAGTGCTACATAATAAGTTTCACGAGGAAGAAAAATAAGATACTGCATTTGTACTCCATTCGTGACACAATATTGAAAAGAGTGGAAGTTGTTAGAGATTTAGGAGTTCTGATGGACGAACAGTTAACTTTTAGGCCTCACTACGACAATATATTGAAAAAAAGTCATGCCACCTTGGGTTTCATCTTAAGGTCAACTAAGCGTTTCCGAAAACCACAGAGCATACTGAGTCTTTTTTACAGCTTGGTGAGAAGCAAATTAGAATATTGTTGTCCTGTCTGGTCGCCTTATTATGCTGTCCACAGCGACAATATTGAAAAGGTTCAGAGAAGGTGCTTAAGGTACATCTCCCGCAAACATAATCTGGGTCGTACATTACGTTGCTACAGTGATAGATTGTCTAAGTTTGGCGTGACTCCCCTCAAGATTCGCCGCAAACGATACGATCTTCTTTACCTACATAAGATTATTCACTCCGCTATTGACGCTCCTGGACTCCTATCGTCGCTAAACATTAACACTCGATACAAAATCCGTTCACCGAATTTCTTTTCCATGCAAGTACACCGTAACAACACATCTTTCTACAACCCCTTAGTTAGAATGTGTCGAACATACAACGAGGTGGCTCGAAGTAACAAAGAGGTAGACATATTTGTGCGATTTCCAAGGTATAAGAAAACAGTCAGTGATATTTTGGGGGCCGAGGTATCCTCGACCTTTCACACCTCACACTGATTAAATTTAATCAGTATTTTTACTTTTAAACTATGTAGTGTAAGTTAAATTTTATGCATGATGTGTACACTATTCCAGGATTACTGCCTAGATCCTGTAACTGTAAGTTAGTAGTAAGAACAAGTATGGCTGTAATCTGTCTGTGTACCTACTTAAATATATAAATAAATAAATATAACAAAAGTGGTACCTATGTCCCCTAAGGAATTACGATATCTGGGTGTAAAAGACGTCGATTATAACTATTAGGTATACCATGGACATTATGAGAAAGAGACAAGACGTGTGAAAATGATGTCGTTCATTTGTTTTCAGAGTAGCCCCAAGGCTTAAGGAGTGTACAAATTAGGAACATAGATGTTAAAATTTTTTGTTCTATCGTTATCATCATCATATCAGCTAAGAATCGCCCTTCGTTGAACTTAAGCCAACCAATTTTCTGATTAGATGTGTAGTGGTCATCTCTTAAATCTATTTCTTTCTTTCTTTAAGCATCCCTCACGGATCTTTAAACGTGTCTGTCCTATCCTGTACCATCTGCATTCAAGGGACCCGCGAATATTGTTTTTGTGTCGGTCCACCTTGTGAGAGGCCTACCACAGCTGTAACTTCCTGTATGCATCGAAACATCTTGCACACGAACACTTTTCTTCTCCTACGGCTGTCAGTCCTCGCAATATGCCCTGACCACCGCAAATTGACTGTCGCAACTCTTCTTGAAACCATCACGCAAGAAGATCCCAAACATAACCCATTGCCCTTAATGTGATCGACACAGCAGTAACTATGATCTACCATAAGTTTTAGTTCTACCATGTTCAAACTGTTTAAAGAAGCAATTAAATCCTAAATAGCTTCTCTATGTTTTGAAGAAGAAGCCTATGACATAAAATAAATAGATACTAAGAATTGGATCTAACTGATACTGATATCGAAGAGTTCGTTGACCTACGCGCATGGCAGTTTATCGCATACGTTTTGTTTCTTACTCACACGTCAAATCACCCCGATATCCCTAAATGCGCGCATGTGTGTGCAGAGCCTGTGTAGCACGCAACGAAGGCAGCTGGAGTTCTGTGTCTGTTTGTTTTGTGCCTATTGGTACTCAGCAGCGGGTGCATATAAATAATATGCGAGTGTTCGTATCTCTTATAAACATTTACGCATGGATACTCTTTTATTCACGAAAAGATGTTACATTCATTATACGACTAACATTAAGACAATCTTATTCCGCGAAACTTATTATCGTAAGATCTCGTAATGTTCCCATAAAAAGACCTTTTTAGATGACATGAATATTTCCTACCTTTTTATATATCGTTTACCCTAATTTTGTCAAAAGGTAAATGCTACGTTGAGAATGGTAGGGCAACCACAAAATAAAAATAGCCAGTATAAAGTCATAGTACGACGAAACGATTTCCATTACTACACAGGCTGGTCTAATAAGTGACGTAATCCGCAAACACATACGTTCCGCGATTCTTAGTTTTCAATTTTTTTTTGTGTATAATTAATTATTTCTGCCAGGGAGGTTTTAAAAATTCACACCTATCTTTTTTCGTAGTAGGTATTTTGCTGATTTTTTTTTTAAACACTATTGCCTTAAATGTTGTTATAATAAAAAAAAACCGACCGGAAGGGTTCCGTAGCAGCAAGTAAGATATTACTTAATTGTAAAACAATTGAGTAGACTACATGGCAGGAAAATTGCGTTTTACGGGAAAAGAACTACTTACTAGATCTAGTTTGAACCAATTTTCGTTGTTAGTTTTCATAGTAATGTATATCATATATATTATTTAATTTATAATTCTTCCATTCTTCTATAGAGAAGTTAGGGGGGGGGGGGGGGGGGGGGAGTCACATTTTACCACTTTGGGAGCGTCTCTTGCGCAAACAATTAAATTTAGAAAAAAAATCATAAATCTCAACATTTGCTCGGTTTGTGCATGCACGACATGCGCAGTTGTCATCTGATGCGACCGAGCGGGTGAGCAGGTTGCGGATAGCTTGCCCTCCCCCATACCCACCTCTTTGCTTGAGGACGGGAGAGGGTGTCACGTTGACCCCGGACAATAGATGGCTGCTCCGAAACCCAATCCCAGGCTAGGAGCATTCCTGACAACCTCAAACCCATGCTCCCCGCCTCATCCTCGAACCACCCTAACTCACCTTATCCTTCCACTCATGTCCTGGAGGAGTTAACCTCGACTCTAAAAACCCCAATCTAAGGTGTCATCCGACCCGTGCCGATAGATGCATGGCCGAAGGGATGTTCGGTCGAGAACGGAGGGGCCTCGAAACCAGGCGAAATCGAGGTCTATTTAGCCTTACCCCTGCAAGCGGGGCTCTGCAGGGGTGGACCTTTACTTCCCTAGCTTCTCGTGGGAACTATATGGATATTCTTGACATTATAGACGACCATTTAAATTCTACCGAAGAGGTACCAGGTACCTCTGAGGCTATGCTCTTTGGTAGCGATACTGAGGAGCATACTATCACTGCCGAAGCACCTGGGACTGATGGACCGGGTACTTCTAACGCGGAGTCGACCCCTCTGGGTGCAACGCACCAAAGGGACTCGTCGACCAAGGGGCCAGAGAGTAAACCCAGGGTTAAGCTCTCTGGAGCTGATAGGAAGCAAATCTATCGGCTCGTAGCGAAGGGTATGACCTTCGAGCAGGCGCTAGAACTGCGCATGAGTGAGAAGGCTAAGCAGAGGACCCAAGAGGAGGGGGAAACGAGGGAGCGGGCGACTAAGCGCCCTCTCAATACCTCGTCTACCTCGAATCAAGGCAATCCTACCAAGGCACCGAAGCTTGGCGAGCCTTCCACCTCCAAGCCTACCTTTAAGGAGGTTGCTGGGTCCGTCACGTGTGGCATCATAGACGCCCTGGGAAAAATGGACCAGGAGAGGGTCGAAATGCTTCAAGGTGCTATCTTGAAGTGTATTGACACCTCAGATGATGAGGACGGTCCCAGCTTTATTGGATGCAAACCGCGCTCGGGTGGCATCCTTTTGGCGTGCGCAGATGAGGACTCGAAGGAGTGGCTCATCCGCAAACTGCCCAACATTAAACCCTGGGATAGGGCTAATCTCTCCGTTGTAAACGAAGAGGATATGCCCAAGCCTAGGTATGGCACGGCCTGGATACAGGAAGCCAAACACGACGCAGGTACCATCCTGCGGAGGTTGGCAAAACAAAACAAAGGTTTAGACTTCTCGAATTGGAGGGTAGTCAACCGGAAGCCCGAAGCAAAAGGCCAAACAGTGACCTTTTCCTTCGACGAGGCGGCCTTGGAGACTATTCTTCAACGCGAGGGGCGCCTCTACCTTGACTTTGGCCTTATCCAGATAAGGATCAAAGGGGGCAAGGTATCCGGGGACAAGAAGGAGGGGGCAAGCGTCGAGGCTCGTCCAAGTACCTCCAACTTGGTCTCGGGTACGGAACCCTCAAGAGGAGCAACTGGAGCCGACTCCAGCAGCACCACACCTCCACCCGTCCGGGGGACGCATGGAGTCTCGAGGGGCAACAGTCGTGTTGCAGGACCCTCGAGAGGCAGGAGCACCACTACCTGCCAACCATCTGCCCTAGACGGCAGAGGTCATGGTGGTCGAACACGACCAGCAGGGGGACGCGGCAAAAGAGGCGCTGTGCGAAGGCCGGTAAATCTACCGACCCTAGCACAGGAGCACTCCAGCAGGAAAGCCGCAAACAACCTGCTCAACAAAAATCATTAATCCCCCCCCCCCCTCTTCCCCGTAAGGAACAGACACAACCCACCTACACAAATATCCTCCTATCCCTTCCCTCCGAATTAAGAAACTTTCTCCCAACCCTTCCCTTCCCGATCCCCAAACCCAACTACATAATGATTAAGGTGATACAAGTAAACCTCCAGCACTCAAAGGCAGCCTCAGCTGCCCTTTGCCAAAGATTCCTCTCTGGGGACCTGGACATCGCCTTGATCCAAGAACCGTGGGTGAATAAAACCACAGTAATGGGGCTAAACTCGGCAGGTAAGATATTAAGTAACACCTGCGGAGTGAGGCCAAGAGCATGCATGCTCTTCAAGAGAGGCATAAATTACCTCCCGATCCCTTCTCTGTGTACAGATGATGCTGTTGCAGCGTATATAGACCTACCCGGGGGGAAAGGTGGGGAGACATTCATAGTCAGCTCCATGTACCTACCCGGTGAGGACCAGGATCCGGTGAACAAGGTGACGCCGGTAGTGGAATACTGTCTGGAGAGAGAAACCCAGCTGCTGGTGGGTACCGACTGCAACTCCCACCACACATCATGGGGCAGCTACAAACACGAACGCTAGAGGTGAGTTACTGTTTGACTACTTGCTCACTAATAATCAATTAGTTCTTAACGTGGGTAGCAAACCAACCTTTACCACACGTTCTAGGCAGGAAGTACTAGACATAACTTGGTGTTCAGGTAATCTCGCACACCGAGTGACCGATTGGCACGTCTCAGATGAGCCGTCCATGTCCAACCACACCCACATTAGGTACGACATACTATGCTCGGGAACAAAGGAACCGAACACCTACCGTGACCCCAAGGGAACAGACTGGGAGGGCTTTAGGAACTCCCTTAGGTTATACCTTGGAGATTTTAAATACATCAAAACTGTGGACCAAGTGGAAGCCATTGGGCTCTTGCCTAAGTCCTCTGCTGCGGACTTAGGCAAGAGCCTAATGAATGCGTATCTAGAAAATTGTCCTCTTAAGACCATTAAGAGCAACAGAAACACGCCTTGGTGGAACAAAAACCTGGAGCATCTGAGGCAAAAGGCCCGTGCCTTATTTAACAAGGCAAAAAAAGACAAGAACTGGGATGCTTACAGGAAGGCGTTAACACGTTTCAATAGGGAGCTCAGGAAAGCAAAAAGAAGATCCTGGCAAAAATTCTGCGGGTCAATCAAGGACACTGCCCAAGCTGCCAGGATCCACAAAATACTATCCAAGACACCTGAATCCCATCTCTTTCACAGAATCTCCGGAGGAAACACTGAGACTGCTTGCTCAAACGCACTTTCCGGAATCCGTGTACATTAATAACGAAAGAGAACTCCAGGTCAGTAAGTCTCCGGACAGGAGACCGAGGAATGAAGACTGGAGGAGAGCTTCCGTTATTTTTCGTCCCCAGCAGATAATTTGGGCCATTAGGAGTTTCAAGCCTTATAAATCTGGTGGGGTCGATGGTATCTTCCCGGCTTTGTTGCAGCGGGGCGAAGATATCATCATCTCTACGCTGATAAAACTATACCGTGCAAGCTTTGCTTGGAGTTATCTGCCATCAGCGTGGACTCGGGCGAGGGTCACTTACATTCCCAAGGGAGGGGACAAAGACAAATCGCAGCCCAAGTCCTACAGACCGATAAGTCTCACCTCATTCCTACTAAAAACGATGGAAAAGGTGTTGAACAGTCACATCAGGGCAACATACCTCGTTGAAAAACCCCTGAGTGCAAGACAACATGCCTACCAAACAGGCAAGTCCACGGAAATGGCACTAATTGACCTGGTGGACAGAATTGAGAAAGCCATAGAAGACAAAGAAATTGCACTCTGTGCCTTTCTCGACATCGAAGGGGCGTTTGACAACACCAACTTCGATGTTATAACACGTAGTATGGTGAATCGTGGAATCGACGACACCACCACCAGATGGATGGGATCCATGCTACAAAATCGGACTGCAACAACAACGTTGATGAATAAAACCCTACATTATAGAGTGACCAGAGGATGTCCACAGGGCGGAGTCCTATCACCCCTTCAATGGTCATTGGTTGTTGACAGTCTCATCTGCGAGCTCAATGAAGCCAGATTTCTGACTCAGGGTTACGCAGATGACATAGTAATAATGGTCATAGGAAAATGCCCTAGCACCATTTCCAATCTTATGCAAAGGGCCCTACGAATAGTAGAAAACTGGTGCACGAGACACGTGCTAACAGTCAATGCACGTAAGACGGTCTTAATCCCGTTTACCAAAAGAAGGAAACTAGAGGCGCTACACACCCCAACACTTCTTGGTACGAAGCTATGCTTGTCCAACGAGGTCAAATATCTCGGAGTCTTTTTAGACCAAAAACTAACATGGAACAAGCATCTCGACTACATCACTAGAAAGGCAAAAATTGCGATGGGGGCAAGCAGTAGGTTGGTGGGGCTAAAACGGGGGCTACGGCCCATGGCCGCACTCTGGATTTATAAAACCATAGTGAGGCCGATCGTCACTTATGGCTGCTGTGTGTGGTATAAGAAGACGCACCAACTTAACTGCGTAGAGAACCTCAGCAAAGTTCAAAGAACTGCCTGCCTTATAGCCACTGGCGCGTTCACTGTCACTTTCGTCCTCTCCCTCTGCAGCACTGGATGCCCTCCTGAACATTCCACCTCTGCACATTCACGTGCAGATGGAAGCGAGGATGGCTATCACGAGAGCGAAAATCAGAGGGAGGACGAGATGGCATTCTAGGGTCATGAGAAACCTCTACAATGAACTAATGAAAATTCCGGTCATGGATATGCCCTCTGACTCCATGGTCCGTGAACACCGCTTCGATAAGCGGTTTACAGTTTTGTTACCAAGTAGACAAGACTGGGAGGCTGGAACTCCTGGAAATGTTAAGTAGAATGACATCGTTTGGTATACAGATGGCTCCAGGAAACAGGGCATATCCGGGGCGGGATTTTGTAATGATCGCTGCGGAACACGCAAATTCGCCAACCTGGGTCGCTATACCACAGTGTACCAAGCGGAAGTCTTCGCAATAATTGGCTGTGTCCAAGAGAGTCTACAAATGAATCTCCAGAATAAGAAGATATTCATCTTCTCAGATAGTCAAGCTGCCCTCAAGGCGTTAACATCCTGTGAACTTGACTCCAAACTCACTAGCGAGTGTGTCCTGCTCCTAAACCAGCTTGGCAATGCCAACATTGTAAATCTGATTTGGGTACCGGGACACTGCAATATCAGAGGCAACGAAGTTGCTGACGTGCTAGCAAAGGCCGGGGCAGAGAGCCCACTACTCGGACCGGAACCAATAAGTGGCGTTCCAGCATGCATGGTCAGGTTCGAGTTAAAAGAGTGGGAGAAAAAACAAAGCACTGAATTCTGGAAAAGACTACCTCGACTAGAACAGTCTAAGGCGTTGATACAGGCGTTCGATCAGAAACGAGCTGTAGAAATAACAAAACTGAGTAGAGGACATGTTAGGGCACTCACTCGGACCCTCACAGGGCACTGCAAATTAAATAAGCACCTGCACAACATGGGCCTTACAGATACCAAAATCTGCAGGTTCTGTCGCGAGGACGAGGAAACGATTATCCACGTCCTCGGCGAGTGCATAGCGCTGCACCGCTGCAGAAGCCGGCACCTGGGAGCACACATGATCTCAGCTGACGAGATCAAGAGCTCCCCCATCAGCTCCATTCTCGGGTTTATCCTGGAACTGGAGCTACATGAGGTGCTGTAATAGGTTACGGGGCTGCCACAATAGATCATCTACTGGTCGCAGTGGCTATGAGACCCAGGGCTCACCCCATTTCTATCAAATAATAAAATAATAAAAACCTCAACATCATTTTCAAAGACCTATCTATTGATACCCCACACTAAAACCTAAGTGTGGGGTATCAATAGATAGGTCTTTAAAAATGATGTTGAGTTGAGTTCAAAGTATGGGGATCCAAAAAAAAATTTTTCCTATTTTTGTGCAAAAATCGTAATGCGGTTAACTACATACATGTACGAGTATATACCAAGTTTCAATAGTTCAGTTCTTATAGTTTTGGAAAAAGTGGCTGTGACATACGGACGGACAGACGGACAGACATACAGACATGACGTATCTATAAGGAATCCTTTTTTCCATTCGGCTACGGGACCCCAAAAAGAAACTCAGCTTCCTTAAATTACGTATAGTTAGTAAAAAAAGGCTTGAAAGTTGGAACTTTAGTATTTAGTAGGATTTACTCAAACATTCAACTTCAATTTAAAAATACGAATAGGAGTTCTCATAGCTAATGGCATGGTTCTAAACTATGAAAAACATAAAAAAATAGTACTTCATCAGCAAATTTTTGTTGTAATTGGCCCTCGATGGCGTAAAAATAATTGAAACACGATTAAAGCCTGTTTCAATGATTTTATCTACAATTTGTCATTGTTATTGAAAATGTAATTTTAAATTAGATTTAATTGATATTCGTGTAAAATATCTGTAGAATGTGAAATTATACAAGAATTTTCGGATACCCCAGGCACGAGGAATCTAATAAAAAATGGTTGACGTCACTAATTGGACCACCTTGTATACGCGGACCCCGGACTCCGAAACGACAGCTTCGGATTCAACTGAGACAAAACGCTAAGATGATGAAACGATTTCTATACTATACTATTTGTAACTTGGATATATTTTATTTGCGTATAATTCAGAGTTAACAATTGACCTACTGACTAAATTGCTACTATAAATGCTGTCAAAAGGATATGATGAAGCGCCGCGAATAAAACCCGAATGACATATTGAAGCCAATGAATAGATCCAAATTGTATTTAAAACGAAATTAACCAAGGAGTAGGTACTACACCTAGTATTTCGAATGTTAATAAAAGATGAGATTCGATTTTGACGATTCATTTGATGTAGTTTTATTATAAAATCATATCGTGGTCTTGTTTCGCAGGTAAAATATGAATAAAATGTGATTTTAAACTTTCATGTTTGCCTTACCTTATTTTTTAGCTTTCAGTTACTCCGTGATTATAGCGCTTGCAACAACGCCGAAATATCGAAAACTCAAATCTTAGGTACAAACTGGAAATCTTATAAATAAATATTCTAATGAATAAAATATACCAAAAGGTTTTGTTTTAATGATACCTACATTTTTGATTACATTCTCCTAACGATATTTCGGCTACAAATCACGACGTCAGGGGTTTGTGAAAATGGTACAAGTTTATTGCAATTTTTATATTAAAATTGCATTTTGTACCGTTGTTACACTGCACATAATTTCATTTTTAAAAATAAGTACTATTCACTTTTTCTTTCTTTACCTCGTTTAGTTATTTTTTTTCCAGACAAGTTCTAAGAAACACATTGAAGTGTTAAGAAGCAACTTTACCGATACACCGTGGTTAATGAGTACACTTAGATAAAGTAAACAATAAAATCTTTTACTGACAAATAAAGCTACCGTTCCATTAAGCAGACGATAAAAATAGTACTAATAAAAACATTTTAACTTTCATCACACACTTTTAGCGGAATCGTAAAAAGTGGTGCTTAAACGTACAATTTCTTAGCTCCTTTCTTTGAGCCAGCTATAAATCATAAGCAACAGCTTACCTCGGAGTAAATAATGGTTTACGAGTGGAAGGTAATCACAAATAAACACTAAAGTAAAATACGCCCGTAAATATCGCTTGGAGTATCGTAATATCGAAGATGTACAAACAGACAAAGATGAATTTGTTCTGGAAGTGGCACTTTTGTCACCTCGAGATATAAATTGATTTGAACAAAATTGCCATGGCGATTAGCCAATCTCAATCTACTGCGTATTATATGCCATATCGTAAAAACTATGAGTCTCTTATACTTACGTAAATATTTAAAGAAGAAAAAATACAAATAATTTATTAAAAGATCTGGCAGTTTAAGCGTAGTTTTCCGCTTGATTTTTTACAAACAATCACTGAGCAAGTTAGAATTGGGAAAAAGCAAGGTATTTGGACCAGAGAGCCTAAAACATAACCCGTAACGAATTTTTTTTTAGTTCTTCATTTAAGTTAATTTGATTTGTTTGGATGAATGACAAATGATTAGGATTGTATCAGCGTTGACATTGCATAAGCCACTTCCACTGCCTGTTAGGGAATTATCACTAACGCCTCACCTACTCATCTTCTGCTGCCCCTATACCAACTTTCTCCCCCAATCCACCTGGGGAGGCAGCGTTCTTCATGCAATAAGTTTAAGTGGGATTCGTCTGGGGAGAATCGTGGATCGTGAAGACTTGCCTGTCATCACCATCCCAATCCCATTTAAAAACGATGAGAAGATGCCCTGGAGTTTTTATCGGTACCTACCGCTGCTGTGGCAAAAAAGGCAAACGCTGGCTCACTTGCGTTGCATGGGAGAAGAGGTATAATGATCTCTTCCAGTGCTTTATCTCCTCTCCCGGTCTATATATATATTCCAGCATTCGTCACGTACCGCGGTCATATCCTACGGGAACTCGCGACGTTCTTAAATTTTCATACACATTCAGCTATTCCGCCCATGTCACCGCGAAAAGTGAAAATACGAAATTGCAAATAGAATTTTACGTGTGCCGTTCGTTCGCAGTATTTTCCACAGTATAAAGATGGTGAAAACTTGCCAAAATGAATAAATAAATACACCAACCTTTTCACTCGGATCTAGATAGATAAAGGTTGTCTTGGATCAAGTTAGATCAAGGTGGCAGATGAGCAGACGATGGCATGGTAAGCAATTGCCGCTGGCCATGGACATCCACGGAATCTCCCAACCTTGTAAATCCCCCTTTTCTCCGGATTGGACCTCCGGTACCCTCACTCACGCCATGAAACACAGCACAGTGCTGCTTCACGCTGGTTTTCTATGAGGCCGTGGTATCACTTCACTAATGAACTTCCGATAGGGTTCAGAGGGCTCCAATACGATACCGATCTGCGGTACGATACGATCTAATCTTACTGGCAATAATAACTCTTGACTCATCATGACAGCCTCGGAGTCGCAGCGGCTAGTGAGTCGCACTTAAAAGCAGGGTTCACTGATGATACGTTACTCCATGACCGATATACAGGCCAATGTCTGGACCGATGTCCCGTAAATTATAGCATTAGCCGGAAATTGTAGGTAGCTCGTTTAAAAACAACCAATTTAAACCGTTTTCTGATGAACCTAAGGGTTGCCATGAAAAAATATTTATATTTTTTGTAACAAATGATTACATTTTTTAGACATTTTCTATATTAGACTCTAAATGAATCTATATATATTGTCACTAAGTTTACATTTTTACGTTGTCTGTCTGTATTGTAACTCACCAAGATAGAAACCACTACGGAGCAAAACCACATTCGAGCAGTCTGAGTAAACTTCAGATTCTTCTTCTTAATTTCGTCTCATTTTATTCTTAGTTTTCGATTTTATGTGTAACTAAGCGAAACAACTCGTCAGGAAAAATGAAGTGATATTTTGACCAAGTGGGTAGTCAACAGTCGAAGTCAGTCAAAGGTTGTTAACACCTGAAGTGATACACGCTCTATACCAGCTTTGCAACCAATCAATAGGGATGATTAAGTTTTTATTAAAGCGTCTTGTATTTATGTAAAAATAATTAAATAAATTTACTTATTTAAATTATAGAATTAATATTACCAATAAATAAATTATGTCAGCATGTGTATTTAGGAAATAGGAACTATTGTGAGATCATTTTATTGCATTGGCAACATTGTAGTAGATTTATTGGTCTTGAATTCCAGTTTCGAGTATGAAAACTGTCAAAACTGATTAAAATAGAATCCACCCGTCACACCGGTCAATCTTTTAATTAACGTGTCTCTCTAATCACTCGACATTGCCAGAATTATAGTTGCGTCGCAAGACACAGTAGCAGCCATTATATAAATTAAAAAAAAACTTATTTTCGTTCTCTACGAGTGATATATACTACACGCTTTTTACACTAAAATATGCTTTTATTCCTGATAACAACTCAATTTGGAAGTGATAACTACTTATAGGATAGGCACATAAGCGCCGCCAATTGATTTAATTTTTTAACTACTAAACTATTTTTAATAATCTCCGATGGTACGGAGACTTGGCATAAATGCATAATAACTATTTGTGTAAATGGTAAAAGCTAAAACAAAGATCTGGTTTAGTCGCTAAAAATTATAATAGAAATAGCCTTAACTATCTGATAGAGCACTTTTTGTTTAAATGTCTCATATTCGTTACAATAAATTAAAATCAATTGGCGGTGCTAAGCTTCGACGAAGTATCGCCTTAAGGTGACGGGTAGGGCACACTAGCGACGCCAATGGATTTAAATTTTAAGCTACCAAACCCGATCTATTTCGAACAATATCGGGGTTACAATCTCTCGGTAAACACTTATACTATTTATTAAATAACCATGCACACATATTCGGTCCCTTTTTGTATTGCGAAAAATTGATTCACGCCAAAAGCGGCCACATTTGGCGGTAATCCAAAATTCTAGTACAAAAGCAGACCAAACAGTTAACTATAAGTATTAAATAAATAGTATATGTGTTTGCCGAGATATTGTAGTTTAGTAGCTAAACATTAAAATCGATTGGTGTCGCTAGTGTGCCCTGCCCGTCACCTTAAAAGCAACGTCCATGGTAGAGGTCCCGGAATTGATCCCGCGTTAGGCCACGGTCGGTGCCTGGGTTATTTTTAAGTAATTCTCAGTCTCAGCCCGAAGCCTAAAAGTTGGATCTTATGTACCCCCGTGACACGAAACCTTTTATTACCACCGTTTGGTCCTGCACCAGTGGGCCTTATTTGAAGCAGACGTTACGACCGAATCGGAGTTTCCATCTCTTTCACACGTGCTGTGTGCCTCCTTGCCGTGTGGTCCCCGGCAGAGTAGAATAGGCCACCCTCACTCTTACCGAGGTGTCGTAAAAGGCGACTAAGGTAAAGCTGCTGGCATGATCATCAGCACCCAGAGAAGGAAAACTCTGCATTTATATCAAAACCCTCGCCAACCCGTCTGCCAAGCGTGGTGAGTATGGCAATTACCCCCCATGTGATTGAGGGAGGTCCGTGCCCCAGCAGTGGGGACTTGAATGGGCTGATGATGATGATGATGATGATGATGATGTGTGCCTCCTTTGTTTGGATGGGACAGGTATATCCTCGTTCGTTACGTGCTTTAAATTTAACCACCAGATTCCTCTTCGGTCGTTTGAAATAGTAAAGGAATGCACTTGTGTACTAAAATAATATATTTTATGACAATGATAATCGTACATCGATGTCTGATCATACAGCTGAAAAGTCGGTTAAGAGTTCATTAAAAGTAATCGATTCCAATACAATGTAATTACGCTACGTTTTCCTATCTACTGGATAAATTATACTGTAAAATTATAGGGGCGAACGTTCGGTGATGCAGCTTGTAACAATTTCAGATGGTGTGAATCGTTAAAGATGCCAATCGGGAAAGTACAGTTCGCAGATTTTTTTAGGCTCTCCAGTAATAAATAAGAAGGACATGGATACATATTTATTTTTGTAAGTTCATTTTTTAAGTGGTGGTTTGCAGAAAAAAACAGTATAAGGTGCATTTATATTTTTATTAATTTCATCCATTTCAGTTTAAACGATAACTTGCAAATAAATGTATTTGCAAGTTATCGTTTAGGTACGACGGGTTTTGTACCAAATAGGTAGGCAAAAAAAAATGTATTGGGGTTTGAATGTAATAGTGATTATAAGTAGAGGGCTTCACTGAATATAGATAGATCTTTCACAAGATCACATACATTGATCTGACTCTGAGATAGGTAACTCAAACACCTCTGTTAATATCTTAGAAAGAGCATCGTTAGTTACAGTGCGTTGAAGAGATTGCGATAAATGCTACGCCATGCGAATTACGTTACTCAAGTTTACTAGTCAAAAGTGTTACCCTATGATTTCTTACTTTGAAGAGTATGCCAGTGGTGTGAAAGCCAACATTGTAGGTCATAACCCACAATGTTCGCATCCACAACAACATCAACAACTACACATTCACACACAACTACAACTACACGTTCCACAGTTATACTGTGCGTGGTAGGAAATGACAAAAGAACATTTGTCCCTATCACGTTTTTCCGACGGTATTGACCAAAGAAATTAGACCTAGATATCTTAGATTAAATATTTAGGAGTTTAGGCTACAAAGAACAATGGCCAAATAATTGTTGTGTTATTTAAATAACGTCTTATAATTTCGTTATTACGAAATGATGTCATATAAATTCATAACTATTATAAAATCTACCATGTATTAAATGATAGATTTTTTAAATCGTGGCTCCGATAAGCTTAGGCTTCTGATGTCCATTCTTTGCTCTCGCGGCTTCTCCGCACGCAATACGTGGAATAAGCTTTTGAGGTTTCCCAAGTCGTCGCTTGCTTTTCTAACTGACATATCGGACATGTTTTTCGAAACTGAGTTATCGATACCATCTTAATTAATTTTGCGAGACGAATCGATCTGTCTAATCGACGTATCTGTATGTTTTAACGGTTCTGGGATATCACAAAGGCTGAGGCGGATGTATCTACACTTTCTTGAAATTTAGAGCTCACTAATAGACTTATGTCATTCAGACTGAATAACTTAATTATAAATAAGGTTAAGCTAAGATGTGATCTCAATGATAATGCTTTGTGAAACTGTTAATTGTATAATTAAACACATGTTGATTGTTTGAATGTTAAAAGTTGACGTTATAGAAGTTAGTAGGTTTTCAGGTGATATCCGCCATATTTTCAAAATATCACGAGCACGAGAATTGGGCTCCTGGTGATATATCTTAATAAATATACCTTAATTTCCAGACTTACGACAATCGTGTACCTAACGTCAATCTGCTGAGGAACTTAAGCTGTCTTTAATATGTAAATAACAAAAATTTTATTTGGAGGTACCAATAAAAAAAATTATATGGATTGTTCTTTGTAGTTATTTGAATTTTTATTTTCCCTGTCAAGCACGTTCAAAAGTGAGACAACAAATTACTGAGTGTTTGTGTAGGTACCTAAGTATTATAATTTTGCGTAAAGTCAGTTGCAACTGTTTGCACTTTTCTATAATATAAGTATCTTTGTAGTGAGAAACTGGTTTCACTGGGCTGTGCATTTCATACTGATCAAAACAGCTATTCATTTCATGTCTATTATCGGTTCAACCTAGTCAATCAGATCATAAGATACAGCAAGTTGGCTCATTACCATCAAATTATTCCTGGTTGCGTTTAAAGTAGTCTAGAAATTAAAATGAAAGTTCCAATGACCCGCTCAAAAGGCACTGAAGTAATATATCGCTTCAAAAGGAGCCATTTAACTCATAATTTGTTATTATAAAAATCAACTGAGTTTGGGGAAAATAATACCCATGATTACTGTTTAAAAATTTGCTTCAAAAATAGATACCATAATTTATAAATCAAACTCTCAAAGCATTTAACCCGAGGGAGGTTGCCGGTCATACAAACGTCACAATATATTAAACCAAACGTACAGTTGCTTTGTACGTAGCAAACATGTAAAATGATTAACTCGGCCGCAGGGAAATGACGCAAAATTGAATGGGAATAATTACGGAAATGCAGTTTGCAATGTGACTCTGCATAATGTGGTATTCATTTTTGCGATGCAGGAAAACAAAAAAAGAGGTATGTGGATATTTTATGTTTTATTTGCAAGCTTGTCCCTAACCGCGTCATCACCCCGGCGGATCGCCAATTTGAGGTTATACTCGGTGATTTTTTCGATGGTAGCCTTCGATGCCATGGATATTAGGCGCGCTGTGGCGTCGTTAGCGGCGTTATCTGTATATTATACAAAATTTTAAATTTCCCTTATATATACATCTACTAAATTTGTAAATTTATAAAAAACAACCCTAAAATTTTTGACTACACAGTATCTGCCAGCCAGCGTAACCCTAAGTAAATAGAAATACATTTAAAATACTGTTCAGCCCTGTGGTCCCCGGCAGAGTAGAATAGGCCACCCTCACTCTTACCTAGGTGTCGTAAAAGGCGACTAAGATAAAGCTGCTGACATGATCATCAGTACCCAGAGAAGGAAAACTCTGCATTTATACCAAAACCCTCGCCAACCCGTCTGCCAAGCGTGGTGAGTATGGCAATTACCCCTCATGTGATTTAGGGAGGCCCGTACCCCAGCAGTGGGGACTTAAATGGGCTGTCGATGACTGTTCAGCCGCACGGAAATGTATAAATCTGGTCCCTACTGTACAGCTATAAAAGTACATAATCACCTACTTTTAGAATTGCGATTAAATAAATAAAATATATTTTTGAAAAACTGAAAACAAATTTTAATTAAAAAATGTTATAAGGTATAGCCTAAACGAATCCTAGGATGATAAAAATATTATTAGTGCAATATGAGCCGTTCCACGTTCAAAATCACATGTATATATTTGTTGTAATCCCACTGTTGATTCTGACATCCGTAACACAGGTGCTTGAGCTACCTATCTCGGAGTCAGATCAATGTATGTGATGTTGTGAAATATTTATTATTATTAATCTTAGATATTTATGTTGCTATGCCTAACAGGTAGCATGATGTACTGTAACCAATTATATTCCATCTTGTTAGGTCAGCATCAAAAGTAGCTTAACACTTTAGTATCATGTCAAAGTAACTGTTCTGCCTATCACAGCAAGTTTCTAAGGGGTGCGTAAAAAAGGCCCCTTAACTTAGACATAGTACTAAAGTGTTAAGCTACTTTGACGCTGACCAAATTCTGATCAAATTCATTAAACGCAATAAATGCTTTGACTTTGAATGTAATGGAACCTTACAAAAATTGTAAGTATCTTTACCACCACCATAAACCTGAGGCGTAGCTCCCAAAAATACCACTCAATTTTATCCAAATGCAATATCAATTAATTTAATAAAATGGGCTTATAGGAAATTAAATCCATAACCATAAATAACAATAATAATGAACTCCGGTCCGTTTAATTCTGTTACGGTGGCAGATCCTAAAAACCAGTCATGCATGTACTATAAGATAATATAATATTATGTGTATACTTACAATAAACAATTTCGCCCTTTAAGCCATTTTTTTTATGTGATAGGTGGCAAACGAGCAGACGAATCACCTGATGGTAAGCGATAGCCGCCACCCATGGACACACGCGACACCAATAGAGTCACAAGTGCGCTGCCAACCTTTACTCCGAATTGAGCCTCCGGTACCTTGACTCACGCACCGAAACACAGCACAGTGCCGCTTCACGCCAGTTTTCTGTGAGACCGTGGTATCACTCCGGTCGAGCCGGCCCATTCTTGCCTAAGCGTGACGCTCTTACTGTCATAATCATATCTCTAAAACATCTGAGTAAACGGCGTATGTATAAAGATGTTGGTTGTGCTGGTTATTGTGTAAAGGTCCGACAGCGGCGTCACGTCGCTGCGTGGCACGGCAGAGTTGGCCTACGTGATGCGCCGTGCAGCGCTGCGACGCACTGCTCACTGCAATACCTATAATAAGTGGTGCGGCACACGCACGGCCAAAATATGACGCTAACTGCAGTTGCTGCAGTAACGCGCCGAGCAGTGCCGCGACGCGAAGCTTAGCGCGGTCCTACAATTAGAGAGTTTGCCAACAATTTTCGAGTTTTTTAAGCTAATAAAGCCAAGACGATAGTTTCTATAGGTGAAAATTTTTAATTAGCATAGGACTATATATTATGTTTCCTTTTATATGTCCATATAGCTGTTAGTTTTATAAATAAATAGGCAGGTGCTATATAGCAACCACTCATATTACTAGTACACAAGCTTTTGAGCTACTTCACTTTCAAAGCAACGGTTTGCTCTTTAAAGATGCATAGGAAATGTATATTTTTATATAGGCATCAGGTCTCAAATTAACTCTTTGAGCAAAGATTTTTGTGCGAAAATATACTGAAGGTGAAACACTGAAGAACTTTGCCGATTACACGTGTGTAACACTTTACTGAAATGACTTAGTGGTCCGACTCAACCAAATGATACACTATCTAATAGTATTTATAGATTTTCGCGTTGCATTATAACATTAATTAATCAAGACGGAAGTTAACACGATATTTAGTATGTGATACAACATTGTGCACTTACATATTTTGCTCGACGTTTCGGTTACGTTACAGCAACCGTGGTCATGAGACGCCCTGTGGCTAGGGGCGTTTAAGAATACTGCCAAGGTTTTCCCGGCCTGTCGTAAGAGGCGACAAAACGGGTTTTCGGAGTAGGTGAGCGTATCCACTGCTGGCTGGCTTGCTCAGCACACGACTCCGCGTGAGACGACATTATTGGGTGTCCTGGTAGGTCGTACAGTGTTGATGGGCTGTATTACGCCAGATAAGTGTGAAGCGGCGGGCGCGATTAGCTGTACGGTCTAGTCCCGGCTGTGGGGTTTCCGACCGCGATTGCGCAGAGATGGACACCCCAGTGGTTTTAGTTAGGGTTTGAGTCCCACACACTACCTTGTTCCCTACATCTAGCAAGGTGACAACCATGATGGTTTTGCCTGGGAAAGAAAAAGCCGTGGGCATGAGCGGACTGAAAATATGCGCAAAATATGTGAGTACACGGTGTCATATCACATAATAAATATCGTGTTAATGTTCGTCTTGATTGAGAATGAGATGAATGATCCAAGTGATTCGAATGAACTGATTATCTGAACTCAAAGCAAAAGAGTAACCCGTGAGCTGTTTGGGGTAACCGTCTTTCCACTTTTTACACGGAGAAAAAAAAATAGTGTTGGACGGCTGCAATCACTTACCATCGGGTGATCTGTCTGCAAAAAAAAAGTGGTATCGATGATTAATTCGGAACAAAATCAATTAATTACTCTTTTTCTATTCCAGAATCTACCTGAGAGTCTATGTTCCAAATGATTCTAATTCAATCTCACTGCTGCACTGATCCAGATACAAATATTCCAATATTTTGAATGATACGATTTTGCCAGACCTATTGCCGATATGGCAGCAAATGAAAACACCAAAACCGATTTCATTTTCGATAAGCCCCATCATTGCTTGACATTTTTTCTTCGGGTACTTATAGTATCGATTGGGTTTAGTACTCAAATAGTTTAGTGTATAATCTCCATAACATAACATAAAATAAACATGATATAGTTAAGATAAGTATTTAACAAATGGTGAGGAAAACTCTATGTTTTAGATAGTTCTTTAAGACCGCTTGTTGGGTCTAGTAGCGCTTCTATTTCATTATTAATTTTAATGAATTTTAGGCATTTGAAGAGAATAATAATATTTGCTTAAGAATGATACTTTGATATTTTTAATGACAATCTTGAGAGATATACATTATGTAGTTTTGTAGAAAATTCATGGTTATTGTTAAAAGTAAAATAAATAATTACGGCTATACAATAGTTGTTTATGACATGAATAACATAGGCATCTTCATTTCGCAACAGAGATGAAAGAAAAGTTGGCAGTCTATGGGTCCTACCACCACACACTCAGAGTCATGTTGATGAATGCAATTTTGTCTGATATTCAAGGACAAGATCTTATTTCTTTCATAGAGTTGCTCCAGGTCGGTGATCACATACTATCACCTGTGGTGTGCTATCGGCTACTTTGCTCGATATACTAAAATAAAAAAAAAATGCGATTATTCATACAAACTAACCTGTTTCAATTCACCGCTACTAATCGGTTTCAAAGTTTAAAAAAGGAGCAGCAAATAAAAAATAACCATTGACTTCCTGATAAAAGCGCAATAGTCACAATCCGCGAGAAAAAAAGGAAAATAAAAAAAGATAAATTCTCTTTTTGCATTTTACTCTTGTTTTCATCCCGCTGCCCTCGCAGCTTCTTTTGTTCTGAGTGATTTATGAAGTACTCCAACCTTACAAAACATTAAACATTGTGGCGGAATGTGGGTAAATAGAAATAAATTTACACAAATTCGTGCAGGGAAAGCTAACGGCGAAATAGTGCCGGCTCAGACATATAATAGTGACGTATGAGTTGTTTATTGGATCTGAGTCCATCACTTTTTCATACGGTGGAGCTTTATGCAGGTACTCTGGTATGATTTGTAGAAAAATTATGCTTCAGAAGCGCAGTGCCTTGTAGGTTGTATTTTAAAGGCTCTGGTCAGGTCAATGTTGAATTTACTTATCAGGATTACTATCAGCTCTGGGTCAGGATAAACAAAATGTGTGATAAAAACACTTTCTGATCACATAGACATACGCCTGTGCATGTAAATGTACACCAGGCTTGTTTGAGTGAGAAAAGACATCGAGAAACCTATGTTTGAGGTAATAATAATGTGTGTGAACACATTGTCCTAGTGTTAAATATTGGTTTTCCCTTGTTTTTTTTGCAACCAAGGACAACAAAGCTCATATTTCCCACTCACTCGCCCACAAGGTATCACATCAATCTGAGCCTGTTGTAGTATCTACAATAAATAAATTAAATACTTCAAAACACACTGATTAAGCCAAGGTCAGATTACGCGTCTCCATCATGTTACTCCGAGCCGTTTCATACACACCAAAGACAATATTCAAATCAAGGGTTGTTCTGTCAATATTAACCCCGACCCTATTTAGCTCAAACCAAATAAAAAAAAATTACCTTCGTATGAATACAGTACAAATATAGCCAGTATAAGGGATTTGAAGTAAAGCGTCGACACTGTGACGTACTTGCCACAGATAGGTAGATAGATAGGGGTTCAATGAAAAGCACTAATTAGATAGGTACTTCCTTTATTCTTCGCCCTCCTAACCACACTTCCGGTCACCGCGTGCGTAGGTAGAAATGATTGACTGGCCTTATAATTAGGGGAAGGGCTGGACACCGTGAACACCTCCTCTTCGGAGACTTCCAGGACGTAACCAAGTAACGTAGTCGTCGTCAGCTCGGTGGTGGTAGACTTCGAGCATAGATTTGAAACCTGGAATCCGCCGAAATTCCACGGGTCAGAAGATGTCCAAATAAAGCCCGTTGTGCCAATGCCGATGAAGCTAGGTCAGTCTTCTACATTTCTAGATTTACTTTTCACACTATCGGCGGCACAACGGAATAATTCGATCTCAAGAGATAGCTGATAAGAATTACGTAATTAAAATTGCAACTCACCCCAGCGGGTTATTCCGTTCACATAAACTGTTTAGATAGTGAATACTACACTCGTAATTATCAATTTAGTTAAAAGATATAGGTTTAAACAATAAGATTTTGAAAACGGTGTCAACAGCGTATGCAGTTTTTTTACGAGTAATGCACGTACATTGCACCTTCGGGTCGCGCTGTGAATGATGCGCGTAGGCATGATCTTTGCTCCCGAAACCAGTTCTACGGTGTTAGGGGTCCGCATCGGCGTTGCATACAGAATTCGCGCGAGTAAAAACCTTTGCAGCTAATGCATTAAATTAGGTATTTTTAGACTGTTCCGTATAGAAATACTTTTTGTTTTGTTTTATTATAGTGTTTCTTATTGTATACCTATTTATTTATGTTATAGAATGTAATTTAGTTTAATTAGTTATATTGTTATTATTAATATTAGGTTAAGTTTTTAAATAATTTATTTTAGTATTTAATTGAGTTTTATTTTATCTTAGTTTTAAGTACCTATTTACCTATTTCTAATGTTTGTGACTTACGCACCACGTGACAGTACCCCCTCTGAAAGCGAAGGATTTTGGTACTCAGACAAAATCCGGCTAAAACTATCTAACGAATAAAACTTCATTCTTCATCTTGACATTACCATCTTTCACAATTTCCTTTCATTCGACCTTTCAACAGAGTAAATATTTATAGTTTAATAATATTACTCAAAATACAGAGTACTTTATACAGTTTAAAAATACTCATTCGTAGGACAGTTAGATTTTAAAATAGGGTACTAATCTTTATAATTAATTAATTTTATATCTTTGATGTGCCAAAATCCTAGAGATTTGCTGCTCATATCAGCAAGCTCATACACCAAAGGAGATTTCTTACCTATGACTATACATTTAGTGAATTTAGGTGCTAATTTTTTAGTAAAGTATTTGTCTTTGTCACTAAGATAAAAAGTTCTTTTCCAAACCGTATCTCCTACGTTGAACTCAGCAGTTCTTCTGCGTAAATTATACGATGTTTGGTTTTTAGCGTGTGCGTTAAGTAAGGCTAGCTGCACTTTATCAAAGACACCAGACAGACACCCAAGATTCTCAGCATACTGATCACGAGGTTGGTAGATAACCTCATCATCGAATTCTGCGTTAGCATACAAAGAACCACAAGTTATTAACTCACGACCGTGAACTAAAAATGAGGGAGTGTAGCCTGTTACCTCATTTACAGCATTATTCAAAGCAAACTGTATTTTAGGTACAACTTGATCCCAGATACGTTGATCATTACTGATAAACGTAGAAATAGCAGTAATTATAGTTTTGTTGTAGCGCTCCACTGTATTGACATGGGGACTATATTTAGGGGTAAAGTGTATATTAGATACATTATATTTAGATAGCATCTGTTTCAGAGTAGTGCTCACGAACTGTTTACCGTTGTCCATAATTATGGTAGATGGTATTCCATGGACTAACAGAACATTCTCCTCTAGGATTTTGGTGATAATTTCAGCGGTGGCTCGCCTTATTGGAAATAGTAAGCAGTACTTACTAAAACAACAAGTGACCACTAGTATAAAACAGTTTTGTTTTCTTGTTGGAGGTAGAGGACCAACAAGATCAACACTGATCATTTGAAAGGGTCGATTACATACCTTAGGATCACCCATTTCACCTAAAGGAGCATGAGTCTGATGCTTAAACGATATGCAGATATCGCAAGACGTCACTGCTTTCACGACATCACCATACATACCCGGCCAGTAGTAATGAAGAGCAAGACGTTTATAGGTTTTCATGACACCAAAGTGACCAGCAGTAGGTGTAGCATGGTTTTTTATAATGATGTCATGTCTAGCTTCTAATGGTACCACTTCTTTCCATTGAAAGTCTTGGTGAAGTGAGCATTTAGCCTTCATGAACCGGTATAAACGCTTGTCTTTGACCATAAAATTTGGAAAAGAGCTAGGGGTATTTTGGCAACCGTTGTAGATATTTCGATACCAGTCATCAGTAGTATTGTTAGGATCGTATGACATAGCATCGATTGCAGAAATAGGACAAGCACGAGACAGAGCATCAGGAATAATATTATCAGTTCCACGACGATGCTTGATTTGGAAGTTAAAAGCTGAGAGACGCACACCCCAGCGAGCGAGTCTACCAGTGGGATTATTTAGATTAAGGAACCATTTTAGTGCAGAATGGTCAGTAAAAACAGTGAATGCATGTCCATTATCCAAATAACACCGCCAGTGCTCCAACGCAACCAATACCGCCAGAGCTTCACGCTCGGTGATGCTGTAGTTCCTTTCTTGAGCAGACAGAGACTTGCTCATGTAGGCAATAGGATGCTCAACACCATCGATCGTCTGGGTCAGCATAGCGCCAACACCAAAGTCACTTGCGTCTGTGTGCACCTCGAATGGTTTGTTAAAGTCAGGGCAGGTTAAAATGGGAGCAGAAATCAAACATTCTTTTAATTTATTAAAAGATTCCTCCGCCTCTTTCGTCCAAACAAAACCACCAGATTTTTTCGTAGACGAAGTCAATTTATTTAGAGGGCCGGCTATAGAGCTAAAATTAGGTACGAAACGGCGATACCATGAGGCGGTACCTAAGAATCTTTTGACTTCTTTTTTATTAGAAGGGGTAGGAAAATTTAAAATAGCGTCCACCTTTGAAGGATCAACTTGTAGTCCCTTAGAGTTGACTACATAGCCAAGATATTTGATTTCGCCTCTGAAGAAGGATGACTTTTCAAGGTTAATGGTGAGATTCGCCATTTTAAGTTTCTGGTGAACCTTGAGAAGCATGCTGATATGGCTTTCAAAATCAGGTGTTGAAATCACAATATCGTCGACAAATGCAAAGACAGAGTTCTCAAATTCAGGTCCATAGAATAGGCTATCAACAAGACGCTGCTGGGTAGCGGGAGCGTTTGTGAGACCAAAGGGCATAGTGACGAATCTGTAAGTGCCGCGGGTAGGAATATAGAAAGCGGTCTTGTCACGGTCCTCTTTCTGTATAGCCGTCTGCCAAAAACATTTGGATAAATCGATACTAGAAAGGTACTTGGCGTTCTTTAGATTGTCCAGTATTGCAGAAATGTAGGGTAACTTGTAGGCATCCTTAATAGTTACGGAATTAAGTTTCCGGCTGTCTAGGCAGAATCGAGGAGAACCATCTTTCTTACGGACAATTAGAACTGGGGAAGACCAAGGGCTTTCACATTCTTCAACCACACCTAGTTTTAACATGTTATCCAGTTCGGAACACAAGATACGAATCTTTTCTGGAGACATCCTATAGTATCTCTGCCGAATAGGTGGAGAATCGCCAGTGTCTATACGATGCGTTATTAAGGAAGTGCGACCTAGTCCATGTTTTTGGGTAGAAATATCCTCAAACTGTTTTATAACATTAGTCAGCGGCAGTACGCTGATGATCAGATAGTTCATCGTAGGAATGAATCATTTTATAATTTTCAGATAAGCCAGATACTTCAAAATTAGTGTCTTTAGAAAACGAAATAGATTTAATAAATTTTGGAATAATTTGGAACTTTGACCAAAAATCAATACCTAGAATTAAAGTTGACTGTACTGATGGTATGACATAAAATTTGAGTATGTGAAAACGATTCTCAAAAGTAACAGGAAGGTTGAGAAAACCAGATGCAGATAGAATTTGACCACCAGCAGCAGTAAAGTTCAGAGATTTATCACATTTCTGCAGTTGAAACCCAGCATCGAGAAAATGCTGATGAAAATTATTACCTAGAATGGATACAGCAGATCCAGAATCTAATAAACCGTAAAGTTTATCTTTGCAAACACTGATAGCAGCGTATGGTCTAAAATCGTTAGGAGGTTTATTATTGATGATTGAAGCAATGGAGTAGCTAGAGAAATAAAATTTAATCGTATTTAGCCAATCATTCCAGTCTTCTTTGTCAAATTTATTACTCTCAGTGCTGCAATCATCGAGGTTGTTTAGTTTTTTGAAGAATGGCAAGTAGGACAATCAGGATACTTGACGTTTTTCCTGCCGCATTTAAAACAAATCGGGAAGCGATCTTGTTTGCACTCATGAAGCGAGTGTTTGTCAGTTCGACAGCGAGGACAAAATGTAGAAGAGTTACGTTGATTTAAGTTATTAGTATGTACAGATGCTACGTGCTTTGTGTCTGTGTTAGTGTGAGAAGTTTTATTAAATTGATTGTAGTGGTTTGATTGATACTGTTTATTGTGATTAAATTGTTTATAGTTACTGTTGTATCTATTGTAATTGTTGTTATGTTTATTGTAGTTATTGAAGTTATAGTTCTTTTTATGAAATTTATTTTTATTACTATCAGTTTGAAATGCTAAGTCTGGAGCTATGGTATTGTCAGTAACCCTAGGAGGTTCGCGGAACTGACTAGTTAAAGTTTGGATCTTTTCATAATTTCGACAAACAGAAGATAGTGCCGCGATAGATTCAATAGCCATAGGATTCGAGGCAAGAACATTCGCGTAACAAGGACGAATGTTGTGTAGTAAAATTTTTAGTTGGTCTTTTTCAGAAATTGGGTCTATAAGTCTAGAAAACATTTGACTCATAATAGATAAATAAATGACTATGTTTTCTGATTCGCCTTGAGTACGGTTATTAATTTCTTTTATTAACCTGTAGTCATGGTCAATTAAGGTAAAATCTTCTAGAAGTCGTTTTTTCAATTGATCCCAAGATTCGCAAGTATTTTTAGCATTTCGGAACCAATGTAAAGCATTGCCAGAGAAAAATTGAGAAGCATTACTTAGTAATTTATCAGCAGTAATATTTTTAGCTGTTATGTACTCCTGTAATTTTTGCAAAAAGGATCGTACGCAAGTTTCCCCGTCATATTTTGGAATTTTATTATCAAAGGAATGATCACAATGCACAACTATATTAGTAGAACCTTGAGATTGAAGTTGAGTTGTTTGTATTTCTGGTTCGGAACCTTTTAAAACTCCTAATTTATTAAAGTTTTCCTGAAATTTAGCGTTGATAGTTTTGAAAGATTTAGCTAGCACAGGGTCAACAACATTGATACGCTTAAGTCGATAGTAAATATGCAAGGCCAATGCGCGAGCACGCTCATAGGGACTGGAATCAAACTTTTCCTCTAAAGCTTTAACGCGCGTTGCAAGCTCATCAACAGAGTTGGAAGCAGCAGCCAAATCATCAGCAGTATCTAAGCCAGACTCTAAAATGTCACTACTAGGAAAATTTGGAACAATTTTATTTATTTGTTTTTTAAGATCTATTACATTATTAGCTGGTTCCTCGCCGCGAATAAGCACTTCGTAGGAAAGCTCATTTTTATTTAGCAAGAAATATTTAATGAGGTGAGTTGCCATTTTTTACAAAAAAATCAAAATGGAAGAAAGGACACAAAATAAAAATGAAGTAGAATGCAAAATCACAAGTGATAATAATTGATTTTTGTTTTAAAACGGAGAGAATGAAAAAAAATAAACCGTCTCCCAATAAAAAGCAAAAAAAAATTGCAATAAAAAAATAGTAGGTAGTAGGTACCTAGTTACAATTACCAGATTGATTAAAGATGCTCAGCTCCCTTTGTAGATCTTACAATATGGCTAATTTGCGGTACGGTGATGTGATAAAAATCAGTAGGATATTAGTTAAAAACAAAAGAAAATAAGCGCAACAAAAAATAAAAAGTAATCAAAATTAAGAACTGATACGTATTCCAAAGTATTCTTTAAGTTTGATTTTAAACAGAGTAGGTATGTAGGTAGGTATGCAATTTACAATAGGTTAAGTTATTTTTCAAAAGTAAAGAATTTAATTAATTAGGTAGAAGGAATACATATCAATAAAACAGATTAATAAGAACTACACCACTAATACACCAAAACATAGGCAAATAATAACATACCAGTTCCGTAGAGGTCACCTTACCGCTCACACGGTCGTCGTAGCACGCCGTAATGCTAAAAAGTTCAATCACGTGCACTAAGTTACCAGAATTGCAGAAAGGGGGGCGAAAATACCACGTAAAAGGGCGCCACTGTGACGTTACTAGCCACAGATAGGTAGATAGATAGGGGTTCAATGAAAAGCACTAATTAGATAGGTACTTCCTTTATTCTTCGCCCTCCTAACCACACTTCCGGTCACCGCGTGCGTAGGTAGAAATGATTGACTGGCCTTATAATTAGGGGAAGGGCTGGACACCGTGAACACCTCCTCTTCGGAGACTTCCAGGACGTAACCAAGTAACGTAGTCGTCGTCAGCTCGGTGGTGGTAGACTTCGAGCATGGATTTGAAACCTGGAATCCGCCGAAATTCCACGGGTCAGAAGATGTCCAAATAAAGCCCGTTGTGCCAATGCCGATGAAGCTAGGTCAGTCTTCTACATTTCTAGATTTACTTTTCACACTATCGGCGGCACAACGGAATAATTCGATCTCAAGAGATAGCTGATAAGAATTACGTAATTAAAATTGCAACTCACCCCAGCGGGTTATTCCGTTCACATAAACTGTTTAGATAGTGAATACTACACTCGTAATTATCAATTTAGTTACAATATATAGGTTTAAACAATAAGATTTTGAAAACGGTGTCAACAGCGTATGCAGTTTTTTTACGAGTAATGCACGTACATTGCACCTTCGGGTCGCGCTGTGAATGATGCGTGTAGGCATGATCCTTGCTCCCGAAACCAGTTCTACGATGTTAGGGGTCCGCATCGGCGTTGCATACAGAATTCGCGCGAGTAAAAACCTTTGCAGCTAATGCATTAAATTAGGTATTTTTAGACTGTTCCGTATAGAAATACTTTTTGTTTTGTTTTATTATAGTGCTAGTGTTTCTTATTGTATACCTATTTGTTTATGTTATAGAATGTAATTTAGTTTAATTAGTTATATTTTTATTATTAATATTAGGTTAAGTTTTTAAATAATTTATTTTTGTATTTAATTAAGTTTTATTTTATCTTAGTTTTAAGTACCTATTTACCTATTTCTAATGTTTGTGACTTACGCACCACGTGACAACACTATGAGAAACGTAAGTGAGAGATTGGTACGGTGCGGTGGCGTCCTCGTGTGGCCTCTTTCGTTCGTATCGTGTTTTCGAGACTGCTACCAAAGGGGTCCTGGCGTCCCTGAGCAACGGCGGGTGGTAATAGGTGATTGAGGGTCGCCAAAAACAATAAATTGCCAGTCGACTGCTGACAGCTACACACACGGGCTCCTGGGGTCATTCTGTCGACCCAGTTGATCTCCCCGGGGCCTAGGACCGGTCTTATAGTTTGGGGTAAGGCTTCTTCCTGTGGCCTCTTTTGATCTGGGCCCGGGGCCCGGATCGGCATCACCTCACACGTGGGTTTTACGTGGGCCCCACCAGAGTGGAGTGCCTTCGGGCGCAGTGGCTGAAAAGCCTTGTTTGGAGTCCGGCGTTAGGTCTTCGAGCCATTGGGGCTCAATAGTTGGACGGTGTTGGCAACTTGCCCGGCTCCGCATTCAGCGGAGTTGGGTCTTGCAGCGGCTTCGCTTTGAAGCCACGGGTTTAATTTCCCCACCCACTTTGCACAGCAGCCAGCAGTGTATGGGTGGAGAAGGGTAACCGCAGTCTTCCTCCCAGTGATGTTTGCACTGCAGCCAGCAGTGTGGGTGCCAATTGGAGGAGGGTGTTTGGTCGTGGGAGAGGCCCTTGGAACGGAGTGCTGGCAAGTGCCTGTACAGGCGTGCCTCCTTGCCCTGAACGGTTCGCGGCGGGATCCATCGAGGTCATAGGCTCCGTGTTCTATTCGGAATTTTCCGGGCAATGGTTGGAAAAGCCTCGGAGTTTTTAGTGGGTATGCCCCTAGAAGCACCCTTGGGAAGAGCCCCACACTACAAAACCAACCACCGTCGCCGACGTCGGCTTCTTCTGAGCCGGCGGCATTTTCTCCGAGTCATCAAAAAAAGTAAGAGATTTGTGCCTGAAGTAGGATTTCGAGAAGCCTACCTATCATGCCTGTTATACCTCGGACTAACGGTTTGAGAAAGATGGCTGATATAAGTTGGTGCAGGCTTGAAAAACCGGGATGTTTAGCGCTCTTACGGGCTCTTAAGGTTCAGCAATGGACAGCAATTTCGTGTGTATGATTTTTTTTTGCGTCCTCAGTGATGGTTTTGTTATTTTTACTTCGTAACATATGAATATGTATTTTAATCGCCACATATAGACAGTGCGCCCGGCCCCTCTTCTATATGAAGAATTAAAGATATTCCAGATAAAAGCTGGATATCAGTTTACGACACGAGCGTTCATCACACAAACTTTTGTTCACAGTGGGAATCGAACCCATAACCTTTTACGTATGAGATAAGGTCACTACAAAATGTGCCGTCGTGGGAGAGTTAGTATTTATCATCCCATCCCAATTTTAATTTCTCTTGAGAAGACATAAAATTGAGCTACTGGTTGCATTAGCACTGTGTACGTGCGCTGTTGGGGTAAACACGACAATAATTAGTCGCCGTGTCGTCCCGTACCCTTGGGGGTAGTAAAAAATTTTTTGCCTCGTTACCTGCATTGTCCTTAATGTTTTATCCAGAATATCTTTTGCTTCAAATATAATGCCGGAGTTTTTAATATTCATCGCGCTAGGTGCCTTCGGAAGTGCTCTTTGTGAATATTCCTAAAGTGAATTTTGATGGAGATAATGTTTAGTAGTATTACCCTTTGATGCTCTTAAGATGATTTTATATCTAAAGAAGGTTAACGTTTGATTTTTGGTAAAAATCAAAAGTTGAGGGACCGGTTCCCAGATTTCATGCCTCACGAGGTACGATTGATGTTTTAATTATTCTACCATTAAGGTGAAAAGTTTTTTCTATGTGGTAAGTACCTAATGGTAAGCGATTGCCGCCGCCCATGGACACCCGCGACACTAGTGGAGTCACAATGCGCTGCCAATCTTTAAACCCCCCTGTCCTCCTGATTGGGCCTCTCCAGTACCCTCACTCACGCAGCGAGACACTGCACAATGTTGCTTCACGCCGGTTTTCTGTGAGGCCGTGGTATCACTCCGGTCGAGCAGAGCCATTTATGCCAAAGCGTGGCTCTTTTTTTTACATGCCCATGAATTTTGTATTTTATTTACCTATTATTTGTTATGTAAAGATGGCAGACGAGCGTCTGCTAGACAAGACAACCGCAACAACAGTGGAATCATAAGTGCGCTGACAAAATTTTCCCCCCTTTCCTCCCCTATAGGTCTTCTGGTACCCTCACTCATTCAGGGAAATAAAAGCAGCTGCTTCACGCCGCACCCGCTTTTTATGATAGTGACTCAGATTCGAACCTACACGTCCTCTTGTCCTCTAGTTATGATGGCGCATATTATTATGCACTAAAATACTATCGGTCATAAAAATTATACGAGCACCTCATCATAACACAGATAAACTAAATGTCTAAGGAGGTAACTACTACTTGTACAAGTAATAACAAACCGTTTAAAAGACAAAGCTACCAATTAAAAGTAACTTCTATCCCGAAACGATATGCAAATCTGCGAAGAGCCAGCAATTTGGACCTCCATAGTTTTAGCAGCCAAAACAAATTAGAGATGTGTCATAATATAATTGTTTACATCGATTAATGTTAACAATTATATTCGATACAAATATTATTGTATCGAATATAATTTTTTACATCAATCGATGAAAATTATTAAAACTTAGATTTTTTATGTTTCTAATTTTTACCCAAACACTATACAATTTCAAACACTATACCTACATGTTGATTAATATTATCTATAAATAAAAAACTTATCAGCGTATTGTTGTCATTTATGTCTAAATGCAACAAATATAAGTTAAACAGGGTGTATGGATAAATATTTACGTACATTTAAGCCTACCTAACCTGGGCAGCTATAGTACTATTCTCAAAAACTTATATTGTTCTAAATTGTTTCGACTGCCCATACAAAAGAAGAAATCCAGCACGTGATCGACTTTGTATTAAGATTTTTTTATGGGTGCCTATTTACAAGAATCATAGGTATACGACTGTTCAGAATGTTTGGAAGAAGAGGTAAACATTCATTCGATAACCAGCTTCCGAACTAGTGGTTTGCCACAATTTTAACAGATTTACAACCAAATGATGTAAAATGCATGATACCAAATGCAACCAAGATACCGATGCAACCAAATGATAAAAATCGATAAAATTTCGCCTATTTATAAACAAATTGTCACATCACTAAAACAAATTAACCAAGTCCAAATAACGCCTCGCACTAAGTTAATAAATGAGATCGTTAACTTGGCAAAATCTAATCACAAGGCAAAATTAAGGAATTCCAATAACTAATCTCTGGGAAAGCCCAGTCGTTTCCACAGTGTTCCAATTTGTATCTCATGAATATTAAAATCAGCTGTGTCTGAGACTTGGCGGTCTTTTATCAAAACTTTGTAATAACTTCTTTTTGAGTATTCGGGTTTAGCTCCTGGATAGCGAGGAGCTACAAGTACTTGACGCTGGGTAATACAGGAAAACCTTTTTTTGGTAACGCTGGAGGAATGCTCCACTCCCTGTCCCGTATATTGGGTACTAAGAGGGGGGTGCCTAACCCACACTACACCACGTAGTCTACCAATGTGGAGGGGAAAGGCACCCTTTAGCAGACCTGGCCCTCGGGGGAGGGACCTGACCCTGGCCTGTCGGCGTATCGAAGAGTTTGTTGACATGCACTAGGCAATATATCGTATTATGTCTTTTCCGCACACGTTTCCATAAATTCTGAATCTGTTTGACGCCAAAATATGCCGAGATCACTGTACGCTTGCATATGCCTTGCATATACGTGCGAGCAGCCTGTTTCAAGGTGACAGGTTGACAGGTGACAGGACACACTAGTGACGTCAATTGATTTAAATTGTAAGTAACTAAACCGGATATCTTTTGAACAATTTTGAAGCTGCAGCCTCTCAGAAAACACTTATACTATTTAATACTTATACTTAACTTTTGGGTCTGCTTTTGTACTCGAAATTTGAATTACCGCCAAAAACCGCCACTTATGGCGTTAATCCATATTTCATGCAAAACGCATGCAAAAACATATAAAAAAGTAATGCACAAATATTCAATAAATAGTATAAATGTTTGCTTAGAGACTGCGGTTCCAAATTTGTTCAAAATAGATCTGTTTTAGTAGCTAACAATTTAAATCGATTGGTATTGCTAATTAGGAGTGCCCGTCGCCTTAAGTAGGCGATGTGTGTTTTAACAGAAACCTTTTTATACATAGCGAATGTCTTAAAACACAAACACAATCGAATTTTCGGTTGCCTGCATTTTGTGTGATGCTCACAAGTTTGAGTTCCCCAATATTGAAAGTACCAGAGATACGCAACCTACAATTGTACAGTAAGGCATTTGGAATAATCCGACTACACTACATTTGGCTGAAATACTCTTGAAATAGTTCCTACAAACGGTAAAGGGAGATTACGCAAGTAGATAATCTTGTCTGCCTTTGAGTTTGCAGAAACTTTAGTGTTTTAATTAAATAGGATCACTAAGATTTAGTTTCAGTGATTATTGCGGCGCTTGAGAACTGCGGTCTGGTTCAGTTTCCTTGTTTTGTTAGTTCGAGTTACGCTTGTTTCTTTCCCCTACCCATAAATTGTCCGGAATAAGTCCCTACAAAAGATAATACCGCCATACTATATATAGCATACAATCGATAAAATATCGCCTTTTATTTGAAAGAAATGGGGTGCGCCTTGCGTCTCATAGCCACTGCGACCAGTAGATGATCTATTGTGGCAGCCCCATAACCTATTACAGCACCTCATGTAGCTCCAGTTCCAGGATAAACCCGCGAATGGAGCTGATGGGGATGAAAATATCGAATATTTTTTTTCAAATTGTCACAGCACAGCCATTCTGATCGAATATCGACATGACGTCAAAGCCCAGGAGCTCTACTTTTGATTCACTCGTATGACTTAGCGTCGTCGCATGCGACGTAAGCATGGCTCTGAATCCTCTTGAAAAGAAATTAGTCACGTTGTCTATGCTATCATCTTTCAAGTAGATGTTCAGAATCTCGAATGAATGTTTGAAAGCCATCATCTCATTGGTTCATTTCATGATTGATGAGCTTTTTGACTTTTCACTAGGGGTGTCCACTTTGAAAAAACATTGATATTTTTATCGATTCGATACATCAAAACTGTACATTGATGTCTTTCGATGTATCGGATGAAAACATTGAGTACTTTTTCTAATGTATATTGCAAAGCTAAAGTCATGTCAAAAAAAGCGTGTCAGAACAGGTCATCATTTCAAAGTGAAAATGTTTGTATTTGAAGGTTATGAAAAAAGCTAAATCCAGTATCTTATTACAGTTTAGATTTTAATTTTTCATAAAATAATAGATCTAACTTCCTTCGTTGTCTCTGTGAATCTGTGTATACTACAACCGTCCCCTACCCCACCTCCATTCACTGCTTCGGTGGCGTAGTGGTTATTGGGTCGCGCTATAAAGCGACGGCTGCGCAATAGGTCAATAATTTTGTTTTTAAGTCTCTTGAGTTCTTATCACTCATCTTAAGTCTCTTTGATCGCCGTAAACGATTGTCCTTCTTTATTAGCTAAAATAAACTTCAAAAGCAAATTCCGCCTCCCAGTTCGCCCCTAACGTGTATTTCAAACATTCGTACCACCTATTCTACGAAAAAATATACTTACATAGAATTGTTTTCTTTCCCGATCAATTAACTTATATAATAAAGAATTTCTGAATCGCGATCTTTTTAATTGCTCCTTGTATAGTATTAAAAGATCTATTTTTAAAATTTATCTTAGTAAATATTCCTAATGTAACCTGATTTTTATAACCTGTGAGTTATGCATAATGACTATCGCATTTCTTCTCTTGGTTCTATAATACATAAAGCTAAGATTACTTATATATGTATCCGTTTATCTCTCTCTTTTCACTTAGATATATATATAATATATACTTACTAAAATGTTTGTTTGCTGAACTGTGGGATGTACATGTTTTCCCTCATACACAGAGGGAAGATAGGCATTTCTTGGGGTTTGGTAATGGGTTTGGTATTTTGCTAAACTTCTTTTAGTTTTAGTTTAAATTCCTTAAAGTAAATTTGTACACTATTCGTTTTGATTTTATTGTTTTCCATATTTCGTACTAGTACATTTGTAAGAACCAACTATTGTTGTTAGTTCATGTAACAAGCACACTTTAATTTAATGTTAAAATAAATATATGTTTCGGCACTCGTTGTCTGTTAAAAATATGTATAACTTATTATTTAATTACTTGTTACTGTAATGACTGTTTGCGCCAAAATATATTAAAAAAAATATTGGAAGAGTCTGGAAGTCGTCGGTAATGTACCCCCGTGCCTCGGAAAGCACGTTATGTCGTTGATGCTGCACCCGACTTCTTTCAGGTCGAGTCAGACTGGTGTCCCATCGGAATATGGGGGCAAGGGAATAGCGAGTGCACTTGTGTTTGCGCATTCACTTGAGCACTATAATATATCCTCCATCCGTGGCTGATCGTGGATATTGGCCGCCATAACCGTAATAGGTTGGAGGATATTATGTATACAAAGCCATTTATTTTGAAAAAAAAGCCTTGGATATAACAACAGATTAAAATTAGTTTTAAATATCATTTACATAAACTTGAGTATTTTGACATAAACCGGTTATCATCAATTCAATATTTTATGAAAAAACAATGATACATTGAGTATAACGATAGCTTTTCAAAACATCGGAATCTATTCGATGTATCGCATTGTAAACATCGATGTTTTCAATGCATCGATGTATATGGAATATCCCTACTTGTCACCACCATTCATTCACTCGGAAAAACAAAATGGCAGTTATGTCAAGAAGAAAAATTTATAGAAATTTGTTAAAAAAATTGTAAATTAAGTGCAAATATACGTTGTGGACATTTGTTATTACGTTAAAGAAAACTAAACAATGTGCAGAAGCGTAAAGATATTTATAATATGTTCTAAGTTCGCTCAACGAAATTCTTGGTAGGTAACAATATTTTTCACCTATCGAAGATTGTGGACCCAAGAAGATGTCACAAGGATTTCCACTTGCATGCTTGCACTGCAGCACAGCGCGGCACACGCAGTCCTGGATTTCCCGTCATAAACTGCGGCCTAGTCTAAATTACTATTTTCTAAGGGATGTATATGAGGCAACAAAAGTGAAAACTATTGTGTGTTTCGTGATATTTTGATAATAAATCGTGTTATAAGTAGGTAGCTTGTATTTTATTTTTGTTGTTAAATGGCGTCAATAAAAAATCTGAATATTTTGTCTAGATTAATTTGGTCATTGCCAATCATTCGTTCATTGAATGAACGAACTGCTGTATGACAATTCATTCAAATCTGTCAAAATCAATGCTGATTCCGTTCAGTCGTTCTAAAAATGGTCTAATGGAGCACTATGGGACATTCCTGTCTGATACGTAGTATCTTCTACTTAGTTTGTGGACGTAAGTCACATTCGCCTTCTAAGTCGCATGAAGCCGATTTTCCTTATTTTTGAATCATTCGATTTCGATTTTGCCAATATAATACGGTAAATTAACATTCTAACCCTTCCATGCAGAATTTTATAAAAACTGGTAACTTCCGCATTGCAAACGGAATGCAAAAACCATAGATTATTGGCTGAATATGAAAATCTTTGCTTTATTGTCACAAAAAACTATGAATGTCACCTGTCAAAATCAGACAAATCAATGTTTTGAAATTTATAATATTTTGTTTATGCTTGTTGCTATTGACAACTATTTTGACGTTGCTTCTACCGCTCGCTTTAAGTCACTCGACCAACGAGTGGGTGGGGTCACTCGTTGGAGACAAATGATTCAAAAATGCGGAATTTCGTATGTCAAAGGAAAATCAGTAGAAATCGAGCGCTCGTCACGACGCTAAGTCATACGAGTAAATCAAAAATAGGTCTCCAGAGCTACAGTCACTTGATGTTCGGAAAGTCAGTGGTCCTGATAGTATCTCAGGTATCGTCCTTAGTGCGCAGCAAAGTTGTCTCACGTGCTCTTTCGCCTCTTTGAAGCAGCGTCAGTTCTCTTCAAACTAGTTAATGAATTGAGCAATTTATCTTGTTTATTGTACTATTTATTCATCGTCACACACGCACAGAGCCGAGAGTGAACAAATATTGGCTCTAGGTAATGATACCGAAATGAACAAGAGCTGTATTAATACGCATTTAAGCGCATTCACTGTTTGAATGTTGATTCATTTTAATTATTTAAATGAAACGCAGCAAAGGTTCGGCGCCAAGGATGAGAGCTTTGATAGGTATTTTAATAGTTTTTTTTATGTCATAGGTGGCAGATGAACAGATGGATCACACGATGGTAAGCGATTGCCGTCGCCCATTGTCACCCGTGACACCAGTGGAGTCACAAGTGCGCTGCCAACCTTTAAACCTCCCTTTCCCCCGGATTGGGTCTCCGGAACCCTCTCTCACGTAGCGAAACACAGCACAGTGCTGCTTCACTCCAGTTTTCTGTGAGGCTGTGGTATCACTCCGGTCGAGCTGGCCCATTCATGCCGAAGCGTGGCTCTCCCATAGTAAAAGTATGGTTAATTAGGTATTAATAATCTCGAAACATATTTAGAATTTCAGATTGGTAAGCCCCTTCTTATCTTCTATTTTTTGTTTCTCCGAAATCTATTTTTTAAGTTTCGATGGTAAAAAAAGACTTAAGGTGACGGGTAGGGCACACTAGCCACGCCAATCGATTTTAATTTTTAGCTACTAAACCGGATCTATTTTAAACAATTTCGGGGTTGCAACCTCACGGCAAACACTTATACTATTTATTAAATAACCATGCACAAATGTTGGTACGGGAAAAATTGTTTCACGCTAAAAGTGGCCGCTTTTGGCGGTAATCAATTTTTCGTGTACAAAAACGGACCCAACATTTGTGCATGGTTATTTAATAAATAGTATAAGTGCCGAGAGGTCGTAACCCCGAAATTGTTTAAAATAGATTAAAATAGATTGATTGGCGTCGCTAGTGTGCCCTACCCGTCACCTTAATGCATAATATGCGCATTTATTGCCAAACGCTTGTAAGTTTTGCCCTGTGTAAAATGCAGTACCTCATCAAGTGCATACGCTAAGAGACTTCGATATCTTCGCATCGCTCCTGAATAGCGCTTGTTAGTAGGGATTTATTTGAACTCTTTCGAGCATTTGTATTTTCAAGCGAATAACAAAATGAGTACGATACGATTTCGAGTTTTTCTAGGGACAAGACACTCAAATTTATTAAGTATTAAGTAGCGCTTTGTCTGACTAATGCACTGAAAAGCAAGGTCTTGTTTTAGAGATTATGACCGTGGGAGAGAGCCACGCTTCGGCATGAATGGGTCGGCTCGACCGGAGTGATACCACGGCCTCACAGGAAACCGGCGTGAAGCAGCACTCTGCTGTGTTTCGCTGCGTGAGTGAGGGCACCGGAGGCCCAATCCTGGGGAAAGGGGGGCTTAAACGTTGGCAGCGCATTTGTGACTCCTCTGGTGTCGCGGGTGTGGGCGATGGCAATCGCTTACCGATCCGTCGGCTCGTCTGCCAACTATGACATAAAAAAATGCTTCAATTATCAATTTATAGGTAATCATAATACTATTTACTTCCCTTTAAACTTACTGATCATTTTGAATAACTCAATTGTCAAAATAAACCAGTATTATTCATTAATCAATGAATGCCACGAGTCTTTGCATCTATAAACTTGGCACAGCACGTGAAGACAGGCGAACGATGATAATTATTAGGTCTTGGTGTAAATCAATACAGAAAATCGTGTTTACAGTATTAATTTACATGTTACTATAACGAATATTAAATCCAAATTTTAAATTAAGTAATTTTACCTTAGCTTTTCATTAACTCGGGACTTTCATGAAGTCTCTGTTATTAAAACAACCGTTCTCTAGGATATTTTTTGCCTTAACAAAAATATTTTTAGTGGATTACAGAGATAGGCAACATTGTTCTTTAATAAATTCACAAAAACTTAATTAGACTGAATACGTGTATTTTGGATTTAGAAATTATGTTTTTAGGGTTCCGTAGCCAAATAGCAAAAAACAGAAGCCTTATATCTATAAGGCTTCTGTTTTTTGCCATGACGCATCTGCGTCATGTCTGTCCGTCTGTGTGTCCGTCCGTATGTCACAGCCACTTTACTCCGACACTAAAGAACTAACCTATTGAGACTTGGTAAATAGATGTATTTTTTTAACCGCATTGCCATTTTTACATCAAAAGTTGGAAAAAATAAAAAATTGGGGGGTATAAATACTTGTGCACTATAATACGTCCTGCGTCGATGGCTAATCGCTGAGATTGGCCGCCATGACCGAAATATCGGTTTGGAGGACATTATGTTATTTACAATAAAGGCAGTTTTTGACAGCTGTATGAGCTATTTTGGTCTGAAACAAACAACTCAATTATAAATGAGGGACTGCCGTCTCCAACATTTATAATAATGATTGAAGTGGAGTAAATTTCCCTAAAGTCTCTCAGGGCTCGATACAAAGTTACATTCACCATTCTTTTTTTACGCCTTTAGCATAGTAAAATTATAAAGAGTGAGGTAGTTTTAACCTTGGGAGTGCCATACTTCGGCATTTACAGGTACGGCCACATAGAGATCCAGTCGCTGTACCTCAGCGGTTGTCAGTGTTGCGTCAACATTGACATCACCCCGACTTGATGACAAAGTTTGAAGTATAAGCACTTCGGGTATACAGGATGTATCGGTAAACAATGTCATGCCTTTAACCACGGCGTTCTACTAATTATTCTAAACAACATGAAATTGTTCTATGATTTTAGAAATTCGCAATAAAAATTTCGACCTTTCATACAAATTCGACAACACAAAATGTTAGGTGGCTTGGTCACTAAGTAAGGAGCGGCGAAAAAAATTTTCATCTAATTTCCAAAAGTCGTAGAAGAAATGTTGTTTGAAATGGTCGTAAGTAGAACACGTATTAAGAGGGATGTTATTGTCTAACGTTGCATCCTGTAGGTATCAAGATTAATGAAAGTAACATAGAAAATAGTACTACCGAAAACTGATCATAAAATACCTACACTTAGAAGTGTTTTATCACACGAACGTTTCCCTAGAGTGGGAATACAACCCACATTCCTTGAGATCATCACTCGTCCGTCGTCACTACAAAATGTGACTAGTAGAAATCAAAATGATTTATGGAGACATCGCGTAACTATTGCCACCAGTAGATTTTTAAAAACACAATTCTTATAAATCTATTAGCGGTGCTAATTTCGTCGATGCATCACCTTAAGTTTATACTTAAATGTTTAAACATTTCTCACTAGGCACACGTAAGTTTTATATCCTCACTGCTCTAATTTTAATTGTAATATGTTGTTTGACGTAAGTAAAGCCGATCATGACATCTTATCAGCTTTAATAACTGGGTCAAGTTTATTATTACGGAAATACGAGTTGAGATACTGTCACCCAACAACAACTTGGGTTGAGGTAAGTGTTAGAAACAATGTTTGAGCATCATTTCCACATTTTTGACATTATTTAAAAAAAAAAACTTTAAAACAGCGTACTCCCTTTTAAAAAAGGCTGGCAGCGCACCTGTGACTCTTTTGACGTGACAGGTGTCCATGGGCGCGGTAATCGCTTATCATCGGGTGATACGCCTGCTCGTCTGCCCCCTATATCATAACAAAAACAGGAGATAACTTTTTTTTCTGATTTTTCAGTAATATCTCTGATATTAAATTCAGGCATCTAGTTTTACGACGTTATAGTGGTTCAAAAATGGACTTGTTTGACTTTTACACTGTTAAAAATATCTTTTCGCAAATCGCACAAATATGATCTGTTTCTATTCCTCATACAAATTGATCGAACGAGAAGGTTTTAATTATGAATAACAATCTAAGTTTCGGCCAAAAGTTGCTGCAAATAACGGGTATAATATTACACATCCGGATTATGAAACATTCAGTATAATGACAATAACATAATTTTATCAAGCAAAATGTTTAATTGAAAACGAATAAAATAAAATTAATTTGATACATGGGCTGGCATGTGAAAACTTGATAAGCTACAAAACCCTAATTAGGCATTATTGTACCCAATTAAAGCAATTTCATGTATCATGTACCCATAGCGAACGAGAACACTGTGCAAATTAAATATTTAATTATGTGGCGTATTTAATATTCATTGGACACTTAACATGTCAGGGTTCAGCATAAACCGCGCTTTTAATTATAGCCGTAGGACACCCACGGGAAAAAATCTGTAACATTTAATTGTAACTTAATATCTTCTTCTTCTAGGGGTGTAAGGGGTCCCGCCCAATATATAACGGGGCCTTAAGTCAACCACACCTGCACGTGGCGCACCCTGCTGCATAACAGACGAGGCTCTGGCGTTCCCCACCAACCCGCACTGGGCCCGCGTGGTGGGTGTAGGCCCAAACCCCTATGATCTATAAAATCAACACAAGGCCCCAAGTGCCCGGCGGTACCGGAGGCCGAACCGAACACATACATACGCTGCGGCAGGTTATACAGAAGACGAAAGAGTATAATCTGCCATTATGCTTGTTTGTGGACTATGATATATATTCTTCGACTCTGTCGAGACCTGGGACGTGCTACAGTCTCTCCAAAGGTGCTGAATAGACTACCGATACATACAAGTATTGCAGTCATTGTACGTAAACACTATAATGTCAGTCCGTCTTCAGGACCAGGAATCAAAACATACCTCTTCAGCGAGGTGTGAGACAGGGTGACGTTATATCGCCAAAACTGTTCACCACTCTGTTGGAGGACGTGTTTAAACTTCTGGTCTGGGATGGACTTGGCGTCAATATAAATAGCGAGTACAGCACGCACCTTCGATTCGTAGATGATATCGTAGTCATGGCTGAGACCTTGGAAGACTTAGGCACAATGCTTGACGACCTTAGTAGAGTCTCTCAACAAGTGGGTCTGAAAATGAACATGGACAAGACTAAAATCATGTCGGATTCCCATGTCGTACCCACTCTTGTGTGCTGAAAGAGAACCAGGGTATTAGACGAAGACGTAAATATGAAAGGTGGATTATAAAGCTTACCCAATGGCAGCCATGAATGGGCCGATGTCCTGTGGGTAGACCACCTGCACGATGGTCCGACGATATTGTGACGGCAGTGGGGAAACAATGGATAAGACTGGCAAGGGAACAAAAGGAATGGCGGGATAAAGAAGAGGCCACTCAGCAATGTGTGGATGTGGGCAGATATAGTGACGACCCACTCTTGTAAAGGTCTACACTGGAAGTTGTAGACAAGTACATTTACCTCGGACAAAAAGTCCAGCTTGGTAAGTCCAACTCCCAGAAAGAGGTCGATCGACGAATCCAACTCGGCTGGGCAGCGTTCGGGAATCTACGCAGCATATTTACTGCAGTGTCTCAAGACGAAAATGTTCAATGAGTGTGTGTTACCAGTGATGACATACGGAACCGAAACGTGGCCGCTTACAATGTGCCGATTAAGAAAGCTCAAAGTCACCCAGAGAACAATAGAGAGGGCTATGCTCGGAGTCCCCCTGCGTGATCGTATCAGAAATGATGAAATCCGCAGGAGAACTACGGTCACAGACATAGCCCGAAGGATTGCATGCCTCAAGTGGCAATAGGCAGGGCACATAGCGAGGAGAACAGACGGCCGTTGGGACGGAAAGGTGAGTGTAGGCCACATACAGGAAGTCGCAGCTGCGGCAGGCCTCCCACAAGGTGGACCGACGATCTGTTGAATATCGCGGGAATCCATTGAATGCGGGCGGCACAAGACCGATCTGTGTGGAGATCATTGGAGGAGGCCTATGTCCAGCAGTGGACGTCTATTGGCTAAATTTTATTCATCTCTCAAAGTTTAGCAGCATTCCGTTAGAGGGTTGAAACCCCGAAGTTTGCTTTAAACATCTCAAAATACTTGTGGAATACTAAAAGCATAATGATTTGTTATTTTCAGTGCCCAATGTCAGCGGTTTGTTCAAGCAGAACTAGATCGAAACAGTATTTTATGTATCACTGAATCTCGCCAAAGAGCTCAAAATTTTATTTAAGACCCTTTTCAAAGTATGCGGAAACAAATTAGTATTATACCTACAGCTTGCATCTTCAAGTAATCTGTACGACCAACTGATTCCCTTCCGGTTTATTTGAGTTAGTTTATATTTTTTTTAGAATCACATTATACATCGACCTTGCCTTGAAGTAAATATTGAACTGAAGCTTTTAAATTCTAAAAATAATAATATAGATAACACAATATTTTAATATTATCATTTATGTTATATTATCGGAATCAACAAACGAAAGTATCTTTGTCGAAGTAGATATTATAACAAACATTGAACATGAACAAAGACAAAAGTGTTAATTACAAGAATGTTTATCTACAGTGGAAATCAAATCCATATTTCTATCCGCCATTGGGCAAGTCAATTTAAAAACGAACAATTATTTGAGCCACTCAAGGAGACTCGGTTGAGGAAACATTAAAAAAAAAGTAATAGATCAACTTATTTGAGAAATATTTAGTTTCAAAATATTTATAGCCTTCAGCAGTTTTTACGAGGACGAGATTAATTAAATCGGCTAAGGTGACTTGAGTCGATATTATTTAATGATTTTGTCTCCTTATCTTTTTAGGCATCTTATGCTGACCAAAAAGTTAATAATTGACCAACGGGGCATATATGTACTCTACCCATAATTAAAATAATGAGTTGACATTAAAAATATACTGCTCGTATGAAAACAGGATGTTGTTTTACACGTTTCAGTGGGCCAATTTCCGGCTCATGCATTGGATACTGTCAGAAATTATTGAGTGCTATTGCAGTATTTCGGTAACGCCATAATGTTCATGCCATATTTGATCTCAATGGCGCAATGACTTTGATCTCTATCAGTTTAGAAAACTATCTTTTCTGAATTGGTTTGCGTCTAGGTGTTTGGAAACGCCCGTGGCCATCATTAACTAGAACTCAATAGTACAGGGAATGCGCTATCATAGATTATGTACTGATATTTTTATTGTGTGTTAGCGCAGGAACCAAACCCGCGACCCTCCTAACTGGCTTGACCACGGCGGTCAAACCACTGCGCTAATGGAATTAATGTTGAAACGTTCTGTCTAATAATAGTATCAATGATTTTATTTAAATTTTTGCTTTAGTATTACTTATTACAAAATAATATGCACTTTTATTATATAGTAGTATATAATAAAAGTGCATAAACATTTAGTTTTAGTTTCGGATCCAATTTCAGTTATTCCCGAACTCTCGCTGCCCCAAGCAAATTACTGTCACATAGTATCTAAGAGCCTTGTCGATTCTACTTAGCTGAGCGTCAACTAACAGCTAAGAAGTACATATATATTGACTCTCAAAATAGAGCTTACGAAAATATACAAATTGCCTGTGGTTCAATCCAATTGAAAAAATAGATTTTACAAATATATTTCGATAATTTTGTCGGCGACCAACCTGTCGGCGGTAAGGAAAAAAATCGTGAGGAAACCTGCATGTTTCGAATAGATACAGAATTGTTAAAATTGCTCTGAACATATAATCATGGAGAAGATTGTGTGGTTCCCCTATTTAAGTGGCTGACTGTGAGGGTCAGACTGTAGTCGCTTCATTGTAATTACTAGACTTTCTAAATCCTAGATAATGGCATAAGCGTACTCAGGACTCAGAAAACAGCGACTTTGGATGCAAAGTTTTACTATAAGTATATAAAAAAAATAACAGTATCACTTACTTCATTCACTTGCACGCTTGGTGCAAGTCCATTGGAAAAATAATATTACAATCAGGTAAATGTTGGAGATTTTTTTCGAATTCATATGAATTTATCATAATTATACGGCTTGCTGTTATGTCAAAGGAAAAAAAATCTATATATATATATAAAGTATCTATAGCGCTTATTTTTAATAAAATCCTTAGGTCTCAATTATCATCATCATTAATCAGCTTGTGGCAGTCCTTTGCTCTCCACGTTGATCGATCCTCGGCTACTCGCATCCAGATCCTAACAGCCATTTTCCCTATCGGCCATCTGTTTTTACTTCTTAACACAAGATTTTGCCAATTTGCCCTTCCTTTTAAGAATGTTGGTAAGAATAATAAGGAAAATCGATCGGAAGCGCGAAATCCCGACGAATATTAGCTGGGACGTGTTCCGGGTACCGATTGCTGGGAATAGAGTTGCTTAGTTGCGATAGTTTAAATGTCGATAGTATGAGCTTTAATAAAAAGCACAGTACTACTAATACTGTGGTACGCCTAGTACCTAGCAAAAAACTCCCGCATACGTTGCAGTCTTCATATCCGTGACACAAATATTACTATATATAATGTCTTCCTAATTGATATTTCGATGTGATTAGCCCACAATGATTAGTGAAGTGTTGCCCCGCGGTCATAGACGCCCTATGAGCGGCGGCGATCACCTAATATCAGGTGATCCGTTTGCTTGTCTGTCATTTATCACATAAAAAAAGTGTGTGCGCAGCCACTAGTGCACTCTTTATTTATACCCTCATATTTTTATGGAACACTTCAGTGACACGGTTGAATAGGGATCAGGCGCAGGACCGACGGCTTAACCTGCTCTCCAAAGCACGGGATACAAGACCCCAACTTTCAGACTTTGGACTGACACACTGAGAATTTCTTATTAGAAAAATTCAGGTGCAAATTTTTGACCCGACCCGGAAATGGTGATCCGTAAAATGCTTCCGTCGTGTATTTTAAAGTCACGAATCAGTCAGTATTAAATGTACTTATTTAGAAAATATTATTTAGAAACAATTCATATTTCCTAGAAGAAAACAGTAATAAGTAGGGATACGATTTATTGACAACACTAGCCGGGACAACACACCGGGACATAGCAATTTTGTTTTTTATTAGAGTACTAGCAACCCGCACTCATTTCGTTTCGAGACTTACTTTTGTTACTACAAATACCTCTTTGATGCACACTATGAAATTAATAACCAACCTAACCAATGTCTCTTCAGGTGGGTGACCAACGTAACGTGGTGTATTGTAACATTCGCATCGAGCGTGTTACATATCGAGTCAAAACTGTATTCTGCTTTCGCCACCGGTGCTCACGTCAAATGTTCATGAGCTGGATTCCACAACACTAGTTCTTCTCTATATTTTTCTATAAAATGCTGAGTTTTTTCTTTGTCCTGGTTTCCCCGTAACACGACGTACTGACTGCACAAATGCTCGCTATGTAACATATTACATTACACCTCGTAACGTTGGTCAGTAGGAACCCACCTTTCGATTATAAACTTGATTGTTATTTTTAGTGGATGTCGATGAATATGTTGATATAGAGCACAATCTATACTATTAATAAAGAGGTAACGCCTCGGCGGGTGACTGATCTATCACGCACAGCCGAAACTACTGGACCTAAAATCATGGAAATTGGAATAAGGGTAGTTTTGATTATGTGAGCGCGCACTAAGAAGGGATTATTAAAAATTTAGCCCCTAAAGGGGTGAAATGGGGGGTTAACATTAGTATGACAGTTTGTCGTTTTTGACGTTAAAGTTTTGTAAATTCGGATTATGGTTATTGATAAAAAAATAAAATTTACCTGTTTCAGTTTTTTTTAATCAACCCCTAAAGGGGTAAAATGGAAGTGGGAGGTAGGAACTTTGCATGGAAGATTCGTTATTTTTAAAGTCCGAGTAATGACAATTGGTATTTGGGCTTATCATACAAATTTAGGAAAAGTAATTTGTGCATTTTTTTTTATTAAACCCCCAAAGAGGGAAAATGGGGGTTGAAGCTTTGTATTCGTCATATTTAATGCTAGAGTCGTCAACATAGGTATTTGGACTGTTCGTACAAAATTAATATCAGTACTTTCAGCATATTTTATATTCAACCCCCTAAAAAGGGTGAACGTTGGGGTTTGGTTATTTTTAAAGCTAGAGTGATAAAAAAATATAATTGTGCTTTTTATATAAATTAAAATATTTGGCGTTTTTTCCTCAACTACTTAAAGAGTGAAAACGTCGTGTAGAAAATTCACCATATTTGACGTTCGAGTTGATGAAAAGTAGAATTTGGACATTCAGACAGAAAATTATCAGCACTTTTTTATTCCCTTTTAGGATTAACGGAATTAAAACGCCGTATAGAAGTGTCGTTATTTTTAAAACTAGAATCATGAAAAATTATATTGGTATTTTTATATTCATACAGAAAAGTTTTAGCACTTTTTTATTCTACCCCTAAAAGGGTGAACGGGGGTTACAACGCAATCACAGGGTTAATCACAGGGTTTAACGCCGTTATTTTTAAAAGTGTCGTTATTTTTAAAAGCTAGAGTCATGAAACATTATATTGGTAGGTATTTTTATATTCATACAGAACATTTTTAGCACTTTTTTATTCTACCCCTAAAAGGGTGAACGGGGGTTACAACGCCGTATAGAAGTATCGCTATTTTAAAAGCCAAAGTTATGAAAAATTATATTTGGTCTTTTTATATAAATTATTTAGATTTTTTTTTATTCGAACCTAAAGGAGTGAAATTGGGTTAAAACGTGGTATGGAAGATTATATTTAGTGCTCATCAGTCATGAAAGTTTATGTAAAATGCATGATAGGTGTTTCAGTATTTTTAGTATTTTAAGTCTCCGTATAATACTTTTTTTTTTTTTTTTTTTTTTTTTTTTTTTTTTTTTTTTTTTTTTTTTTTTTGGTAACGCAGAGAGAATGCCGCCGGCTCAGAAGGAACCGACGTCGGCGCCGATGGTCGGCGCCGCCTTATGCACACCCGGCCGCTGGGAGTCGGCCGGGTAGTGTGGGGCTCTCCCCTGGGGTGCTCCTAGGGGTATACCCACTAAACTCTCTGCGACAGTTTCCATCCCTCGCCCGGGAGAAACTCTCAGAGCGGGAACGCGGGCTATAGGGCGAACCTTGTCACCGCGAACCCGCTCAGGGCGAAAGAGGCTCGCCAGTACGGCCTCTTACCACACACCGGTCCAACGGACCTAGGGCCTCTCCCACGGCCCACCAAACACCGCCCCCCGAATGGCGCCCACACTGCTGGCTGCAGTGCAAACACCACCGGGAGGAGGACTGCGGGTACCCTTCCCCACCCATACACTGCTGGCTGCAGTGCAGAGTGGGTTGGGGAAATAAAACCCACAGGCTTCAGAATGAAAACGCCGCAAAACCCAACTCCGCTGGATGCGGAGCCGAGAAAATTGGCACCACCGGTCGACATTGAGCCATCCTGGCTAGACGACCCAACGCCGGACCTCCAGCACATGGCCTTACGGCCGCTGAGCCCGAAGGCTCTCCACCCAGTGGGGCCCACGTCGAAAACGCTATCACGCGTAGCGTGACGCCGGACAGGGCCCCGGGCCCAGAGCAAAAAAGGCCACAGGAGAAGGGTTTCCGATGCCCTAAACCGTGAGGCCGGTCCTAGGCCCCGGGGGGGCTCAACTGGGGGTCGTCAGAACGACTCCAGGAGCCCTCCCGTGTGTGTGCAGCTGTTAGCCGTCGAGTAGCAATGGGCGATGCCGATTACTACCCGCCGTTGCCCAGGGACGCCAGGACCCTTTCGGTAGCAGCTCCAAACAGAGCAAAAATACTACCGAAAGGGCCACACGAGGAGGCCGCCGCACCGTAGCCTAATACCTACCTTCTTTCCTATAATCTCAGAATTGCTTAACTACAAATCAAGTTCGTATGGAAAAACACAATTTCTATATGTTTTGTTTTGCAATTAAATTACCGAAGCGAAGCGAGGGAGGGCCACTAGTAATAGATAAAGCACTTTATAACGTACATGATATGCATTCATATTTTATTCATAAACATAAACTTGAGCTTTTATTTAGGGCTTGCATTCTTTTTAAGACTTAAGAATTTTTATAGCTCGAGCTTTTTGAAGGCTCGACATCTTTCAAACGCTCGAATTCTTTTAAAGTCCTCGAGGTGTGAATCAGTGAGCTCACGGCTCGGCTCAGCTCAGGACTTCGGAGCCTACCAAGCTTACTGAGTCTTGCTATTCCGCCTCGAGGCTTCAAAAATATGACTTGGCCCCTGAACCTTGTGCAGTAAAAATGCATAGTGACATCTTTCAGAATATATCGAACTACCTTCTTGATTTTTTATCAATCAATAAATTTATTTATTCAAATAAAGGTTTTACATTTTTTAAAACTACCTTGCCTATACTAAGCCGAGGCTTGTGTTACAGGCAATGGTTGTCTTCCTAAATGTGTACAGAATATTAAAAAAATATAGTTTCTAGTTGGTATAAAGGAGAGGATTAATCATGTTTATTGCTTAAGAACTAAGAACCAGCTAAGAGTAAATATTTCAGTTATCAATGAAGAATTTATTAATTGCCGAGATATTCTTGATTGCTTTTAATCAATAAGTAAGGTGGTATTTTTAATACAACATCGAAAGAAAAATAATTCTATTGTCCCTGCAATTGAAATGTAGTCTATTGTAGGTTATCCCTTGCAGATAGACGTAAATAATATTGCAGACTTTTTTGTAGAACTTTTTAAGGTGTACAATACAGTACATTGTTTTGATCTATCTGGTAGGGTTCAGACGGTGTATTCAATGTAAGCGCAAAATCTGTGTTTATTTACGACGTCACATTCAAAATTTCTGAAATTATCAGTGTTTCTCTGCATGTATTATATTACTAGTGACCCGCCCCTTACTTCGTTTCAGGGCTAAAATTTGCTATTCGTTCTAAGCTGTATTAATAGATGGCATTGGGTGAACATTACGTCGCGCAAATTCTTAGTCAAATATAATTATAATTTTTCAAAGTCAGCCCGGAGTTTGGAAGTGGGCGGTCTTGTACCCCCGTGCCTAGGAAAGGACGATAAGCCGTTGGTCCTGCGCCCAATCCCTCTCCGGTCGTTTCACCCTGGTGCCCCATCGGAATATGAGGGTAAGGGAATAGAGAGTGCACTTGTGTTTGCGCACATACTTGAGCACTATAGTATATCCTGCGTACGTGGCTGATAGTAATCGGTTGGAGGATATTATTATTACTACATCGCGCAAGCGTTTCGTGATTTCGGTTTACCTATAAAACTTGTCATTGTCTTTATAATTTACCTCTCTCGTAATAGTAAAGATTACAACACATAAACCTCCCTCTTGAATTCAAGTATTATAAGATATAAATCAATAATAAGTGGAGTAATTACTCTACTTATTAAAAAAACCGCATCAAAATCCGTTGGGTAGTTTTAGAGATTTGAGCTTACATAGGGACATGGGGACATAGAGACAGACAGCGAAAGCGACTTTGTTTGATACGATGTAGTGATTCGTTCCGAAGAGTACTGTTGGCTCATTGCTTGAGCCAACAGTTACATTTACCGAAATACCTTGTATATTGATACAAGGTGTTTCGGTAAATGTACTTATGTAGGTACCTCTTTGACCACGTTTTTTACTATTCATTCTAAACAATATTTGTTTCCGCATTAAAAATATTCACTCTTCATACAAAGTTGATCACGTGATTTGGTTGAAACTTGATAACGTACTATGAATTATCAGGTCAACTTTTCAAAAGTCATCAAACAAATGTTGCGCGTTGTTCAAAAAGGTTGGTAGAAAGAGTGGAGGTATTTAAATCTTTACCCTATTATTACGTAAGTTAATGTAAGTACTGAAAGCGGGGAGAAGGGGAGCTTAAAGATTGGTAGAGCATTTGTCATTCCACTGGTGTTGGCTTGAATACCATCAGAAGTGATCTGACCGCTTGACTGCCACTTATCCTTAAAATAGATCAGATTTTTTTTTATCTTTTCCATATACATTTTGTAATTCAAATCATCATTGTATTATTTTTATTTTACTTATCCAAGTCACCCTCATTGATTAGTCACTTTATAACTTGTTTATGTAAGTTCCCCAACTGACTAAAACTGTACTTAAGTGGATGACCTAAGTTTACTTGAAACATTACAAATGAATAATTGTTCAGTCTATACGGTCTTCAATCAAGAGCCCGAAGATTTAAGCCTCTTTTTGAAATTTCTTACATTCGTAGCAACACGTGTGTACCTACTCGTACTTACTCGTGTATTCATTACATGTTACGCCAAGCCAAAGACAATTCAGGGTTATTTCAGAGTCAAGAGTTTGACTAGAGCTGGCTACACGCACGCGCTTACAATTATACTAGGTAGTATTCGCGTATAATAAATAAATAAATAAATATTTCACAACATCACATACATTGATCTGACTCCGAGATAGGTAGCTCAAGCACCTGTGTTACGGATATCAGAATCAACAGTGGAATACAAATATATACATATAATACTTTTTTTTTTGTAAATACATACAGCCACCCAGACCAATACAAACAGACATGGTCATGCACACAAATGTTTGTACTGTGCGGGGATCGAACCCGCAATCCTTGGACCAAAGGCAGCGTTCAATACCACTGTTCCAAACGGGTCGTCGAATAATATATAATAATGGAAGAATATATAATTAAAGTGAAAGATGAATATATAATGAGTGTGAAAGATGAATGATGAATAAATAAATAGATAAATTATAAGATGAATGATGAATAAATAAAATATAAAAATAAAAAAAGCGCTGCTCAAACGGAGCTGTTCTGAGTGCGCTATGAGACACGCTGACCGAGCGTTACTCTGAAGCCACCCTCATTACTCCAAGCATAAAAAATGGCGGTTCACATAAACTTTTTACAAAATGACGCGGAATAAACCGTCCATGAATATCGAGTTGCAAATAAACATGCTCAAATTCACTTTTAATACTTGAATATTTTAAAAGGACATTTATAAAAAAAGTCTGCGATCAAAGCAAATGAACTTTAAGTGCACCACCTCTCCTATAAACGCCAATGAATCGAATAAACGAAGTACCTACTGGCTGATTTTACTTACTGTTTGACATGCTCTTGTTAATGCTTGTGCGTTATGCCCCCTTATTCAAAATCAAAAATGTCTTTATTCAATTTAAGTCCATACAGAACATTTATGAATGTCAAATATTATGATCTACCGCTGATTCGGAATGTCAATCTCTACCGAGAAGAATCAGCAAGAAACTCAGTAGTTACTCTTTTCAAATAATATGGTAATTACAATATTCATTCTTATACAAATTATGATTACAGTGACAGTATGATATACAATGCTTATAATCAATATCGTTTAGATAAATCGTCAAGGAAAAAGTATGAAATGAATTATACATTACAGGACAGGCGAAGAGATCAACATGTCCAAGAATCCTTATCATTCAAATAATCATCTACTGTATAGTAGCCTTTCTGCATTAGGCAGTTTTTTACATGCAACTTAAACTTATGTACAGGTAAATCAATGATATTTTGAGGTAACTTATTAAACATTCTAATGCTCAATCCTAGAAATGAATTTCCAGTTTTCTGAAGTCTTAGATTAAGAATCGAGATCTAAGGATAGTCCCGGAACAAAATTCGTGCCAGCCCCTTTTAGCATTGCGTGTTGGGAAGGGATGACAATTTGATTTTTAGTACGGTAATAACTTTAGGTTGCGATTTATAATAAGGTGGATGAAGTTTAGGGAGAAAACTATTTTGTCTCAAATTAACCCTAATGAAAATATCTGCAACAATATTCTATACGTCGCGTCGGTTCCATCTTAAGATTATTCAGAAAACTTTTATCATTGTTTAATAAATAAAATAAAATAAATCTTTATTGTAGAAATTGTGGTTTACAAAATATGCAGGTGTTAAATTATATAACAGTTCTCACAATTACCTGTTTAGGCATACAATAGTCTATTTACTAAATAATTTCATGCCAGTTAAATTTTGTGTGACATGCATTTCAACACTTTATAATTAATTACATAATGTAGGTATGTCTAAAACTACTAATTAGGTCAAAAGAGGAATGTCAACGAAATAAATTATTTTAAATGTTTTAGGTTTACCTCCATTTGGAATTTTGTAAAAGTTTATTCACTTCCTATGAGTTTTAAGCAATCTTACTGCAGAGCAGATGTTACTTAAACACACAAATTTTATGTATTACGTTATGTTACGAATATGAGTCCCACTTTATCACGTTACATTTACTAAAAGCTAACGTATTATCTTGCAACCGATTTGGCGCGGTTGATCTCAACGATCGATCGATCACGTATTTACAGTGCTCAAGTGAGTGCGTAAATAAAAGTGCATTCTATCGTCGCATATTTCGATGGTGCACCAAAGTAACACCAGTAAATGTGCAGGAGCAACGGCTAAATGTGCTTTCCGAGACACGATGTCCTCTAGGGATTCCAGGTTCCGTTCGGGGATTTTTTTATGCTAGAGGCGATAATAATAATAATAATGTCCTCCAAACCGATATTTCGGTCATGGCGGCCAAGTCTCAGCGATCAGCCATCGACGCAGGATATATTATAGTGCAGAAGTATTTTCGCAGATACAAGTGCACTCTCTATTCCCGTACCCTCTTATTCGATGGGACACTAGTCTGACACGAACGAAGAGAGATAAGATGCAGGAACAACTGGCTTAACGTGCTTTCCGAGGTACGTGGTTACAAGACCGCCAACTTCTAGACTCTGGGCTAACACTGAGAATTTCTTTACAGAAAAACTCAGGTACAAATTTTGGCCCGACCCGGGGATCGAACCCGGGACCCCAAGCGCAACCGTCGCTTTAAAGTGCGACGGTCGCTTTAAACCATTGCACCATCGAGTCAGTCAATAGAGGAGATAAACAAGGCGACGACAAGCAAGCGAGTCACCTGAATGCACATCATCAAATAATTCGATTTATCATCAATATACCTATGTACCTACATTTTGGAATGCAATAAAATATTGAGTATTCATGAGACATAAGGACGTTCCATAGTCCAACAAGGGTAACTCCACATGACGCAGTGTGTACAGTCCACAAATATTCCGGGTTACAAGCGCTAGGCGATAATGGCTTGCACACACCGCTGGGTGGACGAACCTAATCCTCTTTAGGGCAGTGCAAGCTATTTTGCCGCCTAACTTGTGCGCTGACCGTACATGCTACTTTTAATATCTGGAATCTGTGATTTTGCGACAGAATCGATGCAGCATCGCGATTTCGCTACTTTATGCGTTCTAACGCGGTATCATACTTACACGCTCGTATAGAGATTGGGTATTATGCTATGTCGAGCTTCCGCAAGGATAAACTGTAAAAAAATATCGGCTATGGCTCATCACCTAAAGCAAAAGTAGTGGTTGTGATTGAAACTGTACCAAACATCTTATATTTGTACGATATTAACCAAGTTATTTATGCGTTGGTTTATTTAGACAACAACTAACAGTTTGGATCAAAATTGCAAAATATTTAGTTTTTCCTTGATTGTGGCTTCTATAATAACTAGGCCTGCCTCATAGTTTTGATGATTGGACAGTCGGACAATTTGACTAGTTATAATTCAAGTAAAGTTTCAAGGTGAATGAAATGAAATGAAATATAGGTACCGTGCAAAATACAAACACATAAATAACGGTTTACGGTTTGAGAAATGTATTTCTCTAAAAAGAATGACATAATTCACTTTTAAAATAAATTAAAAATGTATATAATAATGAATTAAAAAATTAAAACAACCGAACAAAATTTAAAAAGTCAAAAAATAAAATCGAAACTGCTGTTGACTGTCCTACATATGAACCTGTTTGGTTAAATATTGTCACGCGGGGGGCCGCTCTACATTTAGCACAACGTTGTATTTTATAAGTATGTAAGGTCCCCCGACGCGACAATATTAAGGCGAAAATATTCATATGTAGGACATTCAACAACAGTTTTAATTTATTTTTGGAATTTTTAATTTTTTTGTCGGGGTTTTTCAAATTTTTAAATTATTTTGGTTTTTCCCTTTTTAAAGAGACTCTAATTTATTTTACTTAAGTACATATCATTCCGGCATTCAATAGGCACCACATTCAAGTATATATTATAGATTTATTATTTCGCCATTTTATGCGGGTCATCATGGCCATCTTGGATTTCAAATTTTTCGTAGTGCACTGTATACTACTACTGAAACCCTTTTATTTGATACCTATATCGAGGGCGGTTGTCATACAAGACGTTAATTGGACATATTGTGGCGGCGGCCATCTTGGATCAATTTCCATCTAACATAGCTAAGAACACTCCCGATCAATTCACCATTCAAACAAAAACAAAAAATCTAAGTCGGTTCATCCGTTCTGGAGCTACGATGCCACGGACAATTCGGACATACATACACACACAAATACACACACACATTCATACAGACACGTCAAACTTATTATAACACACCGTCGATTTAATCGTCGGTTAAATCCATGCTCAATACTCAGTGCGCAGCAGTTCAAAGCGTTAGAATATTTGATTGAAGAATTCCAATGTTACATCTGATTCATTGGGTGGAGATTTACATTTATTTTGTAGTTATTTTTATAGAGTGAATGAATTAATGAATGAAGCCACCGTAGAGTATATATTGTATGTAATTATTAAAAACAAAGCTAAAACAAATTGCGATTTGGTTCAATTTTCTAATTACACCAAATGCATTAATTGGTGCAGTTTTACTTAACACTACTTTTCCTTCAGGATGAGCCTTGACAAAGTATTTTTTTACAACACACGTTTTGTGTTATTTTACGTATAAAGTGGTATTGTCCTTTAACTCGATTAGGTAATTTGGAATGCAGTAGCCGCCCTTATTAATAGTTTGTCCTCAAGAAGTACACAATATTTCAAAAAATATTTTAATTTCCCTATACGTTTTCTTATCAAACAGCAAGTCATTTCTCGGTCTTAGATCTAATTCGACCAATGTTTATTCGAGAATAAAATCTGTGGTATAACGCTAAAATCATATTATCGCATGGCAGTGTTATATCATAGATTTATTTTTGGATAAAGAGTAATCGAAATGGGTCATATACGGTAAAAACCGTTTGCTCGTTACCAAAAAATCATGGTTCTATAGCGTCTAATACCAGTAACAATACCATGAAAGCTTATCGAATACATTCAAACTTGAATTTACATCAGGACGCTGTTTGTATCGCAAATAGTGTAGTAAAAGGGAAAAAGTACTTACATCTTATTCTAAACTACTGTTCTTATCAATTTATTAAATGGAAATGTAAAGAGAAACATTTCAAAGGATTTCAAATCTTCACAAATCTCTTTGAGTGGATTATCTACATTTTTCTTTTCAAAAGTATAAAGCAGATGTCTGGCAGAGCCTCGATGATTGTCAAAAAAAAAACTACTATGGGCGGTTTACTATATATTTAAACCTTGTGATATTATTACATCTCTTGAAATGAAATGAATTCAATAAACTTATATATCTTTCCAATGTCCTGATGAGCTGAACCTAAGAGGATTACAAGAGCCAGGCCTCGGCCGGTACCGGTTTGTCAACCGACGGTTACGCACACTACGCATATTGAAAAAAAATATTAGTACTTATAGGAAAAAATAGACATTGGGTCCCAAAAAAAGTACGCTATTAACTAAACATTTTGTGGTATAAACCTTTTGCAAATCGTTGTATCTGTGTTGACGATTATTATTAATTTGTAAAATGTTTTAAGAGACATTTTCGTGATTTTTTCTATTCAGTAAAAAATATTGTTTTATGTGTTGAGTACGATTTTACCAGCCCTTGATAATAGTGGGGTATGAGAAAATAAATTAAACAGGTCCTAATCTGAAAACCTTTTCGAGGCATTTGTATTTCATAACATAATATATTGTGTGTGTGACTTATTTCTGACTAGTTCACCCGGACTTGTTACAGATGGCGCTAGTTGTAATACGAAGCTGTAGTATTCAAGCTTGAAAAAATAATGCCATCTGTACACATGCACCTACAAATAAACAGTTGACGTTTATTTGCAGGGTGACCCCAAAACTCTTAGTTTTGGGCTCTCTTTTATTTTGTTTTACCGTAATGTAACCAGAGAGAGATTTAAAATTTGCCCGATCAAGAGGCATTTTTAGAAGTATGTTATTTTTTTCTTACGATGTAAATTGGATAAAATGACATAAAGAAATAAGACGTCATTAATACGCTTCGAATTGAAAATGTTTGGAAATATATAAAAAAATAACTACCAGCTATTTTACAAAAATATTCGAACTGGTTACTTAAAATAGTAAAAGGTATTGGATATTTTTTTAAATTAAAACCATACCTAAAATTTTGTTCCCATACCCCATAGTACACTTTACAATGCTTTTTCAATTCGTATCAAATGAAGCAACCTTAACAGGAAAGCGCACGAATAGAGTACGTTCAATAGTCTGATTTGCATTCAGGACGTTGCTTGTTTTGAAAACGGCGCGTTTCGAAGGACAAAATACGGTTTCAATTTTCCATTTAATAACGTTTGTGATCGATGAGCGCTATTAGACTGTTTGGTACCCGGTTCATGTTACGGTTGTTATGAGATCATATTTTGGGGCATGTTTCATTTACTGGCGTTTTCATACTACTAACTCTGTCACAAAATAGATAAAATACAGAATGCCTACATCGCGTGCTGAATAAGCTACGCGCACATTATGCGCGCTTACAATGATCTTGGTGTGGTTCGGCGTGGGATAGAGACCGAGTATACGGAACGTAGGTGGAAGTACATCAATGTCAGTGGTACTATATCAATGTCAGCTAGGGCAGTCCTTGTGATTTGGTGATGTGAAAAACAACATTTTGAGAAACTGGCATGTTTCGGATAGTTCCTTATTTGTGGATACCCATACTTGTTGAGGTAACATAATGTACCTACTATATAATATTATAATCTTTATAACAGATTCAGGATACATAGCATTAATATATAAAATTAATAAAAAACTATTAATTACTAAATTAAATCACAATATTACTTTCAAATACAATATGACATAAATGCATCATACAGAAAATAAAATAAAATATTGTTATAAGTTTACAGACATGAATTTACATAAAGATTTATTTGTCAAGTAGATTCAGGATATATAATATAAATTATATAAGCATAGCATTTATACATTAATAGAAAACTATAACTAAATTCAATTACAATATTACTTACAAACACAATATGACATATTTGCATCATACAGAAAATAAAATAAAATATTGTTATAAACTTACACGCATGAATGTACGAGTACATAAAGATGTATTTGTCAAGTAAATTTGATTCAGACGGACGTCAAGCGGACTGCCTGAACATAGTCAGGCAGTCCAGTATATACAGGGTGTATCTGTGGACATTTACATCCCTTTAACCACGCATTCTACCAACCATTCTGAACAATATTTGTTTGATATATCTATAATCAAATGTTTCGTTTATAACCATAAAAGTTCAAATGACATGCATACAAAATTCTTGCATGTGACGTCACATCTTAGTAGCTATTTGTATGGAGCGTTTTGGGTTTGCCCAAAATAATGTGATTTTAAAGTTGTGATATCTCAGGTAGTTTAAATGAGAATCAAGTAATTCTTCCAACGATGTTTCTATCATTGAGAGGTCTTTTGATTACAAAAATTAAAAAAAATAATCAAATACCGTATTGTAACAATCCATGGTAATATGAACGGTCAAACATGACAAATTTGACAAATTGTTCTTGTCCAATATCCGTAGAGCAATGAACTGTGCAATAAGTGTTTCCTTAAAGTGGTAGTGCACCAACTAGCGAATGTCAGGCCATCAGGGTTGTGTCGTGCCGCGGACTGACGTTGTATTGCGAAGATTCTCGTGAACTAGAAGTGACGGGAAAGTTTTTCTTTATTGTTCATGTAAAATATATTTAATCGACATTGCTCACCGGATTAGCAAGCTTAAGTGGCAGTGAGCTGGCCATATTAGCCGCAGAACCGACAACTGATGGATTCGGGGTAAACGAGTTCTAGAGTGGAGACCGCGTCTTGGCAAACGTAATGTAGGGCGCCCTCTGGCTAGGTGGGGGCACGATCTTGCGCAGGATGGCTGGCAACAGCTGATGCGAGAAGCCAGGATAGATCACAGTGGCGACATTTGGAGAGGCCTACGTCCAGCATGGACCGCGAAGACTGGATTGTGATGGAGGATGAAATATATTCGATTTCAAATATAATATTGACTCGTTTACCCGTTCCTTAAACGAGTAAGGGCTACGCTTCGGCACGAATGAGCTAGACCAGAGTGATACACGGCTTCACAATAGCCGATGTGAAAGTATTTGTTTCTGTGTTTCGCCAAGTGAGCGAGGTTTGGGACTACAGTGAAGTGCGGTGGCCTCCTCGTGTGCCCTTTCGGTAGTATGATTTGCTCTGTTTGGAACTGGCTACCGAAGGGTCTTTGGCGTCCAGGGCATGGCAGGTAGTATCAGCTTCGCCCCATTGCTGAACCCGAACGGCTAAAAGCTGCACACACACGGGGGGGGGCTCGTGGGATTCCGTTCTGTCCCCACCCCTAGTTGAAGCTTCCCGCGCCTAGTACCGGCCCTCACGGTTTGGGGAATCGGAAATCCCGCTACTGTGGCCTTTTTTGTCCTGGGCCCGGGGCCCTATCCAGCGTCACGCTACGCGTGATAGAGTTTTTCGACGTGGGCCCCACAAGGTGGAGAGCTTTCGGGCTCAGCGGCCGTAAGGCCATGTGCTGGAGGTCCAGCGTTGAGTCGTCTATCCAGGATGGCTCAATGTCGACTGATGGTGCCAATTTTCCTGGCTCCGCATCCATTGGAGTTAGGATTTGCGGCGTTTTCGTTCTGAAGTCTGCGGGTTTTTATTTCCCCAACCCACTCTGCCCTGCAGCCAGCAGTATATGGGTGGGGAAGGGTACCCGCAGTCCTCTTCCCGGAGGTCCCGGTGGTGTTTGCACTGAGGCCAGCAGTGTCGGCGCCATTCGGGGGTCGGTGTTTGGTAGGCCGTGGGAGAGGCCCTAGGTCCGTGGGACCGGTGTGTGGTAAGAGGCCGTACTGGCGAGCCACTTTCGCCCTGAGCGGGTTCGCGGTGACTTAAAATGGTTCGTCCTATAGCCCGCGTTCCCACTCTGAGAGTTTCTTCCAGGCGGGAGTTTAGTGGGTATGCCTCTAAGGAGCACCTCAGGGGAGAGCCCCATACTCCCAGCGGTCGGGTGTGCATAAGGCGGCGTTGACCAACGGCGCCAACGTCGGTTCCTTCTGAGCCAGCTGCATTCTCTCTGCGTTATCAAAAAAAGTGAGCGAGGATTCCAGACGCCACCCTTGTAACTCCACAGGTGTTGCAAATGGCCATGAAGAGCAGCCATCGCTTACAATCAGGTGATTCGCTTACAACCTTCAGCGCGGAATGGCGCTGGTTCAAAATCTCTGGCACATACCGTACATCATACCGGAATACGCGAAAACCTGCACGCTTTGGGTTTGCATTTTCTGAAACTGTGGGTATGCACAATTCAGAAAATGATTCTGAATATAACCTTTATTCATTTCGTCTAAGTAAGAGTAAGCCAACAGACATACCATATACACCCACCCCTACCCTAGAAATATTATACAATATTTTCCAACAAACCTTTATTTTAATACAGAGCTTTACAGTAATATGAATATGTAAAATCATAATCCATTTACGCCCCACCGGCTTTGCCTAAGTTGTATCGCATCCGGTTACGAAGAAAACCGGTTTACTGGGAACACTTATCTTCATATTTTATTTAACAGAATTTATGTAATATTAAATTATAATATTTGAAATTTCTGCGAATGACAAGCCCATCTAAAAAGTCGTACGACCCAGTATACAATACCAAATTTTTTAAAGTAAAATCTTTGCTTGTGAATTAACATTCTTAAAACCTGTTCCTGACATTTTCGATACTATATAATCATTATGATAAGTTTGTATCAGCTCCAAACCATTTTATTATTACCGAACTTGTTTTAGCGAATTTTCTAAAATGCCAGCGATTATTAAAATTTCATTTATCTAAAACTTTTTCAAAAACAGAATTTTGGATTGCCGCCAAAAACCCGTCAACATCTTTACCATAGTCTAAAAATATCTAGTACTCGTAACAAGAAAAAATACGCTTTCCTTTCTGTGGCATTGTAAATGGAAATTGAAGGTAACCACTGCAAAACTTTAGTATCCAAATGTATATTGTTCAATACGAACCCTCATATTGAACTTTTATTACTTAAAAGACCTATATATTCCCAATATGAGTAATGAAATGTTTTTTTTATTTGTACGTCAAGCATTTAGTTCGTGCGTGCGTGGGCGTTCCGAACTATTATAATAGCACTCCTCATGATTGTATTAAACTACAACGAAGCATGAATTGACCATGAAATGTACCCTATAAGTGCACTGGCTATTTAACACTGTGATTGTAAGCTCACTTTCCAATCGGAGACCATTCATCATGTCACATCCCTCAAAACTTTAGATCCCTTGTAAAACCCCAAGAAAAATGAGCCAAAGCTGCTACACAGGAGTCACTATTTCTAACACCACTGCTTTTAACATAATGGATGTTTGCAGCCATTATTCCACGTTCATGTTCCAACGGTCATGTTATTTTTCAAATTAGTCTTACCAGATAGGTCGGCAGTCAGTAGGTTTGTAGCTGTAATATTTTACAAGGTTGCATTAGGCACAGCATGAATTAGTGTAAAGAAATCAAATAAATTCTACTGCTTCCTGTAATGCGTTAACAAAAGTAAACCTTAGTTTAGTTTGTTTTAGAATAAATCTGTTGGTACTTGCGAATGGGTGATTAACTATTACAAAAACGATTAATTTATTTATTAGGAATGCTTTCAGCTTGACATACAAACTTTTATGTAGGCAGCATTTGTCTATTGGGGATATATATAATAATATCCTCCAACCGATTACGGCTACGACGGCCAATCTTAACGATCAGCCACGTACGCAGGATATATTATAGTGCTCAAGTGTGTGCGCAAACACAAGTGCACTCTCAATAGAGAGTCGGAAGGGAATACCCTTACACTCGTGTTTCGATGGGACACCAGCGTGACACAACCGGAGAGGGATTGGGCACAGGATCAACGGCTTAACGTGCTTTCCGAGGCACGGGGGTACAAGACCGCAAACTTACAGACTCCGGGCTGACACTAAGAATTTCTAACCAAAACTAATGTACCAATTTTTGGCCCGACCCGGGGATCGAACCCGGGACCTCTTGCGCAGCCGTCGCTTTAAAGTGCGACCCACTAACCATTGCGCCACCAAGGCACCGAGGGGATATATATGTAAGCATTCACAACATTCTTATAAAAAGTAGACAACAAGGAATCATAAGAAATAAAGTGTCATAATTAGTTATTATCATTAAAACCAATCATAAACACAATGTCAGGCATACAAAAAAATCCTGGCTAAAAGTTTTAATCGTATTCTCGTTATGTCATTCAAACAAAGCACTCACAATTCCAAACATGAAATGCACATTAAGCAAAAAAGAATGAATATTACAAAGTAGCAGAAAAAATCAATTTAAATATTGTTTTGTTGTGACTGTAATTTTTACGGCTGTGCACAACAGCCGCGCAGGTTTCCATTGATAACTTGAATTTAACTGATACATAGTAAATTCAAATTTTACACGTTTTTATGATATACTTAAAACTGATTTTTGTCCAATACAATGATCCTGCTTCAAGACTTTATTGAGTATTTTTAAAGTTGGCTATTATTAAATACTTTTTTACTACTGCTACCGAGTTTCAAGCAATGTCTTTTAATCAAACTGATACCTGCTAAATAAATACACTTTATTGTGTTTTGTATTGTAAAATTTACTCGTGTAGTCTTTAACTACATTGTTACTAACCGTAAATTATTTTTCTTTTTTCGAAATTTGTCCATTTTCATGCATAAAATAATTATTGAAATTCTTTTTATTCTAAATAGACGTAAGCGCCAAATGACGTCATCGGACGGCTGAATACAGCGATATTCCTTTGCTTATCATTGTTTTAATAAAGAAAGGTACTACTGTCAAAGGTAAATAATACTAGTGTCAACATTGTCAACGTCATTCATACATTCAACGTTGACAAGTTGTTGTTGTCTGACAGTTGCATGTCATGGGTTTGGCATTTCGTAAATTTAAAACTATAATGTGCTAAGCAAAGAAATATTTTACATTCTGCCGTCCGATGACGTCATCTTACGTTTTTTAGTTTTTAATTTTTTTCTCAGTAAATAAGCAATATAAAAAATTAGTAAATATATATTCGAGCAGCGGAAAAGTAAACAAAGAATTGGTATTTTTTGTTTCAGAGCTTAGCAATTTTGAAATGTTGTCCATTAATATTATCCACGATAAAAAAAAATCGTACAACATCTTATACATTGATCTGATTCTGTTTAAGTATGAGTAGCTTAAGCACTTGTGTTCCAGATATCAGACAACAGAGAGATCACACATATATAGTTAAGGCGACACCGCGACCTAACTAGCGCCGTCGCTTGATTTATATTGATTGTGGCGGATTAAGACATTTTTTAAATATGTACGACAGCTACTTTCTGTCAAATTTCCTTAATTAATTATGAACCAAACGTGTTTGACATTAGGGTGAGGTGCGATTGAAGAAATTTGACAGTTTTGTTTACTTTGATGTCTGTCTGTCTGTCAAATTTCTTAAAGTTTTCATTAAGGTATGTACTACCTTAATGAAAACGTAATATGCATCTAAAGCTGTGCGTAGAAAATATGCTAAATATATTTTTGTTTGTAAGAATGTACTCGTGCCTGTCACCATGTCAGGATCTGATGAAGGAATCTCAAGAAAACCGAAGTGACTCTTCAGTAACTAATAGCAAATGAGCCGGGATAACTTTTATTGTTGTTTCTTGTATATATTCTTCAATAGGTACTTCTTGCAACGACCAGTATATTTTCAATGCATTTGTCATTCCGTCTTTTTTCTTCCAATTTCTATTTTACCTCCTTCTAATACAGTCAAGTAAAAAGAAAAGCCCATCTGCTTCGGTAGTAACATAAATAAGTCAAATAGTGAGACATTGATTATTCATTCTTTCTATCACTGTCAAAACACTATGCAAGATCGTGAAAGATCGTGTCAACGTACCACCTATATCGCCTATTGTCTTTTGGGGTTATTTCTGTCGCAAAATATGTAGGGAAAAAAATGTCATTATTATTCTGTGAAATAATGTTTATTTTATTATAAAAAATACTTATGCGTGATAAGAAAGATACATTAGATTTTTCTGATCGTCGTTGGCAAGTAAAAACTGCACAACCAGCATTTTGACGAGTTCCGATTAGCGACAGATACTAATTCGAAATGGCGATTTTATAAAAATACCCGAACTTTGAATCACGTTGGTCATGTTTTTGGCAGAGGGAAATCCTCCATATGCCACGTCCTGTGTTAAAATCTTTCCTTAAATAATCATTTTAAATTAATGTACAAGGCATATTTTTTATGAATGTAGACTCTGGGGGACTTCCAAAAGTTGATCAAAAGTTGATGTACCTACATTGGCCAACTTCGTTTTTCTTTTCTTTTGCAAAACTCCAATAAATTTCAATTTATGAATAAAATATTCAATTTCTTTTATTGTGTTGAATTATCATTGGAAGATCACGAATAAATTTATAAAATCAAAACGATTTATGATTACTATAAAATTGGACCTTTAAAACATTACGGTATGTGGCCTCTGATCGTCTTTTACGTCTAACCTACATATCTCTGGCGCAGTCCGTCCTAACTTATTGTATTTCTGTCTGGGGTGGTGCCATTAAAACAAGACTTATAGACGTAGAAAGAACTCAAAGAGCATTGCTTAAGGTCATGTTTTTTAAGCCACGGGATTTCCCAACAGATATGTTATACTCATCTACTAATCTTTTGTCTGTTAGGAAATTATATATACTAAATACAGTGCTAACTAAACATAGGTCACTACCCTATCAGCATAGTGAAACTAACTCAAGAAGAAAGCGGAATGTTGTAACACAACCGTTCGTAAGATCTGAGTTTGCACGGAGGCAATATGGAAAGAGAGCTTGTGTATTATATAATAAAATAAATAAAGACCTTGATATTTACAATATGATTTACGCAAAATGTAAAATGGTTCTCACTAAGTGGTTAAAAACACAGAGTTATGATGACATAGAATTGTTTATAAAATAAATAAAAAAAATAATAATAATTACTAACTATTTACCCTTTATGATAAATTATTAAATGAATAACTTAAAAACACAGACAACACACACACAAACACACACACACACACACACACACAACAATTATTGTATCTTGAACTTCAATTTAAATTAATTATTTTAGTGAGTTTAGTCTATTGTCACTATGCTATGGAAAAGCGGTGTTGCCTATCACAAGCAAATGAGCTTAAAAGGGAGCATCATACACAAAATATTGTATTAGACTAAGTTACTGCAATAAACATTTTTGTATTTGTATTGTATTTTTTGTATAAAATGGGATTTATATATTTAAGAACAAACATTTCATCTTACTACCAAAATCCAATTATATTTCTACAAATTAAAGTAGGCATGATATATGTATTATCAAGCCTTAACTTTTATTGGCCAGTTTCATTATTTTTTTTATTTACCTTACCGGCACGTGTATAACTGAGGCATTTTGTATAATATAGTATAGAATGCTTGGGGCATTTAGGCAATGTATGAAATATCATGATTATCATTGTCCATTACATACTTTGCCTAGGCAATTTATACAATACCTAGGCGTCGTATAGAATGTCTGTTGTTCCACCGGTAATAGGTAATATACAAGTTTCGCTAACAGTCATTTGACCAATGATGGACTATTGACCAACAGAGTATTTTGCCATCAATTTTTTCCTCTTTGGCTAATGTTAAGTTTAACCGGAGCTTTTTATAAGTAGGTGGCTAGGTTTAGGTTAAAAGTAGGTTAGATTAGGTTAGAACTGGGTGACGTCACAGCGTGCGAGCCGACCAAGTGAAGCAAGCATGTCGCAGCGGCAGCGGCCGGCGAAGCGCCAGAAAAACAAAAATCTAATTGCATAACATTTTAAAAGAAAATTAGGTTAGTGAAGCCATGTTACTCAGACAACAAACTCATTGAGCAAAAAATGGGTTTGCTATCATGACGGTTCCATACACTAAGTGATAAGAATTCAATGCTTTAATAAACATCGCCGGCTGCGAATCAGGCTTTGTATAAGACGCCTAGGCAAATATAACCGGCATAAATTATTCATTTAATTTACCTACTGCAAAGAAAATACCTAAAGAAGAACATAAAAACATCTTGCTCAAAAATAAAATTCGGATTATTTTTTCACATTCAAATCTATTTCCCTCTAACTTTATCGTTCGCTGAATATTTTAAGTATTAGCGCAATACTCAAAATGACATCCGGGAATCGATTACAGTAAGATTACTGACAATTTCATATCCCGTTATACCGTTTCTCAACGAGTTTTCCGTAGATCATGATGAGATGAGATCATCATAATCTGTGAATTACCATGTTTCCTCAAACATAAGGCGACTCGTACTTTTATACCTTCGACTAAAGTCACTTAGAGGACACTTAGTCGAGAACGATGGCCGATGCGATTAACTGCCTTTGAAGAGTTTTAAGAAAATTCTCTGCGAAAAAAAAACCGCCTTCAAAAACAAGGAACTATAGTGTGTAAAATAATATTTTTAACACTTATTCGATATCAATGTTAGCTAGAACCGATTTCTATATCTAATTATTCTGTGTCCATTGTGTCAAATAGCTGTGTCGCGGGTGTCCATGGGCGGCGACAATCACTTACCATCAAGTGATATGTCTGCTCGTCTGCTTTTTTTTTTTTTTTTTTTTTTTTTTTTTTTTTTTTTTTTTTTTTTTTTTTTTTTTTGCGCTGGCAACCCTAAGCGTCACACGTCAAATCGCCAGCTGATAATAATTTAATTAATTTTATTATGTAATTCATTAAACTTTGTGTTAAAATTAAGTCAATTATTGTGTTAAGTGGCTAATTAATTAGGATAAATGTGCGCAAGCCTGTGGCTTCGATAATTCCTTGTATTTATACCAAGGAACTGTTCGGAGGCAACCTGTCAAGGTGATTCAAACCCACAACGGACAAACCGGGGAAGTATAAGTGTTATTTCTATCATTTAATTACATATTACTTCAATAGTGTAATGATAAAAACGTAATCATCAATATTTGACTTAAGTCAATGCAAACAATAACCTTCAAACACCTACCTACGAGGAGTTTGCAAACAGGTTATTTACGGTCCCTTTTGTTACGTGTTAAAACTTTTCACAGTACTCAGTGCTGATATCCTAATTGAATACTATCAAATCATATCATAAACAGAACTTCTGAGTATTTATTTTCGTCCCAAAATCTCAGCTTTAGATACCTATTATGCATGTATAGGTAAATCTGACAACAAAACAGGTTTGTGTACTTGTCGCAGTCCAAATAAATACGATTTTATTCCTTTTGAGTGAAATATATCTCAATTTTATCTCCCTAAAGTTCTTTTTAATTTTGTGTTGTACCCTCCTTAACTCATAAGTAGTTACTTGACAATTATTTTATTTTCCTTTTAAAATATTTCATTGACTTACCTAAAATTTAATAATATTACATTATATACCTACCTATTCTCACATAACAACATAAATAACTTCAAATTCATCTGCTGTACACCTGTCTTTGTAAATAATTCCAGGATTGCCTTTTGGTGCACATTACCAAGATGATGACTCGCAAGGCCACCACTCAACAACTGGAAACAAAACTAAAGCGTGCCCTTGAGGAACTGAAGGAACAAAGGGAGGACAAACCAGCTTCTTAGGGAACGTGAAGAAAATGAGGAGGAGTCTATGAAAATAATAAACTTAAACACCCAATTAAAAACGGAAATGGCAGACATTCATACCCAGCTTATGGATGTCACTATTCAACGTGATAACCTTCTCACAATAGTCAGCAGTTTCGATGAATGCCGGAACACATACGAGCAGGCCCTAACTCGTATTCAGGACCTCGAAGTGGAGCTTTGTGACGCAAACAGGACCATCAGACTGTATGAAGAGGACAAACAATGTCAAGAGGCTTTAAACACTCACAGCCTTTATGAGGAGTTGATAGGGTCACCAACTGGGCGGGACATCTCTCATATTGATTGTCTTACTCTAAATAATAGTCATACTAAGTTAAATAGTAAAAATAAAATTAAGAAATATATTAAAATAAATAAATACATTACGAAAACAAATAAATTAATTAAAAGGAAAAAATGTTTTAACCAAAACATACTTTTAAGAAAGGAACGGATAGATTTAATTGATAGTTTAGAATTATATAGTATAAAATTAAAAGAAAGTAGGCTTAGGTACGAGACTGATGTTCGAGAACTACAGACTCAGCTCGAGCGTCTGGAGAGGTCATTAGAAGTAATGACTGGAAATTATACCTCAGCCCAGCGACAGATACATGAACACATCCTCGCTGCAAACAGGTACATGGCCCAGTGCAGCTGCAATCTGGGTGCGGCAGACGAGCCCCAGGTTCCCACTGTAAGTAGCGGCACAGAGGAAGGTAAGTGCAGTCAGGGTGGCAGCCCAGCTGCCCAGTACCAAGTGCCAGATATGTCAAATATCCTCTTAGACACCAATAGGGATGTACCGAAGTGTACTATGACTACTACTAGTACTATAAATACAAACAATAATGTACTAGTATTTTCAGATTCAATTGGAGTTGGCTATGCTCCCCTTTTACACAAGCAACTCAATTGTAAAATAATTAATTATTGTATGCCAAATGCATCTCTTACCCAAATAATAGATAGGGTGGTAAATTGTAATTATGATAAAGACTCAATTATTATATTAATGCTGGGGAATGGATTAAATTCAAATAAAAAGGACATAGCAAATTAAAAGCTAAATATGAGGTAAACCGAAGCGGACCAGTCCCCAAAGGTGGCACCTGTTCACAAGTATGACGTATGTGTCAGCCATCATTTCACTCAACCATATTAGAGGGAATGTAATGACCCGCCACATAACGCCACCACCTCAGAGACATTTGAGTGAGCATGACTACTTAGGTTCCCCTCATAGGTCACAGAGTACTTAATCCAATACTAATAAACTGCAGGACGAGGTGTACAATAGTAGGTGGTTAGCATCTTGTCAATTGTTTGATTAATCAATACTAATCAATTTGTATACATTAATAAATGCTGCTAAGCCTAATTTATTAAAAATGATTAATTATATAATAATAATGATTCCAGTAAATATTTATACAATTACTACATGTGTGCAGGCACGGAGGTCATCATGTCCATGAATCCTTATCATTTAAGTAATCTACAATTGTATAGTATCCTTTACTCATTAAACAGGTTTTCACGTGGGATTTAAATTTATGCGTTGGTAACTCAATAACATTTTGTGGCAACTTATTGTACATTTTAATACTTTGACCAACAAATGAACTATTAATCTTTTGGAGCTTCAGATTTGGAATCGCGAGCTTGTGTTTATTTCTAGTGTTAAAACCATGACAATCAGATTTTTTAGAAAAAATATCAATGTTCTTTCGCACGTACAAAATACAGTCCAAAATGTATTGGGAAGCTACAGTTAAAATGTCGATATTCTTAAACAGTTCTTTCAGCGAATCGCGAGGCCTAAGGTTGTATATGGAGCGGATGGCCCTCTTCTGCAATACAAAAATAGTCTGTATCTCAGCCGCCGACCCCCACAACAAAAGACCATATGACATTATACTATGAAAATAACTAAAATAAACCAGTCTCGCGGTTTCAATATCAGTCAGATGTCTGATCTTCTTAACCGCATATGCGGCGGAACTAAGTCTTCCCGCCAAGGCTGCCAAGTGTGGCTTCCATTGCAGTTTGGAATCCAGTGTAATACCTAAGAAAATTGTCGAATTAATAACTTCAATATGTTCATTATTCATAACGACGTTAGTGTTGACCTGCTTTACATTGGGCATAGTGAATTTTACACATTTGGTTTTCTTGGCATTTAAAAGCAAGTTGTTAGTTGTAAACTAATGTAGCACTTGTGAGAGGGTGTCATTTACGTCGTCAAACGTATCTTTTCGACGGTCAACGTTAAAAATCAACGAGGTATCATCAGCAAATAACACTACTTCACAAAGATCTTGTGCAAAGTAAGGGAGGTCATTTATGTATATCAGGAAGAGCAGAGGTCCCAATATTGATCCTTGGGGCACTCCCATTAATAAAGGGGCGCCTGAAGAGTCAGTTCCATTGACACTGACTTTCTGAAGTCTATCTGATAAGTAAGAATTTATCAAACTTAATGCATTATTTAGAACACCATAGTGAGCTAACTTCAACAACAATGTTTGATGCTCAACGCAATCAAACGCCTTCGAGAGGTCACAGAAAACACCAATTGCATCCTGTTTGTTTTCCCATGCATCAAAAATATACTTGATAAGTGCAACTCCTGCGTCAGTGGTTGACTTACCCTTGGTAAACCCAAATTGTTTATTATGAAGTAAATCGTTAACTTTAAAATGAGACAGCAACTGAACGAATATGACTTTTTCAAAAATTTTACTCAGTGCTGGTAATATAGAAATAGGCCTAAAGTTAGAAGGGTCACTTTTTTCACCTGATTTAAATAACGGTATGATTTTGCTGTACTTCATTAAGCTAGGAAACTGACCCTCATCAATACATCTGTTGAATATCGTTGCCAAATGGGGTGCAATAGCTAGTATTATATTTTTTAGAATGTCCACTGATATTCCCCAAAGATCTTCAGTTTTTTTCATATTCAGATCTTTGAAAGTTTTAACTATTATCTCGGAGGTTACATGGTAAAATTTGAAAGGCGTTTGACACTCGTCAACATTTGCTTTAAGTAACGAGATAGCAAGATACGAACTTGAATTTAATGTACTTGTTGTTGCCACTGGTATATTAGTGAAGAACGACTCAAATGCATTTGCCACTTCAGTATCAGAGTCAAGACATTTGCCATTTATTTTTAGAGAGAACTTGTGTTGTTGTGTTTTATTTTTACAAGTCTCTTTGTTGATGATGTTCCACGTGATTTTACTTTTGTTAGTTGCTTTACTTATTTTGTTTTTAATGTAAGTAGATTTAGCAACTGCACATACTTTCTTAAAGCACTTAGAATAATTTCTAACATATTCAACTATCGCAGGATCACGTGAATTAGCTTTAATATCATATAATTCAAACAATTTCCTCCTGCTTATGTGAATCCCTGGAGTGGCCCAGTCACTAAATTTATTTTTAGAACTGTTTACTTTAATGGTCTTTTTTGTAAAAATATCATTAAATTCCTTTTCAACAATTTCGAAAAGGCTTTCATACAACTGGTCGACACTATTTTTATTACCAGGCATTAAGGATACCTTATTATAAATATTATCTTTGAATTTATCTATACGTCTTTTAGTAATAGGCCTACATGTAAAACTTGTAGACCGATCATTTCGATGACAGTCGATAACAGCCAGCTGACCACTGTGATCAGAGTTTATGAAATTTATTATAGATTTCTCCCCTACAATACAATCACAGAATATGTTGTCCAAGCATGTAGCTGAAGTGGGGGTGATTCTGGTAGGTTCGTTGAAGAGGTGCACCAGATTGAAACACTTAAAAAGATTCAAAAACCTAACTGAGTTCTGCGAATTCTCCAGGATGTTAATATTAAAGTCACCGCACACGATAACTTGTTTACTAGTTGCACATACTTTTCTCAGGACTTCTTCCATGCTAGTCTCAAATGAGTCGTAATTTGCAGAAGGGGGTCTATAAACGCAGACAATGATATGCTGCTCCAGCTCTGCACACGAAATTTCAATAGTTCGTTCTATAGATAGTGACTCAATATCTTTACGTTGTTTACATTTAAGAGTACTTTTTAACAAAATGAGTGACCCTCCTCTTATTGCAGAGTCTCTCGTGAACGAACTCATAATTTTGTAATTATTAATAGTAACAATTAATTGATGTTTATTTAACCAATGTTCGGTGAGACATAGTACATCAACATTTATTTCTTCTAAAAATAATTCTAGTTCTAGTTCTTTACCAGGAAGACCCTGTATATTTTGGTGAATAAGTTTTAAATTATCTTCCCTGGTCAATAAATTGCTAGAGGCGTCCTCTATTGTCTTAGACTTAAATTTAAATTGTTTGGAATAATTTCCAAAGTCTGCCTATATATATTATTTATATTAAATGCTAACAAAGTAGCTACTTCTTTTTTTACATTATAAGGCAAATAAAACTTTTTGCCAGTCACTATCAACTTATAATTAATAAATTTATTTGTGTCAAAAAACACAAAGTTGTCGCTATGACTAGTAACTAAATTATATAATGTAGTATTCAATAGGTGAATACTGTTATTTTGTTCTGATAAGTAGTGCCTAGAAAATGGGAAGGCACAAACAACTATTTTTTTTACAGCAATCCCTTTTAAACGGGAGAACCCTTTTGCTTCATTCTATTTTGTGTTGCATTAGACTGTATGACTTGGTATGAGGATAATAAACCATTGTAAAAAAGTTGGCGATTAAAAAGAGTAACTGGCGAGTTTCTTGCCGGATCTTCTCGACCAGAAACAACTTTCCGAGCCGGTGGTAGAATCGCATTATGTTTATTTATTTCTTTAGTATATTTTATGTATCAACATATATATGTATTAACATGTAAATTATACATAAGTACTTATAAATAGTTTTAAGTCATTCAAATGTATGACGATTTGTAAGTGCTGTGTACAAGCCTATGCAAATAAAGAATTATTTGAATTGAATTGAATTGAATTGCCACCTATCACATACAAAAAAACAGATGTGGACACGTCCTGGGATGCGCTTCATCAGATACCAAGATGATGCTGGCTAGTGTTGCTTGTCGATAGTTCACTATCGATAGTAAAATCAATAGATTCGATAGTCTATCAATAGTATTGCTGGTTGTCAATAGTATCGATAGTAAAATTAGATCGATACTATTGATAACACTAGTACTATCGATACTAACGATTGTTTAATGTCAGATACAATCGATAGTATCGGACACATTTAATCAGGCAGCAATACTATCAAAACATAGCTGACTATCGATAGTACAAAACTATCGGTAGTATCGATCGTTTAGATTAATTCTGTTAGGAAACACAATACTATCGATAGTATCGATAGTTTTGATTAATTCTGTTAGGAAACACTATACAATTGATAGTAACGGGCATTAAACAATCGGTAGTATCGATAGTATTGGCGTTATCAATAGTGATGATCAAACTTTTATTATCGATAGTATCAATAGTTTTGTCGATAGTACTATCAATAGTCTGAATAGTTTTCGAGGTCAACTATCGATAGGGAAACTATCGATAGTTCTGCAACACTAATGCTGGCCACGGCTACACTGACAAGAAGAAGTACAAGAATAATAGGTAAATCCATACAAACACATCTTATACATTGACCTGAATCCGTAATAAAGTGTAAGCCTTTAATTTACGGATATCAGACTACAAAGAAATAGCAAATATATTACTAAAACAGGTACCTATACAGTGACACACCGTACAAACAAAAGTCGTCAAACAAATGTTTGTCCACAATGGAAATTGAACGTATGAGGCTCAGTGTCAGTACCGAATGCGCCATCGGACTAGTCCCCTGACCATGTGCGGTTTAGGTTACCAATACGTCTTTACCTATAAAATTTCCGTTTTTTTTTCTAGACACAATAAGATGTATAATGGTCGCATCATGACACAATAAATATTTTATCATTTTTAAGTCTGACCGAGATCGCATCCCGGTACTACGAGTACTGTAAACAAGACTACGATCGCATCGTAGTACTTAAATGTGTACGACTATAATCGCGTTATAGAACAAGACTAATTTTTTTTATTAATAAATAAATTCCATCCGGACGATATTTGCAGCTTAATTTAAAATATAACATAACAAAATGAGTATATATGTATCGGTGGTTATGTAGGTTTTAACATAAAACCCATCAATAATTAAGAGGAATGTATTATTAAACTTTGAGAAGAAAAATATCAAAAGAAGGTAGTTGTAATTTTTTCCTTGTTGCTCAAATTGTAATGTTAATCTCTTTATACCATAATTTCATAAAATATTTATTCATTTTTACCCGACTACTGCAAAGCAAAGGGAGGGTTATGATTTTGACAGGCTATGTATGTATGTATGTTCATCTGTTTCCACGTAACTTCTAAACTAGGTATCATATTTGAACAAATGAGGTGTTGTTAGAAGCGTCTTGGTTGTCTTCTGGTTATAGGCAACATGACGTCACGTTAAATTTATTACAGCGCCCTCTAGGGACTTAGAGTAAGGAACTAAAAAAAAGTTGCTTGACGGTACCGTGTGGGGTATCAAATGAAAGAACTTTTTTAGCACATTTCAAATATGTAATTATATTTACATAACTAAAAATATGTTAAATAAAAATAAAGTTTAAAACCTAGAACCCGACTACCAAACAAACACGATCTAAAAAGTACAAAACAAGAAAATTGTCTCTGCTGAAATGATTATGCCGTATCGCCGTGGTCGTATGCCACCTACTGTAGCAAAACCGATTCATTATTATAATAAAATAAAATCAATAGGTGGGTGACCACGGCGATACGGCATAATCATTTCAGCAGAGACAATTTTCTTGATGTGTACTTTTAGATCGTGTTTTTTTGGTAGTCGGGTTCTAGTTTTTATACTTTATTTTTTGCGTACGACTTCTATTCAATTGAAAACATTATGTAGGTTAGTAGGTATTTACTGTTGTCACTGCTATCTGACTCATATCGGCGCAAGCGCTTTCCCGACTTTCGTATCTTTTTCTTGATATAATTTTGAGAATATTTACGTTTCCGCTTACCCATAGTACTATCACAATTATAAGTTCGAAATAAACACAATGCACTTAACGTTAGTTGCTAAATTTCTAAATTTTAAGTTAAGGTGACGGGTAGGGCACACTAGTGACGTCAATCGATTTTAATTTTTAGCTACGAAATCGGATCTATTTTAAACAATTTCGGTAGTTGAAAATATAAAAAACCGTGCACAAATGTTGGGTTCAACGCGTACGCCAAAAATTGATTCACGCCAAAAGCGGGCACTTTTAGCGGTAATCCAAAATTCCAGTGCAAAAGCAGGCCAAATAGTTAACTATAAGTATTAAATAAATAGTGTAAGTGTTTGCCGAGAGGTTGTAGTCTCGACACTGTTTAAAATAGATCCGGTTTAGTAGCTAAAATTAACATCGATTGGCTTCGCTAGTGTGCCCTACCCGTCACCTTAATAGATGCTACGATGCCCGCACAAATCAAGCGAAAAACGTTTCGTGTTGCGCGCGATTTTAAAGTTTATATTAAATGGAGATCAGATATTATTGTATTTGTGATGCAAACATAATTAGAAAATTATTCTTTTTTACTTAGAAGATTTGACGTTTTTATCAATAATATTTTTTTTTAATTAAAACTATTATTTTCTGAAAAACTATTCTACACGATTCTAAATGTTGTCCATCAAAGCACAATTAATTATGGAGTAGTAGCTTCTTTACAAATTAAAAAAAGTTAGCATGGAAAATACAACTTCTAAGAAAATCGCCATTTCATAGGTAAAGACCTAATATTAAGGTCCGACCGCAATACACCGGCGCGTGGCGTTAATTTGTATGTAATTGGATGATACATATCGCATTAGAGCGGCTCGGCGCGTCGTATTGCTGAGCGGCACGGCAAAGTTGGCCCATGTGACATGCCGTACAATGCCGCACCACCCATTGATTGTAGCGAATATGAGACATTTTTTAAAAAAGTACTTCAACACTTTATGGAAAGTTTTAACATTTTTTGAGACGAAGTTATGTAATAATCTACTTCCTACAACAATTTTCATAACTGTTTAAAGTGGCCACTTTTAGCAATTATTGCAATTATTGTTACTTGTAAGAAGAAGTTATTACATTCATTAAAGTCAATTAAAAAAAAAACTTTTTATGGCCTCAATCAATATATGTAACAAACAATTTTTGTAACAATTTAAAAGATCTGTGAATTTTTTTTTTAATAATAATAATTTTCACAACATCTCATACGTTGACCTGATTCTGTACTAAGTAGCTTAAGCACTTGTGTTACGGATATCAGACAACAGAGGAACACAAATATACACCCAGACACTGAACAAACATAAGTGTTCATTGCACGAATGTTTGTCCAGGGTGGGGATCGAACCCACGGCCTTTGGCGTAAGAGGCAGGGTCACTACCAATTGCGCCATCTGATCTGTCACTGGTCAGTCATCATATAAATTAAGTGGCGGCGATAGATTCGTTGCGGTGTCGCCTTGAGTACTGTCCTATCTTTATATTTTGCAATTATTTAATGAGGGTCATCAAATAATTATTTGTTTTCGTATGATCCTTTGTTTATTGGAATCGATCAACTGAGCTCGGCTTCAATTAGGTATGTCACCTTCGATCAATAATATAAAATTAGGTATGTCACCTAATTTTATATTGATCGAAGGTGGTCCGAGCTAAAGTAAAGATTGGGAACTTGTGTTATAGACAATCATAAAAGTCTATTAACATCTGCCTTGGAAGAGGAATGCAATCAATAAAAATAAGGTGGCGATTCTTGGCATTATCTCGGAAGGCGAGCTCAGTTTATCGATTCCAATAAATGCCTCTCTTTATTTCAGGCAGTGGAAAAAAAAGAAATTACAGCGAACAGCTGAAATTCTCATTAAAATTCCATTACGACGTCGTTGGAATATGGCTATGGATTTTTGGGAGGGTGAAATATTTTTTTTATAGCAACCCTATATTCTGGAGGCAAATGATGCTGCTGTGATCGCTTTTTGCCGTGAAGGTGAGTTGATTGGCTTTGTTGCTATAATTCGAGGAAAAATGAAAGACGCACGTAGGGAGTTATGTCTTTCTTGACTGTTGGGTGGCGAGCTGACATTCACTGAAAAATACCCGGTAACCTTACATACTACTTGCTTATTTAAAAAAAAAATATATATCTAACAGTATAACATTACGCCGTAAAAAATAGCTTGATTAGAATGACAACTGTCCCTTGAACTTTTTTTTTATGATATAGGGGGCAGATGAGTAGACGTATCACCTGATGGTAAGCGATTACCACCGCTCATGGACACCTGATGATTTCAATGGACATAAGGTTTATAATTTAATCACGTTTCATTCCATAGATTTGATTTTTATTACGAATTCTATAGACTTAAAGATCATGTTTATGTGACACCAATGGCTGTCATTCTAATCAAGCTACAATTTGCGAAATATGAACCAGAAAACTAAAACCATTTTCTTACTGTGCTATCGTGTACTAAAAAGTTCTTCACAAACGCTACGGCACGAATGGGCCGGCTCGACCGGAGTGATATAAACACGGCCTCACAGAAAACCGGCCATAAAGCCAGCGCCTGAGTTGTGTTTAGCCGAGTGAGTGAGGGTTACGAAGACCCAATACGGTGGAAGGAAAGTTTAAAGCTTGGGCGTGCACTAATCACTCCGATAATAATAAAAAAAGTTGTAAGTAGTAAGGAATATTCATTCATTAATTTTACGCAAAATGTGATGAAGATAATATTATTATATGCAAATTGCACGCCCTTACTTCGTTTCGTGACTTTATTTTCCATTTTAGGGATCCTCCTTTCCTTTTTAGGGCTCCGTACCTCAAAAGGAAAAAACGGAACCCTTATAGGATCACTTTGTTGTCCGTCTGTCCGTCCGTCCGTCCGTCTGTCAAGACCCTTTTTCTCAGGAACGCGTGGAGGTATGAAGCTGAAATTTATATCAATTACTCAGGTCTACTGTCCCTTGAAGCTGTGAAAATCAAACTTCTAAGCCAACGCAATCAAAAGATACAGCCGTTTATGCCGCAAATTTTCGACACTTGCAAGGGAATCAAAACCTACAGGGTGCTTCCCGTGAACTCAGAATCTTGAAATTTGGTAGGAAGCAACGTCTTATAGCATAGATAAATGAAAAATTACGAAAACCATAAATTTTTAGTTACATCACATAATATATATTTTTTTAATAATTTTAAACTTACTACCAATTTCTTCATAAACGCGTAGAGGTATTAAATTGAAATTCATACCAAATACTCAAGTCTATAATACCTTTAAGCTGTAACAAAATCAAACTTCTATGTCAACGCAATCAAAAGAAACAGCAATTTAAGCTGCATATTTTGAAACTCGCAAGTACTCGCAAGGGAATCAAAACCTAAAGGGTACTTCCAGTCGACCTAGAATCTTGAAATTTGGCATGAAGCAACGTTTTATAGCACACATAAAGGGAAAATTCCGAAAACCTTAAATTTTTAGTTACATTACAAAATATATATTTTTTAATAAATATAAATTTATTACTTTTTTCCTCATGAACGCGTAGAGCTATCAAGTTGAAATTCATATCAAATACTTAGATCTTATTGCCTTTAACCCGTGAAGAAAAAAATCTAAGTCAACGTAAAAACGCAATACGCAAAAGTACAACCATTGATACCGCATATTTTGAAACTCGCAACTACACGCAAGGGAATTAAAACCTAAAGACCACTTCCCGTTGACATAGAATCTCGAAATTTGGTAAGAAGCAATAGCTTACAGCACAGGTAACAGAAAAAATCCGAAAAGCTTAAAATTTTAAGTAGTTATACCACCAAAAAAATTGTGATTGTAAACATAATTTGTAGTTACAGCAATGACCGCGAGTTATTATACTATGTATGGGGAGGGCAACATTTAAAGAAGACGAAATAGCCTTCTTCTTTATATTTCGACGTTCTTTTATCGAAATGATATGTGTTAATATAAAATAAAGGATTACTTAAACGATAGAGAGATCTTTGTCTTAAATTTATGCTCCTCCATCTTTCCCCATTGTAAAGTTATAAATTTCATTTTGCAATAAAAATACCATAGTTATGACTCGATTGTCGTAATGAACGAACTTTGTAAACCTTGCAGGTTTGTACGGAACCCTCGGTGCGCGAGTCCGACTCGCACTTGGCCGGTTTTTTTTAACACTGCTATTGTGTGTCGAGTGAGTTGTCTCGTGACTACTTGCTTGGACTTAATAGAGTCTTAAAACCCGCGATTGCTTTTGAGTGATATCCGCGGAATCCGTAGGTCGATAAAACGTAAAACACCAGCTTATTGAGTGACTGTGAATTTGACTGACTTTGACTGTTGACTACCTACTTTTTATCAATAATTTACTTGACATTTGCGAATTATCTTCGGGTAGAGCCATATTAAAAAAAGAAGAGGTTCTTATTTTTGGAACTTATAATTATTATTTTAAATCCCTGTTCTTACCCGTTAGGGGGCGAATTTACATTACTATCCTTTCCTAGTTTCCTTTCCAGGTTATACAGAAGACCAAAGAGTATAACCAGCCCCTGTGCATGGCGTTTTTAGACTATGAAAAAGCTTTTGACTCCGTTGAGACCTGGTCTGTTCTAGCAAGGTCTCTAGAAAGGTAATCGCCATAATATATCGCCAATCGACGTGGCAAAGGTGCCAAGTCGATTGGCGATATATCATGATGTGTTGAGGTGTCTATATGACGCTGCTAATATGTCTGTAGTAATCCAAAATGGCCAAACTGAGCCTGTCCTGCTGCGACGTGGTGTGAGACAAGGAGATGTTATATCTCCAAAACTTTTCTCCGCTGCGCTGCAGGACATGTTCGGAACGCTAAACTGGAAAGAGCGCGGAATCAATATTAATGGCGAGTACATGTCACACCTACGATTCGCAGACGACATCTTCATCTTGGCGGAAACCCTACAAGACCTACAGGAGATGGTGAGCAGCCTGGCTGAATCTTCCAAACACATCGGTCTTCGGGTGAACTTGGATAAAACCAAGGTCATGTTCAACGAGCTCGTTGATCCAGGACCGGTCGCTGTTAATGGGGTACCTCTCAAAGTTGTTCAGGAATATGTTTATCTAGGACAAACGCTCCAATTAGGCAGAAACAACTTCGAGAGAGAAGCCAATAGAAGAATTCAGCTAGGCTGGGCAGCATTTGGTAAACTTCGTCAAGTCTTCTCGTCACCCATCCCTCAAAGTCCTAAGTCGAAAGTCTTCGACCAAAACCTGTTTATAGAATAATAACACTAAGAACAACATAAACAAGCACATGTGTTTATCGCACGAATATTTCCCGAACGCGGGAACCGGTTTTTTTAGTCTGGGTAGAACAATTGCTCCACCGGGCCAGCAAGATGCTAATACGGGACCGAAGCTAACAAACCTTTTCTTTATTACCTACATACATTCGTATCAAACAAAGGTCTATTCAAATATGGAACCTTGGAATTTGGGCCCAGTAATCACAGGCCCCAATCGCTTTGATTGAGCTTTATGCAAATCGTGAATTAGCCCAGGAGCAAGCCAGGTTGGTTAATTGAATAATTAACTTGCCCAACGCACTCCTGTATTTAAATAATCGTGTTTATAAAGGAGTCGGTGTTTTTGCTGATTTTTCACTTCCTTTTCGCTTTTATGGATGGGAAGGCAGGAGAAAATTGAATTTATTTAAGTTCGAAATACGCCTTTTTGAAAACAGGTACGTTTTTATTAAGGCTTTTTAAATATAGGAAACCCTTGTGTTTCGATTTGTGCATAAATTACTATGAACTTATTCACGTAAATAAATTACTACGTACTTATAGTTATTGCTTTGCTGAGCTACGCCGTAATTTTTTTTACGATTGGCCAAAACATTACTATGAGATAATTTATGGCATATTGTAATTACATAAATAAATAAATATTTCACAACATCACATACATTGATCTGACTCCGAGATAGGTAGCTCAAGCACCTGTGTTACGGATGTCAGAATCAACAGCGGAATTACAAATAAAATATATACATATAATAATTTTCTTTTGTAAATACATATAAACACCCACACCAATACAAACAAACATTGTTCATACACACAAATGTTTGTACTGTGCGGGGATCGAACCCGCAACCCTTGGACCAAAGGCAGCGTTCACTACCACTGTTCCAAACGGGTCTTCAATTAATTATAACTTTATGTCGTTTAAAAAAAATAAAGAAGATTTATTTTTTTGAACACTACAAATTTTCTTCTGTTTGTGTGTCATTTGTGTGTATCATGTGTGTTGCATGATACACACAAACAGAAGTAAACTTTGCCAAAAGAAAAGAAAAAGAAAAAATTTTAAAACATGAAAAAAGACGCAACAGTGTCATTTGCCTATTGCCAGGCAGTGCCAAGTGTTTGCAAATTGTGTTTTGTTGAGGCATCGCCAGCATAAATAAACCTCACTCAGTTTAAAATACGACCATAGACCATATCGGTAGTAATATTTTATAGGATTACTACCATGTACCTTATTTATGAATTGTCGATTTTTCGTCGCTTTTAACAGCGCTTAGTATCGTACCGAATCAAAAATTTATTCCGATGTTAGTGACCATGAATTATAACAATATAGATAATGCTATTTTTCAGTGGGACCAGCTGAGTGAGTGCCTCGGATGCATGCCAATGTTAAGTGTGCCCTGTTTTATGTTAAAATTTAATATAATACAGTGGAGATCGGTGCGTCCCGAAAAGGTGAGTAAATATAATCAATTTTATCGACAAATCCAATGTCAAATTTTCTTTTTTTTCTTAGAAAACTTTTTTTAACAGTGGACTTGCCGATAAAGTTGATTAAATTGTCTCGCTTTCAAAGGTCGGACATATTATTTATATGAATATTACATATGTGTATGTGGGTTTGTGTAATGAACAAATAATATAAATTTATTTATTTTATTAAATAAAATAATAACTTTACTTATACTATAAAACAATATCTATAATGAGGGAAAAATAAAAGGCCATAAAATAAAAGTTTAATGCCCTCAGTAAAATCTGCCAAGCGCAAATTACACCTATGTACTTACATCGCACAGATGCGAACAGTGGTCTTACTTGTACGTGTACTCGTATATGTTTTGTAACCTACCTTCTGTGAATTTGTTTCACTGTTTTACTACCTACTTTATTTTCTCTGTGTTGTGAATGTTGTGATAAACGTATTTTTTTCTTTCTTTCAAAGTACCTTAAAACCTCCAATTTTAAATTTTAAAACACTTAAAAATTGATAAAATTTAAAAAAGTCAAAATGCATACTTTCTCTGATTTTCGCTTGGCAAATTTTGGCCGCACCTCCCAGGGCACTCGAAACTGTCAACTCAAAACGCCATTGTTTGAAGACCACCAAAAATTTAACATTTTAGATATTCCGAAGAATTTTGTTATGCTAATGCTCTAGACGTGAATAAAATGGTTTACGACGGTGTATTTGGCAATATCTAGAGTGGTTGGAAATACATGAATGTATGTAATAAATAAGCGTAAATAAATTTATAAAATTTAGAAATTTCTGGTTCAATTGCAAAAAATGTTGAAATATTTTAAAATAGAAGCATACACGAATGACGAAGACGAATCACCTCATGGACACTCGTTACACGAATTGAGTCACAAATACGCTGTCAACTTGTGACTCCATTGGTGTTCATTCTACAAACCGGCCTATTTATGCCAAAGTGTTGCTCTCCCACGGTATCAATATTGCCATGGTTACTTTTTCTGTTATCAATAAAAGTAGAGCCACTTTTCTTAAAAAAAAAACGACTTTCATATAAGAAAAACAGGTAAAAATCTTGAATCAGTTGACTTTCCTACCCCCAGCGGGGCGTTTGAAGCGCTCTCATTGAGAAAGGCGAGACACTATTCAAGCGGCTCTGAACATCAAAGCGGGCGACGTTTGATGTGCCGACAACCTGCCTTTGCGTCACTGGCCAGCTCTCTTTGTCTCGTGACGTCATGCTTTGACGTAAACAGTCTACCGTGTGAGAGAACTTTGAAATCACACTTTTCAAAAGATGCACTTAAGGCGTAAATCCAACTGAATTACAACCTCGCAGAGTGGATTTATAGTAGCTTTTCTTTTTGTGAGTGGTAACAGACGAGCAGACGGATCATCTGATCGGTAAGCGACTTGCCGCCGCCTATGGACACCCGCGACACCAGTCGAGTCACAAATGCGCTGCCAATCATTAAGCCACATTTCCCTCGGATTGGGCATTCGTATCCTCACTCACGGAGCGAAACACAGCAGTGTTGTTTCACGCCGGTTTTCTGTGAGGCCGTGGTATCACTCCGGTTGAGCCCATTCATGCCAAAGCGTGGCTCTCCCACGGTTAAGTTACTACTACTACTACATTGGCTCAGTGACCCGAAACGAGTCTTGGCCTCCGAAACAAGAGAACGCCACTTTGGTCGATCCTACACTACTTGTCACCAGTCACCGGCCTGAAGTTCTCGCAGATCATTTTGCTACTGGTTAAGTGGCTATGTTAAATGGTTGTAAGTTCAAATCCGAGCGTACATTTTTATGTTAATGATGACAAATTAGCAAAAGAGGCAAGGTAATGTGGTTAGCGCCGGCCATGAGCAGATCAGAGGGGACTCACACATGCATTTCCTGCTTTTAAGGATTGAGTAGTCTGGTCTCTTGTTACACCCAAAGCCATACTTCCATACTCTGCTGACTCAGCGACCCGAGCAGTCTCTGTCCGAGTGATGACTGTGCTCGGGTGGACCGAAGTAGCGATCTCTTGTTTCCGAGGTTATCCTTGGAAACAAGAGATCGCCACTTCGGTCTACATCTTGCCAGCCATTAACCTATAGCGCAAGCAGATCATAAACCAATTAAAATAGAATGCAACAAAAAGTTATAACTGAACTGAACAAAAATACGGCTTCAGCCAAACTGTTCCATAAAACTGAGGCGCGTATGATTTTCTTAAATCTATATGCGTATTCTACTAGCAGGCGTTACAAAAATGATCGCGAGGACGCCTACAAATCTTGAAAAGGTAATTCAGGGTTAGAGACCTGTGAAAATTTCTAACTCATGGAACAAAATAAACTGCTACAATAGGTCGGCTGTGTTTTGCATTGATATCATACAATTTGTTTCCCTACGCGCTATGAAGTATATTGTATTGCGTTTCTCCCGTACACGTTATGTATAATCTGTCTCACGCCGAACCACGCATTCATCAATGTAGGCGCAAATGACGTACGTATCCTGTATAAGCCTAGAAACCGTCCCACTGCAGGGCAAAGGCCTCCATCATAGAAATCAACCCATCGCTACTATGATGGGATTAGGTTTCATCATCACGCTTGCCAAATGCGGATTGGTGATCACAAACAAGCTGTATTCTAAAAATCGAAACATACTTTTCGCTCGACCCGGGAATCGAACCTATACTTAAACCAACAGGGCGTTCATGACGTATGTAACTTATTTAGCACCCGATGGAGGCAGCCCGTATTCTGTGTTATTTGGGGCACCAAATTAAATTAATCGTATAAGTTTTTTTTTTATCAAATAAGGGGCAAATAAGTAGACGGATCACCAGATGGTAAGCGATTATTGCCGCCCATCATCATCATCAGCCCATTTAAGTCCCCACTGCTGGGGCACGGGCCTCCCTCAATCACATGAGGGGTAATTGCCATACTCACCACGCTTGGCAGACGGGTTGGCAATAAATGCAGTATTAATGTATAGTAAGGTACAAATGCAGAGTTTTCTTTCTCTGGGTGCTGATGATCATGCCAGCAGCTTTACCTTAGTCGCCTTTTACGACACCTCGGTAAGAGTGAGGGTGGCCTATTCTACTCTGCCGGGGACCACGCGGCATGGACCTCTGTTTTTCTCTACGACTTCAATATTTAAGTCTTTTTTTTGCAAATATTGTTCCACATAGGTAGGCATTGTAACAAAAGTTGTAATCCACCGCCCATTAAATTTAAAATAACAAAGATCAGAAGTAAATTAAAATCAAACAACGGAGCGTGCCTGATAAATATTTTTCAGGGATCCTTTTAGTTTATTTTTCTCTATTTTTTAGGGTGACGTTACCCAAAAGGAAAAAATACCTATTTTATTAGAATCCGCGCCATGAAAGAAGTTGCAATAAACATTCAAGTTTGAGCTTTTAATAATAATATATATAATATAGATACCTATATTGTTTTAAACTTTCATGGTCACTAACATTAGAATAGTTATTTAAGGGATTTATACCATGTACCTTATTTTTGAGTTTCCGATATTTCGGCACTGTTGCAAGCGCCATGATTACGGAGTAACTGAAGTTTTTGCGGGTACCTAAGTTGCCACTGGCAGGCAAATCGGTCTACCCTCCTTCGCAGTCTTTTACTACGCGCACCTTTTTTTTGTTGACCCAGGAGAAATGCGTTACGCATACCCATCCGTCTGTAAACAGATGGGTTATGTCGGACGCTCCTCTGGCGACGGCTTCTCATAACGAGAAGCCGGCCAGAGGCATACCCACTAAAACTCCTGGGACTCTCACTCATCTGTCAATGGGTGGGCGAGTGACATGGGGCCAAAGCTCGGAGCCTTTCACCACGTCACCCCCGGACAGGGACGCCCGCCTACACGACGGGCACGGCACTTCTCCCCCCGGGGTCGGGGGGAGGGGACAGCCGAGAGAGTCGTGCCATCCCCACCAGGCGTAGGAGGAGGTCCGTGCAATGCCGTGGTGGGGTTACAGCCCCACGCACCAGCGGACCTGCTCATCGCAGGGGAAGGAGACGCTAGTATTGGCGTCGTCTCCTCCCTCTACGTGCCTTGCGGATCGCGGGGGCGAGAGGGTCAGCCTCTCGCTCGCGCTCCACCGCCTCCTTCGCCTCCATCACATGCTCGCAATCTGCGGCAAAGGCCTTCCAGGCATCCTCACTCGCTAATATAGCTCTCGCTATATTAGAGAGTGAGAGGTTCTGGCCGACCTTTGCCACCAATGCGTGGCGAGCCTGTGCCCACGGCGCACACACCGCCAAGCTGCGCCGTGTCCACAGGGTCACCGCACGTGTAGCACGAAGGCGTCTCCTCACTGCCGATTTTGTGCAGGTAATAACCGAAGCAGCCATGCCCGGTCATTACCTGCACCATCCGGAAGGAGACTACGCCGTAGTGACGCTCATGCCACCGGTCCAGGACCGGGGCAAGCGCGTCGAGCGTTCTGCGGCCGTACGGAACTTTTACATTCCAATAAAATTAATTAAATATCAATACAATACAAATCACACAATTCATCACATTAATTAATACAAATAAATAATAATTTAATAAAGGCCAATTACCCTACTATTTATATGCTCATAGACACAAGGTATCCCAAATTTTAGTTCTGACCACGAAAGAGTCCTGGCCACGAAAGAAGTCCCGCGGAAAAACGCGGGACTTCTTTCGTGGCCAGGACTCTATACGAAAAGCTACCAGTATCACAAACATAAAAAATATATGAGCAAACGAATTCTTTATTAGAATATAATATTATGATAAATGTATTGAAACCCGAAACACAAACGATATGACTCTCTGGTGAATGACAGTTAATTGGATAGAATGGGGCTTGAATCTCTAATTGGGAGATTACATGTTCAATTCCTCGTTGAAGTATTAACTGTCGCCAAGGTGTTTTAAGGCCATGTTAGTCGCGAATTTCTTTGATTCGTACCTAAGTTTAAGTAACTCATTTAAAAGATTAATAATATAACACATATTTATCTATTTTGTAGCCAAGAATCAGACCCTGAGTGTTTGAAGGTCCAAATACGTCTAATTATAGCCTTTTTTTCTTAATTTTAGGAGCCTTGTCAACAATGACCATTTTGCTCAATTATAGTCTTATTTTGAGTCTCATATAGCTAGGAAATAAGTTTTTTCTTATTAGAAAATCTATCAATAGTCAGACACTATTAAACCAATAACATGTCAAACAACGAGGAAAAATACGCCTAACCTTTGACACATTCTGTTAAAAAGATTAGGATAAATGCTACGTTATACAAATTACGTTATGCTTCTCATAAGTGTTTTCTTATGGTTACCATGAATTTATCGCTGAGTAAAAAGGACAGCGGCGCCCGATCTTCTTAATCGTTCTCATAAGTCGAGTCACTTTTTAAGGAATATTACGTCTTATGTTTATTGGCTAAAGATCAATTTTAAAAATCAAATGTTCACAATGGACAAGTCCCTTATAAATACAACGTCGATGATGATTTCTTATTTCGAAGATTAAAATTAAAATGTAGATAAAGTATGAGACTGGCTGCCACGAGTGCGGCGCTGCTGATGACAATGATCACATTATGGACGATGAGAGAGTGCCTAGGGGTTTTAGTCAGTAAACCCTAGCAGTCATGCGGGGGAAGTCCGACATAACCCATCCGCCCCCCCCCAGTGGACGGATATGCGTAAAGCATTTCCCCTGGGAAAACAAAAAAAAGTGTATGAGACTGCACATAACTCGGTATTAAAACACTCGCGAATACAATAAAAAAACTCACCAATATGATAACCCTAATTATGTGACAGTCACAATAACTACTATTATTAAATCAATAACAAATAATAGATAATAATCAATAATAAATAGCAGTGGAATTAACAAGGTTTTATATATATATATATGATCTGATCCAATGTCTGATTTGGTATGTCGTGGCGTGTGTTTCATCGACTATTAGCTCTACACGATTTTGCGACCAGCCAGCGCTAAAATGCATCAAGTTATCGCTACTATGATGGGATTAGGCTTAATCACCACGCTTGCCAAATGCGGATTGGTGATCAGAAACCCGAGCTATGTCCGAAAAATTCGAAACATACTTTTCGCTCGACCCGGGATCGAACCCAGGACCCTAAGATTACGGCCTAGTACTTAAACCACTAGACCAACAGGGCGTTCTAAAATGCATAAAATATCACAAAAAAAGAGAGGCGATTAAAAGAAAAAAAACAGCACAAATCAATCAGCTAGAGATTGCCAATCATACCTCCATCCGTTACCATTTATCCTAGTACATTAAACGCAATTAATTCAAAGTTAATTACAAATCGCTCTCACAATAAAACGCAACATTAGCACCTACCCCATAGAATTCCATGGCAGTCTTCAATTATCATCCCAAACATCGGGGGATTAATTAAATTTCACGATACTCGTACTATGGTCGGAGGGGAAGGGTTTCTAATAAAGTGGGTGTGAAATGCTTTGTGATTGCCGAGATTGGTTTTTGAAGCACAATGTATCGACGTTTTGGAGGGCATTATGACGTATGGAAGGCAGACTAGCGTACTTTATGAGTCTCCATCCACTATAACCGCCTAGCACTCGACATGATCATCCACTGATTTCTGAAAAACTTATGTTATGCATAAAACTAGGCCATTCTTTGTACTAATGCAGTACAGAAAATTTCCTAATTTACGACGAGCTGATCAATCAATCATCAATCCATGGTGCACTAAAAAGCATGTCAAAAAAATCTACGAAAATAAAAAAACATACATATGTTATAAAACAGTACACTAAAAAAACTGTTACTGTAGTCCGAAGTCCCAAGCAATTTAATCCATTGAATGTTGTATTACAAGATTAGTATGTAGTATAGAATAAGGTAATAATACTTGTCAACTTATTTTTATACTAACACAGTATATTAGCTTTCCCCAGCCTGATAGTAAGAGGAAGAGAAGAGCGGCCACGTTGCAATTACAACAGACGCAATGTCAAGGCTTCACCTCTGTTGTGACTGCTATACTGACCCGCGACATGCTGCTTCACGCTTCGTTTGAAGAAGGAAATACATGCGCCGACAACGAGTTTGTTTGAGTCGTGGGTTCGATCCCCACCCTGGACAAACATTCGTACGATGAACACTTGTGTTTTTTCAGTGTCTGGGTGTAATATATGTATTTAAGTATATATTTGTGATCCTCTGTTGCCTGATATCTGTAACACAAGTGCTTAAGCTACTTAGTACGGAATCAGGTCAACCTATGAGATGTTGTGAGAATTTCTTGATGGTGCGGCAGAAATAGGAACTATCAAAATGTTTAGTCCGTAATGGAATGTTTTTCATTGTGACTGCGGTGAAAGCATTGACGTTACTACTAACGTTGACGTTGCGATAGTATTCTGTGCCGACTTCGGTAAAACCTTTTTTCAAGTCCTGAAAAAAATTGTTCGTTTTTTTCTGGACGATTTAAGCTGGACATATATGGATATTATGTTCTACGATTTTTTAGAGTTTTCAAGTTTTTTTATGTGATAGTTGGCAGACGAGCAGATGGATCGCCTGATAGTTAGCGATCGCCGCCGCCCATAGACACCCGCAACACCAGTAGAGTCACAAGTGCACTGCCAACCTTTAAACCCTTCTTTCCCCCGGACCGGAAATATTATACCCAGACATTGAAGAAACACAATTGTTCATCACACGAATGTTGGTCCAGGGTGATGAGACGTATGAGGCAGGCACCTATGGCCTAAGAATCACTTGTACGAGTTGTGCATACTTTTACAAAATAAACGCTAATCTGTAAATTGTCATATGCGTGAGCGCTTTTAAAGTAAATTATTAGCATATAAACTGTCTCGCTGCAAGGCAAAGGCCTCCATCTTAGGACAAATATTTTTTTCTCGACCTGAAAATCCTACCCAGGACCCCGAGATCACGGCCCGGTACTGAAACTACTAGACCAACAGGGCGCTTTTATTTGACTATTTTTGAATCCTAATTCTTATGCAGGTTTGTATCTAGAATCCATTTTTTTTACTTGTTTACGTTTACTGTCCATAATTTTTTTCATTTATCTTGATTTTAAACTAATTATCGGTCCTTTCGCAGGTCGGGCGTTGTAGAGTTTCATTAGTAAACAAGTCAACCAGTCAGGATCGCAACCAAGTTACTTGTTTACTAAAACTCTACAACGTCTGACCATCTCGTTGTCAACAAATATAATGAAAATTGTTTTGAGCCGTGAGAAGTCTCCACCTAAATAGTCGTCTTGTCTAGCTATAGTAGGTCAGAGTTGCGCAGAAAGCAATAGAGCGAGCAAAGCTGGGAATCTCTGCGTGACTACGAAACTGAACGATGAACGAAGACAAATATAAAGGATATTATAATCTCAGTTTATTGCGGAATAGAAGTAAAGATTGTCTGGAAGAAATCGCTACAAGCGATAAGACCGCCTTATTGTACTGTCTGTTGCTGTTGTTGTATCATGCTTGTATTTTATTTTTGTGCAATAAAGAATATCTATCTATCTATCTATGGGCTGCACATATAGCATGCACTATTACTGCAGCAGGGGACATCCCTTGTGAGTTTATTTATTATCTAACTTCCTGTTGGCTCAGTGGTTTAAGGTGACGGGTAGGGCACACTAGCGACGCCAATCGATTTAAATTTTTAGTTACTAAACGTTTGGCGTGAATCAATTTTTCGCGTACGTGTTGGACCCAACATTATTTCATGGTTATTTAATAAATAGTATAAGTGTTTGCCGATAGGTTGTAACCCCGAAATTGTTTAAAATAGATCCGGTTTAGTAGCTAAAAACTAAACTCGATTGGCGTCGCTAGTGCCCTACGTGTCACCTTAAGTACCGGGCCGTGATAACGGGATGCTAGGTTCGATTCCCGGGTCGAGCTAAGAGTATGTTTCGAATTCTTCGAACATTGCTCGGGTTTGTGATCACTATTTCGCGTTAGGCTAGCGTGGTGATTAAGCCTAATCCCATCATTGTTAGCGATAATTTGATTTCTATGATGGGGGCCTTTGCCCTGCAGTGGGACAGTATATAGGCTGATACTTTACAAAAAAGAGTCAATCCTAACTTAGTTATGATCACTACATATAACTGTCTGTTGCTGTTGTTGTATCATGCTTGTATTTTAATTTTGTGCAATAAAGAATATATACTATCTATCTATCTATATTAAAATGTATTTTGAACTAACATCTGTATCAAATAATCTGACTCCCAAAACAGATTCGGAACCTCAACCGTGTAGCCCCAATTAGTTCTTCATTGATCCGCAAATCCCACCCGGAGCACCCTTTACATTTTAATGAAACCGATCTTTACTTGTAGTATATTTTCCAGTAGTGTTGTCTCCAGTATTGGTCTTACAGTCTTTTCGTTTCGATGCATGGTAGCTCAATGGATAAGAACGTAAGTACGCCTTTTACGTAAGCTTGTTTATATCATATTTGAATAATCTATATTTTTATCGTATTTGAAAAGTACGCTTAAAGATGTATCTTTAAACGTACTTTTTAATTTTAATATGTATATTATGTTGAATTTCTTCAATTAACTCGATAAATTAAATAAGAAAAATATGAAAAACGTTCAACATATGTATGTATAAATATACTTTTCAAATATGATGAAATGGATGATTCGAATTAAGACCACTTATGCTTATTTTCTACTGGTGGTGCAATATAACGGCATATCCTAAATTATTATAGTGACCAGATGGATGTCTTTCACGACTCAGTTGGCAAGATCAAAAGACTAGCATCAAGACCCTTTTTTTTCCCAGGTTAAATCTTCATGGCCGTCACCTTGCTACATGTAGGGAACAAGGTGGTCTGTGGGACTCAAACCCTAACTAAAACCCCTGGGGTGTCCATCACCGCGCAATCGCGGTCGGAAACCCCACAGCCGGGACTAGACCATACCGCTAATCGCGCTCGCTGCTTGCCCCTATTTGGCGCAATACAGCCCTTCAATGCTGTACGACCTACCAGGACACCCAGTAATGTCGTCCGCCGCGGAGTCATATGCTGAGCAAGCCACTCCCCAGCAGTGGGTACGCTCACGTACTCCGAAAGCCCGTTTAGTCGCCTCTTACGACAGGCCGGGAAAAACTTGGCAGTATTCTTAAACGCCCCTAGCCACAGGGCGTAGCATCAAGACCCTGTGCTAGCTCACTGTCGACCTATTTTTACCTGTGTGATTGTATATTTTATTGTAGATTTATATATATTGTTACCGTAATTTTTTTCAACTACCCATTTAAATGTAACTAAAGCAAGTCATTGTCAATAACCTTCCGCCTGAATTATTTACATGTTTAACACATAAAAATAAAAAAAAAAAAAAAAAAAAAAAAAAAGCAATTGTGCCGAATAGACTACCGATACATACAAGTGTTGCAGTCATTGTACGGAAACGCCACAATGTCAGTCCGTCTTCAGGACCAGGAATCAAAACCCATTCCTCTCCAGCGAGGTGTGAGACAGGGTGACGTTATATCGCCGAAACTGTTCACCACTCTGTTGGAGGACGTGTTTAAACTTCTGGACTGGGATGGACTTGGCATCAATATAAATGGTGAGTACATGACGCACCTTCGATTCGCTGATGATATCGTAGTCATGGCTGAGACCTTGGAAGACCTAGGCACAATGCTTGACGACCTCAGTAGAGTCTCCCAACAAGTGGGTCTGAAAATGAACATGGACAAGACGAAAATCATGTCGAATTCCCATGTCGTACCCACTCTTGTGAAGGTTGGAAGCTCTGCACTGGAAGTTGTAGACGAGTACATCTACCTCGGACAAAAAGTCCAGCTTGGTAAGTCCAACTTCCAGAAAGAGGTCGATCGACGAATCCAACTCGGCTGGGCAGCGTTCGGGAAGCTACGCAAAATATTTTCGGCCCACCTACCGCAGTGTCTCAAGACAAAAGTCTTCAATGCGTGTGTGTTGCCAGTGATGACATACGGAACCGAAACTTGGCCGCTTACAATGTGCCGATTAAGGAGGCTCAAAGTCACCCAGAGAGCAATGGAGAGAGCTATGCTCGGAGTCTCCCTGCGTGATCGTATCAGAAATGATGAGATCCGCAGGAGAACTAAGGTTACAGACATAGCCCAAAGGATTGCATGCCTCAAGTGGCAATGGGCAGGGCACATAGCGAGGAGAACAGACGGCCGTTGGGGCAGAAAGGTCCTGGAGTGGAGGCCACGCACAGGAAGTCGCAGCCGTGGCAGGCCCCCCACAAGGTGGACCGACGATCTGGTGAAGATCGCGGGAATCCATTGGATGCGGGTGGCACAGGACCGATCTGTGTGGAGAACATTGGGGGAGGCCTATGTCCAGCAGTGGACGTCTATTGGCTGAAATGATGATGATGATGAATACTTTTTAAGCCTTTTGTAGATTGTATTTCTGTTATAGATAAATAACCATGTACAACACTATAAAATAGTAGATAATATTGTAAACTCGATAGTTAAGAGTAAACCTTAGTGGTTTTTTTTTAATTACTATCTTACCCAATGTTTATTGCTTGTGTAATTAATAAATAAATTAAAAAAAAAGTACACTGCAATGGCATGAGGTGTCTACTTGTAACTGATTTATGTATTTAGCAAGCTTTTAAGAATTGATGTGTTACGATATTTTATAATGCATAAAAGTGGACCTAATAAAAAAAAATCAGTAGAGACTATTTTCATGTTTCGTACTTTTTAGAGCGTGTTTTGTTACATTCGGATTCTTATAAACCTTTTTTTTTATATTAAAAAGTATGTTAGACTTCGTGAATAATATTTATCTACGTACATTTTTATATATAAATGTACTAACAAAGCTCTTTAATTGGTATTGGATGTTCATGTGACCCGTCGTCACAACATTTAAGTTGAGAGCCAAAGCTGTGTTGTTTCCAAACTGTTCCATTAAATTGGTGTCGATTACCCCGTGCAAAGGTTGTACCTTGTCATTGTCTATAATTACCTCTTTGCAAAATCAAATAATTTAGTCTTTTACTTGGACAACACTATTCACCAGAACGACCGAATAAATATTTATCAAAAGGTGGAATTTATTTGTTTTCGTTCCTCACTTCAGTTTGTTTATTGGTTCATATTTATGATGTTTGCCTTGTTTGATTGTCGATAAATTTTATTGTGAGGGATGTTGTGTGTGTTTTTTGTATGTGTTTAAGGTGTACACGCATTATATATTAAAGGAAATAGATTTTGCTTTGTTTGTTTAAAAATAAAATGATTCTGACGTTTCTGACAATGAATGACCATCACATTCGATAAATGTCAAATGCTCGGTCAGATTCGTCAGTCACTTATATCATGTATGTTATGTAAAGGAAAACATCGTGAGGAAACTTGCACGTCTCGGATAGTTTCTAAAAATGTAGATACCTACAATATTTAAGGTAGTGATTGTGAACGTGTAATCGAGATCCGATCCGTCTGGTTCCCCTGTCTAAGGGTTGCGAAGGTCAGACGGCAATCGCTTCATCGCAATTACCAGACTTCTCAAATCCTGGGGCCTAAGCGCGAAGACGTCCCGTAACCAACGAGAATATACCTGACGCATTTGGATGCGACAGGTATATTTTCGTACAAAGGCAAAACACGGCGCGTGTGAAAGGGAACTCCGATTCGATCGTAACGAGTGGTTCGCGCTAAGGTCCCAGGATCAAGCTCCAAGCTTAGGCACCCCGGGCTCCGAAGAGACTACTTTGGACGCACTGGGAATTACCTAAACGCTAAGATGTAAATGGAAAAAAATGTAAAAATGTTTTATTCATAACAAATTCTTACACTTAAACATGGTGGACTTCTTTTGAGCGCGGAATGCACCCGTGTCACTAGCAAGCCCTCTTCCTTCACATATTTTTCTAAAGCAAGAACCTCTTAAGTACTAGGCAGATACAAGGAAACTTAATGGGTAAGTTTACAATAAACTAAAAATATATTAAAAGTGAATAAAGATAAGGAGGAGAACATATTATATATAATTTATGGTTAAAAGAACTTAGCTTAAGTGAATTTCTACCATAATTATACGAGATGGTACATCCGAAGAGATTTAATATACCATGTAGTCCGTCTTTCGAGATACTGCATCGTCACACTATTTAAAGCATATTTTAATCATTGTAATTAAAATAAAATAAAAAATCTGAAATTCGATTGTTTTTCACTTAATCGATTATTCGGTCATACGGCAACACTATTTGACATAACTTCATTTGTTTTAGAGTAGCTATTTACCAGTCAGTCTGCAACCCATGGGTATACAATACATAGGATAAGCGTTGTCCTATGTTTGAGGGCGGGGGGGAGATTAAATCTCTTCGGATGTAACATCTCGTATAATTATGGTAGAAATTCACTTAAGGTAAGTTCTTTTAACCATAAATTATACTTCGATGTTACATCCGAAGAGATTTAAAATACCATGTAGATGTTTAGCGTATGTTGCAGAATGAAAAAAATAATAATAATACAATACTCTTGCAAAAAGAGCCTTTTAATCTATATGTATAACAACTTTTTTAAATGGAAATCACCTTTTTAACATATAAGTAGATAATATTAATTAATCACATGACAGTATAGTTTCAGCAAAGGCAGTGCCTTCGGTATCAACTAAAGGTTGATTGTAAAATTTCGCAAAACAAAGAGAGTTGCCTGTCCATCCTGCAGTTCGTTTGATCAAGTCGATGGATATTCCTGACCTGCTGGCCGCGGAGGTGGAGGCGTGGCGCGTGCTGTGCGCCGAGAACACGCTCACGTCCACGCCGCCTTCACACAACGTTTGTTTTATCCATCGACTGATGGTTTGAGAACTGGCATTGTGGATAGGCTTTTTTATTGTGAGAATTAGCTTTTCTGTGTCGGGCAAATAACGAAAAAATTTAGTTCTTTCGATGTAAGAAGTCAGTGCCTTTGCTGGGCATATAGATTCATTTTGAACAAAAAATGGTACAACTAGACTTGGATTACGACGACTGGGCATGGATGTCTTAATAACATCATTGATGGTTATTGTGACATGGGATGTATTTACGAAAATACAATTTAGTTTTATAACAGATAACGTCTGCACGCGTTGTCCTGTAGACAACGCGAGAAGAGTCACTAGTTAGGGTTCCGTAGCCAAAATGGCAAAAACGGAACCCTTATAGTTTCGTCATGTCCGTCTGTCCGTCTGTCCGTCTGTCCGTCTGTCACAGCCGATTTACTCGGAAACTATAAGTACTACAGTGATGAAATTTGATGGGAATATGTGTTGTATGAACCGCTACAAAAATATGACACTAAATAGTAAAAAAAAGAATTGGGGGTGGGGCCCCCCATACATGTAACTGAGGGATGAAATTTTTTTTTTCGATGTACATACCCGTGTGGGGTATCAATGGAAAGGTCTTTTAAAATGATATAAAGTTTACTAAAAAACATTTTTCTTAAAGTGAACGGTTTTTGAGATATCAGCTCTCAAAGTCGTAAAAAGTATGTCCCCCCCCCTCTATTTTTATAACTACGGGGTATAAAATTCTAAAAAAAAATAGAGGTGATGCATGCTAATTAACTCTTTCAACGATTTTTGGTTTGATCAAAGTATCTCTTATAGTTTTTGAGATAGGTTGATTTAACTGTAATTTTGGTTAAGTTATTGTGCTTACACTGAAAACGATGGCTGAACCTTATAAGATAGATCAAAAAATATACTACAGTATTGTACACCTTTAAAAATCCGCGATGATATAAACTCTTTATAATGTAGGTACTTTTTACGAGAAATATTAGCTTATTCAAGCAATACGCCATTAATCCTTCTGCTACGGAACCCTTTGTGCGCGAGCCCGACTCGCACTTGGCCGGTTTTTTTTTAGTTAACAAATCGATCGTAATTGACTCATTGGGATAAAGATTGGATAAATAATTTAGAATAATATTAGGGTCCCAGGTCGAACAATATTTAGGAAAATTAGGTTTCAATTTAAACACACCTTTGAAAAATCTATTGATATGAGAGTTATTACAATTATCTTTGCCAATAATCAATGATAGTGCACTTCTAAATGAATTTAATGTTCCATAGCTAGCTCCATTTTTAAATTGTTCAGTAAGAAATCTTAAAATTTCTCTATGCGGTGTATCAAAACAATCTAAATTATATAATTGACAAAATAAAAACCATTGTTTTAACGCTACGTTATACTGGGACAAAGTATTCTTGGATAAGGAATTTAACATAATTTATATAGTATCATCGGGGATATCTTGTCTTAGGTACGCCTGCCGGATAATATTGCGCACGCCAGGGTAAGGTTGCGCCATAATGGATGGTGTTCTCTGGAAGGAGACAACAACAGATTCTTGTTGGGTTCCATATAAAAAATTTCGGAGTGTACTAAAGATTTAAACAAAGGGAACCAAGGTTGATTGGGCCAGTTCGGAATAATGAAAATACAAGTTGCTTCTTCTTCTATAATTTTTCTGAGGCATTTCAAAACTAATGCAAAGGGGGGGAAAGCATAAAAGAAATAACGGTTCCAATTAATTGTGAATGCATCAATTTCATAAGCACCCGGGTCACGTTTCCAAGAAACATATTTAGTGCATTTGTTATTAAGCCGGGAGGCAAATAAATCAATATCTGGTTGACCAAACTTTTGAACAATATCCTGAAAGTTGTTAGTATTTAAGTCCCATTCGGTGTCGATGTTGGTGTGTCTAGAAGCCCGGTCTGCGTCAGTATTGTCACGAGATCTAATATAAGAGCTAAATGGGTCAGTTTCAAAAAAAATGTCCCGTAACGAAAATGAAACAAAAAATAATAATAGGATCGGTAACAAAAAAATATAACAAAATGGAATGGTAAAGTCGTATTCACAGTGGATTCAAACAGTAGGATTTTGCTAGTGGGAAAGCCACGCTTCGGCAATAATTATTTAATTTGTAACTTTTGACCAAGGAGCCATCCAAAATTTTTCTTAGTAAATTTTTTTTTCAATGTTTGTCGCACACTTCTTATATAGCGTCTCTAACATCTTATCCAAAAGGTCCGTCTGTTTCTATAACTTTTCTTGCTGACATTCAGCTAATATTTTGCATCTATATACTTTTTTTTCTCAGTAATAAAATAATAAAAAAAATATTTTTTTTTTTGAAAAATCTTTAGAACATAAAAGACTTATAATCTACTTAAACTTAGGGAACAATTTTAAGTTTACTGCCTAAACTAGGAATTTCCTGTATCTTAGGCAGAAACAAAGAGAAAAAGGACTTAAATTAACAAATTAATTTGATCAATGTATGAATTCTTGTCTTTTTTTTTTATTTTTTCCTCTTGGTATTTGTTTCTTTTGAAATTTACCGTAAATATGTTTATATATTTTTCTATGGATATTTTTCATAATGCAACGTTTTTCTATATTTTGTGTTTCATTTTCTTTGTTGTTAGGCATCTGTTTTGTTCATTTTACTGTTTACTTTAAGTTTCCACCAAGTCCTGCGTCTTATCTTCTTTGGTTTTTGGATATTTGTTACACACGTACATAATTATTTTATAATTCTTTCAACATGTTTTAGCCTTATTTCCTCATATTTTTCAGGATTTTGTGTTTCCAACCTTACTCTATACAGTCTTTGTCGTTCACTATTAGATAAAAGCATCTTTATATCTGAAACCACAAAGAAAAAAAAATGGATTTAATATTTTTAACAGACTTTTAAAAAAGGGGGAGGTATTCACCGGAACCTATCCTAATAACTATATTTTTTTCGTACAGTGTTGACAGCCACACATCAAGTTATACAAGTGTAAATCTGACAATTTCTTCAATCGACGCTTATCCTAATGTCACATGTGAGGTTCAATATTGATTGAGACAACTCAACAGATTTGTATAACTTAATACACAGCGTACTGACACTTATATATGAATACAGCCTTACAGTTCATTTTTGTTACGTAACAAAAAAATACATAACAAAATGTTACAAAAATGAATTGATACCTCGTGTTCATGATGACCTTAAATTATTTAATGGACTTATTATCCTTTTTTTAAATCTAAGTTCAGTACATCCTATTGATGTGTATCAAAAGATTAATATAACACATAAAACCAATTATCAAATCACTTACCTACGTCAGTAGCGTATTAGGAATAATGCTAAATAATTGTCTAATTTCACCGCGACGATGTTATCACCTCACTGCTCTGTCACGAAATAAAAGGCCGACGAACTTGTGGCGCCACCTACACGTTCTACGTTAGCTTCTAGAGCTGCCACTATTTAAATTGTCATTTCTAACAAATTAATGTTTAAAATTACGTTACAAATTAGAATAACAAAAATTAAAATATTATGGGACAAACTTATATACATTATTATTAATAAAAATATACATAATATTAAAAATTTTATTTTTTTAATTATACTTTAGTTCATATTTAATAAGTTGATGATTTTATTTTTCAAATAAATTCGACCGTATATTTGTGATCTGTAAAGTTTGCTGTTACCTTTAAGTGGGACACGTTTCTTTTATACCGGGATCCATTTAGTGATAATAACTTATTTAATTATAAAAAACATTATATCAGCCTGAGTAGAAAATGGTGTTAGTCGCAATATAAGTATGTGATTTATTGAAATGAATCAGGAATATATTTTTAATAGCTGGTTTAGAATAAAAATAATCTACTTGGGACAAAAAATCTTAAAAAATGTACATTTTTTTTGAAACTGACCCAAATATGAAAATTTGTCTAGCCTCACACCATTGCCAAATTTCCCTAGTTATTTTATTGAGGTGAGGGAATTGAATACCACCCATCCTATTAATGTATGCAATGGCTGTGGTATTATCAACTCTAAGCAGAACGTTAATGTTACAAACATTTTCGCAAAACGATTTAAGACCTAACAAAACGGCTTTGAGTTCGAGGTAGTTGATATGGTGGGTCTTTTCGTGAGCAGACCAGTGGCCTCTAGCTACCACGTCATCGCATACGGCACCCCAACCTGTCAGTGAAGAATCTGTGAATATTTCCAGATCAAAGCTATGTCTATGTAATGGGTTGACTGCCCTTTTAGTTATATTTTCCCACCAATTGAGATCTTCTAGTAAATATTTATTTAGGTCCATTCGGGAATCATAATCATCATTATGTTTTTGAAGTGCCAGATATATTTCGCGCTCAAAATGTTTAGTATAAATCCAGCTATAAGCGATAGCTGGACATGAGGCGGTCAATGTACCTATAAATTTCGCAAATTCACGAATTGGAATCGATCTTTTTCTTTTTATTTCTTTTACCAAGGCTATAATTTTTTTTTATTTTTTCCGTGGGTAGTTGTAATACCATATCCTGAGTATTGATTTCAAAGCCTAAGAATTTACATAATTGCCTAGGCTGCAAATTACTTTTCTCATGATTTACTACGAAACCTAGATTTTCCAAGTGCTTGACAACAGTGACCACTGTGTTTTGACAGGACATAAAATCAGAACCTATACACAGTAAGTCATCAAGGTAAGCAACAACTGTGTGTCCTTTATTACGTAATAGAGAGAGCAACGGTTTTAATAATTTAGTAAAAACGTATGGCGCAGAGCTGAGGCCATAAGGGAGACAATTAAATTCATATAATTGGTCCAATCTAAACCTTAAATATTTTTTATCTGCTTGGTCGATAGGCACTAAAAAATATGCCTCTTTTAAGTCGATGGTGGCCATATAGTCACCAGCAGAAACCAGTTTCGACGCGGTGCGTATGTCCTCCATTTTAAAGTGGTCTGTTATCACAAAGTTATTTAATTTCTTTAAATTTAAGATATACCTATAACCACCACTACTTTTAGGTGTTAAAAATACTGGTGAAATATACTGACCCCTTTGTTCAACACAAGGAGATATGGCTCCAAGTTTAATTAGCTTTGATATTGCCTGAATCATTTCATCCTTAGGAAAGGGTGGATTATTAGGTTCAGCTATTTGTGGCACTAAGTTAGATAATGGAATTTTGTATCCTTGGACGTAAGACAAAATTACTGGGTCATTCGTTATTAATAGCCAATTACTATAGAAAAAATGTATACGTCCGGCATGCGGTACCTATAACGGCGGCGGCGATCGCGCGGCTGGTTCGCCGGCGGGCGGCGGGCTCGCGGCGGCGGCGGCTGCGGCGCATTCGTACTCCTCCTCGTCGACGGCGGTGGCGGCGGCTCGTAGTACTGGCTCGGGGCTGATGCTGCGGTTGGCCTCGGGTTGGTCCGTTGACGAGGAGGGAATCGCACGTTTCCCGACGTGGCAGGTCTACGTAGGTTAGGTGTTGATGTAGCCGGTTTTTTAATTTGCTGACCGGTTTTCTCAATATCTTTTGTGGTTTTTATTGTCTCGCCTAGTTTGTCCCCAAATAAGAAAGTTTCTCTTTTAACTCCTTGTATTACGCTCCAGAAACATTTATCCAATAATGGAACTATTAATTTACGTCTATTGACAGATTCTTCGAAGTGTAAGTCGAGTAGGATTTGGCTTATTTCCGAAATTCTTTTAATGATGTCTAATTTATTCATATCAGATTTTATTAAATCTTTAGTTAGATTAACCAATCCCGCGATTGCTGTACCTAGCTGATTTTGTGCTTTTTCTAACCTTTTATCGCGATTCTTCACTTGATCTGTCAAGACTGCACTTACTTCCGGGTTCAACTTTGGTGCCCGGGCTAGTAGGAAATTTTCCGGAATTAGCATTTGCTTCGAAATCGATTCCTTTTGCTCCTTAGCCAGGCCATCTAGTAGAATCTTACCCCATCGTTCGGAGATCTCGTTTGGTATTTTTTCACCTATAGGTTCCTCTACTGCCTTTGATTGGCCAAGCATTTCCAATATTTCATCAGGTAAAACTGTAGACTGTTGTTCTATCTCCGGCGGAGGTGTTAGGTTCATAGGAGCTAACGGCGTAATAGGAGCGCATGAGATGATTGGGTCTGGTGCGGATGATGGACCCGGTGTAGGGCTCGTAGAGATCAAAGGCGTCTGCGGTGTAGCATGAGAAGTGGCTACGTGTATAACAGATGCCAAACTTGGTTCAAGGTCGTCTTCTTCGACGTACGTAGCATTGGGGGCGTTTTCCTCGTCACTTAAATACCGATCAGACCCCGAGTACGAAGAAAAGGTATCCGATCTTTCATCCCGATCTACGGACAATTTATTTTTTCGATTAAAAAATAAAAATGATTACTTTCTGGATGATATCTGGTATCACTACGTTAAGAAAGCAGGCAGTTATATTCCGGGATAATATCTCGTATTACCACTTTAGGGAATAACATTTCGATAATACCATCAGGATAACATCACGTATTATCACATTAAGATGGTCAAAATATTTAGTTAAAGGAATTATTACAAAGGCAAACATATTTTATTAAAAACATTGGCGGTAGTTGGACACTCACCTTCATATCGCCTAGAACGGCGGCGATCCAATTTCTTCTCTAAACGTCTTATTTTGCGACGAATAGTGTTTTATTTATTTTATTTTTTTTATTTTATTTATTAGGAATAGCAAACAGCTACAAAATACATGTTCATCTAAGACAGTACATACTTAAACTACTTAATAATATTGTAGCCCACGACGCTATCCACATGTTGCTAAAATCAAATTGTCGCAAGCTGCTCAAAAATACAACTAATAATATTACAAAGAGAGCAAAATATAATGAGAAAAAAGATTCGGTAGGTATTTAGGTGGACAATTTGGGCACAAAAACAGAAGAATGGTAATTAAATATAAGAGTAGAACGGTATAACGATCTTACAATGACAACTGTTCAATAACAGTTTTTTTAAAATTATTTATATTATTAACAAAAATATCGATATCTTTAGAGTGGAAACTGTCATTATAAGACCACATCATACGACGAATCGGTACGCGCCAGCCAGTATTCGTTCGACTTTTACGAACTGCAAAAAGGCGAGCAGCACGCACCTCTCGCCTATGTGTGGTTCTAGGTACAGAGTAATATACTTTGGAAACTAACTCGTTACAATCAAATTTGTTGTGTACAAGTTTATACAGTGTGACAGTCTCCAAGTATTTACGTCTAGTAGCAAGTGGCATTAATTTAAACTTACTTAGCAAAGGAACACGGGTCAAATATGTTTTATAACATCTATAATGAATAGCACGCAGAAACTTATTTTGAATTTTCTCAATTTCCTCTATATACTTTTTATAATACGGGTTCCAGATTGGTACCGCATATTCAAGTTGGGAGCGAACTAGGGCTTTATATAAATATAGATATGTAGATGGGCGTCTAAAGTCTGTTGTTGACCTCATCACAAAACCGTACATTTTATATGCCTTTTTAATGATATTTTCAACATGTATACTTAAGTGTAATTTAGAATCTAATTGTATCCCCAAATCTCTCAGATTGTGTAATTTAATTAGATCGGTATCACAGAGTTTGTAATTATAGTGCAACGTGTTTTTATTCTTGGTAAAAGATATATAATGGCATTTTGGTATACTCAATTGAAGTTTATTAGTAATACAATACGCTGATAACTTATTTAGATCATTTTGAAAGGAGATACAATCCTCAATAGATTTTACGGGCTTATACGCTTTGAGGTCATCAGCATATAATAAAAATTTACAATTATGAAAACATTCTTTTATATCGTTTATAAATATTATAAATAACAGAGGTCCAAGAATAGAGCCCTGAGGTACACCTGAGGTGACCGAAACGCTTCCAGACTGATAACCGTTTATGACAACCTTCTGAGATCGATTAAGAATATAAGATGAAAACCAACGCAATAAATTGCCACGGATACCGTTAAAAGCAATCTTATCGAGAAGTAGCTGATGATCCACTTTATCGAAGGCCTTTTTAAAATCGGTATATACAGCATCCATTTGGACGCCTTCGTCTACGGTTTCAAATAACGTATTTGTGAAAGTCAATAGATTTGTGGTTGTCGATCTCTGCTTGACGAAGCCGTGTTGTTCGCCAATAATAATATTATGCAGGATGGGATAAACTTGATTGTGCACTAATTTTTCAAAGACCTTCGACAGGGTGGAGAGTATAGAGATCGGTCTGTATTGTTCGACATTATGTCTTGTTCCGCTCTTGTGGACTGGAGTAATATTCGCGCACTTCCATACCCTTGGAAAAATTCCCTCTGTCATGCACTTATTGTATATTATGTGTAGTGGCTTACAAATAGTGTTGCCAGTAAGCTTAAGAAACCGCGGAGGAAGGCCATCAGGTCCAGGTCCTTTTGAAGTATCTAGATTCTTTAGTTCCTTACTGATTTCAGTTTCGCTAAAAGACATACTGGATAATATGATATCTTGGTTACAAAACTTCGGGGGAGGTGGCCATTGTGTCGAGTGAGATGCGGGTTCAAACACTGATTGAAAGAAAGAAGAAAACATATTACAAATAGTGACTGGATCAGTCGATTTGGTATTTAAGTATTGCATTGTGGAGGGTATTGCAGGCTTAGATTTACGATTCGATATATATGTCCAGAAGTGCTTGACATTTTTAGTGATGTTATCTTCAATGGTATTTAAATAAGTAAGATGACACTGCTTGCACTGTTTCTTGAAAGCTGCCCGATGCTGGGAAAATTCCACATAGTCAGATAGATTACCATATTTTTTATGAATAGTGTTTGCATTGTCTTTCTGTTTTCTTTTACCCATAACTACACAAAATTTTGATAACTTTACGAACTTTTGCTACTGGGAATTAGTATCCGTGATGTAGATGTTAACGATGCAGCACACGAAACACGAATGAAGTTATGTCAAATAGTGTTGCCGTATGACCGAATAATCGATTAAGTGAAAAACAATCGAATTTCAGATTTTTTATTTTATTTTAATTACAATGATTAAAATATGCTTTAAATAGTGTGACGATGCAGTATCTCGAGAGACGGACTACATGGTATATTAAATCTCTTCGGATGTAACATCGAAGTATAATTCTAATAAGACGTATCTCATCTTTTAACATTGGGTTCTGGGGCTTAATTCTCGAGAATTTCGATATGAAAAAACATGGCGAATGTCACATGAAATCCATACAAACTAACTATGTTTTAGTGATACATATTCGTATGATGATAAATGTCACGAGCCCGAGAATTGAGCTCCACGAGCCCAATGTTAAAAAATGAGGTACGTCCTATTAGAATTAGGTCGACGTTATGTAAACCAGCTGTTCTGTTTTTATTTAATTCACAATAGATGATAACTTTATTTAGACCGAGTTACTCCTTTACCCATCTTGTCGCAGGGCGTCCTACACTACGCTTTCTGAGTCGCGGTTTCCACTCAAGGACTTTACGGCTCCAACGGCTGTCAGTTCTGGTAGTGTAGGACGCCCTGGACCCCAATTCTCGGGCTCGTGACATTTATTTTCATACGACATATATCACTAAAACATAGTTTTTTTGTATGGTTTTCGGGTGATATCCGCCATGTTCTCAAAATATCACAAGCGCGAGAATTGGGCTCCTGAGACAAGATGGGATGATGACATTCGAAGGCTGGCTGGTGTGGACTGGATGAGAGTGGCCGAAAATCGGGAGTAGTGGCGTGAGTTATTCGACCGAGTACGAAGTAGTGTTGTAAAAATAAGCGCTGAGCGTCGAGGGTTAAGCGCTGAGTCGACGCTTTAGAGCGTTTTAGACTCGAGCGCTAAGCGCTTGACCGTTTAAGGCTTGCGAGTGTTAAGGGCTCAGACTTTAAAGTTCGAGTTATGCACTCAAGCGTCCCAGCGTTGTAAATTTTAAATGCGGGTAGATGAATAAATTGTGATACATAAAAATGTAAGGAGTTGTGGCGGGCGGTAGGTACGATGAGTATTACTTATCTTTTGGCTTTGGTTGTATAAACAAGTCCTGTGCTGTAAATGAACAAGCAGAAACAATTGTATATTGTGTATTTGCTATTATTTTCCGTGTTGTTTTGCATTTATAACATGAAAAACGATTGCGATATTGATAGTAGTAGCAGTGAACATGAGCAAGATAATATGATGGAATTAAGCCGCCAAGTATCATACCGGTTGTGACAGTCACATATAACGCTAGTGAAGTAAATTTTTTACCGCTCGAATGCGGGGCAGGAACTGCCGCCGTCAACCCGCGTAACCCGCCGGCACACCCCGGCGGCCCCTTTGTGCGGCGCCGTGCAGCCGGCACTGTGTGTAGGAACCTTTAGGCTATGGTCAATGTATGTGATGTTGTCTGATATTTATTGTATACTATGTTTTACAGTACCAGTTTTTAGCTATGTAATCTAAACGCTCACGCTCAAGCTCGAGCCGAGCGCTGAGTCCGGCGCTCGGAAAGTGCTTTTTCATTATAAACGCTCAGGCCACTGCTCAAGCTTCGAGCGCTTTTGTCAAGTCCCGACTTGAGCGTAAGCAATCTGTTTGAGCGTCGACTCAAGCGTTTAAGCGCCGACTCGAGCGTTTTTACAACACTATTACGAAGTATCCAAGAAACTGCCGAGTACAGCTAGTACCGAGTAGTCACCGAGTACTTGACCCATCTCTACTTAGTACCTATTATGTAAAGCGTAAATTTCTGAATACCCGAGAGATTGCTTAAGGGCATTATATTAATTAAATAAACATTTTCCTTTAAAGAACATAGAGTCGAATCTAAAAAGTAATTGTTACCTTCACTTCACATACTAAAGTGATCAGCTGATGGATGCAATTTACATGGGAAGGCGATTTTTATTTAAGATTAGACCCAATGTTCCTTTAGGATTTTTTTTTTTAAATTACTATGATACTCATGACAAATTTTTCGTATGTGATTGGTGGCAGACGAACAGACGGATCACCTGATAGTAAGCGATTGCCGCCGCCCGCGACACCGGTGGAGTCACAAGTGCGCTACCAGCCTTTAAACCCCCTTTCCCCCGGATTGGCCCTCCAGTACCCTCAAGCAGCGAAACACAGCACAGTGCTGCTTTATGCCGGTTTTCTGTGAGGCCGTGGTATCACCCCAGTCGAGCCGGCCCATTCATGCCGAAGCATAAAGAAAAAGAAGAAGGTATTCAATAAATCACGAGTACTTAACACAACACTCGCCATTTTCAAAATTTGAATACTGGTATAAAAATCAAGGAGGCAATTTTAAATACACCGAGTTTAAATAAAGTATCGAGTAAAAAAATTATCAAATCCCTTTTGAATTTTTATACATATAGCATGCAGCTTGAAGGAATTTTATTCCAGCTTTTATTAAGTAATAAGACCAAACTGCAGTCTGACTTGGACATATATATTTGTTAGAACTAACTAGTACTAATCTAGGATTAGTGTCTAAATCTATCTCTGCTCTATTCAGAGCGGAACATTTGTGTAATCAAGCCTTAGTCAATGGCCATTGATGCCTATGGTGGATCCTTTGTTCTGCTCCTATTCAGAAATGGCTCTAATAGCTTATGGCGTAAGGTTTAAGTAATTAATTATTGATGTAATTAACGTATGGAACATTGGTTCTATAGAAAAAGTTATTCATTATTTTTGAAGTATCAGTTTATATGATAGGTTTTTATTTAATTTATTCTGTCTATTAGACTGTGTGACTTAGTATGAGGACAATAGAACGATTCCAGTGGTATAATCACAGCAGTTTATTTATTTTTCAGTATATTTAATTTGACGAAAATGATATCACATTCCCATGTCGTATCCACTCCTGTAAAGGTTGGAAGGTCTACACTGGAAGTTGTAGACGAAACCGTTAATTTTTCATTGTTTGCATCCCAAAACCCTCATAATAGGCATCATGAATATAGTACATTTAGCATATAAATAAGCAAAAAAAAAATCCGCTCTTTCGTACAAAATAGAAAATCTACGCGGCAATAATAAATGGACTTTATTAACGATACCTATTTTAAGGCTTTCGTGATGCAAACGATGAACCAAAAAACTTGGGGATCGAGGTTAAAATCCAAGCATGCACCTGTGGAGTTTTCAGATCTATATGCGTAATTTTACCATTACCTTGGTGGTGAGAAAAAAAAAGAGGAATCCTGCACGCTTAAGATAGATTCTGAAACGTGTAACCATGATTCAGTTGGTTTGGTTCGCCTGTTCAATGCTTAAGAAGGTCAGACGGCAGTCGCTTCATTAATGACCAAACTTCTACAACCCTGAATCATGGTCTAAACGTACCTACCCTGGGCTCCAATGCGACAGCTTAGGACGCAACCGGAAACTACAGGCTAAGACGAGGAGAATAATTTATAAGAGCTGAGTGCCTAAGGCATCATCATTGTCAGCCTCTTGCAGTCCACTGCCGGACACAAGCCTCTTCAAACGCCAATCGATCTTTGGCTTCTCGCATTCAACTTCTGCTAGCCATCTTGCGCAGACTTTCATTACTCTAGCCAGAGGCCCTACACTGCGTTTACTAAGGCTATGTTAATAAAAAAAAGTATAGTGTTTTAAAATCTGCACCAGGTCAAACAATCAATCAATCAATCAAATAATTATTTATTTGCATAGGCTTGTACACAGCACTTACAAATCGTCATACAGTTGAATGATTTAAGACTATTTATAAGTACTTATGTAATAATTTACAGTGTTAATACATAATGTTGATACATAAAATATACTAAAAAAAGTAAATAAACATAATGCGATTCTACCACCGACTCGGAAAGTTGTTTCTGGTCGAGAAGATCCGGCAAGAAACTCGCCAGTTACTCTTTTTTATCGCCAACTTTTACACAATGGTATATTATCCTCATACCAAGTCATACAGTCTAATGCAACACAAATTAGAATGGAGCAAATTAAAAGCTAAATATGAGGTAAACCGAAGCAGACCAGTCCCCAAAGGTGGCACCTGTTCACAAGTATGACGTATGTGTCAGTCATCATTTCACTCAACCATATTGGAGGGAATGTAATGACCCGCCACATAACGCCACCACCTCAGAGACATTTGAGTGAGCATGACTACTTAGGTTCCCCTCATAGGTCACAGAGTAGTAGTTACTTACACTTACAAATCATATAGTAGCCTCTTTGAAAAATGATAATTTTTAATCGTGGGGAGCCATCTTTGGTAACGAATGGGCTGACTCGACCACAGTGGTACAGTTAGCATTAAAACTCCAAACACACCAAAATATCTGAGCATATGACATAAACAACTTTTACCACAATATTTTAAGGTCTACTTTCATATATTGTCATTTATTCTCGACTAAAAAATTAAAAGTTATCTTTGCGTTTACTGACTTAAAGTTGCTTTTAGTCAATGCTCAGATATTTTTGGTAGTTTTGAACGCTAAGATCATTTGATGCTGACCACCTCAAAGAAAACTGGCGTGAAACAACGCTTGTGTTATGTTTCGTCGTAAGTGAGAGTTTTACCAGCCCAACAATTGTTTTTTTTTATTTTCATAAATCATCGAGGTAATAACAATTTCCTTTTTTATTATTACTAGCCAGCCTTATAAATTCCTGATTTATGCTGGATTCGCATTGATCCGTTGATAAGTCTATGGTGTAACGTCAGATTTGTATACAATAACAGCGACATTCGATATATTTATTATCGGAATAAGGTTGGTCGAATTACCCTTAGGCCGGATTCGACCACTCTTTATCCGTGGAAAATTCTATGGTATAACGTAACATTTGTATAGAATGACAGCGCTATACCATAGATTTAGTATCGGAGTAAGATTGGTCAAATCCGCCCTCAGTAGCATAAAATAGAACAAATAAATTATCCTTAAAGTAAAAAACTCAAGATTTTGAATCAACTCTAAGAAGTGCCCTTTGAAAACCAGTTTCGCCTTTTTGCAACGCTGTGTTGGCAGAATTTCTCTTTCATGTTTTTGAGTGCCACTCTGTAAGTGCCACGCAGTGCCTGCGTGACCTCTACAGATTGACGAAAAATATCAAGTTAGCCGAGGTGAGTCGAAAACATGTTTAATAATAAATCTCTCTATGTTTGATATGACTAATGTTTTGTAGAATGTTCAATAACTCTCTTTTGATGTGAGTTTTACTATGAGAATGTTTATTAGTAGCTCTTTAAATCAAAATATTCATTAATAATAAGAATTTTCTTACCGCCGTTAATTATATTCAATGTTCAGACATACATTTTTACTATTTTACTGTGTAATGATAGTACAACAGGAGGGACTTGATTTCATTACATTATCACTATAGCAAATCCCAATTAATCCACCATTCAAAATTGCCTCTACTTAACAAATGCGTCATCCTAATGAAGTGACGTTTTTAATTAGCGACTTTTGGCGCGCCCGTCAAAGAATCCTTCACGAGACTCGATGTCTACATAACTGCCTCCTCTAGGTGTAAAGCGAATCAGAACGTTTGAAGTCTAAGGCGGGGCTAAGGGGGTCTTTCATAGCGCCCAGACGCACAGTGGAGTGCCACTCAACACATCAAAGGGAGTTCTGTGTACTTAAAGATAGGCACGTGCAGTCACCTTTTGAGATCGAATGGAAAAATATCAGACTGACAATTGCTTGAAAGGTTTAGTTGTTTTACTTAGACTGTGTTTTTATGGAGTGATACCTACTTTGGGTACTTGTGCTTGTAAAATTAATAGCAAAACAAGGAGACTAATTCATTTTTTTTTCTATTCATTTTATTTTCTGTTGCATGCCATTATAACTTTGGCAAAATGTGAGAGTCTTTGTTAATCTGTTTCGACTTACTGTACCAAATTTTGGGCCAAAAATGATTTTATGATTTATGATTGCTACAAGTACGTAAAACAACGGCATAGTCAGAAACATCGAATTACATTCAACTCATCTCAGCATTTTATTCTGTCTGTTTAGTATTTTTCAAACCTAAACTATTTAAAAAGTAAATATCTCTGTATCACTCTCTCTTCCGTCTCAGCTTCTCAGCTGCACGTTATGTTCGCTCTCGTCTGTTTAAATATAGATAGATAGATAGATATACTTTATTGCACAAAAAAAAACACAACTTTAAAATCTAGGCATTACAGAAACTTAATTGCACAATTTCGGCGGTCTTATCGCTAGAAGCGATTTCTACCAGACAACCTTCAGGCAAAGGACATTTGATAGTAGAGGAGGGGTAGGTGGTGCAATATTGAAAAGGGAAATAAGAGTGAACTGTATATATATATTAAAATATTTATAATGCTAATACATAAATAAACACAATATTATATACTAATAAATAAATATGTTTTGCTTGGATAAAATAATATAAAGTACTAGATATACATTCATATAAATTAGGATCTTAGACGGACCATCGACTACTACCGATGACTGGACCTGTAAAGACTTAAAGGGATTGCTATTTATTTATTTAAAAGGTGAGTTTTGACTCGGAATTTAAAAATGGGTAATGATGGAGACTGTCTTATTGATAGGGGCAGGGGGTTCCATAGACGGATGGACTGGACAGTGAAGGACTGGGTATAGAAATGAAAGGAGTGGGAGGGAGTCATAAGGCGGAGATGTTTGGAAGAACGCATATGACCCTGGATGGGCTGCAAAAACTGGAAACGCTCCCGGAGATAAGGTGGTGATTTTGGGTTGAATAGTATTCTATGTAAGAAGAGAAGAATGTGGAAGTCACGACGAAGACGAATAGGGAGCCTTTGGAGTCGAGATCGATACTCGGAGACGTGGTCATATTTTCGTAGACCATAAATTATTCGGATGCAAAAATTTTGAAGACGTTCATGCTTGTTGATTAGGTTGGTAGGTAGGAATATTTTAATTAGTTTATCGAGCATTCGCCAAAATTACCGGTCAATTTTAAACCGACTGGTCTCTCATATACACTTGACATTGGCGGAATCACACGCGCGGCCCGTATCCGTGCGCAGGACAACACCAAAAAAAATTTGTTTATCGTTTTACCTTTAATACTGTGTAAAGCATCAACGTAGGGTGGTGAACAGTTAAGGTGTTTTCTTCCATCTAATCTCCCACACTATCCAAAGCTGTCGGTTTGGAACCCGAGTATGCTTAGACCAAGATTCTGAATTCGGTGAGTCTGGCAATTACAAAAAAATGGTATGAAAGTCAGACGGCAGTTCGCAAGCCTTAAACAATGAAACCATCATAGTTTGGCATTTTGTATCATTATCTCAACAATAGTCGATATCCACAGTTTAAGAAATTATCTCTCATCGCCTGGTAAAAATATGCGCGTACATTTGTACACATAAATCTAGAGGTGCATTCTAGGACTCAAACTTACGACCATCAAATTGAGGCTTGCGTTATTATCCACTGAGCTACCATCGATTAAACTTCGAATAACAGTCTTATATACAAGATGAAATGAAATGGTGCCTACTCCACAAACAAATTACATTTTTTTCTATAACATTGAAGTAATGTTTCGGGTTATTTTATCAATTACTAAAATAAAATCAATAATAAATCGGCAGTGCTCTAACATCAGGCTGTAATTGTAGTAGGTTGGATTTTGGTCTTGGAAAAACATTGTCTGTTTAGTGATGTGTTACCTTCATTGCTTGCACAAAATTGAGCTTTTATTGTCAAGCGAATTACGATCTTCTAATGGAACAGTCAATTAAGCGCCATCTGTTTCGGTTAGATAATAATGGGGGATAAAGTATGAAATTGCTCCTTAAATAAGCAAAAAGGCACCATACTTTAATTTTATTTTGATTAAGGACTATATTTTTAGGGTAATAATAAATAAAATTCAGATAAGATTGTATTTTTGGTGCAAAAATAAAATCTTGAAAATGTCCCCTTTTTTGACTTGGCAAAATCTATGTTTTTATCAAAAATTACTTTTCCTTTTAATATTTTTTTTCTGAAAAAACGTTCTACACGTTCCTTAACGTCGTCTATTAAATTAAATTAATTATGAAGTAGTAGCATTAATTGTTACTTAACAAATTAAAAAAAATGTTGGTATGGAAAACAAAACTTCTAAGAAAATCGCCATACAAAACGGCAATTTCATACTGTTATCAGTAATACTGGGTGACAAATAGTTTGAAGTCTATGTCTAGCAATAATATGTCGCCATAAGTACCTTGTCTATGTCCAAGGCTGAATATTCAAAAGAAAAAATTGTAAGCATAACATTTCTTCTTTAATCTCTTCACTTATTATCACTCCATTCACAATACAATAGACATAATACAATGTATCCTATACATTGTATTATGTCTATTTTACAACAAACCTAATACAATCTACCCTATTATTGCGAATGGAGTAATCTCAAAAAAAAGGTCATACTACATTACACATTTATGTGTAATACTAAAGAGTTAATTTCGTTTTTATAATTCACTTGTATTAAACTGTATAAATAACAAAAGGAGTGTGTTACCCGGCAAAGACAAAACAAGGATTACACACATCGCACACTGGAACAAGACAATGAGACAAAGCGGTCCTTAATTCTGGGCTCTATCTTTTAATTAAGGAAGATTACGAAGTCACCGTGTGGATCACATCATTCTCTAGTGAATAGTTGTATAACCGCCAGAGATATTGTAAGCGTTTCCTCGTAGATTTCTTTGTAACTTCGAATTTAACGTTTGTTTAAGAATTTCACAAAGTTTTTCTCTAGTTCAACCCGTTCTGCTTATCAATTTTTCTCCTAATTTCTTTCTAAGAGTCTCAAGTAAATGGTAAGAAACAGGGTGGAAAATGTATGTAAATTTAAAACGTATTTGGATACTTCGAATAATACACTTTTGTAAAAGATGAAGAATGTTCACAAATTTTTTTTTAGCTTAATTTCAAAATAAATGCGATGTACCTTAACGTCATTGCTGTCACAATTCATCGCAAATCGCAATACTCGCTCAGTCCACACTCCCGCGCTCTATTCCGTTATCTCGTCACTGGTACTTTTTATAGTGACTCAGTATATTGGCTCTCCTCAGCCTAATAGTAAGCAAGAGAAGAGCCCACGTGGCAATTACAACGGACCTTTTACTGTTGCACTTTGTAAAGTGACGTCATGAAAACAAATACCTTCTTACATTTTTTTCTTCATCAATTTAAACCAGTCGATGTCGTTGCCCCAATTAGGTGCCCTACCTCAAAGGGTAGCTAAAGGAAATGGTCAATAAAACAAAATTGAGTATTCGGGTTTTTACGAGAAAACTGACACCTTATAATAATAACCCAAGGCGTTAGCATTAAAGATTTTATATTTACACAAAACTTAATAGAACCTGAGCCGACAACGAGAGTAAGTACAACCACAAGTACAACCAACAAATTAACTTACCCGACGAATAAAAATTGGTGAACACTTCGAAAGGGCGCTCAGTGTAAATTAAATTACAGCGAAAGATTCAATTTGGATTACTTCCTCATTCGAAAAAGAATATTTGTTACCGATACTCGAAGCCCGGCCAATTCGAATTTGGACTCTGTTTTTCTTTACGTAAGCCTCAGATTAGTTTAGGGATACCTAATTCCGAATAATCAACATCCCAAAATCTTCACGCTTTTTCTGAAGACTTTATTTGTGTTTACATAAGGTTGATTTTATGTAAGAATTAATTCTTGATCGGGTTTCGTGTATGCAAAATTTGCGTGTATACTTGCTACAGGATTTGTAATGCTCAACCTCTGATTTGGAGGTGACAGAATGAGTAATGATGACGTTGACATATTGCGTAGACGCAAACAACAAAGTACAAGGTAATCTGTTCGAGGAATTTTTGAGTTTATGTCGCTTTAGAAGATTCACTGATATTGATGAGATGGAAGAAGAATCACATTTTTTGGGCAAGATGAAAAACCAAAATAGAATCTAAGATTAAAGGCTTCGACGTTGCTCCAAAGAATATCCTTATTTATTCAATATTACCAGGATTGGTTGGCGCCAGGGCCACCCTGGCAGTGGTTAGTGGGTCCTACTTTAAAGTGACGGCTGCACAAGAAGTCCCGGGTTTGATCCCATGATTGGGTCAAAAATTTGTACCTAAGTTTTTAGTAACAAATTCTTAGTGTTAGCCCGGAGTCTGGAAGTTGGCGGTCTTGTACCCCCGGGCCTCGAAAAGCACGTTAAGCCGTTGATCCTGCACCCGATCCCTCTTCGGTCGTGTCACGCTGATGTCCCATCGGAATACAAGTGTAAGGGAACAGAGAGTGCACTTGTGTTTGCGCACACACTTGAACACTATAATATTATATACTGGGCTGAATGTTACGATCTGCCACCCGTAGATGTAATTAATCTGTTGGAGGATGTTATTATTTTTAATATAACCAGGTCTGATAATTACTGCTATGAACTTCCCTTACGCAGCAAGAATTTACTATTAAGCAATAAAGTGTTTGATAATTATATACCATACTAAATTAGTATTAACAAATATCGGGGAAATGTCTAGTCCCTCTGTTTAAGGATTGTAAAGGTAAGACAGGATTAATTTCATTATAATTACCAGACTCACCATCGTCCACCGAAAGATAAGCTTCGGACGCAACTGGCAATCCTTATTTACATGCTGCAACAAGGCAATGGCAATGCAACAAGTACATATATGGCTAAAGTAATACGTGATTACTAAAAACCTATGACGAAACAAAGAATATACTGCCAAAATTAGCAAGGAGATTAAAAATTATGTATAGCTCCAGAGTCTAAATCCGAGGAAACTTACCAATAGATCTGGTATCGATACAATAAAATTAAAGTGTACTTATTCTTTATTAATTTATGGAACTAATAAATTATGTACAAACAACATTTTGTATTGGTCTAGGTGTTCCCTATGTATTATAAGTAGGTATGTATTATTTAAGTATTATACGTATATATTTGTAATCCCACTGTTGATTCTGATATCCGTAACACAGGTGCTTGATTTACCTATTTTTGGAGTCAGATGTTTTGATGTTTTGAAATATTTATATTATATTACTATTAACAATGCATCAGGCTATCAGCTGCAATCTGAGTGGCAATGATTCCTAATTCTAACCTTGGTTTCAGTTATTAACATTACAATATTGGGTGTAGTAACACCACTTCAGTAATTTGTATTTATAAGGTAGGTATGTTACGTGTTTGAGTTTTAGTAATGTTATGTAGCCTCTTTGGCTGAGTTAATACGTTGTGGAAATTTTGTTTACATTATTATCGAAGCTCAATATTAGACCTAATGTTGGTCCTTAGAGCCGGATTACAAGTAAAACTATTCGTCAGTACTTATACCAATGGTTGTGAATATATAGAGAGGAAGTTGCACGAATTACCTCTTGCGTCCTATTGGATGTGTTGAGCAGAGGTATCGTTTATTTAGAGGTATTCGTGAGATATTTAGGACATATATAAGGGAAATCGTGCGGGCAGCGTATACGTGTACGTTTTTACGCAAACTGCGGTGCCTACAAGCTCAGCGACGGGGCTAGCACTGCAGGTTATATACGAGTAAATCAGCAGAATGACGAGTTCCGTATCGTGAGAAGATTAGAAATTAATTCAGGAAAGTGTGGTGTTTTATTCAATGTATTAGATTTTCAAGTTTTAAAATATTTTTTTTTTGTATAGTTCTGTTGTATTTTATTTTGAAAGTTGATGTTTGTTTCTCTATGTTAATTTGTTCAATGTATGTAATTGTAAAAGTAAAGTCACTTCTATAAAATCGGCGAGAATATGGAAATAAGTATGGATCCATTGCAAAATTTGCAACAAAATGTGCAAATATCTGTTGAAAAAGGTAAATTGAATTTCGGAAAGACGCCTGAACAGCGAATTACAGAGGCCTATGTAATGACTTGGTTAGAGTATCTAGAGGAACAGTGGAGGTCGTTTTCGGACACGCATAGGACTATTGTCACACACGTGCACCCTGTACAGTATCGAAGCTCAAGTTACCACGTAGGATTCAAGGCCTTGTAGTAACAAAGTTCTCACAGCTCACAGCAGCATTCGAGATAAAGGAGGTCCCTTTATCCCGAAGGCTGCTGTGCAGTCCCTGGGCTTAGCAAAATACCCACGAATACAGTTATATCTGGCGTTTCAAAATTCAAGCTGCCCGTTATGTCAGCGACAAACATTCATGTGAATGAAATAGGCGACAAAGACGCGGATAAAAAGTCTTCAATATTTCAGCAGCTCATCGACTTCTGTGTATAGTCATCGTCAGTTCTCGTTCCTGAAAGCATAAAACTAGACAGCAAAACATACAGGAATTAAAAAGTGTTTCTAAAAGCCCCTATCAATCCAATTTTATAAAAATATGCGAACATTTCATTGTGAGCCTGTATTTATGAAAGGATGTTATTTTTTTGTTCCTTTATGAAATGCCGTAGCAATAATTATTAATTAGTAAGCTATTTGCTATGATATTTATTGATGAAAACTACTAAAAAGTGTTGTTGTTAACGATCAAGATATATAAAATGTGAAGAAAATATCTCTATCTTTAGATTTCGGTGGGACACCAGATTCTTCTTCTTCATCTTGCACGCGCATAACCAACATAAACACACCTACACAATCACACACACACACACACATGAGATCAAGATCGTTTAGATAATTAAACGTAACTTTATAATAATTTTGCTAAACTTAATTATATAATATTTGTTTTCAGTTATATGATCAGTAGTTAAGGAAGAGTGGCCCCCTCTGACACAGGTACTTATGCACCTAATAGAGGAAGTCAACACCAATGTTGTACAGAATTTTGTGAACTGAATAAATATTATACTATTTATTATTTATTTATTCTATTTTATCTTAGCGCGTCCAAAACTGTCACTTTGGAGCTCGGGGCACGCTTGGACCATGATTCAGGATTTGGGGATTCTGGGACAATGTCTAATAGACTTTCAATGGGAATTAACGAAACGACTGCCGTCTGACCTTCGCAACCCTTAAGCAAGGGAACCGGACCGGTGAGACACCAGGTATCTTACTATATTATGAAATATGAAGCCATACTTATGATTACATACTTGCGCTATTGTTCACTTTAAAATCTTGCGTACTTGGTTGATCGATTTGATTAGATGCCGAAAGTAAATTATCGCCTGAAGATCATTGCAATAAAATATTTGAATTGTATTAAATTACAATTTCTTACGCAAAAAAGAAAACGGAAATAAAACGAGTCTTTGCAACACAACCAGATGTAACATCAAACCTCACTTTTCAATTTCCTTTGCAAATCTCGTCTTCCTGTACATACCTATTTCATTACATTTATTTACTTATACGCAAGTCTCAATCCCGATATATCGTTTGCTCCAAATCCCGTAATTCCTTTTAGTCTAACTGAAGGCGATCTGACCCACACTACCTCCCTGTAGATTTGAAAGGATTGTACTGCGACCTCAGTGAAACACCATAATAAAACTTAAAGACGGATCCGCTAAATCTGTAGGTGACACACGGATATTTGTGGAAGAGAGACGGTTTTGCCAACCCTATATTTTTTTTATGAAACTACTCTACGCGTTTTCTAGGAATATAGTCTGTAAGCATTTTGCAGTAGTCTACTTAAAAATCGAACATTATTATCATCGATTTAGAACATTAAAGAGCGATATGTATTTTTTTTTTATAGAAAGGCCAATCAGGATGATCTCACTCCGCCTGATGGTAAGCGGCCGTGAAATTCAAATATGAGGCTGACATGCACAAAAGAACTAACAAAGTACCCATTGTGTCTGCCATCCTCACCCTAATGGCCTGCTGAGATGCCAATTCACGCCCCGCCTAAAAGACCCCGGATTGTATGAAGGAGGAAACGCTGGGAGGGCATTCCATGTCTTGATGGCTCGGGGCAGGAACGAGGAGCCAAACCTCTTGGTGCGCGCCGCCATTGTCTGAATGGTATGCGGATGGCAACGCTGTCCAGCACGTGTTATTCGGAAGTGGAAAGGGGAGGATGGGATAAGTTGAAATAACTCATCGGAGCATTCCCCATTATAGAGGCGGTAGAGAACCCTTAGACTGGCAATGTCTCTACGTATAAAGCCTCTAAACTGAGCATGTTAATGAAACCCAATTTTACCATAGTTTATTTTTCATACAAACATGCTAATTTCATGGTTTAAAAATAAAAAAGAATATGGAGAAATTTATTTAATCAAAAAGTAATACTTTTCTTTGCAGTATAAGCCTTTCCAACTACCAAGGAACCCATTTGATTTGTAAGTCAATCGTCTTGCAATATTCTATGATGTAAAAAAAACAAGAACATTTTTTGGACCAGTTTCTTTTCTTGATTAAAAGCCTTCTTAATATTATACGGGTCATGTAACGTAAACATATTACTTTAGCACGTTTCTATGAAACCATGCTACGGGCGGTTAGAGTGTAGAAACTGAGAGGAGTGTATTATGGCTACACTGAAAAAGCTCTGCAGTTTGGCTGGAATTATTTTGCGGGTGAATTTTGCATGTGCCTTATCTTGGTGGAGAGCTTATGGTTTCCGGGTGGGCTATTTTGGCTTGTTCTGTTACGGTTACTAAGTATTTATTCGAAATATTTAGGTCAGCTACATATTTATTAAAAGTAATCTTACGTGATAGCTATTTAGTGGCGCAGATCAACGTTAGGTTGTAGTGGTAAAACCACTAATTGCTGAAACCTTATCATAACATCCTCACCTATGCATATGATGTGTATTTTCATTAATAAAATTATTTTGTGATAAATATTTATTTATTAAAACGACTGTGATATAACATGTGATCAAAATCATGCTTGTTGTTCTTTTCTATACTATTGAATACATGGTGATAACACCAGTGATGCTGGTAGACCATATACTAATTGGGGAATGAACGAAGCACGGTTTAAAGGTGAAATCATATTTTATGGAAACAAATATGTACAATCAGCGTCAGATCAAGTCCCCCTGCAGTGGAAAAAAAGCACTTGTGCCCCAGACATAAGGACGGTTCAAAGTCAACAAGGGTAACTCGACGTGATGCCGTGTGTACACAGCGATGTTTTCTTGACACAATCAGGAGCCCAATTTTCGTGCTCGTGATATTTTAATAACATGGCGGATATCACCTAAAAACCATACAAAAATACTATGTTTCAGTGATATACGTCGTGTGATAAAAAATGTCACGAGCACGAGAATTTTTATTTTATTTATTTATTTAATTACACAGGTCCTTAAACCTAATTACGTTATTAAAGACGGTAACAAAAGTAAAAAAATAATAAAACAATAGCAAAAAATAGGCAAACACGTGAATTTTTTGATATACCTACATAGAAAACTAGGCGTTTATTACCATACTACGGAGATCTATGCGCAGTGTTCTTCGCAGAAGGACTGGCATATGGACACTATACTGTGCCACGGATCTGCAAATAGATCATAATGGGGTTGGTGACCCAAGAGTGCATTGAGGGCAGTGTGCATGCTGCACAAGGGAGACTCCGCACGTGCTACGGTGCGACAAAGCAAGCGTGCGAACAACAGATGGCGTCGTGATGCGCGATGTCGGATATAATTTTCCGGTACGTATAGCCGTGAAAGCTGGTCTAAGACGTCAGGACACTGAACGTCCCCCGCTATTTTCAGGCCAAATTTCATTTGATCTTTTTGACGCCTAACCTCCAACGAACACATACCGAGCATTCCTTGTAAAAACTTGGTTGGATATAAAAATGGATAATATCCATAGACTCTCTTGTACAAGTATCTCAAAAACGCTTTTTGAACTTTCTCCAACATCAACTTGTACTTAGCTTCATGTGAGTTCCATATGCATGAACTGTTTTCTAATTTGCTTCTGACTAGTGAAGTGAAGAGGAGTTTCATTAAATGTGGATTGTCAAAATCGCGCATGTTACGTAGTAAGAAGCCTAAGCGTGAAAACGAACTTTTGGTCAAATCAGAGTTGTGTTTGTTGAAGGTTAAGTTGGGGTCAAAGGGGACACCAAGGTCGTTTATTGTTTCCGTGCGGGTAATATTATCTAATCCTAGCTTGTAGTCATATCGGGTTGGACGATGATGTCGACTGAAAGTCATTACGTAACATTTTGAAAGATTAAGCTCCATCTTATTGGATTTGCTCCACTGAAGAAAAGAGTTGATATCCTCTTGAATAAGCTCACAGTCGTCATAACTTAAAGTCTCCATATAAATCTTAACGTCGTCCGCATATAACAGACATTTCACGTGCTTGAAAACTTTCACAACATCGTTGATCATTAGCAAGTAAAGAAGAGGACCTAAAATTGACCCCTGATTAACACCGGATGGAGTAGGGTATTGTTCGGACACAAAACAACCAAACTGTACAAATTGTTGTCTACTGGATAAATAGTCAGCGAAAGATTTCGTAGGCGAGGTGTGAATCCAATAGCTTCAAGCTTTGCTAACAGAATAGCATTGTCTACCCGATCAAATGCCTCACGGTAGTCAATATACAACACGTCTACTTGACGACCACTATCCAAACTCGCTGAGATGTAATCAACCAGTGTCAGAAGATTGGTGTTAACAGATTTATGAGACCGAAAACCATGCTGCTCGTTGCATAAATAAGATTGAACCTGGCTATGTATGCTTTTGTACATAAGGATTTCAAAAATCTTTGCAAATGTTGAAAGTATTGCGATTGGTCGGTATTCTTCAACTGATGATTTATTTCCAGACTTTGGAATTGGTATGACTTTTAATAGCTTCCATTCAGACGGGTAAGTAGCAGTGGTGGTGATGAGATTTACAATATGGCAAATAGGAAGACTCAAAACACTTGCAAGCTTGACATTTCCATGTTGCTTTGTGGTCTGGTGTCATAGTATTAAGGAATCGGCATTCAGGAACATTAGCATATATAAGGTCATAGATATCGTGACACAAATTGCACCGAAGCCATTGTGGTCCCTCGATGCCGTTCAGACACCCCGCACATATGATGGTAGAACTTGTGCTTGCCATTTTCGTAGTCATCCAAATTCAGTCTAAAACTACTCATGGTCTGTGTAGTAAATTGCTGGTCTGCGTCCGCTTACTCTGTGCCAAGTGGTGTTGCGCATGCGCGGAGGTGTAGCGAAGGCGCGCAGACCGCAGCCGCACGCGAATCTACCCTTTACGCGCTGCGCGTAACCGCGAGACTCGCTCGTAACAGTGCGTCGCTTCTCGCGCACGGCGTAATGGTGGCGGCTCGGCTGCTACACGGGTAATGACTCACGGAGATAGTAAAACGGAGTTATTCTTCACTAATTACTGGATCTTATTTGCTTAAAATGTGCGTAACACAGTAGTCTAACACAATGACAACAAAAGTTGACGGATTCAGCGATGTTTATGCGTTTTTTCACACACACACAAACACACACACACACTGTGTACTGATTACATTTAATTATAATATTTTCTAAAACTTGCTATAGTAATAAGCCGCACACCTGGTAAATCAATCTGATATGATTCCCACGAGACAGGCTTCGCCTAGTGTGGGAGTCAATGTATTACTGAAAGCTGTTTTAAAATTTTTTGGTAAATAAAGATTTTTTTTTATTTATTTTTTTACCAATTAATGACTGGCAGCTTTACGTAAACAAACTTATGCTCTTGCTAGTATAATAGTAATCTGTGTGCTCTTGGCAGTCCGTCAAAGAGGGTCCAATTGGGATCCAGATGTATTTTTTTTAGTAAATCAGCACGTCAAAGTGTAGAGAGTCAAATCATAAAAACAAAGTTGCGCCATAGCCAGTCGCCAACACGTGGTTGTACCATAAGCAGAAGACAAAAAAACACAAAATAAAAATTGTTTTCAAAATATGCTACAAAAATGGTTGTCACTCAACTTCGTGACAGTGATATGCCAAGACGAGAAGTATACGCCAGTATTCTATGTAAGCCATCGGGGAAGATCGAGGCCTACTACAATTACTCAATTTACGATGGCAAACGAGCAGGCGGATCAACCTGATGATAAGTGATTGCCGCCGCCCATGGAAACCCGCAATACCAACACCTGAAACGCACCGGGGAAAGAGCCCTTAGCAAGTACCTGGTGAGCGTCTCCCAAGATTCAGTCCGTATGCCGAGACGGTAGGAAGGACCGTGGGCTGGTGGAGGGACTGTGTCTATAATACCAACACCTGATAAAAAATTGAATTGAATACTACAGTGTATGGCTTCCGGTCCGGTCCGGCCCCCGGCCAGTATACACTCACATTCAAAATAGTACGCAGTCATAATTTTTATGTTATAACAATTGTCCTTAAACATAGGTACTGGTTTAAGTAATATGACAAAAAACGACGGAGGGAATACAACCGGGTATATATCAGACTAACAAATTTTAAATGAGGGTGCATAGAAACTAGGGGAAAACTGGACTGGGATTTAAAGAAGCCCGAAGCGACGCACTGAACTATCCAAATCTATATTTCTTTTCTATTTTCTTATAATACTTATTATCTACTTACATGTGATCCGAATAACATGACAACAAGATGGAATCTAGACATGTACCTATAAGATTTTTTTATATTGAGGAGTCCACATACCGGCCGAAGCAAACCAGATTAGGACCATAACGGTCAGACACTGGCTCTTTATACTATTTAAATAATAAATCAACATCACAATTCACCAAATCCTTATATGATTTTATGGATACCTACACAAAATCACAGTCACAGATACCAAAGACAACGTCATCAGCATTAAACTGAGGAAGTCAGTACACAAGCTTTATCAGAACGCAGCAGACACCATTTAAGGTAGAGATGTGAAAATTTAAATCGTTTAAAATATCGATTTAAAATATCGATTTAAATCGATAAAATTACTATCAGAGGTTACAGTTCGATCCACCCTATTTTGTTAAGTTGCCTTCATCTCTATTTGTTTGTATTTTATGTATTTACATTTTACATTGTAAAAAATACATGGGTTTTTTAAACCGTATTAGGTCTGATTCGACCAGGCATTATCCGTGGATAAATATGGTATAACATCAGATTTTTATAGAATGACAGCGCTTTATCATATATTTAGTATCGGTTTAAGATTGGTCGAATCTGCCCTTACTTATTGAGTGCATTATACTGATGAAAATAATAAACAAGGAATCTCTGAAAAAAAAAACTCCTCATACAAAAGTGATCAGCTGATTGGTCCCTATGTAATTTGGAATAAATTATTATTGTTTCCATCAGTGTCTTATTTGATTTTCATTAGTGTCTAATTGTCATACTCGCTTATCACTATAAGACAGTTTAACAAGCACCGTGCTTGTATAAACATCAATAATTAAAGTTATACCTAAGTATGTATACAGGGTAAAAAAACATTAGGATCTATAGGGAAACTACTTTAAGTACTTAAATTAGCACATTTTACTTAAAGGAAACATTCCTTTATTTTTTAAATGCTGCTTCCACATGCGCTGTCTGAGGACTATTTTGAGAGTCCCTTGGAGAGAAAAGATGAGCCACGAGGTAGTTCTCTCAAAGACGAGGTGCAGCAGCCATCACCGCCATGCTGAAACAATGAAGATTACGCTAGCTAGGCCACGTACATCGTATGGACCCTGTGAGGCTACCACGTCAAGTGTTACTTAGCCAGGTGGCGGATGCAAGAAGACCTATAGGGCGCCCAACTTTGCGTTTTTAGCGACTCCAAGTTTCCTGCAAGCGGGACATGACCAGCTTCGGAATCCCGACCGATATATGGGAAGAACGAGCTGCAATGAGAGCAGAATGGAGACACGAGATTATAATAGAAATAACAAGACATGGCAAAGACTGGCTAGACAATATCGAGTAGAAAAGCTCCGTCGTGTATTGTCTCCAACGGATTCAAGGTGGACGTACGATAGATGCGGCAGGAGTGTCGGCCAGCAATAGGACTTTACAGACATTAACGTCGATGTGAAATCCTACCAAAATAATCGCGCTGCAACTACCATCTTCTTAGATGCTGTGGCCAATGATGATGATGATGGTGTAATAATATGAACATTATTTTTTAATGATTATTTATTTTTATATTTTACTATTCAGAATGCTGGGCCGTTAAGAAGACGGATGAAAGACGATTGCATGCGACAGAGATGAGAATGTTAAGATGGATGTGTGGAGTGACGAAATGGACCAAGATAAGGGAATGAATATATTAGGAGGAAGTATGAAAGTGGCCCCCATCAGTGATAATTGAAGGCACATCGTCTTTCCTGGTTGGCCATGTAAGGAGAAAGAGGGAAAGGCATTTTGCCAAAAAAGTGATATGAGTTTAAACTAAGTGGTGGGGAACGAGACGGCCGAAAAAGAGATGGATGGATTGTGTGAAGAATGACATGATGGAAAAAGAGGTGGATGATTCTATGACGAATGACAGGGACGTATGGAAAAGGAAAACATACTGCGCCGACCCCAGATAACCTGGGAAAAGGGCAGGGGGATGATGATTTTTATATTTTACTATTGAAATTATTTGTAGGGCCTAGTTGCCTAGGTTGGACCAGATCGTTTGTACCATCTCAAAATCTAACCAATAATGTTTTAGTTTTAAAATTGACAGCTCTAAGAAGCAACGCTAGCAATATGACGCAAATGCTGCCATTTCAAATTCGGTGATACAACCGAATGAAGATGTAGTATACACTACATCATTATTACGGCGTATTAATCTTATTTTATGGATGTTTATGATTTCTTGTAGCAAAGTTTGTACATTGTAGCTATTATATATTTTTTAGGAAAATACACTATATAATTGTACTATTTTAAATGTAGTTTTACGTTTTGCTTTTTAAAGTTATGGTGGCGGCTTGCATAAAAATAAAACTTAGTGTTGTTTTATTTCTACCAGGTATCTATCCTAAAACTTACTTTATATAAAATGTATTAGATATTAATAGTAATAGTAGCAAGAAGAATACCTTCTAGTGTATTGAAATTTTACGCCCTGTTGGTCTAGTGGTTTAAGTACCGGGCCGCTCTATCCTCGGGTTTATCCTGGAGCTGGGGCTACATGAGGTGCTGTAATAAGTTTTGGGGAGTGATCTCAGGGTCCTGGGTTCGATTCCCGGGTCGAGCCAAAAGTATGTTGTGAATTTTTCGAATATAGCTCGGGTTTGTGATCACCAATATGCGTTTGGTAAGGTGATTAAGCCAAACTCCATCGTAATAGCGATATCTTGAATTCTATAATGGAAGCCTTTGCCCTGCAGTGGGACAGTTTGTAGGCTGATATAGGGATGGGCAAAGTTGTCGAAATTTTATAGCAAAATATGATACTTTACTTTATTTTTTTGAAATTTTATTTGGTGTACTACAGGTATATGATTAATATATAAAACTTTATGAATAGGATTAAAAAAAAAAGATGTATAACAGTAAACCTGATTGCAGTTTTTATAACCCTAATAGGATTGTTAAGTACAATTTAGGATACCTTTGATATAATCATAAACTGGTTTCCTGAATTGTACTTTTTCCGTTTTTTTTAATATTTTAATTGCCGCTTTACCTTAAAACATATGTACTCTTTTTTTGTAATAATAAATTATCACCAATAGAACAAACGTTGTATTTCTAGTAATATCCTCATAATTTATATAGTTTTTGAGACTGCTAGTGAAGTTTGCAATCCACTATTTTCCGTTTTGATGCAGCATTGTGGTGCGGTACAATGAAATGGAAACTCATGGAATTAGCTTACTACATGACACAAAGGATAAGTGGTGGATAATGTCTCTTGTCTTAGTACAGGAGGCATTATCCACCACTTATGCAATAAAGTTTGAATACATTTTTATTTTTATTCTAAAGCAGAATATTGTAGAAAAGACAAAACGAAAAAAATAATTGGAAGTGTCATATTTAAAATGCAGAGAAAGATGTAACACAATTCAATTTTTTGCGAAGAAAACAATTTTTAGCTTGACATATTTTCACTTGTACAAATAACTTGGAATTGATTAAAATTGGTTATTTACGAAGAGTGTCACATCTCTACTGCTTGGCATCAGGGTTATGCAAAGTGTGGAGTAAATTTTAGCAACCAACAAACTTCGTAATTGTTTGGAGGATATATTTGTTGAAATATCCTTGAATTTAAATCAAACGATAACTTTAAAACAAATATTACATTTGAATACGAAATTAAGTAAAAAAATGAATATCTTTCGAGACTTAGCCTACTTTACATTTAAAACAAATAATATTTTAAAGAACAAACAAAACCCATTAACGCCTTCTTAATGTGCACGGATTGCGTACACAAGGCTTTACGGCTAAACTATGCACATAAAAGTGCACTTAAAAACAATCTAGCTCGCATTATTCATAAAAACTGCGTTAGAATAAAGTTATGGGTCGTTGTTACGCGAAACATTTCAACTGCACGCTGGCGAACTGTTTGTCATTGTCATAAAACATCGAACTGTAACTTTAGATATAGTTCGCTTGAAAAAATACTTCTTAATATAGATAGATAGATAGATACTCTTTATTGAATAACATGCACAATTTAAAAGCTAGGTAGGTATACACAGATACAATGTAAAATTTCTTTCCAGGAGCGTACTTTACCAGACCACCTTCAGGTAAAGGACATTAGATAGAAATGGAGAGGGATTGTGCAATCCGTCTGATATATAAACATTAAAGTATTTTATGTTATTAATACAAACGTATAGATAATAAATAAAAAGCCACCATACACTAATATATACTAGTGTTACCTAGCAAAAATACAATATAACCAGCACAATTGTATAAAACATAATTTTATTATAAAATTATTTTTATTTCCTTGAAGACGTACTACTTGAATCTATCATTAATAGATCAAGTAAGTGACAAAAGGACATTTTTTTAAATGTCCTCCAAACTGATATTTCGGTAATGGTCAATCTCAGTGATCAGCATCGACGCAGGACATATTTTATAATGTAAAAGTATTTGCGCAGACACAAGTGCACTCTCTATTCCACCAAAAGTGTTACAGTAAATTTGGTATTATATGACATGTTAGTTCAATCTGACAGACGAACACTCACACTACAAACATTGTAGTGTGAGTGTTCAACAATATTAAGGCTAATTCATGTGATCATACAGTAATAGAATATGTAAAAAACTATTCTAAATGCTTCAAGAAAGTATGCGCTGTTGCTAAATCAAACTACATTAAAAACAAAATAAGTAAAGCAACTAACAAAATTAAAATCACATGGAATATCATAAACAAAGAGACTTGTAAAAACAAAACACAAGAACACAAGGTCTCTCTAAAAATCAATGGCAAACAACTTGACTCTGATGCTGATGTGGCAAATGCATTTGAGTCTTTTTTCACTAATATACCAGTGACAACGACAAGTACATTAAACTCAAGTTCACATCTTGCTGTCTCCTTGCTAAAAGCAAAAGTTGACGAATGTAAAACACCTTTCAGATTTACCCATGTAACACCTGAGTTAATAGTAAAAACTTTTAAAGATCTGAATATAAAAAAAAACTGAAGATCTTTGGGGAATATCCGTAGACATTTTAAAAAATATAATACTGCATATCGCACCCCATTTGTCAATGATATTCAACAGATGTGTTGACGAAGGCCAATTTCCTAACTTAATGAAGTATAGCAAAATCATACCGTTATTCAAATCAGGTGATAAAAGTAATCCTTCTAACTTTAGGCCTATTTCTATATTACCAGCACTGAGTAAGATTTTGAAAAAAGTCATATTCGTTCAGTTGCTGTCTCATTTTAAAGTTAACGACCTGCTTCATAATAAACAATTTGGGTTCACTAAAGGTAAGTCAACAACTGATGCAGGAGTTGCACTTATCAAGCATATTTTTGATGCATGGGAAAACAAGCAGGATGCTGTTGGAGTATTTTGTGACCTATCGAAAGCATTTGATTGCGTTACGCACCAAACATTGTTGTTAAAATTAGCTCATTATGGTGTGTCCAAGATTTCACTAAGTTTGATAAATTCTTACTTGTCTGATAGAATTCAGAAAGTAAACATTAATGGGACATATTCTTCAGGCACTCCTCTATTGATGGGAGTGCCCCAAGGATCGATATTGGGGCCTCTGCTTTTCCTGATATATATAAATGACCTTCCTTACTTTACAGAAGACCTTTGTGAGGTAGTGCTATTTGCTGATGACACTTCGTTGATCTTTAATGTTGACCGAAGAAAAAGTACGTTTGACGATGTAAATGACACTCTGTCACAAGTTCTCCATTGGTTTACCACTAACAACTTACTTCTTAATGCTAAGAAAACTAAATGTGTAAAATTCACAATGCCCAATGTAAGACAGGTCAATACTAACATCACTATGAATAATGAACGTATTGAAGTCATTGATTCAACAGTTTTCCTTGGCATTACCATGGATGCCAAATTACAATGGGGACCCCACGTCGCAGCCTTGGCGGGAAGACTTAGTTCCGCCGCGTATGCGGTTAAGAAGATTAGACATCTGACCGATATTGAAACCGCGAGATTGGTTTATTTTAGTTATTTTCATAGTGTAATGTCTTATGGTCTCTTGTTGTGGGGGTCTGCTGCTGATATACAGACTATATTTGTATTGCAGAAGAGGGCCATCCGCTCCATATACAACCTTAGACCTCGCGATTCGCTAAAAGAATTATTTAAGAGCATTAACATCTTAACCGTAGCTTCTCAATACATTTAAGACTGTATTTTGTACGTGCGAAAGAACATGGATATTTTTTCGAAAAAATCTGATTTTCATTGTTTTAACACTAGAAATTCAAATTCAAATTCAAATTCAAATAATTCTTTATTTGCATAGGCTTGTACACAGCACTTACAAATCGTCATACATTTGAATGACTTAAAACTATTTATAAGTACTTATGTATAATTTACATGTTAATACATATATATGTTGATATATAAAATATACTAAAGAAATAAATAAACATAATGCGATTCTACCACCGGCTCGGAAAGTTGTTTCTGGTCGAGAAGATCCGGCAAGAAACTCGCCAGTTACTCTTTTTAATCGCCAACTGTTTTACAATGGTTTATTATCTTCATACCAAGTCATACAGTCTAATGCAACACAAAATAGAATGAAGCAAATTAAAAGTTAAATATGAGGTAAACCGAAGCGGACCAGTCCCCAAAGGTGGCACCTGTTCACAAGTATGACGTATGTGTCAGCCATCATTTCAATCAACCATATTAGAGGGAATGACCCGCCACATAACGCCACCACCTCAAGAGACATTTGAGTGAGCATGACTACGTAGGTTCTCCTCATAGGTCACAAAGAGTAGTAGTTACTTAATCCAATACTAATAAACTGCAGGACGAGGTGTACAATAGTAGGTGGTTAGCATCTTGTCAATTATTGAATAATCAATATAAATCAATTTTAAACAGTAATAAATGCTGCTAAGCCTAATTTATTAAAATTCAGTAATTATATAATATTAATATTTTTTGTTAATATATATGAAAATGTTATAAGTGTGCAGGCATGGAGGTCATTATGTCCATGAATCCTTATCATTTAAGTAGTCTACAATTTTATAGTATCCTTTACTCATTAAACAGGCTTTCACGTGAGACTTAAATTTATGCGTTGGTAACTCAATAACATTTTGTGGCAACTTATTGTACATTTTAATACTTAGACCAACAAATGAATTATTAATTTTTTTAAGTTTCAGATTTGGAATCGCGAGCTTGTGTTTATTTCTAGTGTTAAAACCATGATAATCAGATTTTTTCGAAAAAATATCCATGTTCTTTCGCACGTACAAAATACAGTCTAAAATGTATTGAGAAGCTACGGTTAAGATGTTAATGCTCTTAAATAATTTTTTTAGCGAATCGCGAGGTCTAAGGTTGTATATGGAGCGGATGGCCCTCTTCTGCAATACAAATATAGTCTGTATATCAGTAGCAGACCCCCACAACAAGAGACCATAAGACATTACACTATGAAAATAACTAAAATAAACCAATCTCGCGGTTTCAATATCGGTCAGATGTCTAATCTTCTTAACCGCATACGCGGCGGAACTAAGTCTTCCCGCCAAGGCTGCGACGTGGGGACCCCACTGCAATTTGGCATCCATGGTAATGCCAAGGAAAACTGTTGAATCAATGACTTCAATACGTTCATTATTCATAGTGATGTTAGTATTGACCTGTCTTACATTGAGCATTGTGAATTTTACACATTTAGTTTTTTTAGCATTCAGAAGTAAGTTGTTAGTGGTAAACCAATGGAGAACTTGTGACAGAGTGTCATTTACATCGTCAAACGTACTTTTTCTTCGGTCAACATTAAAGATCAACGAAGTGTCATCAGCAAATAGCACTACCTCACAAAGGTCTTCTGTAAAGTAAGGAAGGTCATTTATATATATCAGGAAAAGCAGAGGCCCCAATGTCGATCCTTGGGGCACTCCCATCAATAGAGGAGTGCCTGAAGAATATGTCCCATTAATGTTTACTTTCTGAATTCTATCAGACAAGTAAGAATTTATCAAACTTAGTGAAATCTTGGACACACCATAATGAGCTAATTTTAACAACAATGTTTGGTGCGTAACGCAATCAAATGCTTTCGATAGGTCACAAAATACTCCAACAGCATCCTGCTTGTTTTCCCATGCATCAAAAATACGCTTGATAAGTGCAACTCCTGCATCAGTTGTTGACTTACCTTTAGTGAACCCAAATTGTTTATTATGAAGCAGGTCGTTAACTTTAAAATGAGACAGCAACTGAACGAATATGACTTTTTTGACAAAAATCTTACTCAGTGCTGGTAATATAGAAATAGGCCTAAAGTTAGAAGGATTACTTTTATCACCTGATTTGAATAACGGTATGATTTTGCTATACTTCATTAAGTTAGGAAATTGGCCTTCGTCAACACATCTGTTGAATATCATTGACAAATGGGGTGCGATATGCAGTATTATATTTTTTAAAATGTCTACGGATATTCCCCAAAGATCTTCAGTTTTTTTTATATTCAGATCTTTAAAAGTGTTTACTATTATCTCAGGTGTTACATGGGTAAATCTGAAAGGTGTTTTACATTCGTCAACTTTTGCTTTTAGCAAGGAGACAGCAAGATGTGAACTTGAGTTTAATGTACTTGTCGTTGTCACTGGTATATTAGTGAAAAAAGACTCAAATGCATTTGCCACATCAGCATCAGAGTCAAGTTGTTTGCCATTGATTTTTAGAGAGACCTTGTGTTCTTGTGTTTTGTTTTTACAAGTCTCTTTGTTTATGATATTCCATGTGATTTTAATTTTGTTAGTTGCTTTACTTATTTTGTTTTTAATGTTGTTTGATTTAGCAACAGCGCATACTTTCTTGAAGCATTTAGAATAGTTTTTTACATATTCTATTACTGTATGATCACATGAATTAGCCTTAATGTCATATAATTCAAACAATTTTCTTCTGCTTATGTATATACCTGTAGTGGCCCAGTCACTAAATTGATTTTTAGAATTATTTTTAATGGTCTTCTTTGTGAAGATGCCATTAAATTCCTTTTCAACAATTTCGAAAAGGCTTTCATATAATTCATCAACACTATTTTCAATACATGGAATTGAGGATATTTTATTACAAATATTCTTCTTGAACTTTTTTACACGCCCCTTAGTAATGGGCCTACATGTGAAACTAGTAGACGGAACATTTCGATGACAGTCGATAACAGCCAACTGACCACTGTGATCAGAGTTTATGAAATTTATTATGGATTTTTCCCCTACATTACAATCACAGAATATGTTGTCCAAACACGTAGCTGAAGTGGAGGTGACTCTTGTAGGTTCATTGAAAAGGTGGTGTAAATTGAAAGACTTAAAAAGATTGAGAAACCTAATAGAGTTCTGTGAATCCTCTAGGATGTTAATATTAAAGTCACCGCACACAATAACTTTTTTACTTTTTGCACAAACTTTTCTCAAGACTTCTTCCATGCTAGTCTCAAATGAGTCATAAATTGCAGAAGGGGGTCTGTACACGCAGACAATGATATGCTGCTCCAGCTCTGCACACGAAATTTCAATAGTTCGTTCTATAGATAGTGACTCAATGTCTTAACGTTGTTTACATTTAAGAGATTTTTTTTAACAAAATGAGTGACCCTTCTCTCATTGCTGAGTCTCTCGTGAACGAACTGATAACTTTGTAATCATTAATACTAACAATTAATTGATGTTGATTTAACCAATGTTCAGTGAGACATAGTATATCAACATTCATTTCTTGTAAAAATAATTCTAGCTCTAATTCTTTACCAGGAAGCCCCTGTATATTCTGGTGAATAAGATTTAAGATATTAAGATCCTGCTTGGTCAATATATTGCTAGAGGCGTCCTCATCATCATCATCTCAGCGTTTTGTCCCGGTTGCGTCCCAAGCTGTCGCTTCGGAGCCCGGGGTCCGCTTTCCTACTTCTACTCCTCCACTTCGCGCGGTCTTGTGCATCCATAGTGGTCAGTTTATTAGCACGCATGTCATCCCTTACGATGTCAAGCCACACCTTTTTAGGTCTACCCCTTCTGCCGGGACCCGGCGGTGGTGCCATGGCCAGACATTTGTTTCCCACGTAGCTGTCCGGTTTCCGCAGGACATGACCGTACCAACGTAGGCGACTCTCCAGTAGTTTGTCTGCTATGTCACGGACATGAAGGCTAGAGGCGTCCTCTATTGTCTTAAACTTAAATTTAAATTGCTTGAAATATTTTCCAAAGTCTGACTAAATATATTATTTATATTACTTAAATGCTAACAAAGTAGCCAGTTCTTTTTTTACATTATAAGGCAAATAAAATGTTTTGCCAGTCACTATAAACTTATAATTAATAAATTTATTTGTGTCAAAAAACACAAAGTTGTCGCTATGACTAGTCACTAAATTATATAATGTAGTATTCAATATGTGAATACTGTTATTTTTTTCTGGTAAATAGTGCCTAGAAAATGGGAAGGCACAAACAACAATTTTCTTTACAGCAATCTCTTTTAAGAGCGAAAATCCTTTAATAATGTCTTTCTTATTTGTATCTAGCCCATTCCCCATCATTAATATAATGATAGAGTCCTTATTATAATTACAACTAAGTATGCTATCTATTATTTTGGTAAGCGATGCATTTGGTAAACAATAGTTCATTGTTTTACAATTGAGTTGCTTGTGCAAAAGGGGACCATAGCCAACTCCTGTTGAATCAGAGAATACTAGTACATTATTGTTTGTGTTCTTAGTACTAGTAGTAGTGGTGGTAGGCATTGTACAATCCGGTAAATCGCTATTAGAATCTAACAGGCTATTTGGCACTTGGTGCTGGGTAGGAAGGCTGCCACCCTGGCTGCACTTACCTTGGTCTGTGCCGCTACTCAAAGTGGGAACCTGGGGCTCGTCTGCCGCACCCAGATCGCAGCTGCACTGGGCCATGTACCTGTTTGCAGCGAGGATGTGCTCATGTATCTGTCGCTGGGCAGAGGTATAATTTCCAGTCATTACTACTAATGACCTCTCCAGACGCTGAAGCTGATCCTGCAGTTCTTGAACATCGGTCTCGTACCTTAGCCTACTTTCTTTTAATTTTATGCTATACAATTCTAGACTATCAATAAAATCTATACGTTCCTTTCTTAGAACTAAGTTTTGGTTAAAACATTTTTTTCTTTTAATTAATTTATTGGTTTTCCTTATGTATTTATTTATTTTAATATATTTTTTAATTTCATTTTGACTACTTAACTTAGTATGATTATTAATTGAACAAGGATGATCGATAATATGAGACATTTCCCGTCCAGCTGGTGACCCTATCAACTCTTCATAGAGGCTGTGAGTGTGTAAAGCCTCTTGGCATTGTTTGTCCTCTTCATGCAGTCTGATGGTCCTGTTTGCTTCACATAGCTCCACTTCGAGGTCCTGGATCCGAGTTAGGGCCTGCTCGTGTGTTCCGACATTCATCAAAACTGCTGACTATGGTGAGTAGGTGATCACGTTGAATAGTGACATCCATACGCTGGGAGTGAATATCTGCCATTTCCGTTTTTAATTGAGTATTTATGTTTATTATTTTCATAGACTCCTCCTCATTTTCCTCACGTTCTGTAAGAAGTTGACTATTGTCCTCCCTTTGTTCCTTCAGTTCCTCAAGGGCACGTCTTAGTTTTATTTCCAGTTGTTGAGTGGTGGCCTTGCGAGTCATCATTTTGGCAATGTGTGCTAATACTCAAACCTGGAATTATTTACAAAGACAAGTACAACAAATGTTTAGATAAGAATAAATAGGTTGTTGAAAGAATTTATTCTTTTCACTAAATTTTAAATTATTTATGTCGTTATGTGAGAATAGTTCTGTATTGTTTGTAAAATTAATTGATTATAGGTAAGTCAATGAAGTGATATTTAAAGGGAAATAAAATATTTGTTGAGGTTAATGGAGGGTAGAACTCAAATATTAAAAGAAATTTGGGGAGATAAAGTTAATATATATTTTATTCAAAATGAATAAAATAGTATTTAGGTACTTGTAAGTACTAATCAAATAGGAAGCACAGTTTTGTTGACTGATTTACTTTGACATTCGGATGCATAACAGGTATTAAGTACCTATATTTGTGATTATTTTGGGACGACAATAATTATTCAGAAGGTCTGTATAGGATGATAGTATTAAAATCATATATCAGCACTGAGCACTGTGAAATGTTTTAACACGTAACAAAAGGGACAGTAAATAACCTGTTTGCAAACTCCTCGTAGGTAAGTATTTGAAGGTTATTGTTTGCAATAAGTTTATTCAAACATACAAGATTCCAGTTGTATAGTTATACTATTGTAGAAATATGTAATTATAAGATTAAATAACACTTATACTTCCCCGGTTTGTCCGTTGTAGGTTCGAATCACTTTGACAGATTGCCTCCGAACAATTTGTCGGTATGAAATTCCAGGAATTATCCAAGCTACAGGTTTGCGCACACTTATCCTAATTATTTGGCAACTTAACTCAGTAATTGACTTAATTTTGTTATAAAGTTTAGTGAATTACATAATAAAATTAATTTTAATATTATCAGCTGGCGATTTGACGTTTGACGCTAAGGGTTGCCAGCGCAAAAAAATAAACACAAGCTCGCGATTCCAAATCTGAAACTTCAAAAAATTAATAATTCATTTGTTGGTCTAAGTATTAAAATGTACAATAAGTTGCCACAAAATGTTATTGAGTTACCAACGCATAAATTTAAATCTCACGTGAAAGCCTGTTTAATGAGTAAAGGATACTATAAAATTGTAAACTACTTAAATGATAAGGATTCATGGACATAATGACCTCCATGCCTGCACACTTATAACATTTTCATATATATTAACAAAAATCATTAATATTATATAATTACTGAATTTTAATAAATTAGGCTTAGCAGCATTTATTACTGTATAAAATTGATTTATATTGATTATTCAATAATTGAAAAGATGCTAACCACCTACTATTGTACACCTCGTCCTGCAGTTTATTAGTATTAGATTAAGTAACTACTACTCTTTGTGACCTATGAGGAGAACCTAAGTAGTCATGCTCACTCAAATGTCTCTGAGGTGGTGGCGTTATGTGGCGGGTCATTACATTCCCTCTAATATGGTTGAGTGAAATGATGGCTGACACATACGTCATACTTGTGAACAGGTGCCACCTTTGGGGACTGGTCCGCTTCGGTTTACCTCATATTTAACTTTTAATTTGCTTCAATCTATTTTGTGTTGCATTAGACTGTATGACTTGGTATGAAGATAATAAACCATTGTAAAAAAGTTGGCGATTAAAAAGAGTAACTGGCGAGTTTCTTGCCGGATCTTCTCGACCAGAAACAACTTTCCGAGCCGGTGGTAGAATCGCATTATGTTTATTTATTTCTTTAGTATATTTTATGTATCAACATATATATGTATTAACATGTAAATTATACATAAGTACTTATAAATAGTTTTAAGTCATTCAAATGCATGACGATTTGTAAGTGCTGTGTACAAGCCTATGCAAATAAAGAATTATTTGAATTGAATTGAATTGAATTGTTTTTTTATTTTTTTTTATAGAAAGGCCAATCAGGATGACCTCACTCCGCCTGATGGTATGCGGCCGTGAAATCTAAATATGAGGCTGACAGGCACAAAAGAACTAACAAAGTACCCATTGTGTCTGCCATCCTCACCCAAATGGCCTGCTGAGATGCCGTTTCACGCCCCGCCTAAAAGACTCCGGATTGTATGAAGGAGGAAACACATGAGCTGAGAGGGCATTCCATGTCTTGATGGCTCGGGGCAGGAACGAGGAGCCAAAACTCTTCGTGCGCGCCGCCATTGTCTGGATGGTATGCGGATAGCAACGCTGTCCAGCACGTGTTGTTCGGGAGTGGAAAGGGGAGGATGGGATAAGTTGAAATAACTCACCAGAGCATTCCCCATTATAGGGCGGTAGAGAACACTTAGACTGGCAATGTCTCTACGTAGCTGAAGAGGTTCTAGGGACTTAATCACCTCATAATCTCCAACAATACGGATAGCACGTCGCTGCAACCTATTTTAAACGCTTTATAGTATTGATAGCTATACCCTTCAGAGGCCCATATAGCAGACACAATAGAAAATCAATTGTTTTTGGCATTCAAAGAACTATCGACCTTACGACTTTAAGAAAATAAAAAGTTAGGGTGTTGCATGATGATCTTTTTTTTGCACTTAAGGTAACAGCTGTCACTTTATGCAACACCCAAATTTCTTAAATGACAATATTAGGACAAAGTTATCATCATTTATACTGCCAAAAAATGAGAAATTGATATCCATAAAATACCCACAATGCACAATTAGTCGATTTCGCGCCGGCAGCATCGGCGGCCTGCCTACCAGCTTCAGCGCTTTGCTCGGTTTAAAGACTCGCTGTGCGAATAATCGATGATCCCAATTTTACATGCGTACTGAACCCTTAAGTCATATTATAAAATACTGTCTGAACAAAAGTAATCGTGGCAACACCGATGAGATTAAAACTGTATATTTAGCAGATTGACGTAATTTAGAAATTAAATTGACGTCAAATATTTTTAAATATTGATCGGAAAGAACAAACTAAATGAAATTGAACAGATTTAATAATTTATTTCCATTCTCTTTATAAAAAGGTATTTCTACGGGTATACAACTTCATGACAGATATATTTTAAGAACTGCTTAAATATAGGTAAAATCTTCTCCACTATAGAATTATTGTGAACTAGCGGATCGACTGACCGTACGTACCTGACCACCTGTACGTACGGTTGGCATCATAAGTAGCTTACCACTTTTGTACCATGTCAAAGTAACTGTTCTGTCTATTATAGTCAGTTTCTAAGGGATACGTAAAAAATATTACTTTGACATGGTACTAAAGTGTTAAGCTACTTTGATGCTGACTGTACATAGTTGTGAAAAGAGTTACGCCAAGTTAGAAACACATATGAAAATACATGTACAGTATAATTTAAATACACTCTTAGCATAATCAGTTTAAATTTCGGTTCATCATACATCTAGACAGTAAAAAAAACTTACTTACCACTATGAACAAGGTTTTACTAAGACACACAATACATAATTTCAGGTATCACCTTGTCTCTTTCTCAGTACTCATAAACCTGTACCTAAGTATCAAAGCCATGCATTCTTCCATTCACTCTTTCACTTGTAAGTCAAACCAACATTACCCATTTTACCTTAAACAGCCAACATGTTACCACGACTGCTTATGATTGTGTCATTTTCAGTCCTTATTTTAGAAATGAACAGGACAGTGTCATTTAAAACGGAAGAGGAGTTAAAACAAAAACTTAAGAGAGTGGAGAAAGATGAATTTAGCACTTCAGACGTTGTAGTAGGGAAAGCTATGGATTTCATATACTCTAATAAGACGATAATGAGTTTAATAGCAAGGGAACTCTGGGACGTCGGATCAAGGGCTATAGATAAGATCGTGGAAATTAAAGGTAAGACCAATTTTAATTGTAACTTTATTATGGGATTGTAATTGAAGACTATGAACTTTAATTTTGAGAGTTGAAATGCGTATTTTATTGAATTATAATTTATGAGAATGTATTTTAATTACTGTTTTTTTGTTTTGATTGTTTAAGAACGAAATGTAGGCATGTGACATTTTCTGCAAATAAAATAAATCTAATCCGCGCATTCTAAAGAAAGAAACTGATGTGAAGTAACTAACGCACATAAAATTATCATCTCGTGTTTAGAAAAAAAAATTAAAAATGCATTTTTTTGTTGCTATGACAACAAATAAACAAAATAAATAAATATTGAATACTTGTTTGTGAGCGATGGTGCTCAGTGGATAAGACCACGCCCTCCATACGCGGCGACGGGGTCCGAATCCGAGCATGCACCTATGGATTTTTCAAATCTATGTGCGTTTTTCAACCATTAGCTCGGCGGTGAGGGTAACATCGTCAGAAAACCAGCACGTTTTGGATAGTTTCTGAAGCGTGTAACCATGATTCAGTTGGTCTAGTTCCCCTGTTAGAGGGTTGCGAAGGTCAGACGGCAGTCATTTCATTGTAAATAGGTACCAGACTCCCCGAATCCTGAATCACGGTCCAATCGTACCCCGGGCTACAGAGCGAAAGCTTTGGGCGGAACCAGGAATTACACGCTAGGATTAGGACTTATTTGTACCTATTTTTACTTTTAATGAATATTAACATTAAAATAAAATAAATATTTCATACTCTCTTCTAAAGCTCTCATACAAAGAACGTAATATTTTGCCTATACGGTACGAAGCATTTCGTGAGTGAGTCCAAAACGCTATGAAAAATACCGGCCCAGTGCCGGTACTCTTATAAAAAATACTTAAGGTGACGGGTACTGCACACTAGCGACGCCAATCGATTTTAATTTTTAGCTGCTAAACCGGATCTATTTTAAACAATATTGGGGTTACAAACTCTCGGCAAACACTCTCGCCTCTCTCGGCATACTATTTGTTCGATTTGTTAAATAACCATGTAAAAATGTTGCGTCCAACGAGTACGCGAAAAATTGATTCACACCAAATCGGCCACTTTTGGTGAATCAATTTTTCGCGTAAAAAAACGGACCCAACATTTGTGAACTGCTATTTAATAAATAGTATAAGTGTTTACCGGTTTAGTTAACTACTAAACCGGATCTATTTTAAAAAATTAAAATCTATTGGCGTCGCTAGTATCCCCTACCCGTCACCTTAATTATAAAGCCCTTAGCTTAGGCAACTAAGTTTCCGTTTAAAAGGACCACGTCGGGAGAGGACCGAAGTGTCGAAAATTATGCCTTACTTATGTAAACATCTTTAAGCTCAATATTAGAAGTTTTTAAATTATGTTTTTTTGTTCCAGGTAAAGCTCAAGAACATCAATGATAAATAATATAATTCTAAAAAAATAGTAACAAGAACATAACTAACTGACTTAAAATAGTTGAATAAACTATTTTATTTTAATGTTTTTTTAAAGTGAATATATATTTTTATTTCAGTTAAATTATTGTCTTTTATTTATTTCTCCAAGAAACCATAAAATGATATGTAGTCTTTTATAAGACCGTCACAATATAATAAGGCGCGATTGAAATAAAAAAAACCTTGGCGAGTTTTTTCAATAGGGTTCGCGAGTATTCCGAGGGAAGGATTAGTGAGAGACAGATCATCAGATGGTTAGCGACACCGCCGCCCATGACACCCAGAACACTAATGGATTAAAAAGCGCGCTGCCAACCATTAACCCCCTTTCCCCTCGATTGGGTCTTCGGTACCCTAGCTCACTCGGTGAAACACAGTGCAGAAGCTGCATTACGCCAGTTTACTGTGAGATCATGGAATCGCTACAGTTAAGCCGGCACAATCATGGCGAAGCGTTACTTTCCCATTTAACTAGAAAAATTGGTATCTTAAGTATGTTGTTCAAAGTACCAATGAACTTCATGAAAACTACATTACCAAGTATACAGTAAAGCTACCAGCTCAGCTATCTCAGCCTTTGAGAATCAGTGCAATTTCGTAAGCACATTTCCTTAGTGGCCCTTTCTCGGCACATCTCACATTTAGCCGGTGCATCCAGGGTACAGTATTGAATAATGGAGCAAAATATATGATGGCGGAAAATGGTGTAGAACAAACACGCTATTGTATTCTCTCCGCAGTTTGTTCGTGGATGTGTGAAGGAATGGAAAAGTTTCATTGTTGGGAATTGTTTATTATAACAAAGAAGCAATATCTATAGCGTGCTCCTTTTGATATCCCATGACTTTAGGTGTAATATTGTTCCCATACAAAAGTGATCAGCCAATTAATGCAATTTGTATGGGTAGGCGTATTTTTTTACCTATGACATTATTATAGATATATTTATTGTTTGACATGAAATAAAAATGTATAAAGAAATTGGGTATTAAAACTGGCGAGTTTTTTTTCTATTAGCATAGACAGACATATGGCCTCAAGCTCCCTGATGGTAAATGATGATGTGGGCGAGGATGGATCATGTCTGTCTAGTAACAGTCTATTCTATTTTTTTAATATGGCTCTACCCGAAGATAATTTGATAATGTCAAGTAACTTATTGAGAATAAGTAGGTAGTCAACAGTCGAAGTCAGTCAAAGGTCACAATCACTCAAAAAAACGCCGGCGTTTTTACGTTTTATCGATCTACGGATTCAGCGGATATCACTCTAAAAGCATTCGCTGGTTTTAAGACTCTATTAGGTCCACGCAAGTTGTCACAAGACAACACACTCGACACACAATAGCAGTGTTACAAACGATACAGTCCAACGATTCTTATTATTAGGATCACTTTTTAGCACTTCACTGCACAAATAAGCACCAAATTTGTACACTAAAAACCACTAGACTCTAATTTAAAACCTTTGAATTGCATCAGCCCACGCGGCTTGTTTTAGCCCTACCCGCCGAATCTCTCAACAATATTTTCACTCTAACACTCAATATTTGATTTTGCCTATTTTACTTTTATGTCAAAAATATTCAAAGCAAGTAGCTCGACGTCGAGCTGTGACGTCACACGGGGCTTTTTAGCCAGAACATCCAAAATCATTCAGAGAGTGCAAAATGCCTGTGCCCTGTTTTGCTTCACAGTACCCCCACGCTCACATATTACCCCTTATCTAAATAAGGCTAACATCCTAAAGATGGAGGCACGTAGGAAGTTGCACCTGGCTACTTGTTGTTTGATGTCATTACAACTGGAAGGCCGAGGTATCTTTACACCAAGCTGGATTGGGCTCAGGACCGCAGCAGGTTTCAGAGGAGAGAGTGCACTTACGTCTTGGCTACTCCAACGCATCGCACTATGGCTTTTCGAGGCTCGTTCAAGTATGCTTCTACTAAGATATGGAATAATCTGCCGCCTCCTTTGCGTGCCTTAAAAGCAAAGAGCAAATTTAGAAAGCATTATAAAATTTTAATACTACACTTACAAACAGATTGCGAGAAGTACACCTACCATAAGGGCCTGCACGTCGCACGAGCGACGACAGACTTCATCCAGCACGGGTAAAGTGCTAACCGAGCCGAGCCTGGGCGGTAGTTTTATTGCCTTGTACTTGGAGCATTTTAACGTGCACTGAAATCACATACCATTAAATCAAATGGGTAATGACGAGCATTATAATTATGTAGTTTTTTAACATTTTACAATTTTATTATTTTGACATTTCTCTTTTTTTTTATCACGCTTCTATAACCACAGATTACTAATATGAACTATAACCTATAACCCTTTTTTTCTCTCTACTTGATTTTTATCTTTGGAGCCTTTGGAGGTCGAACAAATGGTGCCGCCACTATCGCGTACCATAGTTATGTTTTACTCTTTCTTTCAATATCATATTACCATCTTTTGAAATTTGGTTTCTCCCACTTCTGCTTCGATTAATTTATATTTTATGTAGTGAATGAATGTAATAATGCTATTAATCGCACAATTTATGTAATTTAATTATTCTTAATATTTTTTAATTGTAATTGCTTTTATTTATTTTTTTCTATTCCTATAATTAATTCGATTTTGTTTGTTTGGTTTGGTTTACATATAATTTAATTTTTTACATTTTTTTTTACTATTAAATATTTATGTCCGTGTGTATGTACCGCGAGTGCTTTTCAAGGAAGGCCTCCGCAGAATACCAGAGCGCCACGGAGAGTTCACGGTTTCGTGGCTAATGCGGAGACCTTTTAAGTGCCAACATTATAATTATAATGTTGGCACTTAAAAGGTCTCCGTAACTATTAAAAAGGGCAAGAGTGTACCTAGAAAAAATGCTTTTCGTGAAAGTCCATGATAAAGCACATAAAAGACTTTTAATTAAACGTATTTTGTCTTTTTACCATATAAAATATGACTTTAATATGGCATTATGGTGATATTCAGTTATTATTGACAGCATGTACTACTAGATGGCGCTTTGCGTGTTTTAATGCAATGACATCAAAAAGGTCCTTGGGTTATTATTTGTTAGAAATGGGGTGAGCCCTGCGTCTCATAGCCACTGCGACCAGTAGATGATCTATTGTGGCAGCCCCGTAACCTATTACAGCACCTCATGTAGCTCCAGTTCCAGGATAAACCCGAGAATGGAGCTGATGGGGGAGCTTTTGATCTCGTCTGCTGAGATCATGTGTGCTCCCAGGTGCCGGCTTCTGCACCGGTGCAGCGCTATGCACTCGCCGAGGACGTGGATAATCTTTTCCTCGTCCTCGCGACAGAACCTGCAGATTTTGGTATCTGAAAGGCCCATGTTGTGCAGGTCCTTGGGTACCGAACGCCCTTGTTGCTCCCAATGCTTCAATTACAACAAAAATGTTGGCTATTTGTAGGAAGATTTTTTTATGCTAGAGGCGACTAACAAGCGAGTCACCTGATGGAAAGCAATCATTGCCGCCCATTAACATCCGCAAAATTAGAGAGATCGCCAATGTGTTGCCGGCCTATTTAAAAAGAAGTACGTTCTTCTTTTGAAGATCCCTTAGTCGTAGCCGTCGGGAAATACTCCCGTTGGCAAACCGTTCCACAGAACTGAGGTACGTGGTAGAAAGTTCCACGAAAAACTCACGGTATTAGACTGTCATCCATCGAGATGATGGGGATAGAATAACAATCGCTTGAAGAAATGATGACATCATTGAATTCCCCGTTGTGCTTTTTGTTTAATTTCTCATAATCGCCACAAATGATACAAATAAACTGGCGACCTTAGTTTCGTCGAATTTAAATATTATATTTATGTAAATTGAAATAATAGTTTATTCGTGACAATGATATGCTAGATAAATGTGGAATTGGAATTGTAAAAAATAGCGATAAATGTGGAGATTGCTGGGAAGGACACGGTACACCACATGGTCGTGGCACAAAATATAGAAGGACACAGAAGACACAGAAGGTCGGCTCTAACTGACATTGATGTCGAAAAGTTCATTGACCTGCACGTTGGGCAGTAATATCGTATCGTGTCTCTTCAGCAAACGTTCCGTATAGTATCTGTCTCACGCTGAACCCTGTAGTTGCGCTTTTATGTGTGCGTAGCCTGTTAAGCACGCGATGTGGGCAGCCGTCGTTCTGTGTGTAAATGTTTTGCACTCGCCGTTGTCGTTTATAGGCTATTGCTTGAAACTTATACCATCTGAAAGTAATCATCATCATCGTCAGCCCATTTAAGTCCCCACTGCTGGGGCACGGGCCTCCCTCAATCACATGAGGGGTAATTGCCATACTCACCACGCTTGGCAGACGGGTTGGCGAGGGTTTTGATATAAATGCAGAGTTTTCCTTCTCTGGGTGCTGATGATCATGCCAGCAGCTTTACCTTAGTCGCCTTTTACGACACCTCGGTAAGAGTGAGGGTGGCCTATTCTTCTCTGCCGGGCACCACACGGCGGTAAAGTCTGAAAGTAATATAATTTATGTATAAGTAGGTTGTCAGAATTACACCGATCTGATACCCTTAACATACAGTCAATAATGGATTTATTTTTTACTAACAGAACCCTTAAATTTACAATTCAACAAACGCTAACAATAAACACTTCTGCCATATCGTAAAAAAAAACAGTTAGATTCTATTATTAATAACATGTACAAAATGTGCCTATTCCTATTTGTTATCAATAGGATAATAATACAATACCGCGTCCAACAAACTCTAGGCGTGGTAGCAAATCTTTTAGTTGTAGTTGTAGGCTGATGCTTTTGGTCGCATTTGTGTTTGTTATTGATCGTTGGTTAATAACTTACTTGAGGAAGATCCCAGCCAATATTATAATAAGCATGTGTACCAACACATATATTAATAAAGAATCATGAAGTGAAATAGAACCAAAGTCCAACACAGGGTAGCAAAGAAAAGGGTATAATGTATGTGCACAGTGCAATAATACTCTCAATCTCTCGTCTCAACGTGTCATTTCCAGTCGCATGCAAAGATGCCGCTTCGGAGCCCGTCGTATGCTTACACCATGAATCAGGATTTCGGAAAGTCTGGTAATTACCTACAATAAAACGACTTCCGTCTTACCGTCGTAGCCCTTAGACAGGGGACCCATACTAAGACTAGTAGGATACTTTTGACAGACCTGGTCTGGTTAGTTGAACGATTCTGAAATCGTATCGGCAATTTTGAGAAACCTGAGTTCAGGTTTCAGGTCTGAGCTAATTGGTAGAACGGCAGACGAGTAGATGGATCACCTGATGGTAAGAGATTGCCGCCTCCCATAGACAACCGCGACACCAGTGGAGTCATCAAGTGTGCTTCCAGCGTTTAAACCCGTTTTCCCCCGGATTGGGAATCCGGTACCCTCACTCGAGCAGCGGAACACAGTGCCTACAGTGCTGCTTCATGCTGGTTTTCTGTGAGGCCATGGTATCACTCTGGTCGAGCCGGCCCATTCATGCCGCAGCGTGGCTCGCCCACGGACTAGATCCAGTGGTTTTTGTTTGAATTTGAACCTATTACCTGCCGTATAGAGCGCGTCTTACAATTTTACAAACTTCGATTCACAACAAAAGATTAACAATATTTAGTAATCATCCAGCTACGGAAAAATGTTTGCTAAGCCTCCAACTGTGAAAAACAATTCAAAAGAACAATGAGCTTGGTTTACTAACGTTTGCACAGACGAAGAGTTCAATTGAGCAATTGCCAGAAATCGGGGTCAGTGTGTAAGGAGCCGTGCGACATGTATGAGACTAAACATTTTCAAGCAATTTTGTACTTTCTACTGATAGTGATAGTTTTAGAAGGTAAGTTGAATTAGCTACCTATATTTTAAAGTGGGATTTTTTGTCTTATTTATTGTGGTTTTGCTTATCTAACAAAAACACTCAGGGGCACATCGAACTGCTCACAGCGTAATGTTCATATAAGAGTGCTAATGAACGATATAAAATACCATTTTTGGTATTTTAGTAACTTTTGTTAATCGCTTTTCAGCTCCTTAAAGCGTTTTATGGAATATTATTAAAAATAATAAATAAATATGTCACAAAATCAAAAACATTGACCTGACTCTGAGATAGGTAGCTTAAGAACCTGTATTAAGGATATCAGAATCAACAGTGGGATTACAAATATATACATATATAATACTTTTTTTGTAAACATTATTTTATTTTGTATGGAACAGCGGATTTTTTTATCGCTTATATAACAATATAAGCAAAAACCTTATAAAAAACATGTTAGATCAACAGATCGAACATGTTTTTTAAAAGGTTTTCGGGATGTAAACGATAAAAATAACGGTGTATACTTAAAATACATAGAAAACTCCCACTAATACTAACAGACATGTTCATGCCCACAAATGTTTGTATTGTGCGGGGGTCAAACCCGCAACCCTTGGACCAAAGGCAGCGTTCACTACCACTGTTCCAAGCGGGTGATTTCAGAAGGATGACTGATTTGTTTTTTTTTATTTTTTGGACAAATGAGCGATGTTAAGAGCGATGGTAGCTCAGTGTATAAGAATGCGCCCTCCATAAGGAGTGTCGTGGTTCGAATCCGAGCATGCATCTCTTGATGTTTCAGATCTATGTTCTATTTCTGCCAATAGCTCGGCGGTGAGAGAATACATCGTGAGGAAACCGGCACGTTTCGGATAGTTTCTAAAACAAGTAACCATGATTCAGTTGGTATAATCCCCTGTGAAAGGGTTGCGAAGGAAAATCAATGTGGCGAAGACCACATATTAGCCCTCCTAACGTCACATCAATCCGTATTAGCGACGATAAGATCGAGCGCATTGATCAGTTTAGTACCTGAGATCGATACTCCACTTGTCCGGAGACATTTACTGGGACGTCAAGGCACGCATTGTTGCCGCATGGGCCAAATGGCCAGATGTGGCAGGTGTCATTTGTAATCCCAGAAAGTACAGGTTTTTATAAACCTGGATTATCTAGACTGGTATTTTTGTACGACAGTGAGACTTGGCCTGTATACGAGCGACACAAGTAGAAGTTGCATGTCATGGAGATGAATTTATGTTACGGTGGAATTGTGGAATTACGCGGAAAGATCTTGAGAAAAACTCAAGCAAGCCACCATATCCGTGAAGTAGCAGACAAACTGCCGGAGAGCACTGGTACGGTCATGTCCTAGGAAAACTGGATAGCTACGTGGGAATTAAATGTTCGGTCTACCACCGCCGAGTTCTGGCAGACGGGGAACTAGAACTGGTGTTGCAAAAAAACCTTTTGTTCATCAAAGTTGAAGAAAAACATGAAAAAAACCTTCATAAATATTTTTTTTTTCCAATTTGTAACTCTAGGTAGACCCAAAAAGGTGAGGCTCGATGTCGTAAGGGATGACATGCGTGCCGATAAACAGACCACTGTGGTCGACCATGATCATGGAAAGTGGAGCATACACTCGACTAACGGAACAAAATGCTAAGATGAAGAAGATTTTTATTGGAAAAGCGGGAAGCTACCAAGGTTGATTAATTGACGATTAATACGGATCACGTTAGGCAAAAAAAAAACTTTTGTGGTTACATTTGTATGAAGAATACTCTTTGGGCGGTTATATATGTTCAACTGAGTTTAATTTATCCAAAATTTCTTAATATTTATTAATGGTAATCTCACATTACCTGGCAGGTAATATTTCCGACGTACTAAATGGGGAATTTGACTACAGTGAAAATATCAATTAAATTGTTATTAACCTAAAAGGAAATAATTTTTACTCACATGTTATTTCATGTGCAATAACATCATAGGCTTGTTACTGATACCATATTGCTGTGTGAGGGTTTATGGTTATTTAATGTGACGGGTAGGGCAAACGCCAATCAAATTAAATTTTTAAAACGGACTCAACATTTTGTGGCCGGTTATTTAATAAATAGTATAAGTGTTTGCCAAGAGGTTGTAACCCCGAAATTGATTAAAATAGATCCGGATTAGTAGCTAAAAATTAAAATCGATTGGCGTCGCTAGTGTGCCCTACCCGTCACCTTAAACAGTAACAGGAAGATTTCATGTAAGTTACCAACACAGGACGACCTTAAGATGTTTTTTATTGATGACATTATAATTCTATCTTAAGAATCGCTTACAAGTTTATTTTTATGCTTTTTCAAAGGAGACTCAAGACGACCAAGACTAAGAGAAGAGAAACCAAGTGAGAGAAGAGACTACAGGCCCTCTAAGTGGGTGGCTAATTCTGCAATGGATGTCTGGTACGGCAATAAGAGTATGGTGGATATTCTTTTCAGAGAATTCAGTGACGTCATGAATAGGATTGCTATGAGACCGGGTAAGTTAAGTTTAAGAATCTTTTCATTAGAAATCACACAAAATGCTTAGTAAGTGCCCTTATTTTGGTAAGGCCAGTTCAGTTTGAATGTCTCTTCAAATTAAACGAAAGAGATTAAACAAATTTAATTTCAAATATTTCATTGGGTTGTCATGCGATGGTCAATATATTTATTTAAAACGTCAAAGAGTTTTTATATTGATAATAATATGTTCACTACAAGATGTTGTTTCGTTAGATAAAATAACTTAGGCCCAATTCGACGCTATATCATAGATTTAGTATCGGATTAAGATTGGTCGAATCGGTCTTTACGTAACAACTTGAGATAGGGATAACTGACTTGGTAGGTATTATTAGATGGATCTCACCACATTTTACGGCAGAACAGTTCTTCCGTAAAATGTAGTTAGTACAGACTTGTTTGTTCCGAGACTTGTTTTTTTTTTACAAGTATTGTTGTTTTTTATGCCATTGCAACTAAAACCCTTAGCCAGTGCTGTAAATATCTCAACATTAAGACTTGTTGCTGCACAAAAAACTGTTTTACGATGAAATACTATGAATTCGCAAAGTAATACAAACATGGAAGATAAATTGTAAAAAAATATATTATTTGTAATATTTTAATAAAGGTATATATTTTTTGTTGTAACTAAATGTTTAGTTATTAATTGTAGATAGTTAAATACATTTTACTGCACAAAGTTTACAGATCTTAGTCTAGGGTATTATTATACTAGTACAATGTAGGCGGTCTTATAGGCGCTATTAGCGTTCTTTTCCAGACAACCAGATTGTATGTATTTTTTTTAATGATTTTTTTTTACCCTGTATGAATCCGAATTTTCTTTCAGCACAAATCAATCAATTATTATAATATTGCAAACTATATTGAGTATGAACTTTTACATTCAAGAGGATGTAGTTTATGAAATTTATCGCATGTTTGGTTGCAGTTCGATCTCCAGTACCTACTTCCGAAACAAACAAGCAAAGCTATTTAAACATCACAAAACTAACCGCCTACACCCAAGCAGACGGGCCGCGAACAGTCTTGCTCAAACGCGTCAACGAGAACATTACTAAAGCTGTCGCTATTACCAAACATTGAATAGCACTATAAATTAAATATTATTATTATTATGTACATGTTTTATTCCTAAATCATTTATTCCATTGGTTCGGCGATGAAGAAAAACATTGTAAGGAAACCTGATTATGAATTATTTTTTGTGAAAAGCGGCAGACGTTGGAAGGATCACCTTACGTAAAGCAATTGCCGCTGCCCATTGACGGGTGCAACACCAGTTGAGTCACAAGTGCGCTGCCAACCTTTAAATTTTTTTGGGCTTCTAATAGCCACGAGTGAGGGCACTCACTTGGCGAAACACAGCACAGCTTTACGGTTTTTAGGAGGCTGTGGTATCACTCCAATCGAGCTGGCCCATCCATACCAACGTGTGACTCTCATATAATCTATTTTTTTTTCAAAATCCATGTTCTGACCTAAGGCGTACAAAGGTTAATTTATAGATGTGAAGAAGAAACTGACCAACTACACTTTTTAGCATTATCAAATTACCGATCCACTCTGGCCAATTTTATTCAAACGCTAGACACACCCTTCAAACAGCATCCACGTCACCCACTAAGGCTCACCCTACACGACGTAAATTCATTAAACACCCATTTGCATCTAAGCATTCCCCGACGATTGACGAAACCTAACCTAACGTCATTTCATATTCATACCCTATTGTATCGCCTGGGGGTTGGGGGCCGACCCGACCCTCTAACTACAACGTAATCACGAGTGCGTGCACTTATGGAGTGGCATTTTAAACATCAAAGCAGTCTAGTAACTGAAAGAGAACTCGAAAATTATTTATTAGTCTTTAGAAGAGAGGACTTTGTGGGTTCTAGTAGCATCTTTTTGTTGTCACGCCTTTGTCTTGGGATGAATGTAACATCAAACGGAGGGGGATATTTGGCTATCCGGTGCGAAACGAAATTTCCGAGATTAAAATTTTCGGTGCATTGAGAGTCTGCTTTGTGAGAGAGGGACTGATTAGATAATATTGGGACTGGGTTCAATATGATTTGGAAGATGGAGAAGGCTAGTTAGTAGTCTAAATATCAAACCGCAATACCTTAAGACAAACTTCAAGAATGTGGTCATAGAGTAGATTCTTTCAAATCAACGCGAGGAAGAGGAGGAGCCTAAACATATTAAGACCATATTCCCACTCTCAGACCTAGACACATACTCAAACCCAGACTCAGACCTACACTCGGACCCAGACTTGAATCTAATCTTAGACATACACACAGCTTCACACCCAGAGCTTCACTCGAGCCCAGACTGGGATCCAGACTTAAACCTAGACACAGATTGACAGCTGTTACAGTCTGATCATTTCAGCCAATAGACGTCCACTGCTGGACATAGGCCTCCCCCAATGTTCTCCACACAGATGGATCCTGCGCCGCCCGCATCCAATAGATTCCCGCCATCTTCACCAGATCGTCGGTCCACCTTGTGGAGGGCCTGCCACGGCTGCGACTTCCTGTACGTGTTCCTTCACTCGAGGACCTTTCCGCCCCAGCGGCCGTCTGTTCTCCACGCTATGTGCGCTGCCCATTGCCACTTGAGGCATGCAATCCTATGGGCTATGTCTGTGAACTTAGTTCTCCTGCGGATCTCATCATTTCTGATACGATCTCGCATGGAGACTCCGGGCACAGTTACAGTCTAGCCAATTCAAAAGGTCGATCGATATTTAGCGGTCGTCATTTTGCTGACATATGTATAAAAAAACTCGATGAGGCAATCCAGGCAAGAATCCAAAAAATTGAGAACGCTTAAGCACCAGCTCGATTCAGACATCAAAGACAACAGGCACAAGCCACTCCAGGTACCTGCGCTTTGTTGTCAAGTGTGCTCATTAACGACTACTACAGAGCGAACATTTACAGTAGCACGACTTATTAACTTGCAAAGGTCAACCTTATCAACATCATATTAAGATTGACCTTAGCGATATTTTAATGGAGATAATGGAGATATTTAGATGTTTATAGCCCATAAGTATGTGTGCAGGCAAAAGTGCGCTCTGACCCTCATATAAAAAGGGCAACAGTGAAACACGACTGATAAACGGATCGCAGCAGTTAGCCAAAAAAAGGAAGTTTTATGCATAGTGAATAAGTGCTCGAAGACACAAGTACAATGTATTTTTCCGTACCCTCATATTTTGACACCAATGTAACATGAACAATGAGGAATCGGACACAGAAATAATATGTTTACCAAGGCATGCGATACAAGGCTCTCAATATCCAGAATAAGATAGGTATCTTATTTGTTAAAATTTGCCGTCATATCCGATATCGGTAGAAACATAGGAGAGGGTTGAACCTTGCCTATTGATGACAAAGGTTTACTAGAGTTTCTATATGTTAGAGACGGTCTAAGTGTGTCTTAGCCTCTGAAGCGACGACTTTGGGCCCAACTGGAAAAATACGATGAGATGATGATGACGTGAGTTTACTTTTACGAGTAATAACGACTTATTTACTCGCTAAATTGAATCTCATCAGCCAGCATAGTCGATAGTAAATATGATTGACAACAAACAGCAATACAGGTATCCGGTGCGAGCGGTTTTTTCCTACTTATCATTGATGTTTGAAGCGAGCCGTCTGTGCAGGTTGTTAGGTTTATTTCCCAGGCCGGGTAGAAATCCGTACTTTTTATGTTAAAGTATGTACCTCACCAAATAGTAAGTAATTATCGTCACCCATGAACGTCTGCGAAATCAGCAGATTCGCTGGTGCTCTTCACTTGAAGGTACCTTTTTTTTCGTTTTTCCAGAGGGAGATGCCACCGATCAGGTGGTCGACGTCTCCGCCGGTAGTCGGCGACGCCTTATACACACCCGTCCAGACAGACGGCTAGTGTGGGGCTCTCCTCTAGGTTTCACCTCTAGTATCCAGAGGCCGTCCAGGGGCATACCCACTAAAACCCCGGGGCTTCTTCTTCAATGCTCTTGAAGTGGGAGGGTTACGGGAAAAAGTGCAGGGACCAACAACCGCGACCCTCTCCAGGGCAGAGGCCCGCCAGCACAGTCTCCATCAAGCCCCGGCCAAAGTAAATTTGGCCCTCTGTCTCAACAGGCCCACACTGCTGCACAATTGGAGCGCAGACCGCACAGAGAGGACGACTGCAGATCACTTTCCATGTGGTGGGCATACCTACCCTGCTGAATTGCAGGGCAACGTGCGAAGGAAAAGTCCGCAGGCTTCAGACAAACACCCCAAAAACAGCGACACAAATTCGTGTGCGACACAAATATGGTTGACACAAAATTTGTGTTTGCGCACACACTTGAACACTATAATATATCCTGCGTAAGTGGCTGATCGCTGAGATTGACCGCCGTAGCCGTAATCGGTTGGAGGATATTATTATTACAAAGGCACGGCGTACCTCGGCGTGGTTCGGCGTGAGACAGAAATATACTACAATGCAGTCTCTATTCCCTTACCCTCATATTCGGATGGGACACCAGGGTGACACGACCGAAGAGGGATTGCGTGCAGAACCAACGGCTTAACGTGCTTCCTGAGGCACGGGGGTACAAAACCGCCAACTACCAGACTCCGGGCTGACACTAAGAATTTCTTACCGAAAACCTAGGTACAAATTTTTGACCCGACCCGGGGATCGAACCCGGGACCCCGAGCGCATCCGTCGCTTCATAGTGTGCTGTATATTATTGCATACAACGATCAGAACGATAGCTGTCTACTGCTGTAGTGTTTAGCACGCGATGTAGGCCAACTGGGGTTCTGTTTCTATATTTTGGTTCTGTCTTTCTACTGAAAATCTTTGCTCTATGCAAGTACCCTGTCAGTGAAAAATCCCATTCGAATTGCTGACGCCACTCCAGTCGGGAGTCAAATAAAGCCGATCTCGACGCTTTAATTAATTCTTGAGGCTGAGATTCTTGTTTGCAGTTCAAATCGGCAATTGAAAATTGTCGCGTCGCGTCACCTTCGGAGGTAGGAAAGAATTTACTTTGTTCGCGCGTTCTGAGGCTAATTATTCTGAGCGTAATCAAAAGGAGAGGTGATGATTGCGTCTCCGTTATACAGCTACAGTACTTGTATAGAAGATGAAGGTAAGTACAGAGGTCGCCAGGAGTTGATGTTTTTTCATGTAGCAGTCACAAATTTAAGCGGACTATACTTGATTCGTTCAAGTTGTAGCTGTCTGGTGCAATTTGGTTATTTTTAATTTGTTATCTAAATTTCTCTATTTAGTCTGCTCACATTTGCATGTTGTGACAGCCTGTAAGAGAATCTGCACTTAGCCTTATTATAGTAATTAAGTAAATACAATGTAATTAGTGTAAGATTTGTTGATTGTCCTTAATAAATAAATAATACATCTTTGAAATGGAAAGCAAATGTCAGGCATCTATTTTCTTGATGGCCTGCTACCGTCTTTTTTATTAATTTCTTTCAGTATATCTTAGCGCGTAAGTCCCGGCTGCATTGGGGCCCAGGGCACGTTAGGACCATGACTCATGATTTGAGGAGTCTGGTAATTACAATGAAATGACTGCAGTCTGACCTTCGCAACCCTTTAACAGTGAAACCAGACCATCATGGTTACACGTTTTTGAGACTATCCGAAACGTGCAGGTTTCCTTACGATGTTTTCCCTCACGGCCAAGCTACTGGTGGTAATATACACATAGATTTGAAAAATCTAGAAGTGCATGCTTGGATTCAAACCACGACCCCACGGAAGGCGCGTTCTTATCTCCTGAGCCACCATCGCTCTATTTCCGTCAGTATCAAGTGAAAATTGATAAGGTAGGCAGTCAAATCTCGTTAAAGTCTTGAAATTCGACACGAAGCAACGTTAAATAGTACAGATAAAGGAAAAAATGCGAAAATGATAAAGTTGAAGTCACATAAAAAATATTAAATATTATTTTTGCTTATATGATATAAAATATTTTTTTAAATAATTATAAACTTACTACCTACCCTTTTCCATATGGACGCGTAGAGATATTAAAGTTGAAATTTATATCAAACACTTCTTAAGTCTGATTGCCTAATTGCTTCTAAACTGTGAAAAATTCTAAATCAATGCAAAAATTCAAAACGCTGAGGTAGGTAGGTACCTACCTATAATCCTAACGCATATTTTGAAACTCACCACTACTCGCAACGGAATCAAACTTAAAGACTACTACCCGCTGACATTGAATCAATTGGGTAAAAACAACCTCGAGGATGAGGTGAATAGGAGAATCCAGGTGGGTTGGGAAGCATTTGGAAAACTACGTCGAGTCTTCGTATCGTCGATACCACAGTGCCTAAAGATGAAAGTCTTCAATCAGTGCGTCCTACCCGTCATGACATATGGAGCCGAAAGTGGAAACTTACGGTACGGCTGGTCCACAAGTTAAAGGTCGCTCAGCGGGCTATGGAACGAGCAATGCTCGGCGTCTCTCTCCGAGATCGAATCCGAAATGAGGTGATCCGGCAGAGAACCAAAGTTATCGACATTGCTCACCGGGTTAGCAAGTTTAAGTGGCAGTGGGCTGGCCATATTAGCCGCAGAACCGACAACTGATGGGGTAAACGAGTTCTAGAGTGGAGACCGCGTCTTGGCAAGCGTAATGTAGGGCGCCCTCTGGCTAGGTGGGGGGACGATCTGCGCAGGATGGCTGGCAAGAGCTGGATGCGTGAAGCCATGGATAGATCACAGTGGCGAACAATTGGAGAGGCCTACGTCCAGCAGTGGACTGCGATAGGCTGATGATGATGATGATGACGGGATGAAACAACCTAACAGAAAAACCCGAAACCTTTTAAAATTTTCTAGGCACAGTAACTGTTAAACCAGTTTAGTTTTCAGATTTTTTTATATTATATAAATGTGTTATCTATAACAATGTTGTTATATAGGTATAGGTTATCATTCCCATAAGTGGGTCGAATTACGCTTTTTTCGGTGCATAGACGACCATAATTATAATTCTCTTTATTCAACTTCGATATTTGATTTAATCACGACTTCAAGAGATCCTTGACCTTGGAATACGTTTTCAATTTCAACTTGACACCTTTTTCATGTTATAGGGGGCAGACGAGCAGACGTATCACCTTGGTAAGTGATTACCGCCGCTCATACCTGATGCAGAACCACAACAGCCCAGCTAAACTCTAAGAACTATGTAGGTCTATGGCGCCATAACCAAAGTTTTCCAAGTTAATTTGCGTTTTATGATGACATAAAAAAAACTAAGATTTTGGAACTCCTAAAGCCCAATTCTCGTGTTCGTAAAACATGGCGGATATCACCTGAATACAATACAAAAAAACTATGTTTTAGTGATATATGTCGTATGATAATAATTGTCACGAGCCCGAGAATTGGGCTCCTGATGTTGAATTCTAAGAGCTATTCTTTAAATTGCATTACTTAATCATATGGAATGGAATGAAGTTGTCACATCTGACGATAAAATTTAAATGTCGTCATAGTAAATAATAACGGTCGCCCGCATCTTCAATGAGATTTTAGTTTTGCTCCTAAAATATTTTCATACTTGACTTTTAAAACAAAGGATATAAAAAAAATCGCGAGAAAATACTTTTTGTGACGAACCAAGTTCCGTGCGAACGTAGCTGCAGGCGAGCGCCAGTTTACACAAAACACAAAAACACACACAAATAAAAACAAAACGAAATCGATTTTCACGTGTAATCTGTTACCCATATAAAAGGAATCTCATCTCCAATCCTACTCTTGTACCGATAAGCGGACGTATAAAAGTGTAACGGTTTTAAACATCGGACATGTTTGTGGAACACACAGTACTGGAGCGGAGCCGCAAAAATCCAGGCTTTACGTCGCCGGTGCGTGGGACACAAGATCGGAACAAGCCGACTCGGCTTATATGGGGATACATGGGACTAGTTTTTGAAGATCATTGAGACAAACTAAAATCGTATCGCATCTTTGATTGTTTTATGTTTGCACGTTAAACTTCCGCTTTTTCCCTTAAATATCTGATTAAATATTATAGGCTGTCCCAAATCTTAAACATTCATAAAATTGGCAATTTATTAGTGGTATTTAGCAACAAGATGTTGCTGCTAATCGTTTCGTTAATATAATGTGTATAATAAAACTGTTTTATTTAGAAAAGCCATATAATTTAGAAGATTAAATTTATGATGAGGATTTGCTTATCCCCTTTTTGGTCTTATTTGATTCATAATTTTACTTTGACTTTACAATACAAAAAAGATACATTGTGTCATAATATTAGTGCAATCTAGATTTAGAAATAGTGCATTGTTATTTGAATGGAAATTAAAATGATTAGGGTTTGAAAATCGTAAACCCTTGAGTATGTTGCTGGTTCGTAAATATTAGATATTCATAAAATGTATTAAAGGAGTTACTGACGTAACATTTGTTTACTTGAGAAACAAATTTTGACACTGGTTTCAATACACAGAAAAACTAATTTATAATTAAGATTATTGAAAACTAGCTAAATTGAAAAAAATATTTGGAGAATGAAATTTAGTCTGGTTAGTGAAAATTTATAAAAATATACTTGTTTTGATATTACCGTGACGATATGAATCATCGATAATTGAAACAGAATTGTTTTAACCACAGGTTTTAATTGTCAAGAATATACAAAGGATTGGTTGCTTGTTGCAAAACCCGCTCGTGTGTGTTTTAGCCGCATCAAGCGCAGGTGGTGTGCCGCTCGGATGATACCGCAATAACACTAAAATAAACCTAAGCCATTGCAGCCGCTGGTCTCAACTGACACTGATTTTCTTCCCGCCCACTTTTGTGTCTCGTAGTTTATTACAAATTGCTTTGTTGCAGTACGTTCACCTCAGTTTAACCGCTTTCTATTGTAAGGTTTCCAGGCGTATTCTATTTGGACTGTCAATTTGGTTAGGCGTAATCGAATTTAGGATTTGAGCTTTTTACTTGTATTTGCTGTGTTTGATAGGGGTGAAAGGTACAAACGTTCGAATCGACATTGTAGTAGGTATCATTCATATAAAGGATTTATATTACCGAGTCTTTTCTTTAAAATATATTAGGGTATGGAGTTTGTACGAGAATATTGTATGTAGACAGCAATAATTTTCTGTTACCACGTAATATAATGGTTTTTCATAATTGTCTTTTTTATTTTCTTTCTTAATTCTTTTCTAATGTATATTATCAACTAGTATTAATAATAGGTATGGAAGTCAGAATTTATGGTGACTAAGAAACCTAGCAATTTTAATATCCTTATTAAAACTGTCGTATTTATAAATAAATACTTAAATAAATAAATATTTCACAACATCACATACATTGATCTAACTCCGAGATAGGTAGCTCAAGCACCTGTGTTACGAATATCAGAATCAACAGTGGGATTACAAATATATACATATAATACTTTTCTTTTGTAAATACATACTTATAATACATAGGAGACACCTAGACCAATACAAACAAACATGTTCATGCACACAAATGTTTGTACTGTGCGGGGATCGAACCCGCAACCCCTGGACCAAAGGCAGCGTTCACTACCACTGTTCCAAACAGGTCGTCAAAAAAAGGCGACAATAGCCTAATTAATAATAACGCACTTCTTTTAAATTGCAACTATGATCCAGTGCTGGGGAGTGGCTCGCTCAGCACACGACTCCGCCGAAGACGACGTTACCGGATGTTCTGGTAAGTCGTACGGTGAGGAATGGCTGCATTGCGCCTGGTGGAGGTGAAACGGCGAGCGCAATTAGCGGTACGGTCTAGCCCTGGCTGTGGGTTTTACGAACGCGATTGTGCGGAGATGGAGACCCCAGGGGTTTTCGTTAGTGTTAGAGTCCCACACACCACCTTGTTCGCTACATGCAGCAAGGTGAGAGCCATGATTGTTTCCCCGGGAAAAAAATGTTTATCTTCTTAATAAGGGCTGCGAACGTCAGACGGTAGTTGCTTTATTGTAATTACCCTGGACTCCGAAGCGCCAATTCAGAATAACAAATAAATGGGCCGGCTCGGCCGTAATGATACCACTGCCTCACAGAAGACCGGCGTGAATCAGCACCTGCGCTGTGTTTCGCCGTGTGAGTGAGGTTACCGGAGGCCCAATGGGGGGGAAGGGGAAAAGGTTGGCAGCGCACTTGTGACTCCACTGGTGTTGCGGGTGTCCATGGGCGGCGGAATTGCTTACCATCAGGTGATCCGTCTGCTCGTCTGCCACCTCTCATATAAAAAAAGAAAGAATAACAAATGGGATGATGTTGGTTTGTTGGAAACAAACCAACATCAAAAAAACACTTCTTTTGATTTTGTTAGATAACATCTTATAATAGCTAAGAATAAGCTAACATTTATTACACAGTTTAGTATGCCACGTCGTCACAACGTCAAGGCTCCCGTTGAACAATACATAACCCTACAGCAAATTAAACAGGGTATCTCGAACTATGTAAACACGGCAACATTTGTCCAACAATGGAGCCGAGTTATTGTCTCGTGTAATGTTTCTTACCATTGTTCCTGTTGAAACATCCCTAAGGACTGTTCCCTTTGAACTTCAACAATGATCAATCTTCGCTGGAAACTTTATAATCTGTCACGGAGATGGGGCCGTTTTAGGGCTTGACGGGGACTTATAAATGCTTGCTTGGTCATTAATTAGCAGGCATTTTATAGGCAGTACAAAACTGAATACAAAAAATTAAAAATATCTATAGATTTAGTTTTTGTCACTCGTAAATTCATGAATTATTTTCATGGAAAAAAGAAATTGGTTGGCTGTAAATTATAAATATTAATTTGAAATAAAAAATGTAGTATGTACTAAAACTACTAAACTAATTTTACTCATTATGTCTTGAAATGAAAAATAATTTGAAATCAGTAGCTATGCTCTTGATAGTGGTATATAGAGTAATCATGTCCAAAACCGTGATAGAAAAGTTTTTTTGGGCATTTCGATTGAAAAAAAGACCTTTCACAAAGCATTGGAGATTGAGTTGAGTGAGGGTATCGACCCTCACTCACTCGGCTCTCACACAGTGCAGGCACTGCTTCACGCTGGTTTTCTGTAAGGCCGCGGGTATCTCTTCTGTCAAGCCAGCTCGACAGAAGAGATACAATCGGGTGGCAATGGAACCTACAACCTTTTCGCAAACCGGGCGAAATGCTCTCAGGCGACTGAACTACCGATGATGCTAATTGTCCGACATTTTTTTAAGTGGCAGGCCCCGTATACTTACTGCAGCCGGCCCTGCCCCGACGTATTGTTGAAGTTCACGTATGGCGAGCGTGTGGGTTTTGGCTATTTATTAACGTCTCGGACACGTCTGGTGCACATGCGACAATTCAATGGCATGGAAGCAGTTATTGCCCGGGATTTATTGTAAGCATGGCAGCGTAATATAAAGGTCAGATTTTTTATGAATGCTGTGAAGGAGGCATTTCTACCACAGGGCTGAGGAAACCTGCACCTTTCGGATAGTTTGTCAAAGTTTGTTAGATGTAAAATTGTAGATAGTGATTAGTTCTGCTGACAGACTACTGGAGAGTGGAGTCTTAATAGTTGGATCCCGTTTTATACTATAAAATCATTTAAGATGGCACCGTGACAAAAGTAGTGCTGCCAATCGATTTGTATTCATTGTACATTTTTTTTTAAAGTTTAAATTTTAAAAAAACACAAACATTGTTAAATAAAGTTCAATGTCTACTTAAAGGAAAGTATTAAAATAATATATTTCTATTAGTATAATTTCTTCGAACAAGTAGGTAATAATTATTTCTGGACTCGTTAAAAGTGGCAACTTTTAACAAGTCTAGAAATAATGATTGCCTAAAATTCTCAAAAAAAAAAACTTTCTGTAGTGCACCTACCTACCCGTTTGTACGTAGGTATATATTATGAGATTGATGTTGAGGGTAACTTGTGTCGGTAAGTTGAATAAACGCTAGCTTGTTAACGGACACCTCTGCTTTCATTTATTCCCGAATATTACACTTTCCTTAAAGTATTCGCTAAAGTACTTAAAAAATGTCTCTTATTCGCCACAGTCAACATGAATCACATGGGGACGTTAGTATTGCGCGGTTTGTGATCACCTCCACACCGTAAGTCACTATAAATATACTTTCAACCACTTTACATCAGCCAATAATAACTGTCTCAACTTCTAGAACATATTAGGCGTTACATGGAGGGTAAATAGGTGTGATTTACGCCAGTACACTGTGGCTTGAAAGACTTCACACTAGCTCACACATACACGCTTCACACATGCTTTAGAATTTGAATCAGAATTGGAGCAAACTAAGTGTCTATTATTTCTGTAGTTCTATTTTTTTTTTGGACAGGGGGCAAACGAGCAGACGGATCACCTGATGGTAAGCGATCACCGCCGCCCTTGAACACCTGCAACACCAGAGGAGTCACAAGTGCGCTGCCGACCTATTAAAAAGGTATAGGAATATGTTTATTAAAATACCACAGACAATATTACATCTGTTCTCAATGTGTGCAACCTATTTTCAAAGAAAATGTCACTCTATTGCAGCTACTTACCGCGTTTTATTAAGGTAAAACCTCAGAAGGTTCTTCCTAGAACTACAGAAATCATCATATCAGCGAATAGACGACCACTGCTGGACAAAGGCCTCTCCCAATGTTCTCCACACAGATCGGTCCTGTGCCGCCCGCATCCAATGGATTCCCGCCACCTTCACCTATCGTCGGTCCACCTTGTGGGGGACCTGCTACGGCTGCGACTTCCTGTACAGATATAATAGTCACAAAAGATTGTCTATAGCTCTCAGAAACTTATATTAGTGAGTTCGTTGATCTACGTGCTAGGCAGTATATCGTATTTGTGTCTCTCCATCGCTCTTATACTACACTTAAGCTATCCGGATTAAACCACACAACTTTTCGACTTCCAACCCAGTGACCGTGGTTAGACCTTACGGGTCCTTAAGCCGCATCCTTCCTCTCAACTTACCTTATGCTACAACCATATAAGTTTAGTTTTAGAAATTTACTTCGTCCCAACTCATAGTGCCTTACCTAACCTGACCGCTTTAATTATTTATAGTTAATGGTCCGGCATCAACTAAACTATTAGTTTGCGCTCCGGCCCACTAAATAAATTGGACCTATTAATTTTGGAACAATTCACATTATCAATCAACATTGTTGAAATTGGATAATATCAACGTTTCGATTGAATTCTGTGGTATTAAATACGAAATGATGCGATCCAGCAGAGAACCAAGGTCAATGATCCAGCAGAGAACCAAGTAGCAGTGGGCTGGCCTTGTTCGCCATGCTTACGTCCGCTAACTAAAAGGTCCCTAAGCCACAGCGACTCCCTGTGGCTTAGCGACATTTCAGCTTAGTAGTTGATATTTTTTATAGCAATCTTTTGCAATTTAGTCTTAAGTAAATAACACACATAAAAATAAAATTAAAGAAAAAAAAACCTTTTCAAAAACAAGCTTTTATTATTTGTTTATAAAATGAACTAAAAAGTTTAAAATAAATTCACTCTAAAAAGAAATATAACACTTTGTAACTTGATTGTAACCTTTAACGACAAATAAGCGTCTTCGTCTAGGACAAAATAATTGTACAAATTTATTTAATTTTAACACTAAAACTTTTCACCATACATAATTACTCAATCTCGTCCCCCCTCTTTATCATAGTCCCCATTTATAAATAAAAGCATGTTACATTTAATACAACACAACATTTTCCTCAAGCTATCACAAATACGAGAAACGTCATTAATTTGTACAAAGTCCTGATTATTTTGAACCGCGCTCGGACTGTTAGTTTGCGATGTAGAACAAGCGTTTTCGGAAACTAAAATCAGATTGTCAGTCGATAGATTTGCGTTGTTGTCTATAAGGACATCTTTGTATAACGGATTATTAGCCACCAACCATGTCAAAGCCTCGAACACATTGTCGCGAGACACTGAAAACTCACGAGTAATATTTAAATTCTCTAGATGCTCTGTAACAATCACAATTCCACAGTTATCTACAAATCTAGGCAACATATGTGGCAGTTTTTCGGTAACCTCGAAAAGATCCGGAGCAAAAAGAATTGCTTGACCACGAAATCCGTATTGTCCAAATAAGCCGTCAAACTTTATAATTTTTGAAAATGGTATTATCCGAGAAAGAAGGCGCTTTTCAGTTTGCGACAAACGTTGTATAATGTGAGGTATAGGCCCAGGTTCCAAGCTGTTCCAATATGCCTTAGAAGGAGGTACGGACGTGTTACTTTTACTTATGTGATTGTTACATCGGTAACACAGCATCAATTCTTCTTTATTCTCGCGTAATTCTCGTGGAAGATAAGTAGGAGATGAGGCACTAATTTTATATTTGGTCACTTGATGGGGATAGCATCTCTTCGTGCAAATATTACACACTTTATCACAAAATGTATTTATCGCATTATTAAAGTACTCAATGCTACCACGTTGCACATTCCTCTGCTGTTACAATGCGTTCCTCTGCTGTTTGTGATAACTGTCTTGCTTGCCTGAGCATTCTGTTCCTGTCGAGCCTGGCCAAGTGTTCTTCTTGTAATTCATTTTTTCTTCTCTCTTGTGTACGTATTCTGTCGATATCTTGTCTAATTATGCGTTGTTCTAGAGATTCGTTTTTCCTTCTCTCTTGTGTATTTATTCTATTGACATTTTGCCTATATGTGCGTTGCTCTAACGATTCGTTTTCTCTATGTTTAGCAGTAGCTAAACTTATTTTTTCTAAGCGTTGCCGCTTGTGGACATCGCTTTCATTAGCAATCTTCTCCTGTCTCTTCAATTACGCCTTCTCTAAACGTCGTTTTCTTTGTGTAGTTGTTTCTGTTTTCTTCATGTTATTCTCACAAGTACAAGACAAATAACGGTCCATCCCCCCAGAGGTCCAAGGGATAAGGGCTACAATACAACAGGGTTCGCCCTGGTACCCTGAGGCGCAACGTTAGCGGCAAGACATGTTTATACACCCTCATACCATTCAGCCCTCGGAACGTGCTCACCTTGGCATTGGGTCATACATCCAATCAATCATATATAATTAATATGGGACGAAAGCAAGATACTCGTCAAGACGAATCAAACGAGACCAAACTCGATGGGGTTGCGTCGTTTAATAACGGAGTTCCTAAGGCCACCTTCCGGGTCCAACATCAGACCCTGGTTACCATATAGTATCAAAATACTCGTCAAGACTATTCCAATGAGCTCAAACTCGATGGGGTTGCGTCGTTTAATTACGGAGTTCCTATGGCCACCTTCCAACTCCAACATCAGACCCTGGTTACCATATAGTATCAAAGTACTCGTCAAGACTAATCCAATGAGCTCAAACTCGATGGGGTTGCGTCGTTTAATTACGGAGTTCCTATGGCCACCTTCCAACTCCAACATCAGACCCTGGTTACTATATAGTATCAAAGTACTCGTCAAGACTAATCCAATGAGCTCAAACTCGATAGGGTTGCATCGTTTAATTACGGAGTTCCTATGGCCACCTTCCGGCTCCATCATCAGACCCTGGTTACCATATAGTATCAAAGTACCTACTTGTCAAGACGAATCTAATGAGCTCAAACTCGATAGGGTTGCACCGTTTAATTACGGAGTTCCTATGGCCACCTTCCGGCTCCATCATCAGACCCTGATTACCATATAGTATCAAAGTACTTGTCAAGACGAATCTAATGAGCTCAAACTCGATAGGGTTGCATAATTTAATTACGGAGTTCCTATGGCCACCTTCCAACTCCATCATCAGACCCTGGTTACCATATAGTATCAAAGCACTTGTCAAGACGAATCTAATGAGCTCAAACTCGATAGGGTTGCATCATTTAATTACGGAGTTCCTATGGCCACCTTCCGGCTCCATCATCAGACCCTGGTTACCATATAGTATCAAAGCTACTTGTCAAGACGAATCTAATGAGCTCAAACTCGATAGGGTTGCATCGTTTAATTACGGAGTTCCTATGGCCACCTTCCGGCTCCATCATCAGACCCTGGTTACCGTATAGTATCAAAGCACTTGTCAAGACGAATCTAATGAGCTCAAACTCGATAGGGTTGCACCATTTAATTACGGAGTTCCTATGGCCACCTTCCAGCTCCATCATCAGATCGGCTCTATGCCACAATAACATTGCATTGTCATCCGATTTATACATGCATTCTAAATTTCAGCTCAATCGGAAACCGGAAAGTGGATCAAATTTAAGTTGCAAGATTTGATTACAGAACGACAGACAACGGGACAGGTGAAACTAAATAAAAGCTTGTAAAATCATCTTGTGTTCAGGCAGGGCTCGAACCCAGTCCTTCCGGATGGTGCAGGTACTTACCGGGATGGTTGCTTCGGTAACTACCTGCACCGTATTCAGCGGGAGGACACTCCTTCGTGCCACCAGTGCGGCGCTGCGGAGGACTCGGCACACCACACGTTGGTGGTGTGCCCGTCCTTCGACCAACAGCGGTCAGCGCTGGTCGTGGAGGTCGGACATGGCCTCTCATTGCCCAGCATAGTGGAAGCTATGTTGGATAATGAGAGGGCGTGGTCGGCCTTCGCCCACTTCTGCGAAGAAGTGGTGGCGCAGAAGGAGGCGGCGGAGCGGGAGCGCGAGATTAACCCCCTCGCAGGCCCGCTTCAAGCAAGGAGAGGACGAGTTCGGCGGAGAACTCTTCGTCCTCTCCGTGGAGGTGGCCAGCCGGCAACAGGGACGGGGGTCCCTGTGCCGGCACTGCCATTGGCACCTCCACCGCTCGTTGGGGACGGCTCAGCTCTTCCGGCTGTCCCCAACCCCCCTCCTCCTAGCCTGAGGAGGGGCGTGGCCGCACACCCTGTGGGGGAGTGGGGTTGCGGGGAATAGCCTCGTGCAGTTCCCGTGACCCCATTCTATACCCACGGGTGATTGAGCCCCGGGAGTTTTAGTGGGTATGCCCTCAGGTCGCTTCTTGTTAGAAGAAGCGGCCCGGAGGGTGAGTCCTACAGTACCCTGTCGCCCCCCGGCGGCAGGGTCTGCGTAATGCATTTCTCCCGGGAAACCGAAAAAAAAAAGGACTCGAACCCACCCCTTTCACAATCCGGGTGGATGTTCTACCAATTAGACTACTGAACGCGTTACTAAGCCGACGAAATTTGTAAGTGCTTGATTCGACATGAGCTGTCGATAGTCTCATCAATATTGTAGGTATATTTACAATATCTACTGGAAATATTTTTACAAATATTTGACCACCAGTTAAGATGAGACTGCTTAATCAATAGTTGATATTTTTAAAACAATGTTTTGCAATTTATTCTTAAGTACATAACACACTTAAAAATTTCAGCTTAGTTTCTATCATGACATTTTAGTTACCGGACGGTAACGTAAAATCGGCCACTGCACCGTTCTGTTGTTGTGTTCGATCGTAGTATGCCGTGATCGTGGATAGACAATTTACGCAAGACGGCTGGCAGGAGGATGGATACGAGTAACCGAATAACGATCAAAGTGGCTAACATTTACAGAGCTTTGTCACCACTGACCCACAGCAGGCTGATGATTTACAGAAGAAAAACATTACAAAGCTACCTTTTTTATATGAGAGGTGGCAGACGAGCAGACGGATCACCTGATGGTAAGCAATTCCGCCGGCCATGGACACCCGCAACACCAGTGGAGTCACAAGTGCGCTGCCAACCTTTTCCTCTTCCCCCCCATTGGGCCTCCGGTAACCTCACTCACATGTCGAAACACAGCGCAGGCGCTGCTTCACGCCGGTCTTCTGTGAGGCAGTGGTATCACTCCGGTCGAGCCGGCCCATTCATGCCTAAGCGTGGCTCTTCCACATTTAGAACCTTTCACAAGAATAACCTTAGTTGCCCCACAAAGTGATACTTATTATTTTTTGAGTATTAAAGTATACGCCAGTCAACTTGTGAATACAAATAACTAAGAGGCAAAGGAAAAGAAATGAGCTCAATTTGTATCCTAAGAACAATTTAAATTCTAACGTCTTCACACTTAGGTACTCTTGTCGAAGAAAAATGTACTGTGTAACGTAATGTGTTTTATTTTGCAACTTCATGGTCTGGGCCGCCGTTGCAGATCTATTTACCTCATTGAATTAATAGAAAACACACTTTGTACAAAAAATAAGCTACGCTACATACGACCACGGCAATACGGCATAATAATTTCAGCAGAGACAGTTACCTTGTTTCATACCTTTTAGAGCGTGTTTTTTGGTAGTCGGGTTTAAGTTTTAAACTTTATTTTTTAGAACCACCGACTGTTTTAATTCTGTCAATATATAAGATTACCAAGTTATTCAAGCTATTTTCCTCACTGCCACTTTTCTTACTAAACAAATTATTTTTTTTCTACTTAAAATAAGGTTAACTTTTCGAATGAAGTCGTATACTTAGGTAAAAATACGTGCAGTGGCCGTCCAGACCATCACAAAAAATCGTAATCTCAGAGTATCTTATTCTCGTATCATCGAAAGCCAGCTTTGAAGCCCCGCATACGCTTAGGCCATGATTTTTTTTATGTGATAAGTGGCAGACGAGCAGACAAATCACCTAATGGTAAGCAATTGCCGCCGCCCATGGACACCAGTGGAGTCACAAGTGCGCTGCCAACCTTTTAACCCCTTATTTCCCCCGAATTAGGATGGTCCTGATACTATCGTTTAACCTTCGCCACCCTAATAGAGTAACTATATTACACGTTCATATGATTTATTAAATAATCATCTTCCTAACAAATTGTGGACTTTCAAAAAATATCCACGAGCAGATATCCTCGTGATGTTTTCCGAAAAGTTTGTAATTACGGTTAATTAGTTAGAAACGCACATTATTAGTATATTTGATAAATCTATGAATCAGATTTAAGATTAACCGTAGATAGATGAGCCGTAGTAACTCACCGAGACCTGTACATATATTTAATTTTACTATTGTAACAGTAAACGAAGATAAAATATAAAGAGTTTAAATTGTAGAATATTTTAATGGAATTTAAAAACTTTTTCCTATTTAAACTCTCTCTACATCTAAATATCTTTTCAACCGACTTCAAAAATAAAAGAGGTTTTCAATTCAACATGTATATATATATTTTTATATTTGTTCGCTGATAACTTTGCCATTCATGAACCGATTTAGATGATTCTTTTTTAGTTGGAAAGTAGATAGTCCCGGATTAGTACTATGATCAGAATATCAGGATCTGATGATGGGGTCCTGGAAAAATGAGGGGAAATCTCAAATTTTATAGGTACACGTAATGCTTTTGTATCTTTTTTCAAAATTACACCAGTATTTACGCCTGACTGTAATAATGTTGTGGCTCTGATGATGATGGAAGGTCAACTCCTCAACGGTAAGGAGTTAAAGGATAACTCTTTCAATATTGTGCTCAAAATTAGTTTTTTAGTTATTTGGCGAGGATGAAAGGGGTGTGTGGAAATTTCTAAATGTTGAATAATTGAGTGTTGTATTAGATTACAAGATAGTATTGGGCGCCGACTTCGGTAAAACCTTTTCTAGAATGTACTGTTATAGAATGTTATTTGAGTTGTATAAAGTGTAAAAAGTATTATTTTACACTTTTTAGATCGTGGTTATTGAAGGCGGTTTTTTGTTTTGCAGATTTTTTTTTCAAGTTGGTATTCATAGCTTTCAATATTTTGCCACTATACCTCTAAATTATCGTATCAGAAATGATGAGATCCGCAGGAGAACTAAAGTCACAGACAAAGCCCAAAGGATTGTATGCCTCAAGTGGCAATGGGCAGGGCACATAGCGAGGAGAACAGACGGCCGTTGGGGCGGAAAGGTCCTCGAATGGAGGCCACGTACAGGAAGTCGCAGCCGTGACAGGCCCCCCACAAGGTGGACCGATGATCTGGTGAAGATTGCGGGAATCCTTTGGATGCGGGCGGCACAGGACCGATCTGTGTGGAGAACATGGGCCTATGTCCAGCAGTGGACGTCTATTGGCTGAAATGATGATGATGATGGATACCTCTAAAATATCACCGGAATACCGACTGATCTTTTAAAAGGACATATTAGCAAAAAAAAAACATAGGTACGTTCCCTTCTCCTGTGAATTAAGTACCTACCCCGTGTCCTGGAAAACGATGCGTGAAACTCTCCAGAAGCACTTTGGCAGCATTACGCGTCCATTTGCGGGCCTGGGTCAGATACTCCTGAAACGAGAGGTAGTGTTGGCGTAAACGATAGAAGTTAATAAATATATCGATAGGCAGTTAATTTTAATGATCACATCTAAGAGTTTCATCGCATTTGCGTTCAAAGCCTTTGCTTAAGCCCGGGGTATGCTTGGTCCATAATCTAGGATTTTTTGGGAAGTCTAATTATTATAATGACACGGTTAACGATGAAAATATGAGACGCCTATGTTTTGGGGACTCACCTGTGGCACCAGCAGGAGGAAAACACAATTTTCTGTTCACAACTTTAATTATTGTAACAAAATCTTCTTAGCAGACAATCTGTATGTCACTTAACGTAAAAAAAGTGAATCTCAAAAAAGAAGAACAATTTCGAATATTAAAAAATTAAAAAAAAAACGTAGTAAAACAATGCAGTCACCTTCCAACGATGGTGTTTCCGAATCGATACGACCTAGCAATCTTCAAGAAAACAGCTTAATCGTACCTTTCAGCTTATTCGTAGAGCCGGCAACGCATCTGTGATGCCTCATGTGTTTCAGATGTCCATGTAAGCGGTAATCACTAACCATCAGGTGAACCGTCTGCTCCTTTGTCCGCCATAATGTAAAAAAAATATATTTAATAAATAATAATGAAATTATTAAAATACGCAAGTACATCAAATCTACCTATTCCGATCTCTGAAAATGACAAAAGAAACATTTTTAAATTTGAATATAGTAGGATTTTCACATATTTTTTTCCGATCTAAGCTCAATCAAAATATCAAAAACTTTTATATACATTTAGCATCAGGTCATCATGCTTATTCAATATTTCATCCAAAATACGAAAGAGGGATTCATTTCAATAAAATATTGTTGGCAAGAGATTAAAAAGAATGTACATCTATATGTCGAATTGAGAACCTCCTTTTTTTTGAAGTCCGTTTTAAAGTGATAAAAGCTTATACCTTGCATTATATGAATTTATTAAAAGTATCTATCTACAGCTGTAGATAATCAGCTGATTATGATTGATAAACGCACATCCATAATACTCTTATAAATATTTTTCTTCCTTTAAAATAACAAAAGTAGTTATTAATATTTATTATAATATCACATTATGCCACCACAAATTTTCTGCTTCGCCAAATGGTTGACTGGTAGAGAATGTTGCAAGGCATTAAGTCCGCCAACTGTGCTTTTTTACTTCGTGCAATAAAGAATAAATAACATTGATCACATCAAATATAAAAATCTAGGCATCACATGTCATAATATTTTTCCCAATAAAAATATGTTTACAACCTTAGCATCCGTCACCAAATCAGAGTGTCATCGTAGCTTAATATCACGCGCATTTGTTGAAAGGAGAAAACTAAAACAAAAAACAAAACTATCGATGAAAATATTCTATCGACTTAAACTCCCCAAACTATCGAAACATCATAAAACTATCCGCCAACCCTAGCCCCGTCACGGGACGTCCCGGAGGAATGACACCGTCTTCCAGCACTCGCAAATTGAAACGGAAGGTGTCCAATAAATTCTACATTCACCCTCTAGGAATTCGGTGAGCAAGTTCTTTGTGTATGTGAATTTTTTATCAAGGCCCTGGGTTTAGGCACAGTGGTATTATTGCCAGTAAGTAGCTCAACGGCTAACATTGTTGTGTTGCTTTTATGTATCCGGCTCGAATGGCTAATTTTATAGTCCTAATTAATTTTGATCAATCATTGTCACACACCTTATCTGTGTGAGGATGCCGCATTTGGTAGTGACCCTGCCTTATACGCAAAAGATCGTGAGTTCGATTCGTACTCTGGAAAAACATTCGCGTCTGACAAAACTTGTTAGCTCAGTGTTTGGGTGCCTTATATGTAGGTACGTATTTGAGTATTATATTTGTAATTCCTCTGTTGTGTGATATTTATCACAAGTGCTCAAGCTACTTAGTCTAGGTACACAATTAGGACAATGTATGAGGTGTTGCTTGAATTTATTTGTTTACTCCCTAAAATGGGGTATAGAATAGAGTACGTTGTTGTCATAGATTCGACTTCGTTTCATTTTGATACACAAGTCTCTCTCTCACTTATTTAAGAGCAACGCTCTTGTCGGTGGAGTAGTCACCATTCCTCTCTCGACTCTGCCAGCACCTTCAATTCCTTGTACGACATGACATTTGCCTTTTCCTTAAGTTGTTGGACGTAATTTCTTCTTGGTCTTCCTCTTCCTCTCTTTCCTTCCACTTTTCCTTCCATTATTATTTTGGTGAACATGTCATGCCGCACCAGGTGTCGCATCATATTTCCCCTCCTGATATCTATAGTTTCGAGCAAGGACCGCTTCTCCCCTACTATTTCTAAAACTTCCTCATTCGTTTTCTTTACCATCCATGTTATGTCTTTCATTCTTCGCCAACACCACATCTCAAAAGCCTCCAATCTCTCTCTGTCTCTTTGTTTCATTGTCCACGTCTCACAACCGTATAGAGCAATGCTCCAGATGTATAATTTTACACAAGTCACTAAGGCATAATTATCTCGTCTATATTTTATTAATCATGATACTGTCTGTCTTTTGACCATGGTTGGGTTGAGGTGCTAGATAGTGGGCCGAGTGTTGGGAGTTTCCTTATGACTAAACAGAGATAGCTTTTGATATCGTTCCATCAAATGTTTGTATGGTGACATGAAGTATCATTTATTTAACACAATTTATGATTACAAATTCATAAAATACAGTTAAAAAAGGGAATTTTATCCAGGAAAGACAACAAAAAATATGCGAAATAGGCGCCGGATTAATATCCCCCTAATTACGAATCGAAAACTAAGTATAAGTAATAAATACTCGTTATATATTTTAATTATAGCTTGATATTTTTTAATTATGGCTGCTACTGTGTTGCACGCAGCGAACACTTATATAACTCTGTCAATGTCAAGCGATTAAAGAGACACGTTTTTAATGAGAAATTGACAGGTGTAAGGATATTTTACTCATTCTGATTTTTATTTTCTAATTGAGGTTGAAACCACCTAAAACAAAACAATAAAACGTATACAAACAAACACATTTACAGCACAACATTATTAGGGAGATTCGGTTAGAGTAATGTCAGTTGCCGTGTGGTCCCCGGCAGAGTAGAATAGGCCACCCTCACTCTTACCGAGGTGTCGTAAAAGGCGACTAAGTTAAAGCTGCGGGCATGATCATCAGTACCCAGAGAAGGAAAACTCTGCATTTATATCTAAACCCTCGCCAACCCGTCTGCCAAGCGTGATGAGTATGGCAATTACCCCTCATGTGATTGAGGGAGGCCCGTGCCTCAGCAGTGGGGACTTAAATGGGCTGATGATGATGAATGTCAGTTCACTCGAACTCATTAGGGGTTCGGACGTATCAAACGGTGCCCAAAGTGTGGTGTGTGTGTTGGCGAGCCAGGTTTATTACAACGATATATCGGCAACATTACAGATCACATAGCATATTGTGCGTACAGACACACAATTTGCAGTAATGAGTTACAAACTAAATCTTGAACAGTCAAGCTTTAGTTGGTTTCTGATGGTGCATTTGGTAGTGGCTCTGTTTAATACGCGAAATATTTGCAATTATTTATTAGTTGACAGCTGCTTAAGCAGTAGCAGTAGTAAAGTAAGTATACTTTGGGGTTAGGTCGATGATCACACGTGAGGATTAAACCTAACGACCCTTGGAGCGCAAAGCACCACTAAATGCAAACTCCTAGCATAGCCTTGCGTCGGTAAATCTATAAGTGCATTTATTGTGTGCCTGGTTTAACATAAGCAACTGCGTGCGTGCTAGCCGAATTCGTTTTTTTAGGGTTCCGTAGCCAAAATGGCAAAAACGGAACCCTTATAGTTTCGTCATGTCCGTCTGTCCGTCTGTCCGTCTGTCACAGCCGATTTACTCGGAAACTATAAGTACTACAGTGATGAAATTTGATGGGAATATGTGTTGTATGAACCGCTACAAAAATATGACACTAAATAGTAAAAAAAAGAATTGGGGGCGGGGCCCCCCATACATGTAACTGAGGGATGAAATTTTTTTTTTCGATGTACATACCCGTGTGGGGTATCAATGGAAAGGTCTTTTAAAATGATATAAAGTTTTCTAAAAAACATTTTTCTTAAAGTGAACGGTTTTTGAGATATCAGCTCTCAAAGTCGTAAAAAGTATGTCCCCCCCCCTCTATTTTTATAACTACGGGGTATAAAATTCTAAAAAAAATAGAGGTGATGCATGCTAATTAACTCTTTCAACGATTTTTGGTTTGATCAAAGTATCTCTTATAGTTTTTGAGATAGGTTGATTTAACTGTAATTTTGGACTTTGCTGCTACGGAACCCTTTGTGCGCGAGCCCGACTCGCACTTGGCCGGTTTTTTCACTTGGCCGCGATGATTGTCACTTATCATAAACATACCCACATTTTTTTGAAATATTTTTATTTCGTATATGTTTTTATTTTTCGTTATAATAATAATAATAAATACTTCACAACATCACATACATTGATATGACTCCGAGATAGGTAGCTCAAGCACCTGTGTTACGGATATCAGAATCAATAGTGCGATTACAAATATATACATATAATACTTTTCTTTTGTAAATACATACTTATAATACATAGCAAACACCCAGATCAATACAGACAGACATGTTCATGCACACAAATGTTTGTTCTGTGCGGGGATCGAACCCGCAACCCTTGGACCATAGGCAGCGTTCACTACCACTGTTCCATACGGGTCATCAAATAATTATATCAACACATTCCTACACATATATTATATATTTCACACAAATTAAGTAAACAAGGCTAACGTCCGTCGCATTCACTCAGCTGGCTCTACTGAAAATCAGCGTCATGACCTTTTTCAGGGCCATGACATAGGCTAAATGAATGCCATTTATGTTGGAAGTCACAACACGCAATATATGTGCTGCCTGTTTATTTGTAACCTTTTCATTTTGTTATTTCTTTGCTTTGATTTTTTTCTGTATTATTTTTTTTTGTGTGTAGTTGTTATGAAACTGATGTTGTACGAGTATAATGATGTGATGCCCAAAATAGTAAACTTTTCTTTCTTTATTTTCTTTTAATCGGCATCGAGCCAATGAATATCGGTTGGAGTCAAGTCAAGTCAGGTGTCATCCTATATACTATCCCACTGCAGGGAAAAGGCCTCCATCATAGAAATTAAGTCATCGTTCCTATGATGGGAATAGGCTTATGCCTATTCCCATCATATTATTCACCACGCTTGCCAAATGCGGATTGGTGATCACAAACCCGAGCAATCGGTTAGAGCATATTATTAAATTTATAGGACACTGACTGTTATGAGATCTACGTTGATACAATAACAGTGCAATGTGTGGCTGTTTCAACCGCATTACATAATATAACGACCACATCAACATAATTTAAATCCCCCGAACAGTCTTCATCAACCAACATCAATAATACCTTTTACACAATTCGACAATACTAATTTCACTGTAAGTCAGATTAGAGAGTCATTCGAGCCGTAATGACTCCTAATAATCACCATAACAATTGCTTTAACCACTCGTAAAAAGAGCTATAAACCATTAACAACTTTTCACAATTGCTGTGGCAAAAATTTAAATCACGACGAGTGAAATATTGAACGTTTATTTTCTTGAATTTCTTAGCTTAAAGATTATGTTATGTTTCGGCACAGTGGAGCCAATTTATTATTTATGATAAATTCAAAATATTTTAACCTTCGCTAGCTCAGTCAGGGTTCTTAATGTAGCGAAATGCGTACACCAGTAAAAATCATGGATTCCAGGTTGCAAACTCATTTACTGTCTTATGATTTTTTTTTACATACATGAATATATTGACAATCTTGACAACATAACAATAACAATTTATTAACAGTTTAAACACAATGCTAAAACTAAACAAAGTCCTTATTGGCTATTTTACATAATCGTACGTCAGATCTGTCACTCTCTGTACCGGGGGGGGGGGCAATCGGATTGGTCGATGGCGATTCCTAGACTCTGTGTCATTATGACAGGAGTTGGCGGGATCGCGATCGACTCGAGCGCTCGTCGGTGTTGCCACCCGCGCTATAATATATATATATATATATATATATATATATATATATATATATATATATATATATATATATATATATTACTGTAGATAGGTAAGCGATTGACCATATTTCACCTGATGATAATAAAAAAACTCTGAGTTAAGGGGAAAAGTATCAGTGTTTTTTTTATATATTCTCTAAAGTGGTCACTTTAACAATAATGTTATGAAATAACGAATTTGTTACAAATCCAGAACTAAACAGGATGTGTCTGTGAACATTTACATTCATTTAACCACGTGTTCTACCAACCATTATGAACAACATTTGTTCAATGAGTTTTCGAAATTCGTCGAAATTTTTTTTGACTCCCCATACAAAATGGACAAGTCACGTGACCAACTTTGTATGAATAGTTGCATTTTTTAATGCGAATTTCAAAAAGTCATATTCAGAATGGTTAGTAGAACATGTGGTTGAAGGGATGTAAATGTTCACTGATACACCCTGTATTAAACGGAGCGATGGTAGCTGAATGTACTGTTATACAATTTTTTTTATTATGAAGGCATTTTTTGTGTTGTTTAAGGGCAGTTTTTTTTTCGTAGATGTTTATTTATTAGTGACTCTGCCTCATACGCCAAAGGTTTGATCCCAATCGTGTGATATTTCTCTGTTGTCTGATAACTCAAACTCAAAAGTGTTTATTGCATTCATGAATGTTACATACAGGTGGCATCGGTGGTGGATATCCGTAACACAGATGCTTTAGCTACTTATTAATGATATCGTGTTACTTTATGATATAATTCTAAACCCAATTTGTTACTGAACGCAACTCGTCCAAATTAAACGCAAAAGCTACAACCTCCAATAAATACACAATAAAACCCAATCGCCAAAGTCAAGATTGATCGATTGGAACCTTTTATTACGACACCGATGTGTCTGCTACAAAATGAAGTTTGCCCATCGAAACTAGATGTGGGGTAAACAAGTATAGGATAAACATACCGGATTGGATCGGGCCAGTTGAACCAGATTTCGTGATTGATAGCTTTTACGGAGGGACTGAGCAGTAAACACATTTCAGCAGTATGTAATTTAATACCGCTTTGTCGCCAAAACTGAATAGCACTTTTGTCATCTGCATTTGATTATGCATAGTTATTGTTAAATACATTTTAACCCCCGACGAAAAAACAACGGGGTGTTATACGTTTGACGTATTTGTGTGTGTCTGTGTGTATATGGCATTGTAACTCCCAAACGAATGAACCGATTTTTTTTCTTTTTTTGGTCTAAAAGGTGAATTGGTCAGGAGTGTTCTTAGCTATGTTTTATATAAATTGATCCATGATGGCCACCGCCACAAAATGTCGTATTAACAAATTTTACCACAATCCCCCTCGATATAGCTATCAAATAAAAGGGCTTGAGTAGTAAAATGCAGTACACTATGAAAAATTTCAAATCCAAGATGGCGGCCCCCATGTTTTTTCCAAATGGTGAAATAATATATAAGTGATTAAGTGGGGCGCCCATTGAAAGCCGTAACAGTATGTACTTAAATGAAAAAATACCTGCCTCGGTGGCGCAGTGGTTAGTGGGTCGCACTTTAAAGCAAAGGCTACGCTTGGGCTCCCGGGTTCGATCCCCAAATATCTCTCTATCAAAATTTGTACCTGAGTGTTTCTGTTAAGAAATTCTCCGTGTCAGCCCGGAGTCTGGAAGTTGGCGGTCTTGTACTCTCGTGGCTTGGAAATCACGTTAAGCCGTTGGTCCTGTGCCTTAAAACTGTCGTTGACTATCCTACCTACGAATATCTACTTTAGCAAAAAATACAGACAATACAAAAAAAAAACAAATACAAACAATACAGAAAAAAAATATATAAATAAAACGCACTAACATAGTTTGTAAATTAATATTGTTACTAACACATGTATATGGACTCTGTGATCTGAAATATTTTGTTTTATTTATTCATTGATTCAAAATGTGCTTTAAGAAAATGTTATACTGATGCAAATTAGAATGGTCCCCCGAAAAATCTCATACGTAGGATAGTCAACAGTAGGATCCACATTTTTTTTTTAAATTCATTTTATTTTTTGTCAGGGTTTTTGAAATATATTTTTTTCGTTATTAATATATAGCCTTAGTAATTGGATGGCGTTTTTACCTTTCGGGTATGGAACTCAAAAAAAAAACTTGGAGCCAAAATCCGTAGAAAATAATGTATGGCGTATCTTAAACCGTTGAAACCCACGAACTGTAGGAAATAGGCGCTCGCTATCTGTATCGTAAGCTAGCTACTATGATAACACTAGATAGAAATCTTTTATAGGCGTACACTGTGACTTCTCATAGCCATATTTTGCAGGAAACATCCAAATATTTCTAAAGAGAATCCGTAATCGTAAAGTGCAATCTGCATACAAACTCCGTCTCTTTGTCATAGCAAAAACCTTTTAGCACAGCGCTGCATCAATATATTCTAGCTCCAGAGATTGTGCAGCAATCCCGTATAGAATGTACCTTAAATTTTGATTCAACAAGGGTGGTATTTGGGTGGCAGGCTGTTTATGGCTACGTCGACACTTGAACCCTATCCAAACGCACTCGGCAGGTTTGGCAGCGGAACATGCGGATTCATATCCTGCCGACCCGATTGTGATTGGCAAAGCGACGATTAGGCTTGGACCAAACTGTGTGATACTTTTGAGCTCGAATGGGGATATCAATCTATTTTATGGTCTGGTTAGTGCAAAGAGTTCGAAATGTTTTTTGCTACAGCGAAGCAAATATTTTCTAACTACGTAACGTATACACAGTCATAGAATATCTTTTTACCCGACTAGTGTCGTTACTGGTGCCTATGGCCGACGACAGCCGCTTTCCACCTGGTGATCCTACGTTTAATAAAAAAAAAAGGCCAAGTGCGAGTCGGACTCGCCCATGAAGGGTTCCGTAGCAGCAAGTAAGATATATGGAAGGTAAATTGCGGTTTATAGTTTATAACGTATTAAAAAAAAAACTACTTACTCTATCTAGCTTAAACCAATTTCCGTTGTTAGTTTTCATGATTATGTACATCATATATTTTTTTAAGTTTTATAATTCATTTATTATAGAAGTTAGAGGGGACACACACACACACACACACACAATTTACCACTTTGGGAGCGTCTCTTACGCAAAGTATTGTGTTTAGAAAAAAATGGTGTTAAAAACCTCAACATCATTTTTAAAGACCTATCCATAGATACCCCACACGTATAGGTTTGATGAAAAAAAAAATGAGTTTCAGTTTCAAGTATGGAGACCCCCCATTTTTTTATTTTTTCCATTTTTTGTGTAAAAATCGTAATGCGGTTAACAAAATACATGTATTTACCAAGTTTCAATAGTATAGTTCTTATAGTTTCGGAGAAAAGTGGCTGTGACATACGGACGGACGGACAGACGGACAGACGGACAGACATGACGAATCTATAAGGGTTCCGTTTTTTGCCAATTGGCTATGGAACCCTAAAAATGTAATCGTCCAAACCAGGGCTTAACGGGTGGTCATTTGGTCTAAAAACTTAAAGCATTATAAGCTTAAAACTTTACCTTAAACTTCAATTTAAAGTGCCAACATTTCCAACCAAAATACCTACCTTCACATTAATGGGCATTTGCCACGCTAGGTCATACTTTATGCAGCGCCGCCACATGGACAGCATAAGGAAGACGTAAGATCCGCTAGCCGCAATATTTTCTGATTACAACCCGAGACTGTGCACTCAGCGGTAGCAATTACGGCGACCACTGGTTTTATAAGTCAGGTTTGTACCTGAATATCAGTAGAGCAGTTGATGATCATTGAATAAGAAAGTGCATCTTCTGAACGGATGGTCGTAGATTCGAATTCCCGCATGCTACTCTGGATTTTTCTAATGTTTTTCTGATAGTTTTTAAAATTATGGAGAGTATATAATTATTATTTATAAAATTTGAGATAATAATATAGAAACTGTTGCCATAATTTAGTTGGTCTCTGTTATCAGTCGCTTCATATGGTTTAAGTGTAAACCTGGCTCCTAAGAGACAGCTTTATACGCAACCGGGAATACCACCCTGAGATGAAATAGCATTTTTTTATGTGTTAGGTGGCAGACCAGCAGACGGTGATCCGTCCTGATGGTAAGGACACCCGCGACACCAGAGGAGTTACAAGTGCGCTGCCAACCTCTTAACCCCCCTTTCCCCCGGATTGGGCCTCCGGTACGCTCACTCACGCAGCAAAACACAGCACAGTGCTGCTTCACGCTGGTTTTCGTGAGGCCGTGGTATAATTCGGGTCGAGCCAGCCCATTCACAAAATTATGATAATCATTGCCTTCAATACAATCATCTTTAATAACTGACGAGTAAATGTACCTCTCCTTTATTTCCCGCTTGCTTCTAGGGTTTGGCCTTACCAAAAATTACACAAAATATCTATGTGGGAGTCGAAAAAATCTGAAAGCATGATTATAAACTAAATACCTATCTTTGTAACATAGGAACTCACGTATGATACCTTTGTCTAAGAATATGAGTTTACCAGTACCTGTCCGATTAGTTTATTATTTTTCTAATAATAATTCGTAAAATTAATCCTGATGACCTGATAAAAAAACCTGGTGGTGGAAAAGCGGTCAATCATCTACACACTCGAACGAGCTAAGGCGAAAGGTTTTTTAATAAATTCGTATCGGTATCGCCCAACAACCCTTTAGTAAATGACCCCGTGGAGGAGGAATAGCGACCGATATGTTACCGGGATCATCGGAGTGAGTGGACTCTCGCGATAGCACGATAAATTATGAGCCTTGACCGGGAGAGCAGAGAAATAGATGTGGTAAATAAAACCGCTTATTCTTTGATACTGTAATATTTGTTACAAGATTTTGTCCAACGTCTTCTTTTGATGGATGCTTATGACCTATATTTCGCAATCGAGAGTTTAAGTTTGGGATGGGGAAACTTTTTCTTTCTCGAACCAATATTTACTGACGAAATTAATAGAGGGCAAAGTTGATGCATTGTTTGCTTTGTCAAAATGTGGATTTGTATGTATTTTCTGAATTTTAATTATATTGTGCAATATTACACTTATATCAAAACCCTCGCCAACCCGTCTGCCAAGCGTGGTGAGTATGGCAATTACCCCTCATGTGATTGAGGGAGGCCCGTGCCCCAGCAGTGGGGACTTAAATGGGCTGATGATGATGATGATGATGATGATGTGCAATATTAAAATTCTATTGAAATAAGAGAAAAAATTAAATTAAACTTTATGGTCACTGTGAAGTAGATGGTTAAGTGTTGGCTATATTCTGTGGTGTTGGTTTTTACGAGGTCATGTGACATGGGGATGTGTTTTTGTTTCTGCATAATTTCATCTTACGCTGGTTTCTTGATTGACTGTCGCGGGCCGGTACAATATACAGCATGAAGTTCTTCAAAAAAGGAGTGTTAAGGTTTTTGGGTTCAATATGCAGGTGTGTATTACTATCAGGTGAACGTATGTCGTATTTATTTTACTGAAGTATTTTTTTTATCGTATAGGGGGCAGACTAGCAGACGTCTGGTAAGTAAATAAAAATAGAAAAAGCTCGTAGCATATCCATTATTTTCCTAAGTGCACGGGGCAGGGTTGTTCATTCATACACGACATTAATCAAAGTGGTTACTTTTGTTATAGATAACTTTGATCTTCCATCAAGTCAGCAATCAAATAGGATGAACTTTGACAACTGATTTTGCACTTGGCTAGCTTAAAATGAACCAAAAAGTGCAGCAATAAATTCGAGAACTCAATAGGAATTTAGCGGAATTTAGTAAATACTATTCATGCATATAAGGAGCCCAATTCTCGTGCTCGTGATATTTATTTTCATACGACATATATCACTAAAACACAGTTTTTTTGCATGGTTTTCAGGTGAAATCCGCCATGTTTTTTTCATATCGATATCCCCAGAATTGGGGTCCATGCCCCTATTTCACCAAGACGACAAATGTTATTGACATTATATAGAGTGATTTTGTCAAGTGACTAAATTTTTTATAAAGTTGTATTAATATTACATATAACGTCACCTTTATATGTAATATTAATACAACTTTATAAAAAAATTGGTATGACAATAATATTGCTAAATATGAATTATTATTTCTAGTCGACATACTTGTGGAATGGTTAATCTTGACACGAGATTATATTTTTTTTTGAATGAAAAAAATTTCCGCTGACTCTTGGTCTGCGCCTTTTTTGTGTTAGTTTTTTATTGTGTTAAATAGTAACAGTGCTCCGCGTTACAAAATTTTTATTTTGAGTTTAAAAGTTCTTTAAATTTCTAAAACAGTCTTAATGCTATTCTATGTCTAAAATTTTTTTTTTCATTATGAAGGGTTTTTTTTGTAGTGTTTTTCTTCTTTTTTTTTGTATTTTTGTTACTATTTTTTTATTTGTAATGTTACTATTTGTTAATTTTTTGCTTTTATTATTGTTTGAATGTTTTGTTGTCATACTTACATGCTATTACATTACTTAATTACTAAGTTATTATTGTTATTGTTGCTGTGTAATATTGCTCTTTTATTTCTTGCCCCACTTGCTGTTTACGCAGTAAACAACGTGGTGCAATGCTGGTGTTAGTAGGTAGTAGTGGTTAAAATGGGAATTTGGGGATCCTCAGAGGGAGGGTTTGGGGTTTGGTGTTTATTTCTGTGGTGGGTCTCCCGAGATTTAAGCTATGTCGGATTTTCCGTGGTGCCCGTATACGCATAAGGCTCGCCGCGCTAGTTTGCCCAACTCTAGTGTGTTAGCAGCAGTTGACAACTGTAGCGGTGAAATAAAGGTCTGAACTTTCGTGAGTAAGAGATCGCCTCATGTGATGGATGCCAAACACCATGCAAAGGGGCAAAACCTTTAAGATTTTTTTAAAAGCTAAAAAAATAAAAAGAAACAATAACTTTTTTTACTAGCCTGTAAAGTTCTGAGTAAAAAAGCCTCATCCCAGTTTCCGCCGAAAAAATACTCGTATTGTATTCTTATAAACTTTGCGTGACTAACAAAAGCAGCCAAACCGTTAAACAGTCGCATAGAAAACAAATTAATTCGCTTATTTTACAACGCAACTTTTCTTAGAAGTAGTGATGCGAATCGAACAGAGTCTTCACAAAATATTCATTCCGCTCAAATACACTCGGGTGGTGGAATGAACTGACTCACTTGAGTGCCATTAAAGTAACTATATTTAATTCTCCTATTAATGTCCAGGAGTGTAAAAAAATATCTGTATGCATGTATGTTACTCGAGTTACTCGATAATAAACCCGGCATGAATGCAATGGACAATATGACAAAAAAACATTTACTGAAATGAAAAAATACTATTTCTAGATTAGACTCATAGAAATTTAAAAAATATATTTTGAGCATTTTTAAACAGATATTTATGGAGAAAAGAATTGAAATGTTAAAACCCTCCTGTAACGTCATCACTTGGCATGACAAATTTATATAACGCTCTAGTTCACATTGATTTAAAATAAAATAAATCTGATCCTGAGAAGACAAAAAAATGATGACAGTGACAGTAAGAAAATTAGACATATAGCACCGACATCATCATACGTTGTACCTCATGACGACGTGACTTCCAGCATCAATATGCTGCAATCAATGATTGATCATTTAAAAATTAATATTTCAATAAAAACACACATTTAATCATTACTAAAAAGTATGACTTATATTTTTTTCTCTTTCTTTATTCGAAAAGCGTATAAAAATGCTAATATGTTTTCTGTCGTACCGTCCATCCTATATAGTGCCTATCCAGAAGAATCTCTAGCTTGTTAGGAAACCTACATGTTTTGGATAGCTTTTAGAAATTGCGGATAACCAGAATTGTTGAGATAGTGATCATAAACCTGTAACCAAGATTATGATATATTTCTCTTATCTCATGGTTGCGAAGGTCAGATGGTAGGTATTAATATTAAAACACCTACCGATAATATAAGACTTTTCAAACTCTGGGTAATGATCGGGATTCACTAAAGATAGTGAATCTCGTATAAAACAGGATTTAGTGCCAAGCGAAAGTCACTGGCTTCACTCTATTTGAGACTTCAGTGGTCGAAATGATAGCAGGTACTTTGGCCAACGCATAGAGTTGACCATTCAAAAAGGTAACGCTATCACCATTCTGGGCACGCTGAGCAGAACAAATTATTATTTATTATTATAATAATAAAAAATATTAGCGCCTGAGCTGTGATTTCCTGAATAAGTGAGGGTACTGAATTTTTCGAAAGATTCGTAGCATAAGAAATGTCTATGAAAAATTGAAGAACTTCCTCTTTTGTACTTTATACTCAAACATATCTAAAATTGACAGCACAAACGTCTGCCCTTGAGTATAGCATCATGACGTAAGCGCGGCGCTAGCGCCCGTCAACTTGACGTATCCAATACATTTTGACTTTTGGTTACTATCGTCGACGAAGGTGCTTCGTACCGAGTACTAGCGTATTGCTCCGTAATCGTAGCGTGGGCGCGATACCTTAACGTTTCAAATTCTTTTTTTTATGACATAGGTGGCAAACGAGCAGTCGGATCACCTGATGGTAAGCGATTGCCGCCGCCCATGGACACCCGCAACACCAGTGGAGTCACAAGTGCGCTGCCAACCTCGAAACTACCCTTACCCACCCCAGATTAGGCCTCTAATACACTCGAGTCACTCCACTTGTGTCGCATCTCTTCTTAGTAGCAACGTGAAGAGACAATTCATCGCCGACAGACTCGAGAATGGCAAAAATATCCAACTTCATTTACATTTTGTTCGCAATGTAACTTCGCCGTCTGTCTTGTGACTTGGCAAAACGGGTACAAGTGTTCGTTATTCTTTTAATTTGGTCTGTGCTATTTGTAGTAATTAATAGTAGCAGAGACGAGACCGAGTTGTTATAAGTAAGTCAACGACAACATGAACCAGCAACTTTTATTTACTCGGCGAAACCCAGTATAAGCGCTGTTTCACGCCGTTTTACTGTGAGACCATGGTATCACTCCGGTCGAGTCGGTCTATTCATGCCCAAGTGTAGCTTTACGACTTCGCTGCATGTATCTAGTTCCACTATAGGCATTACACGCAAATATTGGTCATTCACAGTATTTATTGCTTTTATGCAGTACAATAGATCTGAAAACTAATTGTAATTAGTTTTCAGATCTATTGTACTACATAAATGTATACATAGATCTATTGTACACAGTAATGAACATGAACCCCGCAGGGGCACTGCAATGTGAATAAAATATCCATTATTACTGGAATAATTAAAAAAAAGAGGTTCTCAATTCGACATGTTTGTTCGTCGATTACTTTGCCATTTATGAACCGATTTAGATGTCTTTTTTCAGTTGGAAAGTAGATAGTCCTGGATTAGTACCATGATCAGGATATTATGATCTGATGATGGGATCCTGGAAAAATTGAGGAGAACTATCAAGTTTTATAGGAACACGTACTGTTTTTGTATCTTTTTTTCAAAACTACACCAGTATTTACGCCTGAATGTATTATTTTTTTGGCTCTGCTGATCATGGAAGGTCAACTCCTCAACATTAAGGAGCTGCCAAAAATGATAACCCTCAAATTTTGAAAAGGTCTCTATAGCGTCTCATTTTTTTGCCAAAAAATGCTACACTAAAAAGCTTGAAAAACCTTTTTCTGCGAAGAAAAAAACACCTTCATACACCACGAACTAAAAAGTGTGTTGTAATTTGAAGTGTATAAATTGATAAAAATATTATTTTACATTTTTTAGTTCGTGGTGTTTGAAGGCGGTTTTTATTTGCAGATTTTTTTTTTCAATCAAAATGTAAACTTTAATTAACGTGTGTTTATGAATCTCTTCTAACTATATCAATTTTAGTGTCCGGCAAAGCCAATCTATTCCTGTGTCGTAACTTACGAGGCATTGAACAAGCTTTAGTCTGTTTATATATTTCTTCATTTCCTTGAACAAAGTTATATAATTCTAGTACTTCATTAATGATGAATGATATATGACACCGACTGTTACGAGTATAATAGTTTCTTCCTTTTAAACCCAGTGACTATTTTGTACAACTTCACCAACTAACGAGGTTGGCGCGGCGACCTAAACCGAACCTGCGATAATAACAGTCTCCATCTAGGTCGGTCCTGTGCCACCTCCTGCCAGTCATCCGCCAGAAGTCCACACAAATCCTTTTCGACCTCGTCTCTCCAGCGGTACCGTGGACAGCCTTCGACAATTTTACCGGAGGCTCAATTTGGGAGAAAGTGGGTTGGCAGCGCATTTGTGGCTCCATTGGTGTCGCGGATGTGCATGTTAGTTATTTATTTAGCGTCTTATAATATCGTTATTACGAAATTATGTCATATAAATTTATAACATTTTTGAGAATTTAATCTCGTCCTGAATAAGTCCAAAAAAAATATAATTTAAAAAGGAGCTCATATGTCTGATATAAAATTTACTTTGAATGACAGTTTTTTTATCGTGGCTCTGACTTGCGAATCCGCTCCACACTTCGTGTTCGCTTGGAGCTTCTTCCCGCGCAATACGCGACTAAGTGTGGAACGGGCTTTTTGGGTTTCATAAGTGACCTGGTCAAAACAAATCCCCGTCTTCTTGGAACTCTGTTCATCTGTAGATAGTTGGATATAAAAATACTGAAAATATTTAGTTTTTTGTTCAATTTCATTTCATATTATTTGTTGGGACATTCTGATTTCGCGAATGTTCATGGGCGGCGTTGATTACTTTTCATCAGGTGACTTGCTTGCTTGTTTGTCGCCTCTAGCATAAAAAAAAAACATAACCTCAAAAACTTTAAACTGAAATACATTTATTTCCAGACTTACGACAATCGTGTGTCTAAATTCAATCTGTTGAGGAAACCAAGCTGTATTACATAAAATATTTTTCATCCGGGATCATTTCAGCCGGGACCGACAACATATATGCTGAGGAACTTAAAAATCTCGAAGACAATGGAACTCGACTCCTGAAAGATCTGTGTAACCAACTTTGGATGACAGGTAAATGGCCTGAGGAATAAAGGAAGTCTCTTTTAGTACTTTTACATAAAAAGGCTTTATAATGACGTACGGACGGTGGCAAAAAAGTATATATAACCTGTGCGGATTGAATGGGATCAGAAATGGCGGCGCATCTATTCACTTCTCGCTCGCACACTATGGGTGCGAGTATAGAAGCAAATAGTGTGCGAGCGAGAAGTGAATAGATGCATAGATTCTGATCCCATTCTTTATCCGCACAGGTTGTACTAACAAAAATGTTACATGGAGGTTCGGCATTGTCCGTATACATAACCTTAACAAAGCCTTACGCACTAAGCATGGTGCACAATATACGGCAGGAATTTCCGAGTGGTTTTTTTTCTATTTTTGAGTGGTTGCTGGCACAGAAGGTGGTCTCTAGACTAGACACTTAAATCGAAGGATATGTTGACTTATACTCTTGGCAGTATATTGTCTCCTGTCTCTACCGCATACGTTCCTTAGGTATATAGTCTATCTGTTTCTCTAGCTGAACCACGCTAAAATTATTGTACGCACATGCATGTGTGCAGTAGGCTGTTTAGAATGTATGCAACTGGCTTTCTGTGTCTCTTACGGTAAGTGGGGAAGTGGTTAACAGAACACCTTCGGTTAAAGTTCCGGTTACAATTATCAGGTGGTGCATAGTACATCCCAGGAAACCAGCGTGAATCAGTGTCTGTGCTGGGTTTCGCTGAGTGAGTTAGGGTACAGCAAGGCCAAATTCAGGGAAAAGGGCTGTATAAAGGTTGGCAGATCAATTGTGTTACGAGTTTGTCAAGTTGTATCCACAATTCGTTTAAAACATCGTATGTGAAGCTCCTTAGGCAAAAATTCATTTGCAATGTTTTGAGTAAAATTCGCCATCAGCGTAATGTGAAATACTGCTACGGATATTAACGCGTACGTGGCAGTTCTCGGCCGACGCTGATATATGGGAATGCGTTATTTATGCCCTCATTATGTTTGTGACTGCGTGATTAGCGTTTTGTGTTGCAGATTGTTTAAACCTTCCTTTTATCGATAAATATTTTTTTTCTAACTCAGTGAACAAAATTATAATGAAAACTGAAATTTCGATCACCAATAAAGAGCTCGTATCTATGAATGAAACGTTTATAGTCAGTCTAGAAAACCTTAGCTTTTTTATGTGATAAGTAGCAGACGAGCAGACGGATCCCCTGTTAGTAAACGATTTCCACCGCCCATAGACACCCACGACACCAGTGGAGTCACAAGTGCGCTGCCAACGATCCCCCTTGCCCCCTGAATTGGGCCTCCGGTGCCCTCACTCACGCAGCGAACCACAACACAGTGCTGCTTCACGCCGGTTTTTTGTGAGGCCGTGGAATCACTCCGGTTAAGCCAGCCCAATCATGCCGAAGCGCGGCTCTCCCACGGTAAACAGGAAAATAAATGTTTTTCATTTATCATAATAGAATCAAGAATAATGTAATCATGTTTGTACATGACAACTTTAGAAACATAGTTACAAACAGGCGTCCTTCATTTCCTCTGAACTCCACGAAAGACCAGCGTTGTAGTAGTCCTTAGAAATTCTGTCAATCTGATATTATATTTCAATTTTGTATATGTTTGGTGTTGAAAAACATCATTTTATCCTTATTCTAACTAAAGTTGTAAAAATCTGAGGACTTGAACAATATTTTTTTTATTAATATAAAGGATTTTGAACAATAATAATTCTTGTTATACGAAAAGTACACACATCATTTTTGGATATTGCAAAAATGACCTCTTTGATTTTCTGAGTATCTATATATATAACTCAAAAGCTGTTGTAGTTATTTGGGGATAACTTACCCCTTAACAGCGTGGCCCGTCTGGAATGATTGATGTTTTACCGTAGGAATAAGAAGTTTTCCCGAGGTAACTAGAAATGTTATTATTATAGAATAATACCATTGTAATGATAAAAAAAAAATTAATTCGGCTACGTAGTTTGAGTCATATATATATTTATTTATTTATACTCAGAATGACAAAACGGTCATTTTTGCAATATCCCTTGACAAAGTTGAGGTGAGTATTTCCAAGTATCAATTTCTTTGCGAAAAATATATAGGACAATTGACTGTGTTGCAACGGGGATGCGACAGGGGATTTAAGTAGGGCACACTAGCGACGCCAATTGATTTTAATTTTTAGCGTCTAAACCGGACCTATTGTAAACAATTGCGGGGCTACAACCTCTCGGCACACACTTATACTATATATTAAATAACCGTAATCCCGAAATTGTTTAAAATAGATCCGGTTAAGTAGCTAAAAATTATAATAGATTGGTCTCGCTAGTGTGCCCTACCAGTCACTTTAAGTAAAGAGTAAAAAAATATCGTTGGAGTGCTACCCTTTTGATTGGAGTGATATCAGGGCCTCACAGAAAACCAGCGTATGAAAGAGTCTGCGTCTTATTCCGCCAAGCGAGCGTAACAACCGGAGGCTTATCGGGAGAAAAAGGAACTTGAAGGTTTGCAACATTCTTGCAACTCTATTGATGCTGCGGATGTCTATGAGCGGCGGCAATCACACCATCAGGTGGTCCATCTACTCGTCTATCACCTATTACATATAAATGCTTACCAAAGCATTTTAAATACCAATAAAATACCAATTTTAAATTACAAGCGTATTTTGTAATTTTTTTAACCATCCATGAAAATAATGATAATAATCAAGTGAGCTGAGTCAAAATTTCGAAATATTTTAAAAAATGTTTCGAGAAAGAAAAATGCTCAACAAAAACAATAATTATATCCTCCAGCCAATTAGGGCTACGGCGGCCAATCTCAACGATCAGCCACGTACGCAGGATATATTATAGTGCTCAAGTGTGTGCGCAATCACAAGTGCACTCTCTATTACTTTACCTTCATATTCCGATGGGACCCCAGGATGACACGACCGGATAGGGATTGGGCAGGACCAATATGGCTTAACGTGCTTTCACAAGTCCGCCCACTTCCAGGTTCCGGGCTGCACTAAGAATTTCTTACCGAAAACTTAAATACAAATTTTTGGCCCGGCCCGGGGATCGACCTCTTGCGCAGCTGTCGCTATAAAATGCGACCCACTAGCCACTACGCCACCGAGGCAGTCAGGTTTTTTTTTTCCATGAAAACTATTATTACTGAGTAACTAGTTAATTTTGTAATGGGAGTTAGTGATGTTTACGATCAAATTACATAAACTGGGGTTCCAATTCGTGTTATGCAAAATGGGAAAGAGAAAACCAACCAATTCTTATTTACATAAAAACATTTTATCAAGTAGCAAAACATGTCTATTGTAACAAATTACCTAGCCCATATTATTTGTTTGCCGCCACTATGTCCCGAAATAGTACGCCGGGGACTGTTCTGCCAAACAAATTGCGTATATGAGTTATGGAGTTTTGTTTCTGATAAAATGTTTTTCAATAAGTAGTTATTCATGGAGCATTGTAAATGGTAACATTTATTAAGCAGAGCCGTGGCTCTCCAACGAAGCGTACTTCGGCATGTATATAGTGATACCACGGCTTCAAAGAAAACCAGTAAAGCAGCGCCAGTGCTGTGTTACACTGTGTGTATGAGGATATCGGAGCTGAGACCCAATCCGGGGGAGGTGGGTTACAAAGGTTGGCAGCACACTTGTGACTTCACTTACCAATCCAATCAAATGCTAGATAGTTTTGTAGTGGTATAAAACAGCCATTCTAAATACTTTGAACTTCCTTGTTTGATTCACGGGCAAGAGAAGCTGAATTCAGAAAATCATTCAATAGGTACAGTAGGTTGTTTACAAACTATTTCATAAATTAAATTACGCTAAAAAAATATATATTTAGGTAGTTTCCTAGACCAAATGTTTTTTCCGTCGTGTATTTGAGACTACTGTGTTAATTCTAAAATAATAAGAATAAAAATTATTTATTGAAATACCAAAAAAAAGATCGAATTAAAGTTACAAAAACATTATTTAATATGTACGCGCTTAAAAAAGTCTCCACTCAGCATCTGCCACGGACACGATAGATCCCAGTGGCGCTGGTATTCTGGCTAAAGCGTAGCGGGAGTGCGTTGTGTAGGAACTGTAGGGATGCGACAGTGGCACCATCGTACACCTTCAGATATGCTTATAAGCCATATATGTAAAATAAAATTATAAGGAATTAAGGAAAATAAACATTGGTCATATCACGAGAAAAAAAGAAAGATCATCCATCGATACGTCGTACTATCAAAAAAGCCATCCATAACAGAAGTGCTGTTGTTTACAAAGGGATACATTGTAATAATCAACAACAAATAACGGCAATACTTATGGTTAACCGAAAAGATATAACACTTGCGAGATGCAATTGATACGCAGAGCCATCTGTTGGAACTAATGCATTGAGTAGAAGTAGTAGCAGGTATCGCAAAACAAAATCCCTAACAAAATGACTCACTTAAAAAAAACGACAAAGTTTGTGCCTGGTTTATTCTGAAGCGCTATCCAGTTTTTTAATGTCAATGGTGTCACGTGTAGCTGGAACCAATTTTGCTCGACACGTGACTCGTCATGGTACCTACACCTATTATTTTCCTGTCGTACTCCATGCGAATGTTTGAGATAGCACCATCTCATCTCTCGAATATCTCATCGCAGCATGACATTCCCAATTGCTTGTGGTGAAATAAGTTCAGCTGGATTAAGTAAGTAAAACAACGTAGTCTTCTTATAGTTGATCCCATAGGATAGACAACGAAAGTATAAAACCAGTGCAGCCTACTCGTCATGACATATGAAGTCAAAGCGCGGACACTAACGGTTGGTCCATAAGTTTAAAGTCACTCAGTGGTCTTAATCTAAAGGGCTTTGCTCGGCATTCCTCAGCGCAATCGACTCCGAAACGAGGTGATCCAACATAGAACCAAGGTAAATGCCATAGATTATATGGTTAGTAAATTGAAATTGCAGTGAGCTGCCCACATCAGATGCAGTGACAATAACCGGAGCTGATGATGCTGACTATCATTTCGGTACCCGGGGTACGCTTAGAATAGTGTGCGGAACTATCGATAGTTGACCTCGAAAATCATTCAGACTATCGATAGTACCTACTATCGAAAGTATTGCTATTGGTCCCTCGATCTAACGGACAGTTCCGTTTGCCATTTCAATATTTAATTTGGTTGTAATGTTTCACTTCGATAAGTTTATGATGAGTTAACAAGTTACTAAGAGTATTTCATCTTAATACTAGAACAAAATCTAGACATTTCCTATTCGAAACCACATCGATATAAACTTGTGCCAAACAGTTTGACCACAAAAAGTTTGGATGTATAGATGTTTAAAAAATTATTTTGTTTTGTACTACATACTTGAAGGTTGTCTGGTAGAAATCGCTTCCAGCGATAAGACCGCCTGAAATTGTACAATTAAGTTTCTGTAATGCCTAGATTTTTAAGTTGATGTTTTTTTTGTGTAATAAAGTATATCTATCTATCTACATACTTATATCAATTTGTGTTTTTGCATAAAAGTCAATCAACATTCTATTTCATAGACAGCCGAAAACTATTTCGAATTCAATTGAATGCATCAAGCAAAACTTTGAAATTTAAATATGCAGAGTATTTTAGTACAAATAATAAATTAAAGGGCAGACAAATACCAATCTGATGTATACACGTTTTTTGATTTTAGAATTTTAGGCTTTCACATAAATTTCAGTGAAAGAGAGCTTTGTCAAAATATTGCCACTGCCAAAAAATTAGAACCCTCTAATTTTAAAGGCACACGTAAACCAGCGCTGCAGCTGCTGTATGTGGCAGTTGCAGCATATGCTGAGGCTGATGCTTGTTGGCCGCAACTCTGCTGCTGGGCTGCTAAAAAAATGAGAATACTTTTCAGTTGGTGGTTTTTGAAGGCAGTTTTTTTCGCAGATTTTTTTTGAATTAACTAACTAGGTTGGCGTACCTATAGTGAGCCTTCGCCTCCTATAATTCGTCTCTATCTAGGTTGGTCTTGCGCCACCTTCTGCCAGTCATCCGCCAGAAGTCCGCGCAAATTCTTTTCGATCTCGTCTCTCCAGCAGTACCTTAGACGGCCAACTGGCCTTCGAGCATTTGGTAGTCGTAAGTACGCTCTTATTGCTGCACGATCCTCTCCCATTCTCTCGAGGTGGCCGAAGCAGCGAAATCGATGTGTATTTTAACCGACTTTTAAATTAAAAGAAACTATCAGCACTTGACTTTTTAGGGTGCCGTAGCCAAATGACAAAAAACAAACCCTTATAGATTCGTCATGTCTGTCCGTCTGTCCGTCCGTATATCACAGCCACTTTTTTCCGAAACTATAATAACTTTACTATTAAAACTTGGTAAATAGGTAGGATTTTTACCCTAAGAAAATAGGAAAAGAAAAATAGTTTTCGGGGGTTCGCGGTATCTATGGATAGGGTCTTTAAAAATGATGTTGAGGTTTCTAATATATATTTATTCTAAACTTAATACTTTGCACAAGAGACGCTCCCAAAGTGGTAAAATGTATCCCGAGTACGTGGCTGATCGTTGAGATTGGCCAACATTCAACTTTGAGTTTTATGTTTATAGATACAAGGTGTCTATACATTTTAATTCCGTGCTTTTACCACGAAACTTCTTTCGTGGCTTGGTCTCTACACAAATAGACGATTGTAAGATTTCAGGTATTTAAATCTTTTTAAAAATAAATCTTAATAAATTACTGGATCATTTAGTGGAATAAAATGGCCAATCTATTTTTTTTTCTGATTCGATCCCGGGCAACACAAATAAAATTTAAACAAAATTTTTGAACGTAGTTTTTTCATAAGAAAAAGTCTTTTTTTAAAGTCGGTAAAATGTGCCATGAAAAGATACAAGGTAGTTTCCCTACAATGTTTTTTTCCACCCTCCGTTCAAGTTATGATGGCCTAAAATCTAGACTGAAGCAAAGTGTGCCTAAATTTATTCCAGAATTAAATTAAATAATTGTATCCTTTGCTTCCAAGTGTTGAACAACAAGTTAAAGTAAATCACAGGGTAAGATTTGCCAGTGCATTGGCATGAATTAACGATCAATTTTGTGGTTTTCGGGACACGAAAGAGGGCACCACGTTCGCCCTAGGTTAGTCTTTAGAATTTTTATGACGACGACACAGACGAGTAGACGAATTACTTGATGGTAAGCGATCGGCACCACCCACGGACACACTATTGAAGTCACAAATGCGCAGCCAACCTTTACAAGTCCCCTTACATGTGGATTTGTCCTCTCTCAGTCTGCAAAACACAGCAGAGACGCTGCTTCACGCCGGATTTTTTTAGTTTTGATTTGAGAGACCGTGGTATCACTATAGTCGCGCTAGTCCATTCATCGATTCACGATCAATGTTCCAGCTTTATAGGTATTACGTTAAACAGAACGAGTACCTACTCGTTACACTTATATATTATTTCGAAGGATAAAAATCTAAACTAAATTAACCACGTCAGCCATAAAATAAATATTTGATGGAACAAAGGCGCCTTGTAGTGGCAACATTGACTACTATGGTACTAAGGTCCTACCAAAACAATTATGTCCTTCTACCGATATTTTGGCTATAGCGGCCAATCTCAACTATCAGCCATAAACACAGGACATTTTATTATTTTCTATAGTGCATAAGTGTGTGAACAGATACAAGTGCACTCTTATCTCCCATGCTCCTATAGTTTGATCGGACACAAATGTGGGATACAAGAATTTGTGAAAATGATGAACTGTTCGCCTACAGCCTTAGACTTTTGTCATGGATATATTTATTGTTGGACAATGAAATCGACTTATGCGAGTATTATAGTAATAATAACACTGTATTCAAATTGTTGGCGCTAAAAAGAGTTACTGGTTTCTTGCCAGATTTTCTCGTCAGAATCAACTTTCTGATTTCGGTGGCAAAACAATTAAATAATATGTTTACTCTATGTATGACATATATGTGTAATCACATGTATGTTATACTTACAAAGTTATAATTTTAAATGTATGACGATTTGAGTGCTGTATGTATACAAGCCTATGCAAATAAATATATTTTTGAATTTGAATACGACTGAAGAGCGATAGGGCGAAAAGCCAACGCCTTAATGTGCTTTCCGAGACACGCCTGCTAGACGCCAGATTTACAAACTTCGGGCTAACACAAATAAAAACATAGGTAAAAAATTGGCTCAACCCAGGTCCCCAAGTGAACCCAAAAGTTGTTTATGTTGCTACTAGGAATCGTGACACTGTGGCAAAGTGCTCCCTGTCTGAAATCTCACTTCTCGGCTGTTGAACGAGAAAAGAGCTTTAATTACTTTTGGACATTATTTATTAACATTTAAGTCGTTTCAATGAAATTTAATATTAAATGAAAATAGCTTGAATGTTTTAATAAGGAAACCTTAAGGAGTGTTAATTTTGGCCTCTAAATCAAAATTGAATAAAGTAAAAGTTGGTAGATAAGTTAAAAATAAGCGAACGCATTAGTGACTGACTCCGCGTATTTCGGAAATGTTCATGAAGAACGGTAGTTATTTGCTATCAATTGACCCACTTGCTCATTATCATATTTATTTACAAGAAACATTGTACATGGTAAGGTGTAATATTAAATAAATATGGGCGAACAAGTTTTGCTATACTGTAGCATGAAAATATAACTACATTAAATCAAATTATTATTTTTAAAACTTGATCAGTACCTATACGGGGCCGATACGGGGGCCGTGTGGTCCCCGGCAGAGTAGAATAGGCCACCCTCTTTCTTACCGAGGTGTCGTAAAAGGCGACTAAGGTAAAGCTGCTGGCATGATCATCAGCACCCAGAGAAGGAAAACTCTGCATTTATATCAAAACCCTCGCCAACCCGTCTGCCAAGCGTGGTGAGTATGGCAATTACCTCTCATGTGATTGGGTGAGGCCCGTGCCGCAGCAGTGGGGACTTAAATGGGCTGACGATGATGATCAATAATGTTTCCATCATTTTTATTGATGAACATACTCACGATCTCACATTATATACACAAAGAAGTCTTAAAAATCCTATTAATTTTCTGAGGTACCTTTCAATTTTCAAGCCCTTTTTGTTCATATTATAAAATTCTGTTTATTTCATTTGTTCCTTAATAATTCACTTGGATAACTCACTTCGGTTCATCCTTAACAAATCTTCACAATTGAGACTTATTTTAATACTTTTATGCAGGAGAATTATTTTTTAATTAATATACGGGGGTGATGTTAAGCATTGCACTAGCGCCTTCTGATAGCTCGGTTCCACCTCTAGCATAAGGTTTTCTTATGACTGCTGTTGTGTTTTGCGACACTTCTTCAATTCTGCCAATGTTGAGTGATTAAAGAAACAAGTTTTGGTGACCTTTTTCCTGTTTGTCCTCTGTTTGTATTGATGACTTTGGTACGTGTTTAGTTGACCGGCGAGATTAGAATTCAATGTTCTTCAAAAAATAGGACAATTATTTTGACTCGTCGTGAATGTTTTTTTAACCATACATTAAAAGCCACATTTCTGATTAATTTAAAACTAAAGTATATATGTAACATATTTTGTACATACATTCCCCTAGTCTCAAACTAAGGTATTCCCTTATACTATGGAAACTAGGATAAACGGAGGTATCACAAACTGGGTGAAAAGACCCAACATAAGATATGATTCATGAACAAAAAATGTTTCGGTTGGTTTGGTGGGCTCTGTACGTATTAATAACAAACCAACGTGCCAAGTTGAGAATACTCTCAATTTATACTCCACAAGCGTGGAATAACTTTTCACGTGTTCTACTGTTTTACTTTCACGTGACTTTGTTTCACCAGGGCCGCGTGACCAAAGTCAAGTCTATGTTTTACTATGCGAAAATGTATGTTGATGAAACCGGCTTTGTTGAACTTTGTTTGTGGTGGTATTGTTTCGCCAAATGACAAGATGAGGCCTAATTAGGGGGAACGGGAAAAAGTAAGCAGCGTATTTGTGACGTCTATGGTCGGCGGCCATCGCTCTCCCCTCTGCTCGTCGGCCACCTATCACAATATAAAATCATTTTCTGTCATTTCTAGTCAAGTTTGATTGCCATTTCATTTTTTAATTTTGTATTAATAGGTCCTTTCCTCTCTACCTCTTAAATCTACGGAATATAAAAAAAAACTCCTAATAAACTTACAGCTTCGAAAAGGCCAATAAACTTGTTATCGGTTTCACCATTATATTTCCCAAACAATATCCCATTAACCAAGGAGTTTGGGGCAATTACGCACCCATTAGTGAATCTTAAACAAATTCTCTCTAAATAGAAACGCGGAAAAGGGATGTGACGATACGGCATCTATGGTAAAATTATCGATACTAAAACTTATTTCAATTTTTAATCATTATTTTTTTCATACAGCCATGACATATGTTTTTTCGCAATACCAATCATTAAAAGTGAATTGAAGAAATGTTTAATTCTCTTTTGTAGTATTATGTGACGGTAGATGAGCAGACGGATCGTCTGATGGTAAGCGATTGCCACCACCCATGGACACCCATGGGCAGGACTAAAACACTCCACATTGGCTGATACAGTTCAAAGGTTTTAAATTAGTTTCTAGTGGTTTTAAGTGAAAAAATTTGGTGTAAATATATAATAATTGTGCAGTGAAGTGCCGTAAAGTGATCTTAATAATAAGAATCGTCGAATTGTTTCTTCTTTAATACTGCTATTGTGTATCGAGTAATTTGTCACGTTACAATTTGTTTGGAGCTGATAGAGTCTTAAAACCCGCGATAGGGTTTAGAGTGGTATCATCGGCAGAATATGGTAATATAAGGCAGTCGATAAAACGTGAAACACCGGCGTTTTATTGATTGACTGCGACTTTAACTGGCTTCGACTGTTGGCTACCCACTTATTTCAACAAGTAACTTGTCATTACTTGGATAGAGCCATATTATAAAAAAAGAAGAAATATTGGATTGATTTGTATACGTTGACGTATGATTATGTGGATATCCGTACAGTAGGTACAATAAAGTTGTATTAATTTTTTTAATACATTCTTATTCAGTTTCAGCTTGCTGTCAGTAAGTTATTGATCTTACCTTGTGATATTGTGAATGAAAAGAAGTTTTGGTAGTTACTATTAAATTTTGAGCAATGTTCGACCCCTTAACAAAAACCTGATTGCGATTGATTTCTTTACATTTTTTCCTTAAAAAGTTAGTTGATGTTACTTGTTTTACAATATCGGATCACATTTATTGACAAAATACGTCAAAATCAATGCCCTATTTACCTACCAACTACTTGAGTATACTCTATCGAGAAAATATTTACGTCACTAGTTTACAATCATCAAATTAAGGACTCAAATTTGAACCTTCTTACATTTACATAAGGACAAAAATCATGACTAGCTACCCTTGTCTGCGTTCAGAGAGTTTTCACAAAATGGATGAAATCAAATTGGATTATTAAGCCAGAGGGGAAAATTTATGTCCGTGTTTACTTAGGAAGTTCTACCAATACTTCTTTGGTTTACTCTTAAGGGTTTTTTTATAGTGTTCATTTGAAGGTCGGGTGGTGAATGTAACCCTTTTTCTTGCTCTTGATAAAACAATACTTATTCTTTCATATTAAAGGTTTTTTAACGAAAAAATACTCTGCTGTCCTGTACTGTAATCTTAAACTTAGTCTTTTTTTTAACATAAGGCACAAATGATAACTTTTTTTAATGTGATAGGTGGCAGATGAGCAGACGTATCACCTGATGGTAAGCAAATGCAGCCGCCCATGGACACCAGTGGAGTCACAAGTGCGCTGCCAATCTTTAGAAGAAATATTAGCCTTTAAACTGTCCCACTGCAGAGTTAAATGCGGATTGGTGATCACAAACTCGAGCTATGTTCGAAAAATTCGAAACATACTTTCCGCTCGACCCCGGAATCGAACCCAGGACCCCGAGATCACGGCCCGGTACTCAAACCAATAGGGTCCTTTAAACCTCCAAATTGGGCCTCCGGTATCACTCACGCAGCCAAACGCAGCACACTGCTGCTTCACGCCGGTTTTCTGTGAGGCCGTGGTTTCACTCTGGTCGAGCCGGCCCTATAACTATATAAAATATATTTGAATAACAGTAGAGCTCACGACTGTCACCACACCGGGTGCTCTTTGACTTCTTATTCTCATCTTTGCGCAAAAGCCCTCAAGCCTGCAAGCATATACCAGCTTTTCTGACTCGTGACTAGAATCATTGAATTCGATTGATATTTTTGACTTGATCCTTTGGCGCTGAGTACGAATGCATCGCTATGCATCATCAAGTATACAATAGGGAATGCTCCGAATAATAGTTCGGACTGATTTCTGCTACCTGCAGTTACAAGCAATAAAGATTCTGAATCTGATACTTCAAATCCAAGTCGTTCCGCGCGACAGCATATTCATACCCATAATCTAAATGGCAGGCAATCCTAAACTATGCGTTATTCAAGAAAATGTTTGTCCCATACGACAAAACTGTAGAATGATTTATTGCCAGCGATATTTCCGGATCAATCAAACGACCTTCAAGAGTTTTTTTATTACTTTATGTAATAGGTAGGCAGACGAACAGACGGATCACCTGATGGTAAGCAATTGCCGCCGCCTATGGATACCCGCGACACCAGTGGACCACAAGTGCGCTGCCAACCTTTGAACCTCCCTATCCCCCGGATTGGGCATCCGGTACCCTCACTCACGCAGCGAAACACAGCACAGTGCTGCTTCACGCCGGTTTTCGGTTAGGCCGTGGTATCACTCCGGTCGAGCCGGCCCATTCATACCGAAGCTTGGCTCTCCCACGGTAAAAAAAGAGTATTTATTTATTTATTTGAGAAACAACATATTAATTATTTTACATAAATTACACAATAAAATAATACATAAATCAGCAAAGTTTCCACAGAAAATTAAATGTCAAACGTAAATTATAAAAGAAATTAAAATAAATTTGACAAATAATAATAGTTAAATAAATAATGACAGTCAAAATTCAATTGAAAAATACAATGTTAGGTAATTTAAAAGCTACGACTAAAATTAAATAAAAGACAACAAAACACACTTACAATTACCTACACCTACAATAAGATTATTACAATATATAAATGTCAAAATTAATAATAATAAAAAAGCATAATTAGTTTAATCGATTAAGTTAAGACGAGCTATCCACTCGTGAAAGTAACTTTTCTCTTATTTGCCTTTTGTAAGTGCGCACATTATTAATATTCTCCTTTTTTAAAAGCCGGCAGCGTATTTGCAACCCAATTGGTATTGGAAGGTTGGCGGCAATGATAGGATACCTCTTCCCAGTAAAATACATTAAACGTAAACCATACCCGGTCATAAAATAACACCATCGGTACGGAGACAGAGCCATGGTGATATTTTTCCTTATATCTTATGATTAATTTATTTACGGTTCAAGTATTATATCGGCGGTTGGCTCTTGCGTCTAACGTGGTTGGAAAGGGCCCAAAGGTAGAATTCGTGTTCGTGTGACTCCAGTATAATTTTAATACTTTATTGACATCGTATGTCTAGTCGCTAACATAAAAATATAAGTTATATATTTAATGTGTCTTAGGTGTCCAGACTGTTGGGGCGGCCTGCAAGAGATCTCGTTAGTGTGGCATGCATTCTAATAAATAGTTAATCTAGCTCAATAACGTATATTTGATTTAAAAAAATCGACGTAACTAGATAAAATCATTTGCGCACTATTTGTATGTAAGCTCAAGTACTTATTGATCCGTAGTTAACTTTTGGTTAAATTAATTATTGTTAACTATCTAACCAATAGTCAAAGTGACATAATTCCTTGTAATATAACTATTGGTTTAGCTAACTATTACTCATAAAACACATGTTACCGATAATTTGCCATTGGTTACTTTTTTAAACCATTAGTTTAGTTTAACAACGGATCAAAAAATCAGCCCTAAGCTTACTTTCCTTTTTAGTTATTTCAAAATAACCACCTGCCATGCAAAATAATTGACGTTGACTTTTAATTTTAAATTTGCCATTTTCTGTGCACAGAGAACGGCTGGATGCAATATGCGCCAATGTCAAACCCTCGCCTTCCGTACCATTGGCTAAGGCGACGAAAAATTTCAGCTCATATTTTTAAAATATTTTAAACGAAAAACGTCTTTGGAGCGATTTAGCTAAGAAATATTATGTACGGAAGTGTGAGGGGGTGGTGAACGTTGCTGTGGGTAAAGGTTTTTTGTAGATTGATTGGTTAGATTTTACGAACCATTTGTTGAGGGTTCACCTTTCAATCTCCTGGTGTAGAGGGATGTCAAGTGAGATTAAGGTTCATCACCTGAGATTTGAGTGACGATAGTAGGAAAAAAAAATATCTTTTTGTAAAGATTTATCTGATAGAATTTTGTTTTGGTGTCACAATTATTTTTGGTAGGTATTGTTTGTCAGTTGAAGTTTTTTGACTCGTAAATAGTACCTAAATATAGAACAAAAGATACTCTTTATTGCACAGAAACAAACAATTATACAGGTATGGTACACACATTAAAATTAGTTAATATTACAAAGTTAAGAATAAATAGTTTATAAAATTGTATGAAATTTTGCTTTGATCAAAAATAGTTTGATAGCGTGATGCGAAACCACCGACGGCTGTCAAAATAGAGAAGTTTGAAATACGCACACACCCATGCACATTCTAGAACCTTGCACAAACACTAACGCAAACTCATACATATTGTGTCTGTCTAACTAACTAATACAATCTTAAAAAGAATGCACGAAATCTGCAACGCCCTGATGGTCTAGTGGGTTAAGTACTGGGCCGTGAACCCAGGACGGGTTCGATTCCCGGGTCGAGCGAAAAGTATGTTTCAAATTATTCGAACATAACTCGGGTTTGTGATCACCAATCCGCATTTTGCAAGCGTGGTGATTAAGCCTAATCCCATCATAGTAGCGATAACTTGATTTCTATGATGGAGGCCCTTTTCCCTGCAGTGGGACAGTATATAGGCTGATACTTTACGAAATATGCATGAAAGTTTTAAACACGGATATATTGTGAATGAATTATATTAATTATTAATAAAATATAATGTGAAGAATCTGCAACTGTTCACTACAATAATTTACAGCTTACAATCCGCTCTGATTTAGATTTAGATGCTGTCGCACTCGTAGCTAACAGAAACTGTACATATTATAACACCCAACTACCAGAATAACGGCGGAGTGTCCACCTGCGACTGTCTCAGATGCAATTCCCAGCCGAGTCAGTTTACAGTGCGAACTTTCCTAATTGGCTAGACCTGGATGCCGTGTGAGACGTCTCTTGCCGCGTCCCGCCCTCGAACGTTACGTGATTTGAACGATTAGGTAACCATTTACGCAGGTGTAGTCAACGTCAACGAATTCAAACTTAGGTACCCAAAATATCTTAGGATTTGACAAAAGACATATGTATATCAATTTACGCCAAGGCCTATACTGATATACATTTTCATTTGTTGTTTGACAACAATAAGATATTGTGCCAAAAATGATTTTTGTCAAATGTTTTTGTAAGGTACTATATAAAGATATATAGGTACAATATAAAGATAATTATGATGCTGCCTGTTCGTTCAAGCTCACAAAGTGTGCCGTCATCATCATATCACCGTGGTACAACCAGTTTTGAGTTGCATTAGACTGTATGACTTGGTATGAGGATAATAAACCATTGTAAAAAAGTTGGCGATTAAAAAGAGTAACTGGCGAGTTTCTTGCCGGATCTTCTCGACCAGAAACAACTTTCCGAGCCGGTGGTAGAATCGCATTATGTTTATTTACTTTTTTTAATATATTTTATGTATCAACATATATATGTATTAACATGTAAATTATTACATAAGTACTTATAAATAGTTTTAAATCATTCAAATGTATGACGATTTGTAAGTGCTGTGTACAAGCCTATGCAAATAAAGAATTATTTGATTGATTTTGATTGAGTTGTGTGCAAAACAGTCGTTTTGGAGCCCAAGATAAAGCTAGGACCATGATTTAGGATTCTGGTATGGTAATTACAATGAAGCATCTGCCGCCTGATCTTCGGAAACCTTTTAACAGGGGAACCCGAACAAGTGAATCACGACACTCACTCAGTCAGATAGTTTCTATCTGGAGTGAGCGTACCGGAGGCCCATTCCGGGGGAAAAGGGGGTTAAAAGGTTTTGCAGCGCACTTGTGACTCCACTGGTGTCGCGGGTCTCCATGGGCGGCGGCAATTTCTTACCATCAGGTGATCCGTCTGCTCGTCTGCCACCTATCACATAAAAAAATTAAAAATCTGAAAGGTTCAGGCTCCTTCATGATGTTATACGTAGCGTTTTATAACTTAGTTGTATCAGAATCAAATAGACCTACCACTGATCCAAGGTCGTATCTGTTCGGAAACAGTACGGATGACAACTGGTTCCTACAGTTTTACTGTGCGTGAAATGGCGTGAGAAACGCACTGTAGTTGGCATAAATCCATCCAGGTGATGTGGATGACATTAGGCGTTCTGACGTGATGTGCGGTGGTGAAAAACTGCAGCTGGAATAAGGCCAAATAGTTCTTCGGAACATTCCCCCTTGTAAGTGCGATAGAAGATGCACAGTGACGCTACATCTCTACGCAATGACAGAGGATAAAATTGATTCTGAAGAATGGTGATTTTATTATTATAGTTAGCTATAATAGTTTATTTATTTATATTTAAAAAATCCCAGTAAAGAACCTCTTAGACTTGGCTTTGCTTAGATATTTAATTCGTTTTTATAGACACTCAAACAACTCGACACTTTTTGACATTTTACAGGATGTTTTGATGGAGTCATACTTCCACCAGTAGCAGCTGTAGTCTGCCCTCCCAATGGAAGCTAAGTAAGCAAACAATAACAAACAATATTTTCTACGACCGTCGCGTGCAATAGCGGCGCAAATCTGTTTTCTCTCAATGATTTGTCTCCAAAACGTACAGAATCTCAGCTGGGCGTCTGCCAAATGTGCAGCAGAGACGGCCAAAGAGATTTCATCAGGAAGACTCTTAAATTTTAAAGGCTTAAAGCCCAAAATCGCAAGGCAAATTCAAGCGAGTTTGTAAGTATGTGGCTTAAATTCTGTTGGGCTCCTAGACTATCGCGAAGAGACTCGAGTGCTCTTGTGATCCTTCAATGAAAATAATATTTTATTACGCTCATAATACCCAATACGGCTGCTGATAATAGCTGTTTACTTCTTTTTCACTGTACGATTTGCAGAATTTTGTAACAAGAAAAGCAAAAAAGTAAAGGAGCTAACTTTGTTCCTGAATGTTGCTTTGAAGTAGTTTTACGTACAAATAACAAGTATCTTCTCCGTAACCACATAGGGACAAACTAGTTTAATGCAAGTTAAGGCCGAATCGTATATTGATTGATATGTTATAGATACCTGTAATTTTTAAAAAAAATGACGAACGAACGTACGAACGTAAACACAAAGATTTGACAGTGGTTTAGCGCCTACTCAAATTTAATTAAGTATACCTAAGTACAAGTTCCAACCGGAAATTGAATTAAGATTTTTTGTTTTCACGTCAAAAGGAATAATAATGTTTATCATTCATATCTTTTTAATTTTTACGTCGAATATTTTTTGTGTTTTTATTTTTATAAAGAAATGTTAAAAACAGGTTCTAAATGGATACTTTCCTATTCCGGATTATTGTCGTTAGGTAAAAAAGTCAAACCGCAGGTCTTATCTTATCTTAGGTCTTCTGCTGTTAGTAGGTTGTCATTATCTACTAAGTAGCTACTTATGTAAATATTAAAAAGGATCTTTAAATAAACCAATCTTCTCCAAATTGTCTCTAAGTTGCAAACCATTCACCGAACGGTGCAGTCATCACAATGGAAGTCAATGTCACAATTTGTTCAGCAATGGAAACTGTCTGACTACACAATGAATATATCCAGTAACTCGATTTATGTTTTAATAGGTGGCAGATGAGCAGACGGATCGCCTAATTGTATGCGCCTCGTGGACACCAGCAACACTAGCGGAACCACAATTGCGCTGCTAACCTTGTAAATCTTTTTCCTTCGATTCAGACTATGTTACCCTCATTCACACAGTGAAACTCGTAGAGGAGGCAGGATTCTTTCTAAAGTGTGTATAAAACTAAAAGATCGTGCAAAAAGAAGGTAAAGTATTAGCCTATAAAACTGTCTTACTGCATGGGCAAAGGCCTCCATCATAGAAATCAAATTAACGCTAGTCACTTTAAAAAAATATATTATGATGAATAATAATATTGTATTTTATGTGATTTGTCTAACCTACCTAGGAAATTATAATACATTTTTCGTCGGATTCTACACAAGTGATAAATTGTATTATTTTACACCCACATTTTAGTAAATTTATCAACATTGTGACGTCTAGTCCTAAAATAATCTAAAGAATTTCCATTCGTAACACAGATTTTAGTTGACGGAGAAGAATAAAGTCCTCCTATCTTACCAGCTACTGACTCTCTTTATTCCTACTGTGTGCATGACAGTGAAGATAGATTAACGTGGAAACGTCTAAGTAATTGTGAAAAATGTGTGTCGTTCCAAACATAAATGAGCAGTTGATCGAAACCAAAAATGTCACGATGGATTTTTGAAAATTGATGAAATTATCTTGAGAATCATTTTTAAGATTATGGTGGATAAAGTATAAAAAGACACGTTTCCAAAAAATACTTCATGAGTGGCACAAAAAGCGAAACACATGGTAAATAATTACAACATCAGTGGAGTCACAAGTACGGTGCCAACCTTATAACACTATTTACGTACCTTCATTCACGCGGCGAAACACTGAGCGAGCCTTGCTTCAATAATAGTTAGTTCTGATTTGGGGAATTGAATTTCGATTTCGATGTACATTTATTATTACTATTTGAATGTATTTGTTATATAAATAATATTAGCCAGTGATTCCCTCTCTACCTCAATGGTTCCCCACAGAATACCAGCGTCATGGCCGTCCGCCATGACAAAATAGCTGAGTGGCAAAAGTGTGTCTTTATTTTGTATTTCCTTTGCTTGTATTATGTTTGGGATGAGTTAACCAATAAAACTTTATTTTATTATATTCTTCTTCACTACTCGGTTTTCTGTGAGGCCGTGTATCACACTGGTTCAGCCAGGCCATTCATGCTCTGAGTAATTCTCTCACAGTTATTTACCCATTTATTCATTAAATCCTAGTGGACGCAGCTTCGCTCAAGTGAAGTTTGGTAAGCAACCAAAAGATTTTTACTAATAAATTATACACTACATGTTGCTCTAGCTCGGTAGGAGCGATGGTAGTTCAGTGGATAAAAATGCGGCTTCCATGCAGGGGGTCGTGTTTCGAATCTGGATTTTTCAAATCCATGCGCATATTTCATGCTTCCGTGACATGCAACTCCGGGCTCGGAAGCAACAGCTTAGGATGCAACCGGGATAAAACGCTAAGATGATGATGATGATGTGCATATACTTAACATAAGTTCGTCGGTGAGGGAAACATCGTGAAGAAACCTGCACGTCTCGGATAGTTTCTCAAAAGAGTGCATAACTACAATATTTGAGATGATCATTCTGAACATCCATCCATTTGGTCTGGTCCCTGACTAAGATTTGCGAAGGTCAGAGGACAGTTGCTTGATTGTAATTGATGTAATGCAAATAAAATAAATAAATAATTACCTGAATTCCCAAATTCTAGATCATGATCCAAGCGTGCCTCAAGCTCCAAAGAGACAGCTATGGTCGCAACCGGGAATCACACGATGAAGAAAATGTTGCTCCAGCTTAACTTCAAAACCTTTCAATATTTTTCAAAATTAGTAAGAACCACCCACATATTATTTCTAAGAGATACCAGTGTGACACGATTTCGTCAGTCATGTCACACTGATGTCGGGCTCAGGGGGTCTAATTTGAAGTTAACTTTGAGACTCAACCAAACGTATTTGACGACGTTTCCTAATTTGAAGTGAACATTGCGTCGTTTGAACTCAACCGAAACTCTTTTGACACATCTCGCCTCAAACCCTAATTTGAAGACTACAATGCTCAACCAAAATATCGAATTTGACATTTCTTGTCTCGCGTCTTTATGTCAAAATTCACGATAGCTCGAAAGGTGTTTTGGTTCGGTTGAATGGATTTATGGTGTATTAAAAAAGGATCTTTATGTCTTTGTAAATAAGGTCCAATGACTTACATATCAATAAAGATTAGTTTAAAGCGGAGTTTCTTGGTATAAAATGTTGAAATTGCTATACCTATATAGATGATTATGAATACATAGAGTACTTAGGTACTTTTAATGCTTAATCAAAGTTTTAATGTATGAATCTCAGTACTTACGTTTAAATATGTAAATTAATTTACATTAAGTGCCTATTTACCTACTTACTGAGAATTTTTGTAGATTTATGCCAGTGAGAATATGTATGGTATAGTTCAATGATTTATGCAGATTTAAGTAAGTAAGTATACTAAGTACCTACCTAGTGGTGTAGGCTTCTTATAGATAAACTAGATTCACTAAGTAATTAGTCTATTTCTGCGACTAAGTACATTGTATTCTTCAAACTTAATCTTATCAGTTCAAAAGTTTGAAACTTTTGTTGGTTTAATTAGGTATTATTTATATAGGCTTTTGACTCAATTAGGTATTAATCCACCAAAGTACAAAGTGAAATACATTTTGAGGGTTTTAACCATTTGCAAGCCTCAATTATGTATTACAAGAGGCAATAATTTTGCCTAAGTTCCTACTTTGTCTACATTACAAGTATACGTAATAAGTTTTCTCTTTCCTTAAAAAGTAGGTATACCTACCTACTTACCTTTGTGTTAGGTTCCTACATAACTAAGTATACCTAGTTATCTACTTATAAATTTTACAATTTTGGGGTAATTTTGGATATCCATTAAAGATTACACAGTACCAACCAGTTAAACTTATGTTTAACTGGTTTAATACATTTGCTCCACTATTAGTTAGTGAATTTCAATATATCCCATAGAATATTTCACAACATCACATATGTACATTGATCTGACTCCGAGATAGGTAGCTCAAGCACCCGTGTTACGGATATCATAGTCCACAGTGGGATTACAAATATATACATACAATACTTTTCTTTTGTAAAAACATACTAATACATAGAAAACACCCAGACCAATACAAACAGACATGTACATGCACACAAATGTTTGTACTGTATGGGGATCGAACCAGCAACCCTTGAACCAAAGCCATCGTTCACTACCACTGTTCCAAAAGCCCTGTTAACACTCATGCGATTAACATACTAATTAACAGGAGAGCAGTACATAAGGAATGAAAAAAACAACAAAGTACATGTGATGGAATCATTTATTAAAATAAATAATAAAAGATACAATAATGTTATCCTATTTTAAGAAGAAACTATGTACACACACATATTTTGTATTCTTTCTGTGCAATAAAGGATGTCTATCTATCTATCTTCACACACCCACTTAGTTTTAATTAATAACCTTTAACTATTTACAAATAAAACAACGCCCCATTGTCTAATGGTTTAAGACGGTTCTGACGATGGCCCTGTGGCCATGATCTCGGGGTCATGGGTTCGATTTCCGGGTCGAGCAAAGGTATGTTTTGAATTTTCCGAACATAGTTCGGGTTTGTGATCACTAATCCGCATTTGGCAAGAGTGATGATTAAGCCTAATCCCATCATAGTAGCGATGACTTGATTTCTATGATGGGGGTCTTAGCCCTACAAAGGGAATAATTAAGCTGATACTTTACTTCATTTACATAATAAATGATGGATGAATGATGCTTGTCCATAGGTACTTATCAGTTGAATTATAACAAACTATTTTCAGCAAATAATTAACTTCGTTTAAAAATGAAGCCCGGAGTACTGGAACTGGGTATGTTTCTTCTAGTGGAGATCTGTGCAATGCTGGTAGATATTCTGCAATAATCATAAAGGAGTTTTAAATAAAATAAATAAATACCTAATAATAAAAGTATTTTTATTGCTCTCTCATACAAAAAACTGTTGGTAGGTACATAGGTATTTCGATTACAATCATACTTATTAAGTAAATAAAAACAAGCTATTTAATTTTAGATTGGAAATAATGTAAAAAATAAACTCAAATGCATATTTCTACCAACGAGCTCCATATGCACTTAAGATTACTTGAATAAGTTTCTGTAACATGTAACCATGATTAATTTGGTGTGGTTCCCCCGTCTAAGGGTTGTTAAGGTCAGACGGCAGTCCCTTCATAGTAATTGCCAGACTCGCCAAATCCTCGATCATGGCTCACGGTACACTGGCCTCCAAAATCATGGTTCTGGACCACCAACCAAGAATAACACTGCAAGGATTTGACAACCCATTTGGAACGGTAGTGAATGCTGCCTTTGTTCCAAGGGTTGCGGGTTCAATCCCCGCACAGTACAAACATTTGTGTGCATGAACATGTCTGTTTGTATTGGTCTGGGTGTTTTCTATGTATTATTAGTATGTATTTATTAAAGAAAAGTATTATATGCATATATTTGTAATCCCACTGTTGATTCTGATATCCGTAACACAGGTGCTTGAGGTACCTATCTCGGAGTCAGACCAAAGTATGTGATGTTGTGAAATATTTATTTATAAGGATTACACTTTTGTATACATGTTTCAAACAATTATATTATCTTTATCTTAATGTTTTTTTCTTTCAGTAAGGAAATTAGTTATAGCACAGATATTATAGATTCAGTTAAATAATTTTTTGTTATTTTGATTACCTCCGGTGAGATGTTCACTTTTTTCAACTTTTCTCCAACAGTCATTCTAGCTCAGCTTTCTATTACAGTTTGGTCCAATGGAGAACTTTGATGTCTTGTTTACTGAAATATTTAATTACAAATGGTTAAATTATAGAAATGATGTTTTAAAGTTGTTCTTTCTAAAGTGTAAATTGGAATAGTCATCATCATCAGCCCATTTAAGTCCCCACTGCTGGGGCACGGGCCTTCCTCAATCACATGAGGGGTAATTGCCATACTCACCACGCTTGCCAGACGGGTTGGCGAGGGTTTTGATATAAATGCAGTTTTCCATGTCTGGGTGCTGATGGTCATGCCAGCAGCTTTACCTTATTGGCCTTTTACGACACCTCGGTAAGAGTGAGGATGGCCTATTCTACTCCGTGGCCGAGTGGTCCCCGGCAGAGTAAAATTAATAACAAATAAACTTATTTAGGTAGGATTATGCGACTAACCTAACTTATACTTGATTTTACTTAAGAAAGTAGAGTCTTTAGATAACTATAGAACTTGTATATAAGCATAATACTAATGTACATACGCTTTCAAACAATTTTACAATATTTTAAATTATGTATTGAGATTGCATATTTATCGTACGTACATACTTATGTCAATAATTTAAAAGTTTTTTCTAACGTTTCACAGATGGCCACAGATAACTATATGGGCTATGATGTAGAAAAATAACAAGCTGTCAGATTTTTAAAAATATTTTAACATTTTAATGTTTTTATTATTTAAAATCTTTCTTTCAAACACATTAAACAATAGTCCTTTAATTTAAAAATTCAAATATCTTTTATTCTTTAAAAAAATATTGTTAATTATAAATAAAATCAATTCAATTGGTTTTATTTGATGTGGGTCTTTCGGCGACACTATCATCGCGAATATCATTCATTCACGAGAGTCTATGGTCGGATCCGTACGAAAGTGTCCCATACGATGGTATTTCAAATTGCCAAACTAAACTACAATTGATTGACTGTCGGCTCGATCGAACGATCGTACGTGGTAACTTGAAATTAGACCCCCAGGCGCTCCTTCATCGGACCCAACGGTTTTAGTTGCTTTCGGCGCGGGGGCACAAGACCAACTTTTAGACTTTGGGCTGATACCGAAAATTTTCTAACAGAGAAACTCTGGTACAATTTTTGCCTGATACGAATTTCGAATACAACATAAGCCGCAGCAGCACCACCAGCAAAATATAACGTTGTAAACTCACTGCAAACTGTACAGTCTGTTCACAAACAGAAAGTTGGCCCAATATTTGAAAGGGGGCACATTCCAGTGAAAACGCTGCCCAATCAAAGTTTAACCCTAGAGGAAATGCTCTGCCTTTATAATTTATTCCTGAGATACATAATTTGTTCGGATTAAGCAACAACAAGAGAAAACGTTTCGGTTTCATTCCCAGATTTGTACGGCTGTATAAGTGTATATTGTTCGACGAAGTGATCTTACTCGTACTATGTAGTTAGTAATTTATTTGCTTGGAACAACGGTAGTAGGCAAATTAGGAACCTAAGTTCTCCTTCTCCTTACATGGACGGTTACTTATCCTCTATTTGTTTAGGTAGTTAAGAGGATCAAAAGGAATCCCCATCTTATTTTTCTTCTTTAACATAGTAGGTAGCACTATTATCTTTGTTGATCATCTTCATCTTAGCATTTTATCCCAGTTGCATCCCAAGCTGTCCTCTCAGAGCCCAGGGTCTACTTTCCTACTTCGACACCTCCACTACGCACGGTCTTGAGCATCCCTAATGTTAAATTTATTGGGATGCATGTCATCATTTACGACGTCAAGCTACACCGTCTTAGGTCCCCTTCTGCCGGGCCCTGGCGGTGGTGTCATGGTGATACATTTGTTTCACACATAGCTCTTAGGCGACTCTCCAGCAGTTTGTCTGCTATGTCAAGGACATGGAGGCTGCCGCGCAGGAGTTTCTCACGTAGTTTTTCCTCCACACAACCACCGCAGCATATTTATCTCCGTAATTTACAACTCTTGCTTGTGTCGCTCAACTACAGGCATTGGCCCGTACAAGATATGTCTCGCTGCCATATAAAAGTACCGGTCTAATGATGAACTTATAGACCAGGAGGTCTACTACGCCAAACGATATCGATTTATTCGTAACGATACGACAGTTGTTCGAAATATTCGCTAATACCCTACTACAAGAAATGTTCGTAATCTATCGATGTATCGATTATCGTAAGTATAGACAATTTACTTTCGTTTTATTTCAATGTTCGTGAACGAATGATTGTAAAATTTAAAAAACAATTGGCTGTTTGGCTTATTATTCTTCAGTGTGGACCATAAATGCCTGAAAAAATGTATTTACCGTATTTATTTAGGTATCTTTTCTGATTGATCATTGACAAACATGGTTTTAATGTTTTAGAATTATGTCGAGCTGCAGTGGTGGTTATATTCTTTGATTTATGTAAATCAAATCCAATCGTCACCACAACCGAAATCTATTGAAAAGTGGTAAAGGAACATACTAGTCCGGAGAAGAAAATATGGGTCATTAAATTCAAAATCACAACGAAACGATACTCTTCACGATAACATCAGAGACGTCGTAGCAATGTTCGTCGATTTGACGTTGGTGAAGCTGTCAAATTCAAATATTCGTATCGACAAAAACTGTGTTAGAGTAGGGTTTTTGTAAGAACTGTCAAAGTAATATCGTTCGTAGATTCGTATAAACGACATTCGATACGATGTTACTTATAGTAGGCCTCGATACGATTATTGGCACGATATATCGTTTATCGTTTGGCGTAGTAGACCCCCAGTCACGGATGTCACCTGTTACCTCACGCCATTTGGTCCACGCGGCGGTAAAGCGTGCTTTGACGTCGTAATGAATGTAGTCGTAATCTCAGGACGAATGGACTAATGATCCCAGGTACTTAAACTGATCTGCAGGGTCGACCTTATCGTAGCTGATTCGGGCCGACGTGGAATGAGGAGAGTTGCTGACCACGTGCATTGTCTTTGCGCCTTACACTCTTTTAGTGGCCTCACAGACCTACCCCTATCCGAATCCACACAGCGCGATATCGTCAGCATTCATCGCCACCCAAAGAGGCTGCTCAGGAGGGTTCTCTATGCTGTCTGACAGAACGTCTAATATCACGCTAAACAGAAATGGACTGAAGACACACCCCTGGTGGACTCCGAATTTGTTGACCACGCGACAAAAGTAACGCCTTAGTATTTCAATAGTAGGTATGCAGCCTTTATTTCTGAAACATAATTTCCACTCCTGGACTATTGATTAAACCATCACCGATGAAAAATTCAGTCCAGAAAACAACATAATTGTATACGTAGCACGTTCGACGAAATAAAACATTCAGATTGAACATAATTGTTCAATGCCACGGCTTCAAATGGTGAACATAAATCCGGAGCTAAAAATCAAAAGTAATCTGGTGAGTAAAACATTTGAATCAAGATCTTATCATATTTATTATCATACACACTAGACTCCGGACTCGGTTTTTGAAACATCAAAATGGGGCCGTACACACTTTAGTGAATAAACCTGCTTAGTTCAGAGGTCTACAAACAAAAAAGTTTGTATTACTTTAGTTTTTTACTTAACCATATATTTAAGAAAAAAAGCATTTCCGGTGTATCAAATTTAAATACATACTTAAAGGTTTACGTAAGTAGAGTCAGGTAAACGGTATCTTTGTTTGTGAAGAAGATGGCGATGTTTGTGAAAAAGGCACATTCCGTTTAGTATAGTTCCTTGGTTATTACAGGCTACAGAGAGAATATTATCGACCTCCAGTTGTGTTGAAAAGGTCATAGATAAAAATAAAGTTTAAAAACTAAAACCCGACTACCAAAAAAACACGCTCTAAAAAGTACGAAACTTCGTACTTTTTAGAGCGTGTTTTACGAAGTTTCGTACTTTTTAGAGCGTGTTTTTTTGGTAGTCGGGTTTTAGTTTTTAAACTTTATTTTTATTTTACATATTTTCAGTTATGTCAATAAAATTGCATATTTGAAATGTGCTAAAAAAGCTCTTTCATTTGATACTCCACACGGTACCGTCAAGCATAATATTTTTTTAGTTCCTTACTCTAAGTTGTCCTTACGCTGTAGTCAATTTAACGTGACCTCAACGTGTCGCCTATATTTAAATATACCGTGTTTGTACAATACCTGATTACTTACTCAAAATTCAAGCTTCTTGTTTTATCCACAACGAAAATAGCCTGAATTGCTTCGAAAAAACGATGCCCCCGCCAAGTCGAGCACTACGACTTGGCGATACTACTTACAGATACGATTTATTCTTAGGATAGGAGATTCCTTGCGTGATCGTATCAGGAATGATGAGATCCGCAGAGGAACCAAGGTCAACGACATAGCGCAAAGAATTGCATGCCCCAATTCGGCAATGGGCAGGGCACATTGCGAGGAGATAAGACGGCCGACGAGGCAGAAAGATCCTCGAGTGAAGGCCGCGTATAGAAGGCCCCCCATATGGCAGACCGACGATTTGGTGAAGGTCGCGGGAATCCCTTGGATGCGGGCGGCACAGGACCGATCTGTGTGGAGATCATTGCGGGCAGCCTATTTCCAGCAGTGGACGTTTAGGTATAGGCTGAAATTATGAGGTCATTTATTAGATCAGCGATGCGGATAAACAATATGTTAACTCAACAATTATTGTAGAGTTGACTGTTAGTAATATTTTCAGAAACTTATTCATTTTTCAAGTAAGTCGAATAGACACCTATAATTCCAAAACACGCCACAATTACAAAAACCCGCAGAGAAACCATGCATCCGAAAAAACTAGCGGCGAGAGGCTAAATTTACCGCTGTAAATTAAATTAACTACTTGCGCTGTTGTATATCATATCTCCGTCCGTCCTTCCTAATTTAACTGTTTATATTCATGACGCGTATCATCCCATGTAGTGAGGCTCGCAACAATTTACAACTCGAGTCATTAGAGACATTTGAAAATTCCACTCTAGGTGAATTGCTTATTGAGCCACTGTTTGCAGTCGCATTCACGTGCACACACTACTAAATAATTTTCTCATACATTTGATATTGCACCAAACAGACCATTTTTTCCACAGCATGGTCCTGGGGGTGTAATTTTATGTTAACTTTGAGACGCAATCAAACTTATTTGACGTTTCTAAATTTGAAGTGAACATTGCGTCGGTTGAAATCGATTGAAATCAACTCTTTTTACAAATCTCGTCTTAAATCCTAATTTGAAGGCACCAAAACGCATCCTGTAAAATTGAATTTGACAAGTCGTGTCTTGTTGCGTCCTTATGTTGAGATCTACAAAAGCTACAAAGGTATTGTGGCTCGGCTAAAGTATTTATGGTGTATTAAAAAATGATTTTTATGTCTTTGTCTATAAGGTCCAATGTCTGATATATCAATAAAGATTAAGGTTTTGGTGAAAAATGCAATACCTACCTATATTAATGATTATGAATACACAGAGGACTGTTATGTATGAATCTCAGTAATTTATTTAATTTCAAACAAGTAAATAAATTTACATTACCTACTGAGATATTTTGTTATAAATATGTAACTACATTCACAAATAAGCCTGCGACTACATTGTATTCTTCATACTGAATGTTTACTCTTATTAGTTCAAAAGATTGAAACTTTTGATGATGTAATTATGTTGACTTATCATTTAAATAAGATTATGACTCAATTAGGTATTAACCTAACTTTTACTAAAATATAAAGTTAAATACATTTTGAGGCTTCTAACAATTTGCTATTACAAGCTTGAATGATTACAAGAGGCAATAATTTTGCCTAGGTACATTGTCTACATTACAAATATAAGTAATAAGTTTTCTCTTTCTTTAAAAAGTCAGTATACCTACCTACCTACCATAGTTACCTTTTTGTAAGGTACAAAATTATTTCAGTACTTAGCAACTTATTTTTTTTTTGGGTAAATCTGGATAAACAGTGTGTATCTGTGAACTTTTACATCCCTTTAACCACGTGATCTACTAACCATTATGAACAACATTTAGTTCTACCACTTTTGGAAATTTGCATAAAACACCCTGTAGCCATAACTAGCGACACCAATCGATTTAAATTGTTAGCTAATAAACCGGATCTATTTTAATCAATTTCGGAGCAGCAGTCTCTAAGCAAATATTTATACTATTTATTTACTGTTTGTGCACTACTTTTGATCCGTTTTTGCAATCTAAATTGGAATTTACGCCATAAGTGGCCGTTTTTGGCGGTAGTTCAAATTTCTAGTACAAAAGCAGACCCAAAAGTCAAGTATAAGTATTAAATGAATAGTAAAAGAGTTTAAGATTTTAAACTTTCGCGTTGCATTATACAAATAATTAATGTACACGGGACAAAACGCGGTTGTTATTATATGTAAGTACATACTCGTAGTAGCATATACTCACAGCTTGACGTTTCGACGGCGTTACTACGGTCGTGGTCACAAGCGGACTGGAGATGCGTCGTCGTCTGCTACTACAAGTATGTACTTACAAGTAATAATAACCGTGTTCTGTCCCGTGTACATTAATTATTAGTATAAGTGTTTTCCGAGAGGCTGCAGCTTCGAAATTGTCAAAAAGATATCCGGTTTATTTGCTACCAATTTAAATCAATTGGTGTCGCTTATGTGCGCTACCTGTCACCTTAAGATGACACAATTGCATAAGTTTAACTGCACACAAAACGTCGGCTGCGCAAGCGATTTCACAAAGTTTGTAGGTATCCAAGATTTCGGAAGAAATTCATTGAGTTTGCCTGGAGTCTGGAAGTTGGCGGTCTAGTACCCCTGTGCCTCGGAAAGCACTAGAGAGTGCACTTGTGTTTGCGCACACAATTTGAGCACTATAATATATACTGCGTACGTGGCTGATCGTTACGATGGGCCGCCGTAATTGGTTGGAGGATATTATTATTTATTTATTTTATTTAACTTTAACTGGTTTAACATGTTTGCTCCACTATAGTTAGTAACAAATGTTATAAACTTAGGTATGGAAAGGTAGCTAGAGAGATAGGAAAGGGAGAGAGATAGAGTTACATCATTAAACAAATTATTCATTTCGTTCAAAGATAAATGGTGATTTTTCTTAAATCACGGAATAAAAAAGGAAGGAATTTCAAAATGGCCCATATACCTACAGCATATTATGTTATGATATTCAGTCAGATGGAGTAGACATAATTAGAACTATTGGGCAAAACATCATTGTAGACAACTAACTAATAGGAAAAAAATCAGCCTGAAACTTTATTCTTGCAATTACACCTTTTTTCTTTTTTCTTATGGAAGAGGCGACGAACGAGCAAGCGAGTCACCTGATGGAAAGTAATCATCGTCGCCCATAGGCATTCCCGAAACCAGAGAGATCGCTTATTTGTTGCCTGTCTTTAAAAGGAGTACGCTTCTTCTCATGAAGGTCCCTAAGTCGTAGCCTAAAAATAGGGGAAGAAATTTCTTACTGAAGGTACGAGGTAATTTTTCTTGATGACACTCGAGTTGCTAGAAAAATTCGGAATGAAATTCCATCACTAGATTCAAGCTTTTTTTTATCGCGTTTAGGACTAATTTGCAGGCAAAAAGTTATGTCGGCGTATAAGTTTTGTTGGCGTTTTCAGTTGTTTTTTTTTTGACATCGCATTATATTTTAATTTTTTTATGCCATTCGCAGTATTGACACAGTTTTCGGGGGTCGAGTACAGACTGTAGGTTTTAGTATTTGGCGCTGAAAACTTGTTTCTTTTTGGCATTTCAATTTAGCATTGGATTTGCGTACCTACATCTTGAGCTCTCTGTTATTAGTAAAGTAAAATAGTCTAACTTATTCTATTTTTAAGGTTTTTTCAAATTGTGTCTGCGCTCAAACTTGTGCACTCTAACTAAGTAATACTCACATTAACTGATCGTTGAAATTGCCATTTTAATTTAATTGGCACACTTAGGTCTACCTCCACTTACCATAATTCAATTCACTGGACTACGATTTTTCAATAGATTATCAACCTTCAAAACCATTGCGACTAGTTAGCGTCTATATCAAACCTTTATTCCGTTCGTGCAACTAAATTTAGGCAAGGGTTTTCATTAAAATTGTTCTCCACAATTTATAAGATTGTAACCGGCATTTGCGAAATAAAACTAATTAAAATAAAGCAAAGTCCTCCCCAACAGCTGGGAGCGATGTTGATGACAGTATTATTTAATTTATTTGGCTTATACTTACAAGTTTTGTAATTACTGAAGTAGGATTTCGGGCATTATGTAACAGCTCGAGGGTCGTAACCGAATCGTAAAATGAAACGTTTGTGTAATTAATTTTGTTTTCGAGGGTCATCAGTTTGGCTGCACTAACTTGGATAAGTACATTCTTCAAAATATGGGGAGGCATTGTGCTGCAAAAGAAAGCATAACTTGGACCACGACAACAACTTGGAGTGACTCCACGACCTCATAGTAAACACAGGGGTAGGTAGTAAGGGGACCGTAGGCCTGATTCAGAGGAGGAGGAGTTAAAAGGTTGGCAGCACACTTGTGACTCCAATGGTATTGCGGGTGTGAATACACAGCGGCAATCACTTACCGGTAGGTGATTCGTGCGCTCGTCTGCCAACTATCACATTAACATAAAAACAACTGAATCGTGGTTACATTTTTCAGAATCTATCCAAAGTGTGTTGATTTCCTCGCGACGATTCATTACGCCGCAGAGTTAAGGTGACGGGTAGGGCACACTAGCGACGCCAATCGATTTTGACTTTAACTACTAAACCGGATCTATTTTAAACAATTTCGGGGTTACAACCTCTCGGCAAACACTTATACTATTTAATTAATAACCATGCACAAATGTTGAGTCCAAAAAAACGCGCGAAAAATTGATTACCTCCAAAAGCTCCGGTTGAGTAACTACTCAACAAAAAGTCGCGTTTTTAAATAGGTGAAAAACGCTGCGGCTCTTGGATTTGGATTACCTATTAATAACTGTCAAGATCAGTTGCCGCAGCTAAAACCTGGCAAGGGAGTTTCTAACTCGCCGACAATTTTGCATTACTGCACTTACAGCGTTCTAGCTCAAATACTGCATCCAGTGACCACAAGACACGGTTGACAGCGCTGACAAGCGGCGGAAGTAGAAACTATCTGCTCAGTATGAAATCTAGATTTTGAAACTTGCATTACTTATACCTACTCACTTAGGTACTTACCTACCTACTTCTACTATCATTTTTCGGAATGAGTATTAAAATATTATTAACAAGTTACCACAAAAGCTTGTTAACTTACTTACCAATGCCTAAATTTAAAACACAAATTAAAAATTATTAAATGGCAAAAGCCTATTATACAGTTGATGATTATTTAAATGACAAGAATTTGTGGAAATGATAAACTGTTCGCCTACATTTTAAACATTTTAATGGATATATTTATTGTTAGACATGAAATCGACTTATTTATGCGAGTAATATAGTAATAATAACATTGTATTAAAATTTTTGGAGATTAAAAAGAGTAACTGGCGAGTTTCTTGCTGAAACTTCTTGATAAAATGAACTTTCTGATTCCGGTGCTAGAATCACATTAAATATGTTTATTAATTTCTTAGTATATTTTATGTATCGACATATTATATGTGTAATTAGTATATTATCATCATCATCATCAGCCCATTTAAGTCCCCACTGCTGGGGCACGGGCCCCCCTAAATCACATGAGGGGTCATTGCCATACTCACCACGCTTGGCAGACGGGTTGGCGAGGGTTTTGATATAAATGCAGAGTTTTCCTTTTCTGGGTGCTGATGATCATGCCAGCAGCTTTACCTTAGTCGCCTTTTACGTCACCTCGGTAAGAGTGAGGGTGGCCTATTCTACTCTGCCGGGGACCACACGGCGAAGTATTAGTATACTCGTATTATAGTTACAAATAAATAGTTATAATTTTTAATGTATGACGTTTTGAAAGTGCTGTATCGACAGTGAAGTTATAACAGTGCGTACGTCATTTTTTGTGCGGTTTTGACATTTTGATGCCATTCGCTAGAGAACCGATAGACGCGTTTCGCCTTTTCGCATTTCGCCCAATCAGAATCAATATACGACCAATAAAAACCTTTAAAATTACGAAAAAGTAACAGCACGGAAGTCATAAAATGACCTACGCTTTGAGATGAACACGTAAGTCACAATTTAGTTTTTATTTTTTATTAATTTTCTGGTGGCGGTTATGATATTTTGATGGCATTCGTTAGAGACTTGGAAGACGGATCGTTTTTATCAATCAGTTGCGGTCATCAAAAACCTTTGAAATGTTGAAAAGGTAAAAGAACGGAACTCAACAATTGAATTCTAGTGGAAATAACACGTAAGTCTCCGATCAGATTTTTGGCTTTCCTGAAAAGTTGCTTAAAATGAGTTACGTGGTGTTAGAACTTCAACGACGGTATGTATACAAGCCTATGCAAATAAAGATATTTTGAATTGAATTCACTACGTTTCTTTACATGTAGGTAAGTAATCAGCGGTGTTTAAGATAATTGTAAAGAATCATAAGTCAAGCTTCGGTGGTAAAAACAAGTATTTTCTCTTTTTGTGATTTTACAGGAGAGATATTTAAAGTGTTTTTTTTCGCAATCATCATAGCTAGACTATGATGATCCTGTAGATACTGCTTTAAATTGGTTTACATCAATATGATACAAACCAAATAGTAATGGAATATTGTTTATATAATATGTAATATAATATATAATATGTTTCACAACTCGTGGGTTTATGCTTTAAAGCAAAGGCTGCGCTTGGGTTAATTTCATTTTACTTGGTTCATGGGACAAACTTTTGTTGTTTCAGTGTTTGCTTAAATAGCTTATTAGATGACCTTAATTTCATGGTTCTAAACCTGTTTGATGAAAATACTGGACTCACTGGATACTTTGTTGGTCATTTTGTGCCTGTCAGCCTCATATTTGGATTTCAAGCCCGCTTACCATCAGGCGGAGTGAGGTCATACTGATTGGCCTTTCTATAAAAAAAATACGCAGATATGGTTCTAGAATAGTTCGTACGGCTGGGTTTGCTTCGCGCTCGGCTAGGCGCGGCGGTACTCTACCGTGTCAACAGATTATCACTAGTAATACGAGTTAAACGCATATTCCTTTTACTGCAATTTCGACTTTATGGCTAGCAAAAATCCAGAAACCTCCGTTGAAATATTGCCCGAATTATTGAAACATTCACACCATGGAGGAACAGAAAAAATGCCTCAACCGGGAATAATTTGTGGTAAGCCGGGCCATTAACTTTTATCTCGGGAGGAGGCAGGGGCAAAACAGCTTATATCTTGTGTTGTGTAAGGCTAAGGGAAAGACCTGGGGGTCTAATTTGAAGTTAACTTTGAGACTCAACCAAACGTATTTGACGACGTTTCCTAATTTGAAGTGAACATTGCGTCGGTTGAACTCAACCGAAACTCTTTTGACACATCTCGCCTCAAACCCTAATTTGAAGACGCCAATGCTCAACCAAAATATCGAATTTGACATTTCTTGTCTCGCGTCTTTATGTCAAAATTCACGATAGCTCGAAAGGTGTTTTGGTTCGGTTGAATGGATTTATGGTGTATTAAAAAAGGATCTTTATGTCTTTGTAAATAAGGTCCAATGACTTACATATCAATAAAGATTAGTTTAAAGCGGAGTTTCTTGGTATAAAATGTTAAAATTGCTATACCTATATAGATGATTATGAATACATAGAGTACTTAGGTACTTTTAATGCTTAATCAAAGTTTTCATGTATGAATCTCAGTACTTACGTTTAAATATGTAAATTAATTTACATTAAGTGCCTATTTACCTACTTACTGAGAATTTTTGTAGCTTTATGCCAGTGAGAATATGTATGGTATAGTTCAATGATTTATGCAGATTTAAGTAAGTAAGTATACTAAGTACCTACCTAGTGGTGTAGGCTTCTTATAGATAAACTAGATTCACTAAGTAATTAGTCTTTTTCTGCGACTAAGTACATTGTATTCTTCAAACTTAATCTTAACAGTTCAAAAGTTTGAAACTTTTGATGGTTTAATTAGGTATTATTTATATAGGCTTTTGATTCAATTAGGTATTAATCCACCAAAGTACAAAGTGAAATACATTTTGAGGGTTTTAACCATTTGCAAGCCTCAATTATGTATTACAAGAGGCAATAATTTTGCCTAAGTTCCTACTTTGTCTACATTACAAGTATACGTACTAAGTTTTCTCTTTCCTTAAAAAGTAGGTATACCTACCTACTTACCTTTGTGTTAGGTTCCTACATAACTATTTAAGTACCTAGTTATCTACTTATAAATTTTACAATTTTGGGGTAATTTTGGATGTCCATTAAAGATTACACAGTACCAACCAGTTAAACTTATGTTTAACTGGTTTAATACATTTGCTCCACTATTAGTTAGTGAATTTCAATATATCCCATAGAATATTTCACAACATCACATATGTACATTGATCTGACTCCGAGATAGGTAGCTCAAGCACCCGTGTTATGGATATCATAGTCCACAGTGGGATTACAAATATATACATATAATACTTTTCTTTTGTAAAAACATACTAATACATAGAAAACACCCAGACCAATACAGACATGTACATGCACAAAAATGTTTGTACTGTATGGGGATCGAACCAGCAACTCTTGAACCAAAGCCATCGTTCACTACCACTGTTCCAAAAGCCCTGTTAACACTCATGCGATTAACATACTAATTAACAGGAGAGCAGTACATAAGGAATGAAAAAAACAACAAAGTACATGTGATGGAATCATTTATTAAAATAAATAATAAAAGATACAATAATGTTATCCTATTTTATATTATTTTATTAGCCGAGTGGTCCCGGCAGAGTAGAATAGGCCACCCTCACTCTTAAAGGTTAAGGTAAAGCTGCTGGCATGATCATCAGCACCCAGAGAAGGAAAACTCTGCATTTATCTCAAAACCCTCGCCAACCCGTCTGCCAAGCGTGGTGAGTATGGCAATTACCCCTCATGTGATTGAGGGAGGCCTGTGCCCCAGCAGTGGGGACTTAAATGGGCTGATGATGATGATGATCCTATTTTAAGAAGAAACTATGTACACACACATATTTTGTATTCTTTCTGTGCAATAAAGGATGTCTATCTATCTATCTTCACACACCCACTTAGTATTAATTAATAACCTTTAACTATTTACAAATAAAACAACACCCCATTGTCTAATGGTTTAAGACGGTTCTGACGATGGCCCTGTGGCCATGATCTCGGGGTCATGGGTTCGATTCCCGGGTCGAGCAAAGTTTTGAATTTTCCGAACATAGTTCGGGTTTGTGATCACTAATCCGCATTTGGCAAGAGTGATGATTAAGCCTAATCCCATCATAGTAGCGATGACTTGATTTCTATGATGGGGGTCTTAGCCCTACAAAGGGAATAATTAAGCTGATACTTTACTTTATTTACATAATAAATGATGACTGAATGATGCTTGTCCATAGGTACTTATCAGTTAATTATAACAAACTATTTTCAGCAAATAATTAACTTAGTTTAGCAATGAAACCCGGAGTACTGGAACTGGGTATGTTTCTTCTAGCGGAGATCTGTGCAATGCTGGTAGATATTCTGCAATAATCATAAAGGAGTTTTAAATAAAATAAATAAATACCTAATAATAAAAGTATTTTTATTGCTCTCTCATACAAAAAACTGTTGGTAGGTACATAGGTATTTCGATTACAATCATACTTATTAAGTAAATAAAACAAGCTATTTAATTTTAAAATGGAAATAATGTAAAAAATAAACTGAAATGCATATTTCTACCAACGAGCTCCATATGCACTTAAGATTACTTGAATAAGTTTCTGTAACATGTAACCATGATTAATTTGGTGTGGTTCCCCCGTCTAAGGGTTGTTAAGGTCAGACGGCAGTCCCTTCATAGTAATTGCCAGACTTGCCAAATCCTCGATCATGGCTCACGGTACACTGGCCTCCAAAATCATGGTTCTGGACCACCAACCAAGAATAACACTGCAAGGATTTGACAACCCATTTGGAACGGTAGTGAATGCTGCCTTTGTTCCAAGGGTTGCGGGTTCAATCCCCGCACAGTACAAACATTTGTGTGCATGAACATGTCTGTTTGTATTGGTCTGGGTGTTTGCTATGTATTATAAGTATGTATTTACAAAAGAAAAGTATTATATGTATATATTTGTAATCCCACGGTTGATTCTGATATCCGTAACACAGGTGCTTGAGCTACCTATCTCGGAGTCAGATCAATGTATGTGACGTTGTGAAATATTTATATTTATTTATTTATTTATATGCATATATTTGTAATCCCACTGTTGATTCTGATATCCGTAACACAGGTGCTTGAGGTACCTATCTTGGAGTCAGACCAATGTATGTGATGTTGTAAAATATTTATTTATAAGGATTACACTTTTGTATACATGTTTCAAACAATTACATTATCCTTATCTTAATGTTTTTTCTTTCAGTAAGGAAATTAGTTATAGCACAGATATTATAGATTCAGTTAAATAACTTTTTGTTATTTTGATTACCTCCGGTGAGATGTTCACTTTTTTCAACTCATTCTCCAACAGTCATTCTAGCTCAGCTTTCTATTACAGTTTGGTCCAATGGAGAACTTTGATGTCTTGTTTACTGAAATATTTAATTACAAATGGTTAAATTATAGAAATGATGTTTCAAAGTTGTTCTTTCTAAAGTGTAAATTGGAATAGTCATCATCATCAGCCCATTTAAGTCCCCACTGCTGGGGCACGGGCCTTCCTCAATCACATGAGGGGTAATTGCCATACTCACCACGCTTGGCAGACGGGTTGGCGAGGGTTTTGATATAAATGCAGAGTTTTCCATGTCTGGGTGCTGATGATCATGCCAGCAGCTTTACCTTATTGGCCTTTTACGACACCTCGGTAAGAGTGAGGATGGCCTATTCTACTCCGTGGCCGAGTGGTCCCCGGCAGAGTAAATTTAATAACAAATAAACTTATTTAGGTAGGATTATGCGACTAACCTAACTAATACTTGATTTTACTTAAGAAAGTAGAGTCTTTAGATAACTATAGAACTTGTATATAAGCATAATACTAATGTACATACGCTTTCAAACAATTTCACAATATTTTAAATTATGTATTGAGATTGCATATTTATCGTACGTACATACTTATGTCAATAGTTTACAAGTTTTTTTCTAATGTTTCACAGATGGCCACAGATAACTATATGGGCTATGATGTAGAAAAATAGCAAGCTGTCAGATTTTTTAAAATATTTTAACATTTTAATGTTTTTATTATTTAAAATCTTTCTTTCAAACACATTAAACAATAGTCCTTTAATTTAAAAAGTCAAATATCTTTTATTCGTTAAAAAAAATATTGTTAATTATAAATAAAATCAGTTCAATTGGTTTTATTTGATGTGGGTCTTTCGGCGACACTATCATCGCGAATATCATTCATTCACGAGAGTCTATGGTCGGATCCGTACGAAAGTGTCCCATACGATGGTATTTCAAATTGCCAAACTAAACTTTGACTGTCGGCTCGATCGAACGATCGTACGTGGTAACTTGAAATTAGACCCCCTGTTTTGTATTTGTGTACTTTGTGAAGTTTATGACCAAGATAATAATAAAGAGAAATTTTTCGAATTTTTAACCTGAAAAAAAAATTAAAATCGGAAAGTGATAAGGTTTTTATGTTATTTTGAATATATGGTTTAAAATTGTTTTAAATCATATAACAAGCTTATAAAATAAATTAGGCTATGAACACACACGCACACACACACACACACACACACTTACGTACTACAGTCACTCACAACTTTATTCACAAGGTGCTAATATATAAATTATTATTGAGTTAAATTATTATTTGTTCTGATAGTTTTACTTGAGAGAATGTTACTAGTTTGTTATTTTTGTTCTTAAACCCTCACAATAGACCTTGGAGGGGTAGAAGTGGCCTGACCAACCTGAACCTATATTAGCGCTGACCTATGTCAGCACTTGCTGAATCACTTCCATTTGCTTTCATTAGGAAAAGTACTTTTTTATAGTGACACAATAAGTTGGCTCCCTTCAGCCTGAAGTATGTATGAGTTTTCATTTAAGAAAAACAAGATTGTTACAGACATTACGTCATATCTATTTTTATTTTAAAGGCTTATATTTATGTATTTTTTTTATTTATAAAATCTCTTTTACATTCCATTTACTTATTAATCAACACTCATGAGTCATTTTATAGGCTGGCGTACCTTCGTACCTTATTGTTTTTTTGTTTTTATGCTAGAGGGGACAAACGAGCAAGCGGGTCACCTGATAGATAATAATCAACGCCGACCATGAACATCTGCGAAATCAGAGACATACCACCACGGCATCACAAAAAACCGACTACGACTCCGCGGGGGGCAACATTACTGGGTGTCTTGGTAGGTCGTACAGCGTTGAGGAGCTGTACTCGTATTGCGCCTGATAGGGGTGAAGCGGCGAGCACGATTAGCGGTACGGTCTAGTCCCGGCTGTGGGGTTTCCGACCGTGATTGCGTAGAGATGGACAGCCCAGGGCTTTTAGATAGGTTTTGAGTCCCACACACCACCTTGTTCCCTACATGTAGCAAAGTGACGGCCATGATGGTTTCTTCTGGAAAAAAAAGCTATGGGATATCAATGATAAGTATCTGAAATTATTATGTTAGCACTTTAGAGTTAACTTACTAAAGGGACAACTTCTTTATTATTCAAAAGAATGATCATAAGAAGAAGTAGAAATTGACATTCCGAATCAGCGGTAGATTACATAATATTTGACATTCATAAATGTTCGGTATGGACTTAAATTGAATAAACCTCATATAGCCTATAACCAGCGGATAATTAAGACGCTTATTAGAATTCGACAAATGACATATAATTTCATTTGTCGAATTCTGATAAGTATAATTCGACAAATGACATAATAATTTCATTCGTCGAATTCTGATAAGTAGTTTAGAAGTTACGTGGAAACAGATGAACATACATACATACATACATACATAATAGTCGGGTAAAAATAGTATCCAAAATTTAAGGATGTCAATTTTATTTACCAACGGATCGAGTCATTATTAAGGATTAAAATTTTTAAAACCATCTTAGGACTTAAAACTTGTTTGTGATATCCGTGATTTCAAATTCTCAAACTGGAAATAAAATATAACTTTATTCTATCAATCGATTCAGTAATTTTTTTTTTCAATGGCATATTAGGTCTTACAGTTATCTATTGTATACAACAGATAAATTTTTTGGGTATTTTGGGTGGATATTTTATAAAATATCCACCAAAAATACCCAAAATTTTATGTGATAGGTGGCAGATGAGCAGACAAATCACCTGATGGTAAGCGATTGCCAATCGCCCATGGACACCAGTAGAGTCACAAGTGCGCTGCCAACCTTCAAACCCCAGGATTTCAACCCGGATTGTGCCTCCGGTACCCTCACTCACGCAGCAGATATTATAGATTAATACGAAATATTGGATATATAACTCGACATTAACGAATCATATTCATATTTTATTCATGTTTGAATATTTAAACTTTATGTTGAGGTATATATAAGGTCTTATGAAATAACCACTTTCTATGGCGATTTTCTTAAAAAGTGTATTTTCCATACTAACTTTATTAACCTGTACAGTAACTATTAATGCTACTACTCCATGGTTCATCATCATCATCATCATCAGCCCATTTAAGTCCCCACTGCTGGGGCACGGGCCTCCCTCAATCACATGAGGGGTAATTGCCATACTCACCACGCTTGGCAGACGGGTTGGCGAGGGTTTTGATATAAATGCAGAGTTTTCCTTCTCTGGGTGCTGATGATCATGCCAGCAGCTTTACCTTAGTCGCCTTTACGACACCTCGGTAAGAGTGAGGGTGGCCTATTCTACTCTGCCGGGGACTCCATGGTTAAATGTACTTAAATGGACAACCTTCAGGAATATGAAGGATAGATTACCAGAAAAAAATCCTGTCAAGGAAAACAGGGGCATTTTCGAGATGTTTTTTTGCATCACAAATAATATCTGATCTCTATTTAATATAAACCTTAAAATAAAGTTTTTTGTGATTGATAAATGACGTAAAACTCGTTGTCGTTTATTTTTAATAACAAGATGACTATTGTTAGATGTTGATTATTAACAATATACTAAAAATCTGAGCTTTGCAATTTGCTACCAAAAATGTTTAAATGGCTTGATACACTAAAATGTGTACCAATGTATGTGTCCAACACAATACAATAACATGTAGCTCAAATTTCGCTTTATAAACAAAACAGCTTTATTACACACCGTCTGGCGAACAAGTAATAGAGTCTGAATTTATTAAATTCGTCTAAGCTACGTGACCGCCCCCGGGCTGCGGGTTTCAACCCCATTAACCTTGTCCAACCATGATTTAGGATCGAAATACCGAATTTCCCCGTGCTCCCCTGCTTTTAGGAACAGATTTTTCCTTTCGCATTAAAAACTGTTGCCCCGTAATGAAGGGAATTATAGCTTGTGCATTTATAATTTCATTTCATTTCTGGCAGATATTCGATATCGGAAACCTTGTAAGCCGATAAAATTCCGATTTTATATTGATGAGTTCTCGAGGGCGAAGTTATTTTAAGAGATAATTTTTCAATATTCCGCCATTCTTGACTTCATATTGATTTCCAAAGATATTTTATTACAGTAAGTACAGTATTAAATGCATTCTTTTATTGGTTTAACAGTATCATTGTTGAAACGACCACTTTAGATCCAACTGAAAAAACCAAACACGCTGAGTTGATAATGATGAAGACTAATACATATTATATTGCGCCAAAAGAGGCCAATTTCGTGCATAAAAATTTCGAGTACAAAAACCCACCAACGATCTGTATGATTTTAAAATGAATGTTATACTCCTACATAGTTGCCGAGTCTCGAACTGTCTGGAATTAAAAAAAATAATTAAATTGAACATTTAAAAAACCCCTGACACAACTAAAGCTCTTTCATTTGATACCTATATTGAGGCAGTTGGAACAACAAATTGTTTATTCGTCATTTTCTGACGGCGGCCATCTTGGATTTGTAATTTTTCACAATTAATATATTCTGCTACTACAGCCCTTTTATATGATAGCCATATTGTGGGAGTTGTGTTAAAACATAAAATTCAAATCTTTGTGACGGCGACCATCTTGGATCGATTTTTATCCAACATAGCTAAAAACACTCCCACCTTATTCATCTTTAAAAAAAAAAACAAAATCAAAATCGGTTCATTTGTTCGAGAGCTACGATGCCATAGACAGACACACAGACACGTCAAACTTATAACACCCCGTCGTTTTTGCGTCGGGGGTTAAAAATAGATCTAGTTTAGTAGTAAAAGAAAAAAAAACAACTGACATCGCTAGTGTGCGCTACCTTTCACCTTATGGTGACGGGTAGGGCACACTAGCGACGCCAATCGATTTTAATTGTTAGCTACTAAACCGGATCTATTTTAAACCATTTTGGGGCTACAAATACTCGGCAAACACTTAAACTATTTATTAAATAACCATGTACAAATGCGGATCCAACTTTTGTACGCGAAAAATTGATTCACGCTAAAAGTGGCCGCTTTTGGCGGTAATCAATTTTTCGCGTACAAAAACGGACCCAAGCATATGTCCATGGTTATTTAATAAATAGTATAAGTGTTTGCCGAGAGGTTGTAACCCCAAAATTGTTTAAAATAGATCCGGCTTAGTAGCTAACAATTAAAAACGAATGGTGTCGCTAGTTAGGATACCCGTCGCCTTAATCTTGCTGAGTGTAAATCTTGTAGGACCTTATAAATGATCAGTGACCCACCCCAGCAATGCACAGTAGGCCTTTATTAATTTTGTTTCTATTTATTAATAACTTGAAGATTAGCTACTAGGCGGGTAGGGCTAAAACAAGCTGTGTGGGCTGATGCAATTCAAAGGTTTAAAATTAGTCTCTAGTGATTTTTAGTGTACACATTTTGGTGTTTGTTTGTGATGTGAAGTTCCGCAAACCTAAAAGAATCTTAAAACCCGCGATTGTGTATAGATTGGTTATCCACTGAATCTGTAGGTCAACAAAACGTATAATGCCGGCGTTTTATTGAGTGACTGACTTCGACTGTTGACTGCCTACTTATTCTCAATAAGTTGTATGACATTGGCGAATTTTCTTCGGGTAGTTTTTATTTTATTATTTACAAACGTAACAAGTCTTCTGAGCATTGCTAAATAAATTGCAAATTTTTTAGTACTCATGAAGCGTCAAAAAGTTCGTCTATTTTCAAAGGCACCAAAAAGAAGGACCAAAAATTTTTTTTAATCAGGTTTCTTTATCAGTGTTTCATAATAATTCAATATTGAACTAAACATGTATTACACTATGGTGAGAATCGGTAGAAGACCATCAGATACATTGATGTGTGACTCTCACTATATTTTTGTAACGTTAAGAGGAAACCTCAGGTATTATAGCTACGTCAGTACGTTCCACCTCTCTCTCTAACCTCCAGCCTCAAGCGCGATAGAGACAAAATCTTGAATTGAAAACCTTATTAAAAGTAGGATAATAACGATTCATCGTTTCCCGGTTCCTATTCCAGAACTGATCCGATTTAAATTACCTTTTCACCAAATACACCTATTACAAAAGTTTCTTTTATTACGAGTATGTGCTTAGGTTTTGATTTTTTATTATAATTTAGTCATTTTCTGGACGTTTGAACATAGGGGAAAATCTGGCGTCTTGTTTTATGTTTTTGATATTCTAATCATTATTTATTTCTGATTTCGCGGATGTTCACAGGGCGTCACGTCGAGTTACCCGTGTTGACCTTTGGACCCTCCTTATGTCTAGGGCACAAGTGCTATTTTTCCACTGCAGGGGGGTAACTTGATCTGACGCTGACTGTTCATGGTCGGCGTTGATATAAAAAACCATTATTTTGCCGACATTTCGGGGAGGAAACAAAGTTCTTCTTCTGTATAAGCACCGCAATATTTTGGGATACATCATTGGTTTAGTGAAACGGTATTTGAAAGCATCAGTGGAATAAAAATGACAGCGATTGGACTCGGCGTTGAAAGTGTTGCCATATTTCATTTTCATTATCCATCGATGAATGAAAGACGTTTTATTCAAAATATATTTTATTTTCAAGAATCACGAACAACAATGTATTCCCAGTAGAAATTATAATTCGATAGAAATATTTAATGACAAGCTCCCCAGTTTCAAAAGGGCTTTAATCAAAAACATCTCCAATCGCCATGGCAAACCTTTTTTACAACTTATTTTAGGTCTACTGGACGTTGGTATAGTGTTTTTTTTCATGTATTTAACCATATGGTTACTTCAAAATATTAGGTAGGTAAACATGAAAAACCCAGCTAGCACTGGGAAATTTTCCCAAAAATTAGGAAACACAGGATATACCATCCAACACCTTAAATATATATCGACTGCTTACACCATCTAGCGAGTAACTTAACAGTCAGTAAATACCCACTGGAAAAGTGCTCATTGTTTTACAATTAAAGTGGTTGAAGGTCCGCCACAGGCTAAATAACTAAGATTAAATAGTTAACATCACATTTGCCAAATTAGATTGATTTTGGATTTCATTTGGCAAATTAATGATTTTGATTTTGCAATTACCAATTTGCTGAATTTAAATTAAAACGAATACTATGTTGTTTCAGTATCTGTGTGTAAAATGTTTTTAAGTATTATGATAAAGAAAAAATAAAATAAATTAAGACAACATCACATACATCGTCCTGGTCCTTAAATATCTGTTTCATCAACAAACAATAATTATAATAAGAGAAATAATAAACAAGGCCACAGAATTTTTATTTGGCCACGCGCGCAAACTTCTAATTTACTAACTAAGCACCGGGAAATTGACTTAATTAACTGATTCACCTTCTTTACAAAAAAATGTTAAAGAAAGCGTCTAGTCAATATCAACAATTAATTTTCCTTGTCCTTCTGATTTATACATTGCAAACTAATTTACTAACTCAGCCACGAAATTTGTAACTCATCACCATATTACGTTTTACAGCTTCAATACAAGCTCCTCAAAAATTATGTATTCAAGCTTCAATACTCAACATCATATATTATAACTTAACATGTAAAATACTTCCCTTATTTTCTTTTTCTTTTAATCACGTAATTATACGTGTTAATGTTTATTAATTACTTTTCTATAAATGATTGTACTTGTTACACATATTAATACACAAATTGATTTGCATAAATAAATGGTTTTACTATGACTGTCCTTAATAGTTCTTCTTCTTCTTCTTCATATTTGCGTATAATTCCCGGTTGAGTCCAAAGCTGGGCTTTGGAGCCCAGGGTACGCTTTGATCATGATTCAGGATTTGGGGAGCCTGGTAATTACAATGAAGCGACTGCCGTCTGACCTTCGCAACCCTTTGACAGAGGAACAAGACCAACTGAATCATGGTTACACGCTTCTGAAACTATCCCAAACGAGCAGGTTTCCTCACGATGTTTTCCTTCACCGCCGAGGTAAATTTAGAAATATGCACATAGATTTGAAAAATCTAGAGAAATCGACCCTCCGCATGGAGGGCGCGTTCTAAACCACTAGGCTACCATCGCTCTGGCTGACTGTCCTTAATAGTTCATGTGTAATACATAATAATAATATGTAGTGGCTTTAATTATACTATTTGATGACAATTTTAGGTACATTTAACAATCGATTAATGTAGGATGAGTTACATTTTATTCATACTAAGTTATGCAATTAGAGGCTAATATTCTTACTATTTTGGTGTCATATATAAATGCTTTAGAAGCTTCCTATTTGAATGCATACCACAAATTTAGATGCTAAAAAATAACCACTATGCTGAGTTATATTTACAGTGGCTTACATATAAGATAATTAGTGTCTGAGATACTATTATTAAGACGCGCATTGGTTGTGGCCGACTTAGTAATTTAGAAGGTAACATATATTTTCTGAGGCTAATAATGCTATTAAAAAGAAGCTTGTTTAATTAGTACCCTTATAATAATAGTGACCCCCCTCGGGGTCACCATGTCGCGCGTTGAGGCGCTAAGAATATTGAAGCAAAAATGTTCATACGTAGGACAGTCAACAGCAGTTTCAATTTATTTTTGGATTTTTTAAACACACACACAACACAACACACACACGCACACACACACACACACACACACACTTACACAAGCGTGCGTGCGCGCGTGCGTCAAACTTTAAAGCCCAACTAAAGAAACAATGATATAATGATATGCGAAACACTACACAATAGTAATATCTTCAACCGGATTGATACCACACAGAAAGAAAGAAAGAAAGAAAAAAAAATCGTTTATTTTGTACATTTACAGAGTTCACTACATGCATGGTTCAAAAGAGTGTAGAAAAAAAACAAACACAGCATGAAGAAAAGCCTGGAAATACTGAATATCCCAACAAAAATAAGCATATTAACTGCAAAAAACCAGCATATCAACACGTGTAGGATAATTAGAAAGTTTATATCATCTGGATCAACAACCCTTAACATTATGACGCATGGCTGAGGTCCGCATCATAGGAAGTTTTAACCGCCTTTTAAAATTTAGAGAAATGTGAATAGTTACTTACGGGATTTTTACCATGTATCTTATTTTTGAGTTTCCGATATGTTGGCACTGTTGAAACCGTGGTCACAGAGTAAGGCTGCGTTTGCGTGGATTTGTTGCGAGGAATGTGCTTTCAACAGCCAATAGAATCGCTTCAATAATCTAGCTTCTCTTAGTGAAGCGATGCTATTGGCTCTTACGAAACACATTCCTCGCAACACATACTCGCTCATCTCTGTTGGAAACGCAGCCTAACTGAAGTTACTGCAGTTAAATTGTTACTGGCAGACAAATCGTTCAATTGCCGTGTGGTCCCGGCAGAGTAGAATAGGCCACCCTCACTCTTACCGAGGTGTCGTAAAAGGCGACTAAGGTAAAGCTGCTGGCATGATCATCAGCACCCAGAGAAGGAAAACTCTGCATTTATATCAAAACCCTCGCCAACCCGTCTGCCAAGCGTGGTGAGTATGGCAATTACCCCTCATGTGATTGAGGGAGGCCCGTGCCCCAGTAGTGGGGACTTAAATGGGCTGATGATGATGATGATGAGACAAATCGTTCACTGTTCACTAACTCACTATTTTTGCACATGTTCTCGACACAAAACACTCACAGTATCTGGCCACGACATTACAATTTGTTTAGATTTACGTTTATTACATTTTCGAATCACTGGATAATGTTAGTGACCATGAAAGTTTAAAATAATATATTGAAAGATTCGAAGTCTCAAATTTCAATAATAATAATATTAGATGTTAAGAGTAACTTGTTTCATGAACAGGCTTCTATGTGTTGGCTTAGACTCCACGCATGCCTTTGAAATGTCCGGGACATAATTGCCCAAGATTTTGGTATCATAAATCATACAAAATAATAATGTGATACAAATAAAATATTTTTTTTGTAATTCCTCTGTTGTCTGATATCCGTCACATTGCCGAGTGGTCACTTCGACTATATTTTAATCTATGGTTAAGCTTACTTAATTAAGTTTGTTATTCAATAAACTATTTTTTTACTTAGTACAGAATCAAGGCAATGTAATGAGATTATTCCTGAATTGATTTATATAAAAACGCCCTTTTGGTCTAGTGGTTTAATTCGAGCGAAAAGTATGTTTCGAATTTTTCGAACATACATAGCCAGGGTTTGAGATCACCAATCCTCGATTAAGCCTAATTCCATCACAGTAGCGATAACTTGATTTCTGTGATGGCGGCCTTTGCCCTACAGTGGAACAGTTTACAGGCTGATACTTTACTTTTACTTTACAATCGCATCATGTCCCTAGCTTAGAGTGGGTTGACTTCAAAGCGATGGCTGCGTTTCTTCTAAGATGACCGGGATCCGTAGTTAGATTCCCGAGTGGGGCCTAAAGTACCTGTGGGTTTTGTTAATAAATTCTCAGTATCAGCCCATACGCAGGAAGTTGCCTGCCTGATACCCTCTTGGAACACATGTTAAATCATTGGTCATACGCCTGATTCCTCTTTGGTATGTCGGGTCTCTACCCTCACTATCGAGTTAGTAGTACAAATGCGCATATACCATTTGGAAAATCTAATGGTGCATACTTGAATTTGAATCTACCTACCTCCCATTTAGAAAGTGAAGGTTCAACTAAGAATCCACTGCTCACACGTACTAAACCCTGTTTGTCACTTTTGTCTAGCTGTTAATTATAAATCCATCCGTCTCTACGCCAAACTGAGCCTTATCTATATACATATAAATATGCATATAACAATCACTCAGAACACTATCAGAGGCTCCCATTAACCACAGTAATCGTTACTCTTTATTTCTCAGCTACTTAATGGGTGCTTGCTCGGCGAAAAATGGCCTCCCCTTAAATGGTTCGGCGCTTGCCTCGAATGGCGCTATTAAAATGTTCTTTGAATTGTAATAATAATGATCGGACTGATAGAGTTTAGCTGTTAATTTGCAATCGTGGGTATTCGCTGAGATAATGCTTTGTTGTTCGGAGATTCTTAAGTGAGTTGGCTTGAGCGGTAATTAAACCACGGCATCAAAGATCGGTATGCTTTAGAACTTCCACTTATAGGTTATGATGGTTTGTATTTGATACAGTCAAATTATAGGTTAGTTGATGAAATTGAAGTCACTTTTTACTTTAACTTGATTTAATCATCCCATCTAAGTAAGTATGTTTATATTGGTGGTTGTAGCGCGCCTGGAATATGAATCAAAATTTATCAGAGACATGGTATTTCAGGATATGTATTGTACCATCTATGTGTCAAAATGTATATTAAGAAAATAAATAATGTTTCTGTTTATGACGGTAAATATTTCATTATTGTAATGAAATATATTGTATGTGACACTTATGTTGATCGAAATGGTCAGTAGGTTTAAAGGGCAGTCATTGTTAATACTCAATCTAAATGCTCGTGTCAGTCAGTGTCATATTTTTTTCATAATAAATGAATTAAAAACTTCCGTCTGCTGTGATTCTTTGCATTCTCACGATTGTAAGTTCTCATAGAAGCTATGACGTAACGCTACGAGGAGCTAGTCATAGCATACGTTTGTCACAGTATTTTAAAAGATGGCCATCATATCTGACGTCATCATTACCATTATAGCGTTTTATTCCCGTTCACTTCCAAAGCCATCGCTTCCGGGCCTAGGATAGGTACGCTTGGAAAATTATAAAGGATTTGGGGAGTCAGGTAATTACAATGAAGCCATCTGACCTTTGCAACCGTTTTACAGGGAAACCAGATCAACTGGATGACAGTTACGTGTTCAGAGTCATTAACTAAACATTTAAGGGTGTCCATTGTTTGAGAAACTATGCAAAACGTGCAGGTTTTCGTGTGATGTTTTATCCCTAGACAGAAACACGCTCATAGATTTTAAAATCTAGAGCTTGGATTTTAACTTATATCCTCCCCCCACTGTGCTACTTACCATCCCTTTAATCGTCATCATGACTTACGTCAACCGAACATAAGTGAGTACTTAACAAAAAATCTGACAACTGCGCAATTTTTAAACCATGCCTAATGCGCTCAAAAATTTTGGGCCGTGATCCGGGGTCCATTCGACCCGACTCACGTGTTAAATCAACCGTGAGTTTCGTATTACGGCAATCGTAATTAAGCTGCGATGAATGAACGGTGGCGAGTGGGCATTTGTTAGTGCCGAGCGATCGACTGTAGTGTTGTCCGAAAATGGTATTGGTAAAAGGCCGGCAACACTTTAGCGATCTCTCTGATTTCGCGGATGTTCATGGGCGGCGATGATTACTTTCCATCGGGTGACTCGTTGCTCGTTTGTCTGCCTCTAGCATAAAAAAAAATATTTAAAAAGATCAGTCTGACACCAATCTCACAAGATCCGGCTTTTTACCAGACTACGGCGAAGCAAAAAGGAGGGTTATGATTTTGACTTGTATGTTTGTATACATACATTGTTCATCTGTTCCCTCATAACTTCTAAACTAGTTTTCATATTTAAACAAATAAGGTGTCGTTAGGTTCGTCTTGATTGTCTTCTGGTTATAGGCGACATGACGTCACGTCAAATTGACTACAGCACCCTCTAGGGGACTTAGAGTAAGGAACTAAAAAACATTTTGCTTGACGGTACCGTGTGGAGTATCAAATGAAAGAGTTTTTTAACACATTTCAAACATGTAATTTTATAATTTGATTTGCGTGGTTATGATATTATACAACATCTTACACATTGACCTAATGCCGGTCAAAGTAGTAAGCACTTGTGTTACGGGTATCAGACAATAAAAAAACTAAAGTTGAAAAAATGTCTGGTTCAAAGATTGTACATATATAAGTTTTATTTGTTTAGACATTTTAGTAGAAGCCCGGAGTCTAGACCACTAATGTAAGGGGAATAAGTAAGAGAAATAACAACATACCAAAACATAATGTAAGTGTGCACTAAGATAACAAGTTGTGCGTTCTTTTTTTTTCTATTTTATGTGAAAGGTGGCAGACGAGCGGACGATTCGCCTGATGGTAAGCGATTGCCGCCGCCCATAGACACCCTCGACACCATTGGAGTCACAAGTGCACTGCTAACCCTTAAACACCCTTTCCCCCGAATTAGGCCAGCAATTCCCTCACTCACACAGCGAATCACAGCACATGTGCTGGTTCACGCTGGTTTTCTGTGAGGCCGTGGTATCACTCCGGTCGAGTCGTTCTTAGCTGATTGTTGAGATTGGCTAACCATTGGCGAAATATTCGATGTTATTATTTTTTTGATGAATTGACATAAATGCAAGACTACAAAAAATCATTTGCCTTTCAAGCCTTTGCAAAGATTTGACCAGCACTAGTGGAGTGGGCATTTGTTAGTATCGCGCGGTCGATTGTACCTCGCATCCGTCTTCGGGTTAAGTTAGATTGGCTACAGGTACACTCAGGAAGGCTTTTATGCTAATGCAATGATTAAGATTAGAATTGACCTACTGTATTTGTTGTCTATCTATCCAGTCTTACACTTAATAATATCTTACATTTAATTAGAATACATATCATTTAGTAACACACAATAAAATTGAAAATCGTGTTGGTCGCTGGGATTTAAAAGCCCTTTTACGGATCAATGGCGTCGCCACCGGTTTTTTATTGATTTCAATTTCTTGTATATTTATAGGTATTCAGAGTTTGAGAATCTATTCGCTCCATCGCTTATATACTTCAGCACCAAATAAATAATCAGACGTATCATTTGAAATCGGTACGCAACCAATCAATAGCTTTCAATGCTTTAACCGATGAATGGAAGTCTTTGATCAGAAACGTGAGGTATTCGAACGAAGATACATAAATAGCTAGCTCCTCTGTTAATATAGTTCAATTCAGAACAACTTCAGCCAGTGGCTTAACTATGTTCTCTCAACGCCGAGAAGTCGACGCCGAGGTAGAAAATCTGCTAATTGGTGATGTAGGTCGTAGATATTTTGACATTATTTTGAAAACTTCCTTCGAGATAAATCGATATTGCTATATTGAAAAAAAACAGATCCAGAAAGATATCTTGAAAATTCTTAGCCAGCCTTGAACTGGCTGAATGCACCTGAATACAAAAAAAAAAAAAATACTTGAGAAAAAACAAATGAAGACTTTGGCGCCTAGCGTGACCATAGACGTAGTATCTATATAAATCCATGAGCGTGACAGAATATCGATGTAAATTTTCGAGTAATTTCATTACTTGTATTACCTACAATTTTATGGTCAAACGTGGTCTAAAGATGTTCGCTTTGACCCAAATCGTATTGAGCTGAGCAAAGTGATAGTTCAAAGTGAATGGGGAAGTTTTCCTTTCAAGTGAAGTAAATGGCTGGTTTAGATCTCTCTTTGCTGAACCCTGCTTTGTTAAGATGAATACACTGGCCGCTGTTTTCAATACTCAGTCTCCAGGTATTAATTACAAACACTATTCTTATGTTTTTTTATGGGATAAGTGGCAGAAGAACAGATGGATAATAGTAAGCGATTGCCGCTACTAATGGGTAGTGTAAATAATAATAAAGCCACAAGTGTGCTTCCTGACTTTTAACTGCCTTTCCCCTCCAACTTCCACCTTCTCCCTCTAGTTGGGCGTTAGATACAGAAGTTATAAAATACCTTGTGTATAATGTTAAACACCGTTTTTTTATTGTTTACATTTGGAATAGCACATAGTAGCTATCGTAAATATAGTCCATTTACTTATCATGGTAGACCAACAAAATTAGCTAAAAAAAATCAGCGGTTCCATACATTATTGCCGGGTGGATATTTTATTTTATATGGAACCGATGGAATTATGGATTTTTGTTTTCGCTTTTTCCATATAATCTTATTTCACTCCGTTCCCTATAAAATGCATAAGTTGTAAGCCATGTATTGGCATATATTAATACTATTTAACATAATTCTTTATTGCACCTACTAATGTAAAGCATTAATAAAAAGCGGCTTAAGGGTGCGCCGCAGTCGTGTAGGGAGAAACTCGCCCTATACTCGTCCCAGAATTTTAGGATTTTTTTGCTGGCCACTAATCTAACCTAACCCAACAATATTTTTGTAATGGTAATACATACTGAACTCTACAAAACCAAAAATATGGTTAGGTTAGGTTAGAACAGTGGCCAGCAAAAAATCCTAAAATTCTGGGACGAGTTTTAATAGGGCGAGTATCTCCTAACCCCCCGCAGCTCCCAAAAACCAATTTTAACACTTTATTATCCAACGGTTTATCAAATATATATATTATGCAACATAACGATTATGATTTAGTAATATTATGCGAGAAAACAATGTGCGAATTTTGTTATGTCTAAGATATTAGGAGAAAATACATTATATCAACTTAGAGGATCCTATTTCACTCACACGTCAATGATACGCGGTTGCATGCACGAGCTTACGTCAGTGCGATAAAACGCGGTTGTTTCTATACATTTTATCTTGATTGTACGTGGTGTAACTAAATAGAGCATTATAAAATCTTGTTACCGTTCTTGTCATGTTAATAAAAGAACAACGTTAAAACCGCATGTGCAAAACTTTAAGACATTGTTCCCATGAACAGAGCTGACGACAACGAATACATAAGTTGAAACTTGGCTTAAGATATCAGTTTGCAACTGCAATGGAGCTCCGGAGCCACATTTGCTATTATCTGTGAGGGCAGGGACGAATCAAGGGAATGTAGGGCTATTAAAAAATATTTTTTTATAACATGCCCATTTTGATATTTAATATTTATTTATTATTTGATATTTTTTTTTTGCCGTGTGGTCCCTGGCAGAGTAGAATAGGCCACCCTCACTCTTACCGAGGTGACGTATAAGGCGACTAAGATACAGCTGCTGGCATGATCATCAGCACCCAGAGAAGGAAAACTCTGCATTTATTTCAAAACCCTTGCCAACCCGTCTGCCAAGCGTGGTGAGTATGGCAATCACCCCTCATGTGATTGAGGGAGGCCCGTGCCCCAGCAGTGGAGTCTTAAATGGGCTGACGATGACGATGACCTTTTGATATTCCATTACTTTGAAGATTGTTATGTAAGTTATCTATTATACATGCAATAAAAATTTGAAAAAATTGTGTGTGTACACTTAAAATATGTATTTAGTGCCAAATAACTTGAAGTGATAAAATAACAGTAACAGATTATGAATCAATTTTATTTTAAATTGTCTGTCTGTTTCTTTGTGTGTTAATGCTGAACTCGTAAACAGCTGAATGGATTTGAATGAAACTTGGGTATCTACCCAAGTTTCATCTCTATCTAGATATGATTAATTGCACAAAAAACAAAATACAAGTATGTTACAACAACAAAAGACAGTACAATAAGGCGGATAACATATAAAAATCTTTAAGTGGAAAACCGACTTCACGTCATCGGCGCTGCGGGTGTATCCCATAGTCCATACTAGAGTCAGTTAAAAAAAAAACAAATTCTTTTTCTAAGAAAAAATCTCCCAGTTGTTCTTTTCTTTTTACGACACGGGGGACAACTGGTAGTAAAATGTTTAGATTTCCCTGTTTCTGGAGGTCTCACTCACCTCACTGGAGGTGTTACCGTATAATTTACCAGAAGAGGCTCGGATATAATGGAGAGTATTCTTATATCGAACAAAATAAGTCAATTAGTTTTTTTCGCATTAGTTCCATTCATTACGTGAACAAGAAATATTGGAACTAACTACTCTGAATACTCAAATTATAATTTGCATTTGTTCCATTGTGCATGTAAATTATAATAGATCGTCATCGATCGAAGACGGGGATACGTACTGTTTTCTGCAGTGGCTGAAACCTAATTTTTATAGCTGGAGTGAACAAATAGGCTGTTTCAATAGTCAATATTTCTCGACTTTAGAGTTTAGTGTGACTGTAAAGCCAAGAGCAAGCCTTTTAGTAATAAAAAAAAATATCGCCCAAAATCAACGGCCCCATTCATTGGCCCTTCATACATCCGCCACCCGCCGCTTATCTAATTTGAAAAGAAAACTTACTACTTTACTATTAAACTTATGCGGGAAAATGCGCTTTCAGACTGGCGTATTTTTGTGAGCGTTTTGGCAAACACACTCATAATGTGAGTTTTTGTATTCACGGCATCTAAATAAAACCAGACGCAGATACAGTGGCGTGCTTACACAACTGGTGTAGAGGTTTATTTAAGCTTGCCAAGTCTAAAATCAATCTGATCGATCGATGAAATAATTTATCAATCGTTTCTACCACACAGATTACTTGATTGCCAATCAAACATATAAATGATGAGTCTACTTCAATTAATTATCAGAACACTTTGAAAATATGGGGATCTTTTCAGACGTCAAAGTTTAGCACTCGTACGCACGTAGTATGCGTCAAATTCGGTACTTCTGAGTTTTAGGGTTTCCCTACCCTAAAAGTAACAATTTAAAATTTAAAACCCGACTACCAAAAGCACGCTCTAAAATGTATGATTAAAAAAAATAGTCTTCGCTGAAGTTATAATGCCCTATTGCCCTTATCGTGTGCCACGTTGATTTTATTTATTATTACAATAAATCTTTTTTGCTACGGTACGTACGACATAATAATTTCATAAGAGACTTTCCGTCGCCGCCGTGTGGTCCCCGGCAGAGTAGAATAGACCACCCTCTCTCTTACCGAGGTGTCATAAAAGGCGACTAAGGTAAAGCTGCTGTCATGATCATCAGCGCCCAGAGAAGGAAAACTCTGCATTTATATCAAAACCCTCGCCAACCCGTCTGCCAAGCGTGGTGAGTATGGTAATTACCCCTCATGTGTTTGAGGGAGGCCCGTGCCCCAGCAGTGGGGACTTAAATGGGCTGATGATGATGATGATGATGAGAGATTTTCCACGTATCGTACTTTTAAAGCATGTTTTTTAAGTCGGGTTCTAGTTTTTAAACTTTATTTTTATTTTATTAATTTTGGAGTTCTGTATATATAATCTTTAAATATATAGGTATTTAAAATGTGCTAATAAAGCTTCATTTTTCATTTCACATGACACCGTCGAGTTATTTTATTTTTAGTTCCTTTACTTTAAGTATCCTATAGGGCGCTGTAGTCAATTTGCTAAAAGTGGTCACTTGAATTTGAGGGTAAGTATAGAGAGAGCACTGGTGTTTACGCACACATTCGAGCAATATAATACATAACTCGTACGAGGCTAATCGTTGAAATCAGCCGCCGTAGCCTAATCGGTTGGAGGTATTATTATTTGCCGAGAAACTGCTAATCTGAAATAGCCCTAACATGTATTTCTCGGGAGTATTGAACCAAGTTGCTGTGGCGACACGCCTGTGAAATTTTAACAACAATAATTCTTCTTTTATGAGGGCCCGATGGGGTAATAATGTTGCTAAAAATATGTAGCTATTTTGCAGCTAGCTAAAGGGTTATTTATTGATTCGTTGCGGTAAAAACGAATTGCTTGGGAGCTATTGAAAACTTGGAAGCTTTAACACAGATGGATGGAGATAGCTGGTGGCTGGTGGACGATGGAGTGCACACGTATTAGAGTGGAGTAGTTATCGCGTATGAAAACATAGGCGCTCTGAGGCACGATGAATTGACGGTGAAGAAGGTGGCTGGTGTAAGTTGAATGCTGACTGCTCAGGGCTGGTTTGGCTGGCTGGCGTTCTTTTTTAAGTTTTTTGCGGTTTTCGTTTAAGTTTTTTAGTGCACTATAGATCAAAGGTTATTTGATTTATTGAAAATGAGAACATGTACATATACTGATGCTAGGGATAGCATCAGTATATGTACATGTACGTATACATTTTCATATATACATATACATTTTAGGTGTAAGATAAATTCTCAAGATTGTTCAGTCACCGGTCCAGTCGCTTAGATAGTGGCTATCCAACCATGACACGGTTTGAAACTCTAATACCAGGGCTTAACAGTTTTCATGGTAAGGAGATGATTAATCACTCATTACATATAATCCTATATATATATAGGAATAAGATAATTGCTTTAATTCCTAGTACTTGAGTTGTACATTTTTTAAATATATTTTTACGTTTTAACTTTTCTATTCCATTCATGTCACCTTTTTCAATGTCCACATTTGGACTTAGGTATCTTTCTTCGACTAAATTAAGACTTATATTATTTCATTCTGTGGTTACTTCGTGATTTTTTCCGATTGACTAACTGTGTGTAGCTAATGTTATCCGAACTAAAGACATTAAACTTGCATCTGTTGGTGGCTGTTCAGACGTCAGACTGAAAACTTGTGGTGTTGAGAGCTTACGAGAAATAAATGTGTTATCAAACGCTGAAAAGTCTAAGGTTTGTTAAGTATGCTGACATTGTATACTCCTTAGACAGGCTTCTCCCATGCAACTTCGATAATGCAGTGGCTTAAGTGTGGCACCTAAATGCAAAAGGTTCCAGGTTCAATTACCGGTTAGGTTCATCTAGAAAACACACTTTTCTAAATATAATTATCACGAGTACACTGGGAGACCCCGCCCCGCCGCATTAGTATTTAGTACGCGTTCTAACAAGAATTTAGTTTTAAAGTGTGATACTTGTTAATTGATGTGATTACACTTCACACCAATCAATCAATCGATCACCCAGAACGTAAAACATGTGGCTTTAATTCCTGCCTGAACAACATTTGATATTACACAACAAAAGCCTTAGGTATACCTATATATCATATATCATATTTTTAGGATCAGAAGCGGTAATTTATTAAAAAAAAACAAAGTTTGGACCTAAGTCCGTTATAGCATTTATTTAAATAATTAAATTAAACATAAACAAAACAACTAGTCTCAATTGCAAAATCTAATTAGCAAAATACGATTGCACACTCAATAAACAACTACGACAGAATTAGAAAGTAAAGTAAATAACACGTGTGACCTTGATCGACCGTTGTGGTTCGAACGTTCCGTCCGCTCCGAGCGCCAAAAGCAAAATGAACTTTGACTTCGGACAGCGTTCTATTTATAGAACCTGAGGGGTTGCTCAGTCTACAGGAGGGGGAGATCCTTATACGGCCTCTCCTGACCGCGTGTCGTCCACGGCACGAACTCTTCGGTTGACACCACTGGGACCAGCGACTGGCGATGATGGTCGAGCTTCCGAGTCCTCGTCCAATGAGGGCATCGATAGCCCAACCACAGGAGTTAGTTCGCCTGACGCGGTCTCTTCTTCGTTGTCATCTTCATCTGAAAACAACTTTGCATTACAAACAGTCCAATAGGCCTATAGCTTATCATTCAACCTTACATAACTTTCTCTCAATCATCTTTCACCTAATTCAATCATCATCTTATAACTGCATAGTGAAACATATCACGCAAACATACATCTTACTAAAACACAAACAAGATAAGCTACGTCTAGCTTTTTAATACCACGCGAAGAATCCAGGCCTTTTCTTCACCGGATTACAGTCTCAGCCAGCTATTCGCCACCTGAAACAATTAATCTGCAGCCGACCGTCATCAGGCTTACAGATTATTTTACGTAGACCGTCATCATACGTAATTACATAATGGCGCAGACCGTATTCAAACGCCTAGTTTAGACTTCATAACGCAGACCGTATTCGTACGTTTAGTCCAAACTATCAGACGCAGACCGTATTCGTACGTCAAAGCAACCCGACGTAGACCGTCATCATACGTACAGGTGATCACACGCAGACCGTCATCATGCGTACAAATTTTAAGTGACTACATATTGACCAATCAATAAGTATGTGAACCACTTACTTTCGAAAAATGCCGCGCACGTCTCGGGGCACCACTCTCCTTGCCATGGCACCATATATTGTGCCGCAGCCTGGGTCGTCTTTCCATAGCCGCCTGCGCTATCTGTGCCCAATTACTGGGTCTGGAGACTTGATTGACCCTAGCTACTGGGTTACGGCTCAGATAGTCAGAGTGAGACATCATAACGCCTTTTCGATATTCAATCGTGAAGTTGAAGTCTTGGAGGTATATCCACCAACGCGCTACTCGAGGCAACAAATCCTTTTTACGCTCTGTTGCCTTGAGTGCGTTGCAGTCTGTTACCACTACGAATTTTAAACCCACCAGGTAATGCCGAAAGTTTTGGAGTGCTTTAACAACCGCAAGGGTTTCGAGCTCGTACGAATGGTACTTGCTCTCAGCCCCTTGGGTAGCTCTGCTAAAGTACGCGACGACATGTTTTTTTCCATCCGGATGGACTTGAAACAGTACCGCCCCATAGCCTATGCTACTTGCGTCGGTGTGAACCTCGTTTGGAAGACTAGGATCAACGATCGAAAGAACTGGCTCACTTGTCAGTTGTTTTATTCGATTTTAACGGATAGATTCACATTCCGACGTCCAATAGAACTTAACATCCTTGCGCGTTAGATGCGCAATGGGAGCTGTGATAGTGGCATAGTTCTTAATGTACCTCCGGAAATAGCCTGCTAGCCCGAGAAGCTGCCTAACTTGCTTAACATTTTGTGGTGGCGCAGTATCAGATAAGGCTTCAACTTTGCGTGGACTCGGCCTAACCTGACCTTGACTTATCACTTTGCCAAGATACTCCACCTCAGATTTAAATGTAAGTTCAAAAATACATGCCTATAGCAAAATTATATATATTTGAATATTATAATAAATACTCTTTAGAATTATAAAAAATAATGGCAAAAAAACTTTTACCAGCACATAAAAATAAAAATTGATAATGGACAACATTTCATATTTTTAACATGTCCATATTGTTTTTTTATATGAAAATAGACATAAAATTAACAGACCCATATTTTTTCTTTTTTCAAAATTCGTCCATTTTCATGCATAAAATAATTATTGAAATTCTTTATATTCTAAATAGTCGTAAGCGCCAAATGATGTCTTCGGACGGCTGAATACAGCAATATTCCTTTGCTTATCATTGTTTTAATAAAAAAAAGGTACAAAATTGTCAACGTCATTCATTCATTCAACGTTGACAAGTTGTCTTTTTTTTTTGACAGTTGCATGTCATGGGTTTGGCATTTCGTAAATTTAAAACTATAATGTGCTAAGCAAAGAAATATTTTACATTCTGCCGTCCGATGACGTCATCTTACGTTTTTTAGTTTTTAATTTTTTTCTCAGTAAATAAGCAATATAAAAAATTAATAAATATATATTCGAGCAGCGGAAAAGTAAATAAAGAATTGGTATTTTTTGTTTCAGAGCTTAGCAATTTTGAAATGTTGTCCATTGTACAAATCAGCACAAGTATGTAGGTAGTTAGAGAATGTATGTATAAAGGTAACAACACTTAACAATGTTTTTTCGTGGAGCAACAAATAACACTACAAACAATTTTGTAAACTAGCCAACAAAGGCACGGACTTAGAGTCTGTGGATTAAATTAAACAAAAAAAACCTGGGAATTATTGATTGTTTTATCAAATGCAATTATTTTATGGATTTATATCAAACGTTTACTATAGCATTGACAAAACTAGCGCCGCTAATAAAGTAAAGTAAAGTAAAAGTATCAGCCTATAAACTGTCCCATTGTAGGGCAAAGGCCTCCATCATAGAAATCAAGTTGTCGCTACTATGATGGGATTAGGCTTAATCACCACGCTTGCCAAATGCGGATTGGTGGTCAGGAACCCGAGCTATATACGAGACATTAGAAACATACTTTTCGCTCGACGCGCCGCTAATAGATTTGTATTAATTGTGGCGATTATGAGACATTTATTAAAAAAGTTCAACGGTGAATCCATGAAAAAAAGTATTAAGATTGTTTTGAGATGTACTTGTAGGTATAATATCATTTTTGTACAAGTAACCATACTTCTTATTATTGCAGTGGTCACTTTTAGCAATAAAAAAAATGTTGGCTACTTGAAGGGAGAAATTATGACATAATTTTGTCTCTAAAAACTCTTCATACTTTCCCTTATTGATTCACCGCAGCACTTAAAAAAATGTCTTCACAAATAAATACAAATCTATTACGCTAGCGTCGTCGATGCGTCACCTTAAGATAATACATTTTTCGCGTACGTGTTGGACCCAATATTTGTGAATGGTTATTTAATAAATAGTACATATAAGTATTTGCCGAGAGATTGTAATCCCAAAATTGTTAAAAATAGATCCGGTTTAGTAGCTAAAAAATAAAATCAATTGGCTTCGCTAGTATGCCCTACTCGTCACCTTAAATGAGATTATATCAATCAAATGTTAGATAATATGTTTTATACCAAACATTACATACCTCATTTTTCAATATTACTACTATAGAGTTGCCCCAGTCACATGTCATTTGTTATTCTAGTGTACACGGGTTTTATTTTTTTAACGGTACATTACTACCTGATCTAATTACCTGTCAGTTCTGGAATAGAGAGTCTACCTACCAATTACGTGGAATTGTTTGACTGAAAGTACTCTGAATTACCAATAAGATTATACTAGTGAAAAGCGGTTTAAAGTAAAATAACGAACCGTGGATCAACTCCAGACGAGCAACGAAGCTAAAGTTTTGTTAGTGTCATCTGGAGAAAAATTTAGAAATTTACTATTGCCTTCGTATTGCTCGGGGCCATGTTGTAATCTCTTAAGCTGTTTGTTTCTTTCTATTTATGGATTTTGAATAAAGTAAGCGCCACGCGATATCTTGTTGGCACTTTATTCTTAAGGGCTTTTGTAATAAAAATAACGAACGCTTGTGATTTTGTTGAACCCTTCCTCAGTACTATAAGACAAATATTAATTATACAGTTGCAGGCTTAAAATAATACAAAATCCATTATTTCGTTATGAAGTTTAATATAGGTACCTACTTAAATTGAAGGTATGTATATATATAGAATACCTAACGCATAGCTAGATGGATAATCTTCGTTAAAAAGTGAGGCTAAAAACGGATGAAATAAACGTGGGCGTCAGATTTACATCGCCAACTCGCATCAAACAAAGCATAATTATGTCGTACGGTGCATTCGCTCTGAATCCTACAAAAAAATCTTTATTGGATACTAGTGGATCGTCCTCATTTTATTTCGGGGAAGATAATTAAAATAAAATCCTTCGGGACGAGGGTGCAAAATTCTGTGAGTTCCGACGGATGGGCAAGCGGTCTAAACTTTCGAAAGAGACTCTGGACCTAATGGACAAGAGGCGGAACGATCCGTCAGTCACTTCAGCAGAATAACGGGCTCTAAATAAGCCCATCTCCAAGCTGATAAGACGTGACCTCCGAAGTTCCAATATACTCTCAATACAGAGAGCAATTGAGCAGAACCGGGGGTCCAAAGTCTTCGTACAACAGCTTGGAAGGAGCCACCTGTCGAAGGTAACCAAAACAAACGGAGAAATCGTCACGTCAAAGCCTGAGATTCTTTCGGAAGTTTACACCTTATACAGCCAGTTATACGCGTCTCACTCACCCCACCCTACGCCGGATGAGAAGGATTCAAGAGCTACATTAACCCGCCATGCGACGGAGGATCTTCCTGACATCAGCCTGGAGTAGATTATAGCAGCTCTTGGGCAACTTAAAAATGGAAAAGCCCCGGGAGAAGACGGAGTTACAACCTAGCTTCTGAAAGCAGCCGGCAAGCTGGTGCTGAAGGAACTTCAGCATATATTTAACTCAGTTCTTTTCTCCGGGAGAACTCCTAGGGCGTGTCAGCGGAGCTTGGTCGTATTGTTCTTCAAGAAAGGCGACAAAACTTTACTGAAGAACTATCGACCAATTTCTCTCCTGATTCACGTCTATAAGCTGTTCTCAAGAGTCATTTCGAATCGCCTTACACAAAGACTTGACGAAGGTCAACCTGCAGAGCAGGCCGGATTCCGACGGAGTTGCAGCACCATAGACCATATTCACACAGTGAGACAGGTTATACAGAAGACCAAAGAGTATATCCGGCCCCTGTGCATGGCGTTTGTGGACTATGAAAAAGCTTTTGACTCCGTCGAGACCTGGTCTGATCCAGAGGCCTTGCAAAGGTGCCAAGTCGATTTTCGATATATCGAGGTGTTGAGGTGTCTGTACGACGCTGCTAATATGTCCGTAGTAATCTAAAATGGCCAAACCGAGCCTGTCCTGCTGCGACTTGGTGTGAGACAAGTAGATGTTATATCTCCGAAACTTTTCTCCGCTGCGCTGCAGGACATGTTCGAAACGCTAAACTGGAAAGAGCGCGGAATCAATATTAATTGCGAGTACATGTCACACCTACGATTTGCAGACGACATCGTCATCTTAGCGGAAACCCTACAAGACCTACAGGAGATGGTGAGCAGCCTGGCTGAATCTTCTAAACACATCGGTCTTCGGATGAACTTGGATAAAACCAAGGTCATGTTCAACGAGCTCGTTGATCCGGGACCGGTCGCTGTTGGAGTAACTCTGAATGGAGTAACTCTGAATGGTAAACTGAATGGAGTAACTCTCAAGGATGTTCAGGAATATGTCTATCTAGGACAAACGCTCAAATTATGCAGAAACAACTTCGAGAGAGAAGCCAATAGAAGAATTCAGCTAGGCTGGGCAGCATTTGGTAAACTTCGTCAAGTCTTCTCGTCACCCATCCCTCAAAGTCCGGGTTCAGGTCATGACTTACGGTGCCGAGACGTGGACTCTCACGGCTGGACTAGTCCACCGGTTCAAAGTCACTCAAAGAGCTATGGAAAGGGCTATGCTCGGAGTTTCTCTAAAGGACCGCATCAGAAATGATGTAATGCGACAGAGAACCAGAGTCACCGACATAGCCCACCAAATTAAAATCGAAAGTGTACATTGATTGCTTAAAGGACTAAATAGTATTATTGTATTATTTTATTTAAGACTATACGATTATTTTTGCTTCCACAAAATCCTTTACAATTTTTTATTAACAAAAATTTTCATAGAGGTCACCTTATACAATACTACCTATACATACCTATACCTATGTATACCTTCTTAGAATCCGGGGTCTTTTAGGCGGGGCATGAAGCGGCATCTCAGCAGGCCATCAGGGCGAGGATGAGAGACTCAATGAGTACTTTGTTAGTTCTTTTGTGCCTGTCAGCCTCATATTTGGATTTCACGGCCGCTTACCATCAGGCGGAGTGAAGTCATCCTGATTGGCCTTTCTATATAAAAAAGGTCCGTGTAAGATATGTGTAAAAAACAGAAATATTCTCACCGAATTATTCCTTTCGCACAATACCAAATATAATAAAAATAAAATAAAATAAGTATATAAAAATAAACAAAAGAAAACAAAGCAGATAAATAAAAGGACTCACATTATATGAAGTCGTTGTCAGTATATCATACCCCTTATCGTAGGGCCATAGAATAAGCAATTCAGTTGCTTTATTTTCTCTGGAGAACCATAAATTAAATAAAATCATCCAATAGAAGACCAGAGATACCGATGTATTTAAAAGAATTGTCAGGTATAAAATTGCTGTAGAACCGACCACCGCTGGGGTAAACGTACACTACACTATAGAGACCACGTTTCAACAAACATATAGGATAACCCTAGATTAGATGCAGAGTAATATACGTAAGATTGCTGGGACAAGTTAACTCAGTGGACCTTTAAACTTTCAAATCGGTTGAGTGGGTGGCAAGCCATAGGAACGGTCTGTATGGCTTGCCACCGTTTATGGTAATTACAATGCTGGTTTTCCGCTGAGGCAACATTTAATTCCTCCTCCGTTAATTATTTACAACTATGATTAGTCGCCCGCTCTAAGTGCGCGACCTTTGTCGGTGATGGGTATAAGGTGAGAGTAATATTATACGCGACTATACATGGAAAGAAGTGTCTTCGAAGATCGCTAATTTTAGGGCCGACTCGTCAACAAAGAGAAAAGACGGGCAAACAACCAGTACATTTTCCGTGCCGTCAAAAACAACTTTTGTATTATAAATTGTATTATTTCATCGCAGCGGCGCGTCTTCGGAAGAAGTTAATGTGCCAATGAGGAATATCCAAGGAGTAATGGGATAAAAGCTAATGGACGGGCTTGTGCAATGCACCACTTCCGCTTTTTTAAGCCTTACTTTTGGTGAAGATTTTGGTATTCCATTGTATTTGTGCGTAGGCGTATCCGATTGGATTGCGAACTGTTTTGAAATAGTACCTTATCTTAAATTAGTTTGTGTGCAAACGAGCCTTGGCGAGTTTATAATAGCATTTGTGAGTGTTTTAATAACAAGTAATGTGCAGTCTCATACACTACATTATCTACATTCATGTTTTATAATCTTCAAACAATGGAATCATACGGAAACTATTTTGACAAGCTTTACGTTTAGTATGTATACATACCTGAATAATAATAATGTAGGTTCTAAACTTATATCAATAGCATATTTATAAACAGTTCTGAACTAGCGAAGTTATTTTAAAATATATTTTTTATGTGTTGTAATGAAATATAAAATTTATTTTACAATATGCTCAAGAAGACCTTTTATAAGATGTTCCATTTGAAATCGTAGCATTAATTTGATATATCGACCCTCAATAAAAATATAAACCCCTATTGTTATTAATTAATAAAAAAAAAGTATAGTTTTTAGATTTTCCCCTATTATATTATGTGATCTATCAAAATGTTGTTTGCCAAATTCCATAGTTCTGGATCGACGGGAAGTACTCCTAAGGTTTTAATGCGCGGCGGTAATCGCTTACCATCAGGTGATCCGTCGGCTCGTCTGCCACCTATATCATAAAAAAAACAAAAATTCCCTTGGGAGAGTCGAAATATTATTTTTACTCTAGTGGTTTGATTTTTTCACGTCTTTAAGAGACCATAGACCCCAATATATATGTACCGGATTTTTTTCACCTTAGGTTTGTTGCTTTAGTCAGTGTAATTATTTAATTATTACTTAAAAAACAATGTGAAGAGGGTAAGTTCATTAAAAACAATGCATTTGAGCCATACTAATGCTGATTAATGACTTCTTGAAGGCCCATCTTACAAGATCTAAAACGGCTTACTGTGTCAGCTATATTTATTATTTATGCATTATTTGCGAAGAACAACCTGAACTTGTTTAAAAATAAACATATGAAAGTAACACAAGTTACATAATGTAAGTTAATACAAGATTCCCAAAAAGGCTTAATCTTTCTCCAATTACTACAACTTACAAACCTCTACAGTAGAAAACATACTTCATTGCTATAACAGTATATGTGACTTTCTCATACATAATGAGGGTTATTAAAACACGAGCGAGGTTTTCGCCTGATGGTAAGCGATTGCGCGTGTGTTTTAATACCGAGTTATGTGTAGTCTTCTACACTTTTTTTTTTTTTTTTTTTGTTGACCCGGTGGAAATGCCGCCGGCTCACTGACAGGAGCCGACGTCGTCGGCGCCGCCTTATGCACACCCGGCCGCTGAGAGTCGACCGGGTAGTGTGGGGCTCTCCCCTGGATTAGGCCTCTGCTAATCAGAGTCCGTCCGGTGGTTTTAGTGGGTATGTCCAAGGGCATACCCACTAAAACCACCGGGGCTTTTCCCATTCCACGCCCGCTAAGTCGGGATGGAGCGCGGGATTACCTCCAGGCTACCACCGCGAACCGCCCTGGGCGAAGAGGCTCGCCAGCACGGCCTCTAACCAAAACCCTGGTCCTTCGGACCCAGGGCCTCTCCCACGGCCCACCATCTCCACCCCCCGAATGGCATCCACACTGCTGGCTGCAGTGCAGAATACCACCGTGAGGGGGACTGCAGGTACCCCTCCCCACCCATACACTGGTGGCTGCAGTGCAGAGTGGGTTGGACAAACAAAACCTGCAGGCTTCAAAAAACGAAGCCGCCGTAAGTCCCAACTCCGCTGGATGCGGAGCCAGGAAAATTGGCAACGCCGGACTGCCGCCAAGCCACTCTGGCTGAGAAACTTGACGCAGAACCTCCGATACACGGCCTTTCGGCCACCGAGCCCGCGGGCTCTCCCTACCGGAAGGGGTGGCACAAGGCAAGGCGTGGCCAGAGTGGGAGGGCTGGACTGGGCACTGAAGCCCTCAGTCGTCCGACATCCCCCCAACTGCCACTGGTCCTGCACCACCTTAAGTGCGCGGACAAATTGGGCACAACCACTTTCGTGGACAGTGCCGAGGGCCTCCACCGGTCAGGGCATGTTACCGGATAACCGCCGGTGAGAGACCCAGGTCCGCGCACAACCAACCAAAATTCCGAGGGTAGCAGAACACCCCCCACCAAACGCCTCGCTCCAGAAGGAGCGGTCCACTCAAAGACCTAGCAATAGGTCCGTAGGGGGGGGGGGGTTACGAACCCTAACCCCCCCTCCATATGTGCAGCCGTCGGCCGTCGGGTAGCAATATGGCGAGCGCGCCAAATTACTACCCGCCGTTGCCCAGGGACGCCAGGACCCCTTCGGTAGCAGCTCCAAACAGAGCAAAAATACTACCGAAGGGGCCACACGAGGAGGCCACCGCACCGTAGTCCCCAAGTCTTCTACACTACTTTATCTACACTCATGTTTTAATCTTTAAAGTAATAAATCGTAGGCAAACTATTTTGACAACTTAGAAATACCTGGTAACCTATTAAATTTTTCTGGTACAGATTTTTTTTTATGCTAGGTGCTGACAAACGAGCAAGCGAATCACCTGATGGAAAGTAGTCAACGCCGCCCATGAACATCCGCGAAATCAGAGAGATTGCTAATGTGTTGCCAGACTTTTTAAAAAAGAGTACGCTCTTCTCTTGAAGGTCCCTAAGTCGTAGCCGTCCGGAAATACTCCTGCAGCCAAACCGTTTCACAGAACTGAGGTACGTGGTAGAAAGTTCCGCGAGAAACGCACAGTATTAGACCGCCATCCATCGAGATGATGAGGATTTTCAAAATGTTGATAATTTAGCTAAAATATCTAGTGGAGCATAATATACCTAAAATTATTTTCAGAATTCAATTACAATTCTGGAAATACTTTTGTACTATTTTCTCACTCTCAGACTAAATAAAATAGATAAGTCCTATTGTATCAAAAAAATACAAAACCAAATTGTGCGAATTCTACACAGATTCTTATATAATTGCGACTGCATGTCACTTATGTTGTAGGTGTTATTTTTTGAGGTGTCAATTTCTAATTCTTTTGGATGTATCTTAGACAATATTGTCTAAGGGCTGTATAAATAATGATAACTTTGTCATAATATTGTCCTATAAGTTTTTCTGTTTCATAGTGTGGTAGTTGTTGCCTAAAATGAAAAAACAGATCATTATGCAACACTCGAACTGATTATATTTTCTTGAATGCTAACAATATTATTAAAGCATGTCAAAATGTGTTTAATTATGATTTCTTAATTTTAAGATTATGACATGAGTGTAGATAAACGTATTTACTATACCGGTGATATTTATTTATTTTATAAAACTACACACATCTACAGTGTACCATCGTACTACACGCCGTAACCTAGGATGCCACCCGTACCAACTGGACGGGTGGAGGTCTACCACCGCCGTGCGCTTTACATCATTTTTGCCACGCACTTCCTCATTGTGAAATCAACATCCCGCAGCGGTATTTTCGAATCAGTACGACATTGAGATCATCAAGAAACGAGCCTATACTTTCCAAAAGGCCGGCAACGCATCTCCACTCCTTGTGGTGTGGCTGATGTCCATGGGTGGCGGTGATCACTTACCATCAGCTGACTCGCTTGCTCGTTTGCATCACTTTCTCATAAAAAATAATCTAGTATTAGAAATAACGGACCAGGAGGCGGGGCCTAGCAGCGCGCCAAACGTGACGTCAGATGGCGTGATCGGCTGAGTGGGGTGCGACACTTCCCTCGCAATCCAAGCGGGCGAGCTCACTTTTGCGGCGATACTCGGACGGTGCGGACGTGTCTCTGTAGCTCAAGATTGATGTCATTTCTGTGCTAATTTGCTGATTAAAAATATTAGTTTCGGTTACGTTTAAATCTCTTTTTTTAAAAAATCAATTCCACTTCTGATTCGTAATATCAGAAGTGGGATTCGACCACAAAGCCTAGTTTCCGCTATCGGCACATATCGCGTAATATTACTTAAAACAGGTTGTTCATTTTTATTCATCATTTTTAAATCCTTGAAAAGTGTTGTGCTAAGTTCCAGCAAATTGTAAGTACATTTGATTTTATAATGTCGGGTCGGTCTTCGCGGTCTGATAAAAGAGCTGATAGCTCACGTAAGCACCGTAGTAGGTCGCGTAAAGGTCGCACTCACTCGCACCGTGTTTCGCGTAAGCGGCGTCGCGATGACTCGAGTGATGACCGTGGTAGTCCTCGGAATCAGGCCCTGGATACGATCCTTGTTAGACTAAATGCTATTGAAGACAGATTGTCAACTACGAAATCTATCTCCGAGCCGTCACGTCCTTCGCGTGAATGCCATACACCACCGTTACTGGTTACACCCCCTCCATCGATTGAACATGCTTGTGATACAACCAATAAGCTTGTAAACGCATTGACGTCATTGATTACAAAACCTAGTCATTATTATATCTCGAATTTTGACCCTAACGTGCATGATTTCGATGCTTGGTGCGCGGAGGTTGATCGAGGCCGTGAACTTAATCGCTGGGATGATCGCGAGTGTTTGTCGCGTATTGGTCGTTGTCTTAAAGGTGATGCCCGTACGTGGCTGGACGACTGGGTCTCCAGTGATCGCACATGGACTAACTTTAAACTGGAATTCCGATCCCTCTGCCCACGGAGCGTCGATATCGCAAATGTACTGTTTGATGTGATGAAAACAGACTCAAATAGTTTTACGTGCATATTCAGCATACGAGATGCTGAATATGCACGTAAGTCGTTATTACGTTTAAATATCGTCAAGGGGCTGTCGGATGAACTCAAAACCGCCATTGTAATTCGGGGTATAACAGACCCGCAGGTAAAAGCTGCCGCATCTAACGCTAAGTTGCAACATAACGAGTTAGTCGAATTTTTATCTGTTTACATAAAACCTAAATACAATTCTCAAACTACCCGCAATTTAATTCGCACGCCAAATGTAAGTCATTCTGATTCTCGTAAGCATAAAGCTCCAAAATCGAATATTAAGTGTTATAGTTGCGGAGATATTGGACATACCAAATCTCATTGTTCCAAACGACCGAGAACCGAAGCTAATAATTCTAGTACGGCTTCGTCATCATCTAAATCACGCACGGTACCCTTGCCGTGTACGTATTGTAGCAGGGTAGGTCATAGTGCTGATAAATGTTTTGCAAAACAACGTGTAGAGTCGAAAGGTCAGGACAAGAGTAGTGTAAATTTTTGTCAAATGACGCCCGATGCAGTAACGTCATGACTGCAGTAATTGATAACGTATCCATGGACGTTTTAGTTGATAGTGGATCTGACATTTCTTTAATTTCTGATTCAGTTTTTAAACATTTAAATTGTAAAAGGTTTCCTACTTATCGACTTATGCGGGGCATAGGTAGCCAGGAAATAGAATCCACTTGTTATGTGACAGTAGTTATGGAGTTTCCTGAGATATCCGTTGAGGTGGATCTATTTGTTGTGCCCGCCGAATGTATTAGTTCACCCATACTATTGGGGACTGATGTTTTAAGTCGAAAAGGGGTTACTTACATACGAACGGGTAGTGATCAGCGTCTTATGAGGGTAGATAGTGTAGCTCAGGTACATCACATACGTGATTTGAATACCGAAATAATCAATACTCCATTGCAAGGTCAGGAAAAAAGTCGTTTACTCTCCCTGATTAATGAATTCGCCGATTCCTTCGTAACTGGTACTGCAACGTCCACTGTTAATACTGGTAGTATAGAGATAAAGTTAAATAGTGACGTCCCTGTGCACTATCGTCCCTATAAGCTATCCGCTGACGAAAAGTTAAGAGTTCGCGAAATCACTAATGACTTGTTGAGTAAGGGAATCATCCGGGAGTCGCATTCAGATTACGCGAGTCCTATCATACTCGTAAAAAAGAAAGACGGGTCTGATAGGATGTGCGTTGACTATCGCGCTTTAAATGCCATTACGGTAAAGGATAGATTTCCCTTACCCCTTATAGACGACCATATCGACAAATTAGGTAACAGTAAATTCTATTCAAGCCTCGATATGGCTACTGGTTTCCACCAGGTGCCTCTCAAGGACGACGAGTCTATTAAGAAAACCGCGTTTGTCACCCCGGAGGGTCATTTCGAATATCTGAAGATGCCCTACGGTTTGACAAATGCGCCGGTAGTATATCAAAAAATCATATCTAAGACTCTGAAATCCTTGACAGACACTGGTAAAGTCCTAATTTATATTGACGACATTCTGGTACTATCTGACTCCGTAGAGGAAGGGCTAGATTTGTTACGTCAGGTACTTGTTTGTCTCACAACCGCGGGTTTTTCTATCAACCTGAAAAAGTGCACTTTCTTAGAGACAGAAGTAGAGTATTTAGGAAGACTCATAAGCCAAGGTCAGGTAAGGCCGAGTCCTAGGAAGGTAGACGCTTTGTTAAGATCGCCAAAACCTACGAATGTGAGGCAAGTGCGACAATTTTTGGGTCTAGCCGGATATTTTAGACGCTACATTCCTAATTACGCAATTAAAACCGCTTGCATAGCGAAACTAACTAAAAAGGGACAACCGTTTATATGGGGTGATGAACAAGACGCAGCGCGCGATAAAATCATTGCATGTTTAACGAAAGAGCCTGTTCTTGCTATATTTGACCCATCATTGCCCACTGAACTCCACACTGACGCCAGTGCGATCGGTTACGGAGCAGTCCTGCTGCAGGAGCACGAAAGCAAACGGAAACGCGTAGTCGCTTACTTCAGTAGGGCGAATCATGGTGCTGAGTCTCGATATCATAGCTATGAGCTCGAGACTCTAGCCATAGTAAAGGCCCTGGAGCATTTCCGCCACTATTTAGTTGGTATTGACTTCAAAATAGTGACGGATTGTAATTCCCTAAAGTTACCCGAACGAAAAAAAGACCTGATACCGCGAGTAGCCCGTTGGTGGGTCTACTTGCAGGACTTTCGTTTCACGATCGAATACCGAAAGGGTGCCTTGATGCAGCACGCCGACTTCTTAAGCCGGAACCCAGTAACTGTATCGCATATTCGTCGTCCTTCGATCTTATATCAAGCAGATTAGGTTCAAAGTCTGTTTTTTGACATATCCACACCATAAGGATTTAGGGCTATCCTTACACCACGCCTCGCCCTATATCGTATACTACCCACCGCCCTTACTTTGTATTGAGACATTAGTTCCATTTATACTAATAGATGGCGCTAGGTGTCGATTACATCACGCAAGCGTTTCGTGTTTTTGGATTACCTATAAGCGATGGCGCTTTCTGTAGGAATTATCTCTTTATGAATAATAAGGAAATAAGGAAATATAAATTTGGAATATTTTAGAAGTGAACCATTTCTTGCTACTATGTATTAAAGAGGCTCTTCTGCAGCTATGTATTTTATCTCCAACTAAAACGAGGCACAGTCGAGACGGTGCTTACGGGGAATGGAAGATAATAGATCCGGATAAATTTAGCACTTGAACTGACGCCTCTTCACTTAGAAATTACAATTAAGAACATACCTGTTTTAAGTTCAAAGAAAAAACTATGTAATGAACTATCGCTTGCAGTTTTTCCGGGTCGTTGCGACCTTCAAGGAAGGGCGTATTCATTTATTTAAGGTGATTGCAGGTGTCAATGGGCGTCCCCCCACGACTCCTATATATTTATCACAATCTCTATGTCTATAAAAGAAAGTCGTGTAAGTTATATTTGTACCGATTTGGCTGAAAATAAATAGAGAAGTAGCTTAGAGCCAGGTAAAGGGCGTAGGAAACTTTCCATCCCGGAAAATAGTCCCTGTGGGATAAATAAACAAAAACCACGTGAAAAACACTGCGGGTGAAAGCTAGTACTTATCTGTTTAAAAAAAGATGCTGGCCTAAAATTAGTTTGATTAGCATTGATTCGCTAAATGTGCTATATAAAGGAATATTATACCAAGTCACTTGTGAGGTCTTATGGTTGAGATAAACAAAAAGCTTAATATATACTCAATGACAGAACGGGAATGCTAATCAGAACTTACCAAATGGCTGAAGTGTATAGATTATAATGAAACAGAAAATTGTACTCACAAACACACTCTCTCTCTCTCTCTCTCTCACACACGCACACACACACACACACACACACACACACACACACACACACACACACACACAAAAACACACACACACACACACACACACACACACACACACACACACACACACACACACATACACTAACACACACACATACTAGGGGTTGAAAGTAAAAAGTTTTATTATAGTAAATGTAAGTTCCTACTTTATGATATATAAAGATAATGAATTTTAGTAACTGTAATTTAAGCTAAGGAAGAGTGACTTTCTCTGACACAGGTGCTATTGTACTTAAGTGAGAAAGTCTACACTTAACTTGTGAAACATTTGGTTTTTGAATAAACATTTATTTATCATTTATCAAGATGAAAGATGAGCTAGGGACCTGTTAGTTCACTTCTAGTCCAAACACCACAGTTCGGTTGAAATAACGGATGCAGTTCATAATTAAGTCTGACCTAAAAGCTGGCTGGCTGGTACTATGCATATTTGAAAAAACTGAAGGCTGAGTAAAAGGATTGTTTTTGGAGCTTTGGTGAAACGTATTGTGAGTTTTTTTTACGCAGATCCCGAACACTCGCCAAATAGGTGAATAGAAATAAAACTGCTATATGGAATGAAATGTAAAGTTGCAAAATCTGATGTGTAATTTTAGAAGAGACTATTTTACCATATCGTAAGGAAAGTTGCCATAGTAAATAAAATATTAGCGGTCGTACACAGCTTCGCCCGTGTGAAATTCAGTTTCCTTTTAAAACAAAGGGTATGAAATGCTTTCGCAAGAAAAACATTTTGAGGCAAACGAATTTTTTGAGTTTGTTCATTATAGCAAAAAGACACCATACTATTATTTTATTTTGATTTAAGACTATATTTTAGGGTATTAAATGTAGATCGGACATTATTGTACTCGTATTTGTGATGCAAAAAAAAAATCTTGAAAATGTTTTTATCACTAGCTTTATTTTTTTTTTCTGAAAAACTATCCTACACGTTCCTAAACGTTGTCCATTAAAGCACATTTAAAAATGGAGTAGAAGCATAGTTACTTTAGTACAATAGTTACTTTACAAATAAAATTAAAAGTTGGTATGGATAATGCAACTTCTAAGAAAATCGCCATACAAAACAATTTCATAGGTAAAGAAATTTCAATAATAGGTAAAGAAAGACAATTCAACCGTTAAGTAGGAGTTAATAACATTTTTGGAAAATCTCTAGTATTACGAATCAGAAGTGGAATTGATTTTTTAAAAAAAGAGATTTAAACGTAACCGAAACTAATATTTTTAATCAGCAAATTAGCACAGAAATGACATCAATCTTGAGCTACAGAGACACGTCCGCACCGTCCGAGTATCGCCGCAAAAGTGAGCTCGCCCGCTTGGATTGCGAGGGAAGTGTCGCACCCCACTCAGCCGATCACGCCATCTGACGTCACGTTTGGCGCGCTGCTAGGCCCCGCCTCCTGGTCCGTTATTTCTAATACGGCCTCTCCTGACGGCGAGGCGTCCTCGACCGCATCTTGGTTGGGCAACTCTTCAGGCTGTTCATGAGTTTCAGGACCGTCATCATCTGAAAAACAACTTCGTTATAGCAACAACTCAAGTTACCTCAATTTTGATAACAATAATCAGCTCCATATCACAACCATAAGCGTGCACTCAAATGGCCATAACCAAGGCATGAAAATTGTTATCCATAACAGGGCATACATTGAAAGAGATAGGTATTCCACACGCCATAGGTAGCTGCCATGGGGCAAGCGCACGTGTATACCAAAACAAATAGAACACATAGCACACACCATAGGTAGCTGCCAAAGGCAAGCGCGTGTGGCTACAAAACAAACAAAACACATAGCACACACCATAGGTAGCTGCCAAAGGCAAGCGCGTGTGGCTATAAAACAAACAAAACACATAGCACACACCATAGGTAGCTGCCAAAGGCAAGCGCGTGTGGCTATAAAACCAATCACATAGCACACGCCATAGGTAGCTGCCAAGGGCAAGCGCGCGCGGCTATTGATTGACTCACCACCATCGAAGAATGCTGCGCAGGTGTCAGGAGTCCATTCTCCTCGCCAGAGGACTAGGTGTTCGGCGGCTGCCTGGGTCTTCTTTCCATAGGACCCCGCCAGAAGCTCCAGCTCGTAACGGTGGTGAGGGAGCTGCTGGATCACTTTGTAGGGTCCCCTCATACCGGAGTCCAGTTTGCCGGAACTCTGCGAGCTTTTGCCTACGAACACAAAATCTCCCACACCAAACACACGTGGCTGTTGTCTCGTGTCGTTAATACGCTGATCTTGACGCGCCTGGTTTGCTTCCAAGAGGTGTGAAGCACGTTGTCGCCTTAGTGCAAGCAATGCTTCCCGGTTTGCTTGGGAATCCTCTAGAGCTACATCTCTTACTAGTACTCTCAATACGGGTGTGGTTGCTTCGATTCCGACCAAGAGTTGAAGAGGTGAGGTCTGGATAGTAGCTTGCTTGGTGACATTGAGAGTAAGCTGAATTTTCCATAATGTGTCGGACCAACTACTACCCTTGTTATTTACCTCGACACGTAGCATATTTAATACAGAGCGGCAATAACGCTCCGCCTGACCATTTTCTTGGTGCATCTCGGGTGTAATTAGATGCGTGGCACAACCCAGATCAGAAACCCAGTTTTGAAACCCAGCACTTTCAAACATCCTACCTCGATCAGTAACAATCAGAGAAGGTGTTCCAAATAATGAAACTGCGTTAGTAAACACGCGCTTTAATTCCTCGGTGTCCTGTCTTATTAAAGAGTACAGGAGGCAAAATTTAGAAAAAGCATCGACTAATACTAGGACGTACTTAAACCCATTTGACTCAGGTAGGGGACCTAATACGTCCATATGGATAACTGAAAAGGGACTATCGGGTTTGGTCCACGATTCAATGGGCTGATGTGGAGCCCTAGGGACTTTTTTGTGAGACAAACAAACCACACAGTGATTAATATATTTCTTAACAAATTGTCTAAGTCCAGGGAACCAAAAATGCCGAAGTATCAAGTCGACAGTCTTATCCATACCGATGTGTTCATGATCATCGTGAAATACACGCAAGAGACTAAGTCGGTGTCCTTTGGGAATAAAGCACAATAGGCGCGACTCCTCACCAGTAGGATTGTACTTGTAGTACAAGAGGTTGTTTTTAATAACATAACGAGATGAATCCAACTGACCGTCCCTTAATTTTTCCATTAGTTCCTGCGTCTCGGTATCAGCAGTTTGAGCTATTTGGGCCCAGGAGCCCAATTCTCGGGCTCGTGACATTTATTTTCATACGACATATATCACTAAAACATAGTTTTTTTGTATGGGATTTCGGGTGATCTCCGCCATGTTCCTCAAAATATCACAAGCACGAGAATTGGGCTCCAGTTGTTAGGGACGACGAATATGCGATACAGTTACTGGTTCCGGCTTAAGAAGTCGGCGTGCTGCATCAAGGCACCCTTTCGGTATTCGATCGTGAAACGAAAGTCCTGCAAGTAGACCCACCAACGGGCTACTCGCGGTATCAGGTCTTTTTTTCGTTCGGGTAACTTTAGGGAATTACAATCCGTCACTATTTTGAAGTCAATACCAACTAAATAGTGGCGGAAATGCTCCAGGGCCTTTACTATGGCTAGAGTCTCGAGCTCATAGCTATGATATCGAGACTCTAGCCATAGTAAAGGCCCTGGAGCATTTCCGCCACTATTTAGTTGGTATTGACTTCAAAATAGTGACGGATTGTAATTCCCTAAAGTTACCCGAACGAAAAAAAGACCTGATACCGCGAGTAGCCCGTTGGTGGGTCTACTTGCAGGACTTTCGTTTCACGATCGAATACCGAAAGGGTGCCTTGATGCAGCACGCCGACTTCTTAAGCCGGAACCCAGTAACTGTATCGCATATTCGTCGTCCTAACAACTGGGCCCAAATAGCTCAAACTGCTGATACCGAGACGCAGGAACTAATGGAAAAATTAAGGGACGGTCAGTTGGATTCATCTCGTTATGTTATTAAAAACAACCTCTTGTACTACAAGTACAATCCTACTGGTGAGGAGTCGCGCCTATTGTGCTTTATTCCCAAAGGACACCGACTTAGTCCTCTTGCGTGTATTTCACGATGATCATGAACACATCGGTATGGATAAGACTGTCGACTTGATACTTCGGCATTTTTGGTTCCCTGGACTTAGACAATTTGTTAAGAAATATATTAATCACTGTGTGGTTTGTTTGTCTCACAAAAAAGTCCCTAGGGCTCCACATCAGCCCATTGAATCGTGGACCAAACCCGATAGTCCCTTTTCAGTTATCCATATGGACGTATTAGGTCCCCTACCTGAGTCAAATGGGTTTAAGTACGTCCTAGTATTAGTCGATGCTTTTTCTAAATTTTGCCTCCTGTACTCTTTAATAAGACAGGACACCGAGGAATTAAAGCGCGTGTTTACTAACGCAGTTTCATTATTGGAACACCTTCTCTGATTGTTACTGATCGAGGTAGGATGTTTGAAAGTGCTGGGTTTCAAAACTGGGTTTCTGATCTGGGTTGTGCCACGCATCTAATTACACCCGAGATGCACCAAGAAAATGGTCAGGCGGAGCGTTATTGCCGCTCTGTATTAAATATGCTACGTGTCGAGGTAAATAACAAGGGTAGTAGTTGGTCCGACACATTATGGAAAATTCAGCTTACTCTCAATGTCACCAAGCAAGCTACTATCCAGACCTCACCTCTTCAACTCTTGGTCGGAATCGAAGCAACCACACCCGTATTGAGAGTACTAGTAAGAGATGTAGCTCTAGAGGATTCCCAAGCAAACCGGGAAGCATTGCTTGCACTAAGGCGACAACGTGCTTCACACCTCTTGGAAGCAAACCAGGCGCGTCAAGATCAGCGTATTAACGACACGAGACAACAGCCACGTGTGTTTGGTGTGGGAGATTTTGTGTTCGTAGGCAAAAGCTCGCAGAGTTCCGGCAAACTGGACTCCGGTATGAGGGGACCCTACAAAGTGATCCAGCAGCTCCCTCACCACCGTTACGAGCTGGAGCTTCTGGCGGGGTCCTATGGAAAGAAGACCCAGGCAGCCGCCGAACACCTAGTCCTCTGGCGAGGAGAATGGACTCCTGACACCTGCGCAGCATTCTTCGATGGTGGTGAGTCAATCAATAGCCGCGCGCGCTTGCCCTTGGCAGCTACCTATGGCGTGTGCTATGTGATTGGTTTTATAGCCACACGCGCTTGCCTTTGGCAGCTACCTATGGTGTGTGCTATGTGTTTTGTTTGTTTTATAGCCACACGCGCTTGCCTTTGGCAGCTACCTATGGTGTGTGCTATGTGTTTTGTTTGTTTTATAGCCACACGCGCTTGCCTTTGGCAGCTACCTATGGTGTGTGCTATGTGTTCTATTTGTTTTGGTATACACGTGCGCTTGCCCCATGGCAGCTACCTATGGCGTGTGGAATACCTATCTCTTTCAATGTGTGACCTGTTATGAATAACAATTTTCATGCCTTGGTTATGGCCATTTGAGTGCACGCTTATGGTTGTGATATGGAGCTGATTATTGTTATCAAAATTGAGGTAACTTAAGTTGTTGCTATAACGAAGTTGTTTTTCAGATGATGACGGTCCTGAAACTCATGAACAGCCTGAAGAGTTGCCCAACCAAGATGCGGTCGAGGACGCCTCGCCGTCAGGAGAGGCCGTATTAGAAATAACGGACCAGGAGGCGGGGCCTAGCAGCGCGCCAAACGTGACGTCAGATGGCGTGATCGGCTGAGTGGGGTGCGACACTTCCCTCGCAATCCAAGCGGGCGAGCTCACTTTTGCGGCGATACTCGGACGGTGCGGACGTGTCTCTGTAGCTCAAGATTGATGTCATTTCTGTGCTAATTTTCTGATTAAAAATATTAGTTTCGGTTACGTTTAAATCTTTTTTTAAAAAATCAATTCCACTTCTGATTCGTAATACTAGAGATTTTCCAAAAATGTTATTAACTCCTACTTAACGGTTGAATTGTCTTTCTTTACCTATTATTGAAATTTCTTTACCTATGAAATTGTTTTGTATGGCGATTTTCTTAGAAGTTGCATTATCCATACCAACTTTTAATTTTATTTGTAAAGTAACTATTGTACTAAAGTAACTATGCTTCTACTCCATTTTTAAATGTGCTTTAATGGACAACGTTTAGGAACGTGTAGGATAGTTTTTCAGAAAAAAAAAATAAAGCTAGTGATAAAAACATTTTCAAGATTTTTTTTGCATCACAAATACGAGTACAATAATGTCCGATCTACATTTAATACCCTAAAATATAGTCTTAAATCAAAATAAAATAATAGTATGGTGTCTTTTTGCTATAATGAACAAACTCAAAAAATTCGTTTGCCTCAAAATGTTTTTCTTGCGAAAGCATTTCATACCCTTTGTTTTAAAAGGAAACTGAATTTCACACGGGCGAAGCTGTGTACGACCGCTAATATTTTATTTACTATGGCAACTTTCCTTACGATATGGTAAAATAGTCTCTTCTAAAATTACACATCAGATTTTGCAACTTTACATTTCATTCCATATAGCAGTTTTATTTCTATTCACCTATTTGGCGAGTGTTCGGGATCTGCGTACAAAAAAAACTCACAATACGTTTCACCAAAGCTCCAAAAACAATCCTTTTACTCAGCCTTCAGTTTTTTCAAATATGCATAGTACCAGCCAGCCAGCTTTTAGGTCAGACTTAATTATGAACTGCATCCGTTATTTCAACCGAACTGTGGTGTTTGGACTAGAAGTGAACTAACAGGTCCCTAGCTCATCTTTCATCTTGATAAATGATAAATAAATGTTTATTCAAAAAACCAAATGTTTCACAAGTTAAGTGTAGACTTTCTCACTTAAGTACAATAGCACCTGTGTCAGAGAAAGTCACTCTTCCTTAGCTTAAATTACAGTTACTAAAATTCATTATCTTTATATATCATAAAGTAGGAACTTACATTTACTATAATAAAACTTTTTACTTTCAACCCCTAGTATGTGTGTGTGTTAGTGTATGGTGTGTGTGTGTGTGTGTGTGTGTGTGTGTGTGTGTGTGTGTGTGTGTGTGTGTTTTTGTGTGTGTGTGTGTGTGTGTGTGTGGTGTGTGTGTGTGTGTGTGTGTGTGCGTGTGTGAGAGAGAGAGAGAGAGAGAGTGTGTTTGTGAGTACAATTTTCTGTTTCATTATAATCTATACACTTCAGCCATTTGGTAAGTTCTGATTAGCATTCCCGTTCTGTCATTGAGTATATATTAAGCTTTTTGTTTATCTCAACTGTTATATTTATAAGCAAAACACTGTCATTAATTAAGAAAGTATTTGAATTGCTTAAGTACAACCGCGTGCTCGTATATTTTTACAGAGAGAGAGTGAGCGAGATAGCGAGGCAATGCTCGCTCACTCTATCGGGGATACCACACTCTCCCCCGCTTAATCCTAACCCTACATACAAGAATAGATAGTTATATGGAAAACCAGCCTTTTAAACCTTAGTTATATATATAATCTCTTATATAACAATAAACTACATAGGTAATCAAAGCTGTCCCGCATTAATATCCGTAGGTGACCAACATAATAACAGCGTATGTATGGACAATAGTATCTTCTGCTATTGTACCTACTACTTAATTATAGAGTTATCTTATTGAACCCTACTGAAAACTTACATCTATAATTCATTTAAACTATTAGAACAAGGTAGAATTTGGTTAACGTGACGTTTCCACTGAGACCCATCTACATCTATAATATAAGTTTACCCCAGGAACAGATTCTTCAATTATGGAACCCAGGATCCATGGCTTGTGCCCTTTTCTATAATCTCTAACCATAACTTTCTGGCCTAATTCAAAATTTAGTTTTCGATTATCCTGTTTATTATTGTATAACTTTCCTTCCACTTCCTCCTTCACCGGTGGAGGTCGCAGGAAACTGAACCTGTTCCTTGATTCTCTCCCTAACATGAGTCGAGCTGGGGTGATTCCAGTCGTCCGTTGCGGCGTATTTCGGTAATCCATCAAAAATAAATTTACTGCAAAAGAAAGCGAATTTCCCGCTTCTACTAATTTAGTTACAGTAGTTTTTGAACGTTTGTACAAATCTTTCTGCTGCCCCATTAGTGGCTGGGTGATATGGTGGTTGTAAAAGTGTGTTTAATCTGGTCTAGTTTGCAAAAACGTTCAAAACTCTGCACTAGTAAACGAACGGCCATTGTCTGTGACCAAATGAATTGGAAAACCAAAGGTTGAAAACACTCTTTTAAAAATTTCAATTGTACGACCTGAAGTAATATTTGTCATTTCAAATACTTCAGGCCACTTTGAATAACTGTCTACAATCACCAAGAACATCTTATTATAAAACGGACCCAAAAAATCAGCGTGAATTCTATGCCATGCAGAAGGTGCGACTGGCCATGGTTTCTGGGTTTTACATGGATTTTTACTATTTGTAAGCACACTAAACATGTTTTAAACTGTATTTTCTATAGCCTCATCTAATTTGGGCCACCAAAAGTATGAACGAGCAATTTCTTTCATGCGGGACAATCCCGAAATGGCTTTTATGTAATTCTTTTAGTATGTTTTCACGAATGGAATTTGGTATTAGTATTCTGTATCCCCAGAATACAACATCCTCTATCAATATTTAGCTCATTTCTTCTCGTATAATATGGAATAATCTCTTTAGGTAAGTTTTTTCTATCCACCCAACCATCTGTTAATAGTCTTATTATTTTAGTGAGCGTTAAATCCCTCTTTGTTTCTGCTTGAATTAACTGCCAATTCAAAGTTTCAATTTGTGATTCGCCTACATGATAGATATTGCTCATTTCGTCATTAACATTAAATTCAGGAGTATTTTCCTCCACCCTAGTTTTTTCAGTTGTTCTAGACAAGTAGTCCGCTGGATTCAAACTGATTTTATGTGCCTATATCTTATAATTAAATGCTGACAAGAAAATAGCATAATGTTGTAACCTTTTGGCAGCCATTTTAGGAATGCTTTTAGTAGGTCCAAATATTCCTTACTAATGCTGCATTGTCTGTTTCTAATTCAAAATTGCCTACCATATAAGTAATTGTAAAATTTATTTATTCCAAAAATAACTGCCATTGCTTCTTTATCTATAGTAGAGTATTTCAGTTCTGTATCATTTAATTTTTTACTAGCGAATGCAATAGGTTTTAACTACACCATCCACTTTTGATGAAATAACGGCCGCCAACCCTGAGTCTGATGCATCAGTCGTAAGTATTACAGGTAAGTTAGGATCATAATGACTTAATTTTGTAGCTGAAGCCAAGCTTTCTTTAATCAGTTCAAATGCAGTATCACATTCAGTGGTCCAACAGAATTTATCTTTTTTTGTGCATTCATATAATGGGCTTAGTATGGTTGCCCATGTCCTTTAAAAATCTAGAATAATAATTTATTTTCCTAAAAATGATTTCAACAGAGACAGGTTTGTTGGCACTTTAGCATTCAAAATAGGTTCAATATTTGATTGAATTACAGAAATACCATTTTTATCCACCTTATATCCAAAAACATTCAGGCTGTCCACAAATAGTTTACATTTTTCTGGTTTTAACTTAAATTCACAGTCTTTTAACTCTTTAGGACTTTACATAAGGTTTCGAGGGTATCTTGCAAGCTATACCCTTTTACATATATATTGTCTATAAATACAATTGTATTAGGAATGTTTTTTAATTTATTTGACATTAGACGTTGGAAAGAACCAGGACCTGCACTTTCCCCGTAGGGAAGATATTTGTATTTAAAAGTTCCTACCTCGGTGACAATAGTTGTGCAGTCCTGACTATCCTCCTCCAGGCCAGCCTGTAAGTAGGCCTCTTTCATATCAAGTTCACAATAGTATTCACCATTTTTCAAAGAATTTATTATATCTTCAACATGTGGGAGGGGAAAGTGATCTACTTCTAGAACTCTGTTTACAGTTAACTTATAATCCCCACATAATCTAACAGATCCATCAGGTTTTAGTATTGGTACAACTGGAGTCCCCCACTGACTTTGTTCCACTGGAACAATTCTGTCATTGTCAAGTAATCTTTGTATCTCTTTATTTACCTTGTCTCGTAGTGCATATGGTACCCTTCGAACAGGAAGACATTTTTGGTTTAGCATCCACTTTTAATTTTAATGAGATTTTACTACCTTTGAAGTTACCCCAGCCGGGACTGAATACTTCAGCAAATTGAATCCTTTATATATTGTCGTGCACCTGAAATTGTTTGTACATTGTTAGTTCCTACACTATTAACATTTTCTAGTTTGGGGGGCCATAATTTTAATTCATTGAGCCAATCCCTACCAATAACTCGTGGACAATTATTTTTTACAACAAAAATGCTTAACCTTTTACGTAAGCTATTACATTCTACAAGTACATCATTTATTATACCAAGTGGATGGGTCAGAGTTTGGTCAAAATTTTTGAAAATCACATTGCAACTACTTAGTCTAAAAGAATTTAAGTACATTTCCCTATCTTTGCTTGAAATAACTGTAACTTCGGACCCAGTGTCTAGTTGAAATGGTATTTCATGTCCATTCAGTTTTATTGTTAAACAGTGGGGTGGTATCCTACTTACACTGTTGAATGAGTATGTTTTTATACTCAGTGTTGAGGTTTTGTTCCATGGTGGTTTCATTTTGTTTATCCTCATTGTCACTTATTACACCATCCAAGACACCAACCGACTTCCGCTTCCTTGAACACATTCTAAAAATATGCCCTCGTTGACCACATTCCGAGCAAAATTTGTTTCTTAAGGTACAATCCTTCTTGATATGATTACTTTTTCCACAGCAAAAGCATTTTTTTTCTTCATTTGAATTATTGGTTTGTATGTAAGTATTAGGTTTTGGTCTCCGTTGTTGTTTCTGTTTTTTCTTGATTGTAAAAGACTTCTGTTACTTCTTGTGAATTTTCTGTGTGTATTAATGCTGCCTCCATAGCTTGTGCCACTTCTACACACTTTTCTAGGCTTTGGTCCCATGTTTTCATTAGCTCAAACTTAATAACCTTAGCCAATACACCCTCAATAAATTTTTCCTTTATTTGGTCTTCTAAATCCTTGTACATACATTTTCCTCCCAACTTGCGAAGTTCTAACACATAGTCTTCTATAGATTCTCCTGGTTTTTGATTTCTTTTCCGAAAGATTGCTCGCTCTAAGGCGGTAGATCGCTTTATGATGTATTTTTGTTTCAGCTTTTCACATAATTCACTATAATTTAGTTTAGGAGGTGCGTCTGGTGTACATAAGTGGCACAGCGTTTCGTACACTTTAGACGATAATTTTGTAATGAGTAATGGTACTTTTTTTTCGTCGTCTATATCATTGAGTTGGATAAAACACTCTAATTGTTGTTGAAATGCTTCCCACCTTTCACCTTCAAATGTTTTAGTTCACCGAAAGTTGTCATTTTTTGAGTTTTATTTTTCGACGATGTTTTTAGGGTATCACAATAACCTCCCCAATATTTTCCGTAGGTTATCAATGTTACTATGTTCTTCAAAACGAATATTTAATCTTGTAAGAATTTCCTTTAAACTCCTTTTTTGAACATTTGTAAATTAAAGATTTCTTTCCTCTTATTATTTGTTTAAAGTAATTCTCAGTTTCACTTTGAGATTCCGACATAAATAACCAATTCACAATGACATTTATTATTAGTCTTATTTGAGCGCGCCAAACTACAAAATGGCGGTCGCGAGGAATGCAGTTGCTGCTTCGTACTAACTTCACACCAATAAACGTTATATTTTTATTTTCTTATTTTTATGATTTATGTTGGTTATTTTTGTTTTACATCACTGCTCAACTTTGCTCCTAATTGGTTCGTGACTCGTCGCCAATGTTATATTTATAAGCAAAACACTGTCATTAATTAAGAAGTATTTAATTGCTTAAGTACAACCGCGTGCTCGTATATTTTTTACAGAGAGAGAGTGAGCGAGATAGCGAGGCATGCTCGCTCACTCTATCGGGGATACCACATCAACCATAAGACCTCACAAGTGACTTGGTATAATATTCCTTTATATAGCACATTTAGCGAATCAATGCTAATCAAACTAATTTTAGGCCAGCATCTTTTTTTAAACAGATAAGTACTAGCTTTCGCCCGCAGTGGTATTTGTTTATTTATCCCACAGGGACTATTTTACGGGATGGAAAGTTTCCTATGCCCTTTACCTGGCTCTAAGCTACTTCTCTATTTATTTTCAGCCAAATCGGTACAAATATAACTTACACGACTTTCTTTTATAGAGATTGTGGTAAATATATAGGAGTCGTGGGGGACGCCCATAGACACCTGCAATCACCTTAAATAAATGAATACGCCCTTCCTTGAAGGTCGCAACGACCCGGAAAAACTGCAAGCGATAGATCGATAGATAGATATACTTTATTGCACAAAATACACAACTTAAGTACTATACTATAGTTCATTACATAGTTTTATCTTTGAACTTAAAACAGGTATGTTCTTAATTGTAATTTCTAAGTGAAGAGGCGTCAGTTCAAGTGCTAAATTTATCCGGATCTATTATCTTCCATTCCCCGTAAGCACCGTCTCGACTGTGCCTCGTTTTAGTTGGAGATAAAATACATAGCTGCAGAAGAGCCTCTTTAATACATAGTAGCAAGAAATGGTTCACTTCTAAAATATTCCAAATTTATATTTCCTTATTTCCTTATTATTCATAAAGAGATAATTCCTATAGAAAGCGCCATCGCTTATAGGTAATCCGAAAACACGAAACGCTTGCGTGATGTAATCGACACCTAGCGCAATCTATTAGTATAAATGGAACTAATGTCTCAAACAAAGTAAGGGCGGTGGGTAGTATACGATATAGGGCGAGGCGTGGTGTAAGGATAGCCCTAAATCCTTATGGTGTGGATATGTCAAAAAACAGACTTTGAACCTAATCTGCTTGATATAAGATCGAAGTCCAATGAGTTCTGTGTAATGTTATAATACTTACCGCCCGTTACAGGTGAGTAAATGACCAAAACGACTAACAAATATGCCTTTTAAATCATGCAACCGTCTTTAATAAGTAAATCGAAATCTTGAATAAATAATGATAACATCAGAAGTGAAGAAGGCGTTACCTACGAAGTAATCCATTCATAGCATTTATTATTAAAATACAACTTGCCTGTCCTATTCTTTGCTTGAGAGTTATGTTTAATATGAAACAATGATTTTTTTTACCATTATTTTCACAACAAAACTGAGTGATCACTTATACTTTAGGCAGTGGTAAAACTGATAATATTGGTATTCGTTTCTCTACAACATTAATATAAAAGAAAAAAATATCTGCTAAAAGCAACAAACGAGCAAGCGAGTCACCTGATGGAAAGTAATTTACGGTGCCCATGAACATCCGCGAAATCAGAGAGATCGCTAATGTGTAAAAATTAAATTAATTATGAAAATGTGTAGTTGGACCGAAGCATGTAATAGATAAACTAAAAACAATACTTTCTGACTGATTTTGAAAATCTTGTACCATTAATATGCAAGATTATTCCTGCATCAATATTTATTATTCCGGCTATAATTATTACAAGAAAATAAAATGTAAAAGTTAATTAGTGGGAACCCAGTGCAGGCCGCAAGACTTAGAGCCGCAATAATTTAAGTAATGAAACCTTTAAATGTATATGACCGTTCTGTGTCTTACTTACTCCTCCGCCTTCATTTTAGCATTCAGCTTATTATAAATTAGCGTCTACCTAGATCTGTTTGCGCTAGTTCATACTCCATTGTACTAAGAGGTGAATGCCAGTACTGCAGAACAAATTGCCTTAAAACAATGGCTTTGATGAAACTGGCTTCCTGCAGAGTGACGAGATGTTGCAGCTACTTTTGTGATGTATATAAGGCTTACAGTCAAATCGAAAAGGCGATACACTTGCGCGATTTGTTCGACGCCTAGCGACACATATTGTCATAGTATGGAACTAATATTCTGAAATTAAGTCGTGTGGGAGACTGGTTGTTTGCATTGTATTTATATAAAACCATAATACTGTTTTATATGATGACCAAAAAAAGTGCCTCGTGGTTTCGGCAACTGCAAAAAAAGTTTTTTAATGCGAACAGAAGGCAAATGACCAAGCAGTGGGGGCTATCGCGTGCGAAAAATATGCAAGATGGCGTACTACAGGCCTGAGGCCTATCTACAAGGTGATTGGGTATTTTTAGAAGTGATGTGTCAAATTGACAATTAACGAATAAATCAGCTAGTCAATTTGAAGTTGGACCTCGGTTCACATGCATGCCTTTAGCGGATATTTCACTTGCCATAGCCTCCATCAACTTCATAGAAAGTTCAAACTCCTCGAAACACCTTCTGCATTGTCCGGAAAACGAACTGTGAAGAAAATAATGAATGAATGAATGAATATACTTTAATTGCACTCAAAGTACAGTATGAAAAATAATGCACTAATGACAATGAAAAAATGCCATCTCGTGTTCAGGCGGGAGCCGAACCCACATCTTCCACGATCCGGGTGGCTGTTCAACCAATTACAATTACACCACACTGATCGCGTTACGAAGCGGACGAAATTTTGTTAGTGCTTGATTCAACATTAGCGTGTCATCAGTATTGTAGGATATTTCCAGTGAAAATATGACTACAAATATTTGACCACCAGTTAAGATGAAACTGCTAAATCAATAGTTGATATTTTTAAAGCATTTTTTTGCTATTCATCCTTATGTAAATTATTTTGCATTTCCAAAGGTTTTAGGAAGTATAATATCACCATAACCTATCATATCATTCTCAGGGACTTTATCCAGGATTACTACAATGAAGCGATTGACCTTCACAACTCTTAGGCCCGAGACCAACTGGATCCTGGTTACACGTTTAGAATACCACCGGGAATAACGATGCGTTGCGTTGCTTTAAAGATCATCTCATCATAATCTTCTTCTTCTTCTTTATCTTTGCATGCAGTTCCCGGTTGCGTCCAAAGCTGTCGCTTTGGAGCCCAGGGTACGCTTAGACCATGATTCAGGATTGGGGTGGAGTCTGGTAATTACAATGAAGCGACTGACGTATGACCTTCGCCACCCTTTAGCAGGGGTATCTCACTATCATCATGAGCGTATATTCGTCCACTGATGGATGTACTCGTAAGCTTCTTCTTTGAGATCGCCGTCTGCGACTTTTTTCGAAATGTTAGTATTATGCTGGTTCCGGGTGGGGTGAAGGGTGATTAGAGGGCTGATATCAGGGTTCGGGTCTTTGTTTTAATTGTTTGAGTTAGTGAACTGGTGATATTTTGTTAATTGTGCTGCTGAACATAAAGAATGACATAAGAAAAGGTAAAAAGTCTTTCCCATGCTTCAGTGGAGTTATGTTCTACGCACTGGTCGACGATTTTAGACAATTTATTCGCGACTGCAATTCTGACGCCTCGAGGAACTATTTTTAGGGCAATGATCATAATGATTATCTCGACAATAATGATTGTGGGTCCATATTGAAAAACTATGTGAAGTTTGAAGTTTATATCATAATGTTTTACTTCTGCAACCGAGATAGAGGCAGAAATACTATAAATTGGAAAATATCATAGGTGCTTGGATTCGGATCAAAACGCGCTCTAGGTGGGAAGATGCTCGTTTTAAATGCTCGCTGTATACATTAGTCATCATCAGCCCATTTAAGTCCCCACTGCTGGGGCACGGGTCTCCCTCAATCACATGAGGGGTAATTGCCATACTCACCACGCTTGGCAGACGGGTTGGCGAGGGTTTTGAAATAAATGCAGAGTTTTCCTTCTCTGGGTGCTGATGATCAAGCCAGCAGCTTTACCTTAGTCGCCTTTTACGACACCTCGGTAAGAGTGAGGGTGGCCTATTCTACTCTGCCGGGGACCACACGGCACATCAGTATTTTTTTTCATTTAATCCACAGCTATACCAGCCACAAGATTCATGCACATACTCAAAGTAAGTTCAATATGCTTAAAATAACTCTGAACCATGTCCAAATTTTGTTTGCCAGACCAAAGCGATTGTGGTCAGTGGTCACTGATGTGAAACGGTCCAAACCGCATCACAACCTATTGTATGCTTGGCGCCAAACATTTATACCGATTCAAATAAAGGGGAACAATTAACATGTATCTCACAATAGCAAGCTGATAAAATTAATTATAATGTCCTCCTAGCGACATTTCGGCTAAAGAAGCCAACCTTAACGACGAGAGACAGAATCGGGATAGTTATTATACTGTACACATGTACAGTATAATAATTAGTGTGTCTAGTCTATTTTCGAGATCAGGCGCAGGATTAACGTATTACCGTGCTTTCTAAGGCACTTCAATAAGGGGGTACTAGAAATATTAAACTTCCGGGATGTAACTGAGAATTGCTTAACAAAAAAGATAAGGTACCACTTTAGGTAGGTAGGTAAGGTATAACTTTGGCCAGAGTCTGGTGTCAAACTCGGGACCCCAAGAGTAGACGCCGTTCAAACTGTCTAGACAGTGACTAGGTAGTCACTATCTAGCATGAAATGAAAATAAAATTTGAATATAACATATATTCTCTTTCTATTATTTTCATATTACCTTTTTTATTGGGTCCGTTTTTGTACGCGAAAAATTGATTCCCGCCAAAAGCGTTGGACCCGACATTTGTTCATGGTCAACTAATAAATAGTATAAGTGTTTGCCGAGAGGTTGTCATCCCGATATTATTTAAAATAGATCCGGTTTAGCAGCTAAAAATTAAAATCAATTGACGTCGCTAGTGTTCCCTACCTGTCACCTTAATCATCATCATCATCATTTCAGCCAATAGACGTACACTGCAGGACATAGGGCTCTCCCAATAATTTCCACAGAGATCGGTCCTGCGCCGCCCGCATCCAATTGATTCCCGCAACCTTCACCTGATCGTTCATTAATACCTTATGAATCATAAATTAATTTATTTGTATTTGTTAAGCAAACATCAACTTTTCAAGACAGATAAAAGTTGTGGAAGTAAACCCCACCTGCTGTAAATTAGCTAAACTAACAACAATAATTTTAGATTAGAGTTTATAGTAGGGCTGCATCTAGGAGCGATAGCAGTTTAAGGTGACGGGTAGTGCACACTAGCGACGTCAATCGATTTTTAGCTTCTAAACTGGATCTATTTTAAACAATTTTGGGGCAAACAATTTCTCGGCAGACACTTATTCTATTTATTAAATAACCATGCACAAATGCGGACACAACATTTGTACGAGAAAAATCGATTCACGCTAAAAGTGGCGGTAAATAGTATAAGTGTTTGCCGAGAGGGTTGTCATCCGATATTATTTAAATAGATCCGGTTTAGCAGCTAAAAATTAAATCAATTGACGTCGCTAGTGTTCCCTACCTGTCACCTTTAATCATCATCATCATCATTTCAGCCAATAGACGTACAACTGCAGGACATAGGGCTCTCCCAATAATTTCCACAGAGATCGGTCCTGCGCCGCCCGCATCCAATGATTCCCGCAACCTCACCTGATCGTTCATTAATACCTTATGAATCATAAATTAATTTATTTGTATTGTTAAGCAAACATCAACTTTTCAAGACAGATAAAGGTTGTGGAAGTAAACCCCACCTGCTGTAAATTAGCTAAACTAACAACAATAATTTTAGATTAGAGTTTATAGTAGGGCTGCATCTAGGAGCGATAGCAGTTTAAGGTGACGGGTAGTGCACACTAGCGACGCCAATCGATTTTAATTTTTAGCTTCTAAACTGGATCTATTTTAAACAATTTCGGGGTAACAACTTCTCGGCAGACACTTATACTATTTATTAAATAACCATGCACAAATGCGGACACAACATTTGTACGAGAAAAATCGATTCACGCTAAAAGTGGCGGTAATCAATTTTTCGCGTACAGAAACGGACCCAACATTTGTGCATGGTTATTTAATAAATAGTATAAGTATTTGCCGAGAGGTTGTAACCCCGAAATTGTTTTAAATAGATCCGGTTTAGTAGCTATCAATTAAAAACGATTGGTGTCGCTAGTTAGGGCTACCCGTCGCCTTAATGGATAGAAACGTGCGCCTTTGAAACGGGTGGTCCTAGGTTCAAATCCTGGCACTTCTTGATTTTTCGATTCTGTAATTATACAATTGAGATAAGATAAATTTACATAATATCACAGTCGATTTCCTAGTCCCAAACTAAAGTTTTCCCTCATACTATGAAAGCCAGAACCAGGTACCACAGACACCGAGTCCCAATACTGTATGTAAATATCTGGTTCATAAACAAAAGCAAATGACCAAGTAATATGATTAGGAATTGCTGCTATTTTTGGGATCAAATTAAAAAAAAACAAATTGACTACTTTCTCACAAATAACTTGTTATAAAATGGAATGAACTGTCACATGGATAAACCGTCATTTTTTTATGTGATAGGTAGGCAGACGAGCAGATGAGCAGACGATCACCTGATGGTAAGCGATTGCCGCAACACCAGTGGAGTCACAAGTACGCTGACAACCTTAAAACTCCCCTTTTTGGATTGGGCCTCCGGTACCCTCACTCACGCAGCGAAAAACTGCACAATGCTGCTTCACACCGGTTTTCTGTGAGGCCGTGGTATCACTCCGGTCGAGCCGGCCCATTCATGCCCAAGCTTGGCTCACCCACGGTCCCATATTGTCCCTGAAATCCTGAATCGATATTTTGAGGTTATTGTTTTAGTAATCATTTTAAAGTAGTGGTCCGGGTTGTTTAACATTAGTATTATAGTTGATATACTAACTTTAAACTTAGTTTTGTAATTATTCTAGTTCTTCAATTATTTCTAGTAATAATAATCCTCCAACCGATTACGGCTACGGCGGCCAATCTCAACGATCAGCCACGTACGCAGGATATATTATAGTGCTCAAGTGTGTGCGCAAACACAAGTGCACTCTCTATTCCCTTACCGTCATATTCCGATGGAACACTACTGTGACACGACCAGAGAGGGATTGGGCGCAGGACCAACGGCTTAACGTGCTTTCCGAGGCACGGGGGTACAAGACCGCCAATTTCCAGACTCCGGGCTGCCACTAAGAATTTCTTACCAAAAACATAGGTACAAATTTTTTGGCCCGACCCGGGGATCGAACCCGGGACCTCTTGCGCAGCCGTCGCTTTAAAGTGCGACCCACTAACCACTGCGCCACCGAGGCAGTCATTATTTCTAGTATTACTTATTTAAAACCACACTGGAATAAGAGGGATAAAATTGTATCTTTTTCATTAAGAGTTCAGTTACTGCAATGGTTGCGTGCGCTTCTTTAGCGCAACTCGTGCGAGGTGTGTATAATCCGACCTTGTATGACTAGGAGAGCCACGCTTCAGCATGAATGGGCCGGCTCGACCGGAATAATACCATGGCCTCACAGAAAACCGACGCCGTGGACGCTGCATTGTGCTAGATTTCGCTACGTGAGTGAGGGTACCGGAGGCCCAATCCGGGCGAAATGAGATTTAAAGGTTGGAGTGTGGACGATACCAGTAGAGTCACCTCACCACTGATTTCGCGGGTGTCCATAAGCTGCGTTAATTGTCTGCCACCACCACTTTAAAAAAACATCCGAGCCGCTCGCGCGCTGTTCCCACTCGGCCCGTAGCTTGCGCGCGATCTCTGTCCGCCAGCACCGTCCGGGGGTTGTGCACATGACTTCGTACCCGTTAAGGTCACCTACCACGGAGGTAGGGCACACTAGCGACGCCAATCGATTTTAATTTTTAGCTACTAAGCCGGATCTATTTTAAACAATTTCAGGGTTACAACCTCTAGGCAAACACTCATACTATTTATTAAATAACCATGACCAAATGTTTGGCACTATGCAAAAATGGTTACTTAATAAATAGTATAAGTGTTTGCCGAGAGGTTGTTACCCCGAAATTGTTTAAAATAGATCCAGTTTAGAAGCTAAAAATTAAAATCGATTGGTGTCGCTAGTGTGCCCTACCCGTCACCTTAACACAATTTCCCCACCATCGAAGATGAGAGGTTGCCCAGGGGTTTTATTCGATAGACCCGTCATGGAACCCCCCCAGTTCAAGGAGAGACAGACGGGTTAAGTTGAACAAAATAATAATACCACATTTTGCATTTTGTTATCACTGCTAACAAAATGCAAAAAGCAAACGCATTTAAATTCCGATTCCCAACACTATATCATTAAAGGCACAATTTAAATACTATAAATAACGGTCCTAAATCGCTCCCTTGCGGCACTCCGTAACTAGCGAACAATGTCATTAGCACATTCAAAAAGGCAAGGGCACATTAATAAACTTATTCAAAAGCGCAAATAAACATATCTCGCGAACTAAATACCCGCGTGAACGAAATAACTCATACAATAGAGGAACATATGGACGATATGTGAAAATTAAAAGGAGCCCTTTGTTAACGGTCTGTTTGCACGCAAGAGGTGAAACGGGGCCGTTGTAGGTCAATGTATTTAAAAAATATTCCATTTTAGTTTGTGGGATGTAAAAAGATATTAAATGTGCAAATAAATATAACTTTATGTATAAAAGGGGTGGATTATTCGATGGCGAATGACAGGGACGTATGGAAAAGAAAGACATACTGCACCGACCCCAGATAACCTGGAAAAAGGGTAGGAGGATGATGATAAAATATTACTATGGGAGATTTCAATTGACAATTTATTTAGGCGTGACGGTACTGACGGTTTCAATCACGAGTCAAGAGTTAAGAGATTAGTATATCGATAGAGGTATGGCACGACGTACAATGAACAATATTTTTAATATCAGTTTTTATAAGGAAAAACAAAAAAAGAATATTTGCAAACAAGCACTGAAGAAGCTGGCATTTTGACAAAATCGGTTTAATACAATTTTTTTAGATAGGAGGCAGACGAGAAGACGCTATGTTTCAAAATGTGATGCTCGATGTAAGTCATGTGGTTTAAGCTGAATGCGTTTGTTCGAGCTTAGACGTACTAACACCTCTTCCTTAACTAGTTTGATAGTAAATTTTATGGGTAATTTTCCAATATCAAATGGAAATTTTGATAAAATGGGTAGTAAATTATCACAGACCACTAAACCGTGGGAGGGCCACGCTTCGGTATGAACAATTAGGGGACTTCAGTCTCTCGGTGAACACCTATACAATTTATTTAATACCTGTAGTTAGCTATTTGATCTGGTTTTGCGCTCGAATTTTGAATTACCGCCAAAATCGGCCACTTTTGGCGTGATTCTTTTAAGTCCAAAACCAGACCCAAAATTTGGCCATGGTTATTAAATATATAGTATAAGTGTTTGCCGAGAGACTGAAGCCCCGTAATTATTTAAAATATATTTGTTCTGGTAGCTAACAATTAAAATCAATTGGCGTCGCTAATGTGCCCTACCCGTCGCCTAAAAGGTGGCAGCACGTTGGTAACTCCACGGTTGTATCTATGTGCGGCGGTAATCGCTTACCATCAGGTGATTCGTCTGCTTGTCTGCCACGTATCACATAAAGAAAGTAAAGTCTTTTTGGATTTTTCACAGTCGGGCAAAAACAAGTTGAAAGGTTTTTAAATCTTTCATTTTATTTATGTATTTTTAACTACATGCTCCTGTACTAATGAAGGTTAACGTGTAGCAAAATAAACGTTCACGTAGCGTCCAACACCTCTCTATTTAAATAAAAGGCAAACAGCAACTTCTACCTAACACACGGTATCAGGGCAATTATCTACAATAGGTCAGCTACACATGACCTGGTAACGTGTCGGGAATGAAAAATAAGGCTGCATATTTCAGTAATTTCAAACTGATACGCTTAGAGTTCAAACCATTACAAGGAAACTACAAATTTTGAATGATTATCATGGGTTTACGTCGCATATGATCTATCTACATAATTTTGTACTAAAAACATGATTTCTTTACTTATTTATGCTAATATGAAAAATAGGTCCTTACCTAGGAGAAATCTGTATTTTTCATACACACTTTGGCATTGTGATTGTAAATGGTTCTATGTTTTTAACCTTATGTACATCCTAAAAAAACATTAAGGTGACGGGTAGGGCACACTAGCGACGCCAATCAAAGTCAATTACGTTTATTGCATTCATGAATGAAGTTAAGGTGTTACGATTATATTCTTGTACATCATGTTACCCTTTTGGGCATAGCCTATGAACGTGAAATGGATTAATGATATTAATTTTAATTTGAATGTAAATGTATTTATTTATTTTATTAATTTAAAATTTTTATAATGAAAATCATGTTAGTGGTAAATTGTCGCTGAAAAATTCGTGCATATTATACTAACATTTGTCAATAAGTGTAATTGATTTGGCACACACTTATACTAATATATTTATTAAATAATCATGCAAACATGTTGGGTCTAACGCGTACGCGAAAAATTTATTCACGCCAAAAGCGGTCACTTTTGGTGTGGATCAATTTTTTGCGTGAAAAAACGAACCCAATATGCATGCATGGTTACTTAATAAATAGTATAATTGTGTGCCGAGAGGTTGTAACCCTGAAATTGTTTAAATTAGATCCGGTTTAGTAGCTAAAAATTAAAATCGATTAAAGTTAAGAAACAGTTTTTTTTATTTATAGCCCAAGGCTTCACCACAATCACGCCCGATGGAAATCGACGATTGGGCATATGTTATTCAGACTTCAGCAACCGATCTATCCCATTTCGTTAGTCAGCCCGGAGTCAGGAGAGTGCCTCGGAAAGCGCCTGCCTTAAGTTTTTCATAAACTGATTCTGTAACTGAGTTTACATAATTATCACCTATGTAATGTAACTACCCCTAAACACTGTTATTTACGGACCGGTTAACATGAAAACGAAACTATAAATTAGTAGATTAGAATCGTCACAATAAACTTTTCCGTGGAAAAACCAGCGCTTACATTTTCGTTTTTAATTTATTGTAGGTTTAAAATTTGTATTTGCAAATCAAACATTGGGATCATTACTAAACTACTATGTTGTGTACTTATGATTTTTATGGAAATAATGAGATAATGAGTTGAGTGTTTTCAGGAGTTCGATCCCTGGGACCCCAACTCTGATAATTTCCACATTTGGTGGGTGTGTAACCATAATTTTATAAATAATTACAAATGTATTCGAACTTACGACTTACAATCAGAAAGCGCACGTTTCTATTAACTAAGCTACCATTACTCCCTGTTGTTACCGATTAACGTTATTTCTATTTGAGATATATCAAAAGGATCTGGTTTCATTAAAGCGAATATAATGCCAGAAGAAAAGATTTAGAACTCGTTTCACAAGAAATTGTAACTTTTTTGACAGCATTGTGCGTGTTTTTTATCAAAATCAAAGCAATGTAACTTTCGTAAGTATTATTAGCTTAGCTCCACACAATATGAAAACAATTATCCGATTCCCATTTTCATTATTGCTGATAGTGAAGTTGGAAACAAAACTAGTTAGTCGGTATTGCTTATCTGATCAAAGACCGATAACTGTTATTGCGAACTTTATAAAAGTTACAAACACTATCAATTATAATGTTTGTGCAATATTGGTTCTATTGAAGACTTGTGGCCCGCTAATAATTCATTGCGGAACTTAATTTATGTAATTTATTTACGCTGTACCGAAAGATGGCGTTAGGTATCGATTACATCGCACAAGTATAAATGTTATTGGAAATAAAATGTATTAATTGCTATTATTGAAACGAAATTGGAGTCGGCAGCACATACTGGGTGTTATATATTTACGAAACTGTTAACTATTCAAAGTGTACAGGAAATGCTATAACGGGTAAATACCACCCTTGATGGGAGATTGCCTAACACTCAGTGCAGATAGTTCAAAATTCAAATAAAGTTCTCCGATCGGTCCTGTGCCGCTGGTATCCGTTGGTTTACGAGTGTAACAGGAATTTCTTTTAAAGATTACTTCTTCTCTGTCGCTACGCTCTTGTTAGAGCATCGTGGTCTCGTTCAGGCGTCTTTGTTGGTGGAGGCGGACACAGCTTTCCTCACGATCTCATGCCATCTCTCTCTGTTTACAAACTGTCTGGCACTTGATCAGTCCAGCGAATCGGTGATTTGCCGCGTGATCTGGTGCCCTCTATCCTCCCCTGAACGACCAGCCACTTTATCGAATTTATAGATAAGTACACCATTTAACTTTAGTAGTTTTAATACCGAAGTCATCTTAATATTAGGTAGGCATAAGCTTTGATAAATATCCTAATAGGTTGGTATTAGCCTTAATAAGTTAACATGTTCAAATATTGTGCAGTAATGAAGCCGTGCAGAAGGTGGACTTGTTAGTTTTTTGGCAAATTACTCCGTGAATGCCGCTCGGCTGCTGCGCACCTTGCACACTCTGTGTGGACACACCTTTAGGTCAACAAAAAAACCTCCTTCCGAAACCACGAACTACTAAAATATATCCATAACACTTCATAAACTTCACATATTAACACCGCAGCAAGCAAGCTCAAGCGCTTGCTGAGTGACAAATTTTATTTGAAATAATTTTAATAGGTAGCTTTTAGGTTAAATATTCCAGGCTAAGACCCTTTGCTTTCTTTTAATTTGTATTTATCTATAGGCTTATAACGTCGTCTACGGTTACTGTTTTCATACCTACTCCTTAGCTATTTATGGAAACTTTTAAGTTCACACTAGCGACGCCAATCGATTTTAATTTATAGCTACTAAACCGGATCTATTTCAAACAATTTTGGGGTTACAACCTCTCGGCGAAACACTTGTACTATTTATTAAATAACTATGCACAAATATTGGGTCCAACGCGTACGCGAAAAATTTATTCACGCCAAAAGCGGCCACTTTTGGCGGTAATCAATTTTTCGCGTACAAAAACGGACCCAACATTTATACGTGGTTATTAATTAAATAGTATAAGTGTTTGCCAAGAGGTTGTAACCCTGAAATGGTTTAAAATATATCCGGTTTAGTAGCTAACAATAAAAAACGAATGGTGTCGCTAGTTAGGGCTACTCGTCGCCTTAACTCAGTCAGTAACATGTAGAAATACATCTGCATGTTTAAAAGTTTAAATATTAATTTAATATACCAAGCTGTAATTTTCCTTAACTGTAAAAAAATATAAATAAAAAATAAATAACATTTTATAACAGAACAATCGAAAAAAGGTAATACCGAAGTCGGCGCCCTGTTGAATAATTGAATATTGTATTACACTTTTTAGTTCGTGGTTTATGAAAAGCTGTTTTTTTAGTAGAGTCTTTTTTTCATACTTTCTAGTGTCCAATTTTAATTTTAATGGCAGCAGCCCCACGTCTGCTTGTGTTCTTTCAAATAAAAAAGGGGCAAATCGGTCAATATATATATATACACTCTGGTATTTTTATCCCGAAAACCACACAATAAGTATCGTGAAGTCCATTGAAATATAAGATCAACAAAATAAGCGAAAAAAATCTGCTGTTCCATATAGTTATTGCCGGGTAGATATTCTATTTTGTATGGAAAATCAGATCTTTTTTTTCCACTTATATTTTTTTATCTAACATGCTAAATGGACTTCATTCACGATACCTAATATCGCACTCTTAGTAAAATACTGACCTAACTCAAAATTGTTGATATTTATAACCAATTTATGCAATTTATTCTTAAGTAAATGACGCAATTAAAATTTTATATCGTGTTCATATGTGTGTGTATTTACTTCAAATTTCTTGTAAGAATCATTCATCCCCTTGGATTATAGCCGACACTATTTTATCTATTGAATATTTTGAGTTACATCAGTATTTTACTGAGGGTGCGATATATTATGCGGTTTTCGGGATGTAATCGTTTATGGTTTATACAGGTATTAAATGACGGTGTATACAGTCGTATATCACAGAACAGAAGAAAATTGCAGTGGAGTCCCCATATTGCTGCCTTGGCAGGAAGACTAAGTTCCGCTGCATATGCAGTAAGAAAAATTAGGCGTCTGACTGATATCGAGACGGCAAGACTGGTATATTTCAGCTATTTCCACAGTGTGATGTCATATGGTCTACTGTTGTGGGGGTCTGCTGCTGACATACAAACTATTTTTGTATTACAGAAAAGGGCCATCCGCGCTATATACAGCCTTAGATCACGTGACTCACTTAGAGAAATATTTAAAGATATTAATATTTTAACCGTGGCTTCCCAATTTATCCTTGACTGCATTATGTATGTACGTAAGAACTTGCACACTTTACCAAAAAAGTCCGATAGTCATAGTCTTAACACCAGAAATAAACATAGGCTTGCCGTCCCGGTTCTCAGACTTCATAAAATCGGTAATTCGTTTGTTGGCTTAAGTATTAAGATATTTAATAAGATACCACAAAATGTCATTAACCTATCACTGGATACGTTTAAGTCTCATATTAAAACCTGCCTAATGAAGAAAGGTTACTATAGTGTACAAGACTATTTAAATGATAAGGATTCTTGGTCATGTTAATTGATTAATCTTTTAAGTGGTTATTCATAGTAGTCTATTAACTTTCATAATTGTATTTTTTTTCTCTTCTCAATTGAAACTCTGTAACATCATCAATATTTGAATAGAGTAACTACTGAGTTTCTTGCTGGTGTCTTCTCAGTAGAAATCGACATTCCGAACCAGCGGTAGATATTATGTACCTACTTTGACATTCATAAGTGTTCTGTGTGGACCTAAATTGAATAAAGAATTTTTTATCTTATCTTATCTTATCTTATCTTATCTTTTACCTCCTCCTTTTTTGAAGTCAGTAATAAGTGAAAAATTGAGTTGTACCAAGCATTATTTCCGAGTTGTTGTTCCATTTGTTATCGGTGTTCCGTAAGCACATTGCAACATTAAAAATAAAAACTGAGCAAAATATCCATCAGGAATAACAGTTCCGCTACACTTTCACGCGATTGCATCTATACTTTGGCTCTGACTATTTCATTTTATACTGGAAACCTGGATAAGTATAAGCTAGATAAGGTCACACGTCGACTTGGCATTGATTTAGATCAGAACGTACTTTGATATGTACGGTCAATAAAATATAAATTAAGCATTTTAAGACCCCTGACAAAACTTAAAAAACTCCAAAAATAAATTATTTTTTTATTTTTCGCTTTTTAAAGAGACTCTCTAATTTTTATGTTCCTTAAATATGAATCAGTCTCCGTTTTCAATAGGCAATAAAAATTCTTCAATTTGAAGATTTTGAGGTTATGTCTGAACGACACTATACATGTAACATGTATGTATACTTATGAAACTTATGAAACCTCAAAAGCTCCACACTTGTCGCGTATTGCGCGCGAAGAAACCGCGAGCGAACACGAAGTGTGGATTCGCAAGGAAAATGAAACTAAATCTCCACCAACCCATGTCATGCTCTGTAATATGTCCTTACGCATGTTTTCGTAAATAAATATCAAATTAAAAAAAAAAACAATTATATTTTATGTCTTTTGTCTGGACCTTAGGAAGGTACCTATACATGTTTTACTTCTTATACACTCTTTTTTTGTTGCCCAGGGGAAATGCGTTACGCATACTCGTCCGCCGCCGGGGGGCAAACGCCACCCTCTCATCGTCTCTCATCCGTCTCAGGGTCACCCTCTCATCGTCCATAGTGGGGGGATAGCGTTAACACTTAACGGGCACGAAGCCAGGTGCACGACCATATAACCACAATGGACAACATTTCAAAATTGCTAAGCTCTGAAACAAAAAATACCAATTCTTTATTTACTTTTCCGTTGCTCGAATATATATTTATTCATTTTTTATATTGCTTATTTACTGAGAAAAAAATTAAAAACTAAAAAACGTAAGATGACGTCATCGGACAGCAGAATGTAAAATATTTTTTTGCTTAGCACATTATAGTTTTAAATTTACCAAACTACCAAACCCATGACATGCAACTGTCAAAAAAAAGACAACTTGTCAACGTTGAATGAATGAATGACGTTGACAATGTTGACACTAGTATTATTTACCTTTGACAGTAGTACCTTCTTTTATTAAAACAATGATAAGCAAAGGAATATCGCTGTATTCAGCCGTCCGATGACGTCATTTGGCGCTTACGTCTATTTAGAATATAAAGAATTTCAATAATTATTTTATGCATGAAAATGGACAAATTTTGAAAAAAGAAAAAATATGGGTCTGTTAATTTTATGTCTCTTTTCATATAAAAAAACAATATGGACATGTTGAAAATATGAAATGTTGTCCATTGACTGCCTCGGTGACGCAATGGTTTGTGGGTCGCACTTTAAAGTGACGGTTGCGCTTGGGGTCCCGGGTTCGATTCCCGGGTCGGGCCAAAATTTGTACCTGAGTTTTTCTGTTAAGAAATTCTCAGTGTTAGCCCGGAGTCTGGAAGTTGGCGGTCTTGTACCCACGTGCCTCGGAATGTACGTTAAGCCGTTGGTCCTGCGCCTAATCGCTCTGTAGTCGTGTCACACTAGTGTCCCATCGAAATAAGAGGGTACGCAAATAGAGAGTGCACTTGTGTCTGCGCAAATACGAGTGTACTATAATATGTCCTGCGTCGATGGCTGATCGCTGAGATTGGCCGCCATAAAACCACGATTTTGTACCACATTAGCTTCATAGAATACGTTTTAACCGTTCACCATCTACCACGTTAATTAAATACAAGTGTTGCCTAAATTCACATCTAGCAAAAATATGTAGCATTGTGAAAATGTACCTACAGAATTTACACTGACGCAAACACGTTTATTCCAATTCTGCTAGTAGGTAGCAGTGAGTGTTAATGCTACAGCCCCAGGATGTGAAGTAAACTATTCAATGTTACAACCTTAGTCGGCTTTATAAGCTGGAAGTTTTTGTTTTTTTGTGTTAAAACAGATCTCACGTAGTTTTTGATATGAATACCAGACACTACAATTTACATCGAAATGACATTAAAGTAATTCGATAACAAAACTATACCAGAAACTGGAATTCACGACCAAAAAAGCTATTATAATGTTGCCACTGCAATAAAATGATCGTACAATGATATATACCTATTTCCGTATAACATACGTTGATATAAATTAATTTTTTGATAATTTTAATTATTTAATTTAAAGAAGTCATTTTATTTACTTATTTTACATAAATTCAAGACTTTAATAAAAACGTGACGTTAACTTCACTGTGAAAGTGACGTATCTGTCGTAGTTTTTTATTATCTTGAATTACAGTTTCGAGTATAATGAGGGAACTTAGGTACCACAAACTTGAGTAGGTAATTTGCTTACCTAAAGAAAAAAATCTAGAAAATTGGGAGAATAGTTAATCCTGAAAATAGCTTTAGAACGGTTTGAAATATAAATTGATTGTTTAACCTTCAATTAATTAAGACGGGGATTAAAGCGATGTTTGTAATGAAGTATAATATTTTGCTTGACGTTTCGGCTGACGGTGATGTACAGAAGCCGTGGTCACAAGTGGACTGGGCGGTGCTCGGCGTCACAGTAGACATATACGCTAAAGTATATATCTACTGTGCCGGCGTCGTCTGCTAGAGCCAGGCTATAAATAAATTATAGTTTTAATGCGATACAACAGTTACTTAAAGAATGATAGAACGCTGTTACCGGCGGGTAGGTCACTTATAAATTTGGGGTCCTCGTAATTAAAAACAAACATATTACTAACAAACAAATATTGTTAATAAGATTTTACAAATAACCACAAGTCTACTTAGGCGCTAATTCAAATTTAGAGTGCAAAAACAAATCAATAAGTAGTGTTCAATGATCAAATATATAGTATAAGTGTTTGTCTACAGACTGGAGCTCTGAAATTGTTCAAAATAGACCTGGTTTAGTAAATCACAATTTAAAAAAAATGCAATTTTTTCAACTTCAAACGACTATGTTAATTACTGTATTTCGGTTCCGGCTAAGAAAGCAGACAGCCAAAAAAAACCAAGAAGGTTGTGAGAATCCCTTATCTTATGGGCAGAAGTCCATTGTTGCAAAAAATATGCAACTATTGTTGCATTAACTGTTGCCGCGTAGGATCGAGATTTCGAAATATAATAATAGGACCCTAGCAGGGGCCGCAGGACTCTCAGCTCCGGCTTGCCTTCACCAGCTGACCAAAGTGAGATATCAGAGCTATATGCTCGCAGGGTGGAAGTGAAAGATGCACAAGTCGCGAGTTGGCACAGTGGCTATGACCACAGACTACTCTACTAGGGTAGAAAGCGGTGTACACCTCTCGGCACCCTGAGCTGCTCACACCAATGTTGCCCGCCTTGCTATATCTGGTAGCTAGCTTTTGCTTGGCTTCCTGCTAGCTTATAATAGGGGGTCCATGTAGTGAGTGGCGAGTCACCACCTGCCCATTTTTTTCGTGATTTTTATCATTGATCAGGCAGGTGCCATAGTCTCTCCATAGTGCCAGTTAACCGGTATACTAGCACCTCAACCCAATAGATCAGTTCATTTTGTTGTCCATTCTTTTCAATAGTCTTATGCCAACCGGGGACTGTCCTTGGCTACACTTCTGTAGTGTATACAGGGATAGTCGCCGGCTGGTGTCACATCACATTACAGTAAAACTGTCAATTGAACGGGCCTCTACGTGTTGGCTTCGGCCCCACGTACATCCAAAAGTCCGGGACATAATTGCCCGTGGTTATGGAACAACTGACATACATAATAATAATAAAAAATATTTCACAACATCACATACATTGATCTAACTCCCAGATATGTAGCTGAAGCACCATCAGCAATATCATGGCAATTTATTTTTATCTGTTACGACCTGCCGTGGCTTTGCACGGGTGCAATACTATGCATGTATTATATTATGATACATGAACCTTCTTCTTGATTTCTCTATTTAAAACACCGCATATGGACGGATGGATTTTGCTTTATACTATGTAGTGAAGAGGCATTTTAATGGTACTCTCCGTCTCTTTAAGATTTTTATACTTTTATTTATGTTCTGTCTCAACACCGAAGTTAATACATGCTCGGATTTGAACTTATGAACTCTTTTTATGGATCAAAGGTATGCACTCCAAATAACAAATGATATAATCAAACTTTCTGAGTTTTTATTACCCTTATTAAGACGTGTTACGTACGTTGTTTACAAAGAGAAATTTCCAGAAAAGTTTCAGAGCCACAATAAAATGGTACGTGACGGTGCCACGATAAAGTTTTAAGTCAAAATGTAGGCTTTGAGCAGCAAAAGTTTTATACTAAAAAGAAAAAGACTGTTTACTAGACCTAACACAGAATTCAAGGCATTTTCGTGCTATGTGTATCTACTAGACACAAAAGTTTAACTTTTCAGGCTGATTTATTGGAAGTATCTTCATGGAGTAGTTTATGTTCTATCATAAATACCAGCGATATGTCGTTGGTATTTATGATTTCTATATTATAGAAAACTGACAAGATTTTGGGAAACGAAGATTACTTTAAAAACTACCCACGGTTAAATATAGATTCCTTCAAACGAAGCGTGAAAAAGCATTTTGCGGGCAAGTATGGTAGTGCCAACGGAAGAGACGCCAAGCAATCGCGTCCGTTGTAACTGCAAAACGTGGTCACTCCTTTTGTTTACCATCAGGCTAAGGTAAGCCAACATACTGTGTTAGGTTCTCAATGAAAAAGTAAGAAAGCAACTATAAATCGGCGCACGTGATGCCCGCAGATGGATGGCAGTGGCTCTCCGCGAATTACGTCGAGTCTGTCCTTTTTATTGCTCCAGACGGCTTACAAGAGCACTGCCCCGATGGCGCATTTAGTAATGACAAACATTTTGTGAAGAATACTGGTGTTTTTTCTTGTTAGTTTATAAAATGTATTTCTAATTCCTCTATTGTCTGATATACGTAAAACGTTTGATTAAAATATACTTAGAGCTTTCTAGTTAAAGTTCTTTAGAAGTCTTTGTTTCTACTTTTCATCGTGATATAAATATCAGATAACATCAGATACATTGACCTGACCCCAAAGTAAGTAGCGACCGGAGGCCCGGGGCTAAGGGGAGTGAAGAGGTTGGCACTTATGACTCCACTCGTGTTGGAGATGTCCAATAGTCCACATGGGTGGCGGTAATCGCTTACCATCAGGTGATCCGTGTGATCATCTGTCGTCTACGAGTAATACATAAATGAAGAACTTGTTATTTGTGTCATGGGTGTTGAGGCTCGACGGCTGGACAAGCCTCTTTTATATTGTTTCTGTTTTTATACTTTTGTATAATTTTGACATATTGTTTTGTTTAATTGACTTGTGTGTTTGCTAAGACCTTGACTTGTAGCACAACCAGCGGTTGAATTACAGTCCAAGCACCCACAATGGGTATAAGAATCAATCCGTGCTGCGATTTGAATTTACAACCTTCCATTCAGAAGTTGCACATTATTTTTAATGTACATAGGCTTTAGGAAAATCCTAAATCATTACACCGAATGTCGCATATCAAGTAGGGTAGTAAACATATTATACTCAATTGATTGAAATCATTAACTCAACATCCATTAAAATCCCATTGTTAATAATGTGAGCCGAATCGAGTTCGTGACTAAAATTAGGAAAGTAAATTGTGGTTCAACTTGTTTAAGCTTAACTTAGGTAATTTAATATAGTCGAATGTTCTTCAGAATTATGGTTATTAGGTCTGGGCGATTGGTGTAAAGTTGTGGAAACCAAGGGCTCGCGTACAGGCCCTCACGCGAATATAAAATAAAAAGGATCTCGTTAGGGACTTGTTAGAGTGAAGGGGCTACCATGCGGGTAGGGGAACCATCTGAAAAGAAATGAAAATAATAAAAAGTCTCTATTCAATTTAGGTTCACACATAACATGGAATGCATGGTAAGTGGTAACATCCGAGTTACTTCTAAATCACGAAACCTACGACGGAATCTTTATTCCTCGCATTTTCACATTTGTGCATCTCTTTTGCGACAAGTATTCTCATTCGTCACCGGATAGTTTAATTGTAACCCTCTGGGCAAACCAGTCTGGTAATAAAAATTTATAGTTGCCAGTTGAGACTGAAGCAGCAAGTAAAAATTGTTTAAAAATAGAAATAAACTAGAGTTTTTTATAGCTCTCTAGTTAAAATATCTTTGAATCGTTTCTTGTCATGTGACGCAGGCATATGTTGGTACTTTTTGGCTTTTATACGGCATATAAGGTAATACAAAGGATTAATCCTATACTTATTTTACTATTGGTCACCCTAAGTATGCACCAACTTTCGGGCAGAACACACCAAATTTACGATAACGGCCGCTTATCGGCCCAATCTCTGCCTTCCATCCAAATTTTCTTTTCGTTGGCACACAATTAGCTCTGATAGCTTTTTGTACTGCGTCATGGTTGCCTTCGTTTAAGCTTTTCTCGTTAATTGTGTTGTATTCGGTATTCGAGGAAGAAATGTTAATAATTAATGATAAAATAACTACATCTTAATATTTTTAGATGCTTTAAGGTAACTTTTTTAGAAGATAGGTAGATAATGTTACAGATCTAAAATAAAAACTACAGACTAACTTGTGTTAGGGTATCAATCAACCAATATTGCACAAACAATTAAAAAATATTATAGCACTAAAACGCTAAACGAATATAAAAACTATTTTTCACGACAGGAATATATATACTTCGACTAATATTTATAAATAGGCCTTATAGAGTTACTGAAGCTTGGTTCAAAATAAGGTTTAATAACTGATAATGCGAGTTATTATAAATAATGTTTCATAACATCACATACATCGATCTGATTCCTAGATAGGTAGCACAAGCACCTGTGTTGCGGATGTCAGAACCAACAGCCGAATTACAAATATATAGGTACATTTTTATACTTTTCTTTTTTGTACATGCGTATTTATATTACACACACATGTTCATGCACACTATGCGGGGTTCGAACCCGCAACCCTTGCACCAGAGGCAACGTTCACTCCCACTGATCCAAACGGGTCGTTAGTAATGATCTCGTCTTGGCAATATTTTACATGACAATATATTGATTGCGAGAGACCAGTACCTGCAGTAGATTTGGCGAAACTTTAAGTAAATATTGCACTTTTTTCGTCAGTTTTCTGGTGGGACTGGAACCCACGATCTTTTGCTAACCGGGCAGCTTCTTTACCGACTACGCTACCGGAGACCTTAGTAAGTCGACGAATTTTTTACGTGCTTTTTGCTTCGCCGTGAGCCGAAAAAAAATTACGTGCATTATTTATCAAAGAAAAAATTGCAAAAAGTTGCTTTACCAAAAAATCACTTGCAATTAATATATTTGTGTGTTTAAGTAAACAAAGTGCCCGTTTAAAATGTATCTCATTCTAAGCCACGATGGAACGTAAATCTTACGTGACTTGCGACAGTAAATTAGCCAGCTATGGTATACCATTACCATGCTGTTTATATTTTATATGATTGTGTATGTCCTGAAATTAAACCCTCACTCTTACCGAGGTGTCGTAAAAGGCGACTAAGGTAAAGTTGCTGGCATGATCATCAGCACCCAGAGAAGGAAAACTCTGTATTTATATCAAAACCCTCGCCAACCCGTCTGCCAAGCGTGGTGAGTATGGCAATTACTCCTCATGTGATTGAGGGAGGCCCGTGCCCCAGCAGTGGGGACTTAAATGGGCTGATGATGATGATGATGAAATTAAAAGCCCTTACTCCGTTACAGTTACTCCGTGACCATGGCGCTTGCAACAGCGCCGAAATATCGGATACTCAAAAATAAGGTACGACATGGTAGCAATCCCGTAAATAACTATTCTAAAAGCCCTTAAGTTGTTTTAGTATTTTTCATTATGTGAAAGTGGCAGATGATCGGACGAATCACCTGATGGTAGGCGATTGCCGTCGCCAATGGACATCCGCGACACCAGTGAGTCACAAGTGCACTGCTAACCTCTAAACCCCCTTTCCCCCGGTTTAGGCCTCCGGTACCCTTACTCTCGCAGCGAAACACAGCACAGTGCTGTTTCACGCCGACTTCTATAAGGCCGTGGTATCACTCCGGTCGAGCCGGCCCATTCATGCCGAAGCGAGGCTCTCCTACAGTATTTACTATTACATCACTATCAGCGTGTCATGCCCGGCTGCGGTTTATTACATATATAATACACCTTCTTCTAATCATATAGATTAATTAACCTTATTAAAATCTGTTGCGTTGATTTAAAGATTTAAGGTGACGGGTAGGGCACACTTGCTACGCCAATCGATTTTATTTTTAAGCTACTAAAATGGATCTATTTTAAACAATTTTGGGGGTTTCAAACTCTCGGCAAACACTTATACTATTTATTAAATAGCCATACACAATTTTGTTCGTTTTTGTACGTGAAATAATATTTCACGCCATAAGTGGCCGCTTTTAGCGTGAATCAATTTTTCGCGTACGTGTTGGACTCAACATATGTGCATGGTTATTTAATAAATAGTATAAGTGTTTGCCGAGAGGTTGTATCCCGAAATTGTTTGAAATAGATCCGGTTTAGTAGCTAAAACTTAAAATCGATTGGCGTCGCTAGTGTGCCCTATCCGTCACCTTAAGCATACATGTACAATGTCTAGGGACATCGGGACGGACAACGAAATCGACATTGTTTTAAACTTTGTAGTGATGATGACTAGCTCATAATAATTCTGCCCAGTTTGTTAAGTTCTCGGTAACAATATAATAATGTTTATAAATCTTGTCCATATCTTAAGCTACCAAAATGATACTTTATAAATTTTCGGAACGTTAAAACTCAAGGTTTAAAGATGAGCTTGAACGGCGTCGCCATAGTATTAGCATACTAATGCCGGAAGTAATCATCATCAGCCCCAATCCCTCCCTCCCCCCCACCTCCCCGGAGACCACCCCTTATTATCAGAGGGTATGTCCATAAAGTTCATCTTTCTTGTTTTAAATACGAAATTTTAGACGACGGGACGGTAGGTTCCCTCAAGATCTGATGTGTTTTTGTTTTGCTATGTTAGAATATTTTTTACTGTCAATCATATTTCATGGCATTAAAAAATACAGTACAAATAAAAGTCTAATATCCGTAACACAAGTCAATATATGTATGTATGCTGAGCTGCATGAACTCATTCTGCCATCCCCTTTCTACCATCGAGAGAGCAGGCGAACTGGGGGATATAATCCATCCAGCCGATGTTACACACACAGCGTTCGCTAGGAGGCAATACATTAGTCAGTCCGCTTATATCTACAATAAAATTAATAGCATACTGAAAATATACCCAATGTTAACGAATGCTTGCAGGAAAAACTTTATCCTATGGTTAGGCTCACTCTGCTACGATGAAGTGGAAGATATTTTAAAAAGAGTAACTTAAAATAGGTATCAAGTAGGTATAGGACCTGTATGCAGACTTAAGCTCTGATCCCAAGGTACACAATCCGTAGGGCCCTCTTCCTTACAAACAGCCAAATGCTCACTCACCCATAGAAGCATACAAACGCACAAGCACACACACACGCACAAGGTTCCACACACACATACATACGCAAACTCTTACTTACACATAATTCACACACACACACTTACACACACACACACGCACACACACACAAACACACACACACACACACACACACACACACATTCCACTGTTAATTAATTAGTAACTAGTTTCCTATTAATTCTATAATCTAAGATAGATGTAAGGGAAGTTGTGAGTCATACCCAACACAAGTGTCTTACGACAACTTACTGGGTAGTCTCGGCCACATTTTGTAACCGTGATTATAGAAATAAACGAATTTTTATTTTATTTTATTTATTATAATCCCTTTTTGGTGAATATTCCTCGATTGCGTACTAAGCGCTTTTTCTCCTCCATCGTGATGCACACAGCCAAGGAGTAAAGCCAGCGTCTGTTTTTCCCAGTCAATACAACCCAAATATTATCAAATTAGAATACCTAGAACTAGAATTATATTACCTAGATTGAATAGGCTACTTTTAGGTAAGCACACTCCGTCGTAGGCTTTTCAGGTGCCTACCGAACCGTAAACTAATATATCTGCGAAAAAATTTTAGACACTACGCTTTATGGATACCGAATCTACTGTCCTTTACTTGAATCCGTGACCAAAAAAAAAACGATCCCTTCTAATTGGTTCAAGGGCCAGTTTTAACTTTAGTCTGTGCCAAATGCGAAAAGTAAATCAATCATAGTACTTTCTCGTACCTACTAACTTAAACTTAAGGGACTTTTCTATGTTACTTCATTTCAATTTCGTTTGTAATTTTTTATTCTTTTTACTTTTCTTTGCTATCTACCTACTTGATACTTGAATAAAATTAAGTTTAAAAAACTGAACTGAAATTATTATGCTGTATCGCCATGGTCGTATGCCACATTGATTTTATATTATGATCAATCTGTTTTGCTATAGTAGGTGGCATACAACCACGGTAATACGGCATAGTAATTTCAGCAGAGACAATTTTCTTGTTTCGTACTTTTTAGAGCGTGTTTTTTTGGTAGTCGGGTTTTAGTTTTTAAACTTTATTTTTATTTAACATATTTTTAGTTATGTGAATAGAATTATATAAAAAAGTTCATCCATTTGATGGCCCACACGGTACCGTCAAGTAGATTTTTTTTTAGTTCCTTACTCTAAATCCCTTAGAGGGCGCTGTAGTCAATCTAACGTGACGTCATGTCACCTATATCCAGAAAACAATCAAGGAACTTCTAAGGATACGTCATTTGTTCAAATATGATAACTAGTTTAGAAGTTATGAGGGAACAGATAAACAACCATACATACAGGTCAAAATCATAACCCTTCTTTTTTCTTCACCGTAGTCGAGTAAAAAGTATAAGTAATAATATGATTTCCTTTATGAATTCAGTCATATACACCATTTGCTCACAATTGGGTTTGTTTGCTATGATGTGTATTCTTTAATTTAAAATTTGTTATAAATCAGCCACTTGCTGATGTCCATGGGTGGCGGTGATCACTTACTTCGTTACTTCGACTGTTTTACTTAATTAATGCTTCGCGATTTTTTTTATGCTGAAGGCAACAAACGAGCAAGCGAGTCACGTGATGAAATAAATAAATAAATCATTTATTTCTCTTCACAAATAGGTCTAATGGAGACGCTAGGACTTTGTTGTTAATTTTAGATGCAATACGTATTTGTTAGACTGGTGCCTGATATAGGCCTCAAAAAGAACCTTTAATTACAGGACACCAGGCCCGTGTAGGTCCGCATATAGTAAAAATATGCTAATATGTTGATACCTAAGTGTTTATATTTAGGAGCAGAACAGCTAAACAATTGTATGGAGATACTTAAAAATATAATAAAAAAGTAAAATTAGTTTCAGAAATAAAGCCATTGCATGAGCATTGGCAAAATGTTTTGCATTTGTATAAATCTGATGTGGATGTAAGTGGAAAAACGACTATGTTATTTAATGGGATAAGTAGTTGCCGCCGCACATAGACACCCGCAATAGTGAGTCTCATGAACGTTGCCATCTTATTCCTCTTTTTCCCGAATCAGCTCTCCTGTACCCTCACTCACTAGGCGAAACTTAGCTCAAATGTGCTTCACGGCAATTTTCTCCAATGCTATGCCAAAATGAAACTTGTTAGGGTGTGAAATTCCCCAGGGTGAATCACACTTCCAAACCAGTTTTCACCACTTTCGGACAACGTGAAATTCTTTCAGGAGAAGAATGTGATCCCAACGGGATCATATTCTTTCAGAGATGAGATGATCCCACTTTCGGACAACGTTGTTTGAAAGTGGTAGCAAGAAAGTGTTGGGCGTTTAACCAGCACTCTGAAAGGGGCAGTGGCCTTTCACATTGGGTACCTTATATATACTGAGATATAGGCATCAGTCAGCTAGCCAGTGCTAGCGCCATCTAGAGGAAAACGATCAATACTCAACTTTTAACTCAACCTTCGAGAATCAGTGAGGAAGACGATTATATGAAATATATGGAATAATATTATTTGCTATATAACAAAAGTCTCCATACCTTCTAAATCCCTGGTTTAATTCCCATACTTTTTTAAAATTACTAATGTGGGCAGGCGTGCTTGCAGGCTTGAGGTCATTGTTTCGGAAACACGCTTTACTAGCGCGATGTAAAAATACATAGTGACATCTACCGAAACAACGCCAAACCTTCTGGTTGAACGCCAAACATTTTACAAGCTCCATTTAACGAAAACTGATGAACTGTTTTTGCCATACTAAGGAAAAATTACTAATTGTAATGACCTTTCACGAGCCGCAAACCCGAAATCCACCCCACTTTGCGCTATCTTCTTTGTAAAATTACACTACTTATAATTTAATTGACATAGTCGTTAATTCGATATTCCTAACTAACAGTGTAATAGGTGTAAGTAATTATATAAACATTACCTTGACAGTTTGATGAATGGCTTCATAATAGGAAATGACCTATCTTCATAACATCAGGTGTGGTTGTGGGTATCAATGGACAACATTTCAAAATTGCTAAGCTCTGAAACAAAAAATACCATTTCTTTATTTACTTTTCCGCTGCGCGAATATATATTTATTAATTTTTTATATTGCTTATTTACTGAGAAAAAAATTAAAAACTAAAAAACGTAAGATGACGTCATCGGACGGCAGAATGTAAAATATTTCTTTGCCTAGCACATTATAGTTTTAAATTTACGAAATGCCAAACCCATGACATGCAACTGTAAAAAAAAAGACAACTTGTCAACGTTGAATGAATGAATGACGTTGACAATGTTGACACTAGTATTATTTACCTTTGACAGTAGTACCTTTTTTTTATTACAACAATGATAAGCAAAGGAATATCGCTGTATTCAGCCGTCCGATGACGTCATTTGGCGCTTACGTCTATTTAGAATATAAAGAATTTTAATAATTATTTTATGCATGAAAATGGACAAATTTGGAAAAAAGAAAAAATATGGGTCCGTTTATTTTATGTCTTTTTTCATATAAAAAAACAATATGGACATGTTAAAAATATGAAATGTTGTCGATTGTTAACTATAACATTAATGAGGTGTTAAATGCATTACAAGTTATACACATTCATAGATATACCTACACAATACAAAATAAATCATATATTCTTTATTCATCATCATCATCATCATTTCAGCCAATAGACGTCCACTGCTAGACATAGGCCTCCCCCAATGTTCTCCACACAGATGGGTCCTGTGCCGCTTTGGATGCGGTCCAATGATTCCCGCGATCTTCACCAGATCGTCGGTCCACCTTGTGGGGGGCCTGCCACGGCTGCGACTTCCTGTACGTGGCCTCCACTCGAGGACCTTTCCGCCCCAACGGCCGTCTGTTGTCCTCACTATTTGCCCTGCCCATTGCCACTTGAGGCATGCAATCCTTTGGGCTATGTCTGTGACCTTAGTTCTCCTGCGGATCTCATCATTTCTAATACGATCACGCAGGGAGACTCCGATCATAGCCTATTCTTCTCTTCTTTATTGCATAAAACAAAAAAGTAGAGACAGCAAAGTTAGGACGATGGCAAATACAAATAGGTAGACCATTTATTTGTAGTGATCTTTTCTGTACATATAATTTGTAAGTTACAATATTTGAGTAGGTAGATGATAGAACCAGCATACTTAATAAATAATGGGATTGCGTATTATGTTATCCTTCAAAAAAAGAACTCAACAATAAATACTCGACTGCCTTGTATTATTGTGAATTCAAATATTAGAAATTTAATTTTTTTTTTTATTTAATTAATGTCCAATACTCTCGTAACTGGCGAACGCTGGCAATGAATAGGAAGCAGTAGTGGCTATTAGGGCAGACCTTAGCAGTGGGACTATTCGTGCTAACAAAAAATAAAGTTTAAAAACTAAATCCGACCAAAAAAACACGCTCTAAAAAGTACGAAACAAGAAAATCGTCTCTGCTGAAATTATTATGCCGTATTGCCTTGCATTGGTCGTATATACCGCATACATACATACATACGTACAGGTCAAAATCATAAGCCTCCTTTTTGCTTCGCCGTAGTCGGGTAAAAAAGTCAGGGAAAGAGAACAGATTACAACCATGAAATCATACATTAGATATTCATAATGGAATTGTGCTAGATAGTAAATCTAAACATGGTTTAACGGTAAATACATTGTGGCCTAAACTAAATATTCCATTACAATACATATTTATACATTATCGACAATAGAATAAAGTCAACTAGTTTGAACATAACATAATCATCATCTCAGCGTTTTGTCCCGGTTGCTTCCCAAGCCGTTGCTTTGGAGCACGGGGTCCGCTTTTCTACTTCAACTCTCCACTTTGCGTCTTGCCACTTGCCAAACTGGCAAACTGACCACTACGGATCCGTAGTGGTCAGTTTATTAGCACGCATGTCATCCCTTGCGATGTCAAGCCACACCTTTTTAGGTCTACCCCTTCTGCCGGGATCCGCCGGTGGTGCCACCACCCACGACCCATGGGCCAGACATTTGTTTCCTTCGTAGCTGTCCGGTTTGAAGTAACAATAACAGTTAAGGCAAAATAAACGAATACATAAAATTAAGCATATCCTTGATGCGGCGGGTAGGGCTAAAATAAGCCGCATGGGCAGATGCAATCCAAAGGTTTTAAATTAGTCTCTAGCGGTTTTTAGTATTCAAATTTGGTGTTTGTTTGTGCAGTGAAGTGCCGCAAAGTGATCCTAATAATAAGAATCGTTGGATTATATCGTTTTAAACACTGCTATTGTGTGTCGAGTGAGTTGTCTCGTGACAACTTGCTTGGACCAAATTGATTCTTAAAACCTGCGATTGCTTTTAGAGTGATATCCGCTGAATCCGTAGGTCGATCAAGCGTAAAAAACCGGCGTTTTATTGAGTGACTGTGACTTTGACTGACTTTGATTGTTTACTACCTACTTATTCTCAATAAGATAGATAGATAGATAGATAGATATTCTTTATTGCACAAAAATAAAATACAAGCATGATACAAAAGCAACAGACAGTACAATAAAGCGGTCTTATCGCTTGTAGCGATTTCTTCCAGACAACCTTAATTAATAAGTTACTTGACATTGGCGAATTATCTTCAGGTAGAGCCATAATAAAAAAAAAGCATATCCTGGACGACTGTCCAAAACCGCTACTAAGTAAGGGATGAAGATTTCTGGAGACAAAATCTAGCCAAGGGAGGGCTGCTGATGTGATATACTACAAGAAATAGAAGCTGTACCCACTTATAAGTTTTAGTTATTGTTTCTGTATTCTGTTTTTACCATCGAGTTACCTATTGTTGTAGAAAAATCTCTTGACTACAAGAAAATAATATAAAAACCAAAACTAAAGCGTATTTAATTAGTTACAACGTTATATTTTTATAAACATAGGGGGGGATCCCTGCGTGATCGTATCAGAAATGATGATATCCGCAGGAGAACTAAGGTCACAGACATAGCCCAAAGCATTGCATGCCTCAAGTGGCGATGGGCAGGCCACATAGCGAGGAGAACAGACGGCCGTTGGGGCGGAAAGGTCCTCGAATGGAGGCCACGTACAGGAAGCCGCAGCCGTGGCGCCCCCCACAAGGTGGACCGATGATCTGGTGAAGATCGCGGGAATCCATTGGATGCGGGCGGCACAGGACCGATCTGTGTGGAGAACATTGGGGGAGGCCTATGTCCAGCAGTGGACGTCTATTGGCTGAAATGATGATGATGATTACATTTTAATATAAGTAGGTAGGTATATAATATTTCACATCTGACTCCGAGATGGGTAGCTCAAGCACCTGTGTTACGGATATCAGAACCAACAGCGGAAACACAAACATATACATTAAATATTTTTCTTTTACAAATATGTATGTATGTGTTTGTATTGGTCTGGGTATTTTCTATGTATTATAAGTCATAGAAAACACCCAGACCAAAACAAACAGACATGTTCATGCACACAAATGTTTTTACTGTGCGGGGATCGAACTCGCAACCCACCAGAGGCAGCCATCGCTACAATTTATCGTAACAGGTCGTCAAACATTCAATTCTGCATCTTAAATTAATGTTATGGGAAACTTTTTGCCCCACTTTAGCGGATTCAGACAAAGCCTAACAGATGATAAATACTGTCATCCGCTTACTTGCCGTGCATTTTTATTCCTGTAACTTATGGGTATATTAAGAAAATTTGGTTGTATTGACATTTCCTAACATTTAAACATATCATTAACATTTAATATAACATTGTAAGCAGTAAGTTTTCCTTAATAAAATACAATAAATCTGGTCCCATGTTTTCCTGCGATGCAAAACACTAAAAAAATATTTCCAACTTAGACTCATCCTATCCTATCAAAACGCTACAAGTTAACATACCTACAGGTCTAAAGCTTTTAAAAAAAGTACTTTTCCTTCGTTTCTGAGGGCCGTGAGAAATTATTCAAAAGTAAAGTTCACAATGTCTTTTTTGTCCTACTTTTCAGCTCGCAAAAATACAGGGCAGCCGTGTTTTGTTTTTTTTTTAGTAACTAACTTTCTAGTTTTTTAATAAACTAGAAAAAAGTGTCCTGTGTTCTGTCCTTTCCCTTCTTATACCTCTCCACAAATTTTCAGCCAAATTGGTACAGCCGTTCTTGAATTATAAAATGTACTAAAACGACTCAATTTTATAAATATAAATATTTTACGTAGCAATGCACAATTGACAATCCAATTATTTATTGTGATGGTCAATAAACTGTTTCTTTTAAAACGAAAGAATTCTTTCTTTCTTTCTTCCAAAAAATTAAAAAAATAATTTATATCCATAAGGAATTATAAATATTATATCCATAATAGATTTTTAATTTTATTTCAAGCGCAAGAAGAAAACGGAATCACCTTATTGTAAAAAATACAACCTGTATAATTTAATTTCAATATTATGGTTGAAGTTTTGTAGACAAAATAGGACAAGGTTTTGGAAATGATAAAAAAATATAAAAAGCGCTAACGATATCTTGAAGCTGTGCTACAGTGATTATATTCTCTTTGGCTGTGCTTGAAATGTGCCCAGGACGCATAAAACCTCTTTATAATTATTTTACGGCGCCAAGAGCTGTAGTTCTAAATTTAAAAATTGCACGTCATTTGTTCCTGAGAAAATTTTCTCCATTCATCTGACGTCTCTAGCGCTTATTTTTCTGTAAGTATATTTTTACGAAATATATATTATTTTCCTTGACGTAGTATCTTCTTAGTTTATATTTGGTTCAAATCGTCACACTACATTTTGAAGTCCCGGCGGCATCTCGACTGAGCCGCTTCACTCTGAAGAAAGCCGCTGCCGCTTTTGAATGAATCTAGTTGAAGATCCACGTTGGTTTATCAGTTTGGTCAAAATTACATCACCTCACATCGGAGGCGTCGCGTATCATCGAAGGTATGTTATGTAAATTATAAAGGTATTGACAGTAAGTATTTTTTTGTAATGATCGTCCCTATAAATTTTGTATATTTTTTTATCTTAAGTGTTAGTCTAGGAAATTATTATTACTTTTATTACATAGGTACAGTTTTAGTGTAAAAGTCAAAAAGATCATCATTTCAGCCAATAAACGTCCACTGCTAGACATAGGTCTCCCCCCAATGTTCTCCACACAGATCGGTCCTAGTGCCGCCCGCATCCAATGGATTCCCGCGATCTTCACCAGATCGTCGGTCCACCTTGTGGGGGGCCTGCCACGGCTGCGACTTCCTGTACGAGGCCTCCACTCGAAGACCTTTCCGCCCCAATGGCCGTCTGTTCTCCTCTCTATGTGCCCTGCCTATTGCCACTTGAGGCATGCAATCCTTTGGGCTATGTCTGTGACCTTAGTTCTCCTACGGATCTCATCATTTCTGATACGATCACGCAGGGAGACTCCGAGCATAGCCCTCTCCATTCCTCTCTGGGTGACTTTGAACCTCCTTAATCGGCACATTGTAAGCGGCCACGTTTCGGTTCCGTATATCATCACTGGCAACACACACGCATTGAAGACTTTCGTCTTGAGAGACTGCGGTAGATGAGCCTAAAATATGCTGCGTAGCTTCCCGAACGCTGCCCACCCGAGTTTGATTCGTCGATCGACCTCTTTCTGGTAAAAGTCAAAAGGTTGGGTCATACTTATAATAATCTGTACATACATTTTTGTTCAATATTTTATTATTTTAGGTTGACTTTACAAGACTCCCAGTGTGGTCGACGTAAACGCATTAGAAAGAAAAAGACATAGCGTGTAATAGCCGCCCTCCAGCCACTCGGAGACACAAGAGGTAACTTCGGTAACAACAGCAGATGTGAAGTCGTTGCAGTTGCGCGTGAGTCAGTTTGAATTATTGTTTGACCGATATGATATGATGAGGTGCCGTTAGTATTACAGTGTCTAGTTTTAGTTGACCAGAATACTAAAATTATTGACCGAAGCTAAATTTAGTCAATAGAAGAATAGAAGCGTCAATTAGTTCAAATGCTGACAAAGGCAGCGATAAGTTCTCCCAAAAGGAAATTTAGGAATCATCGTCAACTTACTATTATCAGCATATACTCATATATTCAATCAATTTTCGTTAGGCAACCCTTTATACTTCTTATACGTCTTACTAGAAAATTCATCGTGTCTACTCCAACAAGTACGTAAAGTAGTTAGTGTTGCCACTGACTAATTAACCAACTATCGATAATAACATTTTTTTTCTTTTTTATGTGATATGTGGCAGACGAGCAGACGGATCGTGACACCAGTGAAGTCACAAGTGCGCTGCCTACCTTTAAACCCCCCTTCCCCCGGATTGGGCCTCCAGTACCCACACTCACGAAACATAGCACTCCGGTCCAGCCGGCCCATTCATGCCGAAGCTTGGCTCTCACATGGTTAACATTTCACGAAAGGCCAGACTACGAAGTGACTGGTGTTTAAGTTTCTATTTAGTTTGATGATATTATGAAGACTTTGAAATAGATTAAAATTACCGTAGACAGAAAAAGGAACACGATAACTAAACAATTGACAAGATGCTAACCACCTACTATTGTACACCTCGTCCTGCATTTTATTAGTATTGGATTAAGTAACTTCTATTCTATGACCTAGGAGGGGAACCTAAGTAGTCATGCTCACTCAAATGTCTCTGAGGTGGTGGCGTTATGTGGCGGGTCATTACATTCCCTCTAATATGGTTGAGTGAAATGATGGCTGACACATACCTACGTCATACTTGTGAACAGGTGCCACCTCGGGGACTGGTCCGCTTCGGTTAACCTCATATTTAGCTTTTAATTTGCGTCATTCTATTTTGTGTTGCATTAGACTGTATGACTTGGTATGAGGATAATAAGCCAGCTGAGCCACATAAAATTAATACAATTAGGCGTAAATACTGGTGCACCTTTGAAAAAATACAAACAAACTACAAGTGCCTAAAAATCTGAGGGTTGCACTCGATTTTTCTCAGATCCTATCATCAGATCCTGATATAGTGACAATGGAACTAATTTGGGAGAGTTTTCTGTTAATTTTTTTTAGTATGTTTCTCTGCCCGGCCAAAAATTGGCAGAGAAACATACAAAAAAAATTAACCATACACTGTGCTTTTTCTAACCGTCTTACTCCTTTATCGAGGGCATTATACTGATGAAAACAAACATTTTCCCGTAAATCACTTTCCCAAAGAAAAGTAATCAGCTGATTAGTGCAAATTGTATGGTAAGAAGAGTTAGTATAGTTTAGAGGTTGGCAGCGCACTTGTGACTCCACTGGTGTCGTGGGTGTCCACGGGCGGCGGCAATCGCTCACCATCGGGTGATCCGTATGCTCGTCTGCAACGTATCACATAAAAAAACCACATTTCAGTCCAGTCCAGTAATCCACGCGTACGCATCCCTCTTATAAAAATGGTTTACGACACTGATTGCCTGCACCTAATCTATATTATTTTGTGACCTATGTAAGTTCAGACTCGTTCATTTTTAAATAATACAATCGATACTTAAACACACCATTGACATCACTAAAAGATACTTAGTTTTTAATAATTCATAAGTAAATGAACGTCGACGTCCAAATAGTGGCAGGAATATATTTTTGAATTTACCATTACTAAGAATGATCGATATATTTAATAATTCACCCGCCGATGGGGTCAGTTAAAAGAATGTTGATTTAAGTGACTACAAAGATGTTTGTAGTCACTTACGGACATGACAGAATGCTAAGGGATGATTACGTCATTATGCAACTTCGGAATTGCTAACGAACCATGTGCTTTGAAAGTGCTTTGTTCTTTGAAGTTAGTGGATTTAAAAACTTGTCAGGACCACTTAACTAGATGTATATATTTTTATTGCTGAATAAAAAATAGTAATAAGCTGGCAATTAATGCAACCACTAATAATATGAGTTTATGGACCTATGCGCTAGGTGTCTGCTATCGTATATATATATGTCTCTTTCTCGTATGGTAGGTATGTCTCTGTTTCATGTCAACAAACAAGATATTCACGCACTAAGGATTCCGTACTAACTTGTTCATTACGAAGATCCAGTTTTTTTTTTCTCTTTATTTGGGTAAACAAACAGTTAACAAAGTTAAGCCTCAATTAACAAAATTAATTAAATAAGTAAAAGAATTACTTTATCACCAGCACCGTTTGCCACATATTGATTTTAACTAATATTTACTTTAACAAACGCAAAAAGAGTGGTTAAAATCTAGGTTTTGATTAAGCTAAAATGTAATAGAACAACTGTTTGTTCAATTATATTTCAGCCAATTTACATTGTACATATTTTATCTAATATAATTTTCTTAAACATACTTGGTCGAATAGAAGCCATGTCGACTGTGTGAAACAGATCATTGTATGTTTGCACACACTTGTGTAAGGGAGAACGCTTACCAGCGTTAGTCCTGCATCGAGACGCTGCAAACAGCCGACATGGGACGCGAGAATGAGTTCTAGTTAGGACTCTTTAGCATATCTTATTAACTATCGGGATACAATCATACCTGTTATGACACAGATCATAGAAAAAAGTGGTTCCAAGCTGAACACGACTATTCTTTAAACTAATTAAATGATATCTCTGGAGGAGGTCTTTATAAGTTTGTTAACCAAGAGAGCATTTATAATTAAAACATAATTTTAAAAAAGTTGCACTTTTTCAAGTGCTTTATCGTATTTCCTATACAAAGGATACCATATAGGCACAGCATACTCAAGGTGTGGTCTAATCAAGAACTTATATAAACACATGTATGTCGAAACATTTTTAAATTTCATGCCAATACGCATCACAAACCCATAAATTTTAAAAGCATTGTTAATTATGTTGTACACATGCATGTCAACAAAATCTGGACACCAGAAAACCTTCGCTATTGGTTACGCATATAAAATAATTATATCCAATAAACAAGTATACAATATAGTCTAAATTGTATTAAAAATATGCATAGATTTATTTTTTCTTCTTACTGGAATAAAATGGATACTTTATTTACTGAAACTATCTACTGTAGGTATTTCAACATGTTTTTAAACATTCTCTTATGTTTCCTTACGTTTAAATTAAACTAAGATTGTTTAAAAAACTTTTGAAAAAAAATATCCCATAAGATAATCTGGAATAAATGTTGTTATAACCCTAGTCAAACAAATGAGCGATTCTATTTTTTTTTATGTGACAGGTGGCAGAGAGCAGACGGATCGCGCGATGGTAAGCGATTGCCGCCGCCCATGGACATGGTCATTGCGACGCATCGGATCACATAGGACGCCAAATGTTAAAGTTTTAGCTACTAAATCAATAGGCGCAGCTACTACGCCTAACATTTCGCCTAAAATTAAATCGTATATCACTGGCATTATCTTAAATCACATAAAAAATACTAAACGCAGACACGCGGCAGACCGTACATTTTTATTTTACTCAAGCCAAAGACTCGATGCAGTCGGTGTCATATTTCATACATAATTAAAGTTACGTATTTTGGGTTTAGGATAGTAAACCAAACGTTAATAGAAATGGGTTGTTCAACAAATTCTTTCACGATGTAACGACCAAAATACTGACAACATTTAATGGCCTGTTCACTTCTAACAGTAAACAAGCATGTCGTGCACAGAAACTGATAGCAATACTGTACAAATTTATTTTGAAGCCGTTCAGACTAGCAGATTTCATAAAGATTAAACCTTATAGCCGCCCTCTTATTAACTTGCAATCAAATGAATCTATCACGGAATCGTATACAATCGCACACAGTGTAACAAAAGGGCAAAGCAGATATTTTCTTTACGGCTAAGGCAGACGAGCTTGCGGCCCTACTGATCGTAAGCTCGTAGACTTCGACAATGCCGTGAACAGTAATGCCCCTGCCTGCCTGCTGTGGAAGAAGAACTACTTTCAAACCTCGTTTAAAATAACAGCCAAGTAAAAGTTGCACTCGCCCGTCTCGAAGGGTTCTGTGGCAGCAACATAATTGCTAACGATTTATGCATAAGGTTTATGTTTATGCAATCTTAAGGGTTGTTTTTTTTATAAATTTTATTAATTAAGTTAATTGATGGTTGCTGCAGCTTACGATTTATGACGTATTTAAAAAATTGATTTTGTTCAAACCATTTTTAATTAAATTGACATGACCTATAATTGGTTATTCATTAAGGAATATATTAAACCAGCCCTCTAAAATTACCTATTTTCAAAGTAAAAAATACTAATTGCACATCAAAATCATAGTTTGTATCAATAAGTATTTTAAAAGAATAGGTAGGTATATTTTAAAATAGGTTTAAAAAATAGTTTTATTTTAAAAGTATAGGTGAGGTAAGCAGTTTATTAATTTTGTGGGAGCGTTAAATAAAACCTAATATTTGTATGTTATACTTAGCAAGCAAATAAATATTTCAATTCATTTCAAACCCATTCATTAATAACAGTGTAGTGTAAGTAATTACACAAACATTACCTTGTCAATTTGATGAATGGCTTCATAATAGGAAATGACCTATCTTTCATCAGGTGTGGGAGTCAATAATTAACTATAACATTAATGAGTTTTGTCAATTTATTATAAGGAATATATATTCCAAAGATATAGGTATTGTGTATAATATCTACAGTGAAATATTATACAGTGTGTTTCATGTAGGGTGTCAAGTTTTGTTAGCTCATCAGTGTCGATAATGTTTGACACATTTAGAAAAAGTGACTAGCTCACTCCTACGTCATCCTTGCCACCCTTAAGGTGACGGGTAGGGCACATTAACTACGCCAATCAATTTCAATTTTTAGCTACCAAACCGGATCTATTTAACGATTTCGGGATACAATCTCTCGGCAAACACTTATACTAATTATTAAATAACCATGCACAAATGTTGGGTCCGTTTTTGTACGCGAAAAATTGATTCACGCCTAAAGCGGCCACTTTTGGCGGTAATCCAAAATTCGAGTGCAAGAGCAGACCAAACAGTTAACTATAAGTATTCAATAAATAGTGTAAGTGTTTGCCGAGAGATTGTATTCCCGAAATTGTTTAAAATAGATCCGGTTGTGTAGCGAAAAATTAGAATCGATTAGCGTCTCTAGCGTCCGATATCAGTAGCAGTGTTTTATTGTCTGAGCTACTTTAGCTTCTTAAAACTTGTTTCATTAAAAAAACACTTCGTTTCTCTAAAACTTGTTTCCACCTTCCTGTCTTTGAAGGGCGATTGCAGCCAAAATAGCCCTATTACTTAAGTGCCAATTTTTGTGATGTTTTTGATGCTGACATTATGTAAGTACCTAAAAGTTTTTAAATTTGGCTTGTAAACTTCTTTTTACTTAATTTAGAAATGCGAGTTGAAAATTGAAGTCATAAGTTTCACAACGTTAGGGGAGACTGGGGACACTTGATCCTTACGGGAGACTAGATACACTAGATTTACAAAGCTTTTGTGTACACTATATGATTTATAAGTGGCAACAGTGATAGTCTATGGTACGTTCAAACTTTCTAAAGTTGGTACTCCTGTCAAATTTGACAGTTCAGCAGATGGCGGATGATTTTGTGTTTCGTGTGGCCAGAAAATATTTTTCGTAAGTTTTTATTTTGATTTCGCAATTGGATAGTAAACATATTTTGTACTAGAATCAATTTGAAACTATTACTTATCTATGTGTTTAAACGTCTGTTTCATAGAAAAGTATAAATAGTATTAGATATTTTTACAATATTCTTTTATAACCTCAATATACCTAGGGTACACATGGTACACTTTCTTATGGGAGATTTGATCCCGGCGGATCAAGTGTCCTCTAATGATATTTTTTTTAATAATATCAAGATTAAATATGCCTAGAATATATAAAACAAAAGAAGGTGCAAGAAGGTGCCCCTGATGTTTAGTTTTTTAATAATTTCAGGATTCAATATGTCTAGAATATATAAAACAAAAGAAGGGTAGTAGGGTAAGAGTATTCGTGGTACTGCAAAAGGTTACGGGATAGCAGTTATTACATTGAAAAGATATGTCAGAAAGAAGAAATATGCTACGACTGAAAATATTGACTACACGCCAAATTACCGCCAGTCACAAATTTTTACGTCAACTGAAGAGACAGAACTTGTTAATTATTTAATAATTGCCACTAAATTATAGCATGGATTAACTCCTAAGAATGTACGAGACCTTGCATTTCAATATGCTTCTGAAAATAGTAAAAAAATACCACCAAAATAGGTTGAACAGGAAACAGCTACTTACGATTGGTTCTACGGTTTTATGAATCGTCACAAAGAGTTGTCATTGCGTGTACCCGAAGCCACAAGTTTATCTCGCGCTACAGCTTTTAACAGACACAATGTCGGAAATTTCTTTGAGAATTTTAAAAGCTTATTGCAGAGATATGTGAATGTGGGAGACTTGTTCCCCCAGGATCAAGTCTTCCAGAAGAGAGGGATCAAGTCAGACACATATATGGGACACATGATATCATTCCATAAACGAAGTTTTCATGAGCTAGTCAGTAAAGTTATGTACATATATCACTTGCTATTATACTTAGTATAATCAATGAAATTCCACATATTTAAGTACCAAAATATTTAAAATCGGATTAATATTTACAAAATAATCGCCAAAAAACAAAAGGGGGGATCAAGTGTCCCCAGTCTCCCCTAATTGATCACTTTAGACTAAGAATATCATGATTGCTATTAAAGTTACTAATTTGATTATTTTATACATAAAAGGTACAGTAATAAAGATTTATTTGCAAAAAAGAAAATGTCTTTACGTTTTTTCTAAATATTTTTTTAGCTATTAAGGTAGGGAGCTCTCTTTGAAAAATGTTGACTAATCCTGAACTATAAAAGCATTTCAGGTACTCCGAGGTGTGGTCAATCTTATTTAAATTTTGTTTAAAACGTTAGAGGAAAACGGAATAACAGTTACACTTTAATTTCAATGTAGTTGAGCGTTTACAGGCAAATAGGACAAGCTATTAAACATTAATTATTAAATCAATTCTATTCTAATATGTCTGTAGTAAACGGGTATTGGGGTGATTTGAGGCTATGCTTGAAATGTCAAGGACGCATAAACCTCTTTATACATTATACGGTGCCAAGAGCTGTAGTTCTTAATTTAAAAAGCGCACGTCAATTGTTTCTGAGAAAATTTTCTCCATACTTCTGACATCTTTGGCGCTTGTTTTTCTGTAAGTATATTTTTACGTAATAATTATATTTTATATTAGACGTAGTATATTCTTCGAACGCCCCGTTGGTCTAGTGGTTTAAGTACCGGGCTGAGGTCCTGGGTTCGGTTCTCGGGTCGTATATTTTTACGAATGAAATTTTATTCTCCACGTAGTATTTTTATCTTAGTTTATGATTTTACATTATGAAGATTCAAATCGCCACAATACATTTCAAGAGTCCCACCAGCATCTCGACGGATCGGACGCTTTTGGAAGAATTTACTTCAAGACCCACGTTGGCTTATCAGTTTGGACGAAATTACATCACCTTACATCAGAGGCTGTAGCCGTCGCGTATCATTAAAGACAGATTTTTTTTGTGAATATTGACTTATAGGTAATATTTTTGTTTTTTTTATGCCTCAACCGTTAGTCTAGTAATTCGTTATTACTTCTATTACATAGATACAGCTTTAGTGTAAAACTCAAAAGGTTGGGTCACATAATCTGTAGATACTTTTTTTGCATAATATTTTATCATTTTAGGTTGACTGCTACAAAAATCCCAGTGTGGATGGCGTAAAGGAATTAGAAAGAAAAATACTCAGGAAAGATACAAGAGATAACTCCCGGTAAAACCAGCAGATGTGAAGGCGTTGCAACTGCGTGTGAGTCAACTTGAATTATTGTTTGACCAATATGATATAATAAGGTGCTATTTTTTTTGTGTTAGGTGGCAGACGAGCAGACGGACCACCTTTGGTAAGCGATTGCCGCCACCCTTGGACACCCGTGGCACTAGTGGAGTCACAAGTGCACTGCCAACCTTACGCTCGCTCACGCGGCGAAACACAGCGCAGTGCCTGCTTCACGCCGGTTTTCTTTGAGGCTGTGATATCACTCAGGTCGAGCCGGCCCATTCATGTGGTAGCGTGGCTCTCCCACGGTCAACGGTATTGGAGTACCTAGCCGAAGATACGGTTGAACAGATTACTGAGAGGACTACATTTGATTTGGATTATAACAAATTATTGACCGAAGCTCAATTTATTTTTACATCAATTAGCCCACATGATGAAAAAGGCAGCGACAAATTTGCCCAGGCGCAGACTTAGGAACCTACCTATATACATTGTTTTAGTATACCATAGACTGTACATTTTGTGCGATGAAGTGTATCTATCTATCTATACATATATCTATATCAACTATTCTTATACTGCAGGCATGACGACCACTATAGCTGATTTGTCATCTTATTCATACAGGCTGTATCGCTAAACATTCATCAAACCTTGTGAATAAACTTTGCTCTATGACTTTCGAAAATTCGTTCGTAATTTTTATGCCAATTTCTAAAAGTCATAGAACAAAATGTTGTTTATAATTGTTGACATAGGGCATGGTTTAAGGGATGTAAATGTATCGGTTCATCCTTTATTTAGCCAAATATCGGGGCTACAATTATGGGTGGTACGCCTAAAGTTAGCTAGTACCACTTGATGCTCAATGTTCTACACTTACTTACTTACTTACTCCACTGGCTCAGCGACCCGAAGCGAGTCTTGGCCTCCGAAACAAGAGAACGCCACTTTAATCGATCCTGCACTACTTGTCGCCAGTCACCGGCCTGAAGTTCTCGCAGATCATTCTCGACGACGTCCTTCCAGCGATACCTAGGCCGGCCTACCGGGCGTCGGCCCATCGGTCGGCTCTGGTATGCTTTCTTCACGAGACTGATGCTCGTCCAGTCTCTCGAGTAGTCTTTTGCTCTTCTTTTAAAGTTAGCGTCCAAGCCTCACAGCCGTACATCAGTATAGGTCGTATTACTGTCTTGTATATTCTCAATTTCGTACTTCTGCCGAGAAGCTTGGACGATAATACTTTATGTAGGGCTACACTACAACCGTAGGAATGTTATGGAATGCGGAAATCAATCTCGTCATCTCTCGTGTTTGTGTCAGTTAAATAATGTGTAATGTTCCACACTAGTATTATTTATACTGTGTGTATTCTAAAAAGCCAAACGACGGCTGGCCATGCAAATATCATAACCAATATGATTCCTAAGATACGATAGCAATCGAAGAGTTTATGAGCAGTAAAATCGTCAATGCGGGATGGTATAATAAAACATGACCCCACTAGATTTTACAACCTCTTGCGGTATCTAATTTTCGTGTACAGTTCTGGTACGAGTATAAAAGGGTTGTAGAACTTTAGAGTGAGATTGAATTAAAATATGTTATATATCCACATATAGAGGACGCAACTAACTAACATGGTTCAGTTGAAATTTTTTAAAGCAATCTTTTGCAATTTATTCTTAACACCTGCACACGAGATGATTTTTTTAAGTGTGTTATTTACTTAAGGACAAATATATAATTTTTATGTGATAGGTGGCAGAGGAGCGGACAGATCGGATGATGGTAAGCGATTGCTGCCGCCCATGGACACCCACGACACCAGTGGAGTCACAATCTTCCCTTGGAAGTATGCTTGTTGGAAGCACACTTCCAACGGAAGATTGTGACTTTTAAAGCCCCCTTTTCCCCCGGATTAGGCCTCCAGTACCCTCACTCACGCAGCAAAACACAGCTCAGCGCTGTTTCACGCCGGTTTTGTATTACTCCGGTCGAGCCGAAATATAAGCTAATATTGATGTTAAACGAATAAAAAACAAAACATATCATCAAAAACTTATCAAAATAATTGTCTCTACATCGTATAAAACAATGCTTTGCTTCGATCTTTAAAACGACGCATTATATTTTCATACGTTCCATAATAGATAGAGTAATTCAAGCGAAAGGTTTATTACGTATAATATCTTACATGCATACCTATTGCACCCGTGTAAAGCCGGGACAGGTTGCTAGTCTATTATAAATCAAAATCTAAAAAAAAAACTTACCTACCGTTGAAAATATATGATAGAACTACATGGTGATGCTGTGTGATTCTTTATATTTTTGACGGACACAACCTTATCACAAAATACTTATTTTAACTAATTTGTGTCTAAGTAGACATTTGTGTCCTAATTTGTGTCTACATTAGACACAAATTAGTTAGCTTAGAGCTGTCCTCGATATAGATGTGTTCTTTATAGATATAGTTATAGGAGTATATCGTTTCGTGTCTCTCCCGCACATATCGTTACTTCCGAAACTTACTCAGCGGGCATGTATGTGAGCGTAGTCTGTGTAATTCGCAATTTAGGTAGCTGATCGTCTGTGTATTATTAATAGGTCTTTACCTATTAAATTGCGGTTTTTTTTTCTAGACACAATAAGATGTATAACTCCGAGGTGTTCCCTAGAGGCCACATTTGGGGGTTTTTAAAGCGCGAGTGAATAGGTATCTTCTTGGTAATCGTGCTACATCTTAGACCATATTATCACTTACCATCAGGTGAAATATGGTCAAACGCTTACCTATCTACAGTGAAAAAAAAACTCCTTTAATAAGCAAAAAGTCAGCGTACTATAATTTTTAAGTAAATAACACACTTAAAAATTTCATCTCGTGTCCCGCCTGAATACAAGATGAATTTTTTTTAATGTGTTATTATCTTGACAATAAATTGCAAAAAGATTGCTATAAAAATATCAACTACTATAATTTTATTTTGATTTAAGACTCATATTTAAAGTAATATTAAATAGAGATCAGATATTATTGTATTTGTGATGCTTTAATTCTTACTGAACAATCTTTCGTTCACGTGAAAATTAGATTATAATTATTGTAACCCAATGGATCTGAAGTATTTAACGAATAAACGTAAATTAGTTTAGTACACACAAGGGACCTAAGTTTACTGTTCATTGACCTAACCTTTATGACAAAAAGAAATAAAAGTTTTTCGAGTACAAGTATTATATGTACGCCAAGCACTCCAGGATATGTGAGCTTGGTGAAATATCACGGGTTGGCGCGGGCATGAATGGCGGGAGGTCGTAAAGTGTTCCGAACGATTAAACAGTTCGACCCGATGTTTGGTGTAAAATGGCGAGTTCCTTAAAAAGTGGAAAAATGTATTGGAGGAAATTCAGATGACGAGGACTTGTAGCTATTGAATTGAGCGACATTGGGCTACACTAGTATTTTCTACTACCAACACGTTGTTTGTATTTTTATTGATGAATATTGGTAAAGGTGAGAATTTTATACGGTTAAATGATGATTGCATGCGATAAAGTTAAATGCTAATATAACGAGGTGTGGCGTGAAGAAAATTTTAGGCATACTTTGAAAGTGACATCTACCTGGACCTTTGAAAGGAAAACGTCTTTCCTGGTATGTTCATGTAATGAGAAGAAAGGAAGAGCATGCACGTAAAGAGTAGTAGATAGATTAAATATTATTTAACTGCACAAAAACAGATGACCGTGGGAGAGCCACGCTTCGGCATGAATGGGCCCGCTCGACCGGACTGACACCATGGCCTCACAGAAAACTGGCGTGAAGCAGCTCTGTGCTGTGTTTCGCTGCGTGAGTGAGGATACTGGAGGCCCAATCCGGAGGAAAGGGGGTTTGAAGATTGGCAGCGCACTTGAGTGACTCCACTGGTGTCGCGGATGTCCATGGGCGGCGGCAATCGCTTACCAACAGGTGATCCGTCTGCTCGTCTGCCACCTATCTCAAAAAAAAGTTAGATGCAATAACAACAGACTGACAATCTTGCGGCCTTATCGCTTGTAGGTAAAGAGTTTTATAAGTGATGGATGGATTGTGTGAAGAATGACATGATTTTATAAAAATAAAGTTTAAAAACTAAAACCCGACTACCAAAAAAACACACTCTAAAAAGTACGAAACAAGAAAATTGTTATGCCCTATCGCCGTCGTCGTTTTGATTGATTTTATTGATTTTATTTTATTATTATATGGAAACTGTTTTGCCCTATTGATTTTATTTTATTATTATATGGAAACTGTTTTGCTACAGTAGGTGGCATACGACCACGGAAATACGGCCATAATAATTTCAGCAGAAACGATTTCTTTCTTTCGTACTTTTTAGAGTGTTTTTTGGTAGTCGTGTTTTAGTTTTTTAACTTTATTTTTTTTAAACTAAGCTCTTTCATTTAATACCCCACATGGCACCGTCAAGCAAAATTTATTTTTAGTTTCTTACTCTTAAGTCCTCTAGAGGGTGCTGTAGTCAATTCAACGTGACGTCATGTCGCCTATAACCAGAAGACAATCAAGACGCGCCTAACGACTTCAAATATGATAACTAGTTTAGAAGTTATGAGGGAACAGATAAACAACCATACGTACATACATATATACATACTTACATACATACTTACATACATACATACATAAATACATACATACATACATACATAAATACATACATACATACATACATAAATACATACATACATACATACATTCATAAATACAGGTCAAAACCATAACCCTCCTTTTTGCTTCGCCGTAGTCGGGTAAAAAAGGGATGGACGATGCAATGAAGAACGACAGAAACGTATGCAGGATGAAGACGTAAACAGCTGCTTGGACCCCAAAAAATCTGGCATCTGAGCAGCAGGAAAATAGCCACCCGGAACTGGATGCTTCAGGTCCTACCTGAACACGCCTTGATTTTCTCATGTGCTTTATTAAATTTGAATTCAGAATATATTTCAAAATAATTGCTTTAATAAAAAAAAAGATGTCGTTCAAAATACATTAACGATTTTAATAATACCTACACACGAAGCAGTATAAATACCATGAATACTCAATATGAAATATTTGCCAAACCTTTGTATTTACTCAGAACTAAAATCAATTTTCATTTTCATTCTATATGTACTTTAATTAATAATATATTTACTTTAATACGCAAATATTTACTTTAATTAATAAATCAATAGATTACATTTTATATAGTGACACAGTATTATTGCCTCGGAAAGCACGTTAAGACCTTGGTCCTGCGCCCAATCCCTCTACGGTCGTGTCACGTTGGTGTCAAATCGGAATTATGAGGGTAAGGGAAGTAGAGAGTGCACATGTGTTTGCGCACACACTTAAGCACTACAATATATCCTGTGTACATGGCTAATCAGTAGTCGTAATCAGTAGTCGTAATCTTTTTAACAGACTTCTAAAGGAAGAGGTTCTATAATCGACTGTATGTTGGTTTTTGTATGCATGTTCATCGATTTCTCCGTCAATTATTGACCGATTTGCAGAATCCTTTTTTCATTTCAAAAGGATATACTAACAATTTAGTCTCATTGTCACCATGTCAGGATCAGAAAATTGGATTCCAGTTAAATCGAGGGCAAGCCTCAAATTTTATAGGCACATTTATTGTTATTGTATCTTAATTTTGCGGCTCTGTTGATGATGGAAGGTCAACGGTAAGGAGATATAGGATATTTTTTTAATACTGTACTCACATTCAGCCGACTGCAGCCGAAAAATGAGACATTAAAATCATGAAAATAAAATTCTACGAAAAAAAACGCCTTCCAGAAACAGAAAAAGGTGTAATTCAAGGTGACGGTTTTTTTTCAACTTATCGATCCACTTGACGGTAAGAAATGGCCAAATATTATTAATACATAGTTAGATCTTGTCCTCATTTGTCGTGCAGGATATCCATAATCCGAACTGCCCTGTTGTTGGTCAAGTGGTTTAAGTATCCGGGCCATGATCTCGGGGTCCTGGGTTCGATCCCTGAGTCGAGCAAAAAGTATGTTTCGAATTTTTAGAACATTGTTCAGGTTTGTGATCACCAATCCGCATTAGGCAAGCGTGGGGATTAAGCCTAATGCCATCATAGCAGCGATAACTTGATTTCTATGATAGAGGCCTTTGCTTTGCAGTGGGACATTATATAGACTGATACTATACTAAACTATATCCATAATACCGAATATTTAGAATACAATTTATGCCCCCCAGCGAGTATCTAGCAAATAGCCAATTTCTAAACGCAACGCAATAACTGTGAATAGGCCCTGCCAGTTCAAATGAACTCGAGTCTGGGTATGCTGGCATGGCTTTCATCAGTTAGTAATCATAGCACTCTAGTTTGAACGGTTCCTTTAATAGTTATGTAATGTTTTTCAAATAGTTTTTTAGATTTTCACGTTGCATTATAAACTATAATGTATCAAGACAGGAATTAACACGATATTTATTATGTGATACAATATTGTGTACTTACAAATTTGGCTCGACGTTTCGGATATGTTACAGCAGCCGTGGTCACGAGCCGACTGGCGGAGCACGGCGTTGTCTGCTGGGGCCGGGCTGTGAATCTTCGGACACCCTCCCATTTTTTTATATTAATTCGCCACTAGATGAATTTTCAGTGAAGCTACTCCGACACACTACACTAACAGTATCGGTGTTTGTTTGCGTTAGTAACGGCCTAGCAAGGGGTTTGCACTTGTTAATTACTGGATTCCATGTCGATGATATTTTAAATCCATCCTCCCGATTAAAAGTCTTATACTTCTTGATCTCTATCGCTTCACGTACTATCCTGGTATGATAATGACGATCGGTGGAGAGGATTTTCGGGTCATGTAGTTCCATCCAATGATTAACTCCCATTTCCAGTAGATGTTCCGCTATTGTTCGCTTATTATACGATTTATTCGCTTGTCGATTTTGTATCACATAATAAATATCGTGTTAATTCCCGTCTTGATATATTATAATTTCCCAAAAAGGAATATTTTTATGTGATAGATGGCATACGAGCAGACGGATTGCTTGACTGCAAGCTATTGCCGCCGTCCATGAACACGTACCTACAACCAAGTGCCCTGCCAACCTTTACAGTTACGTGCCCCTCAGATATATTATGTATAGTATTTTGGTTATAAATAAACATTCATCATATCTCTTTATCTTTATAGTATTGTATCGCTCTCTAGATATTGCAGCGCCCTTACAGGGTGTCACGTGATCAATGTTCTGTTAATATTTGTATAATAACCATGAGACAAGCATAAATAAATAAATATAACCTTCAGTACCCTGCGGCAAAACACAGCGCAGGCGTTGCTTGACACTGGTTTTTTGTTGCTGATTTTGTGAGGCCGTGGTTTCACTCTGGTCGAGCTGGCCGATTCATACCAAAGCTCTCCCACGTTTACTGTTTTATTATAATGGGAGATCAAATCCACAAAAGCGGTGGAAATAGCCCATTAAGTGTCAAAAAAATTCTGCACAAAACTCGCACAGAAATCCTAACTCACGTTAATGGTGCTAAAATATTAGACCCTTCCAGCACTATAAAGCGCATAATCGCTCCCTCACCGCCCATTATGTGCCGAGGTGTGTACCCAGAACTACCTACGATATATTTGAAGCATGCGATACGTAAGAGGCTGGAGGAGAAAATTTCTATTAAATAGAAGTTTTATAACGGAACTGACAAAGTTTTACCGTGAGATAGCCTCGCCTCGGCGTGACCTGGCCGGCTCGAATGATACAACGGCCTCAAAGCCTATTTTTATTACATATCACATTAACTTAAAAATTTTTTGGCAATATTCACAATGTTCACCATTGTTACAATTTGTGACTTATTCATCATCATCATCATCAGCAACCCACACTCGTCCACTGCTGGACATAGGTCTCCCCTAATGCACGCCACTGCTCCCAATTTTCGGCCACTCTCATCCATCCCACACCAGCCAAATCATCATCCCATCTTGTCGCAGGGCATCCTACACTACGCTTACCGAGTCGCGGTCTCCACTCAAGGACTTTACGGCTCCAACGGCTGTCAGTTCTGCCGCTTCAGTTTGCTAATTCGGTGGGCTATGTCGGTGACTCTGGTTCTCTGTCGGATTACATCATTTCTGATGCTTTTATTTTATTTTGATGATTTTATAACTTATAACTAATTCAGTATTTATTTTATTTAGATAGGTATTTATTATAAAAATGGATCTTTTAAACAAAACTACTTAGTTGTAGCTTTGATTTCCTAAGATGCGCTGCTGACGTATAGCGGCCGTCATGCAGCAGTGAATAACGTAACGGTACGTGGTAAATTCCAGTTGCATTCATTGCAATCACCTGGAAACCAAGGGCTATGATGTAACATGATATATGACGGTCAAGTATACAGATCAAGTGCACTCCCAAACTTTCCAGGGGAGGGGAAAAGGTTAGCAACGCACTTCAGACCTTGGGCATTCGGTACCTCTTTGGGTGAAACACAACGCAGGCGGCAGTATTGACCTATATGAACATGTAGAATCACAATACTCTTAAGATAGGTTCCAATTACGCTGGACGTATTGAAATAAAAAAACGGCTTCGGGTCGTGGGGGCGGGTCGCTTTGCATGGGTCACACACGTCTGGGGGGCGTTGCTTGTATCAGGGCGCCCCTCTTTTAGCGTTAATCCAGAAAGGATAAATGGCGGTGAGTGTCGACGTGAGAAGTCTTAGCATCAGTGCCCATGTCGGCCACACCACAGGTCATACGAGTTGTTTCAGAAGAGCAAGAAAGAATGGCACACTGGGGAGGTTTTACTGAGTATTCCAATGGGCGCCATTCCCAGATGGACAGCCTCAGATATTCTGGCGGTTCCCCGGCCCGCGGAGATCCCTTAAGTTGGCCTTGCATTGCACACCCTGCAAGATCATGCCGGTATCCCCGAGTGAGCGAAAAAATCGCATTATATCATGTCTCTCCCTCACACTTTCCATATAATCCATCTCTGTGATATGCTTAACCATGCCGAGATCACCGTATGGTCAGCTTACCGTAGCGGTGTTCCAGTTAGCCAGCAAAATCGTTTACACTGCTATCCGTGAGCACAGGGATTAGCTTCACCCACTCCGCTGTGTGTGCAAGCAATTTCATTATCACCTAGCGCTGGTACACCTGAAAATTAGTCGTATTTATCTCTGTGTGAGTAGCCTATTTTAGCATTCGTTGTAGGCAGTCAACGTTTTGTGTCCATTAAGTTTTCAAGTATATCAAGTAGATATGTGATTATTCAAATCTAGACTCTTGAGGAGGCCAATTAAAGAAATATTTTTTCGTTAAGTCTAGCCAAAGATAGCTCTTTACACCGTACCTTGCGTGACTGTGCTATGTAATCAGCGACGATCGGCGCACGGCAAGTTTGGTACAAGTTTATACGAAGCATAGACTAATATGAAGTCATGGTTATCAGATATACCATTAAAAGTATTCCATATTCAAGACGTTTGTTGGATTTTTTTATGAATTCTACTCAGTATACTATTTGTAAAGAAAAATTAATTTGGCAAGTTCACTGGCCGAATTCAAGTAACAATAACAGAAGGAGCAGAAACCTGTCAAACTTACGGACACCAAATAAAACCCTTTTATTAAAATCGTTTTACTTTCTTTCAATTGAGTGGATAACTGTTTTAATCAATTTAAAGACTACTAAATGTAAAGCAAGTTGTCCACATGACAACTCACACCAACTGGATTACTCGTAAGTTGGTTTTTGATCGTATCCTCTACGATATGAAAATGCAATGTAATCTCGATCCTGGAATTAACGCAAATTTAATTTAAGTTCTGCATTTAAGATCACTTAAAGACAATCTAGCAAAACCAGTTTCAGCCCATAACTTAACCCGTAACACGCGGGTGTACTTTATGCAAAGCAACGGGCTAATTGTGCCAACTCCGTAGAATTGTGGCGGCGGAGATGGAGCGGGCCTTTTCAACCAGTCTCGACCCGGCTTTAATGCCTCGTAAAATATGTGAACTGGCCCTCTTAGCTCTGCCCCGTTTCGAAGGAACTTTGAATTGAATTTTATTATGGTTTTTTATTGGCATCAGGCTGAGTGTACGAGATAGCAGGATGAAAGGAAATTGGGAAGGATTTTTTGGTTCACGTTGAAATACCTACATAAAAAAACCTACCTTAAAAATAAATAAGGCATAAAAAGTACGTTTACAGGGTCTTTTCAACAGTTTTAAACTAAATACCTGTATTAATCTAAGAAAATATTGCCAATTTCCTTTTATTTTTACTTTGTTTAAGGTCACACCCTTAAAAAATAATGTTCTAAACATATTTTATTATGAATTTTGAAGGTCTACGTTATAGCAACACAATTGAAAAATAAAGCCATTTTCTAAAGCTAGTTTTAGGAATCTGGATGTTATATAGTTGTATTAAATTAAAAAACGTGTCAAGTAACACGCAGGCGTTTATGACAACATCATCAACTAACAAATTAAAATAACAATGTAACGAGCGACAACGTAAAGCGGGCAGGCAAATTCAATTTAGCGCTCCGCTTGGCGTCGCTCCGGGTCCATTAAGGGAATAAGTGAAGAAAAACGCCGATAACAGATGTTAATTAATCGTATAAATCTATGGGAAAACCGCTATCTGGAGGTAAGAGCCGGTAATGGAATGAAATCGTTCGTTTGAAAATTACGTGGGTTTTCTTACCAGTTCGGCCGTTTTGTCCCATTAGGCGGTTGGGGGTTGGGTTTGTTAAGTAAAATAAATTTACGCAGAAAACAAGTTTACTTATACACCGTCATTTTTTATCGTTTACATTCCAAACACCCCATAATAGGTATCATGAATAAAGGCCATTTAGCATGTTAGATCAACAAAATAAGTGAAAAAAAACAACTGTTCCATACAAAATAGAATCTCCACGTGGCACTAATGTATGGAACTTGTTGATCTAACATGCTAAATGGACTTTATTCACGATATCTATTAAAAGGAGGTTTTCAGGATTTAAGCAATAAAAAAAATCGGTGTATATTATGGCATATGCAGGGCATATTTCCAGTCTACAGCTACAAAAATACATACCTATGAAACAAAAGTATATAACTTATTGTTACTATAGTGTACAATACTATTTAAATGATTAGGACTCTTGGTTAGTCTTTTGAGTTGTTATTCATAGTAGTCTGTTAACTTTGATGATTGTATTTTTTTTCTCTTCTCAATTGAAACTCTGTAACATCATCATTATTTGAAAAGAGTAGCTGCTGAGTTTCTTGCTGGTGTCTTCTTAGTGGAAATCGACATTCCGAACCAGCGGTAGATGATATTTACGTATGTACCTATTTTGACATTCATAAGTGTTCTGTATGGACCTAAATTGAATGAATATTTTTTTATATTTCTCTTTATCTTACTCGAAAGTGCGTTATTTGTATTTTATTGTGATATGCGGCAGACGAGCAGACCGGTCAACTGATGATAAGCAATTGCTGCTTCCCATGGACACCCACAAGACCAGTGTAGTTACAAGTCCGCTACTAACCTTTAAACCAAAGGGCTTTCAACGGCGTGAAGCAGTGCATACGCTGTGTTTCGCTGCGTGAGTGAGGGCACCGGAGGCCCAATCCTGGGGAATGAAGGTTAAAGGTAAGCAGCGCACTTGTGACACCACTGGTGTTCCTGCAACACCAGTGGTGTCCATGGACCGCGCTAATCGCTTACCATCAGGTGATCCGTCGGCTCGTCTGCCACCTATATCATAAAAAATACTCTTTCCTTATGTAGTCTTCACGGTTAATACCTAAATACTGCTAGCGAAAAGCTTGAAAAACAGTACAAGTACAAAATTCCTCTTTTAATTGTCCATTTAAGTTAAGTTCTTTTTCACTTCTTCTTCATCTCAGCGTGTAATTCCCGGCTGCGTCCAAAGCTGACCTTTGCAACCCTTTAACAGAGGAATCAGACCAACTGATTTATGGTTACCAATTTTTGCCGAAAAAAAGACAGAATCAATGAAAAATAACCCAGGTGGCGACCACTCCAGTCCAGTTACGTGCCATGGTATCATTCCAGTTGAGCCGCCCCATTCATGTCGAAGTGTGGCTCTCCCACAATAAAAACATGTAATTCCTTCCTAAGTAATTGTGAAGTGTGAGGAGGTGGGGCTTTTTACAGTATGGGAACTCAGTCGCATTTTTTTTACAAGCTTTGTTTTTTATGGCTTCTATCTTACTAAAATCATGACCGCTCAGCACCTTTCGAAAAAAAATTCACTGCCTACCAATTAACGGGCATTTATGCCGCTTTCAACGTAGCATTTTTGCATAACAGTGCGGCGTTTTTCACTGCTTACTCGTGTCCCAATAAGATGAGCAACAGTAAAACTCCTTGAAACTTTGTAGGTAACAATTCTATCAACACTAAATCAATGAATGTTAAATATTTTTTTCTTTTTTTGCTGTCCCTTGGCTGTTGTATTTATATAAGTTTGTCAATGTATTTCGTCCTCGTCCTGCAGTTTATTAGTATTGGATTAAGTACTCTGTGACCTATGAGGGGAACCTAAGTAGTCATGCTCACTCAAATGTCTCTGAGGTGGTGGCGTTATGTGGCGGGTCATTACATTCCCTCTAATATGGTTGAGTGAAATGATGGCTGACACATACGTCATACTTGTGAACAGGTGCCACCTTTGGGGACTGGTCCTCTTCGGTTTACCTCATATTTAGCTTTTAATTTGCTTCATTCTATTTTGTGTTGCATTAGACTGTATGACTTGGTATGAGGATAATAAACCATTGTAAAAAAGTTGGCGATTAAAAAGAGTAACTGGCGAGTTTCTTGCCGGATCTTCTCGACCAGAAACAACTTTCCGAGCCGGTGGTAGAATCGCATTATGTTTATTTATTTCTTTAGTATATTTTATGTATCAACATATATATGTATTAACATGTAAATTATTACATAAGTACTTATAAATAGTTTTAAATCATTCAAATGTATGACGATTTGTAAGTGCTGTGTACAAGCCTATGCAAATAAAGAATTATTTGATTTTGATTTTGATTTTGATTTAAAATCTGTTATTGGCTGTAAGTAGTATATACATTACATACATTTTAAATAGTATAATTTAACAGCTGTAGATTTTGAACACAGGGAACCCCCACTAGAGAGATTATTATTTGATATTTGTGCTAACATCAGGGCGCATAATTTGGTGGAACGGAAGGAATGCGGGGGACAAATCAGATGTCTACTGATTGGCTACTTCAAATTCGCACCAAGCTCTAGTGTGGTGATAATGTAATAATAGACACTTAAATTTATCGATTAATCAATTTCTTTTTACCCGACTACGGCAAAGCAAAAGGAGGGTTATGATTTTGACAGGCTATGTATGTATGTATGTATGTATGTATGTATGTATGTATGTATGTATGTTCATCTGTTTCCACGTAACTTCTTAACTACTTATCAGAATTCGACAAATGACATATCATTATAAGCGTCTTGATCGTCCGCTGGTTAAAGGTTATATGAAGTTTCACAAAATCTAATGTGGCGCCCTCTAGCGGACAAAACATACAGAGTAACAAAATAAAGTTATGATAAATATGCCGTGTTTGGTATCATTTGAAAGCGCTTGACTTGTACATTTTGAATATATATATATATATATATATATATATATATATATATATATATATATATATATATATATATATGCACTTGGACACCAAAATAGTACAAATAAAATAAAAGTAAAAAAAACTAAAACCCAACTACGACAAAAAACGTCGCTGAAAAAGTATAAAACAAGCCTTCGTTGTCAATTTATGCAATATTCACTATGCAGAGATAAAATTTCATGTTTGGAAAGGCGTAGTCACACGTTAAATATACTACCCTTTGACAACGTGTGACTGCGGATTTCCAAACATGAAATTTTGACAGGCTATGTATGTATGTATGTATGTATGTATGTATGTATATATGTATGTTCATCTGTTTCCACGTAACTTCTTAACTACTTATCAGAATTCGACAAATGACATATCATTATAAGCGTCTTGATCGTCCGCTGGTTATAGGTTATATGAAGTTTCACAAAATCTAATGTGGCGCCCTCTAGCGGACAAAACATACAGAGTAAAAAAATAAAATTATGATAAATATGCCGTGTTTGGTATCATTTGAAAGCGCTTGACTTGTACATTTTGAATATATATTATATATATATATATATATATATATATATATATATATATATATATATATATACAACAACGTGTGACTGCGGATTTCCAAACATGAAATTTTATCTCTACATAGTGAATATTGCATAAATTGACAACGAAGGCTTGTTTTATACTTTTTCAGCGACGCTTTTTGTCGTAGTTAGGTTTTAGTTTTTTTACTTTTATTCAAACATTTTTTTGGTCTACATTATTTGCTAGAGATGTACCGAATATAAATAAGCCTAGCGGTGACATTGAGTGTGCATTAATCAGTTTTCGTATAAAGTGAGCTATTTTACTAGTACACAAACGTTTTCATTCCTTACGCCGAGCGCTTAACTTACGTGCCGCGGTCTGTAATAACCGTTAAGGACTTATGCTTTCCACCAACAGCTCGGCAACAAGAGATGAGTAGGTATTACCATACGAAATTATAAATAAGAAACAGTGTACGCACCAATTAAATGAGGGGGCTTCCCTGAATTTTCTCGTAATCTTAACATCCATCCTGACCTGCTGACAATAGGACGACCTCAAGAGTACATAATCTTTTGAATCAAAAGAGATTTTTCAAATAGATTTACAATAAAATAGAAAAAAAATACAATCAATCTAACATAGAATCCCCTCCATTTTTTATGTCAGTTATGTAAAACTTCGTAGGTCGAGTCAAATCATTAAAATATAATACATATTATTATACTTTTACCAGTTACCTATCGATACCGATCACTAATGAGAGAACATGCAATCACCACACTAATGTTACACGTGCTTGTTCCTAGAAAAGGACAAAATTATACTAATGTTGGTTTGAGAGGAAGAGAGTTTTCAAAAAGACATCAACGCTCCTCGGAAATGAACACAGAATGAAGAACCACTTTTCCACCATAACCTGAGCTCTCAACTAGACAAAATTAATAAAAATAAAATTACCAATGAAAAGTTATATCGTCTTTCTGAAAATTTGATGTCGTTGTGTTTTTCCCGTACCATTTTACGGAACAAATTATGTCATTTTCACGTGTGTTTGTGCATAATAATTCAAAGAAACAAGCCAATTTTCAAAGAGACACTCGCAGCACCTCGCAGATCACATATTTGGTCGGTACTGAAGGTCCTTAAAAATGCAATACAAAATATACGATGAAAAACACGTATCCGTTGCCGCCGTCGATTGCCTTGTATCGGCCGTCTAGTTCATGTCTATGATTTTGAAAAAAAAAAAAGTTAAATAAAAGGTGGTCTAAATGAAATTCATACATACATACATCGATCTCAATCCTTACTAAGTACTCGTAGCTTAAGCACTTGTTTTATACAATAGAGTGAATACAGACAATAATGCTTAATTCATAATGTTACACCCAGAAGCCGGACAATGATTGTCCAGGGTGGGGATTGAACCCACGACGTTCTAGCCTACACGGACCTAAGGTTACGATCAATTTGGAGTTTTCCTCCCTTTCACCGCGCTATGTGTCTCTTTTGTTTGGATGCTTTAGGTATACATATTCTCGTTCATTATGGGAAGTGTTAATTGTAAGCCATCTTGGTTGTTTGACATCGACTAGTATTATATTATTTGTGACATTCGCCAACTATCCTGCCTACTTTTGTATGAGTAGAATCCATAATAAATAAATATTTCACAACATCACATACATTGATCTGACTCCGAGATAGGTAGCTCAAGCACCTGTGTTACGGATTACAGAATCAACAGTGGGTTTACAAATATATACATATAATACTTTTCTTTTGTAAATACATACTTATAATACATAGAAAACACCCAAACCAATACAAAGAGACATGTTCATGCACACAAATGTTTGTACTGTGCGGGGATCGAACCCGCAACCTTTGCACCAGAGGCAGCGTTCGCTACCACTGATCCAAACGGGTCGTCAAATAATATATATTTTTTATTGAAATCTCTAAAAATAACATTTCCACATAAGCTCTAACAGCTGATTTGTTATTTGGTTTTTTTTTCCTTCAATATTTAGGTACCTGTATGCCCACAGCAATTTCACTTAACTGAATTTGTGACTCTACTGCTGGTGTCGCGGGTGTCCATAGGCGGCGGCAATGGATTACCATCAGGTGATCCGACTGCTCGTCTGCCACCTATCATAAAAAAGCAATAAATTGTTATATTTGAGCACAATAAAGTAAATTAATCCACGTTTTTGAGGATCGACGGCTGGACCAGCTTCTTATATATTGTTTATGTTTTCATAATTTTTTAATGGTTGTGATATATTATTGTATTGTTTTTTATTATTGTCTTTGTTAAAGTCTGTGTCTTTAACACACCAGAGTGTGTCTGTGAAAAAACGTAGAATTACACTGAAGTTCTGCTAATGTCATAAGTTTTTATTGGCATCCCATCACCAGCGCTCGATTGTATACAGTCCAGTTGCTACATACGTCGTTGACGAACGCTCACCCTAGCATGTTTCAGTTTTGTTTCGCTTAACATAGGAAATGCTACTGAACAATGTGCAAATATTCGCTGTGAAAAATGAAGGTTTTTTTTTTCGAGTTTCAGATAAAAGTTTTCGTCCCTCTGCCATTTTGAGATGTAGTCATTATGAGGTGATCAATATATAGTGTAGTGCATCTACAATGTTTGCACTCGCGCACACTGACGGCTTTCACACCGTGTTGCATCGCCTCACTGATGCACCGCACGTACGGGCCCCAACACCATCCTGAGCGTGCTCAGCCAGAAGCCAGACAGCCCCTTTTTGCGGCACCGGGCCCAAGTACATGTGCGCTTGCCCGGGATTGCAGCGCGCGGCAGATACTAAAATTAATTTAGTTTGTTCTACTAACATAGTTTATGGGCGAAGCCTGAAATAAATTTATTTTATTTTATTTTATTTATTATGAGTTAAAATGATAGAACTGTTGATTCTGCTTGAAGTGCTTAAACTTATCTTAGCATATTTACATTATAGGTATAAATATAGCCTACTGTTGTTTCCTACAGTATGTTAGCGTGCGTCAGTCCAGGTCACGCGAAATAACTTCATTTGCGAACGAAGTGGATAATTGCCTTCTAAGTAGTTGAAAAATTATAATTTCACATAGGTAATTGTGGGCGTATTATTTTTGCCCTGTTTGAAGTGGGCCGATTGCTTGTTGGTATTATTTCGGAAGCAAAGTAAATTGTGAAATTGTATGCGACTGTGAATATTTGACCTTATCTTTCCAATTAGAAATACAGCAATTTTAATTATGCTTTTACAACTAAGGATATATGTACCACGTATCTAACATTTGCATGATTTTTGTTCATTTGAATAGGAGAAAGAGGTTTTAGAGTTTCTAAGAAATCGAAATCCAAAGATGCATACAAATAAAAAATAACGCTTTTCTCTCTCTTTATCAAGACGTTCCATATTTTTGTTGAATCAATCGTTGCATGGTTTTTTGAATGGCAAGTTTCCAACACGTTTATAATACAAAAGGAAAATTTAAATAATGCTCCCATTTAAATATGGCAATAAGACTGCAATATAAGAAGTCGGGGTTACACGACGTTGACAACTGCAACTGTATGAAAGGTGGGTGTGTATAAAAAAAAGGTGAGTGTGAATTATTACAAGGCAATCATACGGTAATCGTTTACCATCAGGCGAGCCGCATGCCTATTTGACACCGACTTTGTATAAAAAAAGCATGGGTGAAGATATTATAAAGTAATTTTGACGACCCGTTTGGAACAGTGGTAGTGAACGCTGTCTTTGGTCCAAGGGTTGCGGGTTCGGTCCCCGCACAGTACAAACATTTGTGTGCATGAACATATCTGTTTGTATTGGTCTGGGTGTTTTCTATGTATTTTAATTATGTATTTACAAATGAAAAGTATTATATGTATATATTTGTAATCCCACTGTTGATTCTGATATCCGTAACACAGGTGCTTGAGCTACCTATCTCGGAGTCAGATCAGTGTATGTGATGTTGTGAAATATTTATTTACTATGAAGTTCCAATTGAGTGAAAATTAAATCAAGTGATGCGTTTGTTTCATAGTGCAAATAGGCTATCCAGTTTTGGACCAAACATAAATACAATAGATATTAAAGTTGTACTTACATCATAACTAATACATATTATTGTATTGTCTGTTGCTGTTGTATCATACTTGTATTTTATTTTTGTGCAATAAAGAATATCTATCTATCTATTATGTTTTCGGCAATATGAATGATTCAGGCATTCTGTACAACGCCCAGGCATTAAATAGAATGCCCAGAGCTTTCAAGCAATATACGAATAGCATTGTCTATTATATAATTTGCCAAGGCAATCATTGTATACCATGCCTAAACATTGTATAGAATGCCTGGTGTTCCACTGGCGACGTGTGAAATAGTTTGATCTTAGCCTATATTCCCATTAATTTTCGCCAATAGAACGCTTCAATGTTTTAAAAACAGAATGTATTGCTATTATTTCTTGACTTCGGTTTAAGGTAGCGCCGACGATAAACACAAATTAATGTTAAATACACGAATATTTTTCCTGAGATCGAAACCACAAACTACCGATGTCTAATGCAGGTTTACATCCAGATGCATCATCAGGCCAGCCAGAAAAATTAACAGTACATCAAAATGTGCCTACTAACATTCCTCTTCCTCATATATACATAACGTATTGGTCTATACCTATGTGCAAGAATAATTAGTCAAGCAATAAGCCCAAACAGACATTGTTTTTCTGATTAAAACTCGTCAATGAAACCCTTTATTACCAAAAAAGCACGCGATGCTCCTCAAGCCGGTGCTCATTTTGACAAAGGAACATAAAAGTCCATGGGCCGTGAGCCGAGCAAATGGCTTGGTAAGGTGGGGTGGCGTTTTATCAACTCGCTGTGTCTTTTTTGGGGCAACATGTGGAAATAGAGAACGACCCTTTTTTCCAATTTTCAAGTATGGATGTTATGTTGCGGTATTAGCCAGGATTTTTAAATGTTTATTCTGTGGGTCAGGTGAAGGCATTATTTAATGACAGGTATGTATTAATTATACTTCTAACACATTAAGAACGCTTGACGCTCCCCCATCATCATCTTAGCGTTTTTCCCGCTTGCGTCCCAAGCTGGTCGCTTCGACGCCCGGGGTCCGCTTTTCAATTTCGCCTCCTCCACTTCGCACGGTATTGTGTATATACTTAGTGGTGAACTGTACATATATATAAAAATAAATAAACTATAATTCGAACAACGCCGCTTACCATCTAACCCAAAATTTAGCTTAATCTAAACTCGAAGTGTCATATACACAGATGTATGTATTAAGAAATAGTAGCTCGCTCTGTTAAAGTTATCAAGAACGGACAACAATCCAACGTTGCTAACTCCTTACTATGGATTGGATGGATGTAATTTATCGTTTTCTGGCAATTACTGACTTTACTATATTTTATCTACACTCATTTCTTACTCATCAAATTATGCAATCAAAAGTAAACATATTTTGACAGACTTTATAATATTGAAAGCTGTAAAGAAAATCCCACCAAAAACAGTCTGTAAAAAACTAACCAAGTCTTGGATGGAGCTGATTGTTTATCTCTAAAAAGTAATGAAATTTAGACAAAGTCGTGCCAAGTCTAAGGTTTCTTACTGCAATTTCTTTATTGTTTATAGTTAATGTTGTGACTTGGCAGTTGAAGAGTACACAGGGTACAAAACGAGGTGCGCCATAACACCGTTGCACGTATCTCGACCACTAACCACTGATCTAACATAAAATATTTAAAAACATACAATCGTCAATTTTGCGCCATTTTGTTTTTTACTCAATTCACATAATATAATAGAATAGACCGTGAAAAAATAGTAGAAAATGTATTTTCGGGATCCGTCCTCCACCAGATATCATCAAGAGTTTTTTTTATGGCTTGCTGTTGCTCATCAAGAGTTTCAAATATTCTTTTACCAAATCTGTCTTTATAGCTTGTCAAAACAGTTTATGATTTCTTATTTTGAAGATTAAGACATGAATAACAGTTAAATATTCGCGAATGCTATTAAAAAACTTGCCACGTAGAAACTGTTAAAATTCCCTACCTATAATGTACACATGTTCGAACAAATAAATCATCTTTATTTTATCTTTAGCAGACAATTATCCACTATTTTTACCCGACTAGGGCGAAGCAAAAAGGAGGGTTATGATTTTGACCTGTATGTATATATATGTATGTACGTATGTATGTATGAATGATTGTTCATCTGTTCTCTTATAACTCCTAACCTAATTATCATATTTGAACAAATGTCGTTAGACGCGTCTTGATTGTCTTCTGGATATAGGCAACATAACGTCACGTTAAATTGACTACAGTGCCCTCTAGGGAACTTAGAGTAAGGAACTATAAAAACCTTGACGGTACCGTGGGGGTATCAAATGAAAAACTTTTTGCACATTTTAATTATGTAATTTTATTTACATAACTAAAAATTTTATATAAAAATAAAGTTTAAAAACTAAAATCCAACTATTTCATCACAGACAATTTTCTTGTACTTTTTAGAGCGTGTTTTTTTGATAGTCGGGTTTTAGTTTTTAAACTTAATTTTTTACTACTTGCTGAGCTGTGAGGGAAAACATCCTGAGGTACACGATTCGAAAAGTATTCTGATTCAGATGAGCAGATTCCTCTGACTAAGGGTCGCCAAGGTTAGACGGCAGTCCCTTCACTATAGTTAACAGACTTTCAATATCCTAGACCATAGTCCCAGCGTACCCTGGGCTCCAAGCGATACCCACAAATATCAACAAAATGCTCTCCCGCAAAATTAAAAAAATCTCATACTTCCTAGGGACGAAAACCAAATGATTAAAAATTTACTTTCATACATCATCACACCATAAGTGATAAGTATGATAATTTCCTCTGAGGCACATGTCGATGTAAATTAATTAAATGGGAGCCTTTTCCCTTGAGTTCAGAACTCCGCCCGCCCCTGCGCACATGCGTACATATTACCTCCTCCACCTCCGCTGTTAGCGGAATGAAGGAGACAGCATTATAGTTAATTTTAAGTGCTACAAAAAGCAATTTCTCTAGTAGGTATTCTGTTTGTCATAAGCCCCCTTATTACAAATGGCGTACTAAAGATAGTCCTGGAACAAAATTCGTGCCAGTCCCTTTTTACATTGCGCGTTGGAATGGGCTGACATGAGACTTAGTACCGTAATAACTTTAGATCGCGATTTATAATAAGGTGCACAAGCATAGCAGACCAGATAGTCCGTCGTGCGTTCCGCGGCGTAGGAGTGGTACTAGTGTAAGACTGTTCGTTCGGTCCACTAGCAACACTATTTTGTTATTGTGACGCATTTAATATACCTATAACTGTGGCAAATTGTATATCAAACTTAGAACGCTGGCGATGGAATGCTGATAAAAACTTCTGATATCAGCAGAACAGTGTATTTTCTAGAGTTCATCGACACAGGTTCAGACATCAGACATTATGTAACACAATACAATAAAACAAAACAATAATTTTATTATTGATTGTTTTTTTTTTGCTCATACCTGCCAGCACTTCACACACAACTGTAATCCAGTAAAAAAAGAAACACGACCCACTGCACCTACACCAACGAAGAAAATTGCCCACGTGGCAGATCAACTCCAAGCACCTCAGGCTGATATTTAGGATCGCCTAAAGAGGATGGCCGATTTCGAGTCCCAGCGCAACAAACCATTCTCTCCAGCAACGTCTGACCGTCGCTAGGCTGACTGCTGAGTTTCACAGTTTTCGAGACATTGTCTGACATCTGCGCAAACAAATAGCTGAGTGTGTCCATGTGTTTAACAGCTTGGAAATGCGACATCGGAGGAAGTGTCTGCTTATCTCAGGTATTCCTGAATCCACTCATAACCTATAAGGTGTTGTTCAAGGGATCATCCGAGATAGGCTGTTACTACCCGAGGACAAATGGAGCAATGTCACCGGCTTGGTGATTAGGTATCTTCCCATCCGAAACCTGTCCTTATTCGCTTTAACAGCTCACATCTCATCATCAGTTTGGCGGAAGAAGATTCCGTTAAATAGTACCTACATCTTTTTCTGCGAGTGAATTTTTAATAAAAGCCGACAGAATGTCTTCATGGCGGACCGGGCGCACTATGGAATGAGAGCTTGCTGGACCCAGGAGGGTGTCATTTGATGGATTTTGGTTTCTTTGTCAATCCAACGAAATGTCTAGCAAATATAAATGGCCACAATCAACATCAATCAACTCACTCACTTTGGTCAGTCTATACGTCCTCGAAGTTGGCTGCTTTGTCAAAAAACACATGGGAATCTTTGCACGCTATGATTCAGTACCAGGCTATAGAGGGAGATATCCTGACAGGCTAAAATTACCTCCCATAAAAACGGCACTATTTGGGCGTAACTGTTATGTTATGGCTATTAAAATTTTTAACAGAATTCCCAAAGATATACGGATGTTTTTACTCTATTAAGGAATACTGTGACTTGACTTGAATGATTTCCAACTACTTTAATTATCTCATTGAATATTCGACATTTTAATTTCAATTGTATAATTCATTATTTATTATATTGTAATGATTATTTTAATAACGCAATGTATTTTAAGTATTGACACTAAAATTAGATTGACACTAGGCAATAAAATATTTGCATGCCGACGGGATAGGTGAAGCATGAATGTTCTCAATTGAATTGTATTTAACCACCTGTTCATAAACCAAGTTTCAAGCGAATAAATGATTTCTGATTTCAAGTAACGAAGCTAGTTCCGCGTGGTGTAAAAAATTTGGCTAATGCATATAGCGGTGGCAATCGCATAAAGTGCAAAAAAAGTATTTTTAACTATCTTCAAAGCTATCAATAATATTATAAATCCTGACAAAATGTGTGTTTACTTTTGAATTCTTAATTTAAGGATGATGACATGAGTATAGATAAAACAATTTAATATCGCAGTCGGCGGTCATTAACGCTTACACCAATCTCTTTCAGGCAGCTATACGATTTTTAGTAGTGTACGAGTACATTTGTGATTTTGAGATCTGACTGTTATACGTTCATAATGACAATGACACTATACTCGTATTTATTGTTACAAATGACATGAATTTTTTTTCTAGGAATACGAAGCTAACAAATACAGATCTTAAATACTTTTTTTTTTTGTTTTTTCTCTTAAAAAACATATGGCGACTGTCTGTCGGGTCCAGTAACGCCCCTAGTGTATATTCGTCGTACATTTTAATAACGTCGCTAAGCGTGGACGCACATTAGGTTGATTGAAGTGATATGGATTCATTTTTATTAATTTTTCCACTCTTAATATACAATCTTTTGAGGTGAGGATGTAAAGATTCTGGAAATGACACGACATTTGGGCAAATGGCGTTATGCTTCATCAATTCTATTACATATATTTTTCATACTATACAAGGTGGAAACAACCATTGGGCCCTAGAGGGAAACTACATTAAATCCTTAAGTTAGCAAAGGAAATATTCCTTTTTTTATAAAAAGGGAATAAAACTGCATTCAATTTTTTTTTTAATTTTGCTTGTATTGTCCGGGAATCAAACCAAAAGTTTATAAAAATTAAAATTGGCTAATATAAAACACAAAGATGTCGATTATGAAAGATACATTTTTCTAAGAAACCTTAGATCTTACATTCGTATTTTTTGTAAGATATCAATACATCAAAATACTATGGATACAACTTCTTTAACTGGAAAAAATAAAATAAAAATTAAATGGCCATTTTATTTCACCAATTGACACAGTCAATCTCAAAAATATTTTTATCCAATAATAAAGGAATGTTTTCTTTAAGTAAAATGTCTAGGGCCCAATGTTTTTTTTTAACCCTGTAAAGGCTGCCATATTAAAAATAATAATATTTTTATTGTAATCTAGCTTGTGTATACTTTGGTATAATAGCACTGTAAATACTGAGTTTTCTTCAATCATTATAATTATGATGACAAATATGATTTAGGTAATTTAACATTGATGAATTTCTAGGTCAAGTTCCCCAGCAGAGGGTTGCGAAGGTCAGACGGTAGACGTTTCATTGTAATTACAGAACTCCCCAATCTTAAATTATGGTCTAAGCGTACCCCGGGTCCCAGAGCGACGGCTTTGAACGCAAGCGGGAATTACACGCTAGGATGAGGAGGCAAAAATAAATTACTAGCAAGTCCTGGTTAAAAAGATAGGCCTATTTAGCTGACTTTGGTTTTGAAATTATTGTAGTAGTCCAAGGAAGGTTCAAAAGGTGATAAAAAATCATTAGACGGGTCGAAATTTGCTGGGAGTCACTAGTACATAATAAACATTGTGTACCTCCACTGAAGCTAACGTGCATAACGCCCTTTAATACACCGCCGATAACAGAAACAAATGGTGAAAAACCACACCTGAGAAAATGATGCAGAAAGAAGGTCACGACCCTCAGCACTGGGGAATGAGACGCAACGAGGACGAGCAAAGCCAACGTAAAATGATCTTCATATTAACTTTTTGTCGAAATTAATTAAAGGCAGAGTAGCAACGTGGTTAACTCAGAATTTGCTCAAAGTTCATAATAAAATAATCACTTTGATGTGCACGTGACATAAAGCATGTATGTAAGAAAATTAAATACTCTTACCACAGCGTAAATATATCAGTAGCAAAACTTATTGCACACAGCTATCAGCTACAGCCGACTTATGTGTATTGTCACAAAAGTTTGTCTCTGGCTGATATCGATGAGTTCGTTTACCTACGCACTAGGCAGTATCTTCTGTAGACTTGTAGAGAGGATACTTAGAACGTTATACAGACTGGATCGGTTGTTAATCGCTAGCTTCAATCGACGGCGACCGATGTTGGTCAATGGCGTTTTAGTTTTCATAAATTGATGAATACCGTACAGATTGATAGAATAAGCAGCTCCATCGATGTTGATTATGCCAACATAAGAGTTCAGTCGATGGTGACTAATCGATTGTACCATCGATGAACGATCAAATTATCTAGTAATACCTGCTAAGAAGGTGGTTGTAGCAAAAATTTCCGTATCCACAGAGCCTGCACGATGGGATAGGAGACGAGCAGTTTAACATCTTCGAGTTTCCGTAAATCTTACACTAAGGCTTGTGACAGTATCAATTCATTCATAATTAATGATTAATATACTCTACCCTTTGCCACGAGTCTTTACATTTAGTATAAAAGCAGCGCTCGCGAAAACGCTCTACGTGTATTGTACTGGATTTTTTGCACTGTGCTCGTACCTACCAACGTCGTTTATTTCTTTGTCGCAAAAGCTCATTAGAGACTGAAATTCAAGAGCCAACTCGTACGTAAGAAATCTTGTGGTATGTCATAGTATTACGAAAAGCTACAGGTGAAAGGTTTAATGAAGTCGCTTAGTGTTTTTCCTTTTACTACTTCAGACACAAAACCCAAAAAGACTGGAGAAATGTGAACTACTTAATATTTGCCTTATTAATTTAAAATGAATAAGCATGTAATTTAATGATATTACCACATATTACTGTAGCGTCTCTGATATTATTCTGAATTATCATCTGGATGTAAACAGCAGAGGTATCGTATTTGAGTTTATTGGAATGCTTCTCAATAAAAAATATAAATATACTATGATTGATAACCGTTGACGCTGCGCCGTCGTTGGGAAGATCCGATGGAAAACACCAAAAAGACGCAGCGTTATGCGATGAACGGATCATATCTCTCATAATCATATATTTAGTCATCAGATAGAACTAATAGCCCGCCCTTATGTACTTCATTTCAGGATTTTGTCTCGTAATAAATTCATAAATGGCGCTGGGTACCTATGTATTACATCGGGCAGTTTTCGTCTTTCAGGATTACCTTTGACGTTACCTATTCAATTTATCTTCTTATGAACAGTTTAGTTAGATTATATTTAGTGTCATAAGAATTATAGGAATTAAAGTAGCTGAGAAGATTGATTTATTCCACTGTTCTCTTAGTGAACTCACAAGGAATGCACTTTACGTTGTGTGTTATCATGAGTAAGTAGTTAAATTGTTTTGTTTTAATCGTAATCGTTGTAAAATAATATTGTAGCTCTTCTATTGTATTGGGTCTCTGTAATAGGTAGAAGTAAGGTTACATGTATAAATAATTAAAAATAAAATAAACTCTTCATAACAGATAACACTGTCTCATCTAGCGAACGAAAATCTCAGCCACCCACCTTATGGCCCGATCCGCGGGTCGCGTGGGAGACCCCCATTACGCGAAGTGAAATACTGCTCGCCATATCAGCGTGTCACAAAATTGGACGACGCCTGTTTTTTATTGGGTCCGTACCATACCATATTCTTATTGGCGAAAAATTTTGGACACTTATCACCGTTAAATTTTAACTTTCAAGTTACAAGTATAACTTGTAACTTGCGACATTATAATTTGTCGATATTTTTTTTATTTAGGTACCGTTGTAGTTTAAATTCCATGTTCATGTCCATGGGCGGCGGCAATTGCTTACCATCTGGTGATTCGTCTGCTCGTCGGTAACCTATCACATAAAAAAATTAAAATATTTAACTATTATTTTAGTTCAGTTTGTATTAAAAGTTTGGTATGTATGAAAAAATACAAACACAAATTACAAAATAATTTATTTCCGTTACTCAGGTATAAATGTAAGTACAATGAGTTTGGACTTTCCTTTTAAGCAAATACTTGCTTGTGTTAGTAGAGAGCGCTCTTTTATATTGTACGAATAATTTTTAGTATTTAATATTAATTATACCCTCCAATTCCGGCGATGAAGTACGCAGGATATTTTAAAGTGCTTAATTGTATGTACAAATACCCTATATTTCGATGGAACATCAAAGTGACACACGACCGAAAAGGGATCAAGGAAAGCTTAGGGATTTAGTATTCATAGTATACAGGGCATTCCAAGATTATGGGACATGAAAGGAAATTAGCTTAAATCCTTGAGTTAAAACTTTTTAGTTAAAGAAAACATTCCTTTATTTGGTATCCATTCTCCTTTACTGTTTTCAGTTTTCATTAATTTAATTACTACCACCCTCGACTGTTCGTATCATTTGTACGCAGACGTTTTGGAGTTGTATGCGAGTTCTGGAACAAATGACTCGCCAGAAATTATATGCACTTTAAACGCAAATTTAGATCGCATATCCAGTTGGTCCCGCAAATTTTGTGTCTCTGTAGACCTTGCAAAGGAGCCAGTCAATTACATATTAACTTGTTCGTTACCACCCCCTTCACAGTGCAGGCAGTATTTTGAAATTCGCTGCCTTTTAACATCAAAACCTCACTAAATCAGCATTCATTTAAGAAAAGGTGAGCCGCGAACATTTTTTGACTTCCTAACTTTTCATATGACTTAAAGGCTTTTATATATTACTAGCGGCCGCCCGCGACTTCGTCCGCGTGGAAAAGTAACTTTTAACCCCCCTTTCAACCCCTTACAACCCCCTTTTCGCAATAAAAAGTAGCCTATGTTCTTTCTCAGGGTCTAGATTATCTGTATACCAAATTTCATTTAAATCCGTTGAGTAGTTTTGGCGTGAAAGAGTAGCAGACAGACAGACAGACAGACAGACAGACAGACAGAGTTACTTTCGGATTTATAATATTATATATTATAACATTTATGTATTTTACTTATTTTTTACCGCTATAGTATCCACTTTCGTGTTCCTCAGCTTTTTAAGTTGGTTTATATATTTATGTTTATAATTTAGTTAGGTTAGTTTATTTTTTTATTTTGTAATAATGTTGCGTTAAATTTTTTTTTGCGTTAATACACATTAAGTGCTGCTTTTGCCTTACCACTGCCCTTTCTGCACAGTCAAAGGTTTACTGGTAGAGAATGCCTTTTGGCAATAAATTCACGTATTGTAACAAAATTTGTGTAATAAAGGTTTAAATTAACAAATAATGCCACTTTATTCTGGCACGCACTACCCTACCCCTTTTTAATTCGCTATACTTTACCTCTTTTTTTTTCGGAAAGGAATCGCCATGCTTCAGATGCGGTAAGCACAAAAGCAGTGGTAGCAGAAAAGGATGCTTAGAATCCATTGGTCTGAGCATTGGACTAATGAATCTATACGAACTGAGGTCAATTTCCAGTGAGACTCAGCGCCACTTTCTTATGGAGGAGCTTTGAGTTCTTTGGTCTCATCACCAGAAACAGATATGGAAACCTGGAGACGCTTCTTCTGGGCGGAAGAAGGCCTAGAGGCAGAAGCCCCATGCGCTGGTCTGATCAAATCAGCTCTACCTTAAACACCACAGTCTGTGATGCGATCTACGCGGTTAAAGATAGAGTAGGCTGGCGGAAAATAGTCCGGGAAAAAATACTCAAGACCATGACCCTCAGCACTAACGACAAACGACGCAAGGAGGAGGGGGATACTTCTCCTCTACCCCGGGGTTTGCAACAGATAGATATTAGCGATAAGACCAGATCAGTTTATTTTTATCAAAACTTTCCTTATTCATCAGCAACCCACACTCGTCCACTGCTGGACATAGGTCTCCCGTAATGCACGCCACTGCTCCCGATTTTCGGCCACTCTCATCCGGCCCACACCAGCCAGCCTTCGAATGTCATCAACCCAACTTTTCGCAGGGCGTCCAACACTACGCTTACCGAGTCGCGGTTCTTTATTGTGTGAATGAAATTAAAGTGAACTTATTACCTACCCCAATGAACCATGACAAGAATTCAAAAAGTCAAATTGCCCCGTATTTACGTGCCAAGCACAAAGCGAGCCCAGTACCACTGCACTCCGTCTCCCTTTTAAGCACGCCGTAGCTTACTTAATAGTTTCTTAATTACTGCTAATCTTGCTGCTGTATCCACCTTGTAATTTGCCTCGCGTCTCGGATGCAGTTTGGGAATTAGGCAGTAACGGACAATTTGCGCAGGGATTTTTGCTCGTGTTGGATTAGAATGTATTTGTGTAATTAGTTGGCTGGGTTTAGGGTTTTTTGGTTTTATTTTTACTTAATGGAGTTAAGTTTTACACTGCACTTTCTGCATGAACCAAAGGTTGACTCGTAGAGAATGCTTCTTCGCCTTATTGTATCAAAATTTGTGCAATAAAGTTTTAAATAAATAAAATAAGTTTTAGAAATTTATTCAAACAACTTAAAAGTCGCGAGTTGGTATCAATGTCGAAATATTTTTTACATCTAATAGACGCAAGACAAGTTTAATTAATTAATTATAAATTAAATATGACACCAACTGCTCTTTCTCTCGAGTATAACAGTTAGATTAGACCCATTTATATACTGAGCATTTTGAACAACTTATTATTAACGTAATAGCTTAACATCAGGCAATCCGTCTGCTCGTCCGCCACCTACGACATTAAAAAACTTAACGAATAATCACTCTACCGCCTTCCGCGAGTCTTTGCGTTTAGAGTACCTAGTCTAATTAATAAGAACCATGAAGGACTTTTTAGTAATTTACACTTTACTGCGCTGTTTTAAGAATCATATTTGAATACCGGTAATTATTTTAATACCACGCCGTGCTCACGCTTTCGTAAAGTGAAAACTTACCTAATCAAAGAGAGTAGAGAGTACCTACCAATATTTTTTTCAGACGTGTAAATACTTAAGGGTCCTGCGGAGGTCAGTTCAAATTCAATTCGCCGTTCCTCGGACATCTCACTATATTTGTTGTGCTACGCGACCCATCAGTGCGAGTAGAAACCGCAAGATGGCTCTTTAAACATAGTATGAAAATGGTGTGCATTTGCGAACACCAAAAATGATGAACGAAACTTGATTATATATTTTTTTTAAACTTGTGTAACAAGGCAATACAAGCTCTGTTAAATTTACACAATTATTCATTTTGTTTTTAATATAAAACAAATAGGCAGAAGTTAAGTCATTAACGGCGAAAAATTTACGCCCAACTAATTACGCATATTTTTTATTTGTAACATTTTTTTTAAAACAGACACATAAATGCTTCCTCAATACGAATAAAAGCAAAGGAACGTTAAGAGATCCCCAGATTGCCAACTTATTTTAGTATTACGTTTGTATGGTTCGCCGGCCCCTTAATGATTATTTTATTATTTATAAGGAAAATGTAAGTAATTAAACAATTTCCTGGCCCGTCTTATAAAACCATGAAATGTTTTCCGTTACTGTAACTGAAACAATCGAATATCCGAAATAAGAAAAAAAGTTTTCTTATTTCTGAATGGCTACATGTTCCATTGGATAGTTGCTCTGCCCCATACGTTAAAGGTCGTGGTCGTCGTTAACCGAACCCACGCATTAGATGGTGCTATTAACTATAATCGTTTTAAAGATGGTGCAAAAATTCGTCGACTTAGTATTTACCCAGACAATTTTTATTTTACTTTATGCTATTTGAAAAAAAGAGCTAAGTTATTTACAAAAATTATAACAATAATAAAATAATAGTCATGTACTCACTATTTTTACCATTATTACTATATTATCCTTCATTAATAAAAGCTATAAAATATTACCGCAAAACATCTCATTCCAACGGTAAAACATCAATTAGTACAGGCGAGCCAAGCTCCTAGGGGATGTAGGTTCAATGCCCTAAAAATTAAAGGCTACTATTATTTTATATTCGTAACCGAAACCGATATTATTATTTAAATAACCGTGACATCCCTATTTGTCAGCAAGGAGTAGAATAAAGCGCTAACGAGTCACAAGTTTATTTGACGTTGCACTAATTAAAATTGCATAGTCCAACATTAGAATGCAATTAAGGAGTAATTACTGGAATGTGCTTGCGATTTGCGCGATTATTAATCTCATAGTAAGGTTTAAGATTTTTGTCCTTTTTTTCTTAATTAAAATGTTTTTCACCAATTTGTATTATAAATTTGATTAATTTACCACCTACTGCAGAACAAAAAATATTAGTCAACAAAATAGTTCAGAATTAAGAGAGAAAAAATCATCGTTGCCACATTCTTGTAATATATTGGGTGTAATATATGTATTTAAGTATATATTTGTGTTTCTCTGTTGTCTGATATCTGTAACACAAGTGCTTAAGCTACTTAGTACGGAATCAGGTCAACGTATGAGATGTTGAGAATTATTATTATTATTATTATTATTATTCTCACTCGTGGTGTTCATCACATATAGACAAGATTGTACATTCGATTGAACTGTTAACTATTTGGGCTGTTAACTATTAACTAATAATTTAGAAAAAAAAATTAGAGAACAGTTTTCCGTGATCATATTTTTATTTGGTTTCGTATTATCTAAGAATCTCAACTTCAGAAAAAAACTCTGAACTTTATTTGATCTTTGACATCACATATCTTTGCCTTTTGAGATTATAATCTTCTTTATACGACCGGAGAGTACCTACGTCAGATCACAACTACAGCTGATCTCGCTACTAATCTTATTTAGGTACATGGCTTTAATTGGCCTTTTCATGAAATCGCCTCGTACAGTTGTCTAGATAATAATGTCTTAACGTCATTTTCATCACTGACGGACGTATAGACATACTCCATTTTCACATTTTCAGATACCCTAGATGATAGAATTCTGTAACAGTCATATCAGGCATTTGTTCTATGAACGTTTTGCCAACGATACGTTTCAATGTATTACTTGCAGAATCGTTAACCATCGGTTCTTCTGGCGCTTCAAGCTCACTTTGCTCAAACGACTCACTTGCTATATTATCATGGTAGCAGTCCTAACTTCCGCTAAACTTAACAAAGAAGAACAAAGGACTGCTGGCAAAAGATTCTAGAACATTCTGCTAACGAAACGATTCAGAACCGCGACACGCCTGCAGTGGTTTCACCAGAAATGAATGTTTCGAGTAATATGTTTGTTAAAAGCTAATATTTTTTTTAGCTTTATTGAAAGAAGCAAGGTAAATAAACAAGTTATTTCCCTTTTAAAAAAATTTAAAACCCCTAGACACAAATTTAAAAACTCGAAAATAAATTTGAAACTGCTGTTGACTGCCCTCGCGACAATATTTATGAATGAATGAAAACCTTTTTTTCCGACCACAGAGTCCATATATATGTGTAAGTAACAACATTAACTTACAAAATATGTTAGTGAGTTTTATTTATTGATAACTAGGAATTAAAACAAAGATAGATGGATGTCAGCACACATCTACCCGCCTCTTATGGCGTGTAAGCCGATCCACCTATTCGCTAGTGCAAAAGTTTTCATACGTAGGACAGTCAACAGCAGTTTTAATTTATTTTAATTTTCGCTTTTTATACACTTTTTAATTTTTATTTTACTTAAGTACAAATCCGTTGCCGCTTTCAACAGGCACCCCACTCAAGTACCTATATTATAATTTATTATTTCGTCATTTTATGGGGGTGGCCATCTAGGATTAAATTTTTTTTATAGTGTTCTACTACTCAAACTCTTTTATTAATTTTTTTATGCTAGAAGCGGACAAACGAGCAAGCAAGTCACTTGATGGAAAGTAATCAAGGCCGACTATCAACATTCGCGAAAATAGAAAGATCGCTAATGATTGTATTTAGTGATGATATTTGATACTTATATCTAGAGGGGTTGTCATACAATATGTTAATCCGACATTTTGCGGCGACGGTCATCTTGGATCAATATCCAAGATGGCCGTCGCCGCAACACACACATACACACGCACACACACACACACACACGCACTCACGCACGCACGCACGCACGCACGCACGCACGCACGCACGCACGCACGCACGCACGCACGCACGCACGCACGCACGCACGCACGCACGCACGCACGCACGCACGCACGCACGCACGCACGCACGCACTCACGCACGCACGCACGCACGCACGCACGCACGCACGCACGCACACGCACGCACGCACGCACACACACACACACAAAAAATTTTCGAAAAATTCGAAACATACTTTTTCATGACCCGAGAATTGAACCCCGGAAAAACATACCTTGCAACATATTATCACTCACGTGTGGTGGAAATGCAGCCTAAGATTGGAATAAATAGATACTTAATTAGTACTACTTGATATTTTCGCAACGCTTTGCCTTGGCGCGACCGTACACTTAGGACAACGCGTAGTTCCGTCACCGTTTCAACATATTTCCCACAACGAGGTTATGTTTTATTTATCCAGCTTATATCTTGTGTCCGGGCGCGAATGGCCGCGTTTATCACAGGACACACGACGCAATGCGCTTTGTCACACTGTTTCAACGCATTTTTTATTTTCTACTAGCCCCCTGATGTATGCTGCCCCGGCTTGAAATGGATACAGTTGTTTATCTTCTGTGTTAGGTGTTGATTAGATTATTTTTAGAAAAAAAATATGGTGGCGATCTAACATTAAAACATAAGACATTCATGTTGGGCTTATCAAACAAGAGGACACATTTACTTGACCCCAAAATCTGCACTTGTGTTAAGGGTGTCAGAATTTACGAAAGCATTTTCTTTTCATATTGGAATCGTTTGTGTATTTTCCAAATACTAAATGTTTTCATAAAATTAAATATCAAACCCCGTCAATTAAAACAGCTAACAGATATCTAAGGTCAAACGTACGAAAGTTATTTTATTTTTTGTAGACGCTAGTCTATTCCAATTATGAAGTCCTTTTTCATGTAATAGTTCAGTACTGGGGAAGTGCCTTTAAAAATCGATACTCAGCGGCATCGATTGTCGATTTGTAACCAATTTTAATCGAATTAACTTTCAACAACTAAGGTTAATAGAAATTGTCGAGAGAACACTTTTAGACATTCAAAACTTCCAATCTTGTTTTTAGTCGAAAAAGAAATACACGATTAGATGTTTAGTATAGTTATATATTATGTTACAGTTAAAACTAGTTGGAAAATAGCACGCGTTTTTCCTAGTTAGAAATAGTTTTTTCTTAACGTCTTTGTTGGTACTAGAATTGACTAATTTCTGAATCGAATATCAGTTAAAAGTAGTGTCTCCAAGACAAAACGCGTTTTCTCGAAGCGAGTCGGTTAAAACTGTACCGTAAAGGTAAGAGTTCATCATAACTTATTCTGACGGTGTGATTTTACTTACCTACTTATAATTAACTAGTGGCCCGCCCTCGAAATTGTATTTTTTTATACGAACTTGATTTGTAGTGAACCAATTCTAAGATTATAGACAAGTCGCCCGCCGAGGAGTTACTAAAGATGTAACGCTTCGGCGGGTACTGAAGATGTATCTGCCAAAAATGAGACACTAAAAGCATGAAAAAAATTCTACGAAAAAAAAACCGCTAATACTTTCTTGTAATACAACAGTAAATTAATTAGCAGGGATTAGGCGCCGACTTCAGAAGCAATTTTTCTCGAGTGGTCTGTTATAAAATGTTATGTGTAGTGTCTTAAGTCTTCAAAATATTATACACTTTTTAGTTCGTGGTTTTTATTTCGAAGTTTAGATTATTTTGAGAATTATAGTCAAAAACATTGAATTAATTGTAGGGTGTTTTTGTATAATTGTATATTTCTCAAATGACGATTTACTACCAAATAAAAAAAGAGATATTTAATTGGATTTATATATACCGTGCAGAGTAACGTTCTTTGAAATGTCAAAAAGGACTTCATAATAGGAACAGACTATAGTCCATGATATTTTGGAATTTACCATTGCTGGTCCTGAAATAAAAAAAAAGTAACAAAATGTTACAAAACAGACCAAAACTGCGCACAGCTGCATTCCAGCTGAAATAAATGTAAAATATACATTTTAATAATCTCCAGCTGTATTTAAATAATTCTATTTTATCACAGTATACAGATTTTCAGTAGCAATATTCAGGGCGTTTCAACGAACCTCGATATTTTGGTACATTTTGATGAAGTTTGTGAAGATAGGCCTTTTAGAGTGAGGAGATTGGCTCAACAGGTGATCTGATAACTTTGTCACGTCAATGTGAATCACAAAAGTGTTTACTATCTGAAATATGGGTCACGATGCCTGAAATAAATAATTTATATAAGGTGACAATATTGTACAACCTGTGCGGATAAAGAATGGGATCAGAAATAGCGGCGAATCTATTCACTTCTCGCTCGCACACTATTTGCGTCTATACTTGCACTCGTGCGTGTGCGAGCGAGAAGTGAATAGATGCGCCGCCATTTTTGATCCCATTCTTTATCTGGACAAGTTGTACATGAAAATATTTTTGGCTTAGGTACTTACTTACTTCATGTCTTGATGATCAGACTACACCTGATGGGACGTTTTCATTGGTCGATACGTTAGATTAAGGAAACAGGCCACAGCACCCTCACGAGTGGAACAGGGAGAAGCGGGTAGTCTCAGTTTATATGTACTATCTATGGCGGGTAGTTCTTGCAATTCGACTTATCACCGACATGTCGACTAATGGAAATTTCCCTTAACTACTTTGAAATAATTGTTTTGCGAGGAAAAATGCAGATGGCGTTAGTATCACCACTACCTCACAGTGATTGTGTTACGTGAAAAGTGGCATACTAATAAGATTAAAACAAATGTACCGATCAGGGTTCCGGTTTTTAAACTCAATTTTTTATTAAGCACAGCACAGTAGTATACTACTGTGTTTTATCACTAAGCTTTTGCATTTATGAAAAGAAAAGGGATGCTTTTAATTTCTCCCCGGCTACATTTAACTGAAGCACGTACGAGATAGAACAAGAGATAATTGAGTAGCTAAAAGAGCAAATATTAAACGACTAAATTTCTTTTAAGGGTTCCGTAGCCAAATGGCAAAAAACTGAACCCTTATAGATTTGTCATGTTTGTCCGTCTGTATGTCCGTCCGTATGTCACAGCCACTTTTCTCCGAAACTATAAGAACTATACTATTGAAACTTGGCAAATAGATGTATTTTGTTAATCGCATTACGATTTTTACATAAAAATTGGAAAAAATAAAAAAATGGGGGGGGGTCTCCATCCTTGAACGTGAAACTCATTTTTTTTTCAATAAACCTATACTTGTGGGGTATCTATGGATAGGTCTTTAAAAATGATGTACTTGGCGCACACAATACTAAAATAATTATAATTCTCACAACATCTCATACATTGACCTGATTCCATACTAAGTAGCTTAAGCACTTGTGTTACAGATATCAGACAACAGATGAACACAAATATATACTTAAATACATATATTACACCCAGACACTGAACAAACACAAGTGTTCATCGCACGAATGTTTGTCCAGTGTGGGGATCGAACCCACGACCTTTGGCGTAAGAGGCAGTGTCACTACCAATTGCGCCATCCGGTCAGTCTTACTTGGCGCAAGAAACGCTCCCAAAGTGTTAAATTGTATCCCCGAAAACGAGGAAAACTTAATTTTACTTCAGGCTAGTGAGTGAAATGGGTCTATATTAACGATCGTGATTTTTGCCTAATTTTGGCGTTAATTTAAATTATTAAGTATTCGAGTAAATTTGTATAGGCAAGAGTGTCGTCTACAGGTCTAAACAAATTCAGTGAAGTTTATAATACAATAATAAGTTCTGAAATATTTACAGCACAAAAATTTATTACACACAAAATTTGGTATATTGCCACCAAAATTAGAAAACTTGACACCAACATTTATAAACTTCACTAAAATTGGAAAACCGTAATATTTATGATCGTTTAGGATACGTGTTTGGTTGTTAGTGTATAAAATACCAACCTATGTAAGTGGAAAGAGTAAAGGGATCGTTATCACTACAACTATCAGATTAAAAAAACTGACACTTTGGAGCCCAGAGTTCATATTTATGCTACACCTTTTATACTTCGCACGGTCTGTGGCATTAACAGTCAGGGCTATTGGCATGCATAATAAGTTATAATAACATACGATGCTAAGTCATGTCTTTTATGATCTATGTCTTCTACAAAGACCCGGCGTTGGTGGCACGGCCAGACATTTGTCACCAACTTAGCTATCCGGTTACATGAACGTACCAGCAAAAGTGAGTCTCTTGAAATTTGTTTGCTTTGTCATGGATTTGATTCCCAGGTGGTCTTTTTGCATAATTCCACGCATCAAATTCATCTGTATGACAGCATCTCCTGCGTGTGCTACTATCTAGGCCATTTCTCACAACGTATGAAAAAGCGGCCTTATAGACTAACTTAGGACACCAGTCTATAAGTACTATATGTTCCGTTTCAAATGAACAGAGAAAAAAATTGCAGGTACAAGAAAGAAAGAACATTTTATCGACCGTCACAATAAATAATTTAACAATGAACACTCATTAGAAAACATAGGTAACATTCACACATTAAAACTACAGATAAAGGTGAGTACGAGAACAGATGATAAGTAGGTAAATACACAGTTATATAATGGGAATATTCTAAATAAATGGACGTGTGTGAAGTGTGAGGTCAATCAGGTCCTGGCCTCAGCATGGTGCTGCCACGACACCAACAGAAATGCCACCGCAGCGCTGGTATTCTGGCAGGAACTGTTTTGAATGACGACCGCGTTAATGAATAACCATAAATAAATAAATACTAATGTACTTAAATAAATAATAATGTGAGATAGAATAACTAGATAGAACGGAAGAAGATAAAATTATAACTAATTCATTTATACAATACATTCAACAAACAAATGCAATAAAGGCAATTCCTAGAAAAAAACTCCTATGTTTCAATTTCCTTAATCGCTTTAAGTTATAATAGGTTTTAGGGGTACAAGGTACGTCGCCAAAGAGAAAGGAACTGTTGCTGACTAGCCACTGCCTCGGGATAGGTTTTAAACTGTGTCTCAAGTACAGCCAAATTTCAACTTGAGGTTCCGTTCGCACTAAGTTTTGATAGTAGAAATAGTTCTCTGGAAGTGGTAGCTCTTAAAGAATATATACCAAATCACATTACAATTACTAGTATGTAATTGGTCTTTGCATAGTGGAACTGCATGTGTTTTTTTTTGCAACTCAAATATATTTATAAAAATTGCTTGAAATTACTTTTTCTTAAAATAACATTTGGGTAGATAGTGTTAACCGAGTAAAAATCGATAGGCTAGACATCACTAGTCAATACCACCATCCCTAGTGGCATCTGTCACTCGAGCTGTCAGATTCATTGTAGATTTCGCGCGTCGTGATATTTTGTTAATTAATTTTGTTGCTATCATATTTGTAATCCTACTCAGAATGCGTTTCATTGTTAATAGTAGGTACATATTAACAGAGGCCCAATCTGGGTGGAAGAGGAGTTAGAATTTGACAGCGCTCTTTTTTACACTACAGTCTTGATGGGCATCACTTATCATCAGGTGATTCGTCTGCAATTAAACAAATCTTACAACACAATGTACGTAGCAATGCAAACAATAGCCAAGAAATTACAACAAATACCTACGACATAAAAAGAAACAAAAAAAAGAGAACGAACGAAGTTATTCTGCATTTTCTGTCTTAAAGTCATATCCAGGAAGCTTAATCCCCACCATCCAACAGTCCAGAGTAACTGCTCTTGTCAGTAATACAGATGCAAATCGACTCTGCCCAGAGGAACGTTTACCGTGAGCCGCGCGGAGCTCAAACTTAAATGTGTTTCAGTTTAAGCGGGGACGGCTTGATACACCTGTAGTAACGGTTCTGTTTACTGACCATTTTCTTTAAGCTGACTACTTATTTTACTTCGTTTGGAATGTTCAGACTTTTTTACTTCGCATGCACAGAAAACCGGCGTGAAGCAGCACCTTCGCTGTGTTTCCCTGATTGTACCGGGAGGCCCAATACAGGGAAAAGAGATGTTAAAGGTTGGCAGCGCACTTGTGACTGCATTGCCGTGGCGATCGTTTACCATCAAGTGATTCGTCTGCTCATCAGCTTTATCACATAAAAAAGAAATAAGTATGTCCGTGTAGCGTGTAGTAGCATAGAAATTCGGATGTAAAACAAAACCAGTTAGGTACCTATAAAAGTAAAAGTATCAGCTTGTTTACTCTCCCACTGCCAGGACAAGTATTAATCATAGAAATCAAGTCATCGCAACTATGATGGGATAAGGCTTAATCACCACGCTTGCAACATGCGTATTAGTAATCACAAACCCGAACTATGTTCGAAAATTCGAAACATAATTTTGCTCGACCCGGGGATCGAACCCAAGAGATCACGGCCCGGTACTTAAACCACTAGATCAACAAGGTGTTAGATACCTATAGTCCAGTGAAAAAGGAGTTTGTAGAGCGCGTGAGCTGGGACCTAGGTTTTGTTGTTACGTATAATAGTACCCAAACAATATTATGACTGGCCAGATGTTGCATTAAATACCTACGTCGAATGGTATGGATTTGATTCTCAATCTAGACAAACATTCTTATGATGAGCATGAAAGCAAAATAGTAGGACCACGAGGAAACAGCTATCGATAGCTACGTTCTCTATCAGCTATTGGTGGAGCTGTAATCTAATTATGGTTATGCAAGAGGCAAATAGAGAAGATGGAAATCGCTTTACACACTTAACTGATCAGAGGTAAAAGTGGGTATGTATTTAAATATTATATTTATTATTCCTCTGCAAGTCGTAGGTATCCGTAAAACAAGTTGCTATAAATAAGTTTGGGATTAGGCTGATTTATAAATTTTCACGACTCTAGCTTTAATGAGCTAAATAAAACCATTTAAAAATGACAAAATTTCTATTAATTTTAACTTGATCCGATCCGATCAAAAAACACAAATATAGCCACTAACCATATAAATTAAAATGGAATATAATTAGCTATAAATGTAAACACTTTTACAATTTCACATCCAAATTATAACAGAAAAATCAAGAAAATGAAAATTCTTAATTCCATTCATTTATGTCGGAGCGTTCAGTTTACAAAATTTGTTGGCTCTCATCGTTGACCGTGTAATGCTTGCTAATTTCCAATGTACCGCAAACTGATTTGCATAATTAATTTACTTACCCACCCACACACTGCTGGCGTGAAATATTAAAATTGCGGTTCATCCCTTCATTTAAATTTCTAAAGCGTGGTAAGGATTGGATGTTTACCGCCAATCTGACATTTGTCTAAAGGTGCTTATTTTTTCATCGCATCTGCATCTTGCTTATTCAAAACTGTTTAGGATATCCTTAACGTTTTTTGGGATGAAGTCATAACTTGTACCAATTGACAATGTCACGATACTAAATGTATTGTGTTACCTACGATGCTTTACTATTTCGATGGTCCCAATCCTCAAAAAGAAAAATTAAAACCCTTATAAGATCACTTTGTTGTCCATCTGTGTATAGAGTCCTAAAGACTTTGTTGTCCGTCGTCCAATCGGTGGTGAAGGAAAACATCGTGAGAAACTTGCATGTTTCTGATAGGTTCTGAAACGTTTAGCCATAATTTAGATAGTCTCGTTCCCTTGTTGAAACGTCAGACGGCAATCACTCTATTTTAATTATTACCAAACTCTCCAAATTCTGAATCATGGTCTAAGCGCTCTATAGCGCTAGCTACACACTGTATTGCATTTGAATGTATTTATACAACACAGTAAACTTTACTTGCATGCTGGCACGGTAAAATGGTGACCTAAAGCGGCAACTTGGCATCAAAGCGTGTCACCGACTCTGCTCCGTGCCAAGTCTTCAGCTAGCCGTCCTCAACATCTTTTGTGGTTGTTATGTAGCTTTCTATCCAAATTGATTTAGTTGCTTCAACTATTTGTTTCTTTCCTGTTGTGATAGTAAGTTAAAGGTTTTTGAAGGTAGGACAACTCTTTTTCTTTTTGTGCAGGTTTTGCAGTCTATACGTAGTTTTATACTACTCTACAAATCTAAGTTATTTTAACTGGTAATGTTTTTTCATAAGGGAGGGCTTCTTTTTGAAAGAAGCACTATAATGAATTAAAACATCTTAAATATGTAGGTACTATATACTTGTATCAAGTGGTGACGCTATTGGACAAAATAAGCGCTATTGAAGCAAACAACATAGAAATTACAAAAATTAAATGAAAATAATGTCAATTAATATTGTAAAATCTAGCAACTGGTTATTTCTTTGGACATATACAAACAAGCTTATGCTCTTGCGTGAGTTCAAAACACTAACTCAAATTAAGATTGACTAACGCTGTATCTCATTTATGACGAAGCGTGATGATGTGACACTTTTGACCGTAATTTTATTTCAAGGTCATCACCTTGTCTGTCCCGGTTACGTCCCAATCTCAGTATATATAAGTTACTCTATGGCTATCACCTGGGAGCCCGGGTCCTACTACGATACCTCCACTTCCGTTTTGTCGCGGTTACGTCCCAATCTCAGTATATATAAGTTACTCTATGGCTATCACCTGGGAGCCCGGGTCCTACTACGATACCTCCACTTCCGTTTTGTCGCGGTTACGTCCCAATCTCAGTATATATAAGTTACTCTATGGCTATCACCTGGGAGCCCGGGTCCTACTACGATACCTCCACTTCCGTTTTGTCGCGGTTACGTCCCAATCTCAGTATATATAAGTTACTCTATGGCTGTTAACTGGGAGCCCGGGGTCCTACTTCGATTCCTCCACTTCCGTTTTGTCGCGGTTACGTCCCAATCTCAGTATATATAAGTTACTCTATGGCTGTCAACTGGGAGCCCGGGGTCCTACTTCGATTCCTCCACTTCCGTTTTGTCGCGGATACGTCCCAATCTCAGTATATATAAGTTACTCTATGGCTATCAACTGAGAGCCCGGGGTCCTACTTCGATTCCTCCACTTCCGTTTTGTCGCGGATACGTCCCAATCTCAGTATATATAAGTTACTCTATGGCTATCAACTGAGAGCCCGGGGTCCTACTTCGATTCCTCCACTTCCGTTTTGTCGGGGTTACGTCCCAATCTCAGTATATATAAGTTACCCTATGGCTATCACCTGGGAGCCCGGGGTCTTACTCCGATTTCTCCACTTCGTATGGTCTTATACATCCCTAGTGGTCAGTCAAGTCCATTACGATGTCAAGCCACACCTATTTAGGTCTACCCACTTTACCACTTAATTTCAAAGTATCGGAAATATAAGTTCTTGGTACGGGTTCCCTGCTTGATTTTGAAAGTCGATAATTCGATTTTTATTATATCGAACACGGTAAGTCGATAATTTAATTATGCAATGTTTTATTCTGCCGATTCTTTATTAGTGCGATATAACGTTTGTGCGAAAAATCTTGGTGCGAAAAAAAATTCTGCAAAAAAAACCGCCTTCCACTTTATACACCTCAAATAACATTTTATAGTGTCTCATATACATTAAAAAGACCTTTATAAAATTTGAGGGTTCTCAGTTTTTAATTCGCATAATTGAATTATCGACTTACCGTGTTCGACTTAATAAATATCGAATCATCGACTTTCGAAATCAAGTGGGTTAAAAGTATTGCGTGTGATATACTGTTTCATTCCTACTCAACTCATTCAACGACCGATTACGACGTATCCATTGTCTGTCAGGACGATGCTAACAAGATATCCGTAACATTTAAACTGAGGCTCGTCAAAAAGTTTTAATGACTCCCTCACTTTGCAGAAAAGAAAAAAATGCCGATTGAAAACAACTTTCGGAAGCTACTTTCCTCTCGCAGTTTTTTCTTTGAGTTGGTTTCCTTTTTTCGAGCATCTTATATAAACTTTGCGTTTTTAGGATACAGTATGATGATTTGTAAGTATTTGAAACCCTCTACAAAAATAAAAGCGAGGCATTACAAGATTAGACACTAAACCGCGTTTTTATCTCTGCAAAATGTCTCGATATAAAAAGGCCGTTAAATTTTAATTGAAATAATGAATGCCTCAGGCAATTCGTATCGTAGTAGGTACTAGATAAGGCATATCCCAGTCTCTAAATACAAAAATTTCATTTGTATAGTTAACCCCAACAAAAACCGCACTAGAACCATTGGGTTCATCATAAACAAATCAACTTAGCCACTAAGGTGACACATAGTACTGTGGTTGAAGGCTTTTCAATTGATTTTTTTATCATTTGTATCAAAGTTACATACGTTTTCTGATTTAATACCCTGAACTGGGCTAATTATTAAATTTTTTGCTACAGAACCACTTTGATACAAACCATACTCAATTTTTCGATACTTTGTAATTATAAAAAGTTTCGGCGCCGCGTTAATTTGATCGCGGAACGTTCGAATCCGCCGTTTTTTTAAACTAAAACGAGTCCTTTGATTCATATCGCCAAGTTTTTGGAGTTATTAGAATTTTGAAGAGTTTTTTTAATATAAGGATTGGAATATAACTTCTTGGATTAGTTGAGTAAGAAAATAAGAGCATTTTTGTACGTGATTTGGAAAAATCTATTTTATTAATATTCTCAGAATATTACGTCGGACTTTGCACTGTGATTGATCGACATTGCACTTAAAGTGACGGGAAGGGCTCACTAGCGACGCAAATCTATTTTAATCTTTAGCTACTAAACCGGTTCGATTTTAAACAATTTCAGGATTACATCACTCAGCAAACACCTTTTTTTTTGATGACCCAATGAAAATGCACCTTATGCACGTTGAGCAGGGCTCTCCTCCGAGTTAGGTCTCTGCTAATCAGAGACCGTCCGGAGGTATCACCCAATAAAAACACTGGGGCGTTTCCATCCCTCGCCCAGGAAACACTCAGACCGGGGTGAGGCTCCCGGTCAGGGCGAAGAGGCTCGCCAGCTCGGCCTCTCTCCCACTCAATCTCCCGGGTAGCACCCACGCTGCTGGATGCAGTGCAAGCACCACCGAGAGAAGGACTGCGGGCACCCCTCCCCGCACATACACTCCTGGTTACAGTGCAGTGCGAGTTAGGGACAAACCCGCAGGCTTCTAGCATAATAACACGTCGCAGAAACCGACTCCGCTGGCTGCGGAGCCGGTAAAATCCGCGACGCGGACAACTCCGACCTACCACCGCAAACCGCTGGCTGAAACCTTGCGGTGCAGCCCGCGCGGGCGGAGCCCGATACAGCATCCCCACATCCGAAGACAAAAATGGTGCCTGCAACCCCGCTGTGCGATGGTTTAACCCGCTTTCACGGGCTCTAGTGCACCGTCAGGGAACGACGCGAAGACGCCGGTCCTCAGACCCTCGGCGCGACAATGTAGGCCCTGTAGCGAAGTGCGCTTCGGCGCGGTCGCACGCCAGGGCCGGTCCGTCGGATGTGCATCCTTCGGCTAACAGGTAGCAATCCACGAATGAATTACTACCCGTCATTGCCCAGGAACATCGTGCCCCGGGGTAACCGTTTCTGCCTAATACTAACCGAAGTTGGAATTGTTGGAAGCTGATTACCAGCAGGGCATCTCGTGGAGGTAGATGCACCTGAGTCCCCGTCTCGGCAAACACCTATACTATATTTAATACTATAATTAACCGTTTTTGGCGTGAATCATGTTTTTGCGTACAAAAACGGACCCAATATTTGTGCATGGTTATTTAAAAATAGTTTAAGTGTTTGCCTAGAGATTGTAACCCCGAAATTGTTTAAAATAGATCCGGTTTAGTAGCTAAAAATTAAAATCGTTTGGCGTCGCTAGTGTGCCCTACCCGTCAACGTAAAGTTTAAACTAGCCTATACATACATAATATACTAGGGCTGAGACTAAAGCCAAATATACATGAAAGGTCCTTCTTCTAAGAATAAGACGCTTTTAGGTATTTTCTATTAATAGTGAAATAAACCATCAATTGACATACAACTTCCGTGAGTGCCTGAATAATTAATCAATTAACTTTGGAAACCAAACTAAAAAAATACGGTAAAATTATACTTATTTTTTGGAGAAGCTAGAATAACAAAGTCCAATCATTTCCGTTGGAAACATTTCGAAACAAACTAGGCGTCCCTCAGCAAGTCACGTCGTAAAACTTCAACATCGAATTAATAAAAAAGCAAACAGACAAATCGGGTACAAAAATGCGAGTGCGGGTTGGTTCTCATCTGGAGAGTATTTTTTGTATACCGTCCGTTATGTCAATCATATATTGGTACATCTGCCTGCCTCTTGTGGCGTGTAGATGTGTCCCACCTCCCTTCAATGTATGATTGATCAGTAATAATTAGTATGTACTTAGTTTAATATTGTTACTAACATCTATATAGACACTGTGGTCTGAAATAAAGCTTCAATATATAAAACGTCACTCCCGAGCCCAAGGACGTCCTACACTACTTTTGCCGAGAAGCGATAATTTTGCGGAAGTATAGCGCAGGAAAATGTTGGCTTTAAAACATCTAATGTACAAAAGGTTCATGACAAATCCTTCATGTCAAAATCTGTCGAAATGCACGATCTTGTATGCAATTATTAATTTAGGTTATCTGTTATCTTAGCGCATTATTTTCGTTTGCATCAAAATCTGTCGCTTTGAAGCCAGGGGTACGCTTCTATCATGATTCTGAATTACCAGAACCTGTTTAAGGGTATTGAAGGTTAGATTGACCTTCAATACCCTTAAACAGGAGAAACAGACCAAAATGTCCACATCTCGTTAAACATAGTAAAGGACATATAGTAGTGGGACGATTTACACAAGATGGAAGGCTGGAAGGAGGTGGATGCGAGTAGCCAAGGCTAGATCAAAGTGGCTAATATTTGGAGCGGCCTATGTCCAGCATTAGAATGTGACAGGACAATTAATGAAGAGTGTATGTCTTAAACGTAACAAAAACGTATGTGCTTCAAACCTCACTGCCAGATGTAAACCAACCTTTAATAGCGAAGTTACCGACAGTTTTGTGAGTACAGAAGTTGTTTTCAACTTGATGTCGTAATAAAGTGCTTCGAAACAGCGTTCAGCTGAATTAAGCCGAAAAAACTGCCCAATAAATCGCCCAAACTCTGCCCAACATTGTTGGGGTTCCGTACTTTGTGAGATATGAATTTTTAAAAGCTAAAATGTGGGTAGCGCTGCTCAAAATCGGTTTGGTCTTGCATATTCCCGCATCTAAAGTCAAGACCAAAGTAGTTTGCCTATGGAAAGATCAATAATATTGACCATCAACCCCCTGCCTTAATAGTCCCATGCTATCCGGGGTCGGCACAATATTAATCTTGTTTCATACTTCCAGGTCATTCGTAATCTTTTTCAATCATCTCATTCCTCGCACACTATATCAATCTCTTTTATAGTCGTTCTTACCCTTTAGTTTTTCGTTAAAGCCAAGACTTTTATACTACCTAAAATATCATCTATTCTTTATCTTGTACATTCTCGTCACACCATACATCCATCTGAACATTCTCATCTCTGTCGTATTTTGCTATATTCCATCCGTTTTCTTTACGGCGCCGTATTCTGATCCAAACAGTAGTACACGAAAAAGTCTCATAACGGATTTATAAATTTTGTCCTTCAGTTTTAAAGATATCAGTGATCCGCATATTGTTGCTGTATTTTGTCGCCATTTAATTCATGCCATGCAAAAAATACACATGAATGAACATAACACAAAGAGTATACAATACAAGTAAATAAACACTTCTTCAGTCATAAGACTGGCTTTACTCTACTAAAGCATAAACAAATAAATAAAGTGAAATTAAAAGGAAGTGCTGGCAGTCACTGGATGACGAAAGCATAAGATAGAAAACTGTGAGGCACCCTGAAGATACCATCGCGCATCGTTCAAAAGAGGACGGACATAGGCTGTTGATTGTATGAAATTACTTAATAACATATCTTCATTGTTTTTACTTTTTGTAGTGTACGATTGTAGCTAGAGTGGCTTGATTGATAAAAAGTCAACGACGTAAAGTTCGGAGCAGGGGAAGGTGCACCAAGTCACGCGTTTGCTGTATACCTACTATCGGGATGTCCTAGGGACACAGTGCATACTGGGGTAAATTTCTTTTGTGTGATAATTCTCTGAAAATGTTAATTTTTGTAACTTAAATAGAACCAAGGATAATGGCCCTACAGCTTTGGCACCAACGTAATAAATATTAAAAGGGACAAGTCCTACAGAATACATAAAAAAAAACTTGCCAACATTTGGACCAAAAATAGGATGCTCTTTAGTTTATCTACACTCATGTAATAATCTTCAAATTAGGAAATCAAAAGTAAACACATTTTGACAGACTATATTATTACAAAGCATAATGTGCAAAAATAGATCAATATGCAACACACAACATCAATTGTAATTTTCTTTAAAGCTATCAATTTTATAATATTTTATTAAAATATTGATAGCTTAAAAGAATAATACATTTAAAAAGCCTGTCAAAATGTGTTTACTACTATTTCTCCCCAATCCTTGTAAAATATAAAATATTTCGAAAACTTTAAAATATGTAACAAAATACTATTTTTTCTTTTTCCCCATTTTGATTTAAAGTTTTAACGAAGGCTGCATTATTGGTTCCAAAAGTAACTCGAGACATTTTTTTCCGAATAAATCAATATTTCTATTGTTATCATAGTTATAATTCAACGCGTCAATCTGAAGAATTATATCTATAATACCTAATAATAACGCCCTGTTGGTCTAGTGGTTTAAGTACCGGGCCGTGATCTCGGGGTCTTGGGATTCCCGGGTCGAGCGGAAACTATGTTTCGAACATAGCTCGGGTTTGTGATCACCAATCCGCATTTGACAAGCGTGGTGACTAAGCCTAATCCCATCATAGTAGCGATGACTGGATATCTATGATGGAGGCCTTTGCCCTACAGTAGTAGGAGTTTATAGGCTGATACTTTAAAACCTAATAATATGCGAAGTCAAATTAATCACTCCTGCTTTTGGGACAGTCGTATTAAAAGGTATTCAAATTCAAGACCAAAAACTTTGACTAGGTCTTGTTTTTATCTAACATTTGGGCAACGCTAACCGTAGGTTGTCTAAACTTCTCTGTAGTCTAAATTGACCGCAGAACGTGCAATTTCAATTTTGAAACTTTAGTATTTACGTTTGTATTCATTTATTTCCCGTGTTGGTATAAAATTATAAGATAAGTTTTGTGTAAAATTCACACTTCATATCATACATTAGTAAATCTTATTAAGTAAGTATGTAGTTTAAGCACTTGTAATACGAATATCAGGAAACAGAGGAATGACTAATACCAAATACCAAAAAACCGAAAAAAATCATAATACATATTATATATTATTATATACAGACACTGACAAACACACAGGTCTTCATAACACGAATGGTTGTCCAGAGTATGAATTTATCAAATCCACAAATTTTAGCATATGTTGCAAAGTCACTACCTAATGCGCTATTGGGCGAGCCAGAGTAACTATTATATTTTATCTCACTAAAAACATCCTGTAAAAATTAGCCAAGCTTATGGAGCTGCTTGTTTCTTTAAGAGGTTTCCTATTGCGATTGGTTTATTAATATGGTTATCTATTACGTGCCTTTAAATATTCTTTATGCATATTACTTGTTAACACATCCAATGCAATGGCAAAATCTTCTAAAATCTAACTATCAATCGCAGTAAGAAAACTCGTATATTTAGCTTTGCTTGGAGATCTCATTCCTTTTTATAGAGAAACAAGCAGCTCCATCAAGACTTGGCTAGTTGTTACAGAATGTTTTTGGTGAAATTTTACTTCTTTTTGCATAAAAGCAGCCGCGGTGTTCCCTGATCGCTATGACATGTCCTTTTTTAAACGAGGTTTGAAAAGAGTTCTTCTCTCACGGTAGGCAGCGGCATGACTGTGCTCCGGCATTGTTGATGTCTATGAGCGGCGGATACCGTTTACCATCAGATGGGCCGCAAGCTCGTCTACCTACTATAAGCAATAAAAAAAAACTATTTTCCACATAATTAGAAACTACATAAATTCTTAAAATAAAAATCTCCTATCAATTTTCTTTAAGATGGTTATGCAAAATTTGAAGTTGATTGGAACAACGAATCAGGTTCTCCCATGTAATTTGTGAAACCCCATTTCACCCTCTTACGTTCTGAATTTTTTGGTATAAGTAATGAGACAAAACAGTTACCGACATAAAAATTTGTAGTTTATATTTTCCCTTAATATCTTATTAGATGACGTTAATTTCATTGTCATAAACTTATTGGAAAGTCTTCAAATCGGGACATAAAAATACGCTAAAATGGTACAAAAAAGTTGGTACGGCAGTGTTTGCTTCGCCCTAAGGGCTTTAGCCTGAAGACTTCCAGTAACGAACGAAAATATACTTGTCGCATCCAAATAAAGGCAAAAAACAGCGCGTGTGAAAGGAAGAGGGACCTCAGATTCGACTAAACGTCCAGTTTGCGGTAAGGCACCAGATGTTATATGTATTAGTAGTAGTATCAGCCTATATACTGTCCCACTGCAGGGCAAAGGCCTCTATCATAGAAATCAATTCATAGTTACTATGATGGGATTTGGATTAATCACCACTAGGACGGATTGGTGATCATTATACCGAGCTTTGTTCGAAAAATTCCGGCCCGGTACTTAAACCACTAGACCAACAGACTAAATTTCATATTGCTTGTGTTAAATATACCTATAAATTACTCATTAAAGGTGATTTTATAATTTTTAGAGCACTTCAACTTCGTTTTTAGAAATTATTTTTTTCAAATTAATTAAATTAGACGTTTGAAATGATACTACTTAATAAAATGTTTCTAACTCTACAAATAAAGGCCCATGTAAATTTAAATTTAAGTATCGATAACAACCCATGGTCCTTATAGATCTAGTAAATTAGGTACAGTTTAGGTCCAAACAATTTTTTTTTTAAAGAGCACTTACTATTATTGAACCATTGAGTTATCATCACTTTAATGTTGCTACTTTTTGAGCTGATCTCAAGCTGATAGAATAAGTACTACATATAGAACCTCGGGCGTTACTAAACTATATATTATTCATGGCCGCTTTAGTTCCACAACTTTACCATTTAGGGGTTGTTCAATAAACTAGGTCTGGTGGAGAAAAACCTCCGAACAGCATACAAAACTAGCAATGTATTCATTACAGAACCCTATTGCTCCTGGCTACCGGTGTTTGGAGTAAAACTGGAAAATTGTATAACGGTCAAACTTTGCTAGTTCACACATTTTTAAACCTTCAATTTAACTAGACTGAGTTACTAGACTGGTTTGGGTCCTGAGTGTATAGGTCGATTATACAAGTTCACTAAATAACATTTCTACGAAAAAGAAACTGCCTTCAAAAATCACGAATTAAAAAGTGTAAAATAATATTATTAACTTTTTTTTTTTTTTTTTTTATTGATATTTCAAGCAACGCATATACATTAACAAAAATGTGATTCTGCCAAACTGTGCAACAGTTTGTCGGCAGAGCTCTCGTGGACATAGTATTACTTATATATTCAACTATCTTAATTAAAAGTTATGCTATAACTTGGTTTACCTATAACTTAAAGTTTATACATGTTCATACGGCCACACACTAGGCCACCACAGTCCGCCTAAATTCCCCAATCGACAATGAACCGATAGTGTTTGATATTAAGGTGCGAATCGAATGAGGAAATCCGACCGCTCCGCATACCCCGATGTGTGTGGTCGCGCGGCCAATAGGTATTATAATATTATGGAGGCATTATCAATGCTAACATCACTTATTGGAATGACAAGCACATTGTGTAGTCAACCCGCAAACATATAGATATATTTTTTTTATGATGTAGCCCGCAACATTAGGGCGTTAAATGTTTATTAACAAACCTAAAGAAGAAAAGCAAAATATTATTCTAATCTATATCTACTTATAAGCACAATACATTCACACATACACACACACACACACATATATACATATATGCACATATACATACATACACACATATACGTACATACATTATACATATTCCCTTTTCAATATTGTCTGGTAGAAATCGCTTCCAGCAATAGGACCGCCGAAATTGTACAACTAAGTTTCTGTCATGCCTGGTTTTTTTTTAAGTTATGTGTGTGTGTGTTTTTTATTTGTGGAATAAAGTATATCTATCTATCTAATCTAGCCATTGATGTATTATTTACTTAAACTCGTATAAGTGTACCATAAACATTTTTTCTAATGCTTAAGTTGTGTATTTTGTGCAACAAAGTATATCTATCTATCTAGCCTTCGTATAACAACTTACGCGAAGCGGTACACAAAATAGCCCCTATTATCAGGGAGCTAGGCCCAGTCTCATGGACACAAGTCTAGATAATGCTTCTTAAACATGTTTTTCAGATGATTTTTACTAACTGCCATATTGATAAATGCGTACGGTAACTCGTTTAAATATACCGGTGTTAACCATTTCCTCTGACGTTTGCCAAAGTAATTTGTTACTTTAGGAACCAGGAACTTAGGTTTCTTCGACATACGAGTTGGGTACGCATGTATCCTCTCTTTTGTGTATTCTTTATTATTATACTCTTCGATCAAAATACATTGTTTTACTTTCATTTCTATTGGTAATATTTTACATATTTTAAACAGTCTATTGTAGTCCTTTTTATTAGTGTTTTTTACTTTTTCATCTACTAACATTTTAAGTAATCTAATTTGTAACAATTTTATTTTATCAAGGTATGTAGAAAAAGAGAGACCATACGCACCCAGCCCGTATGATATAAATGCATCGGCCAACGCATAATAAAGTACATACATTACGCCTCTAGTAGATATATACTTCAGCTGTTGTAGTTTGCCAAGAATTGAGCGCAGTCTATTACACACTGAGTTTATATGTATGTTCCAACTAAAGTGGCTTTCAACAGTCAGTCCTAAATATTTATAGCTAAGCACAGTTTCTAATCTTGAGCAGGTACATCCTCTTTTATTTTTATGTAGGCAGTCGTACGAGTGTTCTTTCAATTCTATAAATATATTTTTTTTGTTTTTATTGTAAGGGGACAGTATCGGCATACATTTAGTCTTATTAGTGTTAATGATTATTCCGTTATCATGGGCCCATTGAACTACATTATCAAAATCTTCTTGCATCACATTTTGTATAATATTTTGGTCAGTACCACTGTATACAATACATGTATCATCCGCATACATGTACGTTTGACATTTTTTGATGACATTAGGCATACTATTTACATGCATAATATAGCCAACTGGACCAAACACCGAACCAGTAGGAACACCAAATTTAATGTTGCCAACACTGCTCTCCTCACCACACACACGAACTTTTAGCTGTCTGTTTGACAAATACTCCCGAAACCATTCGACAGTTGGCCCTCTTATCCCGCATTCCTGCATGGACTGTAGCAATCCACCGTGCTCAAGCGTGTCAAATGCCTTTTTAAAATCTATAAATATAGCATAAACAATTTTTCTTTCATTCAAACAGTTATTTATATAATCAACAAATTTTGACAGTACCGTAGCCGTGCTTCTGCCTGGGCGAAAACCATGCTGAGAATCATTAATTATTGAATTATTTTCCATGAATTTTGTAATCTGGCCGACAACTATTTTCTCTAATATTTTATTTATAATATTTAAAATGGCAATTGGTCTATAATTTGTAAATTCAGTGTGAGAGCCTTGCTTAAAGATTGGTCGAATAATTGCTAATTTTAATTCACTAGGATAAATACCACTTTTTAAACTTAAATTTATGAAATGAGCAATGACTGGTGAGATTTTACTTTTAATCTGTTTTATATCTCTTATTCTGATACTGTCTGAGCCAGGCGCCTTACTACAGTCCATGCTGTCAATCACTTTTATGACATGGTCTGCCGACACTTGCTGATACCTGAAACTAACATTACTTTCTGTCACATAGGATTTTCGTTCGAGAAACATACTCTGGCACTTGTGTTCATTCTTTATACCTTCTATCTCCTCAGTGAAAGTCTTGGAAAATTCTTCACATACATCAGTCTTGTTTTTTGTATTTAACATGTACCTTTCTATCACACTGTCCACTGATACTTTGTTGCGCCCTAGCCAGTTATTTATTATGCCCCAAACCTTCCGAAAATCTCCGTTACATGATTTTAATGTATTTTTACGATACTCATTTCTAGCCCGGTTAATAGTTTTACAAGTGTAATTTCTTAGTTTTGTGTACTCAAGTCTGTAGGTATTATTTCTAGGGTTCGACTTCCATTTCCTAAACATGATATCTTTTCTTTCGAGTAATTTCTCAATGTCTTTATTTACCCATGGTTGCGTAACTCGTTACTATCGCATAATTTTTGAAAGGTACATGTTTCATACACATGTTTAAAAACACTCCACATGCCGGAATAAATAGCTACAGGATCTTTTAACTGTAAAATGTTTGACCATTCGAAGTCATTCAACAATTTGGCTACCATCTTATTATTATAAAGCGTTATCGTCGAGTTATTTATTTGTTTACCTACGTCAATTGCTAGTCCAATCATGTAATGATCAGCGACCTTGCTTCTGACTGTGAATGCCCGCACCGCCTTGTCAGTCCGGACGAAGACGTGATCGATACACGACGTTACCAGCCGGCCTGCTATCACACATTCCCGTGTAATATCTCGCATACAACACTGCAATCCCAGCTTCGACAAACTATTTAAATACCTATTTGAAGTCGGCTCAAGCTCCTGCTCCAAAATATTAATGTTTAAGTCTCCTAACATCACTATATTTTTATTTTTAGGTACACTGCACAAAACACTTTTTAATTCCATAATAAATCTCGTTTTGTTAGTGTTCGGCGGCCTGTATATGACAAATATACATGAACTATAGTTGGGCGTCTTCACTTCTCCGGATAGCATCTCACAATATGTACCTAGTTCTTCGTTTGCTGACATTACAAATGTAAATTTATTTCTTATATAAAACAGAATTCCTCCCCCCTTCCGGTGTTCTCTAGTCCTTATATGCATGTTGAATCCTTGTATTTGGTATCTATAAGCTTCTTCGTTTTTAATGTTTATTTCCGTGAAACATATTATGTCTAGGTTATTTAAGCATCCTTCTAATAGTGCTATTATTTCACTGAAATGTTTCCGAATAGAGCATACATTCCAGTGTATTATTCGTAGTTGTGCAATGTCACTATTAACCGAATCATACCACTTCTGTAGGTCTGTAAATCTGTTGTAGCTCGTGTCTTCTACATTTAATTGAGGTAAGAAATTTGATTGGTTGTTGGTTTCCATGTTATGTATTTAAGTATATATACTTATTGTAAATAAAAGCAGTAGGACACTTATATCTAAATTTCTTCCGTTTTCTCGAGCATTACGTTGATATCGGTCTCAAAATTGATCAGTACGACGTTTTTGGTGTTTTCATCTTTTCTTGCCAGTATTTTACCATCTTTTATCCATATGAATTTAAACTCTTCATACATTTCTTATAACATTTTGTAACAGTGCACTCGAAAAAACATGTTACCAAAGTCAAATTTCATTTCAAAATCAACCACAATAGCAGTGTTTAGTTTTCTGAGACACTTCAGCTTCTTAAAACTTGATTTTATTTCATCGAAAATCACTTCGTTTATTTCGAATTCGTTCCACCTTCTTGTCTTTGACAGGTTGCAGCCAAAATTGTGCCTTTAAGTGCCATTTTACTGAAAGCTAAATAGTCTGCAAAAGTTTTTAGACTTGATAAACACTTAATAATAACGAGTTGAAAATTGAAGTCGTAATTTCCACAAAGTTAATTGTTCATTTTAAACTAAGATTTTGATGATTTCTATTTAAGTCACTAATCTGATTATTTTATGCATAAAAGGTATACTAATGAAGATTCATTTGCATTAAAAAGAGTTGTAAAAGTCTTCACGTTTTTTCTAGAAAGTTTCTACGCTGTTGAGGTAGGGAGTTTTCCAGAACTCGAAAAAAATGTTGACAACTCCTGAACTACAATAAATCGTAGTCCAATACAAGGGAATGTTTTATGTACCCTAAGGGGTGCTCTATCCGCTTGACACCATACATGTGTTATAAAATCGATACATTCAATATAAATCCATTGGCGTCACTAGTTTCGTCGATGTAGATCCTTAATATTATAATTTAATCACAATGACAAATCTAAGTTTAAAATTATTTTCTTATTTATTCCTGTGATAATGGGTACCTATGTATTAACATTGAATTGCCCCTGCTGGGTACATGTTCACAACTTGTTATTAGTTAGATCTATTATGTACTACATGAAAGGAATAAATACTATGACTATGACTAAATATTTTATTGCATAGTAATATTATGGTGCGAGAGAGTTCAGTGGCATAAACTAGTGTAACATACATAAATTAACAAACTCCAAAAATGCGACAATTCCTTTTACAGCACGAGTAAATTCCTTTACGGGACCCTTAAAACTGTTCCCTGCCACAAGCCACAGGCATTTACAGCAACTTGTGTGACGAGCCAAATTGCTCAGTGTACACATTTTTGGATTATACAAAGCATGTCATGAATTATCACCCTTAAGGGTATTCGTTCCATACACTAGCTAATATCAGTGCCTCAAAAACAAACCTCTTTATGTGCCTTTACCAGCATTTACTTACCTAAATAAGCAGTTTACCGGTAATTAATACGGGTTTCTAAAAGCAACACTAGATGACGCTATTCCCACTATCAATAATTAAAGTTCCTTATTTGTCTATGATACTCAATATTTGATAAACCAACCACGAAGTTATATAACCTCCTTGAAACCAACCATCATCATACCATTTTTAGTCATGCCATATTTAATTTTATTTTACTCAAAAAAAAAAGAGATAACAATTAAATAAGTCAAATATGTTTTAAATTTCCTTTTGCATAACTGTTTGTAATTTAAAATGTACATAGCAATAAAAAATACAAATTAACTACAAAGTATTAAAACATTTAATTTAACAAGCCTATAACAATGTTCCCATAGATTAGACTATGTACAACCTGTGCGGATAAAGAATGGGATCAGAAATGGCGGCGCATCTATTCACTTCTCGCTCGCACACTATTTGCGTCTATACTCGCACTCATGGGGTGCGAGTATAGACGCAAATAGTGGGGTACCACATAAGCCGCTTTTTAATGACTTATGGTTAATTACTTTATGCTTCATCATGTTTATGCTTATTAAATTTATGCTAAACATTTTATGCTAAAAACTGTTGTGCTTATTAGTAATATGCGAAATTATCATTAGTCGTAATTACGTTATGCTAACTTATTTTATGCTTTTTGATAGTGAACCTATTTTATCTTAAGTAGCCAACTAAGTTATCAACGACTCTGAGTGTGGCAGTCAGTCTGGTTGTCTAAGTGATGACAAGTTTAGACAAGTGCAGCCAAGTCGATATCGCGATTTGTGTTCACGTGACTTCATGTGTTGTCACGCGATTAGTGTTCATCAATATTTAGCACCAAATCGCGATTTTTATATATAGATTGATTGATAACTAGATTGTAAAGTGCTATCAGTCACTTCATCGTAATTAGTATTCTGGATCATAATCCAAGAATATCTTAGACTCTTAAATTGGACGAAAGCGAGTCCCGTAATGGTATGTAGTCACCACCGCCCGTAAACATCTAAAATATCAAAGGAAAGGAAACACAACTGTGTTACCAGCCAATCCCAACACGAAATACTTTGTTCACACTTATTCCTAAATGGTGGAAAGAATAAATTACCTAACTAATGTGCAATCGCTGTAACGTTTTTCGCACCAAGATATTTCGCACAAACGTTACATCACACTAATAAAGCATCGGCAGAATAAACCATCGCACAATTGAATTATCGACTTACCGTGTTCGATATAATAAAAATCGAATCATCGATTTTCGAAATCGAATAGGGAACCCGTTTAAATACTGGGCTGTAATTTCGGGGTCTAGTCGGGTTCAATTTCCAGGTAGAGCAAAAAGTATGTTTCGATTTTTTCGAACATAGCTTGAGTTTGTGATCACCAATCCGCATTTGGCTAGCGTGGTGATTAAACCTAATCCCATCATATGTAGAAGCGATGTTTTGTTTTTTATTATGGAGGCCTTTGCCCTGCAGTGGGATACATACGGGCTGATGCTTTACTTTTACTTATGTTTCTGTTTCTACCCTCACTTTATATTAACCACACGTTTGTTTGTTAAAATGAATGACTAACTTCACATGAAACCTAGAATCATAATTAAACTTTGCCTCACGCTCCGTTGGTTCTGTAAACAATCTCTCTTTGCAAATTGAATCAGAAATGCATAAATAAATATCCGCTGCCGGGCTCATTCATTACCTTATCACTGAAACCTTCAATGAACTCTGAGGAAGCCTCTCATTTTTCAATTAGAGATCTTAATTACGAAACCGCAAAGTGCTTTTTAGAAAAAGCGCAGTGTAGCGGGTAAGGTAAACTTTGCCGCGTAAAGATAACTCGGGGTGGAGTGAAGTGGAGTGAAGTGAAGTGTATCCATTTATCTGAGAGCCCGCGTCAATCGCGTGTGGAAAGTGAAAAGTTTCCCGCGATAAAGTGAATGCTGTGAGACTGTGAAGAGACGTCGCGGTTGAGGAAGGGAGTGGACGTGCTAATTGAGAACTACTTATCTGATTGTATTTTTTTTCTGAAGTGGACCATAATTCCAGTATACTCTGCTTGTGCGAGTAAGGTGACGCATTGAAGTAACTAGCGCCGCCAGTAGATTTGTATTAATTGTGGTGATTATGATTTTAAAAAGTACAATACATTTTTTTTTAAACTACAACGGTGAATCCATAATGGAGAGTACTAAGATTTTTTGAGATATTGTACTTGGGTAATATTATCTTCGTAAAAGTAACCACAATTCTTTAGTTGATATTTTTTACTTTTGCAATTTATTCTTAAGTAAATAACACACTTAAAAATTTCATCTCGTGTTCAGGCGGGACTCGAACTCACACCTTCAACAATCCGGGTGAATGTTCTACCAATTAGACCACTGAACTATTGATTTAGCAGTCTCATCTTAACTGGTGGTCAAATATTTGAAATAATAATTCCACTGGATATTGTAAATATACCTACAATATTGATGAGTCTATCGACAGCTCATGTCGAACCAAGCTCTTACAAATTTCGTCGACTTAGTAACGCGTTCAGTGGTCTAATTGGTAGAACATTCACCCGGATCGTAGAAGGTGTAGGTTCGAGTCCCGCCTGAATACGAGACGAAATTTTTAAGTACTTAATTACAATTCTTATTTTTGCCTAAAGTGGCCACTCTTAAGAATTACAAATTTATGGTTACTTTCAAAATTCTTAATTAAATTAATATCCTCCAACCGATTACGGCTACGGCGGCCAATCTCAACGATCAGCCACGTACGCAGGATATATTATAGTGCTCAAGTGTGTGCGCAAACACAAGTGCACTCTCTATTCCCTTACCCTCATAATCCGATGGGACACTAATGTGACACGACCGGAGAGGGATCTGGCGCAGGACCAACAGCTTAACGTGCTTTCCGAGGCACGGGGGTACAAGACCGCCAACTTCCAGACTCCGGGCTCCCACTAAGAATTTCTTGCCGAAAACTTAGGTACAAATTTTTGGCCCGACCCGGGGATCGAACCCGGGACCTCTTGCGCAGCCGTCGCTTTAAAGTGCGACCCACTAACCACTGCGCCACCGAGGCAGTCTTAATTAAATTAATACAAATTTAGTAGCGGCGCTAGTTTCGCCGATGCGTCACCTTAATTGATAAAATGTCAATAGCTGGTCGAACTCATACAAATAAGTCGTCATAATAATAACTTAAAAGAGTTCAGCTTTAATATTGTATATATTTTGTGAGAGCACTCCCATTAAAATTAGGGGCTTTGAGACTATATTCAGTACAGACAGCATTGGTTATTAAAATCTTTTAGATCTCCTCAATTGATATTAAAACGAAACAAGTTTGACATTAGAGAAAATCGATTGAAATTTTTTTACATTATGGCGGACAAACGAGCAGATGGCTCACCTGATGGTAAGTGATTACCGCCGCCCATGGACATCTGCAACACATAGGGCACCACAGAGGCGGTGCAGGCTTTTAAGGGAGGAAAAGCTCTTTTCTTGAAGATCACCAAGCCATATCTGTTCAGAAACACCTTCGTTGGTAGCTGATTCCATTGTTTTACTACGCGCGGTAGGAAGTGGTGTAAGAAACGCACTGTGGTCTAATAAAATTCATCCAAGTGACGTGGGTGGAATTTGGAGTTCTCACGTCTGTCTGATGACCCAAGAGAAGCATCTACAGGTACTTGATAATTTTCCGGGTGAGAGGTCAGTAGAAGATAAAACAAAGAGGGAAAATAAACCGAATATACCGGCGATCCGATAACGTCTCCACTTCCTCCATTACCCTCCAATCTGAACTTCACGTGCTAGCGCAGGGGTCGCGAACGTTAAGTCCACGATGGACCCACCCTGCATACGCACGCCGCACGCACGTGCGTGCGTAACACGGTCATGGTCCATGTTCTGTTAACACGTGTTAACAGACCATGGTTCAAGACAGACAAGCCCGTTGCTACTGCCCAATCCGCGAGGAGTTGTTAATATGTCTGTACCAACTTCGGTTTTTTTTTATATAATATAGGGGACTAAGCCATTGCCGCCCCCCGTGGACATTCGAAACACTAGTGAAGTCACAAGAGCGTTACAATTTTTTTTAACTCCCATTTTCCTTTCCTTTACTCACTTAAATAAACTAAAAAATGGAAACAAAACAAGATGCCATATCCACCCTGCACCACTCCAGGTAACGCCGCGGTATCACTCTTAGCGTTCTGAATTTTTAAGAACTCGGTTCAGAGATGCTTTCAACAAGTCGGTGGTACCCGCGGCAGATTTACATAATACGCGCTATGTCAGTCTAAGTTTGGTTCTTCGGCGCGAGTAAGTTTTGGTTGCGATACGGTAGATAAAATTTGGAAGAAAACATTTTTTGCAATACATTCAAATTGAGAATTTTCGCCAACACACCTGAACCTACTGAACCCTGAACTGAAGCAGAGCGCAGCGATATGCCTGGATTTGACTTACTACCATTCATGGGCGCCCACAAACCAGTTCCTGAGCAGGCTGCATCCAACTCCCACAAGCCATCCTTCTTAAAGTCGATTATGACGAAAATTAATATTTCGTTTTGAGTTTCATGTAATCCGTCTGCTCATCTGTAACTTATTACATAAAAAATATAATTTCACTCCTCCTATCGCATAGTCTCGTTTCTTTTGGAGTACTTTTGGTTGGACTATGATCCTCGATTAAGCAATCAGAGGCCCTACAACGAACCGGATTCACGACATAATATTTTGTGCGTCTCTTTTTATTGAATGCTAAAGTATAGAGGTACCTATATTTTCGTTTTCACGGGGCAGTTTTGTAGTAGGGCCTCTGGTTATTTAGTAAATCAATTCCTTTAATCTTTTCAATGCTGAACGTAAAAATACTGCATGATGATGTGCCACTAATGCGTATCCTAGACACTGCCAGCAGTCTTTCTAAGGTCAACCACGAGTCCCCTATTAATTCAGGTCATATCATCAAAACAACTGCCATCTTCAGACTTTCGCAACCATTTGAGTAGAAAATCAGGACATTTGCAACCCTTCGACAAGAAAAACAAACTAAATGACAAAAGGTACGTATGTACGTTACGTATACGTTTGGATTTATCTCAACAAAATGTGACTTTGTACATGTTTTGTATATCTTGCTTTTCCTCTCAAGTTCCAAAAGAAAAATATTATCCATGCTGTGCATTGCGTAAAAGACCCCTAATAACACCACTACGAAACGCAAGTAATTACCGAGGCCCGTAAATGGAATTTCGTATGCTAATTGACTAAATACAATTAAGGGAGCAGGCCTAAGATTGTGTGAGTGGCGCCTTCGCAGAGTAGCTAAGATGAGACTTAGAAGTTATAGATGTGGTTTCCCTTTCAGCATAAATAAAAAAAATATATGAATGATTCTAAATCATGAAAATGCAAATAGTTTGTATAATCAGGTACATACAAAAAAAAACATCTATTAATGCCAATTACAATGCTGAGCACTTTTTTTTATGATATCGGTGCTAGACGAGCTGATGGATCACCTGATAGTAACCGATTACCGCCGCAACACCACTGGTGTCACAAGTGCGCTGTTTACCTTTTAACCCCCCTTCTCCTGGATTGGGCCTCCGGTACCCTCACTCACGCAGCGAAACACAGCGCATGCACTGCTTCACGCCGGTTTTCTGAGAGGACGTGGTATTACGGCACGAGCGAGCCGGCCTATTAATGTCGAAGGGTGGCTCTCCCACTTATTTCAAATATAGTTTTCAAAGTACTGCATCAACACTTGCGTCTAAAGAAGTGTTTTCGATCGATAGTGGACTATTGATAGGTAAAAAAAAATAAAAATACCGTCGTTTTCAATGACAGACACTTTTGTCTAAAGCCCAGATTCAGTAGAAAAAAACTGAAATGCTGAATACATGTCTTTTCACAGCCTGTAGAGCGACTTCAAATGTGTTGACCAGAGACATGGTAGGTAATATTATGTTTGTAGTAAAACAAGGTTTAATTAAATACAAAATTATATCAAGAAAATAATTAAAATACATGCATTCGTGTTTTATGCGCCTGATGGGTCTGTCAAGCCTTTTCTGGAATACCCTCAGGATGTTAATGCAGTTTCGCTGAATTCTACGCCACAAAAAGCTGTTTGCTTGCATTAAAATGCTGTGAAAGCCATCTACACCCGCTTCCACGAACACGGTTGACGCACTACAGTACATTAGCATTCTGAGCATATTGTGAGATATTGTATGGTGTATTGGTTTAAATTGGATTAGTTAGATCGAGATACCATCAAGCAAGTCGAACGTGTGCCGCACGTGTGCATGAGAGGCTCACGTGGCAGCCACCATGCCATATCCAGCACTACTATGATTTCGTTAATTAAATACCGACCTAAGGCTGGAGCAGGTGGCGGCCGCGTCGCGATAACGTGTGGCCTACTCTATTTCGGCTCCGGTTTTTGAGGTAAACCTTATTTATGTGCTCAACTTGAGTTTTTAGTCACAGTTTATTTCAGGATTTAACTCGATTTACTGCGCGTCTCCCGTGTACTGTAATTTATGGAAGGTAATTACAACGTTTTGGATATTAACTTTTGAAGCTTATGTAAGTAAACTAGAGAAATGGATGGATTAATATCTACCTTTGTATACCTAACTGCCACACTCATAGTCGTTGATTAACTTGGTTGGCTACTTAAGAAAAAATATTGACACTTATTTTGATACGCATAAAGACTACCGATACTAAAGTTAATGAACATTAGCTTAAATGACGTCTCGGAGTGCGGCCGTAAGAATATTAAAATAAGGAATGAATGTAGGTATCCGGTGCTGACTTCGATATTTCCTTCTTTTCGTGTGACACGTAATAAAATGTTGTAAAGATAAATAGTTTTTTTTTGTTTTTTTTTTCAAGGACTATTTACTCTTTCCAGCTGTCTCCAATTGAAATCCTATTTCTGTGCGGGGTGTCGGAAATCAGTTTTTAGAAAAACTTAATAAGTACATAAAGAGCCTTAATCTATGAAGGTAAAACCTGATTTTTGTGATCATACACTGACAATTTTGTGACACCAATTTGAATATGACTGTCTTTTGTATTTACTTACATTGTTTATAATAATATATCATGTGTTTAACTGTCTCAATGTGACCAAGATACCGTGTATACTATTCAAAACTATTAAATACAACTAACTATTTTGATACTCTAGCGGCTATTATTACGGATTTTTGCCACTGCGTCCTTCCACTGCATCAGAACTCTATCGAGTCAGTCAATACTAAATCTAACTTCACAGTCTAATATTACTTTCCCAACTATTTTCTCGCTTAACCTGACCCTTCAACTGGAGTGTTTGTTCCAGTCGTTCAGCTAAACTACGAGTAAGTCTCAATTAGGCAGAATGGAGAGGCGCGCCGAGTTCATCGGTAATTGTTATTTGATATGTAGCTCGTTGGGCTCTTTGTGTTATCGAGTTTTCGAGATTTTGCGCATCATTGGCGCCTACGTATTTACGTGTCAGGTGTTTTAGCTTGAATATGGACCTAAACACATAAATTGTATACTACGTCTGTATTATTTATTTATTTATTATTTAGACACTTTACAAGGTAACAGAAATTAATACAAAACGCAGTATAAGATTAGTGATATTTTATCATATAATCGGATGGTAATCGCTCACGAGCACCTGCAACACCAGAGGAGTAACAAGTGTACCGAATATTTTATAAACTTTTAGCATGATGGTGGACACTACATTTTGTTCAAACATCGCCTATAGGCACTGTATACCTACACATTTAAATACAAAAGTTTAGTTTCCAGTATTTTCCTATATATGTGTGATCGAGTATAACAGTGTGGTTTGCCAAATTTTATTGTGTTTTTAATTAAATTAGAGGTTGATTTTTATTATTATTATTGAACGGTTTTATTTTTAAACGGTTTTATTTAGCTCGACCCGTACGGTATTTATTTATTTGGGTCAAAATTAGAAATTGAAATTTAAGTACCTCCCTGTTGTCAGATTGATCTGAAATTTGGTACACACCTTTAGTTTTGATGACAATACAATATACTAATATCAATAACATTGTAAATCTAAGATGGCCGCTGGTACAAAATGGCGGATTCCATATTTTTCCACAACCCCCTCAATATGGTTATCAAATGAAAGGGCTACACTAGTAGAATACTGTGATTATGACAAAATTTAAAATCCAAGATGTAAGTCGTTACCAAATGACGTATTAGGTGCGGGTATGAGTAGTCGTGTCCAGAACAGTTGTGTCCAAGATTGTGTGACGTTAAAAGGACAGATAAAAAAAAAGGTGATTAGGTGTACCCACGTAGTTAGCGGTAGCTTTACCACCCAAATTAAGGTAATAGTTTAAATGGTACGGCTGAAAGAATGATGTTACCCTTAATTTTGTCATGGGCATCCACCGTCCATAAAATGCAGGGCAACATAGTCGACCATGCAGTAGTGTATTTGGGCTCAAAATTGTTTGAGGAAGGGAAAGCATACGTGGCTCTAAGTCGAGTTAAGTCTCTGGAAGGGCTATGTATTGAGGAATTAGATTGTAATAAATAATCAGGTAAAAAACCATGTAATAATGATGCACTAAATGAATTAAATAGAATGAGGAATATTTGGTAGGCATTTCCGTTAAATACTAAAAACTATAAAATAAAAAATCGGTAAAGAACTTTTAAGTTAAATGGTTTTCTTTCTTTTTTTTTAATCAGCCTATAAACTGTCCCACTGCAGCGCAAAGGCCTCCATCATAGAAATCAAGTTATCGCTACTATGATGGGATTAGGCTTAATGCGGATTGGAGATCACAAACCCGAGCTATGTTTGAAAAATTCGAAACATACTTTTCGCTCGACCCGGGAATCGAACCCAGGACCCTGAGATCACGGCCCGGTACTTAAACCACTAGACCAACAGGGCGTTGAAAACTAGTGCACTGAAAACTAGAAAATAATAATAACAATTAGGTATTTTGAAGTTCTAGTTCAGGAATATTTTAGTACTAGGCAGAATAGCTTTTTGGGCATATAAGACTAAAATAAAAATGTGCGGCCCCTCTGAAATCCGGTAGGATGGCTTTGCCGTAGGTATATGGCAAAGCATATCTTTATACTTTGGTAGATCATGAACTCGGCGTTTGCTGGTGAAGCTGCCACGGCTGGTTATTGATTGTCAAAATCTCCAGTTACGATTATAATAAGTCGATGTAATCCACACTTAGTATAGAAGAAAGTATTACAGCATTAGTTAATGGGCCCCACGTTTTTATTTTAGTCTAATATGCCTAAAAGCTATTCTGCCTAGTACTAAAATATTCCTGAACTAGAAGTTCAAAATACCTAATTGTTATTATTATTTTCTAGTTTTCAGTGCACATTATAACCGTTTAACATAAAAGTTTTTCACCATTTTTTTTTCACAACTATAAGAGACCGTAGATCTTACTTAATATACGGTTTAAATCTCAACTTGGTACCTTCACGCGTTCCTAAGATAAAGGCCTTGACATAAAGACAGACAGACGGACGTAAACATCACATTCAAGCAATTTGAATGTACAGACAAGTGCATCTTTTTAACAAACATGTGAAACGTCCAAACCTAATAAAGCGCTATTTATTGTACACCGTTATCGAATGAAAGAAAAGTTAATAAAAATACAGACTTCAATGCTTTCCTGTACAGGATATTGCTATTTGTCCATCTCAAAGCACAACAGGTAGAAGAAGTTTCCACCCAAAAGCCTTTTAGAATAAAGATGCCACGGCTGAACTTCCGTGGAATGTTGTTTGCAACTCAAAGAGCGCATCAAAAGGGCACAGCAAATGCACCAATGGGTTAAGTGATGTGATTCAATTTTTTCGACTCGCGACTTTCAGGTGACTATATGTGCGATGTTTTATTTAAATATTTTTATACCACATTATTCGATCGATGTCGTCGATAAATTTGTTTATCTACTTTTTATCGTAGGTGAGGATGGTATCCTCCGATAACTCAAGTACTCTTACCTATACTTTACATCTACTTACTAGAATCCTGTTATTATAAAAACCTACAAAATATTGTTGTCGTACGTTCTCTGTTCATCTAACGTACCTTTACAAGATAATTATACTCTGCAATAATCTGGACATCTTAAAGGCAAGAGTGACCAGGCATTTTTCAGGCAAACGCGTATCATCCCAGACCTCATTGTCGCTTTCCATCAGGTGTGATAAGTTGCCTATAGACAAAGAAAAAACCTATTATTCATTTATTTGATTGTTTTCATTCCGAAAATTTATAAATAATTTACCGAGAGTGAATGAATTTACAAAACGTTTTATTTATTTGATTTCTATTTTATTAAACACGTATATTATTCAACGATAAGATGAGCTCAGTGGATAAGAACGTATATACCCCCGTATGGAAAGTTGCAATTTGTCAAATCTATTACATTTGGTTGACCCCCAAATGCAATAGATTTGCATTTTTTATGATGTAGGGGGCAGACGAGCAGACTTATCACCTGATGGTTAGCCATATTTCTACCATTAACTCGGCGGTGAAGGAAATAAATGGAAGGAAACCTGCACGTCTCAGATAGTTTTTCAAAGTGATCCACTATTTCGAGAAACTATCTACAATATTTGAGATAATTATTCTCAAGGTATAACCGTAATCCAGTTGCTCTGGTTCCTCTGTCTAAGGGTTACGACGGCCGTCGCTTCATAGTGATTACCAGACTTCCCGAATCGAAGATCCAAGCGTACCTAGGGCTCCGAAACAACAGCATTGAACGCAACTGGGAATGACACGCTAAGGTGAGGAGGATGAAGAGGTAATATTATCCAATAACGTCCAACTAAAGTTTTTTTTTTTAAATCACTCGAGTTACTTGAGTAATAATAGAATCAAATCGCAACTCTACTAGATGGGATATTGGAATAAACCAAATAAAGGCAGAGCCCCTCTCTATATGCATGTAAATCGGCCCGGGGCTGCGATACCGAATACAGATTGAAACGAACGGTGGCTTAACATTTTTATTGGAAACTAGCCTCCGCGCGTGGTTATGTCCGTGCATCATTACTTTTGCTATCAAATATCGATACTTTGTCAACATGTGGTATATCAATAGACAGATGCTAAATGGGGCCTGCGGTAGGTATTTATTTACATACATTTCAATGTATGTATGTAATGAACCTCTCCTCCTATTAGCAAAACGACAAACTAGCTTACCCTTTTTAAACCTTATGGGTTTAATTTTTGAAGTTTTTTTTTTATTTTACACTATCCATACATAGTTTCACAGTGATCTATTGTGTATATGATATACAAGAAGTGTATATTTAAGATCTTATAATGTACACTGTGAAATGCAAATAAAATATTGAGTATAGAGTTTCCTTTTGAAGATTTCATTAACGGCATAGTTTGGCACAAATACGTTAGGCATGTTATAAGACATTTATTCACTGCTTCAGTTTTTAATTCAGTTGAGATGTTTCCTTTAAAGACTTCTATTTTTGCCCAATATTTGTTCCTAGTATGTTCTATTCTTATATTTATTTCCTTTTCAATATAAAACTTATAAGAAATGATAATTATGTCCTAGATAGGTAAAGTCTTCAACTTAATGTATTTGTCAGATTGTGTAACTATTGGCATTTCTTCTCTGTTTGTCTTCACTTTAGTTTTATCCTCGTTAACTTCCAATCCGACTTCTTTGCGTGCCACATTTGGCTTTATTGTTCATATTTTCTAATTTATTAGGATCTTCACACAATACCACTTAATCATCAGTAAATCAAAGACGTTCTCGATTTATATTTAGCCCAATGTTTAATAATTTAACTTTCTAAATCTGTTTTTTAGTACTGAAATAAATAACTTCGGGGAGAGGGGATCATCCTGTTTGACCCGGCACTCTATTTTTAAAGGTGCTCCAGTTGATTCTAATTTTATTATACTATTTCTTATATACTTAATATCTATACAAGAGGATGAAATTGTGAAAATTGCTGGGAATTAATGGGCCAGAGCAGCAAAAGAGAGACCGAAATGGAAGAAATTAGAAGAGGCTTATACCGCTGCAGGCGGTCCTTACTAAAGTACTAACATACATTAAATGAACATTACTAGGTAACAAATACAGTTATAATAGATGTTTTTGAATGTAACTATTAAAGCCTGTTATTATTCTAATGAGTTTAATACCTTATAGTATACTTATGAAATGGATTTATACTTATACTTTAGTAAATACAGTAATTTGAAATGGAAAAAACCTTTATTCAAAAGAAAACATTAACCTATAGGTACCTAATTACGTCATAAAATTATTTATTCGTTGGTTTTGACGTTAAAATAACTTGATTACAGTCCAATGCGCACGATAAGTTTAAATACCTGGTTAAAGCGATAACAACGGGTTAGTGACTGTTGGACACGACATTAAAGGTTTGGGTAAATATGGTGGGGATAAGTAGTAATAACTCTAATGTTATTATTTGACGGTATAAGTACATAGCATCTATGGTATGCTATCATATAGTAATAAGATTTTTTTAACGAGATTGGGGTCAGACGAGCAGACCGATACCCTGACTGGAAGCCATCACCGTCAGCCATAAACACCTGATCTGCAACCACAAACACCATACCAGAGGAGCCACAAAAGCCGTATTGTTACGAGCACAAATGTAATTTAACGTTACAAGTACGCACGTTTGTCCGAATTGAAATGCGTTAGCGTAATAATGTTAATGAGAGTAACACTATGTTCGTGATTGTTGAAATAGAGTACAAAGATTGAAGTGTTCCTTTCATGCCATAGTCAGAGGCATGCCATAAAATACATAATGTCGTTGAATCGATATCAAGATATACTTAATTGGCTCTGTAAATAGTTTAACATACAAATAAAGTAATGAAATCACTATATATCAAGTGTGTTACTACATGAAATAAAGTTAAATCAAGTGCTATATACACCGTTAATTTTTATCGTTTACATCCCCAAATCCACATAATAGGTATAATAAAGTCTATTTGGCGTGTTAGATCAATAAAATAAGTAAAAACAAATCAGTTGTTCCATACAAAATAGAACATCCACGCCGAAAAACAGTTTTTTTCGCTTATTTTGCTATCTAACATGCTAAATGTACTTTATTCACGATATGTATTATGAAGTTTTCGGGATGTAAACGATAGAAAATAACGGTGTACATCCGGTACGGTAATACATCCTATACGTCACTGTCAAACCTATCAATATCACATAAGTCATCGTCAAACGCAGTTTTCAGGTTTCGCCAACCTATTTTATATCCTTATTAATAAGAGTTTTCTTATAAAAAATATCGGTATCATTAAATAGTACTTCCTCATAGGACAGCAGTAATCCAAACTTTATTTTTAACTCAACTAACATTTACAAAATTCAACTCAACTAAGATTGACAACATTTTATGGTAAAGAAACGAAACTTTGGAATATTATTAAGACAGAAAAGTGAAATTAAACCATTTTACCAAAACTTATCAAAAAACTCAACAAGACCGAAACCACTACGGAGCAAAACCACATTCGAACACTTCAGATTCTTTTTCTTATTTTATTCTTAGTTTTCGATTTCATTTGTTATTAAGCGAAACAACTCGTCAGGAAAAATGAAGTGACCAAGTGTGTAGTCAACAGTCGAAGTAAGTCAAATTTTGTTTATACCTGAAGTGATACACGCTTTGCAACCAAACGATACGGATGATTAAGTTTTTATTAAAGCGTCTTGTATTTATGTAAAAATAAGTAAATAAATTTACTTATTTAAATTATAGAATGAATATTACCAATAAATAAATTATGTCAGCGTGTGTTTTTAGGAAATAGGTATATACTATTGTAAGAACATTTTATTGCATTGGCAACATTGTAGTAGGCTTTTTGGTCTTAAATTCCAGTTTCGAGTATAGTTTGGTGTCTGTCGGCTAAATTAAGTTGAAGTCTGTGTCGATAAGACGTCGGTATAACAGCTTGGAACATTTCTATGGAAGATGTATAAGTGAATGACTTACACGGCATACGAATAACTCCCGATAACGCTTTTGGTTGTGTGTGATTCTGCGTAATGGGCCAAAGGTCCTAAGTTCTATTTCCACTCTCGATAACACTTGTGCGTGCGTTTTACATTGCTTAGTTTGGTATCTTGGTGTTATAATATTTATTTTAGTATGTAATACACACTTTTATTTGTAGCTCCTTCGTTGCATTTGATACCCATAATACAAGTGCTTAAGGCACTCACTTTGGGATCCCGTCGATGTTTTTGCTGTTGTCTGATTTAATTTGAAAAGTAAGTATGTATCACACATTAGTATTAGTACATTTGCACTGATATAATATTTAGTCAGTTGCGACGTAGTCGTACGAATATTTGTTCTCTGTTTATTTGTGCTCGTATTCCGTGTTTTGATGAATAGAAAAAGATTTGTAAGGAGAGTTTTCGTAATGTGTTTATACTGTAGACAATCATGGTAAGACCTGAATAATTACATGAATAATTTAAAGTACAGTATGTTCCTTAGAAGAATATAACAAATATTATCATTCAATAAAAATGGCTGAATATAAAAATCTATCTGAAACATGGATTTGGGTAAGCAAATCACATCGTAGGTACTCGCTGAATATTGAATTATACTCATCTGAAATTAACATTTGATTGTATCATTTCATATTGCGTACCAACTGTGCGATGAATTTTCGCTTTAGTATTTTTATTGTGTTATTTGTTTCGTACTTTAATTTCAATTTTGACATCTTTCTGTGAGTTTTTTGTGGGAGTTATCTCACTTAAAGATGACATTAAGTGAGAATCACTGATTAAATGGGTGGTTGATTTACCTGCATTTATTTTTTCTTGCATTATTTAATTAAACTTACAATTTCAATTTGAATTATTATAATTTGACAACAAGCAAAACAAAGAAATAAAATAATTTCATTAAAATAACAAACAAAAAACTGGAATTAATCAAAAACAACAAAAAACTTAATATTATAAATAAAAGAGAACAAAGGAAAACATTTTTTGCCGCCAAATAACATTACACGTTTGTTGACGCGTGTCGTCATAGTCAGTAAAAAGAAGCTCACTCAGCTTAGGCTATGGTTTGAGGTAGGCGTACCTGTAGGCCATGAGGCGGGTTTTATATGAACCCAAATGACGCACGGAGGACATTATCATTTCATTTCATTTCAAATACATTACAGGACTACATCACTCTTATTTGCCGTGATCTTTTCTGGTATAAATTACACTTTCTAATAAAGGAAATACTCTTTCGAAACTCTATTGAAACGTCATTGAAATAACACAGCTACATTAATATTGACAGTTGAGATAGTTTAACATCGGACTCGCAAGATTCATTATAATTGCAAATCATAGTACCATGTCAATGCAACACATTAGCACAGGCCTCACTGAGCATCCTAAATCTAAACAAATGGAGCCATACGACCGTGCCAGTAGGCTTAGATCAACTAGGTGGTTGACAGTTGAAATTTTACTTATAAAAGGAATGTTTGTTAGCAATTGAGCTTTTGAGCATGGATTTTATTTTTCTTATAGTATTAGTGGACGCCGTGTTGGTCTAGTGTTTTAAATACCGGCCTTAATCTCGGGGCTCTGGGTTTGAATCCCAGGTCCAGAAAAAGCATGTTTAGAACTTTTCGAAAATATCTCGTCTCTTTTTATTACCAATCCGCATTTGACAAGCATGGTGATTAAGCTTAATCCTATTATGGTAGCGATGACTTGATTTCTATGATATGAGGCCTTTGCCCTGCAGTGGGACAGTCTATGTCTAGGCTGATACTGTTACTATTACACTGCAAGTGAAATGTAACTATTCTTTTTAAAGAAATAAAGTATTATACTAAACTCAAAGATTTTCGGCAGACAGTTTTGGGTATTTCATTCGTTAATAACAAATAAATGAATGAAAACTTTATTTGGCACAATATAAAACAAGGAAACTTAATTAGGAACATAACCTAGACATAAATCATAAACGAAAAGTAGGAAAACATTATCCCTGTATGCGCCAAACAGGCGGCCGCTCAGCAATAGTCGGTGCTGATCCAAGAGACCAACCCCGACGCTGGTTTTCAGCGACTACCATAATATTATTGCGCAACTGTTCCATATCTATGCAACAGTCGCATGCATAAAATTGAGACTGAGATAGCAAGTCAGTGACATTGACATTGACAGGGGGCGTTGTAAAACGTCTTTTCTATCCGAAAATATTATGTCAAAACAGCATTAGTTCCGACGTTTGCCACGTCCCAAACTACCGTGATCGAACCATATCTTTATGACCTGTATCCTAGACTGATTTTCAGTACAATTTCTTTAATCTACACTAGGTATACATTTAACTTTGAACGAATCAGTGCTGGATAAACATGATTAATTTAGAAGCGCTCACTAATATTATATCTTACCCATGAACCAAACTTAAAGCTACTCTCACACGGTTTAAGATTAGTTTTTCCTATTTAACAGACATTTACATTATATGTGAGAAAAAAGTAAATAAATAACCATCTTTTATGGAAGCAATATTATTATGCACCATAATATATATTTTTTCCATAAATAAAACAAGATAATAGCAAAATTAGTGATTTAGCCGTATGTGCAAAACAGGCCGTTATGTAGAATAGAAAAAAGAAAATAAAAATGTTAAATAAATCGGTTATTTGGCATACACAGTTAAATTTTTGTTATATAATATAACGTAATTCAAATTATAAGCCAAATATTCCATAATGGTGGAAAATTAAAATCGATTGGCGTCGCTAGTGAGCCCTACCCGTCACCTTGAGACGGGTACAGCAGCACGCCAATTGATTAAATTACTTATCTACAAATTAGATCTATTTTAAACGATTGTGGACCATCACAGAGTTGGCAAACATGTATACTATTTATTTAATTATCATACACAAATGTTTGGTCTGTTTTTGTACTCGAAACTTTGATTCATGCCAAATGTGGCCGCTTTTGATGTTAACCAAAGTTACGAGTAGCAAAACAGACCAAAAAGTAATGTACAATGTGTTCTGTATACACAGTATACAGATTTCTGAGTCTCCGACGGTCCACAGTTCCACTTTAGAAGTTACAGAATTAGATATATTTGCGTTGCTAGTGTACGGCACCCTTCGGTCTTTAATAGGTGATATTACACCTGTTGTTGCTTGAAATTTAAAAATGGGGTGTCAGATTGAAAAAATAGTTAATTATTTTTCTACTACGTATTGAAATAGAAAAAAAATATACCACCATAAACATATTGTAAAAACTAGCCAAGTCTCGATGAAACTGTTTGTTTCTCTGTAAAAAGGAAATCTTTAAGCTAAGAGATTCTTTACAGCGATTTCTTTATTATCATCATCATCATCAGCCTATCGCAGTCCACTGCTGTACGTAGGCCTCTCCAATTATTCGCCACCGTGATCTATCCATGGCTTATCGCATCCAGCTCTTGCCAGCCATCCTGCGATCGTCCCCCCACCTAGCCAGAGGGCGCCCTACATACGTTTACTTTATTATCATAGCTAGAATTTATGGAAACCACCGTTGAACACTCTTTATGCACATTTAGTATTTACGTCTTATTGACACACTCGAGTCAACGGCCAAGTTACATAAAATCTAATTACAAAGTTACATAAAATCTAATTACAAAGAAATCGTAGTAAAAAGTCCTTTAGACGTAGTTTGCTTAGAGATTTAAATACCAGATTTTAAAAAGCAGAAAAGTATTCGAAAAACTGAGTGATTCAAATCCTGAACTATTTATAAACGCAAGATACCTTCAAATTCGAAAGCTCGACACGCACTTGAGCGGTTTTTTTTTAATTTACCTTATATGTACACTTCAGGGAAATCAATCTCTTTTATGAATTTTACTGACCAGTTTGCTATAAATTTATGTAATAAAACAACATTATTATCAGTTTATTAATTTCGAAGCCAGGTCTATAGAGGTGCTATAAATGTAACAACACGCGAAATTTTATCGTAGTGTTGTCAAAATTCAAGACTTAGACCAGCGGCTCATGGTCTTGCATCAGTACTAGGTAAAGTGTTAGCAAATCTGGAACTGATTTTCTGAGTCAGGTCCGGGTAGACTACGCTTTTATCTGATTTTTGGTAAACTTTATGCTGAATCAGGTAATCTTGCAAATCTTAACTAGTTTTGCCACCACCTAGGTGAAAAATAAAAAGAAATATACAGTCGAACATATAACCTAATATCTCTTTATAAATAGCAATTATCAAGTAAACTTTATATTGTAATCTAAACATAAAGTTTAGTTTCATGCTCTCCAAAATACATGAAAATACTATTTTTTTTTATGATATAGGTGGCAGATGAGCTAATGGTAAGCGATTACCGCATTAAGCATGCACTGCTTCACACCGGTTTTCTGTGAGGATGTGGTAGTACTCCGGTCGAGCCGGCCCATTCGTACCAAAGCGTGGCTCTCCCACTGTTAATGAGATAGGTGGGTGACGAGCAGTCGGATCACCTGATGGTAAGCATTGCCGCCGCCCATGGACACCCGCGACACCAGTGGAGTCACAAGTGCGCTGCCGACCTTTAAGCCCCCCTTTCCCCCGGATTGGGCCTCCCGTACCCTAAGTCATGCAGCGAAACACAGCATAATGCTCATAATGCTACTTCACGCCGGTTTTCTGTGAGGCCATGGTATCACTCCGGTCGAGCCGGCCCATTCATGCCGAAGCGTGGCTCTCCCACGGTCAACGTATATTGTAAATGATATATTTCGTAGTGAAATAAATAAGTAAAAGACTTATATTAAAATGACGTCTCTTTTTTATCCTGCAAAATTTATTTATTTAAAGTTACTTAAATACAAATACAAATCAAACGTGCAAAAAAACGCGTATCATCAAATCTTCCCCAATATGTTATAAGCTTACAGGCAATAAAGGCGTATCTTATACATACGCTATAATTTCACAATTTATTCCAATAGCAAAAAAGGCGTATTTCACTTAGTCGTAATGAGTAACCCTTATGCAATAAGTACGTTATTGTTTTTTTGTTATAATAGGAAGCTTATACTAAAACAAAGAACTTATTAAGGGGCTTCTAATGGTATATAATACATATACATATATTCAATTTATCATTTAGATAGTAAAACAAAAAATAGCAGTTTTTTCGCTCTTCTGTAAAGTTGGTGTTTTCGAGTTACGCATTGGTTGCTCTAGGTGTGCAATTTGAGACACAATAATGAAAGAAGGATATTATATACTTTTACCTAGCGGGAACTTTCAAAGCGAAGTTGAACAACACTAGAGACCGCTCCACAAAAGAAGTGCTGCGGCAAAACAGAGATTTTATATTTTAGATTCCTTGTGTCAGTGTTTATAAAGCTCAAATTTGAATGTTGACGGCGACTGAAGCACGCCTATCAACGGGGCATCTTATGTGGCGCGGAGTCTAATCGCATCGGTAATAAACTTGTACAGTATGTTAGTTTAGTGTGCCTTTGCTTAGACAGAGGCCCCTAAAGGCCACGGAAGCGGCAAATTACATTTAATAATTTACTCAGGCAGCTGCAAACCAATAAATAGTGTAAGCCTGGCAATTACGAAATCGCAATAAATTCTCCAAACTAATTCCTAACATTAAACGTTTTGCAATTCGTTCTTTGCTTACAAATAATTCGCAACGAACTTTAAGAAACAGCGCATACCGAACCCGGTTCAGTTATTTAATTTAAATTAATTGAACCAGCAATCGGATTCTTTAATTAAGAAGCGTTAATTTATTATGTTCAACTTTGAACAAGGAGATTGCTGAAACTAACTGAAAGTAAATTATCTTCTGTAAATATGTATACTTAAATGAGTAAATACTATATAATAATAGAAGGCGTCTGATCTTTGCAACTCTTAGAAAGATTAGGTACCTGGCCAACGGGATAGATAGATAGATAGATAGATATTCTTTATTGCACAAAAATAAAATACAAGCATGATACAACAGCAACAGACAGTACAATAAGGCGGTCTTATCGCTTGTAGCGATTTCTTCCAGACAACCTTTGGGTAGAGGCTATTCGTAATAAGGGAAGGCAGTGCAAAGTAGTTTAACAAATGAAATTGAGAATGGCAGAAATATACATTATTTTATATATAAATATTATTACATTACATAAATAATAATAAACAATACATACATACCCAATATATACATAGATAATTTATAACAAAAATTCAATAAAAATATTTCTTATAGATAGGTATAAATGACCAGAGAGCAGACCACATAAAAAAGGAAGAATAGACAAGGAAAAAAACAGTGTACCTATTTATAGAGATAGGAAGTGAGTTTTGACACCGATCACCGTTAAGTACACGTTGAGGAACTTTACTTATTTCAAAAAGAAGTATCCATAGTCTGAGAAACTATTCAAAACGTGCTGGCTTCCTCACCGCTGAGCAACTGGTAGAAATAGCAAGAAGTTTTTTTGTAATATCTTACATCACAAACATTGATCTGACCAAGATAGGTAGCTCAAGCACCTGTGTTACGGATATCAGCATCAACAGTGGGATTACTACCATAACAACAGACATGTTCATGCACACAAATGTTTGTACCGTGCGGAGATCGAACCCGCAAACCTGGGACCAAAGGCAGCGTACACTTACCACTGTTCCAAACGGGTCGTCAAAAATCAAGAGGAGCTCGGTTTTAAAACTAAGAGTACAACCTATTTAGCAGGCGCACATTCTTCTTTTATCTGATAATTAGCAGATATGAAGCTGTGATTCGCTGCGTGAGGGTACCGGAGGCCCTAACCTGGGGAAAGGCGGGTTCAAAGGTTGGCAGCGCACCTGTGACTCCAATGGTGTCGCGGGTGTACAAGGGCGGCGGCAGTCGCTTACCATCAGGTTCCTATCAGTTACCGTCGCTCGTCTGCCACCTATCACATAAAAAAAAGAAGATGGATCACCTGATGATAAGTTAAGCGATTGCCACTGCCCACTAACACACGCAACACCATTGCACAGTGCAGTCATAAGTAAGCCTCCAACTTTTAAACTTCCCTTCCCCCCTGGTTTAGACCTCCAATAGGTACTCTAAGGCCGTGTGGTCCTCGGCAGAGTAGAATAGGCCACCCTCACTCTTACCGAGGTGTCGTAACAGGCGATTAAGGTAAAGCTGCTGGCATGATCATCAGCACCCAGAGAAGGAAAACTCTGCATTTATATCAAAACCCTCGCCAACCCCTAGTCTGCCAAGCGTGGTGAGTATGGCAATTACCCCTCATGCGATTGAGGGAGGCCCGTGCCCCAGCAGTGGGGACTTAAATGGGCTGATGATGAAGGTACTCTAACTCTCTGTGGGATATACAGCGCAGGTGCTCGCTGCTATCTACTACCATCGTCTCAAATTCATTTGAATTACAACTATAGTTTATTTTGTTAGACAATTTTTTTATACAGGGCTAGACTATCCCAAGACTATTGGATATGAAGGGAAAGGACATCAAAATACTTAGCATTTTTTACTTCAAGGAGACATCACTATATTTTTTCCAGAAAAGAAAGTACCATTCAATGTTTTTCTTGGATTGTGCTTGCATTGCACGGGAATCGAACCAGGGGGCCGGAGCGCCGTGACTGCGAGAAGGGGGCCTCTCAAAACCTTCAACTCACCACTCTGCCGCGACTCCGGTGTGTGAGCGCACGACCTATACTCTGTTTGTTTAGAAAATTAACTAAAGAAAAACAACAAAAATGGTGGGGTTCAGGGATTTTCATCCGTTTATTCGAATCGTGATCTGTCACTTCAAGTAAAGTTTACAGTTGGCGTCTATGCTGGAAACCCGACCATGTGAAATACCAGTCAATAGTGGTGCCGCACTACCGAGCAGTATGACTTTTAGATTTATTATGGTTGTCCATTACTTTTTTTACGAGAAAGCTTTGGATAACTGTTTTTTTAGATGGGCGCACTTTTTTGTGGCCATTTTTGTGGGCACACTGTAATACTTTTAGAAATCAGTAAAAGTAAATATTTACTCAATTGTTTGCAAGCATAAAAATAATTTTCGCCCTTTCTATTAAACAAAGTGGTTAAATATAAAAATTGGTAACAGAGAAAATGAGATTTGGGTTCAGAATAGTATAATTTTTGTTGCGCAATGAAAAATGGCCATAAAAAGAACCCCCTTTAAGGTTTGTTTACATTTAGTTAAGTACCGATGGAGTATACGAGCGGCACGCTTGCGCTTCTACTCTCACACACCGCGACAGTCGCGTGGCCGACTTGCCTAAACTCAGGGTCATTTCATTTTGTACTTTTTTTCTTAGTATCAGAAAAATAGTTCAGCGTCTTTCGTCAGATGGAATGTGTAAAAAGCAAATGAAGTTTTAAAAAGCAATCGAGCAGGTGGTTTGATGTTTTTTCGGTAAATGACTATATGCATTGTAACATTGCGCTAGTAAAGCGTGTTTCCGAAATATTCAAGAAATAAACCAGAAACTATTTGGAATTTTGTTATTTTAAATTTATTTATTAAGTTATTTGCAAATAAATGAATTCTGATCCGAAGGTGGCCGTTCTCCATAGCCGTTGAGAATTGGTCGTTTTCCTCTAGGTGGCGCTAGGACTGGCTAGCCCCTGGTGTGTCATCAGGTGATTCGTCTGCTCATCTGCCACCTATCACATAAAAAAAACGCACCGGTAGCATTTTTAAACATTAGGCACATTTGACTTATACGACAAAATCAAGAGTTATTATATATAAGATAAATATATATATATATATATATATATATATATATATATATATATATATATATATATATATATATATATATATATATATATATATATATATATACACAGCACTGTGCTGCTTCACGCCGGTTTACTGTGAGGTCGTGGTATCACTCCGGTCCAGCCGGCCCATTCATGCCGATATGTGACCCTTCCACGGTTAATAAATGCGGCGTATGCTACTCATCTAGGTACGCGAGTATATGTGCCACATAACCGCCCTGATGAAAAACTCGCCGGGGTAGATGATACTTAATCTGTGCCATCCACCCCGGTAAACGACGGGATCGGGGCTACCGGGGTTGTTGCAACACTTTTTCCCAACGCGACTGATATCTCAATCGCAGTATATAAAAGTTACTCTATGCCTAAATTCTTAGAAAAATTCAAAGTAAATTAATTGCTTTAACTGTTTTTTTTTTGTTTACCCGGTTCCACTTCTAAACAAAAAAAATCAACTAATCCCTAGTTCAGAGTTAGGGCCCCGTATATCAATGATTGAATTGCGAAGAAAATTTATTTTCAAGAGGGTAACTAGCCACGAACAATTCGAAAATGAAACAGGAAACATTTCATATCTTGCACGATTTTTTTTTTATTGACATTGACTGACTGGTATGCTGCGCCTCACATTCGTCGCCTCCTTCCCCCAGGTTTAAAATGTATGCAATAATAATACTAGTAAGACATTTCTCAAAATAAGAAATACAGGTTTGTGCGTCAGTTGAGAAACGACCCGTTTAGCGCAGTGGTTGGTACGCCGGTTGAGACGCAAGGGTCGCTAATTCGATTCCTGCACCAACACAAATGTTTATTGATGAAACAGATATTTATCTTGGGTCTGGGTGTTTGTGGTACCTTCGTTGTTCTTGGTTTCCATAGTGCAAGGGAAAACCTTAGTTTGGGACTAGGCTTAATTGGGGCTAGACTACCAGAAAGTTTATAATGTTGTCTCACTTTATAAAAAAATAATTATGTTAGATGAGAAAATATTATCACTTATCAAATCACGTTCAAGGACGTGTAAAAAATAAACAGACCAAGTGTGAGTCGCATCCGCGCACGAAGTGTTTTGTACTACTGTATATTCAACTTTAGACACTTAATTAAAAAAATAAAATAAATGAATAATTCACTCATAAAACAACACTTCAACTTGATTTTGTACTCAATTGTGGCAAGCAATTGTGTTACAGATCAGACAAAAGAGGAATTACAATTTTAATACTTACTCAGATTAAATTTTTGATTTAATCCTTAGACAATATTGTCTAAGATTTTATCTAAGAACACATAATTACAAAATGATATCGTGGGTCCGGTGATCAACGTGAAGCCATGAAGGCAAGTTAATGTGATCGACAGTTCAAGGTTTTTTTTTACCTTCTTGAAAATAAAATTATGTAAAATGTTTCTACGTGTCTACGTTTCACTACAAACGACGTTTTGATGAAAATTGGCATATTCTTTATGCTTTATTTGAACGCCAATCACAATTTTTTTCTCGTTAACAAACACTGTGGTGTCAATTGTTAAGAAGTTTGACTGTGTAGCATAACGTAGAGCAATATCGCCGATAAAACGTCAGTCGTCGTAAATCTAATCCGTCGTCGAGTCAAACAAATGGATGGATTCTGGGTGGCAATAAAAATAGATAGAAAAACGATTCGACGGATAGACGTATTTAATATCGTGACACAACCGCTTTGGACGTATTGGCACTCATTTTTGTGAATGTGGGAAAGTCAACTTTCGGAGAATATTCTTAGAGTAGTAAAAACTCAAGCTTTTAGTCTTCATTTCGAGACTTGAGTTTTTTTTCAAGACTACGATTCGTTAGTCACATGAGTTCCAAGTTTTTTGAGTCTTCAGTTCTCCTATCGAGTATTAAGTTATTTGAACCAGACTGAGTCTTGAACTTGAGTTGGTGTATTGCATTATCCAATAGGTACATAATAGGTGATTTTATATTGTCAACCACATTTATTTTGAGATTGATCACATGTCTCATTTTGTAATTCGATTTGGTAATAAAACTATTAGGGCTTCAATATGCTTGTCGTAATGGCTCAATATACTAATAGACTATCCATTATATAAATAAATAATATACAAATCATTAATAAGTGTGATTTTAGGGCTAAACTGTACAATTATAGATTTAAAGGACTCAGTCATGAGTTGTTTTTGGCAGGATTAAGTATTTTTAGAAAAGACTCCAAATTCTAAAGGACTTGAGTTCAAAGTTTTATTTATAAGACTTGAGTCTTTAAAAATAGCTCAAGTTCTATAAAATGGAACTCCACAACTCGTGTTTCTTACAACACTACTTTATATCCATTGTTTAACCCTGAGGCAGCCAAACTTTGGGATGTATGGGCTAGTTCAACCGGGATGATTGTCATCACTAGCATAAAAAACACGGTCTTATGAAAAGAACGACTTGAAGCGGCACTGCTGTTGACTGTCCTAACTCCTACATATGAAATTTTTTGGTTAAATGTTGTGACGCGCCAACACCAGTACAGAATATATTCATGCCAAATTTAATTTGTAATTTGGCATGATACATATTTGGGACGCGACACCTAAGCGGACACACTGGCTCCTTCTCATGTTCACGCCACTTCACGAGGCGCGGGCACGTGAATAAATGAGAGGACAGAATATTAGCTGAGATCAATCAGCCGAAAATTTTGAGTGTGTGAGTGTCCAACTGGCTAGCTGTCGCAGCAATCTGACATGCTTGTCAACCTCAGGTATTAAACGTCATACTCTTAATTCCACTCCCTTTGTCTATGGTTGACTGCAAGCTTTTTATTTTTTAAATGAGATGCTAATAGCTTAGGGAGTCTTGTTTTGTCCATAATGACAGTTGACAGAGGTCATCATGGAAATGTCATTGCCGTCATGATGGTTTTTGCTTCTCTATATTGCTATATTTTCCTACGTTTTTTATTGTTGCTCCAGAAAACGAAGCCATTATAAAGACAATGGAAAGTGATAAAGTTTTGTGGGTATATTGGTAATTGTTTTAGAGAAATAATAAACAAGGCCACAGAATTTTTATTTGGCCACGCGCGCAAACTTCTAATTTACTAACTTAGCACCGGGAAATTGACATAGCCTTTAATTAACTGATTCATCTTCTTTACAACGCCAACTAAAAATGTTAAAGAAAGCGTCAAGTCAGTATCAACAATTAATTTTCCTTGTCCTTCTGATTTATACATTGCAAACTAATTTACTAACTCAGCCACGAAATGTGTAACTCATCACCATATTACGTTTTACAGCTTCAATACAAGCTCCTCAAAAATGATGTATTCAAGCTTCAATACTCAACATCATATATTATAACTTAACATGTAAAATAATACTTCATATTCTTTTATCGTGAAAATAGCCACTGTACGATTTGCCGCGAGTGCGCGACATGACAGCAACCGGCCATTTGCACCAATCAGAGAGCGCTATTCGATACTAGTGCCGACGCGCCCGCCCGCCTGCCCTTATTTTCTTTTTCTTTTAATCACGTAATTATACGTGTTAACGTTTATTAATTACTTTTCTATAAATGATTGTACTTGTTACACATATTAATACACAAATTGATTTGCATAAATAAATGGTTTTACTATGACTGTCCTTAATAGTTCTTCTTCTTCATATTTTCGTATAATTCCCGGTTGAGTCCAAAGCTGGGCTTTGGAGCCCAGGGTACGCTTTGATCATGATTCAGGATTTGGGGAGCCTGGTAATTACAATGAAGCGACTGCTGTCTGACCTTCGCAACCCTTTGACAGAGGAACAAGACCAACTGAATCATGGTTACACGCTTCTGAAACTATCCCAAACGAGCAGGTTTCCTCACGATGTATTCCTTCACCGCCGAGGTAGTTATAGAAATATATAATAGAAATATGCACATAGATTTGAAAAATCTAGAGAAATCGACCCTCCGCATAGAGGGCGCGTTCTAAACCACTAGGCTACCATCGCTCTGGCTGACTGTCCTTAATAGTTCATGTGTAATACATATTAATAATATGTAGTGGCTTTAATTATACTATTTGATGACAATTTTAGGTACATTTAACAATCGATTAATGTAGGATGAGTTACATTTTATTCATACTAAATTATGCAATTAGAGGCTAATATTCTTACTATTTTGGTGTCATATATTAATACTTTAGAAGCTTCCTATTTGAATGCATACCACAAATTTAGATGCTAAAAAATAACCACTATGCTGAGTTATATTTACAGGAGATACTATTATTAAGACGCGCATTGGTTGTGGCCGACTTAGTAATTTAGAAGGTAACATATATTTTCTGAGGCGAATAATGCTATTAAAAAGAAGCTTGTTTAATTAGTACCCATTGTTTTAACTACTGTACGAGGCTGAGACAACTTGCCGTGTGGTCCCCGGCAGAGTAGAATAGGCCACCCTCACTCTTACCCAGGTGTCGTAAAAGGCGACTAAAGTAAAGCTGCTGGCATGATCATCAGCACCCAGAGAAGGAAAACTGCATTTTTATCTAAACCCTCGCCAACCCGTCTGCCAAGCGTGGTGAGTATGGCAATTACCCCTCATGTGATTGAGGGAGGTCCGTGCCCCAGCAGTGGGGACTTAAATGGGCTGACGATGAATGACAATGTACGAGGTCCTAGCCAAGTCTCCATGTTTTGATATAACTAATAAGGTTGCCATACTCGAATGATGTAAGCGGTAGTGGCACCTTAATTTATTTTCACGAATTAATTGACTAGTTATAGGCACCTACAGTTGCAAAAAAATACTTTTCATCAATCGTCTGATTCATGTTCTACACCCTTATAGATTCGTCATATCTGTCCGTCTGTGTGTCCGTCCGTATGTCGCAGTCACTTTTCTCCGAAACTATAAGAACTATACTATTGAAACTTGGTAAATATATGTATTTTGTTAACCGCATTACGATTTTTATATAAAAATTGTAAAAAATAAAAAAAATTGGGGGGTCTCCATACTTGAAACTGAAACTCAATTTTTTTTTCTTCATCAAACCTATACGTGTGGGGTATCTATGGATAGGTCTTTAATAAAATGATGTTGAGGTTTTTAGCATCATTTTTTTCTAAACACAATACTTTGCGCAAGAGACGCTCCCAAAGTCTTAAATTCTGTGTCCAACCCCTGTTACTTCTGTAATAAATTAATTATAAAACTAAAAAAAATATATGATGTACATAATCATAAAAACTAACAACGAAAATTGGTTTGAACTAGATATAGTGAGTAGTTTTTTTAATAACATTGGAACTAACTGAGTTCCAATGTTTTATTTTAAGCAATGCAAATGGGGCTAACATGCCCTATGATGTAAGCATCGGTGGCGCCGTCATTCATCAATCACAACCTTATTTTTGAGCATATAGGACGTATTTACAATAACAAGATAGTAGGTTTAACATGCAGTTCCTCTATAGACCGCTACTAGGCATAGAAAATATAATAATTATAATAATGTAACATTTAAAATTACTTAAGTAATCAATTGTTCGCGTATAAAACGGACCCAACATTTGTGCAATGTTTGCCGAGAGGTTGTAACCCCGAAATTATTTAAAATAGATCCGGTTTAGTAGCTGAAAATTAAAATCGATTGGCGTCGCTAGTGTGCCCTATCCGTCACCTTAATTAAATTATTTTATTAAATTAAAATTATAATCACCTAAATATATTTTTTTTAACTTTAAAAAAAAAATACATTATGCCAATGTCAAGTCTAAATTCATCAATAGTCAAAAAACAACAGCCGTCATATTAAGTAATTGCACTTTGTAGAGAGCGAATTTTTACGGTCAGATTGCACGATTGCAGTAGTTTGTTTCGTCAAACTAAATAAATAAATATTTCACGACATCACATACATTGATCTGACTCCGAGATAGGTAGCTCAAGCACCTGTGTTACGGATATCAGAATCAACAGTGGGATTACAAATATATACATATAATACTTTTCTTTTGTAAATACATACTTATAATACATAGAAAACACCCAGACCAATACACTAATGTTCACATGCACAGAAATGTTTGTACTGTGTGGGGATTGAACCCGCAACCCTTGGACCAAAGGCAGCGTTCACTACCACTGTTTCAAACGGGTCGTCAAACTCAAACCAAATTACTTTTATTTCATTGTTAAAATTTTCCCAAGTCTTTTGTTTATTCGTAATCGGCTAGCATTCTCATTTCATTTAATAACTGCATCGAGTTACCTAATAAAATAATTGTTTAGTGATTATGTCATTTTACGCACAACTTTATCAAAGTAGGATACAAAGTTTGAACGTTCTTTAAAGATTATATTCTGTTCCTCTTATTTATTCATATGACGCGGGTGCAGCAGCTGCTACGGCAGATACCCGTAAAAGAAGCAAATACTTCGCCTTAGACAGCTGGTAAATAAAATAATAAAAATTAAATTACTTAATTTGTAAAAACATATTCAAATTAAGTAAATATACAAATAAATAAAATAAATATTTCACAACATCGCATACATTGATCTGACTCCGAGATAGGTAGCTCAAGCGCCTGTGTTACGGATATCAGAACCAACAGCGGAATTACAAATATATACACATTTATTTAATTTATTTTTCATTTATTGATAAAGATTTACCAACAACATATCAGTTTGCACATACAATACCAGTACAAGGATGCCTTAACTAAAAGATATGCCTATTATAGGTAAATACAGCATTATTGAACTTAATTACGACTAAAATATAGTCATATTAGGTAAATTATCTACTAAGTATTAATTTTTATCTACAACTCACAATCCTTCAGCTTATCATTACACTTCCGCTTATATGTATGGATGGAATCATGAAAAATATCTATGTTATGATCCTTTATGTCATTATATGAGCGCATACACCGGTATAAAGTAAAAGTATATAATACTTTTCTTTTGTAAATACATACTTATAATACATACAAACACCCCGACCAATACAAAGAGACATGTTCATGCACACACATATTTGTACTGTGCGGGTATTAAACCCGCAACCCTTGGACTTTGGTCCAAGCGTTAACTACCACTGTTCCAAACGGGTAGTTAGTTTCATTAATGTTAGTACTTAAAGGCCTTAATAACAAGTAACTTTGCTTAACAAATAATTGCATTGTGACCAGCCCGAGGCGCATTAGAACAGTTTTTCCTCATCCGACATCCTCAGACATCGGAGGCACATTATGGCGAGGGATCCCCGCCGCAAATAAATTTCCCATGAGGCGCGTATTTTACATTGGGACAACTGGGACAGGATCATCGCAGATATTTTAGGGACAACTCGAATTTCTGCTATTAATGTGAGATATTAAGCTGGGAATTATGGCCGTCTACTCATATAGGGGGTATTAACGGATTGTGTGCTTACTGAATTTATTTTTAGTGTATCTACGTTCTTTTTTATGAACAGACGAGTAGACGGATCACCTGATGGTAAACGATTGCCGCCGCCCATAAATTCCCCTTAAAGACAGCGGAGTCACATGAGCGCTGCCAACCATTTCCAGAATTGGGCCTTTGGTACCCTCTTTCAATCGGCGAAACACTGCGCAAGCGCTTTTTGTAAGAGGCCCATGGTATTATTACGGTCAAGTCGGTCCGTTCATGCTGAAGCGTGGATCTGCTACGAGCAAACAATTCTTGTAAGAATGTTTTTTTTTTCAATTTAGGTTCATTCAGAATACGTATGGATGTCAAATACATTAATGTTAGTATTAGATGTACTGTACTATCTATACTTGTCTACCCCTTATGAAATAAAACCGGCCGAGTGCTAGTAGAACCTCTTTCCAATTATTGATATCGATCAAAATAGGCCAAAATTGTCATTTTTTTAATAGCAGCCCCCTTCAATATTCATTGTATTTTAATTTATTAAATTAAACCCTGTCAGAGGCATGTATACATACCGCTAGTCAGCACTAATTAGAATATTTATTAATAGGACTTATCGAACATGTGCAATTAAAAGAATAAATAAATAAAGTATTTTATGAATATTTCAAGTGGCAAAAGGTACCTAGGCCTATTGCCGTTAATAATATCGCCAAAAAAGGACAAAATCGTGTTTGTTGTATCGGAGCACCCCTTAAATATATATTTTTTGTATTTCCTCTTATAGCAGCAATAGGAACATAAATTAAACCACCTTGCTATCACGGTTCTTGAGATACAGCCTGGTGACAGGCCATAAGGGGTACATTCAAGGTGGCCGATATTACCACCAAATTACAGAAGAGCCGCCATCGCTTGGATGGACACGTAATGATCCTCGAAGAATACCACTTGTAACGAACTGTAGCGCGCATTGATCAGAGCAAAGAGGTCGAGGACGCCCACCTGTGTATGACCTGGATAATAACCGTTAACAATGACCTTTTCGACAACGGGCTTTACGCCTGAAATGACAAAACAACCCTCTGAATAGCGAAAACATATCAGGAGATAGTCAGTGTTTGTTGGCAATTTAAAAAAGGAGGTTCTCAATTTGTTGGGATAAAAAGCATAAAAAAGGGCTACGAAAAATGAACTGTCTTCAAAAACCATGAACTAAAAAGTGTAAAATAATATTTTTAGCACCTTATACACTTAACATAGGTATCATTTCATAACAGTACACTTGAAAAAATTGTTACTGATGTCAACGCCCAATCCCATTTAATCCATTAAATTTTGTATTACAAGCTAATATACGGTAGTATTGGGCACCAACTTCTGTAACAACTTTTTCGAGTGTGCTGATATAAAATGTAAGGTGAAGTGTTAAAAATATAATTTTGCACTTTTTAGTTTGTGGTTTTAGCAATTTTTGAAGGCAAAGGCAACATTTCGCTGATTGATCGAAATCACCAAGTTATTTATTTTGATACCTCAACAAAAAAGACAACAGCCAACAAATTGGCTAGGCTATAACTCAACCGTTCATTAAACGTAATCTGAACTAATCATTCCAAAATAAATGCAGCCTTTACTGGGTCCATTTTTAGGTATTATATTACCCCCTATTTCAAAACAAACGGGACAAGGATTTATAACAGCTGTTATTACGTTTTAATACTGGCTATAAATCCGTTGTACAAGCTTACCAACACAAAACGGTTGTGTAAAACGGTTGCCCACAAACGTACTCATTAATAAACATTTACTTCTAACAAACACACCTACTATCGGATTTTGGGCCACGAAATTAGCGGAGTTGTGCCATTAGAGTGCTTTTAGACGGACGAAATCTTCGATATGAATGTTGGCTAGATCAAACCATCTTTGTCAGTCTTTCTTTTAGGGTTCCGTATCTAAAGGGTAAAACCTTTTACTGGATCTGGACACTATTACTGAAACTTCGATGTCTGTCTGTCTGTCTGGCTATCTGTCATCAGACTGTATCTCAAGAACCGCGACAGTCAGACAATTTATTTTTCACGAATTATGTTTTTCTGTTGCCACTATAATAACAAATACTAAATAAAATTAACATTTAAGGGAGACTCCTATACAACCAACGCGATTTTTTTTGCCGTTTTTTACTTCATATTAATAACAACAACAGGCAGGCATTCGATAATGTTCTCAGATTACTCACTTGTATTTTAACTATTAAGATAAATAATAAAATTATTATGACGTGCAATCCGATACAGTCACTTACCTACGTACCGTATTTCCCATTCATAAGAGTGCCACATTCGGGTCTCTTCCGTTGAGAGACAGTGCATTAAGATGCGATTTTCAGTGCATAAATTTTTAGCTACTAAACCGGATCTATTTTAAACAATTTCGGGGTTACAACCTCTAAGCAAACACTTATACTATTTATTAAATAACCAGGCACAAATGTTGGGTCCAACGCGTACGCGAAAAGTTAATTCACGCGAAAAGCAACCACTTTTGACGTGAATCAATTTTTCGCATACAAAAACGGACCCAAAATTTGTGCATGGTTATTTAATAAATAGTATAAATGTGTGCCTAGAGGTTGTAACCGCGAAATTGTTTTAAATAGATCTTGTTTAATAGCTAAACATTAAAATTGATTGGCGTCGCTAGTGTGCCCTACCCGTCACCTTAAGAAACCTAGAAACGCGGGGCCCACTAGTCAGTCAGAATCTTTTTGTCATATCTCAGTCGAGGATGGGGCGTAACGTTAATCAGCAAGCTAGTAGGCTGTACCTCAAAGGGTTATGTTAGTGTATGATCCAACCTGCGTCCTGCCATTCTTAAGGTAAGTTTTCGCTACTAAACTAACAATTAACTTTTAGGGCAACCCCTTACTTTGACGTAACAACGGGGCACAAGAATACTTGATAACAGAGTGCGCTTATTTCACAACAAAGTCACAAACCACATTGTAATTTGTTTTTTAGAATAGGTGTGGTAGAGAAAGAAATACAAAAACACAAAATACAAATTGTTCATTGAAATAACTTAGTCTAACACAATATTTTGTGTTTGATGTTCCCTTAAAGATCACATACATGTAATAGGCAACACTGCTCATCATCAAAGGAAACAACTTAATTAGCCATTGATATTGATATTTTTTTACCCTGCCTAGTTAGGCACATGGCTTAGTATAGCGGTAAACTCGCACCATTCGTAGCCACAAAAACAGAAGTAATAAATGATCGTCGTCTATGTCCAAACATTATGCGACGTCACGGCTGGGTCAAGCTCCCTAATGAATGCGGCCGGAGTCACGTGCCACTGTCTGTTTGCAAAAATCGACTTTAACACCCCTAAAAGGGGGTTTTAACTGTCGTTTCGTGTCATATTTTAGGGGTCTCTTCTTCCGTACTTCTAAATTGACGCTACAAGCTGTTACATAATAAAATTATTCAATTTTATTGTTTTGGTCTATCATCTCTAAACAACTTTGGATAGCGACGACTACCTATCTGTTCATACATCATAAGAGTAATAATAATAATAATTCTCACAACATCTCATAAGTTGACCTGATTCCGTACTAAGTAGCTTAAGCACTTGTGTTACAGATATCAGACAACAGAGGAACACAAATATATACTTAAATACATATATTACACCCAGACACTGAACAAACACAAGTGTTCATCGCACGAATGTTTGTCCAGGGTGGGGATCGAACCCACGACCTTTGGCGTAAGAGGCAGGGTCACTATCAATTGCGCCATCCGGTCAGTCAAATCCGGTCAGTAATGTATACTATACCTAATAGAGACAAGAAAAAATGAAATATAAATTTAAAAACCCCCCGAGTAAAATGTAAAAAGTCCGAAAATAAAATGGAACTGCTGTTTACTGTCCTACGTATGAACATTTTTGGTTAAATATTGCGCTCTACATATTACATATTAGCACAACGTTTTGTTTAAGTTCACATTTTATAGGTAAGTAAGAAGCGATGCCCCGGCACGCGATGATCTAAAAGCGAGATTTAAAAAATGGGCCTTGGCGAGCTTTTTAGTAGCTTTCGCGAGTGTTTTAATACCGAGTTATGTGAAGTCTCATACACTACTTTATTAATCTTCAAAGTAAAAAATCATAGATAAATCGTTTTGACAAGCTTTTTACACATACCTGATAATCTAGTAGAATATTTTGTAATGTATAGTTGTAAGTGGAACTGATAAATAAATAAAAGAAAAAATCTTGAAGACTAAAGATTACGATTTCATCATTTCAGAACTGATTCCGTCAAATCTTGCCATTTCATAAAAAAAGCTCCCAAATGTAACAAAACCACTCTTTGGTCAGCATTCTTCCAATACAGTGATGTCCAAATTCCTAGGTTATTATGAGTCTCGTTTACTTTGATCATCTTAGTCTTGTAGATTCAGTTTTGATTTCAGTCCCGACCTTAAAGAATAGTGTTTCGAAGTGACTTACGGAACCCGATTTCGGTATTCTATGTACCGTAGTTCACAGACTTAAGTAGTTTTGGGTTATTATGTTCGCCACATTACCATGTTGTTACCGACAAAACCCATTTTTGTTTAGAAATATATCCAACCCATAGAAATATTTGGGCAAATGGGCTATCATGAGCCGACATGAGGTATTGTTTTAGATGATTCCAGCCCAATCTCTCAAAAAATCAATCAAAAAATGCTCTGGTGGCTTAATTTAAAACCGTCCCGTTACAAACGAGAGTATACATGTCGCATCGAAACAAAGGGGAGTAAAACCCCAAATACCACGATTATAATTTTAACCAATATGAGACCATGGTCTTGCCTCTATGGACAACACTAGAATCTAACAAGGCTAGTAATAAAACAAAATGTTTATCTCCATGTTTTCTTATTCGGGCACCTTTATTGCATATGACCACCATTCTTCCCCCTCGTTCGTTTCCTCTAATATTTTATCAGGGTAACTTGGACAATGGGTGCGTTTTTAAGTGATTGGCAAAAATAAAGATGCGATTCTTTTGGCAACTGGGAATATAAGGGTAGCGTCTACACCTGGCGTGGTGGTAGCTCACGAGCTGCTTTATGTTGCGCTCCTTATGTATGCGGACAGCAAGCGGCTTCTAGTAGACCTGGCAAAACGTATCTTTCAAAAGATTGGAACATTTGTATCTGGATCAGTGCAGAGATGCGGAACAGTGAAATGCTTCATTTGGCACATCGACTCTCAGATAGATCCGTGATTCATGTCGGTCATTCGGATAATTCGGCTCACTCGGATCATTCACCTCACTTGGATTATTCAGCTCATTCGGATCATTCGGCTCATCGGATCATTCAGGTCATTCGGGTCATTCGGTCCACTGGGACTCGAGATCCCTTTGAGGCGAATGATACATTCGGAGCGAACATTACAGATTCGGAACAGTCGATCATTTGGTTGAGTCGGATCACTGAGTCATTTCAGTAAAGAGTTACACACGTCTAGCTTCTAGACATCATAGCATAAAATAAGCACACCAAACATTTGCCGTGACTAAGGGGATAGTTCTCTTTATCAAATAAGGATGGCGTGCTAGATGTGGATGTAGCGTGGCGTAGCATCACCTAACCAGATCCAGAATATAAACCAAATTAACTTAAAAGATACAAAAATTGAATATTTAAGAAACCTCCGACGGCGGCCATCTTGGATTTGAAATGTGTCACAATAAATATATTCTGCTACTCAAGCCCTTTTATATACTACCCATATTGTGGGAGTTGTGTTAAAACATACAATCCATATCTTTGTGACGGTGACCATCTTGGATCGATGTTTATCCAACATAGCTAAGAACACTCCCCCCTTATTCATCTTTCAAAATCAAAATCGGTTCATTTGTTCGGGATGCCATAGACAAAAACACAGACACGTCAAACTTATAACACCCCGTCGTTTTGCGTCGGGGGTTAAAAATTATATCAACGATTTAGAATATTGTGTGGCTGTCAATGTCAATGGGCGGCGGTGATTACTTACCATAAGGTGACCTGCTGGCTTGTTTGTCTCCCTTTCGTAAAAATAAATAAATAATTATTCAAAACTTAGAAGTTTCCTACCTACTATCGTTCTTGTCAAATATTTTTCGTTAATGTAATAGCAATTTATTATTAGTTATATCATTAAACAGCATCAAAAGTTATTTTTTATGTGAAACCATAAAAAAACAGGACCTTGCAAACTGATTCGTGTGAACTTACACTGCGGGATAATCCGAGCATTTCACACGCGCGGCTTCTGTATCGAGTTTGGATCGAGCCCTGGCTGTTTGAATTAATCAATACGGATTATGGATAGATTAAATAGATTTTGATATAAAAATGCATCAACTCATTTCAGCATTTATATCTATATACTATGTGCCCTACCCGTCACCTTAACTTCCCTATTCCCCGAATTGGGCCTCCAGTACCCTCACTCACGCAGCGAAACACAGCACAGTGCTGCTTCACGCTGGTGTTCTAATATGTAAGTAAATCAGTTATATTTATATAAGTATTTGCATATAATATTCGTAGGTTCATATTTATTTCGAGGTTATATGAAGTTCATTCTTATGTCAAAAATAATATGAAATGTGTACAAAATTGTCCGCTATCATGTAATAATAAAGATTTATGAGGATTTTTTGATACGTACAGAAACGAACTTCCGTACGACGCCATGTCACCGTTAGAATACTTTGAGAACGATGATAGAGCTCAGTGAACGCCTAAAACTGCAAAAGTGTAGACTTGGAAGTCGAAATAAAAAATGCGATTTTCGAGTCAAAACCTTTATTACCTATAGTAAAATTTTAAAATATAATTCTCGATAAAACGTCGATTGGACATCCGATACCGACAGAGGCCATCCATGTGTGTGTGCTCGATAGGATAATCCCGATTAATGACACCTATCGATTACACGACGAATCGGTAGATTTACAGCTATTACGTATTCCTAGAACCATTTTTTTTTATAAGATAGTAAAGAACATGTTTGTTCAGATGGAATCTTGCAAGTTGAATTTGACCCACTTCCCATTGTTCATTTGAGTGAAAAATTGGCATACTGTTATAAATCTCATGACAATGGAATGTTATAAAACCATCAAACTGATTTTATGAAGACGTGTAAGGACTAGGAATTCCTAGTTAAAATTGGCTGAAATAGTTGAAAATTAGCTCACATTATTCTTATGAGTAATTTCTGAATCTTAACGTCTTTCTGTAACTGTGTGAACCTTAGCGGCCCTAATCTATAAGAGACACTTTAATAGCGCTCAAGAAAAAGTTAGTCAATATGATGAGCAGTTTCTCATGAAAACTAAGATCTGTAGCTCTGAACCACCTGATCAGAAACCATAGCAGCAGATCTAATCTAAAAGAGACAATAAAATAGCGCCTCAAGACAGAAACGAAGGTCTTGGGCATTTGATGTGGAACCCTAGCAGTCCGTCTATCTATATTATCAATATTAGCGATATTAAATACGTAGCGCCTAAGAAACGTAAGTAAGTATGTTGAACCATTTCTCTTAAAATAGGTAGTATTCAAGTATTTATTTGCAAACTAAGTATGCAAAGATGGTGTTACAGCTATTATTACTAATGTACTTATGACTTAATAATAAAATCTCCCAAAACCTAAGGTCTGGAGCAAATGCAGCACCTGATGTGTAATTACAAGGAATTCCTTTCTAGCCGAACAGCCGATGCGTATAATGGTGATCATTCCAATATTTTACCATTACCTACCGATATTCAATCACACATGAAAACTTGCGAACAAAGCAACCCACCAGACGAGTAAACCAACAAGTCACGACTCACGAGCGGAGAAAATTAAATGGCGACCAGTAATAATAAAATGTGTTTGGAACACAATGGGTGCGCTCCTTCAATTTGACTCGACCCTCGCGGAACGACCGCTGTCCACTCTCTCGTTATTGAGGTAAGGGTACACTGTGTGCAGCTACGTCGTCTTTCTTTTTTTTTTATGGGCCTAATCCCGCGCACGGTGACGGCCGCATGTGTGATTCCGCCAATGTACGTCGTCATTTTCATTTGAATTTTTAACTGACTGTAGTCCGTCAAATTGTATCTCGATTACAATGACAGATGTTATTTAACCTTTATTTCAATGACCATCAGGTTTATCATATTTTATAAATAAATAAATATTACGAGTATACAACATCACATACATTGATCTGACTCGGATATAGGTAGCTCAAGTACCTGTGTTACGGATATCAGAACTAACAGCGGAATCACAAACAGAATATAAGTAAATTAATACTTTATTTTGTAAATACATACTTATAATACATACAAAACATCCAGACCAATACAAACAGACATGTTCATGCACACAAATATTTGTACTGTGCGGGGATCGAACCAGAAGCAGCATTCACTACCACTGATCCAAACGTCACTTTTTAAGATTAAATAAAACTTTTAAGTTTTATTCCATCAAATTTTTGTTACTATTGACACAAAAATATTTTTTTCGTGACATCAATAGCTGTCATTCTAATCTAGGATAATATTCTACGGGCTATTTAATATTTTAATAGTGTATTTTTAAAAAAATAAATTCTTCTTCTTCTAAAAAAATATATTTTTTGCTGTTGAAATTACGAGTATAAGGACCGTGGGAGAGCCACGCTTCGGCATGAATGGGCTGGCTCGACCGGAGTGATACTACGGCCTCACAGAAAACCGACGTGAAGCAGCACTGCGTGAGTGAGGGTACCGGAGGCCCAATCCGGGTGATAGGGGGGTTTAAAGGTTGGCAGCGCAATTGTGATTCCACTGGTGTCGCGGGTGTCCATTGGCGGCGGCAATTGCTTACCATCAGGTGATCCGTCTGTTCGTCTGCCACCTATGACATAAAAAATCTTTTTTTTTTTTACTGTAGATAGGTAATTAATTTTTATTTAATATTTTTAGCAGTTTTATTTAATAATGTTTGCAAGACACAGTAGCAGAAATTAAAAAAAAAAACCGGCCAAGTGCGAGTCGGGCTCGCGCACAAAGGGTTCCGTAGCAGCAAAGTCCAAAATTACAGTTAAATCAACCTATCTCAAAAACTATAAGAGATACTTTGATCAAACTAAAAATCGTTGAAAGAGTTAATTAGCATGCATCACCTCTATTTTTTTTAGAATTTTATACCCCGTAGTTATAAAAATAGAGGGGGGGGGGACATACTTTTTACGACTTTGAGAGCTGATATCTCAAAAACCGTTCACTTTAAGAAAAATGTTTTTTTAGAAAACTTTATATCATTTTAAAAGACCTTTCCATTGATACCCCACACGGGTATGTACATCGAAAAAAAAAATTTCATCCCTCAGTTACATGTATGGGGGGCCCCACCCCCAATTCTTTTTTTTACTATTTAGTGTCATATTTTTGTAGCGGTTCATACAACACATATTCCCATCAAATTTCATCACTGTAGTACTTATAGTTTCCGAGTAAATCGGCTGTGACAGACGGACAGACGGACAGACGGACAGACGGACATGACGAAACTATAAGGGTTCCGTTTTTGCCATTTTGGCTACGGAACCCTAAAAAGATCGTTTTCGTTGTACGTGGATCTTAGAATAATAATCCATAAAGCCATTTATGGCCCCAAATATGAAGCTTCGACATTAGCGCGCGGACACGGTTTCTAAGACGTGGATTTTGCACTGAAAAAATCTCAATTGCCTTAATAATGATATACCTACAGCTCAAATTATAGTATATAATATAAATCTTTAATCATTGATATTGGCAAAAATGTATGATGCAATACAAGCCTTGAAAAAATAAGGCCAAAGATATTTTTTTAAGTAAATTGGTGCACACCAGTGTACTCTCACCATCATGGGGCTTAGTAATGACAGGATGATTAAGCAAAATTTTTGCTGGGGCCTTTCGTAATTTAGCCGATATGCTATCGCGGATCATGTATGGAATTTGTTTAATTTACCTGGCCATAATCGAGTGTACCCTCCTATGCGAGGGTAACTAATTAAGAGGGGAACGTAATTTCATTTTACTTTCGTAAGGTTTTACGCAGTTTTTTTATCTTATTAATTACATGACCCTTTGTTCATTTACTATACAACTGGACAGCTACTGGATTATATACAAACTTACCATCTGTATACACTGTGGCGCTATTTCAATAGAAACTTCTCAAGAAACCAAGTCAAGTCAAAAAATTCGTTATTTGCATAGGACACAAATCGTCATACATTTAAGTAATTTAAAACTATTTATAAATAAAAAATACTTAAAAAAAAACATAATGCGATACTACAACCGGCTTGGATAGTTGTTTGTGGTCGAGAAGATCCGACAAGAAAATCGTCAGTTACTCTTTTTAATCGCCAAACTTACATACAATGCTGTATCATCATCATACCAAGCCATACAGTTCAATTGTAACAAAAAATAAAATAAAGGAAATAATAAAATAAATATTATTGCCGAAGCAGACCAGTCCCCAAAGGTGACACCTGTTCACAAGTATCTCCGATAGATTCCATAAAAAAACCACCTTATTATTTATATAAGAAACAATGGGTCTTAGGCTGCGTTTCCACAGAAATGGAGCTGCGCGGAGTTGAGCGGAGATTTATAAAACTTGACCAATAACTTGGTGAACAGCCTCTCATGGTACATGCCTTACCTCGAGGGCCTAGGTTCCTAATGACGGAGGTTCTACTTCGACATAATGAGGAGCATGGCCGAAGCGCTACCCAACCGAGGTACTGTTCGCTTCCTGCGGAGGCCCCAGCGCGTGCCATCGAGCAACGGGCCGTGAGATCCTACCGTACGAAAGGCGCGGACTGTGCGCTTGCGGGAGACACTCCGTGGGAGGTGGAGGCAGAGATCTTGGCCGCCATATATAAATGGCCGGCCAACAAAAAGGAGAGGGGCGAAAACTTTTGCCCCAGAGAGCGGGAGGCGGCAAGGAAAGAGTGCCAAGACGACATGGTCACTCTCTGGACCTCAGACCTTAGGCGGTTCGAATTTAATCGCCGAATATCGGATGCGCTAGCTCCGGTACATCACCGCTGGCTCCAGCGGCCCACGGCTCCCTCTGCTACAGGATGGTACAGGTATGGCTGCTTTGGTCACTAACCGCATCGTATCTGCCGAGAGGAAGCTCCTTCCTGCCACGAGTGCGATGCTGCTAATGACACGGCAGAACATACGTACGCGTATTGTCCGTCATGGGATCAGCAACGCCAGGCACTGGTGGCAAAGGTCGGCTAGGACCTCACCCTTGCCAGTATAGTGGAAGCTATATTCACAGGGTAGGAGGCCTAGAAAGCTTACGCCACCTTCTGTAAAGAGGTGGTGGCAGTGAAGGAAGAGGCGGTGCGCGTGCGGTAGGAAGATCCTTCTGCGGACGCGCTCCGAAGAGCGAGGAGGGGTCGGAGATGCCGGCAATATGCGCGTCTCCTTCCTTTCCTTGGAGGTGGCTAGCGGGCGCACGGTACCCGGGTACCAGCGCCAGCATTGCACCAGTCACCTCCAGTGCTCATTAGAGACTTATTTTGTCAACTATTAGTAAATAGCGCAAATTTTTATGAACTCTCAAAAGCGATTTTAATACATTTTACAGTTTAAAATATTGAGGCAAAATTTAAATAATAAACCCACTGCGAAAAGTTCTGTAAAAATTATTTACCTTGCAGCTGCATAGATGTTTAAAGGGAAATTCATTAATGCAATTCTGTAAAAAAAATGTCTGTCACTTTCAAACTGAAAGCAAATGCTGCGGGGAAAAACAAAATCGATCAAAGCTTGCACGAACTAGTGTAACGGGTTTGTCCGACCGAACGTAGGCGATGGAAGGTTGGCCTAAGTTAAGGGATCAGGCAATTTTATCGAAGACCGAGTGAGTGTACCGTGTGTTTGCCGGACTCCGCTGCGCGGCGTGAAAAATTCTGCCGCTATGCTACAGGGCTCCAAAGTGGACCCTAGCAAATCGACTAATATCTGGAACTTCTTCATAAGCTGCAATTATACCATGTAACTTATAGCGTTTAGGGTGAAGTTCACCAGAATCTAGATAACGGACAGTTACGAAAATGTGCAGTAATAGTCAAGTTAAACATTAACCAGCCGTACTATTCACCACAAAAATTGGATACCCATTTTACAAAAGGAATTTTAAGTGACTGTTGTATGAATGTATAAAACTTAGTAACTGAAACCAGAAGTCAATTTTTAATATTTTCCAACACGACATTTGGTATCATTCATATTTGGTAGAATAAAGTATAATGCTTTTAAATTGAAAAATACGCACACGTATTTTATACAGTTTATTAGACTGTACTTTTCACATGGTCAGGTAATAACGTCAAGCAGCTAACACTGTCAACTCTATGAGAGCCATGGAGTAACTTTTATATACTGAGATAGAAGCAGCAGTCGGCAAGCCAGTGCTAGCGCCATCTAGAGGTAAACGACCAATACTCAATGGCTATGTAGTACGACAACCTTTCAGTGTGCTTTGCCTTCTTCCATTTTCAATTTGAAAGTTCGTTTCAGTTACCGTAAACTGTTTTTTTATGGTGAACATGAATAACTGCTATAACTTAGCTGCTAAAGCACAGTCAAAGTGCGGATACCGTTGATTGAAAATTTGGTGAACTCCGCCCTTAATATAATGTGGCAGTATAAGGGCAAAAAGAACGGAAGACATTTATAAAATATGCTTTCGGAAATCGCATGGATAGGTACGATTTTTGGGATTATTGCAACATTATTACAATTATTAGTATATAAAAAATACTTAATAACTAAATGACATGTTTAAATTATATACAGCCTACATTTCTGTAAAACAATCTTAAGGTGACACAGCGACGAAACTAGCGCTGCCACTTAATTTTTATTGACGATGAAGATATATTAAAAAAAAATACTTCAATGAATACTTAAAGAAAATTATTAACAATGATCTGCGACCTACCTATGTAATAATTTAAAATCAACTAACAATAATTTCCATAATTGCTAAAAGTAACCACATTAGATAGGTTTGAAAATTATTGTTACTTGTAGGAAGTAAGTATTACGTAAGTTCGTCTCAAAATTGTTAATTTTTATATTTTATGAGAAAGAGAGGCAAACGAGCACGCAAGTCACCTGATGGCAATTGATCACCGCCGCCCATGGACATCAGCCACACCAGAGGGAGTGGAGATGCGTTCCCGGCCTTTTGTTAATACAACAATCAATTATTGAACAGAGATTAGGCGCCGACTTCGGTAATACCTTTTTCTCGAGTGCACTGTTATAAAATGTTATTTGAAGTGTATAAAGTAATAAAAATATTATTTTACACTTTTGGTTTTTGAAGGCGGGTTTTTTTCCAGATTTTTTTTTAAGGGAAACGCTGGCTCACTGGTACGAATTTAGTGTTTAATGATAGCTCATTAAAATTCAACCATGTTGCATTATAATATGACGTAGGATGCTAATTTTAAAAGATCATTTATAACTTGGTGACCGTCGATAAAAATATTCTTTTATGGAAAATATATCCCACTTTGGAAGAAAACATCTACCTTAAGCTGCAATGGATATAATATAAACCTTACAATTATCTCACAATGTAGAAAATTAAGTGTAGTTTAAAAGTAACTATATCAATCACATTCTTTTGTCTAAGATGTCTTTTGATCTAAGATATTGAGCAAAAACTAAAAAAAGTCAGAAATTTTCATGGCTTTTTGGGTGCTCCGCCGCTTGTGTAGAATTTTAAAAATTGCAATTATCTGGTTTATTTTTTAGGTCCTAAAAATTTTTCCAAAAATCGGAAAGAACTCATTGAGATTCCAACTAAACTAATAAAAACTTTCCATCAGGTGACTCGCTTGCTCGTTTGTCACTTCTAGCATAAAAAAAAACCAGATCCATAAGTTTCACTTACGCATGTAGCCAAACTTGTCGCACTTGCGATAAACTTTATAAACATTTGAACTGTCTAGCTATAACAGTTCTTGTGAAATAGCCTGGAAACAGACTACGGACATTAAGTCCCCTTAAATATTGTTTATTTTCTTTTTAGTACTTCGTGTTATATCGGCAACAGATAATAAATAATTTGTGAATATTTTAACAGTCTATCTGTCGCGGTTGTTGAGATAGAGGCAGGCAGACGGACAGACCGACAGCAAAGTCTTAGTAATAGGATCCCGTTTTTAATTTTGAGCTACTAAACCGGATCTATTTCAAACAATTTCGGGATTACAACCTCTAGGCAAACATTTATACTATTTATTAAATAACTATACACAAATGTGGACCTAACATTTGTACGCGAAAAATTGATTCACGCTAAAAGTGGCCGCTTTTGGCGGTAATCAATTTTTCACGTACAAAAACGGACCCAACATTTGTGCATGGTTAATTAATAAATAGTATAAGTGTTTGCCTAGAGGCTGTAACCGAAATTGTTTAAAATAGATCCGTTTTAGTAGCTAATAATTAAAAATGAATGGTGTCGCTAGTTAGGGCTACCCGTCGCCTTAATAATGATATCACAATCAATATACAGTTTTTAAAACATCAAAGATGACGGAACCGTAATTACGATTGCACGCCATTTTAAATGTCAGAATTTGTTAAGCTCTCATACCTTTAACCATACTTTCTTTACCGTCGACACGCTAATCCATTTGGGGCACCATCGAAAAATTTATGCCTATTTTTTATTTTTGTATAGCGCTCAATAAAAAATGTTGTTACTTTTTTATTTTACCGTGACACAAAGCCTGAATGGTATATTGTCACAATTTAATTATGGATGCGCTGTTGTTAAAGAAATTCATACAGATTATTTTCTGTATTTTAGAAACTAGGGAGAATCATGTTGGCTTTTACATAGGCGATGTTGCGTATGTTAAAATAGATTGAGGGTCATACGCTCGCGTATTGTCCGTCATGGGATCAGCAGCGCCAGGCACTGGTGGCAAAGGTCGGCCAGGACCTCACCCTAGGCAGTAAAGTGCGAGCTATACTGTCTGGTGGGGAGGTCTGGAAGGCATTCGCCACCTTCTGCGAGGAGGTGGTGGCCAACAAGGAGGCGGCGGAGCGCGTGTGGGAGTAGGAGCCTTCCGCCGACGCGCTCCAAAGAGCGAGGAGGGGTCGGAGACGATGCCAATGTGTGCGTCTCCTTCCTCTCCTTGGAGGTGGCCAGCCGGCGCCCGGTACTGGGATACCCGCGCCGGCATTGCACCGGTCACCTCCAGTGCTCGTTAGGGACGGCTGCTCACCCTCGGCTGTCCCTCTGGTCTGCATGCATGTTAAATCACACTGGTACCCGTTCAGAAACTATCAGGATCGTGTAAGTTTCTACACGATATTTTCCCTCACTGTCATGCTAATAGTATAAATATGCACAGAGAATAAAAAATATGGCACTCCTTCGGTGAATAAAATTCCCATGTCGAATTGAGAACCTCTTTTTTTAAAGTCGGTTAAAAAAGTCCATTCTCGGATTTGAGCCTACATTCAAACAATGAATGAATGGGCTGTTACTAGACAGACATGATCCATCCTCGGCCACGCTATTACTTACTATCAGGCGAGATTGTGGCCAAATGTCTGGCTATTCTAATTTTAAAAACATAAAAAAAAAATCAAAAGTACTTTATTTGCATAGGCTTATATACAGCTCTTACAAATCGTCATACATGAAAAATATAAATTATAACTATGTATATTATACATGTAATTAAACATATATGTCGATACAAAAAATATACTAAGAAATGAATAAATATAATGTGATTCTACCACCGGAATCGGAAAGTTGATTCTGACGAGAAGATCCGGCAAGAAACTCGCCAGTTACTCTTTTTAATCACCAAAAAATGTTTAAGTAGGTACTGTATTATGGGTGTAGGCGAACTGTTTATCATTTTCACAAATTTTTGTCATTTAAGTAATCATTAACTCTATAATAGGTTTTTGCCATTAAATAATTTTTAACATGTGTTTTAAATTTAGGCATTGGTAAATCAACAAGCTTTTGTGGTAACTTATTAAATAATTTAATACTCATTCCTACGAATGAATTACCAATCTTATGAAGCCTGAGATTTGGAACAGCAAGCTTGTGTTTATTTCTAGTATTTAGGTTATGGTTGTCGGATTTTCGAGGGAAGTTTTCTTTTTTTTTATAAACATACATAATACAGTCAAAGATGTACTGTTTTTTTTTATATGAGAGGTGGCAGACGAGCAGACGGATCACCTGATGGTAAGCAATTCCGCCGCCCATGGACAGCCGCAACACCAGTGGAGTCACAAGTGCGCTATGGGCCTCCGGTAGCCTCACTCACACGGCTGTGATGCTAATGTTAAAATGTTAATTTCTTTGAACAAGTTTCTAAGCGAGTCCGTATATGGCCCTGACAGCTCGTTTCTGTAGCACAAAAATAGCTTGAATATCAGCCGCAGAGTCCCATAACAGCAGACCATAAGACATAACACTATGGAAATAACTGAAATACACAAGTCTGGCTGCTTCAATATCGGTCAGATGTCTTATTTTTTTGACTGCATATGCAGCCGAACTAAGTCTCCCTGCCAGGGCTGCAATATGTAAATATAAAAAAAACTCCCATTAAGAAAGCACATGTTCTTGTCAACTGTGTTACCATCAGCTACCGCTACCGTCATATGACCTAAGCGTATGTGACCCTATTTTAATTTATTATTCATTCAAAAGTATTCATAATTTAAAGCCATAAATTTCCTACCACTTAATTAGAACGAAGTGAGAAGGTAACAAAATACAATTTTTATACTACTCAACGGGCGGCCGATTCACAATATGTAAATTATTATGGCAGGAATAATATATTATAATATAATCGTTGAGCCTAGAAAAAACGGCTGTTGCGTGACCCTCACAATGGATTAGGTGCGACTATGTTAGTAGGCTTAAGCGTTGGATTTAATGAAAGGGTGCTGATAGGGTTTCATCATAATAATTGTATAAGGATCAAATTTTTAATGCTGTTTGTCTTCCATTAATCGTGCATGTCATGATGCAACTGTAGTTGATACTTTTTATAGCAATCTTTTGCAATTTATTCTTAAGTACACACTTACAAATTTCGTCTCGTGTTCACACCTTCCACAATCCGGGTGAATGTTCTGCCAATTAGACCACTGAATGCGTTAATAAGCCGACAAAATTTACAAGTGCTTGATTCGACATGAGCTGTCGATAGTCTCATCAATATTGGTAGTCTTATCAATTGGTAGAACATTCACCCGGATTGTGGAAGGTGTGGGTTCGAGTCCCGCCTGAACACGAGACAAAATTTTTAAGTGTGCTATTTACTTAATGATGCAACTGTGTTTGACACATTGAGTAGAATGTGGTTTCGGGAAATACTCCTCTACTATAAATCTATACATATTGCGTGTCAACAAACTCATTACACTGAATGCGAAAGACCGTGCGTAGTGGTGAAGATGTAGCAGGAAAGTGGGCACTGGGCTCCGTAGCGCCATTTTGGGATGGTAACCGGGATGTTTAATTTTTTCCGTCTGCTCGTCTGCCATTTATCACATAAAAATGACATCATAGTATGTTCTTTCGCATCAATTGTAGTGAGTTTTTGGCACGCATCATCTATTAATGCTTAGCGACCGACGACTTGCGCCTACTCTGAATACAGTTAGCACCGCTCGTCATGTAGTCGTGATGCTTCGGTATGTACTTAGTCGTGATCGTTATTTGCTGCGAAGCGTGATAGTCAGCCACCGAGCTGCACCATCGCGGTCACCTAGTGCACATCATAAAAAAATGCATAGAAGGTTGGCTTAGCTGAATTTGATACGGGGGCGAGACAGAAGGGGGGCTCGTCAGGTAATTGCTTGCTCGAAAGGTCTCGGGCGGCAGGTGCGGGGGCACCGGCTGACCTACAATGAGGTCTGAGAGTGGAGGATGGCTCACTGCACACCGGTGCGCCTTGTAGGGGTAGGAGTGTGTGTAAATATTGCACATATCTGAGGCGGTCTTCCATTTATACATGGGTGGACGTTGGCCGGAGGCGAGGTTTAACGGACTGATGAGTCACCGTGGACCTCGTCTATTATATCAACAGCGGCGGGCGTCGGAGGGTTTTTAGTGGGTAAACCTCTGGGGTTACCTCCCAGAGGGAGTCCCACACACCCTGTCAGGTAGCTGAATTTGATACCTTAGAGTTCTTTGATCTATACTCTAGGCTATTATTGTATCATCACAGTACTTCCCCGCACACATTCCGTCTGTATGTCTCACGCCGTGATCACTGTTCGCGGGCATTTTACTATATGCGCGTAGTCTGTTCACGATGTAAACAGCCGCGTAGTATGTCAAACTATTTTGTGGTTAAGATCACTTTGGATTGCCTTTGTTTTCCGAGGTGGTCGCTAGTAAGATTGCTAAGCTCGCTAAGCTTTACGGCAGCGTTGAGGTGTCTTAGTGCTATGGTCTCACCTTAAAAAGTAAGAGGCATTTCACCTATCGCGATACGCCTACTTTCTCAGACCACCAGTTCCAGTCACTCGCGGAAAGGCCACTTCTACCCTTTATAAAAATGATCGATAAGCTAAACTGTAATTAAATGTTAATTGCCTTCAGTAGATAGCATGTAATAGACAGGTTTGATTCAAAACACTAAATGTTAGTTAAGGACATTTAAGGTTAAAGGTTGTTTAATTTGGATATCATTATAAATAGATAGGTACCTACTTTATTTATATATCCATAAAAGTATAAACACCGTTATATTACCAGGTAACTTGCGATATTGTAAAATAGCTGATAAGAAGCAACACTGTGCTGTGTTTTGCTGCGTGAGTGGCCCAATGGGACAAGACCTTAAAACCCCCCAATTGGGGTTTTAAGGTTGGCAGCGCACTTGTGACTCCACCAAAGTCACAGGTGTCCATGAGCGGCGGCAATCGCTTACCATCAGGTGATCTGTCTGCTCGTCTGCCACCTATGACATAAAAAAAAGACAGGAGTTGGATGTGAATAGCGGATCAATCAAAGTGGCGAACATTTAAGTACCTTTAGGATGATGGTGAAGAAATTATGTACTTGTTTTAGAAATAGCATGGACTGATTATTAGTATATAGAAATATAAAATGCCATATATTTTGACTAGCGTATATAGTTTGTAAAATTCAATCATGTAGAGTACAGCGTGCGTGTAGCGTCAAAGGCTAGGCTCGATATGATAACTTTTTGACATTGCGAGCCGGTTGCGAGCAGCTCGGTTTGGCAAGATTTTACATGAAAATGTTTTTGGTCGGATCAAATCTTTTCCCAGCCTCAAAACAAGAACATTTTCAGCATCAAAACAAAGCTGCATGTGTCAAAAAATTTTTCGAAACATTTCTTTAAATCCGTGGCAGATACCTCTTCTACATCCTACTCGAACGATTTGCTAGTGCATCTTCCGGCAAAGAAAAATGTATCCTTTCAGCAGATTTTTTATTTTAAGGAATCTTTTTATTCCTTTTAGCCACAGGGTGCTAGACCAAGACTGTGAGAAGGATGCCCCAAGACCGGTGTGGTGTCTAGGAAGTCCCTTGTTTTAAGCGCTGAATGAAATGAGTTTGCGAAATGAATTTGATGCGCTGAAATTAAAGCACGGTGTCATGGTGAAGCAGTACTCCACGGAACCCGGTGTTTAGTCGCTTGTTGCTCATTGAAGCTTCTGGGAGGCATTTGGTGGTATACCATTCTGCGTTAATGCTTTAATCTCGTAATGAAATTGAAGCTAGCGATCAAATTTTTCCCTGCGCATCTCGATCGCTTCCTTGTGTAGGCTTTGGTTCATTTTGAAACAACCAAATTGTTGACTGATGCTTGGTCGCAGATCGTTTGACAGATCCATGATTACTGTCGCAATATTATAAACGCCGAGATCAGCTTGCTTCAAATTTTAATTAAGCTATAAATAAATTATAATCATAAATCACGGCACATGCTCCTGAGTTTCGGTGAGGTTGTTCGGCGGTACCCAGCGCAAAACTATCCTCCACCTGCAAAGAACTTCATGTAGAACCCTTCCCAAATCAATTTACAGTTTATGCTGAACATTTTCTTCTATGACAATCGCTTTATCGACCACTCCTTTGTTCATCCCTCCTGGTGAGGAGACCACGTTTGAACTCACTATGCCAGTCTTTTCGGTTATTTGAAGTCGATTAAATGCTTCGTTAGGGTATTCACATTTAAAATCGTTGAAAATCATCGCATGAAAATGTTCCCAATGCAAATCCGGCTTCTATTCTATACAATTACTAATTACTAGGAATGTAAAAAAAAACTGTCTCTGTTTGTCGAATCGCCTATCAAAAAAAATCGGTAAAAAAACTTTTAAGTTAAACGGTTTCATCTCATGTGCACTGAAAACTAGAAAATAATAATAGCAATTAGGTATTTTGAACTTATAGTTCAGAAATATTTTAGTACCAAGCAGAATAGCTTTTAGGCATATTAGACTAAAATAAAAAAACCGGCCAAGTGCGAGTCGGGCTCGCGCACAAAGGGTTCCGTAGCAGCAAAGTCCAAAATTACAGTTAAATCAACCTATCTCAAAAACTATAAGAGATACTTTGATCAAACCAAAAATCGTTGAAAGAGTTAATTAGCATGCATCACCTCTATTTTTTTTAGAATTTTATACCCCGTAGTTATAAAAATAGAGGGGGGGGGGACATACTTTTTACGACTTTGAGAGCTGATATCTCAAATCCGTTCACTTTAAGAAAAATGTTTTTTAGAAAACTTTATATCATTTTAAGAGACCTTTCCATTGATACCCCACACGGGTATGTACATCGAAAAAAAAAAATTTCATCCCTCAGTTACATGTATGGGGGGCCCCACCCCCAATTCTTTTTTTTACTATTTAGTGTCATATTTTTGTAGCGGTTCATACAACACATATTCCCATCAAATTTCATCACTGTAGTACTTATAGTTTCCGAGTAAATCGGCTGTGACAGACGGACAGACGGACAGACGGACAGACGGACATGACGAAACTATAAGGGTTCCGTTTTTGCCATTTTGGCTACGGAACCCTAAAAACGTGGGGCCCATTAAATATTGCTGTAATACTTTCTTCTATACAAAGTGTAGATTGCATCGACTTACTATACCTAATCGTAACTGAAGATTTTAACAATCAATAACCAGCCGTGGCGGTTTCACCAGCACATGATCTACAAAGTATAAAGATATGCTTTGCCATAGGTAGGATTTCAGAGGGGCCCCACGTTTTTATTTTAGTCTAATATGCCTAAAAGCTATTCTGCTTGGTACTAAAATATTTCTGAACTATAAGTTCAAAATACCTAATTGCTATTATTATTTTCTAGTTTTCAGTGCACATGAGATGAAACCGTTTAACTTAAAAGTTTTTTTACCGATTTTTATTTTATAGTTTTTAGTATTTAACGGAAATGCTTACCGAATATTCCTCATTCTAATTAATTCCTTTAGTGCATCATTTTTACATGGTTATTTACCTGATAATTTATTACAATCTAATTCCTCAATACACAGCCCTTCCAGAGACTTGATCTGTCCTTTTAACGTCACACAATCTTGGACATAACTGTTCTGGACACGACTACTCATGCCCTCACCTAATACGCCATTTTGTAACCACATTGAAATCCAAGATGGACGTGGCCACGTCCATCTTGGATTTAAATTTTTTATAGTATATTGTATTCTGCTTGTTGAGCCCTTTCATTTGATACCCATATTGATGGGATTAATAAAACATAAATTATCCGTTATTTTGTAGCGGCGGCCATCTTGAATTTATAATGATAATGAATAAACATAATTGTATTGTCACCAAAATCCAAAGTGTATACAAAATTTCAGATTAATCGGTTGACAGGAATATGGTGAAATTTGAATTACAAAATTTGATCCAAGAATAAATAATAAAACAAACAGGGTGAGCTAAATAAAACCGTTTAAATAAATAATAAAAAGAACCGCCTTCAAAAGCCACGAACAATTCACATTTGACTTTTTGTTTACCTATTATTTATGTTTAGGTTGTTTCTAATTAACTTTCCTTGTTTTGTATTGTGCCAAATAAAGTTATCATTCATTCATTTACTAACAACATTTTGTAATAGTGCAGCGACTCGACCTAGCAGCTCCTGTGCCGATGCAGTAGTCCTGAAGTAGGTAGATTCAAAGGCTTCTCGCTACTTGAACTCCTCGTCTGGAAATTGAGATAAATTGTCTATTTGACATTGTGCCGTATCCAACTCATTATACAAATCTTTAATTTTACTGAATCTGAATTCAAGTTCGTGGACCTGCAAGTTGTTAAGCTCGGTACAAGGCAAAAGTAACTCTAAGCGAGATTTGGAAATAGTAAGCTTGGCTTTAATGAAAGATCTAGATTTCTTTAAAGTTTTGAGATCCATTTTGACCAATGAATAATGTATGCAAGAAAATTAAGAATGAACCGCAAGGGGTCCCCTTGCGTACCTACACTCGAAAAATGGTATCCCGGAAGTCGGCGTCCAATACTATTATATTAGATTAATAAGCTTCTAATACAATATTCAATGGGTTAAATTGAAAGGGGTCAGGCCGATGCCTGAAGTCGGTACTTCAGTAACACCTTTTTTGCGCGTGCTGTTATAAAATGTTATGAGAAGTAAAAATATTATTTAACACTTTTTTCCCTGGTTTTTGAAGGCGGTTCTTTTTTCGCAGAAAAACTTTTTATGATGCATTTCAGTGTCTCATTTCCCGGCAGTCAGTCGACAGTAGTGAAATGCTTATCTTTTAATTCCTGAGCGTTGAGGAGTTGATTTTCCATTATCAGCCACATACAATTATAAGGTACTCTGGAATCTCACCATCAGATCATGACATGCTGAAAATAAATGACCACTTGCGAACCATACCCTTTTGAATAAAAAAAATATTTACCGAATCAGCCCAGCCGTTTTATTTTATTTATTTATCTGTTGTCTGTTTGTTAGCGTTAATCTCGAAAACTGCTAAACGAATTTAGATGTAACTTTTAAAATTGTATAGCTGTAAAGTCAGGGCAACATAAAGAGTACATACACTTTATTTTGTAGACTAGGCAACCTAATGTAGAGTAAAACACAAGTTAATTTTGTATATATATACTCGAATTATCAAAAATTGTAGAGAAAATGTTTGTGATAGAGTTCAAAGACATAAGAGGGGGTTTAAGGAATGAAAATGATAATCGATAGTATATCCGGTATAGGGTATCATTTCTTTCGATTTTTTTTTTCGTGGCAAACCGAATTTCAAACGAGTAGTAGCGAGGAGCAGTGGACTTGTCCTAAAAATAAAATATTTCAAATACTTGTAAGTAGAAAGGCACTAGAGCAAGCGTCAAGGTTTTACCAATAATCGTGTTAAGAAAACGCCATTTCACTCAGCCCTTTGTGACGATATAAAAAGTCAAGTCAACCCTCACACGATCGCGTGTCCACGGGAAGGATCTAATTCCGTGGCCACTTACCCAATTATCGGGCGCGATGCGGAGGCCTCTGATGGTTTAATTCGGGCCGGCCTATTATGCCGGGGTCACTTTATTTTCTTTGCTAGAAAATTACTAATCCTTAAAGAAATTACATATAATCCGAAGTAAATAGATATGCACTGTTTTTTGTGCACAAAAAAAACAATTTAAAAGCTAGGGTGCATACAGGGTGGATATAAACATTGGACCTAGTGGAAAATTACCTGAAATCCTTAAGAATGCATAAAACAGTTTTTTTTTTATTTTGCTTGTAGGTATCGCCCGGAAATCAAACCAGTAAAAACATAAATCATACATTGACCTGATTCCGTACTAAATAGCTTAAGCACTTGTGTTACAGATATCAGACTTATATACTATATACTTAAATACATATATTACACCCAGACACTGAACAAACACCACTAAATATTTTAAAAACAAAAACTACTTAAATATTTTAAATGTAATTTAGATTTAGATTTTTTTGTTTTTTTTTTAAGTGTAGCTCTAATTTTAAGCATGTTGTGTACGCTAATTTTGGATTGCTGTCTGTTAAAATGAAATGTTAATATTTGTGGCTGTATAATGTTCAGTAATCTGTTTGTGTACCAATTTTAAATAAATAAATAATTAAAACACAAGTGTTCATCGCACGAATGTTTGTCCAGGATGGGGATCGAACCCACGACTTTTGGCGTCAGAGGCAGGGTCACTACCAATTGCGCCATCCGGTCAGTCGAATCTAAGCATGCACCTGTAGATTTTTTATATAGATGTAAATATTTCTACCATTAGCTCCGGAAAACATCTTGAGCAAACCTGCACGTTTCGTATACCTAGATTCGAAACGTGGAACCATGATTCAGTAGGTCTGGTTCTCTTGTTAATGGTTGCGAAATTCAGGCGGCAGTCGCTTCATTGTAAATTCCTAGACTCCCTAAATCCTGAATCATGGTCTAAGCATCGTACTCGGGCATCGGGCTCCAGAGCCCAGGGTACCTACGCTTTGACCATGATTAGGACGCAACCAGCTAACCAGCGCTTAGTTCTCAATGAGGTCCTCTACAGACAAAACATTAAATGATCGTCCACAATACCTGCTACCGAAGTTTCCCCAGCTCTTTACAAGCGGAATATTAAGCAGTGGAATGCAGCAATCGAACCGATCAAAGGGTACCCTTTGACTTTGAATAGTTGGTCCGGTTCAACCGGGCCGAGGAATGCCATTCACCCAGTTTAGTGCAAGTAAGTATTGCAGGGTTAAAATATTCGCAGCGTTTATCTGTATTTACTTTACCTGATTGGTTCAGTGGTTAAAGAACCCGGCCGTGATCTCGGGGTCCTGGGTTCAAATCCTGGGTTGAGCAAAAAGTATGTTTCGATTTTTGTGATCACCAATCAGCATTTGGCAAGCGTGGTGATAAAGCCTAATTCCATCATAGTAGCGATAACTTGATTTCTATGTTGGAGGCCTTTGCCCTGCAGTGGGACAGTTTATAGGCTGATACTTTACTTTACCTAGTGGATTTTTAGAAAAAAAGACTCATCTCATCTTGTTTTTTTCAGCCCAACAAGTCACACTGTAACCTGTCACGCTGTTAGTCATTAGGAAAAAAACCTCCTACCAGTCACACTGTGACACGTTGGGAAACATTAAAATAAAAAATCCAAGCTACTGTTCTGGCACACCACACTGGGGCATGTTAGATGGCCCATTTATAATCCACCTCAGGAGTTTAGTTGAAGTACCAGGACAACACAGATTTATAGGAGGTGGTAGGTACCTATAATCGTAAGTCGTAGGCTTAGACAGTGTTAAATTGTCTAAGGTCGTAGGTATCTTAGTAAGACGAGAACTGTCGATATTAGCATTTTCGTTCCTATTGTTAGTCAGGACCTGACAGCCGTAGTTACCGATAATAATAGGAAAGTAACTTTTTTATGCCGCTACATTACGTAAATTAGGCTACGTTTTATAAATATTTTATTAAGTGCTACAAAAAATATAAGAACATAATATTCAAAGTCTGAGACACCCATTATTGTGACCAAGCTACTTTTTGAAAATGCAAATTTCATTTATCAAAATAGTGACATCTAGTGGATTAATATTGTAGCTTTACAAATTTCTCTCTTGATATGAGTTTAACTTTCTAGCACCTAATGCGAATTTTATTACTTGTTTCCAAGTATATTTGATAGATGGCATACCAATGCCGTGATTTCCTTCTTAAATATTTTTTGTCCCCTAACTTACATATTTGCCATATCAATAAAAAATCACAGGCGCCGTTTAATTCTTCAGGGTCGTCTGAAAAGATAGCAAAACAGTGAACCTAAAGTATCATGCACAGGCGCCAAGAAGGTTCTTATTATAACTTCGTGGGTGGCGCTCCCTGATTATTTTATCTGTACGAAAACTGTGAAGCGCAAACTTGATAGTTCCCATCGCGTCTACTAGATGTCACTGTGCAATTTTACATCAAGCGCGAGCAGTTTTTGGATGTTTCAAATTGGGGATTTGGATTTTACATTTTTTGTAGTAAGTTAAATGTAAAAAATCCGCATTTCACAGAATAAATAGATCCGTACATACATTTTTGTCTGTATTTATTTTACCTTTTCTTGCGACGCTAAAATCGATGTTACTCAAGTTCCAATAAGGCGTTTCACTTACTAACTTATTTGAAAACTTTCAAGAGCGAAGAAACGCTCGATAAATTAAATAGCGCTTTGCAGACGTATTGAGAACTCGTACTTAATGCCGTTTACAAGTCTTTTTGATCAAAATCATCTTCAGATTACCCTAAAACATTATTTTTTTGTCGTCCTAGGAATTCATTTCTTGTCCATGGTTTGGGTCTTATGTAGGTATAGCAAACACAACTTGCAACGTAAATTTTCTGTAAAACGTCCTTCACGGTGAAATAGTTTGAGTTGCAGACAAGTAGCTACGGATGCTAAAATTATAAGTAGCATAAGTAAATATAGCAGATTCAAAAAGGCATTTTTTTTTAATTTCTTTAGGATCCGTTCCAGTGCAATACAAAAAAATCAGCTGTTCCGTACATACATTGTTGCCGGGATATTCTTTTTTGTATGGAATAGCAGATTTTTTTTTCGCTTATTTTGTTGATCTAACATGCTAAATGGACTTTATTCACGAGTTTTGAAATTAGTATTGTATGAAAACTTATTATTTTTATGTAAATATTTGAAATTTCAACTAGTGGTCTAGTTCCTTTGTGGCCTGTTATTTCCTAAATCTGTGCGTCACACCAATGTTTTTTTTTTAATTCTATAAAAAAAAAAAAAACACCAATGTTTACTCGGGGAGATATTATTACCTACCCTAGCAGTTATCAAATTTAATTTATATATCTCTGTAATTGACATCATAATCTCATGAAATAAGAGAGATAGATAAATAAAAAATACTTTGGCCACTTTTCGTTTTTAGCACCGAGAATGTGACAAATAATTAAAATTGCAACTATAGGTACTTAATTATATTTTATTAAGATTATTATACTTGTACAAAACTCACGATCGCAGCGTCCAAACCGATGCTGACGTCAAACCAAGCATTTTGGGGTCCACTCGGGTGTGGTGCCATGGCTAGACTTTTGTCACCCACGTAACTATCTGGTTTTTGTGACTCTCCTACAGTTGGCCTGATAAGGCTGGTGATAGGTATATAACAGAAATGAGAGATTTTCACTAAAAGTAATAAAAAAAACGTGAGAAACAGGCAGACATTGCGCCGATTTTTCCCCACCTTGTAAGTAACAATCTCAATTATTTGGAAACCTCTAATTTCGTACCGGCAACTTTTAATTTATTCGCTAAAGGAACGTCTGATTGCAAATTGTTTCCGTTTTGGTATTCAGCGATCGTGGGCTGAATTCACTTTTGTTGGCAAAAAACAAAATTCTTTGTAAACTTCTAGGGTTCTGCATAAAGCTACAAAGGCTGTAGTAAGCAGAAAAATTTAGACGTCATAAAAGTACGTAGTATCAACCTCGAAATTGTATAATCTAAGACAGAGGGACCGAAACCTTGGTGACCTGGGTAGAGTGCGCTAAAGCTAATGTAATATTTCTAACATATTCTTCTTAACCGTGTAATGGCCGTGTAGTCCCGGCAGAGTAGAATAGGCCACCCTCACTCTTACCGAGGTGTCGTAAAAGGCGACTAAGGTAAAGCTGCTAGCATGATCATCAGCACCCAGAGAAGGAATACTCTGCATTTATATCAAAACCCTCGCCAACCCGTCTGCCAAGCGTGGTGAGTATGGCAATTGCCCCTCATGTGATTGGGGGAGGCCCATGCCCCAGCAGTGGGGACTTAAATGGGCTGATGATGATGATGATGATGATTCTTCTTAACATTAATTATTATCCTAACAATTGCAATTCCTATTCTGTTGTGATTATGATCGATCACTCCCTCTGGTCTAACAGCGTCCTACGCTACGTTTCGATCAATACCGGGCACAGATAAGAACCTTTATTTATGACACGTGGTTCCCCTGCATTGTTCACCTGGGGGGACCACGAGTAATTCGCAATGGCTTGTGGTTTCCCCCGACTCACACTTGCCTAAAAGACGTATGGTATGTAATTGGATAAATATTTTTGTACGAAAGTTTAGTCCACAGTTCTTTTATTATTATTTTTATTATTGGTGATGGCTTTACACTGAAATCAAAGAAGACTGCCTCACAGAAGACCGTTGTGAAGCAGCGCCTGCGCTGTGTTTCGCCGAGTGAGTGAGGTTACCGGAGGCCCAATGGGGGGAAGCGGAAAAGGTTGGCAGCGCACTTATGACTCCACTGGTGTTGCGGGTGTCTATGGGCGGCGGAATTGCTTACCATCAGGTAAACCGTCTGCTCGTCTGCCACTTCACATATAAAAAAGAATTAAAAAAAAAGAGTTTGATCAAGCGAGCTTACCTAGAAGTAAGCTACTCGTATTCACTCTAGCCTTAAAAATTTTGAGGTTAGGTATAGTCAGTCGGGAAAACAGACGCAGGACGGGGGGACGCATTAATATAAAAAAAACGTGGTCTCTATTCCAGAATTCATATAATTCCACCATAGCGGTGGCTGGTTGGCCTGCGTTCCTTTTTACGTGAATAAAATTATAATGCACGGAATCTCAATTAAAAACATTAACAAAACCTCAACTAGGGACTAGATGAGCCGTGATAAAAAACACAAAATAAAATTTTTCGGCGGAGACGAAAGTTTCTCACGATATACGGAATCCTCCGATATCTATTCAAATACTTGCTTTTTCTCTTTCTTGTTTTGTTTTTCGAAATTTACGATAGACCTCGAGACTTGTCGAATTGATGAATTCCGGACGGGACGTTTGGGACTATTTTATTATTCACAAAACCAGAAAACACTTTAATGAATTTCAAATTCAAATGGTTAAATTTTCTTATATAAATCTGTTAATAGTTGCCTATTATAGTGTTTTCTTGTATGTGGAGTACAGGTAACCGCGTCGCTCCAATGTTTACTGGGGTCATTCGAGAGCTGTCACATTGGACAAGCATCGACGTTAATTGGGATGATTTCATAACAGATACGCAGTTATAAAATCCTCCAAATTGACGGCGATGACTTCATCCTGGGAAGACTTCGGGGGAGATGAGTAATTAAAATGTTTTTGAAACCAATTGCTAGATAGCGTTGGTTTGCGCTTTGTACGTTTGTGTTATACTGAACCCAAAGAATCAAGGCAGACAGTAGATATAATTTTTATTAATTATTAATGAAATATGATCTGACTGCGAGTCTTTGTCTCAAATCTGCCAGGACTCATTGCGTTGATTGCACATATACACTGTGATCTTTTAATACCCGAGAAATTTTGCAAGGGCATTATACTAATGAAAACAAATATTTTTCCCAAAGTAACACAGGGTCTAACCTTATAGAAATCGCCTTTCCATAAAAATTGCACCAATCATCACTTCATTTTTTTGTTGAGATTTTTCTTGAAGGAACCTTTTAGTATTCATTAGTACTCGTAGGTTTGCCGTTGAGAAGTTTATCGGGTATTCAAATAATCACAGTGTGTATAGCTGACGTGACTCGCAGCTCACGCGAAGTTAAATAAAATAGTAAGTAAATGTTTCCTTAATTTTTTCTATTGGTCATATTTTAAGTGACATTGCGAATCATTTATATGTATAACATACTTATCGATATACGTTGACCAATCGAATCAATTGCTCTAGCTCTAGATCAGGCGAATAACATTGATCGATATCTTCGATTGATGATCGATCGATCGATCTGGGAACATACAATATACGTATAAACACAAAAGCCAAGACAATTAGGTGATCAATCTACATTCATGCAGTAAGTGCATTTGATCGTAAGCAGCTGCATTGAGCTGTGATGGATGAACTCGTTGCAAGATTTATATCGAATTTTCCAGTTTACCATTACTGGACCACTTTTAAGCAGTTATGGTCCCTCAGTAGACGCAATAGGGAACATAATCACAGAATAACCACAGTGTGAGGGATTTGAAAAATGGATTAATCTTGTTTACGTCTGTATTCAGAACAAATGAAATTACTTAATGGATACCGTGGAATGATAAGGAAACGTAGGTGTATATTTGTTTATTTTATTTGTTATTGATATCTGATACAAGGAAAATCAACACAGAAGTCGCAATACTGAGAGAAGGGGTTTGGGGAAAAATTACATTGGAATGGGGTGGTTCTACTCCACATCTAAAAAATTACAGTTTTACTCTTAATAATTAATCAACAATATTATGAGTACGCGTCATTCAAACCAACCTAAACTATTCCAACCTCAAATTATTCAATTAATGAAATTAACGTTTCTAAATAAACCAGAGAGCAATGGAGAGGGCTATGCTCGGAATCTCCCTGCTTGATCGTATCAGAAATGATGAGATCCGCAGGAGAACTAAGGTCACAGACATAGCTCAAAGCATTGCATGCCTAAAGTGGCAATGGGCAGGGCACATAGCGAGGAGAACAGACGGCCGTTGGGGCGGAAAGGTCCTCGAGTGGAGGCCACGTACAGGAAGTCGCAGCCGTGGCAGGCCTCCCACAAGGTGGACCGACAATCTGGTGAAGATCGCGGGAATCCATTGGATGCGGGCGGCACAGGACCGATCTGTGTGGAAAACATTGGGGGAGCCCTATGTCCAGCTGTGGACGTCTATTGGCTGAAATGATGATGATGATGAATAAACCAGGGCCTGGTTGTACTGAGAGTCGCCCCCGTCTATCGCCAACAAGTACTTACAATACTGTCTGACTGAATAGTCTTGTTTGAGATATTATTATATTTTTTAAGCTCTTCGGTTACAATTATGTCTGATACATTTAAAAAAAAGTGACAAGCTCACTCCTACATCATCTTTGCCACCCTTAGGTCAATATCAGTGGCATTGTTAGGATTTCTGAGCTACTTCAGCTTCTAAAACTTGTTTTTATTTTGCTGATAATCACTTTGTTTCTTTAGAATTTTTTCCACATTCTTGTATTAGAAAAGCGATTGCAGCCAAAATAGGCCCGTTAATTGCCAATTTTTTTTGGTGGTTATGAAAGCTGACAGTATGCTGTATGGAGACGTTTTAGATTTGGTGACTGAACTATAAAACATCGTAGAACATACGTGTGGGTGTTTCTTTAGCCTGAGGTGTGCTCAATCTATGGCCTTCCGCTTAACACCCTACATGAAACACACTGTATATATTATTTCACAACATCAAATACATTGATCTGACTCCGAGATAGGTGGCTCAAGCACCTGTGTGTTACGGATATCAGAATCAACAAAATATAACATTTAATAATTTTCTTTTGTAAATGGGTTAAAGTTTAAATTTACCGTTTTTTTTTCTAGACACAATAAGATCCCTATCCCTAATACATACTTATAATACATAGAACACACCCAAACCAATACAAACAGAGATGTTCATGCACACAAATGTATAAACGGGTCGTCCCGATATTATTCCCCCTTTATTCTTTCGCGGAACATCAAAGGTAAGCCATTGCCTTTTATAGCTTGGACTAGATGGGACTTTGGCTCCACATCAAAATACCGGACAGACTCCGGCGCAGGTTCAACGGAGAATTTGGAGAGAATGGCGGCCAGTCCAGCGATGGATTGCATCATGCCTAGGCGACTTCCTGGAAAATAAAAAAGATAGATTTTTATACAAATATCAATTTATTTTTGCACATTCTTCACTCACTTTTACAGCGGGATGGCCACGCTTCGGCTTGAATGAGCCGGCTCGAGTAATACGGCCTCATCAAAAACTGGCACAAAGCAGCTCTTGCTCTGTATTTCACCGAGTAAGTGAGGGTACCGGAGGCCCAAAACTCTGCCTATTAATCAAAATGGTGAAACTTCAATAAATAAATATTTCACAACATCACATACAATGATCGGAGTCCGAGATAGGTAGCTCAAGCACCTGTGTTACGGGTATCAGAACCAACAGCGGAATTACCAATGTATACATATAATACTTTTGTAAATATATACATACTATAATACATAGAAAATACCCAACAACAGAAACAAAATATTAATATTATTTTACCGGGATAACTAAAATTTAAAAATTACACTGTGAAATGAGTGGTACACTACATTTTACAGTGTCATCGTCGTCGTCGTCGGGCGTATTCTATCTTTTAGGTGACGGGTAGGGCACACGCAGGTTTAATATTTAAATCGATTGGCGTCGCTAGTGTGCCCTAGTAAGCTACTATACCGGATCTATTTTAAACAATCCGGGGTTACAACAATTTATTAAATAGGGTATACGACTAAGTTCAAGATTTTACAAAATATAAATATTTTATCAAAATATAGGTCAATATATGCCAAAGGCAAAAATTCTCAATTAAAAATATAACGTCTAGCCGGTTTTATGGTCATTCAAAGATTCATGGGCAAGTCCATTTTAAAAGTATGAAATTATTAAAGAATTATTATACCATTGAATAACCCATACAATTTGCACCAATTATTATAATAGAACCATTGACATAAACGAAACATTTGTAATAGCTACCATACAAAATTCAAATGAAATGCATACAAAATACTTAAGTGTGACGTCACATCTAAGTAGCCATTTGTATGGAGCGTTTTGGGTTTGCCCAAAATAATGTGATTTTAAAGTTGTGATATCTCAGGTAGTTTAAATGAGAATCAAGTGATTCTTTCGACGATGTTTCTATCATTGAGAGGTCTTTTGATTGCAAAATTAAAAAAAGTAGTCGTATACCGTATTACTATGCACAAATTTTAGGTCCGTTTTTGTACGCAAAAAATTGATTCACGCTAAAAGTGGCCGCTTTTGCCGGTAATCTAAAATTCGAGTGCAAAAGCAGACCAAATAACTATAAGTATTAAATAAATATTATAGATGTTTGCCGAGAAATTGTAACCCCGAGATTGTTTAAAATAGATCCGGTTTAGTAGTCAAAGATTAAAATTGATTGGCGTCGCTAGTGTGCCCTACCCGTCACCTTAAGTAACTCTTAGAGACGGATAAAAAGATATTTCACACGAATTTCATATATTTTGATTTTTATTATTTTGTACGTTGTTCCAGAATTTTATTGACTAAATGTCTTATACCGATTTAGAAATATTTTAGCTGTACACAGCGTAGTACTAGTGAGAACGAAAACTCCCATTAGTTCTACCGTAAAAAATAGGTAGAAGAAGTGGGAATAAAAAGTTCCACTAGTCCTACTATTCTGTAAGATACAAAATCGTAGCACTAATGAGAAAAAAAAATGTCACTAGTCCTACCTACTTGGTAGTACAAGTGGGAACAAAGCCTTGCAGTGGGACAGAAGTAGGCTGATACTTTACTTTTTTTTTACTTATCTTATAGTCAGATTCTAATTCCTATTTAACGTTTAATAGGTTCACCAAGATACAGGCATTGCCTTGTTTGTCAAATCAGTTGTAATGCGCAATTAATTTTAAGTTTATATGTCTTATCTGTATCCTACTACTTTTGTGCTATAAACGATAATTATTATTTACTTTATATAACCATGACATGAAAAAAAATATTTTGATGTAGTTTTTTGGTTAAATAATTATTTATTCTTGACAATCCTAAGGTTATTTTAAAAATGGTTTAAGTCAGTTGTAGGTTTTCCAATTTTCTAAGGAACGTGTCTCTTTAATCACTTGACATTGGCAGAGTTGTCTTCTAAGAGCAACAGCAAGCCATAAAAAAAAGTCTCTAAGCTATGAATAATTTCCGTTTGATCAATGATCTACGGGACAATCTGTATACAATGTTTAACTTGCCAAGCTTCACTGAGTGTAGCGAAGCATTTTTTAAAGTTGATTCGTGACGTCGGAGATCACGTGACTGCGTTTTTTGTCTACTTTAAGGTGACACTGAGACGATACTAGCGCCGCCAAGTTATTTATTTATTATGGCAAATAAGAGACATATTTGTAAAAAAGTACTTCAATGAATACTTTTAGGAAAGTATTAACAATTGATTTGAGATGAACTGATGTGAATTACTTCCTACATTGTTACTAGTAGGAAAAATTTTTTCATCCGCGGGTCGCACATATTTGTTAATACTTTCCTTTATGTATTAACATTAATATTATAGGATTATAATATATATATTCAGTGGAAATATTTTTACACATTTTTTACCACCATTTAAGATGAAACTGCATTTTTTGGGTGTAGCTATTTTTTTGCAATTTATTCTTATGTATATAATGCATTTATAAAATAAAATTATAGACAGTCTTCGGGTGGGACTCAAACCCATGATCTTAAAACACGGGAAGTAAACAATACGTCTTGAAGCTAGATAATGCACCTTCAGTTTCAACTATTATACTCGAGCCAAAACTTCGTGGTAGTTTTTATATTTCATTTATAATTAATTAATTAAATACTCTTTTGTCTGTCGCGAGTCTTTGCGGGTACAATAAGACAACATGTTAATATTTAAATCGCGCTTTATTTTAGCGACCCTAAATCTATTTTTGGAACGTACAGTAACTATATTAGGTGGCAGCACTTTATTTTGACAACAGGGCAAAATAATTCAAAATAATTCAAATTTATGGCACCAGTTGGCAGCACCGTCTTATAAGCAGTAACTATAGATGGCAGAACTTATATTGACAAATCAGGCAAATTTAGTACAAATGGTTTGCACGAGTTGACAGCACTAACTCTACGAACACAAGGTCAACGAATTTTCAACATTCACGCTCGATACCAATGTAACTACATAATCTAGAGCCGTCTTTCTGTGTATATTTATTTTGTGCTCTCACCATAAAGATATGTTATCATCAGGCTGGATTACCAAGGGTTTGATGAAAGTGATTAAGGCGATACCTCGTTGAAACTAGCCCCGCCAATAGATTTTAATTTACTGTGGCTAATATGAAACATTTAGACAAAAAGTACTCATGAGAATGATTAAAGGAACCTATTTATAGTTGTTTCAGACATATTTTATAATTAAGTAAATAATGCACTTAAAATGTTTTCGATAGTCTTCGGATGGGACTCGAACTCACGATCTTTTGCTAACCCGAAGACTGTCGAAAAATTTTCAAGTGAATTATTTACTTAAGAATAAATTGCAAAAGTACGCCGTGTGGTCCCCGGCAGAGTAGAATAGGCCACCCTCACTCTTACCGAGGTGTCGTAAAAGGCGACTAAGATAAAGCAGCAGCTTTATCTTGATTATCATCAGCACCCAGAGTAGGAAAACTCTGCATTTATAACAAAACCCTCACCAACCCGTCTGCCAAGCGTGGTGAGTTTGGCAATTACCCCTCATGTGATTGATGGAGGCCCGTGTCCCAGCAGTGGGGACTTAAATGGGCTGATGATGATGATGACTACTATAAAAATATTTTTTTATCTATGCCCTGGATTAAAGTAAAAACACTTTCAAGGCAACAGACGTCATATTTCGTCGACTGTGGGAGAGCCACGCTTCGGCATGAATGGGCCCCGACCATAGTGATACTACGATCTTAGAAAAACGGCATAAAGCAGACAGCTTGGTTGAGGGTAACGGATGCCCAGTCTGGGAAAAGAAGGGTTTAATTTAAATCCTGGCAGCGCATCTATGACTCCAATGGTGTTGCGAATGTACTGGACCTCAAAGAACAAAGAGACCTCATGGGGTTCCTATGAGGTCACTAAGTTATTTTTCTTTTCATTTAAAGTTACGGAAATATTGTTTACCGACACATACTGTATATAAACTCTGTTCAAATATTATGATAGGTATAATAAAGAAAAAAGAATAAAAATGTTTATTCGGTACTTATATAGGTTACAAATCATATAAGATACAACAAACAGTTCCATTCTTACAACAGATAGGCATGGTGATGATGGCTACATATGACATAGGTTATTAAGTGAAGTAAGACATGCTCGCTCATTAAGTCTAACACGTTAATGTAGGTAAATTTCCAAGAAAATATACAATTGTAAAAATAATATTTGTATCAACAATAAACATAGTTTAAGGTTTAGTTAGTTACAAACCTAACAAAGGTGTTTTTTTTATGGCTCTACCCGAAGATAATTCGCCAATGTCAAGTAACTTATTGAGAATAAGTAGGTAGTCAACAGTCAAAGTCACAGTCACTCAATAAAACGCCGGTGTTTTACGTTTTATCGACCTACGGATTCAGCGGATATCACTCTAAAAGCAATCGCAGGTTTTAAGACTCTATTTAGGTCCAAGCAAGTTGTCACGAGACAACTCACTCGACACACAATAGCAGTGTTAAAAACGATACAATCCAACGATTCTTATTATTAGGATCACTTTGCGGCACTTCACTGCACAAATAAACACTAAATTTGAACACTAAAAACCACTATACACTAATAATTAAACCTTTGAATTGCATCAGCCCATGCGGCTTGTTTTAGCCCTAACCGCCGAATCAAGGTAAGGTTTTTGTTTTTTTTATTTTGAAACAGTCACATTTGTGTTTTCATTATGACACTTTTGTTATTCTCACTGATTTATTTATTCGCATAGCAATTCATTGCATTTGCATTTCGTGGCATGAAATGTTATACTTATGAATGGAATTTCAGAAATGGCGGATCTTTGTATTTTGTTTCGTATAGCGTACGCGTGATCAAAGTTTTTTTGTGTAAAGAAAAGTCAAGATATCTTACCTATGCAATTTCTTGGACCTTCTCCAAACGGGAAATAAACGGATTTTTGTATCGCCGAGAAATTATCAGGATGAAATCTTTCAGGCCGGAATTCTTCTGGTTTGTCCCAATATTTAGGATCCATATGCATGGCATGCAAAGGAATCATTACAAATACATCTTTGTCAATACTCAAATTGATATCATTAAATGTATACTTTTCACTACTCTTCCTCATGAGGAAACCAATAGGCGGAAACATTCTCAAGCCCTCTTTAAACGCGCATTCAAGATACGACATTTCTTTAATAGATTCGTAACTCAAAGTACCATTATACTTAGCTAGTATTCTATCAATGTCTTTTTGAACTTTCTTTTGAACTTCTGGGTTATAAGCCAATTGATGTAATGTGAAACTAGAAGAGGAAGATGAAGTCTCAAAACCAGCAGCAAAAAAGACAAATACTTGAGCGGCTAGCAAAATATCATCCAATTCCAATGACACTCGGATTCGACTTCCATCCATATTCGTCTTCTCTATCGATTCTACCTCCATTGGACCTTTCATTTGATATTCCAAAAGTAAATCAATAAAATCATTTCTGCCTGCAGGTTCGTGGTTTCTTTCTTCTAGTATTTGGTTAATCAAACCAAGTACATGCTTTTCCGTCCTGGCGAAATTCTTTAAATTTTTGGCAAGTTCGGGAAAAATTTCTTTTAGCATACCGACCATAGCATCTTTATACGTAATTTTAAACATTTCCACTCCGAGTTTACGGAAAGCGGAGTTCTCGTCATCTATTGAATCCATTTTAATCCCAAATCCATACGTGCCTATGATGTCAGTGGTGAAACAAGCCATTAGGTTACGTGCGTCGATGGATCGGTTTTCTTTAGCAGCAGTTAGAGTTTTTGCTTGAAGTTTCTCTGCTAGTTTTACGATCAGTGGAAACATTGCTTTTAATTTGCCACTTGTAAAAGCTGGGGTCAACTTCTGTCTGACCATTCGCCACAAGTCACCTTCAAGAGAAAAGAGGTGTCTCCTGAGCGGCTCAAATACTTTCTTGTGAGTGTTAATACCGCGGAGATAAAATGATGAGAAATCCTTTACCAAGATATCTTTTATAAGTTGTGGATCTCTTATTATGAGTTCTGGTGTAGTCGACCTGAAGGCTCCGACAACTTTGTCATTAAGGATACTTGAAGTAAATATCTCTCACATACTGCGTCCTGCTTTGTTTTCCAAGAAACACATTTTTATTTGTACCAAAAAACAGCAATGGTTCTTCAAAATTTACACCTCTCTTTTTCCAGTAATTGAATGTTCGAGTATTGTAAAAGTACAACGCAAAAATGAAAACTAATAAAAGGAAGATTAAAATAAGTATCATTTTCAAAAATCACAAACGCGACTGCTTCACTTGGTCGGTATTAACAAACTCGCGATTCACGATACAATTTGCGTCCTTATCTAATTATAAATGTTTTATCACACTTATCTTATGCCCCGTTCACATTCTTACTGGCCGGATGGCTCATTTGGTGCTATATTTGGAGCGACCCTGCCTCATTCGCCAAAGGTTGTCAAACCCACAAGGGTTTGATCTCTACCCTGGACAAATAATATTTGTGTGATGAATACTCGTGTTTTTCCAGTGTTTTAGTGTTAACATAAATGTATTCTGGTATATATACACAGTTATTTCTTTATCGTTTACGTTCCAAAATATCACATAACAGGTATCGCAAATGAAGTCTATTTACCATGTTGGATCAACAAAATCAGCGAAAAAAACCAGCTGTTCCATACAAAGTAGAATCCATCTGACAATAATGTATAAAACAGCTGATATAAGCGATAAAAAAATAACGGATGTATTTGTAATTACTCTGTTCTCTGATATCCGAAACACAAATACCTAAATACTTTTAAGCAGCTTAAGTAGCTGCTACTTGGTACAAAATCAGGTGAATGTATGAGATAGTGTATGTTTTTTTAATTTGTTTTATTTTTCTCAAACATCCACGGAAATATTAGAATATTATTTAGAAACCATCGTCAAGATAAATCGATATTGCTGTATTAAGGCGACGAGTAGCCCTCACTAGCGACACCAATCGATTTAAATTGTTAGCTATTAAACCAGATCTATTTTAAACAATTTCTGGGTTACAACCTCTCGGCAAATAATTGTTTGCCAACTATTTATTAAACAACCACGCACAAATGTTGGGTCGAACCCGTACGCGAAAAATTGATTACCGCCAAAACCGGCCACTTTTAGCGTGAATTAATTTTTCGCGTACAAAAACGGAACCAACATTTGTGCATGGTTATTAAATAAATAGTATAAGTGTTTGGCGAGAGGTTGTAACCCCGAAATTGTTTGAAATAGATCCGGTTTAGTAGCTAAAAATTAAAATCGATTGTCGTCGCTAGTATGTCACTTTAGGGTCATGCATCAATGAAAGTAGCGCCACAGTAGATATATACGCTAAAGCAGTATGGACACTACATTATAATATCTGTGACACTACGAACAAAAGCTCGAATGACGCACGCACACAGACGCACACTTTACACGGATTCAAGGTCCCATCGGAGTACAATCATAGGAACTAAATTCAGGGTTGTCGGTTTTACTCGAGTGCCGCTTACTTTATTTTAGTAGGTAGAGAAAACAAGAAGATACATTATGCACGTTATCAAAAGAAGATTTCGGATTTTTAAAGTGATATGGTGGGGGGAAAGTGGTGTATCTAAGTGGCATGCTTCCTATTTATTCGAAATTGACGTGTCTGCTGTAATTTGCGAGTTACTATCACAAAGAATATATACTTGTACGAAGAAATTATGATACAATTTTGTCAAGTTTAGAAAAAATATTAATACTTTCCCTTATGGATTCACCGTTGTACTTTTTTTTAAAAAGTCTCATAATAGCCACAATCAATACAAATCTACTGGCGGCGTTAGTTACGCGATGCGTAACCTTAAGAAAAAGAGGCCAACAAAATTGCCTGTAAAGGCCTAACCGGTCGCTGGCAGCAGCGGCCAGATAAATTATTATGAAAACTCGTATCTGTCCTGTTACCTATTTAAAAAAGGAACATTACGTATAATAAAACAAAGGAGCTCACTTAATATGTTTATTTTAAAATCGATCTGGCTGAATACAACTGAATAAAAAAAAATCTCAACGTTCAGCGACTTTTGCAGGATATAAGTAATAGTGCGATTCTTTTACCCTTATATTCCAATAGGATACCAGTGTAACACGACCGGAGAGGAATCGGATGCAGGACCAATGGCTTAGCGTGCTTTCCGAGGCACTAATCGACTACTACTATTATATAGTATAAGATGTTGTGAGAATTATTATTATTAATTAGTATCTATAGTAAATAGTCAAAACACATATAATATTTTTAATATAAACATAACACAAAACACATGCTAATCCTCATGCGATATCTATAACATTTTCAATACCTACATATTCAATACACATCTTTGATCTAACTTATAAAAATAGCTTTGTGATATCCACTACTTCAGTATATTTTAGCCTAATAACGAGAGTGCTGCCTTTATAATTATTAAAGATGTCACACCCTTTCTTGAACCCGGTCTAAAACTGACTGTTCGGTAATATTTGTAGCGCACTTCAACGGGCGTTGCCCATAACCATTTAATTATATCGGTTGAGGGGCAAATTAATTAATCACATTACTATTACATACCACATATATGTTGGTATTGAGACAAGTGAACACGGACAGACTGACATACAGGATGTCTTCTAGAAACCAGAATGTAGACTTTGTCTTTGAAAACTCAAGTAGGTTGAACAATAGATAAGCTGGTGAACTAAATGTTAAAAAAACACTGATGTTATTTAGGTACTAAGCTACATATTTAATTTCATCATCTTCAGTATATTATTTAAGTTTACAGGATTACAAAGATATCTATGATGTTAGTGTAACTAGAAAACTGGACCGTGTAACAAAATATTTAATTCACTTTGAACCTATAGATCAAAGATTAAAACAAGTCAAAGTTTCCGACTTATCATGAAAACTAATAAGTATTATTTATTAGTAGCAAACATAAAGCCTTATTTCAGGTACAACACTTTTGCTACATCAAATTCATAAATAATATGGTGATAATATATGAATATGTAAGATTACCAAGTTACTGGTGCTGTTCTTATTATAAGTCGGTGACGGCACCGACTTATTACAGGTCTGCTTTTTGTAAAGCATTATCAAATAGGTAACTCGATGGGTTTCCCTATGTCACTTTAGAACATTATTATTTGAAAATTGATTACATCGAAGCCCTTATAGTGCGATGCCTTGTTTCTGCGACAGTTTGTTTGTTCGAAATTTCAATACATCGATCAATGCATCGTTTTTCTGATATTTATTAGTTCGAGTTAGCGATATTTCTAAGTGACATAAGAAACCCAAATGAGATATAGACGTGCAGTTGCCGCCCAGTCTGTAGAGGCGTTTTCAAACGGAAAGTTTGAAACATTGATCTGATCATAAAACGTTTTAATTGATTTCAAAAAATTCACGAGCTAATTGATGAATACTTTATCTTTTTTTCTCTCAATAAACAGCAGCGGCAAAGTTCCTTTGATGCCTTGAACTACATTCGACCTTGGGTTAACTTCAAAGTGTAGAACTGAGTTTGGCGCAGGTTCCACGGTGAATTTTGAGAGTATAGCAGCTAATCCGGCTATAGATTGCATCAGGCCTAAGCGGCTTCCTGGAATAAAAAATTGAGGTCAAGCTCGAGATACTGTAACAGTGTAATCATTGAACGTCTCTCGACGAATTTTTACCAAATAAGTGTATAGAAATATGATGCCCAGCTGCCAGCATTGCATGCTAACAGGCACATATGTTCATCCGTGACCGAGACAAACTATATGGAATGAGTGAAATGAGTGAAAATTATATAAGATATGTTCTTAGCACGTACATAATGCAGAACAACAAACTCCCCCATGAACGAATATCAGTTTGAGTCGACCTTATGTATTAATTTGCGGTATTTATTATTGAAGGATATTTCTTCCAACTAATTACGGCTACGGTGGCCAATCTCAACGATCAGCCACGTACGCAGAATATATTATAGTGCTTAAGTGTGTGCGCAGACACAAGTGCACTCTCCATTCCCTTGCCCTTATATTCCGATGGGACACTACCGTGAAGAGGGATCGGGCGCGGACCAACAGCTTAACGTGCTTTCCGAGTACAAGACCGCCAACTTCTAGACTCTGGGCTGCCACTAAGAATTTCTTAACATAAACTTAGGTACAATTATTTGAATTTAAATAAAACCGTGGATAACAGATTTGGTGCTATAGTAATTACCCCATAGTATTTATTAATAAACACTTAGGGGGTCAAATCCTACAGAATATAGCAAAAAATGTCTAACCGGCATTTGGACGAAAATGGAGGATGTCTTTTACTAGTACCTTGAGATACTTAGTCCATGCTAGTACTACTTAAATTGACTCTTTATTCGAAGCTGCCAAAAAGTGAGAACCCTCAAATTTTAAAGGCACACGTAATGTTTTGTATCTTTTTTCAAAACTGACCAATGTTTACGACTGATTGTATTAATTTTGTGGCTCTGCTGATGAAGGTCAAGGAGTTAAAGTATAACTCTTTCAATACTGTACTCACAATTACTTTGTTAGTTATTTGGCGGGAGTGGAAGGGGTAAGGGAGGGCGGGTGCTAAAATGATGAGAACCCTCAAATTTTAAAAAGACCTTTTTGGTAATGTTTTGCCAAAATAGAGACACTAAAAAGCTTAAAAAACAATTAACTAATTCCTGTTGAATGATTGAATGTTGCATTAAAATACAAGATAGTAGGTATTGGGCGCCGACTTCGGTAACACCTTTTCTCGAGTGTACTGTTATAAAATGTTATTTGAAGTGTATGAAGTGTTAGAAATATTATTTTACACTTTATAGTTCGTGGTATTTGAAGGCGGTTTTTTTTCGCAGATATTTTTTTTTCCCAAATAACGTCGATTGAGCCAATTTACTAGTGTACGTTACCCTAGCAGAAAATTATCTCTTAGGGTGAATTAAGTTGTACGTTCGGGTGATTACGTAAGGGTGATTAAGTAGTAGGTTCGTGAAAAATGGAGAAGGTCATTGATGCGTATGAATCGCTCCCTCTTTTGTAACCTTTCGAATTCGGTCGGATAGCCAGTCGTTTCTTACATTTTAGGTTTTGTATCCAAAAATATAATTTTCGAATTATTTCAAGCTAAGAATTTTCGCCATGATATTTGAATATTTTTTTGTTTTCTCATGCTACTCTTAGGTTGAGCCGATATCATGTACGGTCTACAGCACATCACAGTATACACTTGCAGTAGGATAATAACGCATATGTTTCGGACATAAGGGCGGTCTCAAGGTCAAAGTGTATAGTCTGATGTGCTTTTGACTGTACTTTGAATTCAAAGTTATACCACTTATTTACTGTTATTTTTACTTTTAGTGATATTATTTAGTAACACATGCACCTTAAAATCAGAAACATAGCATGATTATAATATACGTTAAGACGGATCGAAAACAGTTTTAAATAAGTTCAGTGTCTTTTACAACATTTGTTCTACGACTTTTCTATCATTTTTTTTTACTTCCTGTATAAAATGACCATGTCACGCGAGAGGCCGAAAAGTATTTTTTTAAATGTGATTTTTCAAAAATCTTAGAAAAGAATGGTTGGTAGAATACCTGGTTAAATTAATGTAAATATTCACAGATATAACTTATATAAGCTATTAAATGTAATACATTTCTCTCTCTCCGATCATTCGAATTTCATTCAAAACGCAAAAAATCACTCCTGCTAGGTTTTTTGCGTTTTGTTTTCAAAAGTACAAAACGCACAGATTTATTATTTCGCGCACATTTACAGCTCATTACGCTCTAATTATACGTACCACTTAGAACACCTTAGGAGATACTTTCCTGATAGAGATACTTTCCTGATACACAATTTACGATTGCAGGTACATTCTATTTTATGGTCTCTTCATTGATTCTGATTCTCCTAAGTGCGCTCCAATTTCCATTGTAATTATTATACTTGTGTACCTACTCGCACACTTGTTTTGAAATTAGATTTATCAACTGACGATATCAAAGTAAAACAGGATGCTCATAGATATTTTAGTGCCCATATATTTAAAATTATTGATAAAAAGAACCTTATCTTCGTAAATTATCTCGTTTATTGGTTTTTAGATAGGAAAAATACTAATAACTCAGTCAAAGTAGCACAACTTATATGAATGGTAAAATGGAATTTTAATGTCTTCTTATTCGTTTAAATAGTTTCCGTCCTGAAACTATTAAAATATTAAAAAAAACTGGATAATTATAAAGGCGTTACGAGGTTTGTAAAGGGTCACTACTTGTGTAAATTACCTTCCTCCTACAATGTTACCGATATTTCGGCTTATGTGACGGATCAGCCGCAATAACAGCTTAACGTGATTTTCGAAGCACGTGGCTGCAGTTTTTGGCTTAGCCCGAGTCTAAAACTTGGAACCAGTTGCTAGCAGCAACTAGCCGCCAGGTGCGTTATTGAGAAATTCAAATAATATATTATCATGGATAAGTGTGTCATACCTATGCAGTTGCGAGGGCCATCACCAAAAGGAAAATAAACTGCTTTTTGAGCTGTCGTAAACACATTTGGGCTAAATCTTTCAGGACGAAATTCTTTCGGATTATCCCAATATTTAGGATCCATATGCAAACTCTGCACTGGTATTAATACCCCAACGTCTTCATCGATACTTAAATTAACCTCTTTAAACGTGTAATTCTTGGAACATTTTCTCATTAGGTAACCAAGAGACGGAAACATTCTTAGGCCTTCCTTAAAAGTATACTCGAGATAAGTCATTTCTTTAACTGAATCATAACTAAAAACATTATTGTGTCTTTTAAGGACATTATCAATATCATCCTGTACTTTTTTTTGTACTTCAGGGTTATAAGCCAGTTGGTGCAAGGTAAAACTAGTTGAAGAGGCTGATGTTTCAAATCCAGCTCCAAAAAACACAAATACTTGAGCTGCGAATAGAACGTCATCAAGCGCTGCAGAAACATAAATAGGGCTTCCATCCGGATTCGATTTTTCAATAGATTCAGCTTCCATCACTCCCTTTTTCTGGTACTCCAAAAGCAAATCTATGAAATCATTCCTACCGCATGGTTTGTGATTTCTTTCCTTTTGAATTTGTTTGACTAAATTTAAAACTCTCTTTTCTATTCTGCCAAAGAATTTTAAATTTTTACATAGTTCGGGAAAAGTATCTTTCAAAGTACCAATCATAACATCGCGTAATGATGGCTTAAACATATCTATACCAAGTTTTCTGAATGCAGAATTCTCGTCATTCAAACTATCAGAGTCAATTCCGAAGCCACATGCTCCTATGAAATCGGTTGTAAAACAAGCCATCAAGTTGCGTGCGTCAATGGGGTTCTTTTCAACTGAAGCTGCTAGTGTCCGGGCTTGCAATCGCTCAGCTCGCTCTACAATCAACGGAAACATCGCTTTCAACTTCCCACTCGTAAACGCCGGGGTCAAACGCTGTCTTACCATTCGCCATAAATCTCCTTCTAGCGAAAAAAGATGCCTTCTCAAAGGTTCAAACACATTCTTATGCGCATTCAATCCACGCATATAAAATGATAAAAAGTCTGTTACCAGTACATTCTTTATCAAATCTGGGTCTCTGATGATTAGTTCTGGTTGCGTAGATCTGAAGCCTCCAACAACTTTTTCATTTGGATACTTCCAATACATATCCTCAATCAATTGAGATCGGCTTTGTTTTGCAAGAAACACTGATTTGTGGGTCCCAAAGAATAGCACCGGATCTTCATACTTAATGCCTCTTTTCTTCCAGTAGTCATAAGTCCGTGTGTTGTAAAAATAAACTGCAGTCACAAAAATAATGAATATGATGAGGAATAACATTGTTTGTATACCACGCACTTAATAACACGCACTTGAAGCGTAAGAACGTTAACAATACGACTGACAGGACTTAAGTGTTTCTTTCTCTATTTATAGTATTTTTATAAGATCTCAAACATTACATAAGTATGGATACGCCGGCTAGATTGCGAAAATTTGGAATATTCTATAAAATTATGTAAAATAAAATTTCTCTTATCAGAAAATAAAAAAAAATAAAACAAATATTTAAGTAAGTAAAACGTTATATTTATTATAAGCACCTCTTATCGGCATTTTTATTCATTTGTAAGCGCGCTTGGCATGTCCATGCTAAAATATCGTCAAAAATTGCACACCTAAATCCGATCACTGCTGATAACTCTGTCACAGTATAACAAACATTTGTTAGTATGGTGACTCTGTGCTGATTTCTGTCTAATCGACAAAAATGCTTTAAGGGTTAGAACCTAGCAGGGTGGCATCTTAAGTCTATGCTTGGAGTCTATCTACCTCTAGTGACTAAGGTATTAAGTGACTAGGTATGAACGGACAGCCCAAACTAGTTACCACGAGATCCCCAAACTAGTAACAAGAGTCCACGAAGAACTTTACAGTTCGCCATGTTCCCTCGTGTCGAAAGCTATAATTTGTAAAATATTAAGCTTTGAAATGCATATTTAGTAAAAGGCGCTCTACTAGTCTCACGATCAGTGGAAACATTGCAGTTAAAAAACTTGCCACTTGTAAACACTGGGGTCAACTTTTGTCTGACATTCACCTTCAAGAGGTACAAGGTGTCTCCTGAGTGGCTCAAATACTTCGCATTCGGCGGAGATAAAATTATGAAAAGTCGTTTGTTTATCAAGACATCTTTTATAAGTTGTGGATCTCTTATAATGAGCTCTGGCGAAGTCAACCTGAAGGCTCCGACAACTTTTTTATTAGGATATTTGAAGTGAATATGTCTGACATACTGCGTCCTGCTTTGTTTTGAACACATTTTTATTTGTAGCAAAAATGCAATGGATCTTCAGAATTTATACCTCTCTTCTTCCAGTAATGGAATGCTTGAGTATTGTAAAAGTAGAATGCAGTAATGAAAATTGAGTAAAGTGCACAAACACGACTGCTTCACTTGGTTGATATAAACAAACTCTCATTATACGATACAATTTGCGTTTCTTACTTAACATTTGTCATATTATCACACTTAAATAATAATAATTATATTTATATCATTGTATTTTTATCAACGTTTTCACTGAATATTGCAATTATTTAATACTAAGTCCCCGTTCTATGTGGAGTTGATAAGATAAATTAAGGTGACGGGTAGGGCACACTAGCGACGCCAATTGATTTTAATTTTTAGCTACTAAACCGAATCTATTTTAAACAATTTCAGGTTTACAACCATGCACAAATGTTGAGTCCGATCTTGTGCGCGAAAAATTGATTCACGCCAAGAGTGTCCGCTTTTGGCGTGAATCAATTTTCAACATTTTTGCATGGTTATTTAGTAAATAGTATTAGTTTTTGCCGAGAGGTTGTTATCCCGAAATCGTTTAAAATAGATCCGGTTAAGTAGCTAACAATTAAAATCGAATGGCGTCGCTCGTGTGCCGTACCCGTCACCTTAACCTTAATTACCATGATAATTACTCAACTCAATTATCAACTGCGGTATGTAGTTGCCCAATTAGTCTAATCTTTATCCGTCGATAAATATTTTGTTTTGTGTCAATATCATAAAACTAAAATTTTTAACCGACGGTGGTTCTATATTGACTGCAGGGGAAATGATATACTAAAAAGCCTAAAGACTTTTTTCCGTAGATTATTTTTGCAATTTACTTACAGGTAATGTACCGGAGTAAATTCATACTTTTTTCATAATGGCAAAGTAAAAAGATTTCGCGATTTTTTTAAATTTTATTTGATAATATTATGTTTTTTTTTTTAGAGTTTATCGCCAGAGACACTTTGCAAAATAAAGGGTTCAAAAGGATATTATTGAAGTATCTATGTGATTGTGAGTGAGTGAGGCATGATGAGGTGAACGGTGAATGAATACGGGGAATGATGGAAAGAGGAGTGAGTGAGAGAAAAGATAGAGAGTATTCCCTAGACGAAAATGATGGAAGACACTTTAAAAGTCTCCACTTTTAAAGTGAGAGCGAATTAAAATATACGAGTAAATAAAAATATTTGAGTAAATGAATGAATGAATGAATGAATGAATATAACATTTATTTCGACACACGTACATACACAGACAATAATAACACAATTTAAATATAACATAATATAATAGAGATGCAGGATAAAACACAGTATCGTGTGCCGAAAGAGGCGCCCGCTCAGCATAATGCCGTGTCGTAACAATAGGTTTGCTACGCCACGACGCTGGTTTTCAGCGGGTAACCCGTGTGTTGCGAGTCTGTCTCGAACCTTGAGCGTACGAAGAAAAAAAAAAAATAAATAAGAGGGAAAATAATTATTACGCAATGCCCAGGACAGACACGCATCACTGGACAAAATCAAAATCAAAAGACGCTCTGAGTTTTACTGCACTGTTTCCCTATATTTTTGGGGGCTCGTCCGGGATTGCAGTGGCAGTACGATAAGAAAACTCAGCAAAAAACATCTCGGTCGGCACGTGGTACGGTACGGCTACGGATGGCGTGCCTGGTGAAATAATATACTATTTCGCGAAGGTTTTTATAGTTCAGCAAGGAAAACGGTACGACGTGATGAGCCGAAACGAAAAAAAGCGTCGGTGGAAGCGTTAGGATGATTTTCAAGACTCGATCACCACGTGGTCGGGTATTCCCGGCTACAATAATATGCTGCAGATAACGTCGGAGCTCATTACCAGCTTCTCCGGACAAGATCCAACCTATTCCGCCGCAAAATGGGTGCAAGAAGTTGATGATAATGCAGGAATATTTAGATGGACTCCGCTACAATAACTCCTGATTGCGATGCGTGCACTAATTGGTACAGTGGCACTTTGGTTAGACATGCGACGAATTAAAAAACGCCATCGTTAAGGAATTTCCTGATTCTGTAGATATCAAAACCATTCACGAAACCATGAGTACCCGAAAGAAGAATGAAAATGAAAGGTGTGTGGATTACATGTTCATCATGAAGGAATTACCGGTATGACGTGGAGAAGGTAAATGCACAGAGTGAGGGAAGGATCTCAACCTCAGTTGACCAGATGAAACGCTGGCCTGATGCTCCAGAGGCTGACTTAGGTGAGTGAGATGAAGGATGCTTAAGGTGATGTATGGTATACGTGACGACATGAAGAATGAAACGTTATTTAAAAGGTGTTAAAATACCCAATTAAAAGGGAACTTCACTCATCATTGACATGTTGTTATTATTAGTCTAGAAATGAGTTGCTTATGTCTGTATTAACTACAAACATAATATAATTCTTGTTATTAAACAAGCACCTTTTGAGGTAAGGAGCTAAATAAAAGATAATTGTTATTTAAAGACGATTATTGTTTGTCACCTTAAAGATGTTAAGATGTTATATATTCATTCTCTAGGTACTAGATTTATGCGTTTTGAAGGAAAACCAGTTTATATATGTACTATATAATATAAAGATAAATTTATTATGAAAGAGAGCTAAGCATTATAGAGTATGAAAATGGAGTGGTAAAAAGATGGATGCTCGAAGACAGGCATGTAATCAGGGTGGCCGAATGTCGGTATGTGATTGTGAGTGAGAGAAAAGAAAGAGAGTGTTCCCTAGACGAACACGGTGGAAGACGGAAAGTGGAGAGTGAATTAAATAAATATATACGAGTAAATCAAAAGACGTTCTCCCCCTTATTACAAATCACGAACTAAAAATGGTCCCGGAACAAAATTCGTGCGAGCCCCTTTTAACATTGCGTGCTGGAATCGGATGACATGATATTTAGTACAGTAATCATTTTAGATCGCAATTTAGAATAAGGTAGTCTGAGTTTTACTGCACTGCTTCTCCATATATTCCATTATATATACTTAAAAATGTTATTCACTCTGAACCAGTAGATAAAGGATTAAAACTTGTTAAAGTTTCCGTCCAATCATCAAAACTGTAAGGTAATTACTACCAGCAAATTTGAAGCCTTAAATCAAAGAAGAAACAAAAATATTTTTCTATTTTAAGTTAATTAATTTATTTATTTCATTACACAGGTCCTTAAACCTAATTAAGATTAATACATTAATTTCATAAACAACTTGGTAAACCAATACAAAATATAAGATTTACGAAGTTATTTAGTGCTGTTCTTCTTACCACAGACTTATTTCAGTTCCACTTTTTGTAAAATGGCTTTTTCTAGTTGGCAACTCGTTATAATAAATAGCTAATTATGCTACATTACTACCACATAATTCTAGACTAATTAATGGTAGTGATGCAGCTGCATGCCGCTAAGATCACTACAGGCATTTTCAATTGGAAAGTTTTAAATTCCACATTGATCTGATCTTATAAAGATTCAATTGATCCACGAGCTAATTGATGAAAACTTTATCTTTTTTTCTCTCAATAAACATAAGCGGTAAAGTTCCTTTAATGCCTTGAACTACATTTGATCTTGGGTTGACTTCAAAGTGTAGAACTGACTCCAGCGCAGGTTTTACGGTGAATTTTGAGAGTATAGCGGCTAACCCGGCTATAGATTGCATCAGGCCTAAGCGGCTTCCTGGAATGAAGTTCAGACTTCTGTCATTGGTAATGATCATAAAATTTCACTCGTAGTATTTTTACGAAATAAGTACATGGACACAGAACGCGGTGATCAGAGGGCCTTATTAAAAGCAGACGTTACGACCGAATCGGAGTTTCCCTCTCTTTCACAGTACGCGCTGTGTGTTTCCTTTGTTTGGACGCGACAAGTATATTCTTGTTCGCTACGCGTAGCATTGCGCATGCTACGCATATATACATGCGTGAGTTAGACCGAGACAGACTATACGGAACGTGTGCAAGGTGAGAACGTACATATGTAGGACTACGAACTCTCCGATAACAACATCACTCGAGCCGACCTTATGTATTTACTTTGTGGTATTGTGTAGTACTTTTAAGAGTCAACAATGATAAACGGGCCTAAAGCGAAATCATCCCGTTGAGAACAAATACCTATCGCATTCAAACAAATGAGACGAACAGTGGGTGTGCAAGGTACTGGCGTATAGATTGGTCATGTAATCCGTTTCGTTATATGCCCTTAGGTTTTATCGCCGTATTTGGAAGAAAACGAATTTTGGAAAATGGCGTCGAGGCTAATAGTATATTTTTAATACTAACTTTCAACCCCCGTTTTGCCTCCTTAGGGGGTGAATTTCAAAAAATCCTTTCTTAGTGCTCTCCTACGCTTTGACAATAACCCCTGTGTAAAATTTCAAGTTTACCCTTGTTTGTATGTGTATATTGGGTTATTTGTCAAATAAGTCTCTTTCTAGCTAAGAGGTTTTCTAGGGGCCATTAAAATTACTAACCGCGTAGAAGGCTACTCTTACTTGTTCACCAGTGAAATGCCGCCGGCCCTTTTTTCCTTCCGTGTGGTGGAAGAATAGGCTCTTAGTTTGGAGAAAAAGCCTGTCATCACAACTCACCCACGGGCAAGTGGCACGCTCAGTGCGACCTTATTGTCTAGTTGTTTGAGGTTTAAAACCCCCCGGGCAGCTCCCACTAACCTCCGTAAAACCCCTACCGGGTAATGCAGTGCAGGCGTCACTAAAAAGGGTCCTTAAGTAACTCTTTGCAGACACGCGTCCTGCTTGTGACAGGGAAGGGAGAGGATGGGGAACCCACAGGATTCCAAAACTTGCCCTAGAAAACCTTCCAGAATAAAAACTGACAGACATTCAACTATTACCGTTCTGTAATTTGCTTCGTCTTTTCTACACTCAATTTTAAAATATTAGTCTAGCTGTACTGGGATACGCATATTGCTATAGCTAGTACTCATAGTATAAAATAATGCCTTAGCTTTCCATGGCCTTCCCCACTTGACAACCTAAATGAAAAACCCTATACATGAATAAGTGTGTCTTACCTATGCAATTACGAGGGCCGTCACCAAAAGGAAAATAAACTGCTTTTTGAGCTGTCGTAAACTCATCTGGGCTAAATCTTTCAGGGCGAAATTCTTTCGGATTATCCCAATATTTAGGATCCATATGCAAACTTTGTACTGGTATTAATACCCCAACGTCTTCATCGATACTTAAATTAATCTCTTTAAACGTGTAATTTTTAGAACATTTTCTCATTAGGTAACCAAGAGACGGAAACATTCTTAGGCCTTCCTTAAAGGTATACTCGAGATAAGTCATTTCTTTAACCGAATCATAACTAAAGACGTTATTGTGTCTTTCAAGGACATTATCAATATCATCCTGCACTTTTTTCTGTACTTCAGGGTTATAAGCCAATTGGTGCAAGGTAAAACTGGTTGAAGAAGCCGATGTTTCAAATCCTGCTGCAAAGAACACAAATACTTGAGCTGCGAATAGAACGTCATCAAGCGCTGCAGAAACATGAATAGGGCTTCCATCTGGATTAGATTTCTCAATAGATTCAGCTTCCATAGCTCCCTTTTTTTGGTACTCTAAAAGCAAATCTATGAAATCATTCCTACCGCATGGTTTGTAATTTCTTTCCTTTTGAATTTGTTTGACTAAATTTAATACTCTATTTTCCACTCTGCCAAGGGATTTTAAATTTTTGCATATTTCGGGAAAAATATCCTTTAAAGTGTTAATCATGACATCGCGTATTGTTGGCTTAAACATATCTATACCAAGTTTTCTGAATGCAGAATTCTCGTCATTCAAACTATCAGAGTCAATTCCAAAGCCACATGCTCCTATGAAATCGGTTGTAAAACAAGCCATCAAGTTGCGTGCGTCAATGGGGTGCTTTTCAACTGAAGCTGCTAGTGTCCGAGCTTGCAATCGCTCAGCTCGCTCTACAATCAACGGGAACATCGCTTTTAACTTCCCGCTCGTAAACGCCGGGGTCAAACGCTGTCTTACCATCCGCCACAAATCTCCTTCTAGCGAAAAAAGATGCCTTCTCATAGGTTCAAACACTTTCTTATGCGCGTTCAATCCACGCATATAAAATGATATAAAGTCTGATACCAATACATTCTTTATCAACTCTGGGTCTCTGATGATTAGTTCCGGCTGCGTAGATCTGAAGCCTCCAACAACTTTCTCATTTGGATATTTCCAATACAAATCCTCAATCAGTTGAGATCGGCTTTGTTTTGCGAGAAACACTGATTGGTTGGTTCCAAAAAATAGCACCGGCTCTTCATATTTAATGCCTCTTTTCTTCCAGTAGTCAAAAGTCCGTGTATTGTAAAAATAAACTGCAGTCACAAAAATAATGAATATGATGAGGAATAACATTCTTTATATAACACGCACTTAATAACACTAACGCGACTTACTTCAACCGACCGGAACATTAACGATACGAGTGACAACACTTGATTGTTTACTACTCTATTTATAGTTTTACTCGACATGCGCCGAGTTCTACTTTTACGGAGTAACCAAGTACTAGGTCGCTGCCTAGAGAGAGCGAGAAGGCCAAGTCTCGGTCGAAGAGTCCTAAGAATAACTGAAATATACTTACCGAAATGTGAGGTTTTATGAGCTTAAGGTGACGGGTATGGCACACTAGCGACGCCAATCGATTTCAATTTTTAGCTACTAAATCGGATCTATTTTAAACAATTTTGGGGTTACAACCTCTCCGCAAACACTTATACTATTTATTAAATAACCATGCACAAATGCTGGGTCCGATTTTGTAAAAGTGGCCGCTTTTGGCGGTAACGTGGTGTGAGACAAGGAGATGTTATATCTCCGAAACTCTTCCGGAAAGAGCGCGGAATCAATATTAATGGCGAGTAGTTATCACACCTACTATTCGCAGACAACATCGTCATCTTGGCGAAAACCCTACAAAACCTACAGAAGATGGTGAGTAGCCTGGCTGAATCTTCCAAACACATCGGTCTTCGGATAAACTTGGATAAAACCAAGGTCATTTTCAACGAGCTCGTTGATCCGGGACCGGTCGCTGTTAATGGAGTACCTTTCGAAGATGTTCAGGAATATGTCTATCTAGGACAAACGCTCCAATTAGGCAGAAACAACTTCGAGAGAGAAGCCAATAGAAGAATTCAGCTAGGCTGAGCAGCATTTGGTTAACTTCGTCAAGTCTTCTCGTCACCCATCCCTCAAAGTCTTAAGCCGAAAGTCTTCGACCAGTTCGTCCTTCCGGTCATGACTTACGGTGCCCAGACGTGGACACTCACGACTGGACTAGTCCACTGATTCAAAGTCGCTCAAAGAGCTATGGAAAGGGCTATGCTTTGAGTATCTCTGAAGGACCACATCAGAAATTATGTAATCCGACAGAGAACCAGAGTCACCGACATAGCCCTCCGAATTAGCAAACTGAAGTGGCAGTGGGCTGGTCATAATAGCCGCAGAACTGACAGTCGTTGGAGCTGTACAGTCCTTGAGTGAAGACGGATATCAGACAAAGTAGAATTTAAATCTACTTTATATAATATGAGTGAAAGCTGACTAACTGACTGACTGATCTATCAACGCAGGGCCTAATCTATGAGGGTTGAAAGTGTTTGAGGCTTGAAATTTAGCAAAGGGGTTCCTTTTATAGCGAAGGAGTACACTAAAGTGCGTAAAAGTTCTTCATCGGAAGTCTTAAAACACCATGTATATGAAAAATATTTTTCATACATAATGATGAGAGTAAAATGAGGATCGGAATTTTGTCTGAGGGTTCTTTGATGTTGTATAATTAATAATGAATACTCTATATTCGGGTCTCAACGCCATTTTATAAAAAACGTTTTAAAACTTCATATCTCTGTGTAAAAATAATATTATAAAATTTTTCAGAACATCACTCAAGCACTTGTGTTACGGATATCAGTACGTACGGCGGAATTACAAATACATTGAATACTTTTCTTTTGTAAATACATACTTATAATACATAGAAACACCCAGACCAATACAAACAGACATACAGACAGACTTCATGCACATACATGTTTGTACTGTAAAATTAAGTCCCTACTTGTAAGAAGATTCTAAAGCTCCGAAGCGAAATGAGGGCGGACCACTAAATAAAATTATTATACTATAAGACATGTAACACACAGACTCTAAACAAACATCATAAGTGATCATCACACGAATAGGTATTTATCCAGGTTGGAGAGCTAAGCCACGACCTTTGGCGTAACTAAAGTTCTCAACCAAATGCGCCATAACTATGGAATACCTACTAGATTATGGCAAATTAAAGAAAATATTCACTGATGGGCGTCGAGAAAATATATTTCTTAGTTTGAAACAGTTGGGTTACATCAAAAAATTAAATAAGTAGTTATAGCTGTTTCGGTTAAGGTGATGGGTAGGGCACACTAGCAACGCCAATCGATTTAATTTTTTAATCGATTCAATTTTTCGCGTACGCGTTGGACCCAATATATTTTGTGCATGGTTATTTAATAAATAGTATAAATGTTTGTCGAGAGGTTGTAACCCCGAAATTGACAAAATTAAGTTGGTAAAAATTCTTCGTTTTGATTATTAAAACATAAAAGAGAGAACAAAAAACATTCAATACATGTTTTTTTATCCATACTAATATTATAAATGCGAAAGTAACTCTGTCTGTCTGTCTGTCTGTCTGTCTGTCTGTCTGCTACTCTTTCACGCCAAAACTACTCAACGGATTTAAATGAAATTTGGTATACAGATAATCTAGACCCTGAGAAAGGACATAGGCTACTTTTTATTTCGAAAAGGGGGTTGTAAGGGGTTGAAAGGGGGGTAAAAAGTTACTTTTCCACGCGGACGGAGTCGCGGGCGGCCGCTAGTTTTTGATAATTTCACTTTTTAATGTGAAAAAGAATAATTTTAAAATCTGCTATTCTAAAACGACGTAAGTACCATTATGGCACGAACAGTTGTAATTTCTTTACTTCTTGTTTGCCAAAAAAATTCAATATCCAGCTCCAGTCAACTGTCAATCATATCAAAACGCGCCACCTGAAAAGTCCCGTGGTAAAACATGGAACTAAAGTTTTAGATTCCTTATATCTATTGACTTAAAGCTCAAATTTGAAGTCTGATGGCGACGTAAGCGCGGTTTTCATGAGGCTTCTTTCGTGGCGATGAAATGTCATTTGCCATCTGTTATTATTTTAAAAAGTAGTAATAAAAGGAATATAGGCTAGTACTAAAAGGCTATTAATCCTATATATTAGTTTTTTTGATATGTCGTAATTTTGAGTAATTATTTATTACTCAAAGAGAGAAGTATAAATCATGTTCAAAAAGCCTAAAAACATGAATGGAGTTCTAAATTTTATATCATTTTTTCGATGTAATGTCAATTATTTAAAATAAATCCGGTTTAGTAGCTAAAAATTTAAATCGTCGAATCAATTGGCGTCGCAAGTGTGCCCTACCCGTCACTTTAACAGTTCCAGATAACATTATCTTCAGTCAAAGTAAACGTACCAAGATAGTACTCTTGACATTACAGTGATAGTCGAAGCAAAAGAGATGTTTTTTTTATCAATCATCATTAAATTTATCTATTAATTGGCCGGAGAGAGCCAGTCTTCGGCATGAATGGGCCGGCTCCGTCTGCTCGTCTTCTTTCTTATCCACTGAGGCATGTATCATTGCCCTATCATCATAATATTTTGACTATGGCTGGACTTTAAGTATCTATATTCTGGTATATGTGTTGTCATAATATTTATAATCTTTATAATATAAATTAAGTTTAAAAAAAACGAGCACGATTTTATAAAAGAGCCATTTTTTAAAGGTTTTAGTGATTATTTTTATAGAAATAAATTTTGTCAAAAACATTTTACCCCAACTAAAATAAAAACACGTAGGTATGTAGGTGCTCACTAAATTCATACTCCATCTAAAATACATATCTGTCAGATTACTTCTCAGTTAAAACTTCAAGGGTTAATCAATTTCATTGCAGAAACTTTTCAGTGTTCTGTACTATGTCCAGATAATATTAACTAACGCCATCTAGCAACACTTGTTTGAAGAATTATCATCGCTTATGCGGAGAGCTGATTAACTTTCGAGACGAATGGTAGATGTCGCTGATCCAAGTATTTTTTCCTAAAAGCAAGGTCACAGAATGTTGAATTTAAATATTAAAAAAATTATCCTAAACATTTAGGCCGGTTTCTCGTTAGAATATATACTCGGCAATAATGTATGAAGCAGCAGATTTTTTTCGTTTATTTTGTTGATCTAACATGCTCAATGGACTTCATTCACGATACCTATTATGTGGTTTTCGGGTTTTTTTAACAGCCTATGAACTGTCCCACTGCAGGGCAAAGGCCTCCATCATAGAAATCAAGTTATCGTTACTATGATGGGATAAGGCTTTATCACCACGCTTGCCAAATGCGGATTGGTGATCACAAACCCGAGCGATGTCCGAAAAATTCGAAACATACTTTTCGCTCGACCCGGGAATCGAAACCAGGACCCTGAGATCACTGCCCGGTACTTAAACCACTAGACCAACAGGGCGTTTCGGGATGTAAACGATAAAAAATAACAGTGCCTTTATTAGGTAAATACAACAGGTAGTGTTATATTTTCGGGGCTTGTTTGTTGCATGTTAGTTTATTACCTAAATATATTTTTTTAGAAAAATAAAGGTGTAAAGTTAAATACTTATTTTACAATTAGACAGCGAATGATTAAGTGATGCACAGGCATGATACTAAGTCGCGGATTTGTAGAAAAACATTTTAAGAAGTATGAAATGTTAATACCGTCCTATATATATGTAGTATTGTGCTTGAAGAATATAATTACCTACCAGATAGATAGATATTCTTTATTGCACAAAAATAAAATACAAGCATGATAAAACAACAGCAACAGACAGTACAATAAGGCGGTCTTATCGCTTGTAGCGATTTCTTCCCAAAAACCTTTGGGTAGAGGAAAGAAATATCGTATTCGTAATAATGAAATTGAGAATGGCAGAAATATATATATTTTATGTATTAATAATATTACATAACATAAATAATAATAAACAATACATACATACCCAATAATATATACATAGATAATTTATAACAAATAGTCTATAAAAATATTTCTTATAGATAGCTAGGTATAAATGACCAGAGAGCAGACCACATAAAAAAAGGAGAAGAGACAAGGAAAAAACAGTGTACCTATTTATAGACCAGACAATGAAAACATACCTAGATTATCTTAAAAATTTTACGAATCATAATTTTCTATAAGATAATTATAACTTTCCACATCTTACTTCCATCACAGTCCGAGTCGTAACATTTAAATACTTACCATTGCTAAAATTTTACTTCTAATAGGAACATTTTGACAAGATCCCATTATTAACGCCAAAAGCGGCCACTTTTAGCGTGAACCAATTTTTCGCGTACAAATGTTGGGTCTACATTTGTGCATGGCTATTTTATAAATTTAATAGTATATTTTTTTTAGTTTTGCCCGAAATTGCGTAAAATAGATCAGGTTTAGTAGCTAACAATTAAAATCGATTGGCGTCGCTAGTGTGCCCTACCCGTCACCTTAACTACACACCTCAACTTTGTCTAGGGATATTGCAAAAATGACCATTTTGACTTTCTGAGTATATATAATTCAAGAACTACGTAAATAACCGATTAAAAAAAAATCACCATTACAATGATACATTATCCTATAATACATTACATTATATAATAAGCTGTATTTTGTTGCGTGAGTGAGAGTACTGGAGGCCCGGGGGGAAAGGAGGGTTTAAAGGTTGGCAGCGCACTTGTGACTCCACTGGTGTCGCGGGAGTTCATGGGCGGCGGCAATTGCTTACCATCAGGTGATCCGTCTGCTCGTCTGCTACCTATCACATAAAAAAATGTAGTTACCGGTAACGTAGATTTTGAGTTATGTATATTTTTACTCAGAATGTTAAATCGGTCATACCCTTTTGCACCCTTATTTTGGGTATTTTGGGTTACCTTAGACAAAGTTGAGGTGTGTGGGTGAGCAAGAAGCGCCGGTACTTTGATGTTTGACTATTTACAATCATACTATGCTAACTCGGCAACTCAAAGTGGATCTTGGCTTCCAATATTATACATTCCTTTGCTGTCTTTGGTCCAAGGGTTGCGTTTTCGATTCTCAGTGCAAACATTTGTGTGCATAAACATGTCTGTTTGTATTGGTCTGGGGGTTTTCTATTTATTATAGGTATATATGTATTTACAAAAGAAAAGTATCATTTGTATATATTTGTAATCCCACTGTTGATTCTGATATCCGTAACGCAGGTGCTTAAGCTACCTATCTCGGAGTCAGATCAATGTATGTGATGTTGTGAAATATTTATTTTTTATTTATTTATTATTCATCGTTCTGTTATTTTTTCAGGCACCTGCCGCCAGTCTCGGTTCAAAATGATGAATTACTTACAGTCAGTATGTAAACGCGACAGGTTAGTCTCTTTTTATATAGTCAATATACATATGATAGGTGGTAGACGAGCAGACGGATCACCTATGGCTGATGGTAAGCAATTGCCTACCGCCCATGGACACCTATAATACCAATGGAGTCACAAGTGCACTGTCAACCTTTAAACCCCCCTTCCCCCGGATTCACTTCCGGTACCCTCACTCACGCAGCGAGACACAGCACAGTGCTGCTTCATGCCGGTTTTCCTTGAGGCCTTGGTATCACGACGTGGTATTTAGAGAGACTCAAGAGCGTGTGAAGATTGGGTTGTGTAATCCGTTTCGGTCACGGATTTAATAATTATAGTGCTCTGTGGTTTCGGTGTAGGCCTTCCAGCCTATAGCCTGGTCGCTTCGACGCCATTCTTATAGCTGGCCGATCTCTGAATAAAGACTTAGAACTGCCATATGTCCCCTTTTGAGCTAAGTCTTCAAGTTAATTAATATTTGTAACTTTACTTCCCGCAGTAATATTATAATCTTACTTCCTCATATACAACAAAGGTTTACGGTATTCCGAGTTTAGGCGGTAATCTTATTTAATCAACGTTTTATTACATAATTTAGTATTCGCGTGTGAAGTCAAGATAAGCTAGAACCAACAAATTGTTGCTCGGTGAGATTTGAACCAGCCAAGTTCTCGGATTAAACGTTGAAATAAGTAACGTTTTTAGCTGCTTACTTTAAAATAGTCTAAGATCCGGGTACGAAATTCTGTTCTATTTTTTTTATTATAAATGGCTTATTCATTTTTATATTTTAAATAACAATATATTTATTGTTTCTTTTTCAACATATCTTACTACAGGTGTGCTTGCCACAAGTTTCTTTTTTACATTCTTGTGGCCAACCAACACATAAGGCATTAATTTTCGTCGGAAAGTTCCGGGATCGATTGCCGGTCGAGCAAATTAATAAAACGTCTAGGTGTGCTTATAGACACACTCAGCTTAGTCAGCTAGTTCTCGTAGTATGTAATGGGCCTTATTTGGCACTACATAATGTGTGAATTATTTTAAAGTTAAAACTTTTCAAATTGTTCAATTATAATGTGATGTGACTGACACATTTTAACCATTTTAAAAGAAGAAGTGAAAGTCACATATATAAATTAATAAGTAAGTTATCATTAATTAATAAATTATTTTTTACATCGCAAACATTTGTGCACATAAAAAGACAAAAATGCCACTGTCCGAATCATTTACTTAGGACTTTTCTAGATAACATTTTCCTTGTGCCAAACTAAGGTTTTCCCTTGTACTAAGGAAATGAGGAACAACGAAGGTACCACAAACACCCAGACCCAACAAAAATATCTGTTTCATCAATAAATATTTGTGTTGGTGCGGGAATCGCACCCGCGACTCTTGCGTCTCATCCGGCGCACAAACCACTACACTCAACGGCGCTAAATATTATATTTTTATTGTTAATATCTATCTATTTTTGATCATAGAATCATGATTCCGCAAGAATGAGCGCATCGGCAGATGAAACCAGTATGAAAGATCGCCTGTGCTGTGTTTTATTGAGTGAGAGAGAGAGTACCTACCGGATACCTAATTAAGAGAAAAGGGTGTTAAAAGCTTGGCGGGCAGGTGGGGCACCTGTAGCCAAGCTTGTAACGCACTTTTCCATAGGAATGACTCCACTCGATTGGTGTTTCCGCCTATGGTCACCAGTCCATTTACCGTCAGGTTATTCGTCTTCTATTCTACTACCTAACAAATCAAGAAAAAAATCAAATCATTTATAATCTTTCTCATCATCAAATAAAAAATGGAGTGTAAATTTCTACAACGTATCTTAGATTAAAAGGGATTTAGCGGGTGATACTCCTAGGTATATACTTACTGTAACGACATTTTCGGTTTGAAAACTTTGGTCATTAAGAAGGGTAAGAGGGCAATATTTTCACGCGATGTTGGTGATAAAGTATTATCTTTTATATCCAACCTGATTTCCGTAACTAAAACGTGAAAAATATCTCTATGGAGAAATATAATGGAGGCCCATTCGGGGGAAAAAGAAGTTTCAAGATCGGCAGCACACTGTCACCCTATAGTGTTGGTTGCGGGTACAACAAAAAAATATCATTTTGTAGTTGTACATACAGCTAAGTAATGGAATTCAATCAAACCATTTGGTTCAAATTGCCGGTATTTCAACGATAAAGGTTAAATGTTTAAATGGGTTTAAATGTTTTTTACTGTTCGTTTTATGTTATACTAAATTTAAAACAATATATAACCAGTTAGCGTTTACTTAGAGTGGCCTTTAAATACCGAGACTTCTGCACTAACTGCCACACTCAGAGTCGTTGATTAACTTAGTTGGCTACTTAAGACCGACTTTGCCTTATGTACCAGCAACTTTATGCGGTAGAATTCTTCATGAAGAAGATTGGTACTGAACTGGAATGACTTACCACCCATTACTTTTAGAACCATCCTTTCAGTTCTTTCGAGTTCAATAAATGTTGTTTTTGTTGATCCACTTAGTCTAATAAAAGTCTTCTTTGTGGTTCTGAATTAACTATTTCCTGACCTAACCTACCTTTCTTTCTTTAAAAGTTTATATTTGAAAATAGTACAAGATAAAAATATTAACGTCTTAATTTTTAGTTGACATTTCTTAACCGTCTTACATAATTCACCATGATAGCAAAGTTGAAATAGTTTTCATACCGCTATTTCCACCAATTCAAAGAAAAAATACCGAGTTGAGAGCAAAAAGATACTCTCGACAAGGTTTTTATGCTAAATTATTAATTCAAGACCGGGAACAGCTTGTTTCTCAGTTTTCAACTTTGTCGAGTCCAAGGTTATTTCTCCAAACTTTTATTGCTGTAATGCTACATTAGATAAAGGGATAAAGCACTTAGACGGATCCCTTCGTCATACATGACATATTCTAATAATGAGCACTTCGTACAGTATGGCCACTCCCTGCCTCCTGCTGAATTTGCATTTCGCACTCTAAGTTCTACTCATTCTAAGTATCATCATCGTCATCGTCAGCCCATTTAAGTCCCCACTGCTGGGGCACGGGCCTCCCTCAATCACATGAGGGGTAATTGCTATTCTAAGTATAAATGTAGATAAATCAAAAACTATATTACTTATTTAAAAAAACATTTTCATTATAATAATCATACATTATCCTCTATTAAGGTGACGGGTAGGGCACACTAGCGACGTCAATCGATTTTAATTGTTAGCTACTAAACCGAATCTATTTTAAACAATTTCGGGGTTACAACCTCTCGGCAAACACTTATACTATTGATTACATTAAAAAGTGTTGGGTCCAACGCGTACGCGAAAAATTGATTTACGCCAAAAGCGGCCATTTTTGGCGTGAATCAATCTTTTTGCGTACAAAAAGGACACAACATATGTGCATGGTTATTTAATAAATAGTATAAGTGTTTGGGAAGAGATTGTAATCCCGAAATTCGTTTAAAATAGACCCGGTTTAGTAGCTAAAAATTGAAATCTTTTGGCGTCGCTAGTGTCACCTTAATAGAGGATAATGTATCATTGTAATGGTGAAAAAAATATTTAGTAGTCGTTTTTGAGTTATATATTATATAAAATGTTAATAGGATCTTTTTGCAACATCCCTAGGACAAAGTTGAGATGTGTACAAGTATTAGACCGGTCCCTGCGCGCGCGTCGTTGTGTAAGAAGTAAAAGGTTTTTGGACCATACACATTTTATGCACGTCCTGTGTCTCTTATGTGGCTCAAAAATTTTAAAAGCCTTTGTAATAAGGTTTTATTCACATACTTGAGTACCACTAACCACACATAATACAACATTTAGAATATAATAATGACTCTTGGGCAATTCTTTCATCACCTTATGTAGGCCACAGAAGAGACACAGGAAGTTAAACACATGTGTTTGACTTTTTTAGCGCCTGATGCGTGCGACAAAATGGAGCCACCAGGTGCCATCCAGGAAATAAGATGCATCTTATTTCAATCACACATCGCTGGTACGCGTTTACGTGCACGAGCTCATGAACATGTGATTAGATAAGTGCGCGATTGTATTCATGCATGATAATGAACTAAGCGCTCTCCTCCAGCACGGGAAGTGTATATAAAACCAACACGGACCCACTGATAAAAATATACCGGACGAGGGGGAAGGGGGTATCAAGTCCTTAGGTTACCCGATTAAAGCAGCTGATTCATTACTGCAAAGATAATTTACTGTGAAATATTTGGTTTATTAAGTTTAGAATAAAATTAATGTACAAACCTCAATATCATTTTTAAAGACCTATCCATAGATACCCCACACGACGTATGGCATTGATGAAAAAAAATTTTAGAGTTTCAGTTCTAAGTATGGGAAACCCGCAAAAAATATTTTTTTTTCTATTTTTGGGTCTAAATCGTAATGTGATTACCAAAATACATGTATTTACCAAGTTTCAATAGTATATTTCTTATAGTTTTGGAAAAAATGAGACTGTGACATACGAACGGACGCGGACGTACAGACGGACAGACAGACAGACATGACGAATCTATATGGGTTCCGTTTTTTGCCTTGTTTGCTTTGGCTACTGCACCCTTAAAACAATGTTTGTCATTCTGTTTGAATATGCAGGTAATCTGAAAATTAATGCAGCGGCATTGTGAGATGTCATATGCTGCTTTTACCCTGGAGCACGCTAACTTACGGATAAGTTTCTGCCCCTCAGACGATTCTCACTTGTCGTATTATTATAGCGGTTGCGAGTGGTCTCGTCTGGCTCAGGCTACAGCTCTTAGTGAGTCTCTCAGTGACCCGTTTTGAACACCTTACGTATCGTGGTCTTCGAGAGATTTGGTGGCTTGCCACTTATTAAAGAGGGTTTAGTTCACCTTCTCTCTGGACAGTGCACACATTAATTAATTATGATTGAAATATGACACCGAGTCTGTGACGCGAGAATAACAGTTACTATACTTTAAATCTACTGAATAATTTGAATAACTTAACTATCAAATATCTTTCATTATTATTGAATGTAATACTCTGTTCGCTGCCGCGAGTTTTTGAGTTTAGTATAATGTGAGTTGCAACGCGTACGTACGTACACACGGCGTCACGTGGAGGTGCCCTTGTTGGACTTTGGACTGTCCTTATATTTGAGACACAAGTGTGTTATTGCATTACTATTTTTATGGCAACTTGAATATGACGTAATCGAACCGAGGGGGCCGTGTGGCCCCCGGCAGAGTAGAATAGGCCACCCTCTTTCTTACCGAGGTGTCGTAAAAGGCGACTAAGGTAAAGCCGCTGGCATGATCATCAGCACCCGAGAAGGAAAAACTCTGCATTTATATCAAAACCCTCGCCAACCCGTCTGCCAAGCGTGGTGAGTATGGCAATTACCCCTCATGTGATTGAGGGAGGCCCGTGCCCCAGCAGTGGGGACTTAAATGGGCTGACGATGACGATGATGATGAACCGAGGGGGGGCACTAGTGCAAAATAAATCTTTCATAATAATTAAAGACTTTGTTCTAACGAGGCGACCTCATGTGTGATAGTTTAATTAAAAGTTATAGCTACTATAAAAATAGACATACCGTAAGGTCAGCCAGTATTACAGCTTATCACACCCCCATTTTCATTTCTAATTATTTGGGAGGACATAAAAAGTAAATGGTCTCTCTTGGGTGACCTCAGTAAGGTCTTTTTATTAGGATTCTACGTACCACGTAGATAGCCGTCGTGTCGGGGTGTTTCCGGAATATTACACATAAACGTAGGTTTTTGTTGTTAATTAGATAAGGAAAAAAGTGAAGAAAATAGGTATGGTTATAAGTTAATAAACATTGTGTGTTTTGCGTATCGTGTCCTAAGCTCAATATTAGGCCTCCAACCCAACCGATTTGGCTACGGTGTCCGATCTCTCCAATCAGGGAATGGGGGGAAAGGGAAAAGGTTGGCAGCGCACTTGTGACTCCACTGGTGTTGCGGGTGTCCATGGGCGGCGGAATTGCTTACCATCAGGTGATCCGTCTGCTCGTCTGCCACCTCTCATATAAAAAAAAATCAGCCACGTACGCAGTATATAGTACTCAAAAAGTGTGCGCAAACACAAGTGTACTCTCTATTCCCTTATATTCGATGGTATAAGAAAGTGACATGACCGAAGAGCGATCAGGCGCAGGCCCAGCATTGGTGAGGCACGAAGGTGCAAGACAACTTTCACACTTCAGGCTGACGATAAGAATTTCTAAAAAGAAAAAAATCAGGTACACATTTTGGCCCGACCTGAGGATTGAGCTCCAGATGCCATACGCAACCATCGGTTTAAAGTGCGACTCATAAGCCACTGCGCTACTTAGGCCTTATAACCACGTAAACCACATGTCAAAAGCACGCTTTAATCTCGTCAATTAACGATTGCTGGCAAATTGCATGATTACACGGTTCAGAGACTTATCCGAATCGTGCAAATTTTTCCTCACGATGTTTGCACCGAAAAGGGGTGGATGACAAACGCAACACGAGAGCATGTGACGAGACGCAGAGACGTCATCTCGCAGATTGTTCATGGGCGACGGTGATTGCCAGGACCTTTACCGCGGAAGAGCCACGCTCTGAATGAATGGGCTTGACCGGTGTGATACCTCATAGAAAACTGGTATAAAGCAGATTTCGCTGAGTATGTGAGGGCACGGGGAGGCCCAAGCTAGGAGGGAAGAACGCGCAAAAATCGGCCTTATTCACGACACCATAAAAATGGTAACTTTATTCACGATACCTATTTTAAGGTTTTCGAGGTAATATAATAAAAAAAAATAACAACTTACATACCTAATATATTGGTTTTTTAACAAGTACAAAATTAAAATTAAGTATTTAAACTCCATTGATTCAAAAATATTATAATCAAATAGCCTACAATTTAATAAATCTGAATGTTGAATAGTCCTGATATTCGTCTTACATAGTCTATCTAAATCCATTTAGTTATATCAGTAAGTAATAACTAGCAATAAATAACAGTTCAGATACACGCCCTTTCCATGTAAGAGGTTTCCAGTAATGACTTTAGCATGACCCAATAAAAGTAAAACTACTACCACAGTTTTTACAAAGTTAGGAGCTCAACGTTTGCAACGTGCAAGAAAAACATGTCAAGTGGCAATGGGCAGGGCACATAGCGAGGAGAACTGACGGCCGTTGGGGCGGAAAGGTCCTCGAGTGGAGGCCACGTACAGGAAGTCGCAGCCATGGTAGGCCCCCCACAAGATGGACCGACGATCTGGTGAAGGACGCGGGAATCCATTGGATGCGGGCGGCACAGGACCGATCTGTGTGGAGAACATTGGGGGAGGCCTATGTCCAGTAGTGGACGTTTATTGGCTGAAATGAATGAATGAATGAATGAAAGAAAAACTTGCAGTTTGTACGCATCGCGCCAAAAAGTTTAACAGCCGAAAAATGGTTGATAGCAAATTACATTAGTTATATCAAATGGTAGCTTGTCAATAGCTTAATATTTTTTTTTAGTAATTTGTATGTTAATTATTTGTTATTTATTCAATTTAGGGCTTTTATAATCAAGTTACGTTATGAGAACTTCAACCTAAGAATTAGCACATGACCTAGTTTTTATGGTTAAACAGATTGTATCGCTGAACAGTTACCTCATATTAACCATTATTTCTATGAACCGTGCTAAACAACGTTTTTAATACCATTATTAGAAAATCATCAAAAAGTTTGACTCTCCAAACAAATGATCAAGTCAAGTAACCGTCTTTGAAAGAAAAGTAAATTTTATTAATAATAATTTCCAAAGCTCATAAAACAAAATTATTGTTTAAAACGGTTGGTAGAAATCTATTTTTAATATTATTATGTTATATGAATTGAATTTTAATAAATTAGGCTTAGTAGCATTTATTTTTGTATAAAATTGATTTATATTGATTATTCAATAATTGACAAGATGCTAACCACCTACTATTGTACACCTCTTCCTGCAGTTTATTAGTATTGGATTAAGTAACTACTACTCTTTGTGACCTATGAGGAGAACCTAAGTAGTCATGCTCACTCAAATGTCTCTGAGGTGGTGGCGTTATGTGGCGGGTCATTACATTCCCTCTAATATGGTTGAGTGAAATGATGGCTGACACATACGTCATACTTGTGAACAGGTGCCACCTATAGGGACTGGTCCGCTTCGGTTTACCTCATATTTAGCTTTTAATTTGCTTCATTCTATTTTGTGTTGCATTAGACTGTATGAATTGGTATGAGGATAATAAACCATTGTAAAAAAGTTGGCGATTAAAAAGAGTAACTGGCGAGTTTCTTGCCGGACCTTCTCGACCAGAAACAACTTTCCGAGCCGGTGGTAGAATCGCATTATGTTTATTTATTTCTTTGTATATTTTATGTATCAACATATATATGTATTAACATGTAAATTATACATAAGTACTTATAAATAGTTTTAAGTCATTCAAATGTATGACGATTTGTAAGTGCTGTGTACAAGCCTATGCAAATAAAGAAATATTTGAATTGAATTGAATATTTAAAATTGATTGATCGATATTGCGATGCCCTGACGGGGTCATGTTAACGGGTATCAACTTATGTATTACATAATTGTGTATTTAATACATAATTGTGTAGTAACTTATGTATTAAATAATTAGAACTATTAAGAGGTGGTAAGAGCGATGTAAATATTAATATATTATTCCATTATCGGGATATTATGCCAAGACTTGGTTACCATACCTATATGGTTGAAGTTCCAGCCGTCCGCACTAAGTGTTATGCAAACTCCATTTTGATGCGAACAGCCAAGGATCGGAACTCGTTGCCCGCCGATGTATGTCCTGAACAATAAAACCTGGGCCTCTTTAAGGCAAGAGTGAATAGGCTTTTCACGGGCAAGCACGGCCCACCTTGGACCTCATCTTCACTTAACATCAATATCACCTGATATTGAGATCAAATGCTTATCTGTCGTATAATAAATAAATGAAAAATAATATAGACTCTATATTTTACCGTATTTCTCTTTTAAATTTGAAAACCCGTCAATTTAAGAAGTGGTCATAGCAATCGCACTGGCGATAGTGTTGTAGAAACTCTACGTTTTTCTTAACTATACCAGTGAAGTGCTGAAGCACTGAACTGTTGTTGCTCATCGTAGCTTCCTCTGGCTTACTACTTACTAGCTCTCGGTATACTGTGCTCCTACTAATCCACCACTATTCAAATCTAAAACCTTACAAGCGAAATTAAACCTTAATTCTATTTAAAAAGAATTCTTTATCAGCTACAATAGTAAGACTTAATTCAATTTCACGAAACTAGTTAAGATCACAAACACAGTGTTTTGCGCTTTATTGTTTTTTTATGTGTTTTAAATAGTTTAATATTTCTTAGATGTAAATTAATAAGGGATTTAAATTAAAAATATATAAAGAAAATAATTATTCGGAGCTGTGCAATAGATAATAGTGAAGCTTGTTTGTTTTTTCCATTACTAACTTCCTAACCACTGGAAGTACTATTGATAAACGTTACTGCTTTCGATGTACGTCTTTTTAAAAAATGGTATTTAAATAAAGAAAAAGATTTCAAAGATTTGTCTGACTAAAGGTAGGTACATCATCTAGAAGACAGTAGGTATTTATATTATGCTAAGACCTTGCTTCATCAAATAAAAGGAAAAGCCTTCTGAAAAGTCAGAACTTAAACGTTTAACTTTTCTCGTTAAAAGTTTTTGAGTGAATAATAAAATAGACCTTCTAAGTGACAAATTTGTGTTTGATTGAAGAGTGGTCATAATATAATGTTGACATACTATAGGCGAAGAGAAATTAAGATATCTGTATTGAAATCAATTGTCAAGGATCTACAAATTTTGACCCCCGACGAAAAATCGACGGGTTGTTTATAAGTTTAACGTGTTTGTGTGTATGTATGTGGGTGTGCGTGGCATCGTAGCTCCTGAACGGATTTACCTGTTTGTCTGTTTATGTTTGAAGGGTGAATTGATCGGGAGTATTCTTAGCTATGCTGGATTGACATATTAAAACCCCTCTCGATATAGGTAGGAAATAAAAAGGATTGAGTAGAAATACACTATGAAAAAAAATCAAATCCAGGAGGGCTACCACCATAAAGTGGCGAAATAATAAATTATAATACTCGTATATACTTGAGTGGGGTGCCTATTGAAAGCGGGAACTGATTTGTACTTAAGTAAAATGAAAATTAGAGAATGTGTTTAAAAAGCGAAAAATAAAAAATAAATTAAAATTAAACAAAAAAGCTTAATTAGAAAGATCTTCCAACCGAGTTTCTGAAACCCGGTAGTGTCCAATACTCCAAATGTGCCGCTTCAGATACCAGTGTACGCTTGGACCATGAACCAGGATTTGGTCGTTTTTGAAAGAAGCTTGTAGTTCTTTGCGCCTTCTCACGTTGCCCTGCAGCTAGCAGGGTTCTAAGAGTTGGGTGATGGGCACCTTAAGTTGTCCTCATACTGCTGTATTCCATCAGAATAAGTGCCACTGAGAGTGCGTAGGGGGCCGTGGGAGTGCCTTTGGGCCTTTGGCCATTGGAAGGGAGATGCCTTGCTGGTATGCCCCTCGCTCTGAAGCGGTCGTGAAGTAAGGTTGTGTGCTGTTATTTTGAAATCCTACTCGGATTTCCCGAGTTTGTCCTTGGGAGACCCCCAAGTAAGAGCTCCACAATACCCGTTCGTCTCCTAAAAGAAGTCTGTATCTGTATAATGCGACGCTAACGTTGGCACATTGCACTTAGGCTGGTTCCCCCGGGAAAACCGGTCTCCGCTCCGACCCTCACACTTTAGAGAAACTGACAGCGCGAGGATGGCAAAATGCTTATTGTTAAATGATAAATAATTATTCTAGCCACTCCTAAAATATCTTGCTCATTACTATGGGTATGGTCCTATATGCGAGATATTTCAATGACTATTTCTCCCACTAAAACTGTTCAAAAAGGAAAAGCTTCGCAGCTAATCTAAGGTTTGTATATAAATTGGCTCACGTCCACAAGTCACACAAGGGTTCACAAAGAATCCGTCACCGTCTGTATGCGGCACTCAGTCAGATTGGAGCCCGTCGCTTGCGACAATCGGAAGCTCTCACCGTTTCCGACATTTTTCGCTTCGCTGCTATCGGCTGTGTTAGAGAAAGCGGTAACTTACACGAAATGTCTGCCGGTATTGAGAGTTTAGAGTGAATTTCGGTCTAGTTTTGTAAGGTTAGGTATTTAGGTAGTTTTAGATTTTTTTACGTACAACGTTTTACGAAGATTAAGTTGCGATTCGGCCGTGTGTTTGTCATAGTGCAAAGTTGATGATTATGAATAATTTCACGAACTTATGGTTCTTGAAAACTATACAAACTCATTGTATTTTTAATCCCCGACGCAAAAACGACGGGGTGTTATAAGTTTGACGTGCCTGTGTGGGGATCCCTTTAATTGGCATAATGTGTTTTGTCCTAAAATGGATTGGCATAATTTATTTAGCATAATATTAGTTTGGCCGAATTTGGTTTTAGCATAATATGTACTGTGGTATAATTATTATTTAGCATAATGCATTTATGCATATTTTTTTTTGGCACAATTTTTTTAGGCATTAATGGTTGTTTGAATCAGGAAAATAAAAAAAGTAAGTAAGTAACCAGTATTTCCTATATTATATGGAGTAAAAGTAGGTTTAGGTGCGACGGGGGTGGCCCTCGGGCCACCCGTAAGCCGCCTTTTAATGACATATGGTTAATTATTTTATGCTTAATCATGTTTATGCCTAAAATTTTTATGCTTCTTGACAGTGAACCGTCTGTGTGTGTCTGTCTATGGCATCGTAGCTCCCGAACAAATGAATCGATTTTCATTTAGTTTTTTTTTTGTTTGATAGATGAATAAGGGGGGAGTGTGGATATGGATGGTATGTTTTAACACAACTCCCACAATATGGGTATCATATAAAAGGACTTCAAATTTCAAACCTAAGATGACCGCCGTCGGGGGTTTTATACATTTTAATTTTATTGTATAAATACTATCTCGGGTGCACGGGCAGTGGGGTGACAGTCGAGTGTGTTAATTATTTAAAAATATAGAATGCCATTTAAGCACTATAATGCATTAAAAAGTGTCTACACGACTTATTTTCATGGATTTATTATTTCCTAAATGGACTTCGTTCACGATACCTATTATGAGGTTTTCGGGATGAAAATTTGTTTTTTTTTATTTGAATTTTGATAAAAAAATAACGGTGCTTATGTGCCATCAAATTCCAGGCCTTATTTGATACAGTTTTTACAGCGATTGCGATTGCTACGAAATCCCGGAATCCCGAAAAACGAAAATCTCAGGATAAGGAATACGGAGTGAAATTGGATCCTCTACTCACGAAACGGATTTCCTTATAAAACGTCCATATTATTGCGCTTATTTCATAGGGGCTTATTAGCCTCTATTCATATCCACTTTGACCATACTCAGCTTGTGCTATTTATTTTAGGAAAAACCATCGGAGTAGATATCATCTGTAAGGTATTTTACTACCACATATACATTGCTTTGATTTGATTACTTTTTTTATGTGATAGGTGGAGTCACAAATGTGCTGTCAACCTTGAAACACAGCACAGTTCACGCCGGTTTTCTGTGAAACTGCTTTAAGGTGACACTAGCGAATCTATTTTAAACAATTTCGGGGTTACAACCTCTCGGCAAACACTTATACTATTTATTACATAACCTTAAAAAATGTTGGGTCCAACGCGTACGCGACAAATCGATTCACGCCAAAAGTGGCGTGAATCAAATTGTCGCGTATAATAACGAACCCAACATTTGTGCACGGTTATTTAATAAATAGTATAAGTGTTTGCCGAAAGATTGTGTTAAATAGATCCGGTTTAGTAGCTAAAAAATAACATCGATTGGCGTCGCTAGTGTGCCCTGTTCGTCACCTTAATGCTTCCATTTTCTGTCAGCGATACTAAACGAATTCTTTTAATTAGTCGTCAATGGTAAGGGAACTAAGAGCAACGACAGCTCAGTGGATAAGAACGCGCCTTCCACGCGGCGGGTCCTGGGTCGAATCCGAGCATGCACTTCATGATTTTTCTAATGAATGTGCGTTTTTATACCATTAGATCGGTGGTAAGAGAAAACATCGTGGGAAGACCTGCACGTTTTGGAAATTTTCTGAAACGTGTGATCGTGATTCAGTTGGTCTGGTTCCCCTGTCAAAAGGATTGCTAAAATCAGACGGCAGTCGCTTTATATGACTCCCCAAATCCAAAGCATCAGCTTTGGATGCAACCGGATACACTAAGACACAAATTACACGCTAAGATAAGGGAGGTATACTAGATATAACATCCTCCAACCGATTACGGTTACGGTATTCAATCTCAACGATCAGCCACGTACGCAGGATATGTGCCCAAGTGTGTGCGCAAACACAAGTGCACTCTCTATCCTTTACACTCATATTCCGATGGGACACCAGCGTGACCCGACCGGAGAGGGATTGGGAGCAGGACCAACCGCTTAACGTGCTTTCCGAGGCACGGGGGTACATGACCGCCGACTTCCAGACTCCGGGCTGACATTAAGAATTTCTAACCGAAAACTTAGGTACTTACACATTTTTGGCCCGACCCGGGAATCGAACCCGGAACCGACAGCCGTCACTTTAAAGTACGACCCACTAACCCCTGCGCTACCGAGGCAATCAGACAATACTTGGTCTTTACGTACGAGACGCTAGCGCGTAGGTCAACGAACTCTTTGATATCAATGTCAGCTAGAACCGACCTTTTATCTGCCTATTTGTTTTGTGATATAAATGAGACTACACTTCTAGCTAATATCAATATAATGTAGTCATGATGTATTAAAATGTAAATTATTACATAAGTAGGTACTTATAAATAGTCTTAAATAATTCAAATGTATGATGATTTGTAAGTGCTGTGTACAAGCCTATGCAAATAAAGAATTATTTGAGTTTGATTTTATTGATTTAGAATAATGTTGAACACTGTACTTATCTACTTTTGACATGTGACCTAACTCGCGATATTCTCGTATACAATCTGAATACATACTGTTTATATTGAGGCATATCATCATCGTCAGCCCATTTAAGTCCCCACTGCTGGGGCACGGGACCTCTTTCAATCACATGAGGGGTAATTGCCATACTCACCACGCTTGGCAGACGGGTTGGCGAGGGTTTTGATATAAATGCAGAGTTATCCTTCACTGGGTGCTGATGATCATGCCAGCAGCTTTAACTCTAGTCGCCTTTTACGACACCTCGGGTAAGACTGAGGGTGGCCTATTCTACTCTGCCGGGGACCACACGGCCTACGGCCTACGGTAATATACATAGTAAGCTAATATAGTCTATGGAGCTGGCTCTTGTAGGGTATAAAATGAAAGAAGATTTTTAATGGAGAAGTGACAAAGTGTTAAGTAATAATGAAATAACACCAACAATGTGTTATACAACACTAAAGGTACTTGTGCCTACAAAACACAAATACCACATGAGGATTGAAACGTTCCACTATATTCTTCTTACCTTACAAGTAGTGTCAAAAAAAATTTTAGGGATTTAATAAAAATGTAGGTACTAAACCTAAATATTTAGTTAAAAGACCTTCCATTATTTTAATGAAAAGTGTAACCAAACACGTCACATCCCAAACACAGTAAACGCCATACACAATTACCTACATCTACAACAAATGAAAAGCTTAATCCTTATCACAAGCAACAAAACGCGCCGTTGAACAAATCCGCCCTGAATTATGTAGCCCATTGACATCGCCACATCTGCAAATTCACTAAGCCCAGCTTTCAAAACATGCTTTGTGCGTGTATCAGTGTGAATGGGGCGAGCTGCGTAGTGATGTGCCGGGATCGCTAAAGATGTAGATCCGCGAATGCGGATATGAACCTCTTAATTGAGTGAGCTTCTTTTTACTGATCATCGCTAAACACCATGAGATGTACAGGTGTGTATGAACATACCTATGCGCGGCTACTTAATGTCCGGCTTGAGCAGCTAAATGTATTATTACTTTCTTTTTTTTCTCTTAATTTTTATCTTCTCTTTTTCTTGTAATGTTTCGTTTGTTGTTTGAGTTTGTATTTGTTTCTTTTTCTGTTTGTTCTAATGTAGTTTAATTATATTTGTTGTGTTCGTTCGTATCTGTAAAATGTAGTGGGTCCTATTCTCAGTGAAATCAATCTGTCTAAAATGCTTCTATTTAATTCTTAAACCATAACTTGTAGTAGGTATATACACTTAGATATTAAGGCAATTTTCTAGGAAATAAGGGGTAAAATATAAATGAAAACCTACCTTCTCATACAAAATGCATTATCTAGTTTATTATGCAGCTCTATTTTGAATTGAAATTCTGTGAAATATAAATATTTCACAACATCACGTACATAGATCTGACTCCGAAACATGTAGCTCAAGCATCTGTTTTACGGATATCAAAATCAACAATTACAAATATATAAATATCATACTTTTCTTTTGTAAATACATAATACATAGAAAACACCCAGACCAATACAAACAGACAGGTTCGTTCATGCACTCAAAATAATGTTTGTATGTACTGTGTTCACTACCACTGTTCTAAACGGGTCGTCTTATATTAATGAAAGTTAATAAGGCACATAAGAGATCTTCGAAAAAGTGGCGGGGGTTTGCGGTTCAGAGGGGGGCCTCTACCAAAATTTCAGGCTCCGACCACGCCTGTGCAACCTCTATGCTTGTTTTGACTATCATTGATGATGAGTCACAATATTTTCTCGACGCGAAAACTACAAAGCCTTTTATCCCTTTTTTGAACAACTCGGTGATGATTTTGTTTTTCAACAACTCGGTCTGCAACACCTAGCCAAATGTGAAACAATGTTGGCGCTGTTGGCAGAATGCATTAGATGTTCTATTCACATCTGCAGTTCCTTCACGATCCTATTAGAAATTCAGCAGAGGTGTCACTATAAGCGCCGAAGTCGCTTGATCCTGCGGTGCGCGGCCGTCGAATTATGCGTTCGATGCTCTTCAATGACAACTTTGGAAGAAAATGTAATGGTAAAAGATAAAATACTAGCTACTTTTTAACCGACTTCTAAAAAAGAGGTTCTCAATTCGACATGTATATATTTCTATCTATATCTATGGGATCCTGGAAAAAATTGAGGGCAACTCTCCATTTTTTTACGGGACACGTAATGTTTTTGTATCTTTTTTCAAAACTACACGAGTATTTACGCCTGACTATATTAATTTTGTGGCTCTGCTGATGATGGAAGGTCAACTCCTCAACGATAAGGAATTAAAGGATAACTCTTTCAATACTGTAATCACAATTAGTTTTTTAGTTATTTGGCGAGGTTGCCGTAGCCAAATGACAAAAAACGGAACCCTTATAGATTCGTCCAGTCTGTCTGTCTGTCCGTCTGTAGTGTTCGTCCGTATATCACAGCCACTTTTTCCGAAACTATAAGAACTATACTATTGGATCTTGGTAAATAGATGGATTTTGTTAACCGCATTACGATTTTTACACAAAAATTGAAAAAAAAATTGGCCGTATCCTCATATTTAGAACTAATATTCTAAATTTTTTTCATCAAACTCATTCGTGTGGGGTATCTATAGATAGGTCTTTGAAAATTATGTTGATGTATTTAATATATATTTTTTCTTTGCGCAAGAGATGCTCCCAAAGTGGTAAAATAGTCTATAATAAAAGAATTATAAAACTAAAAAAATATATGATAATACATACAATACCATGAAAACTAACAACGAAAATTAGTTTGAACTAGATCTAGTAAGTAGTTTTTTTTTCAATATGTTATAAACCATAAACCGCAATTTACCTTTCATATAATCTTGCTGCTACGGAACCCTTTATGGGCGAGTCCAACTCGCACTTGGCCGGTTTTTTTTTAAGTCTCTGCGTATTTTGCTCTACTAGCTCGGAGGTGACTAATCGTGATTCATCTCATAAGATGAATGCACGTTTTGGGTCAGGAACCATGGACAGAAAAATCGCGTCAATTTGCGATAAATTGCAATGTTTTGGTTTTTGGTATATAGTTTGGCTGTTGTTTAACTGCCTTGGTAGCGTAGTGGTCCGTGGGTCGCACTATAAAGCAACAGCTGAGTAATTGCTTGAGCCCGTGTTCGAAACCCCGGTCGGGCCAAAAATTTGTACCTAAGTTTTCGGTAAGAAATTTTTAGTATCAGCCCAGAGTCTGAAGTTGGCAGTCTTGTACCCCCGTGCCTCGGAAAGCACGTCAAGCCATTTAGTCCTGCGCCTAATCTTTCTCGGGTCGTGTCACGCTGGTGTTCCATCGGAATATGAGGGTAAGGGAATAGAGAATGCACTTGTGCACTGCGTAATTACGTGACTGATCGTTGAGATTGGCCACCGTAGCCATAATCGGTTGGAGGATATAGGTATTATTGTTTGAAATAGAAAGAAAAAAGAAAGTTTATTATTTTGGACATCACAACACTATGTAAGAGTACACCATCAGTTTCATAAACACTAATTCAAACAAAAAAAATGAATACAGAAAAAAAACAATGCAAGGAAAAAACCTAATTATAAGGAGTAAACATAACCAGGCAGCGCAAACATAAAGTGTATTTGGATCAATACCAATAGTTTACAACCAACTTTGCAAGATAAGTCATGTTTAAGATAAGTATTAACAAAGTAAGCAACTTTAATATCAGCTGTCAATTATATTTGAGGTGATAAATTCAATTTAGGCTCCTTCAGAGTACATAGAGGTCTCGGCAAGAGCCCTCAAGTCTCAAGGGTCCTTGAACACTATTAAAGGGCCGTTTTGAGACACAATTACCTCAAACTGTTTGTATCAGAAGTTAGTCAGACTTTGAAGTCGGATGGTTTTATTAAGTTTGATTTTGGGTTAGTGTGTTAGTAAATACCTGCGAAAAGTTGGTTGGAGACTACTGATGATATTTCTGAAGAAATAACAAATTTTCCTAATCGTAAGTAATATTACCTATTATTTTGTTTATTTTGTATGCCAGAGGCGACAAACGAGCAAGCGCGTCACCTGCTGGAAAGTTATCATCGCCGCCCATGAACATCCGCGAAATCAGAGAAATCGCTAATATGTGGCCGGCCTTTCTAAAAAGGAGGAAATGATTCCGCAGGATAATTAATTCCGCAGGATAATTCCGCAGCAATCGTTCCACAGAACTCAAGTACGTGGTAGAAAGTTCATCCATCGAGATGATGGGGATGGAATGACAATCGCTTGCGTGTGGTTTGATCAAACAGTTCCTAAGAGCACTCTCCATGACAGATGCGGTATAAAATGCTGAGGTTAGCTAGCTATATCCCGCATATTTAGCTATATACTGGACTCTGAAACAATGACTTTCGACGCAATCGGGAATGGCACACTGAAATAAGATTTTATAAGTAATATACCTACTCTAATGCTTTTCGCATAGCGTTTCCTATTCCAAAGCCTTGACATGATAAAAAAAGGTCTTCCATTAAATTAACAACTTCAAAAAGAAGCCCAGAAAAATATCTAAACCCGCCTCTTTTATCTAGATTTTGCCATGATTTACGAGTTGAAATTAACCAGGATAGTAAATAAAGTTAAAATACGGTCCCAAGCGTAGGATTTCACTTTGACTGTAGAAAATAATTACGCCCTGTCTCCGGCTAGCAAATAATTAATAATACGAATAAATCATAAACTTTTGTCGAGATTGGCCTATTTAGAAATTTTAATACCTTGACAAGAAGTTTTTATCTCCTGTCTCTAGCGAAAATTTTGGTGTTTCAGGAATTAAGGAGTTATTTTTAATTTTTCAGGTTATTTTTAACAAGATGGTTTTTACATTCATTATTTAGTGTACCTAGTCGTGTACCAGTAAAGTACCTCATAGTCGCTCATATAAATATAACGTCTCTAATGAAAGAAAATCATAATATAAGGTTTTTTATTAACAGTTTATGATCTTGATTCTCATAGGAATTACGATCGGCGGAGCACCAGAGCGTCTTATTTCGCGAATTGACGATTGCGGCATGAACTCGCGATACAGTCACGGTCGCCATGTGGCGGCGTTGGGATAGTGACATAGTTGTACCTAGGTAGAATCAACTCTATTAGCAATGATATACTACTCTTATTGTATTGTTCTATTGGGATCTAAAGATTGCAGGAAGTCTACAATATCTAAGAAAATCGCCATACAGAGCGCAAATTTCATAGGTAAAGACCTAACAGTTAGAGCTTGTACTTAATCCGTTTAACTTTATAGATAATTACAAATAAAAGTTAAACACCATTAATAATTGTTCTCTGAATTTTGGAAATTCCCATAGAAAAATTTCAAATTTGCGTCTGAAGTAGACTGCGTAGGTATGGGGAGACAAAAATATCGTCAAAAGTCGTAGAATACGTTTATTAGAATAGTCGCTAGAATATGTGATTAAAGGGATGTATATGTTTACCAGTACACCCTGTATTAATGTATACTATGTAATAGGGTGGAGCGCTGGATGTATGAAAAACATTTTTTTTCCGAAATTTGTTTTTGCAAGGTTATATAAAGTTGCCAATGTGCTTCAATATTACAATAGTAAAATATTATTCAAAATAAATCATTACAAGTACTGCCCCAAGTCCTTCGAATTATCAGATTTTTTCGTAAAATATCACAATGTCTGTGACGAACTAAAATATTAAATATACACTTTTATGTTAATATTCATTAATTATTTGCTTATTTAAAAATGTTAAATACCAAAACAATAATTAAATTTCACAACTTTGAGGCGACATGCTATTTATTTTTCTTTTATAATCGTGCACTTTTAAGAATTTATGTAACATTTTTACTTTGCTTTGTTCTGACACTAGTCTTCGACAAACATATTTTCCAATATTTTCTTCTGGCCAAGAACTACCTACAAATACGCTCCCTACCTATGAAGATATAATAAAGTACTTTAAGTTTCTAACAAAAAATGCAACAACACGGCAACATCTGGTAAAAAATACAGCCGAAATCATTGCACTCGAAGTCGAGAAGATCTGGACGGCTTCTATTCCACCACCACATATTAAGGTATACCACCAGATATATCGAACTATTTTCACACTAACACTATCAAAGTAGAAAAAACAAAGAAAGTTATCTTCGCAAAATTGATCAATTCAAAAGTGACAGTCAAAGTTTATTTGATGTTGCTACTTGTAACTGTAAGTCCTTTTCTACATATTTGTGTGCAAAAGAGCGCAAAGTTCCTATGCAAGAGAGAGACTTCTTGACTGACCAAAGAACTGAGAGGAAAATGTGAATAGGTTCTATAGATTTACTAACGACTAAAAAATGCAAAAAAAAGATTGAAAGGGAAGCTAAACGCAGACCGATCGAAAGTCAGCTGTCACTACCCGCCTTAGTAATTGCCACAAATATAACGAGGTTGTCAGGTTATCGATTCAAAGTAGATCAATGCAGCTCTCAGGTTGAAGTTGAGGATATGCCATCAACCTCTGATAATATACTAGTGCAAAATATATCTTCATTAACTGGAAAATTTAATAGAACAGTTGCTAGAACCCTTGATCGATTTAGCACTTCATAGTCTCGACCACACTCCCGGGAATTACAAGATAAGATGAAGAAGACATAATGTGGCAGTCTTTCCACCTAAAATTTTAGTGGAACTGCTATTTTTCGCAAATACCATCATCCACCAGTTCGTTACTCTGAAAGAAAGAAATGAATAACAACAACACGCTTTGTTCTCGCAATGATATTGATACTATATAATGCAACAGTTGATTTTACCTTTGTCAGCCGCGAGTTTATTTCCCCTAACAAACAGTTTCATTACTAAAATCCTGTCCAATCACAAACCAGTGTTTGCCATCAAGTTCCGAACAAATCACAGGAATCACAACAATAATCCCATTTCAAACAGTCTTTCAATATTTATGACCTGACCTGGAATTTACAATTGAATTAAGATGCTTATGGTGTTAATATCTAAGGTCATTCGATCTAGTCCTGCCTCAGAACAAAGCCATATTGCTTTGAATTATGTATTGAGACTTAGTAACCTAATACTACAAAACGTAGCCATTGTCTCGTGGTCGCGACGACTTCAAAATGTTTAGAGTCATTAACACCTTGTTCTTAATTAAAGGTCCTAAATTAACACTTTGCTTACACAATATAATTTAAAACGATGGTAACAAATTTTACGTACAAAAATAACAATCCAACATAAGGATTGTTAATAGGTTATGTTTAGAAAGGAAAGGCGACGGTCAAAAAACACGAAGTATTATTATTTGCCTAGGTATTTTTGAAATTATTGTTTCTACAACATCTTCAGTATTTTGTGTGCTCCTTTTTGAACTCAGTAATTACATATTACATTTTAATTTATATAGTCCCGAGATCCCGATAAGCACTGCCCTGCAGCGAGCGGCAGAGCGCAGCCGATGACGACAGCTGGTCGACAAAATCGGAAGGAGTCATGATTCTCAGCAGTGAGGGAATCGACAGGGGAGAGAGAGGTGCAAAGTTATGACTTGAATATAATATGTATGTACCTACATAAAAATTTTGTTTAACAATCAATAAAACTTTGACGTACAAAGTACATATGTATGTTTTATTTATTCCTCTATAAGTTGAAAGGTTCTATGGGTAAAATTTTCCGTCCCTACCGTATGCCACACGTTTCACGTGTCGAACCGAGTTTTTCCCTGGTTTGTACCAGGAAAATCAGAAACTAAGAAGTTATTGTTTTTGTGTTTATTAATTGATGTAACCGTTCAAACTAGAGATTTCAAACACATTGTATCTTTTTATTGAATTAAAAGTAAGTAAATGTTTGCTACTATGCTGAATATAATGATGATCTTCACTATCGCTATTTATTAAATAACAATTAAATTAACCTTAAATCTAGACATTGCTTAACGTTTCAAAACAAAAAAAGAGAATATTCCCTTTAAAATTAAAGATTCTCTTAATCCCCATTTACAAGATTTTTGTGATGAAATGTTCTAAATTGAAAAAAACGACGAACGTTATCTCTAATCCTGAAGGCAGTTTTTATCCTGTGTGTAGTACAAGAGCCTGCAGGCTATTTAGAGGATACCACCATATTAGCAGATGCACTCAAAACCTGCCTGGCATATCTGCCAGGCTATTATAAACTGACAGCGTCGCGTTTTGTTTGGGCTGAGTGCGTTCCGCGTGAAATATGAACTACGGTCCACTATCAGGCGCGTGGCAGACGCACTGCCAAAACAGCCTGTCACGGGTTTATTACGCGCTCAAATGTTTGCGCTAACGGAGAGGACTGATTCATTTAGGATTTACCCTACGAGATATTTGAGCTGTCTAAATGGACATGCTTTTAAACATGTAGGCTCAGAAAGACAAAGTCAGTTTTGTTCAACGTAGGCGTCGTTTTGTTGAGGGTACAACTCTGCATACCTATCGGCTAATGGAATCCAAAGGGTTTATTAGTATTTTGTGGTTTTCATTGTAGATTTGGTGTTTTGTGCAGTTAAATGCCGCAAATATGAGACTCAATGAATTGCGTTGTTTTTAACCTTGCTATTGTGTATCGAGTAAGTTGTCACGTAGACAAATTATCAGGCTAATAGAATCCTTAAAGAACTTTCTTGTGAAATCCATAGGTTAATGAATTTGCTAAACACCAGTCAACTTTTTATTGAGTGCTGTGACTTTCACAAACTTTGACAGTGACTACCAACTTAGTGAAATATTGACAATAGTGAAGTATAAAAAAGCAATTAGACAAGCTTAAGTAGAGAAGTGAAGGACAGGAAATCCTGTGATGTCTACGTCCAGCAGTGGACAGACATAGGCTGCTGACCGATCAAGCGTTTAGTGTAACAATCTTCGGCTATGGATCTTTCGGCTATGGACAAGTGTGGCAGGCACTCCTTATTCTTATATTGATATCTTCTCTCTTATCCTCTCTCTCTCTCTCTCTCGATATCTTATTGATATTGACGACCAGTTTGGATCAGTGGTATGATGCAAGTATGGCGAGTACAATCCTCGCACAGTACAAACATGTGTGTGCATGAACATGTCTGTTTGTATTGGTCTGTATGTTTTATAAGTATGTATTTACTAAAGAAAAGTATATGTATATATTTGTAACTCCGCTGTTGGTTCTGATATCCGTAACACAGGTGCTTGAGCTACCTATTTCGGAGTCAGATCAATGTATGTGATGTTGTGAAGTATTGTGAAGTATCTTACACTCATAAGTATAGTTTTTAAAATTTTCGCGTTACCGCCAGTCCGTTCGTAACCACGGTTGCTGTAACGTAGCCGGAACGTCGAGCAAAATATGTGAGTACACAATATTGTATCACATAATAAATAGCATGTTAATTCCCATCTTGATTAATTATACTCATATTAGCACACGATCCATGGCTAAGCATGATTACAGCGGCAAGGGGTTACAATACCACCAATTTCCAGACTGACACTTAGAATTTCTTAATATAAACACTCAGTCAGAGATTTTGGCTCGACTCAAACCGAGTTCACCGTCCCTTTGAAGTGCGACTTACTAGCCAATACTCCACCGAGGCAGTCAATAGTTGTGATAATACCAGTATATCTAGGCCAAGTTGCTACCAAAATTATAACCATTATATTATTATTATTATAAATTGTTATACTACCAAAATTGTTAACTACACCCATGTTTTTTTTATCTTTCCCCACAGCTACTACTCAAATTTTAGGAATACTTTTACTCTTTCTATTTTCCGATCCATCGTTACCAATCTAGCTGAACCTACATCGTCGTGGTTTGTTTGGAGTCGGTGCGTTCCGGCGGTCCGGCAGACCGCGTGAAATACGAGGCGGGTTCATATTTCTACGTTATCTACCGCGGTGTGTGCTGCACCAAACGTAACCAGTAAATAGCTTGCTGGCCAACACAAACTACGTTTGGTTATTGTGTACGCTTACTGGAATTGGCAGGTGTAAATCCGATCACGCACTTTTTAATCGTTATTCTTCTAGAGTGCCAACATAATAGCAAACTGAAACTGATCTATTGCTGCTACTGCGCGTCAGCAAGAATCGTTTAAAGTTGGTAGGATTCCAAAAACAGACTGTTACTGCATAGTAATTACCAGACTTATCAAAGAGCCTATTATCGTGCTTTGAAGTTGAATTAGTGACATTGAAGTTGAATTACAGTTTTCAATACATTTGCTCAGACAAATGTCGAATTCGATATCAATTTCAATCGCACGAGAATTGTCCCTCTGGAGGCCTATTCTCGTGCACTCCACATTCAAATTAGATTTTTCCCACATTTGTCCATACAAATCTTTAATTCGACTTCAATGTCGATTGCACGAGAAAAGGCCCCCTGATATTGAATCGTGGTCCAAGCCTAACCGGGCTCCGTAGTTGACAGCTTTAAACTTAAACCGGGAATGAACAGCTGAGATGATGATAAAGGTAAAAAAATAACAGATAATAATCATTAAAATGTTATTTCAAATTCATTATTAATAAATAATATTCTAAGTCCACAACACTCAACTGTAAATCACGATCTCACGAGTATTCTTTTTTTTAAAGAGGAAACTACTATTGATAACGCTACGATACAAGGCAAGGTCATTCGAAAAGGCGAAATACAATCGTTGGTAATGATTAGATCTAATTGTTAAATTAAGCCCCAATACGAAGTTAGGGCTGGCCACTTTATCATCATACTCGAAACAATTTTATAATTTATTTATGATGCCATATCATAGTAAAAACCCCTGGTAAGTTTAATTTAAAAAAAAAAGGTGATTTAAAATATTCTACAGCCAACCCGACAAACATACCCCACAAAATACTGCGGTAACACAAATTGCAAACGGAAGACGTGTTTCCCAGCACACCTCGTACTCAAACCAACCAAGTAATGAACAGCCTCGCCCTCAAACCGAGTAATGAATATTATTTAATTACGCGTACCCGTATGTCGCTGAGTAGTTCTAGTACATTCTACGAGTTTTCAACGGGAGTGCTTTTGCATGTCGGCGTGAGTAGATTTTAACAAAATGGATGCCGCGGCGTCGGTCGTAAATCTGGAAATGGTGACGGCCGGTCCCTGGACGCGTGGCTTGAGCTTTGGGAAGAGCGTGGTTGGGGCGACAAATGGGCAAATCGAACTATAGGGCAGTTAGAAAAGCAGGAGAAACTGGTTTCGGGGTATGAAATTTTTGAGCTGTTACACCATTGGAAGTTAGACAGTGAGGGCTACAACGGAATTCACGACACGACCCAATTTTAGCCCCCACCCCTTTCACACGCGCTATCTCCTTTGCTTGGATGCACGTGGACTTGGATGTTGGGAAAATAATAATAAAAGATTGATACAACATCTCATACATTGACCTGATTCTGTATTTAGTAGTTTAAGCACTTGTGTTACTGATATCAGACAACAGAAGATTTAGAAACATACTTAAAACAATAATAAATAACCGTTAGTTCAGGTCTTAAGCAGTAAATGTCTTTATGAAACACGATATCTAAAATGAATAAAATCCATTTTTTAACATGCTCCAATTTATTCTAGTAGGTTTTTAAAGTGTCTAACTACAAATCTTTAACACCTCTACACTATGTTGTGTGGTTACATTAAGAATAAAGTACACAAAGAAATCTTTGCATGTCGTATAGTTTTAGACTTCCTAATACGTACCGTTTTAAATGAGTCCTAATAATGTCCTCCAAACCGATATTTCGGTCATGGCGGCAAATATTTGCGCAGACACAAGTGTACTCTCTATTCCTGTACCCTCTTCTTTCGATGGGACACTAGTGTGACACGGCCGAAGAGGGATTAGGCGCAGGACCAATGGCTTAACGTACTTTCCGGGGCACGGGGGTACAAGACCGCCAACTTCCAGACTCCGGGCTAACACTGAGAATTTCACAGGTACAAATTTTGGCCCGACCCGGGGATCGAACCCAGGACCCCAGGCACAGCCGTGCCTCGTTGACTGGTGGCGCAATAGTTAGTGGGTCGCACTTTAAAGCGATGAGTTCTAATATATAGTGTATTGATGAACATAAATAGGTGGCATGATATTTCTGTAGGTAAGTAAAAACGAATCTAAGGCCCAATTCGACTAGTCTTTATCCGAGTTAATCTATGGTTAATACCATAGATTACACCACGCTACGCTACAAATTTCGTTGTATGACAGAGTTAACCAAAAATAAAGATTGACTGAGTCGGATCTTAAAGTGACGGGTAGGGCACACTAGCGACGTCGATTTTAATTTTTAGCTACTAAACCGGATCTATTTTAAACAATTTCGGGATTACAACCTCTCGGCAAACACTAATACTATTTATTACATAACAATGCACAAATGTTGGGTCTGTTTTTGTACGCGAAAAATTGATTCACGCCAAAAGTGGCCACTTTTGGCGGCTTTCCAAAATTCGAGTACAAAAGCAGACCAAACAGTTAACTATAAGTATTAAATAAGTAGTAGTGTTTGCTGAGAGATTGTAACCCCGAAATTGGTTAAAATAGATCCGGTTTAGTAGCTAAGAATTAAAATCGATTGGCGTCGCTAGTGTGCCCTACCCGTCACCTTAATAGGTTTAGGCTTTCGACGCACAGTAGGAAGCTAGAAGCTATTTGTCTGTACTTTACTATTTTTCTTGACTTCAAAGAGTATGCCTTTGAGCTGCATTAGCTCATCATGTCATCTTTTTTCTACCATATTGAGAACGTAGACACATTGCGGGTTATCAGCTTAACGGTTACCTTTTCACTATAAAAGTCCCACATTCCTGATTCACACTTCCTGGAAGTGGAACGTCAACTCGTACCTGCGTCGGTTTTCCCACTGACTACAAACTCATTTTTTTTTAACTATAGTGAAATATGCTATCTCTGGGTAAGCTTGGTCGTGGGCTTCCTCTTAACTTATCAGTACGAAGCCAAGAGCAAGTTCATCATTCGATAGTAAAAAGTTAATTTTAAGAAATTCCAATATACTTTTTAGGCAAATGTTGTTCCAAAAATAATGGAATTACAACAATGTATCTGTTTACCAATACAGCCTGTTTATGTTATTAAACTCGTAATTTCCTGCGAAGTTTCTTAAGTAATGTGAAACGATAATGAATATTCATGGCTTCTTTCGGAAATATTCAGAATTCGATAGATGCCTTAATAGCGGTGCTCTTACACATAAATATTTAATTTCATCAAAAATAGGTAGTTGCTACCGATGTCTCTTACATGCAGCGTGTCATTTCCGATTGCACTCAAAGCAAAGCAAAACACCGTTTCGGAGTCCGGTATACGCTTGAACGATAAACCAGGATTTGGGATGTCTGGTAGTTACAATGTAGCGACTGCCATCTGACCCTCGCAACCCTTAGACTAGGGACCAAGGTAACAAAGGCAGGCAACAAAGGTTATGCCATACCTACTTTTCACGACAAATAGATTTTTTGAGTCTTTCATAAGTAACATTTCTTGTCAAATTTTACAACCGCAATGCGCTGGCATAAGACTACCATTCATTCAGCTGATGTTTGACGTGTGTAACTCTTTATTGAAACGACTCAGTGATCCAACTCAGCCAAATGATACAATGTTTCGAATGTCTAATGTTCGCTCCAAATGTATCATTCGACTCAAATGGATCTCGAGTTTGAGCGAACCGAATGATTCGAGTGAACCGAATGATTCGAGTGAGCCGAATGATTTAAATGAGCCGAATGATCTGATGAGCCGAATGATCTGAATGAGAAGAATGAACCGAGTGAGCTGAATGATCCGAATGAGCGGAATGATCCGATGAGCCGCATGATCCGAATAAACTGGACGATCCGAGTGAGCCGAATGACCCGAATAACGGATCTACCAGAGAGTCGATGTTTCAAATGAGGCGTTTCACTGTTCGGCATCTCTGCACTGATCCAGATGCAAATGTTCCAATCTTTGGAAAGATACGTTTTTGCTAGGTCTAAGTGATGTAATAGTTTTGTTTTAGAAGATAGATAGTAGCTAATTACTTGAAGATAATGTCAACTTGATTTTCCTTTTCATGGATGTGCTCTCAAAAACATCAACGTGCTTTTTTTATAAATCGAGGGTGTAGATTGGTTGACTAATGTAACGGTTCACTATTTACTAAACTTTTTATCACCACAACATCCCAAATACTTAAATATTTAAAATTTATAAATAATAACACTGCATCTCCTTTGTACCAATTACTCCGTTTAGTTTTTTTGACGTTGTCAACTTTTTTCCTACCTCCCGATCGATTGTGTGTCTTTGTTGGCAGTTCTAAATAAGGCTACTGTTAAAACGCGTATTAATGTCGATAAATATTGGAAGTCCAATACAATTTGTACTTTGATGTTATTAATGCATCAATATAAATGCAGAAAATAATCCACGGATTATTTTCTATATATTTAAAATATTATGTAATAATCAGTTAATCACAATGCACATTGTACGGTGTATTGAATGGGCAGCATACGTTATTGTTTTTGACTTGCCATAGTCAATGAGCAATTTTACGGAATGACACCGTAAAATTCATTGACCGGATGCTAATTTGATTCAGTTTTTAGAATTGTTTCTATTTCTTCGAGAAGGTTGAGTGAGGCAATAAAAAGCGGGGACTACGGTGCGGCGGCCTCCTCGTGTGGCCCTTTCGGTAGTATTTTTGCTCTGTTTGGAGCTGCTACCGAAAGGGTCCTGGCGTCCCTGGGCAACGGCGGGTAGTAATCGGCATCGCCCATTGCTACTCGACGGCTAACAGCTGCACACACACGGGAGGGCTCCTGGAGTCGTTCTGTCGACCCCCAGTTGAGCCCCCCCGGGGCCTAGGACCGGCCTCACGGTTTAGGGCATCGGAAACCCTTCTCCTGTGGCCTTTTTTGTTCTGGGCCCGGGGCCCTGTCCGGCGTCACGCTGCGCGTGATAGCGTTTTTCGACGTGGGCCCCACTGGGTGGAGAGCCTTCGGGCTCAGCGGCCGTAAGGCCATGTGCTGGAGGTCCGGCGTTGGGTCGTCTAGCCAGGATGGCTCAATGTCGACCGGTGGTGCCAATTTTCTCGGCTCCGCATCCAGCGGAGTTGGGTTTTGCGGCGTTTTCATTCTGAAGCCTGTGGGTTTTATTTCCCCAACCCACTCTGCACTGCAGCCAGCAGTGTATGGGTGGGGAAGGGTACCCGCAGTCCTCCTCCCGGTGGTGTTTGCACTGCAGCCAGCAGTGTGGGCGCCATTCGGGGGGCGGTGTTTGGTGGGCCGTGGGAGAGGCCCTAGGTCCGTTGGACCGGTGTGTGGTAAGAGGCCGTACTGGCGAGCCTCTTTCGCCCTGAGCGGGTTCGCGGTGACAAGGTTCGTCCTATAGCCCGCGTTCCCGCTCTGAGAGTTTCTCCCGGGCGAGGGATGGAAACTGTCGCAGAGAGTTTAGTGGGTATACCCCTAGGAGCACCCCAGGGGAGAGCCCCACACTACCCGGCCGACTCCCAGCGGCCGGGTGTGCATAAGGTGGCGCCGACCATCGGCGCCGACGTCGGTTCCTTCTGAGCCGGCGGCATTCTCTCTGCGTTACCAAAAAAAAAAAAAAAAAAGGCAATAAAAAGCCTTCTGAAACTTCTGTATCTCGTCTTTTGCGCTGCCATACCCAGATCTAGGGCATCCTCCTTCCTGCTCCACAACCTCGCCTGCTCTTGCGTGTCTTCCCGCCAGCGAGCCTACCTGTTCCGGCCTTCCCCGAAGCAGCCTGCGTTCCCTGAGGATTTACGGCTTCTGCTCCCTCAAGCTGCTGACGCTAACGCCCTGACGCCCTGACTTCTAACGCCCTGTTGGTCTAGTAGCTTAAGTACCGGGCCGTGATCTAGGGGTCCTGGGTTCGATTTTCGGGTCAAGCGAAAAGTATGTTTCGATTATTTCGAACATAGCTCGGGTTTGTGATCATCAATCCGCATTGGGCAAGCGTGGTGATTAAGCTTAATCCCATCATAGTAGCGACGACTTGATTTTTATGATGGAGGCCTTTGCCCTATAGTGGGACAGTATATAGGCTGATACTACTACTCGTAGAAGCTGTAAAAATGAAACAAATACAAAAGCGATAAAAAGTAGTCCATATAGACATGTAGTTAAAATTTACCGCTCAGCTGGAATTGAATCAGAGAGGTATAAAATGTTTTGTTACGTTTTCATTATATCTTATAAAATACGCAATAAAAACTTTTTTCCGTATGATATTTTATTCATATATTTGAAACCTTGGTTTCCTATATTTCAGTCATAAAAAACTGCATAAAGTGGAAATTGTAAAGCCAAATGTCAAGCTTAAAAGTTTGGTAGCTAAGAATATTACATCCGTTTGTGATCCGTGAACTAAGGATTATTTACGACCCTAATAAGTTTCGACTACATATATATGTCAGTCATAAAATAAGATCGTTAATCCATATTGATGTTTAGTAATCATTCGAGCCAAAGGTCGATATGAACAGATGAGCAGCCGTATAAGGGTTATATAGATTGAAAAAGGTCCAGGACCAAGAGATTGTCCCATAAATCGCATTTGCGAGTACATGTTGGATAAGTGAGGTTTATTTCCGAAGATTTAGGCGGAATTCGGGCTAAGTTCGCGTCTTTCCAAACGGGGTGGCATAGGTGAGTAAATAGTGTTGGGTTCGATTTTGTGTCAGTGTTTTTATCGATTCTCTTTTGTTCATGTTATAAAAAAATAGTTAATACTGTTGGCTCGATCCCGGTATGAATGAAATCATTTGAAAGACTTATATTGTAGCAGGTATAGTCAATGTAACGAAAATAAAGGTGTTAGTTTATTTAGCGGAGAGTAAAAAATAACTTATTTGTTTTAGATTTTGCAAAATCAAGGCGTGGAAAAAGAGAATGATGGATAGGGACTAACGGTACACGGTGTCTTGAGGCTTTCTTCTTCCTACAGACGGCACTGGAGAAGTTGGTGATCGATGACAGCACAAGAATTTACATGTTTTAAATTGTTGAATCTGAGCCTACAAAAATTAAGTTAGCTAGATTTCAGCTCTTGACTCCGAATTCGAATATCATTATTATACCAACACAAAATATTGTTTGCTGATAAAACAGGTCGCTGTGTTGGGCGTCGGTGTCTGTATTACTTTCGTTGTTTCTGGTTGGAATGTAAGAGAAAACCTTACTTTAGGGCCGTGACAATTTCTGATGTTATCTGACGTTGTTTTATTTTGTTTTGTAGTAATGATATTAAAAACTAACAGCTAACGGGAACTGAACTCTAAACAAAAATCACCTGTAAGTAGTTAAAAGGTAAACATAAAGTAAAATATAACGTCAAAAGATTTTGATTTAGTAATCCGTGAATCAAAAATCATAAGAATAGAAAAAATCGGTTCATCGACAAAAATATCGAACCACGCAGGTCTCCTAAAGCCATGTCGAGAATTCGACAAGTTACCTTCTCCCACTAAAATATGTAGCGACAAGATATCCAAAAGTTCCCTTTTGTTGGAGCAACCGTCTTTTACCTAGTTTTTAAGTCACGACCTTACGACAGAGCTGCAAAACTGTCAGACCTTCATTATCTAAATGCAAGTGCGTTTTTTGATAGGTGAAAGACGAGCAGATGGATCACCTGAAGGTAAACGACTGCCGCATGGTGTGTCCATGCAAAACCTGTGTAATCATAAGTGCGATGATAACTTTAACTTCCACAGACTGCTCACTCGGCGAAACAGAACAGCATGCGCTGCTTCACGGCCAGTTTTATGTGAGGCCGTGGTATCCCCCGGTCAAGCCGGTGGGATGAATGGACATTCCAAAATGTTGCTCCCCTATAGACTTGATTTCGATTTTTGGAACCCTAACCCCTCTCCCCCATTGATGGGAGAGGGGTGTCTTTATTTATAGGGGAAGACGAAATTTCAAATCGATGCTATGGGTTTAAATGGGGTATCAAGTGAAAGGAATTGGTAAGCACATTGTAAAATGTAGTTTATTTTTACAATGCATAGTTTTTTATTAAGGTGACACCGCGACGAATAGGAGATTTTAAAATAATAATCAAGCAATGAATACTTTAATAGAAATTTACAATAATTTTCATAACTGCTGTCTAAAGTGGCCACTATGCAATTATAGAAATTAATGTTACTTTTAGGAAGAAATTATTACATAAAATATCAGCCTATAAACTGTCCCACTGCAGGCCTCCATCATAGAAATCATGTTATCGCTACTGTGTTGGAATAAGGCTTAATCACCACGCTTGCCAAATTTCGGTTGGTGATCACAAACCTGAGCTATATTCGAAAACATACTTTTCGTTCGACCCGTGAATCGAACCCAGGACCCCGAGATCACGGCCGGGTACTCAAACCACTAGATCATCAGGCCGTTAAATTATTACATAGGTTGGTCGCTACCTATGTAATACTTACCTTTGAATAATTTTTCAAAAGAAAGTATTAACAGGTATAAACAAAGTCTTACTGCCTTATTGAGGGCATTATACTGATGATAACAAGCATTTTTCCTCAAGGAACATGGGGATAATCATTGAGATAATCTCAAAAAAAAATTGCTTTCCCATGAAATTTGCACCAATCGGCTGATTACTTTTCTATGGGAAGGTGATGTTTTTTTTCTCTGGTGAGACCCATGTCCTTTCGGGGAAAATGTTTGTTTTCACCAGTTTAATGCCTCGATAGGGTGTAAGACGGTTAAAAAGGACGGTGTATAGTATCTAGGATGGATGGATACGTATTTCCGGAACCCTTGGTTAGCAAACCCGACTCGCACTTGGTCATTTTTTGACTTCGTTTGTGAAATATTACCCTTACTGTACTCTTTTACTGTTATTTATCTGGGGATCAGCTTGTTTTCTTGTGTAATATTTTTATTTTATGTTATAGGTAGGCAGACAAACAAACGGATCACCTGATGGTAAGCAATTGCCGCCGCCCATGGACACCCGCGACACCAGTGAAGTCACAAGTGCGCTGCCAACCTTTAAACCCCCCCCCCCCCCCCCCCTATCCCCCGGATTGGGCCTCCGGTACCCTCACTCACGCAGCGCAACACACCACATTTTCAGATATTTTGTCTTTTTCTCCGTCTCACGGCACATAGCTGATCCTTTTAAAAGGCTGGCCTAAATAGGGATACAGATCCAACATGAACTTTGAGATACAATAATATCCTCCAACCAATTACGGCGTTAAATTAAGAGAACAAGGTCTATGAAAAGAATCTTGCTGGACAGGTTAAAATATTGATAAGACCGTTATCTTATCCGGAGCCCAACGGGACTTCTGCCATATCAGCAGATATTCTATGGAAAGAACCTTGCGAGGGCCACGCTTTAGCATGAATGGGCTTGACTGAAGTGATACCAAGACCTAACAGAAAACCGGCGTGAAGCAGCACCGTGCTGTTTCGCTACGTGAGTGAGGGTACCGGAGGCCCAATCCGGGGAAAGGGGGGGATTAAAGGTTCGCAGTGCAATTGTGAATTTAATGTTGTATTTAATTACAAGATAGTATTGGGCGTCGACTTCGGTAAAACCTTTTCTCGAATGTACTATTGTAAAATGTTATTTGAGGTGTATAAAGTGTAAAAAATATTATTTTACAATTTTTAGATCGTGGTTATTGAAGGCGGTTTTTTTTGCAGAAATTGTTTTTCGAACAAAAGTTAGGATTGAGTAAAAAAAGTAACGGGTTGGGACTAGGGATCTATTACAGATTTTTATAAACTTTATTATTCTGTTTGTTTCCTGTAGAATACCTACTTGCATTGCCCAAAAATATTAACCTTAAATGAAAGGCGCTTTTGTAAATTAGATTTTACTGAATTATTGAACAAACACCACTTAAAGGCACTTACTCTCAAACTCAAGAAAAGGATGTCTAAATATTTTATTACATAACTGAATTCATCCATCCATCTTGCAGAATTAACTTATACCTTTGCAGAATTAATTAATAAGATGGTTAGTACGTTTTTTAAAGAAAGAAGAAAGAAATAAATAAAATACATTTATTAACTAGGACACCACCACACAATTGATATTTCTTTTTCTCAAAACAAAAATCTGATTTCTAACTGTTTTAGTGGTTGAAAACTTTATAAATATTTACTGGCGAAACATTTTATTATTTATACAGGTTAAATAAAATAAGAAAATATAAACAATATAACACTTATCTACTAGCAACTACTAACTAGGAACTTATCTTGTTGAGGGCCGATTCGACAAATTTTAATCCGATTCTAAATGTACATTGCGAAATCATTCTATACAAATTTGACGTTATTATGTTTGTTTTTTTCTTAATAATAATAAAGATTTATCCATGGATAAAGATTGGTCGAATCGGGGATTAACTGTAAAGTGTTTACTTAATTAACAGAGTTTACGTATATACCCCAATCAAGGGGTTAAAAACTAACATGAGATTTTTATATTTTTTTTATGAGACAGATGGCAGACGAGCAGACGGATCACCTGATGGTAAGCGATTTCCGCCGTCCTGATCGTGGAGCCAATCTTACGCTATTACGCTGCCAACCTTTAAACCGGCCTTTCCCCCGTATTGCACCATACCTAAGCTCTTATAGTAAATTTGTAGAAATAATAAGTACGACAGCCCCACATATTACCTACGCTATTTTATGAAGGTTACGTACTACGATATTGTACGACCGAACGTGTTTGACATTTTACATTCAAAAATAAATATTTCACAACATCACATACATTGATCTGACTCCGAGATAGCTCGAGCACCTGTGTTATGGATATCAGAACCAACAGCAGAATCACAAATATATACATTTACTTTTCTTTTGTAAATACAAACTTATAATACATATAAAACACCCAGACCAATACAAACTGACAGAAAGCAGTTCATGCACACAAATGTTTGTACTGTGCGGGGATTGCACCAGAGTTCAGAGCCAGCACTGTCTATCACTGATCCGAACAGGTCGATTCATAGATGAGTGGCTATCCTTACTTTTGCAAATTTGATTTCAACAATAAGACATTATTTCTCACTGAGACGTGTCATCTGCACTGAAGTCATCAGCCATGGCGAATGGCAACTTATAGTAAGTGGCTCCCCCCTTACTATGTTTTGGGACATTAAATTCAAACTATATTTATAGCGGTATATCCGAACCGATACGACATTGAGATCTTCAAGAAACAAGCCTTTTTTTTTTTTTTTTTTTTTTGGTAACGCAGAGAGAATGCCGCCGGCTCAGAAGGAACCGACGTCGGCACCGTTGGTCGGCGCCGCCTTATGCACACCCGGCCGCTGGGAGTCGGCCGGGTAGTGTGGGGCTCTCCCCTGGGGTTCTCCTAGGGGCATACCCACTAAAGTCTCTGCGACAGTTTCCATCCCTCGCCCGGGAGAAACTCTCAGAGCGGGAACGCGGGCTATAGGACGAACCTTGCCACCGCGAACCCGCTCAGGGCGAAAGAGGCTCGCCAGTACGGCCTCTTACCAAACTCCGGTCCAACGGACCTAGGGCCTCTCCCACGGCCCACCAAACACCGCCCCCCGAATGGCGCCCACACTGCTGGCTGCAGTGCAAACACCACCGGGAGGAGGACTGCGAGTACCCTTCCCCACCCATACACTGCTGGCTGCAGTGCAGAGTGGGTTGGGGAAATAAAACCCACAGGCTTCAAAACAAAAAACGCCGCAAAACCCAACTCCGCTGGATGCGGAGCCGAGAAAATTGGCACCACCGGTCGTCATTGAGCCATCCTGGCTAGACGACCCAACGCCGGACCTCCAGCACATGGCCTTACGGCCGCTGAGCCCAAAGGCTCTCCACCCAGTGGGGCCCACGTCAAAAACGCTATCACGCGTAGCGTGACGCCGGACAGGGCCCCGGGCCCAGAACAAAAAAAGGCCACAGGAGAGGGGTTTCCGATGCCCCAAACCGTGAGGCTGGTCCTAGGCCCCGGGGGGGCTCAACTGGGGGTCGACAGAACGACTCCAGGAGCCCTCCCGTGTGTGTGCAGCTGTTAGCCGTCGAGTAGCAATGGGTGATGCCGATTACTACCCGCCGTTGCCCAGGGACGCCAGGACCCTTTCGGTAGCAGCTCCAAACAGAGCAAAAATACTACTGAAAGGGCCACACGAGGAGGCCGCCGCACCGTAGTCCCCTCAAGAAACAAGCCTTCCTAAAGGGCCGGCAACGCATCTCCGCTCCTGGTGTGGCTGACTTTTTTATTTAAGTATATATGAAGATTGTGTAAAGATAAAAATTTATTAATTCAATTTAGGTCCATACAGAACACTTATGAATGTCAATATAGGTATACATATTATCATCTACCGCTGGTTCGGAATGTCGATTTCTACTGAGAAGACACCAGCAAGAAACTCAGTAGTTACTCTTTTCAAATATTGATGATGTTACAGTTTCAATTCAGAAAAAAAAAATACAATTGTCAAAGTTAACAAACAGACTACTATGAATAACAACTCATAAGACTAATCGATTAACATGACCAAGAATCCTTATCATTTAAATAGAACACTAACTATAGTAACCTTTCTTCACTAGGCAGGTTTCAATATGAGACTTATGAGAGACCTACAACTTATCCAGTGATAGGTTAATGACATTTGTGTGGAGTCCCACAATGTGGGAGCTTATTAAATATCTTAATACTTAAGCCAACAAAGGAATTACCGATTTTATGAAGTCTGAGGACTGGGACGTCCTCAATCTTCATAATTAAAATCGTGTCGTGTCTTGCACTTCATTGCTTGCACTTAGTCACAGAAGTTAAATGACCTGCATGTTATTGTCTAAGCAATCATGGGATGCTAAAGACAGCGCCAATTGCAGCAAACATAGCAGAAAAGCACGGCTTTCTAATGGAAGCCGTGCTATAGAATATATGAGGTGATCCTCATATACTCTTTAATGCCTAAGAACCGAATAAGACTTGTTTTAAAATTTTCGCTTTTATCGCAAAACTTCATAAAATTAGTGTAGTACTGTAGTACTCAGCGGAAACAAAGACAGAAATGGAAAAAAAATAAACAACTGGAGCCCAATTCTCGTGCTCGTGACATTTATCATCATACAACATAATATATCACTAAAACAGTTTTTTTGTATGGTTTTCAGGTGATATCCACCATGTTTTCAAAATGTCATGAGCCCGAGAATTGGGCTCCTGAGATAAATGCAATTCAAAACCTAGTACATTTAATATTTCATTTGAGCGCTGATGTATGTTTACAGCTTACTGGCCTAAAGAGGTAATATTTACTACGTTGAAATAGGCAAGCATATAAATTACTATACATTTAAAATTAAGTGATTGTCACATTTAAGCCGAGTTCATGATTCTGGGATTCATAGCCTTTAATAGCGTTAGAGAATTGCAATACAGTTATAAAATAAGCTGTAATTATTGACACACTGATAACTAACAGACGCATATCTATTGGTATCAAGCGAAATATAGTGCAGTTGATATGCTGTCTCCTTACGCAATGGAGCAGGTCGCGTATTATGCTTCTTTCTCTTTCATCTAAAAACAAAGAACACACTATCGTTTACAATTCGCACACTGTTCGACTTTACTTAAAAATAATCCTTAAGCTGTTTAATTAATCGATGCATGAAACTGCGAATATAATGCATCTTTGTAGGTTTTCTAAAGAGTTGTTTTGGTTGCTACTAAATTTCACTACCATACAACTCGCTGGAAACTAGGATTCTATTCGTACCATCTGAATGACCATCTGAGTTCACCATCATGCGCTTTATTCGGCATTACCTGCTAGGTATGCATTTCCTTACTGTGTGGGATCTTACAGGTTTTTCTGCAACGGGATTCCCTAATAGTTACGACATTGAAATCTTCAAAACACGTCTTTAGTTCTTCTTATGAGGCTGGCAAAGCAATTTTTTTGTTATCTGTCACATTCAAAATTGATTTCGTCAGTGACTCAAGGTCCAAACTATAAAGTAGCGCGGCAGCGGCTGCCAACCGCTGCAGCACATGCTGAGCTTGGACCTTGTTGACCACTTCACTTTGTTCCTTATCTTCTTCCTCGGTCACTAGTTTATGTTTTATCTTATTTCATGTGTTTTTGTTTAACTATTTCTTTCCTTTGTATTACTGTGCAATATCTATTTAAGGTGACGGGTAGGGCACACTAGCGACGCCAATTGTTAGCTACTAAACCGGTTTACAAAAATGTTGGGTCCAACGCGTAAGCCAAGTAAGGTCCAAAAATTGATTCACGCCAAAAGTGGCCGCTTTTATCGGTAATCAATTTTTCGCGTACAAATATTTGGTCCGCATTTGTGCATTGTTATTTAATAAATAGTATAAGTGTTTGCCGAGAGGTTGTAACCCCGAAATTGTTTCAAATAGATCCGGTTTAGTAGCTAACAATTGAAATCGATTGGCGTCGCTAGTGTGCCCTACCCGTCACCTTAATGTTATGTATCCTATCTAAGTTAATCTTGTATGTGGTTAATAAATGTTTATTTATTTACTTACAATGCATCTGTACACCTAAACCTCATCTCGGGCACTCGCAACATATTGTATGAACAAATGCTTTATATTTATAATCAATAGCACAGTCATAAACTCGTATAGGTGAACGCGAAGAAGTTGGTAGGTAAGGTAAGGCCTAGCGAATTATTCCTTTCCGTCACCCTGCTCTGTCCCCTCATGGGGACAGAACGGAATAAAAAGTTTCATCCGTTCCCCCTTTAGCGACAAGGGGACAGTTGGAACTTATTTTATTGCTTAACGGTTCCATCTTATTCCTTCCTTCCTCCATCTTTTCTCCATCCTTACAGATGGAACTATTTATTTCTTGTTTGTCCCCCATAAAATGTAATGTATAGAAATAATATTATATCCTTTTATGTTGTTTATATAACATTACATTAAATAAAAGCTAAAGAGAAAGGTTTGGGTTTATAAACAAGTGTATTTGAACAAATAAATAAAAAATTCTTAATTCACTAATAATGTAAATGTTTCTTTGTTTTACTCATCGGTCAAACTACGATTAATTACAGTAGATATTAAACATACAATGATCATCATCTTCATCCTAAATATTGATAAATCAGTGTTAATACAACATTTATATACAACCATTACTTGAGTACTTCACTAACAACAATACTATGTATTGCACTTTTCTATCGCTGATACTCCAAAAAATCACAGTTGGTATTATAAGTATCAGTTTACTGATTGGACTTAACACAACTAGGTTATAACTACATATCAGTCTCATAATTATTAACAAATATACATTTTTCGATAAATAACAGTCTTGTCTTCTAATTTGACTTCAAATAAGTTTACTTACTTAATTATATATTCCATGGAAAGTTTTTGTATACTAAAAAACAATTATAAGCTATGAAAACTTTAAGTTGAAAATAATCTCAAATCCTAAATAACTAAATCACTAATGTTAAGCATTAAAAATCGCAGCAAAATGGAGTAAACCGTGCAATCCGGATTTTAAAAAAATTATGGTGTATTTTTGATGAACGACACCGAACTACAAACTTCCTAGAAGGCTGGCACCATGGATTAAATAAGGCCATATGGAAAAAAACCCCTATTAAGGTTTAATATGTTGCTAGTTGTTTTAGAAAAAGATGAAGCTTTTTATAGAGTTATTTCGCAACAAATCCAAAATCAATTACTTCCAATGATAAATAATCGCACAAAGAAAATTATTCTGAAAGATGAATATGTAAACATCTGTCAAATGCAGTTTGTAATTGGTGATATTGCAATTGGTCATTTGTTGGAGAAGGTGCGATAAATATATTATTTTGTGGAACATTTTAGAATGTTCTTGTTGATTTTTTAAATCTGTTTTATTTTAAATATGTTACTAAATTTTTAAATATTTAACCAGGTATATAAAGTAAAATTACTAGACTGATATCTTAGATTAACACACAATAGCGGAAGATACGTAACATCCCTTCATTTAGACAACTGAATACGGGCTTGATACAAAACTACATGCACACATAGTTTACACATTGGTTTAAAGTGGTACGAAATTGGAAGACAGAGACAAACCTATTTTTTGACATAAGTGTGAGTGAGTCAAACATACTACGCGCAGCTACTCTTCAGATGTCGTATATTACTATCTCGCTCTGCAAAATGGTGACCAAAACATCAATGAATTTAGAAATATTATAAGAAATTAAAGCTTTTCTTCTACTTGAGTGAAATGTGATTCCATGAGATTGGTTATTTCTTTTTGAACAATGTGTAAAAGCGCACACAGGCCTTTTTTAACCCTTATCCCACTTTATTCATTAAAGAATATTTTTGTGTGATACGACCGCTTGTCAGAGCCGCCAATTCGTGACTGCGTGAAATTAGGCGACGGGGACCTAATCAAACGGTCCACGCGGTTGAGACGAGTCACCTATCTTCCGCTATTTTGATTGAATCTAAGACTGATATGCATAATATTTACTGTGATTTTTAATGCTTACCATTATTGATTTAGTTAATTATGATTTAAGATTATTTTGAACCTAAAGTTTTCATAGTTTAAAATTGTTTTTTAGTACTACACAAAAACTTTCCAAATGTAATTAAGTAACTTATTTGAATTCAAATCAGAAGACAAGACTGTGTGATTTATCGGAATAAAATAAAAATGTATATTTGTTAATAATTATTAGACTGATATGTAGTTATAACCTAGTTGTATTAAGTCAAATCAGTAAACTGATACTTATAATACCTACTGTGATTTTTTGGAGTGTCACCGACAGAAAAGTGCAATACATAGTATTGTTGTTATTGAAGTACTCAAGTAATGGTTGTATATAAATGTTGTATTAACACTGATTTATCAATATTAGAAGACTGATTGTATGTACAATATCTACTGTGATTAATCGGAGTGTGACCGATGAGAAAAACAAAGAAACATTTACATTATTAGTGAATTAAGAAATGTTTATTTATTTGTTCAAATAAACTTATATACCCAAACCTTTCTCTTAGTCTTTCATTTAATGTAATGTTATATAAACAACATAATAGGATATAATATTATTTCTATACATTAAATTTTAAGGGGACAAACAAAAAATAAATAGTTTCATCTGTCCCCATATTGGCGATAAGGGGACAGATGAAAACCGTTAAGCAATCAAATAAGTTCCAACTGTCCCCTTGTCGCTAAAGGGGGGACGGATGAAACTTTTTATTCCGTTCTGTCCCCATGAGGGGACAGAGCAGGGTGACGGAAAGGAATAGCCGGGCCTAGCGCAGGCGTCGCGGATGGTTGTGAATCTGGTGGGAAACAGGGATTGAATGTATGGAGGGAGGGATCTACTGTATGCAGTACCTACTCATAATTACACCTACTTTTCAAAGTGTAGTGGATAAACATGGGCGGCAGTGATTGCTTTCCCACGGGTGATTCGTTTACTCGTTTGCCTAAGTTTTGCATAAAAAATAACAAAATAATTTTCAAATTCACTTACACTGACACGATTCTAATTCATTGTTTTGAGGCAATGATGTCACATTAACATATTTTATTAAATATTATTACAGAATTTGATAACTTACTCGTGCTTGAAATCAGCTTAGTGGCAGCAAAAACTCTTACTTTTCTAACTTCTTCATTTATAAGCTCTGATAAAAGGATGGGCCAAAAAACTGTAAGCGCGTTGTATATTTCAAATACAACAAAAATAGTCGTCATATAAGCATTGGTCTGCGAAACAAAGCATTTTTAAATTGTATTATAAAAAAACAATATGTATATAAATTAAGTAAAAACAAAATATCGTCTTAGTAGTAAAATATATTTACCGTTTGCCTAGTTTGTGAAGACACATTCATGAGAAAAGAATAGATTAATTTAAATAGAAGGACATATTTACCGGCCCAAGCGAGTAATACCTATAAAATTAAATGTTATAGTATTTTTATTCAATCAATTATTATCATCTTCTTAGTTACCCAAGTAACGCGACGTCCTTAAATGTTGTCTTAGTTGCCTAAGACAACATTTAAGGACGTCGATGGTGTGGTGCCCGAGCACAAAATAATACACACAGAATGTAGGCACTATCTGAAATTGGTATCAAAGAGTTCGTTAACCTACGCGCTAGGCAGTATATCGTATAGTGTCTTCCCCCTATGGTAAGATAGTACATAACTGTATAGAATCTAAAATAATAGAGCCCGTTTCAAATATATATTTTTTAGTATTTGTTGTTATATTGGCAATAGAAATACATACTTTGTGAAAATTACAGCAGTCTAGCTATCGTGGGTTTAAAGATACAGTCTGATACAGATACAGTCAAATTACCAAAAAAAACATTTTTTTTTATCCTTAAATATGTCATTTATTTTTAATTTTAGTATTTCTTGTTATAGCGGAAATAGAAACACTCGTAAAAAATGTCTAGCTATTGCAGTTCTAGAGACACAGATAACGGGCAATAACGCGTTTTTCTATGAGATTCTTCCTTTATCGGCCACAGAAAAACACAATTTGTGACAATTTCAACTGTCTAGCTGTCGTGGTTCTAAAGATACAGCCTGGAGACAGACAACCGGACAGACGGAGAGACGGAGAGACGGACAGACGGACAGACGGACAGACGGACAGACGGACAGACGGACAGATAGACAGAAAGAGAAGTCGCAGTAACTGAGACACTAAATATCATGAAAAAAATATACCGCCTTCAATATCAAGAAATAAAAAGTGTGAAATAACTTTAAATCTTTTTCTCTAGTGCACTGTTATAACATTAATAAGTACCTTAATGTTATCTGAAACGTTAAAAATATTATTTTACACTTTTTTTTAGTTAGTGGTTTTTCTCAATTAACTATCTCTTTTGGACTAGCTGGTAGACGCCCCGGTTTCGTCTCTAATATTCATAGTACACAGAATTGCCTTGTTTGTGGCTAGAGATTTGTCTGACGTATTTCTATTCCCCTTTTTATCAAAAAAGTATATTTTTTTTTTACAATGAAGCAAAAAAAAAATTAAAACTACGTTTTAATTTTGTTTTTGTCATTGTGTATATACTAAGTGACTTACGAAATTATTTTATTAATATAAGAAAACTAGTTTTTCATACATATATACATATATTATATTTTTGGATGAATAATTAATGGTTTTCTTAAAATAAATGGAAGTAAAACAAACGTTAAAAAATTTACTCATCAATAAATCAAGTTGTTTATTTATCAGCCAACATTTTAACTAATTAGGTAACTTACAAGGTATTTAATTGAATTATTAACTTCATTAAATCCATCATAAATACTGCTATACATATGAATATACGTTGTATTTATTGTGTTCTTCCAAGCATTTCCAAAACCAATATTCTTTATATTTTCTCTAAAAATTCTCAAACGTAAAAACAGAAGACCGTATATCAAATGGCATTGAGAAGCCCCTATATCGGTGATAAATAGGAATGAAACTTTTACTAGCATTTCAAATGGATCATAAACTTGATCAAATAGATAGTTCACATATAAAAAACACAAACAAAGGATAATTCTAACTAATACTAACAAAAAAATATAGGTATGAATATAAGAAAGAAACTTTTTATACAAAGGACATCCTGGTCTATCGATGAGATTGTTGAAGTCATAATAATTTAGCAAAATATTATCTTCGAAAATTAGGGCAAAAACAAAACACCACATATATTGGGCAAGGAGAGGAACTGTAACCGTCAAAGGCATTTCAAAACTAACCACAAAAATGCAGTGAAATCCTGTTAAGATTACACAATAGAGTTTAGTCAGGATTATTATAAATTTGGAAGAATGAATTTCGTGGTAGTAACCGCATAACAGTCGCAAACGGAACACCCATCTTATATCACATACTTTTTTGTTAACGCTTGGATGAATTCGTGGCATACTTAATTATTTTCATGAAGATTTAACAATGAAACAGTTGATATTACTTGTACGAGTGCAGAGGTACCTAAGTAACTTTAGAATAAAATCCCAAATTGACAAAGGGAATAAACGAAACCATGTATGCCAGATATGGTATGGTATCCCAGATATGGTAAACTAAAAAGTGGAAGGCGTATAATAAGATGAAAGAGGCAGCTGTCACCGCGATATAAAAATGTTACAATGAAATACTACAAGTATTTCAAACTGCAACGTTATCAAATATTTTATAAAAAGTTAATTTTAGGTAACTATAGCTGTATGCTACAACTTTAGACGCAACCCGGAATGATACGTCGCGACAGGATGTGTGTTTGAAGTCAGAAATCTAAATGTATGTATGCAAACTACAATTGATTTTACCTTTACGCTCTAGAAATGTAATAATTATTTTATTCTCGTGTCAATTGTTTAAAAGTATTATATTAAAATAACACATTATAATAACTCCAAAGGATTAAAATGCTTTCTATACATATTAATTCGTGTATAATAAAATTGATATCGAACAATAATAATTGTGTGCAGTATGTTATTACTTCGTGTAAACCTACTATTAGTAGGTAATAATTAAATCGTGAATACTTGTAACATTACTTTAGCTTACTCCTATGATTAACTTTACTCCTATGACATTTTTTTTATTTATGTGATTTGTGGCAGACAAGCAGACGGATCTCCTGATGGTAAGCGATTGCCACCGCCCATGGACATCCACAACATCAGTGGAGTCACAAGTGCGCTGGCGACCTTTAAACCCTCCTTTCCCCCGGATTGGGCCCGCGGTACCCTCACTCGTGCAGTGAAACACAGGACAGTGCTGCTAAAACTAGTTTATTGTAATCTTCTCTAACATAATATCATAAAGCTACGAACATTTCCACGGCTTATATTATACTAACGATGACTGACTTCATATCTCGTATCGCATACGTGTCTGATCAGTTGATCTGGATTAGCTGACATAGCGAACGTGAAAGATTACAGTTGTCTGGGTGCGTGACTAACCGGTTCAAGCTGCTCAATATATATATATATATAAAAAAAAGAAAGCTTTGTCTGTTATTATTTTAAAATAATTTAGGGCGATCCAAAAGCACTTACAGAATATGATATCAATTATTGATGATTTTAAAATGTTTTATGAAAGTTTTTTTCTAAAACTTTTGACATGATGAGATGATAAGGTCACCCCCGTGTTATATTCACCAGATCAAAAGCCGAGCTTCATGTTCATAAAACATAACAACATCCTTATAATATTATTAAAATTATTATATTTTATTATCCAAACGTTTTAAGATAAATACGTTAACTACCTACGTATCAGGTTATTAATAAATGTATTTATGATTTATCAATTAATTAAAAAAATATTTATCACATACTCTTTAAAAAGCAGAAGAACTTAATGATTGCTATGTAAAATTATATCTAAATTTAACCTAAGATGTGAGAGTCTGACGCCTGTGGTATGTATAATATCTGTAACAACCTCGCCAGGGCCCGCTCATCGGATATAAACACTGATATAGCTTCCAAGATAATGGACCGCAAAACAAACAAATGGCTTCGAGAGCAAAGCAAAGTCACAGATGTAACAGAAAGAGTGGCGCACTTAAAATGGAGGTGGGCAGGACATATCGCCCGCAATGAGGCATCATGGTGTAAGCGTCTTCTCGAGTGGAAGCGGTGGGGAAATAAACACCCTCAAGGAAGAACTTAGATGCGCTGGAGGGACGACGTGAAAAGAGTGGCTGGCTCAAACTGGATGCAAAAAGCGCAATGCCGGAAGGAATGGAAAATGCTGAAGGAGGCCTACACTAAAACAGTTAAAACAGGGTAAAGAAGAAGAGAGAAGAGATAGCTTCCAAGATTCAGCTTGTAATCCCCTGTGTCATGATTTATATACATATAATATATAAAATATTCTTGGTAAAAAAAACAAGTTACTAAATAAATTTACTAAAAAAAATAATATATAACGTAAAAATCAACTAATTATCTTCTTACAACCATGTTCGACTTCATCCGTTGAAGGAAGTTTAACGCGGGCGAAGTCGTGGGCAAAAAGCTAGTTCCTAATAAAATAGAATGTTTAGTACTAAGCACAACTAAAGTTCTTTTAAATATTATGGCTTTTTTTCTGATTTGTAATAAAAAAGATCAAGAAAATTAATTAAATCGCATGAAAATTTTACAAGACAAAGGTAGCATGATACAGATTAAAAACTATATAAAGTGTATCGGTATGTAATCATACAAACAGGAATCATTTATGATTAGTTTTATGTACATGTAACATATTATTTCGTGATTTTTCGTAGTTTAAGAGAACAATCTAGTATGACAGCTAGACGAGATAAAACATATTTTTTGTTACTTTTTCTCAATTTTTGTTTTCTGTTATTTCTTGCAAATGGAAAAGAATAAAGAGAAGTAACAAACAAATGAGAATATCGTCCGACCGTAATATTCCTACTAATAAAAAAAATCTCGACAACTATAAAAAGTCGTGGATCATATACAGGGCGTTCCACGGCCATGCTACATGCGGGGAAAGTACCTTAAATATTGTAGATTAAACATTTTACTAAAAGAAGACATTATTTTAATTTCAAAAACAATCTAAACTGCATTCATAGATTATTAAATAATTACACGGTTGAACCGGGAATCGAACCCGTTACACGAGAAAAAAAAAATACCCTGTAGTTTTATCAGACCGATTAGAAGGCGTTATCATAAGGATTATTTTTTGCTAAATAACTTACTATCAGAAATAAAAGGAAGCCCATGAATTTTAATGTAATACAAAATTAATCAATTTATCAAATGCTCAAAATGAGTTCCCTCCTGTTGAATACAATGTCGTACTGTTTTGATTATTTCACTCCCTGTCGATCTTATGATCTTGTTGTGGTGGATATTCAGAATAATACGTCTAACTTCTGTTTGTACCTCGTGGACACTTTCATACTCATCATCATCATCATCACCAGCCCATTTAAGTCCCCACTGCTGGGGCACGGGCCACATGAGGGGTAATTGCCATACTCACCACGCTTGGCAGACGGGTTGGCGAGGGTTTTGATATAAATGCAGAGTTTTCCTTCTCTGGGTGCTGATGATCATGCCAGCAGCTTTACCTTAGTCGCCTTTTACGACACCTCGGTAAGAGTGAGGGTGGCCTATTCTACTCTGCCGGGGACCACACGGCCTCTTTCATACTGCTTCTTGTAAACTAAATTTTAGTAAGTAATAAGTACGGAATGTTAGCTTTTAATATTTCTGAACGAAATTTCACAACTAATGTTAAAATTTATTTCTGATAGTATGTTATTTAGTACAAAAAATAATCCTTATAATAAAGCCTTCCAATCGATGTGATACAGCTACAGGGTAATTTTTTTCTCGTGTAGCGGGTTCGATTCCCGGTTCAAACGTGTAATTATTTAAAAATCTATGACTGCGGCTTAGATTGTTTTTGAAATAAAAATAATGTCTTTTTTCAGGTAAAATATTCCATCTACAATATTAAAGTTACTTTTGTAGTTAGAGGAGTCTAAAAATGTTTGAACTACTGAAAATGGGTTACATGTAATCAAATCAACTAAGCTACGAACTCGTAGTCGTCACATTGTTGTTTATATCAGTAGTATCAAGTACTTTGGAAAACTGCAACAGCGTGAAAAAGTAAAAATAAAACAATGAAATAGTGATGACTGGTAGTTGCATGTTGAGCGGCACTATGCGAAATACAGTGTTCTTCAGGGGATGTTTCTTGATGCAGTGACAGAAATTTCGTATATCATTTTTCTCTCTTTCGTCTGAAAAAAAAAACATAATTTAAGTTTTTTTGGCAGTTTTCACGTTTCAGAATGGAGAGGTTACATTAATAATTTGTACTATTTTTTTTTTTATTTTTTATATAGAGAGGTGGCAGACGAGCAGACGGTTCACCTGATGGTAAGCAATTCCGCTGCCCATGGACACCCGCAACACCAGTGGAGTCACAAGTGCGCTGCCAACCTTTTCCCCTTCCCCCCCATTGGGCCTCCGGTAACCTCACTCACACGGCGAAACACAGCGCAGGCGCTGCTTCATGCCGGTCTTCTGTGAGGCAGTGGTATCACTCCAGTCGAGCCGGCCCATTTATGCCTAAGCGTGGCTCTCCCACATTTAAACCTACTTATTTACTCGCTGGACTCGCCCCGCACAAGACGATCTTTATACTAGTTAGAAATCTCAAAAATACCCTGCCAATTTTGCAACGCAATGATAAACGACCCGCAACACCAGTGGAGAGGCAAGTGTGCTGCCAACCTATAAACCCCTTGCCCCCTGGATTGGGCCTCCGGCACCCACACTCACTCGGTGAAACACAGAACAGGCGCTACTTCACGCCTGTTTTTTGTGAGGCGGTGATATCACTCCGATCATGCCAGCCCATTTATGCCGAACCGTTCACTATCCGTTTCCTAATATATTTTAAATTATATTTTCGCTATACAGATATGAAAACCGTCCGCCATGATGATCTATTGATTATTAGTGCCATAACGTCACTAATATTGTAAGCAATACGCGTGACTGTCATGACTGTCATAACCTTTTTATCGGAATAAAAACGATGGCTTTGAAAGGATTACATGATAAATGATAGAAAGGTTGTAAATAAACTGTACTTACTTAGTTATCTTAACATTCCTTAGCTCAGCTAAGCAGAAAGGGGACTCAGGTGTATCTACCTCCTAGTGTGGCCCCGCTGGTAATCGGTTCTGTCCTGATTCCAGCTTCGTTTGATATTAGGCAGAAACGGTTACCGTGGGGCACGGTTTTCCCCGGGCAACGGCGGGTAGTAATTCATTCGTGGATTGCTACCCGACGGCCAAAGGATGCACAGATTTCCGGCGGACCAGCCCCGACGCAGTGGAGCGCGTGCAGCGCACACCACTCGGGGGCTTTCATTGTCCGCTGAGAGCTTAGAGGACCGGCCTCTCTTTACGGACCTGAACACAATAGGGCCGGGCACGGAGGCTGCCTTCTTTATCCAGCCCCCCCTTCTGCCGTGGGTTGGCGTTGGGGTGTGGTGGCACCCACTGTCGGGCGCTTTGGCGTGCGGTGGGCCGGTGTTCCTAGTGCGATGGTGCCGTATGGGGGCCATTTTGTTCTCGGGCCTTGAACTGTCGCGCCTTCGGGCGCGTTCGAATGTTAGGGAGTTCCACGGTGGTGGAATTCCTCCCAACAGCCTGTTGCGCCCCGATTCTCGGGAGCGCTCTCCCCGCCTTTATGGTGGGGGCTTTGTTGGTGGGTCTGTGTTGAGTCCCGCAGCCAGTGGGATGCAGCTACGACTCGCCACCCCCGCTTTTCCCGTCCCGTCGATTGTCTCCGCAACCCAGCGGGGATGCTCGAACGGGAGGGTTTTCGGGTATTACTTAAAGTCTGTGGGTGCTCTCTCCTCTCTCTGCCCTGCAGCCAGCAGGGTATGGGTTGGGGGAGGGGTCTGCAGTCGTCCCTTCCGGAGCGTCTGCGTTGCAATCCAGCAACGTGGACGATTCCGGAGAGGGGGGAATGGTGGGTCATGGGAGTGGCCCTAGGCCTCGTTTTTTCGGCGAGGCCCGTTTTTGAAGAGGCCGTGCTGGCGAGCCTCTCGTCCTTCGAGGGTGGGCCGCGGACTTGGTTTCTACCCGTTACCGTAGCCCACCCCACATGGACGTAGCAGGAAATGTTTTTAGTGGGTAGGCCCCTGGGAGCACCCCAAGGGAGAGCCCCACACTACCCGGCCGTCTCCCAGCGGTCGGGTGTGCTTAAGGCGGCATTTTCCACCGGGCCAACAAAAAAAAAAAAAAAAAAGCTAAGCAGAAATCGGGGACTAAGGTGTGGCGGCCTCCTCGAGTGGCCCTTTCGGTAGTATTTTTTCTCTATTTGGAGCTGCTACTGAAAGGGTCCTGGCGTCCCTGGGCAATGGCAGGTAGTAATCGGCATCGCCCATTGCTACCTGGCGGCTAACAACTGCACACACACGGAAGGGCTCCTGGAGTCGTTCTATCGACCCCCAGTTGAGCCCCTCGGGGCCTAGGACCGGCCTTACGGAAACCCTTCTCATGTGGCCTCTTTTGTTCTAGGCCTGGGGCCCTGTCCGGCGTCACCTCACACATGATTGCGTTTTGACGCGGGCCCCACCAGAGAGGAGCGCCTTCGGGAGCAGTGGCCGAAAGGCCTTGTTTGGAGTCCAGCGTCGAGTCTTCGAGCCACGGGGCTCCTATAGTTGGACGATGTTGCCAACATTCCCGGCTCCGTATCCAGCGGAGTTATTTCGCTTTGAAACCTGCGGGTTTTATTTCCCCAACCCACTCTGCACTGCAGCCAGCAGTGTATGGGTGGGGAAGGGTACCCGTAGTCTGTCTCCTGGTGGTGTTTGCACTGCAGCTAGCAGTGTGGGTGCCGGCGGTATTTGGTGGGCCGTGGGAGAGGCCATGGGTCCCTTGGACCGGAGTATGGAGAGAGGCCTTACTGGCGAGCCTCTTTTGCCCTGAGCGGGTTCGCGGTAACATAAAAAGGTTCGTCCTATAAAGGGCCGGCTCGACAGGAGTTATACCACAGCCTCATAGAAAACTGGCTTGAAGCAGCACTGTGCTGAATTTCGCTGCGTGACTGAGGGTACCGGAGGCCAAATCCGGGGGAAAGGGGGGTTTAAAAGTTGGCGGCGCGCTCGTGCCTCCACTGGTGTCGCAGGTGTCTATGAATGAATGAATGAATGAAAGAAAAACTTTATTTTAGACCACATAGTCCATATAGGTGTCATCATCATCATTTCAGCCAATAGACGTCCACTGCTGGACATAGGCCTCCCTCAATGTTCTCCACCCAGATCGGTCCTTTGCCGCCCGCATCCAATGCATTCCCGCAACCTTCATTAGATTGTCGCTCCACCTTGTGGGGGTCACGGCTGCGACTTCCTGTACGATGTACGTGGCCTGTACGTCGTACAATCCTTTGGGCTATGTCTGTGACCTTAGTTCTCCTGCGGTTCTCATAATTTCTGATACGATCACGCAGAGACTCCGAGCATAGCCCTCTCCATTGCTTTCTGGGTGACTTTGAGCCTCCTCATTCGGCACATTGTTAGCGGCCACGTTACGATATAGGATTAAGTAACAATATTAACTTACAAATTACGTTAGTGTCTTACAATTTATTGATAAGGCTCATTATATATTGTCTATGAGCGGTGGCAATCGCTTACCATCAGATGATCCGTCTGCTCATCTGCCGCCTATCACATAAAAAAATGAATTAAAAATTATTATTATAAATGGTGACATGAGGCAAATTGCCTATGCTACTTTTGAGCAGTTACTTGACGGACTTGCTACAACTAAGCATGCAAATTTTGAGCATGCTCAAAAATCGCTCGCCGGTCGATTTTTAAGCATGCTACCTGTAGTGCGGGTGGAAGGGGGAGTGTGGTTGAGGGCTTTAGCACATGTAAACAGGTTTGCTTATTGTTAAACATGCTTATAAATATGGTAAATAGTATACTTATTGATGAAAAATGTGGACAGGTCATTAGAGATGCTCATATTTGGCATCGTTAAAAAGCATGCTTCAAATGAGCATGTGTAACATTAGCTATACTGAGGAGGCGGGGTGATGGCCGGGCGCGGTCCGCATACGCAGCACAGAGTACTTTTTAACATAGGAAATAGAGAACAATCTTTAAGTCTAACATAATACTGCCCTAAAAACATGCCACTGTGTTCGACCGTGCCTCGCCTTTCGGACACCTTTAGCGCGCCCGTTTTAACTGCACTAGCGACGAACCCGCGCAACGCCCGCGCTTCGCCCGCGCTTAGTAACCTTTTTATGTGATAGGTAACAGACGAGCAGACGGATCACCTGATGGTAAGCAATTGCCGCCGCCCATGTACACCCGCGACGCCAACGGAGTCACAAGTGCGCTGCCAACATTTTAACCCCCCTTTCCACCGGATTGGGCCTCCGGAACCCTCACTCACGCAGCGAAACACAGCACAGTGCTGCTTTACGCTGGTTTTCTGTGAGGCCGTGGTATCACTCCGGTCAAGCTGGCTTGTTCATGCCGAAGCGTGGCTCTCCCATGGTCTCTTGTATTTGTCCTACGCCTTGGCGAGGCCAACATTTGTAGACGTACGTAGCTCATGGATGAATTGCTTGATTCAAATACTTACTCGTGCTGAAAATAACCTTATCAGCGAGGAAGGTTCTAACATTCTCCATTTCTTCGTTTACTTGAGACAACATCCGCATAGGTAAAATACCTATGTGAATATTATATATGCTAATTACGATGTAAAGAGCAATTCCAAAACTACTCTGAAAAATCGAACTACTTTAAACCACGGTTAAAACAAAACAAAAAATATTTATATATGTAGGTATGTATATTCAGCGGAAACCTAAGTGGTTTAAAACCAAATAAAAAAGTCTACGAAAATAAACCACCTTCTATGTAAAATAATATTTTTAACACTTCATACACGCAGAACTGAAAGCCGTTGGAGCCGTAAAGTCCTTGAGTGGAGACTGCAACTCGCTAAGCGTAGTGTTGGACGCCCTGCGACAAGATGGGATGATGACATTCAAAGGCTGGCTGGTGTAGGCTAGATGAGAGTGGCCAAAAATCGGGAACAGTGGCGTGCATTAAGGGAGACCTATGTCCGAGTCCTAGTGGTCGAGTGTGGGTTACTGATACACTTGAGATAACATTTTATAACAGTACACTTGAAAAAATATGTTACCAAAGTCGGCGTCCAATACTTACTATATAGATACTAATCTTGTAAAACATTCAATTAATCAACAGAAATTAGGTGCCGAGTTCAGTAACACCTTTTTTCGAGTGTACTGTTATAAAATGTTATCTGAGGTGTTAAAAATATTATTTTACACTTTTTAGTTCGTAGTTTTTGAAGGCGGTTTTTTTCGTACAATTTTTTTATGCTTTTTAGTATTTTTTGAGATTTTTAAAACTATTTTTCTATTAGTTGAGTTCTCCAAGAAAATAAAGCGGAATTAAATTTTACTGTGCCATGGTATGCAAGTACGAGTAAATTCGTTATGTAGAGCATAAGCAGGTGAGCTCAGTTTTTTTCACATGTCAAATGTGTGAGCATTCTAGTCAAGCCTTTGATCGACAATCAAACCTAAAGTAAATTTCAATTATTTGATATTTTTATAGCAATCTTTCGCAATTTATTCTTAAGTAAATAACACACTTAAAAATTTCATCTCGTGTTCCCCTGTGTGTCCCGTCTGAACAAGAGATGAAATTTTTAAGAGTGTTATTTACTAAATTAAAATCTTCGTCGCTCGACGAAGTAACACCTTCATATTAAGAAAATATAAAAACGTACGTACCAAATCTCTGTAAATTAAATTCTTGATTAATATGGAATACGCAAACTCAAATACTACCGTACACTTAGAAATCCAACTGAAAATCACCTGAAGAAAAATACATTATTCAAGCGACGCTACATCGACGAAACTCGCGCCGCCAGTAGATTTATATTGATTGACGAAATTATTTCTGATTTTGTCACATAAAACTGTTAATACTTTCCTCCAAGTATTTAGAAAAGTTTATTTTTTAAAATCTCTCACAATTGCCACAACCAGTATAAATTTACTGGTTACCGCTAATTTCGTCGATGTAGCGCCTTTAATCGACGCCAAATTCACATAACCCAAACTGCCATAAGTTTGTGAATGTGCTTAGACTTTACTCACAATATATGTAACTTTATCTTTTACTGCATGAAATCCGTCTGAGATAGTACAGTATTTATAAACATACTTCTTAGTCTCAAACAAGTTTTTGCTTTGTGGACCATGTTTCTGCAGATCTTCGCGTAATAATTTCACCCGGTAATATAAAATACCATAAATTAAATATCCCGGAATAGAACCCAGATCACAAAATGTTACCAATAATAAATATGCGAAGATGTGCATATCATGATGACATGTTAACAGAAAATGACATGAAATAAAGAAATTGATATAATATAACGTTCTAAAAGTTAATATGTAAGCAAATAAATATCTTATTTGGGTCGATAACTTATTGTACGTAGAATAACCCAAGTCATCAATAACAGGATTGAACGTAATGTATTTGAGCAAATAACTGTCTTTCCATGTAATGCCAATGATAATAAGAACCGCATAATTTAAACCGTAAGCTTTTGCTGTGGCATACGGAAGATACGAATTATTGACCACTAATATGCATTGAAATGCAGCTAAAACGAAAATAATAATTTTTACAAGGATATTCATCAATTTACACGAAAAAAAATCATGATAAAAACAGCACAATGATCGTAAACGCATCAACCATCTTATGTCAAAAACGAGTTTTTCCTCCTTTGGGTAAATTTTGTTCTTTAAAAACATTGCTTAGTTTGACGAGCTACCCCGTGTCTAACATTAATCTGTATAACTGTCGAGTATTTCAAGAGACAGAATATTTTTTGGCGCACGTGTAGCTCCATAAAAGGCAACTTTACTATGTTTTAATATTAGATAGAATTTTATAAATATACATTTTCAATAATTACAGAAACAAATAATGAATAGTACACAAATTATTAAGAGGGCGCAGTCTTATTAGGCATTTTTATTAAGTGCGGTGAATGTAATTCATTTGATCATTAACCCCCTTATTACAATACGCGATCTAAGAATAGTTCCGAATCTAAACTCGTTCTAGCCCTTTTCAATATTGTCTGTTGGAGCTTTAGAACAGTAATAATAGTATAAATATTATGACATGATTTCAGCGGATACTATTTTTTTGTTTTTCACTTTTATTAGTTAGTTTATGATTTTTTTATTTTAATATATTTTGGAATTTTGTGAATAAACAATTACTTACAAAATTCCAAAATATGTTAATAATGAATGTAACCGAGAATGTGTTAAATTTAGGAATTTTATACATTTACGATAATGCCTAACGTCGTATTAGAATATTTTTTTTAGTTCTTTACTTTAAGTTCCCTAGACGCTAGTTAATTTAACGTGACATCATGTAGCATTGAACCAGCGGACAATTAAGACACTTCCAATGACCACTCCCATATTTTAAAAGCTTTTATTTTGTTTCATAATTATACACTAACATTTCAAATAAAGCTATAAATAATTGTCATATTGTATATTGCGTGGAAAAACAATATCAACAGAACTACAAAGATCTTTATCTGAACTTGGTTTTCTATTCGTAGATCGTTATTATGGATATTGTATAATTACGAGTACTCATAACATACGGATATATTCACGGATAAAGATTGGTTGAATCGAGCGATAATAGATTTTACAATCAAATAGCAACGACAATGATATAAAAAGTTAATCAACTCATCTCACATTTTGTTCAAGGAACTATAAATAATTTAACTACTTTATGTAGATAATGTATTTTATGTAGTGCTGTGTGGTCCCCGGCAGAGTAGAATAGGCCACCCTCACTCTTACCGAGGTGTCGTAAAAGGCGACTAAGGTAAAGCAGCTGGCATGATCATCAGCACCCAGAGAAGGAAAACTCTGCATTTATATCAAAACCCTCGCCAACCCGTCTGCCAAGCGTGGTGAGTATGGCAATTACCCCTCATGTGATTGAGGGAGGCCCGTGCCCCAGAATTGGGGACTTAGATAGGCTGACGATGACAATGATGATGTAGATAATCATTAGTGTTTGCACTACTTTAATACTACGTACGTCGTTGTTATTACTATACACTTCTTATGGGTGAATTTCGTTTTTAACCCGCCACTTAAACTTTTCGGACTTGGGATCGTTATGTCTGAGATACTCATATAAGTACAAATTGCACTGCGTCGTAAATGTTGTAAAGTGTCAAGAGTCGACACATTACAAACAGATGTTTACTTACAAAATTAGTAGTAGTAGTTCGATAGGCATTAAAGATTAAATGCCTATCGAAATTTAATTTAAATATAATCCATTTAATAGATTTGTTTTTATAATTATTCTTCACATCACACACTCAACAGGAGTCACATATAAACTTCACTATTGGATATTATGTGCGTGTGAATACTGAATGATTATGGTTTAGTATTTTTTAGTTGGCTTAGTGTGAAATGTGTGGGTCTCAATTAGTCGATTACAAAAACAAGGACATTTTAATTGTTTTTTAAATTGCCTACCTATTCATCATAATTTAATCAATTATAATAGCATCACTGCATTTGCTCTATACACTTGCGCAAGTACACAAAAGTAACGGATATTTTGGATGTCATCAAAACAGATATTTTTAACATTCAACATTATAATACTGTCGCTTTGCGCTGGATTTTTCTCCTCCAAAATTCACCGACCGAGTTTCAAAACAGCTACGTTTATTAAAATACCGTCTTTCCAGTGACATTTTGTGAAATAAAATGTCTAATGAGATATATTTTCCTTGTATATCATGTTACCAATTTAAAATGATGAACCGTCCTTGTCTAAGCTAGGGATGGTAAACTGTTGGCATGAAAAAAAATAATATGATTATTCTCTACCGTATTGGTTCTGACGGAATATCGGCAAAATGACATTTTATCTTGACACAATAGCTGAGTGACAAGCGAAATAAAACATTTGAAAAATCCAAGCGTGCATCCTCGGATTCAAACCATGACACTCCGTGTATGAGCCGCCTGAACCATTGAGATGCCATTGCTCTTAAGATCAATATTCTTAAGAGGAATATTCAACCATAAATGAAAAGTTACATTCTGATTAAAAAAAAACTTATTATTCCCATGTTTAAAAATATAAACACATTAATAACCCTTTTGACCGCGTTCAACGTCGTGTAACTCGAATAGTCGACGACGAGAATCTCAATGATCGCTTAGACTCTCTATGTGTCTTTTACTGCCTTTACCATGGTGAGTGTTCTGAGGAGTTGTTTGAGTTAGTAGTGGTAGAGCCATGTTGTGTATATAATAATATACCACGTGAATGGGCCGGCTCGACCGGGGAAGCACCACCCTCTCACATAAAACCAACGTGAAATAACGGTAGCTATGCTGCTGTTGTGTTTCGTTTGGTTTGTGAGAGCGCCGGAGGCCCAATCCCCCCCCAGCAATATGTCAGCGGTTTTGCTAAGTAATACCCAGGGAGGTCCTTTCACACGGTGTGAAGGGGAATCCTCCCCTGAGCAATCTTGCTCAGGCAGCCCTGCGTACTCTGGGGAGGGCACAAACCCGCTCAATTGCGCTGGAGGCGGAAGAAGGAGCAAGGCACCCCTGCATTCACTAGATGTGAATTTTATAAATATCAGGGGTCTACATTCGAATCTGAATGCCGTCCACCACCACCTGGAGACGGAAAAGCCGGCCTTGCTTTTTCTTACCGAAACGCAGATTTCCCCCCCTTCTGACATATCTTATATATGCTACCCCGGTTACGTACTTGAACATTCATTTGTCCCACGAGCGGGTGTATGCGCATATGTCAGGGAGGATATTTGTTATCGTCGCCTCAGCAACCTTGAAGCACGAGACCTGTCCATCTTTTGGCTGCGAGTAGACTGCGCCAATCATCCCCGCATCTACTCGTGCCTTTACAGGTCTCATAGCGGCAACATCGAGACTGACCGACTCGTTGAGCACATTCAGATGGCGACTGAACTGGTCCTTGAACAGGTTCCAACCGCAGAGATCGTCATACTAGGTGATTTTAACGCGCACCACGCCGAATGGCTTGGTTCACATACAACCGATCATGCGGGAAGGACCTTTCATGACTTTGCTTTGGCCTATGGTCTATCTCAACTGGTATCAACTTTTACACGTGTGCCAGATCGAGATGACCACACTCCCACCTTGTTGGACCTTCTGCTGACCACCCATCCCGACGTCTACAAAGTGTCTGTAGATGTACCACTTGGCTCTTCCGACCATTGCCTGGTACGGAGCACTGTACCTCTCAACAGCACTCAGCGGTCGAAACTGGGCACCCGCCGTATTTGGCACTATCGGTCAGCAGACTGGGATGGAATGCGAAGTTTTTTTTCGTCTTACCCATGGCAGCAGGTTTGCTTTACGCCGGAGGATTGTGATGCCTCAGCTAAAAATATTGCCGATGTGATACTGCAGGGAATGGAATTATTTATTCCAAGCTCTGTAGTACCTATAGGCGGCAGATCCCAGCCCTGGTTTGGTCATACTAGCAAAATGGCATCACGCCGGAAGCAAGATTGTTACCAAGCCTGGGCTGCAGCAGTGGCATCCAATGACCCAAATACCAGCGTCCTAAAGAAAAAGTACAACTTCGCTGCTAGGTCCTTCAAGAAGGATATTGCCAAATCAAAGGCATCGTTCATCGGTGAAATTGGCGAGAAGCTAATGCGCCTCCCATCAGGCACCCGCGCTTTTTGGGCTCTCGCCAAAGCCATCCTGGGGAACTTTAGTCAGTCGTCTTTCCCTCCACTTCACAAGTCGGATGATACCCTTGCCCATACTGCAAAAGAGAAAGCCGACCTTCTGGGCACTCTTTTTGCGTCTAACTCGACTTTGGATGACTCTGGGAACTCTCCACCAATTATACCGCCCTGTGCGAGTTCAATGCCGAACGTCCGTTTCCGACAAGATTCGGTTCGTAAAGCTCTCTTTTCCCTTGACATCCGTAAGTCGAGTGGGCCGGATGGTATCCCTCCGATTGTACTGAGGGAATGTGCTCCGGAGTTGGCTCCGGTTTTAACGCGTCTTTTCCGGCTCTCCTACACCACTGGCGTAGTACCGAGTAACTGGAAGTCAGCCCTTGTCCACCCGATACCCAAAAAAGGCGATCGCTCGGACCCGTCCAATTATAGACCAATAGCCATTACCTCAATCCTCTCTAAAGTAATGGAGTCCATTACCAACCGTCAGCTCTTGAGATACTTAGAGGAGAACCGCCTATTAAGCGACCGCCAATACGGCTTCCGTAGTGGTCGCTCCGCCGGTGACCTGCTGGTATTTATGACTCATTGATGGGCACAGGCGTTGGAGAGCAAGGGTGAGGCTCTGGCTGTCAGTTTGGACATAGCGAAAGCCTTTGATAGGGTATGGCACAAGGCGCTGCTATCTAAACTTCCTTCATACGGTCTTCCGGAGAAATTATGCACGTGGGTCGCTAGTTTTTTAAATGGGCGTAGCATTAAGGTTGTTATCGACGGTTCTTGCTCGGATCTGAAGCCCGTGAACGCTGGTGTCCCTCAGGGCTGTGTACTATCTCCAACACTGTTTCTTCTGCACATCAATGATATGTTGTCTCAGAACAATATTCATTGCTATGCGGATGATAGTACTGGAGATGCACTGTATACCGGAACAGTAAAACCGGTAAAACCGGAACACACTTGTGTCTGAAGTCGAAGATATGCTAAATCATGTTTCGAACTAGGGACGACTTAATTTAGTCCATTTTAATCCCTCCAAGACACAAGTGTGCGCGTTAACCGCTAAAAGACGTCCCTTTGAAGTGCCAATCAGTTTTCAGGGCACCCCCCTTGATGTCAAGCATTCTATCGGGATCCTTGGTGTCGACATTTCGAGCGATGTCCAGTTTCGCGGTCATCTGGAAGACAAAGCTAAAATAGCTTCAAAGAAACTTGGTGTACTTAATAGAGCGGGGCGGTATTTCACACCAGCTCATCGGTTACAACTCTATAAGGCACAAGTTCGGCCCCATATGGAATACTGCTCCCATCTCTGGGCTGGTGCACCTCAGTACCAACTTCTTCCGTTTGACCGCGTACAACGTAGGGCTGCTCGAATTGTTGGTGACCTGACTCTCTCTAGTCGACTTGATCCTTTAGCATTGCGGCGGGACATAGCTTCCCTCAGCATTCTATACCGCATTTATCATGGGGAGTGATCTGAAGAACTGTTTGATCTACTCCCTGCGGCCGAATTCTTACATCGAACCACTCGCAAGCGATTGTCATTCCATTCTCATCATCTCGATGGATGGCGGTCTAGTACTGTGCGTTTTTCCCGGAACTTTCTACCACGTACCTCAGTTCTGTGGAACGGTTTGGCTGCAGGAGTATTTCCGGACGGCTACGACTTAGGGATCTTCAAGAGAAGAGCGTACTCTTTTTTAAAAAAAAGGCCGGCAACACATTAGCGATCTCTCTGATTTCGCAGATGTTCATGGGCGGCGATGATTACTTTCCATCAGGTGACTCGCTTGCTCGTTTGTCCGCCTCTAGCATAAAAAAAAAAAAAAAAAAAAGAGTTAATACCTGCTGCTGAATTTCACCACCGTACTACACGCCGTAAACTAGGATTCCACCCGTACCATCTGGATGGGTGGAGATCCACCGCAGTGCGCTATAGACGTCATTTATTGCCACGCACCTCCGCATTGTGAAATCAACTTTCTGCAAGGTATTTCCGAACCAGAACGACATTGAGATCTTCAATAAACGAGCCTATACCTTCCTAAAAGGCCGGCAACGCATCTCCACTCCTTCTGGTGTGGCTGATGTCCATGGGTGATCGCTTACCATCAGGTGATACTTTCTAATAAAAACTTGGTAAAGTATGTATGTCGAGCGAAAAGTATGTTTCGAATTTTTCGTTTATTGCAATAATAATAATACAAGTTTTCCTTTCGCCGTACTATTGACCTTTTTTAATGACGCAAAGGTTGACGCGTATTTTTACCATTAGATTGACGGTGAGGGAAAACATCGTGAGGAATCCTTCACGTTTCGGATAGTTTCGGAATCGTGTATCCATGATTCAGTTGGTCTATTTCCCCTGTTTAGGAGTTGCGAAGGTCAGACGGCAGTCACTTCATTGTAATTACCAGACTCCTCAAATCAAGAATCATGTCCAGGTCTAATACTGTACGTCTTTCGTGAAACTTTCTACCACGTACCTAAGTTCTGTGGAACAGTTTACCTATGGGAGTATTTCCCGACGGCTACGACTTAGGGACCTTCAAAAGAAGAGCGTACTCCTTTTTAAAAAGGTCGGCAACGCATTAGCGATCTCTCTGATTTCGTGCATGTTAATGGGCGGCGATGATTGCTTACCATCAGCTGACTCGCTTGCTCGTTTGTCGCCTTTAGGATAAAAAGAAAATGTCCAAGCGTACCCCAGGCTTCAGAACGACAGTTTTGGATGCAAGTGGGAATTACACGCTTCCCACTTGCAAGATATTTTCCTTATTTATAATTTTATCAAGGTGTTTTATAATATCTGCCACGAAAAAAACATTAAATGCAAAATAGAAAGCTACAAAACCGTGATACACTTCCTATCCTTATTCATGCATGCACAAAATGCATGAAACAATAACCGTGGAACTGCAGCTACAAATTGTTCGGCCGGTATTACCATCTTTATTAGCCGGGAGTTGGCGTAATTTGTCCGGGAGCTGGCGCTCATATTTCGCAGCCGGCTTTATTTAGGTAAGGATCATTAGCATAATGCTGCATTACCACTGCTGCCTGCCTTATTGCGTAGCGAAAATGCGATAGAAATCGTTTTATACCGATACAACATGTTGCAGTGTGAAGCGATGGTAGCGCAGTGGATAAAACTTGCGCTTTCTTAAAGAGACATAGCGACGATGCTAGCGTTGATCTATGTTGATTGTGGCGAATAGGAGACAATTTTTAAGAAGTGAGCAACAAATACTTTCAGGCATTGATTAACTGCTTAAATGATTAGCTGCGTGAGTGAGGGTACTGGAAGGTCAATCGGGGGAACGGGGGGTTTAAAGGTTGGCAGCGCATTTGTGACTCCACTGGTGTCACGGGTGTCCATGGGCGGCGGCAATCGCTTACCATCAGGTGATCCATCTGCTCGTCTGCCACCTATCTGACTGACCGGATGGCGCAATTGGTAGTAACCCTACCCTTACGCCAAAGGTCGTGGGTTCGATCCCCACCTTGGACAAACATTCGTGCGATGAACACTTGTATTTGTTCAGTGTCTGGGTGTATTATGTGTATTTAAGTATATATTTGTGTTCCTCTGTTGTCTGATATATGTAACACAAGTGCTTAAGCTACTTAGTATGGAATCAGGTCATCGTATGAGATGTTGTGAGAATTATTATTATTATTATTATCACATAAAAAAAATGTGTAGACATTTAGTTCAGTAGGGTGATCATCAGTCAAGTTCGAATCTCACTTTTTTCCAAAAACTTGCAGCCAACCGACGTATTATATTTATTTATTATTACCATGTTTACAGACTTAGAGAGACTCCACTGGGGCCGCTGTTGCGGGAGTCCATGAGCGGCGGCAATCGCTTACCATCAGGAGATCCATCTGCTAGTCTGCCACATAAAACATAAAAAAAAAAACATTTTTGTAAGAAAAACTAATCAAAAAATTGCCAAAAGTGAACACTTTTAGCAATTATGGAGATTATTGTTACTTGTAGGAAGGAATTATTACATAAGTGGGCCGCAAAAATTTCATCATTTCCTTAAAGTCACTTTCATATTCCTATAACTCACTTTTTTAAGATGTCTCTTATTAGCCACAATCAATATAAATCACTTGGCGGCGCTGTTATCGTTGCGGTGTCACCTTAACAACAAACTCTGGGATTTGCAAATCTAAATGCATATTTCTAACATTTGATTCTTTCAACTCATAATAGTCTGTTAACTTTGATAATTGTATATTTTTATCTTCTGAAATGAAACACTGTAATATCATCAATATTTAAAAAAGTTTCTACTGAGTTTCTTCAATCCAAACCTGCGGTATATTATATTATGTGTACCTATTTTGAAATTCATAAGTGTTCTGTATAGACCTAACCTAAATAAAGAATTTTTCATCTTTAACTTTTGCTCGCCGCTGAAAGTAAATATGGCGAGGTAACCAGAACGTTTTAGATGCTTTCTTTACTTTTTAAATATCCAATGGGTTAAATGACTGAATATACTTTTATTGCACTCAAAATAAATATATGTACAACGTAGGCAGCCTTATCACAACGAAAGATATCTTCCAGGCAACCTTTGGGTAAAGGACACTTGATGAAGGTGTAGGACGGTTGGTCGTGCACATGGCTTTGTGCCCGTCACCACGACCCCCCACTATGGACGACGTGCCCAGGGGTTTTAGTCGGTAGACCCCCGCCGTCATGCGGGAGGAATCCGACACAATTCGTCCGCTCCCAGGGTGAACAAAAAAAAAGTGTAGGGCGGTGCAATCTTAATATTTATATACTTACATAGGAAATTTAAATATAAATAAAATATGAATACATACATAATATATGTATATGAATAATTCTATACTATTATTATATTTATTATAAAATAATGATGATAATAACCACCGTGTGGTCCCGGCAGAGTAGAATAGGCCACCCTCACTCGTGGTAAAAGACGACTAAGGTAGAGCTGCTGGCATGATCATCAGCACCCAGAGAAGGAAAACTCTGCATTTATATCAAAACCCTCGCCAACCCATCTGCCAAGCGTGGTGAGTATGGCAATTACCCCTCATGTGATTGAGGGAGGCCCGTGCCCCAGCAGTGGGGACTTAAATGGGCTGACGATGACAATGATGATAATAGATAATGATGATAAATAATCATGATTCATTTGGTTGGGTTGCCTCTTCCAAAGGTTCACGAAGGTAAGACGCCAGTAACTTCATTGTACTTACCAGACTTACAACATCCAAAGACATACATCATGGTCCAAGCAAAGCAGGCTCCTAAGAGACAGCTTTGACGAGGTTTGGATGGGCACTCTTAGTGAGTAATTCCCGGTCGCATCTAATCCCGTCGGTTCGTTTGTGTGCATTTATATGTCTGTTTGTATTGGTCTGGGTGTTTTCTACGCATTATAAGTTTGTATTTACAAAAGAAAAGTATTATATGTAGATTGTAGGTATATAGTTATCCTACTGTACATGTTTCAGAAACTATCAGAAACGTGCAGGTTTCCTCATGATGGTCTCCCACGCAGCTAATGGTAGAAATTGGCAGCTACTTTCTATTGAATAGTTAATGGTACATTCCAACCCTTTGTTGTCTAGAGTGGATAAACAGACACCAATTCATGGTAGGCCTATGCAGAGAACTGGTGCTGGTAATCAATCCATCAAAACATGACAGATGTCTGTTATTACAAGTGAAAACATGAAATGGTGTAGCAGAGAGACCAACAAACTTCTAACAGTTTTATTAGTGTCTGATCTCGTGGATTTTTGTTGTTCATGCTCGCTATAAAAATTTTACTAGCCGAGAGTCAGCGTCGCTCATATTTCGCAGCCGTATTATTATCACTAAATTGAAAACCCACAGTGCACATGCTACTTCATCATCATCATTTCAGCCAAAAGTCGTCCATGCTGGACATAGGCCTCCCCCAATGTTCTCCACACAGATCGGTCTTGTGCCGCCCGAATCCAATGGATTCCCGCGATCTTCACCAGATCGTCGGTCCACCTTGAGGGGGGCCTGCCACGGCTGCGAATTCCTGTACGTAGCCTCCACTCGAGGACCTTTCCGCCCCACCGGCCGTCTGTTCTCCTCGCTATGTGCCCTGCCCATTGCCACTTGAGGCATGCAATCCTTTAGGCTATGTCTGTATCCTTAGTTCTCCTGCGGATCTCATCATTTCTGATACGATCACGCAGGGAGACTCCGAGCATAGCCCTCTCCATGGCTCTATGGGTGACTTTGAGCCTCCTTAATCGGCACATTGTAAGCGGTCACGTTTTTGTTCCGTATGTCATCACTGGCAACACACACGCATTGAAGACTTTCGTCTTGAGACACTGCGGTAGATGGGTCAAAAATGTGCTGTTTTCTGTAAGGTCATGATATTACTCTGGTTATGGCGGCCCTTTCATGCAGAAGCGTAACTAATTAACGGCTTTCAGAAACTTCTAAGACATGATAGTTTGGGAATGAAAGTGATAACAATATTATAGATTTCCCATCACGGAATCAGACTATATTCTGTACCGATTGCCTAGGTACTTACTATGTTCTCACAATAATTTCAATGTTGCATGTCTATTTGCAGTTCTTGTATTGTGATATGTAACTAAAACTGACAAGTAGAACAATCAAAAAACATTGATTGACATATTTAAAACAATCTCTATTAAACATTAGGAATGATGAGCATTTTGGATGTGGACTGTGGTAGTAAATGCTGCCTTTTGTCCATGGGTTGCGGGTTCCATCCCCACGCGGTAAAAAAATTGTGTGCATGTCTGTTTGTATTGGTCTGGGTGTTTTTTATGAATTATAAATATGTATTCATTAAGAAAAGTATTAAATGTACTACATATCAACAAAATCTGCACAGAAGAATCAGCTATACCATACATTATTACCACCGGGTGGATATTCTATTTGTATGGAACAGTTTTTTTTGCTTATTTGTAGATCTAACATGCTAAATGGACTTCATTCACGATACCTATTACGAGGTTTTCAGGATGTAAACGAAAAAAAAATGACGGTGTATATTTGTCATTCCACTGTTGATAATAATAGCCGTTTTTTTTATGTGATAGCTGGCAGACTAGCAGAGGGCTCACCTGATGGTAAGCGATTGCCGCCGCCCATGAACACCCGCGACATCAGTGGAGTCACAAATGCGCTGCCAACCTTTCAGCCCCCTTTCCCCCAGATTGGGCTTCCGGTACCCTCACTCATGCAGCGAAATACAGCACAATGCTGCTTGTCGCCGGTTTCTGTAAGGCCCTGGTATCACTCCGATCGAGCCGGCCCATTCATGCCGAAGCGTGGCTCTCCCACGGTCAAAGGCCGTATCATGGGTGCTTGTGCTACATTGATCTGATTCCGAGATAGGCTCTGAATTATATTAATTTACCTACCTTTGTTTTGTTGTGAAATATTATTATTATATTATATCCTGTAACAGTAACCTATACATTGAATCCCTTCAAATGAAATCGAACACAACACCGCTTATGTTATTTAGTGAGGAAACTCAGACATTAACTGAGGATTACCATTGCATAGTAGGTAATGCTGGCCGTGTGGTCCCGGCAAAGTAGAATAGGCCACCCTCACTCTTACTGAGGGGTCGTAAATGGCGACTAAGGTAAAGCTGCTGGCATGATCATCAGCACCCAGAGAAGGAAAACTCTGCATTGATAACAAAACCTCGCCAACCCGTCTGCCAAGAGTGGTGAGTATGGCAATTACCCTTCATGTGATTGAGGGAGGCCCGTGCCCCAGCAGTGGGGACTTAAATGGGCTGACGATGATGATGATGATGATGAGTAGGTAATGGAGACATTACCTCAAATGTTTGATTTGGACCTATTCACAATGCGTTTTTTAAATTTAAATCGTTGGTGACAAAGTATCTATTAGGCCACTAGCCTGATGGATGTGGGTGGATTCCAGCTCTATCATCATTGTCCTGCTTAGCGTCTATGTAAAGTTAATTAAGTTACTTATGTAAAAAATAGTATTTTATTGCATACTCTTATGTACATGGGGCACACTAAAAGTTTTGCACTTCTAGCTAATCGAAACTATTTAAATTTGGAATGTTATATTTTTAGAAACTTTGAAACCTCCTTAGTATTATAAAAAAATTGACGGGAAATCATTTGTCAATTGTTTCTATCACACATCAAAGTCCACGTACCGAATGAAGATGGAATTACCTAATTCGAAAAGATGTTAGAACGATGATAAAGCCTTCAAAAACCACGAACTAAAAAGTGTAAAATAATATTTTGAACACTTTATACACTTCAAATAACATTTAATAACACTACACTCGAGAAAAGGTTTTACCGAAATCGGCGCCTAATCCCTGTTGAATAATTGAATGTTGTATTCAATTACAAGTATACCTTTTCTCGAGTGTTATAAAATGCTATTTGAAGTATACAAAGTGTTAAAAATATTATTTTACACTTCTTAGTTCGTGGTTTTTGAAGGCGCTTTTTTTTGCAGATTTTTTTATGGTTACAGCCTTTTATTGTCTTATTCTATGGGTTACATTCTTGAGCCAGTAATTAAACAAAACCGTCATAAGAGTAAGCTTAATAAGTGCTAGTGTTTTTTTATAGAGTTGTCTTATATATACTTATGTGCTAATACATTGTTCTATGCTAGTTTATAATTAGGTCAAATGTATTTTTATGTGTTGTCTCTTCCTAAACATTCCTCGTCAGCACGAGGAGAGGGAGACACAGAATTGAATGAGGGAGAGACCCAGTACTGCATGAGGGAGAGGGCTCACCTGAACTCATTTCTCCTGGCCCACCTGTCCAGAGACTCTCCTTGAGTGGAAAATTGGGTGGAGGTGGAGTTTAAAGTGTGTTATTTCCTTTTTTTTTGGTTTTTCATGTTTGCTTGATGGAAGGGTGGGGCCTCCCTCTTGGTTGTTTTTTTAAGTAGTAGTTCTAAACTATGTACTTGAAGAATTTGAAAGTGCTATTTTTATTATTTATAAATAACTTAAAACTAGCGACGGTTGACTTGATGGGAGGAGAGGGGGGATGAACTCGGGTCTCGCAAGAAAGTGTGGCTTGATTGTGATGATGATTACTTTATAAAGTCGACTTCGAAAGAAACAGAAATATATTTGTGTTCGCCACATAAATCCAGTTAGTTCTGGCCCTTGTATTCCCCATATTCCTTAAGGCTGAAGAAACATGGACCGTGCTAGAAATAGAGAAGGAGGAGATAGACGCCCTAGAGAGCTGGCGTATGAGTAGTGCTCGGAGTGTCGTGAACTGAGTTTCTTACCAACGATTCCATACTTCGAGAACTCTGCATTAAGCATCTGAATTCTAACATCGAACCACTCGCAAGCGATCTTTATTCCATCCCTATCATCTCGATGGATGGCGCTCTAATTCTGTGCGTTTTTCGCGGAACTTTCTACCACGTATTTTATTTCTGTGGAACGGTTTGGCTGCAGGAGTATTTCCCGACGGCTACGACTTAGGCACCTTCAAGAGAAGAGCGTACTTTTTTAAAAAGGCCGGCAACACATTAGCGATCTCTCTGATTTCGCGGATGTTTATGGGCGGCACTGATTACTTTCTATCAGGTGACTCGCTTGCTCGTTTGTCCGTCTCTAGCATAAAAAAGCAGCGTTTATCGTCTCTCTGGCACAGTCTCGTATCCTCGCCTTTTATGTTCACGTATGCTGCCGAGGAGAGGCAGCTATTACGCAACTTGTTGTCCAAGGGATAGTTGATGGAAGCACGCGTATGAAATGGACTGACCAAATTAAGGCTAAATTGACTTATCATCACTTATTGAATGAACGAGGCCATCAAAGAGGATTGACGACAAGTTGTGGAGCAAATTAATGACAACATAATGAAATTATAATGAATTTGAATGATTCATCATCACTTATTGAATTGGCACGAGGCCATCAAAGAGGATTGGCGACGTGTTCTGAAGCAAATTAATGACAACATAATGAAATTATAATGAAAATTTTTACAATTAATCAGAAAAAAATCATGTAATAAGACCTACTCACATTAATCCTCCTAAATGACTCGGAATCCAATACTCCACCATCTGCATCAGACCAGCCAAGAAAAAGCATGAAAATGCAATCCAAAAATTCATATTTCATTTTAGTCCGTGCAATCTTTTAGCTATTTTTCGAGATACGCGGGTTTAGCAAAAAGTAGACACACGCTTGGCTGGTCCCAGCCAACTGTGGCTGCAACCGCAGGGTCGATGCAGTTACTTGCATGTCAGTGAACTGTGCATTCGTTTGTTGCATTTCAAATTCTTCCGGTATTCTAAGATACAAAGGGTAATTAAAAAATACTGTACTAAACGCTAAGACTCGTGGGTTGCCACGAGTCTTTGCGTTTAGTACAGTTTATTTAGAGTATTGATGACAGTTCAATTGTTCTAAACGGTCAGTAGGTTTAATATAAAATAAATAAAATAAAAGCCTTTTATTTCCAGTAAACATTATACATTGTGGCTACTGTATATCATTAAAGTATTGTTTCTACTTATGTTTCCTAGTTACAAATTAAGAAAAAAAGTATAAATTGAAGTAGTTCGTTTCTAGGCATGAATTATTTAAAAAATAAACGTAATCTTAAAATACTATAAAAACATGTTTCAATATTATTTTTTTTTTTTTTTTACTCTATTTATCTACTGGAGCCCCCCTCAGGTAAAGGCCTCCTCCAAAGCTTTCCATTTTTCGCGGTCTTGAGCTATTTGATGACATTTTGGGCCAGCTATCTTTTTAATTTCATCATCCCATCTTGCGTATGGTCTTCCTCTGCATCGCTTGCCTGATGGACCTCTCCATAACGTGACTGTTTTTGTCCATCTTTGATCTTTAAGTCGCGCTATGTGGCCGGCCCATTTCCATTTTAATTTTTGGCTGTAACTAAGTGCATCTATTGTTTTCGTTTTAGATCTTATTTTTGTGTGGTTAATTTTCTCTATTTTCTTGATGTTCATCATACTACGTTCCATACCTCGTTGACATGTAACTATTTTGTTTTTTATTTTGTTAGTAAACTTCCATGTTTGACATGCGTACGTAAGACAGGGAATGAGACAAGAGTCCATAATAGTTTTCTTTATTTTGATAGGCATTTCGCTTTTAAATATTTCCTTGTAACTCCAATATTTGTTCCAGGTATGTTTGACTCTTCTCTCCACTTCTAGGGAATTACTTTCCCTGTTAAATCCAATTTGTTTCCCCAAATATATATAATGATCCACATAGTTTATGGAGTCATTACCAATTCCTATATTAGACTTTTTGAAATTCGTCATTACTTTAGTTTTTGTGATGTTCATTTCTAGGCCAACTTGTCTGCTAGCTTTATGTAGAGTGTCTAGCATATATTGTAATTGTTGGCTCGATTCTGACAGTAAAACCAAATCGTCCGCAAATCGTAAATGGCTTAGATATCTACCTTCGATGGATAATCCACAATTTCTCCAGTCTAGTTCACTTATGATGGATTCCAGTACCGCTATAAAAATTCTTGGTGATATAGGGTCTCCTTGTCTAACTCCTCTCCTGATTGGAAACTCGGGGCCCACTGTTTCTAGTTTTACTCTACTTGAGCTGTTACTATAGAGATATTTGAGTATATTTATGTATTTTCTCTTTACATTTTGAGATTTTAAACTGGCCCAAATACTTTCGTGAAAAATTGTGTCGAATGCTTTTTGATAATCGATAAATATGATATAGAGCGGTCTCTGTTGTTCTTGATATTTCTCGATTATCAATTCTAGCGTATGAATGTGGTCTATGGTAGAGTATTTTTTCCTGAAACCCGCTTGTTCAATAGGCTGGTTCTTCTCAAGTGTTGCGCTGATTCTTTGATTGATTAATGTAGAGAAAAGTTTATAAATGCTTGGTAAAAGACTTATGGGACGGTAATTGCCGATGTCTTTTGGGTCCCCTTTCTTATAAAGTAATATGATTTTTGATTCAGACCATTGTGATGGAGTGATACCAGTTTCTAGAATTAGATTAAATAATTTTGCTAGTGGCGTAGCTAGTATGAAGCAGGCGGTTTTTAAGGCGTCGTTGGTGATGTTATCCGAACCTGGACTTTTATCGGATTTTTGCCGTTTTATGGTCTCTATAACTTCATTATCATCTATTAATTCTATCTGTGTTTGTGGAGTTTCAGTGTCAGCATCAGTACAGTCGTTTCCGATAAGGTTAGAGTATCTGATTGAATCTGGTGCGCTATATAGGTTTTTATAAAATTTTGTAGCGATGTTAATTATATCTTTTCGATTGTAAACAGATTCTCTTTCTCCCATTTCTTTTAAGCTTTCAATCCATGTTTTATTTGTTCGCAGTTCTTTGTATCCCTTTTTAATACTTCCGCTTTGTTCTATATGTTTTTGAAGAGTATTGGTCCTATGGGTTTTGTAGTCTTTTTTAATATATTTGCTTGTCAATTTGTAGAGTGCTTTGAGTTCGTTCTTCATTGTTCGTGTTTTGTTTTTAGCCCTTTGTAACTCTTGTCTTCGTTTTAGAAGTCTTTCTGTTTTTTCTGTGAGTACGCTGTACGGTTTTGTAGGATGTGGAATTCGTGCGACCTGTAAGCTGTCTGTAATGCAAGTTATTATTCTATCGTAGTAGTCTTGTACTGACCCTGGTACTGTTGGTTCGGTGTCAATCGTCGGTATTTGGGTTTTTAAGGTTTCCTGATATATTTTTATTTCTTCTTCGCTTTTAAGTGTACTATTTTGTTTGCTTACAAACTTGGTTCGTGTTTTCAATGGTTTATTTAGCGAGATTCTGGCTCTAAGTGGTCTATGATCTGATGCGAAATTTATGTTTAATGTTTCTATGTCTTGAAATTGTTGAGGATGATTAGATAATATAAAATCGATTTCATTTTTATGTTGACCATTCGGAGATTGCCATGTCCATTTTCTTTTCTCTTTTTTCCTATAAAAGGTGTTGATGATTGCTAGCTTGTTTTCAATGGCAAAGTCAATAAGTCTTTGTCCTCTTGAATTTCTTGTTCCATATCCGTATTGTTTCATTATCAAGTATTCATCTTTTTGTGGCTTGCCAATTTTCGCATTAAAATCGCCCATCAGGATAAAATCTTCATATGTTTTATCTATTGCTTCATATACGCTGTCATAAAATGAATTCACTTCTTCTTCATCTGCTGCTTCTGTTGGGGCGTATATTTGGATAAGAGTAAGTTTCTTTCCTGGAATCATCAGATTAAGTAGAGCAACGCGTTCAGAGATGCCAAGGTAACTTTCTATGTATTGTTTTCAGATATTTTTTTATTATGAAACCAACTCCATATTTGCCCTGTGTTTTACCTGTACTGCAGAGAATAAATTCTTTGAATTCTTCTATATTATTTCCAATACGCCGTACTTCTGATAAACCTATTATGTCGTATTTTATATGTGTTAATGCTTTTTCTAATTCTATTATTCGCTCATATGATAGCAAAGTTCTCACATTGTAAGTTAGTATGTAGAGCTCGTTTTTTCTTCGTTTTATTACTTTTTCGTGAACTCTTTCATGATCTCTAGGTGTTGACTTTGGAGGGTTTTGGTCGTACTCTTCCACGGTGACCAGCCGGCTTGGAAGATGATCCTTTTTTTGTGTGTTTTGAGTATGGCTTTGTTTGTGAGAGGGGGTCGTTAGTTGTTATATGTTATTATTTTTGTTTTCTTGTTTCCTTGATGAATTAGACGAGTTTTTAGTACTTGTATGTAAGAAATTTAATATGCCGGGTTTTATTGGCCCTTCTGATAGACTGGATGATCTTCGTATGGATATCTCCGTTTTATTCTTCTTGTTGGTCTGCATATTATTTTTCTCACTTGATTTTTCGCATGTGGTATTGTTATCAGGGGAGTTTGAAAGCATTCTTTTATTATGGCTAGTTTTATCTGAGTGTTTATTAACAATTACTAATTTATCATATTTAATTCTTACCAAGTTTCCTTTCTCTTTTTCTATACGCACTTGCTCTTGCAGCTCCTTTCTTTTTTTCAAAACATTCTCAGGATAGTCTTCTTTTATGTAGAATGCGGTATTATCGAGTACTTTCTTATGTTTGAATATTTCTATTTTTGTACCAAGTGTGGAAACAGTTATGATTATTGGTCTTGGTCTTTCTCCTTTTTTTCCAATTCGTCTAGCCTCCTGTATGTCTCTGTGGTCTATCTTTGTGGGAAAGTACTCGTTTATAAAGTCAATAATATTTTTTACCAAGTTGGAGTAAGATGTTTCAGTTTCCGTTAGACCAAATAGAACTATGTTTCTCTGCCTAGCCTGTTTTTCGAGAAAAAATAATCTTTTTTCTTGATTTTCCATTTTTTCTTTGAGATTTTCATACTTTTCCTCCATGATCTTCAGTTTCTCGTCTAATATTTTATTTATGTTTTGCGTTACTTGTTCTGTTACCATTTCAGCGGTCTTTTGAATAGTTATTTTTTGTTCGTTTAGTTCCTGTTGAATTTTTTGTAGTGCTTTTAATACTTCTTCCATGTTTATAAAGTATTATTGTTTAGTTTAGCTACTGGTAGCGTACTCTAGTGTCCCCTCCCTGTACTATTGCCGATTTTTCAATATTCTATAAGGTTCGGTCTTGTAGCACGCAGTGATTGACGTATGGATTCCTTGTAAAAGTGCTCTTGCGTGTTAAAAGGTGGCGTTGTTTTTTCCTTGTAATAGTACACTCGTGTTTCGAAAGATGGCGCTGTTTCCGTATTTTAGGTCACTATGTACCGACTTTGTTGAGTCATGTATTATGAAATAGGTTATAATCTTTTACTATTTCCGTAAATAGGTCTTCACTTTTTGTTGACACAACACTTCACGTAGTACCCACAAGTCTGATTACTAAGTATTGACTTCTTTCCAAAAAAAATTCACTATTTCGCCCGGTATCAGTTTTTTAGACTTCTTGTATATTTCACTGGTTATTGTTTTTTGCACTCAATTTTAAGCACTGCCTACAATGTATGACGATAGGCTTATTGTTTTTTATAACTAGACTAATTTTTATTCTTTTAAATCCACTATAACTATTTTTAATAAGAAATTGTTACAGAGACGATGTAAACAGTAACACTGTGGCGCCCCCTCACCACAACATATCATCGGTCAGTAGGTTTAAAGGGAAGTAACTATTATTCGATTCAGACTCGTGACGGTCGATGTTGTGGCGACTCATACCATTTCCCAAAGAGAGAAGTGTGCCCACTAGCACCGTCTTATCAGCAATAATGGAACAATGGTGATCTTCAAGAAAACATATTATTCCTTTCGTAAGAGCCGGCAACGCGTCTGCAATAAATAAAAATAAATTAATAAACTAAAATAAAATTCATTTATTTCAACCATGGCCATATTATGCTCACATTTATATTGTATATTTATTTATTCATTCAGTTTAAAATTATATTAAAAATAAAAATAAATACAATTAAAATCAAAAAGTTAAATTAAAATTATTTAAATTACATTAGAATAAATATTAGATATTAAATAAATTAAATTAAATTCAATCAAACTTACACTAACATAATAAATAACACAAACTGATAGCACCTACAATGCAATGCGACGAGCCTTAGTAAATTAGCAATGCCTCATGTGTTGCAGATGTCCATAGGCGGCGATAATCTTAAACCTTAATCCTGCATGATGTAAGTAATAGATAAGTAAACTGTCATATAGCCTGTAAATTCTCACAGGAATAAGAACAAACATGGAATACCAATAGACTTTTTTGCGACACAAGTCATCGAGTTTCACGCTAAAACTCAAAAGCGTGCAGGAAAATACGGGGTGTATTTTACCGCCACTACACCATGCATGCTCGTGACAGCCCTATTTAGATTCAGCCCAACATAAAGTTTCTGGTAGCCCTAATTATTGCATGAATGAACCCTGTGTCCTTTTACCATAAACATTCACGACATTGACGACCCGTTTGGAACAGTGGTAGAGAATGGGCACAGGCGATCGAGCGTGCGGGCGTTCGTGCGTGCGTGCGTGCTTGCGTGCGTGCGTGCGAGCGTGCGTGCGTGCGTGCGTGCGTGCGTGCGTGCGTGCGTGCGTGCGTGCGTGCGTGCGTGCGTGCGTGCGTGCGTGCGTGTGTGCGTGCGTGCGTGCGTGCGTGCGTGTGTGCGTGTGTGCGTGTGTGTGGCATCGTAGCCCACGAACGGATGAACGATTGGATTTGAATGTTCTTAGCTATGTTAAATGGAAATTGATCCAATATGGCCGCTCTCTCTTTAAAATAAATTTTAATTTCCTTGTAATAATAAATTTATTCATAATTTGAAAAGTTCAAAATTAATTGAAACTGCTATAGACTGTCCTACGTATGAACATTTTTTCTATGTGATAGAAGGCAGACAATTACGGACGGATTACCTGATGGTAAGCGATTGCTGCCGCCCATTGACACCCATGATACCAGTGGAGTCACAAGTGCGCTGCCAACATTGTAACCCCCCTTTCCCCCGGATTGGGCCTCCGGTACGCTCATTCACGCAGCAAAACACAGCATAGTGCTGCTTAACTTTGCTTAAATATTGTAGCGTCGCGAACCGCTCCTTACCTACCTTTAAATGTGTGCTTTAACAAAAATTTATGCTAATATGTAATATGTAGAGCGACAATATACATATAACCAAAAATTTTCATACGTAAGACAGTCAATAACAGTTTCAATTTATTTTTAGACTTTTCAAATTATAATAAATTCATTTTTAAAAATAAATTGAAATTCAATTTAAAAAGAGAGCAGTCATTTTGGATCAATTTACATTGGACAAACTAAGCGGGCAATTGCAGTAAGTGTCAAAGAACATATCGCAGCATTTAAGAGTTGATCGGCGAATAAATCGGCGATAGCGGAACATCTATTAGAAATGGGCGTTAATTACTAGATGAACCTTCATGGTCCAAAAATCCTCTTCACTGATCGGCATCACCACATTTGGATAGTACGTGAAGCAATTGAAATCAAGAAATGTCGAACATTCAATCGGGATGACGGTTTTAAATTAACATCAATATCAATAATGTAAATATAGAACAAGTTAAAGGATAAACCTTTTAAGGCCTTGTAATAAATACAAATTTAAATTGGAAGTCCCACGTAAAGAAAATAAGAAATAAGATATCAAGTTTTTGCTATGCCCTTAGTGAAATTAAAAAGACAACCAATAAAAAAACAGCGCTGGTAAGATATTATGCTTATGCAAACGTCTGGTTCAGCTATGGATTCTCCCTGTGGGGAAATAGTACCGACATCCAATCCCTCTTCATTCTCCAAAGGAAATTAATTAGAATTATCGCGAACATAGAGCAAACCGACAGCTGTAAACCGTATTTTCAACAGTGCCAAATTTTCACTCTCCCGTGAATTCATATTATGGAAACATGTAAATTTTAAAGTAAATAACACACTCAAATGTTTTATCTCGTGTTCAGACGGGATTCGAATCCACACCTTCCACAATCCTAAATAGAAAAATGTTCTACCAATTAGACCACCGAACGCGTTTCTAAGCCCATGTCAGATTAAACACTTACAAATTTCGTCGGCTTAGAAACGCGTTCAGTGGTCTGATTGGTAGAACATTCACCAGGATTGTGAAAGGTGTGGGTTTGAGTCCCGACTGAACACGAGATGAAGTTTTTAAGTGTATTATTTACTTAAGAATAAATTGCAAAAGATTGCTATAAAAAATATCAACATGTAAATTTGTTCGTAAACACCCAAAATTTTATACCAAACAGAAAGATAATACCACCCACTATCAATTAAGATATAAAAACAAACTCAATCTACCGAACTCTCGAATGACCTTACATTCAAACAGCCCCTATGTAATGTCTTTAAAAGTATTTAACAAGTTACCAGATGTAATAAAAGAGCAAACAAATAAAAAAAGGTTATACAATTCAGCTTATACAGTCAAGCGATTTCTAGATAGTAAAGCCTTATCATCATTCATCATTTCAGCCAATAGACGTCCACTGCTGGACATAGGCCTCCCCCAATGTTCTCCACACAGATCGGTCCTGTGCCGCCCGCATCCAATGGATTCCTGCGACCTTCACCAGATCGTCGGTCCACCTTGTGGGGGGCCTGCCACGGCTGCGACTTCCTGTACGTGGCCTCCACTCGAGGACCTTTCCGCCCCAACGGCCGTCTGTTCTCCTCGCTATGTGCCCTGCCCATTGCCACTTGAGGCATGCAATCCTTTGGGCTATGTCTGTAACCTTAGTTCTCCTGCGGATCTCATCATTTCTGATACGATCACGCAAGGAGACTCCAAGCATAGCTCTCTCCATTGCTCTCTGTAATTTTCTTTGTCTGTCTGTGTAGTAAAGCCTAATATACATTAAATGAATATTTAAACGATAAAAATACATAGTCTTAACCAAGCAAACTTGAATACATTTTCAAATAAAAACATCTTTGCATAACAATACAATACAATACTTTAGAGTATTTTTATTTATTTATATATTTTATAAATACATAACTTGGTATATTTTATTTAGTATTCAACCAACTGATTGGTATCAATTTAAGTTTAGGTTGAAATTATCGATTAGTAATGAGCGTCCTCTCCCATATTGCAGCGCCCTCCCGGGTCTGTAGTGATACCTACATTTGATTACCAACTAAAATTGTAACCTATAGATGCAATAAAGATATTGAGTATTGAATCCAGTGATTAAAAAATGCAAACCCCGTACTAGGCCGTTACTAAGGCAAGCAAACAGCGATACCGTTAGTGTGGCGTGTCGGAGTGGTCTCACTGACATTGTGTCCAGTGGTGATTTTATAAGTGAAACTGTGAGGGTATCTGGAGATTCGCAGCCGGGACCCAGCAGACGCTGCCTCTGGTGCTAGGATTGCGAGTTCGATTCCCGCACAGTACAAACGTTTGTGTGCATAAACATTTCTGTTTGTATTGGTCTGGGTGTTTTCTATGTATTGTAAGTATTGTATTTACAAAAAAAAAGTATTTAGACAGAGAGAGCGTCGAAACCAGGGCCCAATGTTTGAACACTGAAAGCTACAATGTGTTACCGGTATTTGACGGTAATATTGTTATTTTTTTATAATAATAATTCTCACAACATCTCATTGGTTGACCTGATTCCGTACAAAGTAGCTTAAGCACGTATTATGTATATGTTTATATTTGTATTTTCGCTATTGGTTCTGATATCCGTAACACATGTGCTTGAGCTACTTATCCCGGAGTCTGATCAATGTATGTGATTAAGTGAAATATTTATTCATTTATTTAATCATGTACTTAAAAAATTACACGGCGATAATTCCCGTGATTGTCAACCACAGACCTAATTTAAATTCCAAACCAAAAATGCCCTTTCTTTTTTTATGTGAAAGGCAGACGAACAGACGGATCTCCTGATGGTAAATCATTGCCGCCGCCTCTTTTTCTGATACAATAAGGTTTCCAGTCAGATAGCTCAGCACATTAAATGAAAGTCATAAATTCAAAACACGTACATACTTATCTAAGGCTCCAGTACCTAACCGAATCCTGTTTACGCCAGTGAGAGTCCCACAAATATTAGGCTTTCAAATTTTTCCGTTGTGTAGTGATGTGGAAACCCGGTTCGAGAGACCTTTGCTTCGATTCAAGGGATAATCAAATAGTTTACGGTTCCCGGCGTTTACGGGTTCGTTTCAAAATAGCCAATATTATTCCGTTGTGTTGACAGTTTGATTTACTGTTTCAGGAGTGCATGAAGATTGTATATTTTCCTTTTCAAAAAGCAACTGTGAAAGCCGATTGCTTTTCGTGGGTGTCGTTGCTGGGTTGTTTCGTACAGTCAACAGCAGAAGTAGCTGCATATATTTCGCAGTTTGTACTTCTTATTCCGTGGGGCGTACGAGCGAACAGGGTGCATCAATTTTTACTGTAAACTGTACACAATTTTATTTTATACCGTTCTATTTTAGAAATGTTTTGCGTGTTAAATCTTAGGTTGTATTTATTAAAATATTGGTTTTTTTTATGTGCTGAATTTGATGTTCCAAAACGCTTAATAGCTGGGAAAATGTGAGTTTTAGGTGGTCTTTGACACTCTACCATTTGAATTCCACAGCGCTTACCCAGTGTTACTGGATGAAAGTTTGCAGCGCACTGTCTTACTTTTAACCCCACTACATCTGGCACCTATCCCAGGCCATATTAGAACTATTGACGTGCATAGCTTATATTTTTTTTCAACTATAGATAGATAGATAGATACTCTTTATTGCACAACATACAAAACTTAAAAGCTAGGTATACAGAGATACAATGTACAATTTAGGCGGTCTTATCGCTGGGAGCGATCTCTACCAGACAACCTTCAGGTAAAGGACATTAGACTAAACTATGTTATCCCCCAGCCGTGGAATGACCACTCTTAAACTCCTGACTAATATTGGTGGTCTAAGTCGTCACGCTATCTTTTTGTGGATCTGCCTTTCAACCGTCGTACTTCCGTTAGCTGGTATTGTATGAAAATTCTCTGAAGATGCATCCTATACACATGACCTGCCTAATTTTCTCTTGTTCTTCTTCAGCAGGCCCACTACAGAGCATATGCCTCGCCTGGCAGTTTGCTCGCTAACACTCCTCTTTCCATCTCTTGGTCTCTATTTAAGAACATCCTTGCTCCAATTCTCATCTCCTCTTCTGCACACATGACCAACCCACGCCCATTTCAGGTTTGACCTGAAATGGGCAAACAGATGTAGGCATCTATCACTTTTGAGCGTTCCCTGAGGTTTTGCGCACTCTGTCTCGTAAGAATAAACCTGAGCATGATACGTTCCATAATAATTCTTTGTGCAACTTTGAGTCTACGTATCAGTGTGGCGGTGAGCGGCCATGTTTCCCAGCGAACGTCGTTGTCGAAAGCCCACTTTATTCAAACACCTTCGTTTTCAGGGACTGTGGCAGCTTTTTAGATTTGAATACCAGGTTCAGATTTTCGAAAGCGCCCATGCTAATGATATCCGACGAGCGATGTCCATTTTAAACCTACAACAACCTGTCTTATAACATACAATCATTATTAATAATAATAATAAGCAGACATGATTTAGTTCGACCTATTTTAATTTGCATCGATTACCTACACGGAATGGACTATGGAATGGCAATTCCATTCGTTACGATATGAAATTGCGTTTGCACAGATCATTTCTGATAATTTGATGATGAATGGAGCGCTCGTGAATAAGAATAGAGAAATCGCACTGAATTATTATGTGTGGTAGTAAATTACCCACTACATAATAACCAAACTGCCAATATACCTAATGGGTATTTCCATTATGATTATTTATGAGTTAATTATAAATGTGAATAGGTAGGAATGTTTTATGGATAGGTGGTTGGTGGGTGTGAAAGTGGAAAATTATAATGTATTTGCCTAAGTTAATGATTTGGTCGATGGTAGCTCGCTCAATTGAAAAGAATAGGCAACTGAACAAGAGATTCTTCGTAGCTTCAAGTATTATTCACTCCGGTCAAGCCGGCCTATTCATGCTGAAGCGTGGCTCTTTTTTTGTTTGCTGGGTAAATCGCTTATTTTTTTTTTTATTTTAAGCGGGCGGCTATGCAGGTCCTATTCAGACCAGTATCACTGCGACCAGTTTGATCTATTGTGATCGCCACTGTGCTACATATCAGTCCCAAACCCTATACTTTTCAGAAAGTGTATTAGTTGTTTGGGACTAAGATCCCTAGCTTCGTTGGGGCTCAAAAAGTGCTTTCCCAGATGTAAGCTACGTTTGCGCATCAGTGGTCCGCATTCAGTGATTAAGTGTATAGGGGTTTCATCCGCCTCGTTACACATTCTGCAGATTCTAGTGTCACTCAATCCTATAGTGGTCTTGTGCTTATTGAGGCAACAGTGACCGGTTTCGCCATGGGAGTTTGAGGCTGGAGTGCTGGCCGCCGTCTACGAGTGGACGGCGGCCAAGCGAGCGGCTGGCGATCCCTTCTGCCCCCGAGAAAGGGAGGCGAGAAGAAATGAGGATCGCCAGCAAATGACGGAGACATGGAGAGGTACGGCCGTCCCACGCTCGCGGCGCTCGCCCCGGTCTTGGACCGGTGGCTTGAGCGCCCCGGTCTTGGACCGGTGGCTCGAGCGCCCCCACGGATTTTAGTCCTTCCGGACGGTGCAGGTACTTACCGGGCATGGTTGCTTTGGTAACTACCTGCACCGCATTCAACGGAAGGACACTCCTTCGTGCCACCAGTGCGGCGCTGCGGAGGACTCGGCGCATCACACTTTGGTGGTGTGCCCGTCCTTCGACCAACAGCGGTCCGCGCTGGTCGCGGAGGTCGGACATCACCTCTCGTTGTCCAGCATAGTTGTAGCTATGCTGGATAGTGAGAGGGCCTGGTCGGCCTTCGCCCACTTCTGTGAGGAAGTGGTGGCGCAGAAGGAGGCGGCGGAGCGGGAGCGCGAGTCTAACCATACGTCTAATATAACCATAGCGAGTCCATTGGCACCTCCACCGCTCGTTGGGGACGGCTCAGCTTATCCGGCTGTCCCCAACCCCCCTCCTCCGCACACCCCGTGTAGAGGCCTGTGGGGGAGTGGGGTTGCGGGGAATAGCCTCGTGCAGTTCCTGTGACCTCATTCTATACCCACGGGCGGTTGAGCCCCGGGAGTTTTAGTGGGTATGCCCTCAGGTCGCTTCTTGTTAGAAGAAGCGGCCCGGAGGGTGAGTCCCACAGTACCCTGTCGCCCCCCGGCGGCAGGGTCTGCGTAATGCATTTCTCCCGGGTAAACAAAAAAAAAAAAAAAAAAAACAGTGACCGGTTAAAGCTCTCACTAGGATGCGTATGTTGTTCCTACTTAGCCCAAGAAGCGCAGCGGAGGATCTGCGGTTAAAGGGCTTTATGAGTAAAACTTCTCCAATGGTCTCTATTTGAAGCCAGCTTGTCAATCCTGACATTGGTGGTTTAAATCGTCACGTTTTCTGAATCGCAATCTTTAATAACGAAATGTTTTCCATTCCAAGGTTGGGGATTAAAGATAGTTATATATTTATGGCCATTTAAAAGCTCATTTAAAACATTATCATAACATGCAATACAAAATTTCATCGGTATAAATACACTTACAGTAAGTAAGGTATGTATGTATTAGAGTCGTGTGATCGCATGACTCATTGAGTGACCCATATAAAATGAGCTTACTACTTTATTCTTGAACAAATGTAGATAATTTATTATGAAAACTAAATACTTCAACATTTTTTTGGAATTCATGACTTCTTGGCGATGTTTTAAAATTAATTAGTACAGTTCGTATCCAGCATTATTTCATATATTATTGAACTACTTCACAATGCAAATGAGCACTAACGAAATCATTAGAACAGTTATTTACGAGATTTCTACCATGTACCTTATTTTTGAGTTTCAGATATTAAAGGTACATGGTAGAAATTCTAATTTTACTGACCATAAAAGTTTAAAACTATCAAAATCGTCTAAAAAAATAAATTCTTAACATTTCCTCATTATTTCTTATAAATCTAGTAGAAATATCTATCCATATTCGACATCAAATCCGGCAAAGAAATAAGCCATTAGCGTCAGATCGCATAAAAGTTTCAGCGGGTTCGTGACTTATGGTATAGGGATATGAATTAATCCCATAAAAGGCGATATTACAAAAGTTCTGAGAGGATTATTATTTACCCAGCATACTCCAGAAACGATAAAGAGTAAATAAAATATAGCTACCCAGTCAGTGATGCTCAAATTCAAGACCAGACAGGTCGAGACTATCCTACCTACTTCCGGGCCGCACTTTTTGTTACGGCTGCGTTGAGGGATGTGATTCTCAGCTAAAAGTACCTGGGTAAAAAAAATCTGTGTAAGTGTAAGTCTCTGGAAATTAACGTTCTTGTATACGCCTGCCACGGAAATCACGACGTGCGCCCGAACATTCTCCCTCAGATCCCGATATTAGAGTAAGGGAATGGAAACTGTCCTTGTTTCTGCGCACATATGTACGCGCAATAATTAATAATCTTCTATATCTTTCGAAGAGGCCTAACGCGACTTACATTACACATTAGCCGCAGAACTGACCGCCGTTGGAGTCGTAAAGTCCTTGAGTGGAGACCGCGACTCGGTAAGCGTAGTGTAGGGCGCCCTGCGACAAGATGGGTTGATGACATTCGAAGGCTGGCGGGTGTATGCTGGATGTGAGTGGCCGAAAAAGTTCCATGTCTGCGAACTATCGAACGCAGGTATTTGATAGCCCATCATCATCACCATTATATCAACTCACGTCCACCGACTGCTAAGTATAGATAGGCCTTTTCTTCATTACGCCACTCCCTTTGGTACCCTGCTAGCCAACGTTTCCTTGCTACCGTTACAATATCGTCAACTAACTGGTATAACGTGGTCTACCTGACTTAAATGACGTCAGCGATAGTTAATAAATAGCTCGATATTATTTGTATATAAAAAGTAATGTTTTTCTAAGGTATGGCAACTCCTTTTAAGTCTTGCTCTAATAAAAGTAAGAACTGTGAACCAAGATCGGTTTGAGCCTCACTAGATATAGTTAATATATCTTACTAGATAAGCGTTATGCACTACTGTGCGTTATCAATATAGAGCTTGGGCTGAGATAATGTAGCTTTGGGTTCTTTTTTGATGGATTCAATATAAATAAATATTTCACAACATCACATACATTTATCTGATTCCGAGATAGGTAGCTCAAGCATCTATTAAGCATTGATTAGCAAAAAGTTTATGGGATTTAAGTTTTTATAATGTAATTGGTCGCTAACAAGCTGATGGATGGCTAGCGATTGCTATCGTTCATAGACGCAAAATCAGTCAAAGTGTTCTTGTATGTATGTTATGAATCGATGACTCGAAAAAAGGTGTTACCGAAGTCGGCATCCAATACTATGATATTTTACAAATATTGTAACTCAACATTCAATAGGTAAATGGATCAAATGAGAAATTCTCAGTGTCAGCCCGAAGTCTGGAAGATTGCAGTTGTTAACCCCTTGCCTCGGAAAGCACGGGATCCCATACAGTCGGCTTCGAGCATTCGGGAACATACAAAAAAAAAGATCCCGACGAATCGAGAATTGAAAATTTTGATAATAGTATCATATATAACAAGAGCTCTGGTTATACTGGGATAGTATCGTGGTTTTAAAACGCGGTTCTTTTTTCTTTTCAAATTAATAAAAGAAATCAAATCAAAATCGGGACATCCAATTCAGAATAACCGCCAAACAAATTTTCCACAGCTTTCTCAAATGCATTCTATCGGCGGGACACGTTTTGCCCCAAATTTCAAAACTCGCGGAGCGCATCTAACACTCCCAGCGCCATTTAGCTGCTAGCGTGATTACCATAATGCAACATTGCGACGCCCCGGCGTTCAGTATTGCCACTGCTATCGAAGTTCCCGTGCTAAATGGAAATTTTGACGAATTCAAAAGGTCTCTCTCAGCACAGTGCGACTTCGAAAGTGCTTCCAGGCTCCGGGCTGACACTGGGAATTTTGTTTGGAGTCAAACTAGGAACCCAAAGCCAGCCATCGCTTTAAAGTAGGACTTTCTAGCCAATGCAGACAGTCAAAGCCATCACACTTGCAGACATGTAGTTTCTTCTATGTCCAAGGCCCGATTCAACTAATTTTTATCCAAGGATAAATTTATTGTATAACGTCAAATTTGTATAGACTGACAGTGCTATACCAAAGATTTAGTCTCGGAATAAGGTTGGTAGAATTGGCCCTGAATTGATTGAATTAAACTGCTATTAGACATTGTACGATGTTTTTTTGTTATAAACTTCCCATTTTATCATAAACTTGTTACTTAGCTGAAAATGCCTAACGCCCCGTTGGTCTAGTGGCTTAAGTACCGGGCCGTGATCTCGGGGTCCTGGGTTCGATACCTGGGTTGAGCGAAAAGGTTTGTAATCACCAATCCGCATTTGGCAAACGTGGTGATTAAATCCCATCATAATAGCGATAACTTGATTTCTATGTTTTAGGCTTGTAGGCTGTTTGTAGGCTGACTTAGCTGAAAAATTAAAAAGAAAAGATTGTAATATTTGAGCTTGTATAATGATAGAGACTTTTGACAAAATGTTTTTACCTAATATTAATTTTATTAAACAAAAAAAAACAACAAGAAAATAAAACCAATAACTGAGAAATAAAAATAACCTCAAGTTAAATAAAAAGGAAAGTTTAATTAGCTTTCCTAAGCCAATTTTTTGCTTTGTACAAACTAATGGTGTTTTTGACCCTTATATTAAGCGCCCCACTGTTAGCAGCCACGTTCTTCACGAAACGTTTGTTGACATAGGTACAGATTCAAAACGTGGCCACTTACAATGCAGTGTTGCCAGTCGGAACACATGCGTATTAAAGGTTTAATTACGATATAATGTACGTATAATATAGATTCTACATACGTCTAACTACGTCTGATGAGTTAGTAAAAAAAAGAATGTTGCTAGCAACACTGCGGCGCTTGTGATTACATTGCCTGCTGCCGAATGCAAACAGACCGGAGACAAAAACGTGACTCTATTGCCAAATGCTTTTATAATATTATGTACGTGAGGGATTTTACCGGGAAAGCCTTGTACAATTCCTTACTTCAATTAATATCGTCTGCCACCTATCATATAAAAAAAGATGTTAGGCGGCTTTGACGTTTCAGCTTTCAAAGCAGTAGCTTCAGGCGTATTTATACAGGATGTATCGGTAAACATTAACCTAACCTTTGACTACCTCTTCTAAAAACACTCTGATCAACGTTTTAAAATTATCGAAAATCCGTTGAAGTATTATTCGATTCCCCGCCAATCGCGTCACGTGACTGACTGCGTTTTCCAAAAGGCATAAAACAAAAAGGTGTCCGCTCGTGACCACGGCTGCTGCAACGTAGCCGAAACGTCGAGCTAAATATATGAGTACACAATGTTGTTTCACATAATAAATAACGTGTTAATTCCCGCCTTGATACATTATAGAAACAAAATGTTGTTCCCAATGATTGGTAGAACCTGCTCTAGTTAAAGGGATGCAAATGTTAACCGATACACTCTGTGTGAATACGCTTGAAGCTATTGCTTTCAAAGCTGAATACATTCTGACAAAATAAAAACACATTCATTAGCTAAGAAGTTTTAATAAGGTGAGTGTTGGCGATATTTCAAAGAGTTCAAAAGTATGGTACTTTCAGTGCTTTTAGTTCCAACTATTAAAACTGAGTGAAAATTTAAAAAGCGATATTACATTCATTTCAGGCGCGGTGCAACATTTAGCCATGACAATGGAAGTGCAAATGAGGTCAAAAGTTGTCGGTGACGCCACCTTTGCAACGAAGCAGAGTGCTTAACTGTGGCGCGCGCGAAGGAGCTAGATTAAATGGAAATGGTATTGTACCCTGTGCTATGGGGTCGCTACAAAACTGTAAATACAATACAAATAGTTTTTATTTTTTGTTTTCTGGAAATAAACACTATTTGTATTGTATTTGTAGTTTTGTAGCGATCGACTCTTGATGATATTATCGATAGTATCCATTGATAGTAACAAAATCCTAAGTATTGCTGTTGGCGACAGACCTCTTTTTAGGGTTCCGTAGCTAAATGGCAAAAAACGGAACCCTTATAGATACGTCATGTCTGTCCGTCTGTCCGTCCGTCCGTCCGTCCGTATGTCGTATCCACTTTTCTCCGAAACTATAAGATCTATACTATTGAAACTTGGTAAATAGATGTATTTTGTTAGCCGCATTACGATTTGTACACAAAAATTGGAAAAAAATAAAAATTTGGGGGTCTCCATACTTAAAACAGAAACTCAAATTTTTTTTTATCAAATCTTCACGTGTAGTGTAGCTATGGATAGGTCTTTAAAAATGATGTTGAGGTTTTTAACATCATTTTTTTCTTAACACAATACTTTGGGCAAGAGCCTTGGCTGGTTTTTATTATGAATGTTTTTATAAGGATTTTATTTTTGAATATGTTCCTTTTGATATTCATATTTTTATTAGACTGTGTGTGTGTAATTCTGATGGTAAAAGTAAATGGTGGTCTTGTCAATATAAAAGTTACGTTCAACAGTGCGTTTCAATGCTGCCGTCTTCCTAGGTGAGTGCCCTCATCATTATTGTAGTGCCGCTGCCACAGAAGCTAGGTGGGTTCCTCATATAACATCCTCAACAATAGCTAAAGATTAATAGTACAAATATTATTAATAGTAGACATGCTTAGAAAATTTAACACATGTGTAGGTCCGGATGGATACGGTTACTTGGATCCGTTTCCTTTGCATTTCAGCGTAATGCATATCCAACTTCAGGTCGGATACGTATCCCCGCACCTGTAATCCTGTTTCATTTGTCGTCGAACGATAGAGTGAGAAGTAAAGCTGTGATTCCGGAGCTACCTCGGCGCGCGCACCGTTTTGTTACGAATGAACATAGTTCGAATCCAACTTCAGATCGAACACGTATTCCGCCCGGACCTGTAATCCTGTTTCGCTTGTTGCCAAACGATAGAGCGGGAAGGCTGTTTGGTCGGAGCTGCACTTGTTCTCTTATTGGTCTGTAGGAGCTACCTCGGTGGCCCGCAACTGTTCTGCTGCGCTAACGATAAGAAGAGCAGTAATTCGGGAATTTAAAATTGAGTGAATGATTGTTTAAGTTTTGATTACATTTTTGTTTACATAGGTAGTATAAAAAGAATTCTTTTTGTAATAAATACATTTACACAACAATATTTCATATTAGCGTTTAAATCAATCGAATTAGAAAGAAAGAAAGAAAGAAAATACATTTATTGGCCTACAGAATGACATAACATATGAATAGATGCAGAGCATAGGTAGATGATACTCGTACAACAGCGGAAACATTTAATGGTGGATATACATTTTGTAAGGAATAAGTGAAGGGTGTGGCAAATCAAGTCCCAACCTCAGCATTTGCTGCTACGGCATTATTTGGCGATGCCGCAGCAGCGCTGGTATAGTTGGGAGTGAGTTAGGTAGGAACTAAAAGAAGGAATACAATATAATATATTATATTATAATGCGGATGAGGATAGATATATACACGTATGTTACACATTAAAAGAAGTGTACAATGTGGCAGATATATATTAAATACATAAATAAATATTACTACAAGGAAGGACTTAACTAATTACATTAGTTAAGTATTTCCTTGAAGGAGTGGAGCTGTTTCGTGAGCTATATAGGGCCACGGACTAACAGTTTTGATGATCCATATAGGTCCTACGGACACGGAACCTGGATCCGATTCCGCAGAGCCGGATTTGCTTCAGGATCCGACTTCGCTAAATAAGCGGATCTACCCATCTCTAATTGATAGTTACGATATTGTTTTAAACGCTTTTCGATAGTATTAATAGTTTGACAAATCGATAGTCGAACGTTTTACAATACTATCACAAGCTCATAACAGGGTGAGACACGCTATTTCACTTATTGGAGATATGTTTCGTTTCGGCGCCAAAGGGCCAAGCCTATTAAAATCTTGGCAGTCGACAACTGGACTTGCTTTCTTCTAGTAAGGGTGTTTCGGATATCTGTAGTATCGGTTAACGTTACGATTAATGTAACAGTAACAGTTAAACCATTTGATCATCACTTTTACCAGGCATTTATTTTTAAGAAAATTTATAAATTTTGTTCAGAATGGTTGATAGAAGAGGTGGTTAAATATGTGCTCATATACCCTGTATATGTAAGATGATGTACGATCAAAAGAGCGTTTCCATAAACCTATATCAATGTTGTCAGTTAACGCTTCGTCACAGTAATTAAATGAGTCATGCGGACATCCCCGAGCGCAAGTTTCTGCCGTCTGAATGTACTATGTAGTCTGTAAGTCAAAATAATGGTGTGACTTATGCAGTTGCCATCGAGACTTCGACTTTGTTGCCACCAGTACGTGCCGTTTCGTAAGCAACTTGATTTGTCGTTGAAAAACATTTGACAAGTGCGAATGCATTATTGATGATGAATTTATTAAAACATGTTTTTCGTTGTGTAAGCGCCTTAATAATCATAATGTTGTTATTACAAAAAGCACGAAAAATAGTCACATTTCCAAGCACGCGGTTTGTGACCAAAGTATTAAATCTTTCATGAATGTACTTATGACGTTATTACGTATTTTCGTCCGGTAATCGACTTTACGGACATCCAATTTCTTTAAGAGAAAGTGTAAGATGATGTTATTTGTACTAAGAAAAACTCACAAATAATGATGATGATATGAAAGTGTAAAGTCATCATCTGATTAGGTACTAACATCAAAAAGAATCGAAGTGAATTGGTTCACTTTTCGTTTTGATCTTTCCCTGTTCATTTGAATCATAGAAGGATGTACTCGTTTATTGGTTCACTTTTGACAGTGTACACTTTTGTTGGCTGATGCTGCTCACACGATGTGTTTACACTTGTTGTGGTTTACGTCATCTCGGGAATTCTAGACTACGGAGGTGTCCAAGCTCCAACGAGGTCCGTCCAACTCAAAGGTGAGCACCCTCGTTACCATTTGCCTTCCACTTGACCTTAGACAAAGATTCGATCCATGGGGTGCGAACAATGTGTGCAAAATGTTTGAAGATTCGTAACTGTATAGTGTACAAGCAACGATAACCTTTGTTTTATTTTAGTTCTAGATCCCAAGGAATCCGCAGCCAGAACCACGGTACCATAGTACCACATCTCGAGTGTATCTATTTTGCGTCGGCCTTTGAGTCAAGCCGAAGCTTCTCATGTCATAGCATAGGCAAAAATAATAAATAAATAAATATTTCACATCATCACATACATTGATCTGACTCCGAGATAGGTAGCTCAAGCACCTGTGTTACGGACATCAGAACCAACAGCGGAATTACAAATATATACATATAATACATAGAAAACACCCAGAATAATACAAACAGACATGTTCATGCACACAAATGTTTGTACTGTGCGGGGATCGAACCTGCAACCCTTGGGTTAAAGGCAGCGTTCACTACCACTGTTCCAAAAGGGTCGTCAAAAATGTTTGATTACATAAGTGCCTTCAGTCAGAAAGTTTCTCTGGTATTCTAAAAATAGCGGTGTATATTAAAATATAACGCACATGGGCCGGCTCGCCTGAGGAAGTACATGCATAAGACCAACATGAAATAACAGTAAGTAGCATCCGTTTCATTTGGTTTGTGAGAACCCCAGAGGCCCAAGCAATATGATAGCGGCTATGCAAAATCTCCCTCCGTCCACGTTTGAGCGGTCATTGTGTAACAAACAACGCCTAGACTAGGCGCTAATCTTAGGCCTGACATGAAGACAATCTTCTCGTAAGCTGCCGACGGCCTTTCAAGCCTAATAGCCTATCAGTGCGAGCACCGTAGGTTAGAATGGTACCTTGTTTAGATAGGTAATAGTACGAGTACATAACCTAAAACATACAAGTTTATTATTAGGTATAGGACTTTTGGAATGTAAGGAAGGTGGTCTTAGAGTTTGTGATAGTTAACTGGGTTTCACAAAGTATTCTTTTCTCTGGGGATTTAGGTGCATCGACCTTCTCGAGAGGCCCCGCTGGTAATCAGTTCTGCTCTGATTCTAGCTGATGTTGGTTTCAGGCAGAAACGGTTACCGTGGGGCACGTTTTTCCCCGGGCAATGGCGGGTAGTAATCTCACTGCGGTGGATTGCTGCCCGATAGCCGACGGATCCACCGCCGGAGGAACGGCCCTGGCGTGCGAAAGGGTGCTTGGAGTTGCAAACACCAGGCGCGCGCGGATGTGTCGTCGAGTAGGCCGGGTGCTTTCGTCCCTTGCTACAAGTTGGGGTGGTTTTAGTGGGTATGCCTCTGGACGGTTTCTGATTAGCAGCGACCCAACCCAGAGAAGAGCCCCAGCTACCCTTTCGTCTCCCAGCGGACGGGTGTGCATAAGGCGCCGACCACCAGCGCTGACGTCTGCCTATTGAACATACTGGCAGGCGGCATTCCCACCTCGTCAATAAAAAAAAAAATTAGGTTCCCAACTGTGTCAATCGAAGTTTAAAATGGCCACAAACTAGGTATATGTCAAAAGTACTCGTAGCACTAAAGAAAACAAGCATGTTTCTGATTAATCCAGATCCAGACTATAAGTCAAAGAAAAAAGTACTAATACCTATAAATACGTAAGCCACAGCAACGTAATACCACTAACATAAATCTTCGGTTACGATAAAAAAAAATACGCCACTGACAATATATTTATAAAGAGCCCTCACGCTTCATACACACATTCGCGGCATCTGTTGCTGCCAAAATATTATGAGAACCAATATAGGTGCAGGATGGAAAAAAAATATTAGGCCCTGGATGGATACTGCAGTAGGGTAGCTTGTTTTGACTGGTTTCATTACATAGTAAAACCAACAGCTCATTTAGTAGTAATCCTGTTTTTTACGCTCGCAGACTTGGAGCTGACATTGAAATCTGTACAACAAAATAATTAATCAAGTGCCAACTTTAAACCGGGTTCCAACCGTAGAGTAACTTATATATACTGAGCTAGTAAGCATCAGTCGGCTAGCCAGTGTTAGCAGCGCCATCTAGAAGAAAACGACCAATCCTCAACGGATATGTGGTACGGCCTCCTTCGAGAATCAGTCAGGGAAAAGATTAAAGAAAATATCAGAGATAATTTTATTTGCTGTATACTTTCTAGATTGTTGGTTTATTTCCCAAATTTCTTTAAAATTGCTAATGTGGGCAGGTGGCTTGAGTTCTATGTTTCGGCAACATGCTTTACTAGCGCTATGTAAAATACATAGTGTAACAACGCCGAACCGTCTGCTTGATTGCTTTTTAAAGCTACATTTGCTTTTTACAATCTCCATCTAACGTAAAACCGCTGAACGACTTTTCCCATACTAAGGAAACAAGTGCTAAGTGAAATGACCCTGCTTCGAACCCGAAATACGAAGGGTCTGACTTACTGGCACTCGCCTTATTTGCAAGTACATCATCGTCATCGACGTCATCGTCAACCCATTTAAGTCCCCACTGCTGGAGCACGGGCCTCCCTTAATCACATGAGGGGTAATTGCCATACTCACCACGCTTGGCAGATGGGTTGGCGAGGGTTTTGATATACATGTAGAGTTTTCCTTCTCGGGTGCTGATGATTATGCCAGCAGCTTTACCTTAGTCGCCTTTTACGACACCTCGGTAAGAAAGAGGATAGCCTATTCTACTCTGCCGGAGGCCACACGGCCAAGTACACAGTGATGCATTAGCTAAAAGCAAATGCTAAGCCCCGTGTGTAAGTCAATGAAGTCACGGGAACGTAATAAAATAGTAAGTAAGTGAAACTTCCGCCTGTAGCAAGATGTGGTCACTTATGAGCAGTTTTCCAGTAAGTATTGTCAGTTGGATTCAAACTTCAATCGTTGGAACACGGCGCAGGTAGGTTTTATTGCTAGACATCAGTATCACGCCAGTAAATGTGGCCCTTTCATGCCAAAGCTCTTCGACCAAATCGGTTATGTTCCTCTATTATGCACGGAATAACATTCATACTCGTATAGCGTAACATCGCAACGTCAAATAGCTTTGGCAAAATGTACAGGGTCAATAGTCTATCGTTATGAAGCTATTAAAATCACGGCACTTGAATAATTCCCCGCACATGCTCTCTTTCTACTAGTGATGCAACTGCAGCCGGCTGTCACTTGAGTAACTAAAGTTAAATCTGACTACATAGGTACTTGAGTGACTAAAGTGAAGCAGCATCTGCGCTGTTTTAGTTTCAGTAAGTGAGAGACCGGAAACCCAATCAGGAGAGAACGGGAGTTGTAAGGTTGACAGCGCACTTGTAACTCCACTAGAATAGCGAGTGTCCAGACCAATAAAGAATAGAAAATAGAACATTAGTGAAAAAATTACTCCGTTAGCATGAAACTATCAGAGTTACCACATTTTGAAAATTATATAAAATATACTTTTTTTTTTAAACAGCCTACAAACTGTCCCACTGCAGGGCAAAGGCCTCCATCATAGAAATCAAGTTTTCGCTACTATGATGGGATTAGGCTTAATCACCACGCTTGCCAAATGCGGATTGGTGATCTCAAACCCGAGCTATGTCCGAAAAATTCGAAACATACTTTTCGCTCGACCTGGGATTCGAACCTAGGACCCTGAGATCACGGCCCGGTACTTTAACCACTTGACCAACAGGGCGTTAATATATACTATATAAAATATAGTATATTTTATATAATTTTATATATCTATTATAATGAATTATTAATTTATTATAATGATTTTAAATATCGAAAATTCTGAGAACTGGGCTCCAAACTTAACCATTCGATATTTGAGTGAAATATAGTATATTTTATATAATTTTATATATCTATTATAATGAATTATTAATTTATTATAATGATTTTAAATATCGAAAATTCTGAGAACTGGGCTCCAAACTTAACCATTCGATATTTGAGTGAAATTATAAAAAACTCGGTCGGTAAAAAACTCAATACGCAACCTTACTATAAGCTGTAGCTGGGTTTCGCCAAAGTGCACTTTCCGATTCGAGCGAACAAGCGATTTCAGCTGCCAATTGAGATGATATTAGTGGGAACACTGAAAAATTGTCCTCGCTATAGATTTCATGAGGCGACTTTCGAATTGAAAGATATTTTATTTTCTTCGGTTCCAACGATTTGAAACTCAAATTTTCTTCAGTAGGTTTTAATTTTTTACTGCGTCGTAAAAAAATATTAAAACATGTCTGCTGGTTAGAGCGATGGTAGCTCAGTGGATAAGAACGCGCCTTCCATGCGGGGGGTCGTGGTTCGAATCCAAGAATGCACATCTGGATTATTCAAATCTAGCTCGGTGGTGAAAAAAACGTCATTAGGAAACTGAATCATAATTACACGTTTTGGATAGTTTCTGAAATGTTTAATCGTGATTCAGTTGGTTGTCTAGAGGGTTGCGAAGATCAGACGGCAGTCGTTTTATTGTAACTATGAGACTCCCCAAATTTTAAATATTGGTCTAAGCGTATCTTGGGCTCCAAAGCAGCAGTTGTAGATGCAACCGAGAATAACAGCTAAATTGGCAGAGATTATTATAAAATAAAAATAAATAAAATCTTTATTGGTTCTCTCACATAGTTGATTGGCACATACAAAATAAAGCTTAGTCTAGTGTTAATAAAACTATGTAAGAAACTGGTATCTATACTAGGAGACCTGTGTGGCAAGACATAATAGGTATCCACTAGATAAACACGTTACCTCATCTTAGACCTCATCGTCGATTCGTTCACTGTCAATGTCGCTTTTCATCAGGTGCGATTGTGGTCAAGCGGTAGTCTATAGACAATAATTACCTGATAATAAATAACATATTTCTTAAATTCATTACAACTAATAAATATAAACTCGCTCGCGCCCTTGTTAACGTGTTTCGTATTTTCACTACGTACAAAATTGGATAATGTCAATTTTTCAAGTTCACAGAACATTAACAATAGCCCGGTCTAGCTGCTCGTAGTTTTATAAAATAAACTCGGATTTATCTGGAAACACCGCACCATATTAGACGATAAATCGCTTCCAAGACAATTTAAAGAATATCTAGCTAGAAATATGATTTACAGTTCCTAATTTGTAACGTAAGTCAAGTTTGCTGGTTTGAAAGATATTTTCTGAGTTCTAGGTTAAATATTGGTAAGACGTGGATCTTCATCTCACTACAGTTATTTCCGTTTGCGTCCAAATCTGTCGCTTTGGAGCCCGGGGTAAGCGTGATTCATGATCCAGGATTTGGTAAGTCTGACACAATGAAGCAACTGCCGTCTGCTTGAGCTTCGCACCCGGGTTACCTGGGATCTTAACCCCAGGTCCAGTGCACTGATGCATATGACATTTCCCGAACGGGACAAAAATATGTAAATAAAATAATAATATGTAGGGAGTCCAATATCCAGTGCGTCCTTCCGGTCATGACTTACGGTGCCGAGACGTGGACACTCACGGCTGGACTAGTCCACCGGTTCAAATTCGCTGAAAGAGCTATGGAAAGGGCTATGCTCGGAGTATCTCTAAAGAAGAAATGATGTAATCCGACAGAGAACCAGAGTCACAGACATAGCCCACCGAATTAGCAAACTGAAGTGGCAGTGGGCTGGTCATATTAGCCGCAGAACTGGCAGCCGTTGGAGCCGTAAAGTCTTTAGGATGTTGGTGATGATCCTTTTTGGTTTAGTAGTAAAACACCAATTGAATGTGAAGAATGGAATGTATTTAGGTGAGAAAGCTTAGACTAATATATACAATAGGTTGGTACAACTAGCGGATTGCAAAAGGAGCTGAAAATGATTTATTGTATATACAGTAGAGGGGCATGTAATGAATGAAACAGTACTAGGTAAGAGTGAGCCGAAAAAATAGTTCGGCGCATGCGCGAGCGCGTGAGCTTCTCTATAGCGCGATCGTCTAAATATCGCCGAGGCGCCGAGGCAAGTGCGTGTCGTAACCAAGACGGCTTCGGCGTATGAGGACGCCCGTGTGTCAGACGGTGAGAGCCGGGACATGAACGATGTATGACAGCTACAAGTCCTTGAGTGGAGACCGCGACTAGGTAAGCGTAGTGTAGGACGCCCTGCGACAAGATAGGAAGATAACATTCGAAGGCTGGCTGGTGTGGGCTGGATGAGAGTGGCCGAAAATCGGGAGATGTGGCGTTCATTAGGGGAGACCTATGTCCAGCAGTGGACGAGTGTGGGTTGCTGATGATGATGTAGGGAGACCTCTTACACACCATTATTATTATCATGCTTAGTTTCACTTTATGAACCTCTTAATTTTATAAAACTTCCAGTTACTTCGGCCAGCCCTCAATTATGGATTGTTACTACAGCCCTCACTTAATCGCTTTTCATCAGAAAATCCACCTATCACATACCAATCCTTTAAAGAGAATGTACCACTAGGTAAGTATTTGATTTTCTATATTAATTTATTCCCGAAACCATACGTCACCAAACGAAACGTTCGAGCGTTTCTTATTTATAAATTTGTAAATTCTCTTAAGATCGAGATCATCCGAAACGTTCATTAAGACTAAATTGTATCTTAATTTACTTTATTTCTAATCCCAGATGGCTTAATCAATTAATTGGAATTAATAATCTTAGATTCTAATAAGCCATATTTTGTAATTAAATTCTCTCTTTTCTTTTTTCATAGTGCTTCATCGTCACGCACTTGGTATTTTATTTACTTTTTCCGTACGGAACCGTGAAAGCTTTTATAAATTGACTCGAGTCAAGCTATTACTCAATACTCATAGTACAAGGATTGCTCTAGTAGTTAGTAAGTAATTATTTGTTCGCTTAGTCTCAGACTAGCTGATACGATAATACTACTTATATAAGCACTGTTAGTATCAAAATAATGAATTGCTGAGGAAACCTTGCTTGGCAGAAAATAACTTTGACCATATGCAAACATGATTTCCAACACGTCCACACTAGCATGGATTTGAAACTAAAACTCCCATATGAAGCTCATTGATACCATCTTTTAATTTACTTTATAGCTTTAATTAAGGCTTTTCTACCTACGACCCTCCGTCAATGGAAATGCTAACCCATACTCGAGATTAAGTTTTTGTGCGCCGCACACTGTGCTACTGGGAGCGGTGATTTGTGGCTGCCACAAGTTTGAAACTTTGCATATATAGCATTAGCAGTCTGAGAAATCTAGTGACCACCGTAAGAAAGCCACGCTTCGGCATGGCCGGATGACTGGAGTGATACCATGGCCTCACAGAAAACCGGTGTGAAACAGCACTGTGCTTTGTTTCGCTGCGTGAGTGAGGTTACCAGAGGCCTAATCCAGGGCAAAGGGAAGTTTAAAGGTTGGCACTTGTAACTCCACTGGTGCTATGGATGTCCATAGGCGATCAGGTAATCCGTCTGCACGTCAGCCCCCTATTACATAAAAAAACACATTCAGGTCAAAATATGAAACTTGTGTGCACGTAACTACATTGTATAGCATGCTTTTCACATTTGTCACTACAAGAATTACGCTATAAGGGGCATGGTAGTGCCTCCGTCCCAAGTCGAGCAAAACGGTCGAAAAGCCGTACCATCCCTCTCTCCGAACAATTTAGGCCATTCTCAATCCCTTTGACTTTGTTATGAATCATTTAGGTTGACTTTTGTAGACAAAAGGCGAGAGGAAAATTTAACTCAACCAACACCAAATCCACCAACCTCTGTCTTCAACATACTGGACTGTCTATCAAAGTTTGATCACGGTAATTTACCACGTGGCATATTTTTTACGTACACTTATGTACAATACTAACAATAGATAACAAGTTAATTGTTACTAACCCTCTATGGATTTTAATTGGTCCGAAATAAATAAATTTTAATTTTTAATTTAATAAGTTGGAACTAATGCTGTTTAGACATTTTTGAATAGAAAATACGCTGTACAACCCTCTTTTGTCAATGTCACTGAAGTGCCTTCTGATCTTGGCCGGCCTTTATGTATTCGATAATTTTGTACCTGTTTTGTTATCTTCTGTATTGCATGTCAATATTTATATTTCTTCTAATGCAAAGGCGTCACCCAAGGTCCAGCCTGAAAACCAGCGCTGCAGCTGTTGCTTGCGGCAGTTGCAGCATATGCTGAGGCTGAGCCTTGTTGGCCGCAACTCTTATGCTCTCTACATTTTTTATTATTTATATTATGTATTATGTGTTGGAGGTCAATAAATAGTTTTTCTTTATTTCTTCTTTCAAATAAAAAAAAATCTAAATCATTTTGTTGCCACCACAGTTACTATCATCCGCTTACATCATAAGGCTATTAGTCGCCCCCTATTGTAGGCTTATTCTGGTAATTTGAATATACGAATAATATCCCTACTGCTGCAGCTTATGTCTGTTCTCATAATTGAGATGAACGACCAATGTCATGTAATATTCACCACAATTACTGCTTCGCATCACTTTATTAATAGCCTAGTCGCTTGAACCTGTGGCACAGGCCATCGCTGCTTCACGCCAGTTTTCTGAGGCCGGTCGAGCCGGCCCATTCATGCCGAAGGATGGCCATGTCACGGTTGAAATCTGATAATAAATAAGGTTTCGAAGAATGAAATCTTTTTAAGCATCCACGTTATATTTTGCAAAGCCTTAAACTTAATTTAATTCGGTCAAGACGTCCAAAACACAGATTTGACCAAATAACATTTATAAATTAAAAACATAGTAGAGACACGGATTTTTTTTTTATTTTTTTTTATTTATTGCAAAGAACCAACAAACAAGTTTACAATAGGCTTAAGCTAATACAATAATAATCGACTTAATTAATAATTGCAAACCCAACAGCGATGGTTACATTATTCTTAAATATCAATAAAGAAATCACCTTAGAGACCCATATAATAAAATAACAAAGTAGATAACAAAAAGTTAAAATAGGAATACGTGTGAAGTGCGTGCGTGTGATGTTTGAAAGTAAATAAATAAGTAAATAAGTAAGCGTGGAGCATATTTGTGTGCACTTGATGGAGCGTGTAACTGAGTAGGTTTGTAGTGTATGTGTGTGTGTGTGTGAGTATGTGTATGCGTTGCGTGTAACTATTTATTATGGCGTACCTATAAGTGAGTGTTTGTGAGATATAATATTTCAATTGGTATATATCAATAATTGCATGCATTTTGTAAGTATTCTATATAGTTTTTACGAAAAATATTTAAATTATGTATTTAATAGTAGCTCGACAATTTTTTTTGTTGAATGATCTGGCAGAACCAGAGAAGATATCCACACAAGTGAATTTTTTATTGTATGTATCAACCATACGACATAAGGGAGATCGAATCCCGGCGTCTGTCTTAGACCTTGGAACAGCAAAGAGAGGGCTAGCGCGTAAGGCTCTCATCTGCACGCGTGGCGGGACCAAATAACTTATGCGGTTCGTTATACTCATGCAATCGTATTTTTGATTACATAGGTCATACAGTAATCTAGCCTCAAGTTGAATGCGTCTGGTCTTTAACTCAAGAAGTTTATATATTTTTTAAAGTTTATTATATGGAAGCCGTTTACGATGACATTTGTAGTATAAGCGACGTAAGAACTTTTTTTGGACCATTTCTATGCTGTGATTGTACTTTTCGTAGAGAGGGTTCCAAATCGATACTCCATATTCTTAGGATTAACACCGATTATTAAAAAAGGGTTTTCGTTATACTGCGAAATGTTCTATGTATTTTAATGTGATCGATCGATTTATGAAGGTTTCATTGTGTGTTTCGCTGCGTGATTGAGGGTACCGGAGGCCCAATCCCCCCGGATTAAGCCTCCGGTACCAACGCACTTGTGATTCCATTGGTATCATGGGTGTCCATGGGCGGCGGCAATCGCTTACCATGCTGTTGATCTGTCTGCTCGTCTGCCACCTATGACATAAAAACACTTCACTTCAGCACTTTTCAAATTTTGGTTCGGAGTGACGCGCGGACGATGCGACACACAGAAAACGAATGAACATCATCTGTAATTTTGGTTCGGAGTGACGCGCGGACGATGCGTCGCACAGAAAACGAATGAACATCATCTGTAATTTTGGTTCGGAGTGACGCGCGGACGATGCGTCGCACAGAAAACGAATGAACATCATCTGTAATTTTGGTTCGGAGTGAGGCGCGGACGATGCGACACACAGAAAACGAATGAACATCATCTGTAATTATGGTTCGGAGTGACGCGCGGACGATGCGACACACAGAAAACGAATGAACATCATCTGTAAATTTTAAGTTCGGGATACTGGTCCAAACATGGCAGTCAATGAATACTCTTTTTATTTTTAACTAAATTATTTTTTTAAATAAAATATGTAATCTTAAATAGGTGTGACGATATAGTATTCTGAGAGACGTATTATTTTTGTTATGAATTTCAAAAGATGACACAGCGAAATAAAATTGAACCCTACAGACATCTCTGAATAATAAAAAAGTTTGTTGGACTTAGTCAAGAGGTTATTATTATAATCACAAAAAAGTAGGAGGAGGGAGGGGGGGAATTAAAAGCTTTGCTGGTGTTGGTCTTTCGTCTGTTACCTATTCCTTGGCAGTGTGCGTCAACGTTGAATTATAGACATATTAATCGAAGTGAAAAAAAATCGAGACCCGAAAAGAGTGAATTTAAATGTGAGTGTTAGGTTTATTTTGCGCAAAAGGATTTGTTTGTTAGGCAAATTGAATTTCTTAATTCGGAATTCACATGGCGACCCTGTTTCAATTGTTGTGTTCTGTCATGCTTATCGGGTTGTTGTATTGGAAGGGTGCTATTTGTGTAATTGCGTATGTCTAAAGTTTTCTTATCGTGGGGTTTTAGTAGGATGAGTTAGGTAATGAAAAGATTAAAACATGTTATATAGTCTCTCTCTAGCCAGTCGTGGGTTAAGTTAATAAGTACCTGCATTACAAAAATAGTCGTTTGCCAGCTATAAAGGATCAGATAATGAAATAAATAAATTATGTGGTTGGGGACATACTCGCTCGGCACGATGACATAGATTTATTTGACGACCGTTTAGAAACATAATTAAGAAAATGTATTTATCTGTAGGTATTATTAATTAATTTTTTTTTTGTAGATATTATATTAAATAAATAAATAAATAAATATTTCACAACATCACATACATTGATCTAACTCCGAGATAGGTAGCTCAAGCACCTGTGTTACGGATATCAGAATCAACAGTGGGATTACAAATATATACCTACATATAATACTTTTTCTTTTGTAAATACATACTTAAAATACATATGAAACACCCAGACCAATACAAACAAACATGTTCATGCACACAAATGTTTGTACTGTGCGGGGATCGAACCCGCAACCCTTGGACCAAAGGTAGCGGTCACTACCACTGTTCCAAACGGGTCGTCATATTGTTCTATAATTTTAATGTTATGATTTACTTAATGTTCTTTTTTTTCACTCGTTTTATTTGAATAATGTTGATGTTATTTTGGGATAAAGCTTGTTGACGATTTGGTGTAAACTGTAAGTCAACAAGTTATAATATATATTAATAAATAAAATAAATAAATGTCTATTATTTATCTAGTATATTTCTATATCTATATTCATGTGATGTTCACGATTGATTACTTTTCATCAGGTGACTCGCTTGCTCGTTTGCCCGCCTCTAGCATAAAAAAAAAAACTATCCACCAAATGACAATGGCTACGGCGACCAATCTCAACGATTAGCCACATACGCAAGCACAAGTGCAGTCTCTATTCCCTTACCCTCTTTTTCCGATGGAAGATAAGTGTGCCACTACTAAAGAAGTAGAGAGGAATCGGGTGCAGGCCCAACGGCTTAACGTGCTTTCCGTAACGGCAAGACCACCAACATACATACTCCAAGAATTTCAATTGCCAAAAACTTAGGTAAAAATTCTTTGGCCTGAACCGGGGATCGAATCTGGGACCTCTTGTGTATCTATTGCTTTTATATAAACAAAAAATTAAACCTCTTGTAGGTATGGAAGTGTTTTTTATAATTAATGTTATGTAGATAGTTATTAAAATATTTATTTTAAATAAAATGAATAGCAAAATTTAGCAAAATCAAAAATAAAATAATAATATATTATCGACCAGCGAAATATATAAATTAAATTAAATGACGACCCGTTTGGAACAGTGATTCCGTACTAAGTAGCGTAAGCACTTGTGTTACAGATATCAAACAACACAGGAACACAAATATATACTTAAACACATATATTACACCCAGACACAGAACAAACACAAGTGTTCATAGCACGAATGTTTGTCCAGGGTGGGGATCGAACCCACGACCTTTGGCGTAAGAGGCAGGGTCACTACCAATTGCGCCATCCGGTCAGTCAAAAATTCATTATAAGTATGTATTTACATACTTATAATGAATTCATTATATAAAGTCATTATAAGTATGTATTTACAAAAGGAAAAGTATTCTATGTATATATTTGTAATCCCACTGTTGATTCTGATATCCGTAACACAGGTGCTTGAGCTACCTATCTCGGAGTTAGATCAATGTATGTAATGTTGTAAAATGTTGTGAAATATAAAATGTTATAAATTTTAAAATAAGTGTACAAACCGCATGACGATCATTTTATTTGTAAGAAGCATTTAATGCCTTGCTTGAATATTTTATGCCTTTGTAAGTGCGTAGCGATGAGTGATATGTACTGTATTCCATTAATAAATTGGATTCAGAAAATAAATAGGAGAAAGAAGCAAATAATAGTAGATTGTATGATAAGGAAGCAAAATAATAATTTTACAGCGAGGGCGTATTTTGAATCCTGAGTAAAGTGATGGATTCTAAGGGATTTAAAGTATAGTGCCCGAGCCAAAAATATATTTTGCACCCGAGTCATACACTCTACTTTTCATCACTCACTATGAAAAAATAAAAGGCGCCTCATATTTTAATGAAATATTATTATTTATTAAAACAAAAAGCAATTTGGAGGCGCAATCCGGGGGAAAGAGGGATCTAAAGGTTGGCAGCGCACTTGTCCTCCCCCACAAGGTGGACCGACGATCTGGTGAAGATCGCGGGAATCCATTGGATGCGGGTGGCACAGGACCGATCTGTGTGGAGACCATTGGGGGAGGCCTATGTCCAGCAGTGGACGTCTATGGGCTGAAATGATGATGATGAGCGCACTTGTGACTCCACTGGTGTTGTGGGTGTCCATGGGAATCACTTACCATCAGGTGATCCGTCTGCTCGTCCGCCACCTATGACAAAAAGAAAAACTAAATTTAACATATTTAATAAGCTAATATTAGGCCCAAAATAGAGATTCTGAAAAATCCTTTGAGCCTTTTGCATTGTTGATACGATTATGTAATTATTGGTTCCAAATAAACATTTCTTCTTTCTTTCCCATTCAATAACATTTCTCTCGGGATTTCGCAGCTAATGTGGTACAGAAATGAGATTATCTATCACATTACTTTCAGGACTTTTCACTCAACAAACGGGTTTTCTAGTTCCAATAAGAATATAAAGGAAATGTGGATTGCACTTTTTTAATTTGTTTTTTTTAGCGACGGAAGAAAATTTACAAAATCTCGGGTTGTACATGTACATATTATTATTACCTTTTTTTTTAATCAGTCTATAAATTGTCCCAATGCAGGGCAAAGGCATCCATCATAGAAATCAAGTTACCGCTACTTTGATGGGATTAGGCTTGCCAAATCACCACGCTTGCCAAATGCGGAGTGATCACAAACCCGAGCTCTGTCCGAAAAAATCCTAACATACTTTTCGCTCGACCCGGGAATCGAACCCAGGACCCCGAGATCACGGTCCGGTACTTAAACTACTAGAACAACAGGGCGTTATTATTAACTTACTCTATGATATTGTAGTGTGCGCGATTTTTTTTTAGTCGTCGCAGACCAGTCTTTATTCAAGTTTGTGTTTCATATAAAATTTTGACTGCCTCGGTGGTGCAATGGCTAGTAAGTCGTTTTATAGCGAAGAATACGCAAGACGTCCTGGGTTCGATTCCCGAGTCGGACCTTTTTTTTATGAGAGGTGGCAGACGAGCAGACGGATCACCTGATGGTAAGCAATTCCGCCGCCCATGGACACCCGCAACACCTGTGCGCTGCCAACTTTTTCCCCTTCTCCCATTGGGCCTCCGGTAACCTCACTCACACGGTGAAACACAGCGCAGGCGCTGCTTCACGCCGGTCTTCTGTGAGGCAGTGGTATCACTCCGGTCGAGCCGGCCCATTCATGCCTAAGCGTGGCTCTCCCACATTTATACCTAAATTTGTATCTGAGTTTTTCGGTTATAAATTGTCCGTTTTAGTTCAAGGTGAAGTTTCAGTTGAAGAATGTTGGCAATACTGTACCCCCGTCCAGTCCAAAAGGTTGGTGCGAAGTATCATGTACCCATTGATTTGGGATGCCTATGCTCTGGCAATCTCATGTACTTTCATTATTTAGACAGCCACCTCATTACCACATCATGGATTTTATCTATAATATCTGGACTAGAGACCAAAACAGGGAGTCCAGAATGTTTATCGTACCATGTGTTTATAGGCGGCGTTCCATTTTTGAGGAATTAAAATTGATTCATCCCCGCTTTCTATGAAATAAAAATTAAAACATACTGATTTGTCAAAAAATCAAAAATATACTGATTAGTCATTTGCCTCTTTTAACTTAAAAATACAAAATTCTTATCATTTGCGTTTCCTTTAAAATTAAATTAAAACATATTCATATTTGTCAATTTCCGGTACATACTACTAAATTTAACTTTTTTAAATATTTCGATTTATCTGTTTCCTTTTCCGACCGGATAAAATCATAAATATTCTGACTAGTCAATTTTCGTTTCCGTTCGAATAAAAGTTAAAAATATTGTAAAATGTCAATTTCCGTTTGCACTGTAATTACGAGTATGTATTATAAATTGTTTTGTTGTAATGTTTTAATTTTTTTTTTACGATTCTTCTCTCGATTCTCGACTCTTCTCTCGACTCGACTCGACTCTCGATTCTCGACTCGATTTCTCATTACTCGTGTTTAATAGTATATGTAATAATTGTTAAATATCATCATCATCATCAGCCCATTTAAGTCCCCACTGCTGGGGCACGGGCCTCCCTCAATCACATGAGGGGTAATTGCCATACTCACCACGCTGGGCAGACGAGTTGGCTTGACGGGTTGGGTTGGATTGTTAAATATATTTTCTATTTAATTGATTTTTAAACTGTAAAAGTGGAATTATTGTAAATTATGTGATTTCCGCTATAAATGAAGCGGGGTAGCTTTTTCCTTAGTATTTAAGCCACTGGCATTTGGGGTGACTGCATTCGCATTTGAACCATGGCTTTGGCTCGAAGTGTAGCTGTATTTAAAATTCATAAATTAAAAACAATTCTTGGAGTTCAAAATTATTATTTGCACACCCATCATGGAATTCAACGATCTTCATGGAGCACCACCGTCTAAATGTTCATTATGACAAGTCGGTAAATGTTGATACCACTTATTATCTATTCCAATCTAAGGTCCAAAATCACCGTAATATTTAACAAGTTTGTTTTGTCTTCTTGCGTGACTTGTCTTAACTACTGTAGTAATATTGTAGTGTTTTACAACACACCAAATTCTTTTCACTCATCTATTGAACATCACTAAACTTTTTTGATTCGTTTTTACGAAAACTGTTTTAAATACCTTAGTGCTTATAGTAAAATACCTACCTTATATTTTCCTTGATCAAAAACATAGTGAAAGCTAGTGGCATACGAGCTAAAAACTGGAATGGATTTAGAACACTTTGCACAAATGCAGAGCACCTGCACCCCGTGAAAGAATGAATCTTTTTACCCTAGTCCGATCCTAATTAATTAACCGTGAATTTTAGACTTCCAAGATTTTCTTCATTTTTTTTAAAGTGTCTGGGTGCTATCACATCCATCTTTGATTCGTTTGTTGATTCGGTGATATTCATGACACAGGTGCTTAAGCTACTCATTTAACAGTGTCTCATAAGGAGTGATAAAAAAAATCTAAACATTACAATTCTAAGCACTAAAGAATAATAACGGACATGACCTTTTAAAACAAATACATTTAAATTTATTAAAAAATTCAATCTTTGTATTGGTCTGGGTGTTTTCTATGTATTATAAGTACGTATTTACAAAAGAAAAGTTTTATTGTGTATATATTTGTATTTGGATTTGAGCTCGTTGGGTTTGTAGAGGATTTTGGAAGGTCTATAAAATAAATAATATAGGTATATAAAATAAACCTTTAATACTGAAATTAGTAAAATTACTTATAAAACTACACGCAGTTGCGTTAAAAGTTTACAAGTGGTCTCGACAGGATCGAAGAAATATAAAACACCGGGTAATTTATTGAATGACTTTGACTGACTTCAGCAATTGACTGTCTGTCTGACCCAGATGTATAAATTATTTCTCTTAAACTACCCACACATATATGAAGTAAATTCTTAATTAAAAAACAAAACATCAAAGTAACATATAATAAAGTGGTTACGTAGCTATAAAAACCTGTCCCTGTTATACATGCGAAAGCGCCTACAACAGGCGATTCAATCAGACTTAGCACTTCAAGTACATCGAAGGTCCCGACCGCATCGAGCGATCTGATTGTTATTACATCCGTGCAGAGGGCAATCTATGCCGTGGAAGCGTGTCAAGCCAAGTGCAAGAAAATTGCTTACGGAAAGCACCGTGTCTAATAAAACACGATATTTCTTACAATAAACAACTTAAAGCTACTGTAAACTTATCCAAGGCTCGGTAGTCAAGCGGCTGCAGCGTTAATGCGTATTCAAAGCGAAGGGTACTTTAAGAAGGGATTTAATTCTGTAACTACTAAGCCGGATCTACTTTTAACCATTGCCGACCGTCGGAGACTAGGCAAACCTGTATTCTATTTATTTAATAATTTTGCACTAACTTTTGGTCTGCTTTTGTACTCGAAACTTTAGTTAACACCGAACGCGGCCACTTTTGAATCAGTGTTGAGTACAATACAGTCCAAACCTTTGTACATGGTTATTAAAAAATCGTTTACATGTTTTCCGAGTCTCCGACGGTCTGCAATTGTTAAAAAAAGATCCAGTTAGGTTACTAAAAAAATAATCAAATGGCGTCACTAGTGTGCAGTACGATTACCTTCCCGCCATAAAACCGTCTCAAATATGGAAATCAACGTTTAAAACGTGTGTAAAACATATAATGCATTATTTAAATACATTATACTTTTTCAGCTACTTACTACTTTTTACGTTGATTTTTAATAATTATAGTAAATTTAAGGCGGTCATATCAAAAAAGCTTCTTCATATATTAATTTAAAAAATATTTTTTGATTAGTACATACTAAGATAAATTTAAAGTATACCTTAACTTATAAATATAGGACAATTTTTGTAAACTTGGTATTCAATTAGATTTTTTTTCTCGGTTAACAGGCAGTCACCTCTGCATCCTAAATTGAACTTGGCACCAATTTTCACATTTGTGTATTGGTGGCATTCTATTTTCTTCAAAGTGTTGCGTGGATTTGTTCTGTTCTCGACGGGCGTCCTTTTTTGGCTTGACACGCAAAACGAATGAGATTTGTTTTTGGTTCAAGTTGGCTTCAAATAAACTAGTTTGTGACCAGGACACAATACCTTCATTTGTCATTTTTAACCCCCAAAACAAATCCATTATCTTTAGTCTACAACACAGGTCATCATAGTCCAGGTAAAATGTCAAATATAAGTACTAATTAATAAAATCAAGATAATTATTATTGATCATAAAGTCCCAGATTATAAGTTTTCCCGAACCGTCCAGCTAATGGTTGATATGTGCACATAGATTAAAAAAATATAGAGGTTCTTATTTTTATAACGATAGTTTATGTCTATTCTGAACTAAAATGTTTGTTCTAAAGTTTATATTAGTCTATCTTAGTGCTGTTTTTAATTGCCATCAGTGAAACTGTAAGTCTATTATTAATCATGATTTTTCTGCAAAGTTTGTAAATGACTGTTTGTTTCCAAAAAAATAAATAAATAAAATAAAATCCCCTAAGCTACTATTGCTCCATCATTATTTCCAGAGTACCGTAGTTGTTCATGTTGTGATGTTTCGTTCTGTATACTCATTTATTATTATTTATTTAGAAAAATATTTTAGTGACAAACCGAATTTAAAGCGAAACGAGCTAGAAGCAGGCATAAATATAAGTAGCTACCTAAATATAAGATAAGACTAAGAGTTATAACCAGTGAACCGGCTGCACTCAAAAGCGGCAATTCAATCAAGCTAAAGAGAGCACTGCGTTTTAAGTACCAATATACCCCCCATGCGGGACTTTTTATGACTTTGTATGTACCTACACTATTATTGTAGCCCGGACAGTCCGTGTTCCAGTAGCAGTTGTCACACACACATTTCCTTCATTCACTGTCTTGCTTTCTTTCTTCTGTTGGTGAACGATTAGGCGCGCAATTTCGTGGATAGCGCGAACTGTATCATTCCACAAGAGAAACCATTAACCCTTACCTACTTGTTTATTTTTTTTTTATTTTACAGTTTTAAGGAATCTTACAGCTAAACCACTGATAACACTGAGTTTAAACATAATAAGGCCAATTACAAGTTTCCAATTCTAAAAATAAAAATACATTAAAAAAGAATAAAGCACAGTCATAAAATGTTCTATCCGTACAAGTTACCTACTCGTTATTATTAAAAACTCGTCACACAGAAATCTCTTTAGTTGTGCAGCACTGTCGTTAAAGAGGTCTATATCAAGATTTTGAGAGAGCTTGTCAAATTTGCTAGCTGCTCTAAAATGAATGCATTTTGCCTACAGTTGGTGGTCACTATAGGCACGTGCAGAAAGTTCCGGATTCCTGAACGGTTTCGCAGGCGCACGGAAGGATAATTTATTAATTTAATTGTCACTAAAGTTTGCACTCCTTCCTCTTTTTTTTAATAAATCACATAAATATCACGAACATACCGACCGGAAATAAAAATTAATTTTCGACTACCGTGACATGGGTGCCTGAATCCTGAAATGAAACTAAAACCTATTGGCATAAGGTTCATCATCCATGTTCCTATATTTTGTTAGTGATGTTGCGTGCAACTAGTTGTTTTTTATCTGGCCAGGACAGCCGATCTTTTTTACGAGGACATGCGAAGCGAATTGGAATCGGTTTGGTATAGCCATGTTTTGTTTTGACGTGATAGGATTGAGTCTGGTCAACGCGTTTTGTGTAATTTTATTTGATTTTACTGTCTGTGTGTTGGGGGAAAAGGGTTAGTTACCTTAAACAAATTCAAGGGTATTTCACACGATACAGGCTCACAGTTGATCTCACGGAAGATAATAAATAGACTTGTAAAAATAAAACAAAAGATAATATGCTCTTTAAATTGATGGCAAATAACTTGTTTCTGACTCTGAAGTAGCAGAAACATTTCAGTCTTTCTTTTCTAATTTATATTTTTGAGTTTAGTTTTAAGTGCAAACCCATTTCATATCACGACAACCACCAAATTTAATTCAAGCCCGCATCTCGCTGCTTCCCTGCCCAAGTCTCATGTTGATGAGTGAATAAAATGTTGACATAAAATGTATTGAGAAGTTGATGTTCTTAAATAGTTCTTCTAGCGAATCGCGAGGTCTAAGGTTATGGAGCGGATAGCCCTCTATTGCAATACAAATATAGTCTGTATATCAGCAGCAGACCCCCACAACAAGAGACCATAAGAGATTACACTATGAAAAAAACTTAAATAAACCAATTGAGGAGTCACAAGTGCACTGCATACCTTTCCCCATCCCCGAATAGGGCCTCATGTACCCTCACTCACAGGCGAAACACACTGCACGCGCTGCTTCACGGCAGTTTTTTTGTGAGGCCGGCCCGCCCATTCATGCCGAATCGTGGCTCTACCACGGGCGCGTTTTTAGTGAATACAATGTTCACTATCCTGTTCTATTGATATTATCATGACCCAAATCATTGCCGATTGTTTTGCATAAATTAGTGTTTGAATTATTGATAATAATTTCGACGGGTGAATAATTAAATCTATTTAGCTGATTTAGTTACAATCTGTTATATGCGGGTCGATGCAATATTATTTGTGTTCAGAGTTGACAATAATGAATAAATGTACTATTTGTTAAGCGTGATAAATACATAAAAAGATTTTGAATAAATTTCATGTTGTAAAAGCGTTATTTGTTTACAACAAACTCTACAGTCCGATCGTGGTTATTTGGCACGTGGCAAAAGTCGGAAATAATACAGTCAATTTGGGTAACTTTGAATTACCTCGTAACTTTGAATAAAACTGGTTTAAAGATTTTTTATTTTATTCCTTGGAATTCCTATACAATTTAAAACGGTATCTACGTTAAATGGATCGACCTTTAGATGCCGTTTTAAATTGTATAGGAATTCCAAGGATTAAAATAAAAAATCTTTAAACCAGTTTTATTCAAAGTTACAAGGTAATTCAGTTACCCAAATTGACTCTACTGTTTTGACCTCTTTTTTCTTTTTTTATGTGATAGGTGGCAGACGTGCAGACGTATCTTCCTGGTGATAAGCGATTACCGCCGCCCATGTAAGTACACCCACGACACCAGTGGAGCCACAAGTGCGCTGCAAACCTTTAACCCCCCTTTCCTCAAGATTGAGCCCTCGGTACCCACAGTCATGCAGAGAAACACAGCACAGTGCTGCTTCACGCCGGTTTTTTTTTATTTGAAGATCTGGGGAGCTTTCGTTACCGAGTGGTCACGGCGACAATATTTGATCTATTAGGACCTCCACTCACGCCGGTTTTCTGCGAGACCGTGGTAGCACTCCGGTTGAGCCAGCCCATTCATGCCCAAGCGTGGCTCTTCCATGGTCAAAACGGTTGGCATTGAAAAAACGTGTTACAGCTCCCCCTTGTCAATGTCCCTGAAGTGCCTTCTGATCTTGGTCGGTCTGTGCCTTACGATCAAAACTGTACTAGTAGTTCTGCAGCTTGGCAGACAACAGATGGCGCTGCGTACATGTAGAGTCAGCACCAAAATAATCTTAGCGTTTAAACCTATCAAAAATATCTTTGATCAAAATCACTTTTAGCACATAATCTTAAGGAGTATTTATTTATTCTGGAACAACAAATAAAAATTCACAATTAGAAAAAAGAATATATGTCGTCTACAGTTCATCGGACTGGTTGAATGGCGCATTTAGACACTACGAACACTACCCTGCCTTATACCCCAACGGTGTTATGAACACTTGTGTTTGTTCAGTGTCTGCGGGTGTAAGGGTACGTTTCCACAGAAGTATTCTTATAAAATTAACCAATCACATTACTCAAAATAGACGAGATGTTTATTTTGAGCAATGTGATTGGTAATTTTTTATAAATCTTCGCTCAACTCCGCGCAGCTCCACTTCTGTGGAAACGCAGCCTAATGTGTATTTAAATAGGTATATGCAAATACAAATGCATCATGAGAAACGACAATTGAAATTGATTCTGCTTTTGACTGCACACATTTTATCCGCAGGTAAGGAGTGTTCCCCCGACGAGACAATAGTTGAGCAAAAAATATTCATACGTAGGACATTCAGCAGCAGTATTAATTTATTTTTAAACTTTATAATTTTTTGTCGAGGGTTAAAAGTATAAAAACCACTTTTATGTGTAATTTTTCGATTTTCAAAGAGACTATCTAATTTGTATTTTACTTCAGTACAAATCAGTTCCCGCTTTCAATAAGCACCCCACTCAAGTGTATATTATAATTTGTTATTTCGCTATTTAATGGCGACGGCCATGTTGGATTTGAAAATTCTCATAGTGTATTATATTCTATTACTCAAACCCTTTTATCTGATACCTATATCGAAGGGGGCTGTCATACAATATGTTAATCCGACATTTTGTGGCGGTGGCCATCTTGGATCAATTTCCAACTAACGTTATAAAGAACACTCCCTATCAATTCACCTTTCAAACAAAAAAAAAAACAAAATCAAAATCGGTTCATCCGTTCGGGAGCTACGATGCCACGGACGCACACACACACACACACACACACACACACACACACACACACACACAGAGGCACGACAAACTTATAATACCCCAGGGTTAAAAATGAAATACATCATGGAGAACATGAAAAATACAAAGTTAACATTAACGCAATAATATTTGGTTGTGATTTCAGCTTTATTCGATACCTGCTCTGCGTCTACGAATATAGTATGAAACCTGATTGGTTTTCGTGCACACAAGGTTTTCACATAGTTTTATTACAAGCGACGTCAGCTCTCCAACAACGCAACTTGAAAAACTTGTAAGTGCTGGTCTGTCAGACGGAGTTCTGTAACTTCGCAGAAACTGTAACTATGTTACGCAGCAGCCGTCTTCGACGTTCAATGTTCAGGCTGCGCTGGCCAACCTTTCCTGAGCTATTTTCCGTTTGGTCGACTCCTTTCTGTTTAGTACACTAGAAACAAAGGAAAACAAGAAAGGAACCAAGCACGGGTAACGATCCACAACAAAGAATTAAGATAAAATTCCTTCGACACTGTTAGCCTACAACCTTAGACAATTTAACACCCTACAACATAGGTAATTTAGGCGGCATTGTTAAGTTAGCCAGAAAACAGATGAAATAAATGAATGTAAGAAAAGTTTTTTTGTTCGCGGAGAAACCTAACTATAAGCAAGCCAACAAACTCTATAACTACTAAACAACAAAGGCACAGACCTAGAGCCTGTGTTATGTATTTATCCAATAAAAATAAACCTTAATTTTTTTTCGCATTTTATAACTTAGTTAGCAGCTTAATTAACAATGTAAATAATCCTATGTCATTTTGATCGCCCGTTGGTGACAGTTGCTAGACTTTCTTGAAGATCAACAACTCTCTTTGGTTTCACCGTATGTTTGTAGCAAACGACCCTTATGTCCGGGTGAAGGTGAAAACACATCGGAGGATCCAGACGTGGACAATGTTTCACAAGAGGTCTAAGATTTTCGCCCTGTTGTGGAACGACCGCATCCGAAAAATAAAAGCGATCGTGGCTCAGGTTCAAAACACGCATTTCATACAGGTCGTAGTTCGAATCAAAGTATGCACCTCTGGATTTTTCAAATCTATCTGCGTACTTCTACCATTAGCTCGGCGGTGAGAGAAATCATCGTGAGGAAACCTGCACGTTTCGGATAGTTTCTGAAACGTGTAACCATGATGCAGTTGAACTTTTTCCCCTGCAAAGGGTTGCGAAGGTCAGACGGCAGTCGTTTCTTTGTAATTATCAGACTCCTCGAATCCTGAAACATGGTCTTGGCTCCATAGCGATAGCTTTGGACGCAACTGGAAATCAATCAAATAATTCTTTATTTGCATAGGCTTGTACACAGCACTTACAAATCGTCATACATTTGAATTACGGGTATTTAAAACTATTTATAAGTACTAATGTAATAATTTACATTTTAATACATATATATGTTGATACATAAAATATACTAAAAAAAGGTAAATAAACATAATGCGATTCTACCACCGGATCGGAAAGTTGTTTCTGGTCGAGAAGATCCGACAAGAATCTCGCCAGTTACTCTTTTTAATCGCCGACTTTTAAAACAATAGTTTATTATCCTCATACCAAGTCATATAGTCTAATGCAACACAAAATAGAATGAAGCAAATTAAAAGCTGAATATGAGGTAAACCGAAGCGGACCAGTCCCCAAAGGTAGCACCTGTTCACAAGTATGGCGTATGTGTCATCGCAAATTATATCATCAAATTATACGCGAAGATAAGGGGAACGCCTAAATCGACACTTTTACTTGTAAGTAGGTTCCTTCGTTGATTTTGATGACCAAGGCTTGAGTGCTGGCTATTCATTATTTATTTACGTTAATGTAGGTATGTAATTGTTGTTTTTGTTTGAATTCTAAAAAAATACTAAAATGAATTGTTTAGTAGTGGACCAAAGGTTGATAACCACTGACCAATACGACATTACTTTTAGCCGGCGAGACGATTGCTACGTAATTCCTGTTCACATAGACGATATCCTGATCTTTGTTGTGATGAAAGTGGCAAACAGTTGGTTCAGCAAGTGTTTTCCTTTTACAGAACTTTCCATATAAGCTTAGTAGAATTAACATCAATGTGGGATTGGTGATCGGTAGATGCATGGGAAGGAACGTGTATGAGTTCGATGTTTGAATCAGAATGACGTGCGAGAGTGAGAGAGACGACGTATGGCCGACGACTGTGAAAGGCGAAAGACGTGATAAAGAGGATTATATTAAAGAAGTGGAACTATTCCCGTAAACAGTGGTGTATTACTTATTCTGTCCCACATCAATGGTCGTGTGACTTGTAAAGTTACGTTGCAAATGATACTGTCATTATTATTTTAGATGAGCGGTCCGGTCAATATTATTATTTCTGTTTTCAATTCCAGGTGAATTCTTTGGTAAGATATTATAACTTTATTCGTACCACTGACAGACAAACACAACTAAATACAATAAATAAACAAAGCAATAAAATGTTACCATATGTGTATTCTGGACCATCTATATTTTTATTTCTTCTTTTCTATTTTCATAAAACTCCTTTTTATCTTTAACATAACAGGTGACATACTTATTATTTGTTCCTTTCTGTCTTATAGTTAACATCTTGTTGTAATTGTATTCGTGTTTGTGGTCAATAAATGTCTTACTTACTTACTTTACTCACTTAACAGACACACAATATGCTACAGGGTCACCCGCAGAATACCAGAGTCGTGACGTGTCAGCAATGATCCTGCACGGCTTCTGCTGAGCGGGCGTCTATTTTTATTTTTTTTATTTGAGAGGTGGCAGACGAGCAGACTGATCACCTGATGGTAAGCAATTCCCCCGCCCATGGACACTCGCAACACCAGTGGAGTCACAAGTGCGCTGCCAACCTTTTCCCCTTCCCCCCATTGGAATCTCTATGTATTGGAATGTGTATTTGGTACAATACTTATTTATATTTTATATCTGTTATTCTTCTTTTTTTTATTGTTCCCATATGACCACTCGTTTGGAACAGTGGTAGTGAACGCTGCCTCTGGTGCAAGGGTTGCGGGTTCGATCCCTGCACAGAACAAACATTTGTGTGCATGAACCTATCTGTTTGTATTGGTGTGGGTGTTATCTATGTATTATAAGTATATATTATGAATATATTTGTAATCTCACTGTTGATTCTGGTATCCGTAACACAGGTGCTTGAGCTACCTAACTTGGAGTCAGATCAATGTATGTGATGTTGTGAAAAATATTTATTTATTTATATATCTTAATTCGTCTGATATCTGTTATGTATTTGTTGTGTCAATATGTCTCATTAATTCATTCATTCATATGCCCTTACCCTCATATAAATGGGAAAACAAGGGTGATGTTACCGTGATGTGAGGTAAAGTGTTGTGCAAGTTGTTGTTCGAATTATACAGGATCGACATGTTGTACCTACGTATCCGTGCCGATCAGCATAAGTTACACTCATCGCTCGGATTGCACTAACCAAACGGATGAAGCTGAATACATGTCGCAATCCCGACACGCGGACAAATTGCCATCAATAATTCAAACAGCCGGCCGCGGCTGTTCGTCCACTCTGATTTATATGTACGCGGAACAAATGAATTCTGTATTCAAAGCGCATAACCCTGTTGTTTTGCTTTTTTGTTGCTGTTGGGTAATTAATAATAAATAACTTCATATTGTTGCTCAGCTCAGTGTTCATGACACGGCATGAACACAGAGCAAAATTTTTGAGTTTTGTTAGTATTTATTTTATGTGACAATTATTGGCCTAGATTGAATTTTAAATACTTGTATTCGAATGCTTTGGTTTAAAAGGTATTTAAATAAACGGCCAAGTGTGAGTCAGACTCACGCACGAAGGGTTCCGTACCACATTTATTTATCTATTATTTATTATTAAATTAAATAAACAATTAAGAATTTTGAGGACATTTCGAGTGATGATTGATATTCAGCAAAAATAGGCAAAACATCGGATTTGGTAGACGAGAGTCCCCTTAAAATTAATTTTAATTTGTTTTTATTTATTATTGTTGCTAAAAACGGATACGGAACCCTAAAAGCAATTTCTGGCTTTTGAAATCTGATTAAGTATTTGAATAACATAAAATAAATGAAACAAATCAACCAATCCACCAGACCATTTCAAACCGAATCCTAGTCTCAAACTAGTGTAAAGTTGTAGCCTCGTTATGCATTATCTACCGCTTATACTATCAGGAATGCTCTGAGGAATTGTTCGGACTGATCCCTGTCGTTATTTTCATGTGATAGCTGGCAACTATAGAATCACTTTTGCCTGGCGGTAATTCCAGACTAATGATATGACACTGTAAAACTTTCAAGAAAAGCACGAATTTCTTTTTAAAACGTCGGCGTCGCACTTGTCCATGTTCCTGTGTTGTGTAAATATCACGGAATTTGGTGAGTCATAGAATTAGATGAGTTTTCCCTACTTTACATATTTTTAAACAAATACGAAGAAATTTAGGTTTTGGCTGTCTAACTCTTTAAAGTAGCTCTAAAGTTACTTAACAAAAATTACCTTAAGGTTATTTTTGTTTTTAAGTTCTGACTATATGCAAAGCAATAAGCCTTCTAAAACGCAATAGAGTGGATTTTTTAACTCACTGAACACGTATGACTGCGAACATTTAAGTCATATCTTTGTAAATTTTGGAAAAACTGCTTATTTTCTTTCTGTCTTGCTTTATCTTAGAATGTAGAAATTAAGTAATTCAGGTATATTAACTCGTTGAGTTTAATGTAGTATTGTATAATTTATGTTTTTAGAGTCATATTTTCCCCCTGATACATTTAATATCAGTCTTTATCTAATAGAATAAGACATATTAAAAAAAAAACACCTTTTTTCGTGTTTTTGTCGTGCTATTATTTTCATAAACATTATAAACCTACTAACACGACGGACGGACAGTAATAAGGAATCTATTGATACCTCATTCATCAAAATCGGACGGGTTGTTTATGCAAAATCGGGGAATATACAAACATACTTAAATCATGACCCTTCCTTTTTGCCTTTGCCGTTGTCGGGTAAAAATAGTGAAATAAGAACTTTAAGGGTTACGGGTTCGATCCCCGCACAGTACAAATATTTGTATACATGACATGAACATGTCTGATTTTATTGGTCTGGGAAATTCCTATGTATGTACGTATTTACGAAATAAAAGTATTATGTAGGTATACTATATTTGTAATTCCGCTGTTGGTTTTGTTACCCGTAACACAAGTGCTTAAGCTCCCTAACCCGGAGTCAGATCAATGTAATATGTGATGTGAAATATTTATTTATTATTATTTATAACTTTATGACAAAAAAATTAAACCGCTGAAAATTATGCTCGCTTACTCGCTTACATTCGTAGAAGTGGAACGCAAGAGCAGGCTGAAAGCTCGTTGACTAGCATTAAAGTACTTCTTTGCAATTTATTCTTACGTAAATTGTACATTGTATCTCTGTATACCTAGCCGTGTGATCCCCGGCAGAGTAGAATAGGCTACCCTCACTCTTACCGAGGTGTCGTAAAAGGCGACTAAGGTAAAGCTGCTGGCATGATCATCAGCACCCAGAGAAGGAAAACTCTGCATTTATATCAAAACCCTCGCCAACCCGTCTGCCAAGCGGGGTGATTATGGCAATTACCCCTCATGTGATTGAGGGAGGCCCGTGCCCCAGCAGTGGGGACTTAAATGGGCTGATGATGATGATGATGATGATACCTAGCTTTTAAGTTGTGCATGTTGTACAATAAAGAGTATCTATCCATCTAAAGCGTCGCTGAACATCCACCCGGTATGTGGAAGGTCGTTGATTCCGTTCATATTGAGGACATTCCATACTTCCATAGCCTCATTTATGGCGCAAGTACGTTACCTGATAATTCCAGTGATTTTCATATCGGCACTGTCCTAAAGCTCTTCTCATCGATATTCAACGGGAACGTCCGTGTTCACAATATTCATCGTGGTATATCATTAATGTCTCTAACGATATTGAGATTAGAGTATTGAATTTAATGGACGTTTTATCCGTGCCGTATAAATAAAGATAAGGTTGTTACGATAATCCACAATAAGATTTTGGGAAATGGTATCCCGTACACTTGTTAATCCTACTGCAGATTTAGATATCACGGGAACATTTTTATCGGCTAGACCTCTAGGCGCTGCGTAGAGCTGTAGCTTCGCTATGCATATTCTACCGCTTATACTATAGGAAATGCCCCCAGGAATCCCTCGAACAATGGTTCGGCCTGACTCCTGCCGCTTCATTGGGCCCTCGTTCTACTCGTAAACAATTCCACTCCCATCATTTAGATAGCTGGCAATCTTCAACTGCGATTCTCAACTTTCCATAGAGGCGACGCCCTCTACCCCAGCTCGGGGACATAGGATAGTAAGTCATTCATCAAAGTTTTATTGTATTTATGATTCATCAGATGGCCTTCAAATCTCGTACGTCAGTAGTAGATGCGAAGGTTAGGTGATTGTCAATTAATCGTAATTATCACTTACCGAAAAATGAATCTCAATAGCATCTCCCATCCTAAAACTGAGACAATTTAGAAAAGTTTGTTTAAGTTGTAAGTAATTTGGTCTTAACCGTAATAATATGTATGTAGATTTAACCGTTTAACATTTCAATTACTGATTTGACAATATCGAATAATAAAAACGTCAAGTTATCTGTAACGTTTTTTTTTATTTTATGACTACCCTTAGATATCTTGCCAATGTCAAATAATTATTGAGAATAAAAGAATAGTCAACATGCGAAGTCAGTCAAAGTCACAGTCACTGAATATAACGCCGGTGTTTTACGTTTTATCGACCTACGTATTCTGCCGATACCACACAAAACATAATTAAATTAAATTTATGTTCCGTTTTATGATGCTCTATTGTATTCTCGAGATAATTTGTTAGTTCCTAAGATGTATATCGATGCTTTTAGATTTTTACGCTTTACGATTTTATATAGATTATTACGCTGTGTACACATGCTAGTGGAGTTAAAGCCTACCATTGTATTGGCTTTTCATGTTTTGTTTGTAAATCCTATTGTTGTAATTCTGTTTTGTGTACCTAATAAATAAAATAAATAAAAATCGCGGGTTTTAAGACTCTATTAGGTCCAAGCAAGTTGTCCGTGACAATTCACTGAAAATACAAAAGCAGTGTTAAAAATGATAAAATTCAACGATATTTCGTTCTTTCATCTTTCTTCTTACTTCTGTAATTCCTAATAATTTTTAGTTGTATTTAAGTTTTTTTTTTGGGCAATAAAGTCTGTCTGATCCTGTTGATAGTTCTTCAAGAAAGTGTTTTTTTCTTCATTATGACAGACAAACGAGCAGACGGCTCACGACATTTCCAATACATGAGGCATCACATGCGTTGCCAACTCTTAAGGGAAGAATAACATCTTTTCTTGAAGATCACCAGGTCATATCTATTTGTAAACACCATGATTGGGAGCTGATTCTACAACTACCAACGTGATGGAAATATAATAGCAACCATTGATAGTCATAGTAAATTCGAGTGAACATTACAAGTTCAGAGCTATTACCTTAACAATTGTTTGTTGTCATTGTTTTGTGTGTAGGTTTTCTAAAAATGTTTTTCTTCAATCTCAACAAATACAAATACGATACTGAATCACTATCCATTCAATAACAATGAAAGAAAGCTCATGAAAGTTTATTTATAAAATAATATCCACCAACCGATTATGACTACGGCGGCCGATCTCAACGATCAGCCACGTACGCAGGATATATTACTAGTGCCCAACTGTGTGCGCTAACACTCTCTGTATTCCCTTACCCTCATATTCCAATGGGACACCAGCGTGACATGAACGGAGAGGGATTGGATTGACGTGCTTTCCGAGGCACGGGGGAACAAGACCGCCAACTACCAGACATCCGAGCTGCCACTAAGAATTTCTTACCGAAAACTTAGGTACACTTTTTTGGGCCAACCCGGGGATCGAATCCGGAACCTCTTGCGCAGCCGTCGCTTTAAAGTGTTACCTACTAACCACTGCGCCACCAAGGAAGTCAAGTCTATTTATAAAGGCATCATAAGCCTTCGTTACACATTCACACAGCACTTTCATCCTTGCCGAATCTCCATTGATAAGCCAAACCCATACAAAACGCGAAAACGTGCACCTTCCCGACATTCCGGGCCTTTGACGCCTTTGACGGCGGGTTAAGCAGCAGACAAAGTCCGGGGCGCAGAGCGAAAGCCGATTACCATCAGTAATTAAAATGTGGGTGCAATCATGCCTCCGCGCTGCCGCGACTCACGGGCTTCGGGAAACGTAATCGCTTAATGGGAGCTGAGCATGTAATTTGGTTTTATTGAATGTCACTTGTCAATAAAAAATCAAAGGCGGCTATTCATTTATTTAATCATCATCATCATTTCAGAAAATAAACGTCCACTACTGAACATAGGCTTCCCCCAACGACCTCCACACAGATGGGTCCTGTGCCGCTGCATCCAAGGAATTCTCGCTTCCTTCACCAAATCGTCGTTCCACCTTGCGGGGGGCCTGCAACGGCTTCGACCTCCTTGCTATACGCGGCCTCCACTCGAGGGCCTTTCTGCCCCATTGGTCATCTGATATCCTCGCAATGTGCCTTGCCATTTGAGGCATGCCATTCTTTGGGCTATGTAAAGACATAATGACAAGACAAGACAAAAATGATGAGATCCGCAGGAAAACCAAGGTTAAAGAACCTTGATTTTCCTGCGGATCTCATCATTCCTGATACGATCACGCAAGGAGACTCCTAGCATTACCCTTTTCATTGCTCTCTGCGTGACTGATTTTGTTTAATTTTTCACGGTATTTTTTTTTCAGGTTTCAATTGTTTTTGTTAAATCCGCCTCATCATCTTATCATCTCTCATCATAGCTATCGCTTTGGGTCAGCTTGGGTTATGATTCTTATTTTGGGGAGTCTGGTAATTACAATGAAGCGACTGCCCGTCTGACCTGCGCAACAATTTATCAGGGAAACCATACGAACTAAATTATGGATACGCGTTTCAATAACTGGTTTACTCACGATGTTTCTCCTCACCGCCGACTTATGGTGGAAGTACGCACACAGATATGAAAATTCCAGAATCCGAATGGAAGGAGCGTTCTGAGTACCTGAGCTAACATCGTTCTCCTTGTTAAATAAGCCATGAAATTATTTTTCTTAACTATTTTCGATATTAGACTATGGTCACAATACGAGTTACCTACCTACTGTCGATACATAACGATATTCATCATCATTTCAACCAACACTGCTAGACATAGGCCTCCCTCAATGTTCTCTCTAAAGATCGGTCATGTGCCGCCCGCATCCAATTGATTCCCGCGACCTTCACCAGATACGGCTGCGACTTCCTGTACGTGGCCTGCACTCGAGGACCTTTCCGCCCCACCGTCTGTTCTCCTCGCTATGTGCCCTGCCCATTGCCTGCCGAGGCATGCAATCCTTCGGGTTATGTTTGTAATCATATCGATATTGTTCGTTTGAAAATAATTGATCGAACATAAAAAAAATGTAACGATGTATTTTTTTATTTGCCCACCCCATTAAAAGCGAACCCGTAAAAAGTGGTCCAGTAAAGAGATTGAAACAGTTCTTCCGGATGTTTCTCACCCGCTCGCCAAACACAAAGTTCGTAAGTGCAATGCGCATGCTAGTTTGCTGGCGAAAGACGCCCTAGGCGACACTTTTAGTGCCATGAAAGCCGATACCCCGAAAAAGGGCTGGTGGCATTTTGACGTAGGAACCTTTTTTGCACCGAATTCTACGGAATTTTTCGCTACGAAATTGGCTTGGTTTAAAAGCTGCAAATTTGATGCGACTTACTAAAGCGCTTTCATTTTGAGTGTTTATATTAAACGAATCCCAATAACAAAGTTCGCCTTTTGCGATAGCAAGGATTTAATTGCGAGTTTTCCTAATATTTTTTGTGGAAAAAAATCTAAAATAATACTGAATCAGATCAAAAATAACATGAAAATATTTACTGTGCTTTCATAAGACAATGAATTCAACCAAGCATTTGGCAAATACAATTTTTATCCACATTATTGATATTTGAATCCATTTGATTCACATTGATTAAGTTAACGCATTTATAGTAGACAAAAAACTTCAAAATTAGAATACAATTACTAATTGTAAACAAAAGTTTAGTGAATAAATCAAGAAGCCACCTTCAGAAAATCAGAAGTTGCTACCAAGAACAGCTTTTAGTTAATCGAAACACACTTAAAAGCTCCATAATAAAGGGCCTACAGGTCTGTCGTAACTCGGAACTAGGTAAAGAGACGGTTGCTCTAACAAAAGGGAACTTTTGGATATCTTGTCGCTACATATTTTAGTGGGAGACGGTTACTTGTCGAACTCATCTGGGCAGTCCTTTAGGGCTTGCGGGGTTCGATGTTTTATCGATGAATCGAAATATGCCTAAATTAATAATACCTAAATAACAAGCATAGCACATGCTTGTAATTTAGGTTGCGAAAAATTACAATGATTATTCGTCGCAGAACTAAAATATTCGGCATTGTACGCTAAATCGATAAATACACTGTGATGACCAGACTCAGATCAAATGGATTAACTGACTGTGTGCCTCCATTGTTTATCAGATAAGTGGTAATATTGTTAGGAAAACGAAGTGTAAGACGCTCTGGCAGTGTGTAAGATGGACTGAATGATGAGAGAGTGTATTTTTATTTCTAATTACCCGACTACTGCGAAGCAAAAAGGAGGGTTGTGATTTTAACCTGTATTTATGTATGTATGGTTGTTCATCTGTTCCCTCATAACTTCTACACTAGTTATCAAAATTGAACAAATGAGATGTCGTTAGATGCGTCTTGATTTTCTTCCGGTTATAGGTGACATGAGGTCACGTTGAATTGACTACATCGCCCTCTAGGGGACTTAAAATAAGGAACAAAATAATAAAACCGCATGACGGTACCGTGTGGGGTATAAAAGAGCTTTCTTAGCACATTTCAAATATGTAATTTCATTTACATAACTGAAAATATGTTACATAAAATAAAGATTAAAAACTAAAACCCGACCACCAAAAAAAACACGCTCTAAAAAGTACGAAACAAGAGAATTGTCTCTGCTGAAATTATTAAGCCGTATTTCCGTGGTCGTATGCCACCTACTGTAGCAAAACAGATTCATAGTAATAATAAAATAAAATCAATGTGGCATACGACTACGGCGATACGGCATAATAATTTCAGCAGAGACAATTTTCTTATTTCGTACATTTTAAAGCGGGTTTTATTAACTAAAAAGTGTAAAATAATATTTCTGTGACTTTATACACTTCAAATAACATTTTATAACAGTACACTCGTGAAAAGGTTTTACCGAAGTCGGTGCCTAATTCCTGTTGAATAATAGAATATTTTCTTAAATTACAAGATAGTATTGGCCGCTGACTTCGGTAACACCTTTTCTCGAGTGTACTGTTATAAAATGTTATTTGAAGTGTAGAAAGTGTTAGAAATATTATTTTACACTTTTTAGTTCGTGGTCTTTGAAGGCAGTTTTTTTTAAAGATTGAGCTTCTTTATGTTATTTATGAGTTTGGAGAAGTTTAGAAAGGGAACTCTAAATAACTGTAAATTATATACACCGTTTTTTTTTTTACCATTTACATACCGAAAACCACATAATAGGTATCGTAAATTAAGACTATTTAGCGTATTTGTTGTGTTAAAGTTTTTAAGGGGTCGGTCGGCAGCGCGTATCCAGGTCCTCTGGAGTTGAAAACGTCCATAGGCTGCGGTAATCGCTTATCATCAAGCGAGCCTCACGGTGGTTTGTCAGCGACGCAGTATAAAAAAACTTTTGATATTGTTTTCACATGATCAAGATTGATTATTCGTAACTTAATGAGTTTATTCAACAATAGTAAAAATATTATAAAAACTTCCAGTACAGACGGCGTCAGAGAAGTTACCGCCGCAGTGCCTAATAACACTTGTGACTCAGATATAAGGACGCGGACGATGTAAAGTCCAACAAGGTAACTCGACGTGACGCCGTATAAATCTTGTCTCAAAAACTTGTAACTATAAATATGTTGGTGATTGTTCGCCTATTTAAAATATCGATAAATTACCTTCCAATATTAGTTAAGTGCAGGACTCACCTATGCTACCCGTCGTTTGGAAAGAAGCGAACTTAGCCCGAACTCCGCCTAAATCTTCGGAAATAAACCTCACTTATCCAACATTTACTCGCGAATGGGATTTATGGGACAATCTCTGGGTTCTGGACCTTTTTCAATCTGTGTAACCAGGCCCTTATATGGCTACTCATCTGTTCATATCGACCTTTGGCTCGAAAGATTACTATACATCAATGAGGATTAACGGTCTTATTTTATGACCCACGGAATGACCTTTTCAGAAAATTATTTGAGCCTTAGGTGTCTATAACTCTTTTGCAATTGGTACGCACTAAATCAATGTGGTTATACTATATTGCTAATTGATTCAAATATTTTTTAATACAAATTTGATTGTTTTTTTATCTGCCTAGGGGAATCTTAGTCAAATAAATTTATTTTAGTACGAATCCTAATTAAACGTTATTTTTATGCATTTTTCATTTTAGCCTAAAAACCCTATAAAGTCATTTCGACAAAAATGTACAGTCTTCTATTAACTTCGTTTTTGTTTCTTTTTTTGTTTTTCCCTAAATAACAGCTTAATTGGCTTAAGATATCTGTCTCTAAACTGTATATATTTTTGAAAGAAAAATAATTTAAATGTACCGAGGCCTGACCGAAAGAAACACGTTAACAGAATCCTCTCATAAGAAGGAAGACAAGAAACAAAAATAGGTACCTGCTAGGACTTTTCTCACAAATATTTAAATGTTCAATAAACTATTAAACAACTGAAAATCAAAATTTGTTCAAATCCGTTTTTTTTTTTCAATTAATTCTTGCCTTAGTTTCACACGTTTCATTTAATATATAAATATTAAATCCATAATTGTGTAGATTTTTTTTATTTTTAATCTGTAGACCAGGATTTACATTTCTTTTGCATGTTACATTAATTTAGTTACATAGAAATCACTTACCGTTAAAAATTAAGTTAAAATATTACAAAGTTAAATTAAGAATATAAAAATGGATATTCGATAAGCAAAACAGAAACATTTTTAAACACCTATTTCGACATATTATTTAATTATTTTTTTTTTTACATATTATGCTGTTTAGATTGCAGTAACCAGAGTGATACCACTGCCTCACAGAAGATCGACGTGAAGCAGCGCCTGCGCTGTGTTTTACCGTGTGAGTGAGGTTACCGGAGGCCCAATGGGGGGAAAGGGAAAAGGTTGGCAGCGCACTTGTGACTCCACTGGTGTTGCGGTTGTCCATGGGCGGCGGGATTGCTTACCATTAGGTGATCCGTCAGCTCATCTGCCACCTCTTACCTATATTAAAAAAAACCTAATTATATGACTGTCTGTACCTACTTATGTGAGATAAGATAAGGTTTGTAAATGCAATCGCGGAGCCAGATGTTTCGACCAGACAAAACACGTACCATTCACCATTTCACCATTTCAGTTTTAAAAGCGAGTTCTAGTTTTACTACTTTTGCAGCAGTAATGTGAGCCAGTGGTTTTATGATTTCGTATTTATGGAACTCTTTGCCCTATCTATGACTGGAGTTCATAAAATTGACGGTATACGAATTTATGTTCATGTGTTAGCTATTAAAGTCATTAAGTACTCATGAAGATCGTACAAAATAAGCGCTTCCATTTATGACCATGGTAGCCGAAACATAACGTAGCCAAAGAAAGAGAAAGTTGTTTTTAAAACACAATACAACAATAATGTATCAATACGGGGATTAACACGATATTTATTATGTGGAACAACATTGTGTACTCACATATGTATAGTCCGCTCGTGACCACGGCTGCTGTAACGTAGCCGAAACGTCGAGCCAAATATGTGAGTACACAATGTTGTTCCACATAATAAATATCGTGTTAATCCCCGTATTGATACTTATAGTTATATTGCAACGCGAAAATCTTAAAAACAATACAACAATATTTACTCTCTTACGAACAAGAAAAGCTTTTAAAAACTACGAATTGATTAGTGTAAAATATTTTATCACTTCACTAACATAATATTTTAACAGTACACTCGAATAATAGTGGCGCTAAATCCCAAGCAGTTTAACCCATTTAATGTTAGACCTTTTATAAACATTTCAGTGGAAAATAATGTATAAAATTTTTTACAACATAATTTTTAGGCAACGCGTATTCAACTTAATATTTTGATAATAAAAGTAGCAAATATTGCTTTAAAATTCCGTAGCTCTCCTAGTGAGTTGTAGCATAGTTTGTAGTCGCTGTTCCACAACATAGTTCAACTTCGTATCATACTCGTAATAGTCCAGTGCATTGCATAGTTTAGTAAACTTTCTATGAGTATACATCATTGGTGTTGGCGACGGACCTCCTTTTTATTTCTGTGTTATTTTTATTTTCGACATTGTTCCATTTTTTTAGCTTTTTGATTTTACGTTTATTGTTATTCAAATGGTAAAAGGTAAAGCTGATGTTGTCAATAAAATATAAAGTTATGAATTGAATTTGTGTTTGTGGTGCCGCTTTCTGGGTGAGTTCTCAAAATAATATAGTGCTTCCACGGACATTAGGTAGGCGCTTCATATTTCAATCTTTGACAATTGGGGTAAAATGCATTGGGAAATAAAAATAGCGTTTAAGCGTAGGTTTTTCAACAAGTATATAAGAACATCTGTAGTGTTTGTACAGTTGAATTTTGAAACAAGACCTTTTAAAAACGGATAATAAACATGCACTATTTAAAAAGACAGTAGTCAATTTATTTATATGTTTCAAACGGTAAAAACTTAATTATATAATTTAAATCGCATATAATCAAATAGCATTGCTCTTAAGATTTTAACATATAATTACGTTATAGGCTTACGCCTTAAGCTAATGTTCATTAACTTTAGTATCGGTAGTCTTTATGCGTATCAAAATAAGTGTCAATATTTTTTCTTTAGTAGCCAACTAAGTCAATCAACGACTCTGAGTGTAGCAGTTAGAATTCTAAAAAATAATAACCTTCCATAATATACTGTATTGTCTAGGTATATATTTAGTTTTGTTATAAGTTTGAGATTCACTAAAAAGAAAACTCAATTAAGGTGTTAGCTTAAATCACCCGTCAATTCAAATTTCATCAAATACTGTTTCCACGCTTCAGGTACCTAGGTGGTGCAGGTTTCATCAAGATGTTTTCCTTCGCCTCCGAGCTAATGGTAAAAATACGAATATACCCAGAAGCACGAGTAAGTAAATGCTCGGATTCGAACATACGAACTATTAAATTTCCCGGATTAATCCCCTTCCTGCTCGAAGCCCGTGGATGTAACAAATGCGCGCGTATTAATTTAAACCGATACGCGTGCATAATTGAAATGACAATAACGGTTAACAGGAAGCTAATTTAACCGGGTTGTTATGATGGCACTAGTGGAACACCAGCCTGATTTATGGCAAAGTATCACCATGGGCAGGTTGTTAATTATATTAACAATTTAATGTACGATAATTATGTTAACAGTTGATTTTTAGAATGAGGTCGGAAATGTTGGTAGTTAGAAGGACTCGATGGTGCATAATTTGGTACTGGCCCTGAATTTGGTGTCGTGTTTGTTTCCTCTATGTCTGGTAATAATGTGATATATATTTATTATTATATTTGTATTTTCTCTCTTGGCTAAAATCCATAACACATGTGCTTAAGATACTTAGTCCGGAATAAGGTGTGTATGTTAGGGGACTAAGGTACAGCGACCTCCCCGAGTGGCCCCTCCGGTAGTATTTTTGTTCTGTGCCCTTCTTAGGGCCAGAGGAGCTGCTACAGGCCGGGTCCGGTATCCCCTAGGCAACGTCGGGTAGTAATCGGGGCAACCCTATTGCTACCCGACGACCAACGGCTGCACACTCCTGCGGACCGGCCCTGGCGTGCGACCGCGCTGAAGCGCACCTTCCTACAGAGCCTCCATCGTCCGCCGAGGGCACGGGAACAGGCTGATGCGTTGGGAGCTAGCCTGGAGGGAAGAGGGCCTGCTTTAGGTATGCGGCGCGGGCGGGGTTAGTGCTTCAGTGGTTGAGAGGTACAGGACAAAATGGCTAATGATGAGTCATTAGCCGTTTTGTCCTGTACCTTGAGAGCCTTAATATCAACACACTGTTGCGGGCCCTCCCCATTGTGGGGTGCCTCCGGGTGCCACTCCGTCTCATTCTTAAAGGCGTCTTTTTCGCTGGTCTGCGCTGCATCCTACAGCCAGTGGGATGCGGCAACGATGGGCAAACCCCCGCTTTTCCGCCCAAGGACCGACTTCGCAAGCCAGCGGAGCCGGCCGTGGGGCCGATTTCCGGGGCTTCTTTTGGAAGCCAGCGGGGTCATCTCCTCTTCCTGCCCTGCAGACAGAAGGGTAAGTGTCTGCGAGGCAACCTTTTGAAAGCGCCCGTGTCGCAATCCAGCGGCGTAGGCTCTTTAGCAGGTTCTTGTGGTGGGCAATGGGAGTGGCCTTGGAGGTTTTAAGCCTCGTAGCTGTGGGAGAGGCCGTACTGGCGAGCCTCGCTAATCCGTTTCAGCTAAGCAAGTGGAAGACGAGTAGAAGGTTCACTTGATGGCGAGGGTTTAGTGAGCTGCCTATACATATTAATTGACTCCAATCTCGCTACTACAATTTTTCATAAATATGTTCGTATTTAGATCACTAGACTAGTTAGTGTTGCGGAACTATCGATAGGTTCCCTATCCATAGTTGACCTCGAAAATCATTCAGACTATCGATAACATCGATAGTATTGTGTTTCCTTACGGAATTAATCAAAAACTATTGATATAGTCAACTATGATTCATAGTATTGTTGCCTGATTAAATGTGTTAAACAATCGATGGTATCGATAGTGTTAGCGTTATCAATAGTATTATAATAATATGGGTAAAGATGAATGGAAATAATAAACTGTAAAGCCCTCAGCTATTGCAATGCCCTTACAGGGCGCTACATTGTACTTTTAAAACACCTATGTAAGTACTATAATATATTATTTTATAAGAATCTGTACTCCAATGTGGCATGCAATAAACGATTATGATTATGATTGATCAAATTTGACTATCGATAGTAATTATACTATTGACCACCAGCAATGTGTCGCTAGACTATCGATACTATTGGTTTTACTTTTTCTATCGATATACTATCGATAGTGGACTATTGATAAGCAACACTAGTAAGTATATCGTGTCCTTAATTGTTACGTAATACTCGTATATACTCGTACCTATTACGTTTCTTACGCCGATTCACCCTGGAATCGCTCTTAGCGCGTTTCATGTTTAGCACAGGGACCGGGAAACCCCTTTTCAGAGTTAAGCCTAACGATAGGGTAACCATATTGGGAGATAACCATACAAATAGGGTTACCCTATTGATTGAGTAACCTAATTGTATTGGTTGTATTGGTAACCCTATTGATAGGTATACAACCGCTTACCGCATAGCAAGGGTTACCCTATTGACTGTCTATCTCTTTTCCACGACCTGTCAAACGAACGAGCTCAATCCGGCCAATCGTCTGCCGCCGTTAGCGAGGCGCACAATATTGATTCAAATGCTTTGTGCGTAGAGATTAAAATAGCTTGGTAGAATTCTAAAACCCTATCTTGCTATGCTCCGCCTAAGCAAGCCTACTAAAGGATTTTCCGTGATAATAGCGCTTAAATTAAAATAATGGGTTAGCATATTGATAATGTAAGCCAATGATAGGCTTACCTTATTGATAGAGTTTTTGAAAAAAACCTATGAAAACCCTATCGAATACCCTAATAAGGGTAACCGGTCCCTTAGCATGCGTTGTAGGCAGCCAGCGTATTTTGTGATTCAGTCACTACGTAAACAAAACCTTTTTTTTACTTCATTTTCAAGAAATACATTCGTATCACAACATGAACTGTGCGATTTGAATCAAATCGAGGCTAAAATCCCAGTTTCCTAAAACTGACACCATCTCTTATTGATTTCCAAGTAACCGCACTATTCTTGTAACCCGTCCAAATCCGACCGTCTAACGTGTAATAGAAACTAAAAGCCAATTAACACGCTGTACAATCCAAATACGTAAAATGATTCAGCCAAGACCGCACTATTGGCGTGGTGTAGAGTAGTAGTAACACAGTAGGTATAACAAGAGTTTTAAAGATAGCTCTTGTTATACTATTGTAGTAGTAATAATACCCAGTAAATGCCTCGGTACATTGTCAGCCCCTTTAAGTTCCCACTGCTGGGGCACGGGCCTCCCTCAATCACATGAGGGGTAATTGCCATACTCACCACGCTTGGCAGATGGGTTGGCGAGGGTTTTGATATAAATGCAGAGTTTTCCTTCTCTGGGTGCTGATGATCATGCCAGCAGCTTTACCTCGCCTTTTACGACACCTCGGTACGAGTGAGGGGGCCTATTCTACTCTGCCGGGGACCACACGGCGACCGACGATGAAATGCCTCGGTGGCATAGTGGTTAGTTAGGAACTATAAAGCGACGGCTGCACAAGAGTGGGACCTCTTGCGCAGCCGTCGCTTTCGAACCCAGGGTTGGGCCAAAAATATGTTATTCCGCTTTGATGTTTTGTGCAAGCGCCCACTCATAATTATGAGCTTGTCAAAATCTGTCTTTTTTATTATTTCATTTCCATTTAAATGTGTTTTATTTATCGCTATAGAATTTTAAACATTTTGAATTAAGTAGTTTCATCAACGTGGTTCGAAGCGGCTTTTTGCAGCTTTTTTATGTGATAACTGGCAGACAAGCAGACAGTTAACCTGATGGCAAGCGATTGCCGCCGCAAATGACAACAGTGGAGTCATAAGTGCTGCCAACCTTTAAACCCCCCTTTCCCCAGGGTTATTAGCTGGTATACGCTGACGACGACGACAAATAAATTAATCCATGTTGAAACTAAAAGCCAATTAACTATCCGTACCTACAAGCGTATAGGTATAGGTAATGATTCAGCCGAAACAACGCTATTAGGAGCGGAGACGCTGTGAGCTGCGCGCGGACACGGAAGGGGCGGGGGAGGCCGCGTGTACACTGACGTCACTGCTTTGTTTTTGACAGTGTAAACCTAACTTTAGAATATGTCATTTTTTATCATCTTTTCAATTTTGATTTAAATACCTATTTATTTAGTAAAAAATATAAGTAGTGTGTTTGAATTTGATAACAATTAATAATATTAAAATATAGAGAAAATTTAATGTGAAATATAAAGTACGGTCAGCATCAAAAGTAGCTTAACACTTTAGTACCATATCAAAGTAACTATTCTGCCTATTATAGTCAGTTTCTTAGAGGTACGTAAAAAAGTTACTTCGACATGGTACTAAAGTGTTAAGCTACTTTTGATGCTGACGGTGCAAGCGACCTCCCCCGGCTGGGGGAATCCTTCCTCTCCTCTTGTATTACTCTATCTAAGAAAAATCAAAATTTTGCATAGTTTTAAAATATATGTAGCGACTGACAACGAAAGCGACTTTGTTTTATACTAATGATTGATAATATAAATTCAAAGAACAGGGAAAAGCAAATAAAATAGTTCAATTAATATTTCCAATAATAATGAAAAGTAATATTAATTTTAAAATAGCTCTGACTGACTATCTCTAACATTTTAATCTACCATATGTGTACACTGATGTTATTTAATGTGAATAAATAAATATGAATGTCTTCACGAGTGAAAGAACCTTAACATTTTTAAGACAGCAAAAATAGTAAAAGAATACGGAAAGATGGAAAAAATTCTGGGTACCTACTTCACGTCTAGGAAATAGAGGAAATTGCCAGACCAGCGATAAGAGTTATTTGTTCCGAACGAATAACTTTAAGTACAACTGTACTTAACTGACTCACTGAACTCAGTATTTTGTACTTATGTAGAACTCGAGAAATGTTAGTAGTTCATATTTCAAGGAAATCACTTTACAATTTCAAATATATTATGAATAATTTTATTTTTGCTTACAATGGAATAAGTATACAAATACCTATATTGGAAGCGGGCGGCACAGGACCGATCTGTGTGGAGACCATTGGGGTCATTGGGCCTATGTTCAGCAGTGGACGTTTATTGGCTAAAATAATGATGATGGCGACATACAGTGAAATCGCTCGGATAATCATCAGACATAATCGTAAAAGAACAGGTGATAGAAGGTCAACTCCTCGACGGTTAGGAGTTAAAGAAAACTCTTTCAATACTGTACTCACATATAGGCTGTTAGTTATTGGCGGCGGTGGGTGTTACTAAAGTCGGATGCTAATCCCTGTTTTAATAATTGAATGTATTACAAGATTAGTATCTAGATAGTATGAGGCGCCGACTTTGGTAACATCTTTTTTCGAGTGTACTGTTCTAAAATTTTATGTGAAGTGTATAAAGTGTTAAAAATATTATTATTGATTTTTGCTGATCCTGTTAAAATCACTCTAATATTCCTATGGAAACTATTGTAACCTGATTGATTATAAATAAATAAGCTTCAAAAGTAATATCTTCCAAACTATGTTTTAACAACGGCTGCCTTTTAACTATTATCAATTTGAGATGATGATTCTGGACGTGTAACCGTGATCCAGATGGTCTACTACTACTTCTCCTGTCTAAAGGCTGCAAAGATAAAGATCAGACTGCAGTCGTTTCATTTTAACTACCAGATTTTACAAATTCGGGATCGCTTACCCCGGGCTCTAAAGTGACAGCTTTGGATGCAACTGGTAATTACAATGTACAAGTGTGTGCGCTAATAAGTCTACGCTCTATTTGTTTACCAACTACTTTTGATGGAACGTCAAGTTTTTTTATTTATTAGAAAGTGATATGAATGAAGAAAGATAAACTGCAATAATAGCACAGCTCTTTTTATACCGTGTATGACTTGTCTCCACACCGCGGTTTGTCACACTGGTGTGGATACCATGGGTTGACATGCTTTCTGAGGCAGGGTAAAGACCGTCAACAACCAGAATTTATATCGAAATAGGTACCTATGTCAGATACAAGGTATTGAACATCATCTTCGGTGTAATATTTTATACTAATAACGTTTTTCTCTATATATGCTGAGCATATTTTAGATGTTATGGCACGATCCATTGACGGTACATACACAATAGTCCAAAGTAGTCTATAAATGCGTCCTGTATTACATATTGGAACTTAGTTTACAAGTCTCACACCATCTTACTATAAATCACAATCTAAAGTTCTTACTGCACTAAAGCTCATGTCATCCCTTTCCAACACGCAATGTTAAAAGGAACTGGCCCGAGTTTTTCAAGGGGGAAGTCAGTTATGTACATAAGTTAATCTAGTTTTATGTTCATTCATATATTTAGACTTTAGCAAGGCTTTTGATAAAGTCAATCATGCCCTGCTATGTCGCAAGCTATCTTACTATGGCAATCATGGATGTTTGCTGAGATGGGTAATATCTTACTTGGACAACCGAACTCAACTGATTACTGTGAAGAGCTTTTCTTCATCACCGGTGCAGATCACTTCTGGGGTTCCACAAGGGTCACACCTTGGTCCTCTCCTTTTTATTGTTTTTATAGATGTTCTTGCACCGTTAAAGCTGTCCTGCTCTTTTGTATACTGACGACCTAAACGTTTTTACCCACATTAAGGACGAAGAAGGCGAAGGAAAATAATTATGGAACTCAATATCGGAAAATGATTTGTGGAAAAGAGAATCGACACAGACGCAGTAAGAAGAAAGGGGGTAGAGCATGGACGGCTTATTGGAAATTGAGGAAATTGACCGATTAGATTTTTTTTTATTTAAAGAACACACTGCCAAATTGGTTTCATTGACGCCATTTCAGGATTTGATGCTGGAATCCCAGAGAAATCGAGGGCAACCCTCAAATATAGGCAGATGTAATTTTTTGTATCTTTTTCAAAACTGCACCAGTATTAACGCCTGATCTTATTCATTTTGTGGCTCAACTGATGATGGAAGGTCAATCCCTCAACGGTTAGGAGTTAAAAAGAAAACTCTTTCAATACTGTACATTCACATTTAGGCTGTTAGGTATTGGCGGGGGTGGGTGTTACTGAAGTCGGAGCCTAATACCTGCTGAATAATTGAATATATTACAAAATTAATATCTAGATAATATGTGGCGCCGACTTTGGGAATATCTCTATTCGAGTGTACTGTGATAAAATGTATTTGAAGTGATAAAAATATTATTTTTGTGGTTTTTGAAGGGGTTTTTAATCGTAGAATATTTTGTTCCTGCTTTTTTGTGTTTTCTAAACGTCGTGAAACTGAACTAAAAGTAGAGCGGAACCATTATTTGCCATTGAATTAATGATCGAGTTTTGTTATAAAAACTGAAAGTTATGTTTTGAATTTAATTCAGCAGGACCATCAAAATTAAAATTGATGATTCATATGCTCTAGTTATCTGTTTGGTTCCAATTATCCGTTTTTAATAACATGGTTCTTATTGACATGGACAATTTCACTATCAAAAGCAAGGGTATGCAGCACAACTTGTCTCTAGCGAGCAACGTCATCCCTTTTAGTTCCAAATAGACAATCTCTCTCACCTACATGAAATGGGCGGTAACTCGCCTTGTATACATACAGGCTTCGACATGTTTTGATATGTTAATTGCGTGCGTAAAACATAAGCGTCTTATAAAGGTGAATTTATGATAGAGGAGCCGAGTACAAGTTAAGCTCAAGCGGAGACGATTTACTGGCCTCTCGAGTGGAAATTTTACATTTGTCTAAATACAGAAAATGAGTTGGAGCACGGACGAGACAAACGCTTGTTCGAGGTTTGTAAGTTGGTCCGCTACACGCTATCCTACAAAAACTTTAGCGCAACGCTCGTACTCGGCTCGTTTAGACCCACCTTTAGACAAAATGCGGACCACTGACGCGCAAACGTAGCTTACATCAGGGACAGCACTTTTTCAGCCCCAACGAAGCTAGGGATCTTAGTCCCAAACAACTAATACACTTTCTGAAAAGTGTAGGGATGAAACATAGAAGGAACTTATAATGGCGTTATCTGAATTTGCATTCTTTTTTCTTTATTTTTATGTAATTGGAGAAAAGCGAGTAGGCGGATCACCTGATGGTAAGCGATTGCCGACCCTTTCATGCCGAAGCGTGGCTCTTCCACGGTCATAAATTGTATGCCACATTCCTAATGATAAGTGTTAACATTACTTTAGCACCTGCAAAGTGTCGTAGAGTATTTAATTTATTAATGATTAATTAAATATGACACCTGACACGAGTCTTAGAGTATAACGTTACTCCCGTGGAACCATATAGCATTCATTACTAATGTACTTTATCGTCTGCCATGATTTTATGATTGATTGATTTGCGAGTAGTAACGTAATGTTTCTTATCTTATCTTACTTAATGAACGTTCCTCAAAATGTACATTTATGCCAGAAACTTTTTTTGTGCCGGTGTCCATGAAACACACAGAACGTGATGAATATTGCAAACTTTTTTCCATTACTGGCAGTTCGAAGACTGAGCTGACTTCAAATGTAATTAATCTCTGTGTGGTTTGGACCTATTTGTGTGTGTGATTGTCGTGGGGTTAACGATTTTTTTCTTTATCTTTAAACGTGTCTAGCTGAGCAAGTATATCCGCCGACTAAATGACGTAAAGCGTGCGCTTGGCGACCATGACGATAAGTCACATCTGGCAATCTGGCTTTAATTACTTATCCCTTAGACAGCGGATCATGAATTGTAATTCTTTTTCCCTGTATTACATTAGACAATCTAAGAATAGTTCCGAAACTAAACGTGTTTCAGCCCTTTTTAACATTGCGTGTTGAAACGGGATAGCTTGAGCCGTAGTATGTACTCACATTTAGGCTGTTATAATTTAATACCGCTATTTATAATAAGGTGGGGTACGTCTATTACTTCTACCGCTGAGAAGAGGTATTTATGCAAATCTTCACAGGTAAACTTCAAATTTAAATTTCAAATCTGGAAAAATAATTAAATATATTAAAAAATTTTCTATTTTTAGGCGAGAAATTTTAGTCTAGCGGCAAATTTTAGTTTACCAATTATATTTAAAATGACAAATTTATGTAAAACATTTTGCATTTTTGTCTGTTCAAAAATTGAGCTCGCGTCAAACGTGGACTGGCTAGGTAGCGTGTCTGGCTGCCGTCCAAATGTAACGCGTTGGCTTGCGAACCATGACGCTGCAGTCAACCGAAAAGATACACCTTGCATTCTCAACCCCACTCATATACCAGGCGAGATAAATTACATAGCAGGAGCCCAATTCTCGTGCTCGTGATATTTTGAGAACGTAGCGATTACCTGAAAACCATTCAAAAGAACTATGTTTTAGTGATCTATGTCGTATGATAATAAATGTCACGAGCACGTGAATTGGGCTCCTGGATGTTCAGTATTCACGGCTTTAGAAAGTTGAACTATCATGGGGAAAGAGGTTTCCTTTTGTTATTTGATAGCCGACGAGCACTTGACTATGAAACGAGCAATGCTCGGCGTCTCTCTCCGAGATCGAATCCGAAATGAGGTGATCCGGCAGAGAACCAAAGTCATCTACATTGCTCATCAGATTAGCAAGCTTAAATGGCAGTGGGCTGGCCATATTAGCCGCAGAACCGACAACCGATGGGGTAAGCGAGTTCCAGAGTAGAGACCGCGTCTTGGCAAACGTAATGTAGGGCGCCCTCTGGCTAGGTGGAGGGACGATCTGCGCAGGATGGCTGGCAAGAGCTGGATGCGAGAAGCCATGGATAGATCACGATGGCGAACAATTGTAGAGGCCTACGTCCAGCAGTGGACTGCTTTAGGCTGATGATGAGCACTTGACAGTACCCGATTGCAACCCCCATAGACACCCGAAACACCTGGAGCCACAATTTCGGCCAACCCTTAAACCGCCGTTTTCCCGATATTGGGGCTCTTGGCATACACGGACTAAGGTAACTAAAGTCTTTTTGTGGTCTCTGTCATCAAAACATCATACTTACATTATTCGTCACCCCTGAAATTCTTCTCTCCCTTGCAGCATTGGCATATACTGGAAACAAAATTTATTTCCTATTAACCTGTGAATTTATTTATTTATAGAGTAATGCATTATGATGCATGTGGACATGTCCAATTTCAACAGATCTTTGTAAGGGTGCATGTACTTACCGTACATGTACCCTGTTAGTTTAGACATTAGTGATTAGCTTAAATAGGTAGAACAATGACTACGCAATTCAATACATTAACAATTAATTGTTTCATGCAAATATTATATTATCTGGGTATAAACTATCTAATTAGTAGCTATTCATAAATAATTTATTATCTCCCATATTATAAACGTACGCAGACAATACATTGTATGACAAAAGCGTAATGGTAGCTCAGTGGTTCAGAACAAGCTATCCATACAGGGGGTACAGGTTCGGATGCGAGCATGCACCTCTGGATTTTTCAAATCTATATGCGTATTCCTACCATTAGCTCGGTGGTGAGGGAAAACATCGTGAGGAAACCTGCACGTTTGGCATAGTTTCTGAAACGTGTAACCATGATTCGGTTAGTCTGGTTTCTGTGTTAAAGGCCTGCGAAGGCCTTAAATCAATAATCATGGTGTAAGCGTACCCTGAGCCCAGCGCGACAGCTTTGAGCATAACCGGGAACAAGCTAAGGAGAACATTGAATCACAAAATTAATTAACTATTATATTAGTATAACATTGTTAAAAGATGGCGCCAGCACTGGCTAGATGACTCTTGTCTATATTATGATTTTTATTTTAAATATGGCTCTACTTCCAAGGGGAAACCATCATGACCGTCACCTTGTCATAGTATGGAACAAGATGGTGTATGGGATTTTAACCCTAAACAAATCCCCGGGGGTGTCCATCTTAGCGCAATCACGTTCGGAAACCCGCTGGGACTGGATGTCACGGCTGAGCAAGCCACTCCCGAGTAGTGAGTATGCTCACATACTCCTAAGGCTCGATTAGTTGCCTCTGCTCACAGGCAGGGAAAGCCTACGCTGTATTCTAAACACCCCTATCCACAGGGCCCAGAGGGATCCTTCTAAGATGCATAATCAGGACCGCCACTGCGACATCTTCTCGGACACGATGGGTTTACGCGTTTGCGCTCGGCTTCCTCTTTCTGGAGCATGACATGCTCCCATATAAAAGAAATCGCCTCCCGTGCGGCCCTGTTCTCGTACCTACTTCAGGAAATACATTACTAACCTGCAACAACATAATAATAATTAGCTAGCCAAAAATAAACCCACAGTCTAACTCGAAAGATATCCTTTCAAAAGAAATCATCAAAAATTCTAAAAGATGCGAATATCGAGTTCAAAGTTATCAAAGGCCGTCTCAGAGGTCCATTTCCAAAATAGCTAGTTCTTTCATGAAAATTTCTAGTGCTGCATGTTCAAAGGATACTAGCAAGAGTGTTAATAGCTGATGCATATCTTGGTTTTCGTGACACCCAATGGCTGAGCCTCTTTTGTTGGCGCTCAACTTTTGATATTAAGGCGAGACGGCAATGAAGCCAACTTTGTAGACGTTTTGGAGTAAGTTTGCCGTATATTTTCTGTGTTGATGAGAACATAGTCGAATGGTTAAGTTTTTTTTTTTTGAAGCAAAAGTACTTTTGTACTAAAACCTGACTAACTTTTAAATAATCTTCGTGAGCGTGGTAAAAGTAGGTAGTATTAAATATTATTCTCTAAGAGCTACAAAACATGTTGTTAGGGAAAAATGGTGCTGGGGATTTGGACCAACAAACAAATTTGAATAACTTTAACATTTATTTTTAAGATGAGATACAATAAATTTTAAACAGTTTACGTTAGTCTAGGAGTAGTTTCAACGAGCGTAGCAGATATCAGTGAGGCGCGGGCGCGGGCGTCTTTTAGACCCCGCGCGCGCCCCTCGCTCCCCCCTCAGCCGCCCGTAATAGTGATGTGCGCGTGAACAAATGGCGGCAGTATTTATTAGTCATAATGTACTTAAGCTTAAGTATTAAGATATTTAATAAGCTCCCACAAAATGTCATTAACCTATCACTGGATAAGTTTAAGTCTCATATTAAAACCTGCCTAATGAAGAAAGGTTATTATAGTGTACAAGACTATTTAAATGATAAGGATTCTTGGTTTAGTTAATTGATTAATATTTTGAGTTGTTATTCATAGTAGTCTATTAACTTTCATAATTGTATTTTGTTTTCTCAATTGAAACTCTGTAACATCATCAATATTTGAAAAGAGTAACTACTGAGTTTCTTGCTGGTGTCTTCTCAGTAGAAATCGACATTCCGAACCAGCAGTAGATATTATGTACAACCTATTATGACATTCATAAGTGTTCTGTGTGGACCTAAATTGAATAAAGATTTTTTTATCTTTATCTTTACTCGTCCACTATCAGATGTTAAAATTACCTAATTTATATGATATGATAAGTTGTATAGGTGAATCCATGCAATCATTTTTTCTATCTTTTGAATACTTTTTAAGTGTCAGCTAGTATGACTAAACAAATATTTCAAATAGAACCAACAAAACGCCCAAATAAAACGTAGGTAAGTGGATATACTTACATCACAAACTAAAATAAAAAAGAACCAACATCAGCATGAATACGAAACGGGATGCCACAAGGGGACGTTCTAGGACCGCTCCGAAAAAGTATCTGTGACACTCGTTTACAGATTTACTTGGAATGCTAATCAAATCTGGCCAAAGCCGGGCACATTGAGCTGAAAAGAGACGTTTGTCGACCCGAAACATTGGCATATGAAAATTCCAGTCACGTCCGTATCGAGTCCCATAAAGGATGAGTTTGTGGCCCAAGTTTCAATGTCGGTAGGGTTTTTTCTCATTGAATACCCTAACAAAACACAATGCTGCTGCGACCTCTTTCGCTTTTTAATTTCAGACGTGGTCGGGTAAGTGCGTGTGATGGAATAGGGGTGACTATTTTTGTTGATATAAAATAGTGGAAAAATATTAGTAATTTTTCTAAAAGTATTTCCATCAGTGACGTCTCATCCTATGGCGGATATCATTAGATGAAGATTTTACTATCTCATATTCTATTCTCAGTTCTGTGGAACGGTTTGGCTGCAGGAGTATTTCCGGACGGCTACGACTTAGGGACCTTCAAGAGAAGAGCGTACCCTTTTTTACACACATTAGCGATCTCTCTGATTTCGCGGATGTTCATGGGCGGCGTTGATTACTTTCCATCAGGTGACTCGCTTGCTCGTTTGTCCGCCTCTAGCATAAAATAAAATAAAAATAAAATAATGGGTATTTGACTGGGTTACTGAAACTTTTACTCAGTGATGTAAATTCCAAATGGGAAGCCTGCGTCAAATTTGCTCTCTTGGATTTTAACATCTATAAAATCAGATCGTAAGTTCGTGATATCAAGTTAACTCAATATGACGTACTATAAATAATTAATTTTATTTTATAAAAATCGTCACCTACATTCAATAATATTTGACCCCGCCTTATTACCTACATATCTGTGTCATAAATTCATACCTTTAGCAACAATATCGGGTGTCAAAACGGAATCAAGTATAAAATTAGCAAAAGAAAAATAATATATTCTAAGTTATCAGAAAGAAATAAAAACATAATTATTATATATTTTCAGATGAATAAATGCTTGACAGATGACAGGTGAAAGTCGCATTATATTTGTTACAAACATCTTAACATAAAAACATTCACAATTTTTTTTATTAATACCTATACAAACAGGTAAATCACGAAGCCTCTAATAACTCTCCGTTTGAGTCCCATCTGTTCGATCTAGAGCTAATTGGATAGATTATGATAACACTAGTTAATTCGAAAAGTAACAACGATGTGTTGGTCAAGTGGTTTAAGTACTGGGTCGTGATCTCGGTGTGCTGTGTTCAATTCGCGAAAAAGTTTGTTTCGAATTTTTCGATCATTTTTTGGGTTTGTGATCACCAAATAGGCAAGTGTAGTGATTAAGCCTCATCCCATCGTAGTAGCAATACCTTGATTTCTATGATGGAAGCGTTTACCCTGTAGTGGGACAGTATACTGACTGATACATTACTTTACTTTTACTTTAAGTGTCTACCAATTATCCTAGTTATTTAACATTCGAGCATTAGCTGCTCCAGTTCTTAACTCTTATTTTACAAAATTAAGCAAAACCAAACTTCATTAACTCGTCCGACTGCAGAATAGTCCCTGCAGTGTAGACTTGATTAAGTAGTTTGAATGCCGGCCCTGAAGTTCATTGGCAAGATCTTTTGTCAGAACATACACCTTTATATGGCTGGGGGAGCAACATTTAACGGCAGAATGGTGAAGTATTGTGGACACGATGTTTAAGGTAAAATAACCCTCATATTGGTATTTATATAACTAAAAATTGTCTGCGAAAAAAAAACCGCCTTCAAAAACCACGAACTAAAAAGTGTAAAATAATCGACCTCGGTAAAACCTTTTCTCGAGTAAACTGTTATAAAATGTTATTTGAAGTGTATAAAGTGTTAAAAATATTATTTTACACTTTTTAGTTCGTGGTTTTTGAAGGCGGTGTTTTCAAGATTTGTTTGTACTTCCCTCTTCCACCCCCGCCAAACAATTAATAAACTAAATGTGAGTACAGTATTGTTATCCTTTGACTCCTTAACGTTGAGGAGTTGATCTTCCATCATCATCAAAGCCACAAAATTAATACAATCAGGCGTAAGTTTTTTTTTTTACATTATGGCAGACAAACGAGCAGACGGCTCACCTAATGGAAAGTGAATTACCACCGCCCATGGACATCTGCGACACACGGGGCATCACAAATGCGTTGCCGGCTCTTAAAGGAGGAATAAGCTCTTTTCTTGAAGATCACAAGATCTTTTCTTGAAGGCGTGTACTGATGCAGTTTTGAAAAAAAGTTAAAACAACATTATGTGTGCCTTTAAAATTTTTCATCACACGAATGTATGTCCAGGGTAGGGATGGAAACTACGTACTTTACCGTACGAGGCAGAGCCACAACCAAATGCACCATCAAACCAGTACCTACACCAGACACAGACCACTAGTTTTTTTTAACAAGATAACTGATTGTTGTTTAAGTACCGGGCCGAGATCTCAGGGTCCTGGGTTTGATTCCCGGGTCGATCGAAAAGTATTTTTCGAATTTTTCGGACATAGCTCGGGTTTGTGATCACCAATCCGCATTTGGCAAGCGTGGTGATTAAACCTAATCCCATCATAGTAGCGATAACTTGATTTCTATTATGGAGGCGTTTGCCCTGCAGTGGGACAGTTTATAGGCCGATTAAAAAAAAACTGATTATTTTAAAAAGGGGGCCATTCTAATATGTATATGTTGCCGTGAAAGCCAATGAAGCTCGCGGTCCAGAACAGAACTTATCTATATAAATAAATAAATAAATATTTCACAACGTCACATACATTGATCTGACTCCGAGATAGGTAGCTCAAGCACCTGTGTTACGGATATCAGAATCAACAGTGGGATTACAAATATATACATATAATACTTTTCTTTTGTAAATACATACTTATAATACACAGCAAACACCCAGACCAATACAAACAGATATGTTCATGCACACAAATGTTTGTACTGTGCGGGGATCGAACCCGCAACCCTTGTATCAGAGGCAGCGTTTACTACCACTGTTCCAATCGGGTCGTCACATGAAGCTTAAATAGCCTTGAAGTCTTTCACTTTTTTTATGTTATAGGTGGCAGACGATCAGACGGAACGCCTGATGGTAACTAATTGCCGCCGTCCATTGACACATGAAACACTAGTGGAGTTACAAGAGCGCTGCCAACCTTTTTAAACCCCCCTTTCCCCCGGATTGGGCCTCCGGTACCCTCACTCACGCAGCGAAACACAGCACAGTGCTGCTTCACGTCGGTTTTCTGTAAAGTACTTTTATGTATTATCTTCACTTGAAGTAATGGGTGTGTAATTTGATAGCTCTTGAGATTATTATCTGACGACACATATAATTTTCGATTCATCAGTTCTCTATCAGCATGTATAACAAATACAATTATTAAAATCATTAGGTGATCTGTCTGATTGTCTGCCACTTTACACATAAAAAGGCTGGGCTATAAAGATGTTTCTCCACGATGTTTTCCACACCCAAAATTATTGTAATATTTATATCAACTAAACCTTCGTCATTACCACCCCTTATAAATCAATGTTAAAGTATAATTGGATTCGTTCAAAGAATTTTGGAAGTGTTAATTTGAATATTTCCTGGCAATATTGAAAAGCAGACTTGATAAATGCCATCCAAATGCAATAAACTCTTATCTTTGCAGCGGGAAAAAGTTAAGCATTTTTCTTTTCATCGTACATCGTACATCGTCAGCCCATTTAAGTCCCCACTGCTGGGGCACGGGCCTCCCTCAATCACATGAGGGGTAAATGCCATACTCACCACGCTTGGCAGACGGGTTGGCGAGGGTTTTGATATAAATGCAGAGTTTTCCTTTTCTGGGTGCTGATGATCATGCCAGCTGCGTTACCTTAGTCGCCTTTTACGACACCTCGGTAAGAGTGAGGGTGGCCTATTCTACTCTGCCGGGCACCACACGGCTATTTTTCTTTTACCTTCTAAAAATGGACAAGTGGGAGTTGCACTTCCCTGCTGAAGTAATATCATTTTCGTTAACGACTGCCGTTTCGTTGGTGCAGTGGGTAGTGCGTCGCACTCCAAAGCGACTGCGGTTGAGGTCCCGGGGTCGGTGCCCTGGTCGGGCCAAAATTTGTACCTGAGTTTTTCAGTTAAAGTAACGGGTAGAGCACACTAGCGACGCCAATCGATTTTAATTTTTAGCTACTAAACCGGATCTATTTTAAACAATTTTGGGGTTACAACCTCTCTCCAAACCCTTATACTATTTATTAAATAACCATGCACAAATGTAGGACCGTTTTTGTACGCAAAAAATTGATTACCGCCAAAAGCGGCCACTTTTAGCGTGAACCAATTTTCCGCGTACAATAACGGACCGAACATTTGTACATGGTTATTTAATAAATAGTATAAGTGCTTGCCGAGAAGTTGTAACCCCGAAATTGTTTAAATTATATCCGGTTTAGTAACTAAAAGTTAAAATCGATTGCGGTCGTTAGTGTGCCCTACCCGTCACCTTAAGAAATTCCCAGTTTCAGCAGTGAGTCTGGAAGTTGGCGGTCTTGTACCCCTGTGCCTCGGACCGGTGTCCCATCGGAATATGAGGGCAATGTAATAGAGAGTGCACTTGTGTTTGCGCACACTTTTGACTACTATAATATATTTTGCATAAGTGGCTGATTCTTGCGATTGGCCGCCTTATCCAAAATTGGTTTTAGAATATTATTTATAATATCAATTAAACTCATTCCGAGTTGCATCCAAAGTCAACGTTCGCAGGGTATGCTTCGATTATGATGCAGTATTTAGGAGGATGGTCTGGTTATAACAATACTAAGCGACTACCATCTGACCTTCGCAGTCTTTAAACAGGAACATCACACATCTGAAAAAAAAATGTCATAGGTGGCAGACGAGCAGACGGATCACCTGATGGTAAGCAATTGTCGCCGCCCGACCAGTAAACATCATCAAATAATCACAATAAACGTGTACAGGTATCTATAGTCGTAGAAAATATTTCCTTACTAGGTTTTCCTTCGCCGCAGAGTTAATAAGTGATAGAAATACGCCGTGTGGTCCCGGCAGAGTAGAATAGGCCACCCTCACTCTTACCGAGGTGTCGTAAAAGGCGACTAAGGTAAAGCTGCTGGCATAATCATCAGCCCCCAGAGAAGGAAAACTCTGCATTTATATCAAAACCCTCGCCAACCCGTCTGCCAAGCGTGGTGAGTATGGCATTTACCCCTCATGTGATTGAGGGAGGCCCGTGCCCCAGCAGTGGGGACTTAAAATGGGCTGATGATGATGATGATGAGAAATACGCACATACGAGTAGATTTAAAAGAAACTTAGGTAGGTACGCCATTAGATTCAAACTCACGTTCGCAGCCATCGCGTCATCATTCTGATTTGATGAGGTACTTTGTGATGCTGATGGACACAACTAATTTTTTATCCTTTTAGTGACTCCTTTTGTTAATCAGATCAACAATAGATACAATTGAAAAATACAGAGTGTATCTGGGAACATTTACATCCCTACTACGTGTTCTACCGTCCATTCTGAACAACATTTGTTTTACGACTTTTCGAAATTCGTCGACTTTTCGAAATTTTTTCGACACCTCATACAAAATGACCAAGTCACGTTTCATTTGTATGAAAAGTTGATTATTTTTTTATGCGAACTTCCAAAGGCCTTGAACCAATGTTTTACAGAATGGATAATAGAACACGAGGTTAAAGGGATGTAAATGTTCACACATACACCTGTATTTAAGGTGACGGGTAGGGCACACTAGCGACGCCAATCGATTTTAATTTTTAGCTGCTAAATCGGATCTACTTTAAGCAATTTCGGGACTTAAAACCTCTCGGCGAACACTTATATTATTTATTAAATACTTGTACTTAACTTTTGGGTCTGCCTTTGTACCCGAAATGTGAATTACCGCCAAAAGCGGCTACTTTTGGCGTACAAAAACGGACCCAACATTTGTGCATAGTTATTTAATAAATAGCATAAGTGTTGCCGAGAGGTTGTAACCCCGAAATTGTTTGAAATAGATACGGTTTAGTAGCTAAAAATTAAAATCGATTGGCGTAGCTAGTGTTCCCTACCCGTCACCTTAAGTTGGTGGTCTTGTACCCCTGTGCCTCGGACTAGTGTCACATCGGCATATGAGGGCAATCAAATAGAGAGTGCACTTAATAAAAAATACGCTGTGTAAGTACAGAGGGATTCAACTTCCACATACATAAGAAGAAATAGTAATATTGAGAGGTTTTTTTTTGCTTGATACGGTACAGCGGAACCCAAAAAATGATTCATCTCATCGTTTTCCTCCAAAGAAATGATAAAGTTCGGAACGTACGTGCATTGCGGATTTAATAGTGTATTAAATGTTTTGTTTAGGATATAAATTCAGTTTTATGTTGTCTGCTATCGGCGTTATTGCTTTTGTTTACTTTTTCATTTGATACTTTGGAAAGCTGTTTTAGTCTGTAATGTTTTTTTGATCCTTGCTCTATTATGCCACTTAAAATTTTACAGCGTTATATTTTGTTTACGCTAAAACACGTTAGAGTGCTAACCAAAGGTAAGTACCATAGGGGACTCAGGTGTATCTACCTCCTAGTGTGGCCCCGCTGGTAATCGGTTCTGTCCTGATTCCAGCTTCGGTTGGTATTAGGCAGAAACGGTTACCGTGGGGCACGGTTTTCCCCGGGCAACGGCGGGTAGTAATTCATTCGTGGATTGCTACCCGACGGCCAAAGGATGCACAGATTTCCGGCGGACCAGCCCCGACGCAGTGGAGCGCGTGCAGCGCACACCACTCGGGGGCTTTCTTTACGGACCTGAACACAATAGGGCCGGGCACGGAGGCTGCCTTCTTTATCCAGCCCCCCTTCTGCCGTGGGTTGGCGTTGGGGTGTGGTGGCACCCACTGTCGGGCGCTTTGGCGTGCGGTGGGCCGGTGTTCCTAGTGTGATGGTGCCGTATGGGGGCCATTTTGTTCTCGGGCCTTGAACTGTCGCGCCTTCGGGCGCGTTCGAATGTTGGGGAGTTCCACGGTGGTGGAATTCCTCCCAACAGCCTGTTGCGCCCCGATTCTCGGGAGCGCTCTCCCCGCCTTTATGGTGGGGGCTTTGTTGGTGGGTCTGTGTTGAGTCCCGCAGCCAGTGGGATGCAGCTACGACTCGCCACCCCCGCTTTTCCCGTCCCGTCGATTGTCTCCGCAACCCAGCGGGGATGCTCGAACGGGAGGGTTTTCGGGTATTACTTAAAGTCTGTGGGTGCTCTCTCCTCTCTCTGCCCTGCAGCCAGCAGGGTATGGGTTGGGGGAGGGGTCTGCAGTCGTCCCTTCCGGAGCGTCTGCGTTGCAATCCAGCAACGTGGACGATTCCGGAGAGGGGGGAATGGTGGGCCATGGGAGTGGCCCTAGGCCTCGTTTTTTCGGCGAGGCCCGTTTTTGAAGAGGCCGTGCTGGCGAGCCTCTCGTCCTTCGAGGGTGGGCCGCGGACTTGGTTTCTACCCGTTACCGTAGCCCACCCCACATGGACGTAGCAGGAAATGCCCCGGTGGTTTTTAGTGGGTAGGCCCCTGGGAGCACCCCAAGGGAGAGCCCCACACTACCCGGCCGTCTCCCAGCGGTCGAGTGTGCTTAAGGCGGCATTTTCCACCGGCCCAACAAAAAAAAAAAAAAAAAAAAGGTAAGTACCATTCCATTTTTTGATGTCGTGACGTTACATGACCTGGCAGAGCTATATATTTTATGTATATGTATTTCTGGTGGAGGCTGATATGCAGAGCGGCCGGAACCGCGGTTATTCCTATTTTGTCCCTAATTTGACTAAGTCACAGATATTTTAGAACCTGGAATAACTCGTGGAGGATGGTAAAGTACGTCACTCTTTAAGGTGACGGGTAGGACACACTAGCGACGCGATTTGATTTAAATTGTTAGCATCTAAACCGGATATCTTTTTGACAATTTCGAAGTTCGAGCATCTTGAAAAGAGCTTATTATACTATATTCAATACTCATAATTACCTTTTGGTCTGCTTCTTACCCGAAATATGAATTACGACCAAAAACGGCCACTTATGGCGTTAATCCAAATTTCGAGTGCAAAAACAGATCAAAAAATTAATTATAAGTATTAAATAAATAGTTTATATTTTATGCGAGAGGTTCGTAATTGTAAAAAAGTTATCTGGTTTTTAGTTTTTAGTTGCTATTAATTTAATTCGATTTGCATCGCTAGTTAGGGCCACCTGTCGCCTTAATTGTAAATAAAATATGAATCCGACTACCACGAGTCATTGGCTCAAGTATAACAGTTATTTCCTTTTAAATCTAATCTTGAGTGATTCTAAATTTGAGTAACTGTGAGTGCGGATAGCATAGTCACAGATATTATAATACATATATTATTTTATACTTGGGATTAGTCAAAGATCTAATTAATAAAAAAAATGGCTAAAAATACCTATATTAAATCTTTGAGGGAGGCCCGTGCCCCAGCAGAGGGGACTTAAATGGGCTGATGATGATGAAATCTTGTGCTGAAGTGGAAATCAATAGGTAACTAGTTACGTATTTATTTTTATAGTCCATTCAGTATGTGAAGGTGAATAGGATAGTTAAAACGTTTCGTATCATGTATCCAACTTTCTACGAATAAAAATATTAAAACGTAAAATCATTAACTTTTTTGCGTTCCCATTCTTCCAAAATAACAAGAATACGGTATTTGACTACTTTTTTTATTTTTTTAATCAAAAGACCTCTCAATGATAGAAACATCGTTAAAAGAATCACTAGATTGTCATATAAACTACCTGAGATATCACAACTTTAGAATCACATTATTTTGGGCAAACCCAAATGTCTACCTAGATGTGACGCCACACCTAAGTATTTTGTATGTATTTTTTTTTTAAATTTTGTATGGTAGCTATATCAAATGTTTCGTTTATGTCAATGGTTCTATTATAATAGTTGGTGCAAATTGTATGGGTTATTCAATGGTATAATTATTTTTGAATAATTGCATACTTCTAAAATGGACTTGCCCATGAATCTTTGAATGGCCATAAAACCGGCTAGACGTTATATTTTTAATTGAAAATTTTGGTTATTGACACATAGTTACCTATATTTTGATAAAATAATTATATTTTGTAAAATCTCGAGCTTAGTCAAATACCCCATTAATCTTTCACTATTAATCTGAACAAGAACTTAAAATAATTATTACCAATAAAATTTGTAAAGAATATGTTATGAATTGCATAATGCGTTAATTAGAATTTTTGCTCGTAGGGAATTTGACACATACAATCACAATAAATCAGTCATCGGTATGGCAGCCATCTTACCATAGAATCACGATTATTGTCTCGTGCAAAATATGTCCGCATGGATTGCTTCTGTGACCAAGAACTGGTTATTTCTCTTGGTGACGAAGGTGGTTCCGACAAGTCAAGCGAGAGTTGTTATTTTTCAGATGAATAAGATGCATATTATTTCATTATTAATGATTTATTGCGGGTGGACCGCTAAGAATATTTACATATTGTATTCCATATCCAGATAATTCAAATTCGTAGATGTTGATTAAGATTAAAAATCAAACAAATAAAAAGTCGATTAGATTTTTAAAGAAAATATTCTCGATTCTTAAAAATATTGGTTTGAAAGGAGCGTCTCACTTTTAATGTCAAAATAAAACTTTTCACCTTCACATACTGAATGGACTATTATTGTGATATGTGACAAACGAGCAAACAGATCAGCCTTATTATTATATATTTCCGCTTATTGATGCCCTGATGGGGTATAAATGTAGGTAGCGGCGCCGGCTTTAAAGTTGTAAGCTAATCTGTCATATAGCGCGACGATGAATATCGCTACATTTCAAAGCCTCTTGCAACTTTTTTGGGAGGGTTGTAAGTACTTACATTGTTACATTTAATAATAATAAGCAGTGACTGGGACAGGTAAATGTGTTTAATAAGGATTAGTATGAGGTGTATAAGTACAGGGAGTCGTGATAAGGATAGCTCGCTTGGTGACCTACAAATTTATATAAAAATATTTTTTTAAACCCTAAGGTTGCCAAGAAAAAACCGGTCAAGTGCTAGTCGGGCTCGTCCACAGAGGATTCAAAATATTATCTTACGTTTTTAATTAATTCAGGATTTGAATCCCTCAGTTTTTGCGATATTTTTCAGTTTTTATACACATTTTCTGTATAAATCTTCTTCTTCATCGATTTCTTCATTGCTGAAGGTCGTGTCTTTCTTGAAATGCCTTTACCGAAGCGGTGACAAGGTCTTTCCATTCTTCCCTATCCTCGGCTTGTCTTAGGGCAATCGGCAAAGTTAGTCCGGTTACATCCCTTATTTGGTCTGCCCAACGCAGAGGTGAACGGCCTCTTCGTCTTTTACCATTGACCTTCCCCACAAAAACCAACTTGTCCAAGTTGTCGGACTGTCTTCGGGCGATATGGCCAAAGTAACCTAGTACTCTCTCTGTATAAATAAAGAAGTATAAATCGTAAAAAAAAATTGTTTTTGCTTGCATATTAAGTCCTTTCATATAATATACACCCTTATATTCTACACCCTTCATGTATGCTGATGACTTAAAGTTAGTTAAGGTTTGTGAATCAGTGGATGACATGAAACAGCTTCAGGATGATATTGACCGAATGGAGGAGTGGTGCCGAGGGAATCGCATGGAGCTTAACACAAAAAAAATGCTTCCACATGAAATTTAGTAGACGGATCAATACCGTGAGCTCTACTTACAATATAAATGGGGCCCCAATTGAAAAAACGGAGGAATTCAGAGATTTAGGAGTGGTGTTCGACAAAAAACTAACTTTTGTCCCTCATATGGAGAATGTAACAAAACGAGCGTACAGAATGTTAGGGTTCGTAATTCGTAATGCTAAAGTGTTCAAGGACCATAAAGTTAAGATCATGCTGTACAATAGTCTAGTGCGAAGCATAATCGAATATTGTAGTGTAGTATGGAGGCCACATTTCGCAACACACTCGTTAAGATTGGAAAGATTGCAAAAAAAGTTTGTATCTAGTCTTGCATACAGTATTTTTCATAATAAAATACATTCCCCCTTACTTCTACGAAAATTTACTCTTCGTTTTTCGTTCCTCGTAAAAATCCCCGTAAGCCCGTAACTCCGCTGTGTCCTCCTCTTCGTAGAACGGTGTTAGGTGCCAATTCACCTGTCCCTAGGCTTTGCAAACTACTCAATGGTTATAGCGATCTGATTGATATTCACGCCGATTCATTTGCCAAACTTAGGCAAATTTTGTGTAGGACCTGGCTCACGATGTAAAATTGTAGTGATTGTTTTTATTATTGTTTTTATTGTTTTTATTATTATTTTTTTCTCCTTTTATTGTATAACTTTAAAATAATTTTAGTCTATTAATGGTTTTGGACCTGTTTTGGTATAAACCTCAGATGAGTCTTTCTTTTGCATGCGGTGTTTACCTTAAAAGATTGTTGCGCTTAGTTGGTAAGATGTGATGTTATATTTTTATTTCTAGTTTCAGTGTAACAAACGCTGGTAAACCTTAATAAATAAATAAAAATAAAATATTCTACCCCCTATAAAAAATTAATTTATTATGAGACGCAAGAGAAATGTAAAATATACACACGTAAAGTGTTACTTTTAAGTTTCTATTGAGATCTAAAACATTTATTACATGTACCAACAAACTCTTTAGCTTGTGCATGGATAGGGACTGAAAAAGTAAAGACCACATCTTTTTACCCTACGATTAGTGTTGCGGAACTATCGATACTTTCGCTATCGACAGTTGACCTTGAAAATCATTTAGACTATCGATCGTATTGCTATTTGTCGAAACTATCAATAGTAAAATTTTATCAATACTATTGATAACACATATACTATCGATACTATCGATTGTTTAATGCCCGATACTATCGATAGTATTGTATTTCCTAACAGAATTAAGCAAAAACTATCAATACTATTGACAATCAACAATACTATCGGAAGACTATCGATACTATTGATTTTTCTTTTACTATCGATAGTCTATCGATAGATGAATAGTTAATATTTTTATAGCAATATTTTTCAATTTATTGTTAAGTAAATAACTTACTTAAAAATTTCATCTCGTGACCCGCCTGAACACAAGATGAAATTTTTAAGTGCGTTACTTATCGATAGACTTTTGGTAGTGAGCTATCGATAAGCAACACTACCTACGATCTATGCTTAGCAAAAACACGCGACACACGTTACTTACCGTCAACCCTGTCGTTAGTGTCGCCGCAAATTTCACACTTTGCTTACTCGATAAGCATATTCTGCATTTTATGGTCCACAAAGAGCATCGTGCATATAATTTGTGCTTTTTACGAGTACCTCGCTGATAACGTATGCCACAATTTAGTGGATGCCATTGTTTTAGTGCGCTGTTTATCGACTGAATGTGCAGAATGTTAAGTAGGTATGTACTGCACCTACAAGCTTGTTATGATTTCAGAAAGTTTTGCTTATTTTGATTAACAGAAATTGTTTAGTCAGCCACTTTGAAAACATCATTTCCAAGTACCTATTATTCCCGTTTAAAACGGTTGCTTTGGTTCCAAGATACGCTTGAACAATAAACTGGGATTTAGTTATTACAATGAAGCGTGAAGCCGCCTTGTCAGGATCTGCCGGAGGACGTCAACGAATCAAAAGATATGTAAATGCGATTTATCAATTTCGGGCACGGTAGCTTAATCGATAAGTGCTGCGTCCGAAGGGGAGGTCGTAGATTTTAGTCCAAGCACGCGCACATATTGATTTTTCGAAAATGTGTTTATTTCTACTACTACCTCGACATTGAGGGATAACTTTGAGAGAAAACCTAATTGTTCCGGACAGTTTCTCAAACTAGTGAATACCTACAATTATTGAGATAATTATTATAAAAGTGTAGGTATCTAAGTATGATGACTGACCGGATGGCGCAATTGGTAGTGACCCTGCCTCTTACGTCAAAGGTCAAAGGGTTCGATCCCCACCCTGGACTAACATTCGTGCGATGAACACCTGTGTTAGTTCAGTGTCTGGATGTAATATATGTATTTAAGTATATATTTGTGTTCCTCTGTTGTCTGATATCTGTAACACAAGTGCTTAAGCTACTTAGGACGGAATCAGGTCAACCTATGAGATGTTATGAGAATTATTATTATTATTATTATGATGCAGTTGGTCTGGTTTCCCAGTCTTAGGATTGCAAAGGTCAAATGGCAGTTGCTTCATTGTAATTAGCAGATTTAATAAATTCTGTTTCATGGTCCAAGACTACCCTGGCCGCACCAGTGCATTACTCAGAAATGTATTAATGAGGTCAATGCTTGTGATTTATATGTATTTATCTATTTATTGTCGAAGTTTTTATTCTTCCTTACTCATCCTATGATAAAAATATTTTAAAACATTTTCATATTTAAATAACCGCACCTTTCAGCGCAAAATTATAGCACTTAAAATATTAATCACCCTTGTTCGCTTTATAACGTCATAAACACCTGACACCATTGAGAAATTCGTTTATAAAGCGTATATTAAGTTCTTAAAAAAACCCATTAGGTACTTACTTTCCCTAATTAAAATAATGTTACAAAAATATTTTTTAATTTAGAAAAAGTTGAAAAATTCCGATATTGTTCAATGTAACGATGAAGTTTTTTCAATACAATTATTCAACATGGCCACAAATTAACATGAAAGTGGACATGGCGTAGGTACACACGGCGTCACGTCGAGTTACACTTGTTGACCTTTAGACCGTCCGTATGTCTGTGGTATAAGTACTATTTTTCCACTGCAGGGGGGTAACTTGATCTGACGCTGAGGTACTTCCAGTGGCCTATTTAAGATTTAAAAATTGAATATTTAGCACAAGTAAATTTACTTTTCCAAGTTTGCAGAGAAAACTATTTTCAATGAGTTACTAGCATCTTCTTCTCACACATCCTAGAGTAAGGCATTCCGAAGGAACATTTGCTAGTGTGTGGTCAAAAAAATATTTGCTCAACACACACGACACACTGACATAACATTACGAATACAATGACAAACTGGCATAATTAAAACAAAAGTAAAAAAAAAAACTAAATTGCTAACACATTTTTTCGCAGGGGATATGTGCACACATGTACAGTTTTTATAAAGTTTTTTATACGTATATTTACATGTAAAAAAAATCTATATAGACAAAATCGACACATACAAAACTAAGATATAGTGGTAATATGTAGTTTTCCTTATCTTCTCATCTTATCGTGTAGTAATTCCCCGTTGTGTCCAAAGCTGTCGCTCTGGAGCCTGGGGTCCGCTTGGACCATGATTCTTGATCTGGGGAGTCTAGTAATTAAAATGAAGCGACTGCCGTCTGACCTTCGCAACCCTTTAACAGGGAAACCAGACCTTCTGAATCATGGTGACACGTTTCAGAAACTATCCGAAACGTGCAGGTTTTCGATGTTTTCCCTCACCACCTAATGCCACCGGCTAATGGTGAAAATACGCACAAAGATTTCGAAAATCCAGAGATGCATGCTTGGATTAGAACCCAGTCCTCCCGTATGGCAGGCGCGTTCTGATCCACTGATCTACCATCGCTTGACAAAGCTTCACAGAAAGGCGTACTTACAATTTTTTTTCTATTACAGAAATATAAAATCTGTGGCAAAATTTATCTCTATCTAATTGAATTCGTATAATTTATGAAAAGGTCAAAAACTTTATTGAAATTCAAGGAAATGTCGATAGTCTTGCACAGTATCTGTTGCCCAAAAGGGTAATTTTAGGGAATATAGATGCCAAAGTAGGACCTTATGTGTTAGCGTTACTTGTTCTATAATAAGAGTAATCTTTACTAGAATAATCTACTTGGGACATTTTTTGTCTTTTTGACGGCGCCTTTGGGTAAAATTGGTGTAGTTTGGAAAGACTTAAGAGTTTTGAACGAGCGTTTGGGCCGTGCACGACTGTGCTCCACCTATTGTCAATTTTTTTGACGACCATTAGCAAGGAAAATAGTAAGGTAGGCTCGTTTAATGATTGCTCGAGAATTGATCGGGTCAGATCTGCTTGCACTCAGTTTAACTAAAGTTTTCCTCTAGATATAGAAACTACTTAATTAAGACGGGTATCAATACGATATTTATTATGAGATACAATATTTTATACTCACATAATTAGCACGTCAAGCACCATCTTAATGAATTATACTAATAATTAATGTACACGGGACAAAACGCGGTTATTTTTATAATATGTAAGTACATAGGTACTCGTAGTATCATCAACTCACTGCTTGTTTTTTACATTAATTAGTATAATAATAGTATTTTATTTTTCCACAAAAACAGCACGTTAATTATTTCTAATTCTTACATTCTTCTTCGTTACATTAATTCTTGGTATAATGCAAAGCTTTAATTAATTATAGTAATAATGCAACGCGAAAATCTAAAAAAAAAATAGAGTCGCGTGTTATTCTTCATTTATCACACTAACCTTTACCAGTACCAATGAAACAATGTGAAGTAGCAAGTCTATCGATTGTTAAATTGATAAATCTTTAACAGTTGTTCAACTCAAAGCGAATCTAATCACAACGAACGGCTCTCACAAAAACACAAGTTTCTGCAAGCTCTCTTAGCTCGATATAAATCGCTAGAACTAGATCAGTGGTTAGCTGATTCAGTGGACTCGAGACAATACAGTCTCCATTAGTAAGTACCGAACCGGCACAATAGCGCCCAGGAACAATGAAAGACGTTTTCCCTTACAATAGCTTTTCCTGAATATTGTATTTGACTGTACGTTGCCTTTGAATCTTAATAGCCGAGCTCTTAAACTTGTAGCTACTTAAATTTCTCCAAGTTCCAAGTGATACTTTAAGTTCCGTTCCATACAGAAGTTTTGACGTGGTCTCATACATATTTAAGGCTCGGATGTAACGCGGTCTGCGTATGAGCGTGGCTTGTGTTTGGAATCGTTAGAGAAATCCGTATACAGTGTTAATTTAGGCAGTGACTTAATGTGTGACTGCCTCAGTGATAGTGGGTCATACTTAAAAGCGACGGCTGCGATTGGAGTCTCAAGTTTGATCCCTGAGTCAACCTAAAATTTTTACACAAGTTTTTCAACAAAAAATCAGTGTCAGCAGGAGTATGGAAGATACTCTCATGTCATGCCAAGTAAGCTATTGGTCCTAAATCGAATGCCTATCCAGTCGCGCTGCATCTGATACTGATATCCCATCTAAGTACGAAGAGAAGGGAACAGAGAGTGTACTTTCGCACACACTTTTCGGCACTATAATAATTATATCATTCTCACGTGGCTGATCGATCGTTAAAATCGGCCGCCCTAGCCAAATCGGTAGTAGAATATTACCTATCATCAGGGTTCTTAATTGGACTTTTGTTTGACGTATATACATATGCTTTGGAGGGTAGTTACAGTGCAGACTTCCGTGTTCACTGTGTTTTCCAGCGGGAAGAAGCAGCACGGCCGCTGCTTATCTTACGTCATCTTCAGTAAAATTGGTCTGCTATGGCTCAACTTGGACTACAGCGGTGGCCTTGTTTTTGCTGTGCGTCGCAGATGTAGGCGGACGCGGGCCAGCGGTAACAGACAACAACAAATTGATGCATAACTGGCAGTCCCTAACATTTGGAAAATGGACAAAAAACATTTGGACATTTGGAAATGATAACATAGTTTTAAGCACCAAAATGTTACTTACAAATTTATTGCTATTAATGCTTAGAACCAGGACACCTACATAGAAGACTTTTTATCCCAAAAAATAGCAGGTTACTTTGGGAAAAACCAATACTACGTGAGCAATACCGTGAGCGAGAAATAGTCTAATTGATTTTTAAATAATAAGCCGGTCTTAAGGTCAATAAGGAACTTAAAATTTCCGTTTTCAACGTCAGTGGAGCAAGTCCTCGGCTTGTTACTGGTTTGATATTTCTATTCTGTGGCAAAATTGCTCCGTGTGGGGAATCGTTCGAAGGTTCCGTACGTAATTGTTTTGGCGTGTTTAAGTTACAAATTTTAGTTGATGAACGAGTTTTGGTTGCGGGCAATTTATTGCTGTATGGTCCTGAGGTGGTTTGTTAAGAGTTTCGTAATTTTCGTAAACTTACTTTCGCCGAAGTTGTATATCTTCCTTGTACGTTTACCTCAATTCTGAGAGTTATAATTCTTACATGCTTAAGCTGATAAGGCATAAAAGATCAACAAACTCTGAAAATCTTCTAATATAAAGCTAAAAACCAGTCACTGATTGATCACGAAATCTCAGAATTAATAACACCTGCCAACCTAAAATTTGGCAAGTGGGTTCCATATAAGGTTTAATTATTAAGGAGATTCTGAATTCAACTTATTCTTTTCGTCTAACAAGAGAGATCTCTTTCTTAATCAAACAGCAGGTTACTTATAATCCATTTATATTTCAACCCCTTATGTTCTGATGGTTCACAAATATCAATTTACCCTAAGAGGTACAATGCACGTTCCCTCTCGATATCGTCTAGTATTAGGTTATTCTAAAATATACATCTCATACTCCAGGATCTTAATATAATTTCGTTCGAGTACCAGCTCACGTAGCAGTTGAGACGTGACGATCGTTCACGCCTGCTTCCCGGTACTTGGGTTGTGACTGTGGCCCAAGCGTTAAGAATTCACCGATCATGGTATAAATAAAAAATACATTCCCACAATACCACCTTCATCATCATCATCATCACCAGCCCATTTAAGTCCCCACTGCTGGGGCACGGGCCTCCCTCAATCACATGAGGGGTAATTGCCATACTCGCCACGCTTGGCAGACGGGTTGGCGAGGGTTTAGATATAAATGCAGAGTTTTCCTTCTCTGGGTGCTGATGATCATGCCAGCAGCTTTACCTTAGTCGCCTTTTACTACGACACCTCGGTAAGAGTGAGGGTGGCCTATTCTACTCTGCCGGGGACAACACCACCTTATGCCGTACTAAGTACCTTATGCTATTGTATTACGGATATTAGTCAATAGACCGAACGCGGGGCCGATGGATATTTGTTTTTTTATGTGATAGGTGACAGACGAGCAGAGAGATCTCCTGATGGTAAGCGATTGCCGCCGCCCATGGACACCTGCGACACCAGTCGAGTCAGAAGTGCGCTGCCCACCTTTAAACCCCATTTCCCCTTGATTGGGTCTCCGTTACCCTCACTCATGCAGCAAAACACAGCACAGTACTGCTTCACGCCAGTTTTCTGTGAGACCGTGGTATCACTTCGGTCGAGCCGGCCCATTCATGCCTTAGCGTGGCTTTTCCACGGTACCAGCGTATAGCGCATGGTCACTACCAAATGCGCCATCGGACCAGTTTACTATAGTGGGCATAATAGTTACACATGTAACTGAGAAATTCGGATGAATAAGAGCGATGGTAGCTCAATGAGTAAGAACATGCGCCTTCCGAACGATGTTGCTCAGGTGGTCTGGACAAATCTTCAGAATAGCTCACATTTAAGTAAATCAATATATAATAGGGCACTGTAGAAGAAAAAGTGTTGAGATTTCTTTTATAGACAATTTTACGATCTACAAACTTTGTCTGAACCATTTTTCTAGCTCTCATTGTTTCAGAGATATACGCAAAAAACGCAAATTAGTGTCCTTTGACCTCGAATAAAAAACAACGCACAATCAGGGACTTTTGACATTATAATTTTTGATGACGTATTTAAGGCCTGCATAAAAATCCAGCTTTTTGGGAATTAATGCAAATTGGAATGTCTAATTTGACTGGACTAATAGCACTTGAAAACGGCTAAACTCCTTATGTCAGTTCTTTCGAAACCTTTTTCAGTCAGCTTGAAAAACCACTTTTTGCTGGTCTCTCAATCTAAGTAACCGAAGAGATAAATTTGAGCTATTATGAAGATTTGTCCAGACAGCCTGAACTAAATTTCAAACGGGCGCGCTCGGGCGTTCCTGTGTATACCGTAATCTGACCTGTAATTAATGAATGAATAATGAATGAATGAATGATAACTTTATTTGGCACAATACAAAACAAGGAAACTTAATAAGAAACAAAACCTAGACATAAATAATGACGAAAAGTAGGACAACATTATCCCTGTATGTGCCAAACAGGCGGCCGCTCAGCTATAGTCGGTATATACAAATTTTTGTTAGGACATTTACCTACTTTGTTATTGTTTTTGTTCCTAATCATCCCTGTTGTTGTCAACAGCTAAAATTTTTGCCTAAACTAAACGTTTGTTTGTACATTGCACCAAAAGCCATTATCAGGATGGCTCGTTGGGAGAAAGGGTGGATGTTTTTAACAAATTAACGGACTACCCGCGAGATATAGAAGACAGCTGCTTACTTACTTACGTAGGTATTTAATACCAACGATTGCGGTACCTATTTTGTAATGGCACTTTTAGGGTTCCGTATTTCAAACGATAAAAAACGGGAATATATCAGAAAAACAGTACGATTCGATTCCTAAACTTCATAAGCGCGTGTGTAAATACTAAAAAACGTCCAATAAACCTTTGAATGCCCTGTTGGTCTAGTGGTTTAAGTACCGGGCCGTGATCTCAGGGTCCTGGGTTCGATTCCCGGGTCAAGCGAAAAGTATGTTTCGAATTTTTCGGACATAGCTCGGGTTTGTGATCAACAATCCGCATTTGGCAAGCGTGGTGATTAAGCCTAATCCCATCATAGTAGCGATAACTTGATTACTATGATGAAGGCCATTGCCCTGCAGTGGGACAGTTTATAGGCTGATTTAAAAAAAAAACCTTTGATAGCTAAAACGGTGTTATAAAGCAGATTCGAAGTTTGAAACATATAATGTTTATATTTTTTTTTAAAGAATGAAAACAGTTTCATAACAACTTTTTAATTGTTAAAGGCTGGATTTTTAGTATATACTTTTTTTTATCACAGGCCAAATTTAACCATAATCTTCTCTGATAATTACATTTTATTTTAATGTGACTAACATTTGAAAAAAATCGTTCTAGAACGATTTCGTGGACTTAACGTTAAAATGGGCCGATCGAGACACACACAGACATTATGACACGCCGGCATTCCTTGCCTGTCTCCATGCCCAATTATAGCAGCACTTGTAATTTTTAAGTGTTTTTACCCCAGGACTTAACGTTAAAATGGGCCGATCGAGACACACACAGACATTATGACACGCCGGCATTCCTTGCCTGTCTCCATGCCCAATTATAGCAGCACTTGTAATTTTTAAGTGTTTTTACCCCAGTTTTTACCCCAGTATTTTGATGATTATTTATATCCAGCTTCCTGAACTCTACTATTGGCAAAAACTATTAAACTAAAGCATATCTTAATTTTTTTCTTGTTATCTAAATGCTATTTGTTTTCCATGTAACAAATTAACTGAATGAATAATAATTGAAATAAATTACAGACACCATTGTCATACATACTGAATCAAAATGTCAAAAATGTTGAAGAAGAGCGATATTACATAACGCCTCTAAAAACTAAATTATTATTTAGAGGCATTGTTAGCATGCCTCTAAATTATACCATTATAATCCTTAAATGGAAAGGATCATCATTATATTACTTTGTTACAAACGGACCATAAGTTAAAAAATCGTGTTTTAAAACAGGGTCTTTGTGAATAAGTTTACTACTACGATTATAACGAGCATTATCATAACTTTATCAATTTTAAAACATTATCAAATCTTGTAATACTCACTGCAAGATCAGGTCAGATTACAGTTGCTTTATTAAAATTATCAGGTCTGCCGTTGGAGACTCAGTCAACGAGTGCAGCAGGATGACCTCAAGCAGGCAGCGGTGGCGGCGCCTGGTGAAGCGCATCACAACTGCCCCTTCCTACACTACGAGTACAATACGATCACGACCACTCCAAGACCACCAGTGTGCCAAATAGGAAGATTATAAAATAAGCAAACTTCACAATCACTTAATAATGGTACTAGCTTAGCTTGGTCTCTGAAGCGAAGTCCACGAAGCAGCGTGGACGCAAACGGAAAAGACACGCCAGGAAGATAATTGTTTAAAAAAGTATTCATTAGTATTTAGTTTATTAGATTATCGCGTTGCATTATAACTATAATTAATCAAAACGGGATTTACAGACGGGATATTTATTATGTGATACAAATATATAAAGTGTGTGTAAATATGTGAATACACAATGTTGTATCACATAATAAATATCGTGTTAATTCCCGTCTTAATTAATTATACTCATTAGTAGTTATTATTAATCAGTCACATAAATTGATTAAAAGCAGTTTGTAAAATTTAATTAACCATATTTAAAAGCCTACAAAAAGAGAATGCCTTACAACAATTCGAAATTTAAACTGACATAGGAATGAATATTTTACTTAATTTTCTTCGAAATTCTTTTTAAAGCAGGTAGTAAAAAAAACCAGAGCAAAACTGTCGCCTGATAAATTAAATTAGGTCCGGAGGTAACAATTTGATTTCATCAATATCTCTTTCACATTTTCTTTCGAATACATCATTCATCGCTTTGAATACAATATTAACTTCCTTATTAGTGAAGGTGAAACTTGTACAGGGACAACGGCACATCAGACTATACAAATCTGTCAAATGTCTTTAATGGATTTTCAACTTAATATCTAGCGGTTATGGTTCAATATCAATCGAAGAATTTTGACAGTTTGTGGTAGTCTGATGAGCTGTTCACTGTACATAATTAATGAAATTCTTAGTCATGAAAGATTATTGAAAAATAATCACAAGTGTTTCCATTTTTTATGGTCATATAAACGTTCATTTTTAACCCACGATGAGAATCGGCGGGGTGTTATAGGTTTGACGTATGGTTCACTGTCAAGAAGCATAAACATTTTAAGCATAAAATATGTTAGCATAATGTAATTACTAGTAATGATAATTCCGTATAATACTAATAATCAAAACAGTTTTTAGCATAAAATAACTAACGATAAGTCATTAAAAAGCGGCTTACGGGTGGCCCAAGGGCCACCCCCGCTGCACCTAAACCTACTTTCACTCTATATAATATAGGAAATACTGGTTACTTACTTACTTTTTTATTTTTCAGATTCAAACAACCATTAGTGCCTAAAAAAATTGAGCCAAGAAAAATTATGCATAAATGCATTATGTTAAATAATAATTATGCCACAGTACATATTATGCTAAAACCAAATTCGGCCAAATTAATATTATGCTAAATAAATTATACAAATTTCATTATGCCAATCCATTTTAGAACAAAACACATTATGCCAATTAAAGGGATCCCGTTTGACGTGTCTGTGTTTTTTTTGTTGGGAAGGTGGATTGATCGGGAGTCAAGTGTTCTTAGCTATATTACATGGAAATTGATTCAGGATAGCCGCCGCCACAAAATGTTGGATTAACATATTGTATGACAATTCCCCTCGATATAGGTATCAAATAAAAAGGTTTAAGTGGTAGAATAAAATAAACTATGAAAATTCCAAATCTAAGATAGCCGCCCCCATAAAATGGTGAAATAACAAATTATAATATATACTTGAGTGTGGTGTAAAATAAAAATTAGAGAGTCTCTTTAAACAGGGGAAAAAATAATTAAAAATTTAAATACCCCCGACAATGTTTTTTAAAGTCCAAAAATAAATTGAAATTGCTGTAGACTGTCCTACGTATAAACATTTTTGCTTAAATATTGGCGCGTCGGGCGGGGGACCGCTCCTTACCTACCTATAAAAAGTCTGCTTTAACAAAACGCTATGCTTATAATGTAATATGTAGAGCGGCCCCCACGCGACATTATTTAACCAAAAATGACTGAACGTAGGACAATTAACAGCAGTTTTAATTTATGTTTAAACTTTTTAAATTTTTGATATCTCATGTATGGAATGTCAACGATGAGACATACCATTAGCTACCAAATACTTATTAGTTTATCCATAACTATATCGACTATCTATGTAAACTTTATCGAATCATAGGTGTAAATGAAATGTATGTACCAACACACATTATCACCTCAACCTCCACGTTCCGTGATCCGTCTGCTCGTCTGCCACCTCTCATATAAATAAAAAAAATAAAGTGTGTAGGTACAAAGGTGGATTAAGATGGAGGATGAACTTTAAAATAGCTTTCTCAGAAAAAATAAAACGTATACAATATGGTATTCGAAGGGTTAGAGTATCCGTTCTGATGATAATTATGTACTTACGAAAGTGCAACGGTTCACTATTTGATTAACTTTTTATCACCACAACATAACAAATAAACATTTAAAAATAAATAAGAACACTACATCTCCTTCTAATTTTTATTTTATATAATATGGCTCTACCCGAAGATATCTTGCCAATGTCAAGTAACTTATTGAGAATAAGTAGGTAGTCAACAGTCGAAGTCAGCCAAAGTCACAGACACTCAATAAAATGCCGGTGTTTTGCGTTTTATCGACCTACGGATTTTGCCGATACCACTCTAAATACAATCGTGGGTTTAAAGACTATTAGGTCCAAGCAAGTTGTCACGGGACAAATCACTCGACACAATAGCAGTGTTAATAACGATAGAATCCTTATTATTGGGATCACTTTGTGGCGCTTCACTGCACAAATAAACACCAAATTTGTTCACCTAAAACCAATGAAAACTAATGTAAGTCCTTAGAATTGCATCAGCCCACGAGAAGTGCTTCAGTCCGCTGTGGGAAGTTTAACAATTAGGAGATAACTAATACGTGGCAGGAATTGCTACATGAAGTAACCACATATTATGGATGGAATTCCTCTTTACGGTGAGTGAGACTATAGCAAAACTCGGTGGCTGTTATAGTAACGATACTTGATTAATCCTAGATTATAATCAAAGCCTACCCCGTATATAAACTTGATCCAGCGCAAGGTAATCGAAGATAAAGGTGGTCAATTCTAATATCAGTGGCGTCCAATCAGTTTTTTTTAATCAGCCTATAAACTGTCCCACTGCAGGGCAAAGGCCTCCATCATAGAAATCAAGTTATCGCTACTATGATGGGATAAGGCTAAATCACCACGCTTGCCAAATGCGATGCTATGTCCTATGTCCGAAAAATTATAAACATACTTTTCGCTCGACCCGGGAATCGAACACATGACCCTGAGATCACGGCCCGGTACTTAAACCACTACACCAACAGGGCGTTGTCCAATCAGTTTGAAGTTAGGAAAATACTCAAACTTATTTCAAATAGGGAAGGGCTTCAAAACTATGAACTTTGCGGCCCTTGGAGTGAATGTAAAGTTTCTCCAATGAGATTGAATAATTTCATTTCGCAGTAATCTCTCAAAGATCAGATATTGAAAATCTAGACGGGATGATGGCTACTTGGGAGTTTACCAATCTATTCAATATTGAATTTTAATCTGCAAAAGTTGCAGCAAAGTCGGTGTTTTCGTTTGAGTTGCTAAGAATCTCATCTCAGGATCATAATAAGGGGTAATTGTATTCTTCATATTGCTTGTTTTGTTTTCATTTTTCTTTAATTTTCACGATGACCCATTTAGCACAGTGGTTTGAGCGCCGGTTGTGACGAGGATAACGGATTCGATTCCGGACAAAAACAGTACATGTATTATATTTCCATGAAAAAACCCCTTATTATTGTAATTTTTATTTGTAATAATTAATATTATATGTTCCTTTAGGGCTAATTATTCTAGGCTAAAGTCCTTTGTTTTTTTTGTATTTATCTATAGGTTTATTGATTCGTCTACTGTTACTGTTTTCATACCTACTCTTTAGCTATTTGTGGAAACTTTTAAGTGGCCATCAGTAACATGTAGTAATCAATCTGCATGTTTGAAAGTCTAAGTAACAATTTTATGTACCTAGCTGAAAGTTTTCCTGAACTGTAAATAAAATAAAATAAAATTTTGGAACTAGGACCATTTATGTGATGTCTCATTTTATTTTCTTTGGATAGAGAGAAAAGTATCTAACATCCATTAGCCGCCTTAGTCCAGTCAACGAATGACTCAAAAAGGGCGAAGAAAGACTGCGTGTAAAGTCATTCGATAAAATTAACCGTTCTATATAAGACCTAAGAATTTGTAGTATTATAACTTTTAAAGTCGATATGAACCGGGAGATTTCGATGTATCACGAATTTAGTAAGGAAATTATTTTTACCACAGTATAATTAATAAGGAGTTGTTATTAATTTTTCATACTGCAAATAAACTCATATTTGGATAAAAAGACATAATCTATACATCAAATAAAAATATTGTTAGCAAAGCTAGCGAGACCAAGTATATCTAGGAAAGTTTGAGTGGAACTCAAAGACATTTAAGGAGTGTACCTATAATATACTATGAAATGGAAAGAAAAGTTGTGAAATCTGATGAGAATTTCCAATTAAGACTAACATAAAGAACGGCGCCATAGTTAGTAGAAATTAGCTTCATTAGCGAGGAATTTAATTCTCGAATTTTTTAAGTATTGAAAATTTGTTTTCATCTTTTCAGTAGACATTCAATCTTGCGTAGTTGGGTTGCAGTGTTTTAACAGTATTTTTTTAATATCATCAGTATTGATCCTCAGTTGTACGTAGTATTACTCTATAGGTAACTTAATTATAGTTTACCGATGACGAGAGCACAAAAAATATTTTTGGATTATTTAATATACCTACTCGACAACAGATGGCGTTAAAAGTATTTAAAAATGCAAAATTCTACGAAATTTATATTATTTTTACCGTCACTCGTTGAGTTTAATGTAATGTTATATTTGTTTTCATTATCAGATTTTCCTCCTGATTCATTAAACATCAGACTTAATCTAATAGAATTAGACTTTTTTTAATGTAGAACCTACTGTTATTATTTATAAACAATATAAGCTATTAATACGCGGACAGTAATTAAGGATCAATTGATACCTCATTCATCAAAATCGGCTGGGTAGTTTAGGCAGAATCGACATAGACTGCTAAAATGATAACCCTTCCTTTTTGGATTTGCCGTAGACAGGTAAAAATATATATTTGCTTAGGGAATCCTATGAAACTTTCGCGAGAAAATTCCTTTTTATGGCAAACAGAATCCCACGCGAATGAAGCAACGAGCGACCGCTATCCAAGTTAAGGTCAATACAGGCTTTGTTTGAGTAACGGTTTTACTTATTAAAGAACGATATTAATAGTAGTTTATCTACACTCTACTTTAAATTACGAAATCAAAAGTAAACATTTTGACAGGCTTTACAATACATATTGATAGCTTTAAAGAAAATTAAAAAGTTACGATGTTGTATAATTATCTTTATCTACCTGATATGATAATATTCAAATTAGGAAATCGAAATTAAAGACATTTTGACTGGCTTGACAATATTGATAGCTTTAAAGAAAAGTAAAAAGTTATGGTGTTTCATAATGATCTTAGTTTGCACTTTATGCAAATGCTGCCACTTTAAATAATAATAATAGTACAACGATATCATCGTTTATACTGTCAATAAAGTAACAAATTGTTAATTGACGTTATAAAATACCTGCGATGCCACAAAGCACCTACAACTTATCGCGCGATTTCTTTACGTAAATATTTTATGTTTGTCAAAAATGTCTGAATCTGATAATGATTTTGACGATTTAACTTCACCGACCATTTCAAAAAGTGCATCGTTAGTTACAGTTCGTTTGAGAAATTACCATAAATGTACGTGAATTAGGTTTTTCAGGTATGTAATAGCGTGTCATAAGTGTTTCCCTGTGATTTCTTACTTTGAAGATTATGAACATGAGTGTAGATAAAGTAGTGTATAAGACATGTGAGACTGCAGAAATACAAAACTGTCAGTGGTAAAATCTTCTAGTATTTTTCAGTACTTTGACCCAAAACTATGCCATTTTCACCTTACATCATCATTATCATCATCAGCCTATCGCAGGCCACTGCTGGACGTAGGCCTCTCCAATTGTTCGCCACCGTGATCTATCCATGGCTTCTCGCATCCAGCTCTTGCCAGCCATCCTGCGCAGATCATCCCTCCACCTAACCAGAGGGCGCCCTAAATTACGTTTGCCAAGACGCGGTCTCCACTCTAGAACTAGTGCCTTGGACTGGAAAATGAAACCAATCTATAATTTGAACCAATCAAAACTGAAAACATCGTGCACTAGAAATAATGAAAAGATTTGTTTATATTGTTTAGAAGAATGTTGCGTAAGTGGTGTGGATGAGGGTTGGGGACTACGAAGGCTATATTATATATAGGATGACATGGATTGTTTCGATTGTACTGCTTGCTTGGCTTCACGTTGATAACGTACAGCGAAAATTGTAAATACTATACGGTTTTGTCCATCCCCCGGGGTAAAACCGTAATTCGTCGAGGTTTAGTTTGAGATGATTATCTTTTGATATCATGTTAATTATAGTATTCTTTTTTGTAAATTTCTTATGCCAATAGCGATCTTTAATAAATTAGTTGATTAGGAATGAAAATTGTATATTATTTTGCTTTTATATTGATTTCTTTTAGCTATACGGTTTTGCCTCCGTCTCTACTACCTAAATAATCTAACTTAGCATTTATTGTAGTTTTTTAACGAATTGTAACGAACAATGATCTTTCTAATATATTGAGTGGAGCGCTACATCGACTTAAAGTATATTAAATCGTCTGTACGATCATTGCGCGCGCATGTTGAAGGTGATTTTTAGGCGTCATATTTTACGATACAGTGTGTCCGATAATCGATTTCCGACCCGTGAAAGCGAGGAAATATAATTTTATCAACAAATACACTGTCTGTTTTTCTTCTTAAGTAAAAATTATATTGGCCATTTTAATGTTTTTTGATCCAAATAGGGTCCAATTACTTGACAATATCTTCTGATATAGAGGACTTACAAGCATAAAAGTTTGATAGTTTAAAAAAAAAGGCTATAAGTTGTTGTTAACAAAGTTATCAAAATCTACCATGAAAGTCTTAAAAAATCACTTGAAAAGTAAAAAAGCGTAATAAAATAGGCGATTATTTTCAAGTTTTTTATTATATAATAGGTAGGTTGATATTAAATATGTTCCTAACATCTACCGCTACTTCAAAATTTTGTTTTTTTTTAAATAACTACCATAAACACATAAGTATATTACTATAGTTGTAATGTGATAACAGCGTATTATATTTCTCTTGGCGACAATCGCCAAGTCTGAGAATTAGCCCTTTCATTTTAATGTGCCAAGAACAACTCTAACACCACATAAGGGCCGTCGCGACCGCAGTTGGCGCGTTTCACTGTAATCCTAAAAGGGTAATATTTTAAGACAAAATAACCGGGCGTCCTAAGCGACTGCACTCAAGTGTTTACCGGGAACATTAACCCCATTAACTTCTATGTTTCGACCGCGAAAGTTCACTTACGTACACATTTACTTTGGATTGAAGAGCAGTGTATTGAAATAGTACCTACCTACATCGTAGTGCAAGGGTGGGAAGATAGTGATTGCAAATTCTGTCTCTTTGAGAAGTTAGATAGAGCAATGAAAAAGTATGACCGTGACTTTTCTTGGCAACTTTGCAAAAGATGCCTGAGAGAGAAAGATTCAATTTTCGAATCATAATTTTAGCATGCACTGTGCACCATGTTGGACAAAAAAATGGTTGACATTTAGTGGTATAACGGACGATAATTTTACCTAATAACTTTATATAAAAGTATATTTTTATGAAAATCCCGAAACCTATTAGCACAATTCCGTTGCACAGCCGTGCAATAAAGTGCAGCCAACGTGCCACTGCGCCTGCCAGTTTTACGCAGGCAGTTTTCCGAACCAATTAATCACATAATAATACACAGAAAATGACCAAAAGAACAGCCAATTTTAAGGGGTTCTAAAACTTCCTTACAATTCAAACAGAAAACCCCGTAAATCCCGCTGATTATTTCCAAACAATGCGGAAGAATCGAAACGAACCTCGAAATTGTTCACACGCCCACAAACAAATGTTCTAGCAGGCTTTGTTTGCAGGTTTCCAGTAAAAAACATGCCAAGTGTGATGAAAACTTGTAGTGAGAGAATTCCTCCCACAAAATGTATACAAAAAAAGATGGTAAGACAATATTTTCAAATATTCATAATTTTATTTTTTAGTTTTTATTTAGCAGTGCGGCTGTACTAGAATAATGACTATCAGTATATTGATTGCGATAATACATTAGTCCTTTTATCTCCGCACCATTTTATTTTCTACACGGCTCAAATGTTGACTGTATATATTCATATATTAATAATTAAAGTATGAAATTTCCGATTTGTAGGAATGAAGATTTTCTGAGATGCTGTGTTTTCCATACTGTCTGGTAATTACAATGAAGCGACTGTACTCTGATCCGTATTCTAGTCAACTAAGCTTCTATCGCTTTCGACTCATAAAAAATACATTGTGTTTTAAAAAGTTATGAATTTTGAAAACGTCAATAATTCCGCCTGACAAAATTTTTCTACGAAAATAAAACCGGCTTCAAAAACCACGAACTTAAGTGTTTTCAAAATGTCAAAGAACTCTGAATACGCCGTGTCACCATTTTCTATGTCATTTAAATCACTTAAATGATAGTTGCGATATGCAATTTTTAAAGACTAGTAGTCACGTCTCACACTAAACCAAAAGTCAAAGGGAAATGTTTTCTTTACTGGACATCTCATATAATATGTCCTGCGTCAATGGCTGATCGCTCAGATTGGCCGCCATGACCGAAATATCGGTTTGGAGGACATTATTATTATCGTGATTATTTGGCAGCCCCTCCCTTTTCCTACCCCGTCAAATAAGTAACAAACTAATTGTAAGTACAGTATTGAAAGAATTATCCTTTAACTCCTTGCCGTTGAGGAGTTGACCTTCCATCATCAGCAGAGCCACAAAATTAATATAATCAGGCGTAGATACTAGTGCAGCTTTGAAAAAAGTTACAAACCATTACGTGTACGTAAAATTTGAGGGTTCCCCTCAACTTTTCCAGGATCCCATCATTAGATCCTGATATTCTTATCAGGGTACTATTCCGGGACTATCTACTTTCCAACTAAAAAATAATCATCTAAATCGGTTCACAAATGGCAAAGTAATCAGCGAACAAAAATAAAAAAGTCGAATTGAGGACCTCTTCCTTTTTTTTGAAGTCGGTTAAAAAAACAGTCACTATTACGATTTTTTCTGTATCAAGCATAGAATATTATCTGAGCTGCCCCTTACGAACCTAGGTCCATAAAAACCTTATGATATTTAATCAAAATAAAAATAAATGGCAGTAACTTGTTAGTTGTTAAAAGAGTTATCTATATAGTCGTGTCTAGAAAAAAAAACGGCAATTTCATTCATTAACCCATATTACAATCATATACCTAAATGTTGTCGTAAAAGGCGACTAAGGTAAAGCTGCTGGCATAATCATCAGCACCCAGAGAAGGAAAACTCTGCATTTATATCAAAACCCTCGCCAACCCGTCTGCCAAGCGTGGTGAGTATGGCAATTACCCCTCATGTGATTGAGGGAGGCCCGTGCCCCAGCAGTGGGGACTTAAATGGGCTGACGATGATGATGATGACGACCTAAATGTTTTAATATTTTTATCTACGAAAACTTATTAGCTTAGCATAATAATGCAACTTATTGATATGCAGCTAAAGTACTTTTTCATTTAATTTCAAAGAAAAAAGTATAATACACTTTAATTTAGGTGACAAAACTGAAAGTTCTGTTCAAAAATCTTTTTATGAACGAAATTTTAAAGCAATATTAGCAAGAAGGTTCTTTTTTTGTTGCTTGTAGTACGGGACCTTAAAAGAACGGAATGGTTCGTTTACCATTCCGTTTCTCATATTGGCAAAAGAGGTATAATAGATGGCCCGGGCCGAACAATAAATCGACCGGACTGCGCGTAATTGTCAGGTGACCGAGGCATCAGTCAGCGGCGCCTGATAGATTGATGTCACTGCACTTTGGCAGGTTAAGGAACTTTCTCATTCCATTTTGTAACTTATTAATATACTAACAAAGTATAATAAATTGAGCGGCCTAGGGGTAATAGGCTTGTGTACTTGGTCAGAGATTGGCAGATTATTTAAATAGCATTGAGAAATATTGGTCAAAAGGAGCTATGTACAAAATCTCAAATCGAAACCTTATGTATTATTTTTGTTATGAGCCCTCAAAGGCAAAGATTGGCAAGTAAATTTTAAGTCTTAAATTTACGAAATATTGATATAGCAATCGATATCCTATTTAATTTATAGCAACTTTTGTTAAGAAATCATTTTCATAAACGCACTATTTCATATAGCTATCGAACAAAGCTATCTCGCGATGCGCACAAACTAGTGAGGGCTGACGTCACGCCTCGCGTCGCTGTTTGTATGGAGCGTTTTGGGCAAGTCTATTTTAAGTGATTTTCAAATTGTCCTATCTCGAAGAGTTTCCAAGCTAACAAATCCATTCTTTCACCGATTTTTTCATTTTGAGGGGTTCTTTTATTACCAACAAGAGAAAAAAATAGGACACAAGCCTATTGTTAAGAAAGAGAGGCATCAGTCAGTGGCACCTGATAGATTGACGTTACTGCACTTTGGCAGGTTAAGGAACTTTCTCATTCCATTTTGTAACTTATAATTATACTAACAAAGTTTAATAAATTGGGTGGCCTGTAGGTATTCGTTAAGAGAAACAGACATCAGTCAGTTGCACCTGATAGATTGACGTCACTGCACTTTGAGAGGATATAGACTTTTTCATTCCACTTTTTCATTACGTTTAACATTATTACTAAAAAAATATGTTCAATAAATTTACCACATTAACACCTGATTCGAGTACATGTGACGGTTTTAGTTTTTGGCAGGTTGAGTCACTTCCTGAATCCATTTTGTGCTTTATTAATACAGCAACTAAGTTCATCACATTGACCAGACTGTAAGCGTCATAAGATAAGATAAGATAAGAAATCATTTATTCGGCACTTAGCATGGACATTTACAGACGAAATATCTTATCTTATCAATCAGGTGTAGGTTATTAAAGGCATATAACGAAATATAATTCCTGATCAAGTCAGTACATTTGCCTTACCCATTGACACTTACTGTACTTACTTGTCTTTTTTTAATGCGACAGTTATATTATTCTCGTGCGTAATGTGATGGTTTTGTTATAAGCCCTCTGATTCGAGTAGATGAATTGTGACATCACTGAATTTTGCCCGATCAGAACTTTCTTATTCCATTTTGTACCTTTCTTATAGTTTTGATCACAGTCAAATATTAAATAGAGTTTTAGATTGTAACACCTAACAAGAGACTTAAAGACAAACTTTACTTTGTTATTTACATCCTTTACAAAAAAGAAAGGAGCTTCACGTTCAAATATATCGTTCTCTAACGCAACGCATCTCCACTCCCTCTGGTGTGGCTGATGTTCATGGGCGGCGGTGATCACTTACCATCAAGTGCCTCACTTGAAAGGGAGGCAAACTAGCCTCCCTTTCTAATAAAAAAAATATTGATATAACTTGACTAAGTATGCTTTAATGTATCAATACGGGGATTAACACGATATTTAGTATGTGAAACAACATTGTGTACTCACATATTTGGCTCGACGTTTAAGTATGCTTTGTCTTTTGTCATAAAACTCTTTTTTTACGTGATAGGTGGCAGACGAGCAGACGGATCGCGCGATAAACCAAAACAAATCAAATCAAAAAAGGTCATCTTTTACCCTGTTATTTAATTTACCTAGCTATTGTTAAGTTTTCTTTGCTATTATATTATTTTGTGTATGTAAATATACCTATTAAGTTTTCCAAACGTCCTGTTATGGGCAGCTGTAGTCGATGGTCCGCCTTAGATCCATTTGATTATCTTTTTTTTTCTATTTCTCATATCAATCTCATAATATTATGAGTATGTATGTATGTAGTCTATTATTTAACTCTATTTAAGTAAGCAACGTATAACGTATATATTAGTTTAGAATATTGTATTTAATGTATGTATTGATCATCATCATTTCAGCCAACAGACGTCCACTGTCCACCAGTGGGTGCCTCCCCCAATGTTCTCCACACAGATCGGTCCTGTGCCGCCCGCATGCAAGGGATTCCCGCAACCTTCACCAGATCGTCGGTCCACCTTGTATACCTAATGTATGTATAAGTTTTATAAATTTTTACATGTTTACAGTTTATCTCATTTTGTTTTTTTTTATTTGTATTTTTCCTTGTTAAATATTTTACCACCTACGAGGGGTAGGTGGTACAATATTTAATACTCTACTATTAAATGTCGTTTACCCGAAGGTTGTCTAGAAGAAATCGCTTTTAGCGATAAGACATTGTTCACAAAATTTCTCTGATGCCTAGTACTTAAGTGATGTATTTTGTGCAATAAAGTATATCTATCTATCTATCATCTATCTACGAGTAGGAACTTACGTTAGATATGGCTTCAAGTTAAAGTGCACTAAGTGAAGAGTTTGAGAACAGTAATGGACAAGTAGTTGCAGTGGACCCAAACTAGCTAGGACTTTAACTTATTTGTACGTAGTATCTTATTACTTTACAGTTACATGAAAATGAATAATTAAATAATAAAATCATCATACTGATTCGTCTACGGCGCCCGATTTCAACGATTATTGTCCACAAGTGTGTGCGATAAACCAGTTTAATGCACTCTTTTCCCTTACCCTCATATTATGATAGGATACTATTATGACACGACATGAGAGTTTTTGAGCAAAAGATCAATAGGTAAACATCCCTTCTGAGGCACAGGGGTTCAAAGCTACTAACTTCCAGCAAGCCACCTAAGCTCTCACCAAAGTTGATATAGACTTATGCAAGACTAACTGCCACACTCAGAGCTGTTGATTTACTTAGTTGGCTACTTAAGAAAAATATTGACACTTATTTTGGTACGCATAAAGATTACCGATACTAAAGTTAATGAACATTAGCTTAAATGACGTCTTTGAGTGCGGCCATTGATAGCTAATTGTATCTTATGTCAACTTGTCATTATCGGTTTCACCCCACACGTTCGCTTAATAGCCCGAAATACGCTTGCACTTTCCGTATTAGATAATAATTTCACAAGTGCGCTGCAAACCTTTAAACCCCCCTTTTCCCCGGATCGGGCTTCCGGTACCCTTACTCACGCAGCTTAACAGCACAGTGCTGCTTCACGCCGGCTTTCTGTGATCCGGTCAAGCCGGCCCTTCATGCTAAAGCGTGATTCTCCTAAGCTCTACTCACCTCGATCTGACGCCTCTGACGGTGGTGCGAACGAGACAGTTATTGTCTGTGTGAGTGAGAGTGAATGAATAAACGCATACCACCGATCACTGTGATGCATATACTACGGAATGGATTTACGACCAGCTGGAGACTTCGGGAAAGCAACCGCTTTGACAGTGGGAAGGCAATGCCATCTGACCTTCGCCTTAGAAGGAGTAACCAGAACCATTGTATTAATGAAAAATTCTGAATCATGGATCCATTTGGACGTTCATCATGTCTACAACCTAACCGAAGGAAATCTGTACGCTTCGGATAGTTTCTGATAAGAAACTATTCAAAACCTCGTGAGCAAATCCTCCTTGTTTCCCTCTCCGCATAGTTGTTATCCACTTTGCTATCAACGCTCAAACTCAACATACAATAACAATAAGTTCTAACTCTAACTCAATAAAGAGCAATAAGTTATATGCTTCAAGATACCTCACTGTCGCACTCAGAGATGTCAAATTAACTTTAATGGTTACCTTAAGGGCGAAATTCTCACATTAACAGTGCTTTGACAGCTGAGTGACGGTTATTCATGTTCACCACGAAAAAAGCAGCGGTTCATCATCAATCATCAATCAGCCTGTCGCCGTCCAATGCTGAACGTAGGCCTCACCCAAAGAGCGCCAACCAACCCGGTCCTGAGCGGTCTGCATCCAGCTCACACCAGCCATCTTTCTCAAATCGTCAGTCCATCGCGCCGCACGGCGTCTAGTACTGCGTTTTCATAACTGCCTGTTATCTAGATTTTGGTGAACTCCGCCCATAGTTGAGAAAAAATATTGCCACTTATTTTATTAATACGCATCAAGACTTTCCATAATTGAAAGTCCAAGCTTGATTGACGTCTCTGAATACGACAGTCAATCATTTCTACAACTTACCAAATACCTAAATCTATGAAATATCCAAATGGTTAACCAAAATACGGTTAACAAGTTAACGACTCAGGCAGCAAACCGCTGGAAACAAGCCCAATCTAACTTGTAGGCAGAACTCGTCATAATACCTAAAGCTTGATCCAGTAACAGTGTAATGATTCTCAGTAGCAACACATTACTAAAGAGATAAAAACTCTAGGTAGTTGAATTCAGAGTTCAGGCAGGTGAAACCAATTAAAAAAATGCAAACCCCATTAAAATATGTACTAGTTGTAAAAAAAAAGTTTTGCAAAGCAATGCACGAATTATATCGTTACGATCAATATTTGAAGAAGTGACTCTTGACAGAACGATTTATCGTGTTGATCGGTCGGTAAGGCAATGAGTTATTAACGTAGTAATAATATTTAAATAGGTCTAAGGTGACAGATCGGTAACGAAGAATCGTATCGTATATAGGGGCCCATTAGATCAACGTCTATTAATATCACCATTCACGATTGATCAAATGGTTTAATTCTCTAACCTCCTACTTATCCCCTTTAACTTTTACCTCATAGTTGAACTGAGAGCGCATAAGTCTACTGAAAATCTTTCTACTGCAATCTAGACCAATTAAAAGCCAAGCTAAAGTTCCGCCCAATTTGGTGTTAAAATACTATAGTGCTAGAAATAACCGAAACTAAATTCGAATTTTGAATCTAGAATCTGCTGCTTTTTTAGAAAGACGGTATGATTTTGATTTACCTAAGTATATTAACATGATGAACTAAACTAGATATACCTAAAATTTCGGGGTTATCATTTAGGCACGGTGTTACTTTCTTTTCGGTGTATAAGTAATTTACGTAAATAAATGTAAGGTACTAATCTAAGTGCGATAGCTTAAAAACTTACGAGTAATTTCTTATGATATATTTTTTTTTATGTGATAGGTAGCAGACTGAGCAGACGGATCACCTGATGGTAAGCGATTGCGATATACAAGACAAAATCAAACTGACTCATAATGTTAACTAGCTTAAGCACCACATTAAGGACCTTGTATTAGGTATCAGAACGAAGCTATAGAAACTTAAATAGATATAAATAATACCTGAAAACTAAATATTAACAAGAGCTCATCACAAAAATATCTGCCACAACTGTGACTACAACCCTTAGAGCACTAAGTCACAAGTCACAGATGAGGATAATGTTAGTATGTATAATTAGCCTATTTTTTTTTAAATAAATATTTAAGATTTCACAACATCACATACATTGATCTGACTCCAAGATAGATAGCTCAAGCACCTGTGTTACGGATATCAGAATCAACAGTGGGATTACAAATATATACATATAATACTTTTCTTTTGTAAATACATACTTATAATAGAAAACATCCAGACCAATACAAACAAACATGTTCATGCACACAAATGTTTGTACTGTGCGGGGATCGAACCCGCAACCCTTGGACCAAAGGCAGCGTTCACTACCACTGTTCCAAATGGGTCGTCAAATTATTAGATTAATAATTTAATTAAACTTAAAATTATTAGACTAATAGAAGAAAACTATTAGACAAATAATTAAATTAAACTTAAAATGCCGACCGTCTGATCTTATGGTCGCAGCGCAAATACCAACTCGCACCACTCCGACGTCACTACCGAAGGCACGCCCCCTGATGCCTATTTTTCAGCTAATTCGGCTGTTTCTGGAGACGGCTCGTTCTAGATCGTCACATCATCAGGCAGCACCAGACGTGGTCGCAAGCTTAACCGCTACCTTGGCCATGATGAAATCTGCTGCTGACGCCGTCTTATTCGGTGTAGTCGACGCATTTTGCTGCCTCACACGCCATGGCGCAGTCCGCCCGGTTAGTTCTGCTGCCCTGTTGAAGCAGTACCATCTCATGCCTTTGTTCAAAAGCACATGGGTTATCTGGAATTTGGAAATTAGTAAATGGAAATACGATTTTAGGGGTTCACCAAGTTTTGCTTATTTTAGCGGCGACTCGTAGTCGTGGAATATCTATCTAGTAACAATACACTACTAAATAATTCTAAGGCCGTATACAACCATTCACCGAACACACACTATTCCCTGAGTGTAAAAATATTTGCTTTTATGCCCTTGGCGAGCGTCCCATCTGCTGAGTCCCAACGTCCCACACTGTCGATCTATATTCCTCATACAAATGAGAGCGACACCGAATCTCAATCAGAATCTTTCCCCAAAAGCGAATGAATGAGCGAGCAAATCACGAATTCGTCTGAAATATTGATGATGGCTCTGCCCATGGGGACGATTATTCCCAGCGCACGTATCAATGTATCGAGCGCTATTCTGACGATTTTAGAACATTTTACTACCGCTTCCGAAGAGAGTATGTACGGGCAAAGATTGCTTTGCTATAAAAGGGTACGTTTCGCAACTCGTCCACAAGGTTGGGTTTTGGATGATCGTATGGAGGAGAGCGAATAGTCGCTCGGTTGACATACTTTGATCGCGTATGTAAACGAGTGCTCCGAATTTTATGAACCGTGCCAGATCGGAATTGATAAATAAGTTGACGTGAACGCGTGAATCGTATGGTTTGCTTTTGGAGTAGATTTTTAAATGACTTCTGAATGAAACCTGGATTTCATTGTCTTAACGTTGGGCTCCTTATTCAAATAGGTATTCAATATTTTTTACTCATGTTTATGTTTAGCTCTAATAGGTCTTGCAATGTATTATTTGAATTGGTCTGGGTGTGTTTGTATATATTTACAACAAAAATAAAGTATTATATGAATACATTTGTAATTCCACTGTCATTCTGATATCCGTAACACAAGTACTTGAGCTACCTATCTCGGAGTCAGATGAATGTATCTGATGTTGTGAAATAGTTAATATGTAGTAGTTTTTTTTATAGAGAGGCCAATCAGGATGACTTCACTCCGCCTGATGGTAATTGGCTATGAACCTGATGGTAAGCGGCCGTGATCTGTGTGTTATTATTTGAATTTTTACATTTAGGTATATCATACAATCGAAATTTCACTGGAGGCAAATCGACCCATTCACAAGCAGTATTTGAGAGATTGAAGGCGAGTGAGGGCGGCGACAGCCGCTTATCATAAGTTGATCCTACAGCTAATATGCCACCTATTGTAACAAAAGTTCTATTTGAAGGACTTTTATTGTACATAGGAAATAGCTCAAACCTTATTCATTGCCCAATCTCATCTTTTCCTAAGCACCCAAATAAAGATTACCACCGAAAAAATCTCTAAATACTGTTTTTCCGCAATATCTCACTAAAAGGATAAAAAGTACTGTTTTATTCTAGCACTGGAACAACTTAAGTGAAACATAAACAGACAAAAGCCTGTTATTTATTGCTAGCATTAATTTCTTCCTGAGTGCAGACAGAGTGTAATTATTTTGTTTTACCATTTTGGACCGGCCCGTGAAACCTCCCTATCTACTGAGCGTTGAATTAAATTCGAATTCACAAGCTTAGGTAGTATCTATGTGGAGAGGTGTTTTTTATTTTCTTTAAATTTTTTTTAAAATGGTTGTAATTTTGGAAGGAGCCTACATGGATGATGTTTCTCACGAAATCTGTGTGTATTTTCTTTGTGTTCTACAAATCTTGAGTCATCGTTGTTGAGGATCGATGGCTGGTCTATCCTCTTTTATGTTGTTTATGTTTTATATTTTTTACTCATTTTGATATATATATTTTTTGTTTTTATGATTATCTTCGCTGAGACCCCACCTGATCGTGGAAAATATGGTTGTGCCACCATCAGTTCTTTATTGGCATCCCCTCACTATCATATAGTCCAATCGCCACAGTCGTATGTCTATGATTAGTTCGGCAGGTGAGGAATAGCATAAGCCGACACGTTTCATATAGTTTCTCATATTTAGGAAAATCTGTAGTTGGTGAGGTTGTAGAGTTTACAATGAGATCTTCAGCGAGATGGATTTATTTACTCACAGCAAGAACATATTTCAATTTAAGCCACTAAAGCGCTGAGTTCAGCTTAAACTTTAAACACAAACACTTACACACACGCACCCAAGCACGCACGCACGCCTGCACGCACGCACGCACGCACGCACGAACTCATGTACGCACACACGCACGCATGCACGCACTCTCGTACGCACGCACGCTTGCAAGCACGCTAGCACGGACACACGCACGCACGCACAGGAACACAGACATACAAGTTAACATGCGTATGCGTGTAAGTAAAATAATTATTATATCGATTATGTTTAACTTAATTTATTGATAGATTGTAATGTAATAGATGTGATAGATGTAAATTATACATTGTATCGCTGTTGATTTCCTGAATATAAATAAATAAACGAAAAACAGGGTACCGGCAGCGCATTTGTGACCCTTCCGTTTTGAGCGGCGGCAATTTATCCGTTATTCTTCTTTCACCTATCACATAAAAAAGATGTATATTTTGTGGTTTTACATGTAAGATCTTTTATTTCTTTGTTATGTTGATTGAGAATTGAGTTAAAATTTTGTACGCATAAACGAGTTTCACTTTCCACCTGCTCTCAACATAACTTCATTGTATCAGCGTAATAGTTCAGATGCCATCTAAATTACGCAAAGGCATATTTCGAATTTCGTTCCTGGATTAATTACGGGAATGCGGCTGGGTTTTTGGTGGCATTGTTTAAATTTCTACCGAAAAGTTGGAAGTCTATATCAATTTTGCTGTACATCAGAATGTGAGCGATGGTAGTTAAGTGGATAGATAATGCGCCTTCCCAAAGGAAGGTCAAAGGTTCACATCCGAGCACGCACCTCTAGAATATTGAAATTAGTGTAAATTACTACCAGTGAAGGAAAATGTCATGAAAAAAACCTACACGTTTCGGAAAATTTCAATTGGCCTGGTTCCCCTGTTTATCGGCAATAAAATATTGCGGATTGGTTTGTATTAAAATACTGACCAGAAGTATCTTCTCCGTAGCTAATCAATAAATCTGCAGCTTAATGAACTAAGCTGCAAAGAGAACTCTAGACTTATTGCTTTGAAGTCGAAGCAAAGAAAACAATAGATTACCCTGAAATCAAATAAGAATCCAATCTACAAATGGAGACCATAATAAAGTTCCTAGCTGTAAAGGTGCATAATATGTCACCTTTAGTACAAAGTTCTACTAACGTTCCGACAGAGCAGTGTAGAAAGTACGACACCCCTTCTGTTGCCGCTTAGGATGTGGTCTTGTTACTAGCGTATTTCTAAAAAACAGACACTCACAACGCCGGCTGCTTTCATCTTCCTAACCCTTAGGCCGTGCGCTGCGTTAAGGCGACGGGTAGGGCACACCAGCGACCCCAAACGATTTTAATTTTTAGCTACTAAACCGGATCTATTTTAAACAATATCGGGACTACAACCTCTCGGCAAACACTTATACCATTTATTAAATAACCATGCAGAAATGTTGGATCCGTTTTTGTACCCGAAAAATTGATTCACACCAAAAGTGGCCGCTTTTAGCGTGAATCAATTTTTCGCGTACGCGTTGGACTCAACATTTTTTCATGGTTGTTTAAAAGTGGTATACGTGTTTGCCATGAGGTTGTAGTCGAAATTGTTTAACATAGATCCGGTTTAGTAGCTAAAAAGTGAAATTGGCGTCGCTAGTGTGCGCTACCCGTCACCTTAAGCGGGTGCACGTCGCGGGCATCTGCGCCGTACTCCGTCGCGGACAAATAGCCCATCGCAGATATCCGCAACGACCTACCTCTAACGCAGCGCTGACAGTGCGCTGTGCACTCGCGCTTTTTTGATCCGTGCATGCGTGCGTTTCAGAACCCTTTGATCCGTGCTACAAAAACCTAAAACTTACGAATAAGTGCCGTACGCGTCTGACGACATCAAATACCTACCACAGACGAGCAAATCACTCCCTCTACATGTCGGCCGACGCGTCCGCTGATGCCATCTGCAGATGGATCTGTCTACGTTTAGAGGAGGCATTATAGTCGCCTGCGGGGCGTCCTCCGTCGCCCGCGCGCCGCATGCGACGGGAGATCCGCTTCATGCAGAGCTGATCTGTGAAGATGACATGAAACAGCACGCCGCGCGGATGCCCGCGACCTTCACCCGCTTAACACAACGCACGGCCTTATACTCTGGTGTTGTAGGCGTCCGGGGCGGCGGTAATTACTTACCATCAGGTGATCCATCCGCTCGTCCGCCTCATATCTCATTAAAAAAATCGCGTGCTTAAACGGATACGCAAAAATATACGCACATTTTTATGATAGGTGGCAGATGAACAGGCGGATCACCTGATGGTAAGCGATTGCTGCCGTCCATAGACACCCTCACCACCAGTGGAGTCACAAGTGCGCTGCCAACCATTAAGCCCCCCTTCCCGTGGATTGGGCCTCCGGTACCCTCACTCACGCAGCGAAACTCAGCATAGTGCTGCTTTATGCCCGTTGTCTGTGAGGCTGTGGTATCACTCCGTTCGAGCCGGGCCATTTACTCCAAAGCGTGGCTCTCCCATTATTAAATATACATACAAGAGTCGTCAAAGCATGAGATACATATAGGTACGGTACGGATCGTGTGTGGGCGGGACACAGTACGATTTATACAACTAGTGGTCCACGAACTCTTCGATATCAATATCATCTAAAGCCGACCTTTTGTTTTCGCTTAACTTGAGGTTTTGCTTTCTATTAGCGCACCTCAGAAATGGAAAACATTCCATCACCAACGAAACATTTTGGCAACTCCTATGTGCCATTATGTATAGTATACGCTTGCGTAGCTTGTACATACAGTGTACTTGTACGTACACAGTGTGGAATCATAATTTAGAGCAATTTCCGTCTACCTCAAGAAATTATTCGAACCGTGCAAGACGTTGCATAAAATTATAATATACTAGCTGACCCGGCAAACGTTGTTTTGCCATATAAATAAAAGGGTTGATCGTAGAAGGGTGAAAATTGAGGATTGTATGTATTTTTGTATGTTGTATCATAAAAAAAGAGAAATTAAAAATTTTGTCTAAAAAATAAAAATAAAAATTTAGGGGTGGACTACCCCTAACATTTAGGGGGATGAAAAATAGATGTTGGCCGATTCTCATAGATACCGGATAAGCACAAAAAATTTCATCAAAATCGGTCAAGCCGTTTCGGAGGAGTATGGCAACGAAAACTGTGACACGAGAATTTTATATATTAGATGTCAGATGACTTGATCAATTTTAATGTTTCTTCTTCTAAGAGTGGCAAATACGTTGTTCGTTTTGTTTATAATTTAGTAACTTTTTTTCTTTCTTAACATTACCCACTTGCATTTCTGTTAAACAACCATGAGATTATCAGTGGAAACTTGTAATTGGCCCTCAATGTATTTTTTCTGTGAATGTACTCCTAAATCTAGCTGTAAGTTTTCAAAAATCTCGTAAAATAAAATAAATGAAAAGCGACAAATAAGTAAGAAAGTAAGTAAGTAAGACCTTTTTATTGACCACATAAAAGATTTACATAGACAGGACACATAACATAAGCATAAGGAGATTGCACAGTAATACATAGGAAAAAATATTAAACAAAAAAAATAAAAATAAGTTAATATATAAACTAGTGACCAACGAAGAAGAAAAGGAACAAAGTGAAGTGGTCAACAAGGTCCAAGCTCAGCATGTGCTGCAGCGGTTCGCCGCCGCTGCCGCGCTGGTTTTCAGTTTAAAAACTAAATAAATGTAATTTTATTTTTATTTAGTATCAATTCGCTCCCACCTGACAACCCACCTCGAACTACTGGTGCGCTCTTTTCGCCTTTATTGGACCGTATTGAGCCTCTGTGAAATGTGTAAAATTGCCAACAGTGGGATTCAAGGGAAACTTTGGAAACGAGTTTTGCTAAGAAAACCGAGCAAAGGAAACTAAATAGCGGAATAGGTATTGGAGAGCTTGTAATCTCTAATTTAGAACTTCTGGAATCCAATACTGTACCTTAAGGCGACGCACACTGGGGCAGATAGCCTCTAAACGTGCCCGTAATTCAAAATATAAAATAATATTTCAAGATACCATGTTCTAATTAATAAATAGCGTACTAACTAAGGTGCACGAAGATATCATTTAGAATATTTGCAACAAACTGAGCTCGCTGGTACACAACGTCAAAGTTATTCAGTGTTTTTTGCATATGCTTAAGGTTTAACATCTTTGAGCATATCAAATTTAAGTTTTATTTCAGTATTAAACCTTCTAATTCAGGTATATGTTAATATGTTGACATAGTATTTTACTTAGAAATATGAACAGTTTAAGCTAGGTAACGGATAACAAATTGAGTACTAAAATTATTTTATCTGATTTACTCATTAGACAATTTGTTTAGGAAGATAGCTGATTTTAGTTAAACGGTATTTGTAGTAATATTTGGTAAAGGTAGGCTCTCAGGAACAATTAAAAAAAATTGCAATTTTTTGCTACTTTTTGATTTATATGAATTTTAGTAGGTGAAGATTTTAGTACTCGGAAAAACCTCATAAGTAAAAATATTTATTTTGTTATAGGAGCGGCTACTAATACATTGTTTATTATAAAAATAACTTATTAACGTAATAAATAGTTCTGAAAATCAAAATTTAGAAGGTAAATAATATTTTTTGTTAAATTACCTGACAACCCAAACTTGTAGTGAGATCAAAGTTTTGAAGACAAAGTAAAATAGATGAAAGCTGCTAGAATAAAACAAAACTATTTGTTTTTTTTTTTGTATTCTTTTTTCTTATTTCGAACTTTTATTGATCTATGTATTTTGCATAAATGAACATATAGAAACCATCGAACATGATCTAAGACCAGGAGTTTATTTAAGAGCACGAATTAGGGTCTCCTTCCCCAGTGTGCGACCTAACTAGCGACACCATTAGTTCTTAATTGTTAGCTACTAAACCGGATCTATTTTAAACAATTTCAGGGACTACAAACTCTCGGCAAACACTTATACTATTTATTAAATAACTATGCACAAATTCTGGTACCGTATTTGTACGCGAAAAATTGATTACCGCCAAAAGCGGCTATTTTTAGCTTGATTTAATTTTTCGCGTACGCATTGGACCCAAAATTTGTGCATAGTTATTTAATAAATAATACAAGTGATTGCGGAGAGGTCGCAACCCTGAAATTGTTTAAAATAGATCCGGTTTAGCAGCTAAAAATTAAAATCGATTGGCGTCGCTAGTGTGTCCTACCCGTCACCTTAAGTAAAATTAATTAGGTATTTTTCGAAGAACATCGCTCGGTGTAGCTCAATAATTTATTGCGATCCCGTTTGTTTAATAATTCAACAACACTTGTTGGGGAATCGGAATGGGCTGATCACTGAACCCTAAAGAGGTTCAAAGCAGCCGTTTCAATAAATACATTACTCATCATTTGAAGATTTTGAACTGTGAATACGTTTACGAATTATCTTTTACGTATGAAGGAAAGTATTCAGATCGGAACTTGACATTTTTCAATCACTGTTTATTTTGCTCAATGATTTGGTACTTACTTACTCCTATTTTTTTATTAGCCTATAAACTGTCCCACTGCAGGACAAAGGCCTCCATCATAGAAATCAAGTTATCGCTACTATGATGGAATTAGGCTTAATCACCGCGCTTGCCAAATGCGGATTGGTGATCACAAACCCGAGCTATGTCCTAAAAAATTGAAACATACTTATCGCTCGACCCGGGAATCGAACCCAGGACCCAGAGATCACGGTCCTGTACTTAAACCACTAGACCAACAGGGCGTTATTCATTTATTTGTTTATTCATGAATTTTCCCATGTTACATAGAATTATTGAAAATAAATATTCTAATTAGTGCTGACTAGTGTTATGCGGACTTGGCCCTGACCCCTGTCAGGGCCATGTCCGCATAACGCTAGTCAATTGCAATAACATAAAAACTATAGGATTGTACAGTATTAATTCTTAAACTTAAAATATTTATTAAATCTTATTACTAAAATTATTTACTTGTGACACCACTGGTGTTGCAGGTGTCCATGGGCGGCGGTAATCGCTTACCATCAGATGATCCGTCGGCTCGTTTGCTACCTATATCATATTTTTTTTTTAATATTATTTACGACTATAGTTAAGTAGATAGACAAATATTCTTTATTGCACAGAAACAAAATACAGGTATGTCACATACATTAAAATGGTCAAAATAATAACGCGGTCCTATTGCTTGGAGCAATTTCTTCCTGATTCGCACATTTTTATGTAGAGAAAAGAAAGAGCGTATTGATAACGGGGTAAGGCAGTAAGATCATCATCATCATCATCAGCCTATCGCAGTCCACTGCTGGACGTAGGCCTCTCCATTGTTCGCCACTGTGATCTATCCATGGCTTCTCGCATCCAGCTCTGCCAGCCATCCTGCGCAGATCGTCCCCCCACCTAGCCAGAGGGCGCCCTACATTACGTTTGCCAAGACGCGGTGTCCACTCTAGAACTCGTTTACCCCATCGGTTGTCGGTTCTGCGGCTATTATGGCCAGCCCACTGCCACTTAAGCTAGCTAATTCGGTGAGCAATGTCGATGACTTTGGTTCTCAGCCGGATCACCTCATTTCGTAGGCAGTAAGATGCATACTATTATTACATAACATAAATAATAATATACAATACATACATAATTATGAATACATAGGTTATTCATAAAACATGCCTACATAAATTAAAACGATTTGTTATATGCATAGGTTTAGTACCCATGCATATAACAAATCTGCATAAGAATAGAGGAGATTTAGGGAGATAGTAAGTGAGCTTTGATACGTGATTTAGATATAGGAGGGATTTTCTGATTGGCGGGGGTAGGGAGTTCCAGAGAAGAATGGATTGAATAGTGAAGGATTGAGTAGGATTCTGATGACTGAGGACTGAAATAGATACTCTCTATTGCACAAAATGTTACAGAAATGTGTGCTATTGTCTTAAGTAAAAACAATATAAGCGATCTCTTCCAGAAAACCTGACTATATTCAACTAGTACTGACACTATTCAGGGAGCCTTATTCAGGCTCCACTAATATGGGCTCTTTTTAAAAGTTCTAATCCGTGGGTGAGCCGTTCTTCGGTATCAACGAGCAGGCTCAACCCGAGTGACCACGGCCTCACAGAAAACCGGCGTAAGACAGGGATTGCGCTGTGCATCACCGTGTGAGTGAGGGTACCGGAAGCCCTGTTTAGGGAAAGGAAAGAACGTTTACAGCGTTCTTGTGACTCTTCTTGTGTTTTGCGCCGGTAGTAGCGTGGCTATGAGCTGATCGATTTAATTACTGAGATAAAACTATGTTTTAATTTTTTTGAGCTAAAATATAATAAGCATCATGTAATTTTTAGAAAGGTAAAATTATTTATGAACTCAGCTCAGATAGCCCAGGAAAGGAAGCCAACCCTTATTAAAACATTTTTATAGCCTCATTCATTTTAAAATGAGCCGAGCTCTTAACTCCGAATAAAATAAGGTTTGTAAACATTGTTTTAATTGGACTTAGGTCAGGTACAAGCGCGGAGTTAAAAGGATTGAAGGTCTTTAGATTCATTTTACTTGGAATGTGAAAAAGTAAAAATCTTCTATTCCTGAACAAATTCTTACAACTTTTAAGCAACGGTGAACTTCTTCTTTTAGGCGTGGAATGCACCCATAACAGAATAAAAATACACTTTTGATACTGCTTTATCATACTTTTTAAGTATACCTAGGTATTAATATAAGAAAGAACTTATCACATAATTTACTCATTCATATGAAACTTATTATGACGAAAATAAATGCCGAAAATATAAATCAAAAGTACACACGTCGTTACGTGGAGTTATCTTGTTAGACCTGGGAACGTCCTTAGCTCTGAGACACAAGTGCTATTCCTGCACTGCACTGAAATAAATTTCAGGAATATCTATGTTTACCTAGTAGGCACTTATGTATTTAGGTAAAAAAAAGGTAAAGTATCAGCCTATAAACTGTCCCACTGCAGGGCAAAGGCCTTTGTCATAGAAATCAATTCATCGCTGCTATGATGGGATTAGGCTTAATCACCACGCTTGCCAAGTGCGCATTGGTGATCACAAATCTGAGTTATGTTCGAAAAATTCAAAACATACTTTTCGCTCGACCCGAGAATCAAACCCAGGACCCCGAGATCACGGCCCGGTATTTAAATCACTAGACCAACAGTAGTACCGGTGTATTTAGGTAGGTTAATATGTATTTGAAAGATGATTTGTGTCACGTTAAGTATGTCTAAAACGTATTTGTTATTCTGTTTGGTTTTCCAAGAAAAAATAAAAAAATAAATCAGTTTCAAAAAACAATATAATGAAATAAAACGTGTCATTGGTGGCATGAACAGCCACACAAAAATTTATACAAATCTGTTTAATTTATCCAATAGATTGCCACCTTAATGTAAAACACGCTTCGTTTTTTAACGATTATTTATGAGCTTTCAAATGTAAAATGCCAACGAAAATCAGAAAAGCAAAGAAATGTAATTGTAATGCTAACACAGTAAGAATACAAAAATAAATCTTAACCCTTTCTAACCACAACAGTACATTTTAAAAGGGCTTCCAAGGCACGAGTGATTAAAGAACGTACCTATTAAACCAACACGTGAAAAAACGGTAGCCAAAAAGAACCGAAAATGTACGAAAGAAAAACAACTAGTGCTGTCGAAAATCAGCCTACGGGACTCGTGGCAAGAGAGCAAATTCGAGGTTTTCTTGTGGAGTACTAATGAAGTTGGTGTGATGTTTTGATATTTCGTTTTTTTTTGGTTATTTTATGAATTACAATTTTAATTATCATTAGCAGTTTAACCGGGAGTTTTACAAAGAAACCGGCGTTTAGAATTGCCTGCGCTGTGTTTCGTCGAATGAGTAAGGTTAGCGGACCCCATTACGGTGGGAAAAAGGATCAAAGGTTGGTTTCACTTGTAACTCCACTTGGTGATCCGTCTGCTTGTCTGCCAACTATCTCTAAAGTAAAAAGCACATACTTCTCGTCATATCTCCTCAGTCCGAACTAACACTAGTTACTACAATATAAAGGACGGATGACCGAATACTGAAACGCTTTTCGACTTAAAGCTGCTTGAGCAATTTGTTATTATCTTTGTCATACATTTTCATACAGTTGCTTGATGTGGGCCTGAAAATGTTTGCTAGGCCAGTATATGAGGTATCAGCCTTACTTTCACTTGCATGGCAGTTAGTACTACTGGGATGTAGCTTGTCATAGATATGTAATATGAACAGAGTTGGTTATTTCACAAAGCCGTGAGCCTATAGTCACGGGTTCCAGTTCTGAGCATGAGCCGTGAACAACGACCTATACGAAAACCTTTTGCGTACCTGTTCGCATAGTTCAGCAATCCATAGGAGCTTTGAAAGAAGCGCTTTGTGCCAAGATCGATCAAAAGTCTACTATTTATTGTTGTATGTTAATTATTATTACTAATATCATGTTAATTTGTTTATTTAATCATTTTGCTTTCGCAATTATTTTGTACGCTTTAAGAGGTAGGTCACAGTAGCGCGTATGTATAAAAGATGTATCACCACTTACAAGCTGTGTTCCACAATAAATTATTATGATTATGATTATCTAAGCTTACTTTCAGGTCCTTGCCTACAATAGTCTCAGCCCATCTATGGTTGAAGTGGATGGCAACATCGCCAACCAGTCATAGAGTAACTTATATATACTGAGATAGAGGTATCAGTCAGCTAGCCAGTGCTAACGCCATCTAGAGGAAAACGACCAATACTCAACGGCTATGTAGTACAGCCACCTTCAAGAATCAGTCAGAGAGACGATCAAATAAAATATCAGAAACAATTTAATTTGTTCTATAGCGAAACTCCCTGTACCTTCTAGATCTATAGTTTATTCCCCATACTTATTAGAATAATGATAAATTGCTAATGTGGGCGGGCGGCTTAAGGTCATTGTTTCCGAAACACGCTTTACTAGTGCGATGTAAAAATGCACAGTGACATCTACCAAAACAACGCCGAACCATCTGCTTGATTGCTTTTTAGGGCTACATCAGCTTTACACAGGCTCCATCTAACGAAAACCGCCGAACTATTTTTCCCATACTAACAAAAAAAGTACTAAGTGAAATGACCCTGCGACCAGTCTTGTCCATAAAACTTGGCTAGCCTTAATCGAGCGCTCTTGGCAGAGTGGTCGTGGCTGATGAACTGGGTTGTGGTTCGCCGTCGACGCTGGCTTTCATAGCAGCCGCACGTTGCGCGATGTCTCTCCATTTTAGCCCATTTTGTGCGTAGCGGGTACACTATACCAGGTCGACTGCAATATATAAAAATATCCATGTGATATAAAGTGCAGACGTAGCTATAAAAGAAACTCTTCGGGTGGTACGGTCAGCATCAAAAGTAGCTTAACACTTTAGTACCATGTCGAAGTAACATGTTTTACGTATCCCTTAGAAACTGACTATAATAGATAGAACAGTTACTTTGACATGGTACTAAAGTGTTAAGCTACTTTTGATGCTGACCGTACCTTCAATTAAGACCATCAATCGAAGGTTGAATGGATAAGTCGACGTCGATATATTTATATTCTACCAAACGAACTATTAGGTAAATTATAGATGCATACCGATGCATCGATCCTTTACCTAATAGCTACTAGACCTTCCATCAACTTCGATCGACGAACCCTTAGTACGAACCCGTGGTACTTAGTAGTCGATACTTCGCTATATTTCGACTCGTGTTCGGCCGGCACTAGAAACAACTGTTTAATTTGGACCGGAACGTTTATTATCTTTAGGAAAATTTAACGAAACCGTGACAGGAATACAGGATTTTAGATCTCATCAAAAATGTTTTGCGATTCTTGAGCTGTAAGGTCAGGCGTCTTTTTTTGTCAAGTAGTAAAGTTGTTGTTATTTTTAAAATTTAGTTTTTTGGATCATAACAATCTAATGATCACTAGTACAATATTGTGAACCTCACTTTTATAAACAAATATCCATTGTATTAATATGTATCATGTGGCTGTACTAAATAAATAAATGAAGTGAAAATCCAAATAATTTTTTTTTATAGTTAAAAATGTTGACAAATTCGCAGATCGGAGAAACTGCGAGATACACTAGTGGCTGACTTTATTTATAGTCCAATACTTGAGTTGCAACGCCATAACCGGACGGAGCAAAATACGGCTCCAACACACGGGGAGATGTATAGCACCTGGAAATGACTGGCTTTTAAACTTTTAAAAGGTAGAAGGAAAACAAAAATATAGAATGTTTTAAATTGTGGACTAGCTAGCGTTTGACAGTAAGTAGTTATTCTTAGCGTGTGGAATGTTATACCTGGAGTGGTAGTTTTGAATTGCCCTAGCTTCTGGTATGGTCGTTTAATCGCCAATATCTCATAGATGGGACTGACGACTTAAGGGTAGGTTAAGCAGCCGCAGCAGTTTCATTTGAACGTAATCAAACTTGAAATTGATTTCCTTGGTATAAACAGTATATAAGTATTTACTGTTTAAGGGGACGGGTAGGGCACACTAGCAACACCAATCGATTTTATTTTTTAGCTACTAAACTCGATCTATTTTAAGCATCTACGGGGTAACGTTACCTCTCGGCAAACACTTATACTATTTATTAAATAACCATGCAAAAAGTTTGGGGCCAACGCGTACGCGTAAAATTGATTGATTGAAAGTGGCCGCTTTTGACGTGAGTAAATTTTTCGCGTACAAAAACGGACCCAACATTTGTGAATGGTTATTTAATAAATAGTACAAGTGTTTGCCGAGAGGTTATAACCCCGAAATTTAAAATAGATCGGGTTTAGTAACTAAAGATTAAAATCGATTGGCGTCGCTAGTCTGCCCTACCCGTCACCGTAATGGGATTTTTCACTGAAGATTTATTTGTTTAGTAGAGTGTGCCCGAGGATGCACTCGCGTTAGAAAGAAACAAAAAGTAGCTTTCATCTCTTCAACTAACTCCATAAAAAAACATGTCAATATATCGTTCTGTTTTGATGTAACACTTTTACATTAATAATATTAGTATCGATAATTTTTTTCTGATAGTCAGATAATTTAACTGTCGATGTCGTAAGAAAACTACTATAATAAACACAGTACCATAAAACCCGGAGTTTATGGTACTGTTTTGAGGGAATATCACGGAAAGGCAGAAAGTTTGCTCTACCAGAGAGTAGAATCTCAGTGGATATGCACCGCAAGGTCGTACGAGTACGTTCACATCCATAAATACGTTCGTATTTTTACGACGGAGTACATCAAGAGGAAATCTTCATAGTTTTTCAAACATTTTGATTTCGAATAGTTTTTCAATCAAAATACAAACATGAATAATGGTACAGCTAAAAATTTTGAATATGATTCAGTTAAATCTCGTTCTTGTATAATAGTCGCGAAGGTCAATCGGCAGTTGGTTCATCATAAGTACCATAATTTCCATATCCTAGATCTTGATGCAATCGTATTTCGAGCTACGTAGTTATAACACGCTCTTATTAGCAAAACTGAATTAATGAGCCAGAATATAATATATCCTTTGACGGGCTGTTATATAAATAACAATAAAATTCATATGTATGTATGTACATATATACTTTTAATTACTCAGCGCCATCAAGCGTCTTTGCGTGGAACTGGCTAGTAGTATTACAAAATTGTCGATAATAACTCTGTAGCCAGTTCCTCGCACAGCCGCTAGATGTCGCACAAATAAAACAGCACGGAGCCTGCGTGCCCGCCATATTTTTTCTCTTCACACTCTCTCTCTGGAACTACGACGCGACGACTCGAATGGTTAAAATTAAATCCTCTGTAAAATCTCAACAGGTCGTTTACATCATCATCCTCGACTCCGCCCGCAAACACGGGCTTCCCTAATCTTCTAAAATCATATGTAACGCAAGTGCAGATGTGTAAACAAGTGGATAAGAACTACGAATCCGAGTATGCACACATGGACTGCAGACAAGACCGTCATCTCACCTGGCCAGGCATCCAGCGGCCTATGTCCTTGCGATGCATTTTGTACACTCCCCACGTAGCTGCACTACGGGCGAAGGCAAATAAATTCCACGATTTGTGGTTGGAAGGTTTCCAGGGCGTTGTTGTTGGCCGCCTTGGGATGTTCCCGGGCAGGCCGCCGCTGTCCAGCACATATATCTAGACAGTAATTTAGTACAGGCTATAAACAGTAAGCAGGTTTGTTAACATTGCTCCAGCCGGTGTTTCAGATCGACAAATTAGTCTTATAGTACTGAAATCATTTATATCATTATTTTTATTTAACTTCTCTAACAAATATTACAGAATATTATTATTCATTTCCTCGATGGCGGAGTGGTTAGTGGGTCGCACTTGAAAGCGACGGCTACGCAAGAGGCTTTGATTCCCGGGTCGGGCCACTTAAGCACTATAATATATCCTGCGTACGTGGCTGATCGTTGAGATTGGCCGCCGTAGCCGTAATCGGTTGGGATATTATTATTTAACCATTCCAGTATCAGGTCATGAGTAAGTTAATTATTAACAAAACACAGTTTGAAGAATTTCTTTCTTTGCCTAAAGGACTTAATCACTACATTATATAGGTTGTGTCTGCGTAAAATGTTTTATTTGTCCATAAGTCTAGATCGTTTATTAAGTATGCTCGTTTATACTCTTTAGATGAAAGGCCCATAAACATCAAACAGTTGTTGCAAACAGATCAAAAAGGTAGCTTTTCCGTGTTTTTACTTCTTCCAATAATAAATAATCTTAAAGTGTATTTCACATAAAAGTGCTCTCTCGACGTGATGTGAGGACTTCGTATATTGGTCTTGAACAACCGTATGATCGTTTATAAGAAAACCAAGATTCTTTATTTTTACTCGACTTCACTCGTCGCTAGTAGGTACGACATTATTAAGAAAGCCGGTAGCTAAAACCTGCACTTTTCGAGGCATTTACATTGTTTGATAAGTCGCTAATCCAAATACGGGCCTCCCCGCGCGCTCTTCGCTGTTCTCCCGTGTGTACCCTGTAATGTGCATTTAACGCACGCCATTAGTAATCACTAAAAGTATCAGTCTATATACTATCCCTAGCCGTGTGGTCCCCGGCAGAGTAGAATAGGCCACCCTCACTCTTAACGAGGTGTCGTAAAAGGCGACTAAGGTAAAGCTGCTGGCATGATCATCAGCACCCAGAGAAGGAAAACTCTGCATATATATATTTATACAAAACCCTCGCCAACCGGTGTGCCAAGCGTGGTGAGTATGGCAATTACCCCTCATGTGATTGAGGGAGGCCCGTGCCCCAGCAGTGGGGACTTAAATGGGCTGACGATGACGATGACGAAGATATACTGTCCCACTGCAGGGCAAAGGCCTACATCATAGAAATTAAGTCATCGCTGCTATGATGCGAATAGGTATAATCACCACGCTTGCCAAATGCGGATTGGTGATCACAAACCCGAGATATGTTCGAAAAATTCGCAACATACTTTTTGCCCGAACCCAGGAGCCCGAGATCACGGCCCGGTACTTAAACCACTAGACCAACAGGGTGTTAGTACAGTAATCACTAACGAGTAGTGTAAATGTCACCTTGAACTAATTGTCAAATCAGTGTGTCGACGATAAAAAAAATTGGACAACAAACACGCAATGCATTGACCCCAAAGTACCCTAAATTAACGAACCAAACCTGCCTCATACACCAAAAGGATGAGGCAGTGTCACTATTACCACCATATTTTTTTATGAGATAGTCGGCCGGCAGACGAGTAGATGGCTCGCCTGATGGTAATCGATTGCCGCCGCCCATAGACACCTACGACACCAGTGGAGTACCGAGTGCGCTGCCAACCTTTAAACCCCCTGTTTCTACAGCGCCATCTAGCGTACAATACTTGAGCTAGATTGCTTGTTAAACCATCGACTGATTAGCATTAGAATAGGAGAAATTTGTAATTACTAATTAGTACCAACGATGGTCGATGTGAGTCGCCAGTGCGTCCCCATATATAAGTCGATGTAACAAAGCATAGCATCTCTTTTTGTACCATCACTTACCATCAGGTGATCCGTCTGCTCGTCTACCACTTATCACATAAAAAATAAAAAAAAAATCACCACATATTTAATAGTATTGATATTCTTTAATTTGAGAATTCACCAGATTTTACACCCCCCTTTCTCCTGGATTGGGCTTCCGGTACCCTCACTTACGCAGCGAAACACTGCACAGTGCTGCTTCACGCTTTCTGTGAGGCCGTATTATCATTCCGGTCAAACCGGCACATTCATGCCGAATCGTGGCTCTCTCACGGTCTAAAAATGCACCATCAGCCTAGTAAAATAATATTTTTCTCGCAAGATGACACAATTAACACAGATCAGGCATCCTGTAGACTTTCATCCACCTATGTAGGAAAGTAGCCTAGTAGGTACTAGGGTACCTTCGGCGAAACATGTAAATGTTAAAGCCTACATACATGCCATAGGTAATGAATATTATGTCGAGAGATTGTAGCTTAGTAAATTAGGACATGTGTGTCGTCTTGGTGATCTGGTTTCCCTTTATAAGGGTTGTGAAGGTCAAAAGGCAGTCGCTTAATTGTATTTACCAGACTCATCAAATCTTGGATAGTGATTCAAGCTTACTCTCCAAAGCGCCAACTTTGGACGTACCTGGTATTGACACACTTTACAGGTCAGTCAAGTTTTGTCCGTTGTCCTCAACGGGCAAAGTAATTTCCGAGGATAACGTGACAACATCCCTGCAACTTACAGGTCTGTTAAAGGGATTGACACACTTTAAACATCCCTGCAACTTACAGCTATGTAAAAGTGTGTCAATCCCGGAGTCACTGGCTTATGCTTACACTGTGGAAGTACGAACGTATAACGTTTGAGACCCGATGGGGAAGTGGTTGAGCTAAAACCATCTTGTATTTATACAGTATGACCTACATTCTAAGTACGTATTGTGGATCTGACTCAGGCATATCATTTTGTTACTAACATTGTTTGGGTTTACGTCAGGGTCTGAAGATGCAACAGGAAGCATTAGAGTACTAGCTTTTGTAAGACTGAAATGTTCAACATTTGAAATAAGATTTGTTAGAAGATACAGACGTAATGTAACATTGAACTCTGAGCTCAAATACTAACGAGAAAAATAGGCCGAGATGAATGACGGATATATCATAATACTTAATGTATGTATGACTGACCGGATGGCGCAATTGGTAGTGACCCTGCCTCTTGCGCTAAAGGTCGTGGGTTCGATCCCCACCCTGGACAAACATTCGTGCGATGAACACTTGTGTTTGTTCAGTGTCTGGGTGTAAAGTAAAGTATCAGCCTATAAACTGTCCCACTGCAGGGCAAAGGCCTCCATCATAGAAATCAAGTTAGCGCTACTATGATGAGATTAGGCTTAATCACCACGCTTGCCAAATGCGGATTGATGATCACAAACCCGAGCTATGTTCGAAAAATTCGAAACATACTTTTCGCTCGACCCGGGAATTGAACCCAGGACCCAGTAGATCATCAGGGCGTCTGGGTGTAATATATGTGTTTAAGTATATATTTGTGTTCCTCTGTTGCCTGATATCTGTAACACAAGTGCTTAAGCTACTTAGTACGGAATCAGGTCAACGTATGAGATGTTGTGAGAATTATTATTATTATTATGTATCATAATACTTAATAAATGTTTTAATCTATCTAGGTATCTATTTATCTAATGCTTGTAGCTAACGCTAACAGCATGTTTTTTATTTTCCGGTTCTGTTAGGTGGTTATACTTTTCGTTAGGTGAGGTCGACCACTCATTATCTTTCTGCGCCAGGATAATAGGTAATATGTCCTGGGTTATTGGGTCAGGCAGTCAGTTGATTCTTTTTTTTTTATTAATATACTGTAGGCTAACGCTTGACCACAATCGCACCTGATGGAAAGTGACGATGAGGTCTAGGATGTAAAGCGTTTGCCTAGGAGATGCCTGTTCACTCTTGCCTTAAAGATGTCCAGATTGTAGTGGTCCGGAAAAACAGACCTTGGCAAGGAGTTCCATTCCTTAGCTGTCCGCATTATGAACGTGGAGGCAAATCGCTTCGTGCGGATAAGAGGTAAGCCAACAACGTATGGATGAAACCCCTCGCCGCGCCTTGTTGTCCGGTGGTGGAATGGGCTAGGGGGGATCAAATTATGCAGAACCTCCGCACACTCACCGAAATGAATCCGGTAGAAGACTGAGAGACTTGCCACACGTCTGCGGTGGTCAAGGCTCTGCAAGCCAGCCCCTGAGAGTACGTCATCACCGATAAGTCTCTTCGCACGGTGCTCTATTGAATCCAAAGCATCCAGCTGATACCGGGCAGATCCATCCCAAAGGTGACAACAGTACTCTAAGCAGGAGCGAACCTGGGCTCTATAAAGATTTAAGAGCTGCTCAGGCTTAAAGTACCGCCTGACTTTCCAAAGAATGCCTAGCTTTTTTGCAGATTCCTAAATAAATAGATTCCTAAATAAATTGGACGTAGTCCACCAGGTCAAGAACGACCATCCTGTTCCATTCTTACCTTTCGAACGTGAGTGCGTAAATCAGAATCTTTCATCATTTTTGAATCATTCGTCTGCAACGAGTGACTCCACCCACTCGTTGGTCGAGTGACTTAAAGCGAGCGTTAGAAGCAACGTCAAAATAGTTGTCAATAGCAACAAGCATAAACAAAATATAAATATATTTTTTTTATAGTGTTATCCCGCGCACGGTTACGGCCGCGCGTGTGATTCCGCCAATGTCAAGTGTATAAGAGAGACACGTCGATATAAAATTGACCGGTAATTTTAATTTTTTTTTTCATCAAACCTATTCGTGTGGGAGTATCTATGGATAGGTCTTTAAAAATTAAATTGAGGTTTATAACATTATTTTTTTATAAACACAATTCTTTGCGCAAGAGACGCTGCCAAAGTGTTAAATTGTGTGTCTCCTCTCCTGTAACTTCTATAATAAATGAATTATAAAACTAAAAAAAATATATAATGTACATGATCATGAAAACTAACAACGAAAATTGGTTTGAACTAGATATAGTGGGTAGTTTCAGCAACAACTCCAAGTTGCGCAGTGCATTACATATTTTCTCTGTTGTTTCTTATACGTTACAAAATTACTTAATGTACTTGGAACGGAGGCTGATCTATGTGATGATATCATGCATGCATTTTTTGTCATAAAAATATTATATTAAAACGCACGAAAGTTTGAGACATGATTGTATAGAAAACTCGTTTACGAGCAAACGGTTAGGCCGAGTTTGATAATTTTAGGACGCTGACACTCTGTCTGCCTATTGCAAATCGCATAACCACGGGGCACAGCTAGTTTAATCTCTAGTTAAATTTCTTGTTAGTGTTTTTCACTTATAATAATTACAATACTTTCCAAGATATCAACCGTCAAATTCTAATACGTTCCTTACACGTGCTTTTACAAAACGAGGCCAATAGATTCATTTCAGCATCTCAAGCATAACGAAGTTGAGTAGGAACATCTGATATCAAAATCGTCCTTCAAATTTCAAAGTGAAATTTTGCACTAGCAAATATCTGATCCACGTCTCGACTAGACTAAAACATACATGATTCCAGTCCTACGAACTGGCAAGATAAAATATTCTATGAATAATTCACATGCCATACATTGACAGGGCGGAATGAGATCTCTTCCATTCGTCTACTTGTCAACGTGAGGAAAAAAAGTATGAATACGGTTTATCGGGCGGAGACGGTTAGCTGAGAAATGGCATGGATATTTTGAGTATTCTGAACGGTTTATTTGTTATTTTGATGTGAGAGTTTATCATTAGCATACCGAGCGATGTGGAGTGGGCTGAGTGTTTGTGGATTTGCTATTGAACGTTCGGGGAGCTCTTGACGATGTTTTGGTGGTGTTTGTTTAAGGCGCGGTGGGTAAGTGGGCAAACAAATTAGGGATTTGAAGAAAAAACAGTAATATTATATCAAAAATTATTCCGTTAAACAAGTATGAAAACTCTCCAAGATATCATTGTCCGGCCACCGGACAATGATATCTTTGAAGGCATCGAATAATAAAAAGTAAGTTGAACGTTAAATAAGTAAGTCGCAAGTAAGTTGCCGTGTGGTCCCGGCAGAGTAGAATAGGCCACCCTCACTCTTACCGAGGTGTCGTAAAAGGCGACTAAGGTAAAGCTGCTGGCATGATCATCAGCACCCAGAGAAGGAAAATTCTGCATATATATATTTATACAAAGCCCTCGCCAACCCGTCTGCCAAGCGTGGTGAGTATGGCAATTACCCCTCATGTGATTGAGGGAGGCCCGTGCCCCAGCAGTGGGGACTTAAATGGGCTGATGATGATGAACGTTAAATAGGTAAACGAATAAAGAATGAGAAGAAGAATTTGCTAAAATGTATGTTTGAGAGCAATAAACCAATTTTTGTTTATATTAAAAAAAATAAAGGAGCACGCTTATGCTATAATCGATGTCAAAAATAGTACATTTCAATAACCCCCCTTTCCCGAAACAATATGGGGAATTGTCAAGTTGAAATAACATAGAGTCTGAGCTAGCAAATTTTACCGTTTGCTATAATCAGTTTTTACAGCGATCTTTTACACCTATGGGCTTTCTAACTGAGCAAGATTGAATTAAAATCATTTGTCGGCTAATTTGTAGTCTTCTTTTAATTCCTTCTTATAAATAATATTTTGAGTTCAATCTCCGGCTCAGTTCTCAAATCATAGCTCACTCAGTACCTATTCGTTTTTATCCATTTCCTATTTGCTTTTTTGTATTTATGTACCCAGTCAATCAGTTTCTCCTTGCATATTGTAAAATTAGGGGCAATATTTACCAGAATATGTTTTGTTACATAAATACTCAGTAAATTTCAAATACCTTCTTGTAACTCACTTGCATAACTCAAGTGCAGAAATGGTTTGCTAGTCAACCAGTACCAGCAATTTGTTGCCAAATCCAAGATCTCATTAAATAAAATGTATCGTTAGATTTAGTAACATTTGAATTCAAAATAAAGTTGGAATGCATTGAAGTGGTAGTTTTCTATTTCGATGGTCCCCCCGTACCAGATCGCAACTTATGGTTTTCGAAACACCTTTCTAGGGTAAAAATTTCTCAAGTAAGTTTTAAACTGGCAATATTTTTTCAAGAAAGTTTTATAACGTACATATTTTATTCCTCTAGTTATCAAATGTCAATAAAATAAAAAAGCAAACCAAAACCATTACGCGGGACCGTTTGTTATATTTCATGAATAGAGAATACGTGTTAAAAAACCAACCCAGTTTAAAACAAACAATAAATAGAAACGTTTGCAGGCAATATGTTCTTTTATATATCGGTACCGGGTCAGAAAATACGGCTTCCTATACAAATGCTAGCCTTCCGAGCGGTTAGGTTGACATCGTGTTTCATGCTGGAAATGCCAACTAGAAATATGGAAACGCCCGTATTGTAAACCTGCTATAGACCGCACGGCAGCCAGGGTTGTTGACTCGATATCACGAATAGGTGCTAGAATGCATGTCAAATAAAGTGCCAGATTGTTACGTATTAAAATAAATACACTCAATGAGCTTTGTTGGTACGAGTATATACGCACACTCAATAAGGCAAATTGAACACATTTTTTTCTGATTGATATCAAAGAACACTTAAAAAAGATTAATTACGAGATTTCTACTATGTATCTTATTGTTGAGTTTCCGATATTTCGGTGCTGTTACAAGCGTCATGATCTCAGAGTACTTAACTGAAGGTTTTGCGGGTAAGATGTTACTGACAGACATATCGGTCTAGCCTTCGCAGTCGCAGTAACCATGATTCAGTTGATCTGTTTTCCTCTCCAAGGGTTGTGACGCAAGAATTGTATTTATGTGTTTATTTCTTTATTAAGTAAGGACATAAACACTTTTTTTTTATTTATTAAAGAACACAGACAGAGTACGAATCGTTACACATAATAACTTAACGTATTACATTAACTTAAGTTTAAATGGTAATCCAATAAAAGTGTTCCTAGCGTTTTTAAAATTAGTAACTTTTATTAAATTTAAAACAATTGGTGCATCACAAAACAAAAATAATACATAAAAATTGGTGAACATTGAAATACATTGTGCATTGCATTAAAATCATAAACAATAATAAAAAATAAAAACACTTTTTAAAAATGTTATTATTATTAAAATTGGAATTTAGAATAAAAAAAATAAAACTAGATATCCTTATAATTATAAAATTAACAGTACTTAAGTATTAAAGAGGGTTTTGAGACTCCTCCTGAACACATTTTTATTGGCAGCAAAGATATTGATATCATTTTTTTTTTATTTGATAGAAATGGGGTGAGCCCTGCGTCTCATAGCCACTGCGACCAGTAGATGATCTATTGTGGCAGCCCCGTAACCTATTACAGCACCTCATGTAGCCTCAGTTCCAGGATAAACCCGAGAATGGAGCTGATGGGGGAGCTCTTGATCTCGTCAGCTGAGATCATGTGTGCTCCCAGGTGCCGGCTTCTGCAGCGGTGCAGCGCTATGCACTCGCCGAGGACGTGGATAATCGTTTCCTCGTCCTCGCGACAGAACCTGCAGATTTTGGTATCTGTAAGGCCCATGTTGTGCAGGTGCTTGTTTAATTTGCAGTGCCCTGTGAGGGTTCAAGTGTATTGTGATAGTATTAATATCATGTTTTAGATCGTTATATTCGCGACACATGCGGACTATGGGGTTGAAGAAAGAAGTATTGTTTTTATAAACTCTTGAAGAAATTAGGTTACGTGTCCGATAAACAGTGTTGAAATTAATTTATAAGATATAATATAATATATTTATAATATATATTTACAAAATTGTGTTTCTGTCAAATTGTGCATGAGATCCTTCGTAAGAAGCGTACCCCGGGCTCCAAAGCAATATCTTTGGACGCATCCTAATAATATAACCATGGAACTAGAAAACGCGCGCTTTCAACGGAATGTGCTAATTCGGAAAAAAATGTCACAGAGTGTGAAAGAAGTGTTATAACCGGTACTAACGCAGTTTTAATGCATCTCTATACGGGTGCGGTAGAGAAAGAACGTCGCGAGGCACGTCACTTCAGTACTGACGGCTTCGCGCGGTTTTTCACATTATGGCTTTCCATGAAAAGACTCAATCTATTTAGGGTGCACTTGTGTGGATATAACTCGCGGAGATGATAATGACAAGTAAAGATAATAATTATTAATAATTAAAGTCTCCAAAATAAACCCTCATATGAATTATTGTTTGTATGAAGGTATTTTAATGTATTTGATCGAAATGTTGCCTGATTGAATTCAGTTTTGAATTATTTTAATTGACTACTTGTTATTCATGAAATTAATTTATAGTTCATGATGAAATGTAATTGTTAAATTATTTTAAAAGACCTGCTAGTATAATTTTAATTAAATCAATTTAATTTTAATTCAATTAGTTTTTTTGCGAATTTACTGGAATACAGTTTCTCCTGTTTTATACACTAGAGGAACAAGCCAATTTTAAATGTAAATTGTAAATGTCACATTTTGATTGAATCTATTGTAGTTTTTATGAGATTAAAATTCTTTAAACCTAATGAATGAAAGGGCAATGCCGGGTTTGTCCATACAAACCCGGATGAACGGAGTCACTGTTCCATAACAGTGACTCCGTTTTTTATTTACTGTTTTACTATAATTCACCGTCATGCATTATGAATGATTTTAAAATAATAATTGATGACAGTTTGAGGTTTAGAGTGCTAAATTTAGCACTTAAGGTGCTCCTATGGTTTAGAAAAACAGATTGCAGCATTGTACACTACACTTTATTTCGATGTTTTTGAATGCAGAGGGTCGATTCTCGCATGCGAAATGAAAGTTACGTCGTCAAAGTAAATGGTGAGCTTAAATATTGAGTTTTGGTGGTGATGGATTTTTTTTGGGTCTTTTTGTAGCTTCTTTACCTACTAAACGGAAAACTGCGCAACAGACCCATGGTAGACTAGATGCGTCCAGCCAAAAACAGGGTGAAATTGTTAACGTTAGGGGGGTCTATGTATATTTTATATTTTTATTTCTGATATTTTTATTTTTATTTATTCAATATTGCTGTTGGCAAAGACTACCATCGCCAAGTAATCAAGGAGTTCCTAAATTGGCTCAATCGGTTAACATGGCCGTTGCTTCGACATTTATGCATATCGGGAAATGAATTGGCCCCGTGTAATTGAATTCGATCGTCCTCAATACGACTTCGATAAGATCGTAGAACAATGCTCCCGGAGTGCCATGACCACTAAACACTTTGCTATAATATAGGCTTATAGACTAAATCAGTATGAAAGTACGTTTATAGGAAACAGAACAGATACGACCTGGTGATCTTTTCAAGAAAAGACCTTATTCCTTCCTTAAGAGCCGGCAACGCATTTGTGATGCCCCGTGTGTCGCGTATGTCCATGGGCGGCGGTACTTCACTTACCATCAGGTGAGCCGTCTGCTCGTTTGTCTGCCATAATGTAAAAAAAAGCTAATGAAAGAATAGAATAGCAATTCCTGTATTTACCTCGTGTTTGTAATTTTACGTACCCAATGTATTTTTTTGTGTGATTAATTTTTGAGATATCATTAGCGTAAAAATCCAATACCTTCGAAATTAGTATCAGAATAAAAAGTGATATTTTTCATAGTTTTTTTTTTAATTGATTGATACATCTACGTGAGTAGCTTGTCAATAGCTCCTTAATATTTTTATTGTTGATATTTTTTTCATGTTAAAGATATTAATTATCATAAAAAAATAATAAAAGTATTTTTTTGCAAAATTATATTTTGTAACTGCTACGAAAATGATAGGTACTCTTATCTTATCGGGTTCATAGAATTATTTTGCTATTAGAAAAAAAAAACAACTATTAGATCTTACTTCTCACATTTATCTTTTTGATGGGTAACCTATTAAGGCGACGGGTAGGTGCACTAGCGACGCCAATCGATTTTAATTTTTAGCTACTAAACCAGATCTAGTTTAAACCATTTCGGGGTAACAACCTCTCGGCAAACACTTATACTATTTATTAAATAACCATGCACAAATGTTGCTTCCGTTTTTGTACGTGAAAAATGGATTACCGCCAAAAGCTGCCACTTTTAGCGTGAATCAATTTCTCGCGTACAAATGTTGGCTCCGCATTTGTGCATGGTTATTTAATAAATAATATAAGTGTTTGCCGAGAGGTTGCGATCCCGAAATCGTTTAAAATAGATCTGGTTTAGTAGCTAAAAATTAAAATCGATTGACGTCGCTAGTGTACCTACCCGTCACCTTAAACGAAGTAAGCTATAGGGCGTATCGGTAAACATTTTCATCCCTATAACCACTTCATCTACCAACCAAACTGAACAACATTTGTTACACGTTTTTTGGAAATTCATCGAAACTTCGACTCTCCCCAATATAAAATTGCTATGTTACGTGACCAACTTTATATGAAGAGTTTAATGTAATGCGTTTTCTCTCGGTTGATAAATGTATTCTTCTCTTTGGCGTTAAAATGGTATATTTTTATCAACGTGTAAAGGTGGTGTACATTCCTCCCTTACAAACGTAACGTTTCGAAAGTCAGTACAAAAATAATTGTTAAACCTACTTATTTACTCAAATCATTTCGACAGACATACATTCGGTGCAGCTATAACTGTAACTGACTGTTAAATTAATCAATTTGCTATTTCAAGTGTTACAACAGTACGAAGGAAAGCATACCATGACAGCATGATAAATGCCTAAGCAAACCTGAAATAATCCTGAGTGAAATACTTGCACATACGAGTAGGCATCAATTCAAATAACAGACACCTTAGATCATAAATGTTGTATCTTATGAAAATGAACTTTGAACTCCGACAATAAGATCCATTTTAGATTGGTGTGTCAAATAAAACAACGCTCCGTGAAGTCCAAGCCATTTCCAGGTAGGTAGGGTGACCATCAATTATAATAATACTCTAACATCAATGTTAGGCTTCCGTACCTAAAGGGTAAAAACGGGACACTATTTCTGATACTTTGATGTCTGTCTGTCCGGTTTTTAATGCACATTGTAGCGGACAAATGAGCAGAGGCCAAACCTGATGTTGACGATTGTTTGTCGGTTTTGATCGTGGGAGAGCCACGCAGAGGCATGATCGAGTGATACCACGGCCTCACAGAAAACTGACGTAATCCAGCACTGTGCTGTGTTTCGCTGAATGAGTGAGGGCACCGGAAGCCCAATCCGGAGGAAAGAGGGGCTTAAAGGTTGGCAACGCACTTGTGACTCCACTGGGGTTTATATGGGCGGCGGCAGTCGCTTGCCATCAGGCGATCCGTCTGCTCGTTTGCCTATAACCATGCACAAATGTTGGGTTCAACGCGTACGCGGAAAATTGATTCACGCCAATAGCGGCCACTTTTGGCGTGAATAAATTTTTCGCATACTAAATCGATTATCGTCGCTAGTGTGGCCTACTCGTCACCTTAAAAACACACGTTTCCTGAAACATGAGTTAATAGATCTGAGATTTGAAACATAGTTCTCTTGTGTGAATCATCATCTCTTTAGCTACTCTATTATAAAAAATATGACTTTAACTGGCTACACCAAAACATTGTCACCCCATCCATATTCCATATCTAACATAGTTCGGCAGTAATATCAGAAACCCACAAATTTTACCAGTTCACACGACTGGCTTGCTTGCTGGCTGTTTCACTGGAGAGAAAGGTGATAGATTGCATACTGTAGGACTGAAATCCAAAATCAACGTCATTGGCCAGGTTAAAAATAACCAATCCCAATAAGGTTGCAGTTGGCTCTTTCGGATTTAATATAGGCTATAACCATTTATTTATTTGGACAACCAACAAGGCATACACTACAACATCTTAAGACTAACGCAGTAGGTAATTAAATTCTTAGTGGTGACTTAATTATATGTTGCCACGGCACGCGAAGCGATACTATATTATACACTAACATCAAATCTCATTTAAATATGTTAAAGACCATTATTTAGAAGAAACAAGTGTAAATATGAGTTTATTGTGATCATACGTTTATTTATGTTACACTTGTAAGAGGAACAAATCTGCAAATCTGCAATAGTCACGACATAAGGGCTGACTTTCCAAATACATATTCGTTTAGTTCTTACACAAAAAAAGTGGAAAAATCAACCCAAATTCATACTTAATCTGTTATTACATAATAAGTCATTATTAATTCTTCCCTTGCGAAAAAAAACTTATGTGGAAAATTTGTATTCTCAATTACTCGCCCGGAAGAGCAATTAATACTTACAATTTAACCACCATTGAGCTCTTAACCTATTCCTCATTCAATTGCTTATAAGGGTTGGCAACGAGTATGCAAGTCCTCAGGTGTTAGAAGCGCCCATATGCTGCGGTAATAGCTTACACACAAGGCAAGTAGCACGATTTATAAAACTAAATCTACTGTTACACACGCTCATTTGTAGCATTCTTTTTAAGCATACTAAATATGAGCATGCTTAAGGAACTGTCCACATTTGCTATCAATAAGCATGCTATTACTCACATTTCAGCATGCTTAAAAATAAGCAAACCGGTCTACACGTGCTAAAACACTCCGCCACACTCCCCCTTCCACCCGCACTAGGGATAGCATGCTTAAGGTGACGGGTAGGGCACACTAGCGACGCCAATCGATTTTAATTTCTAGCTACTAAACCGGATCTATCTTTTAAAAAAATCGAGGTTACAACCTCTCGGCAAACACTTATACTATTTATTAGATACTTATACTTAGCTTTTGAGTTTGCTTTAGTACTCGAAATTTGAATTACCACAAAAAGCGGCCACTTTTAGCGTGAATCATTTTTTTGCGTACAAAAACGGACCTATTGTTTGTAGATGGTTATTTAATAAATAGTATAAGTGTTTGTCTCGACAAACCTCTCGAGGTTGTAATCCAAAAATTGTTTAAAATAGATCCGGTTTAGTAGCTAAAAATTAAAATCGATTGGCGTCGCTAGTGTGCCCTACCCGTCACCTTAATAATCGAATGGCGTGCGATTTTTGAGCATGCTTATTAGTAGCACGACCGTCCACACATGCTACTGAGTAGCACTTGCTTCAAAAGTAGCAACTTTAAGCATGAAAATAAGCATGTGTAACAGTAGGTAACTTAAAAATATAACCTGCCGCAAGTCGCAACGTGGTCACCCTCCCCATAGTCCGCACTTGACGGAACTAATTTAATTCCGCGGTAATATCTGGAACCCACCTGTTATAACTGGTTGTAACAAGTTCACACGTCTGGTTCCAGCCGGTCGCCGGCAGGTGGCGTGCTAAGCGCTGAGGTCGCCACTTTACACTCTACTAGTTATCCAAATTTATAGCCCTAAGCGGGAGTAGAGATGTGACACTCTAGAATAAAGTAGATTAATAGATAGATTTTATATTAATATTGTTATTAGGATAAAGCTGCCCTCACATTTGCGATTACCTAAAAGGTAGCTGAGTTATAAGTACCTCTTTACTAAAAAAACACCTAATATTTGTATGTAACACTTAGCAAGCAAATAAATATTTTATTTCATTTCAAAATAGATGGCAAAATGTTTAGTTTTTTTTTTATTTCTTTTTTGCTGCTGCTATGTTGCCTACGGCGAACACATAATAACTCTGCCAATGACGAGGGATTAAAGAGACATGTTAATTTAATGGTTATTGCTAAACATCACAAGGATTTTAACTCGGATGTTTATTATCGTGTTAATTAGGGTACCCGTAAAAAAATCTATAAGGGTTCCGATATTTGCCATTTGGCTACGGATCCCTAAAAACGAAATAGTTGGCGTCATTTAAACGTGAGGTCTATAGACTGATGATGACGTTCAAGTTTCATTCTAACGACATCTGATGAATTTTCCCACCGTATAGTTTCCTGTATTTGATGGTAAGCACCATTAATTGTCAAATATTTTATCTCTCAATTGAAAAAAAAACAATAACAAGGTGTATATATCTAATGTCTTCCTATTACAAGATCTATTGTAGATTTTACAGAAAAATAATACACATAATGCCCATGAATATACAGTGTTTTTTTTATGTCATAGGAGGCAGAAGAGCAGACCGATCACCTGATGGTAAGCGACGTGGAGTCACAAGTGCCCTGCCAACCTTCAAACACCCCCTTCCCCCCAGATTGGGCCTCCAGAACCCTCACTCACGCAGCGAAACACAGCACAGTGCTGCTTCACTCCGGTCGAGCCCGCCCATTTATGCCGATGCGTGGCTCTCCCACGGTATAATATAGCCGTTAGGTCTTGTTAACAGTGCTCCTGAAAACCAGCGCCTCGGCGTTATCTGTCTTGGCATTATGCTGCGGGTCAACTTTTTGGCACAAAACAATTTATTAGCTATGTATGATTGAAACTTTAATTAGTCATAAGTTTTTTTTACTGAATAATCAATTTCTATCTATCTAGTTAGAGCGTGCACAATAAGAAATCTAATATTTTTTTATGAGTTATAGTCTTGTCATATTGGCAATAATTTCGATAGGCATAAATATTATTTTACACTTTTTTACCTAGAAATTTTAGTTACTTATTTTTAATTTTAAAACGTAACTTAAACTCAATAAATACAGCGGATTGTGTTTTAGAATTAATGGACACAACGGAAGCTTTCATTAATAAAATAGTTTTCAAAATCAACGCAGACTAAAACCTAATGCGATAGCTAACGTAACCAAATAAACTTTGTTAATAGGTCCCAAAATGCAGACTAAATCAAGTGTAGTTGAGATAAATTGTGTTTTAATAGCTACTATTATTTAGCGCTAGAATAATGCTGATGCGAGTTTGGTTAAATAAATTGCACATATGTTTAAAGTGTGTGTGTACTTAGCTAAGTATAATAATTACACCACGCATCTTTTCTTTTCTATAAGTGGCTTTTCTGATATGCCGTGAAGTACCAAAACTGTTGGAGTAAAACGGGAAACTTGATCGAAAATGAACACACTGAGTAGTTTATGTGAGTGCCACATAAATTTAGGGCTATTAAAATATGTGTGAATTTGACGTTCCATAGCATCAAAATAATGGTTCACGGCTTATGCATAGGACGTATGTATATGAAATAAAATTATTTATATCTGAGTCGATTGAATTAAAGGTAAATTAAGGTTTAGAAGAATGTTTATGACATGCTAAAAAACTACTTACTAGATATCGTTCACCACAATTTTCGGGGGAAGTTTCATTTATAGAAAAATGTAGAAGGGTAAGTCATCAACATTGCTCACCGGATTAGCAAGCTTAAGTGGCAGTGGGCTGGCCATATTACCCGCAGAACCGACAACCGATGGGGTAAACGAGTTCTAGAGTGGAGACCGCGTCTTGGTAAACGTAATGTAGGGCGCAGGATGGCTGAGATGGCAAGAGCTGGATGCGAGAAGCCATGGATAGATCACAGTGGCGAACAATTGGAGAGGCCTACGTCCAGCAGTGGACTGCGATAGGCTGATGATGTAGAAGGGTATTTTTTTCCGATGCAAGTATGTGCATCTAATGATCTTAACAAATTTGAGTTAAAAGATGTTTTTCTAACTTTTTTATCTATTTGCCTGATCAAAATAAGCATTTAAATAAAGTTTCACTCACTCAAAAAAACGCCGGTGTTTTAACGTTTTATCGACCTACGGATTCAGCGGATATCACTCTAAAAGCAATCGCGGGTTTTAAGACTCTATTATCGTAAGAGCAACAGCAAGCCATAAAAAAATATTAGGTCCAACATGTTTTTTTTATTTATTTTTTTATTAATTAATGGCCGCTACTATGTCTTGCGACACTTTTATAATTTTGCCAATGTCGAGTGATGTGAGTGATTAAAGAGACACGCGTTTTTTGGAAAATTGACCGGTGTGGTGAGTGGATTTTATTCTAATGAGTTTGACATCACCTAAAACAAAACAAACGTACACATGGACAATAAAGACAAAGAAGACACATGTAAACGTATGGACAAAAAATAAATAAATTAATTAAGATTCTTTCAAAGTCTAATATTATATTTGTTAATATATATACATAAATATTTTATAACAGAGGAAAAGGATAAAGATAGAAGAAAAGGAATATTGATAGGGCGGGGGTTTTTGGGGGTAGAATGTCATACAGCGAGACTTGGTATTTTTGACAGTTAAAGAAAATATGTTCTGTCGTACCTTCCTCTAAACCGCATTCACAGATCGACGAGTCTTTAATGTGGATTTTGTTAAGGAAAACCGGAGTGCAGGCGTGTCCAACATGTTGTCACTAGATCACTATACAACTCACTTGACACACAATGTTAAAAACGATACATTTCAACGGTTATTATTATTAGGAACACTTTTCGGCACTTCACTGCACAAATAAACACCAAATTGAACACTAAAAACCACTAAACTTTAATTTAAAACCTTTGAATTGCATCACCCCACGCGGAGTGTTTTAGTCCTACCGCCAGAATTTAAGCTAACTAATTGACGTTTTCAATCCTACAATTCTGAGATATATCCACCTGCTTAGCTGTAACTTGCATCGTTGTTAATTATACCAGTTAATATTATTTGAAAAGACCAGGAACGAAATCATAAATAAACAGTATAATAAGAAACTATATTTAAACTTTTAGGCGATCTATAAGACACACATGCCTCAAGTGGCAATGGGCAGGGCACATAGCGAGGAGAACAGACGGCCGTTGGGGCGGAAAGGTCCTCGAGTGGAGGCCACGTACAGGAAGTCGCAGCCGTGGCAGGCCCCCCACAAGGTGGACCGACGATCTGATGAAGATCGCGGGAATCCATTGGATGCGGGCGGCATAGGACCGATCTGTGTGGAGAAGATTGGGGGAGACATATGTCCAGCTGTGGACGTCTATTGGCTGAAATGATGATGCGAATAATTATATCAATTATGTTTCTTCAAAATGCTACCATAAAGGTTATCGGAGTTTACTTCTATAATTTAGCTTCCGGTTTTAATATACCCCTGAATTATGAGTTCAAACCCACCATTGAACTAAGCTACTTAAGACATCCTAACTCATGCACGCGCAGGCTATGAATTGTTCTAGTCTGCAGTTGTGCACTAAGCTTTACGACCATGCTTGAGAGATGTAGTGCCCATAAATATGCTTACCCGAAGGACCAACTGCTGACATTATTGTTTTTTTCTGGAAAGGGAGTTTTAAAAACGACCTGCTGGTTTTTCTTGAATTATTATCTTGTTTCAGAAGACTTATGTGGCTTGTACAATATTATTTTTGCTAACTTACTTACGGTTTTGACTTATCTTGCAAAGTTATCGTAATGTTTCATAAAACACGACTTGTCAAAGTTACTTGTTAACTGACAAAGCAAATGAAATAAACTTAAAGGTTTAATCTAACCGCCTCTACATTTCATGGGCACAGATGTGCTCGTGGTTTTATAAATTAAAAAGAAAAACATTTTGTTCAATATTTTTATACATGATTCATAAATGCTCGTCTTTTAATCAAGCATTTCAATCAACTTAGGAATCTTCAAAATTCAAAGAAATAGAAAAAGTAAAGCAATATTCTTGTTTCATACATACAGTGTGTATCTGTGGACATTCACATCCGTTCAACCATGCATTCTACCAGGCATTTTGAGCAACAAATTTTGTTCTACCACTTTTTGAAATTCGTCGGAATTTTTTTAAGTCTCCCCATACAAAATGACAAAATCAATTTGTTCTTAACGTGGGTAGTAAACCAACCTTTACCACACGTTCTAGGCAGGAAGTACTAGACATAACTTGGTGTTCAGGTAATCTCGCACACCGAGTGACCAATGGACAACATTTCATATTTTTAACATGTCCATATTGTTTTTTTATATGAAAATAGACATAAAATGAACGGACCCATATTTTTTCTTTTTTCAAAATTTGTCCATTTTCATGCATAAAATAATTATTAAAATTCTTTATATTCTAAATAGACGTAAGCGCCAAATGACGTCATCGGACGGCTGAATACAGCGATATTCCTTTGCTTATCATTATTTTAATAAAAAAAAGGTATTACTGTCAAAGGTTAATAATACTAGTGTCAAGATTGTCAACGTCATTCATTCATTCAACGTTGACAAGTTCTTTTTTTTGATGTCATGGGTTTGGCATTTCGTAAATTTAAAACTATAATGTGCTAGGCAAAGAAATATTTTACATTCTGCCGTCCGATGACGTCATCTTACGTTTTTTAGTTTTTAATTTTTTTCTCAGTATATAAGCAATATAAAAAAATAATAAATATATATTCGCGTAGCGGAAAAGTAAATAAAGAAATGGTATTTTTTGTTTCAGAGCTTAGAAATTTTGAAATGTTGTCCATTGGCACGTCTCAGATGAGCCGTCCATGTCCGACCACACCCACATTAGGTACGACATACTATGCTCGGGAACAAAGGAACCGAACACCTACCGTGACCCCAAGGGAACAGACTGGGAGGGCTTTAGGAACTCCCTTAGGTTATACCTTGGAGATTTTAAATACATCAAAACTGTGGACCAAGTGGAAGCCGCAGCAGAGGACTTAGGCAAGAGCCTAATGAAAGCGTATCTAGAAAATTGTCCTCTCAAGACCACTAAGAGCAACAGAAACACGCCTTGGTGGAACAAAAACCTGGAGCATCTGAGGCAAAAGGCCCGTGCCTTATTTAACAAGGCAAAAAAAGACAAGAACTGGGATGCTTACAGGAAGGCGTTAACACGTTTCAATAGGGAGCTCAGGAAAGCAAAAAGAAGATCCTGGCAAAAATTCTGCGGGTCAATCAAGGACACTGCCCAAGCTGCCAGGATCCACAAAATACTATCCAAGACACCTGAATCCCATCTAGGCCTGCTAAGGAAAGCGGATGGATCTTTCACAGAATCTCCGGAGGAAACACTGAGACTGCTTGCTCAAACGCACTTTCCGGAATCCGTGTACATTAATAACGAAAGAGAACTCCAGGTCAGTAAGTCTCCGGACAGGAGACCGAGGAATGAAGACTGGAGGAGAGCTTCCGTTATTTTTCGTCCCCAGCAGATAATTTGGGCCATTAGGAGTTTCAAGCCTTACAAATCTGGTGGGGTCGATGATATCTTCCCGGCTTTGTTGCAGCGGGGCGAAGATATCATCATCTCTACGCTGATAAAATTATACCGTGCAAGCTTTGCTTGGAGTTATCTGCCATCAGCGTGGACTCGGGCGAGGGTCACTTACATTCCCAAGGGAGGGGACAAAGACAAATCGCAGCCCAAGTCCTACAGACCGATAAGTCTCACCTCATTCCTACTAAAAACGATGGAAAAGGTGTTGAACAGTCACATCAGGGCAACATACCTCGTTGAAAAACCCCTGAGTGCAAGACAACATGCCTACCAAACAGGCAAGTCCACGGAAACGGCACTAATTGACCTGGTGGACAGAATTGAGAAAGCCATAGAAGACAAAGAAATTGCACTCTGTGCCTTTCTTGACATCGAAGGGGCGTTTGACAACACCAACTTCGATGTTATAACACGTAGTATGGTGAATCGTGGAATCGACGACACCACCACCAGATGGATGGGATCCATGCTACAAAATCGGACTGCAACAACAACGTTGATGAATAAAACCCTACATTATAGAGTGACCAGAGGATGTCCACAGGGCGGAGTCCTATCACCCCTTCAATGGTCATTGGTTGTTGACAGTCTCATCTGCGAGCTCAATGAAGCCAGATTTCTGACTCAGGATTACGCAGATGACATAGTAATAATGGTCATAGGAAAATGCCCTAGCACCATTTCCAATCTTATGCAAAGGGCCCTACGAATAGTAGAAAACTGGTGCACGAGACACGTGCTAACAGTCAATGCACGTAAGACGGTCTTAATCCCGTTTACCAAAAGAAGGAAACTAGAGGCGCTACACACCCCAACACTTCTTGGTACGAAGCTATGCTTGTCCAACGAGGTCAAATATCTCGGAGTCTTTTTAGACCAAAAACTAACATGGAACAAGCATCTCGACTACATCACTAGAAAGGCAAAAATTGCGATGGGGGCAAGCAGTAGGTTGGTGGGGCTAAAATGGGGGCTACGGCCCATGGCCGCACTCTGGATTTATAAAACCATAGTGAGGCCGATCGTCACTTATGGCTGCTGTGTGTGGTATAAGAAGACGCACCAACTTAACTGCGTAGAGAACCTCAGCAAAGTTCAAAGAACTGCCTGCCTTATAGCCACTGGCGCGCTTTCGTCCTCTCCCTCTGCAGCACTGGATGCCCTCCTGAACATTCCACCTCTGCACATTCACGTGCAGATGGAAGCGAGGATGGCTATCACGAGAGCGAAAATCAGAGGGAGGACGAGATGGCATTCTAGGGTCATGAGAGGCCTCTACAATGAACTAATGAAAATTCCGGTCATGGATATGCCCTCTGACTCCATGGTCCGTGAACACCGCTTCGATAAGCGGTTTACAGTCTTGTTACCAAGTAGACAAGACTGGGAGGCTGGAACTCCCGGAAATGTTAAGCAGAATGACATCGTTTGGTATACAGATGGCTCCAGGAAGCAGGGCATATCTGGGGCGGGATTTTGTAATGATCGCTGCGGAATACGCAAATTCGCCAACCTGGGTCGCTATACCACAGTGTACCAAGCGGAAGTCTTCGCAATAATTGGCTGTGTCCAAGAGAGTCTACAAATGAATCTCCAGAATAAGAAGATATTCATCTTCTCAGATAGTCAAGCTGCCCTCAAGGCGTTAACATCCTGTGAACTTGACTCCAAACTCACTAGCGAGTGTGTCCTGCTCCTAAACCAGCTTGGCAATGCCAACATTGTAAATCTGATTTGGGTACCGGGACACTGCAATATCAGAGGCAACGAAGTCGCTGACGTGCTAGCAAAGGCCGGGGCAGAGAGCCCACTACTCGGACCGGAACCAATAAGTGGCGTTCCAGCATGCATGGTCAGGTTCGAGTTAAAAGAGTGGGAGAAAAAACAAAGCACTGAATTCTGGAAAAGACTACCTCGACTAGAACAGTCTAAGGCGTTGATACAGGCGTTCGATCAGAAACGAGCTGTAGAAATAACAAAACTGAGTAGAGGACATGTTAGGGCACTCACTCGGACCCTCACAGGGCACTGCAAATTAAATAAGCACCTGCACAACATGGGCCTTACAGATACCAAAATCTGCAGGTTCTGTCGCGAGGACGAGGAAACGATTATCCACGTCCTCGGCGAGTGCATAGCGCTGCACCGCTGCAGAAGCCGGCACCTGGGAGCACACATGATCTCAGCTGACGAGATCAAGAGCTCCCCCATCAGCTCCATTCTCGGGTTTATCCTGGAACTGGAGCTACATGAGGTGCTGTAATAGGTTATGGGGCTGCCACAATAGATCATCTACTGGTCGCAGTGGCTATGAGACGCAGGGCTCACCCCATTTCTATCAAATAATAAATACAAAATGACCAAGTCACGTGACCGACTTGGTATGAATAGTTAAATTTTTTTAATGCGAATTTTCAAAAGTTAGAACAAATGTTGTTCATAATGGTTGATAGAACACGTTGTTAAAGGGATGTAAATGTTCACAAATACAGCCTGTATACAATTATATAGAGCTAGATTATAGAAAAACAATGGTAACTTAGAGGATAAGAAAACGCTTTCTTGGGCTTGGTTCAAATCAGATTATAACTTTTTTTTTATATGAGAGGTGGCAGACGAGTAGACGGATCATCTGATGGTAAGCAATTCCGCCGCCCATGGACACCCGCAATACCAGTGGAATCACAAGTCTTTGTGAAGTCACAAGTGGACTCTCTGGATTTTTAATTATATGTGCATAGTTTAATCCCTTGCTCAGAAGTGAGAGGTAATATCGTGAAAAAAAAAGGTGTTGTGATTGAGTTAATTTATGTTTATTTCATATTTGAACAAATCAATTTCATAATTCTAACAACCTGATTACCGGATAAGCATTACGAGACAGACAATTTTAGGATATTGTTGGTCGACCAATACTCAAAACAACCGACAAGAATTTAAACCTGAAGTCAGTTCAATGGTGGGACGCTAAATTAATTTTCCTAAGTTAGTTTCCCAAGTCCCGCCAAAACGGATAATTTCGCTTTTCACGCGTCAAAGACAAAGATGCCTGCTTCTTACAATTCGATGGCGATACAAATTTAATCTGCGGAAGAGTTACTCACTGGACTTTATTTTGGTGAAAATAAACGAGAATTAAAAATTTCGTTGAATACCTATTTTGTGCTCGGTACCAGCCAAATAGCTTTGCACGAAGTATTTCATCATCACTAACTTGTTACCATCTCCGGTAGGTACCTAACGAAGACATTTTTTTCTTTTAGGAACGATTTTGTCATCGTCAAATAAAAGTTAATAGAACGTCAAACTACCTATTACTCGGCGAAACAAAGTATGTGAGAGCTCGACGGACATTTTTTTTTATGCTAGAGGCGGACAAACGAGCAAGCGAGTCACCTGATGGAAAGTAATCAACGCCGCCCATGAACATCCACGAAAGCAGAGAGATCGCTAAAGCGTTACCGGCCTTTTTAAAAAAGAGTACGCTTTTCTCTTGAAGGTCCCTAAGTCGTAGCCGGTCGGAAATACTCCTGCAGCCAAACCCGTTCCACAGAACTGAAGTACGTGGTAGAAAGTTCCGGGAGAAACGCACAGTATTTGACCGCCATCCATCGAGATATGTGTGTTTACAGTTTTTAGAAAAATATAGGTAGTAGAGAAGAGTAAAAAAACCTAGACTCTGTTAGAAGCGAGACTTATCTCAGTTTTTTATCATTTTTGAAACACCGTTATTCTTTATCGTTTACATCCCGAAAACCTTATAATAGGTATCGCGAATGAAGTCCATTTACATAGCCATGTTAGATCAACAAAATAAGCGAAAAAAATCAGCAATATAATGTCTACCCGGCAATAATGTATTTTCGGGAATTAAACGATAAAAAAATTACAGTGTATAGTCAAATTAACATTCTTTTTTTTATTCAAAATCAATGGCTAACACCAAAATATTGCCTAAGTTTTTGTCCAGGCTTAAAACTAAAAAAATACAAAATTTACATTCATGTACATTTTTTGTTAATATAAAGTAATATGATGACGATTTCAGCTCAATCGGTAACCGTACAGTGGGTCTATTTTATATGTAAAAGATTTGGTTCAGGACAAAAAAAAATACATTGGGACTAAATAAATGCCTGTAAAAAGTATAATATTTATTTACTATATAAAAAAATAACAAAAATCTGAGATAGTATGTCTCAATTCTGTCAGTCTAGATTTTGAGGGTTCTGTACCCAAAGTATGGATACAGGACCAAGTACACCGCGATAGATTTCCATTAAATTAAAATAAAATTAATTTTTGAGGAGGGCTTCCATACGAAAACGCCATTTTTTCCTATTGATGCTCGATATTGATAAAGGGTAACAGGTAGGCACCTGAAATAGAATAATAATTGTGTATTTTCTATAATAATAAAATCAATGGTATGGAACGCTTCGTGTGCGAGTCGAACTCACATTTGGCCGATTTTTTTATCTATGGGCCTTGATTGTTCTTCTTCACGAGTACTTAATATTTTCAAAACACATTCTGCTCTCGTAGTATTGATTGCCAACACAAACCGTAGCTTTTTAATTCAAACTCATCTCCATTTCTATTGACACTGAAAATTAACCTCAAGATAACACGAGACCGAGCTTAGTTGGCCTACTGGGATGATATTACCCAACTTCCATTAACTTTGAGTTAACACTTGCCAAAATCTTAAGAGGATACCTATCACATGGCTGTTAATCACAAAATCGCTCCCAATGGCCCACGCTACCCGTGCGAAACCATAATCGCCATTGAAGTAAGATCCCATGTCAAGGTCCCCCTTAACTAGTTAAACTTGAACCATCCGCCTCCCTAAATCTGAAGTAACGTTGGTCGGAAAGATAGCCTAATAGAGGTCAGGTGACAATGGTAGTGAAGTAACACTTAACAATTCTATTTAAATTAATGATACCTTGGTTGTAGCTAGAACTATCAGCGTGACCTGCCGTAAATGTGAATAATATTTACAAGCTAGTGTATTATTCGCCTGACAATGGAATTTTGACAGACTAACTAGGGTCATTAAGTCAATGATGTAAGGACTAAAAATCTTAGTTTTTGTCCGCCACTGTCAAGAAACAGTATGGTAAATAAAAACAACTATGTGCAGCTGTATCCAGCTGTATCCAGGTCCATGCCAGGGTAAGTTCTTCCTTGTATCTGAAGTCAAGAGCGTCTTCTTCCTAGAACGAATATACGAATTCTGGCTGGGATCTATCGAGTTATAGTTTATTTTGTGGATCCCAACCAGAGCTATTTGCAAGAGTGCAATAACAAACCGGCGTATCTCCGCGTTCTCCCTCAGCACCGCAGCGACGCCACCGTCGGAGCAAATGCGACGTCCTCTTTCGTCGCATTCTAACACCGCCCTTTCTTTATTTATTAAATCTTATTCTATTCACAACCTATAAAACAAATAACAGAAGAAACGAAATAAAACATTATTAACTATTACAAAGTGCTACGAGTTGTAATCTGCCTATCTTACATGGAACTAGATAAAAATAGAGCACAAAGAAAAACAGAAAGACCTACCTATTCATTTAAGCTAAGTACACTATCATTATCTTAGGTCCTAGGTACTCAGTTCAGACCTAACTATGATTATGTGTGTAGTGTCCTGCCTATATGTAGGTGTACTCCCTATTCTATTAGGGACCTATAACGCATAGGTAATAGAATATGCAACACATACCTATTATACATTGTGAAATAATAAGACAGATAATTTAATAGAATCAAACTTATAACTAACTATATTTAACTATAACTATGTACAAAAAGAGAAGGAAAGCTCTGCAGAGAAGGAAAACTCTGCATTTATATCAAAACCCTCGCCAACCCGTCTGCCAAGCGTGGTGAGTATGGCAATTACACCTCATGTGATTGAGGAAGGCCCGTGCCCCAGCAGTGGGGACTTAAATGGGCTGACGATGATGTACAAATAGTAATTTTATTAATGTATACATTTTATTGCCTACGTCGGAGAGCCGGTCCGTACATCCGTCAACATATGTTTATATGACAACGATTTCATTAAATTGCAATTATTAGGTCAGAAATAAGTTTAGCATGCTTTGTTGCATTAGCTAATAGAATACTGCCGTGTTGTTCCTAGTTTTTGGAACAGACGTGTGTAACTCTTTACAAAAACGACTCAGTGATCCGCTTCAGATAGATGTTACACTGATCCGAATTACTTATCATCATCATCATCATCATCAACCCGGCAGTACCCACTGCTGAGTATAGGCCTCCTTTCCTTAACGCCAATGTACCCGGTCTTGAGCCGCTCGGATCCATGTAGTCCCCTCGATTTTAGTGATGTCATCGACCCATTGTGACACTGGACGACCCACCTGAATTACGAATGCTCTGTTCAGTCGTTCAACTTGCTCACTGACTCACCGTGTTCCACAGACACGAATGAGCGACGAATTACAGATCATCACTTATACTGAGAGAACGAGTGAGTCGGTTCGGTCGATAACACATGGAACATGTTACGTTGGGAAAGAAATAGGCAGATATAACACTGATTGAACTGGCAGCCCATTAGTGTCATAGAAAAATGATCTTTAGGCCAATAGTAATAAAAATATATGTTATGTAACTTGTTATCAAACTTGGTAAATAATTTAAATTAAGGGGTCATTCTTAATCGAGTCGCTTTCTGTTCTGAATCTATCTGAGAGTCTATGTTCCACATGTTTCAAATGAAGCAGTATCACTGAAACGACTGTTTTCTCTGTTCAAGATTCTAATAATCCAAACTTTAGAAAGATAAATTTTTGCCAGGTCTATTTTGGAAGAGGCAGCTAAACAGGCCTGTGGAGTTCGTAAGCGTGACCTCTACGGGGAAGTGGCGTGGTCAGCATGAGCACGGTTGCAACGAGCTCACGACCAGTTCGCAAAATGAATAGGGTTAGGAAAACCTAAAAGACATGAGCAAAGAGATTGAACGTTTTTTATTTCATATTATTCGTCAATAACGAAACGAGAACCGTGGCTTGTGTTTACACCGTTATTTTTTTATCGTTTACATCCCGAAAAATTCAGTATACCTAGGTATCGTGAATAAAGTCCATTTTGGATGGTAGATAAACTAAATAAGCGAGAAGAAATCAGATGTTCCATAAAAAAATAAATATCTGCCCAGCGAATACCCACGATACTTACTATCTGGTTTTCGGGATGAAAACGATAAAAAATAATGGTGTTATAACATGGCAAAAAAGATAATAAGACCGGTGTACCAAGATAAATTTAATTTAATAGTAATGTCCTCCTCTAATGAAATATGGCAGTAGATATATCACAGTCGACTCAGGAAATTCATAGTGCACAAGTGTGTGCGCAGACAAAACGCAGCGCAGTCACTCTCCTTCCTTTGATTGGGCACTAGTTTGACACAATCGAAGCAGGATCAGGCGTAGGAACGCTCCAGTCGCCTAATTATCAAGAAGAATTAACAGAAGAAATTAACAAAAGGACTCAGGGCAAGGACGAATTAGTAATTATTTATATTTCAGTTATGCAAAATATGTTTAATAGATTACCCAGGGAAATTACTGAACGTGGGAAAAAACAACGAGTTAACGTGCTTTTCGAGACACGGGGGAACAATACCACCAATTTCCAGACTTCGGGCTGAAACTTCAGATGTCTTTACGAAAAATCTCAGATATGAAATTTTGGCTCGTCCTCAAACCCGGTACCTGAAGCGCAGCCATCGTTTTAAGGTACATTCCGAATTTTATGCAATGTAAAAATTCCGGCCATAGAAAGGTTCAATTTCACCCAAACAGCTGTTTACTGTTTTATGTAAATATGAATTGTTTGCAAAGAGCCTGTCGGTGAAGGGAGCCGTTTGGTTTTAAGACCTCATGCTAAAGTTTCGGCAATTAAAGGCATATTTGGATAGGGGCCTCTTCGGTGCAAGCAATTGTTAAGTCACTTGGAAAATTTTGATGGAATATAATTAGGTGTCCATGGACGGCGGTAATTCACTTACCATCAGGTGAGCCGTCTGCTCGTTTGTCAGCCATAATGTGAAAAAAATAGGTTTGAAATATTCTGGTGTTGAGTAGAGAATTACCTATATCATACTAATAATGTATTACATATTACCATTTACAATGAAAACCAAGGTTAGAGATTCGCTGGTACAATTGATTGTGCTACGATTGTAGAATACATCTCACCATTCAAGTCATTTGTATCAAATGACTACCTAATAGCAATCGAGCAAATATTTTTATCCTAGATCTCTTTTCGTCGTCATATTTCTGACAGCCTTGTAGGTGGCTTAATTATGGTGTTGGTATTTGGAGTGGTACCTACGACTAACCTGGTGCAAATATGGGAGAGCCACGCTTAGGCATAAATGGGCCGGCTCGACAGGAGTGATACCACTGCCTCACAGAAGACCGGCGTGAAGCAGCGCCTGCGCTGTGTTTCGCCGTGTGAGTGAGGTTACCGGAGGCCCGATGGGGGGGAAGGGGAAAAGGTTGGCAGTGCACTTGTGACTTCACTAGTTGCGGGTGTCCATGGCCGGCGGAATTTCTTACCATCAGGTGATACGTCTGCTCGTCAGCCACCTATCATTAAAAAAAAAGAGTACGTATTTTAACCTCAAAAACATAACTTGTACAAAAAACAAGTATCTAATAATTATGTTATGTTTTTAATGGATTCTCATTACCTTTTCGTTCTGAAGATAGTCCCATTTTTACTTTATAATTATTTGTATTTATATCGGATTACCATGTTACTTATGCATGTTGTGTATAAGTAATATTGTATAGCTAGATAACTGAAAAACTTTGACCAGTTATGATAAAATTATGTAACTACTGGTGCAAATTGAATTAAACTTGTAATAACTGTATTTTTTTTAACTAAACAACATAACTCACTACAATGACAAACAAAAACATAATTATAAAACAACATAAAATTAATAAAACAAGAGAAAAAGATTAAAATGTTAACACATTATTAATAATTCTATTAAATTACTGCTGCGGCATATTTGTCAGTACCAAAGTAAGAAAATAGTGAATTCAAAACGATTTCCAGTTTTCTCATCACTATTTTCTTCTTGAATTTTTGTGCGGTAGTCTTCGAAGAATGGCTCCCATTCAATGAGGTACCTCGAGGCATTAAAAATAACGTAGTTGAAAACATTTTGTAAAAAATCATCAGGAAGCCAGTGTCTTTTGTTCCTCAATGTGATTTGAATTCAATAAACGCGATCGAGTAACCCCAGATCGCTTTCCATGGAAATGAAGCGAGTTTCTTTTTTATTTTTCCGAAGAAAGAATAATTCTATTGGAGGGTAATCGCCGGCGGAGATTGGAGGTAGATATTAAAAAATCCAAGGAAGTTATCCCTTCATTCCGATGCTTTATCGGGTTCGGCGTGCTGAGCTACGAAATTGTTACAATTATAAAAATGCTGCAAGCATTTTAAACAAAAACGTGCCGTTATTTATCATTGTGCGAGCGATATGATTTACCAAGTGAGCGAATAAAACGCATCGTTAAAATCTGGTTAACAGCCTTTTGAAGTAATTACAAAAATGTGAGAGGTTTTCAATTGGTCATATTTGTAGGATTTCGTACCAAAGTAGGTACGAAAAAGAAAAAAAATGGAGATCCTTTTTAACCAACCTCAAAAAAAATTAGGAGGTTCTCAATGCGACATGTATATTTGTTTGATTTTTTATGTTTGTTCGCCGATTACTTTGCCATTTATGAATCGATTTAGATGATTCTTTTTTAGTTGGCAAGTAGACAGTCCCGGAATGGTACCAAGATAAGGATATCAGGATCTGATGATGGAATTCTGAAAAAATTGAGGAGACCTTCAAATTTTAAAGGCACACGTAATGTTTTTGTATCTTGTTTTAAAACTGCATGAGTGTTTATGCCTGATTGTATTATATTTATAACGATAACTCTTTCAATACTGTACTCACATTAGTTTGTCAGTTATTTTGCGGGGGTGGAAGAGGGAGGGGGTGGGAGGGCTGCCAAAAAATTAGACACTAAAGAGCTTGAAAAAAATTTTCTGCAAAAAAAACCCGCCTTAATCCCTGTTGAATAATTTATTGTTTTATTAAATTACAAGATAGTATCGGTACTGTTATAAATCGTGTATAAGTCGTTATATCTCGTGTACTGTTATAAAATGTTATTTGAAATGTATAAAGTCATATCCTTCATACTTTACACATACTTTCTTTTAATATTTTAATTTTTTTATTAAAATAACTTTGGTAATCAAATATTGAATTTTTAATTGAGGTTACAAGTTCGTCCACACGAACTTGTAACCTCCATAATAATTTAAGCGCTTATTATTGTTTATTTGCTATGGGTGATTGGACTGTAAATTATAAACCGCTGATGATGCCAATAAAATGCTGATAAAGACAAAGTTATATCTTTCCAGTACGCTTATGAGTCAACAGACATCAGGACAATATGCAATACTCATACATTGACCTGATTCCGTACTAAGTAGCTTAAGCCATAGAGTAAGTTATATATACTGAAATAGAAGCATCAGTCGGCTAAAGTCAGGGAAACGAATAAACAAAATATCAGAAATACTTTTATTTGCTATTCCAATATAATTCCTAATACCTACTTTCTAGATCTCTGGTATATTTCCCATACTTAAATTGATAATGTCGACAGGCCGCTTGAGTTCATTGTTTGGGTAACACACTTTACTAGCGCGATTTAAAAATGCATAGTGACATCTACCGGATGAACGCTCAACCACCTACTTGATTTCTTTTTACAAGCTCCATCGGCTTTTTACGAGCGCCACCTAACGAAAAACTCTGAACTATTTTGTCCATACTAAGGAAAAGAGCGAAGTGAAATGACCCTGGCTTAAGCACTTGTGTTACGGATATCAGAGAACAGAGGAATTACAAACATTTACTAGTATGTATGTATAATATTATTGGATGGATACTGTTGGATTTATTTAGTTTATTTGCAAAAATCGATTTACTTAATCGATTACGATAAAATCGAATGTTCAATTTATTTTTCTATGTTGGCCACCCTGATAATTTTATTCTTCTTCACTCTCTCTCTGAGCTAGCGATCGGCTTCCGTGTTATGTTCTAAAAATAGAATCTGAGAATACAAAGTTTGAGTTAATTTGTTGTTTATATTCGTCCCATAACCTGAAATCCTATACCTGCAATACCAGTAGCCCAATTCTCGGGACGAAATATTGTGTCATCATTAGTGCAGTCATTGAAGCGAAAAATACGGTCTTACCTCCGATTTTTTTTACTGTGAACCGAATTGCATACAATTTTGGAATTAGGCTCATCTTACCCTTAACTTCAAAAGTGAAAATGATCTGAACTCCGCCTATTATTTTTAAGGGGTGTAAACAACCCCTAAATGGAAAAATTGACATTGAGCCATTTTATCGCTAGAAAACATGTCTAATAGTAAGTGGTGAAATTGTAAAGTATTTTCTAACATAATTACCTCATATTAAAATCATTTTCAACCCCTTGAAAATCTTACAACTCTTGCAAACAACCCCTAAATTGAAGAAATCACAAAAAAATACTTAGGTATGACATAAAAAGATGTAAGTATAGAGTAAGTAATATTTTAAATTCTCTATAATAATTATCAAATTAACCCCCTTTCAACCCTTGAAAACTACCCCTTGATAAAAAATTGTTAATTTTTTTTTTTGATAAAATGAAAAGGATTTAAATATTATTTTAGAATAGAATAGAATAGAATCGTTTATTCCTTTAAAATATGGTGTTACAGAAATGGTCTTAGGGTACATACAATGTTCAGCATATTTTGCCATAATAGGCGTAGGAATGTCATTATTACAGTTAATATTATTTGTATTACATTATTCCAATCGGGTCTGATATTTATATTAATAGAATACACAGTGCAAATGTCAAAATAAGTAATCATATAAAGTAAATGTCAAATAAAAATGATGTCAAAATAAAATTTATATAATTTTATTAGCTTGTCAAATTGTCGTTTAAAAATTGCATAATTGAATAATAACATTTTTCAATAAGTAACTGCTTTAATTTCTTTTTAAATAAATGCATGTTTAAATTTTTAATGTCATTAGGTATTTTATTATAAATTATAGGACCCATGCCAAATACACTTTTACACAAGAGGGCCGTATGAAAACCTCCAGTTCTAAGGAGAGGACGATATTGTGATCGTACTGGTCTAGTTGTTGTATTAATTAGTTTATTAAATAGATGAATATTGCTTTTGACAAATATACACATTTCGAAAATGTACATTGACGGTAATGTTAGTAATTTAAGTGACCTAAATACTGGTATACAGCTTTCAATGTTCTTTAATCCACACGTGACCCTAATACATCGTTTCTGTGATTTAAAAATGTTTTCTCTTTCACTACAGTTACCCCAGAAAATCACTCCAAATCTTAGTGTTGATGCAACAATCCCATGATAGGCTGTAATGACTGAATCCAATTTTAGTTTTTTTGTTATTTGAAAGAGAGCATAGGCCGATTTATTAAGCCTCTTTCTTAATGCTTCCGCGTGAGCCTTCCAAGTTAGCTGACTGTCAATTGTGACGCCTAGAAATTTTGTACACGCTATTTCTTCGATGTTTTGTGATCCGTAGTTAATTGAAATATTTTGTGGTTTAAGTTTTTGATAGAAGTGCATACATTTTGTTTTCGCCAGATTTATTTTTAGGTTATTAATGTCAAGCCAGTTAACTAAAGAGTCTAATGCATCGTTAATTATTGTTCCGTAAGAGTTAACATCGGTACATTTGATAATAGCGGTACTATCGTCTGCATACAGTACCATGTTATGGTTACTGAGCGCTTTAGGTAGGTCATTTATATAAAGAAGGAATAAGAGTGGCCCTAGTACACTACCTTGTGGCACACCATATTTAATATACTTTTGCTCCGATTTGTATGTCTCTTCAAATCCCGACTTCAAACATATTCTATTTATTTCTACATATTGCGTTCTATTGCTCAGATACGATTCTATTAATTTATTTGTGTTACCTCTTACACCATACATATCTAACTTCTTTAATAATATTTTGTGATTAACGTAGTCAAAGGCTTTTGTCATATCTGTAAATATGGCACAAACTGGATTTTTTATGTCAACGTAAGTCATGATAGTTTTTAATAGATTGTAAATTGCCATGTCAATATTTCTACCTTTCCTAAATCCCATTTGTTCGTCACATAAGATGTTAAATTTAGTCAAATAAGAATATAATGCATTATAAATTACTTTTTCTAGTATCTTTGAAAATACTGAGGTAAGTGCAATTGGTCTATAAGCTTCCAACATCTTCTCTGTCACCTTTCTTATATAAAGGTTTTCATACTACGGTTTGAGCTTCTTGGGGAAAATACCTTGAATTATGGATAGGTTTATATATACGACAGTGTGTGGGAAATTGTGTCTGCTACATATTCTACAACAATTACTGAGATTTCGTCATATCCCACACTCTTCTTATTTTTATGCCTTTCATTATTTTTAATATTTCTGTGGGTACTACGGGACAATGACATTGATTGAGGGTGTTCGGTCTGTGTAAATGTTTCCCTAGCTTCTAAGTTACTTGTTGACGGCTGTACTTGCTCATAATATGTTCATTGAAAGCATTAGCGATTTTCTTTGGGATCAATATTATTTCGCTATTTCTTTTATATTTATTTCAGGTTTTACGACGTGATGTTCCTGTTCCAGATTTTTTATAGTTATGTTTAGTTTACACATTTCCTCTTGAGCTTTATTCCACACTCTCGAAAATGATTATCATATTCTTAAGCTTTTCTACCCTTAAAACTACCCCTAAATTAAAACAGTAAATATATATGATTACATATTTAAAAATAATTTAATTTAGAGTAAAAAATTGACATTTATTGAATAAAATATTTATAAATTATATAAAATTGTAATTATATTATAATTAAAATATAATATTATTATTCATGACTCAATGTCGGAGTCGCTGTCACTTATGGAAATGGCACTTATGAAACCCATTGATTTAAAAGAAAAAAACATTAGATGCTCCCCTTATTTGCAGTACAGCTCACTTATTTTACGTGCAAAAGACTTTTAATAGTGCTCACTTTAAAGCTTATTTCAAGCACTACTAAACCCTTTTGTATTAGAATGCATAAAATGCATCTGCTCGCCGCTAGATGACATTGACCACATCGATTAAATTTCAGACAAAATAAAAAACGGCTTTGATCTTTAATATCTAGCTAAATATTGCACTTAGAATACTTTATAAAAAACCAAATTGTTCATTGTTTTACCTGCTACAATTTTGTTCTTTATAAAATTTTCGATAAAACGTATATTTTTGGAGATATTTGAAAAAAAAACCGATGAAAAACGTGAAATAATTGCGAATTTTCAATTGCCAATAACTTGAAGAATATTGGATTTTTTGAAAAACTTTATAGATAATTTTTTGCTTAAAATTAGGCCTTCTATCGATATCCGAGGTTATTTTGCAAAAAAAAAAATTCACCCCCGAGAAGGGGTGGCAACCACCCCCAGGGTGGTTGCGGAGTTCAAATCATTTTCACTTTTGAAGTTAAGGGTAAGATGAATCTAATTCCAAAATTGTATGCAATTCGGTTCACAGTAAAAAAATTCGGAGCAACAATGCTTCAATGACTGCACTACATACGATGTATGTCGATATATCACTAAAATAGTTTTTTGTATGGTTTTCAGGTGACATCCGCCATGTTTTCTCATATCAAAAACCTTTGAATTGAGCTCTAGAGCAGTTACAAGTGCGCCGCAAACATTTTAAAAAGGAATAAGTTCTTTTTTTGAAGGTTTGTAGGTCGTATTGGTCCGGAAATACCGCAGGCCTGCGGTAATAATTTTCATTCATTCCAAATTCAAATTATTTTTAAAATTGATAATTCTAGAATAAATCTGTTGTATCCATGTATAATTAAACGTAAATAATGAACTCACAAATTCATCTCGCTTCGATGTATAATTGATAAAGCGCCTACCGAGCCATGGCGGGTTAAAATCAGCGTCGAATGTTTGCGAACGGATGACACGCTAGAGTTAATGATGTGAAAGCATCAGCTTCCTATATGTCGATAGAAACAACACACTCATCATCTTACGCCTGTCGCAGTCCAGCAGTTCTAAGCATAAGCGTCTACAAATCAATCTTCGAAAATTAGTGATCACGAAGGATGAAAACTGATTTATAAAGTTCCTCAAAATTTTAGACTATGTATCTGCATTTATGTGAAACATAATTTTTATTCTATTAAAATTGTAACGAAACGTGATTATAAGGGGATAATACGAACATTCAAAGAATTCGTAAAGTTAGCGTACCGTGCCCACGCTTGCGGAGAAAATACGCTAGTACTGAGTACTAAGCACCTTCGTCGACTATATATTAGCCACAAAACCAAACGTCATAAAAATGACAAAAATCTGTTGAATTTTTACCTATAGCACCCACTGTTCTATTATTTTTAAATAAAATGTAAACCTAGGTTACCTGGACAGTAATCGTTTAAGTTACAGTAGTTCCTCATTCATCAAAATCGGCTCGGTAGTTTAGGCAGAATCTTGGAACATACAACGTATTTACACAGATACTTAGATACATGGACTGTCAAAATTATAACCCTTCCTATTTGGCTTTGCCGTAGTCGGGTCAAAATGTGTAGGATATACGAAGTTAGCATTGAAAGGCGTAAGCGCCACGCTCATGTTTCAATACTGTCCAGTCAGTCATTAGTGCTCGTAATTTTAGTTATGTTTACGAAGGATAGAGGGAAGTCTTTCACTTTATACAAATAACTTACGATACACATCATTCGCTACGAATCTTTTGAAAGTTCGCACTAGCCCTTTTAAGAGCTGCTCTACTGTGCCCCGGGCATACATACTGTCAGATATATTTAAATAAAGTAATAAAATTTTTTTTAAATACATTTTATTGATTATGTCTGTTATTTTCTCAAATACCTTTTTTTTCTTTTTTTTTATATGAGAGGCGGCAGACGAGCAGATGGATCACCTGATGGTAAGCAATTCCGCCGCCCATGGACACCCGAAACACAAGTGGAGTCACAAGTGCGCTGCCAACCTTTTCCCCTTCCCCCCTTTGGGCCTCCGGTAACCTCACTCACACGGCGAAACACAGCGCAGGCGCTGCTTCACGCCGGTCTTCTGTGAGGCAGTGGTATCACTCCAGTCAGGCCGGCCCATTCATGCCTAAGCGTGGATCTACACATATACCTATATATTTACATATTTTTCTAAAAATCTATTTACGGATATTAATACGGTCTATCTTGCAGCCAATTTATGCCGATATGGGTGGGTGTTTCACAGTTATCGATATCGACCAATCTAAAACAAAATCGTAATCACTTAACATCACTAACCAAACGTTCCGACCCACTGTATGCTGTGACGTTAATGATGAACCTACGGTGTAGATATGGATACTCATGCGGTTTAAACAAACGCACCCTCCTCATTATTCTTGTTTTCCAATTCATCGCAGCTCATTGGTGAAATTATTCAGCGTCGCCCATCGCCCAGGCCAGCTTAACCTGTGGTCTACGAACCGAAAACAAATTCATAGCATTGTATGCACGAAGGAACACAAACATCGAACCTTAATGTTGGCACCAGTACCAATAACGAACATTAAAACCATGTAAATCAACCATATTCATTTTTATTTGTAAGTTCTGCAAGGACGCTTTTCTATAACTTAATAAAATAATTTAGTAAATTAACAAAATGTTACGAAACAACTAATTCCAACTGAATTTATGACACAAAAAGAAAAACATTTACTGTGTTAAACAGAGTTTCAAGAAGCGAGAGGTTTCTTTTGACCAGATTATATCACTTGTGAAACCTCAAAAGCCCCGAAAATAAAGTATGGATGAGCCAATCGGAGCCACGATGAAAAGAAAAATTAAAAAACCCCCGACACAACTAAAGCTCTTTCATTTGATACCTATATTGAGGCAGTTGGAACAACAAATAGGTTATTCGTCATTTTCTGACGGCGGCCATCTTGGATTTGAAATTTTTCACAATTAATATTTTCTGCTACTCAAGCCCTTTTATATGATACCATATTGTGGGAGTTGTGTTAAAACATAAAATCCAAATCTTTGTGACGGCGGCCATCTTGGATCTATTTTATTCAACATAGCTAAAAACACTCCTTTCTTACTCATCTTTCAAACAAAAAAACAAAATCAAAATCGGTTCATTTGTTCGGCAGCTCCTAGCTCGTAGCCATAGACAGACACACAGACACACACAGACACGTCAAACTTATAACACCCCGTCGTTTTTGCGTCGGGTGTTAAAAATAGGGTCCTGTTTTGAGCCTTTGGGAACGGAACCCTAAAAATCATCATTTAAAACATGGTACATTTTATAACACACATATGAGCTCCTTTTTAAATAAATCTTTTTTCTAGACTTGGTCCGGACTAGATTAAAGTCTGAAAAATCTTATGAATTTATTTGACATAATTTCGTAATATAAATAAATTTTATGACGCTAAATAAATAACTCAACGATTATTTCGCCATTGTTCTTTTACTCGTACAATTGAACAAAACGTCAGAATCTTCTTAAGACACACACTTTATACATCCGTGATTTCTTAGTCTTATTGATTCAATTGTGTATTATCAAAGGGCGTGTAAATCTGAACCGTGGGAGAGCCACGCTTCGGCATAAATGGGCGGGCTTGACCGAAGGGATATCACGGCCTAACAGAAAACCGGCGTGAAGCAGGATTCTGCTGTGTTTCGCTGCGTGAGTGAGGGTACCGGTACCGTTCCGGGGGAAAGGGGTACTTATTTAAAAAGGTAGGCAGCGCACTTGAGACTCCACTGATGTTGCGAGTGTCCAAGGGGCGCCGTGCTCCGCCAGTCCGCTCGTGACCACGGCTACTGTAACGTAGCCGAAAGGTCCAGCCAAATATGTGAGTACACAATGTTGTTTCACATAATAAATATCGTGTCAATTCCCGTCTTGATACATTATAGTTATAATGCAACGCGAAAATCTAAAAAACTATTGACGAGAAGTCGTTAGACAATTAGGTTCATACCGTTTTGTGTCTAGCACTTGATTGTTTTCTGGAATTTGAAAGAGCGATGGTAAGTATCGATATCCATATAAGATAGTTTTATGCTATCGGGTGAGCTGGGTCACAGTAATCAAACTTTATTCTGTGACGTCATCACAAGCACGATCGAGACTAGATAATGTAATGAGTCTGTAAATAAATAGCGAATTTTCAGATTTTAACGAATGTTGATTCAACTTTCATTTATTTGTGCACAGTTATCGCCAGAATAGCCCAGCATTGCTGTTAATGACGATGCAGAGAGATCATTTTTTAATTGGTCTGGGTTTCTTTTTTTTATACAAAGGGTATCGATAAACAAATTTCTACACAAAAGGCTTGTTATTTGGAATAAATTTTCATTGAATTTTATCTACAAATTCTCGCAGACAATTTGAATTTGAAATTGACCAACTGGCAGGCCGGGTTTTGATTGAGGAGTTAATTGTTTGTTTCGAATTCATTTTTTTCTCGTAGTAATCTTATTTAAATGCGATAGGGGAGCGAGCAGGCAGGTCACTTGACGTTCTGCCCATGGCTATTCCCCACACCAGGAAGTGTAGATTCGTTGAAAGCCAAATGTTAATCTTGTTGCAAATAACAGATACAATAAGTGTTTAGGGTGAAACTGTTTACTGACACATCGTGTAATGCGCCTGTATGCACAGCTAGTCTCAAAGCCAGAAAGAGAGATGACCTGGAGAAACTGCTTCTGACGGGAAAGGTGAAAACACCACAGTCCGTGATGTTAATCCACGCGGCCGAGGATAGAGTGAGCTCCAGCTCACTCTGTCCTCGGCCGCGTGGATGAGTGTTTTTTTTTCCCGGACTATCTTCCTCCAGGAAGATAGTCCGGGAAAAAAACAATCATCGAGACCATGACCCTCAGCACTGAGGACAAATGACGCAAGGAGGGGGGAGTCTCAAACTATTATCTGGATTATGAGTACTGGTTAACGAAAGTGAGTGGCGTCTAAACTGCACTGCACACCCAGACCCAAGACCCAAGTAATGAAGATGTCCCAAATTGAATGGCTAACCCGTTGTACAGTTGTCTAATAAAAACCTTTTAATAATTTGATTTCATTACTCTGGCATTATTTGATGGTTCAGAAAAAATATAGCAATACAGAACCAAAAAAAAAACATTATGTTATAGTTGGGCCAAAATAAAAGGCCACATTTGACACTTGATCAAAATTCGACAACGTAACCTTGTAACAACGGACATTGAATTTATCAATCTTCCAATGTCAAAACAGCACAATTTATTGACATATTAAAATTATATTTGACGACCCGTTTGGAACAGTGGTAGTGAACGCTGCCTTTGGTCCAAGGGTTGTGGGTTCGATCCCCGCACAGTACAAACATTTGTGTGTATGAACATGTCTGTTTGTATTGGTCCGGGCGTTTGTATGTATTATAAATATGTATTTACAAAAGAAAAGTATTATATGTATATATTTGTAATTCCGCTGTTGATTCTGATATCCTTAACACGGGTGCTTGAGCTATCTATCTTGGAGTCTCATCAATGTGATGTTGTGAAATATTTATTTATTTATTGGCGTTTATTTATTGACAAAAAGACAAAATAGATAATTTTACGATTGACTTTCTCAGTAAAACTATTTATAAATTTACTTACAAGAAAATTGGACGTTGGTACAATGTTATTTCTGTCAACTCATTTTCTAAAATAATCGAACGAATGTGAATACCGATCCCAGCACCTACTATTTTCTTTCTTTCCAATAATTTCGATTCGCATTTCTCCAAATAAAAGTACTAATAACTTGTTTTCCATTATTATTTTATTAGATTAACTTTTGTTTGAAATACATATCGATTATTCACTTTAATCGAAGTTTTCAGTAGGTCACCTCTCTATGAGACAAACGTCAAATGTGGCTTATTATTTTGGCTCAACTGTAGTGGTAGTAACATTTTGGTGATTATGCCTGTCAGCTATCAGTTTTGACAATACAAACCATAGACTTAGGATGACGCCATCCTAATTGTACGATACAAAAATATTAGTTATGTCAAACAGACATTGACAGCGGCTTTCATCTGATGTCTATGGTTTATGTTTTTCTGCCTCTGATGCCATAATATTGCAGACGAACAGACGAATCACCTGATGGTATGAGACATTTTCTTTGAAAAGTTGTACTTAATTGACCTGACCGAGAATAAAGAATTTACACGCTTAGGAAAACACCATTACTAATGCAGTAGCAATAAATAGTGGAGACATAAACACCATCATCACAAATAATAATATTATGCAACTGAACAAATTACCCAAAGGAGCAAAGTTTGGTATTTAATTAAAGTATCCTCTGTGTTTATTATTAATTAAAGTATCCACCGAATTAGCAAACTGAAGTGGCAGTGGGCTGGTCATATTAGCCGCAGAACTGACAGCCGTTGGAGCCGTAAAGTCCTTGAGTGGAGACCGCGACTCGGTAAGCGTAGTGTAGGACGCCCTGCGACAAGATGGGATGATGACATTCGAAGGCTGGCTGGTGTGGGCTGGATGAGAGTGGCCGAAAATCGGGAGCAGTGGCGTGCATTGGGGGAGACCTATGTCCAGCAGTGGACGAGTGTGGGTTGCTGATGATGATGATCCTCTGTGACCACCAAGCTGTATTTAGATAGAATGACAAACAGGGCTATCCGGAAGTAATTAAACGTCAAACTGTGAAGGACAAAACGAAAACAATTAATGTGCCTCGTTTACAAGCGAATACCGTGGCGATACCATTATTTTGAAAGGGAATCGCATGCGTGCATTGTCACCAAAACGAAGATCATAGTTAATAATGGTTTCAAAGAGTTTCAACTGGATTTCGTGCTGGTTCTACTTGGTTGTAATCGACATCTGAATCAGCGACAGCTTACATAAATTTGACATCATACGTGCTTATATCCTGCCTGATTTATTCACTTGTACACATACAATACTTACTTACTTTCTTCGTCGCTACAACCTTTTGTAGGGCTTGGCCTCAGTCCCTGGCTCTCTGTCTCCAGTTCGTAAACTTTTTCATCGCCTTAAGATCATCTTCGATGCAATCGCACCATCTCTTCTTATACATGCAATTCATTTATTTATTTATTATTATCATATACATCAACCAGATAATTTTACGATTGACTTTCTCAGTAAAACTATTTATAAATTTACTTACAAGAAAATTGGACGTTGGTACAATGTTATTTCTGTCAACTCATTTTCTTTTTAAGCTCTAGGGATGTTCATAAAATAATCGAACGAATGTGAATACCGATCCCAGCACCTACTATTTTCTTTCTTTCCAATAATTTCGATTCACATTTCTCCAAATAAAAGTACTAATAACTTCTTTTCCATTATTATTTTATTAGATTAACTTTTGTTTGAAGTACATATCGATTATTCACTTTAATCGAAGTTTTCAGTAGGTCACCTCTCTATGAGACAAACGTCAAATGTGGCTTATTATTTTGGCTCAACTGTAGTGGTAGTAACATTTTGGTGATTATGCCTGTCAGCTATCAGTTTTGACAATACAAACCATAGACTTAGGATGACGCCATCCTAATTGTACGATACAAAAATATTAGTTATGTCAAACAGACATTGACAGCGGTTTTCATCCGATGTCTATGGTTTATGTTCTTCTGCCTCTGATGCCATAATATTGCAGACGAACAAACGAATTACCTGATGGTATGGGACATTTTCTTTGTAAAGTTGTACTTAATTGACTTGACCGAGAATAAGGACTTTACACGCTTAGGAAAACACCATAACTAATGCAGTAGCAATAAATAGAGGAGACATAAACACCTTCATCACAAATAATAATATTATGCAACTGAACAAATTACGCAAAGGAACAAAGTTTGGTATTTAATTAAAGTATCCTCTGTGACCACCAAGCTGTATTTAGATAGAATGATAAACAGGGCTATCCGGTAGTAATTAAACGTCAAACTGTGAAGGACAAAACTAAAACAATTAATGTGCCTCGTTTTACAAGCGAAATACCGTGGCGATACCATTATTTTGAAAGGGAATCGCATGCGTGCATTGTCACCAAAACGAAGATCATAGTGAATATGGTTTCAAAGAGTTTCAACTGGATTTCGTGCTGGTTCTACTTGGTTGTAATCGACATCTGAATCAGCGACAGCTTACATAAATTTGACATCATACGTGCTTATATCCTGCCTGATTTATTCACTTGTACACATACAATACTTACTTACTTTCTTCGTCGCTACAACCTTTTGTAGGGCTTGGCCTCAGTCCCTGGCTCTCTGTCTCCAGTTCGTAAACTTTTTCATCGCCTTAAGATCATCTTCGATGCAATCGCACCATCTCTTCTTATACATGCAATTCATTTATTTATTTATTATTATCAGATACATCAACAATACTAGCATGATCTGTTTGCTATATACGATTATATTACAATTCTTACTACAGTTCTGATATATGTTTTCGATTTTATGATAACTTTGCTGCCCTTTACTATACTAAAATTACTAAACTCGTTGCGTTTCGAGGCTATCGCCAGAATCCAATTTCGCTTTTTACTTAGAGCCGTGCCCGCCATACTGGACATTTGATTAACTTGGCAGCTGACAGGTTGTTTGTTTTGTGCACACCTAGCGCATAGGCGCATACCTCGTCACCAATTTCACGTTTCCACTGTAGACTATACTACGGTCCTTATAGACCGTTAAATATTTTAATAACTCAACTTAATGTGTCCACCAAGGTCAAAGCAAATGTGGGCTGATAATGGTAGTACGATAGTCGTGTGTCTATTCCCTTTCTATTTTGTGCTGTAGAGGGATGATTCACATGTAATGGCGTGAGTTGCAGCGCTTAGTTTAAGTTCTCATATTTGTTTTGTGTGCATAAAAAAATATACATTCATTCATCCACCCAGCAGCCTAGCGCATATTACGCTCAAACGCATGCGACGGTAGCCACCACACATCGTTGCGTACCTGATCTTGCGCTGCAAAATATGCAGGAAGCTAACTGGTTTCCAAAACATGCAGGAAACCGTTACCACTTTAGAAAATGTTAACAAAATATTATTTCCTTTACGGCCTTGAAAATGCACTCCGAAGCGCGCCGACCCGCGCCTTTTGATGTGAATTTATTACCCCTAAATGTTGGGTGCTGAGAAGGCCGCCATAGTCAGCATATCAGTGTTTTTTTTTTCGCATTGCTGGATATACATTAAATTGTATGTACATTGATAATTGCGTTCTAAAAGATATCTTAATATAAAAAACAGTGTTTCAAGGAAAATATTCGATATCACCCACATAATTCCAAAAACGTTCAACGAACGCGAACTTCAAAATTCTACACAATATCATCGATTCTCCCTATCTTCACGGTCGTATCGATTTTAAGTGCCCAAGGTTGACTGCCCGTTCTAGGCCAGTTTTTTCAGTTCCTACATGTAAAACAAATTACTCGAAAAATCGATTTCTTGTTCGTGCTTGCAGCATACACAATGTTTGTTACAACTCAATAGATATATTTAATTGTAAACTATGTACTTTTGTTTCCTCTGTAAGGCAGATATAACATAGCATACTTACTGGATTTAATATTGGGTGGGTGTTCAAACGTAAGTTAGTTCTGGCGTTTATATACCTACTAGTGGCGAAGGGTGAATATTTTCATAAGGGAAGCCGTAATATAAAATTAACTTACCAAAATGCTCAGCACTGATATTTACGTCCGAATTTCTAGATATTTTTTATGTCATAGGTGGCAGACGAGCAGACGGAACACCTGATGGTAAGCGATTGCCGCCTCCCATGGATACCCGTGACACCATTGTCACAAGTGAGCTGCCAAACTTTAAACCCTCCTTCCCCTGGATTGGGCCTCCGCTACCCCCACTTTTCTGTGAGGTCTTGGTATATCTCTCCGGTCGAGCCGGCCCATTGATGCCGAAGCGTACCTCTCCATGGTCAGTTCAGGTTATAATGATGCCTTTGAAAAATTACTTCTGAGTTTAAGTTGTATGCGTTATGGATGATGATGCATGCGATCTTAGTAAATGCTCGTAAAACCCGTGCTACTCCAAACTGAACTCGACTCAGAAACATTTTTACAGGGAAAACAAAACATTTTATTTAACTTACAACTGCCTGTCATCCACGTATATTTGTGGTAAATAAATGGAAATGTTTAAAAAAATATTTGGAATGGCGCGGTTTAATTGTACGACATGTGTTTGTTTTCAAAACTTAATTTTAAGAACGAAGTCTCCTTCGATAGCAATGGACAACATTTCAAAATTGCTAAGCTCTGAAACAAAAAATACCAATTCTTTATTTACTTTTCCGCTGCTCGAATATATATTTATTTATTTTTTATATTGCTTATTTACTGAGAAAAAAATTAAAAACTAAAAAACGTAAGATGACGTCATCGGACGGCAGAATGTAAAATATTTCTTTGCTTAGCACATTATAGTTTTAAATTTACGAAATGCCAAACCCATGACATGCAACTGTCAAAAAAAAGACAACTTGTCAACGTTGAATGAATGAATGACATTGACAATGTTGACACTAGTATTATTTACCTTTGACAGTAGTACCTTTTTTTTTATTAAAACAATGATAAGCAAAGGAATAACGCTGTATTCAGCCGTCCGATGACGTAATTTGGCGCTTACGTCTATTTAGAATATAAAGAATTTCAATAATTATTTTATGCATGAAAATGGACAAATTTTGAAAAAAGAAAAAATATGGGTCTGTTCCTTTTATGTCTATTTTCATATAAAAAAAACAATATGGACATGTTAAAAATATGAAATGTTGTCCATTAGTCAATGAGACAACAACCTATCGGTATTAATGTCATTTTAACCGACAACGGACATTAAGATGACTTCAGCACAACACACAATACAAAAATTAATCCATTTCACCTCAATTCAACACCAAAACAAATAAAATTCGACAAAACGAAACTGAATGAAACTAACAAGTTTTTTACAATTCGCATTATCCGCCATTAAATTAAAACTAAAAAGCAAGGGAAATAAAAATGTAGTACGCGCAGGTCATGATTTTATACCACTACATTCATTCTTAATTCGGAATCATTACAATTTTACTTCATTGAGTGATCTTTCTCGCTTGCACCTGTGCGTTGCCAATTAACTTTTCTCTATAACAAGCCGATAGGCATCGAGTTATTTCCAAGTAAATTGAATCCATTGGATGCGGGCGGCACAGGACCGATCTGTGTGGAGAACATTGGGGGAGGCCTATGTCCAGCAGTGGACGTCTATAGACAATAGAAATGATGATTCGCATTAGGCAAGGGTGGTGATTAAGCCTAATCCCGTCATAGTAGCAATAACTTGATTTCTATGATGAAGGCCGTTGCCCTGCAGTGGGACAGTATATAGGCTGATATTTTACTTTACTTTACTGCCTCGATGGCGCAGTGGATAGTGGGTTGCACTTTTTTTTTCTTCTCTCATAAAGTACACTTACTCTACAATCTACTTAATTACTATTTCATAAATGTAGAACTTATCCAAATGTATACATTATTTTGTTACAATGCATATTTTGAGATGGAACATGGTGAAGAAATATGGAGAACGTATTGCTGTTTTTTTGTAACATCTTTAAATTAATAATTTTTTTACAAATAAATTATCTTTATCTTTATCTTTGATACAACTTAATAGAACAGAATATAGCAGGTTATATATAATTAGGGAATCTCACCTCCCGTGCTAGTTTTAAACTGTGTTATGGCAAGGTAATAAGAAAACAAATAACTTATTGGTAAAACAGGAATTACCTAAGTAAAATAAAATTTCAATGTTTGGCGTCTTATTATTCTTGTTCACTGAAATTTTAAATATTTACTTTTTGAAAGTTTACTTTACTTTATTGTACACACTAACTTTATCATGTCCGATCATGTAAGATATGTGTATGTATTATTAGCATGTTACTTATAGGCACTATTAGGTATATTTTTTAAATTAATATTTATTTACCAAACGCAAACACAAGTGCACTCTCTATTCCCTTACACGCTGGGACACCAGCGTGACACGACCGGAGAGGGATCTTGCGCAGCCGTAGCTTTGAAGTGTTTTTTTTTCATTTATTTTGGCAACAAATATATATACGCGCACACACCACACACACATGCGCACACACTTGAGCACTGTAATATATCCTGCGTACGTGGCTGATCGTTGAGATTGTCCGCCGTAGCCGTAATCGGTTGGAAGATATAGATAGATAGATATTCTTTATTGCACAAAAATAAAATACAAGCATGATACAACAGCAACAGGTAGTACAATAAGGCGGTCTTATCGCTTGTAGCGATTTCTTCCAGACAACCTTTGTGTAGAGGAAAGAATTCGTAATAAGGGAAGGCAGTGCAAAGTAGTTTAACAAATGAAATTGAGAATGGCAGTAATATACATATTTCATATATTAATATTATTACATAACATAAATAATAATAAACAATACATACATACCCAATAATATATACAACCTGTGCGGATAAAGAATGGGATCAGAAATGGAGGCTCATCTATTCACTTCTCGCTCGCACACCTACGAGTGCGAGTATAGACGCAAATTTTCCGCCGCGCCGCCATTTCTGATCCCATTCTTTATCCGCACTGGTTGTACATAGATAATTTAAAACAAAAATTCAATAAAAATATTTCTTATAGATAGGATAAATGACCAGAGAGCAGACCACATAAAAAATACAACTGATATTTTAATTACTACTGTTACGAACTATAATATACTCGTACGTTCCTTTCCAGACAATACAGAGACAGACGCCAAAGTCGTGTAAAAGTCATGGGGATTCAGTTGTGAATCTCGTTTCGTAGTAGGCCCTCAGACATCGGCTTAGTTGTGCTTTATTCACAGAAAATGATATTCCTCGTAACCATTAGCTTATTGCAAAGGTGTCAATATGAAAGCTAAATTAATTTCTTTTGTGATTTAATATTGATATCATTAAGTACGTTAAGGGGACGGGTGGGGCACACTAGCGACGCCGATTGATTTTAATTTTTGCGGCCACTTTTGGCGTGAATCAATTTTTTGTGTACGCGTTGGACGCGTACATTCGAGAAAAGGTTTGAACGAAGTCGGCGCCTAATACCTATTGAATAATTAAATGTTGTATTAAATTACAAGATAGTATTGGGCGCCGACTTCGGTAACACCTTTTATATCATCATCATCATCATCATCATTTCAGCCAATAGACGTCCACTGCTGGACATAGGCCTCCCCCAATGTTCTCCACACAGATCGGTCCTGTGCCGCCCGCATCCAATGGATTCCCGCGATCTTCACCAGATCGTCGGTCCAACTTGTGGGGGGCCTGCCACGGCTGCGACTTCCTGTGCGTGGCCTCCACTCCAGGACCTTTCTGCCCCAACGGCCGTCTGTTCTCCTCGCTATGTGCCCTGCCCATTGCCACTTGTGGCATGCAATTTTTGGGCTATGTCTGTAACCTTAGTTCTCCTGCGGATCTCATCATTTCTGATACGATCACGCAGGGAGACTCCGAGCATAGCTCTCTCCATTGCTCTCTGGGTGACTTTGAGCCTCCTTAATCGGCACATTGTAAGCGGCCACGTTTCGGTTCCGTATGTCATCACTGGCAACACACACGCATTGAAGACTTTCGTCTTGAGACACTGCGGTAGGTGGGCCGAAAATATGCTGCGTAGCTTCCCGAACGCTGCCCAGCCGAGTTGGATTCGTCGATCGACCTCTTTCTGGAAGTTGGACTTACCAAGCTGGACTTTTTGTCCGAGGTAGATGTACTCGTCTACAACTTCCAGTGCAGAGCTTCCAACCTTCACAAGAGTGGGTACGACATGGGAATTCGACATGATTTTCGTCTTGTCCATGTTCATTTTCAGACCCACTTGTTGGGAGACTCTACTGAGGTCGTCAAGCATTGTGCCTAGGTCTTCCAAGGTCTCAGCCATGACTACGATATCATCAGCGAATCGAAGGTGCGTCATGTACTCACCATTTATATTGATGCCAAGTCCATCCCAGTCCAGAAGTTTAAACACGTCCTCCAACAGAGTGGTGAACAGTTTCGGCGATATAACGTCACCCTGTCTCACACCTCGCTGGAGAGGAATGGGTTTTGATTCCTGGTCCTGAAGACGGACTGACATTGTGGCGTTTCCGTACAATGACTGCAACACTTGTATGTATCGGTAGTCTATTCGGCACCTTTGGAGAGACTGTAGCACGGCCCAGGTCTCGACAGAGTCGAAGGCTTTCTCATAGTCCACAAACGCTAAGCATACTGGCAGGTTATACTCTTCGGTCTTCTGTATAACCTGCCGCAGCGTATGTATGTGGTCTATAGTGCTAAAGCCTTTTCGAAATCCGGCTTGTTTGTTGTTGTGAGGTGTATAAAGTGTAACAAATATTATTTTACACTTTTTAGATCGTGTTTATTGAAGGCGGTTTTTTTGCAGATTCTTTTATATATTGAGCGCAACACATGATACATGAAACAAATAATAAATAAAAACGGTACAGAGCATAAAAATTGCGGCCAATAAGGCTCAGCCTCAGTATGTGCTGCAAATATATTGACATGCAATACAGAAGGTCTTAGACAATTTTGTCTAAGCAGAAGATAAAACAAAATTGACAGGTACAAAATTATCCAAGTCATTAAGACCGACCAAGATCAAGAGGGCATTGTACAACGTATTCGTCATATCATATTAGATTAAAAAAATATATTCACCGTGACTTTTTAAAAACCCGACAATTTACTGAGGGGCATTAATACTATTGTTCATAATATTTTTCAACTAAGAAAAAAAAAATCACCTCCCTTTACTTAAGTGATCAGTCGATTGATTCAATTTGTGTGTGAAAGCGTTTAGTTTTATTATTATACCCTATGTTCCTCGGGGAAACATGATTGTTTTCATTAGTATGATGCCTACGAGGAGTATTGAGAGCCAAAAAACTGCTACGTTACTATGCTCTGGATGCGTTTGATTTGATATATTATACACTAAATAATTACGCCAAGTTGCTATAGATGCGTATGATATGCATAAGTCATTAAGGTTTCCCATGTAGCATTAGCACATTTTTGGTGGAAAAAGATCCTTATTCTCTTCGCAGCACGACTCAACTCTGTTATTTCAAAGTGTCTTTATTTTTTTTTGAATCCGTTGGGGTTGCCACCGGCCCGGAGTGTAAAGCACCGATGTCGCCGTTGGAAGGCGGCGCCTTTTGCATACCCATCCACCAGGGGGTGGATGGATTATGTCGGGCTCTCCTCCGGTGAAGCCGGAGGCTTACCGACTTACCCCCAAAGGCGCTATCTTCTTCGCCCGAGTGGGGAGGAGACATCGCACTAGTTTATCAACTCTGACTACATGTTCCTACCTAGGCGGTGGCCTGATTAGAGGCGGGGCCTGCAATGCCTCCCCCAGATAGGCTAGAGAGGGGCGAAAGGAACAGCTGAGAGCGCCGAGCCATCACTATCGAGCTGAGGAGGATGCCTGTGCAATGACGGCGCTGGTACCCCCGTACCACGCGCCGACTGGCCTTTTCAAAGTGACTTTTTTTTTTTGATGACCCAGTGAAAATGCACCTTATGCACACAGAGAGGGGCTCTCCTCCGGGTTAGGTCTCTGCTAATCAGAGACCGTCCGGAGGCATACCCAATAAAAACACTGGGGCGTTTCCATCCCTCGCCCAGGAAACACTCAGACCGGGGTGAGGACTGCCACGGAGGCTTCATCCGTCGCCCGGTCAGGGCGAAGAGGCTCGCCAGCTCGGCCTCTCTCCCACTCAAACTCCCGGGTAGTACCCACGCTGCTGGATGCAGTGCGAACACCACCGAGAGGAGGACTGCGGGCACCCCTCCCCGCACATACACTGCTGGTCCTTCCAAAGTGACTTGAGCCAACGCAGTTTAACTATCTTTGCCTCGCCCAATATGTTCTTATTACCCTTCAGGGTTATTTTCATTCTTGCGGTCATTACGGAACCTTTTTTAAATAAATAAAATGTAAATACGTATTAGCAAGCTTAAAGTTTCTACGCGCTAGTGTTAAACAAATTTAGTAAGTATCAGTAAATAATAAATTTCAAAATGACATATGGCTATTAAACGTGTTAGCCGCACCGCTCGCATATTCAGAGTTTTACCGCAAAATGTACGAGCCCAAATTTATTACTGGCCACTTTTGAACCAGGTGACGTATTTCCCTTGAATTTTTTAGTTCAAAACCACACGCATTTTGTTGTTGTAAAAAATGTTTGAAGTTAACAACATTCCGTTGCTGAATTCGGATAACCTCTTTACTACGAGCTTTGATCAAATTTATGTTTGTTAAAAAGAATTTTTCAACGCTGATTTTAGTGACAGTTGAATAGTCATGTTTGGAACAGGCTTAAAGCGTCTATGAAAAATCATCAACATTTACTCAGGGTACAGGGATCTTGTATCGCCGCACCGCGACGCCTGCCGGGAGTTCAGGGGTATGTGATTGCCGCCGCTGTTAGACTCCCGAAACACCAGTGTGGTCAGAAGTGTGCCGCCGACCTATAAACCTTCCTTCCCCCGGCTTACACTTTCGGTGCCTTCACTCATACAGCGAATCAAAAAATAAAAACACGGCTCTTAATTTAGACATCTTTTAAATTAATAGTTGTACTACTGTTGGCCGATTTTTTTTTATTATATAGAACAATAACATAATTACCTAATTACTTGAAAAAATAATACAAACTGTAATTATATAAATTTCATATCGTTAAAGGTTTGTAAACTAATAAGACAAGGTTTCAAAATATATATTTAAATTATTAGGTAGTAAACATTTTGGATAGCTTGAAGTTTGTCGAGGTTGAGACGCTTAAAACCTCTTTATAAATTTTACAACGCCAAAAACTGCGCGTTCTAAATTTAAAGAATCGCATGTCAATTGTTTCAGGGATTTTTTCTGTGAATTTTGTCAACATTGCACTCTTGTTTTGGTAAATATATTTTTACGTTATATAATAGTTTATTTTGCACATTGTATCTACTTAGTACCATATTTTTTATATGACGAATTTACAACTTTTATTTCAAAATGCCACACTGCGTTTCAGAGTCCCGTTAACATTTCGCGGGCCATACATTTTAGTTCAAGACCCACGTTGGCTTATCAGTTTGGACTACGAAATTCCATCATCAACAAGCATCGATTAACATGATCACATTAGAGGCTGCAACCATCGCGTAACATCCAAAGACATGTTTATGTGAACCATAGAATAATTAGAAGATGTGAACTTAATATTAAGGTATTTATAGCCTGCTTTTGTACAAACCATAATATTATATTTTTTTATATTTTTTCATATAGCAACCGTTAATCGTAAATTTGGTATGTATGCCTTATTGGTCTAGTGGTTTAAGTACCAGGCCGTGATCTTGGGGTCCTGGGTTCGATTCCCGGGTCGGGCAAAAAGTAAGTTTCAATTTTTCGAACTTAGCACGGGTTTGTCATTACTTATCCACATTTGGCAAGCGTGGTGATTAAGCCTAATCCAATCACAGTAGCGATAACTTAAATTCTATGATGGAGGCCTTTGCCCTGCTATGGGACAGTATATAGGCGGATACTTTAATCGTAAAATATCATCTTTTAAATATGTGATAGTGCAGTAAAGAATTATGAATTACATCTAGGAAATATATTTTTTAAGTTTAGTGTAAAGGTTGTGTCACATAACTGTGTAATGCCTATTTTATAATTTTAGGTTATTTGAACAAGTCTCCCAGTATATCCAAATTAAAAAAAAACACAGCATGTGAGAGCCGCCCCGCTGCCTTCTCCAGCTGCTCGGAGACACAAGAGGTAACTCCGGTAACACCAGCAGATGTGAAGGCGTTGAAGTTGCGCGTGAGTAGACTTGATGAATTATTTTTTGACCAATATGATGAGGAACTGTACCTCTTTGTTCTGAAAATAGTGCCTGGTTTAACATATGGGTAACCAGATTGAATGAATGAATTTAATTTATTTGTTTATAAAGATCTATTCGTTCACAAGTAGTTAGTTACTACGTAATATTACTAAGAAACCTTTAGGTGAACCTCTCCTCACTCTCATTCCTCAGTTTAGCGTGTAATTCCCGATTGCGTCCAAAGATTTGTATTGGCGCCCGGGGTATGCTTCGACCAGGATTCAGGATTTTGGGAATCTAGTAATTACAATGAAGCGACTGCCGTCCGACCTTTGCAATCCTTTACAGAAGAACCAAACCAACTAAATAAAATAAAAATAAAAATGTCTTTATTCAATTTAAGTCCATTCAGCACATTTATGAATGAAAAATATATAAATTAATTTTATTAGAACAGCCAGACATTTGGCCACAATCTCACCTGGTGGTAAGTGATGATGTAGCCGAGGATGGATCATGCCTGTCTAGTAACAGCCTAATCACTCTTTTCTTGAATAAGTTCAGATCATAGCGTTCTGGGAACACATCTTCCGACATAGAGTTCCATTCTTTAGCTGTTCGCAACATGAATGTACCTTTGAACCGTTTGGCACGTGTTGCCGGTATTTCTACCACATAAGGGTGGTAACCCCTTCTCCGTCTTGTGTCCCGATGATGAAAGGGGGCCGGTGGAATTAGATCATATAATTCCTTCGCACACTCCAAAATGCAACCTGTAAAAGACCGAAAGACACGCTACTTTACGCCTGTGTGCAACTTGCGGTCGAAAAGTTCGGCGTCGCCAACAATCCTTTTGATTGGTTTTCTATCGATTCCAATGCAGTCAGTTGGTATTTGGCAGATCCATCCCAAAGGTGACAGCAGTACTCCATGCAAGTTCTGACTTGAGCTTGGTAAAGTTGTAGAAGCTGCTCCGGTGTGAAGTACCGCCGCCGGACCGCCGAGCGATAATACCCGCCGGACTCGTGTCCACACCAAGTTTGTCACACTGGTGTGACTACGAGTAATTTCTATTACTCATGGTCACACCGCTTCGCGCTTTGCCGAAATGCATTTAGTGTCGTGAAGTACTTGATAAATAAATAACTTTGAGTCATCTAGCGTGCCTGATCCTGAGTAAGATTTTATGAAATTAACTTATTATTCAACACGTACATGGTTACACGTTTCAGGAGCTATCTGAAACGTGCAGGTTTCCCCACGATGTTTTCCCTCACCGCCGAGCTGTTGGTTGAAATATGCACATAAGATTTGAAAAATCCATAGGTGCAAGCTCAGATTCAAACCACGACCCCCGTATGGAAGGCGCGTTCTTAACCACTGAGCTACAATCGCACTCTCCTCATTCACATTATTAGTCAAAAACTATAATGGAGAATGCTCTGCTGAGTTATTTTTATCTTCCCCTTTCCACTTCCGAACAACACGTGCTGTACAGCGTTGCAATCCGCATACCATCCAGACAATGGCGGCGCGCACCAAGAGGTTTTGGCTCCTCGTTCCTGCCCCGAGCCATCAAGACATGGAATGCCCTCCCGGCTCATGTGTTTCCGCCTTCATACAATCCGGGGTCTTTTAGGCGGGGCGTGAAGCGGCATCTCAGCAGGCCATCAGGTTGAGGATGGCAGACTCAATGGATACTTTGTGAGATCTTTTGTGCCTGTCAACCTTATATTCCCACTCACGAAATAATATTAAATTTAATTTAATTTAATATTATTTCGTGAGTGGGAAGCTAAGAGGACATGCAACTTTGATTACATTAGTTATTTTTTTCAAAAATAGAGCGGACTTTTTTTAGCGTATAACTTTTTTTATGCGATAGGTGTCAGACGAGAAGACGGATTACCTGATGGTAAGTGATTACCGCCGCCCGTGAACACCTGTAACACCAGTGGAGTCACAAGTGAGCTGCCATCATTTAAATTCCCCTTTCCTCCCGGATTGGGCCTCCGGTACCCCAACTCACGCAGCGAAACACAGCACAGTGCTACTTCACCCCGGTTTTCTGTGAGGCCTGTATCACGTCGGACGAGCCGGCCCATTCGTGCCGAAGCGTGACTCTGCCACGGTAAAAAGATACAGTAACGTTAGAACAGTAACGTTAGTTACTGTAATGTGACTATCACTTAATACCCCTATTACCACGAGAGATTTTGAAAGTTCATAATTTTTTACCCCACTCGATATTTTTCCTAGATATTATTTTCAAGGCGCACATTATTGCGCATATTGTTTTTATCGTTCCAGGAATTTTACTATCCCTATGACACTTGATAAATGTAAGGATTCTAACGATACCTACCAAAATACTTATGTTGAAATCCCTTAATCTAATTTATGAACCATCTATATTATTCATGAGACATAAACATAACGTTACTCCATCTGCTAGGCTCAAAACAATGTATGATAGGAGACAGTTCATGGCACGGTCAGCCAATTTGTATAATAAAATAAAATGAACGAAATTTTGAATAATATATCTCATGAATTACCTACTACACTTGCAAAACCAATCTTACAATATGGTACTATGACAAAACTAAAACATTTCTTGAAAATATTAGAATATAATCAAAATTAAAATATTAAAAAAGCTCATTAATCTAATGATTACATATATGTTAATAAATAGGTATTTATAATAAACAATATCAAGCCAATATCTTTTTGCCAAACTCACACACACATTCGCACACTTACACGCACGTACACTTACACGCAGGTACACTTACACGCACACACACACACACACACACACACACACACACACACACACACACACACACACACACACACACACACAAAACACACACATACCCGCACACACACACACGCATACACTTTCACGGCGGCGCACAAGCCCGTTCACATTTTTTTTCTTTATACATAATTGTAATGATGAACTTATTATTAAATACTACTTACTTTTAAGTTTAAATTCTAATAAATTTATTCTAGCACCTTATAGGTATTACCAGATTATTGAAGCTATTGTACGGAGAGCAGGGTTTTTCTGACACAAGTATTTTTTATTTACTTAAAATAAATATTCGATCATAAAACAGAAATGTAAAAACCTGATACTGAATAAATTATTTGTATTTGTTAGCAAGTTTTGATGGTATAATAAAGTATATTTAACATACATGGTTCCTGATTACTTTGCATGTTTGATATACATGCAACCGTTTAAAAAAAACTAAAACCCAACTACGACAAAAAACGTCGCTGAAAAAGTATAAAACAAGCCTTCGTTGTCAATTTATGCAATATTCACTATGTAGAGATAAAATTTCATGTTTGTGAGGTGTGTTTCATGCGGTGAGGTATAAAACAAGCCTTCGTTGTCAATTTATGCAATATTCACTATGTAGAGATAAAATTTCATGTTTGGAAATCCGCAGTCACACGTTGTCAAAGGGTAGTATATTTAACGTGTGTTATGTATGCAGTTCCCGTGACGTCACAAGAAGAAAAGCTGACTCCACAGCATTGTAGAGCAACACGGCGTCGTCCGAGGATTTTTTAGTTTAGTTAGGCTACAGCACTCACATTGTCTGTATGTTTAATCAATAAATTAATTTTCTTTTAAATTAATATTTTTTAAAAAGCCTCTTGATGTCCCTAAGAACTTAAGTGGCGCAGTCTTCCGGATTTTTGCGAAAAACTCTACTTTCGAAAATCAAAGTGAAGTGTTGTTCGCTCGAACCTACGGGGCTTCTGTACCAAGGAAAATGAAAATAATTTTTCTGTAAGTGCCAATTTCCCTTATATCCCTATTTTAATGTGTTTTATTATCTTTATTTAACATTTTAACTAGAGCAGAATAGTATAATTTAATTGTCCACAAATCGACGTAAATTAGACTATTATAAAAAATACGTTTTTGATATTTTTGCATAATGGAGTTGGGTGTTTTTAAAACTTCAATTAATTTTGTACCCGAATTTGACGGGAATCCTAATAAGTTATATTCATTCATAAAGACATCAGAGGCTATCTTAACACAATACTACGATGAGCAGCAACCTAATGCTTTCCAAAACCAAATGGTTCTATTTAGTTTATTAGGAAAACTCAAAGGAAAGGCCGAGGAAATCGTTAATATCAACGGTGCCTCAACTTGGGCCCAAGTCAAAAGAGTTCTGTTACAGCATTTTTCGGATCAAAGAGACGAAAATTCTCTAACCCGTGATTTAGTAAATTTAAGGCAGGAAAATGAAAGTCCGCAAGAGTTTTATGATAAATGCATGCATATGTTAAGTACAATTATAAATTTCGTAAATCTGCATGAGGAGAGCGAAGCTACAAGGACGTGCAAGCGCGATTTTTTCACGTCTCAGACATTGAAGACATTTTTGGGAGGTTTGCGAGAACCTCTAGGCTCTACAATCAGAGCCATGAGGCCGGCCGATTTACCTTCGGCCATTGAAATGATTAAAGAGGAGCAAAATATCCTTTATATGCAAAATAAAAATAGATCAAGTTATAATCCGTTTGTCAACTTTAACAAACGTCCGCAGCTTCCCCCTCCTCAAAGTAAAAATAATAATAATAATGTATTTAAGCCAAACTTTCAACAAAATAATCCGTTTTACAATCAAAATCGTTTTAATAATCCGTTTATTTTTCCAAAAAATAATCAATATAATTACGGGCAAAATAGCCAAAATCAATATTCAAATAATAATAACCCGTTCCGCCAATCTAAACCTTTTTGGTCACAATCGCAAGTAAGACCTAGTTTTAACAATAATAATGCGCAGAACACCCCATTTAATCGTGCTTTACCTCAACCGATGAGTGGCATTTCTTATAGATCACGTGACATACCTTTGCGTCCTGCAAATAATAATCATTTTCACCCAGTAAAGCCAAACCCTAACTTTGTGTTCGAAGAACTACATTCCGAGGAAACTGCTGACTTACCACAGCAGCAATTTCCTGAAAGTGAGCAAAATTGTGCGCAATATTACGAAAGTGAAAATGATCAAATTAATTCAGTTGAAGATATTTCTGACCCAAATTTTTGCGAGGTTATGGAACAAATGAACCCCAGATAATGGAAATAAACGTTCATATTAAACGAGAGCTTCCGTATATTCAAATACAGGAACCTCCACTAAAATTATTGATTGACACCGGTGCCAACCAATCGTTTTTGTCGCCGGAAGCGTTAAAGAAATTTTACCCAAAACATAAAGTTAACTACGAGCCGTTCACAGTAACGAATTTACATGTGACGACGCTCAATAAATACACTATTGATATACCTACATTCCCCGAATTTAAAGATCAATCTATGTCAAAATTTCATATTTACAAGTTCCACAACGTGTTTGACGGCCTTATTGGTCTAGACATGCTAGAGCGATTACAGGCAAAGGTTGATCTCTCAAATAAACAACTGATAACGGCTAATGCATCTAACAAAATACATTTGTTAAAGTCGGGTGTAAAGAACCTTTTCGAGGCACTGGTCCGCGCTAATAGTACAAAACAAGTAAAGATACCCGTCTCGATCGATGAAGGTGATATCTTTTTACCTCAGAAATACATAAATAGGTGTTACGTTCCCGAAATGATATCTAAAGCATCCCAAGGCTATGCGTATACAGAGATTATAAATCCCACCAACAATGACGTCATCGTCAGTTTGGCGTCACCATTAGAGGTGCAAATATTAAATAATAACTTTGAGATATGTAACTTCGAGTGCGCAACTTCTGACCCGTGTGCTACTGATATAGAGTCACTAATACGCACCGACCACTTAAACTCCGAAGAGAAGGCAAATTTAATTCGTCTATGTAAAAATTATAGCGACGTTTTTTATACAGAAAACGCCCCTCTTACATTTACAAATAGAATAAAACATAGTATAAAAACCATGGACGAGGGAACCCGTATTTTCGCGAACTTATCGTTACCCGGAAATTCATAGGCAAGAAGTATCCGAACAAATTCAAAAAATGCTTAAACAAAATATTATCCGACCGTCCGATAGTCCATGGTCGTCACCGATCTGGATTGTTCCGAAAAAGGCCGACGCGTCCGGAAAACCCAAATGGCGACTAGTGGTTGATTACCGCAAGCTAAATGAGAAAACTATAAGTGATCGATACCCAATTCCAAATATTAATGATATTTTGGATAAATTAGGGCGAAGTCAATACTTTAGCGTCCTTGACCTTTTTTCCGGATTTTTTCAAATTGAATTATCAGAAAAGGATATTCCCAAAACTGCATTCAGTGTAGACTGTGATTTTCGCGGTCACTATGAATATCTACGTATGCCCTTCGGGCTAAAGAATGCACCATCGACATTCCAACGCGTCATGGACTCTGTTTTGCGTGGGCTAGATAACGTCTTAGTATATATGGATGACATCATATGCTACAGTACTAGTTTACAGGAACACCTAAATAACCTTGAGGCCCTATTTCTAAGATTACGACAAGCTAACTTAAAATTGCAATTAGATAAGTCCGAATTTTTAACTAGGGAAACCGCATTCCTAGGGCATATGGTTACACCAGACGGCGTCAAGCCGGATCCAAAAAAGGTTGACGCAATTAAAAAGTTTCCGATCCCGAAAACCCAAAAAGAAATTAAATCCTTTTTAGGCCTTCTAGGCTACTATCGCAAATTTATCCCAAATTTTGCACACTTGACCAAGCCGCTAACCAAGTGTTTAAAAAAGGGCGCAAAGATCGATTTAAATTCCGAATACACCAATTGTTTTAAATTATGTCAACAAATATTAATCAATGATCCCGTATTACAGTACCCGGATTTCGCGAAAGAATTTAATCTCCGAACGGATGCATCGAACGTAGCGGTGGGTGCAGTGTTATCGCAGGGACCCATAGGCTCCGATAAGCCCATCGCCTACGCATCGCGCACCTTGAACGATAGCGAAGCTAACTACTAGTACGATCGAAAAAGAGTTGTTGGCCATAGTCTGGGCAACAAAGTATTTTCGACCGTATTTGTTCGGCAGACGGTTTAATATCATAACGGACCACAAACCCCTACAGTATCTGTTTAATATGAAAGATCCTAACTCACGTCTTATTAGATGGCGTTTAAAATTAGAGGAATTTGAATATAACATCACCTACAAAAAAGGAAAATCGAATTTAAACGCAGACGCTTTATCTCGAGTGCAGATACAAAATAATGATGTTTCCCCGTTATTCAATTCAGACGATGAAGAAATTGGTGATCAAAACATTTCCATAATTGCAAACCCGCGTACTGAAATTCCCGAGTTGTCAAACTTGGATGATCTTATGACTGTCCACACTGAGTTGGAAAACCCAATATTAGAAATACCAATTTCAGATGACCGGATAAATTCGTGTAATAATCAGCTTTTTATTTATTTTGTTCACCATTCCCCATCACAACCTATTAGGACGGAAGTATTTCCCGGCAAGCATAGAATTGTTGCCCAAATATCTGAAAATAATCTTAAACCGGAAATAATATCATTATTCAAAGAATTTATTCGACCAAAAATAAAATACGGTATATGGTTGTCAAATAATTTATTTATCGAACAAATCACAAAAATTCTTCAAGAAACATTCAATAACTCAGCGTATAAATTAACCTTTTATAAAACTAAATTAGAAGATATTGTAGATAGAGACCGCCAATTCCAAATAGTTAAAATTATCACGAAGGAAAGACCAATCACCGTGGTATCCAGGAAGTGGAACAACGAATAAAAAGAACCTATTATTGGCCGCAACTGACTAAATTTCTTACAGAATATATAAATAATTGCGAAATATGTCAGACTAGTAAATACGAAAGAAGACCCAATAAACAAGCATTCCAAATTGTTCCAATTCCTGAAAAACCATTTCAGATATTGCACATTGACACATTAACTGTTAATGGACAGAAATTCTTGACAATTATCGATACTTTTTCAAAATATGCACAAGCGTATCCACTCGAAAGTGTAACAGGTGTATGTGTCATTAACGCACTAACAATTTTTATGACTCACCACGGGCTACCCATAAGCATAACAGCCGACCAGGGTACCGAATTTAAAAACTTGCCCCTGAAGGAGTTCGCTCAATTACATAAAATTAACCTACACTTTACTAGTGTAAACAATCCACAGTCTAACGGAGCAGTAGAACGCCTACACTCAACTTTGTTAGAGCATATCCGAGTATTAACCCAAACTCGCTCTGAACTCACTACTAACGAGTTAATGTTGTATGCTATACTTGGATACAACAACTCAATACATTCGGCAACAAATAAAAAACCAATTGAAATAATAAATGGACATTTAGATAACAGAGACCCCTTTGATATTAATTTGGAGTCAACTTGTTTACAAAATTACGTTGATAAACACAAACAAATAACGTCTAGATTGTATGCCAAAATAAATCAAAACTTGTTGGAAAATCAAACAAAAGTTATGACAAAACATAATGAATCTAGAACCGAACCCGAGACGTATACAGAGGATACCCAGTTTTACTGTAAAAATCCCCTTGCCCTCCGGCAAAAAACTAAACCACGATACGTCACTCGTAGAGTTAAGAAAGATTTAGGTATTAAGATACTAGATATTAAGGACGTAACATACCATAAGCGAAATGTCAGGAAACCTTTATCCAAACAAAAACAATTTCAGGATGCTGTCGATCCAGGTGCTAACCCAAGCACGTCACATCAGCCTGACCCTCCTGACCAATAATCCTGGTATTTTACCCTTTAAGTTAGGTACTTGTAAGATAGAAAGTAGGCAACACTCATTCATACATTTTTATAATCTAAGTATAGTTAGTGAACACATTAGTAGCATAGAGAGTTATATAGCAACATTGTCGCAGTATATAAGCGCGGCGGATCCAGCCATTGTCGGAGACACTGTAGTCTTCAGACAGACGCTGTTAGATAAGTTACAAACAATATATACTAAGTATAGATCTTTAAGCCATAGCAATAGAGATAAGAGAGCCCTGATAAACGGCCTTGGTACGGTCATAAAAAGCATCACTGGTAATTTGGATTACGAAGATGCCGTAAGGTATAATAACGCAATTTCTACTTTGCAGAAAAACCAAAAACGTATTGCGAAAAAATTTAATAACGGTATTAGTCTAAATTACGAAATTTTACAGTCGTTTAATTCTACGTTATCAAGTATTGCCTCTAATCAACACAAAATATATATAAAAATTAATGAAATAATGACTGAGATAAATATGACAAACTATAGATTAATCGATTTTATAAAAATAAATAGTTTGTTTACCCTAATCAATAGAAATTTAGATACTCTATGTGAGTCACTAACTTCATTAGAAAACTCGATCGCATTTTCGCGAATGCACATAACACATCATAGTATATTATCACACGAAAATATTGCATATATGTATAATATCTTAAAACAAAATTATAAATCACAGGAACTTTTATTTGACGACAGTACTGACTATAGAGATTATTATGACATAATACAGACGGACTCGTACTACTCTGATAACACTTTAGTATTTATATTGAAACTCCCTATTCTATATACCGATGTGTACGATTATTATCACCTATACCCTACTCCTACCCATAATAATACATTTATTATCCCTGCTCACCCTTACCTGGCCATGAACGAAGATAGATATTGGTACATGAATAAAGAATGCAATAGATTTGGCGAAATATATTTTTGCGAAAAGATGACCTTCACGAAGATACAGCAACACGACGACTGCATCTACTCCTTGATCCTGAAACAGAAAATAACAGATAAATGTACATATACACAATATAAGACATCTACAGAAATTATTGATCGTATAGACGACTACCATTACATTGTAACATGCCCAGCGATAACTAAGGTAAAGATTACATGCAGTGAAGAAAGCTTTACATCAATTCAAGGTACTTACCTCATAGAGATTCCTAAAGGATGCAAGATCGAAACGGAAACAAATACTATTTTGAACGTCGAGAATAAACTGCGAGGACACCCTGTAAAACTACTTACATTCGAGTTGAATAATATTACGATAAAAAACATTAACAAGCCGCTTAAATTGGAGGATGTATCTATGGATAAACTCTACAAATTGAAAGATTTATTAGATAAAGAAAACCCCGTTGTTTTGGAAGATATTTATCCATATCAATTTTATTTTGGACAACGCCATTATACATCGCATTTTTCGCGATCTGCGCTTATATTGGATACATAAAGCTTGTTAAAAAACGAAGGCCCACAGATCGAACACAAGATCAGAATACAATAGAGATGGCAACAACAAGCCAGCCCTTTTTCTCACGAAACTGAAAAAGAGGCTTCACACTCGGCGGGGAGGTGTTATGTATGCAGTTCCCGTGACGTCACAAGAAGAAAAGCTGACTCCACAGCATTGTAGAGCAACACGGCGTCGTCCGAGGATTTTTTAGTTTAGTTAGGCTACAGCACTCACATTGTCTGTATGTTTAATCAATAAATTAATTTTCTTTTAAATTAATATTTTTTAAAAAGCCTCTTGATGTCCCTAAGAACTTAAGTCGTGTGACTACGCCTTTCCAAACATGAAATTTTATCTCTACATAGTGAATATTGCATAAATTGACAACGAAGGCTTGTTTTATACTTTTTCAGCGACGTTTTTTGTCGTAGTTGGGTTTTAGTTTTTTTACTTTTATTTTATTTGAACTATTTTGGTGTCCAAGTGCTAGTAATATATATATATATTCAAAATGTACAAGTCAAGCGCTTTCAAATGATACCAAACGCGGCATATTTATCATAACTTTATTTTTTTACTCTGTATGTTTTGTCCGCTAGAGGGCACCACATTAGATTTTGTGAAACTTCATATAGCCTATAACCAGCGGACGATCAAGACGCTTATAATGATATGTCATTTGTCGAATTCTGATAAGTAGTTAAGAAGTTACGTGGAAACAGATGAACATACATACATACATACATACATACATACATACATACATACATACATACATAGCCTGTCAAAATCATAACCCTCCTTTTGCTTTGCCGTAGTCGGGTAAAAAACAAGCATTTATATTCTGTTTAAAATGCGTAGCAAACCAAATTTCAACCAACACTTTACAGCAATTTAAAAATTAAGTACACCCAATCTCATTTGCTTTATGAGCACTATTTTCCGCTTGTTACACCATTTCCCAAACATATGACATACGGGACGTTCTCCCTCATTTTTCATTCTGAACACCCACCATTTTATCACGGGTACATTTTGCTAAAATTAAGCAATGTGTCCCTTAAAGCAGTTCATAGCTGAACTATGCGGGTTTATTAGAGTCACTATCAAGATTAAAAGCTTGGGCAGAATGGAGGGTCAGACAGGATCTTTTAATTAAGAGACGTTGGGTCTAACGCACCCCGGTACGGATTTATCGCGGCTTGTTGAAATTTGCAGATCTATACAGTATAAGCTCGTGTAGGTAGGTATGTAAAAAAATATATTAGATTTATTAATATTCGATTGGATTTATTAGCTGGACATAGGCCTCCCCCAATGTTCTCCACACAGATCGGTCCTGTGCCGCCCGCATCCAATGGATTCCCGCGATCTTCACCAGATCGTCGGTCCACCTTGTGGGGGGCCTGCCACGGCTGCGACTTCCTGTACGTGGCCTCCACTCGAGGACCTTTCCGCCCCAACGGCCGTCTGTGCTCATCGCTATGTGCCCTGCCCATTGCCACTTGAGGCATGCAATTCATGCAATGAATCGTCAGTATATTTTATGAAATATTATAGTATGACATTTCTTTATTTTGGTAATTTAAAGGAAATCGTCATCTTGTCCGATAGAGAAGTGGTTTGTAGAACTCTAACTTTTTTTTTGCTGACCCTGGAGAAATGCGTTACGCATACTCATCCTCCGGGGGGCGGATGGGTTGCGTCGGACTGTTGGCTGCGGAGGTTTACCAAATAAAACTCCGGAGACTCTCCCTCATCGTCCATAGTGGGAGAAATCGTGAGCCATGGTACGAAACCTGCCGTGCGACGACGATTTGAAAGTGCTGTATGTATACAAGCATAGTATTGTTGCTTGGATACATACAGCACTTTTAAATCGTCACAAATAACGTTATTTTTGGATTTTGAATGCCCGTAGTGAAACTTTTGTTCCACGCACCAGCCGACCTCTCCATGGAAAGGAAGGTTACGTACATATTAGTGTCATTGCCTCCTCCTTCGTGCCTTGCGGAGCGCGGGGGCGAGAGGATCCGCCTCTCCCTCACGCTTCGCCGCCTCCTTCGCTGCCATCACATGCTCGCAAAAAGCAGGGAAAGCCTTCCAGGCCTCGTCATTCGCTAGTATAGCTCTCGATATACTAGAGAGTGAGAGGTATTTCGCCGACCTTCGCCACCAATGCATCACGTTGCGGTGCCCACGGCGCACATACCGATAGGTAATGTTGCGACGTATCCACTGCATGGTCACATGCGTGGCACGGTGGTGCCTCCTGGTGGGTCTCCCCGTCGAGTGTTAATTTCAGTGCATTAGTGGTTGAACAAACCAAAATTGTTAAAATATTTAATTAATTTAATGTTTACTAACAAATACAATTTATAAAGGAATTACGTATCATCGCTACTTTTATTTCACTTGCTCACGGGGGCTCACGCGGTTAGCTGGCGCAATTGAAACCGGTGTGCCAATCGCCCAGCGAAGTTTCCTCTTCCGCTCTTTGGATGAAAACCACTTGGCTCGTGCCCAACGCTTAGCTTCCTTATATACCTATTATGGCTACACAACATGTTGGCTATTTTAAAAGTATTGTTAAAAAATTTAATACTTTGCTTATCATTAACGCGAATACCAATAACGCGATTCAATTTATCCATGCACAACGCCATCTAGCGTGACAAAAGAGGCAAGTTAGCAATGCCGCATATTGTGACACTCAAGAGGCCCCACTTACACCCATGTCTGACGACACGCTAAGCCATTCACTGCATTCTGTAAATTATTGTTGACGCAATGCATTTGGGGCCGGTGTAGATTCGTAATGTAATTGCACCGACTGGAGCTGCAATTTAATTAATAGCCCCTGTTTGTGAACGTGTCGCCACTAGTGTGTACTAGGTACTTGATTATGTGTTGTCTTGTAAGTCTTGCTTTGTTTATGGGATTTGTTATATTAGAGCTTTATTTTATTAATGGGGTGACGTCCTTTGCGTAGATCGCCTGTCCGTTGGTCCAATCATATTTTAACGGTAGGAGGGAAACAACGGATGGGGCTGGCAGTTAACCGAATGAAGGCGTGATGAAGAAGAGGCCTATAGTTAGCAGTGCATGAATATTGACAGATTGATGATTATTTTATCAACATATTAGATGTTCAGAATAACATGATCTTGAGAGAAGAGAAGTGGGAAGTCACTTCTTAAAGACAGATCTATCCTCACACGGCAGAAGTGAATGGGTTTAGCTCGCTGCGGATAAAACATAACAGCCGTTTATGTGTACAGTTTGTTTTAACCGTGAGACAGCTACGCTTTGGCATGAATGGACCGTGTGCACCGGAGTGATACCACGGTCTCAAAGAAAACCGGCGTGAAGCATCACTGTGCTGAGTTTCGCTGCGTGAGTGAGGATACCGGAGGCCCAATCCGGGGGAAAGGGGGGTTTTAAGGTTGGCAGGGCACTTTTGACTCCACTGGTGTCGCTGGTGTCCATGGGCGGTGGCAATTGCTTACCATCAGGTGACCCGTCTGCTCGTCTGCCACCCATCACAAAAAAAACAGAGCACATTATATTATTTTAAAATATATAATAGATAGATAGATACACTATATTGCACAAATTTTACAGATCTTAGTCTATAGCATTCTATGTAGGCGGTCTTATCGCTAATAGCGAACTCTTCCAGACAACCTAAGGGTAGAGGAAAAGTATAGCGAATAATTATAATATAACTGAAACCTTTTATTCTTATAACAAAAACATTAGATAGATAGATAGATAGATATATACTCTTTATTGCACAACATACAAAACTTAAAAGCTAGGTATACAATATACAATTTAGGCGGTCTTATCGCTGGGAGCGATCTCTTCCAGACAACCTTCAGGTAAAGGACATTAGATAGAAGAGGGGAGGGTGGTGCAATCCTTTTGATTTTGAACATTGATTAAGTAAATTTATAGTATAAATACATATATCTAGATAATAAATAAACACGTTATCATACGCAAATATATACAACATTTTTATCAGTTTCTACCTGACTCAGATCTTCTGAAGTGTTCCGGTACCGGTGACCGACCATCTAGAACTTCTGGGCTTGGATCTGTCCTTCAGTCTCAATTTCTAAAAAAACTAGGCATTCTTTGGAAAGCCAGGCGGTAATTTAAACCTGACCAGCTCTTAAATCTTTATAGAGCCCAGGTTCGCTCCTGTTTAGAGTACTGCTGTCACCTTTGGGATGGATCTGCCTAGTATCAGCTGGATGCTTTGGACTCAATAGAACACGAAGTGAGCTTTAGCCTTCTTAAAAAAACAAAAAGTTAGATATCATTGTTTTCAGTATTCTTTTTTTTATGTAATAGGTAGGCAGACGAACAGACGGATCACCTGATGGTAAGCAATTGCCGCCCCCCATGGACACCCGCGACACCAGTGGAGTCACAAGTGCGCTGCCAACCCTTAAGCCCCCCCTATCCCCCGGATTGGGCCTCCGGTACCCTCACTCACGCAGCGAAACACAGCACAGTGCTGCTTCACGCCGGTTTTCTGTGAGGCCGTTTCGCATTACAAGTATGAAATCATAAATATTCAAGTATGGTTTAATGTTCAAAACTTAATATGAGTAACATTGCAAGGATGTTCAACATTAATGAACAGTATGCAACAATTTTACTTCAATCAAGTTTTACTATTCAGTTACTTTGAAATTAACAGTTTCAATTTAATTTAACCTTCTCTTAGCTCAGCTTTCTCATCTCTTATCTCTAAGACAATAAACGCTACATTAGCTTACCCTTGCGTGTGTAGAAATATGATTGGTTCGGATAGTTTCCGTGCGTTTGGATAGTTTCCAGAAACATGTTGCAATATCGAATATTCCAGAACATTGCTCGTATTTCATCAACTTTGGATCATGACCATCTCGTAAAGTTGTAATGAAATTTAGATTGTAACGTGGGTTTCTGTATGATTAAATAATAAACCCATAATAAGGAAAAGTTGTAAACAAGAACATGTAACCAAAAGAGTGATGAGTGTTAATGTAAGTGGGGAGATACGGAGGACGGCCGAAAAAGAGGTGGATGGATTGTGTGAAGAATGACATGATGGAAAAATGGGTGGATGATTCGATGACGAAATAAATTGACTTATGGAAAAGGAAGACATACTGCGCCGACCCCCGATAACCAACTTACAGTCTCAGAGTCAACTTAAGTACAGATTGTCAAAAGGTTCGCCGCTCCGACTTCTGTTATCATCTTTGAACATTGTAAGTATCAACATTAATCAAACCACGCAAAAAATTTAAGCAAAAGAACTGTTCTTTTTTTTAATTTTTAATTTATTATAAACATTTGTCACATACTGGCTTATAGTCTCCCAAAGCGCCAAACATGTTCTTCATACATAAATATTCTTATTACTAAATACTAAATTACTTTGGTCAGACTAAGATATTATAAACAATGTCAATAATAATAACAGAGTATGTCAAAAAAGGAATAGGAAATAATACATCATAATAATAATAATTAGAATTCAGATTAGCAATAATAATACTAATAATTTTAAATAATCTTTACATATGATATAAATACATAAAATAGATGTATAAATTAATTTTTAATGTAATAAGTAGGTGGCAGAGGAGCAGACGGATCATCTGATGTTAACCTTTGCCGCCGCCAATAGACGGAACACCAGTAGAGCCACAAGTGCGCTGTCATCCTTTCTTGCTTCTCCAGAATGGGGCCTTCAGTAGTATCACTGACTCAGTGAAGTAGCCGTTTGACCATGGGAGAGGCACGCTTCGGCATGAATAGGCCGTGAGGGTACCGGAGGGCGAACGGGGAAAGGGGGGTTTTAAAGGTTGGAAGCGCACTTGTGACTGCAGTAGTATCGAGGATGTTCATGGGCATTGTATTTTTATCTGTTTTACAGTAGACGGCATACGGGTACGGTGATATGGCATAATAATTCCTGCGGAGACTATTTTCTGGTTTTGTCATTTTTATAACGTACTTTTAGTATTTTAGTTTTATTCGGTGTTGAGGATTTTTTTTTAATTCTCACAACATCTCATACGTTGACCTGATTCCGTACTAAGATTGACGGCTGGACCAGCCTCTATTATATTGTTTACGCTACTCTTTAACTGATTTTGATATATTATTGTTTTGTTAACATATATGAATTGTCTTGTTGTTTTAAGTCCGTGTCTATGAATATAGCAAAAAAAAAACATTATTTTGCTAATATAAGATCTCTTTTATTAGCATCTCATAGCCAGCGCTTTATTATTCGTTGTGTGCGCCATGGCAGAGCCCCTAGTGGCCGCAACTATTCAGGACTGGTCATCTGTCAAATCATGTCAACTAGATGATAAGATATCTTTGTGATATTGATTTTAGACTAGTTTTTCAACGTAATTTTAAAAAATAGCGTAAAAAGTGAGTATGTATAGTATACCTAGCGATTTGCTTCCTCGTGAAAAATATGGATATTATAATACGTACAGGATTTGAATCGATTAAGTACATTTCCAACCTCAAACTGAGCAAAAAGGGAAAAAAATTGTATTAGCACAGCATGTGAGAGAAGTGGAAGAGCTTCGAACGAACGGGAATTAAATTTATTTTTATGTAACCTATTTTGGAATTCGATTAATAATGTATACATATTTGAAATACGCTAACAAAGTTCTTTCACTCACTCACACATACAGGTCCACATCATAGCCCTCCTTTTTTCTACGCCTTAGTCGGTTAAAAACACACACAACACATCAATAATAATTTCCCCATCACTTTCCTTGTCTACCGACAAAATGAACACCAGGTTTATGAGTAATTCAGTCGGCAAATCCGTACATTGCTGTGGAGACCTCTAGAGAGCGAATGTCAAGCCTGTGACGGAATTGGCCACACGTGAAATACGAGTGAACCGGTGAGAGGCGGAAATTGCTACGAAGTTGTGCTGACAAGACTCTATGTGAATGTCATAGAGATGGTTTTATTATAAAATATGGTTGTGTCCTTAGATAGGACTAAGTATAGCTGCGCATCAACAAAGTTACTATAAGTGCTGCCTATGCAATGAGGAGATTTCCAGTGACATTAGTCAGTCGGTTTCTCTAAAGTGATAACAGATGGCGCAACCTGTATCTGTATAAAAAAATACCGCAATTTCAACGGACAGCAATCAAAACTATTTCCATACGCCATGCCAGTAATTTTGTATACTTTAGGTCTACTGAACGTTGGTGTAAAGTGTTATTTTCTATGTAACCACTCATACATTGAAATATTAGTTACACGTGAAAAACCTAGCACTGGGCATATATACATCATCCAAGTCTTGACATATATAGAGACTGCTAACACCATCTAGCGAGTAACTTCAAAGTTAATAAATACCTACAGGAAAACTGCTCATTGTACTAATACCGTTTATCTATAATTAATACCCGTTTGGAACAGTGGTAGTGGCCTTTGGTCCAAGGGTTGCGGGTTCGATCCCCACACAGTACAAACATTTGTGTGCATGAACATGTCTGTTTGTATTGGTTTGGGTGTTTGTATGTATTATAAGTATGTATTTACAAAAGAAAAGTATTATACGTATATATTTGTAATTCCGCTGTTGATTCTGATATCCGTAACACAGGTGCTTGAGCTACCTATCTCGGAGTCAGATCAATGTATGTGATGTTGTGAAATATGTATATTATTTATATTTTATACCGTCTACATTAATTCCAGAAATAAACAATTCCTCATCATTTAAAATTTGTATTCCTAGTTCCATCCAAAGCTGTTTTTATGCAGCAAGATGTTCGAGCTTATTTTTATTTCGCTTTTATAGCTGATCTAACATACTAAAAGGGCTTCATTCATGATACCTATTTTGAGGGCCTCGGCATGGAACGGAACGTTACAGATATTAAAAGGATAAAAAATTGCGATATACTCGAGGAAGCCACTTTGTACACGTGAACTTTGTTAAAATTTGGTTTCATAATTATTTTATTTTAGAGAGTATTTTTCTCCTCCTTAATGTTACAAATAATATCAAAATGTACAAGTAAATATAATTCAGCGTTTTTCACGACTACCGGGTCTGTCTTTTGCATTTTAAACAACTGATAAGACTGATATATATAAATTTATAAAGAGGTTACGTTTTCGAGGACGTACAGAAGATGTAACATTTGCTAATTTGGTTTGTCGTATATCTCATTTGGTCTGTACAAAAACTTTGCATCTCGATGAAGGATCATATGAGAAATTCTTTTTTGTACGGAACAGTCAGATTAGCGCCATCTGTTGCTGGAGGGTAAATTTGATAATATATATGTGAAGATGTGAGGATGAGAAAATACTTGATGATCTTTCCCAAATCAATGAACAGCCGAAACTGCTGGACCGAATATCATGAAATTTGGAACATAGGTAGTATATACTATGTAAGTGCGCACTAAGAAGGTATTTTTAAAAATTCAAGCCCTCAATGGGTGAAAGAGGCCATTAATGTTCGTATTAAAGTCGTTCAGTGTTGATGTTAAAGATATGAAATTAGGATTGTTTATTTTAAAAATTAAATTTACCTGTTACAGTTTTTTTTTAATTCAACCCATAAAGGGGTCAAATGGGGGTAAAAACGTGGAAAATACGTAATTTTTAAAGCTAGAGTCATTAAAACTGGTGTTTGGGACCTTTATACAAATTAAATACAAGTGCTTTCAGAATTTTATTTTCTTTATCTTCTAAAGGGGTGTGAAAAAGGGGGTAAGAACTTCGTATGGAAGATTCTTCATTTTTAAAGCCAGTCATAAAAATAGGTATTTGAACTGCTTATGCAAAATAAATTCCAGTACTTTGTGCATTTCTCTTCGTTCAACCCCTAAAAGGGTGAACGGGGGCAAAAACGTCGTATGCAAGATTTGTCATTTTTATAGCTATAGGCTTGACGTCGTAAGGGATGACATGCATGGCAATAAATTGACCATAAAAGATGTACGGTCAATATCAAAAGTAGCTTACCACTAAAGTGGTACTAAAGTACCATGTCGAAGTAAATTTTTGACGAACCCCTTGGGAACTGCCAATAATAGGCAGAACAGTTACTTTGACATAGTACTAAAGAGTTACGCCATTTTTGATGCTGACTGTACAAGATCGCGTGAAATAAAGGAGTCGAAGCAAACCATGGGAGCCAGAGTTTGGGACGCAACCGGGACAAAATGCTAAGATGATGATGCCGAGAGTCGTGAAAATTGGTATTTGGGCTTTTTATGCAAATTTAATTTAAACACACATTTATTGTATTTCAATAGATGAAAATTGCTTGCGTGATCGTATCAAAAATGATGAGATCCTCAGGAGACTAAGGTCACAGACACAGACCAAAGGATTGCATGTCTCAAGTGGCAATGGGCAGGGCACATAGCGAGGAAAACAGACGGCCGTTGGGGCGGAAAGGTCCTCGAGTGGAGCCCACGTACAGGAAGTTGCAGCCGTGGCAGGCCCCCCACAAGGTGGACCGACGATCTGGTCAAGGTCGTGGGAATCCATTGGATGCGGGCGGCGCAGGACCGATATGTGTGGAGATCATTGGGGGAAGCCTATGTCCAGCAGTGGACGTCTAGTGGCTGAAATGATGATGATGATGAGATGAATATTATATACTTTATTGAACTCCTGCTAAGAAGGAACAAAAGACTTTGAAAAATTATGTCCCGTAACGAAGTAAGGGCGGACAACTAGTGTCAGAATATAATGTGTGGTGTCCGATCCGTGAAGGCGAGAATTTTTTTTTTATCTCAATGCTTTAGTTTTTATTTAAACAATTAAAAACTTAAAATAATCAACTATTTTATTCGATTTTGTACTTTTTAAGTCATTTTTGAGGCTTTCAATGGAAATTTTTGAAGTAAATTTTTGATAGCTTTTAAAGCTATCAAGCACATTTATTTTTAAGCTCGTAACTCATCGACATCAGAAAATATTGCCAAATAAATGAACCGACCTGGAATGACGTACCAACAAAAAATAAAATGGCCGCCATTACTTTTCAAGTAAGCAAAATAAAATATTTGACAGTGGATTTGTCGATAAAATTGATTATATTTATTGGACACCGGTCACCGGACACACTGTATTCGTCAAACAAGCTTGTCTAAGGTTTGTTAAACAGCTGTTTTAAAATACAGTGGAACTCCGCCCTTAGTCTTCGTTGGTTAAATATATTAGAGCTAAACAAGAATAGAGTAGCATCAAGCGTGTTAAGCCGTAGCCGATCCAACCTCCCTCCCCTGAGCCATTACTATCGTCGCCTAATCGACTGAAAGCTGACTCTATACGAGTAGGGTTGTCAGGTACAAGTGTATCAATACTTTAATTTAACACAACGAGACGTTAAAAGAAAAAAAACCAAAAGCACTATGGAGAGACGAAATGGACGCCTTATCTAAAGATTAAACAACTATGGTTCGTGACCGAAAACGTTGGTAAGTGGATAGGGAAACCTTTAGTCCTGCAGTGGGATAGTACTGGCTCCTAATAATAATAATAATAATAGACGTTCAAAGACATTTCAATGGTCATTACACAACGTAGGAAGGAAACGTAGCGTAGGATAAGTGAGTTGTAACGGTATTCATATAAATATCGTCGGACGCCGAACACGCCGACCTCGACGCTTTTCCCTCTCCTCCGATGAAGAGGTTTGTTGGCGCGTGGTTCGGTGGCACAGGGTAGGGACAGGTCGGCGCTTCCGGCTGTCCCTATCCCCCCCCCCCCACCAATTCATCTGGGGTTGAGCATAGCAGGCCCCGCGCTCTTCGGTGGACAGGGAGCGCCGTTGGGGGTTGTTTGGTAGGCCTCCGGCTTTACCGGAGGAGAGCCCGACATAATCCATCCACCCTTCGGTGGATAGGTATGCATAAAGCGGCGACGTCCGTCCTTTACGCTCTGGGCCGGCGGCATTTCCCCAACGAAGAAAAAACAAAGTTCTAGGTTAGGTTAAAACTTTGAGAAAACGTGAAATCTGATAACTTTTTGAGAGTATAGAGATAATGTCATAATTATTATAACTTGGTAACATTTTGCATGACAATGTTTTTGATGGAATATGGCTGGGTGATGCTAATCAGTCAACTTATTTTTATTTCTCGATTTCTCAGTCCACAACCATAACCAAACAAGTGGACGTCAAAACAAAATTACCCTTTACCTAAACCGTATTTTTAGCTTTCGAGGTAAATTTTTCTAAGAACGTCAAATACCGTCCATTTTAGCGCCGACATCTGGTAATTTCAAGCGAACACGATATTACCCCAGATACTAAATACGATCCAATGATCTGTCCGTCCTTTCTATTAATCTTTCGTACAGCCATTAAAGAGATTACGACGCCTGAGAATGTTGAGGGACCATTCTTTTAGGAATCGTGGGTCTAATTAAATTGGTTCGCTTTATGGACCATAGGCACAGTGGAGCGAACAGGAGCAATAGCAATGACTCTTGCTGGTTACGGATTAAGGGATCAGTATGTAGGCTTTAGTTGGATATGGTATGCAAATTCATTATTTTTATTGTAGAAAAGTGTTTAAAATTTTGCCGAATCTACATTATTAATGTCACATTTTACACACATCAGCATTTCAGACTGTTTTTCCAGATTTGGTCGATACGCCCAGTCATGTCATTTCGTCGATTCAGAGTACGTTTGAAACTTTACCAGAACTTGGTGAATCGATATTCATATTAAAGCAACAGACGCCTGACCTAAACAAGGAAACCATACCATTTTAATCATGGTTACTCATTAGAATCATTATTCCTACTATCGTGTGTCCACAAATTGAGAAACTATATGAATCATACAGGCTTCCTCACGAGTTTTCCACGGTAGAAAGAACATCCTTTTTTTATGTTAAAGGGAGGTAAACGAATAGGCGAGTCACCTGATGGTAAGTGATCACCGCCGCCCATGGACGTTAGCCATACCAGAGGGAGTATATATGCGTTCCCGGCCTTTTAGGAAGGTATAGGCTCGTTTCTTGAAGATCTCAATGAACATTAAAAAAATCTAGTGGGATGATTGGATTTGAACCTACAGCCTTCCTTTCAGAAGGCGCACGTCCTCAAGTAAGCCCTCGTACTTCCACCGACTTTATTAATGTTTTATTATATATATGTAGATACTATAGATAGAGGTTATATATAGACTGGAATACAAGTGCTTAGACACTTTCTAATAGGACTAGAACAATGTATGTGGTGTTGTACGAATTATATGAATTAATTATGTCCTTCTTGTATAGTATCATACTGTGCCATAGGAAGGTTGATGAAATTGTGGAAAAGCGAGCATCGATATCTCGTCATGAACCATAACAATAAAAAGATACAGATGGTTCGTTGAGGAAAATGTATTGGAGGAAATTGAGTGCTCACACTTTTACGTTACACACGCACGGTGTTTTCTTATAGTAATGGATTTTTATTTACAAAATTAATATACTTTGCAAAGAAAAATATCCAATAATATGGTTATATGTTTTAGGTATATTTGAATAGTACCTTTTTTATTTGGTAACCCCCGGGTTACTGACGGGAAATGTCGCCGGTTCTGAAGTAGGCGACTTCGGCGCCAGTAAGGCCGCCCCGCCTTTTGCACACCCAACTGCTGGGAGACCTGGCCTGGTGGCGTGGGGCTCTCCTCTCGGGAACTCCCAGGGAGGTTCCTGGGAGTAGCTAGGTACCTATTAACACCTCCGGGGCACTTCGATGAACTCCCATGTGGGGTGAGCTATAGGATAAGGACATGACATACCTTTTAAGTCTGCAACCAACCCCCGAAGAGCAAGAGGCTTGTCAGCACGGCCCATTAAACAAATCAACCATAAAGAATCAGGGCACTCTGACGGCCTGAAACTGATCCTAAGGGGAAATATCCACGTTGCAATAAAGGCACTGCACAACTGCAAAGGGGGTGGGGGAGGGGCGGGAGGGTGCGGCTCGCTGGATCGTGGAGAAGAAGTTCTGATCTTGGGAAAACCGGGGATAAAGAAATAAATGTAGGTACTAAAAGACCGAATAATCTAAGTCGAAATCTTTCTATTTCGCAAAATTCAGGCAAAGTCTATCTACTGGACCGACTGGTCAATAATTCATTTACATTCCCCAAACGTGATTGGTGATACAAATTCAATGGCTCGTACGACTCGTCTAAGCCAAATGCGAAGCAAAAAGATAGAGACCAAATTTGATCAGAAAATTTTCCCGTATACTCTGCTTTTTTAGGTCATTCAGTTAAATATTTTTCATTCATACGTTAATAATGCTGAATTTATAAAAATAACCTTTTGATGTCAAGTTGCTGTTGTGTAGAATACATTGGGTCTATACGAACATCTGATTCGTGACTATTTTTTAAGCGTCCACTTTTAACAAGAATTACGAATATGATGTATTCGTAATTCAACGTCGTAAGAGAGATCGTTAATGTATTTTCGGCCATAGGTTACTAAAGTTAGGTAAAAACAGAATTTCTCTAGTACGTAAGAGTAGTGTACTGTTTTTATCCTGAAGATATTGTTTCCTTTAATTACTGAAATCCATCATCTCATCGATTTTATCATCTCTTCCATTTATCTCAATGCTTTACGATCTGGTGTAACCTTGTTGTTTTTAATATTCATTTTTTATTAATCAGTGACTGTGACTGTGGTTATTATTTTGAAATCATCACTGGTCCGAGTCACCTGACTTCTGTGGGAGTCGGAGACGGGCAATAAGGCGTTGGAAATGGGTTCAATAATTATTCAAACAATGGTGTTGGTGCCCTCTACAACCAATTGTTGATGTTCAGTTCTGACTGTTTAAGTAATTATATACTTAATATATCCTTATTTGCTATTTGTTTTATGTAGGTACTTACTGTAACTTATCACCACCTGTGACCTGCTAGGTAACTGGGGATTACCTTAGTAAACTCGTTACAATGATAAAAAAGGCGGAAATAGTGGATGGTACAAGTTTATTTTTTCACTTTGATATTCTTTTTTTACATAGCAGTCGATTTTATATTGAATTTTATAATTTAATTTCATTCACAATTAATAAATGATATATGACACCAACTGCCACGATTCTTAGGCTAGAGAATGACAGCTACCAACTTATATTTAACCAAACTGACTATATTGAACAATTTCACTGTTATTAATAATAAAAAATAAAAATAAGATAAAAATATTTGCGTAACACAAGACCCAACCTCATAAGAGACTATAATAATACGGGAGCAATATAGAATAATGAATGAAATATGACAAGACTGCCACGAGTCTCTACAGTAAGTACAGTATACGTTACATAAAACACTTTATAATATGTCACAAGAGAGCATAAAATGATTTTAATTTTGATGCAAAAAGAAGTATGAATCGTCTGACCCCAAATTTTATGTTAACCGGTCTCTGTCGACCTATATTTGTTCTAAAAAAACTAGGCTGTTAAAATTTTCCACACAACAAAACCACAATGAACAAAAGTCCAGCATGGAATCCGTGAAATTTTAAATGGTAATTATAAATTTCTATTTAAATGGAATCCGTGGAATTTTTAATAATAGTAGTAGTCAATTAACAATAAATAGTCGTTTATTGAAATTACTTTTATTAACGTTTATCAAATAATTACAAAAGTATCTTTCTCTGTAAATAGCACATTATTTCTTTTACCAGTTCCTTAAATATAGTTATGTAATAAAAAATAACAAACCAAACAAAAAAATAATCTAACTTCATCGATTGCGATTACCCGGGCAATACTGGATCCTGGACATATTGATGTGTGTTAAAATGCTGATGTGTGTTAAAATGGTAGCCGTTTCTGTTTGCCCAGCCACACATGGCGCTGAATTAAAGTAAAACTGATTATCAGCCTACGGAGGCATAAGTGGAGTTCGGCACACCGTTGTTTCCCAACAAACTTATGATTATATCAGACAAAATTTTTTTTTTGATAGGGCAACAAGTTAGCACGCTGAAATCGCAAAGTCCTGACATGAATATGTCATTTAAACAGATATGTATTCAAGGGTATGCGTGTTACGGGGATGCCAGCCGTATTCTTATGTTTGGCTACCTAACGCATTTAAAAAAAAACGTGTCTGAAAAATGTTTTTCTTCACTGACTTCCTTGTTTTACTGTTCCGGAACTGCAACGTGCGTATAAAACTGAGTGCACATGTTGAATAACATTAAAATTTCGTGTAACACAAGTTCCAGAGGGTGTTTGTTGAATACGAATCACAGATTTATAGCCCTCCCGTGGAGGGACGGTCGGAGTGACCATGACCAATCAAATTTGGCAACAAAATAATGTCATGATTTTTGTTTCAATGGTTTTCTCTTTCTTCTGTCATCCATTCATAAGGCTTAAACCTCAGACAATGGCCGCCGCACAAGAAAGTTTGCTCCTCGTTCCTGCCCCGAGCCATCAAGGCATGGAATGCCCTCCCCAGCTCCATGTTGTTCCTCCTTCATACAATCCGGGGTCTTTTAGCGGGGACGTGAACGGCATCTTCAGCAGGCCATTAGGGTGAGTATGGCAGACACAATGGTTAATTTTTAGTTCTTCTGTGCCTGTCAGCCTCATTTTTTGGATTTCACGGCCGCTTACCATCAGGCGGAGTGAGGTCATCCTGATTGGCCTTTCCTATAAAAAAAAAAAAAAATTGATATGAAAATCCTAAACGTGTTTGCTATTTATATGAGAATCGATTTTAGATATTCGAAGATCTGCACATTGTAGTGGTAGAGCCATGTTGTGTATATATTAATATACCACGTGAATGGGCCGGCTCGACCGGGGAAGCACCACCCTCTCACATAAAACATAAAACCAACTTGAAATAACGGTAGCTATGCTGCTGTTGTGTTTTGTTTGGTTTGTGGGGGCGCCGAAGGAGCCAGATCGAGATGACCACGATGTTTGTTGGACCTACTGCTGACCACCCATCCCGATGTCTAAAAAGTGTCTGTAGATGTACCACTTGGCTCTTCCGATCACTTCCTGGCGCTCCGTAGAGCACTGTGCCTCTCAACAGTACTCAGCGGGCGAAACTGGATCGGTCAACAGACTGGGATAGAATGCGGAGTTTTTTTCGTCTTACCCATGGCAGCAAGTTTGCTTTACGCCGGAGGATTCTGACGCCTCAGCTAAAAATATTGCCGATGTGATACTGAAGGGAATGGAGTTATTTATTCCAAGCTCAGTAGTACCTATAGGCGGCAGATCCCAGCTCTGGTTTGGTCATACTAGCAAAATGGCATCACGCCGGAAGCAAGATTGTTACCAAGCCTAGGCTACAGCGGTGGCATCCAATGACCCAAATACCAGCGTCTTAAAGAAAAAGTACATCTTCGCTGCTAGGTCCTTCAAGAAAGATATTGCCAAATCAAAGGCATCGTTCATCGGTGAAATTGGCGAGAAGCTACTGCGCCTTCCATCAGGCACCCGCGAGTACCGAGTAACTGGAAGTCAGCCCTTGTCCACCCGAAACAAAAAAAAAGGCGATCGATCGGACCCGTCAATTATAGACCAATAGCCATTACCTCAATCCTCTCTAAAGTAATGGAGTTCATTACCAACCGTCAGCTCTTGAAATACTTAGAGGAGAACCGCCTATTAAGCGACCGTCAGTACGGCTTCCATAGTGGTCGCTCCGCTGGTGACCTCCTGGTATTTCTGACTCATCGATGGGCACAGGCGTTGGACAGTAAGGGTGAGGCTCTGGCTGTCAGTTTGGACATAGCAAAAGCCTTTGATAGGATATGTCACAAGGCGCTGCCATCCACATGGAATACTGCTCCCATCTCTGGGCTGGTGCACCTCAGTACCAACTTCTTCCGTTTGACCGCGTACAACGTAGGGCTGCTCGAATTGTCGGTGACTTGACTCCCTCTAGCCGACTTGATCCTCTAGCATTGCGGCGGGACACAGCTTCATCTATCATGGGGAGTGTTCTGAAGAACTGTTTGATCTACTCCCTGCAGCCGAATTCTTACATCGAACCACTCGCAAGCGATTGTCATTCCATCCTCATCATCTTGATGGATGGCAGTCTAATACAGTGCGTTTTTCCCGGAACTTTCTACCACGTACCTCAGTTCTGTGGAACGGTTTGGCTGCAGGAGTATTTCCGGACGGCCACGACTTAGGGACCTTCAAGAGAAGAGCGTACTCTTTTTTAAAAAGGCCGGCAACACATTGCGATCTCTCCGATTTCGTGGATATTCATGGGCTGCGATGATTACTTTCCATCAGGTGACTCGCTTGCTCGTTTGTCCGCCTCTAGCATAAAAAAAATACACACTTAGAAATATGGTATTTAGTCAAAATAAAATATACCACAGTAACTCTTTGGGTTTTTATATGAATTTATAATCTTGTTGTCTCTAGAAAAAAATCGGCGATTTCACATTTCACTTTAACACTTATTATTTCGACAAATATGATCTCGGCAGAATCCATAGGTCGATAAACACTGGAATTTTATTTAGTTACTGTGGTTTTGACAGTGACTCTGTTAATTATTTAACTTGAAATTCAGCCAAGTTATCCTCACAGGAAAGGGTAGATCCTGAAAAAAACATGTTGAGTTTTATAACTTATGTGTTCAGCTATCGTTGATGTAGATAAAAGTTATTTATATACTTACGTTAATAAAAACTATAGTAACACAGGATACTGCTGAAATAAAACATCATTAGAACAAAATATGAAAGTAAAAGAACTGAAAGCCGACACATACATTTATCTTCCAAACCAAAAGCAATAATGTAACCACGACACAAAATGTTTGTCATTCCTCCCAAGTCGAAACCATTTAAAAGTACTCCTTTTGTTATGATTTACGTTTTAACAAAAATAGTCATAGGCACAAATATTGCTTACTAGTGTAGTGACGTGTCTTGTGTACGCCCCAGTTTCTGTACAAAACGATTTGTATTTTGGATTTTGTTCAGTAGAACTTGAAGGAAGGCAAAGCTCCGACGCTTTATCCCAGCCTAGGGGCCTCAGGGCCTCGGAGCCCGTGGCCCCGAGTACTTCGTCCCCGCACTGTGCCCCAGCAAATAGCTTGTGTATTTAGTGTACGGTACAGAAAATAAAAAGGTTCGTCACCTTAAGGTTTTTACTTGCATGGCAAGAATCAGTTATACCAACATACCGTTTTAAAAAGATCTGCCAACCTTCTTTAAATTTTATTTACATCAAAAGGAATCTACAATGTTGCTACAGGCAAATCTAAACTTTCTGATATAACAGTTAAGCATAATTTTCTGTGCAACAGGTATTACTCTGACAAATGTATGAAAGGTATTAAGTGCTCATAGCATATCAAACGAATGAATTTGAAAACTGACAAACCTTTTCGTTCTTCCCTTACTTAATAAGTATACTTCCCTTTTTATCTAAGATAATTGAAAAAATAGTTTGTCAGCAACTAACAGAGTACTTGGGAGTCAATAACATCTTGCCCCGTAAACAATCTGGTTTTCGTCGAGGTCACAGTACTACCACCGGACTTCTGGATGTAATGGATGACATTCTATGTGGAATAAATAAGGGCGAGTGCACCATGTTGGTGCTGTTGGATTTTACACGCGCTTTTGAAACCATAAATCATAATTTATTATTATCTAAACTATCATATTATGGCTTTGATAATACTGCTTTGAGATGGTTTAGTAGTTACCTCAGTGGACGTTCCCAACGAGTTGAAACTAGTGACGATTCTGGACTAAAGTACCGCTCAAAACCTGCTGCTACATGTCGTGGAGTCCCTCAAGGCTCTATATTGGGACCGATCCTTTTTGTTTTGTATTGCTCTGATATCATTACTTCTATCCACAATTGTAATTACCATATTTATGCTGACGACCTTCAAATTTATACATCATGTCATCCTAATGAGGCTTCTGTAGCTGTGAGTAAACTCAACTAAGACCTTGATCGCATTGCTAAATGGTGTGATGATAATAATTTAGTTCTGAATCCTACTAAATCAAAGTTATTGGTTTTGGATACTAAGTTACAAATAAATAAAATTGCAGCATTTGCCCCGATTGTAAAAGTTAACAGCAATACTATTGATATGGTAGAAGAAGCGCGCAATCTAGGTATACTTATGGATGGGAAACTGAGATTCCACAATCACGTTGTTGAAGTTGTAAAAAGCTGTTTTTATAGATTGAAAATTCTGTATAAAATTCGTAACTTCTTGAATGTTGACATAAGAATAAGGCTCTGTGAAACATTAATACTTTCTAAACTTAACTTAGCTGATTCAGTAATAGACGAATGTCTTTTTGGGTACACAAAGCAACTTATCCAGAGAGTTCAGAATGCTTGTACCCGGTTCTGTTTTCCCATTCCACGTCGGGCTCATATTACTCCTTACTTAAATCAATACAATATCATGAACAGCGTCGGGGTGTCCTTTAGACACTGTGACACATGCTGAGTGGAGCCCATTTCAGTGCTATTCTAATGTCCATTTCGTTATATTTTTATTTTTTTGTGTATGTTTGGCGCTGAATAAATTATTTTATTCTTTTTTTTTATTCTTATTCTTCGACTATACAAAGGTGTTTTTGCGCAGTGAAGTGTTATGATCATATAATCACATTTTAATCATATACGAAACAACTTTTAACACCGCTATTTAACTGAGCATCGAGTCCTGTGGTCAATTTTTATTTAGAGTTATTAGAGTACTTGTATCAAAACTCACGATTATTAAAGGGCGGTCTCACCCAAATCCATAGATCGAAAAAACGCTAAACACCGGTGTTCGATTGTGTCCTCGGCAATTAACTTTCAATTTTTTCACTACAAAGTCAGATACTCAAATAAATAAAATAAAAAAGAAAATAAAATAAGTTTATTGAAAAATAACACCAGGATACACATATAACAAAATTGTTTTCTTGGTTACATGTTAAGGTTTTAGGTATCGACTGGCGTTATCAAACAAACTTTACAGAGATCTCTACAGTAGGCTAGGCCTGTACTGTAGACAATCTTTAATCACGGATTACCTGAACAATTAATTAAGGACGCGACTTACGTCTAAAACTACTCAGAAATCAAGTAAATTACCGACCCATTGATTCTGTCTATGTACCTACGTGTGTGTATTTACCGTATATTAAAACAATATATTTATAGTATTTATCGTATAATAAAAAAAGTGCCGTGTGGTCCCCGGCAGAGTAGAATAGGCCACCCTCACTCTTACCGAGGTGTCGTAAAAGGCGACTAAGGCAAAGCTGCTGGCATGATCATCAGCACCCAGAGAAGGAAAACTCTGCATTTATATCAAAACCCTCGCCAACCCGTCTGCCAAGCATGGTGAGTATGGCAATTGCCCCTCATGTGATTGAGGGAGGCCCGTGCCCCAGCAGTGGGGACTTAAATGGGCTGACGATGAATAAAACAATTGCCTTGGATATCAGCTTTTCTTTCAACACTGAAAGTACAATTTACATTTAGCATTGTCTAGTGAATTAATAGTTATTGTCTGTGTTATGTTCACGTTTTTATGTGATAAGTATGTGGCCGAAGAGCAGGTTGATCACCTGATAATAAACAATGGCCGGCGCTCATGCACACCCGCAATTCCAGGAGAGTAACAAGTACGCTGTCAACCTAAACTCCCCTTCTCCCGATTTTGGGCCTGCGGTACTCCGGTACGGCACTCACTCGACGGAACACAGCCCAGAAGCAGCATTAGACTGATTTTATGTAAGCCTGTGGTGTCACTTCGTTGAACTGGGTGGCTACCCGTCTTGTCTGCCCTAGAACCTGCACAGCTGCATTTCGTGGCAGCTTTCGCTATGCTGCCACGAAGTGCTGGAATAATATACCTCCACCTATTAGAAACCAATCTAGTGTGAAATCATTTAAAACAAAATTAAAATCATATTTATTAAACCTCCAAAAGAATTAAATAGCAGAGTAGCTGTGTACATTATCTAACTTAAATTAACTAACACTATTATGTATGTTATTAGTATATGCTCTTAGTCTTTTCATATTTATTCATCCGTTTAAATGTTTATGTGGTCGACGTTGGCGCACGCAATGGCAACCACTCTTCCGGTATCCTCGGAAGACCAGCGTCGAGGAGTCTACCAGACACCTCGATAAATGCTGAGAGGAAACCTTTTTAGTGTCACTCATAGTCAATAATATACTTACCTATAAACTTTTACCTTCTAATAGCTTGTAAGTTACTTTATTTTTATTGTAACCGTGTCATATTTTGCAACACTGAATAAATTATTATTATTTTTTTTTTATTCAGGCTGAAGAATGGCTTTCCTACGGTTATAAATTCACAAGTTTACAATATGTGAAAAAAAATCTAGCAGTTTGTTAAATAGTTTTTTAGATTTTCGCGTTGTATTATAACTATAATGTATCAATACGGGGATTAACACGATATTTATTATGTGAAACAACATTGTGTACTCACATATTTGACTGCTCGTGACCACGGCTGTTGTAACGTAGCCGAAACGTCGAGCCAAATATGTGAGTACACAATGTTGTTTCACATAAAAAAATATCGTGTTAATCTCCTTATCGATACATCATAAAAATCTAGCCGTCTTGGGCGGTCACTCGATCAAAAAGCCAGAGGCATTATAATGAGAAATCTGATATTTCGTGTTACGTACAACAACGAGTGGATTGGTTATCAAAACGTAACAGATTGGTTACGTTTTGACGTAGGTATCTTGTCAAAATTACGAAAGTAATTTGTAGATGTAAATTTTATATACACAAACCACAGATATTAAAATGCCACTTGGTTCAAAGTTACAAAATAAATAATGGATCTGACATCTATCTATTTGCATCTCTCGGATTTTTCATTGCCAAAAACTTGTTCTTCTGTCTTCTTTGGAGTCTTCATTCGTTCCTTTCACCTATCCCACTATCAAAATTTCCATCCATTAAATCTAGTTAGGCCGTGGCATTACTTCGGACATCAGCATCATCATTTCAGCCAATAGACGTCCACTGCTGGACATAAGCCTCCCCCAATGTTCTTCACACAGATCGGTCTCGTGCCGCTTGCATCCAATGGATTCCCGCGACTTCATCAGATCGTCGGTCCATCTTGTGGGGGGCCTGCCACGGCTACGACTTCCTGTACGTTTACTTCGGTCGACCCAGTGAAATTATGCCTAAGCGTGGTGCCACGGTTATTATGATATAATTATATCATCTTAATAATAAAATCATGTAATATTTAGTTTAATATCATTCATTTCCACATGACATGGGCAAGAGGGTCTTATTAAAAAAAAAACACGAAAAAGTTCCTGTAGCCACATCACTATTGCAAACCAAATATCGTTTGAACCGCGTAAGTGTTCTGGATATAATCAATTTCTTTTTACGCAGATGTTTCCTCTGGCAGTTATTGGATCCCTTATGATATAATATGCGGGGTTTTATTTTCACATATTGCCGCACTAACGTAAGTATGGCGTCGCTTGTAATCGTTAGGTGGGTGAGTTTAGCCCACGCACGGTTGGCGTATTTCAATAACAAGAGAAGTTATTATTAAGAACGCATTACTTTTTGCGGAAAGGAGACAGAAGAACAAGTTTTTGAAGATTAAAAATCCCAAAAATGGAAATATATAGACTTCAGATACATTGTTTATTTTGTAAGTTTGAACTAAGTGGTATTTTAATATCTGTGGTTTGTGTAAATACATTTTACATGTGCAATTTACTTTCGTAATTTTGACAAGATACCTACGTCAAAACGTAACCAATCCGTTACGTCATCTACGTTACATCTACGTTACACGAAATATCGGATGTCTCATTTGCAAAACCCTCTTTAAAATTTTAATTTTTGCCTTATTTAAAACTTCATTGCACTAAATGTTTCTACAATAAGTGAACCTTATGCCAAGGGACAACTTCTGCCAGTCAACTTTTGGGTCATACAGAAACGATAATGATGCGACGAACAGATATTAAGAGATCGCAGAAAACAAAAAAATGCATTGAAATGCATAAAAAGTACCCATGTCTTTTGCTATCTCTTTATTAATTTCCAGCCAAATCGGTCGAGTCGTTCTTGATTTATAAATAGTGTAACTAACACGATTTTTATAACTATAGATAAACATTTTGACTGTATTGTTGAATTTAAAGTGTTTGTTTCTAAAAATCAAGCTGCTTTAAAATATTTAAATAACTCTGTTTTTTTGGAATTTAAACTTAACTTAAGGTTGAACTTTACAGCCATTTAAACGGGTTAAGACTGGCACAAAAATCATAAACAAAAACAACATTCAAAAATTAATTATTTAATGTAATTTTAACCGAAAATGGAAAACCACTGAAAATATTGACCAGTGTTATGCACTGTGTAGGAAAACTGTTATTTGAATCGTATTAAATTTATTTAATTTTAATCATGTATATAATCGGCTTAATTTTAAAATGGTGTTCCACTTATACTAATTATTTTTATGAACAACTTTCCCTATGAAATAAAACTAGTGATTAAAATATATTTAAGTATTCTATTCCTACGTGGATAAGTTAAGCAATTTAATTTTATGGTATACCAAATGGACCCATACGAAAAGTTGTTCATAAATTTATGAACAACTATAACACAGGCAAACCTAAAAATATTTTTACATTTATAACAAAAATGTAAATGGTAATTTTCTTTAACATTACATCTCTTAATTATCGAATGGAAATAACATGTTATTTGATAGAAAAACCATAATCATAAAATCTTATTGTGAATCACAGGTATACATGAAATGAAGTTGTTACAATTAAGATACAATAGTTTCACTGTATGTTCCGCCTAATTGGCAAGCAATATAACAGGTGTGGTGAAGTTAATATAGTTTACATATACATAATTATGTTCCAAAAAAGCTTTTAATTCAATGTCTGGTCAGATAAAAAGTTGCTGACAGCATAATTGCATTTCTGAACCAGGAATTCATGCAGCTTAAGTTTCAATGGCTGTGATTTGGTAATGTGGCGGATATAACCAGGGAGTTTGTTATATATCCGAGGCTCGCTGCAGAGGATGCTCTTGTTCATCAATGCTGACCTACTAGGTAGATATTACACATAGTTTACTTTTGTGCCGTTCACGTGTTCTTTGTTCAAATAATGTCGTATTGGCTTTGACAAAAACTGCGACCTCGTATACCTATAATGTCCTCCAAACCGATAATTCGGTCATGGTGGCCAATCTCAGCGATCAGCCATCGACGCAGGAACATATGATAGTGCACAAATGTTTGCAGAGACACAAGTGCACTCTCTATTCCAGTACCCTCATATTTAGATGGGATACCCGTATGACACGACCGAAGAGGGATTAGGTGCAGGACCAACGTCTTAACGTGCTTTTCTAGGTACGGAGGTACAAGACCGCCAACTTCCAGACTCCGAGCTGACACTGAGAATTTCTTAACAGAAAAACTCAGGTATACCTATATACAGACATGGAAGGGTCAATAATTTTACGTTTATAAAGAAGTCTTTACAAGAGTCCGTTTGCTTTAATTTAAACATAGGATAGCGCTTTTGAGCTTTAAATGCAAGATTTTTGTCAGTAGAGTTACCCGTAGTATCTATCGTAGGTAATATCCATATCTCAATGTAGATACTACGTAACTATGGTAGGCTGTTAACAAAGTGGATTCATAGATTTTTAGATTTTCGCGTTGCATTATAACTATAATGTATCAAGACGGGAATTAACACGATATTTATTATGTGAAACAACATTGTGTACTCACATATTTGGCTCGACGTTTCGGCTACGTTACATCAGCCGTGGTCACGAGCGGACTCTTACTTCCAGTCCGCACGGCTGCTGCACGGCTGTTAAAGTGGATTCATTCGAAATTTTCCAGTGCCTAAGAGAACTGATTAATTATTTTTTATGGTAGAGGCGGACAAACGAGCAAGCGAGTCACCTGATCGAAAGTAATTATCGCCGCCCATGAACATTCGCGAAATGTTCCTTATACAGCAGACATTTTGCTTTTATTCAATTAAGTATGTATCTACACGAATATGAGGGCGCAGTGGGTAGTGCGAAGGCTGCGCAAGAGGTCCCGGGTTCCATTCACGGGTCGGGCCTGAATGTGTTCTTAAGTTTTCGGTAAAACATTCTTAGTTACAGCCCGGAGTCTAGAAGTCGGCGGTCTTGTGCCCTTGTGCCTCGGAAAGCACGTTAAGCCCTTGGTCCTGCACCCGATCCCTCTCCAATCGTGTTACACTGATAATGTATCCTGCGTACGTGGATGATCGATGAGATTGACCGCCGTGACCGTAATCGGTTGGAGGATATTATATATCTATATATCAATAGCGCCCTTATAGATGAAACGCCTTGTCACCAAAACAGCTATATTTGACGGTGTAAACAATTACAAACCAACATGAAAGATCTTTTTTCTTCGTCAATGTGCCTTAGAATTCCTCATTCCAATACAAATCAGATGCTAAGAAGTCCTTTGTCCCATTGTGCTTCTGTAATACTTGAATATAAACACAAAGCGCTTCATGCAAAATTATTCCGTAAAAACCCTCAGGTTTGGATCAAGATATTCCTTTTTATCAACAATCGTTTTCGGCCACAATCGGTTTTGTATTCGTTTACCTCTTTTTTGTACATCCATTATGTAAGTGTATTTTTAATTAAAAATTAAAAAAAAAACCGTTATTGTTTTAAACTTTCATAGTGACTAACATTAGAATCGTTATTTACGGGATTTCTACCATGTACCTTATTTTTGAGTTTCCGATATTTCTAATTCCGTTATTGCTTGAAGCTTTGATGCTTTTTAGAGTTCCGTAGCCAAGTTCCGTAGCCAATGCAAAAAACGGAACCCTTATAGATTGGTCATGTCAGTCCGTCTGTCCGTCCGTCCGTATGTCACAGCCACTGTTCTCCGAAACTATAAGAACTATACTATTGAAACTTGATAAATAGATGTATTTGGTAACCGCATTACGATTTTTATACAAAAATTGGAAAAAAATAAAAAAATGGGGGGGTCTTCATACTTGAAACTGAAACTCTGAACTTTTTCATCAAACCTTTACGTGTGAGGGATCTATGGATAGGTCTTTAAAAATGATGTTGAGGTTTTAACATATTTTTTTTCTAAACACAATACTTTGCGAAAGAGACGCTCCCAAAGTGGTAAATTGTGCCCCCCCCTATCTTCTATTCTATAATAAATGAATTATAAAACTAAAAAAAATATATGATGAACATAATCGTGAAAACTAACAATGAAAATTGATTTGAACTAGATATGCTGAGTAGTTTTTTTTAATACGTTATAAACCGTAAACCGCAAATTTCCTTCCATATATCTTACTTGCTGCTACGGAACCCTTCATGGGCGAGTTTGACTCGCACTTGGCCGGTTTTTTTAATGCCTGTCGTTTTGGCTCATGCCTTGATGAGTTTTTGAAATGAAACGCAACTTACTAACCGACCAATTAAAAATAATAGTTTACGTACAATTTTAAGAGAGATTGCATTTATTTTGTTTCAATATGAGGTGGCAGACGAGAAGACGGGCAAAGTAATGGTAAGCTACTACAACCGTCTATTGAAACTCGCAACACCAGTGGAGTCACAAGTGCGCTGCTAAACTTTTCCTCATTTCCCTCTAATTGGGCCTCCGGTCATCCCTCGCTCATTCAGCGAAATACAGCGTAGGCGCTGCTTCATGGTAGTTTTCACAGGAGGTCATGGTATCACTCTGATCGAACCAGCTCATTCAGGCCGAGATTCAGTTCGATATATTATCATGAACAATTGTGTTTATTTATTTATTTTTACTTTTACTGCATATTTTAATACCACGGGAGAGCCACTTTGGTTTTTTATGTAACCTAATAGTTATATTTTTATATGGGAAACAGAGGTCATAGAAAAGTTTGAAGTTTTCGAATAAAGAATATGCTTTATTCGGATCATCAGTGTCGTATATTTCGCTAAAAGAAAAATCTTTTTTGCATTTTTAGGGTTCCGTACCTCAAAAGGAAAGACGGAACCCTTATAGGATCACTTTGTTGTCCGTCTGTCCGTCCGTCCGTCTGTCAAGACCCTTTTTCTCCGGAACGCGTGGAGGTATGAAGCTGAAATTCATATCAATTACTCAGGTCTACTGTCCCTTGAAGCTGTGAAAAATCAAACTTCTAAGCCAACGCAATCAAAAGATACAGCCGTTTATGCCGCAAATTTTCGACACTTGCAAGGGAATCAAAACCTACAGGGTGCTTCCCGTGAACTCAGAATCTTGAAATTTGGTACGAAGCAACGTCTTATAGCATAGATAAAGGAAAAATTACGAAAACCATAAATTTTTAGTTACATCACATAATAATTTTTTTTTAATAATTTTAAACTTACTACCCATTTCCTCATAAACGCGTAGAGGTGTTAAATTGAAATTCATACCAAATACTCAAGTATATAATATCTTTAAGCTGTAACAAAATCAAACTTCTATGTCAACGCAATCAAAAGAAACAGCAATTTAAGCTGCATATTTTGAAACTCGCAAGTACTCGCAAGGGAATCAAAACCTAAAGGGTACTTCCAGTCAACCTAGAATCTTGAAATTTGGCATGAAGCAACGTTTTATAGCACACATAAAGGAAAAATTCCGAAAACCTTAAATTTTTAGTTACATTACAAAATATATATGTTTTAATAAATATAAACTTATTACTTTTTTCCTCATGAACGCATAGAGCTATCAAGTTGAAATTCATATCAAATACTTAGATCTAATTGCCTTTAACCCGTGAAAAAAAAATCTAAGTCAACGCAAAAACGCAAAACGCAAAACGCAAAAGTACAACCATTGATACCGCATATTTTGAAACTCGCAACTACACGCAAGGGAATTAAAACCTAAAGACCACTTCCCGTTGACATAGAATCTCGAAATTTGGTAAGAAGCAATAGCTTACAGCACAGGTAACAGAAATATTCCGAAAAGCTTAAAATTTTAAGTAGTTATCACCAAAAAAATTGTGATTGTAAACATAATTGTAGTTACAGCAATGACCGCGAGTTATTATACTATGTATGGGGAGGGCAACATTATTCAAACGGCAAAGACGACCTCACTCATCGTCATTCAATCCCGATGTTTTGGTGAATGTAGCTGTATAATCTAAATGCGTCCTAACTGCTTAAAGTGTTATACTTATAATTAAATTCAATGACATTATTATATTTCTTATTGTTGGTTATTATCAGACAGCTTGCTTGTATTGTTTTTACTGGCGAAGTTTGATGGGACGCTGGTGCCATGGGAGGCACGCGGGGCGCGGGGCGGGGCATTTGTACGGAACCCTCGGTGCGCGAGTCCGACTCGCACTTGGCCGGTTTTTAAATTTATCCATATTTTCTTTATTATAATCACGACGCTTTACTCGCTAATAACCGATAAGGGGTAATTTTTTTACTGGACATTTTATTATTTGACTAGAGTGATCAGAAAGTGCGAATTCTTTTACCTTTGATTTACAATGCTTGCCTAGGTTATGGGCAAAATTATCTATACACGATTTGCTTGTAAGTGCCAACTAGTGGTTCTCTTAATTGTAGTTTAAGATTAGAAGTTAATAATAGGCATTTTAAGTCAAGTGTAGTATTATTATTTTTCAAAATGTCAATGTTAAAATCTCCTGCAATTATAACATATTTATTCTGCTGTTTATTTATCATCAAAAAAAGAGTCCTCAGTTTTTCAAAAAATATATTTAAATTGGTTGGATTTGGTACTCTGTAGATACATATTATGATTATGTTAAAATTTATAAGTTCTATTCCACAACTGTAATGGCCACGATTTCCTTGCATATGTATCCCCTCTTTACTAATATACATGTACCTCCTCTCTTACTTGACTTCCTACAGAAGGAGGCTGCTAAATAGTAATTTGGGATATTTAAGTTTTGTTCTGTACCTGACATCATAAAATGTTCCGAAATACAGATAATATCGATGTTGGTTCCTTCTTCAACTATGTAGTTCCTCGAGACAAACTGTAAGAGCATCAGATTTATTTAGTAGACCAGCAATGTTTTGATGTAGTACGTAGAGAAAGCTGTCAGCGAAATAACTTCACATTAGGTAGATCGGTAACTTTATTATAGCTAGTATATTCCATAGTGTATTCTCTAATACTGTAAATAAGACCATACAAGTCATTAATAACTAATCGAGTACCATAATTATTTATTACCCCAGAACGAGTATTAAATATTTTATAGTCATAAGAAAGGTTGAGGTTAGAGTCAAGAAGATAAGAGTATTGATGTATTGTGTCAAGTTGTCTAAATACACTAAATAATTGAAGTTTTCTACTCTCCAGTTAAACATATTTTGGTATGGTCCATATTTAAAAGTAGGTAAACAGATAATAGTGTTAGTATGTTTATTTTTTTTTAATGTTTATCTAATACAGAAAATTAATTCAAAATAGTCATTCGTAATGTTAAAGTCTTCCTCTCCGATTAGGAATATGAAGAAGTCGTTTTCCCGTAAATCCATCGCTGTAGTTTTGGCTTCAGCCATAAGTGTCTTTATTCCTTAATGCGGTCTTAAATAGTGACAGACACGGAAATTATTTTCGGTCTTAAATGTTTCTTCCATATTTCTCAGTATGTGATTATTTTTGTTGGAGCTTAATATATAAATTGTATCTTTTGAAACTGGTTTTGTATCCAAAATTTGACTTAGTAGTTTTGATTCTTGAGGATTGTCCATTTCCATTTTATTTTAACCTAGATAAAATGGAAACGGACAATCCTCAAGAATCAAAACAACTAAGGCGCGAGCTGTTCTCTGGAGTCTCTAATTCGTGGGTCAGGGCACTAAACTAATTAAGAAACCTTTTGTTCCGAGTTTTGGTATAATATATAACTGTGGTTTTGTACGGTATCCCTAAAAAAAAAGTGATTGAGCCTCATATTTGGATTTCACGGCCGCTTACCATCAGGCGGAGTGAGGTCATCCTGATTGGCCTTTTTATAAAAAAAAATGTATCACAAAGAAATAATATTTAATATTTTATAAATGACAGTATACAGTTAACACTGAAAATGTACACAGTTAATTTATGTCAATCCAAATTAAATACCTAAATGATTTTTCTCATTTTATTTTAGCTTTAATGTTTCTACTTTGTACTTTTAACAAACCCGTCTATTTCAATTTATCTTCATTAGCTTCGAAACCGAGGTTTATTTTGCCTTATTCAACTTTGAATTCCCATAGGGAGAATTTATTCAAAGACATCTTCGTGTCTCCAAGAAGATTATTAAAAGCTAAACGGGGTATAAAATTTTAATTTGCTTGATGTTTGCTTTTCGTGCAATTTACTAACAGCCCATAAACTTTAAGAAACGAAGGTATACATTTTTTAAAAGTTTATTCGTATTTATCAGTCTCTGAAAAGATGAACGGGAACATCCAAGGATCGATAAAAATGTTCGATATAAATATAATGTTGGTGAATAAAAATGTTCGTCCTTGCCCAGGAGTGGCACTATAGGTATTTGGTAGTACAACCTGTGCGGATAAAGAAAGGGATCTGAAATGGCGGCGCATCTATTCACTTCTCGCTCGCACACTATTTGCGTCTATACTCGCACGAGTGCGAGTATAGACGCAATTCTTTATCCGCACAGGTTGTACTAATATATTTTTTGTTCATCCCTGTTTGCTGCCTTAAATAAATTTCAAAAATAAAAATGACGGACATTTAGTGAGGCCATCAGAGTTCCAGGATTTGTCCAGTGAACCGACTGCCGAGTTTCTTGCCGGATCTTCTCGACCAGAAACAACTTTCCGAGCCGGTGGTAGAATCGCATTATGTTTATTTATTTCTTTAGTATATTTTATGTATCAACATATATATGTATTAACATGTAAATTATTACATAAGTACTTATAAATAGTTTTAAATCATTCAAATGTATGACGATTTGTAAGTGCTGTGTACAAGCCTATGCAAATAAAGAATTATTTGATTTGATTTGATTTGATTTGCCCTCTTGCTGTGCAAACCTTTAACCACTGAATCATGCGAACGCCTTGTTGCAATATAAATATAAATATTTATTATTTTGGACGTTTCAGAAACTATCTGTAATGTGGTGATTTCAAAAGATGTTTTCCCTCGAATATTTAAAAAAAAATAATCCAGAAGTACAGTGGCGGACACAGCAACCTATACAAAACTGTCAAATTTCCTCAATCGATTTCGAACTCAATGTGTAACAGTATAAGGTTTATAATCGAATGAAGAAATTTGACAGTTTTGTATAGCTTGATGTGTCCGCCACTGTACATGCTTGAATTCAAATCTATGAGTGTAAGTATATTAAGTATGTTCTTTATAAATAGTGGTGAACATACACGGTTAATATTTTTCTAAAACTTTGCGCCAGTCTAAGGTTTACTCTGATCACTCGATAAATGTCACCGCATTCTTCAAATTATAAATATATTTTGCCGTAATTGACGTCAGTTTCTCAATAATTAATTGGCTATTAGGGGTCAACTTAAGAATTTTTAACTCTCATCGACACTAGCCTACGCGTTTTTCCATTATTTTGTTCCAGTTACTGATCTACAGAAACTAGTCCGCAGTTTTATTTATTGTTGTTAGAATTTTGCACGTATTCAAAAACTAACTATACGGATAGTTTCTCAAAATTTTGGGCGTCAGCATTATTTGACATAACGATTCCGAACGTGTTGATTAGAACGTGAAAAGGTTAAACGGCAGTCGCTTCATTGTAATTACCAGACTTCTCGAATCCTGGACCATGGTCCAGCGTACCCCAGGCTCCGAAGCAATAGCTTTGGACGCAACTGGGACTTATATGCTAAGATGAGGTAAAAATCTAACTATTACTTATAGTTTTAAATATATTCAAGAGGCACCAATATTGGGTTCCCTGTTTTGAATGTTAGATCTCCAGTATCATAACAGAACACGAACTAAAGCGAATCTAAATTAAACTTCTCTGTCATTTACCATCGTTTCACATCTCGCCCATACCGTTGTACGGAAAGTTTTGATTACGGAACCCTGCAGTTATGAAAACGAACAAGCAGACCAAACATGTCATCTAATATACGGAGTGGGACCGGCGATATTACGCTGAGTCCGAACATTGCTTATTGTGACGAAACTTTCCTTCATACGTGCACCGATGGATTTTGATGAGCAAAATTTTTAGCCTTCTATTTGTTGAGATGGAGTTTAGAATGGGTGTAGTTGGAATTGTTATAATTTGTCTGCTGTCATATTTTCAATGGGCGAGATTTCAAATTCTGCCAGGCAGAACTCTCGTGTTAGCTGTTGCAATTTTTTATAGTTTTTATAACTTCTCCGCCCTGTTACCTAACGCCCTGTTGGTCTAGTGGTTTAAGTACCGGGCCTTGATCTCAGGGTCCTGGGTTCGATTCCCGGGTCGAGCGAAAAGTATGTTTCGAATTTTTCGGACATAGCTCGGGTTTGTGATCACCAATCCGCATTTGGCTAGCGTGGTGATTAAGCCTAATCCCATCATAGTAGCGATAACTTGATTTCTATGATGGCCTCCATCATAGAAATCAAGTCTTTGCCCTGCAGTGGCACAGTTTATAGGCTGATAAAAAAAAATACTTCTCCTCACCTTATCATGTAATTCCCATTTGCGTCCAAAGCTGTCGTTCCCGTGGTATGCTTTGGACCATGATTTAGGATTTGAGGAGTCTGGTAATTACAATGTAGCGACTGACGTCCTTCGCAACCCTATAACAGGGAAACCAGACCAACTGAATCATGGTTAAACGTTTTCACGATGTTTTCCCTCACCGCCGAGCTAATGGTAGAAATACGCACATAGATTTGAAAAATCTAGAGGCGCATGCTCGGATTCAAACCCGGATCCCCTTATGGAAGGCGCGTTCTGAAACCGTGACCTCTAAGGTTCTTCTCCCGGTCTCTTTTGCAATAGCTTTGGATGCAACCGGTAATGACACAATAAACTGTATAGGCAGATAATGAATTTTGCGATACATATTAAGAAAATTTACCATACTGCTGGGAGTGAGGGTTGACTGGGGAATGATTGGAGCTAGCTATCAATAATGAAGATCTATGGCCTTCAATAGGGAAAATACTCGAACATAATAAATGAATCCCAAGTTGTATTTTAAAGGTAACGGCAAAAAATAATAATGCGCTATGAGAAATAATTTGCAGATTTTTTTAAAATACCTTATAGTAAAACATAAAACATAAACAAATCTTTATTCAATTTAAGTCCACACAGAACACTTATGAATGTCAAAATAGGTACATAATATCTACCGCTGGTTCCGAATGTCGATTTCTACTGAGAAGACACCAGCAAGAAACTCAGTAGTTACTCTTTTCAAATATTTTCAAGTATTTTAAGACTTTAAATTGAACATTATAAGTTGTTTACTTTTAATTAATTTTCAAAGTTTTTTTAGGTCGTAACGTCACTAGTGCGTCAAGTGTTCAAATAAATTACAAGAAAAAAAATGCTTTCCAAAAACCATTTAAAGGTTACCAACGTTATACTTAATATTATTTTGAAAGAAAGAAAATTATTGGCCACAAACAATATACAATAATACAGAATGACATACAACAGCGGAAACATTGGATGGTGGATATTACATTTTGTAAGGAATAAGTGAAGGGAGTGGCCAATCAGGTCCCAGCCTCAGTATTTGCTGCTACGGTATTATCTGCGATGCCGCAGCAGCGCTGGTATTCTGGTGGGACTTGGTTGCGAGTGAGTTAGGTAGGATCTAAAAGAAGGAATACAATATTTAATGCAGGTGGGAATAGACATATTATACACGTATATTACATATTAAAATTATTTATGTTAAGTTTTTGTAAAATTAGACGCTACTCATACAAAGCAACGTCAAGATCTTGTGGACTAAATTCCTTTTAATTTGGGGAATTAAAAATCTCTACCTGGAAGTTTATGGTCAACATCGAACGTCAAATTTATGGTCAACATCAAACGTCAAATGCCAATGTTGATAGGCGTGCTATCGCTATTTTTACTTTTTTATTACTATAGCAAGAAATCGTCACTACTTTAGTAATAAAAATAGTAACTTGTATTCAACCACTGCTACAAGGATCAATGAAGGTCAACGATATTTTATTAAAAATATCGTAGATCCTGAGTATTTAAAATATTAAAATACTGGATGAAATCCTAATTCCAACTGACCGTGGGAGAGCCACGCTTCGGGATGAATGGGCCGGCTCGACCGAATGATACCACAGGAAACCCGCGTGAAGCAGCACTATGGTGTGTTTTGCTGCGTGAGTGAAAGTACTGTAGGCCCAATCCGGGGGAAATCGGGGTCAAAAGGTTGGCAGCACAAGTGTGCTTTTGACCCCCTTATGGATACCCGCGACACCAGTAGGTACAACCTTTTGTACCTACTGGTGTCGCGGGTATCCATTAGAGATGAAACGGATATCCGGTACCTATCCGGTATCCGGCCTATCCGGCCGCCATAATACTATCCGGCCGAATACCGGATAGCTACTACGAGTATTCGGCCGGATAGAGATCTGGCCGATTAAAAAAAAATCTGGATAAAAGAAACATATTTTTGAGTAATTATTTGCTTAATTTAGTTAGAATCACATTATTTAAATATTTATTTATTTATTCTTTATTGCACAAGAATATAAAGTATAATTGGCGGATTTATGCTATACAACATCAAATAGAATTAGTTTAAGTATTAAATTTTTAATTACACAATAGTAAGTCATGTAATACAAGCAAAATGAATGAAATTAGTACCTTTATTTAGTACTCATACTGCACTAAGGGAAAATTATGGTGTCACGGGTGTCCATGGGCGGCGGCAGTCACTTACCATCAGGTAATCCGTCTGCTCGTCTGCCACCTATCTTATATAAAAAAAAATAGTAATTTCTGTCATTGAGAGGTTTCTCTTCATAAATAAGTCCAGTTTCAGAAAATAAACTCTTTCGCTTACACACTGCACCTGATTGTTCACGCGATGCCTACGCAAACGGATAAGTTTTCCGGCCATTTAGTCGGCCGAATATCCGGTATCCGGTATCCGTTTCATCTCTAGTGTCAATAGTCCAAGCAATTGCTTACCATCAGGTGATCCGTCTGCTCATCTGCCACCTCTATCACATAAAAAAATGCCTCGAAATTATTTTCGATTTAGGACTTGTCTAATTCTTTTCCCATAGCCCATTGCACTGGTGATTCTCACAGTTAGATTCGCGTATGTACCTACTGTACCGTAATAAACTTATTTTGAGTCATTTTCGTATCACGTAGGTACCAATAAAGAAATTCAATATGGTCAAGACATGAAAATCGTTCATTTTTACGACGTACTTGCATGTCAGATACAGATTCTCACCATAACAGTTGCAAGACAAAATATCGTGTACTCACCCCTCACAATATTCTGAGACAGAATACGTAGCATCGCAAAGTAAACTCTTCGCTAATATGAGTAAGGATCTAAATGGGTTATGATTTTGGTGGAGGTCAATGATATATCTGAGAAAATTATTATGGGAAATTGTAGTCTTAACCACGTTATTTCTTCTGCTAAGTTACACAAGGGGTTGGTTCCGTTTTCAACATCACTATCACTATTGATAAATGTGGCCACCGAAGTTGGTTAGCGTGAAAACGGCGTGCGATAAACATACACCTACCATATTATGTCAACCAGACGTCCTCAAATAAAAAAAAAACGAATATACATACATACAGGTCAAAATCATAGCCCTCCTTTTTGCTTCGGCGTAGTCGGGTAATTAGCGTGTACTTCTTTCTTATTTTCTTTTCTCCCTCATAAATTTGTCTATGAAGTGTCTTCAGCTTCAGGTTTCTGAATCTTTTCAGATCATTCAATTTACATCATCTTTTTAACGAACCCACACGAGTTACCCCCACCACAGCTACTTGCTTAGATAACATATTTTGTAACTGTGATGTATTAGACAAGTCCATAATAAACTTTATAAACTCAGATCATAGTGGACAGCTAGTAATATTTGAATACAGTCATGCACCCTCTTCATGTAGCTTTGTGTGCAGGCCAATAACTGCAAACCGTAAAGAAAAATTTCAAGATAATATTTCTAGAAAGGTACCTGCATTATCATGTCACGATGGAAATGCTAATCAGCTTTATAATATGCTTTTTAATGTAGTTGAAAAAGAATATAATCAGATTTTTACTAAAAAAACAATTAAATTAGATACTTCTAAAACTAAATTCAGTGACTGGGCCACTACAGGCATCTATAAAAGCAGAAAGAGGCTATTTGAATTATATGATATCAAAGCCAATTCAGAAAACGCTAATTTAATTGAATATGTCAGAACATACTCAAAATTATTCAAAAAAGTATGTGCAATGGCAAAATCAAATTATTTTAAAGACAAAATAATAAAAGCCCCTAATAAAAGTAAAATCTCATGGAAGATAATAAATAAAGAGACTTGTAAAAATAAAACAAAAGACAACAAGCTCTCTCTTAAAATTGATGGCAAATCACTTGTTTCTGACTCTGAAGTAGCAGAAACATTTCAGTCTTTCTTTTCTAATATACCAGTCACAACAACCAATAAATTGAATTCCAGCCCGCATCTCGCTGCTTCTCTCCTCAAGTCTCATGTTGATAACTGCAACACGCCTTTTAGATTCAATCATGTCAATTCTAATATAATTTTAAAAACATTCAAAGAATTAAATATGAAACCGACTGAGGATTTATGGGGCATCTCGGTAGATATAATAAAAAATATAATACATTCTATCGCACCCTACTTAGCAATATTATTCAATAAATGTGTTGACGACGGTCAATTTCCCGATATGATGAAATACAGTAAAATAATACCATTATTCAAGTCGGGTGAGAAAAGCGACCCGTCTAACTTCAGACCTATTTCTATACTGCCTGCTCTCAGCAAAATTTTTGAAAAAGTAATATTCACTCAGTTATTGTCTCATTTAAATCTGAATAAAATATTGCACAGTAAGCAATTTGGATTCACAAAAGGGAAATCCACTACTGATGCTGGAGTGGCGCTTATCAAACATGTATTTGATGCGTGGGAAAAAAAGCGAGATGCTATTGGAATATTCTGTGATTTGTCTAAAGCATTCGATTGCGTCAATCATGAAACATTGCTAATGAAGTTACAGCATTACGGTGTCATAGACACCTCACTAAGTCTAATCAAATCTTACTTTTCAGATAGGATTCAGAAGGTCAATGTCAATGGAACTAACTCTTCTGGCGCCCCTCTAACCATGGGTGTGCCCCAGGGCTCTATATTGGGGCCCTTGCTCTTTTTAATCTATATAAATGACCTTCCTTACTATACCCAAGATCTATGTGAGATAGTGTTATTTGCTGACGATACATCCTTGATTTTTGAAGTTGATAGGCAAAAGAAAAATGTTGACGAAGTAAATAACACACTCTCTTAAGTACTACAGTGGTTTACTTATAATAACTTGGTTCTTAATTCAAAGAAAACTAAATGTGTTAAGTTCACAATGCCTAATGTAAGGCAGGTCAAAATAAATATTGTCATGAATAACGAACCTATTGAAGTCATAAACTCCACAGTTTTTCTAGGTATCACTCTGGATACAAAATTGCAATGGAGCCCTCATATTGCTGTCTTGGCAGGAAGACTTAGTTCAGCTGCATATGCAGTTGGAAAGATAAGGAATCTGACTGATATCGGGACAGCGAGACTGGTTTATTTTAGCTATTTTCATAGTCTGATGTCATATGGTCTACTACTGTGGGGATCCGGTGCTGACATACAAGCCATCTTCATTTTGCAGAAGAGGGCCATCCGTGCCATCTACGGTCTTAGATCACGTGACTCACTCAGAGAAGTATTCAAGGAAATCAATATTTTAACCGTGTCATCTCAATACATTTTTGATTGTATTATGTTTGTACGCAAGAACTTGCACCTTTACTCGCAAAAATCAGATTTTCATAGCTTTAACACGTGAAATAAACATAGGCTTGCTGTTCCAAATCTAAGACTTCATAAAATTGGAAATTCATTTGTAGGATTGAGCATTAGAATGTTTAATAAGTTACCTCAAAATGTTATTGATTTACCGGTACATAAGTTTAAGTTGCATGTAAAAAACTGCCTAATGCAGAAAGGCTACTATAAAGTAGAGGATTATGAATGATAAGGATTCCTGGACATGTTGATCTCTTCGGCTGTCCTCTAATGTACAATTCATTTCATAATTTTTCATTGACGATTTATCTAAACGATATTTATTATAAGCATTGTATATCATACTGTCACTGTAATCATAATTTGTATAAGAATGAAAATTGTAATTACCTAATAGTATTGTATTATTTGGAAAGAGTAACTACTGAGTTTTTTGCTGATTCTTCTCGGTAGAAATTGACATTCCGAATCAGCGGTAGATTACATAATATTTGACATTCATAAATGTTCTTTATTGAATAAAGACATTTTTGATTTTGACTGTATAAAAATTGATTTATATTGATTCTTCAATAATTGACAAGATGCTAACCACCTACTATTGTACACCTCGTCCTGCAGTTTATAAGTCTGGATTAAGTAACTACTACTCTTTGTGACCTATGAGGGGAACCTAAGTAGTCATGCTCACTCAAATGTCTCTGAGGTGGTGGCGCTATGTGGCGGGTCATTACATTCCCTCTAATATGGTTGAGTGAGATGATGGCTGACACGTACGTCATACTTGTGAACAGGTGCCACCTTTGGGGACTGGTCTGCTTCGGTTTACCTCATAATATTTATTTTATTATTATTTCCTTTATTTTATTTTGTGTAACAATTAAACTGTATGGCTTGGTATGATGATGACACAACATTGTAAGAAAGTTTGGCAATTAAAAAGAGTAACTGGCGAGTTTCTTGCCGGATCTTCTCGACCAGAAACAACTTTCCGAGCCGGTGGTAGAATCGCATTATGTTTATTTATTTCTTTAGTATATTTTATGTATCAACATATACCTATATGTATTAACATGTAAATTATACATAAGTACTTATAAATAGTTTTAAGTCATTAAAATGTATGACGATTTGTAAGTGCTGTGTACAAGCCTATGCAAATAAAGAATTATTTGATTGATTGATTGATTGATTCAGCTGATAAAAAAATGAGAACCCTAAAATTGAAAAAAAGTCTTTTTACTGTCTCATTTTTTGGCAAAAAAATTAGACACTAAAAAGATCTTACTAAAAAGCTAGAAAAAAAAAATCTGCGAAAAATACCGCCTTCAAATGCCACGAACTAAAAAGTCAAAAATAATATTTTTATCACTTTATACTTCACATTACATTTTATATCAGTACATTCGAGAAATGATAAAAATATATTTTTCACTTTTTAGTTCGTGGTATTTGAAGGCGGTTTTTTTTCGCAGATTTTTTTTTCTACCATTAGCTCAGCGGTGAAGGACAACAGCTTAAGGAAACCTGCACGTTTCATAAAGTATCTGGAACATTGAGCCATGATTCAGTTGATCTGGTTCTCCTGTTAAAGAGTCGTGAGGGTCAGACGGCAGTCACTTCATTGTAATTACCAAACTCCCTAAATCCTAAGTCATAGTACCCGGGCTCAAAACCGATAGCTTTGGGCGCAACCGGGAATTCCACGCAAGATGAAGGAGGTATATTACACGCTTACCTTACTAACTTCTTCCAAAGATAAAGATACCAAATAAAGTTTTTTTTTTTTTGTTGACCCAGGAGAAATGCGTTACGCATACCCATCCGTCTGTAAACGGATGGGTTATGTCGGACTCTCCTCTGGCGACGGCTTCTCCTAACGAGAAGCCGGCCAGAGGCATACCGACTAAAACTCCTGGGACTCTCCCTCATCTGTCCATGGGTGGGCGGGTTACATGGGGCCAAAGCTCGGAGCCTTTCACCACGTCACCCCCCGGACAAGGACGCCCGCCTACACGGCGGGCACGGCGCTTCTCCCCCCGGGGTCGGGGGGAGGGATGGAGACAGCCGAGAGAGTCGTGCCGTCCCCACGATACCAAATAAAGTAACTCAACACCTTCAACTTCATAACAACCAACACAATACATACAATAAGGAAAAGACCTGCAAAATAGCAACGAATAGTTTTCAAAACATTATTTTTATTGTAAAATGTAACTGTAAACCGAAGACTGGAATCCTTTGGTCAGGGATAACACACGATAATCCGCTTAGTGGCTGACGCGGGCTGCGAAGTTTTAGTGACGCATTCTGTATCACCGGAAAAGTGTTGCCAATCCTTTAGAGGAATCCTGCAAAATTAAAGAGGAAGGATTTTATCTTTTTATTTATAAGCACAGTAAAATTTATCGGCTATGCTCGGCGTCTCTCTGCGTGATCATATCAGAAATGATGAGATCCGCAGGAGAACTAAGGTCACAGACATAGCCCAAAGGATTGCATGCCTAAAGTGGCAATGGGCAGGGCACATAGCGAGGAGAACAGATGGCTGTTGGGGCGGAAAGGTCCTCGAGTGGAGGCTACGTACAGGAAGTCGCAGCCGTGGCAGGCCCCCTACAAGGTAGACCGACGACCTGGTGAAGGTTGCGGGAATCAATTGGATGCGGGCGGCACAGGACTGATCTGTGTGGAGAACATTGGGGGAGGCCTATGTCCAGCAATGGACGTCTATTGGCTGAAATGATGATGATGACACTAAAATTTGCGAACTGGCTCGAATTCAGGAAGGCAATGAATTAAGTGCCTGCTTTGCTGTAGGCTTACGATAGTAACATCATCATAGATACATACCTACAATATCCGACCTACTACGGCCCTCAATAGCTCAGTTGGTCAGAGCAATTTGCTCGCCATAGTTTATGGATTCCATTCCCACTCGAAGACACTCACCCCCTTATTACAAATTGCGAACTAAGTAGTTACGGAATAAAACTCTTGCGAGCCCCTTTTAACATTGCGTGTTGAAACGGGATAAAAAAGCTTTAGTACGGTACTAACTTTAGTTCGCGATTTGTAATAAGTCGTTCATGAATATTAAGTGCATTTACATTTTTTCATCATTATGTTTAAAATAACGCTCCGTTAGTCTATTGGTTTTAGTACCGGGGCGTGATCTCGGGTTCCTGGGTTCGATTCCCGGGTCGAGTGAAAAGTATGTTTCGAATTTTTCGAACAAAGTTCGGGTTTGTGATCACCAATCCGCATTTGGCAAGAGTGGTAATTAAGCCTAATCCCATCGTAGTAGCGATAACTTGATTTCTGTGATGGAGGCCTTTCCCTTCAGTGGGACAATTTACAGTCTGATAATTTATGTTTTAAATAAGAAACCTTGTAATTATTTAAGATGTTATTTTTGAGAGGTATGTCAACTAATATCGAAATTGTACAAACATCTCTGAAACTACAGGGCTGACTACACCCAAGTGAAGTAGCCTAGGGTCCAGACTTAACGGAATCGAAATGAACATTGGGTCAGTCAGGCAAATTGGTTAGCTGTATTGGAGAGAACGTTTGTATTTTACGATTTTGTACACGTGGACTTACTAAGTATATCTAATATTCTACTTTGTTGCGTCGCATAAACTGTATACGACTTATTAAAAGATTTCTCGTTTGTTAATTTTTTTTGACCACGATCCATTGCAATGCAGTCGAAAACTCGAGTAGTGAGGTCCAACTGGTACTAATGGGATATAGCACAATAGATATGTACTTTAATGTATCAATACGGGGATTAACACGATATTTATTATGTGAAACAGCATTGTGTACTCACATATTTGTCACGAGTCGTGACCACGGCTGCTGTAACGTAGCCGAAACGTCACATATGTGAGTAGACAAGGTTGTTTCACATAATAAATATCGTGTTAATCCCCGTATTGATACATTATAGTTATAATGCAACGCGAAACTCCAAAAAACTAGATATGTACTTTATTGCACAAAAAACACAAACTAAGTCCTAGGCATTACAGTAATTTGTATGTACAATTTCAGCGGTCTTATCGCTTCTTCGAAAAAGATTTCAACCAGAAAACCTTTATTCAAAGGACAAGGAGGAGGGGTAGGACAGCCACAATTGTTAAGACAGTGAGTTTCAACATGTAACTTCGTGGTTCTTGATCATTCATATGGCTCATTTATCGATTATTATGATGGACATCGATTATTATTGTTACGATCGTCAGACGGCAGCTGCAGTTGTTGCTTCATTGTAATTACTAGACATAACAAATACTAGTATGGATCCCAGTGTGAAGATCGGGAGTTGTGTTGAGAGATAAGGTATACTCGCAGTCCAAAGTTGTAATGATGATTTATTTACAGATTCCTAACTATTTATACAAATTAAAATCTACTAACTTATTGGCTAAAACATTAAAAATTACAACACATTATTTCTGTCTGAATCAGAAATTATCATTTAAGTTGGTTTCGTAAGACGCGCAGTATTTACGTGGAGAGGCCACTGGAGTGACTGAGAGAGGCGCGCTCGGATCTCTCGCGCCGAGGTGATAAATATAAGAGGGCGTGCGCCTCCGGCGCTCAGCCAGTCGTAAATGAGGCAGCGTGCGCGTGCGGAGGACCGCCACACTAGTAACTGTTCAAGCGTACCTACCCCAGTTAATACAACTTTCCTATATGATATCATTTAATAAGAAGAAAAGCTAAGAATAGTGGAAAATAAGCATATGTTGAATATGTTTCTTCTTTAATTTTTTTTTTATATGAGAGGTGGCAGACGAGCAGACGGATCACCTGATGGTAAGCAATTCCGCCGCCCATGGAGTCACAAGTGCGCTGCCAACCTTTTTCAAACGTATGGTACAGAGAATAAAAAGTTTCGTCACCAAAAGGTATATTTTCTCTTGCACGGCAAGAATCAGTAATACCGAGATACCGTTTAAAAAGATCTGTCAACCTTCTTAAAATTTTATTTACATCAAAAGGAATCAATGTTGACAAAAGCAAATCTGAACTTTCTGATCTAACAGTTAATCATAATTTCCTGTGCAACAGGTATTATTCTGAAAAAATTACGAAAGCTAATAAGTGCTAATACGTGGTAATAATTATGGTATAATAAATAAATAATAAATATTTCACAACATCACATACATTGATCTGACTCCGAGATAGGCAGCGCAAGCACCTCTGTTACGGATATAAGAATCAACAGCGGAATCAAAAATATATACATATAATACTTTTGTTTTGTAAATACATACTTATAATACATATAAACACCCAGACCAATACAAACAGACATATTCATACACACAAATGTTTGTACTGTACGGGGATCGAACCCGCAACCGAATCGAAGTATATATTATCAAACGGAACAATTTTAAAACTGACGAACCTTCTCGTTCTTTGACTGTACTTATCAAATTTGATAGATGATTCGAAGTAAGACCACCTATGTGAATCTAATTCGGTTACCGAATTAGCAAACTGAAGTGGCAGTGGGCTGGTCATATTAGCCGCAGAACTGACAGCCGTTGGAGTCGTAAAGTCCTTGAGTGGAGACCGCGACTCGGTAAGCGTAGTGTAGGACGCCCTGCTACAAGGCTGGTTGGTGTGGGCTGGATGAGAGTGGCCGAAAATCGGGAGCAGTGGCGTGCATTAGGGGAGACCTATGTCCAACAGTGGACGAGTGTGGGTTGCTGATGATGATGATGATGAAACCAGATCTATTTTAAACAATTTCGGGGCTACTACGCCTCGGCAAACACTTGTACTATTTATTAATTAACCATGCACAAATGTTCGGTCCGTTTTTGTACGCGAAAAATGGATTACCGCCAAAAGCGGTGAGCGGTGAATCAATTTTTCGCGTACAAATGTTAGGTCCGCATTTGTGCATAGTTATTTAATAAATAGTATAAGTGTTTGCCGGAAGGTTGCCCCGAAATTGTTTAAAATAGATCCGGTTTAGTAGATAACAATTAAAATCGATTGGCGTCGCTAGAGTGCCCTACCCGTCACCTTAAAGAACGTATCCATTCCGAATTTTCCGCATACTCATTTTGCGGTCACGTACACGTCACGTCGTAAACCGTATCTCATCTAATGCTACGCACTGACCCGCCGCACCAGGCCTGGCCGTAAAACTAAGCGGATTATCGTGTGTTACACCGCCCCGTCAATAAACTGTAATGCTCGAACTACACAAATTAGGTAATTTTTTTTATTATTGATGTCGGTGCCATATCGTAGAGCCTTCATGAAAACTTTATAAATATTCAACTATCGCATTATCATTTTTTTCGCAGATCAATGATAAGAAATCTGTCTCGACGACGTCCTTCTAGCGATACCTACCTAGGTCGGCCAACTGGGCTTCGTCCCATGGGTCGGCTTCGCCTGGTATGCTTTTTTCATGAGACGATCTCCGTCTAACCTCTCGAGGTGGCCAAGCCAGCGAAGATGGTGTGCCTTGGTCTCGCGCATATGCGGATCCTCCAGCCATCGTTGTCTGCTTTTACTGGGCCTAGAATTTTACGTAGATCTTTCCTATCTGCTACGAGGAATTTCTGCTCTTCTTTTAAAGTTAGAGAGTAGTGCGCGAACTCCTGGTAAGAACAGACAATAAGAATCGCAGGATCGACCGAAGTGGCGATCTCTTGTTTCGTAGGCCAAGACTCTATCTGGGTCGCTGAGCCAGCGGAGCAGTAGTAGTAATGATAAGAAATCATCTCTCGGTATGTGCAACTAAACCTGCATAGTCACTTAATGAAATGATCAAGATTTGATTGCATTGTTACATTATTACATTGATTTTGCTCGATATATATGGCGGCGGCTGATAAGAATGTTGAAATGAAAATGACAGCAAGAAACATCTTGCAGTTAAAAATTGATAACGAAAAAATTCTCGAGTTGATGTGTCCAAAACCTCTTATGCAATATAAAACTCTTATCTTATCTTCAGCTATCGTACATTATCTAAAACTAGTAATAAAATAAATTTTATGTGGGTTGATGGTTTTGTAACCGTACAGAATGTATCTGTGGACATTTACATCCCTTTGATCACGTATTCTACCAACCATTCTGAGCAACATTTGTTGTACGATCTTTTAAAAATCGTCGAAATTTACCGTCGTCGACTCCCCATACAAAATGACCAAGTCACGTGACCGACTAAGTATGAAAAGTTGAATTTTTTTTTATGCGAATTTTCACAAGTTAGAACAAATGTTGTTCATAATGATTGATGAAAGGGATGCAAATGTTCACAGATACACCCTGTATATACACTAAGCACGTTTCTACTTGACTTTGTGAGGCTTTAATACTTTGTCTCTGTAGACAAAATTTTAAATCTGATAAAGCCAAGTCACGTGCTAGGTATCGTAAAGTATAAAATGCACCTAAACCATTTTTCCGATCAACCGGACACCGGGCCAGGCTGGCCGCCGCTGCCGCGGCGCCAGCCGTAACTCCGCGCCCGCAAAGCGGATTACCGTGTGTTATCCCCCGGATTGGGACAGGTTAAATTTTGTTGCTAAAGATATTTTCATTTATGCATATCGGTGTTCATTTCCTTGGGCCTAAGCTGTATTTACATTGAATATTTGTATTTCCAGTTATCGAGATTATTTATAAATAAAATAAATAAATAAATATTTCACAACATCACATACTCGTACATTGATCTGACTCCGTGATAGGTAGCTCAAGCACCTGTGTTACGGATATCAGAATCAACAGCGGAATTACAAATATATACATATATAATACTTCTTTTTTGGAAATACATACTTATAATACATACAAACACCCAGACCAATACAAACAGACATGTTCATACACACAAATGTTTTTAGTGTGCGGGGATCGAACCCGCAACCGTTGGACCAAAGGCAGCGTTCACTACCACTGTTCCAAACGGGTCGTAGGTATTTATTTTGTGTAATAAATGAGTCTTCTATTTACTAAAACATCCGTTTTTGTATCATATAATGTAATGTAATGAAAATCCCGATGTTTGTCTGTAACAAAATTTTTCAACCGTGGGAGAGCCACGCTTTGGCATGAATGGGCCCACTCGACCGGAGTAGTACCACGGCCTCACAGTAAACTGGCGTAAAGCAGCACTGTGCTGTGTTCCGCTGCCTGGGTACCGGAGGCCCAATCCAGGGGATTCGTAGGATTCTAAACGGGAGATAGGGATTTACGTTCACACTTTCGTACATTGATAAACTTACTGAACTCACTCGTAAAATAGTAAGTAAGCAATATCCAAACGATACGCGCGATCTGATTGGCATTGTCACTATGAACATTGACCACTCAGAGAGCAGTCTGTTATTTTACGTATTTCAAAGATTCGAATATTTAAAAGTTTTAGTGATTGGTTGAATCATATACAATTTTACAAATAGATATCCGTTAGTTCATAAATTTACCGTGTGACGTCGGAAATTGATAAATTTACGAAAGAGTGTACGTAAAATAATACAATTTATCTCCCGTTGAGAATCCTACGAAAGTTTATAAACTTCCTAGTAAAGTGATAAACTTATGGATCTTGTTATTTTCCGGCGACAAATATATCTTTAAGGTTAATCTTTTATCTTAACTTAATCTGCTTCTTAAGCTCATTGCCTTTGAAATACAAGGAAAACAAAAACAAGATAGCGGGAACTATTTATGGTACGAGCTATAGTTATGTTAATGTCCTTTGTACTGTAATCAAGGAAGGCAATCCAGAGTAAGTACGAGCTATACAGTAAGAGTTAGTAGATTTAAGTACATAATAATGCAATGTTTACGGGAGTGGATTACTGGGAAAACTGTGTAGCAGGGTTTGAAGAAAATTATGGGCAGTGTCAACTTGTGCAAAAACAAGGGTCTAGCCAAATTGATGCCAAAACATACAAACTATTATTAAAGGAATTCAGAGACGTTGCTTAAAAATCCTCAGTTATAGATGTGTCATGAGTCGTAAACTCGCATCCTACAATGAATGAATTAATCTTTATTTGGCACAATCAGTAAAAAGAACATACAGATAATGTGTAGTACAACAGAATAATAACAAAAACAAACACAGATACAAAATTTAAATTAAAAAAAAAGTGTCAAATAGGTGACCGCTCAGCTTTTGTCGACACTGGCCGAATATAGCCAGCGCCGACGCTGGTTTTCAGCGGCTAACCTAAGACATTGTTGCGCCTCTGTTCCTCTCCGCCTCCATTATACAACCCGTAAGGGTGAAGCCAAATAGGGACAGAAGAATAACACAGTCGCAACTTGGGGACTGGATGGGATGGTTTCACATACTTACAATACAAACATATGAACGTCTAAGCTATTTTCACGTGACACCTCTATATATACGACGACATCATAATGACCTAATCATATCATCATAATAATGCGACAGCGGCTGCAAACCGCTGCAAACCGCAGCACATGCTGAGCTTGGACCTTGTTGACCACTTCTCTTTGTTAATTTTCTTCCTTGGTCACTAGTTTATATATAAACTTATTTTATTTGTTTTTGTTTAAATATGTTTTCCTATGTCATCATCATCATCATCGTCAGCCCATTTAAGTCCCCACTGCTGGGGCACGGGCCTCCCTCAATCACATGAGGGGTAATTGCCATACTCACTACGCTTGGCAGACGGGTTGGCGAGGGTTTTGATATAAATGCAGAGTTTTCCTTCTCTGGGTACTGATAATCATGCCAGCAGCTTTACCTTAGTCGCCTTTTACGACACCTCGGTAAGAGTGACGGTGGCCTATTCTACTCTGCCGGGGACCACACGGGCCATGTATTACTGTGCAATCTTCTTATGTTTATGTTATGTGTCCTGTCTATGTAAATCTTTTATGTGGTCAATAAATGTTTACTAACTTACTTACCTTCTCTTGTTGTATAAAATACGACACTGCAAAATCGACTCCCCTAATCTTCTTTCTCTACCTAATTTCAATACAAGATTTAGATCCCTAAACCGCAATTTTAATATTTTTCATCTCCAAGTTTTTAATAATGACACTTCGTATTACAGCCCAATAGTCAGGATGTGTCGCCAATACAATGAAATTTTAAAATTAGACAGAAATATTGATATATTATACTTAACACTGCCACAGTTCTGGCGACAAATTCGAAATTTTAGTAATTTGACATTATTAAATTAGTAATTACTAATAACGTGAATGACATGTAAATTAATTCATAATATTATTTGTAATATAATTAGTATTTTTATTTAACTAATTTACTTTCTTTGTAAGTTTATTTAATTTGTAGTTTAATTTTATTTGTAATGTAATTTAATTTGTAATTCAATTTTACGTTTTAATTCAACTGTATCTTCACTCTTGTTTTACTGAATAAGCCCTTTTCAGTGCATAGTTGTGTAAATGAACTTGTAAGCTCCTAGACATACAGAATTTAGGACTACAATCTCGATATGTAGGTACAACTTAATTCCCTAAACAATGTTTTTCTTTGATTGTAATCGGTTTTGTTTTTTAAAATAAATTATTTAAAAAAAAAGAGGAATTTCATCTTTTATAACTCTATAGATAACATTGGAATTATGTTAGAATAAAATGTATTTTTTAAGGCAAACTTACTGCTTCCAATATTATGTATGTATCTAAAGTATATAACTAAACGCTAATCACAAGTTACCACATACGGTTGAAAGGAAACTAAATATATTCTCCTTAGTACAAAAAATATTTTTTATATCTTTCAGTCCGATAATACAAGCAAAATCCAAAAAACATTGGATACAGTTTTAATTCTATAAAAAACTAACTAATGTTTCTATATTATTGTTCCTCATAGGCCGAATGGCTTTTTCTACCCTGTTTTACCCGTCTATTATGTGTTCTCAGAATGTCTTACCTTTCTATTTAAAATAAAACTGTTTAGATAAAATTACTTACAATCAAGATACTCCTTCATTCAAACTCCAAAGAACATAAAATTAAAAGAGGCCGAAAAATGAGGCAAAAACTCTCAGGACAGGTGCGCCACCAATTTATATTCTTTCAGAAGCTGAAATTGGGTATTATAATGTCTCGTTTCGCAGTATGACAGAGAATTTGCACTCCATAAGCGTTAAATTGGTCATTAGACCTTCGTCGTCAAATAAGGGGCGCAATAAACCGTGAAATATTTATTATCCTCCGGAGGCGTGGAGTAAGAGTGTGGTCGTCTTGTTTTTCAAAAAAGGGGACAAAACCCTTTTGAAGAACTATCGACCCATTTCCCTTTTAAGCCACGTCTATAAGCTGTTCTCAAGAGTGATCACGAACCGTCTTGCGCGGAGACTCGACGAATTCCAACCACCGGAACAGGCTGGGTTTCGGAGCGGATACGGCACCATAGATCACATCCACACAGTGCGGCAGATTATACAGAAGACAGAAGAGTATAATCAGCCCCTGTGTCTAGCATTTGTGGATTATGAGAAAGCCTTTGACTCGGTTGAAATCTGGTCTGTTCTGGAGTCCCTGCAGCGATGCCAAGTCGATTGGCGATATATCCAGGTGATGAGATGTCTCTATGATGCCGCTACTATGTCCGTCCAAGTACAGAATCAGCAAACAAGTCCTATACCATTGCATCGAGGAGTGAGACAAGGGGACGTCATCTCCCCGAAATTGATCACAAATGCAATGGAGGATATGTTCAAGACGCTGAACTGGAAGAGACGTGGCATCAGCATCAATGGCGAATACATCTCTCACCTGCGATTTGCTGACGACATCGTCATAATGGCAGAAACGCTGCAGGACCTACAACAGATGCTGAATGACCTGGCTGACTCTTCTAAATGCATCGGCCTACGGATGAACTTGGACAAAACCAAGGTCATGTTCAATGAACATGTTCTACCGGAACCGATTGCAATTCACGGTGCCGTCCTCGAAGTTGTTCAAAAATACGTATACCTCGGGCAGACTTTGCAATTGGGTAAAAACAACCTCGAGGATGAGGTGAACAGAAGAATCCAGTTAGGTTGGGCAGCATTTGGAAAACTACGTCGTGTCTTCATATCGTCGATACCACAGTGCCTAAAGACGAAAGTCTTCAATCAGTGCGTCCTACCCGTCATGACATACGGAGCCGAAACGTGGACACTTACGGTACGGCTGGTCCACAAGTTAAGGGTCGCTCAGCGGGCTATGGAACGAGCAATGCTCGGCGTCTCTCTCCGAGATCGAATCCGAAATGAGGTGATCCGGCAGAGAACCAAAGTTATCGACATTGCTCACCGGATTAGCAAGCTTAAGTGGCAGTGGGCTGGCCATATTAGCCGCAGAACCGACAACCGATGGGGCAAACGAGTTCTGGAGTGGAGACCGCGTCTTGGCAAACGTAATGTAGGGCGCCCTCTGGCTAGGTGGGAGGACGATCTGCGCAGGATGGCTGGCAAGAGCTGGATGCGAGAAGCCATGGATAGATCACAGTGGCGAACAATTGGAGAGGCCTACGTCCAGCAGTGGACTGCGATAGGCTGATGATGATAGTATTTTTATTTAACTAATTTACTTTCTTTGTAAGTTTATTTAATTTGTAGTTTAATTTTATTTGTAATGTAATTTAATTTGTAATTCAATTTTACGTTTTAATTCAACTGTATCTTCACTCTTGTTTTACTGAATAAGCCCTTTTCAGTGCATAGTTGTGTAAATGAACTTGTAAGCTCCTAGACATACAGAATTTAGGACTACAATCTCGATATGTAGGTACAACTTAATTCCCTAAACAATGTTTTTCTTTGATTGTAATCGGTTTTGTTTTTTAAAATAAATTATTTAAAAAAAAAGAGGAATTTCATCTTTTATAACTCTATAGATAACATTGGAATTATGTTAGAATAAAATGTATTTTTTAAGACAAACTTACTGCTTCCAATATTATGTATGTATCTAAAGTATATAACTAAACGCTAATCACAAGTTACCACATACGGTTGAAAGGAAACTAAATATATTCTCCTTAGTACAAAAAATATTTTTTATATCTTTCAGTCCGATAATACAAGCAAAATCCAAAAAACATTGGATACAGTTTTAATTCTATAAAAAACTAACTAATGGGTACTAACTAATAAAACAGGGTAGAAAAAGCCATTCGGCCTATGAGGAACAATAATATAGAAAATATTATTGTTCCTCATAGGCCGAATGGCTTTTTCTACCCTGTTTTACCCGTCTATTATGTGTTCTCAGAATGTCTTACCTTTCTATTTAAAATAAAACTGTTTAGATAAAATTACTTACAATCAAGATACTCCTTCATTCAAACTCCAAAGAACATAAAATTAAAAGAGGCCGAAAAATGAGGCAAAAACTCTCAGGACAGGTGCGCCACCAATTTATATTCTTTCAGAAGCTGAAATTGGGTATTATAATGTCTCGTTTCGCAGTATGACAGAGAATTTGCACTCCATAAGCGTTAAATTGGTCATTAGACCTTCGTCGTCAAATAAGGGGCGCAATAAACCGTGAAATATTTATTATAACCTGCTTGAGAACTGTGGCACCTTGTGGAATATTTCATCTTAGACTGACGTGGGTTCTACGCAGAATAATTGTAGGAGGAAACATCGTTTAGTCGCACTTTTATTACTGTATTATCGCTTGTATATTACCAAAAATATTGTACGTATTATATAAGTTCTCTTGTGTAATTTATTAAGGAAATAATACAATTAACAGTACAAAAATTGCCTCAATTAATATCCTCCAACCGATTACGGCTACGGCGGCTAATCTCAACGATCAGCCACTTACGCAGGATATATTAATGCTCAAGTGTGTGTGCTAACACAAGTGCAGTTTCATTTCCCTTACCCTCATATTCCGATGGGACACCAGCGTGACACGACCTTAAAATATTTACGGTTGCGGTCAACCGTAATTAGAATTTTAGAGAATAGGTAATAGAGTTCTGTTGCTCATTGCTAAAGTTACGTAAGTTAAAAATGAGCTTATCAATGATAATCTTTTTTGACTAGCTCGATGGCACATTTATAGAATCCTACGCGGAAATACCGGCAGCCTACTCAGTGGGGCTAACGGGAAATTAACTTTCCTCTAGTTTCGACTTCTGCTTACCTAAGACCATCTTGAGCCATTTCCACTATGGAACCTTCAATCCCATCATCATCATCTGGACAAACATTTATGTGACAAACACTTTGATGTGATGTTCAAAATCAAAAATTAGATAACAGCAAAATGATATATTGGCATTATCTAATAAAGCTTTGAACAAGTACTTGCTTATTAAAAACCTACCTTAAATACCTTTGTTAATTTTTCCTTTCAAAATTAATATCATAATACCGGGTCTTGAGCTGTTCACGTTTGGTTATTGTACGATCCAATTTAGGCCGGCGCCTTTAGGACACATATCGTAAAGGGAATGATTAATTTTGGATAAGAGCCTTTGCCAAGGATATTGTAAGCCGTGACTAAGGTATTAAATAAGGCATGACAGCACAAAGGATTATAGAAAGGTATTTACTGATCAACCCTAGTTATGGGTGACCGGCGGGTTATAAAATTAAGAAATAATAATAAATATTTCACAACATCACATACATTGATCTGACTCCGAGATAGGTAGCTCAAGCACTTGTGTTACAGATATCAGAATCAACATCGTGATTACTTTACTAATATATACATTTAATACTTTTCTTTTGTAAATACATACTTATAATACATAGAAAATACCCAGGCCAGGTTATATAATTAGTATTTTAAAATGCTTGTTTTGGCTGACTTGGTAGATCAGTGGTTAGTAAGTCGCACTTTGCGTTAGGGGTCCCAAGTTTGATCCCCGGGTTGGACCAAAATGCCTAAGGATATTTATGCCCTAAGTCTGGAAGTTGTACCTCCGTGCCTTGGAAGCGCTGCGATTGACCTCTTTTCGGTCGTCTCACGTTGGTATCTCCCATCGAAATATGAAGGTAAGGAAAAAAAGAGCATTTGTGTCTGTGCACATTCTGCATCGATGGCTGATCGTTAAAAGTTCGAACTGCTAATCTTTTCAGACATTTACCAATTTAAATTCATAAATCTTGGGTTTCGCCAATTAATTTTAAGATTTTATTGTAACACATCGTGATAATGTCGTCGAATATACCCTAGTAATTAAAGAAATCTCCTTTTACGTTCCAACACGATCGTTAAGATCAGAAAAGAGCGTGCTCACATAAAAAATCCCACCCTAACAATGTGCGTAAAACGGAGCGCCTTTATTATTGCAAACGATCTAATCATTCTTATTTTTTATTTCTTTTTACATCCACTCTAATGGCCGTTGTGCCTCTTTAGAAATTCAAAGAAAATAAACTGGGAACGTAACGTCATTTCCGGCGCGGGCCGACACGAGTCCTGGCCGGAAATGGGATCGCCGCGCCCTCTATCGGAGACTAATCGCGATAGGACACGGTTGAACTTAGAGATGTACGAATTTAGGTTTTACACGACTTGAGTTTCATGATTAACCTCTGTTCGCCATTAAGATTGACTTTGCTAGTCGCGTCAAGTTTCTGCCAGCCATCTTGCGAAATTTGTCACTCCATCATTCTTAAGGGTGTACACTACATTTGGCGCTCTCCACAGTAACTCAGTTACTCTAAGGTTTATCCATTATATTCTAGGGCTGGCGTGAACAGCTGATTCAGTGAGTTCTCTACTGGTCTCGAGTATGTTTTTGTAAAAGAAGAGGTAACTTTACCTCTTCTTTAACAAAAATATACTCGATTTATTAGTAGTAGCCTCATATAAATCAAGTTATCGCTACTATGCAGCTATGATGGGATTAGGCTTAATCATCACGTTTGCCTAATGCGGATTGGTGATCACAAAGATAAAGATATTTATTTACCAAAACATGTGTAAAGACATATTACAACAGAGCATAATATGGGTTGGTACAATTTATTTAGTTTCAACATGTCCTGCCAACTTTGGCGTGTAAAATTTAAATTAAACATAGATAACTAATTGATAAGTACTTCAAATCATAAAATTAAATTTCCAATATTGTTACTTAATTGTTCAAATCATAAACATACAAGCGTCCATAGGATTCAGTCAAAATTTATCATTAAAAAAATCATCTACACTGTAATAGCATTTCTCAGTAAGAATTTGCTTAAGTTTCTTTTTAAAGATATTTTTATTTTGTAATTTTAAATATTCAGGAAGCTTGTTATAGATAAGGGGTGCCATACATGGGAAACTTTTTCTCAGTAATGTGGTTTTGGCAGGTTGTAGGCACAAACGGTTTCCATTTCGACGGTTACGTACAACTACATCACATACACGAGGAAATAGGTGTGCATTACTTTTGACAAACAAAGCTACCTCAATTATATATAATGACGGAAGTGTCAGAATTCTGTGCTTTGTAAACATTGGTTTGCAGCTGTCCGTCATTTGAAGACCAAACATTGCTCGAATACACCGTTTTTGTGTTTTAAAGACTGTGTCTTTATTTGTCGAATTACCCCAAAAAATTATTCCGTATCTTAAACGAGATTCAACCAGATCATAATAAGCAGACATTAATGCGTCAGTGTTAACTGTAGATGACAGTTTATACAAAGCGAATGAAAGCGTACTAATCTTTTTGCATAGTTCGTCAGCGTGCCTTTTCCAATTTAGTTTTTTATCTATTTGGATACCTAAGAAACGTCGCATTATCAACTTCGCTAATTACATTGCCTTTATATGAGACTTTAGTATTGGAAGGGGTATCACATCTTTGACTGAAATGCATAATGGATGGTTTGTCAATATTAATTTTTAAATTATTATTATTTAACCAGATAATTATTGATTCTAAAGATTTATTTATGTCAAATTGATAAGATTTTATGTCAGTACATTGAATAGTGATAGTGCTGTCGTCAGCGAATAGTGTCATTGGTTGGTTTGTAGATTGAGGTAAGTCATTAATATATATTATGAATAGTAGGGGTCCCAAGACGCTACCTTGCGGAACTCCATACTTCACTACGCGCTCTTTTGAAGAAAACGTTTCCTCATTTTTAGTTTTTATATTTATTTTGGTTATTTCCGTTTTTTGGTAACGGTTACTTAAATAAGATTTTATTAAACTTAATATATTGCCTCTAATTCCGTATGCGTCGAGTTTGTCAATTAAAATTTTATGATCAACGTAGTCAAAAGCTTGACTCATATCACAATATAGCGCACATACTGGTTTTGTCTTGTCTACTTGAGCAATCATATTCTTATAAAAGTCAAAAATAGCCATATTTATTGTTTTATTTTGTCGAAAACCTTTTTGTTCCGAGCATAATATGTCATTTTTCTCTAAATAATCATTTAATTCGTTATAGTAATATTTCTCAAAAATTTTTGAGAATATAGAAATAAGGGCAATGGGCCTATAAAATTCCATTGATTCCTTATCATTCTTTTTGAATAAAGGTTTCACTATAGTGATTTTAAGTTCGTTGGGAAAGATGCCTTCTTGTATACTTAAATTTATAATAAAACTAAGGTGATGACATATATACTCATTAACACATTTAATTATTTTAGTAGCAATACCATCATGTCCTACACTATTTGTGTCTTTCAGACCTTTAATAATTTCAAATATTTGAGTTGGAGAACATGGTGCCATAAACATGGAGTTCACTTGTTTGTTACATCTCTGTGTTACGTTATTACCATATCCGTGCAAAGGTTGAATCTTATCAATGAAGTAATTATTGAATGACTCAGCTATCACTTTTGGGTCAGTTATATAATCATCATCAACCTTGATTCTTGAAATAGATTGTTTAGGTATATTAATTTTTGTACTATTTATAATTTGCCACGTCATTTTAGATTTGTTTTTTGAAGTTTTAATATTATAATTATTTTGTGCTCGCTTTGTTAAGGATATTATGTTTTTAAATAGTTTGACATAATTTTTATATTTTAATTTGTTTTCATTAGATGGATTTAGTCTAGATTTCCAGAGAAGATGTCTTTTTTTTTTACTGCACATTTTCAAACCACGAGAGATCCATTTCGTTGATCTAGTTACTTTTATAGTTATTTGTTTAAATGGAAAACACAGATTATAAAAAAGACTGAAATCCTCCATAAAAGTACGATATGCTAAATTTGGATCGACACAGTCGTACACTTCTGAAAAAGACAATTGACTTATGCACATATTAAACTTATTTATGTTCTCGATACTAAAATCGCGTATTGTTTTGCGCCAGTAATTGAATTTAGGTAATTTCTTGACAGGTAATTCGATCAATTGGGCTGTATGGTCAGACAAGCCAAGTTCCAACACCTCAGTCTTACAGTTTCTTTTGAAATCATGGACAAAATTGTCAATACAAGAATTGCTAGCAAGCCTGGTCGGTTGTTCGATGGCCAGCTTCATGTTATAATTTAACAATAAGCATTCCAGTTCAAGGGTTAAACTATTTTTATTTAAAATGTCAATATTAAAATCACCGGCAATAATAATATTATTACATTTTATACTTGAGATATACTTTAAAAGCTTTTCTAATTTATTAAAAAAAATATTCAAGTATTTCGGGTCAGGAACTCGATACAAACATACAATTATAATTTTATAGTCAATTAATTCTATAGCGCAACATTCGAAAATATTCACTAAAGATATCTTTTTAATTTCAACCAATTCTCTAAACTTATAATCCTTTCTAACTAATATACAGGCACCTCCTCTTTTACTATTCGTTCTACAAAAACACTCTGCTAGTACATAATTAGGTAGATGTAGCATAGTTTCGTATCCTGTCATCATAAAATGTTCGGTGATACAGAGAACGTCAACGCTTTTTTTTCTATCCATCAACTCCTGTAGATTAACCATTAGGGCATCGGACTTGCTGAATAACCCTGCGATATTTTGGTGAAGAATGTTCAGTGTTTTACTTTCGAAAAAACAATGTTTCCACATCATTAGCTGCTACGTTATCATAGGTCGCTTGAACCTCTGGATTGTGACTATTTTCGACGTTATACATTAAATCATACAAGTCACTAAATAGGGTTTGAATGCCATAATTATTTACAAAACCAAATTTTTTATTAAACATGCTGTAATTATATTCCAAATGTTGATTAGAGTCCAGTAGATATGCATGCTCGTGAGTCATTACATCCAGATAGAGTAGATTATTAAATGATTCAATTCGCCAGTTGAACATGTTGTATACATTTCCGTATTTATAAGTAGGGAGGCATAATATTACATTAGTATGCTTTATCTTCTGCAAGGTACTACGGATGTAGTAAATAAGATCAAAATAATCTCTTGTTGTTCTAAAATCTTGCTCTCCAATCATTATGACGCAAAAGTCACTCATAGTATAATCCAACACCTTTTTTTCAATATTCATCAATAAAGATTTAGCGTCGCAATTTGGATATAAATAGTGACACAATGAACAATTTTTCAAAGTAGTCTGTGCGATATCTAATATTTTATTAGATTTATTGGTGCTTAATAAGCATAATTTTTTAGAACATTCAATCTGTTGCGATAAGTTTGACATCTCAGTCTTTCTATTATTGATCTCACCATCTATTTTTTTATTTTTTTCTATTGTATTATCTGTCTGTGTTTGTATGTCGTACGTATTTTTATTAAGAGCTTTTTTCTTGGGTGTATTTGATTTTTGTTTTTTAATCGGGCTGACGGCAACTTTTTTATATAGATCATTTTTGTACTTAACTCATCATTCAATTTTTTTAACTTATTATTTTCCAATGATAGTGATTCTATTTCTACGTGAGCACTATTTAATTGATTAGTAAGATCTTCAATCTGTTTCTTGTATTTACCAATGAGCTCACTGCTGTCTTCGTTTGATAAGTCCGGTAGACTACTAGTAGTGTCATCTAACGTCGAAACGTTGAACGATTTGTCTTTGGAGTCCGATTGCGTACGAGTGCGACGAAATGTTATGTTCTCCAAGAAATTCATATTAGTACTCTTAGAGAAACAACGAAAAATATTTCAACGGACTGGGCCGGGTTTGAACTCGGGGTAAACCGTTCAAGTCGTCCGCAAAACTAGTACCTCGCGCCACTAGGCTAATCGGTCAAGTAGCTTTTTGGTTGAAATTTCGCTTTACATCTAAGTCCTTTGCAAGGATGTCTTCTATAAATTTTTTGTAGAGGTAGAGTTCTAAATACATAAACAAAGTTACCCTGTTATACGGTCACAAACACAATCTGCTTAAATTTTTGCTCACTATTTTTGTTACTTTTCGTATCAAATCTCACTTGTATTTTGAAGATTATACTATCAAAGGATATTTCACTGCTTAGCAAATATTTTTAAAACGAAGTTTTGTTCGTTTATTCACTTTAAACTATTAAAAATTATTTTTATATTCGGAGTAAACGACTCTGACTGTGCACTCTTGGACGGTGGCGCCTTTTCAACCCCCGAATCAAACCCCGAGCTATGTTCGAAAAATTGGAAACGGACTTTTGGCTCGACCTGGGAATCCAACTCAGTAGCCCGAGATCACGGCCCAGTATTTACAACTACTATAACAAGACTAACAGGGCGTTATTCAAAGCGCTCTCGATTGATTTGTTTGAAAAACATCAATACTACCTGATCTGAACTGAATTGCCGCACCCCAGCACAAAGAGATTGAGTCAAAAACAAGCAAACTGAGTTAAGTCGGGCCAAGTTAGTTCATAATACGAGTTAAAAACCTCACCAGTCGAGCTGGAAATAAGATTCGTGTCTCGAAGATTTGCCCGCTAAATGTTTGGTCCGGGAAAAATTGGCACGATCGGACCTTTTATCATAACGGCTTCGGATTTTTCTTCGACATTTAGGGTCTTAAGTTAATACGCGCATTAGTCAATAGAAAAAGCAATCAGTACGATGAAATATAAGTAATTGAGAAGTCCTTTCTCAGGAAACTAGTCGAGTGGAACTGACCACGCTTGCGGCATTCCAGATAAAGTTGCCAAAATAGCCACATAACCACAGAGTGCGTCTGGACAAACAGAAATGTGATTATGTAATAAACGTCACTTCTTTTAAAATGCCATTATCTTCGTTTGATTATAATACCACGTAACTAATTTTAAGCCCCTTAGTGCCTAAGTTTTCGGTTCTTAGTGGCCAGCCCGGAATCTGGAAATTGGCGGTATTGTACCCTCGTGCCTCGGAAAGCACGTTTAGCTGTTGGTCCTGCGGCCGATCCCTCTCCGGTCGTGGCACAGCAGTGTCCCATCAAAATATGACGGTAAGGAAATAGAGAGTGCACATGTGTTTGCGCACACACTTGAGCATTATAATATACTCTGCGTACGTGGCTGATTGTTGAGATTGGCCACCGTAGCCGTAATCTGTTGGAGGGTTATTATTATTAATTTTAAGTAAATTTTCAGGAAAACCAAAAACGTTTTTGTGGCCCTACGAGGTGATTTTATAGCATAGCTTTGTGGATGTTTAGAAACCTCGTTATCATTTTTAAGATATATCCAAAGATACTCTCTGATACGGGTTTGATAATTATTATTTTTTGAGTTACAATTACACTCGCAACACCAACAGAGTCACAAGTGGGCTGCTTACTTTTTCAACACCCCCACCCCCTCCCCTGGAATGGGCCTCCGGTACCCACACTCACGCAGTGAAACACAGGATAGACGCTGCTTGACGATGTTCTAAAAAAACTAGATGAAACATTATAGTCGCTATGACTTCACAAGTTGTTCCCAAATTTTACCCAACCCCCAAATATATATATATATCCAAATGACCCACCAATTTTTAACTTACTCCCCCAATATGTGCATTAAGTCTACCCGTTATGTTTTGCACTTTAGGGCCTTGATGAATGTTAATTATTATGTATCGTATGTTCTGATAATAATAATATCCTCCAACTGATTACGGCTACAGCGGCCAATCTCAACGATCAGCCACGTGTGCAGGATATATTATAGTGCTCAAGTGTGTGCGCAAACACAAATGCATTCTCTATTCCCTTACCCTCAAATTCCGATGGGACACTTCTGTGACACAACCGGAGAGGGATCGAGAGCAAGACGAACGGCTTAACGTCCATATCGAGGCACGGGTGTACAAGACCGCCAACCTTAGACTCCGGGCTGCCACAAAGAATTTCTTACCGAATATCGAATACCGGGGATCGATGCCGGTACCCTTGCGCAGCCGTCACCAGTGCGACCCACTAACCACTGCGCCACAGAAGCAGTATCGCATGTACCTATATGCACAAAGGCTCGGGTTGCCACGCTTGAGCAATCCCAGCGCCCTCTGTGAAAGAAAGGAAAAACTAATGTATAAGACTGCACATAACTTGCTTGGTAATAAAACACACGCGAATGGTATTAAAAAGAACTCTTATTACGTGACAGTCACTTAAACTATAGTCTGTTTGTTTAGGTAATTAACTAAAGGTAAACAACAAAAAAGGCGGAGTTCAGGGATTTTCAACCTTTTATTCGAATCGTAATCTGTGACGCTTCAAGTATAGTTCACAGTTGGCATCTATGTTGGAAACCCGACCATGTGAAATATCCGTCAAAAGTGATGCCTCACTACCGAGCATATGACTCTTACATTTAGTAGGGTTGTCCATTACTTTTTTCGCAAGAAAGGTATTGGATAACTGGTTTTTTAGATCCTTTTTTGTGGGCACACTATAATTCTTTTAGTAATCAGTAAAAATAAATATTTACTCAATTGTTTGCAAGTTAAAAAATATTTTTTTTTATTAAACAAAGTGGATAAAATAAGAGTTGATAACAGAGAAAATGAGATTTAGATTCAGAATAATATATTTTTTGTTGCTTTTTGTGTCGCAATGAAAAATGGCCTTAAAAAGAACCCTTAAAAGGGGTTTGTTTACATTTAGTTATGTACCTACCTAAACAAATGGAGTATACTAACCACACACTCTCTTAAAATTTTAACTCTTATTATAATGTGAGAGCTTACATACCTAAAGCGGGTAATAAGCGAGATACGTTTTATGTGATTTCTTTACGTACAGTTTTTTTTCAAAGCATCAAAAGCAGTTAACTGATGTGATTGACGATGTAAATTTAAAAAACTAGATAGCCCGACAAGTCACTGGTTTGAATGAAAGATACGAGTAAAAGATTCAGCGCTGAAAGAAGTAGCTTCAAAGATATAAAATTACGCGTTAAGGTGACGGGTAGGGCACACTAGAGCCGCCAATCGATTTTAATTTTTAGCTACTAAACTGGATCTATTTTAAACAATTTTGGGGTTACAACCTCTCGGCAAACACCTATACTATTTATTTAATACTTATAGTTAACTGTTTGGTTGCTTTTGCACTCGAATTTTGGATTACCGTCAAAAGTAGCCGCTTCTGGCGTGAATCAATTTTTCGCGTACAAAACAGACCCAACATAATTATGTGCATTTATATTTAATAAATAGTGTAAGTGTTTGCCGAGAAGTTGTAACCCCGAAACTCAAGGTGATGGGTAGGGCACAACTAGCGACGCCAATTGATTTAAATTGTTAGCAACAAATTCGACCAACCAAATTTAGAAGATTAAAATGTAGTACACAATTATTAAATAAATAGTATAAATGTTTGCTTAGTCACTCCCGCTCCGATATTGTTTAAAATAGATCCGGTTTAGTAGCTAACAATTTAAATCGATTGGTGTCGCTAGTTAGGGGTACCCGTCGCCTGAAATACTCTTGCTCTCTATGAAATCGTATTTCTCGTTATCATCATCATCAGTCCATTAAGTCCCCACTGCTGGGGCACGGGCCTCCCTCAATCACATGAGGGGTAATTGCCATACTCACCACGCTTGGCAGACGGGTTGGCGAGGGTTTTGATATAAGTGTAGAGTTTTCCTTCTCTGGGTGCTGATGATCATGCCAGCAGCTTTACCTTAGTCGCCTTTTACGACACCTCGGTAAGAGTTAGGGTGGCCTATTCTACTCTGCCGGGACCACACGGCGTATTTCTCGTTATACATATTGTATACAGTATGAAATATAAACTGCTTAGTTTGGTAGTTAACTTCAAATCTTTTTTTTTATGTGATAGGTGGCATACGAGCAGACGGATCACCTTATAGTAAGCGATTGCCGCTAACCATGGACACCCACGAGTCACAAGTGCGCTGCCCACCTTTAATCCCCCCGGATTGGGCCTCCAGTACCCTCACTCACGCAGCGAAATACCGCACAGTGCTGCGTCACGCAGGTTTTCTGTGAGGCTGTGGTATCACTCCGGTCCGGTTCCACGATCAAAATCTGTCAATTGCTTTAAAATTTTATAGTGAACCTGAAAAATGTGGTAATATTCAGTTGGTATTTAGGATTCCGTACCCAAAGGGTAAAATCGGGATCCTATTACTAAGACTTCGCTTTCCGTCTGTCTGTCTCCATCTCAGGAACCGCGAGTCGCGGTTTGACACAAAAATGACCAAAAAAAAATTTTTTTTCGTCATTTTTGTGTCACACCGCGGGCCGTCCGCGATAGCTTGACAGTTGAAATTTTCACAAGTTACGTATTTCTATTAAATAACAAATCTATACTATTTGTAAAGAGGTAAATCCTACAGACAGCGGCCACGTTTATAGGTAATCCGAAAACACGAAACTCAGGCGCGATGTAATCGATACCTGGCGACATCTATTGGTACAGTGGAACTAATAATGCCCCGAAACGAAGTGAGGGCGGGCCACTAGTAACTACTTAATACAAAATTAAATAAATACTTAAGGGGGCTCCCATACAACAAACGCAATTTTTTGCATATTTTTGATACATATCAATAAATAAATAGACATAGTTAGGTACTTAAAAAAATTACAAAGTGATTTAATTATTTATTTAATTTATTAAAACTTCTTCTAATACTATTAATAAAGAGTAGGCCTCGGCCGGTGACTAATTGACTGATACATCAACGCACAGCCGAAACTACTAGACCGAAATTCATGAAATTTAGAACATAGCTAGTTTTTATTATGTAGGCGCGCACTTAAAATCTAATCTCAATCATGATGAAATTAGAACATAGCTAGTTTTTATTATGTAGGCGCGCACTTAAAATCTAATATCAATCATCATGAAATTTAGAACATAGCTAGTTTTTATTATGTAGGCGCGCACTTAAAATCTAATATCAATCATCATGAAATTTAGAACATAGCTAGTTTTTATTATGTAGGCGCGCACTTAAAATCTAATATCAATCATCATGAAATTTAGAACATAGCTAGTTTTTATTATGTAGGCGCGCACTTAAAATCTAATATCAATCATCATGAAATTTAGAACATAGCTAGTTTTTATTATGTAGGCGCGCACTTAAAATCTAATCTCAATCATGATGAAATTTAGAACATAGCTAGTTTTCATTATGTAGGCGCGCACTTAAAATCTAATCTCAATCATCATGAAATTTAGAACATAGCTAGTTTTTATTATGTAGGCGCGCACTTAAAATCTAATCTCAATCATCATGAAATTTAGAACATAGCTAGTTTTTATTATGTAGGCGCGCACTTAAAATCTAATATCAATCATCATGAAATTTAGAACATAGCTAGTTTTTATTATGTAGGCGCGCACTTAAAATCTAATATCAATCATCATGAAATTTAGAACATAGCTAGTTTTATTATGTAGGCGCGCACTTAAAATCTAATCTCAATCATGATGAAATTTAGAACATAGCTAGTTTTCATTATGTAGGCGCGCACTTAAAATCTAATCTCAATCATCATGAAATTTAGAACATAGCTAGTTTTTATTATGTAGGCGCGCACTTAAAATCTAATATCAATCATCATGAAATTTAGAACATAGCTAGTTTTTATTATGTAGGCGCGCACTTAAAATCTAATATCAATCATCATGAAATTTAGAACATAGCTAGTTTTTATTATGTAGGCGCGCACTTAAAATCTAATCTCAATCATGATGAAATTTAGAACATAGCTAGTTTTTATTATGTAGGCGCGCACTTAAAATCTAATATCAATCATCATGAAATTTAGAACATAGCTAGTTTTTATTATGTAGGCGCGCACTTAAAATCTAATCTCAATCATCATGAAATTTAGAACATAGCTAGTTTTTATTATGTAGGCGCGCACTTAAAATCTGATCCCTTATTTTTGGTTATTTTTGTTTTATTTATTTTAAGCGGGTGGCTATGCAGGTCCTATTCAGACCAGTATCTCTGCGACTAGTTTGATCTATTGTAATCGCCATTGTGCTACAAATCAGTCCCAAACCCTACCCTTTTAAGTGTATTAATCTGTAATCTGTTATTATGTGTGTTTCATGATGCAATACATGATTTATCTATCTATCTATCTATTAGTTGTTTGGGACTGAGATCCCTAGCTTCGTTGGGGCTCAAAAAGTGCTTTCCCAGATGTAAGCTACGTTTGCGCATCAGTGGTCCGGATTTATTGATGATGTGTATAGGGGTTTCATCCGCCTCGTAACACATTCTGCAGATTCTAACTTGCCACTTATTATTAGTATGAGAGTCTGTAATTTACGTGGTTAGAATTTGAGCATGCACCTTTGGACTTTTCAAATCTATGTGCATATTTCTACTATTAACACGGTGAGGGAAATTGGGTTTTTCGATTATTATTTTGGGCATGGGCAACCCTTCATTAAGCGTGGCCGGTTTTTAAATATTACTTTTGACGAGACTAAAATGTTGATAGTATTATTACTATTTCCATTTGTTTGAACTACAGGGATCAGTAGGGTACTTAGCTGTACTATTTATAAAGAGGTAAATGGGGGCTCCTATTAAATACATGCCATTTTTGCCTATTTATGCTCAATATCGATAAACGGCAACAGGGAGGCACTTAAAATATTCGCAAAATACTTAATTGTTCACTTTAATACTAAAAAATAAGATCAATGGAACCGAACCCTTTGTGCACGACTGATACTCACACTTAGGCAAGTTTTTAAAAACTTAAGCACCTACAACTTGTAAATGGAAGCTTAAGAAAACTTAAATATTGTAAATGTTTGAAATTGTTTTACAAAGTTAACCCTAAATATTAGGTTTCAAAACCAAACAAAAAATTTGTTGCTCTGTAACGTAATTCGATTTAGGAGCATCTTTCTGCAGTCTTGTATAGGTGTGCTTGTCCTCACGGGATGGTAATAAGAATTTAATTAAAGGGAGAGATTTCCCCACAAATTCTCGATATTTATCTTTCGTATTCTTCCAACACGCGAGCCCATCATTTTTGAAATCACAAAGGGAAACAATCGTACGAGCTAATAAAAACAATCGGATGTGTTAACGAGATGTGTCTACCGTATATCCGCAAAGCACACATTGTACTCATTCCCAGCTATCGGATAAACGTTGTTGACATGCGAAATCGTTGCGAAAACGACGGATCAGGGATCCAATCCCATCCCTAACGCTCGCTTCACTGTTGCATCATTTCGAATATTGTACCATTTCATCGCTGGCTCTGTTACACGTCGTAACAATAACACAGGCAAATTCAGAGCAGTGAATGTTGGTTTTTGCGTACGCTCGTTTTGAGATGCTCTTCTAATGCTTTGTAAATGGTAGCTTCCAGTGTAGGGGAATCTGGAGGGTATACGTACGTTTTATAGGACGCAACGTGATTTGATTTGAATAAAAGGTATCGAGACTGCCGCCTGGTATGGTAATACGGTTAGGAATACAGTCGCTTTGTATACGGCGTGTTAATAGGCGATGAACGTATTGTTTGAACGCGATGGAACTAATATTCTACGAAGGTTTCATTTCTATGAGTATGTAAAATTTTGTACTGTGTGTTTTATTTAATATGTAGTAGGTAGGTATACTCAGTTTGAGAAACTTTCCAAAACGCAGCATTGGGTCTTTTAAGGTAAAAAAAAACACCTATTGAACGCTCAGAATTCCGTATAATATTTTCATTGCATTTTTTTATAACATCGAATTTATGATATGACAGAACATCGGTATACAGCCTATGCATCATGTTGATATTCTTAGTTTATTTATGGTGGAAATCACCATCATACCTTTATACATATTTTTATGGTACATATACTCACATGCCACCTAGTCTTTTTTATTTGTTTTTATTTATTTTATTTTTAAAAGACTTTGTTTACCGCACACCAAACGTCTTCTTTCTGCGAAAGGTATCCGCAGAAAACCAGCGTCGTGTCGTGTCACGGCAATTTAGCTGAGCGAAGACCTATTTGGTTACATAATTATTATAGTCAAGTTATTCATAGTTTAATTCGTAAGAAAATTTTGTAATGTCCCAAATAAACGTTATTCTGTTGTATTCAAAAGGTGCACGTTGCTCATGATTTTTATTTATCCCTCACCGCTGAGTTATGTTCTGGTCAAAATAGGCGTAAACATTTGAAACATCTCGGTGTATACTCGGATTCGAACCTAAGATCTCCTATTGTATATATCGATGGGCCAAAATAAACACTTCAACTTTTTTGGAAAATCACTCTTTGAAGTGGTGGTATAAGTAGGAGGTGAAATGCAGTATGGGGGTTTGCTAATTAGTAAAGTTGAAATTGATGTTTGGGCACGGATTTTGAATAAAAAAGTGACTTTTGAACTTTCAACCTCTACGGGGTAGTTGCGCGGGTTTGAAGTTTGAATGAAGACTTTTGTAACAAAGACTAAAACTGCGTGAGAAACGCCGCAGGCGCAGCCTAGTTCTTTAATAATATAGATAATACAAAAAAAATATACGTGGCAATGAAAGAAATCTTAAATATTTATAAATCACGTAATATAAAGTAAGATAATAATTGTTTAAGCAACCACTTAGTGTTTAGAAAATTCGGTATTACCATCTTAAAATTATACCAAATAGAAACTTTTCCAGCCTCTCTTGTAAAATTATGATTTTGCATATTGGCCTTTTTAAAATTATAGAACCAATCGATATTGTATTCATCATTATCTAGATTTTCCATAGTTTCGCCGTTCGTTTTTGCTTTGTTAACAGCAATGCTCTTTTCGAAATGAAAAGAAAACTCTGAGATGTTTCCAGCATAAATTCCGTGGCACTCGGCAAAATTGAAAAGTCCACTTTGGAGTAGCTTCCGCTTAGGTGGAAGGCGCAATCTGGAATTGTTCATGCTCTGGTGCGTCTTGAGACGGAATGAAAGCCCTTAGACACATAAAAATAATGAATATTGGAATATTAAGGCATTTTAATGGTTATTATGACAATTTGTAGGCTGAATGTTAAGTTTTGTTGAGGCTTAAGAAATATGAAAATAGAAGACTAAATTAGATTCAGGAAACTTCTAACGAATGCGCTAGTTTAAGACAAGATTAGTGTCAATTATCTGGCGCATTTATACCTATAATTACTAGCTGTGTCCCGCGGTGATACCCGCGGATTAGTGGTTTTATAAAGCCTATAAAAATCGTGCAGTTCCTTCGACATTGGTTGCTATCATGCAAAATGTTTTTTACAATTTATCAGGAGTAAAGAACCAGTAAATAACTATTCTATGAGTATTCTTTTGATTTTTTATGTGATAAGGAACAAACGAGCAGAGAGGTAACTTGATGATGATTTACTGCCGCCGCCTTTGGGCCAACAGCAGTGTAGTTGCAAGTGTGCAACTGAAGATACTGAACTAGGTGCAACGACCTGCCCGAGTGGACCGCTGGTAGTATTTTGGTTCCTGTGCCCTTTTTATGGCCAGAGGAGCTGCTGCCAACCGAGTCCAGCGTCCCCTGGGCAAAGGCGGGTAACAAATGAGGCGGCCCATATTGCTACCCGACGGCCAAAGGCTGCAGATTCCATTGGACATGCCCTGGCGTATAATCACGCTGAAACGCATTTTCCTACAGGCCTCCATTGTCCGCCATGGGTTCGGGACTAGGCTGATATGTGTTGGAAGCTAACCTGGGGGAAGAGGGCCTGCTTTAGGCCTGCGACGCGGGCGGGGTTAGTGCCTCAGCAGGCCTCCACATCAGCAGTCTTGTCATGGACCTTAAGGGCCCTGACAACACATAGTCATACAGCCAGCGGCAACGACCGGAAACCCTTGCTTTTCCGCCCGCCGACTGACTGCGCAATCCATCGTAGCTGGTCATGAAGCCGATAAAAGTAGTTTAGAATATTTTACTCACTACTATCCATTTAACAAATAAATTAAAATTCTGCCTTAAATATAAGTTAAGACATGTAGAAAAACTACGTATATTTTCATTAAATCTGCTGCTTTCTATTTTTTCTTAACACGGCAGCTTTAAAACTACAAATTTTAGATTTTTTAGAAAAAGTGCACTCCCTAAAAAACTGTTAAAAAATGTTAGTTATGTGGTTGACTGTGAGCGAGAAGCGATTTTATAGTATTTCCTCTTATACTATCAAATTCAAGTCCCTATTTTTCATTTTTTTTTTATTTACTTGCTAATATAAAGTTATACGTACATTACAATATCCATGTGATTAAGGAATATAAGTTTATTATGGACCTAATTTTTACCGTAGCGTATAGTTATTAACTATGCATATGGGTAAACTTAAAATGTGCTTTATCTATATAATATATAAAAGGAGAACTTGAGTGACTAAGGTATTAAGTGACTAGGAATGCACATACAGCCCAAACTACTGACCCTAGAAACTTGAAATTTAGGAAGAGGGTTCCTTTAATAGTGAAAATGAGCACTAAGAAGGGATTTTGAAAATTAACCCATAAGGGAGTATTAATAGTTTGTATGTATGTCCGCCCAACTTTGACATTAGAAATGTGAAAATCTGTATTCACACTAATAATTTGAAATAAAAAGTAACCTATTTAACGTTTTTTGAAAATCACCCTTAAAAGAGGTAAAATAGGGTAAGAAATACCAGTATGGGGGTTTAGAAATTTTTAAGTAAGAATCTTGAAAATCGAATGAATGAATGAATGAATGAAACATTTATTGACACAACAAATACATAGGTAACAGATATCACAAGAATTAAGAAATGGGAACAATACATAACAAAAACAATAAGAATAATATAACATAACACAATAAATACATGTACAAGTGTTGTGCCAAATAGGCGCCCGCTCAGCATAAGTCGTGCCGGGACATTGCTGACACGTCACGACGCTGGTATTCTGCGGGTGACCCTGTAGCATATAGTGTGTCTGTTCAAGATAAAAAAAAAAATCAATAATATAAGAGTAGAAAAGAAGTAATAAAAGTTATAGATGATCTAGAACAGACACACATCATGCACTGGGGTTATTAAAGAGAAAAGTTGAAGTAAGCAAGGATTGACATGAATAGAGGAAGTAATCGTGGTGTACAAAAAAAATTAGGAAAGAAGGTAAAAAAAAAAAAAGAAATTATATAAAAATAAATATACAAATGCTGAATTGAGGACCTCCTCCCTCTTTTTAAAAAAGTGAAATAAAACAAAAAAAATATTAAAAACAATACGAGAACATATTAATATCATTTATACAGTATGTTGTTGTTGTTGTATCATAGTAGTATTTTGCTTTTATGTACTATAAGACCATCAATCTAATATTATTAATAATAATAATAATAATAAAATATAAATAATAAATTCCTTCCAAAAGTCCGGGACATAATTGCCCGTGGTTATGGAACAACTGACAAACATAATAATAACAATAATATGATCTATAATATAATCCAATATAATAATTTAATCAACCCACAAAGAAAAGACAAACACAATCCACACACCTTGTAACCTAGTTGTAGTATCGTAAGCGACAGTGGCGCCATCATCCATTTTCCGACTTCACCGGGAGAGCCCAATCGATCCTCACAACTACTGTCCGAGTGACAATTAAATGTTGAAAGAATCGACCCACACCATCGATCCCATCCATCTGTTCGATCCGCATCACTCACTCATTTGTCCATTTATCTATGCCCCATACTGTGTACCGCCATTAGAAGAAAGAGATTTATTTTTTTGGGTGACGCCCTGCCACGTAGAAATGATGACTTGGCACCATGTGTATTTACAAAATATTGTTGTGTGAGGTGAAATAAATAAATAAGGTGAAGTGAATAAATAAGGTGAAATGTATAAATGAGGATTGCCTAGCCGGGAGCTGTGTCATGGCGGCGAGGTGACAAATTGTTCACGATGTGTGACGCGCATAGTTATGCGGTAAGAGTTAGCCTGACCCGTTGTTTACAATTTTATAACATAGTTTGTAAACTACAAGACACCTTGTTCCATTTACAGAGCGCGCCAACAACCAATACTTATGGCAAGGGTGGCAAAATCGCTATACGTTCTCCTTATTTTAAATCAAGAACAAGTTGTTTGAGCATTTTTATAAATTCAACCCTTAAGGGAGTGAATAAGGGGTTTGAAGTTTGTATGGAACTCCGTCATCTTTGATGTTAGGAAAGTGAAAATTTGTATACATACGTATAATCAAAATAATAAGTACATTCAATTTGGGTAACTTTGAATAAAACTGGTTTAAAGATTTTTTATTTTATTCCTTGGAATTCCTATACAATTTTAAACGGTATCTAAAGGTCAATCCATTCAACGTAGACTTTTATTCAAAGTTACAAGGTAATTCAAAGTAACCCAAATTAACTGTATCTAATTCACTTAAATGTTTTTGGGAAATCATCCTTTGAGGGGGTAAATTAAGGGATGAAATGCAGTATGGGGGATTAGACAGTTATAAAGTTAGAAACTTAAATTGATGTTTGGGCACCGGTTTTGAAAAAAAAAGTGACTTTTGAATTTTCAACCCCTAAGGGGTAGTTGCGCGGGTTTGAAGATTGAATGACGACTTTTGTAATAATAAATAAAACTGCGTGAGTAACGCCAAGGGCGCAGTCTAGTGAAAATATAAAAACTCACTTTTCACTGTCAGTATGTAAAATGTAGAACATTTGTGAAGCCGTCAGCCTTAATTAGGCACTGAAATAGCCACATTGACCACATACCTTGGTTCTTGGTCTCAGTTAGGTGATATTGTTTAACCTGTTTTTTTTGCGTTGGGGGATTCCGTCGGCCGTCTTAGGCCGGCGCTTTTATGCATATTTGTCCACCGGAGAGCGGTCGGGTTATATTGGGCTTTCTTCCAATGAAAGTGGAGCCCTACCAACTAAAGCCCTGACAAAAAAGCCCGCCCTTCTTCGCCAGAATGAGAAAAAAACATATGTACTAGTTAATGAACTTTAACTACACGTTCTGTTCAGTCTGTTCCTCGGAGAGGAGGGATCGACGCAAGACAGGTATTAATAATAAAAATCCCTTGGCCTCATTTTTCGATGGGACTCCAGAATGATACGACCCAAGGCTATCACGTGTTTTCCAAGACATAGTGGTACAAGACCGCCATTTTTCGGTCCTCAGACTTACACTGAGAATTTCTTTACAGAGAGGTGCAAGATCCCGCATTCCAAGCGCAGCATCGCTTTAAAGTCACATTTTTTATATAAAACTAGAGTAAATAGGTTACTTCTAGGTAAGATATCTCCATCGGCTTCTTCTCAATTCAAGGGTTCAGTGTGAATCCATGAAGACCAAAGCCCATCATTATTAAAAAAGAAAAAGCAACTTATGAGCCTCTGCGCCACCGAAGCAATCATGAGGCTCATACGATAACAGATTAATAACTCGCTTCTCGCTTGCAGAGAAACCCACACTCGCCTTCCGAGCAAATACCTAGAACTTCAAGCCGTCTCTCTGGAGAAAGCAAGATTGCCTCCGATTATGCGAGCGATGCAAGAAAGGCAACAGCTAAGTGGAGTGTACAATTTATATGAGTGCGTCTTCCACTGTTTGCCTGGCGCTCGTATACGCACACTCCATTTCCAGTTGATATGAGACGGTTCACGTTGCCGTGAAAGGCTTTTCGAAAGATTTTCAAGCGACTTTTTTTCTGAATAGTAGCTGCGAGCTCCGGGATTGAATAACAAAGTGTGTTCTTTGATTGGCTTTTCAAAGAGATGTTTGTTTTTTCTTCTCTTGGACTTTGCACAGCTAATTATTGCAGAGAACAGTCCATTAACGGGCTCATTAAAAAACTAAAAGGATGCTAAAAGGAACTGCCGGTTTTAGAAACTTGGCATTTTTATCCAACTTCTTTTACTTGCGTTAATGAATTTTTTTTTATCTTTTAATAGCGCTCGTTATATTGAACACTTATTAAAAACCAGAATTGCAAGATTTTATCAACATTCACAGGCTTTTGATTTAAACTCTCTTTTGACTCATACATACTATGCATAAGTCACTACTTCGAACATGTTTTCTTCCCCGACTTTGGACATATTTAAGGCGTATTTTTTTTATGCTAGAGGCGACTAACGAGTAAGCGAGACACCTGATGGAAAGCAATCATCGCCGCTCATAAACATCCGCGAAATCAGAGAGATCGCTAATGTGTTGCCGGCCTTTTTAAATAGGAGGCGTAATAATGAATCCATTGAACGTCTTGTTGTCCAAAGCGGTTTACCAATGCGATGAAGAAATAGTAGATGTACACTTGCACCAGTGTGCCATAGTGTCAGCTATAAGAGTTAGGTGCCATATCGTGAGGGTTGTTTCGGTCATGTCAGAAATTACTAACACATTTTGACCACGACCACGACAAGAGCGATGCGACTGAGAAGAAGAAGGAACTACTTCAATGTCTAATGTCATTATGTTTCTCATAGGTGTTTCCCATTTTAAATTTTATTTGTAAACGGAATAGAGGATTATCAAAAAACAGTACATTGAAAATTCCTGTTACGTGTCCCAAGAACTTAATTGCTTTGCTACAGGTCTGCTCCGACGACTTGACTAATGTTTTGTTACAATATTTGACAAATCACCAGAATGTATCAATACGGGGTTTAACGCGATATTTATTATGTGCACTCACATATTTGGCTCGACGTTTCGGCTACGTTGAGTCCGCTCGTGACCACGTGACATTGTAGTTATAATGCAACGCGAAAATCTAAAAAACTATATAAATCACCAGAAGTCGTTAACATTATCAAATTATAAGGAGTGCACAGAGCACCTGGTTTGTCGTAGTAATAGAGGGTGAAACTAAATGTTAATACACGCTGATGGCCACGGAAAAACAAAAGGAATAGATGATGTCGATAGGCCGATGACATAAACAAATATAATGTGTTTAGATGCGTATAGGCAAGCGTAGTATATAACGCCCAGCCACTTGTTAGAGAACTAATGATAACAGCTCTATGATGGTACGGCATGATGTCCTCCTAGCCGATATTTTGGATATGGCGGACAATCAGCAATGTCGCAGGACATATTATGGTGCACAAGTTTGAGCGCAGTTTAAGGTTGGTATGCACTGGTGTTGCGGGTGTCTATTAGCGACATCTATTGCTGATAAAATTTACCATCGGGTGATTTAACTGCTCATCTGCCACCTTTTTATGAAATAGAAGGCAGACGAACAAACAGTTCACCTGCTGAAAAGCTATTGCCACCGCCCATGTTAGAGGAGTCACAAGTCACCACCTATCAAATAAATAAAAAATCCTCAAGCTCACTGCGTCCATAAACTACTTGTAGAACTATCTTATACCTACTTAAATATTGAAAAAAATACCTTTACACACATTAAATACACATAAAATCACACACAGGTACGCATATTCTCAAACACACAAACAGTCACCAATAGTACAGGCAATTTAATTTTAAATTGTTCTTACTCTACAGGTGGCACCTGGAGGCCCAAAATACAGGGTCGCCCTAGTTCAAGATGACACGCTGAGTATTACCCTTAATTTATCCTGTAATTTGTATTCCATGGTGCGATAAATAAAAAGCATATTATTGACCATTGGGTTCAACTTCGTGCGTTAGAACCGTCCAGTTTCCCTCAGAGCGACAGAAGATATTCAACCTTAGGGACATCATCGATGTCGTTATAAAAAAGAGTGCAAAGTTTCAAGAAACTTCCTTTCCTACGAGGGACCCTAAAAAGTTACCTAAGAGGAATGTTTACAGAACATCTCGAACTATCCGTCTTGGCTCAGATGTTGGGAACAAACTTCAAAAGGAACTATGTAAGTGGTTGCTATTTTAACACGTCTTGAACGAGCATTAAAGTTCAGGGTTTTCTTCATAATTCAGCATTCACGAACTAGCCAGCTCCAGCGTTTGGGATATAGGGAGATAGTTTTGTAACATTTTGCTCTGGTAAGAATTTGCTCGCGAAGTTTCACCACGAAAATACGGCATTTACTTTTTTGTAGACTGTGTCAAATCTTTTTTGTCTGGATTTATTGTTGATTGAGGTATTTGCTTATAGCGCTGGGTAGAGAGGGTTTTCTTTTGTGTTCATTGATTATGAGACTTAAAAAAATCACTATTAAATTGCAAAGACAAGAATTTTTGAATTGAGAACCACGCTTCGGCATGAATGGGCATGCCGTGGAGGCCTCGCTCAAAACCGGCGTGAAGCAGCACAGTGCTTTCGCTGCGTGAGTGAGGTTTAAAGGAGCGTTGCGTTTAAAGGAGGGGGGTTAAAAGGTTGGCAGCGCACTTGTGACTCCTCTGCTGTCTTGGGTTTCCATGGGTAACGGCAAACCTTACCATCAGATGATCCCTCCACTCGTCTGCCACCTCATCATCATCCTCCTGCCCTTTTCCCAGGTTATTTGGGGTCGGCGCAGTATGTTTTCCTTTTCCATACGTCCCTGTCATTCGTCATCGAATCATTCACCCCTTTTTCCATCATGTCATTCTTCACACAATCCATCCATCTCTTTTTCGGCCGTCCTCTGTTCCTCCACCCACTTACATTTAAACTCATTACTTTTTGGTAACATGTTCTTCCCCTCTTCTCATTACATGGCCATACCAGGAAAGACGAATTTGCCTTCAATTTATCAATGATGGGGGCCACTTTCATACTTCCTCTAATATACTCATTCCTTATCTTAACATTCTCATGTCTGTCGCATGCAATCTTTTATCCGTCTTCTTAACGACCCAGCATTCTGATCCATACATAGCAACAGGTCTAATGACGGATTTGTAAATTTTGCCCTTCAGTTCACTCGTCTGCCACCTATTACATAAAAAAAAATTAAAATGAATCTCGCGAGTCTCCAAAATGTCGATAGCTTGGAAACACATAAAGTTCCCTAAAAAAACCTGAAAACCGATCCCAAAATAGTATACCTACATGATTTTAAAACAACATGAAATAAAAGAGAAGGTTCTAAGTTCGACTGTATGTATGGTCTCCGAATTCTCCGTTTATTCTTGACCGATTTGCAGAATCCTTTTTTTATTTGATAGAGCACACTCCCAAATTGGTCCGATTTTCACTAAGTCAGGCTCTGATGATGGGATCCCAAAGAAATCGCCGGGGGAGAGCCACGCTGAATCGAGCCGGATCGACCGGAGTAATACCACGGCCTCACAAAAAACCGGCGTGAAGCAGCATTGTGCTGTGTTTCGCTGCATGAGTGATGCTCCCGGTGGCCCAATCTGGGGGGAGGGGGGGTTTTAAGCTTGGCAGCGCACTTGTGACTCCACTGGTGGGCGGGTTTCCATGGGCGGCGGTAACTGCTTACCATCAGGTGATCCGTCTGCTCGTCTGCCACCTATCACATAAAAAATAATTAAATGTTATTATTACATTAAATTATTATTATTTTATGACATTACTAAATATTTCATGGAATGAAATATATTTTTATATTCTATTTCAAATAATTAGCTACAGATATATTATGTGGATCCTATATAAAAATTTATGAAATCTATTTCACAAAAGCTATTTCCTCCGCGTTTGTGTTCAAGTTTCAGTCTAATAGCGCCGTTCAAATTTTATGAAATGTGTATAACTACTCTAAGGAAAACCGGCTAAGTGCGAGTCGGCCTTACACACCGAGGATTCCGAAAGCCTACGCATCACACATTTGATATAAATATTACGAGCGATGATACCTAAGTGATTCAGAATGCGCCTTCTACATCTGGGTTTTTCAAATCTATGTGCGTATTTCTACCACTAGATAGATAGATAGATAGATAGATATTCTTTATTGCACGAAAATAAAATACAAGCATGATACAACAGCAACAGACAGTACAATAAGGCGGTCTTATCGCTTGTAGCGATTTCTTCCAGACAACCTTTGGGTAGAGGAAAGAAATATCGTATTCGTAATAAGGGAAGGCAGTGCAAAGTAGTTTAACAAATAAAATTGAGAATGGCAGAAATATACATTATTTTATATATTAATATTATTACATTACATAAATAATAATAAACAATACATACATACCCAATAATATATATATATAGATAATTTATAACAAAAATTCAACTAATTCACTAGCTCGGCTTGAGGGAAACAACGTGAGGAAACCTGCACGTATCGGGTATTTTCCAAAACGTGTAACCATCATTAAGTTGATCTGTTTCAACTTAATCATGGTTACACGTTTTGGAAAATACCCCTGTTAATAGGATTGCCAAGGTCAGACGGCAGTCGTTTCATTGTAATTATTAGACTCCCCAAATCAAGAATCATGGTCCAAGCGTACCCAGGGCTCCAGAGCGACTGCTTTGGACGCAACTCGAAACTACACGGTAAGATAAGAGGAGAATTACGTTTATAAATTGGCAATAACTTACGCAGTTTAACTAAAATTTTAAGATTTTATCATAGTTTATTATATTATTTTTATTTATTTATTATATACTTATACAAATAATTACAAAATTGTTGTAAGGCTCGGTACAATCATAAGCATTTAAGCTTTACCGTGTACCGGTGTCGTCGACAGATGTTTATTATCTAACTAACTAATACATTAACTTATTCTCCTATATACTAAAGAATAACCTCCCATGCACAATACCAGCGCGGCACCTAAGCAAATACTCGTAGGTATAATATTAAAGATAAGAATTACGCCCACGCGCCCGCTCGGACTCGAAGCGCAGCGCGCACATACAGAATGATTCCCTATGTAACCTCCTTAATCTCATATATCTATTATATTATATTTCTTAGTATGGCGAGTTTTTTAATAGCATCTTCAAAGTTAATCCTCGAAGTTAGAAATCAAAGGATCTGTTTTGGCAGTAAGTATGTATAAAAACGCCCTGTTGGTCTAGTGGTTTAAGTACCGGACCGTGATATCAGGGTCCTGGGTGCAATTCCCGGGTCGAGCGAAAAGTATGTTTCTAATTTTTCGGACAAAGCTCGGGTTTGTGATCAATCAATCCGCATTTGGCAAGCGTGGTGATTAAGCCTAATCCCATCATCATCGCCATCATCATCATCATCATCATCAGCCCATTTAAGTCCCCACTGCTGGGGCAAGGGCCTCCCTCAATCACATGAGGGGTAATTGCCATACTCACCACGCTTGGCAGACGGGTTGGCGAGGGTTTTGGTATAAATGCAGAGTTTTCCTTCTCTGGGTGCTGATGATCATGCCAGCAGCTTTACCTTAGTTGCCTTTTACCTTTTAATCCCATCACAGTAGCGATAACTTGATTTCTATGATGGAGGCCTTTGCCCTACAGTGGGACAGTTTATATGCTGATTAAAAAAATGTATAAAAATATGAGTATCAATTCAAATTACATGTTAAAGTAAACTATTAATGTGAGAAATATTTTGAGCACATAATGAATCATGAATAGAATGGCGAGGCCAAGATCTAATTCGGGTCGCTGACCCAGCGTAGTAAGTATAATTAATCATACAGGAACAAACGGAAGTATCATATCCCGAAGATTACCCTTACTATAGATAAAAATTATCTAGCAAAGCCAAAAGTGAGTATTAAATTAACTTTAATATAAATGGTGATTTGGTGTTCATTAGTAGTTGTATTTGATTCTTAGAACCACCTTTGAAAACCATGGCGATTTGACGTCAACTTTTACTACACTTTTTTTGATACCTTCATGCATTGTTGTGTCAATAGTTCTTGACATTCAAAAGGACAACAAAGCATGTGAGAATCTCATAAATATTTCTTTACTGTTTACATGAAACTGCTTCTGACAGGCAAAGTTGGTGGGAAAAGACCGAGACGAAGAATCCCAAAACGATGGTCGGATCAGATCAGTGCCACGCTAAACACCCCAGTGAGCGATGCCAGTCACGCCGCTGAAGATAGGTCAAGCTGACGAAAGAAAATGCTGAAAAAAGTGTAACGTCGGGGTCACGACCCTCAACATTGAGGTCATCGACACAACGAGGAGTAGGCTGACATCATCATCATTCTGCCCTGTTCCACGGGGTTATCTGAGGTCGGTCCACTATGTCTTCCTCTTCCATACATTCCTGTCATTCGTTGTCGAATCATCCACCATCGTTTCAATCATGCCACTCCTTACACAATCAATCCTTCTCTGTCTCTTCTCATTACATGTTCTTACCAGGAAAGACGATTTCTTGTCAATTTGTCAATGATGGTGCCACTAACATTACCACCTTTAATATACTCATCTCTTATTTTGTCCATTCTCGTCATGGCACATATCCATCTTGACATTCATACTGTTTATATACATCATCATTATCATCATTTCAGCCAATAGACGTCCACAGCTGGACATAGGCCTACCCCAATGATCTACACACAGATCGGTCGTGCGCCGCTCGCAACCAATGGATTCCCGCGACCTTCACCAGATCGTCGGTCCACCTTGTGGGGGGCCTGCCACGGCTGCCACTTTCTGTACGTGGCCTCCACTCGAAGACCTTTCCGCCCCAGCGGCCGCCTGTTCTTCTCGCTATGTGCCCTGCCCATTGCCACTTGAGGCATGCAATCCTTTGGGCTATGTCTGTGACCTTAGTTCTCCTGGGGATATCATCATTTCTGATACAATCACGCAAGGAGACTCCGAGCATAGCGCTCCCTATTGCTCTCCGGGTGACTTTGAGCCACCTTAATCGGCACATTGTAGCGGTCATGTCTCGGTTCCGTATGTCATCACTGGCAACACACACGCATTGAAGACTTTCGTCTTGAGACACTGCGGTACATGGGCTGAAAATATGCTGCAAAGCTTCCCGAACGCTGCCCAGCCGAGTTTGATTCGTTGACGGACCTCTTTCTGGAAGTTGGACTTACCAAGCTGGACTTTTTGGCTGAGGTAGATGTACTCGTCCACAACTTCCAGTATAGAGCTTCCAACCTTTACAAGATTGCGTACGACATGGGAATTCGACATAATTTTCGTCTTGTCCATGTTCATTTTCAGACCCACTTGTTAGGAGACTCTACTGAGGTCATCAAGCATTGTGTCTAAGTCTGCCATGGTCTCAGCCATGACTACGATATCATCTGCGAATCGGAAGTGTGTCATGTACTCGCCATTTATATTGATGCCAAGTCCACCCCAGTACAGAAGTTTAAACACGTCCTCCAATAAAGTCGTGAACAGTTTTGGCGTGATGTCGCGTAGAGCTGGCCATAAAAGTTTTCGATCTCGGCCAAAAGCTCAGGGCGTGACGTGACGATTCTGCCATCCTCTGTTTTCAGTTTGGTCAGCAAGCTCTCTCCAATGACCAGATCTCTGGCGAACACTTTGGAGAATTTGTCCCGCTTCTTTAATACGTTCCGTATTAAATCGGCGTATGTCCCGGGTCAGATTATTGAGTTGCTTGAGATGCACTTGCTGAGCTGCCGTCTCTGACGACCTTCATTAGAACTTTGCAGAACCATTTTCGCCTTTCCTCCATTAGCGTACGGCTAGGGCTAAATCCCTTTGCATTTATGTACGGAATCCTAAAAATCAAATCGCGACGCTAGTGTCTCGAACAAGTGCCTTTAAAATAGACGCTCCAATTTATGTAAAAGTGTTCCCATGTCAATCTGTCGGCATCGGTGGCACATTGCGTTCCTTTGAGACCTTAGGAAATCAAGGCGGGTGGAGGAATATTTCAGTGTGCCTTCACTCTTTATGTAAAGTACAGTTGCCGTTTTAAATTGATTCACGTCTTGAGTTCTTAGGTAGGTAATTTTTCATCATTGAATTTTTACTATTAAAGTTAAAATGCACGATAGTGTGCATATATCCTTATTGAAATTAGTTAATTTAGGGCTTCGTCCGCTTTACGTACAGTTATGTTGCTCCATGTGAAGTATTTCTAAACTCATGTTTCCCACAGAAGTTGAACTCACATCCTCTAGGTGGAGTATAAAGACATCTTTTATCTAAATAAGCAAATAAGGTAGGCCGTTGGCCGTCGTGTGTAATTTTCTTTAGGAGTATCTACGTATCCTTTTGGAGGTCACATACCAAACATAATATTTATTTTTTTATAAGCATTCAGAACAGCATTTTTTTTAAACTTATACAGGTAGTTAGTTAACTACTTTTAAAATGACACTATCTTTATCATTGCTATTTTAAATATGTACGATGAAATTGAGAAGAAAAATCTTAATAACCTATTTATTATCTTAATAAAAATAACTAAAATAAAATTGTAAGAGAATTTTGTTCTAAGATTTGTAATTTAAACCCTAAGTAATTATTTGTGTTAAAAATGTATCGGCTAATATTGGAGAAAGAAATATTGTCAATATCTTTGACGAGTATTTGGAGTTAAATTTAAATTTAAATTTTAAAACACAGTTGTGTTTAAAACCCTAAATACCTAGTTAGGTCGTGAAGTAGTTGGCAAGCTTCAGGTCCTCATCAGTTTTCATCTGTTATCTACAGAGAATATTATTTGACTGCCGACTGTACATCAAAGCCACTGCCAAGCTGAAAGAGGATTGCTAGTGCCAATCCTATTTTACAAACTTACTCGCACGACCTGAATAATATTTTATGAAATTACGTTCTGTTATGAAAGGAATATACCTAATGCGGTTCTCCCACGATCAAATCCTGTAAAACACTTGTCGCTGCGCCATTGATTCAGTCCAATAAATAAATGAAATATGCTACCAAACATAATATGAAATATATTAATTAATATGATTATTTTAATATGATTGATATTTAACTGGTTTCCACTGGTGTCGCGGTGTCTATGGGCGGCGGCAATTATTTACCATCAGGCAATCCGTCTGCCTATCATTTAATAACAAAATCTTAGCATGAGCTAATAAATAAATTAATACTATTTTAACTTATGATTTTTAAAATCTTGGTTCTAGCCTACAACTAACTATTTAAGTGCTGATAATTAGGTACTTCACGCTATTTACCCTCCTAAAGCTCTGTTCGCAGCATTCTATTTAGTTTCGCTAAACTGAGCGATGTATCGTTAGTGTACATAAACACAAGAGCGTGTACAAGGCGGGTGAATATTCTCTTGAACATGTTGTTCCTGGAAGCATCGGCAAAATACACAACATGTATTTCTCTGCTGTAATCTGGTGATGCAATAACGCTCTTGTTGGTTGGTCGTCGTTAAGTTTTCGATACGTAGACTTTAGTTTGATAACTAACGTAGATGGAACTCGCGGGTTTCCGTGGGTTCATCATAAGCCGGCTTGCAGTCCACTGCTGGACGTAGGCCTCTCCTAATGTTCGCCACTTCGATCGACACTGCGTTTACCGAGACGTAGTTTCCACTCTAGAATTCGTTTACCCCATCAGTTCCCGTGGGTGAGTAACATCCAATTTTACTATGATATTTTTATCATCAAAATCAAAACTTATAAATAATTCTTTATTTGCAATAGTTGTACACAGCACTTACAAATCGTTATACATTAGAATGATTTAAGACTATATATAAGTACTTATGTAATAATTTTATATTCAATAGAAAACATATCCAGACTCGCCCTTAATCGTAAATTATTGGTTTAAACAGGGGCGGCTCTAGCCCAAGAAGCGCCCTGGCGCAATCAAAAACCTGGCGACCTCATGTTTCAAAATGCGTGAAATAATAGAACACTTACGACATATTAGACTACCTAGGGGCAGTCGTCCAAGCGTACCCAGGGCTTCGAAGAAACAACATTGGACGGAACTGAGAATCACACGCTAAGATGAGGAGAACGATCAGTACTCGCACCCGCTCCTTGCGGAGCGTTACAGTGGACACTACACATAGAAATGTGTAGCGACGGGCTTTCGGTGCCCTCTAACTTCCGGCGCCAGAGTACACCACACCCTCTGCACCACACCCCCTGCACTATGGTAAAGGCGCCCCTGGGTTTAAGCGTATCCCGGGTTTACCCAACCGGGAATTACACGATAAGACGAGAGGGGATGAGGTGATGATAAGCAGTTGCCGCCGCCCAACACAAGCAGGTACACATGCGCGCTGCCAATCTTTACCCCTTCCTCTCGATTGGTGCTCCGATGCCTTCACTTACTTGGTTAAACTCTCACTCACTAGCCGGTTTTTAGTAAGGTCTTGGTATCACTCCGGTCGAACCCATTTATGCGAAAGCGTAGTGTGAAATGCCGGCCTAGTCAAATGGAGAGACGATTTGTGCAAAAGGCTAGCAGGAGCTAGATGCGAGTAACCGAGGATCGAACAAAGTATCGTTTGGATAGGCCTATTTCCAGCAATGGACTGTGACAGGCTGATGATGATAAAAACATACAATTTCGAAAGTCTGGATGCTCCGTTTGATATTAAAGAAAGACTGCCTGAAGTACCAGACTGACATAAAATAGTAAGAGTGTGCTGCTTTCTTCATGGACCTTGGCAGACGAGCAGACACGATCATCTGATGTCTAGTCCATTGGCGCATTGATTGATACCCAAAACACCAATGGAGTCCGTGATCGTCGGAGAGCCACGCTTCGGCATGAAAGGGCCGGCTCGGCCGGTGTACCACGGCCCCACAGAAAACCGGCATGAAGCAGTGAGTGCCACAGTGTGAGTGAGGATACCGCAGGCCTAATCTGGGAGAAAGGGGGATTTAAATGTTGGCAGTGCACTTGTGACTCCACTGGTGTCACGGGTGTCCATAGGCGGCGGCAATCGCTTACCATCAGGTGATCCGTTTGCTCGTCTACCACCTATAACATTAAAAAGGCACGAGTGCGCTGCCCACCCGTTAAACACCCCTTCTCCTCGGATTGGGTTTCCGGTACCCGCGCTCACTCGGCAAAACACAGTGCAGACACTGTTTCACACTGGTTTTCTGTGAGGGCGTGGAATCCATCCGTGGCACATTTATGCCGAATCATGTCTCTCCCTCTAGATATTAAGTTCTCTTTAAGTTGTAATGAACAAATTCGGCAAAAGCACATCCCCAGTTACATCTCACAATTCACGATGTAAATTTACGTTTCCTGGACTCTAAAATTTGAATTGCTAATGTTATTATACATTAACTTGTAACCAAGGCCTTGAGTGAAGGAAGTCATCTTATTTTAGAGGAAGTTCCCGCTTCCACTAATGTTGCTTACCTGAGTTCAAAGCTGAAATATAAGTTTAAAATTTGTTAATTACTAATGTTTTGGATACTTTTAAGTGATTTTATGGTTGAAAATGTCGTATACAATACTTTTAAAATGTTTGTATTGTGGATTCATATATATTATATATGACTACCTTGTTGGCGCAGTGGGTGGTGGGTAGTTTAAAGCGACGACTGCGCAAGAGGTTCGGGATCCCCAGGTCGGACCAAAATTTGTACCTGAGTTTTTATGTAAAAAAATCTCAGTGTCAGCCCGGAGTTGGCGGTCTGGCGGCCTCGGAAAGCACGTGAAGCTGTTGGTCCTGCGCCCGATCCCTCTCCGGTCGTGTCACACTGGTGTCCCATCGGACACTTTGACCACCACACCACACACCACACTTGAGCACTATAATATATCCTGCGTACATATCTGATCATTGAGATTGGCCGCCTTAGCCGGAATCGGTTGGAGGATATTATTATATGTTAATCTTATCTTGTCACATGTTTAAATGTGGGAGAGCTACGCTTAGGCATGAATGGGACGGCTCGACCGGAGTGATACCACTGCCTCACAGAAGACCGGCGTGAAGCAGCGCCTGCGCTGTGTTTCGCCGTGTGAGTGAGGTTACCGGAGGCCCAATGGGGGGAAGGGGAAAAGGTTGGCAGCGCACTTGTGACTCCACTGGTGTTGCGGGTGTCCATGGGCGGCGGAATTGCTTACCATCAGGTGATTCGTCTGCTCGTCTGCCACCTCTCATTAAAAAAAAACATCCTGTAATACCTAGTTTTTAAGTTTTCATACTTTATTTTGAGTGCAATAAAAGTATATTCATTCATTCATTGCTTCTACCTGCCACGGGGACGTTTTACATTTTGAGATATTCTACTACTAGGTACGTTCTTACTTTTATTTTATTTATTTTATTTTATTATTATGGAATAACAACAGCCATTTTATAAAAAGTTCTTAGTCTAAATACAGAGTTTATAACGAATTAGGCCAAAATTGTTATTCACAAACGATAAACATTTCTTAGTAAAATAATTAAAACTAGACTTGACAAAGTACATGCAATACAAATTAGGAATGCCTACGAACTATATAAATAAGTAAATAAGTTTCCAACTGTGGTAACAACAAAATCACAATCGCAAACGCCAAATGGTTCAGGGCACACCAAATAAAATATTACCTTTAGGTAGGTACGTAAACAAATTATGTATTAATAGTTTATAATATTATAATAATAGTTATATTATTTGAAAATTATTATTTGATGAATAGCTTTGTGCCCAAAATATTTCACTAAAAACCAATTTTTCTATCCCAGATTGCAAATCCTTTTATTTTTTTATTATGTCATCAATACAGTAGTTACATTTTATTTCGATTAGTTATTAAAATTTGCAAATTTAATATGCCATGCAGGAAGAAGTACCTACCAAAATATGCTCATCGTCCAAAAACCATACATACAAAACATTTTTTGATACCTACTAGACCCTATAATATCCATAATTTTAGTTAATTTAATATGGAACTGCTTTAATTTTGTTTGGAGACTCCATTTTGGTGACAACCTCTATTATTTAAGAAATACAAAACTAGTAAAATTGCCGATAGCTTAACATATAAGCACTTAAACAATTATCTTAGAAGTAGTTGGTAATTTCTAATCAAACCTTAGATAAAAAGATTTTCTAGAAAGGAGGCCATGACGTTGAAAGAGACCCGTCGGAAGATCACAAATGCGATGAAAGGATGATGTGGCAAGGCTGTGGTGGGCCCAAACAGGATCCAGGTGGCTTAATCTAAAGCCGTCCCGTAACGAACGATAACTATCGCATTCAAACTGAGGTGACACAAAGCGCGTGTGAAAGAGGCGGAAACTCCGATTCGGTCGTAGCGTCTGCTTTAAATTAGGCCCTCTGCTCAAAATAGATATGACGAGAGAAAATTGAAGGAGATCTTCATGAATTTAGTAAAGAGTGGGCTTGGATTATGATGATGATTAAACAAGTTTTATTGTCACCAAAAAAAGTTTTCACAATGTATATTCAATATCTGAGGGTAAATAGGACAGTTCTATTTTGAGACAAAAAGTTAGGCGCTCTTTTTGAAACTAATCGATATGTTTAATAATTGACAATAGGTATTCTCTTTAGAAATCTAATCGAGTTTTCATTTGTTTGATTTTTAATTTTAATAACATGTTATCAATGAATTTGAACTATCTGGATATGGAGGATATGGAATACAATATGTAAATAGTCTTAGTGGTACACACAATAAATCATAAATAATTAAATAATATGCATCTTTTTCATCTAAAAAATCATAACACTCGCGTGACGTGTCGGAACCAACTTCGTCATCAAAATAAATTACTACTTCTTGGTCCCTAATACAATTTATGCAGACATATTTTGCAAGAGACAATAATCGTGTTTCGATGGGAAGATGGTCGCCATACCAATTACTGATTTAATTGTTGTTTGTGTCATTCTTTGCAAATTGCGCATTATGCAATTCATAAGATCTTTATTAAAATTTTTATTGGTAATGACTATTTTAAGTTCTTGTTCAGATTAATGTCGAAAGATTATTTCTTGTTACTTTGGAAGAATAAGAACACAAAAAAGTTACTGATTTTTACAACTTATATTTTTATTAGTAGAATGATTGATCGATACGAAACGTTTGAACTGCCCTTTTCACCTTCAGATACTGAATGGACTATAATAAATTCGCGGAATGATTCCAAGGGGACAGACATAAGGACCAGTGAAGAAATGACTGCGAGTGGATTCAACAATGAATTGCAGACATTTTCTGCTCTAAGAACTATTTCAGTTTGACTTTCATCGTCAACTCAAACCTGTTTGAACAAGAAACTTAGTGCATGAGATCGCAGGTAAATTTCGTAATGCTTTAATTTTACTATGACCAAGTCGATAACACATTTTTGAGCGAATCTCTTAGCGTGCCATTTCCATAGACGCACACCCTAATCAGACTGAGCTTTTTCATGGAAAGCCATACATGAAAACCCCCGCGATGACATTAGTACTGGGATGACGTGCTGGGTGACGTAATTTTTCTACCGCACCCTTATAGATATACATTAAGATGACGGGTAGGGCACACTAGCGATGCCAATCGGTTTTAATTTTTAGCTACCAAACCGGATCTATTTTAAACAATTTCGGGATTACACCCTCTCGGCAAACACTTATACTATTTATGAAATAACCATGCACAAATGCGGACTTAACATTTGTACGCGAAAAATTGATTCACGTTAAAAGCTAAAAGCTTTTGGCGGCAATCAATTTTTCGTGAATGGTTATTTCATAAATAGTATAAGTGTTTGCCGAGAGGTTGTAACCGAAATTGTTTAAAATAGATCCGGTTTAGTTGCTAACAATTAAAAAAGAATGGTGTCGCGTGTGTGCTCTACCCGTCACCTGCGAAACTGCGTCAGGATCGGATAAATCTCTTTCAGACACTGTGACGTTTTAATCAAAAAATGGAACAATCTGTTTAAAGCGCGCGTTTTCTTGTTTCATGGTCAAAACTGTTAATTTGGAGCCCGTACCCCGGCTTAAACCATGACCCAGGATTTGATTAGTCTAGAACAGTAAACCAAACTCTTAGACAGGGGACTCACACCCATGGGGAATACCGTCGCTTGTTCGCCAACGTCGCCGCCGATAGTCAGCGGCGCTTTATTGTAGGACTCTGCTTGTTGTTTGACCTCTGCTAACCAGAGGCCGTCCAAAGGCATACCAACTAAAACCCGCTGGGACTTCTCCTTCAATGCCCCTGGGGCTTTTTTTTTAGTTTCATTCACTGCATTTTCCAGTTACCCTCCCACGTAACGGGAAAATAGCGGGGATCAATAACCGCGACCCTGTCATCAATGGACCTGGAAAATTAAATGAATGGAAGAGTTTTTTTTGCAAGATCGCAACCCTTTAACAGGGCAATAATAATAATAACAATTCTTACAACATCTCATACGTTGACCTGATTCCGTACTTAGTAGCTTAAGCACTTGTGTTACAGAAATCAGACAACAGAGGAACACAAATATATACTTAAATACATATATTACACCCAGACACTGAACAAACAAACTAACAGGAATCAAACTAACTGAATCATAAGTAAATAACACACTTAAATTTTTTATCTCGTATTCAGGCGGGACACGAACTCACACCTTCCACAATACTTCCACAAAGCCGACGAAATTTGTAAGTGCTTGATTCACACACAACACCGGATGAAATTTTTAAGTGTGTTATTACCTTAAGAATAAACTGCATAAGATTGCTATAAAAAATATCAACTATTAACTGAATCATAATTACACGTTTCAGAAACTATCCGAATCGTACAGGTTTCCTTCAAGCTAATGGTAGAAAAAAAAAGGAATATTTGAAATGTGCTAAAAAGATCTTTCATTTGATACCCACGGTACCGTCAAGCAATTTTTTTTTTAGTTCCTTACTCTAAGTCCCCTAGAGGGCGCTGTAGTCAATTCGACGGAACGTCTTGTAGCCTATAACCATAAGACAATCAAGACGCTTGTAACGACACCTCATTTGTTCAGATAAGATAACTCTTTAAGAAGTTATGGTGAAACAGATGAATCACCATAAATACATACACACAGGTCAAAATCATAACCCTCCTTTTTGCTCCGCCGTAGTCGGGTAAATACGCACATAGATTTAAAAATCTGAAGGTGTTAGTTTGAATTCAAACCACGATTCCCCGCATGGAAGCCGCGTTCTTATGTACTAAGCTACCATATCTAGCTGAATCGGCTAATGCGATTCAATGATTCAACTTCTATTTAACCAGTTATCTTTGATTGATTTATTTGACAAAATCTTGGAATTATTGTCTTCATTCTACAAGTCATTGATAACAATAGTGTACATAATTCTCAAACAAACATAATGTGGCCTCCTGTACTAAGTCCAAAAATAAGGCAGCTCCTTCAAACGCCGTCTGGAATAACACACGAAATAATACGAATTACAAGCTATGCTGCCGACTGAATATTCATGAGATAATGTTGTGACATGGCATACATTTAGCCGAGTGTTTGCGCTAGGGTCGAGATTTACAAAAAAATTAACTAAATCAGCGACTTTATAAATTTTGCGACATTAATACGAATAGACACCTCTCTCATTACATCTCAGTGTATTATTCTATTCAAGGTCTCATAATCATGGTAATGTGTTCAGCATCATTATTTCAACATGAATTTATTAAAATGTGGGAGAGCCACGCTTAGGCATGAATGGGCCGGCTCGACCGGAGTGATACCACTGCCTCACAGAAGACCGGCATGAAGCAGTGCCTGCGCTGTGTTTTGCCGTGTGAGTGAGGTTACCGGAGGCCCAATGGGGGGAAGGGGAAAAGGTTAGCAGCGCACTTGTGACTCCACTGGTGTTGCGGGTGTCCATGGGCGGCGGAATTGCTTACCATCAGGTGATCCGTTAGTTCGTCTGCCACCTCTCATATAAAAAAAAAACAATATTTAATCCGGGACAGTTACCACAACAGGAACGTGTAGGTCTCCTTGCGATGTTTTCTCTTACCGCCAAGCTGATTGTCAAAATATCGATTTAAAAATGTGAAAATATAGATTTAAAAATCCAGAAATGCATTATCAGATTGGAACCTTCAACCTCACATGAAGGGGGCGACCGTTCGAGGCAACCAAGATAAACCCTTCTCATATAACATTTGTGTGCATGAACATGTCTGTTTGTATTGGTCTGGGTGTTTCCTATGTATTATAAGTATGTTTTTACAAAATAAAAGTATTAAATGTATATATTTGTAATCCCACTGTTGATTCTGATATGCGTAATAGGTGCTTGAGCTACATATCTCAGAGCTAGATTAATGTTTGTAATGTTGTGAAATATTTATTTATCTATATTAGCGTAACATTTCTGGTTGCGTCCAAGTCGTCAATTAGAAGCCCGAGTGTTTATTTTGTGTTAAAATACGTTAATAATAAAGATACACTTATACCTTACAGATAGGTTATGTATAGTAAATGGTAATAAATACAAATATCAATCAAATGCATTTGTCAAAAAAAAATAGAAACTATTGTCACAAAATACGTTTTTATTTTTAGTATTTATTTTTTAAATGCGGCTTCGTTTTAGCGATTCTTGAGATACAGCCTGGTAACAGTCAAATGGATTAAATTATAGCGATTTTTGAATGACAGCCCCCCTTGAATATAAATTTATTTTGATTTTAGAATTTCTTTTGTTATAACGAGAGCAGAATTAAATGATTTATGTAATTTTAACTGTCTAGCTATTGAAATTCTTGAGGATACAGCCTAGAGACAAATTAAAGGTTTTTTGTTTGGGAGCCCCCTTAAATATTTTTTTATCTTTCTGTTATATCCAATATTTTTTTGTCATAGTGGAAACAGAAATACTTTTTGTAAAAAAAATACTAACTCATTAGCTGACGCGGTGCTTGAAATAGAGCCTGGAGACAGACAGACGGACGACGAAATATTTATAATAGGGTCCCGTTTTTAATTATCCTTTGGGTATAGACTTAGTCAATTTAAATTGTCTAAGGGTACGAAAGCCTAAAAAAGATACAGTAGACTGTATCTTTTTTAGGCAATCGTTTTTGTTCCGATAATAGGTCGGAAACATTTACGAATTTTCGATGACACGCAAATTGTGATATATTTCAAGATACTTGTTTTATATTTTCCTCAGATACTAAAAGCACAATATATAAAAATAAAAAAAAAGAATTTAAATAAAGAAATTAAAATATTCTTGCTTTACTGTAAACAAATCAATATGAGACGGTTTTCTCTACTTAAAATTCTTCACTCAAATCTAGCTAGTCTAAAACAAATGAAAATAAGAAGAATGTAACATATTGAACTCGTATCAGTTGAAAAATACAAACCACACCTGCCTATTTGAGCCGTTTGGTGTTGAGACCCTCGGACCGTGGGGGGCGGGAGCCCACCACCTGTACCGTGAACTAGCCCAGAGGCTGGTTAAAGCTATGGGTGACAGAAGAGCTAGGCCGTATTTCTAAGCCATCGTATAAATTTGGCCATTCAGAAAGTTAATACACTAATTTTAGAATAGTTATTGGATTTCTACCATGTAGGTACGCTATTTTTGGGTTTCCAATATTTCGGCACTGTTGAAAAACTAAAGTTTTTGCGAATATGTTGTTACTGGCAGATAAATCGGTCTACCCTCCTTCGCAGTCTTTTAAAAGGTGCGGTAAAGAACCGGCTTTGCGCCGTTTTTCAAGTATGGCTTTCTATGAAAAGACACAGTCTGCTGGCTATGATACAATTTACCACTTTGGGAGCGGCTCTTTCGCAAAGTACTGTGGTTAGAAAAAATGATGTACAAAACCTCAACATCATTTTTAAATACCTATTCATAGATATATACATTTTTTTGAGTTTCAGTTTCAAGTATGGAGACCCCCCCAATATATTTTTTCCAATTTTTGTGTAAAAATCGTAATGCGGTTAACAACATACATTTATTTACAAAATTTCAATAGATTAGATTTATATTTTCGGAGAAAAGTGGCTGTAACATACGGACGGACGGACAGACATGACGAATCTATAAGGGTTCCGTTTTTTGCCATTTGGCTACAGAACCCTAAAAATGGTATGGATGTAACTTTTAATGCGCTTTAATGATTATATCTCTCATTATGCCGGCGGCTTTTCAGGGGATATTTATACCGTCTCCTTCACAATGGCAAACGGTTGTACATTTTTATGTTGTTTTCACATATTCCGATGGAAACGTGCAACTTTAACAGTTTTACGCCAATCACTCAGATTGCATTGCCATTGATTGCAATGTGTATGCAATAAAATAACGCAAAAAGTGGGATACACCTCCGAATTAAATTGTTCCCCGCTCTACGTCCGGGACTGTGAGTTACACATATACACGTTAGGTACACAAAATACACTAAACAAGCGTCCGTGGCACTCATTCAGCTGGTCTCACTGAAAACCAGCGTCATGACCTTTGTCTGGGCTGTGACATAGTCTGAGTGAGGGCCATTTATACTAGACGTCATAACACATCATTATATTCATTTGGCACTGTCTGGACATGATTGAATATAGTTTTGTCTTTTTTTTTCCTTTTGTTTTATTTTTATGTATTTTTAATTGTTTTATGTTTTGTTTTCTGTTTGTAACAAATTGTGTTCTGTTTATAATTGCTATATGTTCTGTGTTGTGATGTCTATAATAATAAATATTTTATTTCTTTCTTTCTTTCTTTCTTAGTTAACAGATTGAAATTAAAAAACTACAGTTGAAAAGCATATTGTAAGTAAGTTACCTACACCTGATAATTATTAGGTCCCCTTTTCTTGACGTGTAGTTCCAGGTTGCGTCCAAAGCTGTCGCTTTGGAGCCCAGGGTACGCTTAGACCATAATTTGTGATTTGGAGAATCTGGTAAATTATATGGTAATAATCGAACAGGTACGACCTGTTGATCACCAAGAAAAAGCATATTTCTCCGTTAGCATCCGTCATAGCATCTGTGCGTAGTGGGCGGTGGTAATCACTAACCATCAGGTGAGTCGTTTGCTCGTTTGTGCGCCATAATACAAAAAATACAATGAATCTACTGCCGCCTAACCTTTTTTTTTCCCGGAAGAAATGCGTTACACAGACCCTGCCGAGCCTGAGGGCATACCCACTAAAACTCCCGGGGCTCAACCACCCGTGGGTATAGAATGTGTCACGGGAACTGCACGAGGCTATTCCCCGCAACCCCACTCCCTCACAGGCGAGGTGCCTACACGGGGTGCGAGGCCACGCCCCTCCTCGGGCTAGGAGGGGGGTTGGGGACAGCCGGAAGAGCTGAGCCGTCCCTAACAAGCGGTGGAGGTGCCAATGGCAGTGCCGGCAAAGGGACCCCCGTCCCTGTTGCCGGCTGGCCACCTCCACGGAGAGGACGAAGAGTTCTCCGCCGAACTCGTCCTCTGCTTGCTCGAAACGGGCCTGCGAGGGAGTTAATCTCGCGCTCCCGCTCTGCCGCCTCCTTCTGCGCCACCACTTCTTCGCAGAAGTGGGCGAAGGCCGACCACGCCCTCTCATCATCCAGCATAGCTTCAACTATGCTGGGCAACGAGAGGTCATGTTCGACCTCCGCGTCCAGCGCGGACTGCTGTTGGTCGAAGGACGGGCACACCACCAACGTGTGGTGGGCCGAGTCCTCCGCAGCGCCGCACTAGTGGCACGAAGGAGTGTCCTCCCGCTGAATACGGTGCAGGTGGTTACCGAAACAACCATGCCCGGTAAGTACCTGCGCCATCCGGAAGGACAAAAACCCATGGGGGCGCTCGAGTCACCCGGTCCAATACCGGGGCGAGCGCCGAGAGCGTGGGACGGCCGTCTCCACGGAGAGAGGCCGTCCATGTCTCTACCATTTGCTGGCGATCCTCCTTCCTTAGCGCCTCCCTTTCTCGGGGCCAGAGGGGATCGCCAGCCGCTCGCTTCCAAGCACTCCAGCCTCCAACTCCCATGGCGGGGTGGAGGCGAGTGCGCAGGCCGCGGAGAAACATACCGATCGGTAGGCTCTCGCGATCCGATTGCCGCCTGACCTTTGGCAAACAGATTAACTAAATCATCGTTACACGTTTCAGAAACTTCGGGTTTCTCGCGATATTGTCCCTCACCGCCGAACAAATTAAATTAGATTTGAAATAAAGATGAATAGATAAAACAGTTAATACTCTTTTGATGAAAAGAGTTAAATCAGTCTTTTACAACTTATACCTTCCTAGTAACTGCGTAACTCTAAAGCCTGGAAAGATTCAATGATACATTGATGTAAAATATACAAAAATTTACCTCAAAATTTCAGGGAAATAAAAGAGCTACTAATTTTAAACAAAAAAATTAAAGGAGTTTTACTCGTTGGAATTTTTTTAAAATATAAGTAATGTTGTTTTTTTTTTAATATAAGAAATTTAATTTCATATAAAATATATTTGTGTATGAAACTAGTTTTTAAGATATTTTTGTTTTGCTATGCCCTAACAGGGTGCATGTGCTGTGCTTTTATTATATTTATTATCTCTGTAATACCACATGTAGTTCAATGAACTATTTGAATTGAATAATTGATGCACACATTTCTCACCAACCTGACCTTATCCGAATCCTTACCTGAATCGACCAGCGTGGTATCGTCAGCAAACATCATCAGCATCGAAGGAGGGCTTCTCATGACGATATTTGATGCCGTCGGGAGATCGTCTAATATCACTTTAAACAAAAATGGACTGAGGACGGAACCTTGGTGTACGCCGACAGTAATGAATGGGAAAGGGTTTAGTGTAGTCAATAGATAAAGTAATAGAAATAGATAAGACGGCCCGTTTGGATGAGTAATAGTGAACGCTACCTCTAGTCTCTGGTGCAAGAGTTGCGGTTACGATCCCCGCAAAGTAAAAGCATTTGTGTGAATGAACATGTCCTTTTGTATTGGTCTGGGTGTTTTCTATGTATAATTAGTATGTATGTACAAAAGAAATGTTTTAAATGTATTTATTTGTAATTCAGCTGTTGGTTCTGATATCTATAACACAGGTGCTTGAGCTACCTATATCGGAGACAGATGTTTGTGATGTTGTGAAATGTTTATTTATTTATTATTATTATTAAAAGTTTATTTAACAAATCTCTCTTGAGGCGGTCCCTCATGTCTGAGGATCGTGGTCAGTATCATGTCTGCATTTGGAGCGGATGATCTGCCTCCATCGGGTTCTTTCTAACGCATCTCTTACGACTGCACACATTATCATACAATAATGTTTACAACTGAACTAATAATAGAAACTCAGGTTTCGAAATAAGACTTCCATAGTTAATCGTCTTATGATATTTTCACGTCTTCACAAATCTTCCATCGTCGTCCGCCATTCGTCTTCATTCTCACTCTCGTATGTCATTCCAATTAAAATTCCGATATTCTAAACATTACTTTGAAATGCGTCTACCGATCACCAATCCCACAATCCACCCATATCAGCCATTGAATAATTAGTAGTTTTACATCACTGATATCAGCACGTCATTCTTAGAATAGTTATTTAAATTTCTACCTTGCACCTTATTAAAAGAGGAAAGATGGAGGGTAGACCGATTTGTCTGCCAGTAACAACTTACCCGCAAAAACTTCAGTTACTTCGTGACCATGGCGCTTGCAAGAGTGCCGAAATATCGGAAACTCAAAAATAAGGTACTCGTAGATGGTAGAAATCCCGTAAATAATTATTCTAATGTTAGTGACCATGAAAGTTTAAAAAAAAATATCGTCATTCCTAATTGCATCCAAAGCTGCCACACACATATCAGTGCACGAGGTACACTTGGATCGTGCTTTTGGAAATGGGAAGTCTGAAAAATGAAATGACAGCTTCCGCGTATGCAAATCTGCTAAGCAGCTAATTGTAGCACTGAGGTCTAAGGTCATTTCAATTTATTTCTTTTTATCTTTCCATATTTATATTTAAATATTATTTATATAAAACCAGTAATATATTCAAAGTTTTTAAATTTGTCAAAAACAATAAAAACCTGTTTCTTAAGGCTTGTGATATTTATCAGCGAAATAAAAGGCATCCAAACAGACTTGTCTTAGGATTTCACATAAAAAAATATGTGCTTGGTTACTGTACAAGAATTTTTATAGTATTAAGCAATTTTTAGTCTCAGCATGACAATTTAATTCAAAAATATTTTGACATTTATTTTAATTTGTAATTTGAATTTATCTCATTGTTTTATAGGTGAATTATATTTTAAGATTATTTTTACATGCCATGTATGGCGAAACATGTTGATCTGACAAGTTTATGACCATCACATTGATAAATGTACCGTGTTTCTTGTAAATAAAGATATTCATATTCATTCATATTCATCCATCAATTGTAAATAAATAGATATTCAACTATATAAATAACTGTAAGCTACACTAGGGTTTTGAATACGGGCGTTAACCCCGGACAAAATATAGCAGAGAGCTCCTACCGGTGTAAAAAGTTAGTACGATACAGCTGAGGTGACCATCAATCTGGTAATTTTCACAACCATATTTTTTGTATATCACAATTTTAGGATCCTGTTCCAAAGTCGGTACCCGTCTACAGAAAAGCTACGGCTTTGGATGCAACTAGGACTGATACGCTAAGACTGTTAATCGCATCGGGAATGTCAAAAGTTTGAGCTTCTACATTACTAGAAATAATTTAATAACCGCAAAAAATAGAGCAATTTATATTGCTGAAGATTAATGTTTCATATTTTCTAAAACTTATCGGCATAATACACGGTGTCCTATCTCTCACAACCATTTTAGAGAGGAGTTGTATTAGACCCAACTTTGTCAAGTCCTACATTTATTAATAATGCTTATATACTTAGCTTAAAAAATGTTAGTGGGTGGAGGAAAAGAGGACGGCCGAAAAAAGAGATGGAGGGGCTGTGTGAAGAATGACATGATGGGAAAAGAGGTGGATGATTCGATGACGAATGACAAGGACGTATGGAAAAGGAAGACATACTGCGCCGACCCCAAATAACCTGGGAAAAGGGCAGGAGTATGATGATGACGAATAAGCTTTAAAAATAAAGAATCTTTGGACATATATTTTTATTATTTATTAACGTTTCTGATTCCCAAATTTGATTAATATTGATGCAATTTTTCAGATTAACGCATTTATTTTTATCATGATTTTTTGGTTTAAATATACTGTAGTTACTAAATAAAATTATCCTTAAATAAATATAGTCCTTAAGAGTACTTTCTATAGAAATTTAGCCAGTATTTGAAATAAATTAGTCAATAATAATGATGCGAATACTGAAACAAGTTACAAAGCGCAAGTCGTCTCCAATCAGTATGGGGTAAGTTATATATATGGCGTGAGCGCCTAGGAGGGTTGGATCTGTGCATTTTCTACCAGGTGTTTTGTTGGCATACAATAGTCAAAGTACAACTTCAGCTACATATTTTGTATCCAGGTCAATGTATGGTGATGTTTTCCGATATTAAAAATAATATTAAACCGACCGATCGTAAATTAGCGTCACCCTTATTTGAGCTCACTAGACCACTGCACAATGTGCGATCCGCCAGGAAGTAAGGGAGCGCGCTGTGCTTGAATAATAATTTAAAAATCTATGGCTTTTTCCTATTTTGCAGGGCCCGTTTAAAAGGCTTTTATTTTCGCTTTTAGTCCGCCTTTTAATTAGCAAGAGGAATATTTTACGCTTTTATGTTTTATGCCACGTTCACATTATGTATCTAGAGGCATGTCAACACTAATTTTATCATTAGTTTTCATCTAGTTATGCAATGTATAAAATTAGATATTTACACGTGCAGTGCAAAGCTGACTGGTGCCTAACGCCATTTTTAATAAAACGAATGTATTGTTTTCCACAATACATTCGCGCAAAATTAGTATCACAAAAGCAATTGTGGGTGCTTGTCTGTTGGTTTTATCTGTGCTGTCTCGATAAATGTTTTTCGTGACAATCCTTCTGATATTTTTTTATGTGATAGGTGGCAGACGAGCAGACGGATCACCTGATGATAAGCAATTACTCCTGTACCCTCACTCAAGCAGCGAACAGCACAGTGCTGCTTCACGCCGGTTTTCTGTGAGGCCGATATATCTACATTATAATAAGCGACGGTTGCGCCTGGGGGTCCCGGGTTCGATCCCCGGGTCGGGACAAAATATGTACCTTAATTTTTCTGTTAAGAAATTCTCAGTGTTAGCCCGGAGTCTGGAAGTTGGCGGTCTTGTTGTACCCCCGTGCCTCGGAAAGCACGTTAAGCCATTGGTCCTGCGCCTAATCCATCTTAGGTCGTATCACACTAGTGTCCCATCGAAATAAGAGGGTACGGGAATAGAGAGTGCACTTATGTCTGCGCAAATACTTGTGCATTATAATATGTCCTGCGTCGATGGCTGATTGCTGAGATTGGCCGCCATGACCGATATATCGGTATGAAGGACATTATAATAAATAAAACGTTATCATATACTAGCACTAAATTTATAAAAAAATATAATTACAGTAAATATATAATAAGACCTTTATTCAATTACAATATATACATAATAGTATTAGTATCATACAAATACAAGACGTCTGATAATAATTCGAACAAAAGCAAGTCAATTTAAATAAATAAAATACCAAGCTTTCCATCATTCATTATTAGGCGCTCCAAACTTAAGTTATGATCGATGAAACAATCCGTCTTGACTTCCAGAATCTTTTCTCGATCCAGAGATCAAGGATTTAATAATGATGAATGGTGTAATTAAAGTTTTAATGAATTGTTGTAAGACTATTGTTTTTGTGAAAATTGTCGTAATTTACTAAAAATTCTCGGAGAGCAAATTGAGCTTGATTGATATGTTTCTTCCTTTTATTTTAGCGTATTATTATTGATTTGGTTCATTGTTGCTTTCGTCTCCGGGATTGCTTATTTTATCTTTACAATTGTAGGTATCCACATTAAGAAACTATTCTAGTAATGCGAAGGTTAGAGGGCGATGATAATTAAAACATGTTATCTCTACTATATATCTATGTAGGTATACTACACTATCCGAAACGTGATTGTTTCCCACCGCTATTTGAATGGTAGAAATTTGCAGATAAATTCTAAATATCCATGCTTGGATCGGAAACTACGACCTTTGTTCAGAAGGTGCACGTTTTTATTATTATTTACCGAGCGACATCGCTCATATACAATTAATCTTTATTTGTGGCAACCAAAAAAATATTGATACCTATGATTTGACAGTTATAAAAGTTGTGACCATGTGTCTGGTCACAACTTTTTTAACTGTTAAGTGAACTTATTGCCGCACTCAAAGATGTCAAATTAACTTATTGACATATTTTAATAGGCATAAAGGTAATCTATAATGCTGATGATGGAGATTAACTTAAGGTGACGGGTATGGCACACTAGCGACACCAATTTATTTGAATTGTTAGCAACTAAACCGGATATCTTTTTAAGAATTTCGAAGCTGCAGCCTCTCGGAAAACACTTATACTATTTATTTAATACTTTTTCGTCTGCTTTTGTACTCAAAATTTGAATTACCGCCAAAAACGATCAGATTTTTTAATAATTAGAATTCCGAGTGCATAAACAGATCAAAAAGTAGTGCAAAATTATTAAATAATGCTCCTGATCTTTGATTATCCTAGTTTTATAGTTTTCCTTCTATGTGGCCATTAAACCCTAACTCTGTGCCATATTTCAGCTCTCTCACATTATGGGAAGCACTAGTTCGATTTTGATGATCATGAGTGAGTGTCTGTCAAAAATGCGAAACTTTGCTTTCGCCTCACTTCGTAACTAAATGACATGCAGACTTAAAATTTAGGATTAAAAGTAGGACATTATAGCTTAATAAATGACGAAAATGTTTGCGTTATGGCCTTATCCGAAGGTGCTCAAATAGCAGCATAAAAATGCGGCGAAATGGTTCCAGGAAAGGATGGTACGGCAGTGTTTGCTTCATCTGGAGGCACTACCGTGCCTCCAAATGTATGTGATGTTGTGAAATATTTATTTATTTACTATTTTAAAAATATTTTTTTGCCCTTATCCCCTAAGCTGTAATAAGTGTTTCCAACTTTCAATGCAACTTCTATGCTCCACAATAAAGGGTACCTACCCCAGATTGATGGGAACGAAGATGAATGATACATTCGCACATTGGAAATAGGGTTTCCAATTTTATTCATTGAATCGATTTTTGAATCCTTGTAGATCGTAACTTTGTTATACCATAGCAGACGAGCAGACATATCACCTAACGGTAGGTAAGTGATTACCGCCACCAATAGAAACCCGCAATTAATCGAAATTGTATTGCATTAATAAATTATTTAGATAGAGAGATATGCTTTTTGGACAAAATTTTACAGAACTTAAAGCTATGGTCAGTGTTAAATACAATTTCATCGGTCTTAAAGCTAGTAGCGATCTTTTCCAGACAAAGGCAGGGTTAGGGAAAAGTACAAGGAGTTCGTGTTATACATATAGGTAGAAATTTATGTTTTATTTAACCAAAAATTCGAAAGCACTTTAAACGAGTTTCTGTTTTCACATTTATACTATGTAAAGTAAAAAAACGACACAAACGCACCTGGAGGGTAACAATCTCTTTTATTGATTATCAGATTTATTAAACGTATCGAAATAGTAAATATTAATCATAAAATTATTCTAAGAAACTTCAGGTCTTACACTCGTTACTCCTATAATAAATACATAATACCAAATATTTATATGCCATTTTTTTGTTATAGAATACCAATTTCATTTACCGTACATAAATTTTTGATGTAATGAATTGTGTATGTAGAAATTTTATTTTTCGATAGTGACTGTTTTGTTTTTTGCGGTCGTATTCTGTTGAATCAACAAAACCGATATTTAAAAACATCGATTCATATCGGACATCCCTAGTTGGGAATTGTGATTAATCGACGTATTGCATCGTATCGTCGCTTCGCGCGGGATTTGAATCGACACGGCTCGAATACAAAATCTGTAGCTGTTTACGTTTTGTCGGCATCCGATTCAATATTCGTTTGTTCAGTTTGATTCTCATTAATGTTCAGCGAAAATGTCGAATGGAATCGTCGTACTCAATTTTTTGTTAAGCTATATTGCTTATGGTTTTTCTGAATAGTGCTTTTGATATTAAACCAGCCGCATATTTCATAGGTGGAGGTGATACACGCAATTGACTGCCTCAGTGGAGCAGTGGTTAGTGGGTCGCACTTTAAAGCGATGGCTGCCTAAGAAGTCCGGTCCCGGGTTCGATCCCCGGGTCGGGCCAAAAATTTGTACCTAAGTTTTCGGTAAGTTATTCTTAGTGTTAGCCCGGAATCCGAAAGTTGGCGGTATTGTACCCCCGTGCCTCGGTAAGCCCCTTAAGCCGTTGGTCCTGCACCCGATCCCTTTACGGTCGTGTCACGCGGGTCTCCCATCGGAATACGAGGGTAAGGGAATAAAGAGTGCACTTGTGTTTGCACACACACTTGAACACTATAATATATCCTGCGTGCGTAGCTGATCCTTACGATCGGCCGCCGCAGCCGTAATCGGTTGGAGGATATTAATTGCCGATGTATATAAAATTGTCGTGACCTTCAGAATGTCTGGACCAAAAGAGATATTTACATGAGATTATGTGCAATGTTTGCTATATAATTTCTACAATTTGTTGTATCTTTCTTGAATACTACGTCTGCAATAAGGCATACTCGTGAGTACGTCATATAAAGCATTTTTTTCAGTATCAGAAACCTACAACTGTACTAACAAACCCTTAAGATCCATTATTATTTCAGGGTCTTAAACACATCTATCAACAGCTATTTGCATAAACAGCTTACATGTATATGTAACAGATGAGTAAACAAACATAATCACTAAATGGGTCAATGGAATCCCAACAGTGGTTGTTTTTGTTACCAAATCACTGTTTTCTTTAGATTAATGCTGCACATTAATTTGGTTATAAAGTATTTGCTGTGGCTATAGATTTTCATGAACTGTATAATACTTATAATATACTGCCTTGGTGGCGCAGTGGTTAGTGGGTCACACTTTAAAGTGACGGCTGCGGCCAAAATTTGTACCTGGGCCAATGCAAAAATGTTGGGTCCAACGCGTACGCAAAAAATTGATTCATGCCAAGCCGCCACTTTTGGCGTGAATCAATTTTTCGCTTACAAAAATGGACACAATATTTGTGCATGGTTATTTAATAAATAGTATAAGTGTTTTCCAAGAGGTTGTAACCCCGAAATTGTTTAAAGTAGATCCGGTTTAGTTGCTAGTCACCTTAAGAAATTCTCAATGTCAGCCCGGAGTCTGGAAGGTGGCGGTATTTGTACCCCCGTGCCTCGGAAAGCACGTTTCGCTGTTGGTCATGCGCCTGATCTCTCTTCGGTCGTCTCACACTGGTGTCCCATCGAAAATATGGTGGTAAGGGAATGTATGCACTTGTGTCTGCGCAAATGCTAGTGCACTATAATATGTCCTGCGTCGATGGTAGATCGCTGAGATTGGCTGCTGTGACCGAAATATCGGTTCGGAGGATTAATACTTATAAAGACACACGCATACATTTTAAACTTTCAGTCTTATTTTTTGTCTTGTATTTGGTTTAATTGCATCCTTGTTAGCCGAAAAAAATCACCTACAACCCTCTCTCTGTAAACAGTTCCCTGCCAGTTTGTTACCAAAACGAATTAGCACGAATATTAAATCGCCCCAATAAACCTTGATCGTTAGTCACGTCTGCTTTTAATTCAATTAAGTAGAATCGCTAAAAGTATCAGAATTTGGCAAGTTTGGTAATTAAAACGAATTGGTTGTGTCTTACCTTCACAACTTAGTTACCTACCTTCTGTAGTAGAGCCTCTTAACTCTGTTAGGATATTTGTATTTAATAGGCTTGCCTTGGTTTAAATATTTTATATCTATAATACTTGGTGTGCGTGCGGGCGTGGTTCAAAATCTTTATCTCAAATTATACACACTTTGACAAATTATGGATAACGTTCAGATTCTCTCGGGATGTTTTCCCTCCCCACCAAGTGGTAAAGCTAGTGGTGGAAATACGTTTACTGTTTGCGGTTGTCCATGTGTAGTTTTTTTATATGATATGTGGCAGACGAGCAGACGGATCACCTGATGGTAAGCAATTGCCGCCGCCCATGGACACATGCGACTTGCTCTTGCTAACTTGCACTTGCTCACTCACGCAGCGAAACACCGCACATTGGTGCTTCATGCCGGTATTCTGTGAGGCGGTGGTATCACTCCGGTCGAGCCAGGTAGCAATCATATACCAAAACCGAGTACATACTTATCGGAGGTATATGTTTGTACTCGGTTTTGAACATTCGACCTGCCGTTTTCAAGGTGCACGTACTCTTTTAGACCGACTTAAAAAAAAGGTTCTCAATTCATGTACATGTATATATTGATATTTTTTTATGTTTGTTCGCCGATTACTTTGCCATTTATGAACTGATTTAGATTATTCATTTTTAGTTGGACAGTAGATAGTCCCAAATTGGTACCATGATCAGGATATCAGGATCTGATGATGGGATCCTGGAAAAATTGAGGGGACCTTTCAAATTTTATAGGCACACGTAATGTTTTTATAGCTTTTACTAAACTGCACCAGTATTTACGCCTGACTGTATTAATTTCTGCTGATGATGGAAGGTCAACTCCTCAACGGTAAGGAGTTAAAGGATAACTCTTTCAATATTGTACTCACAATTACTTTGTTAATTATTCAGCGGGGGTGGAAGGGGGAAGGAAGACGGTGTGCTAAAAAATGAGAACCCTCAAATTTTAAAAAGGTCTTTTTGGTGTCTTTATAGACACTAAAAAGCTTGAAAAAAAAATTTTCTGCGAAAGAAAACCGTCTTCAATAACTACGAACTTACTTTTATAACTGAAAATTGTAAAATAATATTTTAATCACTGTATACACTTCAAGTAGGTAACAGTACACTCGAGAAAAGGTTTTACCGAAGTCGGCGCCTAATCATAATATTTGAATGTTGTATTAAATTACAAGATAGCAATTGGGCGCCGTTATTGAAGGCGGTTTTTTTTTCGCAGATTTTTTTTTATATGTTCTGTTAAACTTTTTTTCTTAAAACATCGTGAACTTAAAAGGTATGTTTAATTCATATACTATTTCATTTCGTATATGAATTAAACATACCTTTTCAGTTTCTCCCAACCCTTCCCTTCCCAATCCCCAAACCCAACAACATAATGATTAAGGTGATACAAGTAAACCTCCAGCACTCAAAGGCAGCCTCAGCTGCCCTTTGCCAAAGATTCCTCTCTGGGGACCTGGACATCGCCTTGATCCAAGAACCGTGGGTGAATAAAACCACAGTAATGGGGCTAAACTCGGCAGGTAAGATATTAAGTAACACCTGCGAAGTGAGGCCAAGAGCATGCATGCTCTTCAAGAGAGGCATAAATTACCTCCCGATCCCTTCTCTGTGTACAGATGATGCTGTTGCAGCGTTTATAGACCTACCCGGGGGGAAAGGTGGGGAGACATTCATAGTCAGCTCCATATACCTACCCGGTGAGGACCAGGATCCGGTGAACAAGGTGACGCCGGTAGTGGAATACTGTCTGGAGAGAGAAACCCAGCTGCTGGTGGGTACCGACTACAACTCCCACCACACATCATGGGGCAGCTCCAACACGAACGCTAGAGGTGAGTTACTGTTTGACTACTTGCTCACTAATAATCAATTTGTTCTTAACGTGGGTAGCAAACCAACCTTTACCACACGTTCTAGGCAGGAAGTACTAGACATAACTTGGTGTTCAGGTAATCTCGCACACCGAGTGACCAACTGGCACGTCTCAGATGAGCCGTCCATGTCCGACCACACCCACATTAGGTACGACATACTATGCTCGGGAACAAAGGAACCGAACACCTACCGTGACCCCAAGGGAACAGACTGGGAGGGCTTTAGGAACTCCCTTAGGTTATACCTTGGAGATTTTAAATACATCAAAACTGTGGACCAAGTGGAAGCCGCAGCAGAGGACTTAGGCAAGAGCCTAATGAATGCGTATCTAGAAAATTGTCCTCTTAAGACCACTAAGAGCAACAGGAACACGCCTTGGTGGAACAAAAACCTGGAGCATCTGAGGCAAAAGGCCCGTGCCTTATTTAACAAGGCAAAAAAAGACAAGAACTGGGATGCTTACAGGAAGGCGTTAACACGTTTCAATAGGGAGCTCAGGAAAGCAAAAAGAAGATCCTGGCAAAAATTCTGCGGGTCAATCAAGGACACTGCCCAAGCTGCCAGGATCCACAAAATACTATCCAAGACACCTGAATCCCATCTAGGCCTGCTAAGGAAAGCGGATGGATCTTTCACAGAATCTCCGGAGGAAACACTGAGACTGCTTGCTCAAACGCACTTTCCGGAATACGTGTACATTAATAACGAAAGAGAACTCCAGGTCAGTAAGTCTCCGGACAGGAGACCGCGGAATGAAGACTGGAGGAGAGCTTCCGTTATTTTTCGTCCCCAGCAGATAAGTTGGGCCATTAGGAGTTTCAAGCCTTATAAATCTGGTGGGGTCGATGGTATCTTCCCGGCTTTGTTGCAGCGGGGCGAAGATATCATCATCTCTACGCTGATAAAACTATACCGTGCAAGCTTTGCTTGGAGTTACCTGCCATCAGCGTGGACTCGGGCGAGGGTCACTTACATTCCCAAGGGAGGGGACAAAGACAAATCGCAGCCCAAGTCCTACAGACCGATAAGTCTAACCTCATTCCTACTAAAAACGATGGAAAAGGTGTTGAACAGTCACATCAGGGCAACATACCTCGTTGAAAAACCCCTGAGTGCAAGACAACATGCCTACCAATCAGGCAAGTCCACGGAAACGGCACTAATTGACCTGGTGGACAGAATTGAGAAAGCCATAGAAGACAAAGAAATTGCACTCTGTGCCTTTCTCGACATCGAAGGGGCGTTTGACAACACCAACTTCGATGTTATAACACGTAGCATGGTGAATCGTGGAATCGACGACACCACCACCAGATGGATGGGATCCATGCTACAAAATCGGACTGCAACAACAACGCTGATGAATAAAACCCTACATTATAGAGTGACCAGAGGATGTCCACAGGGCGGAGTCCTATCACCCCTTCAATGGTCATTGGTTGTTGACAGTCTCATCTGCGAGCTCAATGAAGCCAGATTTCTGACTCAGGGTTACGCAGATGACATAGTAATAATGGTCATAGGAAAATGCCCTCGCACCATTTCCAATCTTATGCAAAGGGCCCTACGAATAGTAGAAAACTGGTGCACGAGACACGTGCTAACAGTCAATGCACGTAAGACGGTCTTAATCCCGTTTACCAAAAGAAGGAAACTAGAGGCGCTACACACCCCAACACTTCTTGGTACGAAGCTATGCTTGTCCAACGAGGTCAAATATCTCGGAGTCTTTTTAGACCAAAAACTAACATGGAACAAGCATCTCGACTACATCACTAGAAAGGCAAAAATTGCGATGGGGGCAAGCAGTAGGTTGGTGGGGCTAAAATGGGGGCTACGGCCCATGGCTGCACTCTGGATTTATAAAACCATAGTGAGGCCGATCGTCACTTATGGCTGCTGTGTGTGGTATAAGAAGACGCACCAACTTAACTGCGTAGAGAACCTCAGCAAAGTTCAAAGAACAGCCTGCCTTATAGGCACTGGCGCGCTTTCGTCCTCTCCCTCTGCAGCACTGGATGCCCTCCTGAACATTCCACCTCTGCACATTCACGTGCAGATGGAAGCGAGGATGGCTATCACGAGAGCGAAAATCAGAGGGAGGACGAGATGGCATTCTAGGGTCATGAGAAACCTCTACAATGAACTAATGAAAATTCCGGTCATGGATATGCCCTCTGACTCCATGGTCCGTGAACACCGCTTCGATAAGCGGTTTACAGTCTTGTTACCAAGTAGACAAGACTGGGAGGCTGGAACTCCCGGAAATGTTAAGCAGAATGACATCGTTTGGTATACAGATGGCTCCAGGAAGCAGGGCATATCCGGGGCGGGATTTTGTAATGATCGCTGCGGAATACGCAAATTCGCCAACCTGGGTCGCTATACCACAGTGTACCAAGCGGAAGTCTTCGCAATAATTGGCTGTGTCCAAGAGAGTCTACAAATGAATCTCCAGAATAAGAAGATATTCATCTTCTCAGATAGTCAAGCTGCCCTCAAGGCGTTAACATCCTGTGAACTTGACTCCAAACTCACTAGCGAGTGTGTCCTACTCCCAAACCAGCTTGGCAATGCCAACATCGTAAATCTGATTTGGGTACCGGGACACTGCAATATCAGAGGCAACGAAGTCGCTGACGTGCTAGCAAAGGCCGGGGCAGAGAGCCCACTACTCGGACCGGAACCAATAAGTGGCGTTCCAGCCTGCATGGTCAGGTTCGAGTTAAAAGAGTGGGGGAAAAAACAAAGCACTGAATTCTGGAAAAGACTACCTCGACTAGAACAGTCTAAGGCGTTGATACAGGCGTTCGATCAGAGACGAGCTGTAGAAATAACAAAACTGAGTAGAGGACATGTTAGGGCACTCACTCGGACCCTCACAGGGCACTGCAAATTAAACAAGCACCTGCACAACATGGGCCTTTCAGATAATCCAAAGGCCAAAATCTGCAGGTTCTGTCGCGAGGACGAGGAAACGATTATCCACGTCCTCGGCGAGTGCATAGCGCTGCACCGCTGCAGAAGCCGGCACCTGGGAGCACACATGATCTCAGCTGATGAGATCAAGAGCTCCCCCATCAGCTCCATTCTCGGGTTTATCCTGGAACTGGAGCTACATGAGGTGCTGTAATAGGTTACGGGGCTGCCACAATAGATCATCTACTGGTCGCAGTGGCTATGAGACGCAGGGCTCACCCCATTTCTATCAAATAATAATTTCATTTCGTCTATGCAAACTATAGTTGCTCATAAACTGCACAGTCGAAGTTGAAAGCAAAACAGACAGTCAGTGGCGGGTTTTAATCACAACTTAAACAAAAAAAAATGTGCTCATTCGGCCCAGTATGGTTCTGGGCCGACACTTCCGTGGATGGATCGTATACAAGTCAAGTCACAGAAAATTGGACGGGTTAAAAGAAGAATCGAAAAACATTACCTTCTCTATTTAAAACTTAGAACCGATTTATAGAACACCTCGTAAGACTTCTACTGAAAGTTTATGATACACATAATGAGAAGAGAATGGTAAATTATTTAAAATAACACTAGACTGCAACCGCGGAAAGGCTCACATAGTTTTAGCCTGCTATAAAAAAAATCCTGTTTAGTTTATATTAATTATAAATGTCGTCATTTACTTTTTCTAAATATTTATTTATTTAAATAGGTACCAACAGCGTTACATTTTCTAAAATCACTTAATAATCAGAACCTGGCCCCAAAAGTAGAAAACCTTCATACTGCCTCCTATTTAACCCTTCAAAGGGTGATTTTCCAAAAATGTTTTAATGGATTACTTTTTATTTCAAGTTAACAGTCTAAATACAATTTTTCACATCTTAACAGTTTCATACAATATTCAACCCAAAATGAATCTATATCGGCAAGCTGTTACAACCCTGTTAAGTGATGCTGACTGTACTTTTTTTTGGCGAAAACATAAAAGTGATTGAACATAAGTTTCACTATTTACACAAACGTAAAAAAAAATAACTTGGAATGAGGAAATAATAAGATGTGTTAATATTGAATTTCACCAACTGGACATATGTATAGTCGTGTGTGTCGAGTTAGAGAATAATCCTAAACTTTACCCAATATGTGGAATCAAAAGATTTAATAATATTAGTAAGACTCAAACACTCTTTCTTCTAACTGTGCTACTAGTCTAGATCTTAACAACAGATTATAATATATGCAATACATGAGTGTGGGCCAAAATGCCGGAAGGCTCCAGTAATTTAGGCTGTGCGTCCGTTTCTCGCCACTTGATCATTCAGTTTCTCCTTTTGTAGATACATATTGAATAAGAGATGGCATCAAGCAAAAGGCAGGGTCTGACCAATAATTACAGTGCTTATTTTTACCCCATAAGAATCATAAACCAGATCTGAAAACAAACTCGCGATTCTAAAAAGCGACTTGGTTCTATATTAATTGTAGCTCATTTGATAAGAACGTAACGTACCGTCGTATCAGTAACGAGACTGTCCTCCGGCGCGTCAGGCAAACCTGGAAATTGAGGCAGACTGTCAAAAAGAGGAAGATTGAACACCTCGGCCACGTGTTGAGACAAGCTAGGTACAGTCTTCTTCAATTTATAATGATGGGCAAATTTAATGGGAAGAGGTGTCCTGGACGTCGAAAAAAATGCGAAACATACGGGAGTGGACCGGGATTTCCAGCTTAGAAGAACTTTTCCGTCTTTCAAGTTCAAGAAACTGGCGGTCAACCTTCAAGACTGAAGAAGCACCCGAAGAAGAAAAAGGATAAGAACGTGCCTTTCATACGGGGTCATGGTTCGAATCTGAGCACAGATTTTCAGGAAAACATCGAGAGAAAACATAGATGTTTTGGATAGTTTTTTAAACGTGTCACCATGGTTCAGGTGATTTGGTTCCCTTGTAAAGGGTTGCGAAGGGAACCTTTAAAAGAAGGTAGTCGTTTTTTACCAGACTCTCCAATCCTAAATTATGGTTTAAGCGTACTTCGGGCTCCAGAGGGACTGCTTTGGACGCATTATTCGTTATTATGGACATCTTCAAAGACGAACCAGTTTAAGATATAGGCTTTCTAAGATATTTTTTATACAATGTAGTATGTATGTGATGTCTATAGATATAGAATAAAGCTACTGTTACACATGCTCATTTGCAGCATGCTTTTTTTTATATGAGAAGTGGCAGACGAGCAGACGGATCACCTGATGGTAAGCAATTTCGCTGCCTATGGACACCACCCGCAACACCAGTGGAGTCACAAGTGCGCTGCCTTTTCCCCTTTCCCCCATTGGGCCTCCGGTAACCTCACTCACACGGCGAAACACAGCGCAGGCGCTGCTTCACGCCGGTCTTCTGTGAGGCAGTGGTATCACTTTGGTAGCTCTCCCACATTTAATGCTTAATGAACATGCTTAATGAACTGTCTACATTTGCAATCAACAAACATGCTATTAGGCATCTATTAGAATGCTTAAAAATAAGCAACTCTGTTTACACGTGCTAAAGCACTCCGCAACACTCCCTCTTCCACCCGCGCTACAGGTAGCATGCTCAAAAATCGACCGACGTGCGATTATTGAGCATGCTTTTTAAAAGCACGTCCGTCCACACATACTACAAAGTAGCGTTTTCTCAAAAATAGCATGCTTTAAGCATGATAATAAGCATGTGTAACAGTACCTTAAAGCTACTGTTACTCATGCTCATATTTAGCATGCTTTTAAAGCATGCCAAATATGAGCATGCTTAATGAAGTGTCCACATTTGCTATCAATAAATATGCTATTAGGCATCTATTAGCTTGCTTAAAAATAAGCAACTCTGTTTACACGTGCTAAAGCACTCCGCCACACTCCCTCTTCCACCCGGGAGGTAAGGTATCAGCCTATAAACTGTCCCACTGCAGGGCAAAGGCCCTGCCTCATCAAAAATCACAGAAGTCAAGGCATCGCTACTATGATGGGATTAGGTTTGTCATCACCAATCCGCAAGCGTTCACCACGCTTGCCAAATGCGGATTGGTGATCACAAACCCGAGCTATGTTCAAAAAAATGGAAACAGTTTTCGCTCGACCCGGGAATTGAACCCAGGACCCCGAGATCATGGCCTGGTACTTAAACCACTAGACCAACAGATCGCTACAGGTAGCATGCTCAAAAATCGACCGTCGTGCGATTATTGAGCATGCTTTTTAAAAGCACGTCCGTCCACACATACTACAAAGTAGCGTTTTCTCAAAAATAGCATGCTTTAAGCATGATAATAAGCATGTGTAACAGTACCTTAAAGCTACTGTTACTCATGCTCATATTTAGCATGCTTTTAAAGCATGCCAAATATGAGCATGCTTAATGAAGTGTCCACATTTGCTATCAATAAATATGCTATTAGGCATCTATTAGCTTGCTTAAAAATAAGCAACTCTGTTTACACGTGCTAAAGCACTCCGCCACACTCCCTCTTCCACCCGGGAGGTAAGGTATCAGCCTATAAACTGTCCCACTGCAGGGCAAAGGCCCTGCCTCATCAAAAATCACAGAAGTCAAGGCATCGCTACTATGATGGGATTAGGTTTGTCATCACCAATCCGCAAGCGTTCACCACGCTTGCCAAATGCGGATTGGTGATCACAAACCCGAGCTATGTTCAAAAAAATGGAAACAGTTTTCGCTCGACCCGGGAATTGAACCCAGGACCCCGAGATCATGGCCTGGTACTTAAACCACTAGACCAACAGATCGCTACAGGTAGCATGCTCAAAAATCGACCGTCGTGCGATTATTGAGCATGCTTTTAAAGAGCACGTCTGTCCACACATACTACTAAGTAGCACTTGCTCAAAAATAGCATGTTTTAAGCACGAATATGAGCATGTGTACCTTAAAGCTACTGTTACAAATTCTCATATTTAGCAAGCTTTTAAAGCATGCCAAATGTGAGCATGCTTAATGAACTGGCCACATTTGCTGTCAATAAGCAAGCTATTAGCCATCTATTAGCATGATTCAAATAAGCAAACCTGTTTACACGTGCCAAATCACTCCGCCACATTCCGCCTTCCACCTAGACTACAGATAGCGTGCTCAAAAATCGACCGGCGTGAAACACGACCGTCCACACTTACTACTTAGTAGCACTTGCTCAAAAGTAGCATGATTTAAGCACGAAAATAAGCATGTGTAACAGTAATTAAAATTAAGATGCAAAGAAATAAATTGCGCAATATCCAACCTCGGCCGCAAGTGTATCGACAGCGTCAGTCTGCTATGAGAGATGCATTATGAGAAATCTAGGTGCAGTTGGCGCAGGATGAATGCAACACAAACTGTATCGTGGATTCAAACGAAACAAAAGACTTGCGCTCTTCGCTTTCAGAGCTGATTGTTTCTTTTGTTGTTACTTGCCATGAGGTAATGATTGCGATTGCTATGCTCAAATATAGGTAAGATAGCAATATAAAGGAGTGAAAAAGGGAAGATATTAAAACAAAGATGGTTATGACTTTGACGATTATTTATCTACATCATCATTTCAGCCAATAGACGTCCACTGCTGGATATAGGCCTCCCCCAATGTTCTCCACACAGATCGGTCCTGTGCCGCCCGCATCCAATGGATTCCCGCGATCTTCACCAGATCGTCGGTCCACCTTGTGGAGGGCCTGCCACGGCTGCGACTTCCTGTACGTGGCCTCTACTCGAGGACCTTTCCGCCCCAACGGCCATCTGTTCTTCTCGCTATGTGCCCTGCCCATTGCCATATGGGCAATGTCTGTGACCTAGTTTAAAATGAGTACTAAAATAATAACCTCAAAATTTCGATTCAGTAACTATGACAACTTATCCCTGTGACAGTTCATTCCGTTTTACACTAAAGTTATTTGTGCGAAAGTGGCTAATTTATTTTTTGGATTGAATCCCAAAAATATAAGCAATTCCTATGCATATTACTTGGAAACCTTACTTGGGTAAATATTTGAATTTATTGTTGCTTAAAAACCATTCTTAAGAAATTTTACTTCAGGCAACAAAATAAGGTTATGTAAAATAAATTTCACTAAACAAATGATTGGATGATTCGATAAATTTTGACACTATCCTGCGGTACTAAGTTGTCTATGGTTAGTCGAGGATTTGTAATAAAAATTTAAGAACTAACATTATACCGTAATAATCATGAACTTGCTAGTTTAGGACTAAAAGCGGTATCAGAGCAGTTTTTGTAAAAAGAGGGCATGAGTTTAATAGTTTTGATGTTCTTTTCACCACTATTTTTCCTGTAAGATAAGCCATGGCAAACATTTTATTTCCGATTTATTTAAGGTATTCTTCGTTTTAAGAATTGGTTTCTCTATTTACACAATGAGCTAAATGGACGTGAAACTCTAAGACCAAAAGATCAACATCGAGTTTAGTCGTACGGTTAGAATTTTCATAACTTGTATCATAGAACCAAGCATCTACCTAAGACCAGCACTGAATGAACATAGGCTGACTATGGACGATAGCTTTGTCTGGATTTAGTTCTTCTTCTTCTTCGGGTGTGTACTACAGTGAGAAGGTTGGCTGCCAGTTTCTTGAACTTCTCTTTATCTTCATTTTAAGTTGAAGAAGACTGTACCTATCGTGTCTTAATACGTGGCCAAGGTATTCAATCTTCCTCTTCTTGACGGTCTACGGTTTTTAGGTTTGGCTGACGCGCTGGAAGACAGTCTCGTTACGGATTTGATGTACCCAGCTAATGTGTAGCATGCGACGGATACACACACACACACACACAGACACACACACACACACACACACACACAGACACACACACACACATCACATATACACACACACACACACACACAAACACAAACACACACACACACACACACACACACACATACACACACACACACACACACACACACACACACGCACGCACGCACGCACGCACGCACGCACGCACGCACGCACGCACGCACGCACGCACGCACGCACGCACGCACGCACGCACGCACGCACACACACATACACACACACACACACACACACACACACACACACACACACACACACACACACACACACACACACACACACACCTACACACGCATACGCACACGCACACGCACGCACGCACGCACGCACGCACGCACGCATGCACGCACGCACGCACGCACGCACGCACGCACGCACACACACACACACACACACATTTACACCGGTCCGGAGTAGGAGAGGCTGCTAATCTGTCATACAGGTCTCTAAGTACAGATACCAGTCTCTTACATAGTTTTAGTAACACTAGACTAATCTTTATTTTGTATGTACCAACCAACTATTATTATTTATTATTTGTGTGCATGAGCATGTCTGTTTGTATTGGTCTCGGTGTTTTCTATATATTATAAGTATTATTTGTATAATATACATATAATACTTTTCTTTTGTAAATCCTCCCACATTTGATTCTGATATCCGTAAATTTTTAAGCTACCTATCTCGGAGTTAGATCAATGTATGTGACGTTGTGAAATATTTATTATTTATTTATCTTATTTATCTATCTTATCTTTTAAAGTCCTTGCTTAGATTAGATTTCGGATTTAGTTAGCTGATAAAAATATATTTCTTTTTCATACACGCTAAACCAACTAAGTACTAACTAAAAACATTTAACTGTAACAGTATGAGCCTACCCAACAAAAGCTACAATCTAGTTGCAAGATAGTGAAGTCGTTCAATTAACATGACGCCTTTCTGTAACTTTCACTATCAGTGTGTTTGCACGCGTTGCTTTGTATGGTTGAGTTGCCGGTAAAGTGAAATGGCGGGCGTGTGTAGATTCAAACGGGCGTACAAGAACCATAATTACAGAGTAAATACGCCGTACAGGGGATGAAATTTTGCTACTGCTTTATAGTTATTGTCCTTATTTTTTTAGTTTTATATCTCGAAGATCGATTTTTGACTACTTGTTCCTTAGATTCCATGGCGGTATGCGACGTTAGAACATACGGGCTGAGAATGTTATAATACAGGGACTTCTTTAAGGTGGTGGTTCTTTAAGAGTTTTTTTAATTTTTTTGAAATAATTAATGCTGATCGATTTCATTTAAGACAAAAAAAAACTATTTATTTTCCATATTTAAACTGAAATATTTCAAAACGTACAATCGTTTACAAAATTTTTTAAAGAGTATATTTTGTTTGTACTGTTTCGGTTTCTTTAATCTCTTAGGTTAGGGTAAGCGAGTGATTAGCCCACTATACCCTAGCTTGCTGGTGGGGCTGCCACCTTGGAGCCTACAGGCGTTTCTGTTTCGGATTTCCTCCCTAGTGAGTTTGGTTCTGTTTTAAGGCGCAGAAGACTCACCTCTCGCCCTGCACTCTCAGCTTAGCTGCATCTTGACGTGGTGGTCGTGCGGTTGCACGGTTGCAGCAGGTCCCAGGAGGGACGACAGGGACGTGAGGTGACTCGAACTGGCCAGTCCCCCCCCAATCTTCGAGTTATCGAGGGCCGTCGAACCTCTTCTTCGCAAAAAGCAGGCTGGCTTCCGACCCAACCGATCGTGTACCGACCAGATCAACACCTTGCGAATAATTCTCGAACAGACATCAAAATGGCAAAGGGAAATGTATTTGACCTTTGTGGATTTCGAAAAAGCCTTCGACACACTCAAATGGAATTCTATCTGGAGTCGGTTACAGAAAATTGGAGTCCCCGAGAAGATTACGAATATCATTAAGGCCATCTACGGGAAGTATTCTTGTAGAGTAACTCACGAAGGCCTCGTCTCAGATGACATACAAGTCCATGCAGGGGTGCACCAGGGATGTATTTTCTCACCTCCACCAGCAGCAAATGCCGAGGCATAGAGTGGGGACTGTCCAATGTGGATTTGGAATACGCCGATGACGTTTGCCTATTGAGCCACACACGAGCCGACATGCAAGCTAAACTGGACGACCTACGACGAGAGGCTATGGACGTGACTTAAGATAAACATCCGGAAGACCCAGGAAATGAGGTGCGGAGCGACAAGTTCTTTTCCGCTGCTCATCGGCATAGAGGGGGTGAAGAAAGTCCACAAATTCACTTACCTCGGAAGTGTTGTGTCAGAAACAGGTGGGACCAAAGAGGACATCACTTTAAGGATCGCCAAAGGGAGAGCAACCTTCGCTCAACTCCGTTCCGTATGGCAATCGCGGAAACTGACTAGGAGAGTAAAACTCAAAATATTCCGGTCCAACGTAAAACCATGTTGCTGTACGGATGTGAGACGTGGAAGGTCACCAAAGACATCTCGCACCGGCTCCAGGTCTTCGTTAACCGATGCCTTCGCCGTATTCACGGGGTATACTGGCCCGAGAAAATCACAAACGTAGATCTGTGGGATCGCTGCGGTGAGACTCCGATCGACCAGCAGATAAAACGTAGCAAATGGAACTGGATCGGCCACACGCTCCGAAGGGAACCGGACCACATACCGAGGCAAGTCCTAGACTGGAACCCCCAAGGAAAGCGGAAGCGTGGCCGCCCTAAGCAATCCTGGCGGCGGACTATCACTGCAGAAGCGAAGACCTAAGGACTAACTTGGAGCGAAGTAAAACGTGAAGCTCAAGACCGATCGAGATGGCGGAGCACTGTGGACGCCCTTTGCCCCACCTAGGGGACATAGGACATTAAGTCAATATTTTGTTTGTAAATATTTTACTGTTGATTGACGTGTGTATAATATTTGAACACCAAACTACGTCTTGTAGGTGCTTTTTGACTTACGGGCTCTATACAAAAAAGGTTCCGTCTATAAAATCATACAAATAGATTTTTCTTTTTTTAATTTGACAAATATAATTTAAATAAAAACAAACTAACACATAATGTTTAAATAATAGTTATGTTTCTAACTACCTATTTAGCTAAGGTAAGTACTAAAGAAAAGTATAGGTACTAAATTTCATAACATCAAATATAATATGTAGAATCTTATTTATACATACGTTTTGCAATAAACCATAGAGTATTCCAGGTTGCATTAGAAAAAAGGGTGTGTTCTCTCCGTTCTTTTGATTAAACTCTGTCTGAGTTTAATCAAAAGAACGGAGAGAACCGAAGAGCCCCGCCTTCGAGCTAGTGACTGCCTTATCGACTAATGTAAACTTCCCCTGAATATTGGTTCACTGGGCTTATGGAACGGCTGGTTGAAAAGTCACATGTCATGCAACTGGCTGTCTTTATTCTGTGGTTTAAGTATAACGATGGCGGTTATAGACAGGGTTGCTATGAATGCACCCGACTGTCGTTTAGCGCATGTGAAACTGCGTCATTAAACATTCCGCTTTAATCATTTCCCGTCACTCAATTAAAGGGGAACGATTATACATCTGCCTTGTAGCATTGTCGTTGTCGGTGGGTGGAAAATACGGAGAAATTAATTTTGGACATTCTCTGATTATGGTAGTCACACGCGCATTTATTTGTATTGCTGCAAAACAATCGCAATGATAAGCTATAGGTATAGCCCATAAGTACCTACCTGAATAACACCTGCACCATAAGCTTTCAACGTTTCTCATAAAGGAGACTGAATAAATAATCCCTTGTGAACCAGCCGGCATAATGAGAGTTAAATTCGATAAAGCGTATTAAACGTTACATCCTCACTTAATTATTGAAATTGTAAAACTAGCCAATTATTTTATATTATTTTTTAAAATGAAAGGACCGGGAGAGGTGGAAAAAGGTTGGGGAGGCCTTTGCCCTGCAGTGGGACACTATTAGCTTGTTATTAGTTTTGAAAATACTACTTATTACATGACGAAAATCCTAAATTGTAAATAAGAACAGCTTATTTGAGATGTAATCAGTCGCTTTGATTATAAACCTTCTAATAGGAAATAGAATGGATTAACTACGAGAAAAACATTTAAGCCAAATCTGTGACGACTGTCGAAGAATGGCGTTCTTTAGTGCTGCCCTTATCGATATTATTATTGACGAAATCATTTATAAAAGGCTTTATTCATAAACATTCCATAAACCTTTGCTAGCTAAAACGGTGATATAAAGATAGAGCAGTTTTGACGTTTGAAACAAGCTAATATATACAAAGATTTTGAATTTTTCATTTGATTGCTCCAATTAATTTTTTTCATGGGGAAAGGGGGGTTCAAATGTTGGCAGCTCACTTGTGACTCTACGATCCAGCAGGTGATCCGTCTGCTCATCCGCCACCTATCAGAAAAAAAACATTCCTTTGAAATGGCAGATATTTAATTTTATGAAAAAAACTTTGGAAAATAAAAGAACTTGCTATTTTTAGGTCCTTTACCTAAACAACATAGAAAAAGGTTTATTTCGAGGGTAAAATGTATAAAGGCCGGCAACACATTAGCGATCTCTCTGATTTCGCGGATTTTCATGGGCGGCGATGCATAAAAAAACGCCTTTAAGTAAATAGAAAACAGATCAACAAAAGCCACATTTTATTAGGAATAATGTAAAATCTTAAAGGAGAATGCCCACTTTGAAACCTGGTTACAAGATGTAGTTAATCAACGCCGCCCATTAACATCCGAGAAATCACAGAGATCGCTAAAGTGTTGCCAGCCTTTTAAAAAAAAGTACGCTCTTTTCTTGAAGGTCCCTAAGACGTAGCCGTCGGGAAATACTCCTGCAGCCAATCCGTCCCACAGTGCTCAGGTATATGGAAGAAAGTTTCGCGAGAAATGGACAGTATTAGACCGACATCCATCGAGATTATGGGGATGGAATGATAATCGCTTGCGTGTGGTTCGATTTTTTTAAACTGAAAAGTTTTCGCAAGACACGCTTCCAAAGTGTTAAATGTATGCAAAAAAAGGAGACGGTTAGTAGACCGTAAATTAAATTAAATTTTAGGGAAAAGTTTCTTCAAAAGTATTTTTTGAAACTCTTCACTGAAAATTTAGCTGGTCTCCAATGAGTAAAAATTCGAAGAATGTAACAAACTGAACTTGTATCAATTTGATAAATAAAATCTAAGTCTAGCCAGTTTTTCATAATTTAAATTGAATAAAAGGTAAATTGCGGTTGTCAATTCAAGACTTACTTAAAAATCTTATCACTAGATCTTGTTGAAAGCCATTTTTCGGTATAAATTTGCTTGGTAATGTACAGACAGCCACACATCAGCTTACTACAATCTGTCATATTTCCTAAATTAATATTGAACCAAACCTGTTTGGCATAAAGATAAGAATCGACTGAAGAAATTTGACAGATTTATATATGTTGATGTGTATACAAATCTGTTATCGTACATCATATATTTTAGTTTTATCATTCTCTTATGAGAAGTTACGGGTTAGGGGGAAACTCGCCCTTTTTAAACTCGTCCCAGAATTTTGGGAATTTTTGCTGGGTCCAAGACCGTTGCTTATTAGAGCTTGAGGTACCTACGCTTGGATTCAGGATATCATTAGTCTTGTAATTACAATGAAGCTGACCTTCGCAATTCTGAATCAGAGGAACTGTTGGAAAGTTGGACTGCAACTGGTAAAGTACACATTCGCAATAAGCTTGTGTCCTATTTTTTCTGTTGATGATAATATAAGAACCCTTCGAGATAGAACAATTGGAAAATCACTTAAAATAATCTTACCCAAAACGCTTCATACAAACAGCGACGCGAGGCGTGACGTCAGCCCTCACTAGTTTGTGCGCATCGCGAGATAGCTTTGTTTGATAGATAATATCTATCAAACAAAGCTATCTCGCGATGCGCACAAACTATATGAAATGGTGCGTTTATGAAAATGGCATCTTAACAAAAGTTGCTATAAATTGAATAAGATATCGATTGATATATAAATATTTCGTAAATTTAAGACTTAGAATATACTTTCCCATCTTTGCCTTTGCGTGCCACTTCATGGGGACAAAAAACACGGCAATACATTTAAAAATCTTTAATATAATTCCTGTTATAACACCATGTTTAATAAATATTTAATGCAGACCGGAATGCTATTAATTTACCTCATATTTTTTCTTTAAATGGACTTTGAGCTAAAAATTTGGTAGCATTCGAGATATTTTTTTTATTACAATTAGACACTGAGCAAGTGTTCATCAAATGAAGGTTGTTTGTCTATAGTGGGAATCGAACGGTCCACTTAAAAATATAAAGAAAAATAAACTTGAAGGAACCATCGCAAACCTTTTACACGACTTTATTATTTCAAAATCCCACTATATGGTCACTGCTGCCCAGTTTTAATATTTAAGGATTTATGGTCCCGTAGGCGACATTCATTTCGGGCCACTCAGTGCACTCGGGGCCACGTAAAAGCAACTCAATTTACATTTTCTAAAAAGCCACTCTTTTCTCTACAGAATTTTATGAAGTAGAAGAATAAAAATAACAGTTTATAACTTACCTTGGAGAAGACTAAAGTGGGTTTTAAAATGTGAGTTTACTAAGGTGACATTACAGTGTACCTTGTAGATAAGGTATGGTAAATCCTATTTGTGAATTAAGCACCTGAGTGGTAATTCTCGTGCACTCGACATTCAAGTCGAATTTAGTGATATTACTTTCGTCCATACAAATCTCAAATTTGACTTCAATATCAAGTGCACGAAAATAGTCCAATTTATATGAAAGCTGAGGCTTTCACGCACATTATATTTTTTAAATAACAACAATATGTAAATTCGTAAGTCATCCTTTAATTTTTTTTAATAGGTACTAAAATTTTACAACATATTGTCATACCTGTTATTTAAGTATCGTGTAGAATGTTGTAAATCAATAGACGCCTACTGCTGGACATAGGCCTCCCCCAATGTTCTTCACACGGGTCGGTGCTGTGCCACCCGCATCCAAGGGATTCCCGCGATCTTCACTAGATCATCGGCACACCTTGTGGCGGGCCTACCAAGGCTGTGACTTCCTATGCGCGACCTTCACTCGAGAACCTTTCAATCCCAAGGGCCGTCTGTTCTCCTCAAAATGTGCCCATCCCATTGCCACTTGAGGCATATGTCTGTGACCTTAGTTTTCCTGCAGATTTCATTATTTCTGATACGATCATGCAAGGAGATTGCGGGCATAGTCCTTTACATTGCCCTCTGGATGATATCGGTAATATCGTCTTTTTTATCCTTCTTAGTGCACATGCTATACTGCTTACCAAACACCTTAGCGTATCGAAGGTCCAATTCGAGGGGACGGGGAAAAGGTTGGCAGTGCACTTGTGACTTCACTTGATGTTACATATTATATATTACTCACATGTTTGTTTATGGATATATATTTATTTAGCCGTCATTGATATTTCTGCATCGCCTAATGGTTGACTGGTAGAGATTGCTGTATAGCATTAAGTCCGCCCATTGTACTTTATTTTCTTGTGCAATAAAGAATAAATAAATAAAATAAATGAACTAGGTTTCCATGAGTCACTATCACTCATAAATACCTTGCTTGAAAATAAATAAAAGTAATATTTTTCCACGTATCGATGGCCTGATTTGTATAATAGCGGAGCATAGTTACCGGCGACTGTCCCAGTGCAATCCCTCCGAGAGTGATACAACATTCGGGAGTATATTAAATACAACCCAAAACTGGCCTCGGCAACATTTCGAGAATCCCCCCGGCCCATCGCATGCTTGACGTATTCCTAGTAAGGAATGCAACTAGAAGTCAGTTTACTCAAGTAATATCGGTCTTTTTATACTAGCACGAGTTATTCAGGTTACACCAAGTGTGCACAGATTACATTTTTAATCTTAAAATAAATTCGCTTTTTTCTAAAACTGAAGAGCAATAGAAAAATAATTTTAAAATCCTGGCCTTGCCAGACTGTTTCTATTTTTGTACGGACACGAGTACAAGCGGAACATGTTCTATTGTGGATTGGACTAAAAGAAAATGGCGCACATTTTCTTTTAATTTTTCCCATTGACGGACCAAATGGAATTTTCAGCTTTTGAATGTGTCAACCTTTAGTATAAGTTCCCATACAATTGTAAATTCAACCAATAAGTAGGCACTCAAAAGTTACAGGTGTGGTCAATGCTTTAGTAAACATTTACTACTAACTAGAACTTTATGGAACGGTATCAATAAGTCTACCGTTCAACTTTATAGAATAATTTCATTCCTGCGAAAAAATAATGCGTTTGAGGTGACCATACATTATGGTTTTGTAGGATATAAAATAAAAATAAAAGACAAATAAACTGATATAGTAATAAATAGTAGTTTTTACTAATAAACCACAATATTCGTATATTTAACTTGTAACAGCAACTTAATTTACCTTTTTTATGACAAACCTTTCGATTGAGGCGCTACCTTAAAGCGATTGTAACTTTTACAAACTAAATATTGACTTTATAATGATTTTAGTACTTTTACTAACTCACAGTTACACCCATAATTTGTATTATTGTGGTTCCTACTTAATGAATGAGAACTAATCGATTGTCACCCATTTATAAATTATAGCAATTAAAAGGTGGTCCACCATATAATGTGAACATAAAAGGTGATATTTAGAAAATAAGTTTCAGAAATATTTTACTAAAAGTGGTCATTTACAAGAGTTGTTAATTTTAACTCCCTTGATGCCTTGGTGGCTTAGTGGTTAGTGGGTCGCGCTACTAAAATGACGGCTGCGCAACCGGTCCCGGGTTCAAACCACGGGTTGGGCCAAAAATTTGTATCTAAGTTTTTGGTATGAAATTCTTATTGTCAGCCCGGAGTCTGGAAGTTGGCGGTCTTGTACCCCCGTGTCTCAGAAAGCACGTTAAGCTATTGGTCCTGCGCCCGATCCCTCGCCGTTCATGTCACAGGAGTGTCCTATTCGGAATATGTGGATAAGGGAATAGAGAGTGCACTTGTGTTTGCGCACACACTTGAGCACTATAATATATCCTGCGTATGTGGCTGACCGTTGAGATTGGCTGCCATAGCCGTAATCGGTTGGAGGAAATTATTTTTTATTTTAACTTGATTATGAGATATGGCTATTGGTTTGAGTGGAAAATTTATATATTTGATTGACTTCGGTTTCAATGGAAAATGTCAATCAATCATTCAATCTGGAGTCTACACTACTGACGTATTATTTTTTTTATTGGAATAGACAGATTTTTAGCCATCATCTCACTTTATGTTAAGCGATGATGTGGCCGAGGATGGATCTGAATACGTTCAGGTCATAGAGTTCAGGGAACACATCTTCCGGCAGAGAGTTCCATTCCTTAGCCGTACGCAACATGTACCTATATTTGAACCATTTGGTACAAATTGCCAGTATTTATTCGACATAAGGGTGGTAACCCCTTTTCCGTCTTGTGTCCCGATGATGAAAGGGGGCCAGTGGAATTAGATCATGTAATTCCTTCGCACACTCTCCAAAATTAAACCTTTAAAAGACCGAAATACACGCTACCTTACGCCTGTGTTCAAGGCTTCATGTCAGTGTCACCAACAATCCTTATAGCTCAATTTTCGATCGATTCCGATACAGCCAGTTGGTATTTGGCAGATCCATCCCAAAGGTGACAGCAGTACTCCATACAAGTTCGGACTTGAGCTTGGTAAAGTTGTAGAAGCTGCTCCGGTGTGGAATACCGCCGGACCTTTGCGAAAATGCCAAGTTTTTTGGTTGCTGTTTGGGCTACAGATTCGATGTTTAGTTTGGATGTCAGCTGCATACCTAGGAGCTGTAGGTTCTCAGTCACGGGTAAATTCCGAAAAGTTGGAGTCAGGTCAAATTAACTCCGTTTGGTTTATATCAATGGACATTCATGCGTGACCGGGATACTCATTATTGTTACCCTCTTTGGGACAAGGGATTCTCTGTTTGCGGAAGTCAGTGATTATATTATTTTTTTATTACGAATATTACTTTTATTTCATTGACCTCTACCCGTGTTTGGGACCTTAGTTTGTTTGTTTTTGACTTTTGAGATAAAACATTTTTTTCCTAAAAGTTTTAATAATTTAAAACAAACGATAAATAATTTTAGTAAATAAATTAGATAACAGAGTACATAAATCGATCTAACCCCACAGTAAGTAGCTTAAGCACTTAAGAGTATCAAAATTAACTACAATTTAGAAATAATATCCTAAAATAGATATCATTATTTCACCCAGACACTAAACAAACACAAGTGTTCATCATCTAAATGTTTGTCCAGCCAGAGTTCGAATCAAACCTACAACCAGATCATGTGAATTCAAAGTCAAAAGATTCCTTATTTGCATAGGCTTGTACACAGCATTTACAAATCGTCATACATCAACATCTTTAGAAACGATTTATACTAATAATTTTAAATAATAATTTACATATAATTACATATTTGTGCCGATACATAAAATATACTAAGAAATAAATAAACATAATGAGATTCTACTACCGGCTCCATAAGTTGTTTCTGGTAGAGAAGATCCGGCAAAAAACTCGCCAGTTACTCTTTTTAATCGTCAATTTGTTTAAAACGGATTATTATCTTACAAAATTATAAATGTTAAAAAAAATTATATATATAAATAAAAGATAAATGTACACTAATATTATTATATATAAATAAATAAAATAAATAAATAAATTAACATTATAACTGCCTAATAATTTTAATAATTAAACTGAAGATTCTTATTTTTAAAACAAAAAATATTAATTAATTATTACTATGTTAGTTGGTTGTTCAGCTGTACATGTGAATTGATTTTAGTACGATAACAAATATAGATAATATATAGATCCTTAATCCCATTAAGGAAATATTATTATACAAAGATTTAAAATAGTAAAAATAAACTGTAAAGCCCTCAGCTATTGCTATGCCCTTACAGGGCGCTACATTGTATCTACTCGTACGAAATACCTAAGAAAATACTATAATATAGTACTATAATATAGTGAGTGATATAATATAGAGGTATCTTCTAGGTAATCGTGCTACATCTTAGACCATATTATCACTTACCATCAGGTGAAATATGGTCAAACGCTTACCTATCTAGAGTAAATATATATATATATATATATATATATATATATATATATATATATATATATATATATATATATATATATATATATATAAATATGAGGTAAATATGAGGTAAACCGAAGCAAACCAGTCCTCAGAGGTGACACCCGTTCATATGTATGACGTATGTGTCAACCTTATTTAATTCAACCATATTGGTGGACGCCACATAGCGCCATCACCTCAGGAACATTTTAGTGAGCACGACTTCTCAAGTTCCTCTCCCAGGTTATAAATAATACTACCTACTTATCTAATCCATGGCATATGAGACAGTGTCACTACCAAATTTGCTATGGGATCATCCAAACCCACACCATTTTTTTATGGAGTAATCGATTTTGCGCACGACTTTTTTATGTGATGGTTGCAGATGAGCAAACGGATCGCCTGATGGTAAGCAATTTCCACCGCCCATAAACAGCAACCTGCTAGCCGGCGCCGCCAACCTTTAAGCCCCCCTTCCCCCTGAATTGGGCCTGCGGTACCTCACAGCACAGTCCACTTCACGCCGGTTTTCTTTGAGTCCGACTTTGTGCTAATAGTTCACAAAAACGGTTTTAAGATGTTTTTTACAGTAAAAATTGTTCCATAATCCTCTCCCCGAAATCCCGCCTCCATTTTTTGATAATATAAATTATTACGTTAAAAAAAGCGGCACGCCTTTTTACCATTTTGGCATCATAAAATAAGTCCATACAAGATAACATCTTGGGCAACTACGTGACTCTGTATTGCGCGTAGCCGTATCCGCCGCCGCCGCTCAGCACTTGCCGGTTTGTAAACTGATTAATAAACGGAATACCTATCCTGTAAATACATATTTTAATGGTTGTGTCATCATCATCATCATCATCATTTCAGCCAATAGACGTCCACTGCTGGACATAGGCCTCCCCCAATGTTCTCCACACAGATCGGTCCTGTGCCGCCCGCATCCAATGGATTCTCGCGATCTTCACCAGATCGTCGGTCCACCTTGTGGGGGGCCTGCTACAATGGTTGTGTAACACGTACAATATATTTATAATTATTATTTTATGCTAGAGGCGACAAACCAGCAAGCGAGTTACCTGATGGACAGTAATCAACGCCGCCCGTGAAAATCCGCGAAATCAGACTGATCGCTTAAGTGTTGCAAGCCTTTTTAAAAAAAGAGTACGCTCTTCCCTTGAAGGTCCCTAAGTCGCAGCTGTCGGAAAATACTCCCGCAGGCAAACCGTTCCACAAAACTGAGGTACGTGGTTGAAAGTTCCGCGAGAAATTCACAGTATTAGAACGCCATCCATCGAGATGATGGCGACAATTACGTTATAATAATGCTGGGAAAAAGTTATAATTTCGATTTTATTATCTATATTTGTTATAACGAAAATATCCTCACCATCATCTATGATATTTTAATAGTCTAAAACGTTTTATGAGATCCATATAACCTCGAAACCGACAGACTAAAACCGACCGCCATAAAAGGTTTAAAAATCTCTTAACATCATCAGCCCAATTAAGTCCCCACTGCTGGGGCAGGGGCCTCCCTTAATCACATGAGGGGTAATTGCCACACTCACCACGCTTGACAGACGGGTTGGCGAGGGTTTAAATATAAATGCAGAGTTTTCCTTCTCTGGGTGCTGATGATCATGCCAGGCAGCTTTACCTTGGTCGCCTTTTACGACACCTCGTCCTCTTAAATATTCTTTTATTTAACAAACAACTGATTCATAGAAAAATGGTTCCATTTTTACATTTGAGTATGAAACACATACAAAGAATATTTATAACTCACTAACAAATTGATCACGCAATAATTGATTCAAAATTAAGTTAACCCCTGCCGGCGATAAAAACGTTAGAAAGTTAGAGTGAAGACCGAAAACTTCTAAATTGACCTAACTTCATAGTAATTTATAGACAATTTTCTACTTTTAACTAGATAGTCTGTGCGACCAGTCAAGCGCGTCATTGAGTCGATGTATTCTACTTTGGATTGCTTTCCATTCCTATAATAATTCTTAATGACAGTTAGGTACATGGAGAATAAGAGATCTTTTAATATTTTTTGTGAAAAACTTATTAGATGGAAGCTTCATCTTGGATGGATCCATTGTTGTCTTGTGGTCTTCCTGCAATGTCTCCCTGGAGGGACCACGAGTAATTCGCAATGGCTCGTGGTTCCCTCCGACTCACACTTGGCTACTCACACGTGTGTTATGTAATTATTATTTTTTTTGCAAATAAGTTTAGCCCACAGGCTTTTGGTCAGACACAGACCAGGGTTTTGTTTGTTAGTTTGTTTGTTTTTGTTACTTCATCATCAGCCTATCGCAGTCCACTGCTGGACGTAGGCCTCTCCATTTGTTCGCCACTGTCATCTATCTATCACGGCTTCTCGCATCCAGCTCTTGCCAGCCATCCGGCGCAGATCGTCCCCCCATCTAGCCAGAGGGCGCTCGCTCCATAGCCCGCCGAGCGACCATTAACTTGTGGACCAGCCGTACCGTGTCCACGTTTGGGCTCCGTATGTCTGGACGGGTAGGACGCACTTGTTTTACTTATATTAACATATAAATTGCTAAAAAATAATTTCTACATTGCTCCGCATTTGTTTTACCATTTCCGTTGGGGATGTCCCCCATCCCCTACGGAAATGGTGAAATCAATATACTTAGTTCTATACTGATAATGATACATATCAGGAAAAAGTGCAGGAATTGACGGAAAACAAATGAACATTGGTTAACCATAACATACCATTTTACATTTCATTATCTCTTTCAAGTGCTAGTCGGGGGAAGCCTAAATTATTGTATTTTATCATGAAAATGTGTATAAAAAGTTGTAGTATTGATACTACCTAGCAGTAAGACAAAGAACGTATTTACGAGCGCCACTCGGCGACTTATTTATTGATAATATGAATGACAACATTATTATGCAAAAAAGACAGCGTCATAACTATAATTTATCAAGATGGGAATTAACACGATAGTTATTATTTGATAGAGCATTGTGTTCTCACATATTTTGCTCGACATTTCGGCTACTTTACAGCATCTGTGGTCACGAGCGGACTGGCAGAGCACGGCGTCGTCTGCTGGGGCCGGGCTGTGAATCTTCCGACTCACTCACATTTTTTGATATTAATTCGCCACTAGATGAATTGTCAGTGAAGCTACTCCGACACACTACAATAGCAGTATCGGTGTTTGTTTGCGTTAGTAACGGCCTAGCACGGGGTTTGCACTTGTGAATTACTGGATTCCATGTCGATGATATTTTAAATCCATCCTCCCGATCGCTTCACGTACTATCCTGGTATGATAATGACGATCGGTGGAGAGGATTTTTGGGTCATGTAGTTCCATCCAATGATTAACTCCCATTTCCAGTAGATGTTCTGCTATTGCCGATTTATTTGCTTGTTGATTTTTAACAGCTGCGATATGTTCCTTGACACGTTCTGCAATAAACCACTTCGTTTGTCCAATACAGCCGAAACGTCGAGCAAAATATGTGAGTACACAATGTTGTATCACATAATAACTATCGTGTTAATTCCCGTCTTGATAAAATTATAGTTATAATGCAACGCGAAAATCTAAAAAACTAAAGACAGGGTTAACCGAAAGCATTTCGGTGTCAATGTAACCACAACCCTTTTCTCTAAGATCAATGCTACAGTTCTTACCTTTTTTTTGGGAACTGCACAGAGAAACTTTCAGCTTTTATTAAATCACGAAAGTCTGGCCGTCGTTGGCTCTTGGGCTATAAACGTTGTAAACAAAGCAAGTCCGACCGCAGCATAAGAAGCGTCTGAATATTTACCGACCGGAGCCAGATTAGTCTGCAGGTGAACGAGGTAAATCTCAAACGTGAGGAGAGACTCAAGAGAGCAAGCAAAGAGTGTTTGAATGTAGGCAGAATGTTTAATGAAACACTAAGACTACACTGTTGCTTATATCACAAAATATATACACAGAGAAGGCTTGATTTTTTTTAAGCCCCCTTTCCCCCGGATTGGGCCTCCGGTACCCTCACTCACACAGCAAAACACAGCACAGTGCTGCTTAACTGGTTTTCTGTGAGGCCGTGGTATCACCCCAGTCGAGCCGGCCCATTCATGCTGAAACGTGGCTCTTCCACAGTCAGCTATCAATGTCATTCATTCTATCTGACATTGATATCGAAAAGTTCGTTGATCTACGACTTAGGCAGTATGTCATGTCATGTCTCTCTTGCACGCGTTTCGTTTATTATATGTCTGTCATACGCCGGACCATGTCTAGGTCTTTGTACGAAAAGCGCTCTGTGTGTAATTATTTTGTACGCACATGTATAATTAGACGCAGGACATATTATAGTACACAAGTGTTTGCGCAGGCACAAGTGCATTCTCTATTCCCTTACCCTCATATTTCGATAGGACACGTAGTGTGACACGACCGTCTGAGACTTTGGGCTGGCACTGAGAATTTCTTAACAGAAGAACGTATGTTGCGACCCTATCGAATTCGGGACCCCAAGCGCAGCCGTCGTGTCGCTTTAAAGTTCGCCGCACTACCCACTGCGCCGCGAGGCAGTCACCAATGACCTTTGTGTGCGTAGCCTTCCTTAACATGCAACGTAGGCAGGCGATGATCTGTGTCGATTATGATAAAATTTTCCTGCCTATCGTAGGAATCGCGCATAATATCTTTCCCTCACATTTCACAAACTAATAAAAAACTCCCAACAACTAGGATGTTATCACTTCATTAGGATGGTGGCGAAAAAGAAAAACTCACGCCATAAACAAACATTTTACTTCAACTACAGCTCGTACGCAAATTCCCAACAACAAACGAACTAAATTGAATTTCCTAGCAACACCGAGAGTTGGACGGGCGAACTGTTTCGTTGTTAGTGTTGTAAGGTATGGCTCTACTGGTGCGGGACGTCCGAATGACCCGACTGTACAAATGTAATACTTACCTCGGGTCTTGCAGGTGTCCATGGGCGGCGGTGATCGTTCACCATCAGGTGTGCCGTCTACGCGTTTGTCCGCTTTAATATAAACAATTATAACTCCTCGACGATAAACGACGGGGTGTTATAAGTTTCAAGTGTCTATGTGTGTGTAGGTCTGTCTATTGCATCGTCGCTCCTGAACGGATGAACAATTTTGGTTCAAGATGGCCACCGCCGCTGCAAATGTCGGATTAAACATATTCTTTGAGCACCCCCTGGATATAGTACTGTATCAAATAAAAGGGCTTGAGTAGTAGAATACAAAAAATTCTAATCCAAGATGGCCGTCCCCAAAAAATGGCGAAGTATTCAAAAATAAGTTGAAACTTTTGTTGACTGCCCTACGTATAAACAATTTTGGTTAATATTGTGTTGTCTGAGACTGCTCCATAACTACCTAAATTTAAAAAAAGAATCTTAACAAAATGATAAAAGTGTACTTTAACAAACCATTATGCTTTATGCTAATAATGTGTAAATTAAAGCGGTCTCTCGTCACGATAACACTAACACGTAACAAACAACAGTTTCATTTTATTTTTAGGAATGAAGATCCTTCTCCAACCACCTAACTGACCAGGTAGGCATGGGCACTACCCCAACTATTTTAAGTAGTGTTATACAGGGTGTATCTGTGAACATTTACATCCCTTTAACCACGTGTCCTATCAACCATTCTGAATAACATTTGATCTGTCTTTTAAAAATCGCATAAAAAATTTCAACTTCTCATACAAAGTCGGTCACGTGACTTGATTATTTCGTCGACTAAATTCGAAAAGTCGTAAACAAATGTGGTTCAGAATGGTTGCTAAAACACGTGGTTAAGAGGATGTAAATGTCCACAGATACACCTGTATACATAGCTGTAGGATTTTTAATCGCAATCAATGGCCATTGTTGACGACCCTTTTGGAACAGTGGTAGCAAACGCTGCCTTTGGTCCAAGGGTTCGATCCCTGCACTTTACAAACATTTGTGTGCTTGAATATATATTAAAAGTATGTATTTACAAGAGAAAAGTATTATATTTATATATTTGTAATCACACTGTTATTTCTGTAACACAGGTGCTTGAGCTACCTATATCAGAGTCAGATCAATGTATGTTGTGAAATATATTGTTTTAAACGTTCATGGTCACTAACATTAGAATAGTTATTTACGGGATTTCTACCATGTATCTTATTTTTGAGTTTCCGGTATTTCGCGATATGCCCGATATGGTGCTTGCAACAGTGCTGAAATATCATCATCATCATCATTTCAGCCAATAGACGTCCACTGCTGGACATAGGCCTCCCCCAATGTTCTCCACACAGATCGGTCCTGTCTACCTCGGACAAAAAGTCCAGCTTGGTAAGTCCAACTTCCAGAAAGAGGTCGATCGACGAATCCAACTCGGCTGGGCAGCGTTCGGGAAGCTACGCAGCATATTTTCGGCCCACCTACCGCAGTGTCTCAAGACGAAAGTCTTCAATGCGTGTGTGTTGCCCGTGATGACATACGGAACCGAAACGTGGCCGCTTACAATGTGCCGATTAAGGAGGCTCAAAGTCACCCAGAGAGCAATGGAGAGAGCTATGCTTGGAATCTCCCTGCGTGATCGTATCAGAAATGATGAGATCCGCAGGAGAACTAAGGTTACAGACATAGCCCAAAGGATTGCATGCCTCAAGTGGCAATGGGCAGGGCACATAGCGAGGAGAACAGACGGCCGTTGGGGCAGAAAGGTCCTGGAGTGGAGGCCACGCACAGGAAGTCGCAGCCGTGGCAGGCCCCCCACAAGGTGGACCGACGATCTGGTGAAGATCGCGGGAATCCATTGGATGCGGGCGGCTGAAATATCGGAAACTCAAAAATAAGGTAGGTACATGGTAGAAACCCCGTAAATAACTATTCTAATGTTGTAAAATATTTATTTATTTATTACGCCTGATCGTCACGTCATCCAGCTTCACGTTTTCCTTCATCTTCATCATTTCAGCCAATAGACGTCCACTGCTGGACATAGGCCTCCCCCAATGTTCTCCACACAGATCAATTCTGTGACGCCCGCATCCAATGGATTCCCGCGATCTTCACCAAATCGTCGGTCAACCTTACTTATGCACAAACGGCTATTTACTATAGGACAAACAGAGAACAATTTTCCAGCTAAAACATAATATTTACATAATCATAATCATAATCATATTTATTCACAAGAAACATGGTACATGGTAAGGTGTTACATTTAAAGAATATATATATGTGCGAACATGTCTCGCTATCCTGTAGCATGCAAATATAAATTAACATTAAATTTAAATTTAAAAGATGTCACGTTGCATGAAATAAAATAAATTAATCAGGATTAAGTAGAGTTAAATAGAATTAAAATGGCACAAAATCGGTAGGTACATACATATCACAGTCAAATTTACAAAAATAAAGCACTTTACATCAGGTTCCATCAGTGCCTGGATCTAAACATAAGTTGCATGTACTCCTCAACAGAATAGAAGCATTGTTCCTGCAGCCAAAACTTCACTGTGTGCCTAAACCGCCTTCTTGGGAGAGATTGGAATTCTATTATCATAGGTAAAGACTCTGTAAATATTTTATAATTCAGTGTCCCATTTTTTTACAGGTCTGCATGGCAAAAGATTTCACACAGTGGCTAACAAACAACACTATTTGCAGCATATACTAGTAGATTTGTGGAAATGCTCACGGGAATTTTGTATTCATAAGTGGGTTAAAACTTAAAACTGCATCAAACTTTGACCCTGGCGAAAATGTTGATCCACCTTTTCCGCTAAGAGCTTGCCGTGCTTTTTAATCAAATCAATAACTTTCCAATTTATAAAGTTCTGCTTGTAGAACGTGATCTAAGTTTTCAAAGGATTTATGATTGCTTGGTACAGACTACCTCTATAATATATATGTACCAATATTATTTTACCAAATAAAAGATGGTTTTCAGAGAAAGCTCTCTGGATCAGACTAGCCACAAAATGTTAGCTAAAATATAGAAAACATACAAAAAGACTGATACAGAATGAGCTCACAAACTGTTTCCTATTAAAAATATAATATTTACAGATAAGTACCTATGTAATATTTTCATACCACTGTAATATATTGGTTATACTTAAAATTGCTGCAATTAATTTATAGCCCTCGCTCCAAATAACACCTTTGTTTCACATGTGTAAAAGCCAAACTCAATATACGTAGTATGTAAATATTAAATCTGTCTATTACAAATCCTCCTAAATAAAACCGGCCAAGTGCGAGTCGGGCTCGCGCACAAAGGGTTCCGTAGCAGCAAATATACATTATAAAGATTTTATATCATCGCGGATTTTTAAAGGTGTACAATACTGTAGTATATTTTTTGATCTATCTTATAAGGTTCAGCCATCGTTTTCAGTGTAAGCACAATAACTTAACCAAAATTACAGTTAAATCAACCTATCTCAAAAACTATAAGAGATACTTTGATCAAACCAAAAATCGTTGAAAGAGTTAATTAGCATGCATCACCTCTATTTTTTTTAGAATTTTATACCCCGTAGTTATAAAAATAGAGGGGGGGGGACATACTTTTTACGACTTTGAGAGCTGATATCTCAAAAACCGTTCACTTTAAGAAAAATGTTTTTTAGAAAACTTTATATCATTTTAAAAGACCTTTCCATTGATACCCCACACGGGTATGTACATCGAAAAAAAAAATTTCATCCCTCAGTTACATGTATGGGGAGCCCCACCCCCAATTCTTTTTTTTACTATTTAGTGTCATATTTTTGTAGCGGTTTATACAACACATATTCCCATCAAATTTCATCACTGTAGTACTTATAGTTTCCGAGTAAATCGGCTGTGACAGACGGACAGACGGACAGACGGACAGACGGACAGACGGACATGACGAAACTATAAGGGTTCCGTTTTTGCCATTTTGGCTACGGAACCCTAAAAACGACGGTAAGGTAAAAGGGCATTAAAGCTACGGCGTGTTCTTGATTACACAGTCACCTAAATTAAGCTGCCGGGTGACAGGTGATGAATATTTAAAACAGCGGTGAAAGAATAGCACCCTGAATGAGTCCAGAACAATGCCGTTTGCTAACGTTTTTAAAACAACTCGGCTTATACCTAACCGTTCATGAGTAAAAATTACTTTTCATTTGTAAATACATACCTAAAATATATAGGAAACACCCAGACCAATACAAACAGACATGTTCATGCACACAAATGTTAAAATAATTGTAGGTTGTGATAATATTAACAAACAGTGATGGCACAATCAGTAAAAATAGTTGAAATATTTTTCAGTCTCTTGTACTTTATGCTCCGTGATTGTTATCATCATCATCATCAGCCCATTTAAGTCCCCACTGCTGGGGCTCGGGCCTCCCTCAATCACATGAGGGGTAGTTGCCATACTCACCACGCTTGGCAGACGGGTTGGCGAGGGTTTTGATATGAATGCAGAGTTTTCCTTCTCTGGGTGCTGATGATCATGCCAGCAGCTTTATCTTAGTCGCCTTTTACGACACCTCGGTAAGAGTGAGGGTGGCCTATTCTACTCTGCCGGGGACCACACGGCACGGCACGGCGTGATTGTTAACTTTGCCACAACTTAACTATACAAACTTCAATGTGCATTTATGAGTACTTTGATCATATCGCGTAGGTATTCATTATATCTATGTATTTTCTATTTTTTAAGCGTCCTCCACCCAGAGGTTGCCTGGAAGAGACTGCCTAAAATGATGAGGCCGCCGTTAAGTGCATGTAAAGCTGCGTCATTAAGCATGTCTAATGCATATTCCGCTTTAATCTATTCCCTTCACTCAATTTAAGGGGGATGATTATAGATCGGCCTTTCAGCTTTGTCTTCGTCTGTGGGTGGAAAATACGGAGAAATAACATTTGGGTATTCTCTAATTATAGTAGTGAACCTACGTTGAGGAGCGATCGATAGGAGCTCAGTACATAAAAACGCGCCTTTCATTCGGTGGATCCAAGTTCGAATCCGAGCATGTCCCTCTGGATTTTTCCAATCTACGAGTATGCGCGTATTTCTACGCACACACGTCTTAACATAATGGCAAGCACCGCTTGAAAAAAGACACCGTCTCTTTTATTCCAGTGTAGTTACATATTATAGTCAATTGTTAAAGGTAATAATTATGTATCTAAGAAACCTTAGGTGTTACACTGGTCTGAGATATTCTGAAGGTAACTTTGCTTTCATTATGTAAAAGACAAGTTCAAATTTCCTCACAACTTGTAAGTGTATGTATTAACCAACATACAATTTATTAACTGAGTTGAGCCGCATACTTGTAATTAAGCGAGTTATAATAGACCGGCAGACCATGGCTCTGACTATTCAAAAATAAATTAGACACAGAGCTGTCTATCACGTCTGTAAAATTGTACACACGAGTGAATGTATGAACGGCATTTTGATCTTATTCGTTCATGAATGATCCAAGAGCTTTTTGACTTGACACTTATCGCCATGATAATTAAAAGTGATTTAACTTAACTTCGGCGAAAACATTGAGTCTAAACTGTGACCAAAAAACTGGGAATCCTAAATAGAGTTGATCGATACGCCAGGACAGCTTTCGACTCTCTACAAAGCACAAGTCCGGTCGTGCATGGAGTACTGCTCTCACCTATGGGATGACTCAGCTAAATACCAGCTAGCTGCATTAGACTCAGTGGAATGCAGAGCCAAGAAACTGATTGGTGACAAGGAGCTTAGCTTGTAGCTAAGCTTCACAATCTAGCCCATAGACGCAAAATAGGTTGCCTGTCTATTTTTATAGGCTGTACTTCGCGGAGTGTGCTGCTGAGCTGCATGAACTCATTCCGCCATCATCTTTTTACCATCGAGAGAGGTGATGAACTGGGGGATATCATCCCTTCTTGGTGAATATTTCTCGATGGCGCGATTTTCCTCCTCCTTCACTTGGCAATATCAAAGCTAGAGTAAATAGGCTATTTTTGGGTAAGCTTGCTTCATCGTAGGTTTCCTTTCAATTCTAGAGTTCAGTGTGGAGCCAAGAGAAAAACTTCATTATTTCCTTAGAAAAGTGTATAAACTTTTTTGAAGGTGTCGATTTTTCCAAATTTTTCTTTCATTAGAAAAAGTAAATGACGACATTGTAACCTCAAAAAGAATAAAAATATAGACTTTTGTTAAAAATTTGTAAATTACGTGTAAATAAATATATGTTGTGGCCATTTATTATTTCGTTAAAGAAATCCTTAAACCAACTATTGAAGATTGTGGACCCAAGCCCACTTAATACAAGTCGCGAACTAAGGATAGTCCCGGATCAGAATTCGTGCCAGCCACTTTTAATATTGCGTGTTGGAACGGGATGGCATGAGCTTTAGTAGGGTAATAACTTTAGATCGCAATTTATAATAAGGTGGAAGTAGATCGTTCCAAGGATTACCACTTGCATGCTTGCACTGCAGCAAAGCGCAGCACACGCAGTCCTCGAATTGTCGTCATAGACTGCGGCTAGTCTAATACAATTTTTAAAGGATGTATAAGTATGAGGCGACAAAAGTGTATGTGGTTCGTAATATTTTGATATTAAATTGTGTAAAAAATACATTTTACTTTATTTTTGTTAAGTATAAGTTAAAATGGCATGTTATTAATAAAATAATTCTGGCTTTTATATCTGGTATTAGTATTAATCGTTCGTTCATTGAATGAGCGAACTGCTTTTTGACAATTTAAAAATCTGTCATAATCAATGCTGACTCCGTTCAGTCGTTCTAAAAATGTTCTAGTGGAGCACTAATGGGACATTCCTGTCTGATACGTAAAATCTTCGCCAGAAATTCATCAGAAATATACGCCAAAGAAGTCCCTATTTAAGCATCGCAAAAATGAAATAAACCGATACTGTCTTACGGAAAATTATTTTCCAACACGTTAATTAATGGACACGAGGTAGCGTGTCCAAGAAAATTTCAAGCATCAGATTTTGTTCTTTAGATTTCCGCGTTGTATTTTAACTATGGTTAATAATCAAGGAAAACGCAATGTATATTATAAGGTAAGTTTAACTGTACTTACTATGTATTGCTTGACGTGCTTGCAAAACATCAAACAATAAATATTGAGTACATTTAATCACGTACTTAAAAAAAAACATCGCGTTGATTCCCGTAATTATAAATTATAATTAGATTTGGGTACCTTCTTAAATTAAAGATGAAGTCAAAGATATCTAAAACTACTTACACGGATTACTCCTTAAACAAGATCCAGATAAGAAGTTTATCGTTAATCATACTTATACGTATGAGCACCGAAATATTCCAGTAGCTAGCTGTTGCAGTTACCTAACGTTTAATTAACTAAGTTCACGGCTTTTAACCTAGATCTGGATTAGTGGTGTGACATATATCGATAGCACACGATAGGTAAGGTAGGTACTGTATTAAACTGAATGAAATCGATCTTCTTCGACATGATTAGTTAACGATAAACTAGTAAATAAAAACATGTTGATATGAGTAATGGCCACACTTAGAGAATGTCCATCAACAATTTTGAAATCGTAAGTATTTATCTTTATAATTATGGAAGTGTAGGTACTTTTTATTTCGTATACCACTAGGTTTCTAAAAATTACTCTGGATTTGGCTGTGTACAACTACTTGATGCACTGGTATGTTACCTAAGGGTTTGTTTTTTATTTTTCCCTGGGATTTTTTTGTTAAGAAATTTCTCAGGGTCCGTCCGAAGTCTGGAAGTTGGCGATCTTGTACCCCTATGTTAGTTTAGGATTCTATTATGTAGTTAAAGGTTCAACTGTAATATTTTCCTTCGCCATTCTTAATTACGCTTGATATAGGCTTTAACAAGCCACCTTCGCAACCGATGCAGGAGCAGGAAAGACATACAGGGAAACTAAACTAACTAGATCATAGTTTCACGTTCAGTATTATTATTATCTCAACAAAAAACCTATCCAAAGGCTTTCTTGCGATGTTTTTTCTCACCATTGCTGTAATTACGGACATAGATTTAAAAAAATATGGTGCTTGCTGGGATTCAGTTCGAGAATGGTGGGCAACTGGCTGAACCGCATGGTCGTAAGCAGTTTAGTTAAAATAAAAATATGACGACCTAGGCATTTATTTATTAATAATGGATATAACAGAACCAATGACATCCCGTTTGGAAATAACATGTTCAGACTTGTCCATTAGGGCGAGAAGTAACGACAATATCGATATGCAACACTAGCCTTTACCCAAAAGCGAGGTAGGTCAAACACGCTTATAATAAATGCAGCGTTGTTTAACCCCGTAATTTAATTAGAGAAAGCAATTTACTCTTAATAAGCAAAATGTGCAATTAACCTGTGACTAAACATGAATGTTTCAAATTCATTAAGGCATTAACGTGAATCGAGAGTAACTTTATAACATAATCCAAGATTTCTCATACTTCTCATCCAATTTGAATAAAAGTGACCCAAGACTATGGGACATGACGGGAAAGTACTTTTAATCCTTAAGTTAACATTTTTAATGAAAGGAAACATTCCTTTATTTTTTAAAAGAAAAAAAATGAAAAAAAAAATTTTTGTTGGATTGTATGAGGGAACTGAACCAGAATATATATAAAAAGGCTTTTGTATTCTGACAATCGATACTACTGTATCGATTGATGCCAACGAACGACCAGTGCATCAAGTAGTTGTAAAAAGTGTATTATAGAATTTTAATCACTTTATACATTTCAAATAACATTTATAACAGTACACTTGAGAAGAGGTGTTACCGAAGTCGGCAATCGGCCAATACTATCTTGTAATTTAATCAACATTCAATTATTCAACAGAGATCAGGCACCGACTTCAGTAACACCTCTTCTCGAGTGTACTGTTATAAAATGTTATTTGAAATTTATAAAGTGAAAAAAATACTTTTATACACTTTTTAGTTCGTGGTTTTTGAAGACGGTTTTTATTCGCAGAAATTTTTTCAAGTTGACTAAATGTCACATTTTTTGGCAGCGACAGCAGACTGAGAACAATATGTTTTTATTCGCCTTGTAACATATGATCCAGATAGACTTTTTTTTTATTTATTGTAATAAAATTAAGACATTTAATTAAAAATTATTTTAGATATTTTAATTTTTTTTCGTAAAAAAGTATACGTGATATTTGTATCTTATTTGCACATACTACAATCATCTTAGTTTAAATATTAATAGCCACTTTTGGACTTAAATTTTATTGAATTTTTCTCTTTGATGCCCTTCATCAATTAAAATCAATTGGCGGCGGCACTGCTCCATAAAGCGCCCAAGATCAGTTGCCCTAACGTGGAATTACAAAAGTGCTTTGCCTAAGCAGGTAATGTCCATCGCCAAATATTTGTTGCTATGCTGCTATAGGTTTCCCTAAAGATGTCGCCATACTAGCGTAAGCAACTGTCTCTTTTTTATAAACATCACACAACATTGCATTCAAATCACTTAGAAATTTATACCTACCCACAGTCTGCGATACACGTAATTCAAAACACGATCGTATCTCGTAATTATGATGAATTAGGCACAAGAGTTGGGGCCGATAGCAACGCAATTAATCAACTAAGTACCTACGTTAATTTACATTTTATGCCTCGAGTTCGTATAATATAATAATTGGTGTACATACATCTGTTTATTACCTCAACAATAATTTAATCAATAAGACGGACAATCACACGATCATCATCATCATCATCATCAGCCCATTTAAGTCCCCACTGCTGAGGCGCGGGCCTCCCTCAATCACATGAGGGGTAATTGCCATACTCACCACGCTTGGCAGACGGGTTGGCGAGGGTTTTGTATAAATATATATATGCAGAGTTTTCCTTCTCTGGGTGCTGATGATCATGCCAGCAGCTTTACCTTAGTCGCCTTTTACGACATACGATATATCCGGTATACTGTACCATAGGTATATTTTACGGGGTCCCTATGTCACTTCGAAACACTATTCTTTGAAAATTGATACACCGACAACATTTCATCGAAGCCGATGTAGTGCGATGGCTTGTTTCTGCAACAATTTGTTTGTTTGAAGTCTCATTACATCGAAAATCTTTTATCGAAGTCTTATTATATCGAAAATCTTACTTTTGTTAGTCCAATGTAACCTTACTTCGAAAATAATGTTAAAGCGTATTTCTATATTATTTATATATAAATTTCCGTTCTAAATAAATAAAAGTAGATGTATAGATTAAACATTTATTCGCATTCAAGTTGACACACAAAAAAGCTCTCAAAAATATTGATATACATTTATGTTGTTATATTTTTTAACAAATTATATGAAAATATGTATATTAAAATTACATAAAACTGAGCATCTTCTAGCTCGCAACCCATCTCATGAAACCATGACAATCCTCTCTGCATCACCTCAAATGTGCCTCCGGGACTTCCCTCATAAAACAAAGCCGAAGCACCAAACAGGCCCGAATCTTATGCCTCAACATATTTGCGTCAGAGATCGCAAGGGCGATACGAAGTGAAGGGGACTGGGCTTGCCAGTGCAAAAAAGAAACTACTTACTTTTTACGCATAGTATCATTCGTATCATCTCTTCTTTTATATAAATTGCTAATGCCCCGACCTCGCTTTGTTTTGAGACTTAATTTTTTTAACGTGATAGGTGGTAGATGAGCTGACGGGTCACCTGCTATTAGCTCTTAACTTTACTAATAGATGACGCTGGTTGATTGAATGTAAAATACTTGCGTGATGTCGATAACATCGTGTTTCGTAATTTTGGGATACCTATCAAGCTTTATCGACGTTTATAAAAATTACTTCATTTAAAATAGTGTAAGTAATATTTCCGATCGGTTTTTTTTTATTATCGCTCAATTATTACTCAGCTAATAGACGCCCATTGCTGGACAATTGCCTCCCCTAATCGATGTTCTCCACACAGATTGGCCCTGTGCCGCCCGCATCCAAGGCAATATTTCTAGACAATACAATCAATAGTGTTAATTATTTTAGACTATCGATAATTTACCGATTAACGTTAGTATCGGCCATGTTTTTAAATCACATGATTATACTGTTGGTAAAAATTGATTGGTAGTAACCAGTACTAACAATGTAATTATACTCGTAGACCGTAATTTTTTAATGAGTACAAACATTTTAAGGGTAGTTCATACACTTCAATATAAATATTTTTCTTTAAAAAACCGGTGACAAAAATACTAAATTTGTGAAAATTTCTACTCTCTAGCTATCGCGAGACAGACAGACGGACAACGAATTCTTAAGACTATTACTCATAATTGTCATCAATAGTTACTTATTTATGACGGATACTATAAATACTGCATTGTTGTTTTCTACTAATTATTATTAGATTAATATAAATCGATACGTAATGTTATATGAATATTATATTTACTTATGGCTTTTAATTAAAAAAAAAAAGAAAGTTGCTCGGTTGACTACGCGGTACTTTTGGAGGTTGGCGCGTAGTCGACCGAACAGTGCCAGATGGTTTTTGACAGCGGTACCATTATTTTTGAGAAAAGTGTAAGTTGTGTTACGTGTGAATATAAGTGAAAAGTGAGCATGAAATTATTCGTTTTATTTATAATACACCTGCATGAGTAGAATTGGATATCTAATTATTGAGGAGAGTTAATGATAGCCGATATAATAGGGTCCCGTTTTTACCAGTTACGAAACGGATTTGGGTACGAAACCCCAAAAAATATTGCATGTAGTGAGAAAGAAAGACCTGCTGTCGCGGCTCTTGAGATAAAGCCTTGAGACAGACAGACGGACATCGAAGTCTCAGGAAAAGGGTCCCATTTTTACCCCAACGATGATGATGGAAATATACCGTAAGACAGTAATATATAATTCAATGTGTTTTTTATTTATTTGTTAGAAATGGGGTGAGCCCTGCGTCTCGTAGCCACTGCGACCAGTAGATGATCTATTGTGGCAGCCCCATAACCTATTACAGCACCTCATGTAGCTCCAGTTCCAGGATAAATCCGAGAATAGAGCTGATGGGGGAGCTTTTGATCTCGTCTGCTGAGATCATGTGTGCTCCTAGGTGCCGGCTTCTGCACCGGTGCAGCGCTATGCACTCGCCGAGGACGTGGATTTCATTCAATTGTTACTCAAAATCATACACAAACACACACAAACATAACCATACATACATTTACATGTTCATGCGCAGACCATTATTTAATCAATTTACACGTCTAAGAGTTTTTATATGTTGATATGTTCTTCTTTCATATCATTAAGTGTTAGATTCTCTCTAACACTTATACGGTGACTATCTCTTGCAAGAGCGTGCTACCCCTTATAGAAGTATTTTTACTAAATAGGATAACCCCTACCACCCATGTATCAAGTATTTTATCTACACTCATTTCATAATCTTCAAATTATGAAATCAAAAGTAAGCACATTTTGACATTTTATTTTATTATTTTTATTTAAAACGAGTTAAATATTAGAATAACACAGGTATTCTTATGCCATAATCAGTGTAACATAAATCAGCGTTGATTTTACTGTACACTGATGTTCGTCGTCGAATGCTTTTAAACACAGTAAATATCCTAGAAGAAGTTCGTACGGCTCGTAAAATCTATCTTTCATGAAACAGAAGGCTGATCATAAAAAATATACAATAATAGAATTTATCTAATTTAGACACAGACGTGGTTATTTTCACCAAAGAATCAATAATAGCAGTTTTATGCACATTAGCCTTCTCGCTTCCCGCCCCGCACGACCAGCGCACTACGCGCGACAGATAGATAAAATTCTTTATGATATTGATAGCTTTAAAGAAAATTAAAAAGTTAGGGTGTTGCATAATGATCTTTTTTTTGTGATTTATGCAACTGTTACCACTTTATGCAACAGGAAAACTCTTTAAATGAAAATATTATGGCAAAGTAATCATTATTTATACTGCCACAAAAGTTGGAAATTGACACCCCAAAAAACACCTACAACATGCGCACGAAATAGTAGTTATCTGTGGTCGATCCCCACACGATAGTCGATTTGGCGCCATTTCGTTTTGAAATTTATTAAATAGAAAATAATTTATCTATTTTATTTAATCTGAGAGTAAGAAAATAGTAGAAAGTATTTTCGTGAATGACTTCACAAGATATTTTTGTATCAAGAACTCCAACAGTGTGAAAAATTTACTAAGCTGTCAGGTGTGTCTTTGTAGCTTGTCCAAATAGTTTCTACGATTTCTTACTTTGAAAAGTAAACCATGAGTTTGATAAAGTAGTGTATGAGACTGCTCATAACTCGGTATTAAAACACTCGCCACAATGCCTGATATTCTTATCAAGCAATGTGACGTCCGTGCTGAATTACAGTCACTCGATGTGAGAAAATCCAGTGGTCCTGACGGTATTCCAGCGTCGGTTCTTAAAATATGCGCAGCGGAGTTGCCTCCAGTACTCACACGCCTGTACCGCCTCTCTTATTCGTCAGGTATTGTGCTTGAAGGCTTGGAAAGTGGCGAATGTTCAACCTATTCCCAAGAAAGGGGATAGGTCCGACCCTGCTAACCACCGGCCTATAGCTATAACTTCAGTACTGGGAAAGGTGTTTGAGCGGATAATTAATACTCAACTTATCCGCTACCTAGAGGATCACTCGCTGCTTCATGACCGTCAATATGGTTTCAGACCGAAACGGTCCACGGGCGATCTTCTAGCGTACGTATCGCACCTCTGGGGGGAGGCTATGGAGAAACATGGTGAATCTTTGGCAGTTAGCCTTGATATCGCCAAGGCTTTCGACTGTGTTTGGCATCGTTCGCTTCTCTCCAAGCTTCCGGCATACGGTCTGCCACCTCGCTTATGCGATTGGGTTGCGGGATTTCTGGAGGGTCGTAGAATTCGTGTTCGCTGTGTTGGACGCGCTTCCGATAAATTCTGGAGTGCCTCAAGGTTCCGTCCTGTTGCCGACATTGTTTCATCTGCACATCAATGTGGTAACATCCATTGCTATGCATATGACAGCACTGTCCACGCACGCTATTTTGGAAGACCTGCGGCAAAGCAGACCGATACCGAGGAAAAGAGAAACCTTCTTGTTACTGAGCTCGACGGGGTCCTGGACCGCATTTCCAAATGGGGTGCCAGCAATCTTGTCGAGTTTAACGCTAAGAAAACACAGGTGTGTGTATTCTCTGCTAAGGTGTCACCTTTCCTATCCTATCCAACTCTCCAGAACACCCCCTTACCAATACAGGATAGTCTCAGCATCCTTGGCATCGGTGTTCGTAGCAACCTAAATCAACGAGACTATTTCGAGAGCGTAATAAGAACTGCTTCCCGTAAACTCGGGATTCTGAACAGAGTGAGACGGTATTTTACTCCGGCGCAGCTTTATCTCTTGTACAAGGCACAGGTTCGCCCATGTGTGGAATATTGCTCCCATCTCTGGGATGGTTCTGCTAAGTACTTGCTAGAGGCTCTCGATAGGTTGCAGCGACGTGCTATCCGTATTGTTGGAGATTATGAGGTGACTAAGTCCCTAGAACCTCTTCAGCTACGTAGAGACATTGCCAGTCTAAGTGTTCTCTACCGCCTCTATAACGGGGAATGCTCTGATTGTAACAATTAAAAATAATTGTACAAAATAATTACTATTTCAAGAATGAACGCCATCTAAGCAGACTTCTCAAGAACACTAATTACCCTATTCAGCGCCTTCTGTCGCCGTATTTCCAAACCAGATCGCTAAATCAATATGTACGTATGACCTCTGTTGTCTAATGTCGGCAATGCATAACTGCCTCGCGAAGGACACATCAAAATTTTAATTCTAGAAGACCCCTCGCTTGACCTATTTGTGATTCCTAACCTTAAGTGTGTGCTGCATAAGTTTTGAGGTGAAACATTTCGATTCGTCGTCTTAATCTTAACAAAAATAAGTGTTTGCTGTCGTTCCCCGTTTTGGGTAAGTACTCATATTGTCTTATTCCATAAAAGGAATAATCCAAGGAATCCTTCTGTAGGGCGTCCTTCATATTGTGAAATCGTTGTTATAGGGCCCTATGTACCGGCAAGAACCGAGACCAGTTAGTTTCGTTGAGGGCTACATAGTCGACGGGAGCTTTCAAGGACAGAACCAACAGGCCACGCTGGAGGACAACAGAGTTTCTAGCACGACAGTTCTGGACCTGCCAAGGACAAGCTTCCGGAGGGCTGCGTCGCGTTACCTCAATCACAAGTTAAGTCCCATACTTACCTAGAACAATCTTTTAAACCTAACACAGAGTTTCTGTTGAGCTAGGTCAGACACGCATTCTCACAATAATATGCAATAGCAGAGTCGTAATTCCCGCCAGCTGGATCCATTGTTAAGACCCTTAAACTTAATTTAATTTAGTATTTGTAATATAAAATTAACAGCTGTGTAGGTATAATATGTACTTAATTTAAGCGTTCAACTTGTATTCCGGGTTGTATTGTAAAGGCTTAATATTAAACTAATTGATAAGGCATTAAAAGTGTTTTCCTTCACACACCTAAAATAGGCGCCCTGGGAACATAGTCTCTCGCTCTAAGACCGAGTGGCCGGTGAGGTAGCCCAGAAAAAGGGGTTACATGATCAGTTATTTCAACTTATCCCATCCTCCCCTTTCCACTTCCGAACAACACGTGCTGACAGCGTTGCTATCCGCATACCATCCAGACAATGGCGGCGCGCACCAAGAGGTTTTGCTCCTCGTACCTGCCCCGAGCCATCAAGGCATGGAATGGCCTCCCAGCTCATGTGTTTCCTCCTTCATACAATCCGGGGTCTTTTAGGCGGGGCGTGAAACGGCATCTCAGCAGGCCATTAGGGTGAGGATGGTAGACACAATGGGTACTTTGTTAATTCTTCTGTGCCTGTCAGCCTCATTTTTGGATTTCACGGCCGCTTACCATCAGGCGGAGTGAGGTCATCCTCATTGGCCTTTCTATAAAAAAAAAAATTCGTGAAACCTCGTTTTTTTAAATCTCGCCCGTGAATTAACCCTAATTTTAAGACAGTCACTACATTTTTATTTGTATTTGTGTTTGAAGGTTATTTTTTTACAGAGATGCCAGTTTTGTGCGTTAATAATAAACAATTTCATCGTCAGTACCCTGTGTGATTATTAAGATGTCGATTCGGCGGGTAGGGCTAAAACAAGCCGCATCATCATCAGCAACCCACACTCGTCCACTGCTGGACATAGGTCTCCCCTAATGCACGCCACTCCTCCCGATTTTCGGCCACTCTCATCCAGCCCTCACCAGCCAGCCTTCGAATGTCATCATCCCATCTTGTCGCAGGGCGTCCTATACTACGCTTACCGAGTCGCGGTCTCCACTCAAGGACTTTACGGCTCCAACGGCTGTCAATTCTGCGGCTAATATGACCAGCCCACTGCCACTTCAGTTTGCTAATTCGGTGGGCTATGTCGGTGACTCTGGTTCTCTGTCGGATTACATCATTTCTGATGCGGTCCTTCAGAGATACTCCGAGCATAGTCCTTTCCATAGCTCTTTGAGCGACTTTGAACCGGTGGACTAGTCCAGCCGTGAGTGTCCACGTCTCGGCACCGTAAGTCATGACCGGAAGGACGCACTGGTCGAAGACTTTCGACTTAAGACTTTGAGGGATGGGTGACGAGAAGACTTGACGAAGTTTACCAAATGCTGCCCAGCCTAGCTGAATTCTTCTATTGGCTTCTCTCTCGAAGTTGTTTCTGCCTAATTGGAGCGCTTATCCTAGATAGACATATTCCTGAACAACTTCGAGAGGTACTCCATTAACAGCGACCGGTCCCGGATCAACGAGCTCGTTGAACATGACCTTGGTTTTATCCAAGTTCATCCGAAGACCGATGTGTTTGGAAGATTCATCCAGGCTGCTCACCATCTCCTGTAGGTCTTGTAGGGTTTCCGCTAAGATGACGATGTCGTCTGCGAATCGTAGGTGTGACATTGTAATCGCCATTAATATTAATATTGCCGTCGCATGCATGCAACAAGCCACATGAGCTGATGCAATTCAAGGTTTTTAAATTAGTGTCTAGTGGTTTTTAGTGTTCAAATTTGGTGTTTATTTGTGCAGTGAAGTGCTGCAAAGTGATCCTAATAATAAGAATCGTTGGATAGTATCGTTTTTAACACTGCTATTGTGTGTCGAGTGAGTTGTCTCGTGACAACTTGCTTCAACCAAATAGAGTCTTAAACCCTGCGATTGCTTTTAGAGTGATATCCGCTGAATACGTAGGTCGATAAAACGTTAAACACCGGCGTTTTATTGAGTGACTGTGACTTTGACTGACTTCGACTGTTGACTACCTACTTATTCTCAATAAGTTATTTGACATTGGCGAATTATCTTCAGGTAGAGCCATAATAATAAAAAAAAATGTCAGTACACTGTCACGATTACTTGTCTTATTCTCTCCACTGCAAACCAGCCAAGTAACCATTAGGTTAGTTGGTAATATAATGTCAGAGTATTAACTAAGACATTACATTTACTAACTGAACCGTAGTGTATAGACTATGGTTAGTAAAGATATTTAGTAACGAATACAAAATAACAATTTTTAATGTTAATTTATTTGAAAACTTAGTCAAAAAGACTGGTACAAACTCAAATTAAATGGTAGAGATGTATGGAAAAGCTGCGACACCTACCGACCTATTATACTCCAAAAAAAAGTAAAACACGTGGAGGGATTCAACTAAAGACAGTTAGTCCAAATCATGAGGCTATTGTTGAATACAAAAACTTAAATGTCAAATTTACTCTGAATAAACAAAGTTACAACCATAAATAAATAAACAAAACTGTAATAAATCAAAGCCTATGGCAACTTAAGGGACCGTATCGACGGATTACCATAAGCAGTCGCTACAACACCGGATCGAGCAGTTGAAATCTCTGCAAGGATACCATATCTTGGGGTTTCTACGTGAGCCAATTTACATAATAGGGGCTGGGATCTTCTCCTATGTAAATGTGGAGTTTTCCTTCTAGCCGAACCGGTATTAGCTGTAAAGGCTATTCGGATGATTGATATGAAACGGATCTGTCCTTATGATTTATGTACCTCGTAAGATTCGGGCGAATAAAGGACTCAGATACGCCTTTTTGGTCTGTCCGTTATGTCAGATCGTATAAAAGGTCCGACACACACTTGTCTGATATTGAATTCGTGATCACATTATTATCATCACAAGGAAAGCTCTTGTTATACTGTGTCTTTACTATGCAGGCATGACGCCCTGTTGGTCTAGTGGTTTAAGTACCGGGCCGTGATCTCGGGGTCCTGGGTTCGATTCCCGGGTCGAGCGAAAAGTATGTTTCGAATTTTTCGAACGGGTTTGTGATCACCATTCCGCATTTGGCAAGCGTGGTGATTAAGCCTAATCCCATCATAGTAGCGATGACTTGATTTCTATGATGGAGGCCTTTGCCCTGCAGTGGGACAGTTTATAGGCTGATACTTACTATGCAGGGAATCCTCCTTAATCCTAAAATCATTCTCAATATAACTTTTTGTTTAAATATCTCATATTTGCTGATCGATTGGCGGCGCTAGTTTCGACGAGGTTTCGCCTTAAAATCAGCTGAAATAACGTACATTGTAATATTTATAAGCAAAAATTTTGAATTCTCAAATAATTTTATTTGAAACGAGTTTGTGAAAACGGACTAAGATTTTTATTATAAAATTCCAATAGATATCTTCATCAAAAAGTCAAGAATAAACTCAACTAATTTGTTGGGGACTCAAGATTTCGCTGGCTTTACACGGCTTTTAGATTAGAGACCGACTGTTTTAATTTAACGTCAATTAATCTTTCTAATTTCGTTTTTATTACGTTCTAAATGAGTCATCATGGGCGCTCAGTATTTTCAGAAATTTGAGAATTTTCAGATAAATGTTTTCGTGTCTTGAGCTTATTGTAGGTAAGTAAATCACGGTTTCCTTTCATACAGGATGGTGCAGGTCATGATAGGCCATGGATGCGTTGGCTCGTACTTGCACCTAATCCGACGCGAGGGGACTCCATCTTGCGATGAGTGTGAGGCGACGGAGGACCCGGCGCAACACACTTTAGCCGAGTGCCTCACGTAAACCCCACAGCGCGACGGTACGTACAGTTGCTTTTGCCTTCCAAGCATTGTTTTTTTTTTATATATATGCGAGGTGGCAGACGAAGCAGACGGATCACCTGATGGTAAGCAATTCCGCCGCCCATGGACACCCGCAACACCAGTGAAGTCACAAGTGCACTGCCAACCTTTTCCCCTTCCCACCCATTGGGCCTCCAGTAACCTCTCTCACACGGCGAAACACAGCGCAGGCGCTGCTTCACGCTGGTCTTCTGAGAAGCAGTCGCAGCAGGTGTCACCCCGGTCGAGCCGGCCCATTTATGCCTAAGCGTGGCTCTACCACATTTAAGTTCACGCGATAATAGCGAGTGAGCAAGCCTTAACGGCCTTTGCCTCTTTCTGCGAGGTCGTGATGTCGCAAAAAAAGGCATCTGAACGCCTCCGCGAAAAGGACCCGCGCGCTGAGGTGCAACGAAGGGCAAGGAGACTGAGGAGACGACGAACAGGCGCCCATCTTCCTCCTTTCCGTAGGGGAGGCCAGTCGGCAGTCGGTGAGGGGGCAACGACGCCAACATTGCACAGGCTTCTTCTGCAGCCTGGTAGGGACTGCTTGGAGCTCCCGGCTGTACCCACCACTCCCACCAGCCCATCCGGCGGGAGTACTGTCGGGCCCACTCTGTAAGCGGGCCTCTCTCTGAGGAGGGACATGAAGATGAGGCTCTTTAGCCCGTTCTCACGTCTCCTCCCCACTCAGGCGTAGAAGGGAAAACCCCTGGTATTTTAGTGGGCATACTCAGGCCACGGCTAGGGGAGAGCCCCGCATAACCCTTCCGACCCCCTCTCCCAGCGACGGTTATGCTTAAGGAACCATCAACATCTTAGGCCGGCGGCATTTCACCAGGGAGACAAATCATCATCATCATCAGTCATCAGCCTATCGCAGTCCACTGCTGGACGTAGGCCTCTCCAATTGTTCGCCACTGTGATCTATCCGTGGCTTCTCGCATCCAGCTCTTGCCAGCCATCCTGCGCAGATCGTCCTCCCACCTAGCCAGAGGGCGCCCTAAATTACGTTTGCCAAGACGCGGTCTCCACTCCAGAACTCGTTTACCCCATCGGTTGTCGGTTCTGCGGCTAATATGGCCAGCCCACTGCCACTTAAGCTTGCTAATCCGGTGAGCAACCGAAGACTTGCCAGAAGTCAGCATTGGCGAAATCGAGATTGCTCTTGGACAGCTGAAAAATGGAAAAGCCCCTAGAGAGGATGGCGTTACAACAGAGTTGTTGAAAGTTGGAGGATTACCCGTACTGAGGGAACTCCAAAAGCTCTTTAACGATGTCCTCTTCGAAGGGAGAACTCCGGAGGCGTGGAGTAAGAGTGTGGTCGTCTTGTTTTTCAAAAAAAGGGGACAAAACCCTTTTGAAGAACTATCGACCCATTTCCCTTTTAAGCCACGTCTATAAGCTGTTCTCAAGAATGATCACGAACCGTCTTGCGCGGAGACTCGACGAATTCCAACCACCGGAACAGGCTGGGTTTCGGAGCGGATACGGCACCATAAATCACATCCACACAGTGCGGCAGATTATACAGAAGACAGAAGAGTATAATCAGCCCCTGTGTCTAGCATTTGTGGATTATGAGAAAGCCTTTGACTTGGTTGAAATCTGGTCTGTTCTGGAGTCCCTGCAGCGATGCCAAGTCGATTGGCGATATATCCAGGTGATGAGATGTCTCTATGATGCCGCTACTATGTCCGTCCAAGTACAGAATCAACAAACAAGTCCTATACCATTGCATCGAGGAGTGAGAGGGAGACAAAAAAGGTAAGTAATTGTCCATTCTAAAATAAGCAATATAACAACTTCTTCTGATTTACAATCATGGTAAAGGTGACGTCACATTGACGTTATGTGATCTTTATCTAGTCCATTTTTTATCCTTAATTCTATAATGACGACAGAACAAGTGAAACTATAAAACTTATCTATGTTAATAACTTATTAAAATATCTTCGCTATTCCACTTATAACTCTTATAGCTCTTTGCCTAAAGGTCGCCAGGTCATACCTACGACCTTCGTATCGTTTTCCAAGAACTAAAATTATACCAATATTTATAGGACCAGATTATAAAATAAATACAGCCCTTCAGAAGTTAAGCAGAATCCAGACCGAATTATTTTCGGTAACTCTATAGAAAAATACAAAACTTGGATATATTTAGTGATATGGTGATACTTACGCCTTACTTATAAAATCAGAGGCTCTCTTAGATAATAATTGTAATATCAAATTAATACTTAGTTATAAAATCATAATAAATTAATTAACACATTTATGTTAAGAATCATGTGCTCACCTTTGAATTGATAATATTTATTAGAACTTTAATGTGATGATAATTCATTTAACGGACAGATCATATATGTTCATATTGGTAGAATGTCTTAATAAATAAATACCTATGTAAAAAAATGTTGAGAATTTCTCCTTCGGTAAAATTATAGCCTTCCAAAAACCTAGGGTCATCAGAGTTCAAAAAAAGTAGATTTTTAATGCTTCAGCTGGTTTAAATTTACGTAAAATGTATCAATGTTCGCTTGAATTGATATTCAAAAATGGTTTTGTTATTCTGGCATTAAGTTTGTTTCTATAAAATCAATGACCTAAAAAGAAGACAAGCTATTGACGTAGCATAGTGTGTAATTAAAATGTGAGCAGATAATTATTTTTATTCTAAGGTAATAATAGGTATAACCTATACCAAATTAAATGAACCAATTAGATCTACTTTTAACTCCCTCATAACTCTAAAACGTTTTCACATGAAAGTGTCAAAAGTCCTTTATCGTCTGAGGTATCCTCTTATTTTAATTTACAAACCGTTATCTTAAATAATATGATAATGAATAAATTATTTTCTAGTATGCACAACTCACCTTGGATGGCGATCAGAAAAGACACTGTCACTGCACTTGCACATTATCTCTCTTCAGTCGTGTCACACTGATGTTCTATCAAAATATTAAAGTGATTAGACACTTGTGTCTGCGCTACACCTTTGCGATAATATAAAACGTCCAGCGTCTAAGGCTGACCGTTGAGATTGGGCACCATAGGCGAAACATCGATAAGGAGGACATCATTATACAAGGTATACGGCTAAATATTTACATCCTCGTAACCACTTCTTCAACCAACCATCTTGAACAAAACGCACCCATAGAATTACAATGACGTAAATGCAAAATTTCGTTAAAATGATTTAGGTATAGAAACGCTGTTAAAAGTGAGGAACTACTGTGAGGAATTCCGATAAATGCCGCTAGATGGAAGTACCGTCATAGTCAAATTGAGCGGGACTCGAAAGCGACAAATCCGTATTCGTCAGTTACTCGCGGGGAGAGGGACGAGCTGGTTGCTTCATGGTGCTACAACGACGCTAAGGTAATAAGGCCATTTTTTTTACTTTTTTAAAAAGAACATTTACTCCAATGTAATTACCGTCATTTTCACGAACAAAATGATATTCATAAGAACAATGACGTTTATTACAATTAGGTCACTGTTGGTCTGTATTTCATATTTTGTAAATACAATTCCGTCGTTGTTCGTCTAGAAATCATAACTTTATATTGCGTTTTAGGTTATAATAAATGGAGTCACGGGGAGCTAAATTAGTTAGATTGGCTAAAAATAAGGAGGATGGTTGTACTGAGGAAAATGCAGAAACTCGAAAGCTTTAAGATAAAGTCAGGCCTGATAATGCAGTGTGAACAACATACTGACCCTACAATGGATAAAAGGACACAGTGGCAGCAGAGGGAACGACGCAGCTGACCTACTCGCAAGAAGAGGATCTGATATGGATCCTCCCTCTTCCTCATAACAGGTTGAAAGGCAGAATTCTAGATCATACTACAACTCTAGACAAAAACTATTGGAGCAGTCTGGAAGCATGCAGACAGGCAAAAATAACCCTACCGCAATTGGATCCCAGTCTCACCAGACAATTTTTACAACTTAATAAGCCAAACCGCCGTTTAGTGACCAGTGCTGTAACGGGGCATGGCAGTTTTAACAAACATATGATCAATCTAGGTATTACCAAGCCCTCTATGCAGAGCATGTACGGAGAAGGAAGAAACAGCCGCTCATGTACTATTAGAGTGCGTAGGGGTGGCCAACAACCGGGCACACTACCTGGGAAACCCAGGTAGTCTCCAGGAAATTTTCAGCAACACCAAGGCGCTGATAGGTTTCTTTCGCTGGTTGAAGTAACAACGGCCGACATCACCCTCTGCACGCAAAATGGGCCCAACTGCTGCCTGATTGCGAAAAAGACCGCACGAAGAAGAAGAACTTTATGTTTAAACAACAAAATACTTATTTAAGTATGTATTTTTTTAAATATAATATCTTACAAGTAGTTTTCGTAGAACTATGTACCTATTATTTTTCTAAGTAAGGAAGTAAATCTGATCTCATATTATGTGAAAAGCAGGTTATATATATAGTAATAATATTTCTCATTATGTGTCATTAAATCTTTTTCTATTAGCCTATTAATGTGATTTTTCAATGGTGGGAACATGTTTTTAAAACATCACCTACGTATTTTGTATTAAGATAGTATTCTGTAGACTTAAAACTGTTTATTTATGTCATTATTTAATAAATATGACATTGTGTACCTACAATTTAATTAATATAATTTTGAACAATAATTGTTTGATTGAGCTTCTGCAAAAAAGATACCATTTCACTTTTTTTTTATAACACGAGTCATGATTATTTCCATTCGTGATTTTAAAATTTTACTTTTTATTTATAAAATTATAGAGATTAAGAACAAAAAAATATTATTAATGTTAGACCTTAGTTGTTCGTCATATTTCTTTATTATTTAATACATATCTTAGTGGATTAATGACAACTGTAGGTACCTCGTATTTTGTATAATACCTTACATTTAACTGATTTTGTAGTATATATAATCAGAAATTTGTAAAATATTCATATTCTATAAATATCGTCGTAAAAAAGAAGTTATTGAGGAAAGAGTAAAAAAAAAGTTTCAAATGCGTTTTTCTCGATTGTAATGACGGTCCGGAGAATTTTGGATTTTCACATAAACAAATAAAAACCGGCCAAGTGCGAGTCGGACTCGCGCACCGAGGGTTCCGTACAAACCTGCAAGGTTTACAAAGTTCGTTCATTATGACAATCAAGTCATAACTATGGTATTTTTATTGCAAAATGAAATTCATAACATTACAATGGAGAAAGATGGAGGAGCATAAATTTAAGACACATCATTTCGATAAAAGAACGTCGAAATATAAAGAAGAAGGCTATTTCGTCTTCTTTAAATGTTGCCCTCCCCATACATAGTATAATAACTCGCGGTCATTGCTGTAACTACAATTATGTTTACAATCACAATTTTTTTGGTGGCATAACTACTTAAAATTTTAAGCTTTTCGGAATTTTTCTATTACCTGTGCTGTAAGCTATTGCTTCTTACCAAATTTCGAGATTCTATGTCAACGGTAAGTGGTTTTTAAGTTTTAATTCCCTTGCGTGTAGTTGCCAGTTTCAAAATATGCGGTATCAATGGTTGTACTTTTGCGTTTTGCGTTTTTGCGTTGACTTAGATTTTTTTTTCACGGGTTAAAGGCAATTAGATCTAAGTATTTGATATGAATTTCAACTTGATAGCTCTACGCGTTCATGAGGAAAAAAGTAATAAGTTTATATTTATTAAAAAATATATATTTTGTAATGTAACTAAAAATTTAAGCTTTTCGGATTTTTTCCTTTATGTGTGCTATAAAACGTTGCTTCATGCCAAATTTCAAGATTCTCGCCTGGAAGTACCCTTTAGGTTTTGATTCCCTTGCAAGTACTTGCGAGTTTCAAAATATGCAGCTTAAATTGCTGTTTCTTTTGATTGCGTTGACATAGAAGTTTGATTTTGTTACAGCTTAAAGGTATTATAGACCTGAGTATTTGGTATGAATTTCAATTTAATACCTCTACGCGTTTATGAGGAAATGGGTAGTAAGATTAAAATTATTAAAAAAATATATATTATGTGATGTAACTAAAAATTTATGGTTTTCGTAATTTTTCGTTTATCTATGCTATAAGACGTAGCTTCGTAACAAATTTCAAGATTCTGAGTTCACGGGAAGCACCCTGTAGGTTTTGATTCCCTTGCAAGTGTCGAAAATTTGCGGCATAAACGGCTGTATCTTTTGATTGCGTTGGCTTAGAAGTTTGATTTTTTTCACAGCTTCAAGGGACAGTAGACCTGAGTAATTGATATAAATTTCAGCTTCATACCTCCACGCGTTCCTGAGAAAAGGGGTCTTGACAGACGGACGGACGGACAGACGGACAACAAAGTGATCCTATAAGGGTTCCGTTTTTTCCTTTTGAGGCACGAAACCCTAAAAATCATAAAAAGTCGGCCACGTGACTTGTTTTTTTGTGTGATAGGTGGCTCCTGACGGTTCACTAGATGTTAAGCAATGGCCGCTACTCATGGATACATTGGTGAAGTCACAAGCTCATTTTGTTTTAAGAGTTGACAAAATGTTTGACAAATTTCCAAAAGTCGTAGAACAAAATTTTGATCAGAATAATTATTTGGTTAAAGAGTCATCGTCATGACGGCGTTATAAATCATAAAATTATGCAAACTAAACACAGATGTGGGATTATGCGAGAGTGAAAGGGAATGTAAGGCGAATAGAAAGAAAAACCAATAATTTAAGACTAGAACAAACAAGTGACGGACGTACTGTTATGCGGCACCCGGCGAATGTCTTTTTAAAAAATATGACACCAAAGTTCCTAACGCCGAATTTATTCCAGAACCGAATACACTAAAGAAAATTTAGGGGACCCTATTTTTCTCTTAGGGTCGCGGACGCCGATAACTAAAATGATTGAAGTATGACTGGATTACAACTGTCAGACGGCGTGGATGCTTTGCAACTGACGGCGGATAGTAGGCAACTCGCACCTAAGTTGACCGCGTGGCGGCAATTGGTTTTATTAAAAGACAAACCAACTTATTCTAAATCGCGATCTAAAGTTATTACCGTACTAAATGTCATGTCATCCCGTTCCAGCACGCATTGATAAAAGAGGCTCTTGTTCCGGGACTATGCTTTGTTCGCGATTTATAATAAAGGGGAAAATGTCTAGCTAAGCAATTGCTATAAACTAATATTGGATATAAAAGTACGTACGTTAGATGGTCTGTAAGACAAAAATTGCTTGTAAAACGAAATAAAAATTTTACCGTGTTTCTGTAGCCCCAGGCAGATATCGCATCGAAGCAATGACGTCACAAGATAGTCTATTTCTCTGATATTTATACATAAATAGTGCATTCTTAGTTCGCAGCAGCTGTCACTCGCACGCTGCTCATTTCTTTACCCGCAGCTGCGTACTCACGTGGATGCTCGAATAAATATTCTTCCATTTTCAAACTTATTTAAAGTTTTTTTTATTGCCGTGTTTTCTTGCGGCCCACTTTGTTGTTGTGTGTATAGTCAGCATCAGATCAAGTTACCCCCCTGCAGTGGAAAAATAGAACTTGTGCCCCAGACATAAGGACGGTCCAAAGGTCAACAAGGGTAACTTGACGTAAGATTTTCTCAAACAATGCACGGACATTCGAACATTATTTTGAAAACCTTCTTCGAAATAAATCGATATTGCTGTATTGAGAAAAATGGCCAGCAAAATTGTCTGAAAATGCTTAGCCGGCCGCTGGCAGATAAATTACTATGAAAACTCACTGTCGTGATACTCGTATTTGAAAATGGAACATTACGTAATATAACAAAATTCTTCAAAATTTGAACTGGCTGAATACAACTGAATACGAAAAAATAATCATCCAAGTGCAAGTCTGATTCGCGCATTATGGGTTCCGTACCATTGATTTTATTGTTAAAGTAAATATACAATTAATTAATTTGTGAATATTTTAATTGCCTACTTATCGATATTGAGTATAAAAAAGCAAACGTTGATGCATGACCTGATTTCGTACTAAGTTGCTTAAGCAATTGTTTTACGCAAATCAAATAACTAAGTAATTACAAATATATGTATACTTAAATACTTTACAACCAGACACTGAAAAAACAAGTGTTCATCACACAAATGTTTGTCCAGGTAGGGATCGAACCCACGTCCTTTGGCATATATGGCAGGGTCACTGAATCAAGAATCAAGAATCAAGAATCAATGTATTTTTGCTCGAAAAGTGGTAGGTACATAAAGGTGGTAAAAAAAAATACAATATCCGCACAATTCACCAGCAACTGGCATGCAAAAAAAATTTGTTTACAAGGGAGCTATATAAATTACAATAGCACAATTACGTGGGTTACAACTACAATGTCTGTGTATTGAAATGCTGAAAGTATTCATCAACGGAGTAGAAGCATTCTTGTATTAACCAAAATTTAAGTTTATTCTTAAAAACCTTCAATGGAAATGACTTCATTACCTCATCTAGCCTATTAAATATTTTTATAGCCATGCAATATGTATTTTTACTGTAAAGGGTTGTCTTGATTGGAGGAAAATTTATCTTATTTGGAAATCTTGTATTAAACTTAATTACATCCTTTTTTCTTATAAATAAATTTGGATTGGTTTTAACAAATATGCATAATTCATAAATGTATATACTTGGCACAGTAAGCAGTTTTAAACTTTTAAATAAAGGCCTGCATGAAGTCAAAATATCAACATTTGTTATAGCTCGAATACATTGTTTTTGAGCAACTAAAACCCGATGAATATGACAAGAGTTACCCCAGAGAAGGATGGCATATCTCAGGAGGGAGCCAACGTACCCATGGTATGCTTGTAGGGCAACGTTTTGGTCACTTATTTTTGTTAGACGCCAGAGCGCGTAAGCAAACGAATTTAATTTACTGCAAACCCTTTCAATGTGATTCTTCCACGAAACACAATCATCCAATTTAATGCCCAGGAATATAGTGTCACGAGATTCTTTTATATTTTGGTTTCCATAATGTACATTTAGCTTAATTTTATTTGCATTTCTGTTGATAAACTGGACGTACGTAGTTTTGTCTATATTCACATGGAGATTATTGTTACTTAGCCAACTTGTGACTTTACAGACGGTCTCATTTATGTCATTATTGTATTGTTCAATATTGCGACATGGTATGACCACAGATACGTCATCCGCAAATAGAGTACACTTGAAATCAATATTGTCTGGTAGGTCATTGATATACAGTAAGAACAAGAGTGGTCCCAAGATACTACCTTGAGGCACTCCGTATTTTATTACTTTAATGGCTGATTTGAACTCATTTATTTCCATCTTTGAATTTATATTCGTTACCTTAACATATTGCCTTCTGTTGCTTAAGTAGCTCTTAAGCCACTGGTAAGCTATTCCTCTTATTCCATAAGCCTCGCATTTTTTTAATAAAATATTATGTGATACAAAGTCAAAAGCCTTACTCATGTCAAAGAACACCGCCGTCACAGGGATACGCTTATCCATATTGTACAGTATTTCATTAACCAAATAGAACGCAGCTAATGTAGTCGACTTATCTTTTTGGAATCCATGCTGCTCTGTTTTTATGATTTCATATTTACTTAAGAAATTACTAAGGCGCACATGCATTACCCTTTCAAATACCTTTGATATTATAGGTAATAGAGATATTGGTCGATAATTGCCTACATTACGTCTGTCCCCCTTTTTATGAAGTGGTTTGACAACCGCAATTTTCAATGGTTCAGGGAACACGCCTGTCGAAAATGACAAATTAATCAGGTACGTTAACACTGTTGTAATTTCCACTTTACATAATTTTAATATTTTTGTTGGTATACCGTCGTAGCCAGTAGATTTAGTATCTCTTAGCGAACTGATTATTTTCATTACTTCATATTCATCCGTAGGATAAAGAAAGAAACTTACATTACTTGATGTCAATGAGGAGTCAAAAGCATTATCTGTATAATTTATTGTAGAATTAGAATTAGTAAAATTTATATAATAGTCATTAAAGTTATTTGAAATGTCAGAAGGGTTATTTATTATGCAATCATTAATTATTAAGTGGTCAATATTTTTATCAAGTAGATTTTTGTATGTCTTATTTTTTATGACGGTCCATGCAGCCTTACATATGTTCTTGGATGACTGTATATACCTTTTATTTGCAAGTTTCTGAGCCCGATAAATACATTGCTTTAGACACTTAGAATATCTTTTATACTTAATTTTTGAGCTTACGTTTAAGGTCTTATAATAACCAAAACGTAGATTTCTTTTTGTCTTTGTTGATTGTTTCAAACCCTTTGTAAACCAATTAATCGACTTGGCTTGGGGTTTGTTTTTTATTCGGTTCATTGGAAAGCACAAGTCATGAAACAGCTTAAAGTCGTCAAAGAATAATCCAAATGCAGTTGACGTCTACACTACACTACCAAATGCGTCATCCGGCCAGTGGGAATTTAGGTAGCTTTGTTCTTTTTTTTCTAATTTTACCAGACTAATACTTTTAAATGAGGTACCTAAGTGCAAACACAGATGAGCCAGTGGTAATTTTTAATACTTTGATAGTCATACTTATATAATCAATGTTTTTAAAATTTCACTAGAAAAGGATAGTATTTATGGCACGACTAGGTGCGGACAGCCAATCAATATAAACATCTCGGTATTTCTCCAATCGATTTGTACCTCAATTTTAAACGTGTTTTGTTCAACATCGTTTGATGATGTACGACCGGGTAGCGATGTGTGTAAGGCACTGCGTCCCGGCGGAAAATGTATGGAAAGGAAGGCAACCAATAGTGAGCCTATAGACACTTACCCCCTTATTACAAATCACGAACTAAGGATAGTCCTGGAACAAAGTTCGTGCCAGCTCTTTTTAACATTGCTTGATGGAACGGGATGACACGAGCTTTAGTACGGTAATAATAGATCGCGATTTGTAATAAGGTGGGTTAGTCTCTAGCCCTGCCTGAACATGGGAATAAATACATATATAAATAAGGAGAGAAGAGTTTGCTCGCTGGTCGCCCAAGTTTGCAAATGAAGGCAAAACCGATGCCAGTCAAGCATGCTCACTTGACTATTAATAGGGACAGCTAAAGGTGTTTTGGCCGCAGTGGGGAAAATGAGACTCAACAAGAACGGTTAAAATCTGTTTATTTGTGATAATGATTTATTATTTATACGGCGCTGAACTCTATGTACACAATGATCAGTGTTTCCTAGTGTGCCGTCGGTGTAAAGTGTCGACGGTGCACGAAAATGGTCCATAGGTCAGGTGCACTGCAAGTAGGTCGCTGCTGGTCGGTGCGAATGTACGATGTAGCTTGTACATAGTGGCGAGTCGACGAAAAATAAAACCGGTGGAATTAGGAATGCTAATGATGTATGCCATAACTCTTACAGATGATTTACTATAAACAAATACATCATAACATCAGTGAAACGAAAGTGGAAGGATGCCGACTTTAATTTAAATTATTTCACATCACTATATGAAGGACGTGGTCGCGTTGTAATAAAACTCCAGCTTACTGCAGCATTCCAGCTGCGTTGGAAACTTTGTGTTGTTCCAGCCAGGAATAATAAACGTCCCCTTTCTTTTTCTGAGTGGAAAAAAGATAGGCATACTTTTTCGGTAACAGTATGTTTGCAGAAAGAAAAGGAAAGAAACCGATCTTTGGCTGTAAAATTTCACGTGTAACAGCCCTAAAATTATTGAGTATACTAGAAGCTACTATCTGTACTGTACAGACAACCCTGGTTTAAGTCTAGATAAAATTTGGTGTGAATTGTTTGCACAAAAACGGACATTAAATAATTAGTGCCTCAGAGCTTTTCCCTCTAGCAAGAAATTGAGAGAGATTTACGGATCTGGAGCTGTCCGCCAACCTTCACTAGTTGGAGAGGCACCAAAAAAAGAGAAAAATTATAAACACAGATACATAGCTGAGCTTATAAACCATTATTTTCCAGTTTTATTTCAAAGTTAAAACTGGAAAGATATAATTGAATTGCAAACTCACGGCTTGGGCGGCATTACACAGCAAAGAGCATGCGTCGCATCCATTACCTTTGATATCCATCACAGCGCATCTGCAGCCTTCTAACTCTTTCGATGTAGCGTGCGAGTGACGCTCAGTGACAATAGGGGCGTTCTACTTTGAAACTCGTCGCGTTTGTACGTTTAAATTTAAAAATTTAAAAACCCAACTGGGGTTCTGTGCAATTTGGCAATGCAAATGATGGATATCGTTACAATTACGAAATTGTAACCTTTAATATTTGTTATAGCGCATCCACAACCTCATATTTCTTTTCACGCAGGATTTACCAACAAAGGAACAAAAATAATAATATATATATTATGTCGAAAATGTAGTTGTTGCTACAATAAGTAATATTTGCATTGAGCATTGTTTTCAATCGGCATTGTTGATGTCTATGAGCGGCGGTTACCATTTACCATTAGATGGGCCGCATGCTCGTCTGCCTATTATTCGCAATAAAAAAATATGATGACAATATTGTAAATACAATCGGCCAAGTCCGTCTGCTCGTCTGCCACCACTCATATAAAAAAAAGTCCAAGTCGGGCTCGCTCACAGAAGGTTACGAATCGTGTATCCTAAATTTTCTGAGTAACACTAGAATCTGCAGAATGTGTAAACCGAGGGCGGATAAAACTAACTATACAAATTTGCGGATTGAAAAGAATGGAGCAGATGTATTCACTTTTCGCTTCGCACACCCACGAATGCGAGTATAGACGCAATGTGTGAGAGCATAAGTGAATAGATGCGCTGATCGAGAAATGGTTCCTGATCCCATTCTTTATCCGCAAAGGTGTACACAGAAGCACTGATGCGAAAAAAAAAAACCCCGTAGCTTACATCTGGGAAAGATACGTCAAACAACCTACACTTTCATAAAATTGTAGGATTTGGGACTGATATGTAGCACAGTGGCGATCACAATAGATCAAACTGGTCGCAGTGATACTGGTATGAATAGGACCTGCATAGCCGCCCGCTTAAAAAGTAAAAATAAAATCCCAATTTGTTTTATTAAATATGCAGTACCTACCTTTAATAAATAGGGAGTAATATAATATAACTTCAAAAATTTTAAGAAGCCAGTCTTTTTAGTTCCGCAACATAATCGGAGATGGTTTCCGCCTTGGTTTGACATCTATGTATGAGCTGAAATTGCCGTATCATCTCCACTGCATCTGCAAAAGCCAGGTCAGCTGGCTTCTTAGGGTAGCCAGATTTAATGAGAACTCATATGCCTTATCTCCCATGGCCGCAATTAAAGTAGACACTTTCAATTTAATAAAAATACATTTTTAACCGGTAAATATACTATCTATTGTTGTTGTATCATAGAGCTATAACATAATTAACTAACTTTAATAACTTGCATAGAATTATAAAAAGAACTAGAATATATATATATATATATATATATATATATATATATATATATATATATATATATATATATATATATATATATATATATATATATATATATATATATATATATATATATATATATATATATATATATATATATATATATATATATATATATATATATATATATATATATATATATATATATATATATATATATATATATATATATATATATATATATATATATATATATATATATATATATATATATATATATATATATATATATATATATATATATATATATATATATATATATATATATATATATATATATATATATATATATATATATATATATATATATATATATATATATATATATATATATATATATATATATATATATATATATATATATATATATATATATATATATATATATATATATATATATATATATATATATATATATATATATATATATATATATATATATATATATATATATATATATATATTTAGATCTATATATAATATATATCATAGTATATATAATATATCGAAAATGTAGTTTGCTACAATAAAGTAATAATTTGCATGAGCATTGTTTTTAATCGGCATGGCATGCATCAGATGGGCCGCATGCTCGGTCCTGCCCTAGTTATTCGCACTAGAAATAATATAAAAAATATGATGACAATATTGTAAATAAAAATAGGCCAAGTCCGTCTGCTCGTCTGCTACCTCTCATATAAAAAAAAAATAAGTCCAAGTCGGGCTCGCTCACAGAAGGTTACGAATCGCGTATCCTAAATTTTCTGAATAACACTAGAATCTGCAGAATATGTAACGAGGCGGAAGAAAACCTCTATACAACCTGTGCGGATAAAGAATGGGAGCAGAATGTATTCACTTCTCGCTCGCACACCCACAAATGCGAGTATAGACGCAAATAGTGTGCAAGCGAGAAGTGAATAGATGCACTGATCAAAAATGGTTCTGATCCCATTCTTTATCCGCAAAAGTTGTACACATAACCACTGATGCGCAACCGTAGCTTACATCTGGGAAAGCACTTTTTGAGCCCCAACGAAGCTCAGGGATCTCAGTCCCAAACAACTAATACACTTTCATAAAATTGTAGGATTTGGGACTGATATGTAGCACAGTGGCGATCACAATAGATCAAACTGGTCGCAGTAATACTGGTATGAATAGGACCTGCATAGCCGCCCGCTTAAAAAGTAAAAATAAAATCCCACATTTTTTTATTAAATATGCAGTACCTACCGTTAATAAATAGGGAGTAATATAATATAACTTCTAAAATTTTGAGAAGCCAGTCTTTTTAGTTCCGCAACATAATCGGAGATGGTTTCCGCCTTGGTTTGACATCTATGTATGAGCCGATATCGCCGTGTCATCTCCACTGCATCTGCAAAAGCCAGGTCAGCTGGCTTCTAGGGTAGCCCAGATTTAATGAGAACTCATATGCCTTATACTCCCATGGCCGCAATTAAAGTAGACACTTCAATTTAATAAAAATACATTTTTAACCGGTAAATGTAGATAGATACTCTTTATTGCACAACATACAAAACTTAAAAGCTAGGTATACAGAGATACAATGTACAATTTAGGCGGTCTTATCGCTGGTAGCGATCTCTACCAGACAACCTTCAGGTAAAGGAAATTAGATAGAAGAGGGGGAGGGTGGGCAAATCCTTTTGATTTTGAACATTGTTTAAGTAAATTTATAGTAATACTGTTCCGAACGTCTGACACTAAGTGTAAAAAGTGATTAATAGTGATTATTTTAGTGTAAGACAATATAGTGATTTTTAGATTAGTAATTGTTGTAATGTTGTATAGTTTTATATGTTAGATATTTTTGTTAAGTTAGTTATAGTTTGTTGTATTTTTATAGTCTAAGATAGTTGTAAGAATTTGTATTAGTAATAAGTTTTATTTGAAATAAAGATGTTGGCTCTGTTTTGAACTTACTATAGGTACACACCCTCTACGGAGGACATTAGATAGGTAGGGAAATTACACGCGCTAAAATACAATAGGAATCGAATAGGAATAGCTTACCCAATAGGCAATAGATAGAGTAGGGTATAGCTTAGAATAGTCCCGTCCCTCTCGCACAACAGCGGCGCCTTCAGCGCTGAGAGCTGGCGTAAGAGGCAGCTAGTTGTGCGCGGGGGAAAGGGAATATAAGTAGCGCGATCCCGGAGGACAGACTCAGTTCGCCTCAGTTCGCCAGCTAATACGGAGCCAACAACAAACCTGAAAATAATACTGTTTCTTCTTCGCTCCCAAGAAAATCCCAGCGAGGCAATCCAGCGATAGGTGCAACGGGCTATAGGGGACCTACAGTATAGAAGGGTCCCGTCCCGCACAAATACATATATCTAGATAATAAATAAACACGTTATCATACACTAATATATACGAATGTTACCTTACTATAATACAATATAACCTACACAAATTATATAAAATATACTATGTACCATAGTACATAGTATATTTTATATAATGTGTGTAGGTTATATTATATATAAGGTTATTATAACCTCATAGTAAATAGAGAAGATATATTTTATACCTACAATATATGGATGTACTGTCTATTATTGTTGTATCATAGAGCTATAACATAATTTACTAACTATAACTTGCATAGAATTATAACAAGACTAGTCATTCTAGCCTTGTTATAATTCTATGTTTTTATGTTGATACTACGTACGTAGTAGGAAACTATCATTAGTTTCCTTACTGCTGTCACCTCAAATTTGAAGCACACAATTGGTTTTATCACTTGGTACTACGTACGTAGTATCAACATAAAAATCCTAATTAATGTTACCGTAACGTCGGGCGCGGTCAGTACTTGGATGGGTTCCATAGTCACAACATATTTCCTTAAACTGTACTGTTTAATAGTATCTAGAACAACGCTTAAATAAAAAGCTACCTACTCATTTTAATGGTTATCAGGGTGAGTTTCAATTCGTGTAAAATGTGGATCTATGGTTTGCACTATCAGAAACACATCAACCTACATAAATACTAAAATTATTATTAAATTAATAAACCAATCACATAATATCCTTGCTTATTTATTTTTAACATATAAAAGTTCTCGGTTCTGAAAGACCTTTCTACTTAAGCTATTTTATGTTCATTGACAAGCAGATGACAATAGCAGTACTTTTAACACATGTACATAAAACTTTTTAAATCGCTAAAAATACCTACCAAAAACTTACAGAGTTATTTACAATCAAAGTTTAAAATAAAAATAGAGTGTCCCAAAACTTGGGTGGCAAAACCGATAGTTTTTCCCACTCTCGCATCGAAACACAGAAGAGACACTGCTTCACGCTGTAAACATCAATAGTAACTGATTGAATTAACCAGTCGGAGTAATCAAATCTTACAATAAAGTTGAAATGGGGATTTTTTTTTTCATTATTGGGAAACACGGAGCATTTTAATAAATCATTTCTATTATTTGGCTTGTAAAACACAACGTACAATGAAATATTGAAGGAATATCTGTGAAAAGTGATGATATTACACTTCTTATGCTTTTCCAAAACATTGTGACAAAATTATACCGCACAAATCGTCATAGTAAATAATTTTAGTAAGATGCGTTTGATAAGCATTGACATTGACGACTGCGGAGCGGTCCGGGCGTTTGGAGCCGTACGGCTCCGGTTGAGTTGCTTCAAATTGTGGTCGCAGACTAGGTTTCTAGTCTTGTTATAATAGGGTATTTGACCAAGCTCGAGATTTTACAAAATATAGATTTATTAAAATATAAGTAAATACATATTTACCACACTTTGGCACATGCCAATAGCAAAAATTCTCAATTAAAAATATCACGTCTAGCCGGTTTTATGGTCATTAAAAGATTCATGGGCAAGTCCGTTTTTAAAGTATGAAATTATTGAAAATAATTATACCATTGAATAACCCATACAATTTGCATCAATATAATAAAGCCATTGACATAAAAGAAACATTTGATATAGCTACCATACAAAATTCAAATGAAATGCATACAAAATACTGTCATGTTACGTCACATCTCAGTAGCCATGTGTATGAAGCGTTTTGGGTTTGCCCAAAATAATGTGATTTTAAAGTTGTGATATCTCAGGTAGTTTAAATGAGAATGAAGTAATTCTTTCAACGATGTTTCTGTCATTGAGAGTTTCTGTCATTTCTGTCACATTACAAAAATAAAAATAATAGTCAAAAACCGTATTCTATGCATACTTGTATTTTGTTTTTGGGCAATAAAGAATATATATCTATCTATGTAGGTATGTCGCCCATATCCCACTTATAACATCACATTTTCCGATTTTCCCAACCGCCGACATTTTTAAACTGTCTTGATTTTTCGCTGCACTACAATTGTGATTTTACCTCGTCGCCATTGAAGTATTTAGGGAAATAAATAAGACCCTGTTAAAAATATAATCACTAACAATACACACGTTACCTAGGCAACGCGCATAGACACACAGTGTAGTTCATCAGAATCTAGATAACGGACAGTAATAGTTTAAGTTGATAATACTCGTTGCCGGCGCATGTATTTGCCTCCTTCCTACATTATGGATTCCTTCAAACGAAGCGTGAAGAAGCATCTCGCGGGCCAGTATGGCAGGTGCCAACGGAGGTGATGGCTTGACATCGCTTCCGTTGTAATTGCAACTTGGGCTCTTCTCTTGCTTACCATCAGGCTGGAGGAGAGCCAATATACGGTAATCTATAAAAAAAAGTTAAACATTATCCAGCCGTACTGTTCACCAGAAAATTGGATACCTAGTTAACAAAACGAACTTTAACTGACTGTTCTATGAATATTTAATCTCAACTAAAAGCAGAAGTCAGTTTTTCATTTATCTAACACGATTTTTGGTATCATTCTTATTTGTTTGAATAATGTATAATACTTTTGAATTGAAAAATATGTACACTTATTTCAGTTCATTAGACTGTACTTTTTCACATGGTCAGCTAATAACGTCAAGCACCTGTCACTGTCAACTATATGAGAGTCATAAAGTAACTTATATATACATGCCTTTCTAACGAAAAAAAAAACAATTCAGAATCGGTTCATCCATTCGGGAATTACGATGCCACGGACAGACACATACATACACAGTCACGTCAAACTTATAACACCCCGACGACTTTCCTAACATCAAAGATGACGGACTTCTAACAAACTTCAAACCCTCTTTTCAATCCCTTAAAGGTCAAATTTATAAAAATGTTAAAACAACTTGTTCTTGGTTTAAAATAGGGAGAAAATTATAGCGATTTTTAAAATCGCTATAATTCCCTTCCTAATTGCTCACTTTCACTATTAAAGGAACACCCTTCATAAATTTCAAGTTTCTAGGGTCATTAGTTTGGGCTGTGGGTGCATTCCTAGTCACTTAATACCTTAGTCACTCAGGTTCTCCTTATATATATATAGATACAATTTCTAGCATTTATTATTAAATTGATAATATCATCACTGAATAATTTGCAATGGTTTGAATTGTGGAGTGACAAGTGGAGTCAAAAGTGCACTGCCAACCTTTGAACCCTCTTTTCCTCCGGATACAGCAGAGACGCTGCTTAACGCCGGTTTTCTGTGAGGTCGTGTATCACTCCAGTCAAACCGGCCCATTAATGCAGAAGCGTCGCTCTCCACGGTAGTGTACCGCTAATCTGATAATATATATAAGATAATATACATACGACAATATAAATATTGTGTTATAAATAGGATCTAGCATTTATTGGTTTAGTTTATAATATTTACGTTTGTATATATAAATAGATAGCTATAAATAAAATAATTAGATAGTTGCACTATCGCATTAGGCTAAACCCTGTAAAGATAATGTAAGAAAAAAAATACATAAATAAAATAAAAAATATTCTTTGTAAAACGCAGGGGAGTTCCATTTACCTATCGATCAAACGATGCTAAGCCGAATCGGTAAATTTTTAAATGCGCCCCAATTTATCTCCGCCTATTTGAACTTCGTTTCATTAAAATTATAAAATAATTGTTTAATAAAATTGGTAAACTTTAATAACTGAAGGAAATACAATATTTATAAATACTGTATTGGTGACAAAATAACAGTTGAAAAATTATTTGCTGACGGATCCACCTTTATGGTCAAAAAAATATTAGGTTAACACACTTTAAATTTTCATCTCGTGTTCAGGTGGGACTCGAACCCACATCTTTCACAATCCGGGTGAACGTTCTACCAACTAGACCACTGAACGCGTTACTAACCCGACTAAATTTGTAAGTGCTTGATTCGACATGAGCTGTCGATACTTAAGAATAAATTGCTAAAGATTGCTATAAAAATATCAACTAAATATATTTTTTAAATAATTTAACTATTATTTTAAGAACGAAGTTTATATTAATGTAATGAACGACAATTTTATTGCTAATCTATCTCTTATTTTGCGCATATAATAAAAGTAGTTTGATAAATCAGCAAACTGTGGAACAATATCCCTCCTCCCGTCCGTGACCTGAAAACGATACACTCCTTTAAGTACAAACTCACAAAGCATTTGATCACTAACCAAAAGTGTGGTAACGTACCTCCAAGTTACTCACGACGTACGTTGGGGGAATCGTTCTGACACAGCGGCCGCACTTCAGCGTCCGAGTAGGTGAATCAATCCATTGTATCCGTCCATCGGTGGAAAAAATACACGGGCAACCTCACAATAAACGATGCCACATAACCTCACATGTTTCAATGGTTTGTTCTCCGGATTATTAGGCATTTCTAACTCGGAAGGTTATATTTTGCTTACGTGGCAAGGCGTGGGCCACATGTGGTCATCACTGCACACACTTATAGTAACTAGTAATCATTGTTAACTTAGGTAATCACCAATCACTATCATGATGCAGGTATGAAAATGTTTTCGACATCATTCATGAATTTGTGTATTTTTTTTACTCTTACTTTTTTTTTTTTAGATAACACTACAGTGACACAGATGGCGCCACCGTCACTGGAGGGTGTGTCAATAAAAAAGTGAATGATGGCGCCACTGTCGTTATTTCTATTTATTGTATTTGTGTGAGCATTGTTTTTGTTTGTTTATTTATTAATTATGTACCTAATATGTACCGGTTTATATCAATTTATTTATATTAATGTTGCATTCTTTTTTTTTTTTATTTATTGGATCTGTATGTATGCGTCTTGTTATTTATGTTCACGTTATAGATGTTATTCCGTTTTCTATTAATATTGTCAGTATTTTTTTTTTCATGTTGTATGTTTTATTATGAGTCGTCGCTCGAAGGTTCAGCCTGAAAATCAGCGCTGCAGCGGCTGCTTAGCGGTTGTTGTAGCACATGCTGAGGCTGAACCTTGTTGGCCGCAACTTCATAATGTTTTGTCCTTATCCAGATTTGTATGTAATGTGTTGTGGTCAATAAATTATTTCTTATTTCTTATTTCTTAAATCATATCTCCCCAGATAAACTGTTTTTTTATTTGAGAACAAAAAATTTCGTGGCGATAAATCAATTTATTAGGTGATACATAAAAACTTGATGACGAATATAAAATTTACTATTTGAAAATAAATATATCTCTACAAATGTATTTAATATACTCTATTCCAATTTCAAATAACCAATTTCATCAAACTATTTCATATAAAATATAAGTTTTATTAAATGCTTTCTAACTTTATCTGGCCAATAAAGTAGCTAGACATTGTCACTACAGACAAAGACACCCGCACGCTTCATCAAAGATCTCGAGAAGTTAGAATCGAATTTCCTTTACTCAGAAATGGCTCAAAGAAACACTGTTCGTCAAAAGGGATACCTCATCCTTTATTCGTTACAATAGGAAAAGGCACCATTGTGATGTAAAAAAAAGGGTTAGGGAAATAGCGCGTTAAAGAATGCATTTAAATACAAAAATAAATTTATTTAGATTTACTTACTTTCAAACCAACTTACTTTCATAAGAAACTCTCAAATCAACAAACAAAATTCTTCGACAATGTCATTACTATCTAATATTTGTAACACAAGGGCTTAACTACTTAGTATGGTGTCAGGTAAACTATGGTATCAGGTAAATATTAACTGTTGGACATAATCTCTACACAAATGGTCCTGAGTCCACCGCTTTCCGCAACCTTCATTAGATCGTCGATCCACCTTATGGATGTGTTAATGCGTGCAAAGACATAGCCCAAATAATTGCATGTCTCAGACGGCAATAGGTAGGCCACATTGCGAGGAGATTATACGGCCATTGGGGCAGCAAGGTCCTCGAGTGGAAATCGCTTATAGGACTCGCAGGTCGCAGCCGTGCCAGGCCCCATAAGACGTTGTATGAAATAAAAATAGAATTATTTGGGTAAACAAACCCATACAACAAGATGAATGTAAAATAAAAGTTATAGTTGCTTAATATTTTAATTATAGTAGAATTCATACTTTTGCGCAGCCACATTCGTAGGTACTCTCGGGGGCACAATAAATTCTAATTCACGGTAATGGATAACACAAAACTTTCCCTGTAGAGTTAATATTTCACATAATACACTTAAGTTTTACGTGTCTGGATGATTATAACTAACGCTAATGACTTTTGACATGGAGATGGGAAAATTGCTCAAGGCATATGCAAAATGTAGACCTCGCTGCAAAGTTTGGAAGTAGCCGTGCACTTAAAGCGTTGGGATCGGTGGTTTGTTAAAATACATAATTAAATTTTCAACTCTAAACTTAACTAACTTACTCTAAATAAATAACAATAATACTCCAGACTAGTGTTGCCAGGTCTCTTAGAAAACCGAAATAGTACGGCTAATGAAGACGATGATAGTAAAATAAATGGCGATCGTTTTAATTATAATCATGAGAGAGCTACTCTTAGGAATAAATGGATCGGCTTGAACAGAGTGATTCATAGAAAACAGCGACGCAGCGCCTGATCTATGTTGTGTGTGAGGGTACAGAGTACCAAATCCAGGGAAGGGAAGTTTAAAGTTTGGTAGGTTACTTGTGACTTCACATATGTTACGGGTTGCCATAGGCGGGGCAACCTTGCCATTAAACGATCCGTCTACTTGTTTGCCATCTATCACACAAAAAATATATTAGAACAGTTAAAATCTCCGAGCGTAAAACATGGTTTTTACAAACAAATAAATACGAAAGGAATATTTAAACGTCAACGAGTTGAATTGTTCCGAAAATGACCGAGAACAAATTAAAGCAGGTCCCTCGAGCCCTCAATTTTCCGATCAACATCAAAACATTTCGCCAAGGATTGAGAATAACACCAGCTACTCATTAGGCTGTCGTTTAGAATATACAGTCGCTAAATGGTTTAGAAACGTTTAATTGGGAAGAAGACTGGTGGGCGTAACCCTTATAGACAAAAAAAAAACTAAGAAGTGACTTAGAAGACACAGTAAAGTGGCAGACGTAGTCAAAAGGGTGGCGCAACTCAAGTGCCAATGGGCGGGACATGTAGCCTGAAATACAGACTCGTGGTGTATAGAAATGGTGCAGTGGATGGAGGCCATGGAATCAAAAAAGACCTATCGGAGGGCCACAAATGGGATGGAGAGACGACAAAGTCAAGATTGGCGAGTACAACTGGACACCAACTAGAACTATCTCAGTAGAAAAGAATGGGCGCCTTCCACACAGCAGGTCGTAGATTCTAATCCAAGTTATACACGTCCGGAATATTCAAATATATGTGCGTATTAGCAAGGGAAAACTAACAGATAAAACTAATCAGGTAATAATTGATGACAATACATTACAATTTAAAAGTCTATTAAAGTAAAGTATCAACCTATATACTGTCCTACTACAGAGCAAGGGCCTCTATCATAGAAATCAGGTAATCGCTACTATAATGGGATAAGGCTTAATCACCAAGCTTGCCAAATGCAGATTGGTGATTACAAACCTGAGCTAAGTTCCAAAAATACGAAACTTAATTTTGCCCGACCCGAGAACTGAACCCAGGAAAAAAGTATATACTTCAATTTAATAAGATATCATTTAAGCGGCGCGCACACTGGGGATGTTTGTATAGAAATGCTGAAATAATTATGTATTTCCTAATAGTCACATTTTGAATATGGAAACGATTGTACATCCATTCAAATCTAATTTTTTCATTTTTTTTAGTATGAAGTTTGTATGGAGTGTGGCGATTGGACTATATACGAAATGAGAGATGATGAAGGGTGCCAATAAAAGCCACTGATATCGGCAATAAATGGTATATTTTCTAATAAGTTCACAGGTTCACAGACACAAAGACAATACAATAAAATAAAACAATAATGTATCAAAATCAGTAAAAACAGTAGGTCACTAATTAAAAATAGGGTGAAATTTGATAGTAAAAGGCTAGTGGCACTCGGTGGCACCTGAAATTAATGAAAACTGCAAGAGACTATTCAACAATTAGCACACTAGTCTCTGACTGTTGGCAAATATAGCTAACATTGCAGATTTAAGAATATGATTTCTCGATCAGTTTAATGCTAGAAACAAACGATTTATACTTTTCAATTCAGCTATAGAAAAATATTGCGGGTTCGAATAATTGCATAGCTGGTGACATCGCGCTGGTAAGCAAATTAGACTTTTTTGGTAACAATGTTGCAAATCAGCCTTTTTTGTGCCGCATCCCCAGTGTGAGGCGGTAAATCTTAGTGATTATCTGTTATCTACGCAGACACTGCGACCCTTTTGTTCTGACAATGAAATCAGCCTCTGACGTGATCAGATCAGGACCTTTATCAAAGTGACAAGTCTTTACGGTGCAAAGTACGAAATTATCTTTCTTTCAGAGATCCCAGCAACCTAAATGTGCTTCTTTGAACAAGACTTGAATCAACGGTGTTTTAAACTCCCCCGTCTAAAAACAGGGCAAATAACATTGCAGGTGACATCCGTATTAACGGACGTCAGCTGCAATGTTATTTGCCCTGTTTATAATCAACGCGCTAAGTTTTAATGATAAGAGTCGAACCGAGCCGAGTTGTATTTCTTTTTCAGTTTAAGTACTATACACTACTATCAATTGTGGTAACATTTGATCTTACAACATAAACTAGACCACACACTTAACTGTATAACAGTATGCAAACTTTACCTTGTTATTGAATAAATCCAAAACCTAATTATTAATTAAATGAGTCAATATATATTATAAACACATTTAAATTATTTAAGAATCATGTCAATTTAATAATTGCATTAGGATATATTACATTTAAAATTTCGATTCGAAATATTCATCGGAGTAAAAACATTTTTCAATCAATACCATGCGCTGTTTGTACGTAAACATGTTGTGTTGTAATTTTTTCAACTCATCTGGTAAATTATTAAATATTTTAACACACATTGTATAACAGTTTCTGCGGAAAATATCTGTTAAACTGTGTGAAATCACCAAGCGATTGAAAGTACAAACTTCGTTCCGTTTTTTTAAAAACAGAGGTTACTTTTTACAAAATTATTTCAATATTTCCAAAATATAGATACTGGGTAGTGTTAGTACTTTCAGTTCCCTGAACAGATCTCTGCAGCTGCTCATTTGCTCGAATACACCGTTTTTGAACTATAAACACTTTATTTATTTGCACAGATAATAAGCAAGCTTACATAATATAGAGCGTTTACAAATTGACCATACAGCGAGTGTAAACGGCGGTTTTCTTAGATATATGCCTGCGTCATACAACGCTTGTAATCTTCATATCCGCAGAGGCAAGATATAAAAATGTTAGTAAAAATCTGAATACCTATGAAATCTCGAACAATATTTTTTCCCAATTTGTTTGCTAGGCCAGAGTACTTGTACCTATCTATGAATATAATGCAAAAATAACAAATAAAATATAGATTTTATCATCTAAAAATTCACGATATAAAAACGTTATCTTATTTCGTATCCGCAGATTTGAATAACATTATCCCAACGTAAGCGCATCTATTGGAAAATTTGCAAGTAATATTGTTGAACCTATAAAAATAAAACTGAACAGAATAATATTGCGATACAAAATGTAAAATGGTTTTAGCCTAGCTTCGTCAGGGATTTAACGCAGTAAAAATGTCCGTTCGTGTCGACTTAACTAAGATGTAATGTCTAAATAAAACTTTTGTTATTTAGACATTACATCTTAGTTTGAGAATATAACTGTTGATTTTGCATTTATTATAATGGACATAGGATAAATGGAATCCATTTCCTGAATAGCCTAAAATATTATTTCTTCATTTAGATCATTAGCACTATTTAAACGTGACAAATCAACAAAATCGTATTACAATACAACGTCAATCAGACTAGCTGAGTTATGGTTACAAAATCGGAATCATTGTCTCAACATTTATAACATTAATCAGACGGACTTAGTCATGGTTACACGTTGAGAGTCATTATCTCAACATTTACCATGCACCTTAGTCATGACTACACGTTCAAAATCATTGACTTAATCATTCATGGGTATTCACAGTTTTAGAAACTATCTGAAATAAAATGTGCGTTTCCCTCGTGTTGACTTTGGACACCTGCAAATGTAACAAGTCTTTGCATAGGAAAATATTGAAAAATAATAATATTTGCCCGTACTTTTTAATAAATCAGCTATACCACAAAATGTTATTGAGTTACCAATGCATAAATTTAAATCTCACGTGAAAGCCTGTTTAATGAGTAAAGGATACTATAAAATTATAGACTACCTAAATGATAAGGATTCATGGACATAGTGAGGTCATTATGTCCATGTCATGGAGGTCCATGCCTGCACACTTGTAGCATTTTCATATATATTACCGGAAATTATTAATATTATTTAATTAGTCAATTTTAATAAATTAGGCTTAGCAGCATTTATTACTGTATAAAAATTGATTTACATTGATTATTCAATAATTGACAAGATACTAACCACCTATTATTGTACACCTCGTCCTGCAGTTTATTAGTATTGGATTAAGTAACTACTACTCTTTGTGACCTATGAGGGGAACCTAAGTAGTCATGCTCACTCAAATGTCTCTGAGGTGGTGGCGCTATGTGGCAGGTCATTACATTCCCTCTAATATGGTTGAGTGTAATGATGGCTGACACATACGTCACACTTGTGAACAGGTGCCACCTTTGGGGACTGGTCTGCTTCGGTTTACCTCATAATATTTATTTTATTATTATTTCCTTTATTTTATTTTGTGTAACAATTAAACTGTATGGCTTGGTATGATGATGACACAACATTGTATGAAAGTTTGGCGATTAAAAAGAGTAACTGCCGAGTTTCTTGCCGGATCTTCTCGACCGGGCAAACAACTTTTCGAGCCGGTGGTAGAATCGCATTATGTTTATTTATTTCTTTAGTATATTTTATGTATCCACATATATATGCATTAACATGTAAATCATACATAAGTACTTATAAATAGTTTTAAGTCATTCAAATGTATGACAATTTGTAAGTGCTGTGTACAAGCCTATGCAAATAAATAATTATTTGACTTTGACTTTGATTCTATTTTTATTGGCATATAATATGTAAAATGAATTTAATATTTCAGATTTGCTTCTATACACAAAGTAACACACTATAATTGAGCACTTCAATCTTTTTCAACTTTACTTCACTTCAAAAGTTTTCCAAATAATTGTGTATGTTATATTTTTACTTTAATTTTTCAAGAACCTGAACACCTTAAAATTACTTTCTCCTATATAATAATACCCCTATTACTTACGTAACTACGCTACCTTCAACTACCCATCATAGAAATTCAACCAGGAACACAATAATTCATTTTGTTGAGGTGGTTGAAAAAATGTGTGTTGTGGTGTCCTATCGGATTATGAGGAAATAGCAACTCACCAGGGCTTACAATAAATCACATCAGATCAGAATGCACATCCAGATTGCCCACTCTATCAGGTTCATGCTTTGATGTATGGCCCCTACTCGCTTTAGCGTGTATCAGAAACGGGCTTAGAATAAAACCCGCCGCATCGAGATGCACGGCCGCCGTATGGCGTTCTGTGATTGTGCTAGAGAGACCATCATTTCAGACCAGGCGCCTACTGCCATATACATTTGATTTTTATAAGAAATAAAACTGCTTTTAAAGTTTTTTGAATTTTGCTTGTATTGCCCGGGAACGGAACCGTTAAAAGTTCCGAAAATTAAGATCGGCCATTTTATTCCACCAATTAGTAATCGAATCATTGTTAAAGATTAAACTCGAAGAAACTTTAGGCCTTACACTCTTCTGTCAGTAAGGTATTCATAAATTCTACCATAAATTAGCGGTCAGTCACGTACGCAGCCGCGTTTGCGCGCAAAGACAAATGCACTCTTTATTCCTTTACCCTCATATTTTGATGGGGCTGTTGCGAGTCACGACCGTCCACATTTTGGGCTGACACTAAGAATTTTTCAATAGAAAAACTCAGGTACAATTATGTAATTTTGAAGTTCATTATTGAGTATGTACTCAACAATCAACCTTAAAATATGCGGCTTGAACATACACCTTCCTCTCTTTTATAATATACGTAGACTCTGAAATGTTATTGTTAACGGTTCTAAGGAATCACAGATTTGTATAATATTTTACTTTCCTGAAAAACATACAGACAGCCACCAAGGATTTAGTTTCTTATTTTTAGGCGAATATAGAAATCAAGCGTAATTTGAATCTCATGGAAACCCTACATTTGCTAGAGATTTTATTCAAGATCAGTACATGCCTAAGTGCGCCTGCATCTGAACTACAAATTGCGTTCTCTTCGTGATTTGTATGAGAAACCTATCACTAAAACAATTTGATTTATGCTACATTTGCTTAGAAGAATTGTATTTGAGTTGAAGGAACTTTTATTAACTTGAAGTAATATATGAATAATATTTCTTCATTACTTATGGCTGATTCGACCAATCTTAGCCCGAAACTAAATGTGTGGTATAGCGTTGTCATTCTATACACATTTGAAGAGATACTATATATTTATCCACGGATGAACATTGGTTGCATTAAGCTTTAGTAGCTTTAGGGAAAACTTTTTTTTTCAATACCTACTTTAATATATCCACTAATAGAATGTTTACTTTAGTAGGAACAAAATATTTTTCATCTCAACAGATTGCGTTCTTCGTCATTATAATCATTATTCTGACTAGTATTTTGTGATCCCAATTTTGTAGGTCCAATGGAAGGTAGGTAGGGTAGGGAAGACCCTAACTGAATAGTAGACGGGCGCTGCTTTCTTTGCAATAATACCGTAGTCAGAAGGTAAAGCTTTTTACCGTAGCATCCAATGGATTTTATAAAGGTCTTACACAATATCTTGGGGAAGATCGAAAAGAACCACTGAGCCGGTTATGATGGAACTTTAAACAGCTTAGACAATTCAACGCCGTATTTCCGCCGAAGTTAAATCATTGGGAAGTTGGCCGGAGTGCCTCAGGGAGCAGTATTGTCGCCTGCGCGATTAAGGGATCAAAATCTACGGATATAGTGAGTAGGTACCTGAATTAAGGGACTTTTGAACTATGGCCAAAGCAGTATTTGTTTGATAAAAGTTTATAATTGACTTCGAGAAGGGTAAGCGCCTGTCTAATTTATTACGTTTTACTGCATCTAATTATTTATTTATTTATTAATAAAAGGTGCCTATTTGCGTTCATTCTCATATTATTTAGGTATTATGTAAATAAACAAACAGACACAAACTACAGGTGGCAAACGAGCAGACGGATTTATAAAATTTATTGTTGACGTCCTTAACCTACAAAATTACTTTGGGACAGGTAAGGTGGCATACAAAGTTGTTTGATATATTTAATTCATGATCTGATCTAAAATTAACTCGCTAGCACTTGAGTTGTAAACCATTTTGCTCACGTTTTTTAATGTCATTTAATGGACCATTTACCAATTTTTTATGATTAATTTTATAATTTAATTGCGTAAACTATACTTTATTTTATTGCAGAAAATATACTTTAAAAATGTTTCAAACATTTTTTCTTTCTATATTACAAATTTAGGAGGTAGTCTTAGAAAAAACAAAATATGGCGGCCCCCCTCGTGTGGCCCCTACGGTAGTAGTATTTGTGCTTTGTTTCGAGCTGCTACCGAAGGGGTCCTGGCGTCCTTGGGCAAGTTTCACGTCTCATCGGCCGGGGCCGGACGGCAGTGCGCTGAAGGCGAACCCTGCCCCTTGTTATCCTCCTCGACATGTTGTCTCTCACCGGTGGAGGCCCTCGGCACTCTCCATGAAAGTGGTTTGTGCTACTTTTGTCCACGCACTTAAGATGGCACGGATCAGTGGCAGCTGGGGGGATATCGGACGACTGAGGGTTTCAATGCCCAGTCCAGTCTCTTCAGTCTGGCCACGCTTTGTCCTGTGCCACCCCTTCGGTGAGGAGAGCCCTCGGGCTCAATAGCCTTAGGGTCTAGTTTTTGGAACTTCTGCGTCGAGTTCTTCTCAGCCAGAGTGGCTCGGGGACAGTCCGGTGTTGCCAATTTCCCCGCATCCATATATCTATTATACAAAATACAAAAAAAAAATACAAAAATGTTTATTGCAGTAACTTAGTCTAATACAATATTTATATATTATGACCGTACCCATTTTTTACCTCATTAGCAGCATATCAACATAAGCTATCGAATGATATATTAATAAATGCATATTTCATATATCAAAAAAAACATTTTGTCAACTTGCAAATCAAAATTTAAACGTTCATAAGAAAAGTTACGGAAGTTATCATGCTGAAAGCTTGTCGCAACATTGCTTAGTTCGCTATTTAGCGGCGCAAGCGACCAAATTGTAGTACGGACAGTATTAATTTACTTTACTGTATAAATATGCACTCGCCTCATTATTTAAGCTGCTCTTTGACATTCAGATTGCAAGTCGTAAACGGAATAGCAAACGCAAGATGCTAGATTTATTCTCGACTGGACTGGATGTTAGCGTGTTAAGATATTTCTGACCGATGCCCTGCATTTTAATAATGTCTTAAGTAAAGGATGCACTTTACAGCTTTGGTAAGTATATTAAATTTATAAGTTTTATGTATAAAGACTTTGTGTCTAAAGTCTTGTTCGGAAAATTTAGTTTGAATTTTCTGCATGTTTCTAGAGAATACAAGGGTAATTTGACATACACTGAAAACAATACAATAGTATTTCAGTACTATAAAATATTAACGAGCGTGAAGAAGTATCACACTGCCCAGTACTACAGTACTAGCAGATCCAGACGAAAAAAATGGAATCATCATAGTTCAACTCTACTGTGTATACTGTCTCCTGTGTTGGTCTAAGATTATCATCAATCAAGATCTTAGATACGAGTTCGGAATTTTATAGGTACCTAAATCTATATTTTCTAGAGGTTTCTTAGATATCTTGAAAAGTACAACCCTATCTAGATACTGAGTAAGTTACAATAAGAATTGTACTTACAATGGCGCTTAAGTAGGAACATAAATACTAGGGATCAAAACATATATACTAGGGGGGGTATCAAATACTTATCAAAATCAGTGCACTTGTGTTTTCGCACACACCTGAGCTCTATATTATATCTTGCGTACGTGGCTAATTCTTGAGATAGGTCGCTGTAGGTAGCCGTAATCGGTTGGAAGATATTATAATTATAATATCTTGATAGCTCAATAGTCTGAGCTAACTTAATAGACGTGGGTTCGAATCTCATTCGAACACCCTCGGTAAATTATTTTAGTCCATTATTTATTTAAGGATAAATTTCATAAAATAGCTAAGCATTAAAATAGAAGATCCATGTTGCTCTAGAGCACTAAAAATTACATATTGAAACATTTTATGAAGGTATAAAATATTTGCAAAATACTTTTATCTTAATACATTTTTAAATAAGCTGTTTACTTTTATCTGCAGCTTGGCAGAGCAAAATGAAAAGCTTTCAGAAAAGAATTACACTTTCACAAAAACTATTCTGATAGTAGGTAAGCCGCAATTTTATTTCCGCAAATTCATTTCTTCGCTCCGTAAAATAAAAAGCAGTCAACATTATTTACTTGCTTCTAAGTCTGCCCGAGCCTTTAAATCTGTTGTTTGATTTTCCCCGAGCCAGAATTCTTGACGCATTTGAAACGCCAAACAATTTTCCGCGGTGCCGCCGCGCCGGTAGAATCGTTTACTGCGCTTTAAGCCGGCGGAGATTCGAATGTCCTCTTTGATTTTAAGGCGGGTTTTGTGAAATTAGAAATGAAGACATTGTTGTAGTTGTCGAAGAATTATCAAAAAATGTTTCGGTGTCATATTTAAGATTGCGTAAAGGGTAATATGCTGCTATTTGATTTTTACAGTAATGAATTAAATTATTTTTGAGACTTAGGTAGGTCCTATTGTATACGTAAGGTATTCAAAATGATTCCTTGGGTACATTGCGAAGAAAATTTCAAAAATGTTATTAAAAATTTAATAAAATTCAAACAGAACTCCTGGACCAAACAAGTAGCGTTAAAGTTAGACTTCACTAGACCAACCAAGTGCGAGCGAGAAAATTCGTATAGTTGACTAACATACGAGCCGAGAACGAGCTTGGCTTGTATTCAACTATTCTCTAACTATGGTTTTTTGACGAATACGAGAGTTGTCATTCCTCGATCGTTGTAGGCTAGTTGTAGTTGTAGGGGCATTTGACACCCAAACAAATTGGTTTGGCTTGCGCTCAGCTCCTGTTCGGTCCATCTAACATAGACGTAATGATGATAGGGTGATGCCTGGTTTCAACAGAAAACATATCCAGATCTCTGTCTAAATTGTCGTTCGAGAGCAGGATTGTCGTACGCCATAAAGGTCTAAACAATACCCTCTTTTTAACATTTTAATTATTTTATTTAAATAGAAGAATTGAGATGGAACCTAATAAAGAAGAATTTTACATTTCAACAGATTATTTGTAACATTTTAAGATTCATTTCTGTATAAAAATAATGAGGAAATCCTTTGATCAAATCAAAAGGGAAAATCAATTATTTATGTGCCAGTAAATTTGTTTTACACTTTTAGGTATAGTTGGATCGGATAGAGAAAATCCTATCATGTTTCTAATTAGCGAATTTTCTAGACCAATCATTGTGTTAGTTACCTAAAAAGTTCTATTTTGCAAATCATTCTTCTCCGATTCACCGTGATGCATGATCTTAAGCTGATGGTGAATCTAAGAAAAAAAGTATTATTATAATGTTTGATATGTATTATTCTTTTAAATAAAGATGTTATTTTGTAAACGGCAAGGATAATATCTTTTGGTAATATTTTTTTTAATATGATGATTTTTAATATGATTGTGTGAGTCCTTCTTTTTCCTGTTTAAGTGCTTTTCTATCAAGCCTTGTTGTCAACTTCATCTCAACATATTATTATTGGTTGCGTCCAAATTCATCGCTTCGGTCCCAGGGTATGTTTGGGCCATCTTGGCTTGAACCCTTGGCTCCAGAATTTGAGAAACCTGCTAATGAGGTATAATGAAACTACCGCCGTTTGATATTTGCAACACCAAGATTAGTCTTAACTAGATCAACTGGATCACGGAACTCGTTCAGAATCATTTCAGCTTTTGAAATTATCCGAAACTTACAGGTTTCCTCATGATATTTTCCTCCCTCTTCAAGCTAAAGGTAGAAAACATAGATAATGAAAATTTGAACTTAGTAAGACCTTTCGTTCCAGAGGCAACGCTTCTAACCACTGACCTATATAAACTATGGCCAAATTAACCTCACCAACTTCAAGAAATATTAATTTGTTACTTTCATATACTTTCAAGGGTTCCGTAGCCAAATAAATCAACTTTTCGTAGTCAAATAAAAAGAAAATAGTAAACCTATTATTATATTTATTAAATTAAAAAGTTTGCTTTAAAAAAAAATGGCAAAAAACGGAACTTATAGATTCGTCATGTCACAGCTACTTTTTCCGAAACTAACAACGAAAATTGGTTTGAACTAGATCTAGTAAGTAGTTTTTTTTAATACGTTTTAAACTGTAAACCGCCATTTACCTTCCATATATCTTACTTGCTGCTACGGAACCCTTCATGGGTGAGTCCGACTCGCACTTGGCTGGTTTTTTTTTATAAACCCGTCTAGTGTCGCTTATTTGGGTGTACTTTTTGGTCTTGGGTGGAAATTGACATTTATTCCATTGTAATGGACTGGAATACACTTTGTAACGTGCTGGTGATAGTTTAGGGCGGTATTGCAAAATACGCGACGCTAGTAATAAAGTGTATACTATTAAACAATCATCAAGCGATCTAGCATTGGCATTGTTTATTGCCATGCAATGCAAAAAGAAATCGAGTGACACACTTACCAAAAAACGAGGATTTCGACGAAAGCAATCTAAACTTTTTAACTGGGTCATTTGAAATCTTTTGGGGGCTGCATAAACATTTCAACACCCAACTGGGGTCAGTGTCAAAATTTACGCAGTTATTACACTTGCTGGTCATAAACATGCGGTCACACGCTACGTGACCGCGTTGTTCCGTGGGGAATCATTTTGTCGACTAGTGCGGTCTCACCTAGTCATAAGCAAGCGACAACTTTTCAAGGCAATTATACCGCATACTATATAAAAGAATACCTAAATAATACGTTGATTCTTAAAAATAAATATCTAAATAAAAAATGTAATTCACTCCCATACATCATTACGTCCTAAGAGTTCGTAATACACACCTATATAACACCCCGTCGTTTTTTCGTCAAGGATTAAAAATGAGAAGCCTTATTATTTTTTCATTCGTCCTTTATCGTCATCTTCGCCGTAGTCCACTGTTAAACATAAGCCTCTTCAGATTTGCCATTCGATCGCATCTCGGCAGCTTACTTACATTCAGCATCTGCTAACCATTTTGCACAAATCGTCATTCCGCTTTACCTGGGTGTCCTTGTTTACATTTATCAAGACGCGGTCACCACGCGTTCCTCATGTTCAATCACCATTTATTTGCAGAAAATAGTATTAAGAACAAATCCTTGTTTTGCTGTTCGCCTTTTTCTTGCACACTTTTCCTAAAAAGTCAGATGGTCGTAGTCTTAACTCCAGAAATAAACATAGACTTGCCGTCCCGGTCTCCAGACTTCATTTAATCGGTAACTCATTTGTTGGTTTCATTATTAAGATTGATAAGCTACCACAAAATTCCGTTAACATTAGATAAGTTTAAGTCTCATATTAAAACCTGCCTAATGAAGAAAGGTTACTACAATGTATAAGTCTATTTAAATGATAGTCTATTTAATTTTGACGACCCGTTTGGAACAGTGGTAGTGAACGCTGCCTCTGATACAAGGGTTGTGGGTTCGATCCCCGCACAGTGCAAACATTTGTGTGCATGAACATGTTTGTTTGTATTGGTCTGGGAGATTGCTATGAGTAGGTGTTTTTTGGGCATTTCACTTCACTTGATTTTTTTCGAAATCGCTCTCTGCGTTCGCTCAGTCGCAAAAAATCAAGTTAAGTGAAATTGCCCCAAAAACAGATAGATAAGTGTTAATTTAAAATGCGGTTACGTTAGATCTTAAGGTCATTCTATTGTGACTAATACACCGCTGCAGACACGTTATAAACAATATAATGAAGTTGGTCAAACAAAAAGAATCGCTTAAATTAGAATGCATCTGTCCTGCGTCATCTAAAGAGCCAAAACGACACGGAAATTTGTTACCTAATACAATACGTTGTATTGTTTGTGGTCCGTCTAATAGTGGAAAAACCAATTTAGTGATAAGTTTATTATTACATAAAAATGGTCCAAGATTTCGTAACCTATATGTGTATTCAAAATCTTTGTATCAACCTAAATATTTATATCTTGAGAAGGTTTTGGACATGGTTCCTGGAACATCATTTAATAAATACAATCATAATGGTGAAATATTGAGTCCACATGATGCTTTACCTGATTCGATCATCATTTTCGACGACGTTGCTTGTGAGAATCAAAACAACATTAGAGATTATTTCGCCATGGGACGCCATAAAAATATAGATTGCTTCTATATTAATCAAACTTATACAAAAGTTCCAAAACAACTTGTCAGAGACAATTCAAACCTCGTGGTTCTATTTAAGCAAGATGATGTTAACTTGAAGCACGTATATGAGGAGCATGTTGGTGCTGATATGTCATGGTCTCAATTTCGTGAGATGTGCTCTTCTGTTTGGAATAAACCCCTTTAGCTATCTTGTTATTAATAAGGATTGTGACAAAAATAACGGATGCTACCGATTTAAGTTCGATACATTCATAGTAATAGATGAACATACATAAAGACCGCTGTGTTATTTTTTTAATCACTCGTACTCACGATTTAGACCTGAGCGGAATACTTTGAAATGGAGAAAAATCTTAAAGAACAAATTGTAAAATCAGCAGCAGCTGTTAAAAGAAAAGTTGCGATGATAAAAGATGTTAAAAATACTAATAATAAAACATTAGAAACAATATTGAAACCTATTGTTGATCCACTTACATTATTAACAGATAAAAAAAAAAAAACTCTCAACTTAACAAAGATGAGCACTTTGAACCAGTGATGAAAAAGTTTAAAAATGATAATAATCAATCATTTGAAGACGAGAACCAGTCATTATTTGTCTCTGATGAAGATTACAATGAATCTATTAGTGAAGAAGATGAAGACGATGAACAAGAACAATACAACGATTACAACAAAACCCTTGTTGTATCACCGTCTGAAGACCACAACGTAAGCGTGGGATCATTCAAATCTGTACAGTCATCGCCAAGTCTTAAGAATCAATCACTGTCATGGTCAACATCGTCTGAAGTAATGAAAGATGTTCCGTTTGGAATCAGAAATGAGCGGGGTAAACTGTTACTAGGCAAAACCCGTGTTCATGACGACGGCGTTATTCTTAAAATAGGAACACTTACTGTTAAAAAAACGAATGGCTTGAATGAACTTCTTTTCAAAAAGAAACCAAATTTAGATGCTGTAACATATGATGATTTACAGAATTACAAGTTACTTCTTATAGAAACCAATGCTCATCGACGTAATTGTGAACCATCCAAACCTATAAACAGCAACAAAGGATTTAAATATATGAATGTAATTAAACCTTTGTTCAAATTCTCTCGAAATCCAACTACAAGTGTAGAAAGTATTCCTCAAGGTAAAGGTATTTCTCTTTTAAAGACAGTAAAATCAAACACTGATTTAGTTTACTGGGATGATCCAAACGAGTTAGTCGAACGATTACAGTTACTACTTGCATCTTGGGAAGCGGGTAACACTGGTGTAAATAATGAAATAATTGCTATTATTTCGGAACTGCATGAAGCTGGTATCATAGATGTGGAACATATAAAAAAAAAAACCAGGAAAATTGGGCAGTATTCTTTCCGTAGTCAACCCATCAAGACAGCAATGAATATAGACAAGTTCGGACATCATGTTCATAAGCGTTTACGATTGACAGAATACATTGAAAACTTCAATGAAACATTGGTGAAATCAGATACCGGACACTACGATTTAAAATCTTCTAAATTAAAAGGGCTATCATATCCAATCGAAGACGATGAAGCAGTAAACAAAGCTTATTTAGACAAAACCATTCAAGAATTACGAAATGAAATTGAAAAAGTGAAGCTCGAAGTAAAATTTCATTTGAAGAACTTGGAAACCGTTACAACAGAACATTTGAATAAATCATTTTACTCAAAGTCGGAAATAGACAATTTAATTCATGTAAAAATAAACAAAAATGAGCAAAAAGGCCATAATTGATGAACTTCACAAAGCAGTCAGAAGAAATTTTTCCGCGTAGACGCACATTTATAAAAGGAATTGATGATCTCTGGCAAGCCGACCTCATAGATTTACAAAAATTTTCACATTTTAATAAAGGACACAACTACATATTAGTGGTGATAGATACTTTGTCAAAGTATGTATGGACAAGTCCCTTAAAATCTAAAAAAAAAAATGTGTTGCTAACGCAATGCAGCAGATATTTAAAAATTCATCTAGAAAACCTAAACATTTACAAACAGATTTAGGCAAAGAGTTTTATAATGATATTTTCGATCAACTGCTAAAAAAATATAATGTTAACCATTATTCTACTTACTCCATCAAAAAAGCTTCGATTGTAGAGCGAGTCATACGTACTCTAAAATCACACATCTTTAAACTTTTTAGTTTATACGGTTCCTATCGATGGCTGGGTAAATTACTAAATACTGTGATAGATAACTATAATAGCACTACTCATCGCATAACTAAATTTAAGCCCAATGACGTTAATAATACAAATGAAATGGTTGTATTGCGTAATATTAGCAAAGCGTATAGGAATCGAAAACACTTAAAACCTAAGTTTCTAGTAGGTAATCATGTACGTATTAGTAAATTTAAAGGAGACTTTTACAAAGGTTATACTCCCAACTGGTCTACTGAAATATTTACAGTAACAAAGGTGAATAATACAAATCCACCAACTTATCTTCTGGAAGATAAGAATAAACAGGTTATATTAGGGGCTTTTTATGAGTATGAATTACAAAAAACTAAATACCCAGATATTTACCTCATCGAAAAGATTATTAGAAGAAAGGGAGATAAATATTTTGTGAAATGGTTAGGTCTCAGCAATGAAGAGAACAGTTGGATAAACAAAAACGAGATAGTTTTGTAATATGAGATATTTTTTGCAATATAAGTTTACTTTTAGACCAAATCTATTCATTCTAAACATATCAATGAAGGAGGGAAGTGGTATTATAGACAACGTAATAAACTATTTACCGTTCGAGCTACATTTACCTGGTTATCAATATTGTGGCCCCGGAACAAAGCTACAGAAACGTTTAAAAAGAGGTGATAGAGGTATAAATCAATTGGATAAGGCTTGTATGTTCCACGACATTGCTTACAACGATAACGATTCAAACGTTCGACGTGAGGCTGATATGAAACTTTTAAATATGGCTAAGAAACGATTAAACGCTAAAGATGCGAAAAAGGGTGAAAAGGTGGCATCGTGGATAGTAAAAAATGCTATGAAAGCAAAACTAAAGACAGGTGCCGGTACTCGCTCATTTATGGCAGCTGTGAAAAAAATTAAATCTCAAATGAAAAAGTTGAAATCAAAGGCAGTTCCACAGCAATTAAATGCGCTTACGCCGCAGCCAAAAAAATATTTAAGAATAAAAAAGGCACTCGCTTGCCGCGCTGTATTCCTCTACCAAAATGTGGTGGACTGCTACCTTTAATCCCGATCTTTGCGGGGTTATCGGCTTTGGGTTCCTTGGCAGGAGGAGCAGCCGGTATAGCAAAAGCAGTGAACGACTCTAAGGCAGCTCAGAAAAGTCTTCAAGAGTCTGAACGTCATAACAGGATGATGGAAGCGGTTGCGGTTGGCAAAGGATTGTACATCAAACCTCATAAAAAAGGCGCAGGGTTATATTTGAACCCTTCAAAAAACTAGTTAAACGGCTGCCTAGACGTGCACTAACAGATTTAGATATATTAGAGCATGCTGCTGATATACCATATTTCCGCGGAGTATTTATGAGAAATACACTTCCATTAAAACCTCGAAAAATGGAATGTGCAGTACTAAACTTGGATAGCCTCTATCCAAGTTTCGTACGCCACATTCCATTTTTCGAGGGTTATATTTGAACCCTTCAAAAAACTAGTTAAACGGTGCCTAGACGTGCACTAACAGATTTAGATATATGAGAGCATGCTGCTGATATACATATTTCCGCGGAGTATTATGAGAAATACACTTCCATTAAAACCTCGAAAAATGGAATGTGCAGTACTAAAACTTGGATAGCTCTATCCAAGTTTAGTACTGCACATTCCATTTTCGAGGTTAAGGAAGTGTATTTCTCATAAATACTCCGCGGAAATATGGATATCAGCCAAGCATGCTCGAATATATCTAAATTGTTAGTGCCGTTAGGGCAGCCGTTTAACTAGTTTTTGAAGGGTTCAAATATACCCTGCGCCTTTTATGAGGTTTGATGTACATTCCTTTGCCACCGCAACCGCTCCATCATCGTTAGGAGTTCAGGACTTCTTGAAGACTTTTCTGCGCTGCTTAGAGTCGTTCACTGCTTTTGCTATACCGGCTGCTCCTCCTGCCAAGGAACCCAAAGCCGATAACCCCGCAAAGATCGGGATTAAAGGTAGCAGTCCACCACATTTGGTAGAGGAATACAGCGCGGCAAGCGAGTGCCTTTTTTATTCTTAATATTTTTTTGGCTGCGGCGTAAGCGCATTTAATTGCTGTGGAACTGCCTTTTGATTTCAACTTTTTCATTTGAGATTTAATTTTTTTCACAGCTGCCATAAATGAGCGAGTACCGGCACCTGTCTTTAGTTTTGCTTTCATAGCATTTTTACTATCCACGATGCCACCTTTTCACCCTTTTTCGCATCTTTAGCGTTTAATCGTTTCTTAGCCATATTAAAAGTTTCATATCAGCCTCACGTCGAACGTTTGAATCGTTTATCGTTGTAAGCAATGTCGTGGAACATACAAGCCTTATCCAATTGATTTATACCTCTATCACCTCTTTTTAAACGTTTCTGTAGCTTTGTTCCGGGGCCACAATATTGATAACCAGGTAAATGTAGCTCGAACGGTAAATAGTTTATTACGTTGTCTATAATACCACTTCCCTCCTTCATTGATATGTTTAGAATGAATAGATTTGGTCTAAAAGTAAACTTATATTGCAAAAAATATCTCATATTACAAAACTATCTCGTTTTTGTTTATCCAACTGTTCTCTTCATTGCTGAGACCTAACCATTTCACAAAATATTTATCTCCCTTTCTTCTAATAATCTTTTCGATGAGGTAAATATCTGGGTATTTAGTTTTTTGTAATTCATACTCATAAAAAGCCCCTAATATAACCTGTTTATTCTTATCTTCCAGAAGATAAGTTGGTGGATTTGTATTATTCACCTTTGTTACTGTAAATATTTCAGTAGACCAGTTGGGAGTATAACCTTTGTAAAAGTCTCCTTTAAATTTACTAATACGTACATGATTACCTACTAGAAACTTAGGTTTTAAGTGTTTTCGATTCCTATACGCTTTGCTAATATTACGCAATACAACCATTTCATTTGTATTATTAACGTCATTGGGCTTAAATTTAGTTATGCGATGAGTAGTGCTATTATAGTTATCTATCACAGTATTTAGTAATTTACCCAGCCATCGATAGGAACCGTATAAAATAAACTAAAAAGTTTAAAGATGTGTGATTTTAGAGTACGTATGACTCGCTCTACAATCGAAGCTTTTTTGATGGAGTAAGTAGAATAATGGTTAACATTATATTTTTTTAGCAGTTGATCGAAAATATCATTATAAAACTCTTTGCCTAAATCTGTTTGTAAATGTTTAGGTTTTCTAGATGAATTTTTAAATATCTGCTGCATTGCGTTAGCAACACATTTTTTTTTTTTAGATTTTAAGGGACTTGTCCATACATACTTTGACAAAGTATCTATCACCACTAATATGTAGTTGTGTCCTTTATTAAAATGTGAAAATTTTTGTAAATCTATGAGGTCGGCTTGCCAGAGATCATCAATTCCTTTTATAAATGTGCGTCTACGCGGAAAAATTTCTTCTGACTGCTTTGTGAAGTTCATCAATTATGGCCTTTTTGCTCATTTTTGTTTATTTTTACATGAATTAAATTGTCTATTTCCGACTTTGAGTAAAATGATTTATTCAAATGTTCTGTTGTAACGGTTTCCAAGTTCTTCAAATGAAATTTTACTTCGAGCTTCACTTTTTCAATTTCATTTCGTAATTCTTGAATGGTTTTGTCTAAATAAGCTTTGTTTACTGCTTCATCGTCTTCGATTGGATATGATAGCCCTTTTAATTTAGAAGATTTGAAACGTAGTGTCCGGTATCTGATTTCACCAATGTTTCATTGAAGTTTTCAATGTATTCTGTCAATCGTAAACGCTTATGAACATGATGTCCGAACTTGTCTATATTCATTGCTGTCTTGATGGGTTGACTACGGAAAGAATACTGCCCAATTTTCCTGGTTTTTTTTTTATATGTTCCACATCTATGATACCAGCTTCATGCAGTTCCGAAATAATAGCAATTATTTCATTATTTACACCAGTGTTACCCGCTTCCCAAGATGCAAGTAGTAACTGTAATCGTTCGACTAACTCGTTTGGATCATCCCAGTAAACTAAATCAGTGTTTGATTTTACTGTCTTTAAAAGAGAAATACCTTTACCTTGAGGAATACTTTCTACACTTGTAGTTGGATTTCGAGAGAATTTGAACAAAGGTTTAATTACATTCATATATTTAAATCCTTTGTTGCTGTTTATAGGTTTGGATGGTTCACAATTACGTCGATGAGCATTGGTTTCTATAAGAAGTAACTTGTAATTCTGTAAATCATCATATGTTACAGCATCTAAATTTGGTTTCTTTTTGAAAAGAAGTTCATTCAAGCCATTCGTTTTTTTAACAGTAAGTGTTCCTATTTTAAGAATAACGCCGTCGTCATGAACACGGGTTTTGCCTAGTAACAGTTTACCCCGCTCATTTCTGATTCCAAACGGAACATCTTTCATTACTTCAGACGATGTTGACCATGACAGTGATTGATTCTTAAGACTTGGCGATGACTGTACAGATTTGAATGATCCCACGCTTACGTTGTGGTCTTCAGACGGTGATACAACAAGGGTTTTGTTGTAATCGTTGTATTGTTCTTGTTCATCGTCTTCATCTTCTTCACTAATAGATTCATTGTAATCTTCATCAGAGACAAATAATGACTGGTTCTCGTCTTCAAATGATTGATTATTATCATTTTTAAACTTTTTCATCACTGGTTCAAAGTGCTCATCTTTGTTAAGTTGAGAGTTTTTTTTTTTTTATCTGTTAATAATGTAAGTGGATCAACAATAGGTTTCAATATTGTTTCTAATGTTTTATTATTAGTATTTTTAACATCTTTTATCATCGCAACTTTTCTTTTAACAGCTGCTGCTGATTTTACAATTTGTTCTTTAAGATTTTTCTCCATTTCAAAGTATTCCGCTCAGGTCTAAATCGTGAGTACGAGTGATTAAAAAATAACACAGCGGTCTTTATGTATGTTCATCTATTACTATGAATGTATCGAACTTAAATCGGTAGCATCCGTTATTTTTGTCACAATCCTTATTAATAACAAGATAGCTAAAGGGGTTTATTCCAAACAGAAGAGCACATCTCACGAAATTGAGACCATGACATATCAGCACCAACATGCTCCTCATATACGTGCTTCAAGTTAACATCATCTTGCTTAAATAGAACCACGAGGTTTGAATTGTCTCTGACAAGTTGTTTTGGAACTTTTGTATAAGTTTGATTAATATAGAAGCAATCTATATTTTTATGGCGTCCCATGGCGAAATAATCTCTAATGTTGTTTTGATTCTCACAAGCAACGTCGTCGAAAATGATGATCGAATCAGGTAAAGCATCATGTGGACTCAATATTTCACCATTATGATTGTATTTATTAAATGATGTTCCAGGAACCATGTCCAAAACCTTCTCAAGATATAAATATTTAGGTTGATACAAAGATTTTGAATACACATATAGGTTACGAAATCTTGGACCATTTTTTATGTAATAATAAACTTATCACTAAATTGGTTTTTCCACTATTAGACGGACCACAAACAATACAACGTATTGTATTAGGTAACAAATTTCCGTGTCGTTTTGGCTCTTTAGATGACGCAGGACAGATGCATTCTAATTTAAGCGATTCTTTTTGTTTGACCAACTTCATTATATTGTTTATAACGTGTCTGCAGCGGTGTATTAGTCACAATAGAATGACCTTAAGATCTAACGTAACCGCATTTTAAATTAACACTTATCTATCTGTTTTTGGGGCAATTTCACTTAACTTGATTTTTTGCGACTGAGCGAACGCAGAGAGCGATTTCGAAAAAAATCAAGTGAAGTGAAATGCCCAAAAAACACCTACTACTCTCTGCTCTCTGAAATCGCTCTCTGCGTTCGCTCAGTCGCAAAAAATCAAGTTAAGTGAAATTGCCCAAAAAACAGATAGATAAGTGTTGATTTAAAATACGGTAACGTTAGATTTTAAGGTCGTTCTATTATCGTTGTCACTGTCTGTCTACCCTGGAACGATCATTTCAGTGCCTAAGTTGAGGAATTTATTATTAGACGACCGATTGCACTGTTAGCTTAGTGGGTTAATAGTACTTAGAAACGATGATTCTCTTATTCAACAAAAACTGGAGCATAATGGGATTACGTCTCCGGACTGTTGTGACTTCGTTTGATTCGATGCAACTTTGCAGTCCGGAGACAACCATTATTTATTTTGATCCGTGTTTCATTTTTCGTCTTGTGTGCTTTACCGCGTTTAGCGTTTTTTACCAAACGTGGTGAGAGTAATCTTGTTCTGACTGATTTAAACCCAGCCGATCGCTCCGGGTTATAATCTGTCATTACAGACATCTCAGATAATCACCTTAGTCTTACTACACCTTTTTAGAGCGGCCGTCTCCTACTGGAGTGTTTCGGTCTTAGGTGACATCCACTAAATCCATGTTTCAATTTTGTATATATACAAACTCCAAACTAAAACTTTGCCATCGCGATGCAGGAATATATCTATGTCAGCTAATTTTACGGTGGCGTGTAACGTGATGCACAAACACTTGCTTGTGACTTGGTAGATGTAATGTTTTTGCAGACAGATTTTAATGCTTACGCATTTGAACAGAAAATAAAACTTTTTTTAAATTAAGTACAATATATTAAACAATTTAAGAACTAATATAATATCACAACGCTCACGCCTAAAAATTCCGAAGAAAAAAAAATCCGAGTAGGATTTGAACCTAGAACCTCTGAATCATCACGAACCGTATTTAAAAATAATAATTATCTAACTAGTTTTAATTTGTTTTTTACTTTACTTGAAAGTCAAAGAGGTAAGTACAGTTAGCTATACATTAATGTAAACAAATCTGTAATCACCATTTTCACCTTTATGTCAAACCCGTTTGGTTCAATACCAATTGTATAAATTTGACAGAATGTGGTAACCTGATGTGGCGATGTACATTGTTTGTACCTATTATCACTCCTACAATGCATCATACAGAAAATGTAATTGAACTTTTATGTATAGGTACTTAGTATTATTTAGCACAGTGGTTTGAGTACTGATTGACACGCAAGGGTCGCAGGTTCATGATAATGTATGTGATGTTGTCTATATTTTCATACAAGATACGTTTCTGCTTAATTATTGTCTCACTGTAAGACATATGCTTTCATCAAAGAAATTGAAGTGAGTAAGGGTACCGGAGGTCCAATCCAGGGTAAAAGAGGTTAGAAGGTAAGCAGCGCACTTGTGGCACCACTGGTGTTGCAGGTGTTCATGGGCGGCGGTAATCGCTTACCATCAGGTAATCCGTCGGCTCGTCTACCAGCAAATTTCAAACACCATATTTTTCATACAAGATGCATTTCATCTTAGGTAATTATTGTCACACTGCAAAACACATACATGCCTTCATTGAAGAAACTGAGTCATTGCTATTATTTTGTGATAAGGTATAATCACTATTTTATCAGTGGGAGAACAATGCTTCGGCATGAATGAGTCGGCTTGACTGTAATAATACCTCACTCTCACAGAAAACCTGCCTGAAGCAGTGCATGCGCTGTATTTCGCAGCGTGAGGGGGGTACCGGAGGCTCAATACAGGGGATGAGGGGTTAAAAGGTAAGCAGCGCACCACCACTGGTGTTGTAGGTGTCCATGGGCGGCGGTAATCGTTTACCATCAGGTGATCCATCGGCTCGTCTGCCTCCTATATCATAAAAACATTATGCTTAACATGAGTCGGTATTGATCACAAGCTCGAGCGGCAGAGCTATGTTAAAAAATCTAATCATATTTTTGCTCGACCGGGAACAGAACCAGAACCCCCTGAACATAACAGATACTTAATCATTAGTTTTGTTTTTAACCATGATGTAAATACAGCTACTAATTTCTGAGATATTTTTCAATAATGGTTCTCATAGTCAAGTTGCATTCGGCGAATACGACGCGCTGCTGAATTTGCATAAAATAAAAACAATGCATGCGTTAATGAATTGGAGCTGGGGTGTAATCACGGACTTTAAGCGATAATATTGATAGAGATTAATCAACGTGTGTATGGATTATGTACAAAATTCATATTCTTGACTTAGCTATTGCGATAGGTGGCAGACGAACAGACGGATCACCTGATGGTAAGCAAATGCCGCTGCCCATGGACACCTGCAACACCAGTGGTGGTGCGCTGCTTACCTTTTAACCTATTTTACCTTGGGTTGGGCCTTGGTACCCTCACTCACGCAGCGAAACACAACGCATGCACTGCTTTACGTCAGTTTTCTGTGAGGACGTGGTATTACTCATGCCAAGGCGTGGCTCTTCCGCTGTTATATACATATATCACAATATAGCAAGAGATCTTTCTATTATAGACAAAAATACCCAATACTCATAAATAAACTTATAGCATTAATATATACTAGGTAGTTTAGCAGAAATTATGAATGAATCGCTAGTATTATAAATATAGCTACCAATGTCACTCGACAATAACTCGATACATCACAGAATCAAGTCCTTAGGGCCGAGTTCACCAACTTTAACAACGGTAATCTCACTTTAAATATAGTTCAACCAAGGATTAGTATTTTTCAGGTACGGTTTAAATGTGATAACTATCGTTTAATATGTTGATGAACTCGGCCCTTAAATAAGCAAATCGAAAATAAATCAACGCCAAGTTTAAACTGATCTGTTTGAACTAATTTTTCTTGCTTAAAATTATTATGTTTTTATGATCGTTTTGTTTTAGCCGCTGGTTTCTTGCCTGCAGAATAGTTATTACATCGCCACGGTGCGCACTAGCATGTGCGCGCGTGGCTAACGTATACACAAAGTCTTGATGTTTTCATGAAAGGTCAGTTAATTACTACTAGCTATACATTAATGTAAACAAATCTGTAATCACCATTTTCACCTTTATGTCAAACCCGTTTGGTTCAATACCAATTGTATAAATTTGACAGAATGTGGTAACCTGATGTGGCGATGTACATTGTTTGTACCTATTATCACTCCTACAATGCATCATACAGAAAATGTAATTGAACTTTTATGTATAGGTACTTAGTATTATTTAGCACAGTGGTTTGAGTACTGATTGACACGCAAGGGTCGCAGGTTCATGATAATGTATGTGATGTTGTCTATATTTTCATACAAGATACGTTTCTGCTTAATTATTGTCTCACTGTAAGACATATGCTTTCATCAAAGAAATTGAAGTGAGTAAGGGTACCGGAGGTCCAATCCAGGGTAAAAGAGGTTAGAAGGTAAGCAGCGCACTTGTGGCACCACTGGTGTTGCAGGTGTTCATGGGCGGCGGTAATCGCTTACCATCAGGTAATCCGTCGGCTCGTCTACCAGCAAATTTCAAACACCATATTTTCATACAAGATGCATTTCATCTTAGGTAATTATTGTCACACTGCAAAACACATACATGCCTTCATTGAAGAAACTGAGTCATTGCTATTATTTTGTGATAAGGTATAATCACTATTTTATCAGTGGGAGAACAATGCTTCGGCATGAATGAGTCGGCTTGACTGTAATAATACCTCACTCTCACAGAAAACCTGCCTGAAGCAGTGCATGCGCTGTATTTCGCAGCGTGAGGGGGGTACCGGAGGCTCAATACAGGGGATGAGGGGTTAAAAGGTAAGCAGCGCACCACCACTGGTGTTGTAGGTGTCCATGGGCGGCGGTAATCGTTTACCATCAGGTGATCCATCGGCTCGTCTGCCTCCTATATCATAAAAACATTATGCTTAACATGAGTCGGTATTGATCACAAGCTCGAGCGGCAGAGCTATGTTAAAAAATCTAATCATATTTTTGCTCGACCGGGAACAGAACCCAGAACCCCCTGAACATAACAGATACTTAATCATTAGTTTTGTTTTTAACCATGATGTAAATACAGCTACTAATTTCTGAGATATTTTTCAATAATGGTTCTCATAGTCAAGTTGCATTCGGCGAATACGACGCGCTGCTGAATTTGCATAAAATAAAAACAATGCATGCGTTAATGAATTGGAGCTGGGGTGTAATCACGGACTTTAAGCGATAATATTGATAGAGATTAATCAACGTGTGTATGGATTATGTACAAAATTCATATTCTTGACTTAGCTATTGCGATAGGTGGCAGACGAACAGACGGATCACCTGATGGTAAGCAAATGCCGCTGCCCATGGACACCTGCAACACCAGTGGTGGTGCGCTGCTTACCTTTTAACCTATTTTACCTTGGGTTGGGCCTTGGTACCCTCACTCACGCAGCGAAACACAACGCATGCACTGCTTTACGTCAGTTTTCTGTGAGGACGTGGTATTACTCATGCCAAGGCGTGGCTCTTCCGCTGTTATATACATATATCACAATATAGCAAGAGATCTTTCTATTATAGACAAAAATACCCAATACTCATAAATAAACTTATAGCATTAATATATACTAGGTAGTTTAGCAGAAATTATGAATGAATCGCTAGTATTATAAATATAGCTACCAATGTCACTCGACAATAACTCGATACATCACAGAATCAAGTCCTTAGGGCCGAGTTCACCAACTTTAACAACGGTAATCTCACTTTAAATATAGTTCAACCAAGGATTAGTATTTTTCAGGTACGGTTTAAATGTGATAACTATCGTTTAATATGTTGATGAACTCGGCCCTTAAATAAGCAAATCGAAAATAAATCAACGCCAAGTTTAAACTGATCTGTTTGAACTAATTTTTCTTGCTTAAAATTATTATGTTTTTATGATCGTTTTGTTTTAGCCGCTGGTTTCTTGCCTGCAGAATAGTTATTACATCGCCACGGTGCGCACTAGCATGTGCGCGCGTGGCTAACGTATACACAAAGTCTTGATGTTTTCATGAAAGGTCAGTTAATTACTACGGGTAATTTAGGTAAAGCCTTCTCTGTAAAGACGTTTTGTAATCGTTAAAATTTAAAAATAACATACTTACAAATTTAAATTAGTTTATGGTCAATGTGAAATAGTCTTTGTACATTCCGTAACGTTAGTTGCAATGACATCTTTAATCAGCAAATAATAAAACATGCACACAAATAATTTCGCCGCTAGTTTTCAAGAAATACCATGTGAACAAAATTATTTTGCTGAAAACCATAAAAGTCAGAGGTAGGTAACCTGTTGATTTAGTAGTCAAATTAACTGACGAAATTGACTGAATATAAGTAGATGATTTATTTGCAGGTATTGAAACAACCAAACGCTGTGTTCGCTATTAGAGATATATTGATTTGAATGTTTGATGTAAATGCAAAAAAATATACTTATATTTTGAGTTTGAAAAGAGAAATACAAAACATGAATGTTAGAGCTTCGTTGTCCATGGTGAAATGATACGATATAATTTCTGGTGACAGTAGTTTATTCCGTGCCAGTCAGCACTCGAATGAAATGTACAGGCCAGCAGCCGTATTTATAACACAATCGTAAGTACTAAAATCGTCAACTGAAATACCTTTAAAATGATACTTTAATTTAATCAAATACGAATAAATTATCATGGCATGCTTAAAATAACTTTTACAATATTACATTAGTTTTCTTATGTTTTCTCTTTATAATTAATTATACAAGAATAACAAATTAAATTAATAAACATTTCAAACAGGAAACAGATTTTTACAAAAATAACAAAAGTGCAGTTTGATTTTATTAATTAGTAAATACACACTTATTTAATTTAGTTTATAATTTTACAACCATTTTAATTTTTAAATAATTGAATTAAACAGTACTTCCTTCAAATCAAATTTATTCTAAATTTAAATAATTTTCAAGCCGCCGGAAATTCATTTTAATTCCAACTTCCTGTTCCTGTGAAATTCGATTACTAAAAACTCGTGCCAAACAGGAAGTTAGTTTTCTAAATCCAATTTGATTTATAAAACACTTCCTGTTAAAAAATATTACGTAAACTCGTGAGGAACCGGAAGTTCATTTTTAAAAATCCAAATTATTTTTGTTAAACACTTCCTGTAGAAAAATATTATTAAAAACTTGTGAGTAGCCGGAAATTAATTTTTGAAACGTACATTATTTTTATTTTTAAACTTCCTCTAGACTACATTTCATATTAAAATCAAATTAACAAATTCTTATTGCGGAAATTGATTTTTAATTATAATTATTTTTATGTAAATCAACTTTTAATTGTAATATTTAAATTTTAATCTTATTTATTGTGTAGTTCAATTATTTGCGCTATCACGGCCATTCTGAGAAACTGCTCGCGCTCTGAGCAGTCATCTTTTGTTAATCTGAAAAGAAAAGTTTTCCACTTAATGCCCAGTTGTTGGACTAAGCTACAGTTGAGCCTGTACCAACAAGTGGCATTACAATTTGCATTAGAATGTAATACGCCTGAAACACGGAAGCAATTTAGCACACCCAATACGCCCAGTTATCAGACTAGACTGATCTTATACCAGCCTGTCTAGACAAGTGGCGTAGTGCACACTATAGCCCAGTTGTTAGACTAAGCTGGTCTTCAGCCTGTGCAAACAAGTGGCTATCTGATATAGTAGGGTAGGGTCCGGTTGTTGGACTGTTTTATTCCAACAAGCGACCACTACTACTTTGCATCACTTACTGTCGTCAGTGTCATCATCGCTATCATGGTCAGTGTTCTCAGTTAACGAAAGATTAGGTTTGGGAATAAGTCTTACATGTTCATGGGCCACGACTATTGTTTTATTTTGTTTCTTTTTAAGGCTTTTGACTTCATATCGATTGTGGTCCAATACTTTAGTGATTTTGTAAGGCCCTAAAAATTTTGGACCTAGTTTGTTGCTTGACCACTGTGTGTCTTTGCATAGTACAAAGTCATTTACTTTGAATGGTATTATGGGTGCGCATTTTGAATCGAACCGTGCCTTACTTGTTGATGCTTGTTCGGCTATTCTGACTGATGCCTGTTCGCGAAGCTCCTCTTTATTTATCACGTTTTGAATTAGAGTCATTCGTTCGATACAAGGAGGAGAACATTGTTTACCAATTAAAAGTTCTAGGGGTGATTGACCTGTAGATTTTGATCGAGTACAATTAATTGCTAACTGTAATTCGCCCAAGTTATTTATCCATGTCCTATTTTGGGTCTGTGCTATGGTTACTAAATGATCCCTAATCGTGCGCATTAGCCGTTCTGCCTGACCGTTTCCTCTTGGAACGCCACGGGCGATTGCATGATGATCTATATTACACGATTTGAAAAAATCTTGTATATCTTTGCCCATTATTGATGGTTCCCTATCTGATATTATCCTATGAGGCGTGCCAAAGAGATGGATAATGTCATTCAACGATTTCAAAATAAGACCACTACTTTTATCTCGCAATGGATGTATAATCACAAATTTGGTGAACGCATCTATAGCGACAAAAGCGTAAGCTTTTTTGTCACAACCAGTTAAATTCCCTAGCAGATCTATATGAAGTGTATGAAACGGTATGTTAACTTTATCAATAGGATGTAAAGAAATTTGTTTTTTACCCGAAGGTTCCTTGCCTATTTTACATTGGAGACATCTATCGCAAAACGATCGGACCCGCTTTGTCATATTCTTAAACCAAAATTGTTCTCGTATTTTATTTAGAGTTCTTTCCCAACCAGCATGTAATAGAGAATTATGATAACTATTTATCAAACTTATCACTAGAGAATTTGGAACGACCGTACGTGTGGATGATTTACCATTTTTGTCCTGAATAGTAATCATGAGAAGATTATCTTTGATGCTATATTTTTTGTCAAAGTCGTCTTTATGGGTTATGGCATCCCTTATATATTTTAGATCTTGATCACGTTCTTGCTCAACTATTATCCATGAAGGGTCTTTTGTAATAATATTGACTTGTGGGTTTCGGCTCAGATAGTCGACATGTGACATTTCTTCACCTCTACGATATTTGATGTCAAATTCGAAGTTTTGTAAAAAGGCCCACCATCTATGAACTCGTGGAGAAAGTTCTTTTTTAGTACGACTTGCTTTAAGGGAATTACAATCAGTTACAACCGTGAATTTCCTACCAAACAGAAAATGCCTGAAATGTTTCAAAGCTTTTACTACGGCAAGAGTTTCTAATTCGTAGGAATGATAGTTAGATTCAGCTGGTGTTGTTCGCATACTAAAGTAACTTATAACTTTACGGCGGTTTTGATCAATTTGTATAAGCATAGCACCATATCCAACAGAACTGGCATCTGTGTGAACTTCGGTAGGAAGGTCAGGGTTGAAAATTGATAAAATAGGTTCAGATGTCAAGTATTTAATAACTTGTTGTCTAATATTCTCATGGTATGGAGTCCAATTGAATTTAATATCTTTTTTTGTTATTTGATATAAAGGCGACATCAATTGGGAAAAGTTTGGTATGAACCGGCGAAAATATCCAGCAAGACCGTTAAACTGTCGTAATTGCTTTTGAGTTTGGGGGGGATTTGATTTTTCAGGGCTTTTATTTTGAGAGGACTTGGTTTAACTTGACCGTCTTCAATTAGATTTCCCAGATACTCAATAGAATTCTTTAAAAATTTACATTTTGAAAAGTTTATGCAAAATCCAGCTTCAGATAGCCGTTTTAGTACTAAATCAAGGCGTTCAAGGCCTTGTTCAGGTGTATCTGATGGAATGAGTACGTCATCCATATATACTAGTGCAATTGTGTCTTTGTAATCTCCAAGAGCTTTATTCATTGCTCGTTGGTATACAGATGGAGCGTTACATAAACCAAAAGGCATAGTTAAGTATTCATACTGCCCGTCAGGAGTAACGAAAGCAGTTTTTTCGATTGAATCAGGGTCGATTGGAATTTGATGAAATCCTGATTCCATATCAAGTGTTGTGTAATATTTTGCACTGCCTAATCTGTCTATTTGGTCTAGAATAAGCGGTAGAGGATAATGATCCCGAATTGTATTCATATTGAGTTCCCGGAAATCAACACAAAGACGATCGTCCCCATTTTTCTTTTTAACAAGAAGAATGGGACTTGAAAATGGAGAGCAGCTTTCTCGTATTATACCTTTAGCCTTTAAATCATTTACAATGCTTTTGACTTTTTCTCTTTCTATAGGCGCAAGTCTATATGGTCGTCGCTCTACTATCTTGTTAGGATCTTTTAAACGAATATTTAATTTGCCAGTTTTTACCTTTTTATGGGCGGTAGAGTTCATACCAAAAATATTTTTATGTTTTTTAAGTGTGTTGATTAGATTAGTTTTGTCTTTGAGGTCTGTGTCAACAGATTCCAATGAAATATCGCTTTTTACTACGGACACATTATAAATTCTTTCAATTGAAATGCCTGTGTTATTGATTGAGATATTTACACCCGGAATTTGTAAGCAATCCCTACCAAGTATAACGTCGTAAGGTAAGTTGTCAACTACATGAAGATTTACTTCAAAAGAAACTGAATCTAATAGTGCAATAGTACTTATTAGTTCCTGAGATATAATTGGTTTACCAGTTATGCCTCGCAAATATATTACATCTACTGAACGTTTTCCCGGAATAGAACCTGCCGATCGTGAAGTAATCAATGAACATTCGGCACCTGTGTCAACTAAACAAGATAACTCTACATTACCAATTCGCATTTTTGACAAACCAGGAGATGTGGCTGCAACTACGTTGACCTGGTGCGTCGACGATTCTTGAGTTTTTGCGCTTCCCTGCTCCTTATTCGTAATTCTTGCCGATCTGTTGATGTTGTTCCTTGAAGATGAAGTTGACGGTTTAGACCAGCAATTTTCAGTTATGTGACCAGTTCGTTTGCAATGATTGCAGAATATCTTGCAATCCCGTTGGCGATGTCCTGGCTTTCCACATTGGTGACATATGATCTCTAAACGGGGTTGTTTTCTTTGAGTTCCACCTTCAGTTGTGTTGCTCGGGTCAGAAGGATTCGCAATTCTCTTACGGCTGCTTGTAGAATATTCTTCGCTGGGGTCAAATGTCCTTTTCCTGTAGTTGTTTAAGGTGGCAATTAATTCCGCTTGTGACCTTGGGGCTGATCGAAGTAGCTCCGCTTGATAAAATTTAGGTCTGATGCCTGATATCACTGCTTCGACCATTAGCTCAATTGGTGCATTTGGAGAAATACGTGCAAACAGTCTCCATGCTTCAGTGACATATTCCGAGTATGTTTCAGAATTATTTGATGTATACTCCCGGAACTTGTTGACGTAATTGATGTAGCGGTTTTCACCTTTGAACTGTGTCAGTAGTTCGTGTTTGATGACGTTCCATGTGGCACAATTGTGAGCGTTAGTATCTGCCCATAATTTGGCTCTACCTCGTAAACAAGACAGGGCTTTCATCATGGCAGTTACTCCAGAACATCCTCGTATTTCAACAAGTGAGTCTACTTGGTTGCACCATTCTTCAATAGTTAACCGAAGATCATCTGGGTCGAATTCTGGCAAGTAAAGTTCATTTAATTTATGGTGTACCTGGTTGGAAGGTCCACCATTTAGAAAAACCATTCGCTCCAGTAAGTCCACTTGACGTCGAAGAAGTGTGATTTCGTTCGCTTGCACGTCTGAGTTCAACCGACTCTGTGGTCGTACCGGAGGACCAGGCAGTGTCGGAGAATAGGTTCTTGAATGTAGCCGGTCACTTGGGGCGCGTCGATCCTGGTCTTCTGATGTTAGAGCTTCGTTGTCCATGGTGAAATGATACGATATAATTTCTGGTGACAGTAGTTTATTCCGTGCCAGTCAGCACTCGAATGAAATGTACAGGCCAGCAGCCGTATTTATAACACAATCGTAAGTACTAAAATCGTCAACTGAAATACCTTTAAAATGATACTTTAATTTAATCAAATACGAATAAATTATCATGGCATGCTTAAAATAACTTTTACAATATTACATTAGTTTTCTTATGTTTTCTCTTTATAATTAATTATACAAGAATAACAAATTAAATTAATAAACATTTCAAACAGGAAACAGATTTTTACAAAAATAACAAAAGTGCAGTTTGATTTTATTAATTAGTAAATACACACTTATTTAATTTAGTTTATAATTTTACAACCATTTTAATTTTTAAATAATTGAATTAAACAGTACTTCCTTCAAATCAAATTTATTCTAAATTTAAATAATTTTCAAGCCGCCGGAAATTCATTTTAATTCCAACTTCCTGTTCCTGTGAAATTCGATTACTAAAAACTCGTGCCAAACAGGAAGTTAGTTTTCTAAATCCAATTTGATTTATAAAACACTTCCTGTTAAAAAATATTACGTAAACTCGTGAGGAACCGGAAGTTCATTTTTAAAAATCCAAATTATTTTTGTTAAACACTTCCTGTAGAAAAATATTATTAAAAACTTGTGAGTAGCCGGAAATTAATTTTTGAAACGTACATTATTTTTATTTTTAAACTTCCTCTAGACTACATTTCATATTAAAATCAAATTAACAAATTCTTATTGCGGAAATTGATTTTTAATTATAATTATTTTTATGTAAATCAACTTTTAATTGTAATATTTAAATTTTAATCTTATTTATTGTGTAGTTCAATTATTTGCGCTATCATGAATGTTTGTGTGTAATGATAGTCATCTATTTACCTACCTACGATGTTGTTATATTATTAAAGCTACTTAGTTATATGAAAGTTGGTGCGCTGGTTCTAAGCAAATGTGAATGAATAAAGGTTTCTGAAAAAAAAAAATAATTAGAAAATAAAACACAAGTATACATTCCTACCGATTTTCAGACAATTGTACTACACTTAAATAGGTTTTTATTGTTTACTTCTCAAGAAGTATATTTTTCAAACTTCAAACGTGCCCTTCATATCTATGAATAAAGGTTGAATACCTCTGCTAAAATAATGCGCAATCTGCACTTTTCTATAATAAAAACGCAGTAAAGGATGGGTACCGTATCAGTACTCCCAGGAGACATCTAAGGAACAAGTAGTAGTGCTTCGACGCCGAAGCAGAAAGCCGAAGAAGATGACTATCATTACACACAAACATTCATGTTTTGTATTTCTCTTTTCAAACTCAAAATATAAGTATATTTTTTTGCATTTACATCAAACATTCAAATCAATATATCTCTAATAGCGAACACAGCGTTTGGTTGTTTCAATATCTGCAAATAAATCATCTACTTATATTCAGTCAATTTCGTCAGTTAATTTGACTACTAAATCAACAGGTTACCTACCTCTGACTTTTATGGTTTTCAGCAAAATAATTTTGTTCACATGGTATTTCTTGAAAACTAGCGGCGAAATTATTTGTGTGCATGTTTTAATATTTGCTGATTAAAGATTTCATTGCAACTAACGTTACGGAATGTACAAAGACTATTTCACATTGACCATAAACTAATTTAAATTTGTAAGTATGTTATTTTTAAATTTTAACGATTACAAAACGTCTTTACAGAGAAGGCTTTACCTAAATTACCCGTAGTAATTAACTGACCTTTCATGAAAACATCAAGACTTTGTGTATACGTTAGCCACGCGCGCACATGCTAGTGCGCACCGTGGCGATGTAATAACTATTCTGCAGGCAAGAAACCAGCGGCTAAAACAAAACGATCATAAAAACATAATAATTTTAAGCAAGAAAAATTAGTTCAAACAGATCAGTTTAAACTTGGCGTTGATTTATTTTCGATTTGCTTATTTAAGGGCCGAGTTCATCAACATATTAAACGATAGTTATCACATTTAAACCGTACCTGAAAAATACTAATCCTTGGTTGAACTATATTTAAAGTGAGATTACCGTTGTTAAAGTTGGTGAACTCGGCCCTAAGGACTTGATTCTGTGATGTATCGAGTTATTGTCGAGTGACATTGGTAGCTATATTTATAATACTAGCGATTCATTCATAATTTCTGCTAAACTACCTAGTATATATTAATGCTATAAGTTTATTTATGAGTATTGGGTATTTTTGTCTATAATAGAAAGATCTCTTGCTATATTGTGATATATGTATATAACAGCGGAAGAGCCACGCCTTGGCATGAGTAATACCACGTCCTCACAGAAAACTGACGTAAAGCAGTGCATGCGTTGTGTTTCGCTGCGTGAGTGAGGGTACCAAGGCCCAACCCAAGGTAAAATAGGTTAAAAGGTAAGCAGCGCACCACCACTGGTGTTGCAGGTGTCCATGGGCAGCGGCATTTGCTTACCATCAGGTGATCCGTCTGTTCGTCTGCCACCTATCGCAATAGCTAAGTCAAGAATATGAATTTTGTACATAATCCATACACACGTTGATTAATCTCTATCAATATTATCGCTTAAAGTCCGTGATTACACCCCAGCTCCAATTCATTAACGCATGCATTGTTTTTATTTTATGCAAATTCAGCAGCGCGTCGTATTCGCCGAATGCAACTTGACTATGAGAACCATTATTGAAAAATATCTCAGAAATTAGTAGCTGTATTTACATCATGGTTAAAAACAAAACTAATGATTAAGTATCTGTTATGTTCAGGGGGTTCTGGGTTCTGTTCCCGGTCGAGCAAAAATATGATTAGATTTTTTAACATAGCTCTGCCGCTCGAGCTTGTGATCAATACCGACTCATGTTAAGCATAATGTTTTTATGATATAGGAGGCAGACGAGCCGATGGATCACCTGATGGTAAACGATTACCGCCGCCCATGGACACCTACAACACCAGTGGTGGTGCGCTGCTTACCTTTTAACCCCTCATCCCCTGTATTGAGCCTCCGGTACCCCCCTCACGCTGCGAAATACAGCGCATGCACTGCTTCAGGCAGGTTTTCTGTGAGAGTGAGGTATTATTACAGTCAAGCCGACTCATTCATGCCGAAGCATTGTTCTCCCACTGATAAAATAGTGATTATACCTTATCACAAAATAATAGCAATGACTCAGTTTCTTCAATGAAGGCATGTATGTGTCTTGCAGTGTGACAATAATTACCTAAGATGAAATGCATCTTGTATGAAAATATGGTGTTTGAAATTTGGTGGTAGACGAGCCGACGGATTACCTGATGGTAAGCGATTACCGCCGCCCATGAACACCTGCAACACCAGTGGTGCCACAAGTGCGCTGCTTACCTTCTAACCTCTTTTACCCTGGATTGGACCTCCGGTACCCTTACTCACTTCAATTTCTTTGATGAAAGCATATGTCTTACAGTGAGACAATAATTAAGCAGAAACGTATCTTGTATGAAAATATAGACAACATCACATACATTATCATGAACCTGCGACCCTTGCGTGTCAATCAGTACTCAAACCACTGTGCTAAATAATACTAAGTACCTATACATAAAAGTTCAATTACATTTTCTGTATGATGCATTGTAGGAGTGATAATAGGTACAAACAATGTACATCGCCACATCAGGTTACCACATTCTGTCAAATTTATACAATTGGTATTGAACCAAACGGGTTTGACATAAAGGTGAAAATGGTGATTACAGATTTGTTTACATTAATGTATAGCTAACTGTACTTACCTCTTTGACTTTCAAGTAAAGTAAAAAAACAAATTAAAACTAGTTAGATAATTATTATTTTTAAATACGGTTCGTGATGATTCAGAGGTTCTAGGTTCAAATCCTACTCGGATTTTTTTTTTCTTCGGAATTTTTAGGCGTGAGCGTTGTGATATTATATTAGTTCTTAAATTGTTTAATATATTGTACTTAATTTAAAAAAAGTTTTATTTTCTGTTCAAATGCGTAAGCATTAAAAATCTGTCTGCAAAAACATTACATCTACCAAGTCACAAGCAAGTGTTTGTGCATCACGTTACACGCCACCGTAAAATTAGCTGACATAGATATATTCCTGCATCGCGATGGCAAAGTTTTAGTTTGGAGTTTGTATATATACAAAATTGAAACATGGATTTAGTGGATGTCACCTAAGACCGAAACACTCCAGTAGGAGACGGCCGCTCTAAAAAGGTGTAGTAAGACTAAGGTGATTATCTGAGATGTCTGTAATGACAGATTATAACCCGGAGCGATCGGCTGGGTTTAAATCAGTCAGAACAAGATTACTCTCACCACGTTTGGTAAAAAACGCTAAACGCGGTAAAGCACACAAGACGAAAAAATGAAACACGGATCAAAATAAATAATGGTTGTCTCCGGACTGCAAAGTTGCATCGAATCAAACGAAGTCACAACAGTCCGGAGACGTAAACCCATTATGCTCCAGTTTTTGTTGAATAAGAGAATCATCGTTTCTAAGTACTATTAACCCACTAAGCTAACAGTGCAATCGGTCGTCTAATAATAAATTCCTCAACTTAGGCACTGAAATGATCGTTCCAGGGTAGACAGACAGTGACAACGATATAGAACGACCTTAAAATCTAACGTTACCGTATTTTAAATCAACACTTATCTATCTGTTTTTTGGGCAATTTCACTTAACTTGATTTTTTGCGACTGAGCGAACGCAGAGAGCGATTTCGAAAAAAATCAAGTGAAGTGAAATGCCCAAAAAACACCTACTGCTATGTATTGTTATGTATTTACAAAAGAAAAGTATTATATGTATATATTTGTAATCCCACTGTTGATTCTGATATCCGTAACACAGGTGCTTGAGCTACCTATCTCGGAGTCAGATCAATGTATGTGATGTTGTGAAATATTTATTTATTTATTTATGATAAGGATTCTAACTTTGTTAGTTGTTTTGTTTTTTCTTCTCAATTGAAGCTCTGTAACATCATGAATATTTTAAAAAGAGTTACTACTGAGTTTTTAATGGTGTTTTCTCAGCAGAAATTGAAATTCCGAACCAGTGGTAGTTGATGATTTATGTACCTATTTTGACATTCATAAGTTTTCTGTATGAACCTAAATTTAATCTTTATCTTTATCTTTCATATTTTTACTTATAACTGTTATAAAGCAGAAGATTATTAATTATTTTATAAACAATATTAACTACTTCAACTCAGCCATTATTATAATCACTTGCTAGCCCAGAAAAATTAGGCTAAAAACCAGAAAGAAATATGTAATTCAGAATTTTTGGTATGTTTTCTTTAAGACTTTGGTTCTAAGTTTCAAAATATTTGATTTAGGTTAAAATATTACGAATTGGGCAACTGGCTGCGAAAGACGAGAACTCAATATAACAACAACTGATATATTACCAATTTGAGTTTCTTACTTACAAAATATGAAGCTTCATAATATTTCAGAGACCTTAAAATTGTTTGAGAGTCACCATTACGTCGTGCATTTTTCGTCTAGCATTTCAGAGACTGCTATAAGAACTACGGTGTTAGATTATATCGTTTTGTCGCATCACGTAATTTGTGCTCACGTAAGACGCTAGGGGGGACTCGGGTGAGGCTAGAAGTTCACTTGACAATCAAACATTTATTAGGGTGCAACTTTTCCTTACTGAAGTGGAGACCGTGGTCGAGATCTGCATAAAGCCTTTGAGTAATAAAAATAATGTACTCTTTCTAATATCAATAGTATTTGAGTAATGTTGTTATGTATATCAGTACCATGTGTATTAGTAATAACCAACCTTCTTAACACTTATTACACCTGTTGTTAAAAAATGACTGAAATTTGTAACAACAAAATTATCATCTGCTATCGCCTAAGTAAATACAAATAACCACAAATATTATGATACTAGTACTATTTACTATAACACGCAGAAAATATGAAATCATGTCAATGTATGAGATGTATTTTTCGTCTTCTTTTCTATTTATATTTGCAAATATGGTAGATAAGCTAAAGCAAAAATTGTTTATCATAACATCGAAAGTTCTGTCAGTTAACAATAAAAAAAGAAGCCAATGCCCATAAAAAATAAAGTTCAAAAGTTATGAAAACCTACTATCTCAGAAATATCGGCAGCTATTTTCATCCGGGCGTTTATTTTACATCGTGCCGCGAACGTGTTCTCTAACGAGCCGAGCACGGACGCGGTATTTGCACAACATTGTCTGCGCCGCGCGCCCGCCAGAGGGTGTTGCAAGCCGCAAACCTTTTAACGAACGGACAAATAAAAACTAGCTTAGGTCCTTTTACTAGCCAACAATGTTTCAGATGGAATATTTAACTATAGTATTTTTATTTTGATATAGAGTTGATGGTGTCCACGTTTGTGTTCCTTGGCTTTTACCACAGGGAAGTGGAGGTTCGGATTTTCTGTTTTCCCTGTTGACAACATTGTGTCCCCTAAGACTAATTATTATTCAATCAATCAATCAATCAAATGACGTATTGTGCATTTAATCCTTAATTGTATTATTAAGACCAACGATTTGTAGTTTTATATTATATTAATAATTAAAAAATAAAGTAAAAGGAAATAAATCAGTTATTATTATTAATTAAGAAATAAAAATTATGATTGGCTATTTTTCATTCACCTACCAACCGATTTAATCATTATTAATGATACTCCAAGAAACCTTAGGTAATTTAAAAAAAATGTTTAATGCAGTTTTGTTTCTTTGAAAAAAAAAAGAAAGAATGTTTCCTTGATGTAAAATGTTATTACTTTTTTAGGGTTCCGTAGCCAAATGGTAAAAAACGGAACCCTTATAGATTCGTCATGTCTGTGCGTCTGTCCGTCCGTCCGTATGTCACAGCCACTTTTCTCCGAAACTATAAGAACTATAGACTATTGAAACTTGGTAAATAGATGTAATTTGTTAACCACATTACGATTTTTACACAAAAATTGGAAAAAAAAATTGTGGGTCTCCATACTTGAAACTGAAAGTCGAAAAATGATGTTGAGGTTTTTAACATAATTTTTTTCTAAACAATACTTTGCGCAAGAGACGCTCCCAAAGTGGTAAATTGTGCCCCCCCCCCCCCCTCTAACTTCTATAATAAATGAATTATAAAACTAAAAAAAATATATGATGTACATAATCATGAAAACTAACAACGAAAATTGGTTTGGACTATAGATCTAGTAAGTAGTTTTTTTTAATACGTTATAAACCGTAAACCGCAATATAACTTCCATATATCTTACTTGCTGCTACGGAACCCTTCATGGGCGAGTCCGACTCGCACATGGCCGGTTTTTAGGGTTCCGTAGCCAAAATGGCAAAAACGGAACCCTTATAGTTTCGTCATGTCCGTCTGTCCGTCTGTCCGTCTGTCCGTCTGTCACAGCCGATTTACTCGGAAACTATAAGTACTACAGTGATGAAATTTGATGGGAATATGTGTTGTATGAACCGCTACAAAAATATGACACTAAATAGTAAAAAAAAGAAATTGTGGGTCTCCATACTTGAAACTGAAACTCGAAAAATGATGTTGAGGTTTTTAACATAATTTTTTTCTAAACACAATACTTTGCGCAAGAGACGCTCCCAAAGTGGTAAATTGTGCCCCACCTCCCCCCCCCCCCCCCCCCCTCCCCCTCTAACTTCTATAATAAATGAATTATAAAACTAAAAAAAATATATGATGTACATAATCATGAAAACTAACAACGAAAATTGGTTTGCACTATAGATCTAGTAAGTAGTTTTTTTTAATACGTTATAAACCGTAAACCGCAATATAACTTCCATTATCTTACTTGCTGCTACGAAACTCTTCATGGGCGAGTCCGACTCGCACTTGGCCGGTTTTTTATGATATGAATGAGTGAGACTTTTGTTGACACAACAAGTACATAATAGAGATATAGAGGACAGACGAGCAGACTTATTCACCTGACGGTAAGTGATAAAATCCTCCCATGGACATCTGCAACGTCGAAAGAGTCACAAGTGCGCTGACGGTCTTTTTGAACAGGACTGATAGGTAATATCCATTCAGAGCCCAATGTTTTTTTACCCTGTATATTATTTATTGCCGCTTCTCGAGAATACTATGCAAAATCTAGCATTTTTCGAAATTAAGGTAAATATAAGAAATACTTTTAATCGCGTGCTTTTTCTCTTGAAAAGTGATTAAAAAGGCTTCTTTAAAAAAAATCCCCCAGAAGAGCTTATTATCAGTTTTAAATTGGCGTGATTCTGCGTACCTTTTTCGTGAAAACAGTACAATTTTAAGATTTGACAAATATTCCACAGGAATGTTACCTGTTTCTTGTGAAAAATGTATTAAAACAAACAAACTGTAAAATATTGTATTTATATATTTATTAAATCAAATTTGTACAGTTTTTTTTTTTTCAAATTCTTCTCTTAAAAACTATACAATCTCAAAATTTAACAGATTTATCGAGTCCGGTAATTTATAGAAACATATTCAACAAAACTGTATTAATTCAGTTTTTTTCTAGAAATATATCTAAAGGCAAAATCACTTAGTTTTTACCCGACTTCAAAAAAAGTGGTTTTCAATAAGGCGAAATCACTTGGTTTTAAGTATTCTTTGCATGGCTTTGCTTATACTTACAAAATGTTATTTTTTGAGGTAAAATATTGAATTCTTTTAAAAATATGAAAGCAATAGCCGAACATTATTGATAACGCTTTAATTAATGGTTCAACTTTAAAAAACCTTTCTTATAAAGCTTGATAATTTTGATGTTGTACACTAATCTAGAGAAACAGCGATATTGGATTGCCAAGTTATTTATAGAGTAGGTAAAAATAATAATAATTCTCACAACATCTCATCATGATTCCGTACTAAGTAGCTTAAGCACTTGTGTTACAGATATCAACAGAGGAACACAAATATATGTATACTTAAATACATATTATATTACACCTAGACACTGAACAAAGACAAGTGTTCATCGCACGAATGTTTGTCCAGGGTGGGGATCGAACCCACGACCTTTGGCGTAAGAGGCAGGGTCACTACCAATTGCGCCATCCGGTCAAAATTGGAACAAATGATTGCTTTTTTATGTGATAGGTGGCAGACGAGCAGACGGATCACCTGATGGTAAGCGATATATATATATATATATATATATATATATATATATATAAAGAAAATTAAAATTATAATTTTCTTTTAATTTGTTGGTGTACAACCTCCTGCGATATATTTATTTTTTCTATGCTTCGTCAAATCGAAGCTGTCGTCTTGACGTTTAAAAAAGACGTTCAGACAAAATTGCTAAAATAGCAAACAAATTATTATTTTATTTCAATATCTTATTTTAATAGAGCGACAGTGTAATTGTGAACATTAAATGTCGTTTCTTTTATTTTATTACAGAGAAACAATTGGTGTTTTCATTCACTGTCACTAACATAATATCTTATATATATATATATATATATATATATGATTGATTATAGATAAATATAGCAACTAAAATAATAACAATGGATCTCAAAGCAGACGAATGATTCTCAGAGGACATAAAGAAACTGCAAACGGAGCCCTCAATACGAGTTTATTATTAGGCTGATTTTAGCATTTAATTAAGAAGTAATATATCTGTTTAGTATCGGTGATGAATATTTTTTCACAGATTTTTTATTATTATTGTAACTTTAAAATCTTGGGCCACGCTCATACGTCTCAAATAGGTACTTTATCGTATGGTAATTTGTTACTAGCTCCGTGTTCGTAACTCTCTACGTAAGGTACGAATTGGATAACAGAGTGGCTGCATAGTGCAGAAGAGTGCCAGTGGATAATCTTATCTATAATCTTCACATTTACAAAAATCTATATATGTCTTTTAAGCTACATTTGTTATCCCTCAGGGCTCATGAGCATCATCATTTGCTAATTTCTTCTTCCAATGAATAATTTTAGACACAGGTACTAAGTAAGGTATCTTAGCAGCATTTCTATGATGAAGATCGTCATTAATGTTGAGTTGATGATAAAATAAAATTTGGTTGTTTTTATAATTCTTGTAAAAAACGTGCTTACTTAAGAATTTAAGGTAGTTTTCCTCAACCCAATGTGTTCGTCCACCCTCTTTATTTTGTCATAATCATAATGAAAATTTTCAAAACAGTCAACATTAAGTCAAAGTCAAATAATTCTTTATTTGCATAGGCTTGTACACAGCATTTACAAATCGTCATACATTTGAATGACTTAAAACTATTTATAAGAACTTATGTATAATTTACATGTTAATACATATATATGTTGATACATAAAATATACTAAAGAAATAAATAAACATAATGCGATTCTACCACCGGCTCCGAAAGTTGTTTCTGGTCGAGAAAATCCGGCAAGAAACTCGCCAGTTACTCTTTTTAATCGCCAAACTTTCATACAATGTTGTGTCATCATCATACCAAGCCATACAGTTTAATTGTTACACAAAATAAAATAAAGGAAATAATAATAAAATAAATATTATGAGGTAAACCGAAGCAGACTAGTTCCAAAAGGTGGCACCTGTTCACTAGTATGACGTATGTGTCAGCCATCATTTCACTCAACCATATTAGTGGGAATGTAATGACCCGCCACATAGCGCCACCACATCAGAGACATTTGAGTGAGCATGACTACTTAGGTTCCCCTCATAGGTCACAAAGAGTAGGTAGTAGTTACTTAATTCAATACTAATAAACTTCAGAACGAGGTGTACAATAGTAGGTGGTTAGCATCTTGTCAATTATTGAATAATCAATATAAATCAATTTTTATAAAGTAATAAATGCTGTTAAGCCTAATTTATTAAAATTGAGCAATTATATAATATTGATAATTTCCGTTAATATATATCAAAATGCGACAAGTGTGCAGCCATGGAGGTCATTATGTCCATGAATCCTTATCATTTAGATAGTCTACAATTTTATAGTATCCTTTGCTCATTAAATAGGCTTTCACGTGAGATTTAAATTTATGCGTTGGTAACTCAATGACATTTTGTGGCAACTTATTGTTCATTTTAATACTTAGACCAACAAATGAATTATTAATTTTTTGAGGTTTCAGATTTGGAATCGCGAGCTTATGTTTATTTCTAGTGTTAAAACAATGTCAATCAGATTTTTTCGAAAAATATCCATGTTCTTTCGCACGTACAAAATACAGTCTAAAATGTATTGAGAAGCTACGGTTAAGATGTTAATGCTCTTAAATAATTCTTTTAGCGAATCACGAGGTCTAAGGTTGTGTATGGAGCGGATGGCTCTCTTAAATAACATATCGTATATAATATAATATATGATTTTTTGTTTTAAATAGTGTAAGAACTCAATTAAAATAATATTAAGAAGAGTAATATAATCTCGTCAAACCAGACAGTTTTGAAATATAAATGTGTCTCTTTAATCACTCGCCATTGGCAGAGTTATTCTTGCCATATCAAAGTGGAAGGTACTTAACTGCCAATTATTTGACTGTGCCTTTAGGTACGAGGTATAATTAAGTAAGGCTCGCGTTCCACACAGACTGTTGTTCACGTCAGGGCCTGCGAGATTGTGATGTGAGTTTGAACATTCCATTTTCCTTGTTGTTATTCCTTTAAGCGTAACGTCTATTTATAGCTTCTACACCTTTTTGATTAGTGGGACTTTCAACTTATGTCGGACGTGAAAGAATGATGCCGTGATTTTATACTTTAAAGAATATGATGATGAAGTGCAAACCATCAGGTATATATTGCCCAGTGAGATCGTTTTAGTGGACACCTTGGTTAACTAAGCTTAAGTTTTTATGCCGATAAATAAGTATCGCAAAGTGATAATTATTTGAGAATCGTTGATTTGTATCGGTTTTTCAGTCCTGCTTTATAATTCGGCAAAACTCAAAGAGAATCAAAGAGTTTCCTCAAATAATTGCAACCAACGCATAAATTTAAATCTCACGTGAAAGCCTGTTTAATGAGTAACAGGATATTATAAAATTGTAGACTACCTACCTGATAACGATTCATGGACATAATGACCTCTATGCCTGCACATTTGTAGCATTTTTATATATATTAACGGAAATTATTAATATTATATAATTACTCATTTTAATAAATAAGGCTTAGCAGCATTTATTAATGTACTAAAATTGATTTATATTGATTATTCAATAATTGACAAGATGCTAACCACCTACTATTGTACACCTCGTCCTGCAGTTTATTAGTATTGGATTAAGTAACTACTACTCTTTGTGACCTATGAGGGGAACCTAAGTAGTTAGTCATGCTCACTCAAATGTCTCTGAGGTGGTGGCGCTAGGTGGCGGGTCATTATATTCCCTCTAATATGGTTGAGTGAAATGATGGCTGACACATACGTCATACTTGTGAACAGGTGCCACCTTTGGGGACTGGTCTGCTTCGGTTTACCTCATAATATTTATTTTATTATTATTTCCTTTATTTTATTTTGTATAACAATTGAACTGTATGGCTTGGTATGATGATGACATAACATTGTATGAAAGTTTGGCGATTAAAAAGAGTAACTGGCGAGTTTCTTGCCGGATCTTCTCGACCAGAAACAACATTCCGAGCCGGTGGTAGAATCGCATTATGTTTATTTATTTCTTTAGTATATTTTATGTATCAACATAAATATGTATTAACATGTAAATTATACATAAGTACTTATAAATAGATTTAAGTCATTCAAATGTATGAAGATTTGTAAGTGCTGAGTACAAGCCTATGCAAATAAAGAATTATTTGAATTTGAATTGAATTGCAATTGTGATTTACAAATACAAAATTCTTAAACCCAAGTTATGTTCAAAAATTCGAAACATACTTATTGCTCGACCCGGGAATCGAATCGAATCAAGGCCCGGTACTTAAACCACTAGACGAACAGGGTGTTAGCAGTTAAAAGTAATTTAAATTCATAGTTTATAATTTGGAATAAAATAAAAATTTGATATCGATAAAACAACAGTAGATAGATTGCCATCTCTATATCCTATTCCTAAGAACCTCGTTCTCGTCCGCGGTTAGCGTATACATCCGAGCGAAACCGCTGGAAATCAATTAAAACTTATTTCGATTTATCTCGTGTCCTGTGTGCGTGTAGTTTTTGTCTAATCGCTTGTTCGGTACAAGTTTTAATTACAGTGGCATATAACGCTTGGAGACAAATGTTACTGGAATAATCCTTTGTAGTGTTGACGCTAAAGGATTGTAGGTCACTTGATAAGAACGAAGTCTTAGGTTAAAATCTGATTAATGTTCATATTTCTGGGCTTGCTCGGTGATGAAGGTGATCAATCCGCGCCATTTATGCCGAAGTTTGGCTCTCCCACATTTAATTTGTTGTATGAGCCTTATGGAGAGTACGCAGTTGGTTTCAACTGTGAACCAGGCTTCGGCATAAATGGGCCGCTGGACCTTGGTGGTACCACGGTCTTACAGAAAACCGGCGTGAAGCAGCACTATGCTGTGTTTCGCTCTGTGTGTGAAGGAACCGGAGGCCCGATCCCGGCAGAAAAGGGGTTTAAAAAATGGCAGCGCACTTGTGACTCTATTAGTGTGGCGGGAGTTCATAGGTGGCGACACGCGACCCGTCTGCTTTTCGAGCCACCTATCAAATAAAAATTAACTTCTGAATATAAAGTTCATGAAAAGGGCACCAAGTAGACGAAAAAGAAGAAGTAGTTATTATATGCAAATGTCATGCATGATTGTGCAGCGGCTCAGGGAGTGACGTCACGTCAAGCTAGTGGGCGTTTACGTCTTTGTTCACGCGGGAACTTTGAATGTCTACTTTTGATTTGCGTTTAAATAATTATTTGTGCATATTTAAACAGTTTTGTTTCTGATATCTTTAAGTAATCCTTAAATGTTTAAGATAGACTAAAATAAAAAAAAAATGCAATTTCCCTATTACCGATTTTGTGAAGTCTGAAGATTGGGACGGCTAGTCTATGTTTATTTCTGGTGTTAAGAGTGTGACTATCGGACTTTTTTGGAAAAGTGTGCAAGTTCTTGCATACATAAATAATGCGGTCGAGGATGAATTAGGAAGTTGGATTTCCCAAAGTGAGTCACGTGATCTAAGGCTGTAGGTATATGGCGTGGATAACCCTTTACATACTGAAATACAAAAATAGTTTGTATGTCAGATCCAGACCCCCCACAACAGAAGACCATATGAAATCTCACTGTGGAAATAGACCAGTCTTGCCGTCTCGATGTCAGTCAGACTCCTAATTTTTCTTACTGCATAAGCAGCAGAACTTAGTCTTTCTGCCAAGGCAGCAATATGTGGACTCCATTGCATTTTTTAACAATAGGTTTGCCACTGCATTTATAATAACGTGCTCCAAAATATTTTCATTCTCTAATTTATTCACAAATCTGATGCTGAGCGAAATTATTTTTAATTAAAACGAACAGCAAACTTGTATTAACGTTAAAATATTTCAGTGTTGTTTGCCAGTGGAAAGTAATTAAAAACTGCCTTAATTTATTTCTCGTCTCGATGTGTGAAGGTTTTGTCTAATCACCTATTTGCTGCTGTAACTTTTAATAACTGTGTGTAATTTTAGGTTATTAAGAGGTTCATTAGTTTGTAATTATAATAGACCATTACTAAGTTATAGATAGTACCATTACTAAGGGACATGAAGGGAAAGTACATTAAATCCTTAAGTTAGTATTTTTACTTGATGGACGGGTAGGGCACACTAGCGACGCCAATCGATTTTAATTTGAAGGTACTAAACCGTTTTCGTACGCAAAAAAATTATTCACGCTAAAAGTGGCCGCTTTTGGCGTGAATCAATTTTTCGCGTACGCGTTGGACCCAAAATTTTCCAACTAAAAATAATTATCTAAATCGGTTCATAAATTACAAAGTAATCAGCGAACAAACATAAAAAAATATTATCTATACAAATACATGTCGAATTGAGAACCTCCTCCTTTTTTTTGAAGTCGGTTAAAAAATAAAGTGATGTTAACTTTAGGTAAAAAGGTGACTTCAAGATTTTAGGTATTTATCCTCCAAAGCCCACGGTCGTGGGTGTGTATTTAATACCCAAAAAAAAATTGAAGAAACATCATGGTTGTTCCTAGCAGATCACTTGATTCTCAATTTTAGTGCTAATTGTGCCTTTTACCAGCACAAAAATTACTTAAATATTTAATCTTAATTACTATCATCATCATCATCGTCATATCAGTGAATAGACGCCCATTGCTGGATATAGGCCTCTCCCAATGTTCTCCACACAGATCCTTTCTGTGCCGCCTGCATCCAATGAAGTTACGGCATTACGGTGTATTGAATAACGCACTTGATATGATTCAATCTTATTTGTCTGATAGAATTCAAAGGGTTAATGTTAATGGAATCGACTCTTCTGGCGCTCCTCTATTAATGGGTGTGCCCCAAGGCTCAATATTGGGGCCTTTGTTGTTCTTAATATACGTAAATGACCTTCCATACTTTACGAAAGATCTATGTGAGATAGTGTTATTTGCTGACGACACTTCCTTGATTTTTAAGGTTGATAGATATAAAGAATCAATTGACGACGTAAATGATACTCTCTCGCAGGTATTGCACTGGTTTACGACTAACAATTTACTGCTTAACTCAAAGAAAACTAAATGTGTAAAATTCACCATGCCAAATGTAAGGCAGGTCGATACTAGTATTAAGATGAACAATGAATCTATTCAAATCATTAATTCCACAGTTTTTCTCGGTATAACTATAGATGCGAAATTGCAGTGGAGTCCCCATATTGCTGCCTTGGCAGGAAGACTAAGTTCCGCTGCATATGCAGTAAGAAAAATTAGGCGTCTGACTGATATCGAGACGGCAAGGCTGGTATATTTCAGCTATTTCCACAGTGTGATGTCATATGGTTTATTGTTGTGGGGGTCTGCTGCTGACATACAAACTATTTTTGTATTACAGAAAAGGGCCATCCGCGCTATATACAGCCTTAGATCACGTGACTCACTTAGAGAAATATTTAAAGAAATTAATATTTTAACCGTGGCTTCCCAATTTATCCTCGACTGCATTATGTATGTACGTAAGAACTTGCACACTTTTCCAAAAAAGTCCGATAGTCATAGTCTTAACACTAGAAATAAAATCGGTAATTCATTTGTTGGCTTAAGTATTAAGATATTTAATAAGATACCACAAAATGTCATTAACCTATCACTGGATAAGTTTAAGTCTCATATCAAAACCTGCCTAATGAAGAAAGGTTACTATAGTGTACAAGACTATTTAAATGATAAGGATTCTTGGTCATGTTAATTGATTAATATTTTGAGTTGTTATTCATAGTAGTCTATTAACCTTCATAATTGTATTTTTTTCTCTTCTCAATTGAAACTCTGTAACAACATCAATATTTGAAAAGAGTAACTACTGAGTTTCTTGCTGGTGTCTTCTCAGTAGAAATCGACATTCCGAACCAGCGGTAGATATTTTGTACCTATTTTGACATTCATAAGTGTTCTGTGTGGACCTAAATTGAATAAAGAATTTTTTATTTATTTATTATTTATTTAATGGATTTCCGCAACCTTCACCAGATCATCGATCATCGGTTCCACCTTGTAGGGGGCCTACCACGGCTGCGACTTCCTATACGTGGCCTATGATTGCAGCATTCGCGGACCTCAGTTCTCCTGCAATGTGCCCTGCCCATTGCCACTTACGGTATACAATCCTTTAAGCTGTTACTAGTGTAAGTAGCATTCAAGGTAGGCCTTGAATGCAAATTTGTCAATAAATTTCACTAGCAAATAATATTAATTAAATTAAATATTCATTAATTTCAGATCTTCAATCCTTATAAAATGTGTTAGTAACATAATGAACTTATTTTAGTGTTAGTACTATTGCAGAAGATATCAGTAGTGTATTACAAGTATGGAAAGCGACACACCGGGGAGTGTAGCTGCACCCAGCGATGCAGTAGTGGGGAGTCCCATCTTCCCGGCCAGCACGCTCAGGATGCTGTTGGGGCTGCCGCGCACGCCCATAGTGATGCGCAGCGCGCCCTGATTATTGCGTAGAAGCCATCTGTGCGCGCCTCGGCGAACATGGATGAAGCGCTACAGTGGGCAGGCCAAACAAAATCCTGAACGCGTTATTATACTGGACACGTAGTGCGCTGTATGCGCGCTGCGTGAAGTTTACCCACAGTGGGCAAGTGTAGAAAGTCTGACAGTAGGCTTTATAAAGCGTTAATTTAGCTGTTAATACAATCAAAAATTTACTTTATTTTGACTAGCGTACACCCCGCTTCGCTTGCGTGAAATTTAGATTGTTACTGAAATATTATTACAAATTTATTTACACCCTGTATGTTGCCCAAGCTTTATAGCTATACGACAAATAGAACTTTATTCAACGACTAGTGGCCCGCCCTCGCTTTGCTTGGGTAATTTTATTTTAAAACAAATCATTTCGAAATTGTATTTTTCTATACAAACTTGATCTCTATGTTAACTACTATTCTGAGATTATAGGCACAGATTAAATGGACACTTAAACTGAGGCTAAAATACTGAAATACCTTTCATAGATTTTGCACAATATTCAATCTTCCATACTAAACCCATTTCACTCCTTTAAAAGTTGAACAAAAATGCTAAATAATTTATATAAAAAGACCAATATACTTTTAGCGTTAAAATAATGACACTTCTATACGGCGTTTCAATCCCCGTTCATCCTTTTAAGGATTAAATCAAAAAGTGCTTAAAGTTTTTAATATGAATGTCCAAGTTCAAATATTTATAAGCTCTCCGAATCTCCCATACGACGTTTTAACCCCATTTCACTCCTTGAGGAGTTGAGGAATAAATGCAAAATATTTTTATTTATATAAAAAGCCCAAATATCAATTTTCATGACTCTAGCTTTAAAAATAACCAAACAGTGTTTTTACCACCGTTCACCCTTTTTAGGGGGTTGAATATAAAATATGCTGAAAGTACTGATATACATTTTGTATGAACAGTGCAAATACCAATTTTCACGACTCTAGCATTAGATATGTCGAATCTCCCATTAAATATGACGCTTCAACCCCCAGTTTACCCCTTTAGGCGATAAAAAGAAAAAAATGCCCAAATCACTCTTCTTAAGTTTGTATTATGAGCCTTAATACCAATTTTCATAACTCTAAACTAAAAAAAATTAACTAATTTTCCGTACAATGTTATTACCCCCATTTTGATTTTGAATTAAAAAAAACTGAAACAAGTAAATTTTATTTTTTTATAATTAAACATAATCCGAATTTTCAAAAATGACAGACTTTCATACAAAACGTGAACCGATCATTTCATCCCTTTAGGGGTTGAATTTTTAAAACCCCTTCTTAGTGCGCGCCTAATGAATAAAAACTACCCATGTTCCAATTTTCATGATTTTCAATCAGTAGTTTCGGCTCTGCGTTGATAGATCAGTCAGTTCAATCAGTCAGTCAGTCAGTCACCCGCCGAGGCGTTACCTCTTTATTAATAGTATAGATAAACAACAACAAAAAATACTGACTCATGTTCTGTTACTTTTTTTGATCACAATTAGTGTTTGCGATCGACGAGAAGAAAATATCATAAGCGAACAGACACAGTGGAGTCACATTGACTCACATTATGCTGCCAACCTTTGAAGTCCCTTCCCTTCGGATTGGTCCTCAAGAACCCTCACATGTAAATTATATTATAGGTAAATTATATAAAGCAACGTAAAAATTTAACTGTTATTTTTTCACCAAGGGGCAATTCAAACAATCTATCCGTCCATAAATCTATGGTATAACTTCAGATTTGTATGGAATAACAGCGCTATACCATATATTTAATATCGGATTATGATTATGGCATAGCGCAGTTATATACAGTTTAAATATAAAAATCCATTCTACCAACTATTCATCCAACTGTCAAAGCCTGTTCCAATGGTAAATCCTTATATCGCCAATTTTGACAGAATACTAAAATTGAAAATGGCGTTGTCATTGTGACAGCTGTTTTTGACTTTTGACATTACCTGTAGAGTTATACCCTACTTAAGCAAAATATCCCAGTGACATTGCTATGAACCACAAATGATACCTATTGGTTTTTGCCGGTTTTAATGAGAGACATGAGAGCTTATATAGCTTGTATAGCTTTATCGGCTTTGAATGAACACAATTGAGTTTATTACGAAAAAGTAACGTTGTAAATTGTCCCACAAAAAGTTATTATCTAAAGACCTTCTTGTTGGTCGAAATCCGCTTTTAAGGTGACAGGTAGGGCATACTAGCGACGCCAATTGATTTATATTGTTAGCAACTAAAGCGATTTTTTATTTAACAATATTGAAGCTGCAGCCTCTCGGAAAACACTTATACTATTTATTAAATACTTATGCTCAACTTTTGGCTCTGTTTTTGTACTCGAAATTTGAATTACTGCCAAAAACGGCCACTTATGGTATTAATCCAAATTTCGAGTGCAAAAACAGATCAAAAAGTAAGGCACAATTTATTAAATAAATGGTATAAATGTTACACGAAGACTTGACGAAGCTCAACCTGCAGAGCAGGCCGGATTCCGACGGAGTTATAGCACCATAGACCATATTCACACAGTGAGGCAGGTTATACAGAAGACCAAAGAGTATAACCAGCCCCTGTGCATGGCGTTTGTGGACTATGAAAAAGCTTTTGACTCCGTCGAGACCTGGGCTGTTCTAGAGGCCTTGCAAAGGTGCCAAGTCGATTGGCGATATATCGAGGTGTTGAGGTGTCTGTATGACGCTGCTAATATGTCCGTAGTAATCCAAAATGGCCAAACTGAGCCTGTCCTGCTGCGACGTGGTGTGAGACAAGGAGATGTTATATCTCCGAAACTTTTCTCCGCTGCGCTGCAGGACATGTTTGGAACGCTAAACTGGAAGGAGCGCGGAATCAATATTAATGGCGAGTACATGTCACACCTACGATTCGCAGATGACATCGTCATCTTGGCGGAAACCCTACAAGACCTACAGGAGATGGTGAGCAGCCTGGCTGAATCTTCCAAATACATCGGTCTTCGGATGAACTTGGATAAAACCAAGAATGTTCAACGAGCTCGTTGATCCGGGACCGGTCGCTGTTAATGGAGTACCTCTCGAAGTTGTTCAGGAATATGTCTATCTAGGACAAGCGCTCCAATTAGGCAGAAACAACTTCGAGAGAGAAGCCAATAGAAGAATTCAGCTAGGCTGGGCAGCATTTGGTAAACTTCGTCAAGTCTTCTCGTCACCCATCCCTCAAAGTCTTAAGTCGAAAGTCTTCGACCAGTGCGTCCTTCCGGTCATGACTTACGGTGTCGAGACGTGGACACTCACGGCTGGACTAGTCCACCGGTTCAAAGTCGCTCAAAGAGCTATGGAAAGGGCTATGCTCGGAGTATCTCTGAAGGACCGCATCAGAAATGATGTAATCCGACAGACAACCAGAGTCACCGACATAGCCCACCGAATTAGCAAACTGAAGTGGCAGTAGGCTGGTCATATTAGCCGCAGAACTGACAGCCGTTGGAGCCGTAAAGTCCTTGAGTGGAGATCGCGACTCGGTAAGCGTAGTGTTGGACACCCTGCGACAAGATGGGATGATGACATTCGAAGGCTGGCTGGTGTGGGCTGGATGAGGGTGGCCAAAAATCGGGAGCAGTGGCGTGCATTAGGGGAGACCTATGTCCAGCAGTGGACGAGTGTGGGTTGCTGATGATGATGATGATAAATGTTTGCTTAAAGACTGCCGCTCCGAAATTGTTTAAAATAGATCCGCTTTAATAGCTAACAATTTAAATCAATTGGTGTCGCAGTTAGGGGTAAAAGTATTAACCTATGAACTGTCCCATTGCAGGGCAAAGGCCTCTATCATAGAAATCAAGTTATGGCTACTATGATGGGATTAGGCATAATCACCTTGCTTGCCAAATGCGGATTGGTGATCACAAACCCGACCTATGTTTGAAAAATTCGAAACATACTTCGCTCGACCCGGGAACCCAGGCCCCGAGATCACAGGCCCGGTACTTAAACCACTAGACCAACAGGGCGTTTCCCCTTTCCCTTCCTTTCCCAGTTAGGGGTACCAGTCGCCTTAATCAGTTCTTACGGTGTTAGTTAACTCCAAAACAATATTTGCGATGTATAAATATTGTTCTAAACTTATAATCAGGACGTCAGAGCATGAGGGACGATAATCGCGGCAACGTGCCGCTGGTCACAGTCACGTAGAAAATAGAGCTGGCGTGTTGCGACGTCATCGTGCTAATGGCTCCCAGTGCTGTCGTACTGTGAAATGTACTTTAAATTAAAAAAAAACACAAATTTGGCAGTCTTTCTTTACCTACATCTTCAAAAATTAAGCAATTCGCGGTCAGCCGCTGGTGTGGAATATTTATCGCTACATTATATATTGCATTTGAAGCGATACAAACACGATTGAGTCCCGATATAATGTATCGATGATATCATCATTGACAATATCCTCCGATTGATTACGGCTGCGGCGACCAATGTAAACAATCAGCCACGTACTATTCAATATAGTGCTCTAACTATGTGCGCAAACACAGGTGCACTCTATATTCCGTTACACTCATATTCCGATGGGACACCATCGTGTTACGACCGGAGAGGGATTAAAAGCAGGACAAACGGCTTTCTGAGGCACGGGGGTATATGACCGCCGACTTCCAGACTCTGGGCTGACACTAAGAATTTTTTAGCGAAAACTTAGCCACCTACAAATTTTTAGTTTGACCCGGGATTAAACCCGGATCCTCTTGCGCAGCGGCCACTTTAAAATGCGACTCACTGCTGCTGCTACTATTGCCCCACTAAGGCAGTCAACTTTGAATTGAGATCTACCGTAAGGCAGCAATATTGTCACAGCGACCTCTTTGGCTTAGCGACTATTTAGTTAGCGGATGGCAGAGTATAACAAGGGCCTTCCTTAATAGGCCAACGCCTTTAAAAATAAATAATCACTCCGCAATATAGGTCGCCCCAATTATTACTACCCGCCGTTGCCCAGAGGACACCTGACCCGGCCGAATACAGCTCCTCTGGCCCTAATAAAAAGTCACAGGAACAAAAATTGTACAGTTGGGGTCACTTGGGGAGGTCGCTGCACCTTAATCGCCCGCGCTTCGAGGAATGAAACCTCATTTGCGATGCAGTCTATCACGCGTTTGTATTGCTGTAAGACGTCGCAATCTGAAATTTAAATAGAGCCTAAATTGTAAAAGGAGTATTTTGTTAATTTCATGGGAAAAATATTCCAGGCTTTGCTATGTGCGAGTCGGACTCACCCATGAAGGGTTCCGTAGCAGCAAGTTAAGATATATGGAAGGTAAATTGCGGTTTACGGTTTATAACGTATTAAAAAAAACTACTCACTATATCTAGTTCCAACCAATTTTTGTTGCTAGTTTTCATGATTATGTACATCATATATTTTTTTAGTTTTATAATTCATTTATTATAGAAGTTAGAGGGGGGGAGGGGGGACACAATTTAACACTTTGGGCAAAGTATTGTGTTTAGAAAAAAATGATGTTAAAAACCTCAACATCATTTTTAAAGACCTATCTATAGATACTCCAGATGTAAAGGTTTGATAAAAAATAAATTTGAGTTTCAGTTTCAAGTATGGAGACCCCCCCAAGTTTTTTATTTTTTCCAATTTTAATGTAAAAATCGTAATGCGGTTAACATGAAAAAGAAATTAAAGAAGAAAAAGAAGTTAAAAAGAAATTACTAGTTCTTGGTCCCTTATGCAATTTATGCGGACATATTTTGCACGAGACAATAATCGTGATTCGATGGTAAGATGGTCGTCATTCCGACTACTGATTTATTGCGATTGTTGTTGTCAATCCCTATGAGCAAAAATTCCGACTAGCGCATTATGCAATTCACAAGATATTTTTTTCAAATTTAATTGGTACTATTAAAATACCTAGTAATTTTAAGTTCTTGTTCAAATCAATAAAACTTGTTATTTTGGAAGAAAACGAAGACAAAGAAGTTAACGATTATTACAACTATTTTTATTTGTAGAAAGATGGATGCATGATACGAAACGTTTGAACTGTCCTATTCACCTTCAGATAACGAATGGACTATATTTTTAAACTTTATTTTGCTGAGTGACATGAAGTGTCCGTCAGTTGTAATTTATTTTCATGTGTAATAAAGAATAAATAATTTTAGATTTGGGGTGGATTCTACCAATCTTTATCCAATGATAAATCTATGTATGTATATATATTTCTCACCAAATTCCAACATGCTGATATATTTAATGATAACATTTTTGTTTTGTCTCATTTGTTAAGTTTTATATCTGTGTCATAGTGTCTAAGTGTATTTATGTACTTCATATTGAATTATAATAAGAGCGCTTTGGGCAACTGTAAACTTATCATATTTGTTGAAATAAATAAATAAAATAATTATTATAGAGCAGTTATACACAGTGTAAAATATAAATCCGTTATACCAACTACTCATCCAACGACTAATTTCAATGGTAAATCGTTAGACCGCCAATTTTTGACAGAATAAGTAATTTCCTAGGCCTAGGTAATTCAAAATGGCGTTGTCATTGTCACAGCTGTTATTGACTTTTGACATTACCTGTATAACTCTGCTTAACTGCTGGTGGTATATCATGAATCACAAAACAAAACATATTGTTTTTTGCCGGTTTATAATTTCATTCGTTCGTTCACTCGTTAAACAAGGTATAGCCGGCTTTAGAAGAACACAATTTAGTTTATTATGAAAATAAAGTAACGAAGTAAATTATCCTGCGGATAGTTATTCCTTATAATTTTCAAGTTGATCAAATCTGCCCTTCTTACATTTGTGCAAATGGTAGCGCGCGTTTTCTATGAAAGACTCGCAGTAACTGTTTTATTAACATCTTTTTCAGTAAATAATTATACACACATTATTCCTGCAACATTGTTCTGATACTTGCAAACTATTTTTATAGTAAAAAAATATATAAATATAATTTATTATAAAAAATATGTTAACACCCAACAGGGTGTCCAACAGGTCTAGTGGTTTAAGCACCGGGCCGTGATCTTGGGGTCCTGGGTTCGATTCCCGGGTCGAGCGAAAAGTATGTTTCGAGGTTTTCGAATATAGTTCGGGTTTGTGTTCACCAATCCACATTAGGCACGCCTGGTGATTAAGCCTAATCCCATCATAGTAGCGATAACTAGATTTCTATGACGAAGATCTTGCCCTGCAGTGGTACAATGTATAGGCTGATACTTTACTTACTTATATAAATATTCCCTATTGGTAAAATTATTGCTAAAAAGCAAAATACAGTTCGTGAATGGTGCATAAACCAGCGTACTTTGCTATGTCGAAAAATTCTGCTAGCAATTACGAGAACTTCTGCTAGTTAGAGCTAGCCTAGGCTATCCTAGAAAATCTAAAATTAAGGAGAATCCTAATTATTTTCGAACTCCTTCAAAGACGCTTAAACTTTGAAGTTCCTTAAATTAGAAATTCAGAAAAAAGTAGGAAAGGAAATACACAGTGCCGTTACCAAGCAGCACTATTTGAGAGGCCGAGAAAGTTTAGACTAGCGTCCACACGTTCGGCTGGCGCATGAGCGGCTTGCGAACGCGACCTTCTTATGCTCGTTAGCTTTTGTGCAGCTAGCTAAGCGAGCAAGGCGGCAATGCGACTATAAGTAAAACATATTTTATTTAAACTTATACACCCCGTAAAGAAAAAATAATAAAATATAAGAAACCAAGTATGTTGAATGCTAGCCCTTACAATAGTACCTAGATAATAGTGTCATTAACATTTTTAATAATTTACCTAATGAACCAAGAATGGAAAAAAATAGAAAATTATTCTTGAAAAAACTCAAAATAATTTTAAATGAAAAATGTTTCAACAATTAACAAAATATTTCAATTATAAAAATTATTAAGTTGTAGATATAAAAACTCTTAAGTATTTATATAAATTAGATGACTTAAATAAATATGTCTGTGATGCTATTATATAAAAGGAATAGATCAGAAATGAATAGAGAATAATTAACATTAATAAAATGAGTGATAACAACAGAAGTGCGACTTTAAGTTAAGAGCACTATACCATCCTTAAAGGCCGGTCATGCATTTCCACTCCCTCTGGTGTGGCTGATGCCCGTGGGCGGCGATGATCACTTACCATCAGGTGACTCGCTTGCTCGTTTGCCTCCCTTTCTTATAAAAAAGTCCATTTCACTTTCATACATTATGCTATGCCTAAAAGGGTAACATGGTGTACAGGAAACTTGTATAAGATCTTATTTTTACCCGACTATAGTGAATCAAAAAGGAGGGTTATGATTTTGACCTGTACGTATGTATGTATGGTTGTTCATCTGTTCCCTCACAAATTCTAAACTATTTATCATATTTGAACAAATGAAGTGTCGTTAGAAGCGTCTTGATTGCCTTCTGGTTATAGACGACATGACATCACTTTAAATTGACTACAGTGCCCTCTAGGGGACTTAGAGTAAGGAACAAAAAAATATCTTTACGGTACCGTGTGGGGTATCAAATGCAAGAGCTTTTTAGCATATTTAAAATTTGTGATTTTATTTACATAGTTAAAAATATGTTAAATAAAAATAAAGTTTAAAAACTAAAACTTGACTACCAAAAAAACATGCTCCAAAAAGTACGACCACGGCGATACGGTATAATAATTTCAGCAGAGATTAATTTTCTTGGTTCGTAATTTTTAGAGCGTATTTTTCTGGTAGTTGGATTTTAGTTTTTTACATTCATAAATGCAATAAACTCTTTTATAAATAATTTGAGTCATATTACGCATCCGACTGGCCCAATATGCCGCATTAGCTGCCTCATATTGCCACATCTCGGATGCACTACGCCCTGTGTCGTTATGTGGGGTTACCCCTTATGGACTATGGGCCGTCCCTGTATGTCTTAAACACAAATGCTATTTTTGCATTCCTTTGAGGCAACTCGACCTGATCTCTGTCCACTGCTAGCTCTATGTCTGGAGGCTCTATTCGGACAGAAAGTACTTTGAGTCGAAGTTTTGTTTGCTGCCCGCGTGAGCTGCCAAAACTGTTCCCCAAACTTTACGTGCATGAAATTTGATTGTGTTTTTTTTATATTTTGTATCAGCAGTTTGTTCTTGTTCATTTGAGTTAAATATCAATGAAAAGTACATTGCGCAATGGTAATAAATGATTTAGATGTGGTAGGGTAGATAAAACGGACTCTAACTGCCTCACTCAGAGTCGTTGATTAACTTAGTTGGCTACTTAAGAAAAAATATTGATACTTATTTTGATAAGCATAAAGACTATCGATACTAAATTTAATGAACATTAGCTTAAATGACGTCTCAGAGTGCGATCGTTAGTAGGTATTCCGCACGGAGCTGATGCACGGACCGACCAATACATACAAACTACTAAGTGGTCTATGCTTAGTCGAGGATTTGTAATACAAATATTTCATCGTCATCGTCTGCCCATTTAAGTCCCCACTGCTGGGGCACGGGCCTCCCTCAATCACATGAGGGGTGATTGCCATACTCATCACGCTTGGCAGACGGGTTGACGAGGGTTTTGATATAAATGCAGAGTTTTCCTTCTCTGGGTGCTGATGATCATGCCAGCAGCTTTACCTTAGTCGCCTTTTACGACACCTCGGTAAGAGTGAGGGTGGCCTATTCTACTCTGCCAGGGACCAAACGGCAATAAAAATATTTAGAACTAACATTATTAGAATATTCATTTACGCGGACTTGGCCGCTTATTTATTATTATGATATGTTTCAAATTCAATTTAAATCCCTTAACAAAAGTTTATTTCAAAGGATACTTACAGTAAAAACAGAGTCTTTCAGATTTTTTCCCGTTTTGTAGGCTAACATGGCCAATTAAAACTTGCGACACGGGCCACGAAGTTTTGTGTCTGAACTCAACATGTTGTATTTTGTAGAGAGTATTGTCAACTTAGCCGCAACGTTGATGTTCCACACAAACTCGAGAACTATGGTGCAAAGGATGAGATTTGTTCGGGGGTCAGTTTTTAACCCCCGTCGCAAAAATGATGTTATAAGTTGGACGTGTCTGTCTGTTTGTCTGTCGTAGCCAAACGAATGAACCAATTTTGATTTGTTTGTTTTTAGGGTTCCGTAGCCAAATGGCAAAAAACGGAACCCTTATAGATTCGTCATGTCTGTCCGTCTGTGTGTCCGTCCGTATGTCACAGCCACTTTTCTTCGAAACTATAAGAACTATACTATTGAAATTTGGTAAATAGATGTATTTTGTTAACTGCATTACGATTTTTACATAAAAATTGTAAAAAAATTGGGGTTAAACATGAAATTGAAACTCAATTTTTTTTTCATCAAACCTATATGTGTGGGATATCAATCGACAGGTCTTTAAAAATGATGTGGAGGTTTTAGACATATTTTTTTCTAAACTCAATACTTCGCGCAAGAGACGCTCCCAAAGTGTTAAATTTTGTGTCCCCCCTTCTAACTTCTATAATGAATGAATATATTCTAAATGAATTATAAAACTAAAAAAATATATGATGTACATAATCATGAAAACTAACAACGAAAATTGGTTTGAACTAGATATAGTGAGTAGTTTTTTTTAATACGTTATAAACCGTAAAACGCAATTTACCTTCCATATATCTTACTTGCTGCTACGGAACCCTTCATGGGCTAGTCCGACTCGCACTTGGCCGGTTTTGGCTTCTGGTTCTGGCCGGGAGTCTTTTTACCCGACAACGGCGAAGCAAAAAGGAGGATTATGATTCTGACCTGTATGTATGTATGGTTGTTCATCTGTTCCCTCATAACTTCTGAACTAGTAATCATATTTGAATAAAGAAAAGGTTTTGTTAGAAGCGTCTTGATTGTCTTCTGGTCATAGGCGATATGACGTCACGTTAAAATGACTACAGCGCCCTCTAGGGGACTTGGAGTAAGGAACTAAGAAAAAAATTTGCTTGACGGTACCGAGTGGGGTATCAAAAGAAAGAACTTTTGTAGCACATTTCAAATATGTAATTTTGTTTACATAATTAAAAATATGTGAAATAAAAATAAAGTTTAAAAACTGAAACCCGACTAGCCAAAAAAACACTTTATAAAAAGTACGAAACAAGAAAATTGTCTTGCTGAAATTATTATGCCGTACTGCCATGGTCGCACAACGTAAGGTTTGTAAGTAGGCCCCAAAACCGAAGGAACATTTTTTTTAGCGAAATAAGTACAAACTATACAATATTGTGCTCAGAGTCGCACACTAGGATTCCCTGTGACACCTTATTCCCAAAAATCTTTCACGAAGGTCGACAAAAGATCGGTCGGCACCCTTACCGCAAATGAGTTGAAGTTCAGATTGTGGCGGGTTTCCAACCGCTCGACCCTCAAAGTAAATTATAACTTTACTTCACAATGTTAAAATATCAATTTTATGGAAATTAATCCTAGATGGCCGCCACAACTCCCTCAATAGGGGTATCAAATAAAAGGGCTTATTTCAATCAATTAATTCAATAAATAAAATCGAGTTTCTCTCTAAACATTTTGGCATCAGCGGAATCACACGTGCGGCCGTTACCGTGCGCGGATTTAGTCCCTAAAAATGTCTTGAATAGTATAATACTAAAGGACTAATATTATTATTATTTATTTATCTTGTTTTATTCGGAAGACCAACTCCTGTCTTCATACGGTACCAATTACAATGAATGTATTAAAGCTAATAACAGGTCTTAACTTTTAGAAATTACCATATCCATGATGGCTGCTACCAAAAAAAACCGGCGAAGTGCGAGTCGGACTCGCCCATGAAGGGTTCCGTAGCAGCAAGTAAGATATATGGAAGGTAAATTGCGGTTTACGGTTTATAACGTATTAAAAAAAAACTACTCACTATATCTAGTTCATACCAATTTTCGTTGTTAGTTTTCATGATTATATACATCATATATTTTTTTAGTTTTATAATTCATTTAGAATATATTCATTATAGAAGTTAGAGGGGGGACACAAAATTTAACACTTTGGGAGCATCTCTGGCGCGAAGTATTGAGTTTAGAAAAAAATGATGTTAAAAACCTCAACATCATTTTTAAAGACCTATCCATAGATATGCTACACGTATAGGTATGTTGAAAAAAAATTTTTTTGAGTTTCAGTTTCTAGTATGGAGGCCCCCCATTTTTTTTTCCATATTTTGTGTAAAAATCGGTAACGCGGTAATGCGGTTAACAAAATACATCTTTTTACCAAATTTCAATAGTATAGTTCTTTAAGTTTCGGAGAAAAGTGGCTGTGACAAACGGACGGAGGGACAGACGGACAGACATGACGAAAATAGAAGGGTTCCATTTTTTTGCCATTTGGCTACGAAACCCTAAAAATGGCAAAGTTTTGTGAATAATCTAAAAGCAAACTATCGCCTGCGATGTTTCCGGACCGACATTGACCAGCAAACCTTTAAGAAAAGAACGTAATCGCTTACCTTCAGGATCACCGGATGGTAAGCGATAGGGGTGACGAGCAGACGTATCAATGTTTGCTCGTCTGTCACCTATATTATAAAAAAAAACGTAAAGTGACTACTATTCGATCGACATGCTATTTTTACCCGACTACGGCAAAGCAAAAGGAGGGTTATGATTTTGACAGGCTATGTATGTATGTATGTATGTATGTATGTTCATCTGTTTCCACGTAACTTCTTAACTACTTATCAGAATTCGACAAATGACATATCATTATAAGCGTCTTGATCGTCCGCTGGTTATAGGCTATATGAAGTTTCAAATAATCTAATGTGGCGCCCTCTAGCGGACAAAACATACAGAGTAAAAAAATAAAGTTATGATAAATATGCCGTGTTTGGTATCATTTGAAAGCGCTTGACTTGTACATTTTGTACATACATATATATATATTACTAGCACTTGGACACCAAAATAGTACAAATAAAATAAAAGTAAAAAAACTAAAACCCAACTACGACAAAAAACATCGCTGAAAAAGCATAAAACAAGCCTTCGTTGTCAATTTATGCAATATTCACTATGTAGAGATAAAATTTCATGTTTGGAAAGGCGTAGTCACACGTTAAATATAACTACCCTTTGACAACGTGTGACTGCGGATTTCCAAACATGAAATTTTATCTCTACATAGTGAATATTGCATAAATTGACAACGAAGGCTTGTTTTATACTTTTTCAGCGACGTTTTTTGTCGTAGTTGGGTTTTTCGTAAAACGTCGGCAGTATATTCTTTTCTTTAGAGTTTCATTAGACTTATCTTGTATCTACTTTTAGAATACACTTTAGGATCTACCCTAAAAGTTCCTCAGCTACAAACAGAAGTAATCAAAGCATTTTCTCTTGCACTTGTTTTGCCACTTATTGTTCGTGAAAGCTGTTAGCGTAGTTTTGCGCTAAATTGTCCGTGATAGTATCTTTTGATAAATGTTTTGTTTATGTTGCTATTTGTAGATTCAGAAAAAACGGAAGCTCAATTTTAAGGTATAATTACGTAAATTTTTGGCTGGTCGGATGGCCCTTGGCGCGCCTCATCTCGTGCGATTGTGGGTTCGATTCTCACCGTCATCATCATCTAAGCGTAATTTAAAAGTAATAAGTTATATTGCCATATTTTACCGTAACTTGACCCATAAAATATTCGTCTTTTATTCAAGCATTTTAATTAATCAATTTATATAAATTCGTAGTTAACTACAACGCGTAAAAAACTACGAACGAGTTGAACATTTTTTTTATTTTTATTTTAATCAGCCTTTAAACTGTCCCACTGCAGGGCAAAGGCCTCCATCATAGAAATCAAATTATCGCTACTATTATGGGATAAGGCTTAATCACCACGCTTGCCAAATGCGGATTGGTGATCACAAACCCGAGCTATGTCCGAAAAATTCGAAACATACTTTTTGCTCGACCCGGGAATCGAATCCAGGACCCTAAAATCACGGCCCGGTACTTAAACTACTAGACCAACAGGGCATCCAGGGAGGGAGGGAGAGGGAGGGAGGGAGGGAGGGGACATCACAAAGTGAAAAAAAGCTGTAATAATTATAAAATATTCTCTTTGTAAGATCTAAATGAGATGTAGTATGCTTTGAAGGGAAACCATCTGCTTTGCTTTTATCAGATATGCCGCAAAAGTTCTGGACAGAATTTCCATTTTACAAAAAGTAAGAGAAACGCTTTATGCTACATTCTTACAAAAGTTATTTTTAAAGTTCAGAGTAAATGAGGAAGTAAAAATGATGATAATTTTTAATGTATCTGAAAAAAGTGCGCCATTAATAAAAAAACGACCAAGTGCGATTCTGACTCGCCCATGGAGGGTTCCGTAGAAGTATGTTTTAAATTTTAGTAGAAACATATATTTAGTATTGACATTCTCTTACTACAGTTTGAAAGTGTCTGTCTCGCAAACTATTCAGTTAAGAAAAAAAATTATATTGGTTCTAAGCTTCAATGACATTTTTGAAGAGTTATCTATAGATTCACCACACATTAGGGATTTGATTAATAATTTTGAGTTTCAGTTCTAAGTATGACTAACCCCAAATTGTATTGTTTTTTTTTCTATTTTTTTATGAAAACCTTAATGCGGTCCACCGAATAAATCTTCCCAAGTTTCAACAGTATAGTTATTTTACTTAGTTTCGGGGAAAAGTGGCTGTAAATGTGAAAGCCTGTGAAAAAAACATGTTTGTATATTTAATATGATCGAATGTGTAAAGTAGTTGTGATTTAATTATATCATAAATCGTTTTAGTTGTAAACTACCTACTTAAATCATTAAAATTAAATTATTTATTATTTTTTGACACCGAACTATGTGACTGAAAAATTGCGACAGTTGAAGAAAATGTATACGAAACTTGCTGCTCTTGTCAATGGTCGCTTTGCGAGGCTCTTGGTGTGACGTGGGTTTATAGACATCGGAAAACTGTAATACAAACGCTTACTTATTTGATCACAAATCTGCAGCTACCACGACTCTGTTAACTACAGCTACCTACAAAAAAATAATTTGGAAGTCAGCCAATTTCTTTTTTTAGATAGCCAAATCCAACTTTGTCGTAAATGATTTAGCGAAATTCGGAAAAAAATTCCGTGTCTTCTAACGATTTTATACCACAAAAATGCAAAACATTACATTTCGAGCGTGGAACAACAAAAGTTTCTTTCGACTCGGAATACGATTTAAAATACAGGGTGCGAGATCGCCCTTTGATTTTAGCGCTGGCAAAATGCTCCTCTGAGTTAGCTCTTTGATGCCATGGCAGATTTTTTGGAGACTTTTACGTGATGCACTAGCTTTTGTTGGTTACTTTATCTAGAGGGTGCCGCTAAGTGGTTCTATTTGGCAACTATTAATAAAAAGCCACTTTTACCGAAGGAAAGAATGTAATATTATTTCTTGCGACGCATATGTTCCTATTTATACTGAAAGAAAAGAAAGAAAGAAAAAAAAGGCATTGCTTAACATAAAACTCTATTTTTTTATTATACGCTAGCGGCTATGTAGGTCCTATTCAGACCAGTATCGCTGCGACCAGTTTGATCTATTTTGATCGCCATCGAGCCATTGTGCTACATATCAGTCCCAAACCGTACACTTTTTAGAAGTTGTATTAGTTGTTTGGGACTGAGATCCCTAGCTTCATTGGGGCTCAAAAAGTGGTTTCCTAGATGTAAGCTACATTTGCGCATCAGTGATCCGCATTCAGTGATTATGTGTGTAGGGATTTTATCCGCCTCATTACACATCCTGCAGATTATAGTGTCGCTCAGTCCTATAGTGGTCATGTGCTTATTAAGGCAACAGTGAGCGGTTAAAGTTCTAACTAGGAAGCAAATGCTGTTCCTACTTAGCCAACGAAGCGCAGCGGAGGATCTGCGATCAAAGGGCTTTATGAGTAACTTGGGTTAATCCTGGCAATTTGAGCCATGACTCGCATGATTTGTGTGTATAGATTCTTTTCAGTGTCAGACGGCCAAGACTTTTGGGTATGCCGCAGAAATTTCTGGGCCGTACCATGTACCCTCTGATTCTGCCCTCGTGAGCTCATCAGCAATCTAGTTGCCTCCAATCCCCACGTGATCTGGAACCCACCTAAGTGTTACTCTATTGCATTGACCTAGAAGGTTTAGTCTAGTCATAAAGTCCTCTACTAGTTTGAATGTTGTAGAGTATGCCCTAAGTGCTAGCAGAGTTGCCTGAGTTTATGTTTGTTCAAATATCTCTTTTGCAGACTGGTTTCCGCACACTCGATTATGGCGTAAACCTGCGCTTGGAAAATGGATGCAAGTTTCCCCATGTTCTGAGAAACCTTGATTTTGGGTTTCTCTGCATATATGCCGAAACCTACGTTGGGTCCCATTTTGGACCCATCACCCACCCATCATCTGGTATACACCAGATGATACTGTTTTTTTCACAAGGTATATGCCCGTTCATCCAGTCATCTCTAGTTGGTATTTTCCACAACATATATTTTTTGTAATTTATGTATTGTTGTGAGTGTATCAGAGGGCATGCTAAGGACTGGTGTCTCTCTTCTTGAGTTGAGTAGAGATCTCAGTCTGTGTGAGAAGAGCTTTGTCTCGCCCTGTGCGTTTATGCTGCACATACTAGCCATCGCCTCTTTGACAATGTAAATGTCGAGAGGCGTCAGGTTTAGCAGTGGATTCAAAGCCGCTTTCGGCATTGTTGACATAGCTCTAGTCGCCATAATGCAGGCAGTCCTTTGCACACTACCTAGTTTATCTGCAGCCATTTTTTGTTGAGCTTTGTTTTACTATACCACAGAAGCGTATGAGATGGTCGGCTTCACAATGATTTAGTAAAGCCAAAGAACCGCCTTAGGGCTTATGCCCTATCATACTTGTTGCATGTACCTAAAGCAATTTTCGCCTTTTGTATTATACTTTGGAGATGTGTATTCCACGTTAGTTTTTGGTTGATTGTGACACCCAAGTATTTCACTTCGGTGGAAAACTCTATCGCCTTTCCATTCATCCAGGCTTTGGTGAGATTGTTTAACTTCCTCTTCCTGGTAAATGGTATAACTTTGGTTTTATCGGCGTTTACTGACAGATTGATCTCATCACACCAGTCACCGATGGTGTTCAGAGCTCTCAGATAAAACTTTAGGTCTTACACGATCTAGATCTTATATCGAAAGTCAGACTGACCAAGATTGGAAGGCACTTCAGTGACAATGACATTGACGACAATGTCGCAATAAAGTTACCAGTATAAAAATATTTTGAGTTGGTAATTATTAGGTAGCATTTGAGAAACCTATTTTAATTGTTACGAAATAACGATAGTAAAGACGGTTGTTCTATATAATTTGTTTCGTTTAACACGGAATTTTTTTTCTGAACTAATGTATGGATCAGATAATTTTTTCAGCACATTTGTTGGTCTATCTTTCTGAAAAATGACTTTGTAAAATATTATAATATCATCATCATCATCATTTCATCTAATTTACGCTATGCTGCAATGTAGTATGCTGGACATACTAGTTATTTATTACACATATTTTAACTTTTCCAAACTCATGAATGATTTATTAATATTAAATTTTAAAAAATCGTTTAAAATAGTAGGTTTTTTTAAGCACAAATATTTGGAGAAAAGTCTGGCTACACTGGTGACAATCGGTGATATTTTTTATCTGTTTTTCATTCGTTCCTACTTTTGCCAAGTACCATATGATCGTGATCGGACTAACAAGATATTGACTGTATTTGTAAAATCGACTGCCTATCACATGATGATTTATGATTTGAGGGAGTATCCCCCAAATTTCAACAAAAATGTTATGATCAGAGACAATACTGCGGAATGCTGAATGAATTTACTGATAACATTCAATTATGGAATTTTTATTACTTAATTATTAAAATTTAAAAATTGATTAAAAAGATCAATATTGGTAATCTTTACTCATTCCACATTTATTAATAATATGATTATCCAATAGGGTTATTTCTAGTACAATTTTAAATTAAAATGTTTTTAATGCCGTAACATTAATACATTTAATACATTTTATAATTCATTTTTCACTACGTCACATACATTGATCTGACTCCGAGATAGGTAGCTCAAGCACCTGTGTTACGGATATCAGAATCAACAGTGGGATTACAAATATATACATATAATACTTTTTTTTGTAAATACATACTTATAATACATAGAAAACGCCCAGACCAATACAAACAGACATGTTCATGCACACAAATGTTTGTATTGTGCGTGGATCGAACCCGCAACCCTTGTACCAAAGGCAGCGTTCACTACCACTGTTCAAAACGGATCGTCAATAGAAGAGATGTTACATTTATCATGAGTTCGGCTACATTTTGCCTTACAAGACTTGCAATAGAATCGAGGTGTAAATTATAAAAAATATTGTTGTATGTTAAATTCAAAATTAAATTAAATTGTGAATAATAATGTATGCAAATGATGCATTTAATTTTTTCCCTTTAGTAATAATCCTAGGAAATGAGTTAATATGCAGGTAATTTTTCTATAGTATATTATAATCGATATTTAATATTGTGTACGTGAGTTCTCTCAACGAGTTTTCAAATGGGAAAAAGGAGTAAGTATAGCAAATAAATTTTATACACAAAATAAAGGGAAAAACGCATCTTACTTATAATGGCAAAAATGTTCGGATTTCCAAGTTCATTACTGCTTTAGGTGAACATACCTACTTTTTAAATACATAACACTTATAATTAATCAAGACGGGAATCAACACGATATTTATTATGTGATACAACATTGTGTACTCACATATTTAAAATATGTAAAAAAAACCGGCCAAGTGCGAGTCGGACTCGCGCACCGAGGGTTCCGTACAAACCTGCAAGGGCAATTAGATCTAAGTATTTGATATGAATTTCAACTTGATAGCTCTACGCGTTCATGAGGAAAAAAGTTATAAGTTTATATTTATTAAAAAATATATTTTTTGTAATGTAACTAAAAATTTAAGGTTTTCGGAATTTTTCCTTTATGTGTGCTACAAAACGTTGCTTCATGCCAAATTTCAAGATTCTAGGTCGACTGGAAATACCCTTTAGGTTTTGATTCCCTTGCGAGTACTTGCGAGTTTCAAAATATGCAGCTTAAATTGCTGTTTCTTTTGATTGCGTTGACATAGAAGTTTGATTTTGTTACAGCTTAAAGGTATTATAGACCTGAGTATTTGGTATGAATTTCAATTTAATACCTCTACGCGTTTATGAGGAAATGGGTAGTAAGTTTAAAATTATTAAAAAAATATATATATTATGTGATGTAACTAAAAATTTATGGTTTTCGTAATTTTTCCTTTATCTATGCTATAAGACGTTGCTTCGTACCAAATTTCAAGATTCTGAGTTCACGGGAAGCACCCTGTGAGTTTTGATTCCCTTGCAAGTGTCGAAAATTTGCGGCATAAACGGCTGTATCTTTTGATTGCGTTGGCTTAGAAGTTTGATTTTTTCACAGCTTCAAGAGACAGTAGACCTGAGTAATTGATATAAATTTCAGCTTCATACCTTCACGCGTTTCTGAGAAAAAGGGTCTTGACAGACGGACGGTCGGACAGACGGACAACAAAGTGATCCTATAAGGGTTCCGGTTTTTCCTTTTGAGGTACGGAACCCTAAAAATGTCAAATATGTGAGTACACAATGTTGTATCACATAATAAATATCGTGTTAATTCCCGTTGTGGAAAACCGACCTCTTTAAGTTAATCATTGTTTTTTTTTTGTTTCTGAATTTGACGTTTTTACATTGTCATTGATTTGTTTTGGTGCAAACGGTACGTTAATATATTTTATTTCTTTATATTTATTGTTTTCTTGCCATTTTACCCATCTCCCTCGCTCGCTAACCCCCGTCTTAATTAATTATAGTAATAATGCAACGCGACAACTTAAAAAACTACATAATATTCATATGGAAAATTCTAGCATAAATTTAGATACTCAGAATACTATATTTTAGTATATTTAAAAAAAATGCATAATAATGTATGATTCCTAGTAAACTACAAACATTAGCACTAATTTAAAAACACAATTTTGTGTCTTTTTTTTTGGTATTAGAATGTTCAGAAATAATGTTTTTTTTTTCATAAATTCAGTTTTCTGGCTCTACTATAAAATCATCATCATGCCTTTTTTCCACTGTGGGGTAGCATTATAGGTATTAATTATATTTAATGATACCCCACATGATGGCTTACGACACGACTAAAACAAATCTCATTTTACGTGTATGTATGGGAGTTATCCCAAAAATAACTCAAAATTTTATTCTACCACTTTGTCACCGTAACGATTATGTATGTTCAACCCCAACTACACCTGTAATTTGGCATGAATATACATAGAGTACCGTTACTGCGTAAGAGTTTCTAAGCTTGGTTGCGGTCAGAGGCACGGACACAGAGAAACTATATAAGGGTTCCTGGTAGACTCCAAAACCCTAAAATTAGGAGAAATGATCCTAATTTTACAACTTACATTATAAGCAATAAAAAAAAACAACTTCTTCATTAATTTGATGGAAACAAAATGGACAGTGGAAATTTTATTCCATTGGTGAATACAGCAAATACTAAAAAAACAGGTGATCCGCTTGCTTGTTCGTTATATGCATAAAATTTTGGGATACAACTTCATCTAGAAAAAATAAAAAATTGAACAATGGTTTTCTGTTAGGCCGCGGTAAAAGTCCGGTAGAGCTTGGATCATTAATGCTAAATCGCAGATTTCGTATGTTAAAATGTTTGCCTATTTCATAGATCCTCGGCTGCTTACATCCGGCACACAATAAGGGAATGAAAAACCTGAATAAAAAGTAAAGCAAAATCTATCCGCACTTTGGTCCAATAAATTATATGAAAAATGAACAAATAAAAGTAATATGAGCGGGGTTATTACGAACCCTTCCCGCAGAGCGATGAGTTGCTGAATTGCTGCCAAACTTTTTTATGGAAAAACTTTTTTATAGATTTTTTCCCGACCCTACATAAAATGGTATTTACACTGTCTGGCTAAAAATTCCCGGCAGTTTTTTCCCCTGTTGCTTATTAACTTACCGAAATGATGGACAGTTGGAGTACAATTAGTTGAAGACTTAACATAATAGATACTAGCTACGTTATGTCATAACATAACAAGTGCTTTCCTTAAGGTGACGGGAAGGGCACACTAGCGACGCCAATCGATTTTAATTTTTAGCTACTAAACCAGATCTATTTTAAACAATTTCGAGGTTACAACCTCTCGGCAAACACTTATACTATTTATTAAATAACCATGCACAATAATGTTGGATCCTACGCGTACGCGAAAAATTGATTCACGCTAAAAGTGGCCGCTTTTGGCGCTAATCAATTTTTCACGTGCAAAACCGGACCCAACATTTGTGCATGGTTATTTAATAAATAGCATAAGTGTTTGCTAAGAGGTTGTAACCACGAAATTGTTTAAAATAGATCCGGTTTAGTAGCTAAAACTTATAATCGATTGGCATCGCTAGTGTGCCCTACCCGTCACCTTAAAAGTTCTTGTTGTGTCATTATCGGATCAGAAACCTTGAAGTAAGCCGGTCAATATTGAAATTAACGTGTCTATCTAAACATTTGACATTGGTGTAATCACACGTGCGGCCGTCACCGTGCGCAGGAATAAGTCCAAAAAATTAAGATTTTGTTATACTGTGATTCTCTTGTACATGATATGAAAGGTTATTCCACAAATTCCCATTAGGAACCTCATCAATGAGGATTTATGAATTTCAACTTTTCATACAAAGTCGGTCACGTGACCTGGTCATTATGTATGGGGAGTAGAAAAAAATTTCGATGAATTTCGAAAAGTCGTTGAACAAATGTTGTTCAGAATGGTTGGTAGAACACGTGGTTAAAGGGATGTAAATGTTCACAGATACACCCTGTATAGTCAAAATTCTACAGATTGATGTTAACTAATCAAACGTATCCATTGATGATTGATAAATTGTATGTTATAAAATAGGTGGCAGACGAGCAGACGAATCGCCTGATGGTAAGCGATTGACACCTGTCGACCATAGACACCCGCGTCACCAGTGGAGTCAGAAGTGCGCTGTTAACCTTTAAGCCCCCGAATTGGGCCCTCCGATACCCTCACTCACGTAGCGAAACACAGCACAGCGCTGCCAGCTTCACGCCAGTTTTCTGTGCAATTGGATCGTGTTATGGAGAGAACAGCCAAATTGCACTTTTTTGCAAATATGAGTTTTAAAACTCAGCTAACTTCTCAAAACGGTTTTTATGCGAAGACAGCTATGTTAATATCTCAATTTGTCTGGTAGCCTGAGGTAATCCTATAGCGAGTGAGAAACGCTGCTCTACTGGTCTCAGGGCGCTGAATGTTCCGCAATACGCTATTGTACACGGTTGCATAACGAGGGTCGAGGGTGGAAGACAGCTGACGTGACCACAGTGGCAATAACATCGCGCACTTGAGATAGGACTTTTAATATTGGTGCGCTTGGACGTCGTCAGTAATGCTGAGGACGTGTATTCTCTCACGTGTGTGTGATCTCATAAACCATGTCTGTACACGGTTTATGAGATTTGATAAACATGGGAGCAAGTTTAATATTCAATAGTATGTGTATTTGCATTAGTATGTGTGTATCCGTGTAGTCCCCTGGCAGAGTAGAATAGGCCACCCTCACTCTTACCGAGGTGTCGTAAAAGGCGACTAAGATTAAGCTGCTGGCATGATCATCAGCACCCAGAGAAGGAAAACTCTGCATTTATATCAAAACCCTCGCCAACCCGTCTGCCAAGCGTGGTGAGTATGGCAATTACCCCTCATGTGATTGAGGGAGGCCCGTGCCCCAGCAGTGGGGACTTAAATGGGCTGACGATGATGATGATGATGATGATGATGTGTATTTGTAGCATAATTTTTAAAACAGGGTGATTATGCTCTGTTAAATATTGTTTCTATTCTATTCAAATGTATGTGCGTATTTCTCCCATAAGCTCGGCGATGAGGGAAGAACATCGTGAGGAAACCTGCACGTTTGAGATAGCTTCTGAAACGTTCCCAAATTAAGAGTCATAGTCCAAGCATATCCGCTCCAGAGTGGCAGCTTTAGACGCAACTGGAAATCACACGGTAAGATGAGGAAATATTGTTTCTATTCGTTTATGGGCAGATCCAACCAATCTTAATCCAATACTAGATCTATAGTATATATACTGTCATTCTATACAAATCTGACTTAATACCATAGATTCATCCACGGATAAAGATTAGTTGAATCGGCCCTGAATGTTCTTAGCCAATTGACTTAGGCCCAATTTAATATAGTGTTAGTTGTTTGTTTTTTTTCCTAAATCTTCCGGTCCGATTCCCGAGTTGATTACACCTAAATCGATGATGATGACATGGTTCCTAGAAGCTTTTTAAAGTAGGTAGGACTTTCTCATACTGGCCGATCTAAATGTGCCATTCCCTCTTATTCCAAAACCTGGTTTAAAATAAATATTGGGATTAATACTGGGAATAACTGAAGAACTAGAATAAACATTATTACAAAACTAAGTTTAACGTTATTTAGCATATCAATTTTAAAACTTAAGTTAAACCACCCGGACCCCTAGTTTAAAATGAAGACTAAAATAATAACCTCACAATATCGATTTAGTAACCATGACAACCTGTCCCTGTGACAGTTCATTTCGTTAGTAATTTGTGAAAAAGCAGTTCATTTATCTATTGGATTTAATCCCAAAAATATAAGCAAATCCTATGCATAATACTTGGAAACCTTACTTAGGTCAAAATTTTAATTTATTGTTGGTTGAAAACAATTCTATAATATTTTTACTTCAGACAACGAATTAAGGTTATGTAAAATGAAATGTCACTGAACGAATAATTGAATGATTCGATCAATTTTGACACTATCCTGCGGTAATAAGTGGTCTATGATTAGTCGAGGATTTGTAATAAAAATTTAAGAACTAACAATATTCCGTAATAAGTCATGAACTTGCTAGTTGATGAATTAAAACCGGTATCAGAGCAGTTTTTTGTAATAAGAGGGATTATGTTTAAGGTAGGTAATTGATATGCTCTCGATAGTAATGTTGCGTACATAAATTAATTTAACTTCAATTTTTTTTAATTTAACTGAAACATGTTAAAAACAGTTGGATAGAACTGTCCACATTATGATTGCCGCTTTTCTGTTAGTGATTCGGTAGTTGTAGCTTGGTAGTCGCGGCAGTCGGTCATGTCATAAAGCTTATAAGGGTGTGGCAGTTTATTTTTGTTGAATTTAATTGAAGAGCGAAGAGATCTGATGTAAAACAAAATAGCATTTAATTTCTATTCAACATATCAGTTTAAAAAAATACTTAACAAATTATTATAAAGCATTAAAGTAACATGTGTTTTATTTCATTCTGCGTCCTGAAAGATTCGTAGTAAATTATTCACACTGGTTCATAAATGGTTCGCCAAACATAAACGCGATCTAAAAAAGTTCCGGATTTAAACCCGTTCCAGCCCATGGTGAAACCGCGGTATCGGTATGTTCTTGTTCTATGAGGTATAGTCATGAATACTGAATACTTCGATACTACAAGTAGGTACAACCATATAGAATAGAATATAATATAATGGAATATAATAGAATATAATATAATAGAATACGTTTATTTGGTACACAATCATAGATACATAGAAAATAAACTTAACTGTCTATTACAGACACCAAAAAGGTCAGCATTATGTAGCTCAGCATTATGTCGTGGCGTAGACCACGACGCTGATATTTTGCGGATACCTAACTAATAACTTACAAATAAAAACTAAACTAAACTAAAATCTATACAATCTAAAAAATCTAAATGCAAGCATAAATACATACATACATTTTACATGACGACATGCATACTAAAATACAATAAAAACATTTACAAAACCAATTTAGACCCAAATAAAAGTATCTATTCACCGCTAAATTAATTAGAACTATCTATTAGAAGATAAATTGATAGCCAGGTATACTTAACGACCCATACACTTACCACCCATACATAGTTGTTTAACATTAAATTAGTAAAGTTTCAGCTTGATAACCTATAGCTTTACTCTGTGGCCGTTATGGCACTTCTATGGGCAAACTTTTCACATTACGACACACAAGGTATTTTGGTCTGCAAAACATATTTTACAGGCTGCGGTATTTACCTACTCGTACGTATTCAAAGGGTGTTAAAATTAAATGTTTTGTTTAATTTAATTACGGAGGAAACTTGTTTATTATATCTTTTAATGTTTATATTATGAGTACCTTTAATTTAAATAGCAATTTCCAAGCAATAATTATATTCTGTGCAAAATATTGGTACGGTAGGAAATTTTAATATTGGGTCTTTATGAAATTGCCGTTTTGTATGGGGATTTTTTTAGAAGCCGTACTTTCCATACTAACTCATGTCTAGGTCAGGTCAGTCAGTTGTCTCTGGAGAGTCTTCAGTCGACTAGTGTTGTCCATTCAGTTGTCTCTAGTCAGAGGGGATTGACATTTGAACGTGCAAGCGGCAGTTTGGTGATTGGTCGTTTCTAGTCAGCTAAAGCTATTTTGACGTCAACTGTTCTTACTTGGACAAGTGAGAATAGTTGACCCGATTTATTTAATCCTAGTTCCTCGACTGTCGGCCGTCGCATATAATGACTGTGTCGCTTTTTTGATAGTATGAAACCCATGAAGTTTTATTCTATCAAAAAATGATGTTCATGACGCACCATGGTAAAGTTCTGCGTAAGAATCATGGAGTCATCATTCCGCACCCTTAGTTAGTCCAGGATTATCGTTATCGCACGGATCGCGTTAATTGGGGTCAGACAACTAATGGGGATTTGACCCATAAGTAAAGGCATAGGTACTGCGCGGGAATTTTGCATATCTGATACTTGCGCCAGACTGGAAAAATCCAGATTTATTGTAAATCGTTGAAGACCTTTTCTTTTCCTGTATGGGCAGTGTCAATATGACCCTAGATAATTAATAAATTTATGTAGTTATCAGTATGTGACAAAACAATCAGGATCTTCGTGCCAAATTCTACCGTTGCGGAGTCAATACGTCCACTCGCCTGTATAATTCCTAGCTCGTCCACAAAGGGTACTCGCTGGAAAAGACGACTATCTTTGCCGACCATATTTTCACTTGCGATGGTATGGTAGTCTCTAGGAAACTATCGTTGTTGTCTGTATCTAATAAGAAGTGATTTGGCCTCCTTGACTTCATCAGCTAGAAGTTTACCATGTCATTGTGAACGCTTAGGAATCATATTCCTTTTAAAACGCAGAACCCACGCAGATGTGCGAGCAAGTCGCCAATACGATGAAAACTGAGTCGGATCAGGTAACCCGTCACATGAAAAATACAATTTATAAACTTTTGTTATAAAATTAAATTACCGAAGCAAAGCGAGGGCCGGCCACTAGTGTCATAATAAATAGGTTTGTCTCTGTCATCCAATATCGTACAATTTTAAACAAATGTGTTATATACCTATGGCTATGTGTGCATGTAGTTGTACATCAAGCCCGTTTTCAGTTACCTAATTGGAAGGAAGTGCCGTATCTTCCCCTATTTTAATTAATCTCAGTTTTTAGATTAGACTAATCAATCATACATATAGATAGAGCAAATTTAAGTCATTGATACGTTCAATTCAATTTATTCACTCAAAATACAACACCAAGTGATGGTAACAATAAAATTCTTAAATATAGTTTCATATGTTTCGCCTAATGGTTGGACAATTACACAGTTAACTAATTAATATTATAAAAACTTTTATCCAGTAGCCATGGATACAATTTTCATATTCTATTACTGTTCTATAATCTTCACAAGCTATTTTGAGAAAAATGTACACACAGATTTTTTATGTTTTAATTATACAGATGCATAACTAAGCTGAAATATAGTAATACTTGACGTAACAAAAGCACTCAAAATGCTAATACTGAAATTCATATTCACTACAGTTGTGTTGCATAATATGTAAAACTTCGGTTCCAACTCTTCTATGTATTCAATTACGTCATAAAGAAGTGCTCGATATTGGGTATCTGTAAAAAAAAACATTTGACTTGACTAACTCTAGTACACCGTTATTTTTAAAGTAATAATTGTGGTAAATTAACGCTATTCAAACGATAAATCTCTCTAAAATGCACTCGAACATAATATTTATATATACTCGTACTTTTAAATGTACTTTGATTAATCATGTTTGTAGTCTTTGTAGACTGAAAGACTACAGTCGATAAACAAATTGTCAGATAACTTGCCACCTCTAACTTTATGCGGAAACAGGCTCAAAAGACAGCGACAGTTCACATATCTAGGACGTATTGTTTCTGAGGATATGTCTGATGACAAAGACATAAATAAATAATAAATAAATAAATATGTCACGTCACATACATTGAACTGACTCCGAGATAAGTTGCTCAAGCACCTGTGTTACGGATATCAGAACCAACAGTGGGATTACAAATATATACATATGTATAATACTTTTCTTTTGTGAATACATACTTATAATACATAGAAAACACCCAGACCAATACAAACAGACATGTTCATACACACAAATGTTTGTACAGTGCGGGGATCGAACCCGCAACCCTTGGACCAAAGGCAGCGTTCACTACCACTGTTCCAAACGGGTCGTCAAACATAGACATAGAAAGGGAACGTAGGGCATTGGCAGTTAGAGGTAATATGCTGACCCGCAGGTTTACTCACTGCTGGCAGGGCCCTAAGATAACTTTATTCAAAGCATATTGCCAATCTTTTTACTCGAGCAGCCTATGGATCAGCTACATACAAAAATCATACAGCCCTACGAGTTCAGTATAACAACATTTTTAGGATGCTCTTGACTGCCACGCTTTTGTAGTGCGTCCGGCATGTTCGCTGACGCACGCATAGACGATTTTTATGCTGTAATCCGTGAAGAAGCGGCATCAATACTATCTCGCCTGTGTGACAGTTCCAACAGCGTCCTGGAAGTGATTGCTGGGAGATATGACTCCACTTTTTTGCGCCACTGGGTTGGACTGTTAAATTGGTTAGTTATTCAAATAATTGTACGTACTAACATAGTATATAAGAAAAATTGTTACTAACAAAAATGGATCTTGTAGTCTGAATAAATAAATTATATTATTATTATTACCAAGCATTGACGAATAACAGACATATTCACAACACCTTTGCTTTTGTTTTTAATTATCAAAAAATATAAAATATTTCATTCACTATAATTGATAAAATGCATTGCTGTCACTATAGTCCATTCACCGTATCAGGGGATTGTGATTTCTAATCGATATTAATAGTAAAGCGTTCCGTTTAACCTATTCGATATTCTTTAACATGTCAATATTAAGATAATTTAAGGTTAAGTATTTTTTCTTAATTTCATTACAACCAGCAAAAATACGTATCAGTAAAAAGACTTCATTTATTCCGTCTCCTTTGCTTACACCTTACTGTTTTTAGTCACTGATAGTTAGATACATACATGAAGAAAAAAATAGGTTTTTTCCTGTGTTACGTTGAATGGGCTATAGTGGCGAGGTTCAAAATGATCCCATACTAAATTTTTTTACGTCTCATTAGTTTTGATGATTTAAACTAGCCCAATGCGCCATCAGGCCAATCGAAATAATCTTAAGAATTTCAAAATTGGTGCTTTTTTTGAAGCAGCAACTTTCAATTATTAAACATATTAGTCACCGACTTCAGTAAAACCTTTTCTCGAGTGTACTGTTATAAAATGTTATTTGAAGTGCATAAACTGTTAAAAATATTATTTTACACATTTTAGTTCGTCGTTTTTGAAGGCGGTTTTTTTTCGCAGAAAAGATTTTTCAAGCTTTTTAGTGTCTCATTTTTCGGTAGCCCCTTCCCCCGCTCTCCTTCCATCCCCGCCAATAACCATTAGCTTAGTTGTGAATATGGTCTTGAAAGAGTTAGCTTTTAACTCCTTACCGCTGGGGAGTTGACCTTTCACCATCAGCTGACCCACAAAATATAACTATCAGGCGTAAGTACTGGTACAGTTTTGAAAAAAGATACAAAAACATTACGAGTGCATTTACCCCTCAATTATTCCAGAATCCCATTATCAGATCCTGATATACTTACCATGGTACCATTCCGGGACAATCCACTTTCCAACTTAAAAATAATAATCTAAATAGGTTCATAAATGGCTAAGTAATCGGCGAACAAACACAAAAATATATACACGTCGAATTGAGAACCTCCTCCTTTTTTTGAAGTCGGTTAAAAATAGATGAGTTCTGAGTATGAGGAGCCACACAAAATTTATAGCTTTTCAGGGTTTCATACCCAAAGAATTAAAACGGATAACTTAGGCTTTATAGTCCTTCTGGCTGTCATTAGAAAGGTTTTATTTTATTTTTTTCAAAGAATTTGTAACGTTATGACCATATTACGCCGTGTGGTCCCCGGCAGAGTAGAATAGGCCACCCTCACTCTTACCGAGGTGTCGTAAAAGGTGACTAAGGTAAAGCTGCTGGCATGATCATCAGCGCCCAGAGAAGGAAAACTCTGCATTTATATCAAAACCCTCGCCAACCCGTCTGCCAAGCGTGGTGAGTATGGCAATTACCCCTCATGTGATTGAGGGAGGCCCGTGCCCCAGCAGTGGGGACTTAAATGGGCTGATGATGATGATGATGTAACGTTAACGTATCGTGCCCACGCTACCAATAGGTACGCTAGTACATAGTACTTAATACCTTCGTCGAAGATAGTTAACCACGAAAAAAAACGTCAAAATGTATTGAATACGCCAAGCTCACGTCGGGATAATATCTTGTCAGGCGTACGAATTTTGAATTTTAGTTTACAAATGTTAGTGAACCGCATTAAAATAAACTATGTCTAGTACCTAATTGTTGGTCAGCATTGATGAACAAGAATATCCGCGGATATCCAAATATAGGAGTTTGTTCTATATCCGAGGCGCGCTGCAGAGAATGCTCTGCAGCGCGCCTCGGATATATGTACAACAAACTCCATGGTTATATCCGCCACATTACTAAATTACTGCGATTCAAACTTTAACTGCATGAATTAATGATTCAGAAATGCTAAAAATGCTATTATGCTGTCAGCAACCAGACTTTGAATTAAAAGCTTTTGTAGACTATATTAACTTCCCCACACCTGTAATTTTGTCCTGTAATATTGTATGCCAATTAAGCGGAACACAGTGAAACTATCGTATCTTAATTGTAACAACTTCATTTCATGTATTCCTGTGATTCACAATAAAGATTTTACGATGATGTTACCTAGTTATGTTTACTACAATAGAGGGAGCTCTTCAATTTTCATATCAATTGCTTACTAACTTTACGATACGTAAATAGTATATAATATTGGATTAATAATATATGTATTAGTATTATAAATCTTAATATACACCGATATTTTTTTATCGTTTACATCCCGTTATAGAAACCATGAAATTCCTACCACTACAACCACCACGACATACATGCGAGGTTTCGCATAGTATCGGGGGAATATGTTTTTCAAGATTGTAACGTTATTCAATGGATACGGATCCTTGTAATATCTAGGTACGGGGTATTCAGGGTCGCTCGTGAGTATAATAGCATTTCGGATTGTAATCTTTAGAGTAAGAGTTATTATAATCGTTGTCATAACCAAATTCGTTTCAATTAACTTCCCGCATCTTAAAATAACTACTTAGAGATCGATTACCAAACTGTCTCCGATTGCGAAGTGATGCTAGTGAGGTCTTTTGTAGGTGAAAGCCCTTTTACCCCACTTTTTACCCGACTACGGCGAAGCAAAAAGGAGGGTTATGATTTTGACCTGCATGTATATATGTATGGTTGTTCATCTGTTCGCTCATAACTTCTAAACAACTGATCATATGTAAACAAATGAGGTGTCGTTAAAAGCGTCTTGATTGTCTCCTGGTTATAGGTGACATGACAGCACGTTGAATTGACTACAGCGCTCTCTAGGGTACTAAGAGTAAGGAACTAAAAAAATGCATGACGGTACCGTGGGGAGTGTCAAATGAAAGAGCTTTTTTAGCTCATTTCAAATATGTAATTTTATATTCATAACTAATAATATGGTAAATAAAAATAAAGTTTAAAACACGCTCTAAAAAGTACGAAACAAGAAAATTGCCTCTGCTGAAATTATTATGCCGTATTACCGTGGTCCTATGCTACTTACTGTAGCAAAACAGATTTATTATAATAATAACACAAAATAAATGTGGGATACGACTTCGGCAATACGGCATAATAAATTCGGCACAGACAATTTTCTTGTTTCGTACTTTTTGGAGCGTGTTTTTTTTGGTAGTCGGGTTTTAGTTTTTAAACTTTTGGAACTAAGCGCACTTAAAGTTGTATAGCGGTTGTAGTTAAGGTTGAGGTCAGGAGGTGAAAAAGCATTCTCAAAAGTCGGCAGTCAGTCAGTCTCCTACCTATCCTTCGTTTTTGGTAATGTGTCTGTCCAACCAATAAATTATATCTATCTTTATTTTTATGAAACATCGTCTATTATATGAAACATAAAAACCATATGTCTATTCAACTAGGTATAAAATTAGTTATTTAAAGCATAATGTAGGTAATTATATATGTGTGTGTGTTTAATTATCCTATAATCATGTACGTATACATGCTTATGCATAGCCATGCATAAGCATGTATATATAGGTATTATTTTCCATAAGTCGTTGTAGTCTTGATAGCATTACCTTCTTTACACCAAGGTTATATTTCTCTGTAAACGTAACATAATACATTGTTAGTACTTAAGAACTGTGTAAAGCATCCACGAGAGCTACTGCCGACAAACTGTTCTGCAGTTTGGCAGATTTTGTAATAAGTACTGTATTTGTATTAAATAAATAAATAAAAAAAAAAAACGTGACTCTGGGGATGACAATTTGTATCACATTTTGTTTCATGTTATGGCGATTTGGACGCAATGAGTAACAATCAACAAATAGTAATAAGTAGCCACAAGTTATAGTATGTTATCGGTTTGCAATGTTGCTCAACAAAGACTAACTGCAGTGTAGATGCACTGTAGCGCAACAGCTATATCTATTATAAATAAGACGGGTTGCTAGAACTCCAAAACAGGATTTTGAAGTCCGATATGTCAGTTGTACAATTGAATAGTACCATTAATGGTACAAGTGACACAAGATTGTTTCAATAGTAGCATCAATGGTTCTAGTGACAATTCTTTTGGATCAGTAGTACCATTAATAAATTTTCTACAAATATTGTATTTGACGGAACAGGTGCGATTGTACTGGCCACGAAATTAAATTCGTTTGCCAACTTCCATATACTTTCTGATTTCCTGGTACTTTGCAACAATTCCATTGAAAGGTTCTGTTATTAATTATTAATTTAGTCGTCTAATTTAGTCACGAAGGCCGACGTATCTTTATTTTGGTCTAGCCCCTCACGGACGGACGCGTAGTGAGGGGCTCTCCTCTGGGTTCGACCTCTGCGAACCAGACGCGCCGTCCAGAGGCGCTAAAGTAAACACCCTACCCCTTTACCACTGAGATACGACTGTGAGATACGAGTATACCTCCTTTAATCTATATTGCCCTGATACTTCAATGATATCATCGTTCCAGGAATGTTCCTGGAGCAGATTTCAGAAAAATCTTCTAACGGGTCACAGTATGGTGAAAGAAAAAAAAATAAAGAAAGAAGTCAATCCCTTGATTTTCTTCAACGTTACTATACATATAAAGCTGTATCAATAGTATCAGTATTATTGGTAACAATTACAGGGAAGATCTTCACATTTCATTAATAGTACTATTGACACATTGTTACTATTGGTACAACTAACATTACAGGATATGAAGTTTATACAACTGAAGTCTGAATATTAACCTCATACATGTTTTATTTTGTAATAATAATCTGTTGCTATATTTATAAGTTTTATCGACCACCACTTACAAAAGGTACCGCTTATAAATAGCCGGTATTTTTTTTTATGTAATAGGTAGGCAGACGAACAGACGGATCACCTGATGGTAAGCAATTGCCGCCGTCCATGGACACCCGCGACACCAGTGGAGTCACAAGTGCGCTGCGAACCTTTAAGCCCCCCCTATCCCCCGGATTTAGCCTCCGGTACCCCACTCACGCAGCGAAAGAAACACAGCACAGTGCTGCTTCATGCTGGTTTTGTTTTTGTCCATTAGTTTTTACCTGTGCAGTCAATGATTTCTTCAGCCAATATTTCTTTAATTTTGTTATGTTCATTTATAACTAACTCGGCATATATTCCAGGAGTAGAAGAAATGAAAATAATCCATGCGACTTGCGTACTCCAATTCATCACCATTCCATCATGGCCTCGCTGCATCGCAGTAATATTTGTTGCAATCTATAAATATAAAAGTACACTACAGAAACACCATAAGTACATCGTGATTTTTGAATGTCCCAAATTTCTGGAGGTAAATTTATTAATTCATATAAACAACCTATAATATGAAGCCAACAATCAAATTACAAATGGACATTTGAAAATCCGGTGCAGATTCTTAATTGAAATATGTCGTTTAAATTATGTACCTACCTATGTAACTATAATATTTAAGAATAAGAATAAAAATAAATTTATTTAGAGTTTCCGAAATTTCGCCAGTTGCAAGCGCCATCAAGTTGTTGCAAGATTCTGAAATCAGCAATCGTAGATCATTTTTTCCAAATCACTGGATTAAGTTTTACAACCCTCAGATTATTTCGACAGAACGCCACTACCAAGGCTGGTCAGGGAAGCGATTGAAATTACCAAGTAGAAAAATTTCAATCGTGAGGGTGGGTTTAAATTGTCAAATGTATAGAATCCAGTGATTCGAAAACGTCATAACTGTAGAAATTGTCGAAAAAAGGTGCGAGAAAATAGTGAGTGAGTGAACAGTGGTACCGCAGGTGCGCGTAGTAAAAGACTGCGAAGGAAGGTAGACCGATTGGTCATCCAGTAACAACTTACCCGCAAAAACTTCAGTTACTCCTTGACCATGGCGCTTGCAACAATGCCGAAATATCGGAAACTCAAAAATATGGTACACGGTAGAAATCCTATAAATAACTATTCCAACATGACAGTTACTATAATTGATATCATGATTCTGAACCTGTAACCATGATTCAGTTGTTCTGGTTCCCCTGTTAAGGGTTGCCAAGGTCAGAGTGCAGTTGTTTCATTATTCAAGCTTTTCTAATCCTTTATCATATTCTAAGCGTGTTCCGGGCTCCAAAGCGACAGATTTGGACGCAAGTAGAAATTGCTTGGAATGCCAATGGGGTAAGATCCCATTAGAACTATAATTAACTTAAACAAGACGGGAATTGACACGATATTTATTATGTGATACAACATTGTGTACTCACATATTTTACTCGACGTTTCTGCTACGATACAGCAGCCGTGGACACGAGCGGAGCGGGTCAGTCCGCTCTGCAAATATCGTGTTAATTCCAGTCTTGATTAATTATAGTTATAATGCAACGCGAAAATAATAAAAAAAAAGATCCCATTAGTTTTCACATTTTATCGCGAGTTGACGAAGAGTGTCTGGGTGCAGCTACTTAGCTAATAATAAAGATCAAGAGACTATACTCACTTCAAGTAGCCAAAAAGAAGACACGTACACAATTGTGCTGAGACAAAGTGTTAATGAGATTATCATCTGTAACTAAAAAAATACTTATACTTACGAGCTAATTGTTGCAAAATGTATAGGTAGTTGTACAATAGGCATGATAACTCGATTTAATTATTATTTGTCATTGATAGATTATCGCACAATCATTGGTAAAAAAAAATACTTTTATATCATTTTTAACTTGATCAAAAACTCTTTAAATAAATAACTATGACACGTGTCATCCATCATCGCTTAGTTTTGTTTTTGAGTGGCATTTACATTTTATATGCTTGCTATGTAAAATGTTGCGTTTAGGAAACTATTTTAAAACTAAAGTTACTTTAAATATGGTGGGTTATTAACCACAACCACCACTAATTGGGATACCCAAATTTTTTGACAAATTAAGCATTTAAAATTGACTTTTTGTCCAAATTGCGATGATCATACAGAAAGTTATAATTTTGATAAGCATAGGTATAATATTTTTGATATTTAGTCGATTTTATCGTATCATCAAACAATTTAATTGTTTTCAGGACCAGTCATCATGCCTGTTTATTATTTATGATTAGCTGGGATGATTCTCAGCTTATAATATCGCTAGAGGTTCTAGCGATACTAAAAGCACTAACCTTATTTGCAAAATAATCTTATTTGCAATAACTATTACTTACCTGAAACAGCTTGCTTTTTTTGAGACAGTTCATGTTTTGCATTACATTCTTGTAAACGTGAGTAAATTTCCTGATATTCTTTGACTTGTCCTCGACATTAAGATGTAGAAGCAAACTAACATTCAATAGCTTTCTTAAAGCTTTGAATTTTTTCCATAATATTTCATAAATGAAACTTATTGTGATACATATATAGTCTACGGATAAATATAAAGCAGTCGTGCCGAAAATAGCCCCAAAGGTCTTAGGAAGATACTTGTGTTTGAAAATTGTACTATACGTTGAATAAAACCTGACCATATAAGCAAACATTATTAAAATTACGCTGTGCGAAATGCCTGATTGTGACAAATTTGATCCGATTGTTAAAAATATCACTTTTGCACCATTTAGGTAATTTGAAAGATATGCTTGTTTTCCACAGTGAGAGCTAATACAAAATATCAAAACCACGTTATTTACAATAAATGCATGGAAAAGAATCGTGCACGGCATTTTTTTTCGGTCTGAATATAATTGTATAACATGGAGGACAATACCGGCAAGATAAAAAGTACCGAACACTCTGCTTACTACAGACATAAATTTATTCTTGTGGTTAAAATGGTAGCCGAATGTAAATGACAGGTACACGAATGTATCGTGACGAAATAAATAAAGCCATAATCCCCATACTAATTTTATCGTCTCAAAGAACATTTTGTGTCAATGAAGCACGTCGCTTGATGCTACCTCATTGAATATCACGATGTTAGTATATAAAAAGTTCAAGATGTAAAAGCGCTGTTATTAAAATAAATGAATTACATTGCTATAAATACCAAACATATTTTTAGATTTTAATTTTGTCTATTGTGATGTTACAGAATGATTATGAAAATGAAATGGGCAGAAAAATAGTACTTACTTTTTAATTCTACCTAAATAAAATATTGTTACCAGGAGCCAAGCGGTTACCTATCTTAAATTCGAATGCTTTTAGTACGAATTTCATTATAACGAAAACGCTTTGCCACATTTTTGTTTCCGACATTTTCATTTGACCGAAAAATCGATTCATATCCTCTCTACTATTAAAGAACTAACGGCTGCCACGTGTTTCGTAGTGTTGTCACATGACGTAAATACAACCCTAAAATGTTGACCGGAAGTAAAGGATTCTTTCTCACTTCCGGCCGATTGTGGACGCGATTATCTTTTGATTCTCGCTCAGCACAACTTTTTCCACCATCTGCCACGGAATATAAACCTTAATTAATAGATATCTTTTTTTACACTTTATTTTTATTCAATGAATAAGGTTTACAAATAAATAACTTCGTTTGCTATAATAAGAGAAAGGTTACTTCGATATTTAACATATCGAGATTAAAAAATATATTGTAAGTAATACAACTGTAAAATGAAAAAAGAGTTTTTGACAATCGGCTATTACTTTTTCTGGAAAATGAAACTAAATAAATTGATTGCATACAATGTTATGTCAAAAATATTTTTTCGAATTAAAACTTCGATATACCGTTTTAGAAGTTTTGTAATTCGAATATCAAAGTTTCGAAAGTAAGATAGGTTACCGAGCTAAGCATCTGCTGAGTCAGGAGTAGCCGAGGCGGCCGGCAAGGGGGTGCGGGAGTTGGTTGGCGGCAGAGACCAAATTAGGGACTCAGGCGTGACGGTCGTGTGACTAGGAGTGCTAGGACAAATCGGTGGTCTCCTTTCGGAAATAAATTAATGTTAAGCTTCATGTTTTTAATTTTATTTAGAAAATAACTCCTAACATCAGAACATAATGATAGAAAACCTCGCCTACGGCCTTAGTACGTTTCGGACTATCCATGTTTATGTGTTTGGGCAATTGTGTATAATGTGTTTAATTGTGGTTTGCGGTGAACGTGTTAAAAATAACGTTCGCAGCGTGATTTTTTGGATTTTGTTTAGTGCTTAGTAACAAAATCATTTATCGATGAACTATTGCGTCACCCACCATTGCGTAGCTTGATCTTTGTTCCCGTGGCGACGCACGGTGTCCTCATCGGCGGAGGGTACGGCCGCGGGAAGTCCCGGTCGCTCTCACATGAGAACCGAGGTCCGAGGCCAAACACGTTGCAGCTCACGTCATAGACTACGGTTACCGTCTACGACTCGTAACACATATAAATTCCGTAGCACTGATACGGTATCAATATTTCCAATATTTTAACGTGATTAAATAATTTAGAGGATGATAATCGCAATCCTATTTCACCGCTCGTATTATTTTCTACAACTATGTATTATAAGTAGGTATGTATTTACAAAAGAAAAGTATTAAATGTATATACTTACTTGTGATTCCGCTGTTACTTCACAGGTGCTTGAGCTACCTATCTCGAAATCAAATCAAAGTATGTGATGTTTTGAAATATTTATTTATTTTTAATCCGCATCAGGTGCACGTCGCTCTTTACTTCGTTTGCGCATAGTATCCAGATTGAGTAACGAACTGCTTAAGAACTGAGTAAGTACTGCTATTATTATCCGAGGTATTACCGATCCTCAAATATGGGCCACTGCGATAAATGATAATTTAGTTCAAAGTGGATAGATATTTTTTTTTTAATTACTTAAATCTGAGTCCTAGTTTGTCTAATAATGTCAATCAAGTCGAATCTACGTGTTACGTCTTGTAAGACTAAACGGGTTGTATTTAACGTTCCCGCAAAATTAATAAATTGCTAACCTAAACTAACCTTTTTGCACAGCAAAAAATACTAGTAAGTAAGTATCAGCCTATAAACTGTCCCACTGCAGGGCAAAGACCTCCATGATTGAAATCAAGTTATCGCTACTATGATGGGATTAGGCTTAATCACCACGCTTGCCAATGATTTGGATTGGTGATCAGAAACCCGAGCTATGTTCGAAAAATTCAAAAGATACTTTCCGCTTGACCCGGGAATCGAACCCAGGACCCCGAGATCACGGCCCGATACTTAACCCACTAGATCATCAGGGCGTAATACTAAGTGCACATCAAAATCATGCTTTGATGTGCAATTAGTATGTTTGCTGTGCAAATGAGTAATTTTAAGAAAGTGTAGGTTTAATTGACTGACCAGATGGCGCAATTGGTAGTGACCCTGCCTCTTACGCCAAAGTTCGATCCCCACCCTGGACAAACATTCGTGCGATGAACACTTGTGTTTGTTCAGTGTCTGGGTGTAATATATGTATTTAAGTATATATTTGTGTTCCTCTGTTGTCTGATATCTGTAACACAAGTGCTTAAGCTACTTAGTACGGAATCAGGTTAACGTATGAGATGTTGTGAGAATTATTATTATTATTATATATTCCAGGCTAAACTGTCACTGAAATATTGAGTCTTTATTATATCGAAAGAACAAAAACTAGTGTGTATACAGTTATGATGCACTCATCATAAAGATGAGGGAAAGTTAGTGTGCAAAACAAACCCAATGATAGTTGATTAAATACTGATTTTATTCATAAGTAATATTAAAAACTAATTTTGCGTATACTAACTCGTACAGCGAGTCTTGAGTTACAGCCTGGAGACCGACAAAAAGCAAAAACGCTTTTTCTTGTATAGGAGTCTACCTTAAATTTATTTTATTTACTTTTTAGTACTTGTTGATATAGCAGCAACAAAAATACATAGTTTGCGAAAAATTTAACTGTACAGATATCGCAATTATTGAAATAGAGCCTGAAAACAGACAAACGGACAGCGAAATCTTAGCAATAGGGTTAGGGTTCTATTTTTATCCTTTGAGTACAAGAACCTAAACCCTCTTATTACAAAAAACTACTCTGATCCCGACGGAAAGGCTGGGGCGGAAAGGTCCTCGAATGAAAGCCACGTACAGGAAGTCGCAGACATGGCAGCCCCCCCACAAGGTGGACCGATGATCTGATGAAGATCGCGGGAATCCATTGGATGCGGCCGGCACAGGACCGATCTGAGTGGAGAACATTGGGGGAGGCCTATGTCCAGCAGTAGACGTCTATTGGCTGAAATGATGATGATGATGACTCTGATCCCGGCTTTTATCGTAAACTAGCAAGTTCATGATTATTACGGAGTAACACTCGGTCTTAATTCTTTATCACAATCACATCGAATCATTCAATCATTCGTTTATGTACGCCTATGTACGTAGTAAACTTGAGTTTGGAGCAATTGTTTGGGATCCTCACGAAACGAAATACTATCTTGTGGTAGAGAAGGTCCAGAGGAAATATGCCCGCTGGTTATATAAAAAAAGATACGGATTCTACCCTTTTTCGTATCCGTCCGCCTTTGTGTTAGGTATGGTAGACTTGGATACCCTGAAACTAAGAAGAATCTTACTGCTCGTCTCATACTACATGGCCATTTTAAGAAATAAAGATAGTGCAATGATACTTGCCAAGTTTAAACTTCTAGCTCCCAAACGACTGAGCTGGGGCGAGGAGGAGTCTGTGGCGCCGCGTCGGCCGCCGCGCCTTCTGCAGCGACCCACCGTGCGTACCACATACGCTGGGCATGCACCAACTAATCGCGCTTTACGTTTTATAGGGGATATGCTCGCTCATGACTTCAGTATTGACTTATTTGCCGACCATCTTAATACATTACTAATCAAAGCAATTAGCTATGCTTCCAGTAAATGTAATTTAATTGTTTATGTACCAATTCTGACATCTTATGTTGAAAATTATATTCGTATGTATTAATCATGTAATTGTTTTCTGTATTTTCTATGTATTATTCCTATATGTATTTTTTTTTCGGTTTTGACATTTGTATACATTTTGATTTCACATGATGTTTAATTTTTAATTTTTAAATTGATTATCTTGTAATAGCATTTTTATTGACATTTAAATTGTACTGTGACTGATTATTCTTATAAGCGTTTTGGATGTTAACATCTGTTAGTTTGTAAGAAACAATTGTATTAAATAAATAAATAAATAAATAAGTTTTAATAAACATAAGTTTAATAAACAAGATGTGTCATCATTTGCCTAAAACAAAAGACAATGGCTAAGCATGTGCGAGGATTACATTAAAATGTGAAATTCAGAGTTACGTAACCAAGCCTATTTATCAACACATGGCGTCACCAAAAATATAAAATTACAATATAAAAAAGGAATGCGGCATTCGCCGTCATTACATTGAGAGCCAGGTGTCCCAATCCATGATGGGATGCTGTTCCAGGAATCAATCAAAAAATAAATTTAAATGTGCTTCACGGCACCAAACAAGAATCCAAAAAATTGCAGACGTCAAAATCCTATCAAGGATTTATATATTTTTTTAATCCATAGACCGAAGGTCATACGGCATACGGCATATCTAAGATCATACGGCTTACAAAAAAAAATTGAAATGCAGTTAATGCATAAAAATACGTAGTTGGCTACAAACATCAAATATTATTGAAAATTAATTGTTTTAATACGATTAATATTTATTTAATTGAAAATTAATGAGATGTATCAAAATCAATAATAGAAAAATCTAATGGTATAAGGTGATCGCTGTCAAAGATTAGAAAGAAATTAGGTTTGTTCTCGCTAGATGGCGTAAGTGAAACCACAGAGTAAGCGGAGGCAGATGTTTTTTATTAATAAGTTTCCTTTATAGATCTCCTGCCTAGAGAGTCTAGGTCCACCTGCCACAGGCAACAGCACTCCAAGACTACGGTAACGCAGTGGCAGAACCTCAGACCTTAGAATATTAGAATATAGTCTACTCCTGCTGGCCGCATGTCAGCGGCTTCTTCAGCATTCTCTAACTAAATTCTCAAGGCCCTTGAGAAACGGCATGCTGAGAAGCGGATATTAGGTCTGCTATGATGGACAAGAAGACAGGGCTTACACTCGTGTATCCTTTAGTACAGAAGATTAAGAGTAAAAATTCTTCATATTCTTAAAATTAAAAATATGGAAAAAGGCTATTATACTCTACTAATCGATACATTCAGTACTAAATATGAATTTCATTAAAGAAACATAAGGTCTTATATAAGGATAAGATAGCGACAATACCCAAAGTAGTTGTATCCTAAATATTCGGTAGGTAATAAGAAAATCTTTCACGAGAGACGAGCGTAAGACCTAAGGTTTCTTAGCAAACAATTATCGTGAGTCATGACAATATCAATTGATAAATTAAAAACACCAATTTTTATTTTTGCTGTTTCAATTCCTATGCAATACAAGAACAATCCAAGAAAAAAAAAACCCTGACAGCAGTAATTGTTTTTGTTCTAAAAAATAAAGTGATGATGAGTGCATTATGTGACTGAGAGAGGCCCGTGCTCCAGCAGTGGGGACTTAAATGGGCTGATGATGATGATGATGATGAGTGCATTATTTCTATTATGTTGTTCTGTATCCAAGTGTTCCCCCTAAGTGAAAAGAAAATACAAGGTAGTGACCGCATTACAAGCTAGAGTGAATAGGCTCCCCCTGGGTTAAGCGCGCTCTTAGGCATCTTTTCGATTGCCTTTTATCCCTATAAAAGGCAATCGAAAAGATTGGAAAAGGTTTCCGTTTTTTGCCATTTGGCTACGGAACCCTTTCCGTAGCCAAATGGCAAAAAACGGAAACCTTATAGATTCGTTATGTACTATGTCCGTCTGTATGTCACAGCCACTTTTCTCCGGAACTATAAGAACTATACTATTGAATCTTGGTAAATAGATTTACTTTGTTATCCACATTACGATTTTTAAAAAAAATTGTGGGGGGGGGGCGTCTCCATACTTTAAACTGAAACTCAGAATTTTTTTTTCATCAAACCTATACGTGAGGGGTATCTATGGATAGGTGTTTAAAAATGATGTTAAGGTTTTTAACATCATTTTTTTCTAAACACAATACTTTGCGCAAGAGACGCTCCCAAAGTGTTAAATTGTGTGTCGTCGTCATCGTCGTCGACTTCTATAATAAATTAATTATAAAACTTAAAAAAAAAATAATGATGCCCATAATCATGAAAACTAACAACGAAAATTGGTTTGAAGTAGATATAGTGAGGAGTAGTTTTTTTTAAAACGTTTAATGGTTTTTTAATTACTACCTTACCCGATGTTTATTGCTTGTGTAATTAAAAAAAAAATTAAAAAAGTAGGTGCTGTGAAGATAACGAGGGTGGGGACTTGATATTCTAACTAAAAGGCAACATTATGCTTAATTTAAAAATCAGTTTTTCATGTTATTAAGTGTAAATTTCATGTATCAAAAATTAAATATAGACTTTTGTCGTTGGGGTTCTAATGACTTGTAACACGGGTTTTTACAGCCCTGGGAGACGGACCCAGGGGCTCTCCCACGGCCCACCAAATACCGCCCCCCGAATGGCATCCACACAGACGGACTGCGGGTACACCTAGGGCAATCGCGTATATAAATTTGCTAGATGACGTATATAGGAGGCATGAGGGTAATGCAAACCAATGACGAAACTGTTCGAGTATCGATTTTATTTTCATAGAAAGATTAATCGATGAATTTATAAAATTTGGAATTTATACGCGAATATCTGCCAATTTAAACTAAAAAAACTGCATAACACGAAACATATGATAACAAATTATTTAGGTAAGTCAGAGGATTTTTTTGCCCAGACAACCGTCTTCACGATTGTTGTGACGCATTAATTATTGTTTATTTGTTAATAAAAATTTACAAAAACGGCACTGAATTTTATCATATAGATGTAAATATTACTTTTTCATTTGCATCGATTATATCGGTTCGAATCTTATTCCATAGTCTGTCGTTGTGTGTTCTGTAAGGCACTTCACTAAGTGGACGGTACCTGTCAAGAAAGTATGATATTTGTGCTGTATATTTTTTTCGAGAAAAGAAAGTGATAATTCATGGGCGTGAGGCATGTACTGAAGTACGCGGCGTTTGCGATCGGCAACCCTGATTTTAGTTTCGACGAATGTACTCCGATGGGACCTTAGAAGCCGTGTAAAACGTGCGTCTCCGTGGTTCGTAGTTTCCATACTGCTTAGCGTATATATCTACGTTGCTAATGACCCCGTGAATATGACTTATGTAATAAGTGAATCATAAGTTAACTAAAAAGTGATGTTCAAAAATGCAAACGTCGCTACGCAACTACATGTCAAAAGCGCCGCTGTCATGGAAGTCGGCCAGTCCTTAAGTAAACGAAACACGTTTTCCAAGCAACTGTTTTAATTTGACATAAGATTAGAAAAATACAAAAATCGAAAACCATAAATAATATAAGGAGGTTAGTTGCTGGTCCCCAACAAACGTATTTGTGTACTTGTATCAAGTAAAGTATTAATTTATTTAGTTATTACTAGTAATTTTGTGGAATAATTGCCTCATATCGGGTATTATTATCAGTTTGTATTGCCATAAGATTATTATCTTATGGGACAATTATATTATTTACAAATATGAAATTATTATTTTGTACTGCCATAATTATCTGTGTGTATCATTCACTTTTCGTGTAACAATGATCCCAACAAGAACACGAGTGTTGATAAAGACTTTGTTCAATTTAATTTTTGGTTATAAATTATACTTTTTTGTTTCATTTCTATTTGGGCACCATTACGATTACAAAAATAAAATTGTATCTTTATTTAGCCGAATATATTGCGGGTGTTTTTATGTTTTTGTTAGTTGGGATATGCTGATAATAATTAATGATGATGATATACCCATTTTGACAAAAATATTTTTGATAATTTTCCAAATTAATGTTCTTACTTTTTTGCTGTTTAGTTTAATTGAAAAGCAGACATACTTAGAAAAATACTTAAATAACACTCAACTCATTTTCAAGACTATAAGATCAGATTTACAACAAAATTATATTATATCACTGAGTACCATACTTATAATGTTTCTTTTTGTAGTAAGACTAATTTCCTCATACTTTTTAACGTTTAAATATGAAATATTTGGCGTAGACCTCCTTTTTGGTATACTTATGGTCTATGGATCTTCATATATTCCGTGTGTTTCAATTATTCTTATCTATGATCAACTCTGGAAGCAGTTAAAGGCACTAAGAGAGATATTGCATTATAATCTTGTTGAGCGTAGTTTAAGTATTGATCAAAAAATAACAAGTCTTCAAACTTTCATTCAAATTTACCAAAAAATATTGAATAATATGAGCAATACAACTCACGTGATTGGGGGCCAGGTAAATGTTTTAAATATAAATGATTTTTTTTATTTCAAGTCTTTGAATGATCCATCATCTATTATTTTATTATTTCAGATGATCGTGGCTTTTTTGCAAAATCTTACAACAGTTGGCCGCATCACGATATTTTTTCTCGTTGGACAAATACAGGTTAAGATTCAGAATCAGAATCAGAATCTTTATTGCTTATAACTTGATTTTTGAAATGATTTTGGGTAGTTGTTTTCTGGTTAGCTATCAGACCCTAATAAAAAGTAATATAAATAATCTACATCACTTTGTCATAAACGACTTAATTTTTTTACCTTCTCTGGTGAAGAACAAAATTTAACGAAGAAACAAACACCCCAGACAAATTCTAAAACAACACACTTTGGTTTTGTCAGATTCTGTCTGTAATATACTCGTAGAGGTGTAAATATAGGTGAAAAAATTTTCCTCCAGACATGATGAAACATTGTCCTCTGGAGGAAAACTAGGTTAAATCTTTATGTTAGCACGCTTTACTTCAAATAGACATTCTTTTACTTTTTAAGAGAAGTAAAGCCGTATTTTTTTATTTCGTTTATAGCCGGGAATTGAACCGGAGAAATATCTAAAAATTCACATTGGCCATTTTATTCCAGCAATCGGTTCAGGATTTTTTGCTAGCCCAAACTGTCCCGACGACCCGATTGGAACAGTGGCAGTGAACGCTGCCACTGATACAAGGGTTGCGGGTTCGATCCCCGCACAGTACAAACATTTGTGTGCATTGGTCTGGGTCTGAACATGTTTGTTTGTATTGGTCTGGATGTTTGCTATGTATTATAAGTATGTATTTACAAAATAAAAGTATTATATGTATATATTTGTAATCCCACTGTTGATTCTGATATCCGTAACACATTGTGCTCAAGCTACCTATCTCGGAGTCAGATCAATGTATGTGATGTTGTGAAATATTTTTTTATTATTTGTCGTGTTTACACGTATATCACAAATCACTTGGTGAGCAAACAAACAAACATTTGAGATTATAACTAAATTAAATTGACTATTAGTATTTGTTAAATTATTTTAGTAAACTTTTACAGTTAAGACAATTATTTAATTATACAAGTTAGTGAAAGTTAGAAAGTTAATTAGTAATAATAATAGATGTCAAATTAAGAAATCAAATTAACACTAGGTTTCCTTTAGGAGATCCAGCAGTATTTTACGGAAATGTTGTCTTTTAGAGGCAAACAAATCTAAATCTGGGCAACGTTTACTGTACTCCTCATACAACCGACAAATCCGCAGCATAGGTTGGCTGTAGGAAATATTATTGTGCCATTACGGCAAAATAAAAATTTTTGGTCTGCGGTAGTTTACCTTGGTGTACCTTTATTATAATATGTCTTAATTATACTCACTTTCCTTTTTTTTCCTTTACAGCTTAATTTAAATGCATGGCTAGATCTATGGTTCACTGAAATTCTTAGTTTAACTGTAGCTACCATAGCTCCAGGACTGCTTGCGGAGCTAGTTATTAATGAGTACAACGAAATTAAAGGAATTTTGGCTGACGCGCTTTTGATGAAACCAGGTATAAAAACCAGCCAAGTGCGAGTCGGACTTGCGCACAAAGAGTTCCGAAAATTGATTTTATTGTTTGTTATTATACTCAATATAAAATTAAGACCCATATGACGAATCTACGGGTATAAGGGTTCTAGTTTTAGCCATTTGATTTATTAAACTCCTTTTTTTGAAGACTGTTAATAATAACCTTAACAAGCAATTCATTAATTACATTGATATTGATGCGCGACCGCGGCGGTGTCGCGTCATCTTTGGTGCCGACTCAAAATTAATTATTTAAAAGATACATACTTAAAATAATTCAATTCACTTCAAACTTCAAAGACACTGGTACTGATTCAGGACCTGTGATGTGAATGTGTGAACTTAGTTTACAAAAAGTCAAATCTGTTTTTTTATGAAGTGTTTTTATTTTGGTTACTAGATACAAACTATCGCATATTATTAAAGGACATCCTGGAGTATATGGAGGAATGCGCGCCGAAGTACCAACTTTGGAATTTGACTTATTTAGATATTAATTTTTCCCTGAGCTTCTTAAACATCATTTTAAACATAGTTATATCACTGTTTCAATTAAAACTAGGTTAGAAATCAAGAATATAAAATTGAAAATCAGTTGTTATTTTTTTCTCAAATAAAATAAATAATATTTACACTCATCACTCTTTTGGTTACCTGTTTTTCCCTTCTTCTCCTTACATGGTAATACGAGGACAGAAGGTTTGCCTTCAATTTTTTAATGATGGGGGGCACTTTCATACTTCCTCAAATATACTCATTCCTTATCTTGTGTATTCTCGTCCACACATATATCTTAACATTCTTACAATAGTAGACCAACTAAATAAATGACTACTAGTAACATCCTAAAACTGCACACCATAATGAGGAGCGTCGGAACAATAACCGATATATCACATTTTGAAAATATTTTTTATGGCAATTTGGTTGTTTTCGTACATATCTTTCTGAAAAGTTAAACTGATATATCCGCTCTAAAACTGACCGCCTCAAATACCCGAATTTGAACAAAAACCGATAATTACATCGCAGCACTAAACAACGATGGCGATTGAAACAGATATCGATAAATCCTTTACATTTTTCACTGTCGACTCTTTTTATTCTGACAAAAACCGATATTTCTAATTTAGAGTTTCTCATGATTAAACTATAAACAATTTGTAGGATATATTAGTTTATCAAATACCGATTTAAGTCCCTACTGCTGGGGCACGGGCCTCCCTCAATCACATGAGGGGTAATTGCCATACTCATCACGCTTGCCAGCCGGGTTGGCGAGGGTTTAGATATAAATGCAGAGTTTTCCTTCTCTGGGTGCTGATGATCACGCCAGCAGCTTTACCTTAGTCCGACCGATACCGATTTATCCATCTGTATTTTATCAAAAACCAATTGGTTTGGCCACTAACCAATATAGCCATTTTCTTTTTTTTATAACTCAATATGTACCATAACCACGAATGCAGAATTTAGTTTTCCAAATTGTGATGCCAACCTACAATTTGATAAATTTCGTTTAACTCTAAATTTAAAAACCATGAACTTGGCCATATTTTTACATTTTTCCACACAATTGTGATTTATTGGTTCATGTTTCGACGCTCCTCATATAATATAGGTATAGGTACCTTCTCTTCTCACAAGTTTAACTTTTGAATTGTTGTGCACAGATCACTATATATCACTATATTGGCCTTGGTACTTAGTCATATTGTGTGATGTGCAGTACAGAAAGTCGTGGCAACGGATTTTTGAGGAACTAACGTAATTCCCGTGTTTTATAACACAGACTATGCGATGCCGCATTTTCTTTGATGTCTCGGTGGTGGCGCCACTGTGTCGCACTTGTACACCACACTCAGAAATTGTATTGTGTTTTTTGTTTTCTTTTTGTTGTATGAATAAGAAGAAGAATAAGAATTCATTTATTAGCTTTTGAGTAGGGTATACAGAAGATGACAAAGATATATTATATAGACCGCCCATTCAGCCGTCAATAACAGCATGCAAATACAATTACTATAATTTATGCTTTGTATTGTACCGGTTGTGTCTCGGTCTAGAATGTTGACTTTATGTTTTAATATTTATTTATGTATTGAATATATATCTGCCACATTGTACACTTCTTTTAATATGTAACATACGTGTATATATCTATCCCCACCTGCATTTTATTGCCCCAACGTTAAATTATTTAAACTTAAATATAGAATATAATATCTTTTAAATGAACAAAAAGCCGAATAAGCATACTGTAATTTATCACACATAATAACATAAAACAAATTACTAAAATTCATCTATTTATCACATACATACCTACACATCTTTATTACAAAATTACCTACTACTCGTATAAATAACATATACCTATATTATGCCGTCTTCATAATATTCGAAATTAATTTTTAATTTGTCTATACTTAATACATACTTTAAGTCAATATATATACAAATATTAAATTTGTAAGAGTATTAGATATAAACATGATGTATGGTGCATTCTGAAGCGATCTCTGTTTCTGTTGTAAGTTGTATATGAAATATGTATTTTGTTAGGTATCCGCAGAATATCAGCGTCGAGGCTCTGTGTCTCGACAAATAGCTGAGCGGGGACCTTTTAGAATTTAGATACCTAGCTTAGGATTAAGTTAATAAGTAATGTATAGATCCATATTTTGTTATCTGTATTTTTGGTGCCAAATAAACCTTTTTCTATTCTATTCTATTCTATTCATTTTATATTGTATTCCTTCTTTTAGTTCCTACCTAACTCACTCGCAACCAGGTCCCACCAGAATACCAGCGCTGCTGCGGCATCGCAGATAATGCCGTAGCAGCAAATGCTGAGGCTGGGACCTGATTGGCCACTCCCTTCACTTATTCCTTACAAAATGTATATGCACCGTTTAATGTTTCCGCTGTTGTACACATTAAATGGTATGGGAACAGCGGAAACATTAAATAGTGGATATACATTTTCTAAGGAATAAGTTTCTAAACTCTGCATTTATTCATATGTTATGTCATTCTGTATTATTATATATTGTTTGTGCCCAATAAATGTATTTTCTTTCTATCTTTCTTTCAACTAAAATTTCAGAAAAAAGTCTAAGCCAGAGACTTATTAAATGGAAATTGTGATAATGAATAAAATAAGCTTATTTGCTTCTTAAAAGAGGTGAACTTTCGCGTATATTTTGAAGGATTTCTGAAGTAATTAAATGTATCGAAGGAGATGGTAATATCATATTCTTGTTATTCTTACAAAAAACTATATTTAAAATAGTTACATACTGTACTATTAACTTTTTGTACTGGTTCTTTGCTACACTCTAATAGAGACTCAGATCTTACTCAACACAACAGATGAGATTAGATTATGAGCATGAAGGTTTTCCAATACTATATAGTTGATATTTTTTAAAGCAATCTTTTGCAATTTATTCTTCAGTAAAAAACACACTAAAAATTTCTAAGTTTTTGTTTAATGTGATAGGTGGCAGACGAGCAGACGGATCACCTGATGGTAAGCAATTGCCGCCGTCTATGGACGCCCGCGACACCATTGGAGTCACAAATGCGCTGCCAACCTTTAAGCCCCTTTCCCCCAGATAGGGCCTGCGTACCCTCACTCACGCAGCGAAACACAGCACAATGCTGCTTCACGCCGGTTTTCTGTAAGGCCGTGGTATTACTCCGGTCGAGCCGGCCTATTCATGCCAAAGCGTAGCTCTCCCACGATGTGTCTTATTTACTTCAATATTATGCTTACAACAATCCTAAATTCCAAAAAACATAATATTTTGTAAAGTAACTGTCTAGAGATGACTGGTTTAACAGGAGATCGCGGAAGTTTTTCGACCTAATTACATTGCAATAAGGTCTAAAAGTGTAACACCGGGAACTTTCGCTATCCTTTACCTTGTGAATAAGTAGGTAAAACAGTTTGATCTGGTGGATTGATAGGTCTAAAATGGTAGTAACCATCCCAGCTTTGGTATACAGAGCGACCCAAAATTATTGGACATGAAGGGAATAGCTTAAATCTTTAAGTAAGCATTTTTGACTTAAAGGAAACATCACCTTATTTTTAAAAGAAAAAACTGCTTTCAAAGTTTTTTCGATTGTGCTTTCGGGAATCAAACCAGAAAAAAATGGCTTTTTTATTCTGCCAATCGAAACAGATATTCATAACGATAAAATTTAGATTTGACCGAGGGAGAGCCACGCTTTGGCATGAATCGGCCGGCTCGACCGGAGTGATACCACGACCTCACAGAAAACAGGCGTGAAGCAGCATTGTGTGTGCGTGAATGAGAGTACCGGAGGCCCAATCGGGGGAAAATGGGGGTTTAAAGGTCGGTAGCGCGCTTGTAACTCCACTAGTGTCGCGGGTGTCTATCACTTAATCCGTCTGCTCGTCTGCCACCTATCACATAAAAAGAATCTCTAAGAAACCTTAGGTCTTACACCTGGTTTTGTGTAACATATTCACAATACCAAAATATATATTTAGGGTGCAATTTCTTAATCAGATGAGAACTGATAACCATCGGGGCCACACGTCGAGATCAATGCACCTTAGTTCCCTATCCGTTGATCAACGTAAGGTAAGTACCACTCGATAAGGTAAGTCGATTGGCGATATATCCAGGTGATGAGATGTCTCTATGATGCCGCTACTATGTCCGTCCAAGTACAGAACCGGCAAACAAGTCTCAAAGTTATCGACATTGCTCACCGGATTAGCAAGCTAAAGTGGCAGTGGGCTGGCCATATTAGCCGCAGAACCGACAACCGATGGGGTAAACGGGTTCTGGAGTGGAGACCGCGTCTTGGCAAACGTAATGTAGGGCGCCCTCTGGCTAGGTGGGGGGACGATCTGCTCAGGATGGCTGGCAAGAGCTGGATGCGAGAAGCCATGGATAGTTCGCAGTGGCGCACAATTGGAGAGGCCTACGTCCAGCAGTGGACTGCGATAGGCTGATGATGAAGTACCACTCGAACGATGCCATTGACTGACGATCAAATTGTAAGTTTTAAATAAGACCAAAAACGACTGACCTTTTACACGTGTTTACCACGTTTAATTTGCGTCATATTTTCATATATACAGGCCGGAGAGAAATACCCTACAGAAAAATTATTACTCCACTCAACTTCATATTTGCTCCAGCCGACGCATGTTTGTCATGATTATCCGGAGCGTTGCTTGCGACGATCGTGTGTGAGGAAAGCGGGATAAGGAGTTTTGACTTCGACGTTTAGATAGATAGATAGATAACGTTTATTCTGTTGCACAAAATAATACAGTTACATAATCAAGTTGTAAACACTAATAATAGTCATAGTAAGGCGTTGCATCTTATATTAGTTTTTTAGGTGGAAACGGATTATAATAATGTTAATGCAATATGTACGGTATTTGACTAGTTTTTTTTTTAAATTTTGTAATCAAAAGACCTCTTAATGATAGAAACATCTTTGAAAGAATAACTTTCTTCTCATTTCTAGGTACCTGAGATATCACAACTTTAAAATCACATTATTTTAAGCAAACCCAAAACGCTCCATACAAATGGTTACTGAGATGTGACGTCACAAACAAGGTATTTTGTATGCATTTAATTTGAATTTTGTATGGTAGCTATATTAAATGTTTCGTTTATGTCAATGGTTCTATTATAATAGTTGGTGCAAATTGTGTGGGTTATTTAATGGTATAATAGTTTCATACTTTTAAAAGGACTTGCCCATGAATCTTTGAATGACCATAAAACCGGCTAGACTTTATATTTTTAATTGAGATCTTTTGCTATTGGCACATATTTACCTATATTTTGATAAAATATTTATATTTTGTAAAATCTCGAGCTTAGTCAAATACCCTATTGACCTGATCTCAAAGTAATAAAAAATAATAGAAAATACCATGTTTAATTGACCACAAGAATAAAACATGACACATGCAAAAATTAAATAAAAAAAGTGAAATGTTCAACCGATTTAAAAACAGTGACAGAACACTAATCAATGATACCTATTAAAAAATCACACATTTTTCGAACATAGTTCGGGTTTGTGATCACCAATCCGCATTGCTATTACTTGCCTAGCGTGGTGATCAAGGCGACACCGCGATATACTAGCACCTCCAAGTGAAGTATATTGATTGTGGCAAATAGGAGACATTTTTTAAAAAAGTGAGCATTTTTTTTTATTAGAATAGCCAGACATTTTGCTACAATCTCACCCGATGGTACCTTGTAACAGCCTATTCACTCTTTTCTTGAATATGCCCTGATCATATAGTTCAGGGAATACTTTAAGAATTATTGTAACAATGTTTTGCAACGCACATGTAATAATTTCTTCCTATTTTTAAAGTATAAGGAATACTTTTTTTTAAAAAGGTCTTATTTATCACAATCTCGCTAGTATCTCAGCTCACTTTGAGGTTCCTATCATAATAGTGATAATTTAATTTCTATGATGGAGGTTTTTGCCCTGCAGTGGGACAGTTTATAGGCTGATACTATACTACTACTACTTCATCAGCTTAGCCTAAATATTATTTACAATAAAATAAAATAATAAAAAAATATTATATTCCGAATTGGTCCAGGTGTTTTGAGCATTCGGGGAACATACGTAAAAAATGTGAAATCGGTTAAAAAGTCGCTTGCTACGAAGGAAACAAACAAGTGACGTCATATATAGTGACGTATGCAGACGATCCGGCGGGGAGACACTTTCAACCCTCTTTATCCTGTCTCGAGTCCTTGCAAACTAATATGACGAGTGCTCTCGCTCTGTTTGCCTTATATTTTATTTCCACGCTTTTAATAGAAGTGTTTATAATGTCACAGAAGTTAAAGCGACACCGCGACGAAACTAGCGCCGCCACTTGATTTATATTAATTGTGCATACAAAATCAAGTTTTATTCAGTAATAAAACTTGAATTTGGATGCTAGGTAAGTACAAATTTGACTTGCGCGGTTTAAAGTTAAACACATGATCCGTAGAGGCAATGTTAATATTGCTGACTTTTTGCTGTCCAAAGTAAATTGCACATTTGTAACGATACGATTTTATATGCACATTTTATTCCGTAATTATCTCAAATATTGTAAGTACAACAATTTCGAGAAACTATTTGGTTTCTAAACGATGTTTTCCCACACCGCCGAGTTTATGGTAGGAATATGCACATGTATTTTAAAAATTCACATTGACTTTATTTAATGTTAATGACTAATATAAACAGATACAAAAATGGTAAATGAGCAATGGTAGCTTAGTGCCAATGCTTCTTCCACACGGGTTAGTGGTTCAAATCTCTGCATTTTTAAAATACATGTGCAAATTTCTACCATAAACTCGCAGGCAAGGAAAAACATTCTAAGGAAACCTACACATCTCGTATTATAGTTTCTCGAAGCTGTGGTACTTACAATATTTGAGATAATGACCGAGTAAGATATCTATTTAAATTATAGAATCGTATCGTTTCGAATGTGCAATTTGCTTTGGATAGCAAAAAGTCACAGAATTGGGAATTTAAAAAAAAAGTTTATATCGTAGAATACATGATGTCCCAAGACTGTGTGACATTACGGGAATGTATCATTTTTTTAACCCTGTGGGAATGCCTCCGACTTGCTTACAGGAGCCAACGTCGGCACTGTAGGTCAGCTTCGCCTTAATTATGCACACCCGTCCGTTGGGAGCCGGACGGGTAGTGTGGGGCTCTCCTCTGGGTTGGGTGTCTGCTAATCAGATACTGTCCGTTCCGTACCGAAGCATACCCATTAAACCCACAGGTGCACTTCCTATCTCGCTCAGGATTAATTCAAGGAGGATACGGACTCATGGTACAAAACCTGACACGTCTCCCCAAAGAGCGGGATGCGCGCCAGGGCCGATCCCTCGGCTCACCAAACAAAGCTCCCTCCGGGTGAGGCCCACATTGCTGGATTATGATGCGGATGCCACGGGCAAGGGCTCCTGCAGGACACCCAACAGACCCCACACCCTGCTGGCTCCAAGGCGAGGAGAGGAGATGAACCCGCAGGCTTCCAAAAGAAGCCCGGCGAATGAGCCGGCTACGGTGGATTACACAGTCGAAACGGTGGTTGCCGGTCGTTGCCGTTCTTTGCTACCCGGCCGGTAGCAGCTCCTCTGGCCCTTAAAAGGGCACCGGAACCAAAATACTACCGGCGAGGCCACTCCCGGAGGTCGCTGCACCTTAGTTTCCCAAGAGAAAGTACCTTTAATCCTTAAATTAGCATTTTTGACTTAAAGGAAACTTCTACTCTATTTTAAAAAAAATCATTTAATTTTTTGGATTGTGCTTGTATTATACGTGAATCGAACCGAAAATACTTAAAAAAAAAACTTGTTTTCTACTAAGTATAGTCATTACTACCCAACATATAAATAAAATAATATCATTACTTTGTATATAAAACGGTAATCAAACATCGGTATTTTGTTAGATAACCGTGACTTTGACTTACTTCTACTGATTCCCTACCTTTTCTTCTCTTGACATCGAATTTGGCTAATTACTCTTTCATAAAGAGTGATGAAGTGTTGAAAAAGAAAATAGAGCTTGCCATCCAAAAGACACAGGTGACTAATTAGTCCACACGTTACAGATCATTGTGCTTAAACTTAGGGGTGAACAGCAATGGAAATATTTTTTTTAAACTAAAACCCTACTACTAAAAACATGTTCTAAATAGTCTGAAATATAAAAAAACGTCGTGAAGCACGTGGAAAAACTGAAGTGGGAATGGGCTGGTCCCATGGCACGCAAGAGCGACTCATGGAGCAAGCGGCTACTGCAAAGGCGACCATGAGATCAGAAACGACCAAAAGAGAGAAACGATAAAAAGAACTGCAGGGAAAAAGTGGATCCAAAATGCTCAAGACCGCCACAAGTGGCGTGAATTGAAGGAGGCCTACACCCGGAGGTTTGACACAAGCTGAAGAGAGAGAGAGAGATAAAAATGGTCTGCACTGTAATTTTATCAAGCTGTATGGCCGTAGGTTGCGTTATAGACCATTGTGCTTAAGCTTAGGGGTGCATAGCAATGGAAAACAAGATTCTAAAACTAAAATCCGACTACTGAAAAAATGTATTGAAACATATAAAATAAGAAAATGGTCTGCGATATAATTATTATGCAGTATCGCCGTAGATTACGTCTCGCAAATTGAGCAACCCTAAGTCAAACCTATGGTTCATTAGAACCTGCCTGTTGATTAAGAGCTCTTTTGTCAGGGAGCGGGCTGTTTGACATCCGATACCACTGGATAAATGAGTCTAGAGACTTTTGGTGGAAATGCTTTTTTGAAGTTCCATTAAAAAAGTAAAAGGGGACAAGTTAAACGAACTCGCGTTTATAGACTTTCAGTATAATCATCCAAAACTTTAGTGTTACTTATAAATCATAAATAGGTATATCCAGGATGATCTCACTCCTCCTGATGGTAAGCGGCCGTGAAATTCAAATATGAGGATGATATAATTTTTAAGTAAATAATGTCGGTAATCATTTATTTATCATATCAACTGAATGTGGGGGATCTGGGATTTGGTAGCAACATTGTAAGAATAAATCGGTCAAGAATATACTCGCATAAAGAAAATGCCCAGTCGTAACCTCGTATAAATTAATTTATGACTAAATTATTTGTACCTATTGAAAGTTTTAGGTTATTACACAAATCCTCATTGAGAATCCCCAATAATGGGGGTTTTCTTTCCAAAAATCCCCATTATGCATTCAATTGGGATTAGTGGTATCCCCGTTATAAATAAAATTAAAATGTATTCCCGTTTGTCTCTACTGGTGACGTTCCCACTAGAGACCACGGTCATAATATACAGTTAAAATTATTCCCAGTTGCCCTTACCACCGGTAATGCATTAAGATCCTATGATGTTAGAAGAGCTCTGTAACTTCTTTTTTTATGTGATAGGTGTCAGACGAGCAGACTTAACTTTTATTAACTTTTAACTTTTTGAACTGGTTCTTTGCTACACTCTAATACAGACTCAGACCTTACTCAACTCAACAGATGAGATTAGATTATGAGCATGAAGGTTTTACAATATTATATAGTTGATATTTTTAATAGCAATCTTTTGCAATTTATTCTTCAGAAAATAACACACTAAAAATTTCTAAGTTTTTGTTTATGTGATAGGTGTCAGACGAGCAGACGGATCATCTCAAGGTAAGTGATTGCCGCCGCCATAAACACCCATGACACCAGTGGAGTCACAAGTGCGCTGCCAACCTTTAAATCCCCTTCCCATGGATAGGGCCTCCGCTACCCTCACTCACGCAGCGAAACACAACTGCTTCCCGCCAGTTTTCTGTAAGGCCGTTGTATCACTCCGGTCGAGCCGGCCCATTTATGCCGAAGTGTGGCTCTCCTGCGATATAAACTTAATTGATGTTTATTAGAGCGTCGTAGCGTCGTATTTCTGTACATAGGTACAGAAATACGACGTACAGTCAACAGCATAAAATAATGCAAACTTTTCGCAACTAGTGACTCTTATGCTCCTCGAGATAAGAACTACGAATTGCGTAATATGTGCAGCTACTTATGCTGTTGACCTGTCACCATGGTACACATAGTGGCAAAATCTATAGGGAGGTATTAATTTAGTACGAGGTAAGTTTTGTATGTATCAGCGCTCGTACGAGACTGTTTTTTGTGTTTTGCTTAGGTACTTGACAAAAAAAACTTTACTTTTTACTACGACAGCTACGATACTTTGGACATATAGACCACGAAAGCCACCAGATTATATAGAAAGAGTGATCCTAACCGGGAAAAGAACAGGCAAGAGACAACGTGGCCGTAGACCCGATGCTCACCCTATGCCTACCTACGCGGTGCCCGATTAGTCCGACACCCTCATTGAGTCAATAGACATGCCGTTCCGTGAGGCCTATATAGAGCTGTGCAAAATCGCTACAACTGGTCTGACAGGTGTGAAATTGATTTTTTGGAATTCTAGAGTCGACACTTGGTTACATATTTTAAAGAATTTAAAGATTTTTTAAAACTCATAATAAAAATAAGTTTTATTTTCATTGAATACTGTAACAATACCAATAACTCCTTAGTTATCCTAATAGAGAGCCCTTGCCCTCTACTTTCCATCTCTTTATTATTTCTTTCTTTTTCAACTTAACGTCTATTAAAAACGTATTGCCAATGCGTGTCAATGTCATGGAACTAGAAGACGCGTGGGTGCATGTCTATGATCAATGTATGTCATTGCCTATGGTCGAAGCAAAATAAAATTCAACTGACAGTGACATTCACTTTCAAATTTTAATGTGTCAAAATGATAATTGACGTGACTCGGCGGGTAGGGCTAAAACAAGCCACGTGGGCTGATGCAATTCAAAGGTTTTAAATTAGTGTCTAGTGGTTTTTAGTGTGCAAATTTGGTGTTTATTTGTGCAGTGAAGTGCCGCAAAGTGATCCTAAAAAGAATCGTTGGATTGTGTCGTTTTTAACACTGCTTTTGTGTGTCGAGTGCGTTGTCTCATGACAACTTGCTTGGACCTAGTAGAGTCTTAAAACCCGCGTTAACTTTTAGAGTGATATCCGCTGAATCTGTAGGTCGATAAAACGTAAAACACCGGCGTTTTATTGAGTGACTACGACTTTGACTGATTTCGACTGTTGACTACCTACTTATACTCAATAAGTTACTTGACATTGGAGAATTATCTTCGGGTAGAGCCATAACAAAAAAAAAGTTAATTTATAGCGTTTTGTTATCCATTTTTTAAGTTATATTTAAACGCATTTAACTTTTTATCAAACAGTTGTAGAAACATGATGGGATTACATTTATAGTTACGAGATTCAAGACGAATAAATACATAATATTTTCAGTATCTCACATTGGGTATAACACAGTATCTCCACAACATGGCTCTCTGCCTATCTTTGAAAAGTAGGGGGTCACGATCCACAACACTTGAGGGACCGACTAAGAAAGAAGAAGGACAACATAGCCATATGGGAAGTTACTTTCATCGACTGTTTACCTAGTGAAATAGTAAAACGTTTGTTGAAGTATGATAGGGCACATCATGGAAATAAAAAATAAAAGCGTGTTAATATAATTATATATTTTTGAATGGATAAAACTAACCATATATATTATTAGCTCTGGCCCCGCAATATAAGATGGCAAACAAGGAAGTGGGGCGCCTGATGGTAAGTTATAACCGCCATATACCTAACCTGACCGCGTAAGAGCCCCGTTCATCTCGATTTGCTACGTAAAATTTGTATACAGTTTCACGTTCGCGATGTATTTTTAAATACTATATCATCCCACCAAAACATCCTGTAAACACTAGCAAAGTCTCGCTGAAATTGCTTGTTTCTCTTTAAAAAATAATGTTCAAATTGTTCTAATCCTTTTCGAATGTCCTCAAATAGGGACAGGCAAATACGCCGAAATGGCTGCAGAAAAGGTGGTACTGACGGCAGTGTTTCCTTCGCGCTCGACTTCTTTTGTAAACAACATCATAATAAATGTATGATATGGGCACACAAATTACGCCCCCGTTGGTCCAATGGTTTAAGCACCACGCCTTGATATCGGGGTCCTGGGTTCGATTCGCGGGTCGAGCAAAGGTATGTTTCGAATTTTACGAACATAGCTCGGGTTTGTGATCGCCAATCCGCATTAGGCAAGCGTGGTGATTAAGCCTAATCCTATCATAGTAGCGATAACTTGATTTGTATGATCGAGGCCTTTGCCCTGCAGTGGGACGGCATATATGCTAATACTTTATACAAAATAAAAAAGTAGGTAATTATGATGTCAACTGCAATAACCAAAGATTACGTTTTAAAAAATGTTGAAGAGCGGCTATGCTATACTTCGTAAAACACAGTCTGACCAGAACGACAGATGTCATTTGACCTTTGTTTCAATAGACAAGGTATATTATTTTATAATTTTACCAAGCTTCATACCATAGATTTTGAAACCATTGCCTTAAAGATCATTTCTCTAAGACATCAATGGATGTCATTCTAATCAGGCTAAATTTCACAAACCATAATAATTTTTAATAACAGAATAAGAATGTGCAACCACAGATCAATGTATACAAATTTCCTCAATCGACTCTAATCTCACTGTCAAACAGATTTGGTTGAATATTAATTAAAAAAATTGACAGGTTGTAGTAACCCGATGTACGGCTGCCCGCACATATATAGTTACGTTATGTTACAATTACTGAAGGTGATTTTCAATTTCATCAAGCACATTTAACTTATCTGTGACAGATTTTTTATAACTATTGATAGTCGATCGGAATAAAATATTAAATATTTATTATTTCATCATTATCAGCCCATTTAAGTCCCCACTGCTGGGGCACGGGCCTCCCTCAATCACATGAGGGGTAATTGCCATACTCACCACGCTTGGCAGACGGGTTGGCGAAGGTTTTGATATAAATGCAGAGTTTTTCTTCTCTGGGTGCTGATGATCTTGCCAGCAGCTTTACCTTAGTCGCCTTTTACGACACCTCGGTAAGAGTGAGGGTGGCCTGTTCTACTCTGCCGGGGACCACACGGCCTTTATTATATAAATGTCTGCAAGACGAAACATTGGCGAACAGGTAAAAAGTTCATTCACGCGACAGGCATGCCTATTTGGCCGAGTCGGTACTCTTGGATTTAAGTTATGTATTATTAGATCTGCACAGTCGCACTTGTTATGATAGATGTCATGAAGCAAAGAGGCTTGTAACTGAAGGCATCTAATTTTAAGAATATTTAGTTTGTATTTCTCTAAAAGTACATTGTAGGAGGCTCGTCTATGATAACATTTAAAGTGCATTATTTGTACTCTTTCAATAAAGTCCGCATATATTTGATAAAGGGGATCCCACACTGATACTGCATATTCCAATTGGGAGCGTATTAGAGATTTATACAGGTGAAGAAATATTGAGGGGCAGTTAAAATCGTTACTAGAACGCATTACCAAAAAGCATTTTGTATGCTTTGCCGCAGATATTTTCAACATGTATCTAGTGCTTATTTTGAATCCAAGATTACTTACAGATCGTAGATTTTTGTACTCTGTCAAGTTTAGTGAAATACTAATAGAAAGTAGTCATAGTTACTTGGCGCTTTTTTCCTAGTAAATGTAATACATTAGACTTGGCGGGGGCACTGCCGTGTCTTCAGATCATGATCATTTTTTAAACATCATTATATAATCGATGGCTTAGTTCACAATTGTACTAACTACAGATTTGTAAATTTTGCTTGTACTAATATAACAATATTGGGGTATGTTAAAATTAAAGAATCACTGCAATGAATAGACTCATATTGTTTTATATTATATGACTTTGCTTTCGACCTGTCCACTTTCAAACTTTAAAAAACTAAAAAATGCTCTCCTGCAAAATTTACAAATCTGTAGTTAGTACAATTGTGAAGTAAGCCATCGTTATTATGATTGCAAAATAAATTAATCTTCCTTTTGATTAAAAAAAATCAAATTTATAAAAAAGTTTGTGATTGTACCTCTACATTTGTCAAATCTATGTGTATATTTCAACCATTACCTCGGTGATGAGGGAAAATATCGTTATTGAATCTGCACGTCTCGGATAGTTTCTCAAAATTAAAGGTAACTAAAATGTTTGTGATAACGATTCGGAACGTATACCTGTTATCTAGTTGGTCTATACTTATAATACATAGATAACGCCCAAACCAATACAAACAGATATGTTCATGCACACAAATGTTTGTACTGCGCGGGGATCGAACCCGCAACCCTTGCACCAGAGGCAGCGTTCACTATCATTGTTCCAAACAGGTCGTCAAACCTAACGTTCACCAATTCCACTACATAATTATAATCACAGTGGCAATGGGCAGGGCACACAGCGAGGAGAACAGACGGCCGTTGGGGCGGAAAGGTCCTTGAGTGGAGGCTACGTACATGAAGTCGCAGCCGTGGCAGGCCCCCCACAAGGTGAACCGACGATCTGGTGAAGGTCGTGGGAATCCATTGGTTGCGGGCGGCACAGGACCGATCTGTGTGGAGAACATTGACAGAGGCCTATTGGCTGAAATGATGATGATGATGAATTATAATCACAACTCAATGTCAACTTATTTTTTAGTGCGACCTCGTGCCTCTTGGCTCATCACCTTACACAAAATAACGTCGTGTAGACGTCAACAACATAAAAATAAAATCCTTTACGCACAATATTTTTGAGCAAAAAAAACACGCAGAATGAACCAAAACAACAGAAGATTGGAATCGAGGCTTACGTGCAGTGTAAACAAATGAAAAGCTGTTCATGAGGAAAAAATATGAGTGTTCGTCATTTCACCATCTGCCTCACACACCACCGACAATAACTTACCAAATATAGTGGATATTACAACGTAAACTTTACTGAATTTTCTGCTAGAATGCTTTTATATAGGCTGTTACATACACTCGGCTTGCGGGCTTAGAGGCTTTATGGGTAGCTCATAAAAATGATAGATCACTATATGGCCGTGTTCTTTACATAGTAAGGTGGTTGAACGCACCCCCACCGCGCACCCGGTTTATAGTCTAGGATCTGTATGAAAAGTATTTTCTGATAAAAAATATTAATACCGAATAATATATACATACACATCTCAAAATACCTTGACCTGATTTTCAAATTCAAATTCAAATTCAATTAGTTTATTGCAAGTCACATTACATCAAGATGTTACAAATAGATAAATTGATAAAAGTAAACATGTGACGCCCTGTAAGGGCATAGCAAACTTAGAATCTAATCGTTATTACTTACTACATAATATTTTTACATCAACAATTTTTATATTTATAATTAAGTAACGTGTTGTGGTGAGGAGAAAATGAAGCTTTTCAATTGTTTTTGTCGCTAAAGAATTCTTGCAAATTATAGTACAATTTACTTACTAAGAATATTTTTACACTCTTAGTGATTTCGTACTAAGTAGATTAAATGTTGTGTTATGGATACCAGACAAAGGTACAAAATATTATTATTACACTCAGACATTGTTTTTCTAGATTTGTCCAGGATATGAATAAAAAAACAAGACCATTTTTTTTAATGTGATAGATGGCAGACGAGCAGACGGATCATTTGATGGTAAGCGATTGCCGCCGCCCATACCTGCGACATGCCCATACCTGCGACACCAGTGGAGTCACAAGTACGCTACTAACCTTCAAACCCCCCTCTCCCCCGGATCGGGCATCAGGTACCCTCACTCACGCAGCGAAACACAATACATTGTTGCTTCACGCTGGTTTTCTGTGAGGCCGTTAGGTACTACATAAGGCTACATATGACCACTAAGCAGGGTCATTATAAAATGCGAAACTGACTGGATAATGGACGAACAGTCCAAACCAATAAAACTAGAAACTTAAACCTTGGACGGTTATTGGTGTCTCAAACAATAAAAATACAGACATACCAACCACGGCACGTAAGTGAAGCTTTGTGCGTTAGTAGTGGGAATATTTGCGCAATAGTAAAGTCACTAATTTTATACTAAAAATGATTGTACACTCAACGTCACCGCTAAACTTATTTGCTGCGACCTGTACCTACTAGGATGGGATTGAAAATTCAACTCTTAACGGGGTAAAAATGAAGTTTATGATTTGTATTTACGGACAGCCGTACATGTGAATGTAGGTTTACAAAACAAAGGTCCACGTTAGGAAAGATGCCCTGCGAACACATGATAAAGATCAAGTTTAAATGTTGACACGACAGAAGTGGCACTTATCACGGCATTTCTTTGGTAGCGTGGACTCTATCAAGTTTTTTCACTCGACTCTCAACTTAATATCAAACACATTTGGTTCAATATCAATTGCAGAAAATAAATTCAGAATGTATGGCTGGTTGTAAATGTACCTGTCATCAATAATTGAACAGAATAAAATTTGGCATTTTTTGACACCTGTTACCCAAATCAAGCTATGCACCAAACACATCAAAGAATTCATGAATTCCATCCGCTTTTAACCATACATTGTTGCCATGCGTTTAGCGATTCATTGTGCATGGATTTACCAGGTCTAATGATGTTTTTCATCGTACCTTGGTCTTATATTGTACGACTTGGTATAAGGATGACATATTGAATGAAAAGTTTGGCGATTAAAAGAGTAACTGGTGAATCGTTTGCCGGGTCTTCTCGACCACAAACAAATTTTCGAGCCGGTGGAAGAATCGCATTTTGTCTTTTTTAGGTTATTTTATGTATCGACGTAATTATTATATATGTATTGACATGATAATTATATGTATATAAGTACTCATGAACAGTTTTAATTTTTGATGTATGTCGATTTGTCAGTGTTGTGTATAAGCGTATGTAAATAAAGATTATTTTGAATTTTGATTATTAAAACGACAAAAAAAAAAACGGTACAAAAGTCTCAATTGGATCTTGTACTATTACGCCCTACGTGAAGTTTAATACGCTTAATACTATTCGCATTTTGGTCGTATATGGACTTTTTAACTACGGGGGAAGATTTAAATTGAACTCCATTGCGTTCGGAGGTATTATACAGTTACAGTAGTTGGAAGCACTGTTTTACACACTTCTAAATCTTCTGCTAGTGCATGTTGTCACTTCATGAGTTGAGAACTAAAACCTCAAAGTATAAAATTAGACATGCTAACTAGCTACAGAATTGTGAAGAAAAACCAAACCAAACTTAAATGGTAAACCGCGTTGAGCCTTTGTTGCCTTTATTTATGTCATAGACGAGCAAACGGATCACCTAAAAGTAAGCAATTGCCGCCGCCCATGGATACCCGTAACACCAGTAGAGTCACAAGTGCGCTTCCAACTTTTTCCCTTTCCCCTAACCGGGACTTCAGGACCGTCACTCACTCAATCAAATACCCGTCAATCACGGCGCAGGCACTGCTTTACATCGGATTTTTTGTGAAACCATGGTATCACTGCAAGCGAGCCAGCCAAGTCATGCCGAAACATGGCTCTCTCGCGGCAGAGAGGTGAGTTTGTTTGGATGGATTTAAATTGTCTGGAATCCAGAGATTCGAAAATGTCATAACCGTAAAACTAAGCAAAGTGTAATTTCGCGGCCAGATACTGTGAGTGTTGTATGTCGAGAACAGGTGCGAGAAAATAGTAAGTTAGTGAACAGTGGTACCGCAGGTGCGCGTAATAAAAGACTGCGAAGGAGGGTAGACCGTTTTGTCTGCCAGTAACATCTTACCCGCAAAAACTTCAGTTACTCCGTGACCATGGCGCTTGCAATACTGCCCAAATATCGGAAATTCAAAAATAAGGTACATGGTAAAAATCTCGTAAATAACTATTCTAATGAGTTTCTATCTTATGATCACTCTGACGTTTTTCGTGATAAAAGAGTATTCCGGTTTTAACGTCAGCAAGTCTTCTATTGCCGTTATAAAACCTCATTCACATTGAAGACATATACCCGTACATAATATCTAAATTAATTTTAATTCATTCTTATCCCATAAAGACACTCCAGATCAAGGAAATGACAAATTGTCCATAAAATTTAAAACATCAAAATTTTATAACGCAAAATTTACCCTAGATCATGAAGTTTTAACACAACGCTGTATAAAAGCACTTAACAAGTTTCTATGACTTGCGTTATTCCTCAAGAGTGTCTAAAGCATGAATGGTCTTTAAACAGGAACGGGGCCCTTTCCTCTCTGGGTGTAAAACGCACATAATTTTCACTGTCCCAATTTTGTTAGTCATTCTAAGGGCCTATCATAATAAATGAATATCATCTGTGGATTGATTGCAAGGGCATATGCAAGAAATTTTAATGAACTTACACAGGGGCGCTAAAATGGATCCGTTTAGAGGATATTAAGTTTTATTATGTAGGTATCTGAGTATTTTTCCAGAATTTCCGTGCATAAGTCTTATGTCCCAATGTCAGTCAGAACAACGACAACGACAATAGTTGATATTTTTATAGCAATCTTATGCAATTTATTCTTAAGTAAATAACACACATTACATTTTTTTCATCTTGTGTTCAGGCGGGACCCGAACCCACATCTTCCACAATCCGGGTGAATGTTCTACCAATTAGACCACTGAACAAACTGAAATTAATTTTTTTTCGTCTCGTCCCGCCTGAACACGAGATGATTTTTTTTAAGTGTGTTATTTACTTAAGAATAAATTGCATAAGAATATCAACTATTGATTTAGCAGTCTCATCTTAATTGGTGGTCAAATCTTTGTAAAAATATTTCCCCTGGATATTGTAAATATACCTTCAATATTGATGAGACTATCGACCGCTAATGTCGAATCAAGCACTTACAAATTTCGTCGGCTTAATAACGCGTTCAGTGGTCTAATTGGTAGAACATTCACCCGGCTTGTGGACGATGTGGGTTCGAGTCCCGCCTGAACACGAGATGAAAAAATAAATAATTAAGTGTGATATTTACTTACGACAGCTCAGTTGATAAAAACATGCTCTTTTTTAACGGGAAGTTGTAAGTTTGAATATGCATGCTACTCTTATTATTTAAATTTAATGTGAACACTAGGATTCTCTTGTGCAATGCGTTGGGCATCTCGACTTTGCATCATGTGTTTAGAGTCCTTTTTAGGGTTCCGTAGCCGAATGGCAAAAAACGGAACCCTTGTAGATTCGTTATGTCTTTCCGTCTTTCCGTCCGTCCGTAGTTCTTATAGTTTTGGAGAAAAGTGGCTGTCACCACTTTTCTCCGAAACTATAAGATCCTACCACCAAAAATTTGGACTTCGTTTCTTTTAAAAGAAGAGCATTGTTCCGCGACCATTCCGCAATCCTATTCAAGTCTTCATTCATCTTTTGTATTGCTAAAGGTGTCTTATCAGGTTCATCCGAAATATACAATTGAACATCGTCAGCAGAAAGATGAAATTAACAATGTTTGATGACCCTGATTAAGTCAGCACTATATATGATCAATAGAAGGGGCCCAAGAATGGATCCCTGCGGCACTCCCCGTGCTACGGGTGCAGCAATGGAGTAGCTACAGTTGCCTTGCCTAAGTTCTGTCTGTAAATAAAGTAAAATTATTGATAGAATAGTAAATTATATTAGTAATTTGATTTAATATTCTATCTAGTCTTGATACCTTTAAGTACGTGTTGGCCACAACTTTAAAATGTTTTGTACTTATTTCATTTTGTATGTAAACATATGTTGTGGTCAATAAATGATTTCTTATTCTTATAAGTAACCGACAATTTGTTGAGATAAAAATATTTTCATGTAACGATTATGGTTATATTTGGTCTGGTTTCCCTAGGGGTTGCGAAGGTCAGATGTCAATTAGCTTGTCATCGTCAGCCCATTTAAGTCCCCACTGCTGGGGCACGGGCCTCCCTCAATCTCATGAGGGGTAATTGCCAGTAGCGTGTATTCTTCCCAAATCCTAGCTGATGGCTCAAACGTACGCCGGGCTTCAAAGCCGTAGCTTTGGTCATAACTGAGAATAACACGTTAATGAGAAGTAACTATTTTAAAAAAATAGTGCAGACTACGTAACAGCCCTTTATTTGAAACAGTAGGTGTCATTAATGAGTAAATCACTAAATACATTTTGCTTCAACTCTGTTCTAAAAGAAGAAAGAAATAATATACAGGAAAACTTTTCCAATAACGTTTCTGTAACCTCTTAAGTGATTCTTTCATAAGTAATATTGAGAACACAATTGGATTAGTAATGTTGAAACTTTGGATCGCGTTTTGAAGGGCGTAGGTCGATTTCGCAAAATTGGTACCTCTGTTATATTGGTTGGAAAGTTCACCATAAAGCTCAAGAGACGGGGCGTGCGGAGGTTTTGGTATATTTTTATTTGACTGACATTTTGAAGTTTACTTACAAATTTATTTTATTTTTCTTGACTGACTATGCTTCAATGTTTAAATATTTATTTACATTTTAGATCGCGTATAATGACTTGCACATTTGGATTTGGTCTTTCATTAGAATTCTAAGTTTCCAAAATCTACTGTCAAATCGATACTCGCGATCAAAATAGCGGAATTATGAACATATTTCCATGCAAACATGCTTTGTATAAAGGCGTACACACTAAAGTAGGTACTACATACTTTAGTAATAACTTCAATGTAAATTGAATTAGAAGTGTAACAATATAACAATGTAGGTAATCTTCTAATCTAGTTCAGAGTTCTATTTAAAGTAACCGTACTGTGTGCTTAGAATGTCGGGCTTTCCACCTGAAAACGGGTCGTAAAGTCATACTCAATGAAACGAAGTGTATCTTCCTCATGGTTGTCGTCTTCCTATTCACCTATTTTTACAATTCATTGAAAAATATAGATAATTATTATAAAACACGTTAATGTAAATAAATAATCCGAAAGAGGTCCTTAAACCTACCCTTAATGAAAACAGCTATGCGCTCAAGGAACAGCCGCTCTATGGCTATCAAAGATATAAAATATATAATAAATTACCGATAGACGCGCATAGATTGACATTTAATAAATTTAAATTTGAACTAAAATGTGGCTTCTACACCTTTGTTTCTATAGTTTAAGTGATTATTTTGACCTCAAAAATTAACATATTGCGTTATTCATCATCATCATCATCATTTAAGTCCCCACTGCTGGGGCACGGGCCTCCCTCAAAACATGAGGGGTGGTAATTGCCATACTCACCACGCTTGGCAGACGGGTTGGCGAGGGTTTTGAACTAAATGCAGAGTTTTCCTTCTCTGGGTGCTAATGATCATGCCAGCAGCTTTACCTTAGTCACCTTTTACGACACCTCGGTAAGAGTGGGGGTGACCTATTCTACTCTGCCGGGGACCACACGGCCAATTGCGTTATTAATTGTATTGTAATTGATGTGTTAGTATCCTATTACTTCTAAACATTTGTAAGACTACCAACTGACATCATTGAAGAGTAGGTATCCTAGGTTAAAATTAGAGCTTTAAGGAACAACCCAGACAACGTATTCGTAAAGCTCATATTTCGTTATACGATCTTATACCTCATTATAAGCTAGCGTAAGACGAACTCACTTTATACAGGACCTTACATATTATTACGTTATGTCACTTGAGATCCTCATTCTAGCGTGTAATTTCCGGTTGTATGCAAACTGTTAGCTTTGTACGGGGTACGTTTAAACTATGATTCAGGATAGATAAACTATGATTCAGACGTCAATCCGTTCATTGTAATTACCAGACTACCCAAAGAGTCTGGTAATTATAATGAACCGACTGTCGTCGAACCTTCTCAACCCTTTGGCAGGGGAATCAGAGCAATGGTGGCTATCGCGTCAAAAAATTTGGAAGATGGCGTACTATAGGAGGTCCATCTCCAAGGTGATTAGGTATATTTTAGCGTGATATATCAAATTGTCAATTAACGAATAATGTTGAAGTTGAACCTAAGCACACCATCTAGCGAATGTGTCACACGCGATAATCCCCATTGAATCATGATTATACGTTTCATCTAAACTGATCTATCTGAAATGTACAGGTTTACTCACGATGTTTGCTATCACAGCCGGTTTTATTTTTACTTACACCGTTCTGCATCTTCAATGCTGCATTTTTTTAATGGATTTATAGTTTGGCCCTTATGTCAAAACATTTTATTTGCACAAAAGCTACGTACTCGTAACAGGAGTTACGCCTTTATGGCCCAAACATTTATTGAAAAGATTCTTTATAATTATAAATGCATTTAAGATTCCTTTACACACCATTAAAACGGTTTTAGAGAAACGGCTTTATGCCTTTTATTTTAGTAACTTTGTACATGCGGGGTTCATGTTCAGAACTTGTAATTAGTTTAAGATCTATTGTGAACAACATGAAAGCAATAGAAACTATGACTATGACTACATGCATTGGTGGGCTAATGTAAAAATTTAGCGTTATGGATGTAAACTATTCAAATTATGGCGCCAAAAAGTCACCGACAACGGTTAACTATTGGTCATGGCGTGTCCACTAGATGACTTTAGGTGTAATGAAATGAAAAGTTGATATTTTTCGTTGCGCGATCCAGTGTCTTGCGATCTGTCACTTTGCTTAAGCTCTTAAGTTTCAGAAGAAAAAAAAATCTGTGAAAAAAAAACCACCTTCAAGAACCACGAACTAAAAAGTGTAAAATAATATTTTTATCACTTTAAACACTTCAAATAGGTAACATTTCATAACAGTACATTCGAGAAAAGGTGTTACCGAAGTGTTTGGATGCGAAAAGTCTCATTTGTTATGAAAAGGTTAACAAAACCTTTTCATAACAAATGAGAATATACTTTACCGATTAGTCAAGTCTGATTATTATATGACGCAATTACAATATTGAGACTGAGTATCCACTTCGAAAAACTATCCAAAACGCACAATTTGCTTATTCTTTAGTAAATAACACACTTAAAAATTTCATTTCGTGTTCAGGATTGTGAAAGGTGTGGGTTCGAGTCCCGCCTGAACACGAGATGAAATTTTTAAGGTGACGGGTAGGGCACACTAGCGACGTAAATCGATTTTAATTGTTAGCCGGATCTATTTTAAACAATTTCGGGGTTGCAACCTCTTGGCAAACACTTATACTATTTATTAAATAACAATGCACAAATGCGGAGCCAACATTTGTACGCGAAAAATTGATTCACGCTAAAAGTGGCCGCTTTTGGCGGTAATCAATTTTTCGCGTACAAAAACTTACCCAACATTTTTGCATGGTTATTTAATAAATAGTAGTTTTTACCGAGAGAATCTATTTTAAACTATTTCGGGGTTACAAACCCCGAAATAGTTTAAAATAGATCCGGCTTAGGAGCTAACAATTAAAAACGAATGGTGTCGCTAGTTAGGGCTACCCGTCGCCTTAAGTGTGTTATTTACTTAAGAATAAATTGCAAAAGATTGCTATAAAAATATAAACTATTAATTTTTCTTATGATTTCCCTTGTTCCGCTGAGCATTATTCAAATTACGGGGTTGCTCAAATTTCAACAGACAAGATCGTACCGTAAGTTCTTATCTACTGAGTTAATTAATTTATAATAAAAACATTAATAAAAACATATTAATAAAAACATATTAGCCGCAGAACTGTCAGTTCTGCGGCTAATATGACCAGCCCACTACCACTTCTGTTTGCTAATTCGGTGGGGTATGTCGGTGACTCTGGTTCTCTTTCAGATTACATCATTTCTGATGCGGTCCTTCAGAGATACTCCGAGCATAGCCCTTTCCATAGCTCTTTAAACCGGGGGACTAGTCCAGCCGTGAGCCGTGAGCCGTGTAAAAAAATTGCTAATATTGTTTCTTAATTCTACCTACTCGATTACACCTACACAAAGTTAATTTAGAAACTAACCATACAAATAAACCTGACAAGAACTCTTTAAACAAAGGTAAGGCGGAGTCTGAGCCCATAACAAGTCTTGTGAAATCCATACCAAGACTTTGTAATGTGTACTTAAGTTTAAGGGGCAGCAATAGGAAAATATCGTACAGCAATTTCGCTTTGGCCCCGTGCATCGAGCACTTTGCCTGCACTGCACATAGAGGGCATTGCTGTAAGTGGAATAGTATCATTAAGAGTTACTTTGTGTGTTACCACAGTGCTGATAAATACAGTGCTTTAAGTATTCTTAGGGGTCAACGCTGAAATGGGCGTAGCCTGCGCTACACCTATCTACCAATTTGCTGTACATTTTGTGACAGAGCTTCGTTACATGTGGGAGAGTCATGCTTCGGCATGAATAGGCCGGCTCGACAGGGCTCGACCACAACCTCGCAGAAAACCGACATGAAGCAGCACTGTGACTCCACTTATGTCGCGGGTGTCCATGGGCGGCGGCATAGCTTACCATCAGGTGATCCATCTGCTCGTCTGCCGCCTATTACATAAAAAAAAACCTTTTGTGGCTATTTATTGTTTGCCTCAGGTTCCCTTATGTACCAAACGGCTTATGTTAGGCTAACAGAGTGGAACTCTACTAAAGGTTATCGTTGGCTTCTAGCTATATTTCCACTGTAATATTACTATTGCTTGATATTGTACCCAAACGTGGTTTGATTCGTTCTATTTAGCAGTAGGTATAATTTTGACTGCATTCACATAATGCAAGAAATATTGGCACCGTTTATGTGCGAATACAAAGTACTATTTGCTCTGAATATGAACTGCATTTGTGGCTTTTATGCTGAATAATGGTCAAAATCCTGACGCTTTAGCTTTGACAAACTACCTTCTTCGGTATATCGAGCAATTTCATCAATACAATATTTCATTACGTGGTATAAATGATATGTTCTATTTAAAAAAGTGTTCCCATAGAAATTGCATCAATCACGCTTTTATATAGGGAAGATGACATTTTTTAATTCGACCCTATGTTAGCATATTATGTCAGACATAGACCTCCATAGACAGGACGCCCTGATTCCCGGGTCGAGCGAAAAGTATATTTCGAATTTTTTGAACATAGCTCGGGTTTGTCATCACCAATACGCATTAGGCGTGATGGTAATTAAGCCAAATCCCATCATAGTAGCGATGACTTGATTTCTATGATGGAAGCCTTTGCCCTGAAGTGAGACAATTTATAGACTGATGAGACTTTAATATATTTCCATTACACCTGATGAAGATGAGGTTTAAGACGGTCCTTGTCCAAGTATAGACTTCATGTTGACCGTTATTACAATGTAAATATATAGGTAACTATTCTGTTCAAAATTATGCATCAATGTATCTCCAACAAACGGATTTATAACCTTTTCTGAGTAGTAATACAGCCCAAAATGCTTTCAATTCCTCTTACCTCTATGACGAGACGTGCTGTTATGATTTAGTCTAGTCACAGTCAACAAATGGACAGGCAATTTGTCAGACTGGCAATATTAATAGACCTACTAATTTAGCTTGTAGTAATAGTCTGTACTGAACAGAGTTTAGAGAACAAGCTCATTACATGGGCGGCGGCAATCACTTATCATCAGGCGATCCGTCAACTCGTCTGCCGCCAATCACACAAAAAAATTAGATAAGTTATGCAAACTAACTAATTTTATATAATTTATTTTTGTTTTTTTTTAATTTCTTACTGCATATTATAAAAAAGCAGCCCGTCCCTGGTAACCACCAACAATTCGAATCCAATCAAAGGGGACACACAGCGTGTATAAAAGAGATAGACACTCCGATTCGGTTATAACATGTGGTTAACATTAGCTCCTTATTCTGCATGGGTGGTGTGGTTTTTTTTTGGAACAAATAAAACATAAGATTGCCTTTAATCAGGGATAATGTGGCATTCCAATTAAGGATCTTTTTTTTTTAAATTAGTATACCTACTTATTGTTTATCAATATAATATAAATATATTAATTGATTTTGATACCCATTACTAGTCCAAAAGCTCCTTACTTCGGAGCATCTCTTGATCTGTTAAACTCGTACATGGGTCATCGCGTCAGCGTCACCATTGGATGTCTTTTTTTATGAGATAGGGGGAAGACGAACAGACAGATCACCTGATGGTAAGCGATTACCGCCGCTTATTTACACCTGCAACACTAGAAGAATCACAAGTGCGCTGCGGCCTTTTAAAAAAGAAAACGCTCTTTTCCTGAAGGTTTGCAGATCGTATCGGTCCCCAAATACCGCAGGCGATAGTTCATGTCATAGTTTTGTCGTACGAGTTAGATAGTTTCTTAAGAAATGTACAATTGAAGGCTGCCAACCATCTAGATGATGTCGATGGAACTGTTGTCGAGTGGAACGATGACGAAATGAAGCGGCAGAAATCAGTCCGAACAATTCCTCAGAGCATTCCCCAGAGTTTAAGCGGTAGAGTATACATAGAGAGGCTGCATCTCTACGCAGTGCTAAGGAGTCTAGCTTATTAGTAATATCTTGGCAGTCCACGATTCAAGTTGCTTTCCTTTAGCTACAGTGCTAATAATAATATCAAAATAATAATTAATAATAATTATTACAATATCTCATACGTTGACCTGATTCCGTACTAAGTAGCGTAAGCACTTGTGTTACAGATATCAGACACCAGAGGAACACAAATATATACATAAATACATATATTACACCCAGACACTGAACAAACATAAGTGTTCATCGCACGAATGTTTGTCCAGGGTGGGGATCGAACCCACGACCTTTGGCTTAAGAGGCAGGGTCACTACCAATTGCGCCATCCGGCAGTCAAAAGATAATGATACAATTTATTTGGATGAAAAAAATCTTGAAAATACTTTTGTTTTATAAAATGTTTTATAAAAAGTGCTCTATTTAAACGAGTCTGACGATAAAGAGTGAATTAATCGCGTAGTTGTCACAAAAACATTATTAAACAAATTCAAAGCTAGATATTGATAAAATATATTTTGAAACTCGCCGTTTTATTGCAATTGTCACACGCGAAATATTTTTGTAGCAATCCACTCGTAAATTGTATTGTATGATCGAAATATTTTTTATTTTTGCCAGCAATATGCAGATATCGAAAAACGACTATCAACATTCCACCTCTAGCAATTATATCTGGTTGACCAATAAATGGTTTTGTTTTAAACTGTATCAAGTATACAGTGTAAAGCAAAACCATGTATTTTTTTGATACTCGCATAATTCATTATAGTTTCGGGAAACAACGCAACATCTTCTAAAATAACATCTGTACGGGCGGGAAGCGATGGTTGTAAGGCACCGCGTCCCGGCGAACAGAATATAAGGAAAGGAAGGGAACCTAACTCTCTAGTGAGCCTAGAGCCCCTTTGTCTAAGACACTAAGTCCCTAGATCCCTAGCCCTGCCTATCCATGGGAATAAATACATAAATAGATAAGGTGATGGGAGCTTGCTCCCGGGTCGCCCACGGTAGCAAGCGGAATGAGTCAGGACGGTAGGTAGGTAGGGAACCGCTGCCAGTCGAGCAGGCTCTCTCGACTGATCATAATGACGGCTAAAGGTGTCTTGGCCGCAGCGGGAGAAATGAGACCCAACACAGACGGTTGAAATCTGTTTATTGTTAGTAGTTTAGTTGTTTATATACAATGTTTATCTTTATTGTCATATTCAAAGGTATTTGCTAGTGTACCGTCGGTGTAGAGTGCCGTCGGTGCACGTAGATGGTCCATCGGTCAGGCGCGCTGCATGTAGGTCGCTGCTGACCTGGTCTATGCAACGTAGCTTACGAGCTACGTCGCACAGACCAGATTTTCATCATTAGGCACTGATGTTATGTACGCATAACTTCAGTGCCTAAAGATGAAAATATAACCAGTGCAGTGTTTGTTACCAGGAATTACCTAGAGACCTGAAAATAGCCTTTCACTATGGGCTTTCTTAAAGTAACCACAGCGTGCTATGGATCAAAATGAAGAAATGAGGAGAGATGTTACCGGATATTTCCATATTATGAGACGTGTGTTGAAATATCTAAGTTTTCTACTTGCTACTTATAAGTTTGCATAATATGTTCAAATAAATTTAATGGACAAAATTAACTTGGGCACCTGGATTCATAAAGGATTTCGCAGCGGTACGCGAGACTAGTAGGTATACCCTTGTGAAATAGCATCGCAATATGCCATGAAAAACGTATATTTAAGATACTTATGTCAATTTAAGGCTAGGCAGTCTATGGCACTAAGGTGCAGTGTGGCCCCGCCGGTAGTATTTTTGTTCCTGTGCCCTTTTTAGGGTCAGAGGAGCTGCTACCGGCTGGGTCTGGTGTCCTCTAAACAACGGCGGGTAGTAATTGGGGCGACCCATATTGGTAAGCGACGGCCATCGGCTGCACATTCTGGACCGGGCCTGGCATGAGGCCGCGCTGATTTCCTACAGGGCCTTCATTGTCCGCCGCGGGTTTGGGACCAGGCTGATGTGTTGGGAGCTAACCCGGGGGGGAAGAGCGCCTGCTTTAGAGGTCTGCGATGCGGGCGGGTCTATCGCCTCAGGGGCCTTCCCATTGTGGGTAATTTGGAAATTTATTACTTCTAGCAAATTAAAGTAATGTACAAAAAAATTTTTTAAGTACACTCGAGCAAGATATTTATAATTTTTGAAAGATGCATACGTAGTTGATATTTTTATAGCAATCTTTTGCAATTTATTCTTAAGTAAATAACACACTTGAAATTTTATCTCGTGTTCAGGCGGGACTCGAACCAACACCTTTCACAATCCGGGTGAATGTTCTACTAATTAGACCACTGAACGGAGAATAAGAATAAATTGCAAAAGATGCATACATACTACCTAGAATTTTTTTTACCAAATTATAATCTAATTTATTGTTAAAAGTTGCTACTTTATCAATTTTTTGATTGTGTCTGTGAAGTAGCTCTAGAAAAATTTAACATTTTATGTAATACTACGACAAACAAGTATACAATATCGTACTCGAGTGCACTCCGGACAGTTTGATTGTTTAAATTACTCACATGTACGGCAGTTAATAAAAATGCATCGTCGCTACTGGGCCGAATGAGCCCTTCAAAGTTGAGAGGTGCCCTATAAAGATGAGAGCGATGTCATCATTATTCAACGTTGGTGATAAATCCAAACTAACGGCACTTTAGCAAAATGAGAGAATCTGCAACAGTGTTTCTAAACAAAGACATAAAATAATTTCAGCATCCCCCAGTTGGTCATAGACTGGGTTTTAGTTCAACTTGATAGCCTAAACTGCACAAGTTTCACGGGTATAAAATGTTAGAGATTAGTACTTCAAATAAAATAAATGTAGAGTCCCCAAACAAAACGTAATGTACATACTTATTTCATCTATCTCCTTATTTATTTAGTGGACAGCATGACATACGGCCGCACTCAGTGACGTCATTTAAGCTAGTGTTCATTAACTTTAGTATCGGTAGTCTTTATGCGTATCAAAATAAGTGTCAATATTTTTTAAGTCTTAGACTTAAGACACCTAGAGTCGTTGATTAACTTAGTTGGCTAAGTTAATCAACGACTCTAAGTTTGGCAGTTAGAGGGTAGGTGAATGTCACACTAATGGTATATTTCGAAGAGTTTGTATATTTTGATCCTCTGGAAATACTTTTTTCCTCAGTTACAACTAGAACTAAGCGGATGGTTACAAAAAGGTATTTTCGCCTAATGTACGTCGTCATAATAATAGCCTATTAATTTATTTGTTAATATTTTCTAACGTCATCATTGAACACCATCTTTTGCTTTTTATGAAATAATTACTAATTATTGTTAGATTCCAGAAGAGGTCTTTACCTATGAAACTGCAGTTCTGCAGTACTGGTCATTTCAAATGATAATATTTTTTGTTTGGCTAAGAATTTTAATTTTAAATTATTTTCATTTTCATATGGAGTTCTTTTTCCAAAAGTAATCATTTGTTTATTAAATATTGTTACATTTTCGTAGCATTTTATTTAGTTTGTCATTATGGATTCGTCAAAAATTTGAGTAATTATAGAATATAAGTACCGTCGTGGCAGTAACGCGGCACAAGCAGCATGTAACATCAACACTACAGCTAACACTATAAACCAACGCACCACCTGTTATTGGTTTTCTTGCTTCCGTTCTGGGAATTTCGACCTGAAAAATAAACCTCGCGGCCTTCCGAAGACTTGGGTCGATAATGACGAATTGAAGGCGATTGTGGAAGTTGATGATACATACACACATCTACGGCTCAATTAGCAGCAGCTTCTGACGTTAAGCGTCAAAAGAATTTTGGTCCATTTGCGTCAAATTTGCAAGGTAAAAAAGCTTGACAAATGGGAACCCCACGAACTCAATGATCGCCAGCGTGAAGTGCGCGTCGAGATGTGCCTTGCGCTGCTCAACAGATACGTAAACGAATGAATATTGAACCGCACGGTTACCTGCGATGAAAAATGTATTCTGTTTGATAACCAGCAAGCGTCCGCAAGTTGGCTGAATCCTAGTTCAGCACCTAAACGATGCTCTAAACGAAAAGTTACCCCTAGAAAAGTAATGATCAATGTTTGGTGGTCTGGTCAGCACCAGTGTGATTCGTCACAGCTTCTTATCAAACGGGGTGAGCATTACTTCAGATGTGTACTGCGAGGAACTGAACACAATGATGGAGAAGCCGACACATCTCCAACCAGCAATGGTCAAACGTTCATCTCCGCTGCTCCTACACGACAAAGCGCGACCATACTGCATAGCAGATGGTCTCCAAGTCGAAAGAACTGGGGTTGGAAGCTCTCGGTTGGAGACTACTAACTGTCTTTTTTTTTCATACGAAATGGAATTTCATAGGTACGGTAAGGACCTAATATTTAGATCTATATGTATATATAACCAAAATATAATCAGTAACTTACAGGAAGTCGCACCCGTGCAGCCCCCCCCACATGGTGGAGTGACGATCTGGTGAAGGTTACGGGAATCAATTGGATTCGGGCGGCACAGGACCGATCTGTGTGGAGAACTTTGGTGGAGGCCTATGTCCAGCAGTGGACGTCTATCGGCTAAAATGATGAATCAGTGACATTCCTCTATACACGCGCAGGATATACAAAAGCTTTTATGGGTCAAGTTAAACTGCGTGCGCTCATGTTAAAACGAGGTATTCCTTAACTGTCTAGTCATTTTGATAACTGGCTGACTGATCTATCAGCGCCGCTCCTAAATTATTATGGATATAAACTTGAAATTTCGCTCAAAGGTTGCTTTTATAGCATAGGAGATCACTAAGAAAGGATTTTTCTGAATTCACCCCTGAAAAGAGTAAAACGAGGATTCAAAGTATGAAAAATAATCTATGTCCGGGCATCTATGTCATATTCTAAAATGATGAAAAATTTCGTTTTAAAATTTCATGTCACTGTATAAAATGAAATCCCGAAAGGAAATGAGGGTTAGACGCTAGTTTATTTAAAAGTGGACAGCAACCATCACCACATTAATGCATACATAAAGCTCTGTATAACTTGTGTCAAACTTGCTCACTACTTAATAATAATGTCCTCCGACCAATATTCGGATACGGTGACCGATCGATCTCGGCAATCAGCTGCTACGCAGATTAGCACGCAAACACAAGTACACTCTCTATTCCTCTACCCTCAAATTCCGATGGGACCCCAGTGTGATTCGACCAGATATCGATTCGGGAATTAAAATTAACCTGTAGCGGAGCTGTCGTTTCAAAGTGCGACCAACTAGCCTACTACGCCACCGAGGCAGCCCAAACTCATGACGACCAATAGTAGAAAAAAACTAAGTCTTTTAACAGTTGAACCGGTTATAAATTCACGTCATACTTCCACCAAGTTCTCAGCGATAATACATCGACCAACTCCAAAGTTCCCACAATACTTAAAATAAATGTAAACATGAATGAAATTCAAGAGAACTGTCACACAACACAACAGCTCGTAAACAGGAGATAAAACAGTCACGGGTACCGTATTTGGGTTCTTAGACATCTACGGTCATGATGTCGTTTTTCATCTCAGTGGGTGCCGTAAAGTCAACATTGTATGTTATGTTCGTTTCGGCGTCTAAGCGTGTAGGGCCATATGAGACTTTGTTAGTTGATGCACGAATTCTGAATATGTATCTCGTCGGGATGGTTTTTTTTCGTAATAAGTGGCAGACGACCAGACGGATCACCTCATGCCTGATCTCACGTCTGTCCGTATTGGGGACGATAAGCTCAAGCGCAAGGATCAGTTAGATTCCTTTCGTCCAAAGACATTACGAACGACATCCAAAGAAGATTACGACGTCAAGGTGCGCATTGCTGCCGCGTGAGCCTGGGTGTGGTAAATAGGGTGAGGTAATGGGTGTTATCTGTGACTCCAAAATTCCGTAAAATAGCATACAAATTGCTGGAGAGTCTCCTACGTTGGTACGGTCATATCCTGCAAAAATTGGACATCTACGTGGTGAACAAATGTCTGGCCATGCCTCCATAGACAGTAAACCTAAAAAGGTGTAAGCTTAACATCATAAAAATTGACATGCGTGCCAATAAATTGAACAAGATCGCGCAAAGCGGAGCAGTCTAAGCAAGAACCCTGGGCTCCGGAGTGGCACCTACACCTACTCTTCTACTATTAGCTCAGGCAGTGAGGGAAAACATCGCTCATCAACATCGGAAACCTTTCGGATAGATTCTAAAACCTGTTTCCTTGATTCAGTTCGTTTTGTTTCCCTATCAAAGGGTAGTGAAGGTCAGACTGCAGTTGCTTTTTGTATCAAATTTTCCGATTCCTGAATTATTGTCTAAGCGTACTCTGGGCTCTTAAGTGACAGCTTTGGACGTAACCGAGAATTACACGCTAAGGTGAAGAAAAGAGAAGATCCCACGTATTTTCCACTGTATAATATTATTTGCAGATAAAATAATCGAATGAGATCACTTAAAAGGATTTAAGTGCTCTGCCATGCATAAAAATCAAATATTTAATAGTTGTTGAGCTTCAAGTCATTTTGAAGTGTTTATGCTCAACTTAAGGCGATACTTCATCAAAACTGGTGCTACTAATGGATTATAGTTTATTGAGAATATGTACAAAAACAGGTGGGACCGAAGAGGACATCACTTCAAGGATCACCAAAGGGAGAGCAACCTTCGCGAAGCTCAGTTCCGTATGGTAACCGCGGAAACTGACTAGGAGAGTAAAACTCAAAATATTTCTGTCCAACGTAAAAACCGTGTTGCTGTACGGATGTGAGACGTGGAAGGTCACCAAAGACATCACGCACCGGCGCCAGGTTTTCGTTAACCGCTGTCTTCGCCGTATTCTCGGGGTATACTATAATATTGTGGGATTGGTGATCGCTAGATGCATGGCAAGGAACATGTACGAAATCGATGTTTGAATTATGGAATGACGTGTGAGAGTGAGATAGAAGACGGAATGGCGGACGACGATGAAAGACGTACTTATTAAGAAGATTAATTATATAGAAGCACTTATTGGAATCCTTGGCTTTATTCGGAACCCCATCCCATAATATTATCTTGATACAAGTACCTAACCATAATTTGTATAATTGCTAAAAGTGGCTACTTAAGGCGGTAACAAGAATAAATGGTTACATAAACAAAGATAATTTTAATATATTACAGAAATATGACTCAAAGACATCTGGAGACGGAAAAGTCGGCCTTGCTATAGTGTTGTGTGACTTGGCCGTTGAAAGGTACACAAGGGTACGAACCAGGTGCTCCACGACATCACTTCATCAATCTATCTCCAGAAGAACGTATTTCAATAATACTCATGGATAGGCGAGCCTGAAACAGTATAAAACATATTTGCAGTAGAGACGGACTTCTAATCATTGATTGATAGAAGTCTGTCTGTCATCGTCATCGTGAGCCCGTTTAAGTCCCCACTGCGGGGGCACGGGCCTCCCTCAATCACATGAGGGGTAATTGCCATACTCACCACACTTGGCAGACGGGTTGGCGAGGGTTTTGATATAAATGCAGAGTTTTCCTTCTCTTGGTGCTGATGATCATGCCAGCAGCTTTACCTTAGTCGCGTTTTACAACACCTCAGTAAGAGTGAGGGTGGCCTATTCTACTCTGCCGGGGACCAGACGGCCAAGTCTGTCTGTACGTCTATTTTATGTTAGATCAGTGGTTAGTGGTCGAGATATGTGCAGTGGTGTCATAGGGCACTTCCTTTTGTACCCTTGTGTACTACTCAACGGCCAAGTCACACAAAGTTAACTATAAACAATAAAGAAATCGCAGTAAGAAACCTTAGACTTGGCACGATTTTGTCTAGATTTCATTACTTTTTAGAGATGAACAATCAGCTCCATCGAGACTGCTAGTTTTTTACAGAATGTTTTTGATGAGATTTTACTTCTTTTTGTAGAAAGTATGGAAAACCTTATAAAATAAATCATTATGCCACCGGTCGCGTAAATATAACTTGGTAATCTCACATATTTGTATGGGACTACCAAGTCATTTATGTAGTTGGTTTAAACCAGGTACACCAGATCTTCGATTACCTAGTTTTTATAGTTTTCCTTCTATGCGGCCATTAAACCGTAACTCTGTCGAGAAGTGCACTGCCACAAATAAAATAAGAAGAAGAATATGTAGAATCCTCGAGATTCGGTTATTCCCGTTCGTCCCTACCACCGAAAAAGTTAATTAAGCAGGTGCCTATGTGATGGTGTTTCCAACTCAAGTAGGTACCTAATGTTTATTAGAACGTCATAAATTATTCATAGGAAAGAAATTAAGCAATGCCAGAACCCATTTTAAGACCTAACTAAAAATGACTTCTGGCATAACTTACTACCAGGGTGGCATAATCCATTGGAAGGTACTGATATTATGGAACGAGCAATGCTCGGCGTCTCTCTCCGAGATCGAATCCGAAATGAGGTGATCCGGCAGAGAACCAAAGTTATCGACATTGCTCACCGGATTAGCAAGCTTAAGTGGCAGTGGGCTGGCCATATTAGCCGCAGAACCGACAACCGATGGGGTAAACGAGTTCTGGAGTGGAGACCGCGTCTTGGCAAACGTAATGTAGGGCGCCCTCTGGGTAGGTGGGGGGACGATCTGCGCAGGATGGCTGGCAAGAGCTGGATGCGAGAAGCCATGGATAGATCACAGTGGCGAACAATTGGAGAGGCCTACGTCCAGCAGTGGACTGCGATGGGCTGATGATGATGATGATGATATTAATCAGAAGTACAGAACACGTAAGTGCACACATTAGTAAGATAATAAATGTACTTGAAAAAGTGAAAATTTAACCGTATTTCAGTTGTTTTGGTTCCCCTGTTCCCTTTAGAGTTGCCAAGGTCAGGCGGCAGTAGTATCATTATAATTACCAAGCTTTCTGAATCCTTTCTCATTTTCCAAGCATATTCCGTGCTCCGAAGCGACAGATTGGACGCAACTGGAAATTTCATGCTAAGATGAGAAGAAAAGGTTTCCGTCACCTTGCGTCATACGCTAAAGCAGTATTGACACTAGTTCATTTTTGACAGAAGTTACCTACCGTAAAGGATAGTCCTTTTATTACAACTGTATAGGATAATTCATATTTAAAGGAAGGTACTGATATTAATCACCCCCAAGTTATTTTGAGATAAATATAGACACAATTTTTTATGTTTTAATTATATTTAAGTTAATTAGATGAATGACTGAGCTGAAATAAAGTAATACATGACGTAACAACAGCACTCAAAATGCTAATACTGAAATTCATATTCACTACAGTTGTGTTGCATAATATGTAAAACTTCGGTTCCAACTCTTCTATGAATTCAATTACGTCATAAAGCAGTGCTCGATATTGGGTATCTGTAAACAAAAAAAAAACTTGAGTAACTCTTGTACAACGTTATTTTTTAAAGTAATAATTGTGGCGAATAAACGCCATTCAAACGATAAAACTCTCTGAAATGCATTCGAATATGATATTTATGTATACTTTTAGATTTACTTTGAGTAAGCATTGACGAGTAACAGACACAGTCACATTGATTTTGCTAAAAGGAGCAATAAATTAAAATTTCAATTCAATTATATTAAATTAAAATTTATTTATTTCGGACCTATTAAAATCCATAGAGGGTTAGTATCAAATGACTAATTATCTATTTTTAGTATTATACATAAGTATGCATTCAAAATGTTTAATAAGTGGAGAGTTATAATACTCTGCTACTGTTTTCAGGACGCTGGTGTAACTACGCTACCCCTCACCCTTTTGAGAAGAGACGCCGTTTTCTTCCGTATTATAGCAATTGTATATTATTCAATGAATGCTTAAAAATGAAAAATATTTCATTCACTATAATTGATAACACTATCACTGCATAGCATTGGTGTCACTATAGTCCATTCACCGTAACAGGGGTAAGATTTCTAATTGATATTATTAAAAAGGCTTTCTGTTTAAATATAATCGATGTTTCTTTAGATATCAAGATCATTTACGGTTAAGGGCTTCAATATTTTACGGACCATTATCGCCACCAACAGTTTTCGTGATTGTAATGAAATGAAAACAATATACGAAAAATTAAGTATTTATCATTAGTAGAAATTAAAAAAAAGAAGGGCTCTTTTTTTTCAAATCTTGTATGAGATGATTGTGATATGAATGGCGTGTGCAAAATAAGCTTGAAAAATCACGAATCCTTTTTTATATTAAATGTCTTGTTTAATTTTTAATTTCATTAAATCGATTCTTAAAATATCGGTTAGGTTTGAAAGGAGCGTCTCTTGTTTAATGTCAAAATAAAACTGTCCTATTCACCGTCAGATACTGAATAGACTATAACTTAAGTGTAGATGCACTTTGGCGCAACAGCAATATCTATTATAGATAGGGCTCCATAGCAGTTTTTCGAAATTCATGTTACTCAGGAATGAATATCAACCTCATACATTTTTATTTTATAATAACATCATGTTACAATATTTATATGTTTTACCGACCACCGCTTATAAAAGGTACCAAAAGCCCGTAAAAATTGTTTTTTGTCTTTTAGTTTTTACCTGTGCAGCCGATGATTTCTTCAGCCAATATTTCTTTAATTTCGTTATGTTCATTTAAAACTAGCTCGCCATATATTCCCGGTGTAGAAGAAATAAAAATTATCCACGCTACTTGCATACTCCAATTTATTGCCATCCCAATATCTGTTCGCATCGCTGCATTTGTTGCAATCTATACATACATAAGTACACAATATAAACACCACAAGTATAACCTACATCGTGATTTTTGAATGTCCCAAATTTCTGGGGGTAAAATATATTTATTCATAGAAACTCTTTCTCCTATGAAGCCAAAAATAAAATTACATTTGAAAATCCGGTGCAGATTCTTAATTGGCACATGTCGTTTTTAATTCAATTCAATTCGGAGTTTGGAGTATGGAGTTGAAGTATGGAGAAAGCAGCTGTCACACATGGTGGTGCATTAACAAATGGTGGTCAGCGCAGCCACTACCATGTAAGTACTCATTATCGTCCAGCTGATAAAAAATACCACTTTATATGAAAAATAGATCCACAGCAACGGATATCAAGTGAAACGCAACAAGTCCAATAAAGTAATGAATATTTTTTATTAAGAGACATTGGTTTGAATAGAATTGATTACATAGACGTCACCATTAGTAGATAGAATAGGTACTTATAGCTAGACATACACCACACATTGCAGTTGTAAAAGATAAAGATTTCTTTAATTGGCCACAGAACACGTGAGTGCACACATTAGTAATAGAATAACTGTACTTGAGATAGTGAAAATTTAACCGTAATTCAGTTGTTTTGGTTTCCCTTAGGGTTCCCCTTAGGGTTGCCAAGGTCAGGCGGCAGTAGTATCATTATATTTACCAAGCTTTCTGAATCCTTTATCATTTTCCAAGCATATTCCGTGCTCCAAAGCGACAGATTTGGACGCAACTGGGAATTTCACGCTAAGATGAAGAGAAAAGGTTTCGGTCACCTTATCGCGAGTTGACGACAAGATAATAAAGATCAACAGGTTATATACTCACTTCAAGTACCCGAAAAGAAGACACGGAAATAAGTGTGCTGAGAGAAAGTACGAATGAGATTATCATCTGCAACTAAAAAAATATATATACTTATGAGTAAATTGTAATATAATGTATAATAGGCATGATGACTCAATTTCATTTTTATTTGTCACTGAACGATTAATTGATGATTAAAAAAACTTACCAAGTGAAGTTCCATCCCAATTAAGGAAGGCTTTCCCGAAGAAGTTAAGAAAACAAATTAAGTACAGCGTATGGTCACAGTAGATAGATACGCTAAAGCAGTATTAACACTCGTTAATTTTAGACAGAAAGTTACCTACTGTATAGGTATATTTTATTTATATATTTTATTTTTGTAAAATATTATTCTTAAATCTCCATATTTGCACGAAGTTTAAGAAATGTAATCACCCCATCACAAAATCCCCCCAGTCCCACCACCCCAAAATCATCTTGTTGGTTTACGGGGTCCTAGGTGCAACAAGGATCACCTGGTGCGTGTTAGAAATTAGAACTAATGGTCATGCACCCGATTGCTTGGGCCAAGACGCAGTGAGGTCCCACCAACCCTCCCATGTCACTTTAAAAATACAAAATTTTTGATAACATCACATAATGTATCTACTTATATTCTCTACCAAAATAAAGTAACCGGCACTAGAGTAAAACCGACAACCCTGAATTAGTTCCTGCGATTGTACTCCGATAGGACCTTAGGATCCGTGTAAAGTATGCGTCTTTGTGCGTGCGTCATTCATTCGAGCGTTTGTTGGTAGTGTTTATACTGCTTTAGCTTTACACTTCTAGACACATCTATTGGGCCACCTTGAATTTTCAGTCTCGTTTGGTCCTATCTAAAATTTTATATTAGGTCGAGCAAAAAGTTTTTATGCAGTTTTGGACCAGGTACATTCATCATTTGATTTAACAGTCTTTTAAATATCGAACACAGAATTTAAAGAAACAAACGATGAAATGCGATTTTAGTTACAACTAAAAGGAAGGATCGATTTATCTTGACGATCAATTTGAGAAATTGTCACCTTACCTCCACTGAGATACAAAACCAACTTCGCGACTTCCACGGAGTATCTGTGAGCGCTCGACCTGTTCGGAGAAGGTTAAAAAAACGTGATATGGTACCTCACAAACCAGCTCATGGCCCCAAACTAACGCGAGCCTACCGAACAGCGCGCCTTCATTTCGCGCGCACTCATTTAAATTGGACTCAGCAGCATTGGAGCCGTGTACTTTTTTCTGATGAGTCTAAAATTGTGTTACGGCAATGATTGAAAGAAGAAGGTCTACCGATGTAAGGGAGAGCGTTTTGCACAATGCTACTTTGAAGAAAGGGTTGCTTATGGCGGTGGCTCATGGTCAACTTTTAGGTTGTTACGGGACCACGGCTGCCAACATTTAATGCTGAAAGGTAAATCAATAAATAAATACTAATCAGAAGCCCAGACATGAACCCCATTGAGCACATGTAGTACGAGCTAAAACGTGTTAGGGCTCGTCAGCCAGTTGCCCAGACGACGCAGGAGTTGAAAACTGCCATAGAAGAAGAATGGGAGATGATCCTCCAAAATTTCACAGAGCGGTCGATAAACTCTATGCCTAATCGTATGAGAGCTGTGGTAGATGTCCATGACGTGTTACTTAATTAGACCTTTATTTGATAAAACATGTTTTCATTCAAAAATCAATTGGCTTTATCAAGGCGCATACCCGACTTATAAGGCGTAGCTCCATGTCGTGTGGTATTCTGAATTCAAATACAAAACAATACGTTCAAAAAAGATGGTAAAATGTATCAGGTTTAAATCTGCATCAATAGTTTTTGTTCTATCTAGCAGTCATATTTCAGTAGGGGCCATCGAAACCTTAACTCTAAGATGTGTCCAGAAGTGTATATCTACTGTGGTACGGTGCTGCTATCATTTCACCAAGTTACAAACCACAGATAAGAAGAAAAGTCTATGGTCTCGCGCGTGCTATCTCCTGTCAGAAGACACAATTTTTGGGGGGTCTTAATTTCTTTGTACTAAGTCTTCTTGTAATTGAAATAGAATTTCACTTGGTAAGTTCGTTTAGTCATCATTATGCACTTTGTTTTGTCTTCAAAATTAAAAAAAAATCTAAAGTAGACTTTGAAAACCCAGTAGTATGTTGTGAATTGATATCAATAGGAAAATTGTAAATGATACACTAAATTATTAATGTATCGCAATATACATAATTTGTAATATTCATTAATCACAAACATAATGTAATATTATGAAAGAGTCAAAGACTCTTCATCATCATCCTCCTGCCCTTTTTCCAGGTTATCTGTATCAGTATCAGTATGTCTCTTAATTACTCCTAATCTAAAAACAAACCATATTTACATACTCATTCTACATTCATTATATTTTTTGTACAATTGGAAACTGTTTAACACAGAATGTGCATAATTGTTATTATCTACGGATGTCAACACATTTCTTTGGTAGAATCAAGCAAAGACTGATGAAGAGTCACTCCAACTAGTTGGATTTCTGATTGTTTCAATAGTAGTCTATGTGCTGCTGAAGTACTTGCATGTCTATTAGAACCAATGCCACTTTCTGCAAGTGTCCTCCTAATCCAGCGACTGATATAGTCGGAGATCTTACTGGCTTAAAAGGTTTTTAAAACTAATAAACACATGGTTTTCGAATCATCTGTGTTTTATCTAAATAAGATTTGATTGCCTCTGAAGGGCATATTTGGGGCGAACTATGGTGCGGTGTGAGGCCCTTTTGGTAGTGTTTTTGTTCTGTTTGGAGCTACTACAGAAGGGGTCTTGGCTTCTCTGGGCAACGGCGAGTAATAATTTGGCAGCCGCCATATTGCTACCCATCAGCTGATAGCTGCACACATGGTGAGGGGAGGTTGTTAGAGTCATTTTAAGGACTCAGCTAACCTCCCCCGGGCCTAGAACTGGTCACTTGCACGCTCATGTTCCAGATGGACGTGGAAAACCCACCACTCTGTGTTAATTTTTGCCCTGGGTCCAAATCAGGAGTTCCTGAGGTCCAGCGCATTTCCGCGGTAGTTCGGCCCGATTACCGGTTATGTGGTGTTACTCACTCCAATAGGGCAGTCGCCGCGAACCCTGTCGTATTTTGATTTATCTAGGAGGAACTCTCAGAGGTCCTGTCCGGCTTCACCTGGGGTAACACCCAGACATGAGAATGCAACTTGACGTGGGCCGCTAGGCCCTTGAGAGATGGGAGCATTTCGGGACTATTGTGGCCGTCGAGGAGGAGACGGAGAGGGGTGTTGTTACTTATAGCCCACCTTCCTATCCTCGGCAGCCACCCGGAGTACACACCGGCGTTGTGTCAAAGCCGTGTCCCACAAGTCAGTGGGGTGTGGTAACAACCTGTAACCCCTGATTTTCCCGTTCTATCGGCTGCCTCCGCAATCCAGCGGAACTGGTCGCAGGGGCCGGTTTTCAGAAGTATGTGGATTCCCCTTCCTATACCTGCCCTGCAACCAGCAGCGTCCGGGTCTGCGAGGGGTCCCTGAAGGAATCCTTTCTAGCGATAACCGCACCGCAATCCAGGGGTATAGGCGCCGCCCGGAGGGGTTTTTGCAAAGGGCATTGGGAGCTGCTTGGGGGAGTATAACCCCGGATGAACGAGGCTATGCTGGCGTACCTTTTAAATAAATGTTAATAAATTTCTTTTTACTCTATCGTCAGAGCCTATTTTTGAACCAATTAACTGATGATGACTGTTGAAAGTGCCATATTGGGCTCTCTTGTTATATATGTGAGTTAGGCAAAACATAACAATAGGAACGGAGGTTTAATTTTTTTTTGTTATGTAATTTATAAAATATAAACCATTTTCTTAACACAGTGTCAAATTAAAAAAAACTACAATGTCATATTGCTTAATCGTATTCTTAGATAAAGAAGCTAACATTGTATTTAATGATAAAGATAGTGGATGATGGTGTACCTCTTCTTAAAAATGCCGTCCTGAGAGCTTCCCTGCAGCCAGCGTAACCCGGTAAAGGGTGGTGATGACTGTGAGATAAGGTTAACGTTTAACCAGGCAATGGTTCATACGAGACCACCAGATTTTGAACTTTGTGCAGTTGAGATAAGGTTGAAAACCAATGAAATAAATGATGTATATTTGCCTGGTAAAGGGTTAACAAAAATGCATTATAATTTGGATCAAACAATAAAGTTTCGCAGGCTAAAAGGCTTTCAAATATAGGAAACCAAGGTTGAGTTGGCAAATATGGAACAATTACAATGCCTTATTTTTATCAAAAATAAATTTTGATATCATGGCAAATAGTGGTCACACATAAAATAAAAAATATGCCAGTCTAAGATGAATGCATTTACTGCATAGGCACAGGGTCTCTTTGCCATCATACATTGTTGCGAAAATATCAATTTCAGGCATACCAAACATATGAACATTTTTTTCGAAAACTTCTCTACTCAACTCCCACTCTATATCGGGGTGTACTCGCCATGACTCGGCATCGGCGATATCATTTGAAATATAATATATTTGAAATGTAATATACGTTAAAAACGAATTTTGAACTGAACGCATTAATAACATGAGAAATTCACCCATAAGAAGTCAAGAGTAGGTAATAACGTTCACCAAATCATGCGATGTACGTAATATTAAAGTAGTGCAAACAAAAATGATTATCTACTTAAAGTATCAAAATTAATTTTATAGTTCCTCGAACAAAATATGAGCTGAGATAAACTTTAACCAATAACTTTTTAGATCATTATCGTTGCGTTTTGACAGATTTTGAACTGTCTGTGCAACGGCTCTTAAGATCCTCCGTTTGGGCTTGATTCTGTATGCTGTAAATCACACATAAGCTTGCCGGCATCCATAACAGATTTGATTAAAATGAATTCTTTACTCTTGAGTGATTAAGATAGGGCTTCACTTACACATGGTATGCTGTTGCTATAAAGGCATTGGATTTATCTGTTTGATTAAGTACATTTGTTAGAACTGTTTTTATCTCAACGTTTAACATAGGTGCTTCAATTGTTTTGGTATTTTCTGGAACTAAGTATAACTATATTAACTCTTTTCTCTGCTCTTTTATAAGTTCCTTCGTTGCAGTATGTTCCCAGTGTTCCATTCCATTTTATCCTTTACCTTCTTGCCATACTTCTTTTCTACTGAAGGTGTCTCTCCCAGTATCCCTAATATCTCAGGAGGGAACGCCTCTTCTTCCGGACCCAAATCCCCCATCAATCCAGGCACGTTAATGCTAGTATCCTCAGCTGCAAGGTTACTAGTACTCTCGAGCACGCCAGTACTGGTGTCCTCGGTCACACAGATGCCTGTGTTTTCAGGCATGCCTGCGCTGGTGTTCTCAGTCACTAAGATGTTTTTCAAAATGTACTCATGGTTTACATTTATTTGTGGCTGTATTTCTTGTATCATCAGTATCACGTATTTCTGGAAGTGTATAGAATACATGTATCCTCACATGTTATCTATACTAAATACTTTATCCTCATACATATATGTACATCATAGTAAGTAAAGAACAGTCACTTTAATATTACCAAACGGATATTACGACGCGGAATACGCCTAAGTTTCAAAATACTGCTCTTGGTAGGCAACAATCACTAGGGATTAAACACGAGCATGAACTTTTTGTGGTCGGTAAGTAACTTTGAAGTAAGTGTTTACTTTATTCTTGGAAGTATTAGGAAGGTCATAGCCAAGTAAAGCTATACGCATTCTATTATTTGTCATCTGGAAAACCCTTACTGGAAAACATGTAGAACACCATTTTTAATGCACCAATATTGTAAGTACTTACAGCATCAGGAACTGTATATATAGCTCTCCAAATCTTCGTTCACCAAATCGCTGCATTTTCTTGACATTTTAAACAAATTGTTCACTTCTTGTTTTATATATTTAACAGTTCTGGCAGGAGCTAGGGCGCGCGCGACCACAGACTTTTTACTTCTTATCTGTGGTTTGTAACTAAGTGGAATGAATGAAGGCACCACCGTACGCTATACTACATCAGTTGTTTTTTTTTAATTTCGAGGACCAAGTGAAGTGTAATTAATCACATAAACATTAGTGAAAAAAAATGTCACCAAGAAAAAACCGCCTTCTAAAATTAATGTTATATTAATATTAATTTTAAACACTTCAAATAACATTTTATAACAGTACTCTCCAGAAAAAATGTTACCGAAGTTGGCGCCCAATACTATCTAGATACTAATCTTGTAATATATCCAATTATTCATCAGGAATTAGGTGCCGACTTCAGTAACACCTTTTTTCGAGTTTACTGTTATAAAATGTTATCTGAAATGTATGAAGTGTTCAAAATAATATTTTACACTTTTTGTTCGTGGGTTTTTAAAGGCGGTTTTTTTTGTAGAAGCATTTTTTTCACGCTTTTAGTGTCTCATTTTTCGGCAGCTCCTTATTTGCAATAACTTATACTTACTTGAAACAACTTGCTTTTTTTGACACAGTTCATGTTTTGCATTATATTCTTGTAAACGTGAATAAATTTCCTGATATTCTTTGACTTGTCCTCGATATTAAGATGTAGAAGCAAACTTACATTCAATAGCTTTCGTAAAGCTTTGAATTGTTTATATAATATTTCGTAAATGAAAGTTATTGTGATACATAGATAGTCCACGGATAAATATAAAGCAGTCGCACCAAAAATCATATCAAACGTTATAGGAATATAATTGAAACTGCACATAAAACTATACGTAATATAAAACCTCACCAAGTAAGCAAAAATTGTTATAATTACACTGTGCGAAATGCCGGATTGTGATAAATTTGATCCGATTGTTAAAAATATCACTTTTGCACTATTAAGGTAATTTGAAAGATATGCTTGTTTTCCATAATGGGAGCTAATACAAAATATCATTACCACGGTATTTACAGCGAGTGCATGGAAAATAATCGCAAACGAGATTTTTTTTCGGTCTGAATATACTTCTAAAACATGGAGGACAATAGCAGCAAGATAAAAAGTACAGAATACTCTGCTTACTAAGGACATATATTTATTTTTATAGTTGAAATGGTAGCCGAATGTAAATGAAAGGTACACGAATGTATCGTGACGAAATAAATGTGGCCATAATCTCCATACAAATTTTATCGTCTCAAAAAACATTTTAATTTAGTGTCAAAGAAGCGAGTCGCTTGATGCTACCTTATTGAATGCCACGATGTTAGAATATAAAATAGATGAAGAACGTTGTTATTAAAATGATATATATGAAATTTTATTGCTACAAATCCAAAAATAGTTTTAGTTTTTAATTTTGTCTATTGTGATGTTACAGAATGATTATGAAAATGAAATGGGTATAAAAATAGAACCTGCTTTTTAATTCTACCTAAACAAAATATATCTAATTTAGGATAAAATAAATGTTCTTAGTCATATTAATAAATTTAAAATTTGTAAAATATAAGTAAGTATTAATAATAATGATGGATATTAAAGGAAAAGAACCAAAATTGCTACATAATGTTAAGATTTAAGAAGAAGAGTGAGCGATGGTAGCTTAAGGTGACGTGTAGGGCACACTAGCGACGCCAATGATTTTAATTTTTAGCTACTGTACCGGATCTATTTTAAATAATTTCAAAACGGGTTACAACCTCTAGGCAAACACTTATACTATTTATTAAATAACCATGCACAAATGTTGAGTCCGTTTTTGTACGCGAAAAATTTATTCACGCCAAAAGCGGCCACTTTTGGCGTGAATCAATTTTTTGCGTACTAAAACGGACTTATTCATGGTTATTTAATAAATAGTATAAGTATTTGCCGAGAGGATGTACCCCGTAATTGTTTAAAATAGATCCGGTTTAGTAGCTTAAAATTAAAATCGATTGGCGTCGCTAGTATGCCCTACCCGTCACCTTAATGGATAAGAACGCGCCATCCATACGGATTCCATTCTTCCAACGTGGTTCGAATCCGAGCATGCGCCTCTGATTGTCTTGGAGTTTCTTAAAGTTAGGATACCTACAATATATGAGATAACGATTTTAAACGTGTAACCGTAATACATTTGATCTGATTCACCTGTCTAAGGGTTGCGAAGGTCAGACGGCAGTCGCTTCAATGTAATTACTAGACTTCCCGAATCCTGAATCATGGCCACAGCGTACCCGGGGCTTCGAAGCGACAGTTTTGGTCGTAGCTACACGCTAAGATAAGGAAGACGAGGAAAAGTAGCAACAGATATTCATAATTAGTGAAAGTGTGTACCTAGCCCACCTAGCTGTTGCGGTTATTGAGATAGAGCAATTATTTGTATGACCCCTTGAATGTATTTTATTAGATGTTACAGCGGCAACCAAAATACATGATTTGTGAAAATTTCAATGGTCTATTATCTGGGCGCACTGCAGTGTGCAAAAAAAGCGGCATGGCCAGACCATCCTTTTCTCGAAGCAATTCAGGCTATTTTTGACCCCCCTATAAATTCGTTGTAGATAAAAAACAATGCCTGAATTTTATTTTTTTACAAGATTAGTATCTATATATATTTAAAATTCAAGTACTTTAAGAATGACCACCTGTTAAAATTTCCGAATTTTGTCACTCACTGACTGACTAATCGACTGATTCGCTGACTCGCCGATCATCATAAGTCCAGGGCACTTCTAGCAGACATAGACGCTTCACATTAAGAATACAAATAGAATTTAGTGCCATAATCATCATCATCAGCCTATCGCAGTCCACTGATGGACGTAGGCCTCTCCAATTGTTCGCCACCGTGATCTATCCATGGCTTCTTCGCATCCAGCTCTTGCCAGCCATCCTGCGCAGATCGTCCCTCCACCTAGCCAGAGGGCGCCCTATATTACGTTTGCCAATACGCGGTCTCCACTCTAGAACTCGTTAAACCCCATCGGTTGTCGGTTCTGCGGATAATATGGCCAGCGCACTGCCACTTAATCATAGGAAAACTTAACTTATTTTTAGGTGATTTCGGTCCAGTTTTATAAATACACCAACTGCATGAATAAATCCCTTATAAATGTATAACATTACTAGGTTACCTTTGCAGTTCATAAAACATGGATACTGTATAATATAAAATAGTATACAGGGTGTATCTGTGGACATTTACGTCCCTTTAACCACGTGTTCTACCAACCATTCTGAACAACATTTGTTCTATGGCTTTTCGAAAAACATTTCAACTCCCCATACAAAATGACCAAGTCACGTGACCGACTTTGTATGAGAAGTTGAAATTTTTTTATGCGAATTTCCAAAAGATGACTTTTGGAAATTCGCATAAAAAAATTTTGAACAAATGTTGTTCAGAATGGTTGATAGAACACGTGGTTGAAGGGATGTAAATGTTCACCGATACACCTTGTATAGGTGTAGGTGTGTGTAGGTGTAGATAGGTACCTACTATATGAAGCATAGCGGGGTGGGTAAGGGTGTGTTTAGGCCATGATACTGAACAACATTCCCATAGGAAAATAGCGCCATACAAAAGGTGAATGCCCTCGAGCGAGCGGCAGCCGCATGCATACATTCGCTCGCCATCTTGCTGTTCGAATATGCATCGAAACCTAACCTATAAGTTTGCGATTTTCGTTCATGATTTCGATCGATAAATTACATTTACGACTAAATGGATTGTGTTCGGGACAAAAATTGTAACATTGTCTCCGAGAAAGCTGAAGCTCAAGAAGTACTTAGCACCGAAAAAGGAAAAGAGGAAGACTATGTATACAAAAATAAGTAAATATCATAAGACAAAGCCTTTAGTTCGTTGTAGATGGCACCAAAAAGTAGGCCAATATAAAAATAAGTGAGATGCCATAAAAATCATCCTGTAAAAAACCCAAGTCTCACAGCTCAGTCTCTCTACCTTAAAAAGTTGTGAGATACATGTAATACCTAGTCGGTTAATCTATCTAGTCGCTTGGAAAAGATAATACTTAATTATCTTTTCCAATAATAATTACATAATTGATCCCCCCCTCTGATCCTTTTTTAGTAACTTCATCTGTCTTTTTGTCCTGCCATTGACGCTCGTGGTCTTTAGTCCTCTCCCAGATCCATTCATATATTGTAGGTATAAAATATATCTTCTCTAACCTTATAACCTTATAGTAGTATATTTTATATAATTTGTGTAGGTTATATTGTATTTTAGTTAGGTAACATTCGTATATATTAGTGTATGATAACGTGTTTATTTATTATCTAGATATATGTATTTATACTATAAATTTACTTAATCAATGTTCAAAATAAAAGGGATTTCACCACCCTTCCCTCTTCTATCTAATGTCCTTTACCTGAAGGCTGTCTGGTAGAGATCGCTCCCAGCGATAAAACCGCCTAAATTGTACATTGTATCTCTGTATACCTAGCTTTTAAGTTTTGTATTTTGTACAATAAAGAGTATCTATCTATCTATCTATAATTATAACTTGTTTTGGAGACGAGAGTTTCAATCGCGTGAGGCGCGATAGACTAAATAATCTAATATAATTGGCAATTTGACTGTTGTCACGGAAAGATAAGAAATGTGTTAAATATGGTTGCTTATAGATAAAAAATAATAATACAATTCGTGTTTTGCATGAAAATAGATTGTAAATATTTTGATTTGTGAAAACTAGATTTGAGTTTTTTTATCTGTCGATACGAGAACCAAAACGCGGACGGCCATGATTAAGCATCGTATGACGTCACATTTCAATACTTATGTCATCGTCCTGCCAGTATCACTATATACAACCTGTGCGGATAAAGAATGGGATCAGAAATGGCGGCGCATCTATTCACTTCTCGCTCGCACACTATTTGCATCTATACTCGCACCCCACGAGTGCGAGTATAGACGCAAATAGTGTGCGAGCACAGATAGTACATAGTTTATTGAAATAAGACGTCACATCCGGAAGTGTCACGTGACCGGCTGTTTTAGACGCGAATGGAAAAGTCATAAACTTATTTTGTTTTTTTCCTTTTAAAAATCTCTTTTTTGAGAAAAATAATTATTGTAGGATGTATAAAATAAGCTTAGGTGCATTTTAAAATATCTTTTCAAAAATTGTCTAATAGCCAATTGTAATGTTCCTTGTTTTTCATGTGATGGCTAAGTCAATCTATTTGTTTAAAGAGTAAAATATGTTTAATTGATATTGATAACTTAAGACAGAAGGTCCTTTAAGTGGAGACTAAATATATTAACCGACTAGGTATTACATGTATCTCACAACTTTTTAAGGTAAAGATACTGAGCTGCTAGACTTGGGTTTTATCATAGGATGTTTTTGATGGCATACTCATATTCTTGTAGCGAAACAGTTCGGCTAGCTGTTCTGCAGATATTGTCTCTAATCTACACAAATATACATTACTTAAATACAAAAAAAGAAGAAAAATCAAACGATTTCTTGTCCAGTAGCTATTAGGTACCTACTCGTGCGTTTGCAAATTACCTTCACATAGCTCGTAGCGTGAGAATTGAAATGGTTTTGTGTATGGCATTTTATTACTGCATCGAGGGAGGGGAAAGGAAATTATATTTATGTGAACCTAATATTTTAAATTAATGTGGTTAAAAAACGCCTATGCATGAATGGGCTGGCTCAACCTCAGTGATACTACGGCCTCACAGAAAATCCAGCGTGAAGCAGCTTACGCTGTGTTTTGCTGAGTGAAGTGAGGATACCTTAGGTGAAAATAAGGGGAGTTTTAAGTTTGGTAGATTGATAGTGCACTCGTAGCTTTATCGGTGATGCACGTATCCAATGGCGACGGCAATTGCTTACCATCATATGATCTGCCGGTTCGTTTGCCACTTATCGCAAAAAAGTGTGTTTCATGAAAACCACGAGGACAGACAGGAGTGCTAAGCCATTCATATGAGGCAGTGAAGAGCATTATTTTTATTATTATTCTTGCTTTTCAATATAAACAACATACACCATTGTCAGATACTCATTGTATTCCAAGTTTTGTTTCAGAATGCCCTAGACCATAAAAAGCTGCAGGAAATAAATAAATATTTCACAACATCACATACATTGATGACTCTGAAATATATACCTACACATAATACTTTTTTTTTGTGAATAATATACTTATAATACATAGAAAACACCCAGGCCAATACAAACGGACATGTTCATGCACACAAATGTTTGTACTGCGCGGGGATCGAACCCGCAACCCTTGGAACAAAAGACAGCGTTCATTGCCACTGTTCAAAACGGGTCGTCAAAGCTGACTGTATGTACTTGATCTTCATTATTTAAGATTATAAATATAGACGTCCCATCCCTATTCTCAGCAGCCCATTACTCTCTGTGAGGACTCCTTAAATTTAATTCTCAAAATGTTTACTGTGAAATAATTTTATTACCGCAGACGGAGCGTTTGGTGATTAAAATGACTAATGTACAAAAGGTGGAGGAATTTCTCAGAGAAGCAACTTTTGAGTACACATTTTGAGCAAAAATACCGTTGGAGTAAATAGCTGTTAACAGTCGCGAGGTTAAGTAGTTGAGGGAGATAATTCTGTGTTGGAGATTAATTAAGATAAAGGCGAGTAAAACTTACAGAATAATAATTATGGTATAGTAGTAAACATAACAATTAAAGAAAATAAAAAAGTTTCAGGTACAACAACCAAAAAATTAGAACCCTGAAATTTTAAAGGCACACGTAACGTTTTTGTATCTTTTTTCTGCACCAGTCTTACGACTGATTGTAATAATTTTGTGTATATACTGATGATGAAAGGTCAACTCCTCAACGGTAAGGAGTTAAAGGATAAGCCTTTCAATACTGTACTCACAATTAGTGTCTTAGTTATTTGGCGGGTAGAAGGTAGAAGGGGGAAGGGAGGGGGTGAGTTGCAAAATAATAAGAGCCCTCCAATTTCAAAGGCACACGTAATGTTTTTGTATCTTCTTTAAAAAATGCACCAGTATTTACGACCTGATTGTAATAATTTTGTGGCTCTGCTGATGATGAAAGGTCAACTCCTCAACAGTAAGGAGTTAAGGATAACTCTTTCAATACTGTATTCAATAAGTTTGGAAGATATTTGGCGGGGGTGGAAGAGGGAAGAGGGGGGGGGGACTGCCAATAAATGAGACACTACTACACTAAAAAAAATTTCTGCGAAAAAAAACCACCTTCAAACCTCCTTAAGTTAATTATTTTATTTTCGTTTTTGTTTTGTTTGAAAATTTGACGTTTCATTGTCATTGATTTGTTTTGGTGCAAACGGTACGTAATATACTTTATTTCTACTATTTTATTGCTATTTTTACTCCAGTCCCTCGCTCGCTAACACATTTCATGGCAGCTTAATGAATATTTTTACGTTTAGGAATGAAAGTTTTTGTTTATTTGACAATCAGACTTATTTGTAAAAGTGTGCAAGTTCTACATGTATATACTTACATAATGCATTTGAGGATGAATTATGATAAAGAAACTCGTAGAAGTCATTATCATATACAAAAACTTGTTTCTCTTTTTTAATGGAAAAGTTTTATATCACGAATCGGAGTTTTGAAAGTTTCGTGCTTTGTTACCAATTTTATAAGTTTTCAATATTTTAATAATCAGATACATTTTTTAAAGGGATGTCGGCGAATTGCTCTGATTGTTAGGGTTCCGTACCCAAAATATAAAAGGTGGAACATTATTAGAAAGACTTCACTATCTGAGTAACTTATATGTATATGGCGATCGCGACACGGAATTTTTAATAAACATACACTCGAATTAATAACCTCCACCTTTTTTTTTTTGGTTTTGAAGTCTGTTAAATATTAAATATCTTCTCTAGAAAAACATTTGAACTGCCACAGTGCTCGGTAATAAGGTTTCAGAGTATTAAAATACTTATGCACGTACTTTACCCTAGAGCGTAGCATGATTATTGCGATGCAAGAATGTATTTTGAACGCAACTGAATAAGCCGTGCTCATACCAGGAAAGTAATTGTGGAATTGCTGGCGGCAAAATATCTAGCAAGATATTTTATGTTGATTTAATGTAGTAGATATATTTCTTTTTCTAAGCTAGAGGCGTCAAACGAGCAAACGAGTCACCAAACGGAAAGTAATCCGCGAAATCAGAGGGATCGCTAAGGTGTTGCCGGCCTTTTTACAGTAGAGTACGCTCTTTTCTTCCCTAAATCGTAGTCTTCAGGAAATATTCCTGCACCCAAACCGTCCCCACAGAACTGAGGTACGTGGTAGAAAGTTCCGCGAGAAACGCACTATTAGACCGCCATTCATCGAGATGATGGGGATGGAATGACAATCGCTTGCGTGTGGTTCGATTTAAAAATTTAGCTGCAGGGATTGGATCAAACAGTTCTCAGGCCACTGATAGATGCGGTATAGAATGCTGAGGGAAGCTATATCCCGCCGCAGTGCTAGAGGATCAAGTTGACTAGTTTGACGACCCGATTGGAACAGTGGTAGTGAACGCTACCTCTGATACAAGGGTTGCGGGTTCGATCCCCGCCCAGTACAAACATTTGTGTGCATGAATATGTTTGTTTGTATTGGTCTGGGTGTTTGCTATGTATTATAAGTATGTATTTACAAAAGAAAAGTATTATATGTATATATTTGTAATCGCACTGTTGATTCTGATATCCGTAACACAGGTGCTTGAGCTACCTATATCTAAAAACTAAAACCCGACTACAAAAAAACACGCTCTAAAAAGCACGAAACAAGAAAACTCTCTCTGCTGAAATTATTATAATGTATTGCCGTGGTCGTATGCCACCTATTATAGCAAAACAGATTCATTATAATAATAAAAAAAAACAATGTGGCATACGACCACGGCAATACGGCATAATAATTTCAGCAGAGACAGTTTTCTTGTTTCGTACTTTTTAGAGCGTGTTTTTTTGTTAGTCAGGTTTTAGTTTTCAAACTTTATTATCGTATTGTGTCTATCCTGCACACGTTGTGTATAGTCTGTCTCTGTCTTATGGAAAATATATATTTGTGTATATTTTTGTGATTCCGCTATTGGTTCTGATATTCGAAACGCAGGTGCTTGAGCTACCTATCTCCGAACTCAGATCAATGTATGTGATGTTGTGAAATATTTATTATTATTTATTTCTCTTTCTTTAAAAAGTGGGTTAAAAAAAGTGGGTATAGATAGAGTAAAGTTGCCGACAATTGGAAATAATTGTAGCAACAATATAGATACACCTGTAATTTAAAGTGACACGACTTTATTATTAATAATAGTTTATGCGACTGTCACATAATAACGAGATACTAAAAAACGAGCCGCTTTTAATCGCTATTACTATAAGGAAACTACATACATTTATGTGCGTGCATATTGTAGGTGTTTTTTTGGGTGGCAACTTATAACTTTTTGGCTGTATAATTGATGATAACTTTGTCCTAATATTGTCTTTGAAATTTGGCTGTTGCATAAAGTGCAAAAAAATTATCATTATGCAACAAACTAATTAAAAAGATGAGGTGTTGTATAATGAGCTTTTTTTTGCACTTAAGATTAAGAAAATAAAAAAATATCTTTATTTATTCAAAACTTTACTGCGCAAAACGATTTAATAGGAAAACTTAATGCTTAATTTATTTAGAGCTGTCAATTTTATGAAGCCTGTTAAAATAATTGATTTCTTAATTTGAAGATTATTAAATGAGTGCAGATAAAATGTTATATCGTATGTAACGCGTAGGCGAATGAATAATAACGTGCACAATCTGAATATGCATATTCAAGGGCGATTTTGAATGGCTAATGAACTAGTGTTTATATTCGTTCACTGTCTAGGCATGGATTTTGCAACTTCAATTGAAACACAGAGGCTAGCTATTGACTTGTTTATTAAGTAAACACGTTAACGCTACATGTAAATTATTAGAATACCCGACAGATATAAGAATGAATTATATAAATATAATTAAAAAATACGACTCCCGTTTTTTAAGGTGAAGGGTACCGCACTAGCGACGCTAATTGATTTAAATGTTCAACTGTCTATACAGAACACTTATAAATATCAAAATAAGTACATCTGATAAAGTTCCCGGTAGGACAGTTTTAGACCTTATTCCATCGCATTAAAGTCGAAAAGTGGCCTACCGTTAACTTTGTTTCATGTAGGTACATATATTATCATCTACCGCTGGTTCGGAACGTCGATTTCCACTGAGAAGACACCAGCAAGAAACTCAGTTGTAAGTAGTAGTACTCTTTTCAAATATTGATGATGTTACAGAGTTTCAATTGAAAAGAAAAAAAAATACAATCATCAAAGTTAACAGACTACTATGAAAAACAACTCAAAAGACTAATCGATTAACATGACCAAGAATCCTTATCATTTAAATGGACACTATTCTTCATAAGGCAGGTTTATTATGTTGAAATTCAACTTATCCAGTGATAGGTTAATGACATTTTGTGGTACCTTAATGACTTTCTTAATGAACCAACAAATGAATTACCGATTTTCATAAAATCGGTCTGAGAACTGGGAGGGCAAGTCTATCTTTATTTCTGGTGTTAAGACTAACACTATCGGTCTGTTTTAGTAGGTGGTGGTAACCTCCTACTGCGCCACCTATATATAGGTATAATGATCCTATTTATTTCTATGCAATGCCGAAATAAAAGCGTATTGTTTCTCTGAAATCAAAGTTTTATTATTTTACAGAGTTCTAAACTTCACTTAGTTCAGCCTATAAAAAAAAACAGATAAATTCCTTACATACCTGAAATCAAAGAAACAACATTTAATGCTCTTATTCCAGGATGTTGTTTCTTTAGATTTACATTATAAATATCTTTTTATTCTCTTATGTAATTTTACGTAGCATTAATAAAAATCCGTTGACTCATTTAATTTGACAACATGACAGTGACTTTTCTTAAAACCTCTAGGCGGCATAGACAAATCGAAGGAAGACGATATCCACTATTTAATGGAGGTATCGAATTTCTTTACATCTCCCCCCCTAAGAAAACAATTACATGTAGAATATATGCATGTAATTGTTAGGTCATTTACCAACGGATACTGGTGAAAGTTTGGTAATGTGGTAGAAATTTGATTGCACCTTTCTATGACCAGCATCCACTTCATAGATGGAATTGGAAATCTTCTTCAAGATTTTGTATGGTCCAATCCTCAATTCATCCATCTTCTTCCTATTCAATTTATTTCCATTCTCCACGTATACCATGTCTCCTTCTTCAAAATTATATTCTTTCCTATGTGAGTCGTAAATACTCTTGTTATATTCGTGGGATTTAATCGTGTTCATAAATGCTAGTTTTCTATCTCTCTTCAGGTCTTCTTCTGAACATCTTGAGTTTAATTCTGGTGGTAAAATATTCACATTTTCTCCTTCCAAAAGGTACTTTGGAGCAAACTTTGTTATTGTGTGTTCAGTCTCATTATATTTCTCAACACACCTATGAGCAATAGTTGTCCATGCAATCTTCTTGTCACTTTCATTTAGTGAACATCTAATTTTATTGACCAAAGTCTGGTTTAACTTTTCGTTAATTCCATTAGAAAATGGTGCATCCACAGAAGTGAAAATTATTTGTATGTTATTATTGTTTAAAAATTGTTTAAATTCTTTGGAATTTATTCCTGGATATTGGTCTGTTAATACCATACATATATTATAACTTTTTGTTACATTTCTAACAAGTTTTATGAAATCATTCGAGCTTTGAAATCTTGATGTTAGAATATAAGCATATCTGGTAAAGTGATCCACCAAAAGATGAAGGTATTTTTTTGTTGACCGTGATCCTCCGAAACCACCAATAGTGTCAATAGAAACAATCTCAAATGGGCGTCTTGCTGGACCTAAATGTGACATTAAGCCATATTTAGACCTTCTCCTAGATTTGTTCCTTATACAAACTGCACACTCCTCACAAATTTGTTTAATATTTGTCATGATATTCCTTGCTGTATAAAACGGCATTATTTTATTTTTCATCTGTGTTTGTCCAAGGTGACAGTAAGAATTGTGAACATCTTTTATCAAACTTTTGCTTAATTCTTCCGACAATATAATTTTCTTTCTTCTTTTATGCTTTTTGTAGTAGATTTCATTTTCCAAAATAAGCTTGTGTTTTTCTTTTTGTAAATTGGTATTTTTGTTTTGGTCGTCTCGAATACCTTGTAGGTTGATTGAATTTACCATTTTCAAAAAATCATCATCATCTTCACAAGGATCCAGAACAGGATTTCTGCTTAGACAGTCCGCCTCTTGATTAGATCTCCCTGGGTTATATATTATTTTAAAATTATATTGAGATAAATAATATGTTAGATCACCAAGCTCTTCATCTGTTCTTGCCTTTATGTTCATATTTTCTAAAGGTTTATGGTCTGAGTACGCAATAAAGTCTCTTCCCATTAGCCAGTGCTGCCAATATTTGACAGCTTCCTTTATTGCCAGACATTCTAGGTAAATAGCTTTCTTCTTTTTCTGCGATTCAGTTAATTTTTTTGAAAAATATGCAACTGGCTTCTTTTCACCATTTTCATCCTCTTGTTTTAAAACAGCTCCCACTCCCTTGATACTCGCATCTGTGAAAATGTGTACTGGTAGCTGTGCATCGAAAATTTTCAAAATCGGTTCTGAGCAAAGAATATTTTTCATTTTATCAAATGATTGCTGGCATTCTGATGTCCATATGAATTTTACGTCCTTTCGCAATAGATTGTGTAATGGATCCAGCATGATTGCACTATGAGGTATAAATTTATGATGAAAATTGACTTTTCCAAGAAACTGGCGTACATTCTTCCTGGTCTCTGGTATTGGAAAGTTCTTTATTGCTGTTAAGTAATCTTTTAGAGGTTTGACTGAATTGTGTTCTATTGTGTGACCTAAATACTTTGCATGACTTCTTGCGAAAGAACACTTAGAAAATTTTAGTCGAAATCCCTCTGCAAGTATTGCTTCTAACAATTTTGATAGATGTTCTATATGTTCCTCAAAAGTTCTCGAAAAAATCAAAATATCGTCAAGTAAAATTTACTGCAAAATCAGACAATCTATGTTTTCTAATGATGTTGCTCAGTATTCGTTGAAAAATTGCTGAAGCAGTCTTTAGTCCAAATGGGAGACATGTCCACTGAAAGTGTCCCTCCTGAGTAACAAATGCAGTCTTGTGTCGATCTTGAATTTTTAAAGGGATTGACCAAAATGCTGAATTGACATCTAAAGTAGAAAAATATTTACAGTTTACCGTTTTCACCATCAAGTCCTCAATCAATGGAAACGGTTGAGATTGAGGGACAACAATTTTATTCAACTCTCGGAAATCTACACATAGCCGAGCCTTTTTATTATCTTCTTTCTTATATGCTAGCGTCACTGGCATAGCAAACGGACTATAAGATTCCTCGATCAGATTTTTCTCCAGCAGTTTTGATATTTGACTTTCTATTTCCTTTCTATCCTCAGAATTGCATCGATAGGGACGTTTGCAACAATATTTTTCTGCCATCAAATCAATATGCGCTTTATAATCTCGAACAGAGCCGATGTCATACTTATCGTTGGCAAATACGGGTTTGTACTTTTTTACTAATTTGTTAATTTTCGCCTGCTGAATCGTAGCTAAGTGGTTTATTGTCATTTCAAATTTTGTTGGGTCCATGTGTTCATTAAAATTTACTTCATATTTTGCTGTAAATCCGACTTCTCTTTTATTCTTGTCATCTAGTATATCAGGAATATTGACATTTGTTGTATTAGACATATTATTTTCTAAATAATTATTTTTCTTAAATTCTCCGTCACATGAGATTTCTTCACCTTCTTTGGGATTTAAGGATTGTATAATTTTCAGTTCCTCATTCTGCGTTAATCTAAATTTCTTTATACAATCGAGACCAATTAGAAAATCGTAATTGAAGTTCTCGTTGTCAACTATAAAAATATCCATAACTTCTTCTATATCATAGATTTTCATTTTCAACGTTACTATACCCTTTATTTCTTTATCACCATTAATAGTCTTTAAATTTACTACTTGCATGATTCTCTTATCATCCTTCTCTTTAATTTTTAATAATTTGACATTTATGAGCGACACATTTGAACCTGAGTCATAGACTCCAGAAACTTGCAAAGTGTCATTTAAAAGTAAATTTATTCTTATTAATGGTGGTACTTCTAGTTTTTTGGATTCGTCTCATTCAATTCAACCTCTAGCTCAGAATGATTAACAGTTCTCACCCCTGTTCTCTGTGTGTTTTCTTTAAACCAACAATTTTCTTCAGGGTGAAATCGTTTTCCCTTTTTTTCTTTAATACAATTTTGGCATGGTTGCTTTTCTTCGTATCTTTTTGTTTTACTTTCAGAACTTATATATTTGCCTTCATATTTATTTTTTCCAATTAGATGCTCTAGCTTACCTAATTCGTTATAAAGATCCTTAGTGTCTTGTAAACATCCTCTATCAATTTTGTCAGCTACATAGTTAGGTAAGCCAAATGCTATGAGATCGATAAGTGTCCCAGTATCAATGGACTTTCTCACTTCTAGTAGCAATTTTTCTTTCTTTAAAGCGTAATCAAGAAAAGAACCAGTGCGATATTTAAAAGCAAGAGCATACCTCGAGGGGGACCATCCCTTGTTTGCAAATGTCTCACAGAAGTTTTTTTCCCACATGTCCCACTCGGATTCCACTGTGTTTTTGATTAACATACAACTATACCAATCCATACCAGGATATTCTAAAAAATTTTTCAAAATTTCAATCTTTTTTCTATCTTCAGTAATTCTAAAACGTTCACATTCTTTATTGAAAATCTTCATCCACTGGCAGGCATTCGAGTTCCTGCCCGTGAAACGTTCAATCATGAAATCTTTTGCTATTTTCCCTAAATCTTGAGTTTCCGATTTGTTTTCTTTTTCTTCGAGTAATTTTTGCAATAACTTGCTCAGAGTCTGAGCCGAACTGCCAGGTGTGGACACAGCATCCTTAATCTCTTCTTCAATTTCTTCAAGGTAGGTATCATTGAACTGCAAGTTTTGCTCATCATCTAGATAAACTTTTGATATAACATCTGTCACCTTAATCCATATCCTCCTTGATTGATATCTCTTTAAAAGTGACTTTTTAATTTTGGTATAATTAGAAGTTTTTGTTATTTCTTCATGTAGGTTTGCAGATTGAAGCTCACTTGGTATTTTAAAACATTGTCCAGTAGTCGTCGCAATAGATGTTATGCAAATCACATTAGATTTCCCATCAGACGTGGGTTTTACTTCGAAATCAAACCTTAATTTTTCCATCTTGAAATATTTGCAAAAATGTTGTTTTATAATGATCCTATTTATTTCTATGCAATGCCGAAATAAAAGCGTATTGTTTCTCTGAAATCAAAGTTTTATTATTTTACAGAGTTCTAAACTTCACTTAGTTCAGCCTATAAAAAAAAACAGATAAATTCCTTACATATCCTGAAATCAAAGAAACAACATTTAAAGCTCTTATTCCAGGATGTTGTTTCTTTAGATTTACATTATAAATATCTTTTTATTCTCTTATGTAATTTTACGTAGCATTAATAAAAATCCGTTGACTCATTTAATTTGACAACATGACAGTGACTTTTCTTAAAACCTCTAGGCGGCATAGACAAATCAAAGGAAGACGATATTCACTATTTCAATGGAGGTATCGAATTTCTTTACATAGGTACATAATTAATAATAAAATACTTAGACACATTACTTTCTGAATAAATGAAATTAAGTGACAGTCAGTATATTTGCTTTCCTCTTCAGTAATAATAACACAAGAAGCATGTCAGTTAATCATATTTATCGAGTCAGCTCGGGGTAATCAACGAGATACATCGGGATATTCGCAAACTTCCGATACTGAGCAAATATAATATAACTTGTGTTTATTTGTCAGCGTCAATACTAGACGAAGGCGTTTTTTTTTATGAAAACAAACGCTTATTTATTTAATCTTTATTTTGTTAGAAAACGTAATCACGATAATATATTAAATACTGGTAAGATCATATGAGTTAGAATATGTAGACATAAATGATTAGCAAATATACTCGTACTTTCTTAAATAAGATAACTTATTTCTAAAAAAAACAAAAACCCAGTTTCAGTACCTCGTAAAGCATCTATTCTTTCTTGTAGACAAATAAAAACATTTGCACTCACTAAGCGCCGAACTAAGGCAGGGAGTAGAACACCCTTTAACAGTTTGGTTAAAACCTATAATAGTTAGTTTAGCTTAATAGATATATTTAATGTTATTTCCAAAAAGTTTAAAAGTGACGTTTTGTTTTTGTTAAGGTGATACTGCGATCTCACTAATGCCGCCTATCGATTTGTATTAATTGTGACGAATATAGGATATTGTTACGAAAAATGGGATTCTATAAAAAGTATTTATGTTTTTTCAAGATATATCTGCCTCACAGAAGACCGGCGTGAAGCAGCGTCTGCGCTGTGTTTCGCCGTGTGAGTGAGGTTACCGGAGGCCCATTGGGGAAAGGGAAAAGGTTGGCAGCGCACTTATGACTCCACTGGTGTTGCGGGTGTCCATGGGCGGCGGAATTGCTTACTATCAGGTGATCCGTCTGCTCGTCTGCCATCTCTCATATAAAAAAAAACATAGGAGTATGCATTACTAATATCAGTGTACGTCTAGCTACATATCAGGTTGGAAGCCTCCACGTGTGACTGCACATACATACTTGTCGTCTTTATAAATGCATACGGGTGTTATTTGTTATTTATTATGTTCAAAAAAGAAATGTTTTCCAATAAGTAAGTTTTATGTAATAATTAGCCGTGTGGTCCCCGCCAGAGTGAAATAGGCCACCCTCACTCTTACCGAGGTGTCGTAAAAGGCGACTAAGGTAAAGTTGCTGGCACGATCATCAGCACCCAGAGAAGGAAAACTCTGCATTTATATCAAAACCCTCGCCAACCGGTCTGCCAAGCGTGATGAGTATGGCAATTACCCCTCAAGTGATTGAGGGAGGCCCGTGCCCCAGCAGTGGGGACTTAAATGGGCTGACGATGATGATGATGTAATGCTGGCGCACGGGCCTCACATGAGGGGTATTTGCCATACTCATCACGCTTGGCAGACGGGTTGGCGACTGTGTTTTTTTATGGGAAAATGTCAAAAGCTGCTACACTTTTAAAGGAAACAGCGTTAGTACCGACTTTTGCCACGCGTCAAATAGCCGTGATCGGACTGTACGAGTATAAAGGGATGATCGGCAAAGCGGTCATGTTTCAATTTGGTCGACAGCATTCGTCAAAGTTTTAAAACCAATAAAATATTATAGTCTGTAAGAAAATATTAAGCGAGACCAAAGAAGCCGTAAACATTGGTTATATGACTCAGTAAAATTCCTTTTGCACCACATGCCATTTACTAACTTTATGTTGAAGCCGTAACCGTATCTTTTTATTTTTATACTTGTATACAGCGTGTTAAAAATCATGAATAATTAATTAAAAGGAAGCATAACTACAGGGTACATCTGTGAACATTTACATCCCTTTAACCACGTGTTCTACTAACCATTATGAACAACATTTGTTCTATCACTTTTGAAAATTCGCATGAAAAAATTTCAACTTTTCATATAAAGTCGGTCACGTAACTTGGTCATTTTGTATGGGCAATCGAAATATTTTTCGATGAATTTTGAAAAGTCATTGAACAAATGTTGTTCATATTGGTTGGTAGAACACGTGGTTAAAGGGATGTAAATGTTCACAGATACACTCTGTATTTAATTTTAAAATTATGGGTTAGTGAAAATCTTATGCTTTTGAAGGAAAAGAAGTAAAACTTTTTGTTTAAACTTTTCAGGTTTCAACCCTAGTAGGCTTTTTTTAAATTTTAACTTCGAACAAATAATCATAAAATATTAAAACCTAATTTTTGTGTCAAATGTCACACACCGGGCGCTCCCGCCTTTTATTTATTTATTGAATTGTATATACATGCTGACTTACAATAACCAATATAAACTTTTGTAATATCAAAGTAGGAATATCCAAAATATGAATGTATGAAAAAAAATTACCGTATTAGATGATCATTTTTTGGCCAGCGGAGAACTCAATTGTCTGGTTGATTATGGCCGCTGTCCCTTCTAGCTCATCTATTTCATATATATCTTCTCTAGTGAAAGTGTCGCGAAACTTTTACTAATTGTGGTTAGAGCCGCTAAACTAAGGCAGATTAATAGTAGGTAGATATCTTGACCAGTAGTAGATGATATTATACTTCACTCACACATTACAATAAAACAGGTCTACACGGTCCCTTTATTTTATATAGATTTTCTGAACGTAGATAAAATTAGACTAGATTTAGACTGTATTTTGGGGTAGTGGCAGAATACCAGTGTTTTGTCTGCTCGGGCAAAGCTATACACTGAGCCACGGCCTTTTTGTACTGCTGCAGCGCACACACGGATCACGACAGGTAAACAGGTTATTGTTGTTTCTATTTTTTTTGTTAATTTAATGCCTAATTATAATGTAATGTTCCTGTGTTCTTGCATGTGTGTAATTTGTTTATTTTAATGTGTGTATATGCAGCAGTACAAATAAACGTTTTATCTATCTATCTATATATCTATCAGATGTTGATTCCTAACTGTACTTCTTGGGAGAACTTGGCGCTGTACCGACTGCTTCTGCTTCTACTTTGTAAGCTATGGTACCTCATATTATTGGTCAAACCATAACTCAGGCTTGAATTATATACTACCCTAGACGGAGCGTCACCCAACAAACACAGCAAAAAAAACAGGCCAACTTTTTAATACTTATGTTGCGCATAACGAACACAAGCATAGAAATCGCCTTGTCTTACACCCGAGTCATGTCATTCAAAATGTCAATTTTTATATGGTTTTACAGCCCTGGGTTCTAGCTCTTTTGAGTCTATTTTCTAATTGTTTGTGCAAAATTTTACCACCTAATTTCAACCCCCCAATAAAATGAGTGAATTAAACGGGTAATTAATTTGTGTATTGCTTGTAGGTACGATCGCATTAACATGTTAATAAGTACAATCGGTGCGGATAAAGAATGGGATCAGAAATGGCGGCGCATCTATTCACTTCTCGCTCGCACACTATTTGCGTCTAACCTCGCACCCCACGAGTGCGAGTATAGACGCAAATAGTGTGCGAGCGGGAAGTGAATAGATGCGCCGCCATTTCTGAACCCATTCTTTATCCGCATAGGTTGTAGCTACGTAAAGTGACTAGCGCCCGAATATCACTCAAATTTAACAGCTTGTTTTTAATATCATTGCGCTGTCGCTTTTAATGGTGTGAAATATTTAAGGGCCCTTCATTTATTTGACGACGTCCTTCCAGCGATACCTAGGCCGGCCTACCGGGCGCCGGCCCATCGGTCGGCTCTGGTATGTTTTCTTCACGAGACGATGCTTGTCCAGTGTCTCGAGGTGACCAAGCCAGCGAAGACGATGCGCCTTGGTCTCGCCGATGATGTTAGGCGTGTCTACAATCTTCTCTATTTCGACATTTGTGCGTATCCTCCAGCCATCGTCTTGTAATTTTACTAGGCCCAGAATTTTGCGGAGAATGATCTGCGAGAACTTCAGGCCGGTGACTGGCGACAAGTAGTGCGGGATGGATCAAAGAGGCGGTATCTTGTTTCGGAGGCCAAGACTCGCTTCGGGTCGCTGAGCCAGTGGTGTAGTAGTAGTCATTTATTTGAGATACGTTTGAGTAATATAAAAATCAATAAATACTTTGATTTTTACTACCTAACTCTTTATCCTGTTTCACCTGTCCACTGCTGAGACACCTGCTTACTCTAAGAGAGAATTGGATTCGGTGTTACTTTTCGCAGGTGGCAAGTTCGGAATTATTTTTTGTTTAGAGATTTCAGTGTAAATAATGTAATTATTTACCACTTATCCTTCACCTTAACCATATCGATCCTACCAATAAGGTGATTAGTGCCTATTAATCCCAGTATGCGGCGAGAATCGTAAGTCCTAACGTTATGTCATAGGTGGCAGACGAGCAGTGGAGTCGTAAGTGCGCTGCCAACCTTTAAACCCAACGTTTAAAGGTTGGCAGCGCACTAATGACTCAACTGGTGTTGCAGGTATCCATGCGCGGCGGCAATTGCTTACCATCAGGTGATCCGTCTGCTCGTCTGCCACCTATCACATAAAAAAACCCTTTCCCCAGGATTGGGCCTCCGGTACCCTCACTCACGCAGCGAAACACAGCACAGTGCTGCTTCACGCCTGTTGTCTGTGACGCTGTGGTATCACTCCGGTCGAGCCGGCGCTTTCATGCCGAAGCGTGGCTCTCCCACGGCCATGTATATATTTATATAATGTATATTGTAGTGAAAAATATGGCAAAAGTACAATATCACTCAAATATCAAACTCAATGTTCATGCCCCTATAACAATCTATACTATTAATAAAGAGGTAACGCCCCGGCGGGTGACTGACTGATCTATCAACGCATAGCCGAAACTACTGGACTGAAAATCATGAAAATTGGAACATAGGTAGTTTTTATTATTAAAACGAGCACTAAGTAGGGGTTTTTAAAAATTCAACTCCTAAAGGGGTGAAATGGGGGGTTAACGCTAGTATGAAAGTCTGTCATTGTTGATGTTAGAGTTTTGGAAAGTCGGATTGTGTTTATTAATAACAAAATAAAATTGACCTGTTTTTTTTATTCAACCCCTAAAGGGGCAAAATGGGGGTAGAAACATTGTATGGAAGATTCCTTATTTTAAAAGTTAGAGTCATGAAATTTGGTAAGTAAATAATACACTTAAAAAATTCACCGTAGGGCTCAGGTGGGACTCGAACCCACAACCTTCCACAGTCCGGGTGGCTGCACTAACCATTTATGCTATCCGAACCCCTTGCTAAGACGACGAATTTTGTAAGTGCTTGAATCGTCATGAGCCGACGATAGTCTCATCAATATTGTAGGTATACTTTACAATATCCAGTGGAAACATTGTTACAAATATTTGACCACCAGTTAAGATGAAACTGCTAAACGAATATTATTGTGTTTGGTATAGCAATTCTTTGCAATTTATTCTTAAGTAAATAATACACTTAAAAAAATTCACCGTAGGGCTCAGGTGGGACTCGAACCCACAACCTTCCACAGTCCGGGTGGCTGCACTAACCATTTATGCTATCCGAACCGAATTTTTTTAAGTGTATTATTTACTTAAGAATAAATTGCAAAGAATTGCTATACCAAACACAATAATATTCGTTTAGCAGTTTCATCTTAACTGGTGGTCAAATATTTGTAACAATGTTTCCACTGGATATTGTAAAGTATACCTACAATATTGATGAGACTATCGTCGGCTCATGACGATTCAAGCACTTACAAAATTCGTCGTCTTAGCAAGGGGTTCGGATAGCATAAATGGTTAGTGCAGCCACCCGGACTGAGGAAGGTTGTGGGTTCGAGTCCCACCTGAGCCCTACGGTGAATTTTTTAAGTGTATTATTTACTTAAGAATAAATTGCAAAGAATTGCTATACCAAACACAATAATATTCGTTTAGCAGTTTCATCTTAACTGGTGGTCAAATATTTGTAACAATGTTTCCACTGGATATTGTAAAGTATACCTACAATATTGATGAGACTATCGTCGGCTCATGACGATTCAAGCACTTACAAAATTCGTCGTCTTAGCAAGGGGTTCGGATAGCATAAATGGTTAGTGCAGCCACCCGGACTGTGGAAGGTTGTGGGTTCGAGTCCCACCTGAGCCCTACGGTGAATTTTTTAAGTGTATTATTTACTTAAGAATAAATTGCAAAGAATTGCTATACCAAACACAATAATATGAAATTTGGTATTTGGCTCATCATACGAGTTTAAGAAAAAATATTTGAGAATTTTTTTTTCTTCAATCCCTAAAGGGTTAAAATGGGGATTAAAACGTCATATGAAAGTTTGGTAATTTTCAAAGCTAGAGTCCTGAAAATTGGTATTTGGATTTTTATATAAATCAACATATTTAGCATTTTTTCCTCAATTCCTAAAGGAGTGAAATGGGGTCAAAACGTTGTACTCGTATGGGAGATTCGCCATATTTGATGCTCGAGATTATGAAAATTAGAATTTGAACATTCATACAGAAAATGTTTAGCACCTTTTTTAATCAACCCCTAAAAGTGTAAGCGGGGTTTAAAACGCTGCATATAGAAGTGTCGTTATTTTTAAAGCTAGAGTCATGATATATTATATTGGTCTCTATACATAAATTATTTAGCATTTTTTTATATAATTCCTAAAAGAGTGAAATGGGGTTAAACTTTGTACGGAAGATTCGCCATATTTAGATGAGCACTAAGTCATGAAAATATATGCAAAATGAATGAAAGGCATTGCTGTATTTTTAGTCTTATTTTAAGTCTCCGTTTAATACCTACCTACTTACCTATAATCTCAGAATTGGTTAACTACAAATCAAGTTCGTATAGAAAAATACAATTATTAAATCTTTTGTTTTAAAATTAAATTACCGAAGGGAAGCGAAGGCGGGCCACTTGTATGAAATAAAGCGATGGAAGGTGACTGTTGAATTTTTTTAAGCAACCTTTGTAATTTCTGCACAGTTTGATGGCGCAATTCGTTCGACGCGCTTATCCCGTAACGTCCCTACTGGTAATGTAATGTGGATTCCCTTTTCCGCACTTAGACTCTCTTTCGGTCCATTGTCATCCCTACTGGTACTGAAAAGTGAGTCGCGGTTTTGAAGCTAAGAGTTAGCCTTTTTTTTTCGACGGATTCACACTACTTAGGGTCTATCTAGGGTAGCACATAATCGAAGAATTCAAATTTACTCACGCGCAACTGCAACGCCTTCACATCTGCTGGTGTTATCGAAGTTACCTCTTGTGTCTCCGAATAGCTGGAGAAGGCTATTGGGCGGCCCGTTGTCTTTTTCTTGTGCAAACAATCTAAAATTGTAAAATATTATTCAGTAGTAATGAAGAAATCATATAACGTTTAAACTTAAACACTAAAATGAAGCCAATACCTTTGTAAAAATCCTAGACTGCCTCGGTGGCGCAATGGTTAGTGGGTCGCACTTAAAGCAACGGTTGCGCTTGGGGTTCGATCCCCGGGTCGGGTCAAAATTTGTCACTGAGTTTTTTTGTTAAGAAATTCTCAGTGTTAGCCCGGAGTCTGGAAGTTGGCGGTCTTGTACCCCCGTGCCTCGGAGAGCACGTTAAGTCGTTGGTCCTGCGCCTAATCCCTCTTCGGTCGTGTCACACTAGTGTCCCATCGAAATAAGAGGGTACGGGAATAGAGAGTGCACTTGTGCGTGTCCTGCGTCGACGGCTGATTGCTGATATTGGCCGCCATGACCGACATATCGGTTTGGAGGACATTATTTATTTAAAAATCCTAGACTTACTTGACTGGCTTGACACATGAAAAATATAAAAGATAATATTTTTTACCAAAATTGCTACCCAAAACTAGAAAATTTTGAAGAAGAGTCCGCTGCACATCCGTCTTCACATAAACACTGCTCACGGCTGCAACCTTCGTTAATGTGATCGTGATGACATTAATTAGCCAATACACCACGTCGGTGATAGGATTTTATACCAACTGATAATCTAACGTGGTTCTTGAACTAAAATTTACCCAAAAGCGCCTAGTTTTCTTATTATGAAATTAAAGCGGTCAGCAATCGGACGAGATTCGGACGGGACTCGCAGACGAAGCGCGGCGTTTTGAATCGAAGACAATTTTTCGTAATGTGAATTTACTTAATTTAATTCGAATAATAAATATACTTACAGAAAATCAAGCGGGCTGGAGACTTCAGATGAATGTAGAAAAAAATTGCAGAAACAATGGACGTGCGATTTTCAAATTAAGAACGCCTAGCCCCTGGCGCCGCAAAGAGGTTTTGTGCGTCTTCGACACCCTTCAAGACATGCCAACTGTTTACTATTTAAATGTATTTACAAAAGTTATTTCATATGATTTTTCATAAAAAACCTTGTTACTTGTTGCCTACAAACTTAGTTAGAATATTGTTTATGTTCCCTTGTTTTGGTAGAAACAAGTAGGTTATTTTGCCTACACTGGAAAATATGTTACATAGGTACAGACATTTTGTCCATAGTCTTTACTTACCTTACTACCTTACCTATCCCATTTTCTTTTTTTTTGTTATAAGCATACACATATTTTTATACTTACTATGGTCACTGGTCATGGTTAATAACTATTGTAACATATTTTTGAGTTCTTAAATATGCTTTGGTACATGCATAAAAATCTATATATTTGCGGCCCATCTGATGGTTAATGGCCGCTCATAGACATCAACAATGCCGGAGCACAGTCATGCCGCTGCCTACCGTGAAAGAAGAACTCTTTTCAAACCTCGTTTAAATACTATAGAAGCTATATACTATAGAAGGAAAACCTGAGTGACTAATGGATTAAGTGACTAGGAATGCACGCACAGCCCAAACTACTTACCTTAGAAACTTGAAATTTGGAAAGGGGGTTCCTTTAATAGTGAAAGTTAGCACTAATAATTAATATTTAAAAAACTAAGGGTTGTTTTACTAATAATTAATATTTAAAAAACTAAGGGGGTAAAAAGGGGTATAAAAGTTTGTATGTAGATCTTTGATGTTAGGAATGTGACGCCACATTTGTGGTGATACTAAATAATCACGACATAATAATAAATAGTCACGACAAAGTAAAATAAGTACCACACTATTTATTATCTAACAGATTTTTGTGCGACAAACAACCAATGCGCGAGCACGCCGCTGGCAAAAGCAGGTATAAAATAAAAAATAATAATTAAAAACACGACTGCCCTGCGACTGTATTACTGTGAACTGAAAGTTGTCAGAATCAAAGAACAAATCACATAAAAATAGATATTCCTCCAAAGCTAATAATTACAATAAAAACGTGGCAAAAACGAATCTTTCAAATGATTGGAATATTTGCATCAGGAGATGCGGAACAATGAAACGCTTCATTTGGAACATCGACTATCAGATAGATCCATGATTCATTCCGCTCATTCGGACCATTCCACTCATTCTGATCATTCGGCTCACTCGGATTATTCAGCTCATTCGGATCATTCAGCTCATTCCAATCATTCGGCTCATCGGATCATTCGGCTCATTGGATCATTCAGCTCATTCGTTTTGCTAGAACTCGAGATCCATTCGAGTCGAATGATACATTCGGAGCGAACATTAAAGATTCGGAACAGTGTATCATTTGGCTGTCGGATCACTGAGTCGTTTCAGTAAAGAGATACACACGTCTTAATAACTAGGAACTAGTAAATACAAAGCGACTGCCGTCTGACCTTTGGAATCAGACCAACTGGATTACGGTTGCACGTTCAGAATCATTATCTCAAATTTGTGGCTAACTATCCGAGACATGCAGGTTTCCTTATGATGTTGTCCCTCACAGCTGAAAAAATGTTAGAAATATGCACATATATATTTGACAAGATCTATAAGTGCATGCTCGGATTCATAACGCGACCCGATGGAAGGCGCGTTCTTATCTACTCAGTTACCATCGCTCGAGGTTTCATCGTGGTTTTTTAACCGTCTTATTTACTTATCGAGGGAATTATATTGATGAAAACCAACATTTTACCACAAGAAACGCAGGGTCTAATCTTTATTAAAAAACACTTTCTGATACAAATCGTACCAATCGTCTCTCTCTTCTCTTTTCTGATTTTATTGTGATTAAGTACATACTACCTAACTAAGCTGTAAGAAACATAACAAACCACTGTAACACATATACTACATACAACGTACCTGGTTGCTCTACCTCACGAGGCTTGCATGGAAGACCAGCGTCGAAGCGTCCCTTCGGCATATGCTGAGTGCAAACCTTTTTGGTGACACATTTTTTTTTATTGCCTTTTATCTCTTTTACTGTACCTAACCTTATATTTTTATAGATGTAATAATGTTTTGTAATTTTGATACTTTATTTGTGTCACTAAATAAACATTATTTCTTCTTTCTTTCTTTCTCCAATTAGCCGATTACTTTTGTATGGGAAGGTGCTTTTTTTTGGCTGGAATCGTATTTTGTAATAAGAAGGTATGGTTCAGTTCAATATACGTTTCCAGCAGTGGATATAAGTAAAACATTCTTCTGTCTTTTCTTAACAGCTGTACAGAGAACAGAATAAGACCAAATGCGAACCATTCCTCACTCCGATTTTTACCTCAGCAATGACTATTGAGAGTATTAATATGTCAGTAGTTATAAAATAGAATATTATTTTAGTACAGTAGGGTCCGGTGTTCATAAAAATACATGCAGTAGAAAATAGAACCCCTTCTTTTTTTTAGGCTGTCCACGTTTATAAATTTCTAACATTTATAATGTGTTCAACTTTACAAACTAGCGTATGCAATTAGACTAAAAGGTGGCCACGGAAATAATCCAAGATAACATCGACGTTATCGTCATGAATGTAATGATAGAAAATTGTCGTTTCTGTACGTATTGCCACTGAGTGAAGTTATATTAATTGCGAATAGCGTGCGCCCGGAATAAACTATGGTTTATCAGCGACCTTTAACTAAAGGTGACGGGTAGGGCACACTAGTGACGTCATTTGATTTCAATTGTTATCATCTTAACCGGATATCTTTTTGACAATTTCGAAGTTCGAGCATTTCGAAAAGAACTTAGGTATACTATTTTTTCAATACTTATAAATAATTTCAAATCAAAAAGTTAGTTATAAGTATGAAATATATAGTATTTATTCTTTTCGAGAGGCTCGAACTTTGAAATTGTTAAAAAGATATCCGGTTTCGTCATCATCGTCAGCCCATTTAAGTCCCCACTGCTGGGGCACGGGCCTCCCTCAATCACATGAGGGGTAATTGTCATACTCACCACGTTTGGCAGACGGGTTGGCGAGGGTTTTGATATAAATGCAGAGTTTTCCTTCTCTGGGTGCTGATGATCATGCCAGCAGCTTTACCTTAGTCGACTTTTACGACACCTCGGTAAGAGTGAGGGTGGCCTATTCTACTCTGCCGGGGACCACAATATCCGGATATCCGGTTTAGTTGCTATCAATTGAAATCGATTGGCATCGCCAGTTAGGGCCACCCGTCGCCTTAAATGATCGACCAAGTGCGAGTCGTGCGTTTCGAACCTACCTAACCTATATTTCATATAGCTTTTGCCCGCGACTTCGTCTGCGTATAATTCGAATAAAAGCAAGGTCTTATAGATATCTTTATAAATTATAGCCTATGTGTTATTCTGATCTATAAGCTACATTACTGTAAAGTTTCATTAAAATCCGTTTAGTAGTTTTTGCGTGAAAGAGGAACAAACATCCATCCATACATCCATCCAAACAAACTTTCGCCTTTATAATATTAGTAAGGAAGTAAGGATAAAAAGTAAACAAGTTTATTAATAGGTAGTTCATGAATCGAGCAGTTATTCTGAAATCTAAAGTGTTTTTTTAATATTTTTCATTAATAAGAAACTGCAACGTAAAATAATATATTTCTTCTTTTGACCAAAAAAAGGGTTCAACACAAAAACAAGGTGACGCATCGACGAAACTAGCGCCACCGATAGATTTATATTAACTGTGGCGATTATGAGACAATTTAAAAAAAAAGTACATCGGTGAATCCGTAAAGGAAAGTTATCAAGAATTTTTCGGGATGTACATGTGTAATATTATCTTCGTATAACTAACCATAATTCTAATAATTGCTTAAAGTAGCCGTTGTAATTGCAACGTTGGGCTCTTCTCTTGCTTTTCATCAGGACAAAGAGAGCCAATATACTGTGTCACTATTAAAAAAAGTGGCTACCTTAAGCTTTTAAAAAATGTTATTTGTAGAAAGAAATTATGACATAATTATGTCTCAAAAATGTATTCACCATTGTACTTTTTTAAGCACGTCACCTTAACAAAAACTTTGATAAATTAAAAAAACCGGACAATTCAACCTAAATTTTGTCTTTTTTTAGCGGACAAAGGAGACGGCACAGCCTGATGAAAAGTGATCACCCCGCCCATGGATATTTGCAACACCTGAGGTATCACATATGCGATGCCGCCTCTTAAGAAAGGGATAAACCCTTTTCTTGAAGGTCACCAGGTCGTATCTGTTCGTAAACACCACGCATGACAGCTGGTTCCACAGTTTTACTGTGCGTGGTAGGAAATGACGTAAGAAACTGCACTGTAGTCGATATAAATCCATCCAGGAGATGTGGATGGAATTTGGCGTTCTGACGTGAAGTGCGGTGGTGAAAAATTGCAGCTGGAATAAGGTCGAACAGCTTCTCGGAACATTCCCTATTGTTTGATGTTCTATCTTTTTGATATTCTTCGTTTGCATGGTTACTTTTAGTCGTCACTGTTTAGATTAGTTCAATGGTACTTACTTACTAACCACAATAATGTATTGTCGTCCAACGAACATTATGTAAACCGAACTCAATTGGGTACGGACTGGGAAGTGGGTCAAATCCAGTGTGCTAGGTTCGACCAAGTATATACCCCTACTATTTATTTCGTCCCAGGACTATGGGACATGAAAGGACAAGAAAGTATGTACCTTAAATCCTTAAGTTAGTATTTAAAAAAAAAAACCTGCAAAGGAGAGCCACGCTACGGCATGAATGGGCCGGATTCACCGGAGTGATACCACGGCCTCACAGAAAACCAGCGTGAAGCAGCACTGTGCTATATTTCGCTGCGTGAGTCAGGGTACCGGAGCCCCGGATTCCCAATCCGGGGGAAAGGGGGGTAAAAGGTTAGCAGCGCACTCGTAATTTCACTGGTGTCGCGGGAGTCCATGGGCGGCGGCAATTGCTTACCATCAGGTGATCCGTCTGCTCGTCTGCCACCTATCACATAAAAAGTCCGAAAATTCTTCAAAAAATTTATCGGGGGTAATTTTAATGAACATATCTGCTTGTATTGGTCTGTGTATTATAAGTATGTATTTACAAAAGAAAAGCATATGTATTATAATTGTTATCCAGTATATATAAGTTACTCTATGTTGTAATCCCACTGTTGATTCTGATATCCGTAACACAGGTGCTTGAGCTACCTATCTCGGAGTCAGATCAATGTATGTGATGTGATGACATATTTATTTATTTATTATTATTATTATTATTTTATCTTTTAGCTGAAATTCCCTTGTCGCTCTGACAACGACTCTACTAAGATCAGCCTATTTCATATTTTTAATTTATATTGTCAACATCAGACGAACACAAAACCAGTTATACAAAATTATACTAAACACCTCCTTACCAGTTGATAAATCACCGGCTGCGGAACTGATCGACGCCCAGTGAATGGTACGAGATGAATAGCAGCGGCCGATCGCTGAATGCGTAACAAATGGGCTTTGCTGGCATCGCGTGACGCGGGCGAGCGCTTTGTGCAGGACCTGCGTCATTCCACACAATGCAGGAGATATCCTGCTTTCTTGCGCCTCAATATTTATGGCCGGCAGTTTTTCTTAGGATTAAAACTCACCTTAGGCTGTCTTACTTATCGAATTCTTTTCAGATTGTGTAAGTTATGAGCTCTAGTGTCAAATGGTGCTCACGATTAAGCGTGACACGGGCGAGCGTTTTGTTGAGCAGGACCTACGTCACTCGACACAACGCAGGAGATATTTTGTTTTCTTGAGCCTCTATATTTATTACCGGCACTTTTTGTATGAATGAATGAATGAAAATTTTTATTTGGTCCGACATTAAATATAAATACACTGAATTTAAAAACGAAAGTAATTGGACCAAAATGGCACACTGCTGGTATTCTGTGGAAGCCAGTTAGTTGAGGGAGTTTGTAGGGGTTAAATTTCACCTTAGGCTGTGTTACTAATCGAATTGTTGTTAATTTTTTTTTATAACTCTACCCGAAGATATTTTGGCAATTTCAAGTTTTCAAAAAGTGAAAATAAATAGTTAGTCAACTGTTGAAGTCAGTCAAAGACCGTGGGAGAGCCACGCTGCGTCATGAATGGGCCGGCTAGACTGGAGTGATACCACGGCCTCACAGAACACCAGCGTGATTCAGCACTGTGTTTCGCTGCGTGAGTGAGGGTACCGGAGGCCCAGTCCGGGGGAAAAGGGGGTTTAAAGGTTGTCAGCGCACTGGTGTCGCGGGTGTCCATGAGCGGCAGTAATCGCTTACCATCAGGTTATCCGTTTGCTCGTCTGCCACCTATCACATAAAAAAAACGTTGTAAAAAATAACATTTTATCGACATACGGATTCTGCCAAAACCCCGTAACGGTCAAAAATATGCCTGTCACATCCAAACGAAAATGAAAAGAAGAAAATACATTTTTTTATGTGATAAGTGGCTGACGATCAGACGGATCACCTGATGGTAAGCGATTGCCGCTGCCCATGTACACCCGCAACACCAGTGGTATCACAAATGCGCCGCCAACCTTTTAGCCCCCTTTCCCCGGATTGGGCCTCCAATACCCTCACTCACGCAGCGAAACAACACAGCACAACGCATGTGAAAAGGAAGGGATTCCGATTCGTTCACATCGTATGGTTCGCGTTATGACTCCACTAGTCATGACTAGCAACGTTTGACGCGTGAGCTATACAGGACCTGCGTCACTTCACATATTACAAGAGATATCCAGCTTTCACTTCTTCTTGTGATTAAAACTCACCTTAGGCTGTCTTTAAGTTACTTTAAGTTACTGAAAATTTAGAGAAGATTCATAGTTTGCTATTGTAAACAAATTTTGGAACAAAAATGTTGCTACTTGTACCACACCACATCTTAGTGACTCAACGGCACGCACAAAATGGCATGGCACACTGACTATTTCTCCCGCACGGTGGCGCATAATCGCTGGTTTTGTTTACCTGTCAAACTCCATACCATTTAATGGAAAAAACAAGAAAATTTTACGTAATAGTTAAAATATGCCTTTATGTTGTGCATTTATGTGTAAAAATAGAGGAGTACACCGTTTTCCTGCCGAAAAGAAAAGTAGAAAATTATGGATCAACGCCTTGCGCCTAAACCTTTTTTGAAAAGAATTGGAAACCAAACTCATCTTCTAGGTTATGTAGTGACCACTTCAAACCTGAAGACTTTTACGGCGAGAGCAGATATACGGGTTGGTTGTATTGACTATAATACCGTCGAAATTCAAGTATGTACATACAGTTTTACTATATCCTCTTTATCTCATGTTTTTTTGTTTCTAGGTTTGCAACACAAACGAAAATCTAAAAAACTAAAAAATACTATTGTAGTTTATTTCAATTTTAAGGCGAAGGCACATTAGTGCCGCCAAATGATTTCAATTGTTAGCCACCAAACTGAATATATTTTTTGACAATTGCGGATCTTCGAAGACTGCAAATTTGTAGCCTATTCATTTAATAATCGTACACTACGTTTGGTCTGTTCTTGTGCTCAAACAAATATATAGTGTCCGCTTTTGGCGCTAACCATTTTATTGAGTTCAAAAACAGCCCAATGTACTTGATTTTTAAAAAAGTAAATATTCTTGCAATCTTCGATATTCCGCAAATATTGAATTTAGATCAGCTTTAATGTGCCAACTCAAATTATTAAAACTATAGGAATAATAAATTTTTATTAAAAAATGCAACAATCACAATAGAACAAAACAACATACTTAGTTTCAATATTTTATTGAATCACATGTAATAAACGGATTCACACCCCGTTTCCATTTAAAATACGTTAATATTAATTATATTAACCTCGTGCTTCGTAATAGGTTTATGAATTCATGAGCAATCAATTTGAGTCTATACAACCAGTTCGTGCTAATTCAGATCATAACAAATTTATTTTAGTGCTCAAATTTAAACAGCAGAGAATATCCAAAGATTTACACAACAATGAACTCATTTTATAACAATAAGAATATCGTTCATTTTATGTACGTTTGTATAGATCTTTGTAACACAGTCATGATTTCTGTTTTATATCAAGCCCTTGTTAATATTAAAACATTTGCGCTAGCATTTGTAGTTTCTTAACTGAAAGGCATCCAAGCCATTTGTCTTCAATTTAAAACTTTTGAGTTAGAAAAAGAGAGTTAAAAATGTTATTATTATTTTCCGTTCTTTAACATTTCTTCGAATCCTTATTTATTATAATCAGTCTCAGTGGGTCTCCCGTTGTTGAGGATCGCGATTTTCAAGAACCCTGCAATACGACTTGCATACAATTTTCTTGGGAATCAAATGGAAATTTAAACTAACTGTTAAATAATAATTAGTTATTTTGCGACTCACGAGCCTCAAAGGCCAAACGGCAGTTTTAAGCAAGTTTAGTTTTACGACCGAATAGCTTGTAAATACGGCTTACTTGCGGGGCAAACTTTTTACATATTCATGGAGAACTCGCATTTTGCTTAGCATGCTTCGTTTTTCAGACAAATGCCTAGGCATGCCTTAACCCCTGATATGTAGAAACATACATTTATGTAAGAAGCTTAAAATGCTTTAATAAAAACAGGAGATGACGCGTAGGGTGTCAATCTTCTTACAATAATTTGGTAACATGCTTCAAATTAAAAAAAAAAAACTTGAAATGTGTTAGTAAAAATGAATAAATAAACAAATATGTATCTTAGTTTCATTATGTACTGAAAATAAATTATTATTTTTAACAATTTAATTACATTAATAACCATACAATTATATATTTTACAATAATAGGTAATAATTGTTTTTGTACATACCCATTGTAGTAAAAGTACAATGTCACCAATAATTGTGCGATAAATTAAAAATAAATTTTATTTAACAATATTTTTAAACATAAACAATTTATACAGATTTATACTAGAATATGAGATTATAATTAAATTAGCTTAGAGCCTGTTTTATTTTTTCATTTACCTATCTCTCTTTCAGAGTACAGCCTACCTAAATCGAAACAATGTAATTAGTATTTTCTAAGAATTTTCTTTATTTACAATTCATTTATCAGTCATTGTCTCAAGTTTTTCCTAAATACTCCCTAAATATAAGGAATGGCTAATGGATTTCAGATATTTAAAAATCCAGATTGACTTAAGTATATTTTATTTAACTTTTATCTACATTTTTTTTCATACGCAAGATAATAAACACAATTTATAAATTAATTGAATAAAAGTAAACAAACACAATTACAAGTGGACTAAGCGTACCTAAAGTAACATTTTTAAATTAAAATCTTCCTTAAATCCAAATTTTGAAGAAAAGATTTGTTACAAAACTTAATTAGCCACTACGTTATTACAGAATATCAAAAACAAATCGATTTTTGGTGGCAATAATATTGTTGGTTGCTAAATATTATTTGTTGGTTGGCAAATTTCAATGATACATAAATTTTATAAAAACAATAAGTTTTAATTTTCCGTTGATTCCGATTTGTCGGAAGGTCTTGTTAATTTTTAGTATTATCAAAATAATATTTAAATAAGGAATATCATGGATGTAATATTTTCGTTCTTTAGGTGTGTAATCAGAAAAAGGATGTTTAAGACATTTTTGAGGAAATTTTGGAAATATAATTTATACAATCGGCTCAGCTGGACCACAGAAAGTTCATTTAATTTGGTAGCATTTGCAAACTTGCTTTCGTAGCTATACGCATTATTATTTAAAAATGATATTTGGACAAGTTATAGCTAGGCTTAGCTTGCGATGTAAAATCCATTTAAAAGTCCACCGCTATCCGATTTTTTCGAAAGTCATAGTATCGAATTTCTGTACTATGAATAGCTATGAATTCCACACATTAATTTCAATTTAAACCTTTATTATTAAAAAGGTAAAAAAACGCAAAAATAATTTAAATTAAAAATTCATTAGTTAATTATTTTGGAATTTTTGGAATGGATAGTCAATGGATTACTCCATGTAGGTATTACATAGATATTCATACGTTTTTATTAAACACATTAGTAAACATTAGGAAATTGTAGATACCTACCAGTCCTTTATCGTTGCGCAGTTTATACAAGCCGGGTGAAGGTAAAACATAAAAGTGAAATTAGAAGAAGTTTATCTAGATAACTATTATATCTATTAATTTAGCAACTGAAACTGAAATAAAAATTGTTTTATTATACACAAGGTTTATACAAAAGTTCAAGTTGTAACTAAACTAACCTAAAGAATGACGTTACACACAGCTTTCTTGATGAGCGGCAAGCAGAGGCGTTCTCGTGGTAACAACTTCTCTATGAGATCTCACTGCGCCGTTGAGTATACTGCGGCCGGATTCACTCTGTAGACAAAATTTTTAATTAATTCTCATACCTCATGGCAGTCACGTGGGATGTTTTCAAGACTAATTATGATAGTCAGTGATACCGCAAATATTAATTAAAATGAAACATTGCCGTCCATTTTTCACACACGCGTGACGCCACACCACTTTCGTCCGCAGCATTTCCCGGATAGTTTTTTTTATCTCACAGGCACCTGACATTTTTCAGAATACAAAGTATGCTTTCCCTAGCTGTAAGCCACCTCTGCACTAATTATAATTATCAGCCAAATCGATCCAATCATTCATGAGTTATAAAAAGTGTAACTAACACCTTGCTTTTATTATATAAATAAATAAATAGCAATCCCTTTAAGTTTTTACAGGTCCAGTCATCGGCAGTAGTCGATGGTCCGTCTAAGATCCTAATTTATATGAATGTATATCTAGTACTTTATATTATTTTATCCAAGCATAACATATTTATTTATTAGTATATAATATTGTGTTTATTTATGTATTAGCATTATAAATATTTTAATATATATATACAGTTCACTCTTATTTCCCTTTTTCAATATTGCACCACCTTACCCCTCCTCTACTATCAAATGTCCTTTGCCTGAAGGTTGTCTGGTAGAAATCGCTTCCAGCGATAAGACCGCCGAAATCGTACAATAAGTTTCTGTAATGCCTAGATTTTAAAGTTGTGTTTTTTTTGTTCAATAAAGTATATATATATATATCTATCTATCTATATACAGGACATGTAGGGAAAGTACCTTAATCTTTAAGTTATAATTTTTTACTTTGAGGAAACATCTCACTTCTTTTTTTTAAGTAAAACCTGCATTTTGGCACTACACTTGTATTGCATGGGAATCTAACAATGAAAAATAAATTCCCTTTTTTAACCCTAGGATGTTTTTTTGGATATTGTAAATATTTTATACAAATGACGAGTATAAGGTCTAATGTTTCGTTAGTAAAAATATTTTATAATCGAATGTATCGGTTTATAAAATAACCATTTTCCATATTTTCATTTCTTTCCAGGTGAAGAAGAATACAGTTCCTAGGATAAATGTGTATATTAAATAATATTTAACACATTTTCGGTAACATCTATAATATATTGTCTGTTACCTGAAACGTGTTAAATTAAGGAATTGTAGAAAATTCCTAGGAATCTGAAAACATTAGAAAATATAATAATAATAAAGGCGTAGAAAAGTGACTACCCCATCGCCCGCTGGTGAGTCTATTTGGCTTGGTGGTCTATTTGAGGTCCAACAACTCTCATCAGTGCAGTCAGTCTCCCTAAAGTTGTGGGGCGTTGTGGCGCGCTAAATAGGAAGTGACGTCCCTTGGGACTCATATCCATGAGAGTCGTTCAGGCCCCACTTTCCGGCTTGCCTTTATTAGCTGGCTTGAGTGGACCCCCGCAGGTAGGATTCTCGCCTCTGGCTGGCTTTCACCAGACGTCAAGAGTTGGATGTCAGAGCTATATGCTCGCAGGGTAGAAGTGAAAGATGCACTGAGTACAAAGAGGTGTACACCTCTCGCCATCCTGAGCGGCTCACACCAATATTGCTTGCTTCGTTTTTTCTGGTAGCTAGCCTACCTTTATCTAGCATTTGCTTGGCTTCCTAGTAGCTTTTTATAGGGGACCCATCTAGTGAGTGGCGAGTTTTTTCGTGATTTTTCACCACGTGCCTATTTTTTCGTGATTTTAGTCATTGATCGGGCAGTTGCCATAGTCCCTCCATAGAACTAGTTACCCAGTCCACAAACATCTCGACTCAATAGCCCATTTGTTTAGTTTCTCCAATTCTTGAATAGTCTTACATCAACTGGGGACTGTCCTTAGCTACGTACACTTTGTCTTTAGCTTTTTATAGGGAGCCCATCTAGTGAGTTGCGATTCACCGCCTGCCAATTTATTCGTGATTTTAATTATTGATCGGGTAGGTGCCAAAGTCCTAGTTACCCAATCCAGTAACCACCACAATACCCGGTTTCTTTCAGTTCATTTTCTTTCAATAGTCCTACACTAATTACTACCGTAATGTGCCGATTAAGAAGGATCAAAGTCACTTAGAGAGCAATGGAGAGAGCTATGCTCGGAGTCTCCCTGCGTGATCGTATCAGAAATGATGAGATCCGCAGGAGAACTAAGGTCACAAACATAGCCCAAAGGATTGCATGCCTCAAGTGGCATTGGGCAGGGTACATAGCGAGGAGACCAGACGGCCGTTGGGGCGGAAAGGTCCTCGAGTGGAGGCCACGTTCAGGAAGTCGCAGCCGTGGCAGGCCCCCCACAAGGTGGACCGACGATCTGGTGAAGATCGCGGGAATCCATTGGATGCGGGCGGCACAGGACCGATCTGTGTAGAGAACATTGGGGGAGGCCTATGTCCAGCAGTGGTCGTCTACTGGCTGAAATGATGAATTACTACCGGGGACTGGCCTTGGCTACACTCTCATTGTGTATACAGGGATAGTCGTAGAGTGGTGTCACATCACTTTTAGAGTAAATTGTATATAAAACGACTTCGGCTCCATGCACGCCATCCAAAAATCCGGGACACATAAACAGACATATTTATGCACACAAATAGTGCATACTACTGTGCGGGGATTGAACCCGCAACCCTTGGACCAAAGGCAGTATTCACTACCACTGTTCCAAAAACAATAATGAAATACTGTCTACTAATTACTACTACAGATTATAAGATAATAAATAGACACATACATGTAGCTGGTAATAGAATGATGACCCTACAAAAAAGTGCGTATGAATGAATGAATATACTTTTATTGCACTCAAAATAAAGTATGAAAACTTAAAAACTAGGTATTACAGGATGTGTACAACGAAGGCGGCCTAATCATTATGAGCGATCTCTTCCAGTATATACATATATTGATATTTCACATTTTCTTACTCAAAATATTAAATAACAAGCTACGTGCCAAGCTACTTGGAGTAAGTATGGTATTAAGTTGCTACTGAGCACGTATAGATAAGAGCGTGGACGAGACTAAAGCAAGGTGGACACTAGCGGAAGGACCGATAAGGACTTAAGAGCAGCTATTTTGTTTGACGACTACTATTTACTAGCACTAGCTAGCACTCCACTTTTTATGATTGCAAACGTGCTGAGAAGAGTAAATAAGAATTTTGCAAGAGTTGATTATGAAATTTATGACGTATTAAATGATATCAAAGGGTACTCGTAAGCCGTCCACGAAAGAAAACTTCCCGGCCTTCGTGAATAAATATTCCATAGGTTAGAGGTAAAACGTCTTAATCTCACCACAGCCTCATTCATCCGAGCATGCATCTTTATTTTTTTTCTAATCTATGTGCATATTTCTAAGCCATGTAAATATCATAACTTATGATATTTATATTGATTAGAGATATGCACATAGATAAGAAACATAAGTCATGCAGTGAGAGAAAACATCTTGAGGAACAAACTAAGAAAGTATTTTCTTGATTTGGTTTAGAATTATATACCCTATTGTGTTAAGACTCAACCGATCCTGCAGAAAAACTGTGTAAACAGTTTTGCAGGACAAGTGTGATTTGTAAACTAAATTTGTTAGTTTAATAATAAATACATAAATAAATAATAATAACCCTGCAGTTCTCGAATAGTTTTGATTAAATTATGGAAACCCACAATGAATAAATGTGTATTATATTGCACTCAAAACAGTATATAAAACTTAAAACTAGGTATTACAGGAAATGTACAAAGAAGGTGGCCTTATCACTTTGCGTTCTTGCAACAATATTTGAATTTGTAACCGTGATCCAGTTGGTCTGGTTCCCCTGTCTAAAGGTCGCGAAGGTCAGACGGCAGTCGCTGCATTGTAATTACCAGACTTACTCAATCCTAGATCATGGTCCAAGCGCACGCCGGGCTCCGAAGGGACAGCTTTAGGAGCAACTGGGAATTTCACGCTATGATGAGGGTAAAACTATTAACAAAATTAAATTGAAAATTTAATAAACTCCCGACACAACTAAAGCTCTTTCATTTGATACCTATATTGAGGCAGTTGGCACAACAAATAGGTTATTCGTCATTTTCTGACGACGGCCATCTTGGATTTGAAATTTTTCACAATTAATACATTCTGCTACTCAAGCCCTTTTATATGATACCCATATTGTGGGAGTTGTGTTAAAACATAAAATCCAAATCTTTGTGACAGCGGTCATCTTGGATCGATTTTTATCCAACATAGCTAAGAACACTCCCTCCTTATTCATCTTTCAAACAAAAACAACTAAAATCAAAATCGGTTCATTTGTTCGGGAGCTACGATGCCATAGACAGACACACACACACACAGACACGTCAAACTTATTTGCATATAATTGAATATTTCATTGAAGATGAATAATTACATATCTTCCTTAAAACGTCAAATAATTTCAAATTGAGCAAATTTTTATCTCATCTTATGTAGCGTTTCTTGGAAATGACTTGTATTTAAATGTGGGAGAGCCACGCTTAGGCATGAATGGGCCGGCTCGACCGGAGTGATACCACTGCCTCCCAGAAGACCGGCGTGAAGCAGGCGTGACCGGCGAAACACGGCGCCTGCGCTGTGTTTCGCCGTTTGGCAGCCGGCGTTTGGCAGCCGGTTGGCAGCGCACTTGTGACTCCACTGGTGTTGCGGGTGTCCATAGGCGGAGGAATTGCTTACCATCAGGTGATCCGTCTGCTCGTCTGCCACCTCTCAAATAAAAAAAATAACCTTTTCTAATGTTACGACAGACAAGAATTTGACCTCAATCCTACCTGGTATAAAGTGAAAATGAAGTTTAAAGTGTACAATGCTTGCCCGTAAAAACTTCTTCATCATCATATCAGCAAATAGACGCCTACTGCTAGACAAAGGCTTCGCCCAATGTTCTCTACATAAATCGGTCAAATGCCGCCCGCATCCAGGGAAATGCCACGGCAGCACTCGGACGACAACACGGGTCTTTCGGCCCCAACGCCCCATCTGTTCAACTTCAAGGGTTTGACCCTTGAAGTTTTTTGAAAATTTGATAGAAAAGTACGAATGGAAAAAAAGAACACTTGTATTATAGTACAAGCGACAGTTCAAGCAAATCTTAAATTATATTTAAATTTTCTTTTTCATAATTATGGGTTATATATGACGACCCGTTTGGATCAGTGGTAGTGAATGCTGCCTCTGGTGCATGGGTTGCGGGTTTGATCCCCGCACATTACATACATTTCTGGGCATGAACCTGTCCGTTTGTATTGGACTGGGTGTCTGTATGTGTTAAAAGTACTTATTTACAAAATAAAAGTATTATAGGTACCTATATATTTAAAATTTCGCTGCTGGTTCTGATATCCGTAACACAGATGCTTGGGCTACTTATCTCGGAGTCAGATGTGATGTTGTGAAATATTTATTTATTATTATTATAATATGCCTCATCATCATCATCATCATTTCAGCCAATAGACGTCCACTGTTGAACTTAGGCCTCCCCCAATGTTCTAAACACAGATTGGTCCTGTCATCCAATGGATTCCAGCGATCTTCGCCAGATCGTCGGTCCACCTTGTGGAGGGCCTGCCACGGCTATATATGCCTAAGAGAAGTTAATTACCTTGAAAGAAATGCTAATAAAATAAAATGTGTTTGCTAGATAAATCGTTTGTTCGTACATGCAAAGCTAAAATGTTAGTAGACTGACCTGCACATGTGCACTGAGCGTGCGGCGACACCGGCGTGGTCAGCGACTGAATGCGCGGCCATTTGTGCGCGCAGGGTGGTATCTTTGTGACGTTTTGCGTATACACACATGCAAAGCTAGAATGTTAGTGTACTGACTTGTGAGTACGTCTACCAAGTGTGCGGCGATATCGGCTTGGCCGGCGACTATAGTCCTTTTCACACATCATGATCTGGGTGACAGATGTCAAAATACATACATTTTTCACGTTAGTCTCTTTCTAATGTTTCACTCACGTATAGCTCTGTCCTGCTGTCAACCAGATCATGCTATTTGAAAAAGACTATAATAAGCCGTGTGCGCTGGCAAGTAAATTAGGCTCTATTGAATTCTTGCGTATACATGCAAAGCTAAAATGTTAGTAAGCTAACCTGTGAGTCTGTGTACTGAGCGTGCGGCGATAACGGCGTGGTCGGCGACTGAATGCGCGGCAAGCTGTGCGCGCTGGCGGACAACTTTGGCTCCGGAGTTGCGGTCGCTGCATACGCGGGTGGCTCGGGTATGCACTCCGACACCCCTTTGCAAACGTCAACACGATTACAACATTTGTGATAATATTAGCAATTGTTTAGGATTTTTATAAATACATGCGGGTTTTTAAAAGTGTAGCCGTTAGCACTGTATCTTGCAGTTAATTGTTGTTATCGAAGGGGTGAACGAACCTGCTTGGAATTATCGTCTGTCATTTTTCTAACGCATTTTAGTAGGTATTATTAGTTTTTTTTTTCATTCAATTTATTTACCATTGGTTCAATCAAATTGCAATAGTAGTTATTCATCAGCAATTTACAGCTAGAGGGCAGAAAAAAGTCAGTGCAATGATAAAATATACTCGAGTCCTGAAAAGCCTATAGATTAATCATGGTCTGGAAATGAAAAAGTTTATTCAATTTAGGTCAAACTTATGAATGTTAATGTTTAACTATTTTTTGGACAGAAGTTTTGTGCAGAGAAAAAACTCAGCAGTTAGTCTCAAAAAATAAATTAAGTCACCATTTATAACAAATGCTCAAGATCTGAAAAATATTCTTGAATTTTTAAGTCCCAACACAAATAATGCATGTGAACGCCACCGAGGTATAACCAAAAGAACTCTGAAGTGTCGAGTCTTGTACGGTACAAAGAATCAAAAGGTTTGTCACCTTAAGGTAAATTTTCGCTTACACGACAAGAATCAGTTATACCAACATACCGTTTTAAATGATCTACCAACCTTCTTTAAATTTTCTTTACATCAAAAGGAATCAATATTGCTACAAGCAAATCTGAACTTTTTGATCTATCAGTTAAGCATAATTTTCTGTGCAACTGGTATTACTCTGACAAATTTACGAAAGGTAATAAGTGCTCATACCATATCAAACGAATCAATTTGAAAACTGACGAACCTTTTCGTTATTTGACTGTACATCACTAGGCAAATAATTAATTATACCTAATTGATTGAAACGTTTTGATTCTAACACGATATATTTTACAATGATGTGTTCGTAAAACATTTTTCTCTGAAGGTTTTACTCGAAAACAAACAGTAAACTTAGGGTTTTATTCATAATTATACAGCAATTTTCATTATTTTTTCGAAAATTTGTATGTTTTTTTTTGTTTCAAACGTCTAAATTGCTCCATAACACCGTTTAACTATCAAAGATTTGTTCAACGTTTATGTACCAAGCCCTTGAACTTTATCCTGTAATTAGGTAGTATAAAAATGTTAGAACCTACTCTAATTTTCTATTATAAACATAGAAACAAAATTTGAAATATGCAATTACAGATAGTAATATGGTCCCTGAGTTTTATGCACTATGGTTGGAATTTCCAAATGGAGGTAGAATGTAACAAACGAGCTAAAAATGCAAATTTTTAAGTTATTGCTTTATTGCGTCGTAAGAACCCGCTAGGTACGTAGATTCTTGTTGCCAGCAGAAAGTCAACGTACAAAGTGCGAGCCGATAGTAAAATAAATTTAGTTTAGTACTGTTTACACAAGAAACAAATTTTAGACATGAGGCTTTTGCTAAGGATTTATTTTCAGAGTAGAAAAAAAAGATTGATTGATTTTTAAACATTTAGCTTGATTTTAGACGAGTATTACTCTTTACTGAAACGACTCAGAGATCCGACTCAGCCAAATGATACACTGTTCCGAATCTCTTATGTTCGCTCCGATCGTATCATTCGACTCAAATGAATCTTGAGTCCGAGTGAACTAAATGATCCGAGTGAGCCGAATGATCCGAATGATTGAATGATCCGATGGGCCGAATGATCCGAATGGGCTGAATGAACTGAATGATCCGAGTGAGCTGAATGAATCACGGATCTGCCGAATGATCCGAACGGGCTAAATGAGCTGAATGATTCAAGTGAGCCGAGAGAGCGGAATGATCCGATGAGCCGAATGATCTGAATGAGCTGAATGATCCGAGTGAACCAAATGAATCACAGATTTATCTGAGAGTCAATGTTTCAAATGAAGCGTTTCACTGTTCCCGCATGCACTGATGCAGATGCAAATGTTCCAATATTTTGAAAGATACGTTTTGCCAGGTCTACTTGATTAGGATATTTCAAATCAAGTACCTAGTTAAAAGTTTGTATTTGTGATGCAGTCTCCATTTTCATGTGATTTTTATTAAGTTCAAATCCTAATAAGTCGCGGTTTTGGATGAACATTTTATGACAAGTTGTTTTTTCTGCGTCAAAAATACGATCGTTATGTACATCAGGCTCAGACTTTAACCCCTATTATTATTTGTCTGTAAGCATCTCCTTTCATCTATTTCTATCGACGTACTTCCTGAAATTAGTTCTATCTCCACCCACCAATTATTCCCTTTTACAAAACGTTCCTGTAGGCGTTTCTTAGAACCAATTTTCTTACTTGATTAATATTTATTTTAAATTACAAAGCCATTTACTTGAGTCTATTAGATCTGTAAGTACCTATCTGTTGTCCATTACTTAAGTGGTGGGTAAGCGCGGCGCTTATTATCCGTATTAATTCTCCAATACGAGCATTTCAATGAACATACCTAAGTTAAATTGCCAATTTAGAAAGTTAACTTGCTACTTGATTTGTAATCATTTTGTAAATCAGGCGTTGGTATCATGTTTTCAATATTTTTGTAAGTTAAAATTGTTTAATTTACATAAATAGGGAAAAACTGTACATAGCTATTAGTCATCAGAACATGGTAATAGAAAACACATGTGCACACATTTCTTGTAGAATTCCTCGATGATAATTGATATTAATTTATCTACAATTGTGTGTAAAATTTATTGAACAAACAAAAACACAAGAAAATTAAAACAATAACTAAGAATTAAACACGCTGTAAGTAATTAAAAAGATATATCTAACATCGTCTTTTTTGGGTCTACGAGCACCTACTCAAAATTTTTAGTTGCTTTTTCTAGCATTTTATCTCAAAGTAAAAAAAAAGGTGTGACATTAATTTTGTCATTTTGTAGCCGGGATTCTATTCGGTAGGTATTGTAGTCTTTCCACTTTTCTGCAGAAAGGAAGCATTATTTATTTAAATTAAGATATAATAAAATTACTAACGGCGACTTGGGGTGATGTTTTTGTGACAACAGAGTTTACTTGTATGGACTGGTTGGCAAATAAACAAGCCAGCAGCAGATTTTTACATAAATATAAAGTAGCTCAGCAACTGGCTGTAAATAAGTATTTTACTTTCGATTAATTTCATGTTTTCCTTGAGTGCAAAATAAAAATGTCCACCCCGGTAATTTTCATACAGAAATCGTCGAACATGCTAATATCAGTCTCGGAAAACATTGACACATAAATTCTTAATTTATGTTTGTATGAATGCAGACTCTAATGATTTACTTTTAACTAAGATTTTTATTAAATATTAGGTATAATCTTTTCAAATCTCAAATCAGACAAAAAGCTAAATGATTATATTGAAAAATGATAAATTATGGAATTAACTATCGCCTCAGACTTTAACTAAAATACATAAATTATATTCTATGTGTTTTGTGGTCATAAATTTTATTATACAACATAATAATTTATGACCACAAAACACCACCTTCAACAACCACGAACTAAAAAGTGTAAAATAGTACTTTTAACACTTCATACACTACAGATTACATGCTATCTGAAGTGTTTTTTTTTTCATCCTTTTTAGCGATATATCGCGAATATATCAATTCTTTACTATATCAAATCCAACCGCAATAGTTTCAGAATCAGACTGTATAAAGTGTATACATCTTTTTGGTCGACTCTTAAAAATCTATATATAGCGATTATAGCTATCTATCTCATCTTGTATAGTGACAAGGTACAGTATAAACATCAGTGTCATCATCATAATAATAAATATAATTTGAACTATCTGTTCCTACCGTAACAATCCAACTAAATTAACTAAACATAAACAAAATTATCTATAAGAGTACCTACATTTGCTCGCTCGCCGGAGTTAACACCTCATTTGTTTTTGGGCCTAAGTGAATTTTTTACGATACGACGCTGCCGATCGGTCTCACGGCAGATGTGTCTCCGGTTGTTGGCCCCTTTACGGCCCTCTGTAATACCTTTAATTAATTTGGCGTTTTTGGAGCACCATTTACTATTACGTTGCTTTTTAATTTATTTTCTTCTCCTTCATAAATTCAGTTTCAAATGATAAATTCTTGGAATCTTTAATTATAAAGATATTAGTAAATTTAGGAATGTTTTTTGTTAAATACTTGTTATATATGTGTTAAGTAGATAAAACTTAAGGATTCTACGTAATTAGTTTTATTTGGGATTGATAAACAACTTATCTTTAATAGATGTTAATATCATTTTATCTTATTTTATATATTATTTGTTTGTACGTAATCTCTGATTAAGTAAGTATTTTACCCTTGTGTAAACGCAGAAGTAATAAGGTTTAGAATTGTACGTTGTATTTATCATTTAACAAACCTGCCCTGCCGCAGTGAAAGCGTAACTAACACAATAAACCTAACTACATAACAAGGTGAATGTTTACACCAGGGCATTGTTTAAACTGAATTCGCAAAGTAAATACCACATTACACTTCTGCTTGCATGTTGAGCACGTAACACCACAGTGTAACTATGTAAATAAAATAAATTGATTAATAAATTGTAAATAACGGTTTGCCTGCGGGAGCATTTCCCGACTTCCAAGACTTAGGGACCTTCAAGAGAAGAGCTTACTCCTTTTTAAAAAGGCCGGCAATAGCATTTTCGATGTCTCTAATTTCGCGGAATGTTAATGGGTGGCTATGATTACTTTCCATTAGGTGACTCGATTGCTCGTTTGTCGCCTCTAGCGTAAAAAAAATGCTTTAAAAATATCAACTTATGTAGGTACAGCTGTACCACGTTTATAAGTTACATCAGAAGAGCAAGTTAAATCTGATTGATTACGATTGCGAAAGCTGTTAAAATACAGACTTTATTGCGTAACGCTAAGATTAAATACAATAAATCCGGTGAGGAATTCTATCTCTTTCTTAATCGCATTCGCACCGAACATGGCGCTGACGCAGCAACCAATAAGAAAATATTATTTGTGGCGCGCGTAAATGGAGCGTTGTGATTGGTTAAGATCTTGCCGCAGTTTTCGAAAATAAAACATCTGCGCAGGTACATTGGTGTAACTTTTAAAATTGGTAAAAGTGTACCTAGATAGGATCAAACAAAACATAAAACGCTTCAGTGAGGGTTTTCCAAAGCAGAGTGTGAAACATTTTTTTGGAGGTATGAAATATAGTTTTATTAAATATTATATTGAACGGAATAATGCCATTAGTTTGAATACACTTTTACTACAATTTTTGGTATTTTTTATTAAAACAGTTTTACGACTTTACAAAATATCAAATTCAGTCCCGTATTAAAACTTTAAACAGAACAAGCGAAAACAATGTCACTACAAAATTAAAAGAAACCACACAGCAGTGAAACAGCGAAAAGTTGATAAACTGCATTTCAATTCAAAGTAATTTACATCAGACTTAAATAAGCAAGTCGGACGCCGAATAAGCGGTTGCATAAAAAGATTGCATCCGAGTTAACAGACTGCGGCTTGTTAACAACTAAGCTAATTATTCACCGACTCAGCCGAGAGCGGATCGATCCGGCGAATAAATAAATAGGAGGAGGCAGAATAAACACAAGGCAACTAACTTGACCTGCTAATCCTCTTAGCTTAGGCGGACGGCTTGGCAACTATAGCGCCACTTTTACGTTAAGAACTCGGGACGGGTAAAAGGCCTGCCTGTTGTTTGTTCAGCCTCTCAGACTGTGAGTAGTTGCTGCAGCCGATTGTAAGTAATTTTTAGACGCTTTATGTACTTTGAAGGTGCAGATTTACAGGGAGTGGATTTAGCCCCGATTCGACCAATCTTTATTCATGGATAAATCTATGGTATAGCAACAAATTTATAATGTATCAATACGGGGATTAACACGATATTTATTATGTGAAACATCATTGTGTACTCACATATTTGGCTCGACGTTTCGGCTACGTTACAGCAGCCGTGGTCACGAGCGGACTCCGCGGATGTCCGCTGTTAATCCCCGTATTGATACATTATAGTTATAATGCAACGCGAAAATCTAAAAAACTATTTAAGCAACAGATTTGTATGGAATGACAGCGCTGTTAACATAGATAAGGTTGGTCAAATAGGCCCTTAGGGGCATATATTAAAATACAGAAATAAATGCAAGAGAAAGCAAAGAATAGAGCAAAATATAAATAAAATAACACATTCAACAGTGAAAAAGTGTAAAGGAAATTAATTTATCAACATTTCATACGTCAACCTTAATTCCGTACTAACGGCCAATTTCTGATCCAAAGCTACCTTTAGTTTTTAAGTATAAAGTTATCTGTCTAACCAAAAGTGACAGTGAGGACCTATTCCTTGTAATATAACTGTTGGTTAAGGCGACACAAGCGCCGCCAAGTGATTTATATTGATTGTAACCACTTTCAGTATTTTTTTTATGCTAGAGGCGGACAAACGAGCAAGCGAGTCACCTAATGGAAAGTAATCAACGCCGCCCATGAACATCCATGAACATTATAGATATTATTCTTACATGTAGGAAGAAATTATTACAAAGGAGGGTCGCAAAAAGTTAATACTTTCCTTAAAGTAATTGTTGCTCACTTTTTAAGAAAATGTTTCCTATTCGCCACAGTCAATATAAATCACTTGGTGGCGCTAGTATCGTCGCGGTGTCAACTTAAGCCAACTACTGCTCAAAAAACACATTTTTGTGATGTTCGACCATTAGTTACTTTTTAAACCATTAGTTCAATTAATGTAACTACAGATCAAAAAATCAGCCCTTTTTAGCTCAAGCAGCATTTTTTTTCCTTGGGGCAACCGTCAAGGCCGTCACCTTGCTACACGTAGGAAGCAAGGTGGTGTGTAGGATTCAAACCCTAACTAAAACCCCTGGGGTGATATCTCCGCGCAATCGCGGTCGGAAACCCCACAGCCGGGACTAGACCGTACCGCTAATCGCGCTCGCCGCTTCACCCCTATCTGGCGCAATACAGCCCTTCGACGCTGTACGACCTACCAGGACACCCGGTAAGGTCGTCCACTGCAGAGTCGTATGCTGAGCAAGCCACTCCCCAGCAGTAGGTATACTCACGTACTCCGAAAGCCCTTTAAAAGAAATTTTAACACTTTGAGAGCGCAAAGCATTGTGTTTAGAAAAAAAATATGTTAAAAACCTCAACATCATTTTTAAACACCTATCCATAAATACCCCACACGCATAGGTTTAATGAAAAAAAAAATCAGTTTCGAGTATGGAGACCCCAATTTTTTTTTTTCTGTAAAAAACGTAATGCGGTTAACAAAATACACCTATTTACCAAGTTTCAATAGTATAGTTCTTATAGTTTCGGGTAAAAGTAGCTGTGACATACGGACGGACACACAAACGGGCAGACGGACAGACATGACGAATCTATAAGGGTTCCGTTTTTTGCCATTTGGCTACGGAACCCTAAAAAGGGGCATGTTGGTCACTAGCGGGTACAGAAGTAGATAATGATTTTCTTGTGATAAAACTTAGGCTTGAAAGTGTTAATATTCCTGCATATTTATAGTCTTAAATACTGTTTAGGTTAAAGTTTGTTCCAAGAAATTTTCACAGATATTATTTCAAACTTTGTGCCACTAAATTCATATGTAAATACTTTAGAATTCTTATTCAAAACTACACGAATTATTATAAAGTTTTAAAACAGTATTGAAAGTAATTTAATATAATTTGTATTAATCTGAGAACTAGCTTATTAGGTTTTTTTTTACTAGTTAAACATTTCGCTTGAATGATACTTAATAAAGTTTGAAATTTTAAGTGAATTCGACTCTCGTACATCTTCCCATGTATTGGCGCTTTATTCAATGTGCCAAGGATGTATTCATTCCGAATCCGAAATAGCGTTACGTCCCCAGTCTACTTACTCGTAATTATTGAGCCAAATGCGGACTAGTAGAGCCCGCCATTTTGTTTTGAGGTTAGCACAGTGAAATGAAGTTTCAAAACTATTTTTTTCTTCTTTTTGGAATATGCCGTCGAGGCCCGAACACAGATTGTTTTCCAAACCAACTTTGAACACCCGTTTAACCCCTTCAGGGGTAAATTAAAAAAAAATCCTTTCTTTTTTAGTGCTTCCCTATGCTATAAAAGTAACCACTGTGCAAAATTTCAAGTTTCCTAATAATTTGGGCCTTGCGTTAATAAATTAGCCAGCTTTCGCTTTTATAGAATAATTATGAGCGCAAACATTTTGACAACACTACACATTATTAGCATATATTAAACACCCTGTTGGTCTAGTAGTTTAAGTAACGGGCCGTGATTTCGGGGAGCGAAAAGTATGTTTCGAATTTTTCGAACATAGCTCGGGTTTGTGATCAATCCGCATTCGGCAAGCGTGGTGATTAAGTCGACGGCTAACTAGCGACACCATTCGTTTTTATTTGTTAGCTACTAAATCGGATCTATTTTAAACAATTTCGGTGTTACAATCTCTCGGCAAACACTTATACTATTTATTAATTAACCATGCACAAATGTTGGGTCCGTTTTTATACGCATAAAAAATTATTACCGCCAAAAGCGCCCACTTTTAGCGTGAATCGATATTTCGCGTACAAATGTCGGGTCCGCATTTGTGCATGGTTATTTAATAAATACTATAAGTGTTTGCCGAGAGGTTGTAACCCCGAAATTGTTTTAAATAGATCCGGTTTAGTAGCTAACAATTAAAATCGACAGGCGTCGCTAGTGTGCCCTACCCGACGCCTTAAGCCTAATCCCATCATAGTAGCGATAACTTGATTTCTATGACGGAGGACTTTGCCTTGCAGAGGGATCTTTGGTGATGGGATACTTCACACATTATTATATTAATTACAGAAAACCTCTAGGTAGTCTTTAACATTCAAATAAATAATACCTGTATAGCTTAAGTTTTTCAAGTAATCATATATTTACGATTGCAAAAATGATAATGTTAGAATGGTGTTTAGTTACTACAGAGCTAAATAATTTACCAGTGATATCAAATATCCTCTGATCCAACGTACGTTGATAAACTATCAAACAAGCCACTAAACCATCAAATGAGAATAACTAAAGGCAAAGTTACGAGCAATTCATCATCATATTATATGAGTCTCACTAATATGACTACGCGGAACTCACTGCAGATGGCATTGCTGAAAATGGACACATTTAATGAACGATGGTTATTTACAGTAACATAGTGTTTTCTAACACGTATATATAGTTTAGAGTGGGATTTAGGTACATTTAAATTAATGAAACGGAGTTAAGGTGACGGGTAGGGCACACTAGCGACGACAATCAATTTAAATTTTTAGCTACCAAATCGGATCTATTTCAAACAATTTCGGGGTAACAGCCTCTCGGCAAAACAAAAATGTTGGGTCGAACGCGTACGCGAAAAATTGATGCACGCTAAAAGCGGCCACTTTTGGCGTGAATCAATTTTTCGCGTACAAAAACGGACCCAACATTTGTGCATGGTTATTTAATAAATATTATAAGTGTTTGCTGAGAGGTTGTAACCCCGAAATTGTTTAAAACAGATTCGATTTAGTAGCAAAAATTAAAATCGATTGGCGTTGCCGATGTGCCCTACCCGTCACCTTAAAACTCATAACTAAAGTCTTTATCCTAAAAATACTAAACACAATCAAGAATGTTATCATGAATGCTTCATCGTCAGCCCATTTAAGTCCCCACTGCTGGGGCACGGGCCTCCCTCAATCACATGAGGGGTAATTGCCATACTCACCACGCTTGGCAGACGGGTTGGCGAGGGTTTAGTATAAATGCAGAGTTTTCCTTCTCTGGTTGCTGATGATCATGCCAGCAGCTTTACCTTAGGTCCTTTTACGATACCTCGGTAAGAGTAAGGGTAGCCTATTCTACTCTGCCAGGGACCACACGGTATGAATGCTTGTTGAGGATAAATGATTATATGAGCAATTATTTATTACAAACAACGTGCTTCGACATCAAACGGCTGCAATATTATGGACTTATTACAATATAAGACTTGCTCTGTGGTTCCTGGCAGAGTAGAATAGGCCACCCTCACTCTTACCGAGGTGTCGTAAAAGGCGACTAAGGTAAAGCTGCTTGCATGATTCATCAGCACCCAGAGAAGGAAAACTTCTGCATTTATATCAAAGCCCTCGCCAACCCGTCTGCCAAGCGTGGTGAGTATGGCAATCACCCCTCATGTGATTGAGGGAGGCCCGTACCCCAGCAGTGGGGACTTAAATGGGTTGACGATGATGACGATGAAGACTTGCTCTTGAAATATTATTATCTATTAATAAAAACAGCATCAAAACCCGTTGCGTAGTTTTTCTATGTGATAGGTGGCAGACGAGCAGACGGATCACCTGATGGTAAGCGACCGGTGGAGTCACAAGTGCGCTGCCAACCATTACTTACTTTACTCTCGCAGGAAACACAGCACAGTGCTGCTTCACACCGGTTTTCTGTGCTTTATACTACGCTGTTTTATTTTATGTTACATTAGAATAAAAATCTTATAAATTTTATAATATCCAAACCGCTGATCATTCCTCAATCTAACGTCGTAACGAGAAAATATTGTTCAAAGTTCACTTACGTCAGCCATCACCAAAACACCGTGAGGCGGTATTACCAGTCTTAAGTTCGTAGTTCGGTAACATCTGCGGCTTCGCTCTCACAAGCCCGACGATGTTCGCTGAATGCATTTAGGTCGTACCTACTGATACGAGCATATGCGTATCCCGCCGTACTCAGGGTGGGGAAGTCATTGGCTCAGGGTGCTCAGCCTATGGGCTCAGGATAGCAGCAGCCTACAATAATATAACTTGCGCGCTTTTGTCAGTTAACTTTAACAAGGTATTGTAGTTAGTACCTAGATAATTCATACCTTACAGGTAAAAGCGCTTGCCCCACCCTGCCCTACCGTGGATACGAGAGCAGGGACACCGCGGCAACTAATAAAAGTATTTAACTATAGTTAGCGTAAGGAAGTCTGATTAGATACCTTACAGGTCAGAGCCCAGAGAAACTCTGATTCGGGCGTAACATCAATTTCACTGTAGGCCACCAGTTTTAAGTTCGTGTTATTACGGCGGAGTTCGGCAATATATGCAGCTCCATTCATTGCGAGTCCGACAACGTTATTATATATTTTAACGTACTGATAGAAAATTTAGGAAAATAGATAGAAATACTTTATTGCACAAAATACTTAAGTACTAGGCATTACAGAAATTTTGTGTACAATATATCTGTGCGTCCTGTGAAAAGTGGTACAAGTAGACTTTGATTTTCTTCTTGCTACTTCATCACCAAAAAATCCTCTATTATTTTGGAAAAAAGAGGATTTGTTTGTGATGAAGTAGCAAGAAGAAAATCAAATTCGATATAAGTCGACTTGTACCACTTTTCACAGGACGCACACACATATATATATATATATATATATATATATATATATATATATATATATATATAGAGTCCACTGGTGTTTACATACACACTTATGCAATATAATGATTATAATCTGCGTTCTTAGATGACGTTTGAGATTTGCCACTTTGAGTATAAAAGTATTTATACTCATCATAACACAAGTTCTTAAGGCAAAGGGTATTTATAGGCTAACGACGTCAAGTAATTTAATTTTTTAGCTACTAAGCCGGGTTTTTTTACCAATTTTCGACCGTCAGAGACTCGGTGAATCTGTATACTTACTATTTATTTGATATAATTGTGCACTACTTTTTGGTTTATAACACAAGCTTATGGCGTAGGGTACCCTTTCAGCTAAAAAGTTTGAAAACTAAAAGAGTACGAAACCAGAAAATGGTCTCCGCTGAAATGCCACTTCATGATTTATTTTATGATTATGGTAATTTCGGCGGAGATTAGTTTCTTGTTTAAATAAAGCTCTTTCATTTGATACCTCACACGACACCGTCAAGAAATTAAAAAATGTCAAGATTTTTTTGTCGCCTATGACCAACGGACCAAAAACGCTTCCAACGACACCTCATTTGTCGAATAATGATTAATAGTTTAGAAGTTATGAGGGCACAAATAAACATACACACAAATATACTTACATACACACATGTAAAAATCATAACCCTCCTTTTTTCATCGCCATAGTCGGGTTAAAATTGAGGTTGTAAGAGTAGGTAATTGTCTCCAGTCAATCATTTGAATGGTCTGATACAGGTCCCAAGACTATGGGCGCGTGAAGGAAAAGTACCTTAAATTCCTATAGTAGCATTTATTAATCAAATGAAACATCATTTAATTATTAAAAGAAAATAAACCGCAGTCAAAGTTTTTTTCGATTGTGCTTTTAACCCACGGGAATCAAACCGGAAACAAATAAAAAATAAAGTTGGCTATCTTATCCTACCATTCAATACAGTCATTACTAACGATAAAATTTCTCTTAGTAGTCATAGGTAAGTCTTACACTCGTCTGTCGTGAAAGATATCCTTAGTACCTACCAAATATTAGGATACAATATCTTCGTATGGAAAAAATAATAGATGGTTCTTTTCTTCCACAATCTATACAATCGATATGACTATATAGATTGGCCGAATAAAAAATATTTTTCCGGTTCGATTCCCGTGCAATGAAATCAGAATTTACAAAAACTTTCAATTTATTAAAAAAAATAAGTGCTGTTTCCTTTAAGTAAAGATACTAACTTAAGGATTTATGGTACTTACCCTTCACGTCTCATGTTTGGGAGACGCCCTGTATGTTTTATAAAATCAATTGACAAAGTGTACTATTCAAGTGTAGGAAAAAATATTTACCTTTACTTAGAGGTATTAGGTCTGGGTTCCTGTCATCTGGTGCGAGCGCCGAGCTTCTCTTCGACAGCGTCGTCTTTTGGCTCTTTGATGACGGTATCGTAACTGCAAAATTTGATTACTTTTCATTAACCCGTTAAAGGACTTAATGAGCGCCCTTTGTGTCAGGTAGATAGGTGAATAAATATACCTATTATTTGAAAACTGGTCAAATTTAAATTTAATTTTATTTTGGGGCTAATCTTTGTTGTAGGATTGAATGAAATAGAAATTTAATGGACAGTATTATTTTATTAATTTTAATGAAATGGTAAATACGAACGTAGTTTTTTCTTTTAACCTTTTTACCCAAATAAGCTTATTTTACCTACTGCAGATAAATAATTAATATGACTATTGTGTTTTAAAAGCTTTGGAATTTAACAGATCCGGATATCCAAAGAATATTTCGGTTTCGGCATACAAAATTTAAAAGATCTTTCAATACACCCGTCACAAATCTACCTATAATATAGGTAAAGTGTGTCTAGTAACCAGTGTCGGACCCTTATTTTATTTTATTAAGATATACAATTGCATTCAAAGTTAATTTTTTTATTTTGCTATTTCCCGGTATATCAAACTTCACACGCGACAGAGACCAGTCTAAATTTTATGTTTAGTGACTCTATTGATCGGTGGTATAAAAAAGGCAATATTCAATTTAAAAATCAAATTTACTTTAAATGCAGTTTTATTAATCGCGCCTGATGGAAAGCGACGATGAGGTGTAGGATGATACGCGTTTCCCTAAAAGATGCCTGTTCACTCTTGCCTTACAGATGTCTTGATTATAGTGGTCAAGAAAAAGAGACCTCGGCAGAGAGTTCCATTCCTTAGCCGTCCGCATTATAAATGTAGAAGCGAATCGCTTCGTGCGGATAAGGGATAGTTCTACCAAATAAAGATGAAAGTCCTCGCAGCGCCTTGTCATCCGATAATAATAAATAAAGAAAAAGGTAAAAATAAATAAGTTAAGTGAAACATTTGAACTTAAATAATGAAAATAGACCAACAGGGCCCTGTTGGTCTCTTGGTTTAAGTACAGTGCCGTGATCTCGGGGTCCTAGGTTCGATTCCTGGGTCGAGCAAAAAATGTGTTTCGAATTTTTCGAACATAGCTCGGGTTTGTGATCATCAATCCGCATTTGGCAAGCGTGGTGATTAAGCCTAAACCCAAAATAGTAGCGATGACTTGATTTCTATGATGGAGGCCTTGGTCCTGCAGTGGGACAGTTATAGGCTGAATAAAAAAAATAATATAGTTTCCCAATGTTTTTTTCTTTCTTGTATATTTTACAGGTAGAGCTGTCGTCACAGATTTATATAGTACGGCTATAAGTACTCGTAAGTGTTATCAAATGTTTTTGAAACAGACTACAACATTTTTTAGCAAATCAGTTTAGTAAAATAATAAAACAAAAACATACCTATGACTAACAAGAGTACTTAAAATAATTTCGGCAGAATTGTGAATTAAATCCAGTTTATGTCATAGGTAAATTAAATAAAAGGTCATTTAGAATTTTTCTTGGATCTTGGTTTATTTATTTACCTTCATAATCTCTCGTACGATGATGTATCCGTGTAGCGACGAGTGCAAGGCAAAGAATTAGCGCCACGACTAACGCTACGCCAATGACCACTCCAAACATCCAGTTCACTTCCCATACCTCTTGCGCTTCTATACAGATGACACAAGAGAATTTATTCAAACTTTAAAAAACATGTCTTAATATTCATAACCTATTGAAACTACAGCAAAGGGAGCAAAGATTTTAATACGAAAAACTGTTCACCGAGAAAGGTTTACAGTGCATAATTTTCACTATCAGTATTTTGATTTTATCATTCCCAATTTCAAGGACACAAGGTGGGCCGACGATCTGGTGAAGGTCGCGGGAATTCATTGGCCAGGACCGATTAGTGTGGAGAACATTGGGGAAGGCCTATGTCCGTCTGTGGCCTATGTACGTAAGAAGTGGACGTCTATTGGCTGATGATGATGAATTACGAGGTACTCTCATCCCTTATACTAACAAAAACAATCTCATGCTCTTCATCTAATACCTCTAAGAACATAGCTATTATCTAATTATGTGACCCTTGAAACCAAAATGATATTTTTCGGCACAGCAGCTGGAGCAGGCTCCAACAATTGTTGGTTCTACGGCACACACTTAGCAGTTTCATAGCCGCTATAGCTGCGGTTCTCAGACCGCATCTCTCGCAGGATGACGTATAATAATATTGTAGAAATGCAAATCGCGATTTTCACGACATAGACATAGAATAAAAAAAATAAACTTTGTTAATGATCTGGGCTAAGCGGCATTCCTCTATCCTTTAGTAAAGTGTGTGGTAAGGAGCTAAACATTCCGAATTTCCGATGCATCATCTTTAATTATTCATTTTTGTCGGGTCTTTCCAGATTGTCGGATAATTACACATATTATTATAATAAGCCTTATGTATGGAACATAAGGCAGGTAATAAGTCTCATTGTCAAAACCACATACCAATTAGCATTATTTCTGTTGGAGAAACTTTTCGAAAGATTGATTTATGATGACAAGTTTTTTATTAGTTAATCAAGTACTAGTATCATAGATCCCAACCAACATAAATTCGTAGCTAATATATAAAGCAACACCCTATTAATCTTGTGGTTTAAGTACCGGGCCATGATCTCGGGGTCCTGGGTTGATTTCTATGACGGAGACCATTGCCCTGCAGTGGGACAGTATATAGGCTGATACTTAATCAGCCTCTGCAGTTGCCGCGGCACCCGGAAATAGAATCAGCTAAGAAACCGCTCCGTAAAAACTTTTTTTTAGTATGATATTTCAAAGACTTTAACAATAGCATTGTGAGAACGTTTTGTGACTAAAATCTTACCAGTTCTAGGCGACAGCCGCGGCGCAGTCTCAACAATGAAGGTCACATGCTCAGACCTCCCTCTTGCATTTGCTGCGTACACCACAACCTTGAGCTGTCTCTTGGCTCCAAGTCTTCTAAGGTTCCAAAAAGCCGCTGAGTTTGTAGAATTGACCACCAAACCCTCGTTGGCCCATACCTCGGCTATGTATACGCAGTAGAGACCACCTTCATACCCTGTAATAGAAGCATTATGTCAGCATGGCTACGAAAGACAAAGAACGAACAGCTTTGTCAGTTTTCAAATTGATTCGTTTGATATGCTATGAGCACTTATTACCTTTCGAAAATTTGTCAGAGTAATTATAATAATTTAAATTATTGTTTAGCCAACTTTAATGTAACTTGACATTTAGATAGATAGATAGATATTCTTTATTGCACAAAAATAAAATACAAGCATGATACAACAGCAACAGACAGTACAATAAGGCGGTCTTATCGCTTGTAGCGATTTAATTGTTATGTAATGAATGACATTTATAATCCCCAATTAATTTATTTTAACTTGACATTTATATATTTATTACAATGTATGAATGTCAAACATTGTATTGCTATTATTAACTATTCTATTTTGTATATGACCTGTAATTTGGTTGAAATAAATGATATTTAATTTAATTTAATTTAAAACCTGTTGCACAGAAAAGTATGCTTATTTATTTTTTAGATCAGAAAGTTCAGATTTGCTTGCAACAACATTGATTCCTTTTAATGTAAAGAAAATGTACATAAGATTAGCAGATCTTTTTAAACGGTATGTTGGTATAACTGATTCTTGCCATGCAAGCGAAAATGTACCTTAAGGTGACGAACCTTTTTTCTCTGTACCGTACAAAATAAAATCACAAGTTAAAAATATCCTTAAAATATCACGAACTGGAATCTATGAAAAAAATAATGCTTCTTCTTTTTATAATATGGGCTTATTCGCGATCGGGCGCCAGTCATCCCCTTAAAAAGTACTTTAAGCCCATCACACTCTTCACGTAACAGTTCACGCGAAAAGAAGGAGATACTGAAGTCGTGATTCATGTATAACATTTACAAACCTTTAGCCACGTGTACTGCCAACAACATTTGTTTTACGACTTTTCGAAATTCGTCGATTTTTTTTTTCGATTACCCATACAAAATAATCAAGTCGCGAGACCGACTTTGTACTAAAAAGCTGTGTTAAAAGTAGATTTTTTATGCGTATCTCTAAAGGTCACTGAACAAAATTAGTCCATAATGATAGTTAAAACTTTTTTTAAGAAAGAAAGAAAAAATAATTTGTAACAAAATAAAAAAATACAGACAATCAACAAATAATTCAATCAACATGTAAACTTATAAAAAACACAATACTTATTTAAAAAACAGGAACCGAAATGGTACTGATTAGAACACTAGCAAAGGGATGTAAATGTTCACAGAAACAGCGAAAATAAAAAAAAAAAACTACATTTTTTTTATTTTTTTTACTACTTTACGTTCAACTAGGGAGTTCGTAACCAAGCGCCCGGTGTTCCATGAAAGCCATTATTCGGACATATTTTTTTTTATAAAACTCATATTGGTTATCAATTTAGTAGTGTTAAAAACGTTTATATTTATAATGTTATAAACGATTAGTTTTTAAAGTAACGTTAAATCGATTGGTTTTTGTAGTTATCTTAAAAACTTTTAGTTTTTATTATAATAATGGCGTGTCCGAAAAATCATCTTCATGGAACACCCTGAGGCGTCATTAACGCAAATACAATTATTTTAAGTTGACGCATCGACGAAACTAGCCCCGCCAGTTGATTTTTGTTAGATGTGGCGAATATGAGACTAAAAATCTCATAATCACGAAAATTAATCTAAACCTACTGGCGGCGCTAATTTCGTCGATGCGTCACCTTAACAAGCTTTTCCATGCTTAATGAATATTGGTTTTGATGGTATTCCGGAAATGTATTAAAATTTTGTAGACTAAAAAAAAAGGCTGGCAGCGCACTTGTGACTCCACTGGTCTCGCGGGTGTCCTTGGTCGGCGGCAGTCACTTACTATCAGGTGATCCGTCAGCTCGTCTGCCACCTATCACATAAAAAAATAGAATAACCTACTTTGTTGACCCATATTTTATGATACAATTAGGAGGAATGTATCTCGTTCTAAAAAAAAATCCTGTCATTCCTGTAACAGCTTTTATATTTACAAGGTTTATTTTATACGTTTTATTTACCCTCTTTTTGTAAAAAAATACGAACATTTGTTTGATTACAATATAACTTTTAAATAAATAAAAATGCAACATATTTTATTTCAGATCAAATTGAATCTAAACAAATAAATATTTCACAATATCACATACATTGATTTGACTCCGAGATAGGCAGCTCGAGCAGCTGTGTTACGGATATCAGAATCAACTGTTCGATTACAAATATATACATAATACTTTTCTTTTGTAAATACATTCTTATACTACATAGAAAACACCCAGACAAATACAAACACACATCTGTTTATTGGATGCTGTTGGTGGTGGACGGACTCTGTACAGTTTTAAAAAATCAAAACATAACGTACTTCCAGTGTGGTTCGAACCTCGATTTTACACTTTCTTAAGTCTAAAAAAACGTGTCACTATGGCGATGCACTGGGAATATTAATTCTTCCTTTTTTCATGCAAAATCCTTAAAAATGTTTTAGAAAGAGTAGTGTAGCACTAATTAAAAAAAAAATCGGTAAAAATACTTTTAAGTTAAACGGTTCTATCTTATGTGCACTGAAAACTAGAAAATAATAATAACAATTAGGTATTTTGATCTTCTAGTTCAGAAATATTTTAATACCAAGCAGAATAGCTTTTGATCGGTTGACAGGAAGAAGGTGAAATTTGAATTACTAAATTTGACCCAAGAATAAATAATAAAACAAACGGGGTGAGCTAAATAAAACCGTTTAATTACAACCTGTGCGGATAAAGAATGGGATCAGAAATAGCGGCGGATCTATTCACTTCTCGCTCGCACACTATTTGCGTCTATACTCGCACTCGTGGGGTGCGAGCGAGAAGTGAATAGATGCGCCGCCATTTCTGATCCCATTCTTTATCCGCACGGTTGTAGATCGTTTGCACGTGTCGAAGATTAAGACGTTTTAAGCGATCCTACTTGATTACCAGTACTGAGAAATTAACGCTGGTGAAACTCGAAAGTCATTCTGCGTGATTAATTAATTCGTGACCCTATTTTCGTACACTAATTAAAGCACTGGTGAATTAAGACTACTCACACTACGTACAGATTTTTATATTTTACCTATACTTCAGTTTAATTTATTTATGTACTTCTTTATATCTTCAGCCGTGTGGTCCCGGCAGAGTAGAATAGGCCACCCTCACTCTAACTGAGGTGTCGTAAAAGGCGACTAAGGTAAGGCTGCTGGCATGATCATTAGCACCCAGAGAAGGAAAACTCTGCATTTATATCAAAATCCTCGCCAACCCGTCTGCCAAGCGTGGTGAGTATGGCAATTACCCCTCATGTGATGGACGGAGGCCCGTGCCCCAGCAGTGGGGACTTAATGGGCTGACGATGATGATGACTTCTTTATATTATGGCTCTACCCGAAGATAATGGCCAATGTCAAGTAACAAGATTCGAAGGAAGTCAAGATTCGAAGTTTTATCAACCTACGGATTACAGAGTTCTTTACACTAGGCTAGGCCTGTACTGTAGACAATCTTTACTACCTGAATAATTAATTATGAATGCGACTTACGTCAACAACAATTAGTTTAAAATTTGAAATTATTGGTTAGACATGAAATATTACATTTTTCATTTTTTTCATAGAAGTTGCAAAAACCATATCATTAAAGTTAGATATGTTTTAAAATAAAATATTATATTAGACGACGTTTGTATTTGTATGTATATATATATGTGTGTGTGTGTGTGTGCGCGCGCGTGTGCAGTGCGTTTGTTAATTTGCTTATTGCGATTTTAAAACAATAAATTACAATATGCTGGTCCCACTCATAATCAACTTCGATTTAAGTGTTACTAGTCTGTTATTTTTTAGGGTTCCGTAGCCAAAATGGCAAAAACGGAACCCTTATAGTTTCGTCATGTCCGTCTGTCCGTCTGTCCGTCTGTCACAGCCGATTTACTCGGAAACTATAAGTACTACAGTGATGAAATTTGATGGGAATATGTGTTGTATGAACCGCTACAAAAATATGACACTAAATAGTAAAAAAAAGAATTGGGGGTGGGGCCCCCCATACATGTAACTGAGGGATGAAATTTTTTTTTTTCGATGTACATACCCGTGTGGGGTATCAATGGAAAGGTCTTTTAAAATGATATAAAGTTTTCTAAAAAACATTTTTCTTAAAGTGAACGGTTTTTGAGATATCAGCTCTCAAAGTCGTAAAAAGTATGTCCCCCCCCCCTCTATTTTTATAACTACGGGGTATAAAATTCTAAAAAAAATAGAGGTGATGCATGTTAATTAACTCTTTCAACGATTTTTGGTTTGATCAAAGTATCTCTTATAGTTTTTGAGATAGGTTGATTTAACTGTAATTTTGGTTAAGTTATTGTGCTTACACTGAAAACGATGGCTGAACCTTATAAGATAGATCAAAAAATATACTACAGTATTGTACACCTTTAAAAATCCGCGATGATATAAAATCTTTATAATGTATATTTGCTGCTACGGAACCCTTTGTGCGCGAGCCCGACTCGCACTTGGCCGGTTTTTTAATGCTTGAGTTCAGGAATACATATCCCTATCACATGAGGCAAACAATTTGATCATAATTATAAAGTAATTTAATAGTAGGCTTGATTAATTGATAATAAGTTATCGTTGGAATGAGAAAGGCGTTTGTGTTTTTCAAAAAATATGTATGTAGGTACAATTCTTCCCTCAAACGCAGCAGAGTTAATCTGGTGCGTGGTTATTTTCGAACGGTCATCTAATATCCAAAGGGTTAATCGGATCTGTTTTAGACAATCCCGCAGATTAATATTTGTCGAGGTAAACCCCAATTTAATTTTACTTGCATAATCTGGGATTGACGTTTGCTATAATTGATAACGGTTTAAATGTTGAATGAAAGCCTAATCAACAATTTTGCTGGTTTAGTTTATAAAGAAGATATTAGAATATCATAACCTGGAAAAAATACACAGATAAAACTCGTATTTGGATTGTATGATTTATGGATTTAAACAAATTTTTTTTTAACCGATTAATTCAGTCCTGAAGAATAACGTTCCATTTCAGCATCTCAAATAGTGTCTATAAAAAAATAAATTATTTATATGATTTAATTAACGGTATGTCTGATTTTTATTGACTTCTAAAATTAAAAATTTAAAAACCTCCGATGGCGGCCATCTTGGATATGAAAATTGTCACAATAAATATATTCTGCTACTCAAGCCCTTTATTGATACCCATATTGTGTGAGTTGTGTTAAAAAGTACAATCCATTTGTATATATAATCCTTAGTGACAGCGGCCATCTTGGATCGATTTTTATCCAACATAGCTAAGAACCCTTATTCATCTTTCAAACAAAAAAAAAACAGACAGCTTGTGCTTGTCGAAATTTGTAAGTGCTTGATTCGACAGCTCATGTCGAATCAAGCACTTACAAATTTCGTCGACTTAGTAACGCGTTCAGTGGTATAATTGGTAGTACATTCACCCGGATTGTGGAAGGTGTGGGTTCGAGTCCCGCCTGAACACGAGATGAAATTTTTAAGTGTGTTATTTACTTAAAAAAAAAACAAAATTAAAATCGGTTTATTTGTTCGGGAATTACGATGCCATAGACATACACACACACATACACAGACACGTCAAATTTATAAATATATAAATATCCCCGTCGTTTTTGCGTCGGGGGTTAAAAAAGAAGTAGTTTCAATGTTCAACTGTTTTTTTTTTATACTCACCCATTTCTTTACCAATTTTATTCATTTATTTATGTATTTGAAAGAATGCACTCCCGAAAACGTATGCCCTGCGTTGGGTGAACCTGTAACTATTTCAGCAACTCACCTGCTAGACACATGAGGTCTAACGAGTCATCAGTTAGATTGTACACAGTACAATTCGTTGGCGGGTCAGGTCTCGTCGCCGGCAGCAACGTGTACACACACGGGGTACTTTGCTGGCCAGCAAGGTTGGTGGCTCGACATGACAGGGTTCCGTAATCCACGTCAGCGACTGGAGTATATGTTAGGATTGATTTTCCTTCGTTGGCCTCTATAGTAAAACGATCCTGCAAGTAATGTATATGTTAGTCAAATTATTTATTAGAATACTTAGGCGCGACTTGTTGCTTTCAAAAGTGTTGAATAAATTATTGACAAAAAGAAGAGTTTTTTTTTTATTGCGAATAATAGGCAGACGAGCATGCGGCCTATCTGATGATAAATGGTAACCGCCGCTCATAGACATCAACAATGCCGTATCACAGTCATGCCGCTGCCTACCGTGAAAGAAGAACTCTTTTCAAACCTCGTTTAAAAAAGGACATGTCGTAGCGAACAGAGTGTACATAAAATACGTCAAGTGAAAATGAAAAAGTCAGGATAAAGACATAATGTGTGCACCTACACCACGCTTTCTATGCACGTTCTTAACTTTAGGTTTGATCTAAAGCAGAGTTTTGCAGATTTATTCATCACTCATTTTCTGCTTCTTGTATAACCTAATGGCAATGGCTGAATGATGATAGAAATCTATCATATTGCGCACCGTGAAGAAGACCTACGTCTTAGAATGGCTGCCCTGAGCAAAACACAGACACTGAATGATGATAAATTGAGACAAATCAATCCGCGTTCTGTCCTACCTACCTAATCAGTAAATGGTACCTATCGTGCTTTTATAACAAATTGCTTTTCATTAAAATTGATGATAATAATATGATTGTGATAAATAATGCATGTTCTTTAATGTTTCCGATTCCACAAATAAAAAGATAAAAACAAAATAATGAAATACGTTAAGTATTTTTTTTTTCAGGTACAGTTAGAATCATTTACCTTCTAAAACTACGAGTAAGAGTATAAGTGATTTATGAATAAAAAATGTGCCAATTTATCATAACGTGCATGATGTTTTGAAAGCTACAATGCCATTTTTATGACATATACCTCTTATGTCTATCTTATGCTTATCTACCACAAGCTGACGGGTCACCTGATGGTTAGTGATTACTGCCACCTATGGATATCTGCAACACAAGTTTGCAGGTCGTATCAGTCCGGAAGTTCCGCAGGAGTTTTGTGAGAAATGTACAGTTGAAGACAGTCAACCATATAAATGATGGGGTTGGAACTGTTTTCGAGAGGAATGATGGCAAAATGTAGCGGCAGGAATCTGTCCGAACAATTTTTTAAAGCATCCCCATAGTACCAATGGTAGCATTTACATAGCGAGGCTATATCTCTACGCAGCGCCATGGAGTCTAACAAATGAAAAATTTTTTTTTCGAAAAGTAAACCGCCTTCAACAACCACGAACTAAAACACACTTTGTACACCTCAAATAACATTTTATAACAGTATACTCAAGAAAAGGTTTTACCGAAGTCGGCGCCCAATACTAGGTATCTTGTAATTTAATACAACATTCAATTATTCAACAGGGATTAGGCGTCGACTTCGCTAAAAAAAGGCCAAATAACATTTCATATATAATTTTGCATTTATTTTTCTTATCATCATAATATCGCATTTCATCCTTTGTTTAATTTGTTTTTCCTTTAACCCATGTATTCCAAAATACATCCCATTAATTTCCTCGGACGGAATCAGTAACGGTTGTTCTATGTGGTACAAACGTTATTATCGCACCCGATCTTCGCACTGACTTTGAATTCGTTGAGTTTTATTTTTCAATTTCCGCCAGTCTACGCCATCATCGCGATGCCTGCCCAACGTTTTGGCTTTACGATCTTACTTTATGAGCTACAAAGCTTTCAACAAAGTATATGTTAAGGGCTAAAGTTTCTTAGTAGCTACGCTCGTCTTTTGTCATCAATGATTTATTAGCCAAGGGGAGCTTAGAGACATGAGACTGTACATAGACCAGGTACATATACCAGAAACTGCCCGCTTCTCGTTTAAGGTGAATGACGGGTAGGGCAAACTATTGATTTAAACTGTTTACAACGAAACTGGATAACTTTTTAACAATTTCGGAAAGCACTTATTCTGTTTATATAGTACTTATACTTAACTTTTGAGTCTGTTTTGTAGTCGAAATTTGAATGAGAAAATACAGATCAAAAAGTAGTGCACAATTATTAAATAAATAGTATAAATGTTTGCTTAGGGACTGCAGCTCCGAAATTGTTTAAAATAGATCCGATTTACTAGCTAACAATTTAAATCGATTGGTGTCGCTAGTTAGGGGTACCCGTCGCCTTAAGAACAGATGCTTAGGGTGGCTATTTGTTACTAAAGATGAGATAAGATAGCTGCTCGGTTGCTTAGGGTCATTTTGGTTAGCATTTATCGGGTATCATTGTTTATGTTACAACAGAAGAGAGCCTTGCGATATTTTTTGTTAGTGTTATCTTACCGTCCATAGAATGGTGGCTGTGTACAATAACAAAAATCTCACACTAACAAAATTAAAGTTCAATCTGGCCTTTTTCAGCATTTCGTGATAAAAAGATGCCAGTAAATCTTTGTGAATTCTCCTCCCAAGGCGAAATACACAAACGAAGTTTGTGTGAAAACGCTAACTCAAAGGCGTGTACCATTACTGTGTCAAAGTGCTACTAACCAAAAATAAGGTCAAGTGATTATCGAAGCCCGGCGGCAAGCTCATCTCGCCATTATGACGTCAACTCAAAGTCCTATTTAGCTTGAAGTTGGCAAGTCTTAGTCCACTCCTCTTTGTATGCATCCAACGAAAGGTTTGATTATATTTTGTTTACATAGAGATAAATAAAGCTTCTACTTACAGGATCCACTTTTGTCGAGCCAGCTGAGTTGTTGAGCGTCCATTCAAAGGTGTCAGGTGGTGGAAAAGCATCTACCTCGCATATGACACTTGATGGTTCCTGAACTGCCGCCCCAATCATTTTTATCTCCTTCTTTCGACATAGCGGCTTGTCTGTTGAAAGATGAGCTTTAATAACACCGGTTATAAGTCGCTTTTTATTGTGGAAGATTTCGCTTTAATCGTTACATCCTTGGGGACTCGGAACGTTTCGAATAATTACTGCTATTAATAACTGGTACAGAAAAGCGGGAAAACTCGGATAGTAGATGGATTTTCACAACGTTATTATGGAATCTGAGCTCAAGTCGGGAATAAAAATGTTACGTTTCTTTTCGTCTTTCGTTAAGCTAGGACCGGGCAATTACAAGGACAGTAGGACCATTTACAACATAATAAGATTAGTGGGGGAACGTCCTTACTTGATTTCGAATGGATATTGAAATTAAGTACAGCCTTATTTTATTTCACAGTCAACATGAATCTACCTCTATTAAATATTATTTTGAACTTTATATTCATTCGTATGATTTTATTTTATTTAGGATTTACTTACTAAAGTATTGAACCTTCTCAGTGAACCTAATTTTGTTCAGGAAAGCAATTGAAAACGATGAGTCGGATTTAAAAATAACAAAAAATAAATACGAGCTATATTTTTTATTTGTTAAAATATTTAAATTTACTGATAAATTAATGTGAAAAAAGCAAAAAAAAAACTTTACACACAATTTAATGTACTGGCAGTTTACATAAATGATATCAATTTTTTCTTTTTACATTATGTCTCTACCCGAAGATATTTGCCAATTTCAAGTAACTTATTGAGAATAAGTCAGTCCAAGTCACAGTCACTCGTTAAAACGTCGGTGTTTTACGTTTTTTCAACCTACGGATTCGGCTGATACCACTCTGAATACGATGGAGCGTTTTAAGACTATATTAGGTCCAAGCAAGTTGTCACGTGACAACTCACTCAACACACAATAGCAGTCTTAAAACGAAACAAATCAACGATTCTTAATATTACGATGTGCTCACTAAAAGCCACTAGATAATAATTTAAAACCTTTGAATTACATAAGCCCACGCGGAGTGTTCAATCCTACCGCCATCACAATGCTAATACAACATAAGATGTCATACCTTAAAATTCGTAGCGTTAGACCATAGATTATTTTCGGATTAAGATTAGTCGAATTATGTCTCACTACTCTTGTTGAATTTTTGTCAACATAACGCAAGCTATTTCAACAGACGGAAACAAATTTTTCAGAGTGTTCAAAGGGATCACAATTATAAACTGCAAAAACACCGCCATTACCCAATTATAACTGTTAGAACATTTTTTATCCATTTTCATTCTGACCACTAGCAATAATTAAAAGTCAATTCTGCAAAGAACCTACTCCTACCGAGAGAGATAATTACTAGTGACGTAATTTTGTTACTCGATAGGCAATAGGGTTGAGTGATATCCAATTATCGATGCTAGATCCATGAATTTGTCCTTTTATAAATGTGAATAATGCCAAACTCTATACGTATTTTCTAACGCCCTGTGCAGCAATCTCAGGGTCCTGGGTTCGATTCTCGGGTTGAGCGAAAAGTATGTTTCGAATTTTTCGAATATAGGTAGCTCGGGTTTGTGATCACCAATCCGCATTTTGCAAACGTGGTGATTAAGCCTAATCACGTCATAGTAGTGATGACTTGATTTCTATGAGGGAGGCTTTTGCCCTGCAGTGGGACAGTTTATAGGATGATACTATACGTAATTTCTAACAGGTACTATACCAAACTTTTGTTTGTATGTAGTAGTTTTTTATCGCTTTCCCCGAGTCGGGCCAAAAATTTTTGGCCCGACTCGGGGATCGAACCCGGGACCTCTTGCGCAGCCGTGGCTTTAATGGCGACCCTCTAACCACTGCGCCACCGAGGCAGTCAATGTCAAGTAACTTATTGAGAATAGTTTTTTAGATTTTCGCGTTGCATTATAACTACCTATAATGTATCAATACGGGGATTAACACGACATATTTATTATAGTGAAACACCATTGTGTACTCGAGCCAAATATGTAAATATATATATATATATATATATATATATATATATATAGTATATCGTATTTGACGACCCGTTTGGAACAGTGGTAGTGAAACGCTGCCTTTGGTCAAGGGTTGCGGGTTCGATCCCCGCACAGTACTACAAACATTTGTGTGCATAAACATGTTTGTTTGTATTGGTCTGGGTGTTTCCTATATTATAAGTATGTATTTACAAAACAAAAGTATTATATGTATATATTTGTAATCCCACTGTTGATTCTGATATCCGTAACACAGGTGCTTGAGCTACCTATCTCGGAGTTAGATCAATGTATTTGATGTTGTGAAATAATAATAATAATAATAGTTATTGAGAATAAGTGGATATTCAACAGTCGAAGTCAGTCTAAGTCACAGTCACTCGATAAAACGTCGGTGTTTTACGTTTTTTCAACCTACGGATTCGGCTGATACCACTCTGAATACGATGGAGCCTTTTTAGACTATATTAGATCCAAGCAAGTTGTCACGTGACAACTCACTCAACACACAATAGCAGTCTTAAAACGAAACAAATCAACGATTCTTAATATTACGCTGTGCTCACTAAAAGCCACGAGATAATAATTTAAAATCTTTGAATTACATAAGCCCACGCGGAGTGTTCAATCCTACCGCCATCACAATGCTAATACAACATATGATGTCATACCTTAAAATTCGTAGCGTTAGACCATAGATTATTTTCGGATTAAGATTAGTCGAATTATGTCTCACTACTCTTGTTGAATTTTTGTCAACATAACGCAAGCTATTTCAACAGACGGAAACAAATTTTTCAGAGTGTTCAAAGGGATCACAATTATAAACTGCAAAAACACCGCTATTACCCAATTATAACTGTTAGAGCATTTTTTATCCATTTTCATTCTGACCACTAGCAATAATTAAAAGTCAATTCTGCAAAGAACCTACTCCTACCGAGAGAGATAATTACTAGTGACGTAATTTTGTTACTCGATAGGCAATAGGGTTAAGTGATATCCAATTTATCGATGCTAGATCCATGAATTTGTCCTTTTATAAATGTGAATAATGCCAAACTCTATACGTATTTTCTAACGCCCTGTGCAGCAATCTCAGAGTCCTGGGTTCGATTCTCGGGTTGAGCGAAAGGTATGTTTCGAATTTTTCGAATATAGGTAGCTCGGGTTTGTGATCACCAATCCGCATTTTGCAAACGTGGTGATTAAGCCTAATCACGTCATAGTAGTGATGACTTGATTTCTATAAGGGAGGCTTTTGCCCTGCAGTGGGACAGTTTATAGGATGATACTATACGTAATTTCTAACAGGTACTATACCAAACTTTTGTTTGTATGTAGTAGTATTTTATCGCTTTCCCCGAGTCGGGCCAAAAATTTTTGGCCCGACTCGGGGATCGAACCCGGGACCTCTTGCGCAGCCGTGGCTTTAATGTGCGACCCTCTAACCACTGCGCCACCGAGGCAGTCAATGTCAAGTAACTTATTGATATAAGTGAGTAGACAATAGCAGAATACAGATATTAGATAAGTCGAAGTCAGTCAATAAAAAGCCGGTAAAACGTTTCATAGACCTACGGATTCTGGCGACACCACCAAACATAATAGCGGGTTTTAAGACTCTATTAGGTCCAAGCAAGTTGTCACAAAACAACGATACAACTCCACGATTCTTCTTCGTGGCACTTCACTGCACAAATAAACACCAAATTTTTGCACTAAAAATCATTAGACATTAATTTAAAACCTTTGAATTGCATCACACACACCAAACACATCACAGAAAAACGGCGTGAAGCAGCACTGTGCTGTGTTTCGATGCGTGAGTGAGGGTACCGGAGGCCCAACACGGGGGATAGACCCCCCTATCCCTATTAAAGGTTGGCAGCGCACTTGTGACTCCACTGGTGTCGCGGGTGTCCATGGGCGGCGGCAATTGCTTACCATCAGGTGATCCGTCCGTTCGTCTGCCTACCTAATACGTAAAAAAAAATCAGCCAACGCAAAGTACTGGTATTTTCTCTCGATATACTTAATTTGAAGAAGTTTTGTGATTGGTGTCATGTATTGGTGTCATTAAAAATAATATTATAATGTTTCGAATATCGATTCACTGTCGATACACGATCGATATCCTGACAACACTAACAGGGGTAAAACCTTCGGTCGATTAATTGATTGGAAATTAGAACCCGTTTGCGGCCTGCGAGTGTATTTATTTTAACTGTCTTCATTGCGAACGGGAAATAAGGTTTTAAAGGTTTTCGATGTAGGCATTAGGCGAGTAATGTTGTGTTAAAGGGCTTCGATTGCTTTGGCATGACTAATTCTTTGCGATGTAATATAATTTTTTATCTTAATTTTTTTACCTGTAATGATTTCATGTGTTTTATATATCTAGTTCAAACCAATTTTCTTTGTTAGTTTTCATGATTATATACATTTTTTTTTAGTTTTATAATTTCTTTATTATAATTCATTTATATTTGGGGGGAGGGGGGGGGACGCTCCCAAAGTGGTAAATACATACAATTTACCACTTTGGGAGCGTCCCTTGCGCAAAGTATTGTGTTTAGAAAAAAATGATGTTTAACATCTTAACATTATTTTTAAAGACCTATCCATAGCCACACGTATAGGTTTGATGAAAAAAAAATTAATTTCAGTTTCAATTTTTTGTGTAAAAATCGTAATGCGGTTAACAAAATACATCTATTTACCAATTTTCAACAGTATAGTTCTGATAGTTTCGAAGAAAACTGGCTGTGACATACGGACGGACGGACAGACAGACAGACGGACAGACATGATGAATCTATAAGGGTTCCGTTTTTTGCCATTTGGCTACGGAACCCTAAAAATATTGTATAATTATCCGGAAAAGTACTCAGATAAGTAAGACGAAAAAAAACTTGATAACGTCCCGAAAGCTATGCACTATCAGTCTTTATGAATATGTCATCTCTAGAAACTGCTAGGCTTGCCTAATATGGATATGTTTATCCTCTCCTCACTTATGGCGTAATACTTTGGGGTAATTCAGTGAATGTGCAACAAACATTATACTTCAAAAACATTTTTTTTGCGAATCATGTATAATGTTCTTAAGTATGCAACTTTGAGAAATGTATTCAAATACGAGTATTATAAATGTTATACTTTGACGTGTATTTGTATACTAAAAATATGTGTATTTATTAAGAAAAATTTACAATACAGGGTGTATCTGTGAACATTTACATCCCTTTAACCACGTGTTCTACTAACCATCATGAGCAACATTTTGTTCTATCACTTTTGGATAATCGCATGAAAAAATTTCAACTTTTCATACAAAGTCATGTGATTTGGTCATTTTGTATGGGGAGTCGAAAAAATTTTCGATGAATTTCGAAAAGTCGTTGAACAAATGTTGTTCAGAATGGTTGGTAGAACACGTGGTTAAAGGGATGTAAATGTATGTTTACAGATATACCCTGTATTTTCCAAATACGTTCTCAATATAAGTATGACATGCGATATGTAAAAAGTTTAATCTACATCCATGATAAAAGCACGAATTAAATCTTTAATAAGTTACCATAGCACATAAAAGCACAATAAAAATTTTAATTTAAAAATATCTTAAAGACTGGCTTATATCTAAATGTTTTAATAATTTAAATGATTTTTTTTACCAGTTATTGTATGTATGGTATTGTACGCCCGAAATGGGCAACTGTTAATACTCACTATGTACCTACTTATAACAGCAATTGTAACAGAGTTTATGACAATAAATGTTATCTCATATTATAAAGACGGCTTGTATGTTAAGTGTATCATTACTAGAACGAATCAAACAGAATTCATTTACGAGTAAGTCAGAAGTCAACTACGGTAACCTTTATGTTGTTCGGCAAAAAACCAACTTTAAAATAACTTTGATTTTGCTATACATTTTATATATGAATAAAACTATTAGAAAATAAATAAATATTTCACAACATCACATACATTGATCTGACTCCGAGATAGGTAGCTCAAGCACCTGTGTTACGGATATCAGAATCAACAGTGGGATTACAAATATATACATTTAATACTTATCTTTTGTAAATACATACTTATAATACATAGAAAACACCCAGACCAATACAAACAGACATGTTCATGCACACAAATGTTTGTACTGTGCGGGGACCGAACCCGCAAGCCCTTGGACCAAAGGCAGCGTTCACTACCACTGTTCCAAACGGGTCGTCAAGCCCAATTTAGCCCAAATACAACTATGTACATTCGTAAGCCTGATTCAAAAGTAAACAATCTCGGGAAGTATTTTTCAACTTTGTCATTATGAAATTAAATAATATGAGGGTATTTCTTTTTTCAAAATTACTTATTTAGGTTTTCATTTGTTTAGTAGGTATAACCAAATTTTGGGGTACCCTTTCTCAAATTAGGTAACTCTATTCTGTAAAGATTTGATAGTATAAAATACGAAATTACTAGTGTAATTACCAGTCTTTCCAAATCCTAGATCATAGTCCAAGCGTACCACAGGCTCCGAAGTAACAGCATTAGGTGCAACTAGGAAAATCACGCTAAAATACATGACTTACAGACAACTTGCATCTGAAGTGGAGCAGATCTACCATCTCCTTCTACATTGGATGCTATACACGTGTATTTTCCTGCTTGGTATCTTGAGACGTTGCGTAAAGCTAGATTCGTGTTCCCCGTCAAAATTACTCCTCCTGGCGGATTATTTAAGAGTAGGATGCCCTGAAATAAATAAATAGATTTAAAAACAAAAACACACACTTTTTATATATATAAAAGTAGATAGAGTAGTCTAGCATCAGAGCCATCCATTTGCATCATGTTTGACCCTCGTGCCAATGCCAAAGTGTTTTCAGGATACGTAAGTTATGATTCTTCCTTCATGAGCAAAGATTCGCTTTTTTTGGAAGAATCAACAAAAACATATGGCAGTTCTTATTTCTGTCGCACCATCAAGAAATGGAACTCGTTGCCGGCGCATGTATTTCCCCCTTCCTTCAAACAAAGCGTGAAGAAGCATCTCGCGGGCCAGTATAGCGATGACAACGGAGGTGATGCTTTAACATAGCTTCCGTTGTAATTGCAACTTGGGCTCTCTCTTCTCTTAAGTAAAGGATACTATAAAATTGTAGACTACTTAAATGATAAGGCTTCATGGACATAATGACCTCCATGCCTGCGCACTTGTAACATTTTCATATATATTAACAAACAATATTAATATTATATAATTATTGAATTTTAATAAATTAGGCTTAGCTGCATTTATTACTGTATAAAATTGATTTATATTGATTATTCAATAATTGACAAGATGCTAACCACCTACTATTGTACACCTCGTCCTGCAGTTTATTAGTATTGGATTAAGTAACTACTACTCTTTGTGACCTATGAGGAGAACCTAAGTAGTCATGCTCACTCAAATGTCTCTGAGGTGGTGGCGCTATGTGGCGGGTCATTACATTCCCTCTAATATGGTTGAGTGAAATGATGGCTGACACATACGTCATACTTGTGAACAGGGGGTCTAATTTCAAGTTACCACGTACGATCGTTCGATCGAGCCGACAGTCAATCAATTGTAGTTTAGTTTGGCAATTTGAAATACCATCGTATGGGACACTTTCGTACGGATCCGACCATAGACTCTCGTGAATGAATGATATTCGCGATGATAGTGTCGCCGAAAGACCCACATCAAATAAAACCAATTGAACTGATTTTATTTATAATTAACAATATTTTTTTAACGAATAAAAGATATTTGACTTTTTAAATTAAAGGACTATTGTTTAATGTGTTTGAAAGAAACATTTTAAATAATAAAAACATTAAAATGTTAAAATATTTTAAAAAATCTGACAGCTTGCTATTTTTCTACATCATAGCCCATATAGTTATCTGTGGCCATCTGTGAAACATTAGAAAAAAACTTGTAAATTATTGACATAAGTATGTACGTACGATAAATATGCAATCTCAATACATAATTTAAAATATTGTAAAATTGTTTGAAAGCGTTCGTACATTAGTATTATGCTTATATACAAGTTCTATAGTTATCTAAAGACTCTACTTTCTTAAGTAAAATCAAGTATAAGTTAGGTTAGTCGCATAATCCTACCTAAATAAGTTTATTTGTTATTAAATTTACTCTGCCGGGGACCACTCGGCCACGGAGTAGAATAGGCCATCCTCACTCTTACCGAGGTGTCGTAAAAGGCCAATAAGGTAAAGCTGCTGGCATGATCATCAGCACCCAGACATGGAAAACTCTGCATTTATAACAAAACCCTCGCCAACCCGTCTGCCAAGCGTGGTGAGTATGGCAATTACCCCTCATGTGATTGAGGAAGGCCCGTGCCCCAGCAGTGGGGACTTAAATGGGCTGATGATGATGACTATTCCAATTTACACTTTAGAAAGAACAACTTTGAAACATCATTTCTATAATTTAACCATTTGTAATTAAATATTTCAGTAAACAAGCCATCAAAGTTCTCCATTGGACCAAACTGTAATAGAAAGCTGAGCTAGAATGACTGTTGGAGAATGAGTTGAAAAAAGTGAACATCTCACCGGAGGTAATCAAAATAACAAAAAGTTATTTAACTGAATCTATAATATCTGTGCTATAACTAATTTCCTTACTGAAAGAAAAAACATTAAGATAAAGATAATATAATTGTTTGAAACATGTATACAAAAGTGTAATCCTTATAAATAAATATTTCACAACATCACATACATTGGTCTGACTCCAAGATAGGTACCTCAAGCACCTGTGTTACGGATATCAGAATCAACAGTGGGATTACAAATATATGCATATAATACTTTTCTTTAATAAATACATACTAATAATACATAGAAAACACCCAGACCAATACAAACAGACATGTTCATGCACACAAATGTTTGTACTGTGCGGGGATTGAACCCGCAACCCTTGGAACAAAGGCAGCATTCACTACCGTTCCAAATGGGTTGTCAAATCCTTGCAGTGTTATTCTTGGTTGGTGGTCCAGAACCATGATTTTGGAGGCCAGTGTACCGTGAGCCATGATCGAGGATTTGGCAAGTCTGGCAATTACTATGAAGGGACTGCCGTCTGACCTTAACAACCCTTAGACGGGGGAACCACACCAAATTAATCATGGTTACATGTTACAGAAACTTATTCAAGTAATCTTAAGTGCATATGGAGCTCGTTGGTAGAAATATGCATTTGAGTTTATTTTTTACATTATTTCCATTTTAAAATTAAATAGCTTGTTTTTATTTACTTAATAAGTATGATTGTAATCGAAATACCTATGTACCTACCAACAGTTTTTTGTATGAGAGAGCAATAAAAATACTTTTATTATTAGGTATTTATTTATTTTATTTAAAACTCCTTTATGATTATTGCAGAATATCTACCAGCATTGCACAGATCTCCGCTAGAAGAAACATACCCAGTTCCAGTACTCCGGGTTTCATTGCTAAACGAAGTTAATTATTTGCTGAAAATAGTTTGTTATAATTCAACTGATAAGTACCTATGGACAAGCATCATTCAGTCATCATTTATTATGTAAATAAAGTAAAGTATCAGCTTAATTATTCCCTTCGTAGGGCTAAGACCCCCATCATAGAAATCAAGTCATCGCTACTATGATGGGATTAGGCTTGATCATCACTCTTGCCAAATGCGGATTAGTGATCACAAACCCGAACTATGTTCGGAAAATTCAAAACTTTGCTCGACCCGGGAATCGAACCCATGACCCCGAGATCATGGCCACAGGGCCATCGTCAGAACCGTCTTAAACCATTAGACAATGGGGCGTTGTTTTATTTTTAAATAGTTAAAGGTTATTAATTAATACTAAGTGGGTGTGTGAAGATAGATAGATAGACATCCTTTATTGCATACAAAATATGTGTGTGTACATAGTTTCTTCTTAAAATAGGATCATCATCATCATCAGCCCATTTAAGTCCCCACTGCTGGGGCACAGGCCTCCCTCAATCACATGAGGGGTAATTGCCATACTCATCACGCTTGGCAGACGGGTTGGCGAGGGTTTTGAGATAAATGCAGAGTTTTCCTTCTCTGGGTGCTGATGATCATGCCAGCAGCTTTACCTTAGTCGCCTTTTACGACACCTCGGTAAGAGTGAGGGTGGCCTATTCTACTCTGCCGGGACCACTCGGCTGATAAAATAATATAAAATAGGATAACATTATTGTATCTTTTATTATTTATTTTAATAAATGATTCCATCACATGTACTTTGTTGTTTTTTTCATTCCTTATGTACTGCTCTCCTGTTAATTAGTATGTTAATCGCATGAGTGTTAACAGGGCTTTTGGAACAGTGGTAGTGAACGATGGCTTTGGTTCAAGGGTTGCTGGTTCGATCCCCATACAGTACAAACATTTTTGTGCATGTACATGTCTGTTTGTATTGGTCTGGGTGTTTTCTATGTATTAGTATGTTTTTACAAAAGAAAAGTATTATATGTATATATTTGTAATCCCACTGTGGACTATGATATCCGTAACACGGGTGCTTGAGCTACCTATCTCGGAGTCAGATCAATGTACATATGTGATGTTGTGAAATATTCTATGGGATATATTGAAATTCACTAACTAATAGTGGAGCAAATGTATTAAACCAGTTAAACATAAGTTTAACTGGTTGGTACTGTGTAATCTTTAATGGATATCCAAAATTACCCCAAAATTGTAAAATTTATAAGTAGATAACTAGGTACTTAAATAGTTATGTAGGAACCTAACACAAAGGTAAGTAGGTACGTATACCTACTTTTTAAGGAAAGAGAAAACTTATTACGTATACTTGTAATGTAGACAAAGTAGGAACTTAGGCAAAATTATTGCCTCTTGTAATACATAATTGAGGCTTGCAAATGGTTAAAACCCTCAAAATGTATTTCACTTTGTACTTAGGTGGATTAATACCTAATTGAATCAAAAGCCTATATAAATAATACCTAATTAAACCATCAAAAGTTTCAAACTTTTGAACTGTTAAGATTAAGTTTGAAGAATACAATGTACTTAGTCGCAGAAAAAGACTAATTACTTAGTGAATCTAGTTTATCTATAAGAAGCCTACACCACTAGGTAGGTACTTAGTATACTTACTTACTTAAATCTGCATAAATCATTGAACTATACCATACATATTCTCACTGGCATAAATCTACAAAAATTCTCAGTAAGTAGGTAAATAGGCACTTAATGTAAATTAATTTACATATTTAAACGTAAGTACTGAGATTCATACATGAAAACTTTGATTAAGCTTTAAAAGTACCTAAGTACTCTATGTATTCATAATCATCTATATAGGTATAGCAATTTTAACATTTTATACCAAGAAACTCCGCTTTAAACTAATCTTTATTGATATGTAAGTCATTGGACCTTATTTACAAAGACATAAAGATCCTTTTTTAATACACCATAAATCCATTCAACCGAACCAAAACACCTTTCGAGCTATCGTGTATTTTGACATAAAGACGCGAGACAAGAAATGTCAAATTCGATATTTTGGTTGAGCATTGGCGTCTTCAAATTAGGGTTTGAGGCGAGATGTGTCAAAAGAGTTTCGGTTGAGTTCAACCGACGCAATGTTCACTTCAAATTAGGAAACGTCGTCAAATACGTTTGGTTGAGTCTCAAAGTTAACTTCAAATTAGACCCCCAGGTGCAACCTTTGGGGACTGGTCCGCTTCGGTTTACCTCATATTTAGCTTTTAATTTGCTTCATTCTATTTTGTGTTGCATTAGACTGTATGACTTGGTATGAAGATAATAAACCATTGTAAAAAAGTTGGCGATTAAAAAGAGTAACTGGCGAGTTTCTTGCCGGATCTTCTCGACCAGAAACAACTTTCCGAGCCGGTGGTAGAATCGCATTATGTTTATTTATTTCTTTAGTATATTTTATGTATCAACATATATGTATTAACATGTAAATTATACATAAGTACTTATAAATAGTTTTAAGTCATTCAAATGTATGACGATTTGTAAGTGCTGTGTACTATGCAAATAAACAATTATTTGAATTTGAATTTGAATTTGAAATTTAATTTGAATTCTTGATTACCATCAGGCTAAGAAGAGCCAATATATTGTGCCACTATAAAAAAATAACTTTCGTATCCTAAAATTTACTTTAGAGAAAACTATGAAATCGCAAAACATTTAGATATAAGTTCTGACAGAAACATTAAATCCTGAGTTCTTGAGTCTTTTCGCTTATTAGGGATCCTGTTTCATACGCCGAAGGAATATTGGAAGAAGGTCATGACCTTCTTCCTGGACTAATATTCCTGTGATGAAAACTTGTTTGTTTCGTGTCTGCGTATTATAATTTATGTATTTAAGTATTATGTTTGTAACTACTTGTTTGATATCCATAACACAAGCTTAATCTACTTTACAGATCAGAGGGACAATTCTCGTACACTCGACATTGAAGTCGAATTTAGAGATTTCTTACATTCGTCTATACAAATCTCTAACTCGACTTCAACTTGAAGTTTTTATAGACTTTGAGGTGATTACCACTTAGTAATGACGTCGAGCATCCAAATGTAATGAGTTTTTAATGAATTAACGGTTATATAAAATGAGCGAAAATGAAATGAGATCCTCGGATTTCCATATATTTTTGCCACAAATACGAAAGTGCTAGGCAAAAAAACATTTTAGGGACCTGTCCCCTGATGATGAAATGTCAAGATTTGGCATACCGAAATTTTTTTTTATTATTTCTCTGAAAAAAAAATAAAGATGTTGATTTTTGAACTCAAATACAACAAAGCATAATAACCCTACAGCTTTGGTGCGATAGTAATAAATACTCAGGGGGACAAGTTCTACAGAATAAAGATAAAAGTTTTTCTGTCCAGCACCTGGACCTAAAAAGAGAATGTCTTTTCATGTTTTTTGCAAGAATACCTTATTATTTTGATTTCTGCTTAACATTTTTGAGATTTATTCTTAAAAACAAAAAAGGCATTAATAATACGATATATTTTTATCATTTTTTAAGTAAATACTTAAAAACTTAACATGAAATAATCTACTGTAGTGGTGTGATATTTGAGGCGGTAGACCTTTCTAATTTGAAGGCAGGAACTTAAAGCGGCGGATAAGTCAAACAGACCGCGAAGTATCAGTACAAAGGGATTAATGTTAGGGGAGCCACTTCTATACCTCTACAATCCGCATCAGAGCTTAAATGCTTAGATTGTCATACTTAGAAATGTGAACACCCACAAATTGTTGAAATAATGATTCTGAACGTGTATTAATGATTCAGCTAGTCTGGTTATTATATGTATGGGTTGTAAAGCTCGTAGCCGTGTGGTCCCGGCAGAGTAGAATAGGCCACCCTCACTCTTACCGAGGTGTCGTAAAAGGCGACTAAGGTAAAGCTGCTAGCATGATCATCAGCACCCAGAGAAGGAAAACTCTGCATTTATATCCAAACAGTCGCTAACCCGTCTGCCAAGCGTGGTGAGTATGGCAATTACCCCTCATGTGATTTAGGGGGGCCCGTGCCCCAGCAGTGGGGACTTAAATGGGCTGACGATGATGAAAGCTCAGTCGGCAGTCGATTCATTGTAATAACCCGACTTCTCAAATCCTGGATAATTTTCCAAGCGTACCGCAGGCTGGCAGGCAACTGGGAATAATACGCCGAGATGAGATGACGGCCATGCTCAGAAAACGCTCAGCACCTGTTTCTTTGTGTTGACATGCTTTGAAAGAGCAGGGTACATTTATTTTCTATACATCAAAACTCCCCTCGGCGACCATTGAGTAACTAAGATTCACAACCAGATGCCGATAAAGAACTAACATTGTTGCTACTCAACTACTAAATGCTAAAGACAATAGATTTTTCTTTTTTCACAACTGCCTGGTCGTTAAACTCACAGTTGCGAAAGAAGAACCAACTTTCTTGCTACTCCACCATAGTTCTTTCCTTTGTAGCGTTACTGACATCATATTTTATTGTACATATAATGTAAGGTTCTGCTGATGTTATTTAAGTGGGTTCTAATTGAAAAATCAGTGTATTCATAAGTCCACCTGATGATTGGTTTTAGTTAGTAGATGAAACGGTTACTTCAAAGTTGGTCACTTCTTCAAAAATTAAATTCATATTATTATATTTAGTTTTTTTTTTTAGAAAACAAGTGAACGTCTGGAAAGCAGGTGAACATCCTTTAGGCTTTTTTTTCAGTTTATATAACCTGACTGATCTTTTACTGATACGCAACTATGTATAAACACAATAATCTCAAAGACGTATAAATATTATTGCTATTGGAGACCATAGTAAGTCGATCATAGTAGTTCAACACATGAATATTGGTAGGAACTGAACCTGCGACTCAGGATCTAATTAGTCTGGTTCTCCTTTCTTGGAAATCATGGCCTAAACCAACTTCATAACAAATGAAATGGGATCTACCGGCATTACGCGAAGAAGAAAAAAACCATACTCATACTACATGTAGGAGCTAAAAAACTACTTTTATTGCTACCACTATTAATAAAATTCGTCAACTAAACATAGTTCAACACATCCATTTTAGTTTGCTGAATTTAGTTCCTAAAAATAAATTAAAAACCTTTGGCATGTTCGATATTTCCGTCAAACTATTCATCAATTCAAACGTGTTCAAAAGCAATTCATATTCTATATTTATTGCAAATTGTAAGTATTATATTTTATTCAGCCTATATACTGTCCCAATGCAGGGCAAAGGCCTCCATCATAGAAATCAAGTTATCGCTACTATAATGGGATTAGGCTTAATCACCACGCTTGCCAAATGCGGATTGGTAATCACAAACCCGAGCTATGTCCGAAAAATTCGAAACATACTTTTAAAGTATTATATATTATAAGTTTAATACAATGAAACGTGTTTGATATTTTTTGTAACATTTATTTTTCGTAATTTAGTCTTAAGTTAATTAAGTCAGAAGTCTAATTGGTAGTTCAACTACCCGGATTGTGAAAGATGGAGTTCGTCTCCCACCTGAACACAAGATGAAATTTATAAGTGCAAATTTTACTTACGAATAAAATGTGTTTTGCATTAAACGGATAGGAGGCACTAAAACTCTATCGTATCACATAGACCGGCTATGCATTTTAATGCATGCTGCTTTAAAATGTAACAGTTACTACAATTCTAAATATCAGGTCATTTACATTGGAGTTATTGGAATGGTAAGGCAATTATTAGTGACTAGTATGTGTTGTTGCATTTTTAATTTGTTGAAGTTATTGGTATATTTCTGCTTTTGAATTGATTATGATATGAAAATGAAAACAAAGTACATGCTTCGCAACTCTCCTGATCCCACGTCGGTCCGAATTATCAACAATAAGTTCGAGTGCACAGAACAGTTCAAGTACCTGGGATCAGAACTCCATTCGTCCGGAGATATTGATTACGACGGCAAGGCACGCATTTCCGCCGCGTGGACCAATGGCGTGAGGTGACAGTCGTCACCTGTGACCCCAAAATGCCAACTGACATTTTTAAGATGAAGGGACTGGTCTATGAGTTCATCATTAGACCGGTTCTTTTTTGTAACAGTGAATGGTCTGTACTTGAGCGACACAAGCAAGAGTTGCATGTCACTGAGATGAATAGGCTGCGATGGATGTGTGAAGTTACGCGAAAAGGCCGCGTGAGAAATTCGCGCGTGCGTGCCTTCATGTCCTTCATAGCAGACAAACTGATGGAGAGTCCAAACAGCTGGCAGGGCCTGGCAGAAGGGGTAGACCTAAAAAGATGTGGCTTGATGTCGTAAAAGATGACATGCGTGCCAATTAACTGACCATTAGGGATGTACAAGACTGTGCATAGTGGAGGAGTCGAAGTTAGGAAAGCGGACCACGGGCTCCAAAGAGAAAGCTTGGGACACAACCGGGACAAAACGTCTAAGTTTGTTTTTGTATTTTCCCATTCTTGAGACCGACTTCATTTCCTTTCGGAACATTAATTTTACTTTCTACCAATAGATTGCTTTAGGTGTCGATTGTATCGCGTAAGCGTTTCATGTTTCGGAGTGCCTATAAGCCTTGCTGCTGTCTAAATGTCTATAGGCATAGATATAATAATAATTTAGGATTTACCTCTTTATAAATAATAATAATACCAGTTACATGCTGAGAACAGAAATAAATAGAAAAATAATAATAATTCTCACATCTCATACATTGACCTGATTTCGTATAAAGTAGCTTAAGCACTTGTGTTATAGATATTAGACAACAGAGAAACACAATTATATACTTAAATACAAATATTACATCCAGACACTGAAAAAACACAAGTGTTCATCGCACGAATGTTTGTCCTGGGTGGGTATCGAACCTACGACCATTGGCGTAAGAGGCAGGATCACTACCCATCGCGCAATCCTGTCAGTCAGATGAAATACCTAGTACATATGAAATTGTTCTACCCTTTCAGGGTTATGTGAACTTTGTATATTTATAAAACGTTATGTAACTACATTATGCAATAAGCGATTATGAAAACGCTAAGATTATAATGATGAGGATGATAAAATGAAAACAATAAAATGTTTCCGAAAGGAACAAAAGATCATATCTCAAAAAAAAAATCGTCTTGCCTTACAAATTGTATCAATCGGCTACACATTAGAAAGGTGACTATTTTTTGAGACAAGACCCTATCCCTCAAGTGCCTTAGTAAAAAATAATTATTTTCATTGGCCCTCCAGAAGTTTCTAAGACAGTTAAAAGAGCACAGTGTTTGTAGTTGACTCACATTATGCTCCCAAATAACTTTATAAGCCGGTGGGTTCGCGTCGACGCTACATTCGAAGTACACGTCGTCACCTTCCTCTATGTCGTTTGGGTTCATTTTGGCCCCAAGATGTATGGTTGCTATAGGTACATCTGTAAAAAAACATATTACATTATTATGTGCTACGAAAAAAAACCCATGAAATAACACAAAAAACAGGCGACTTTTTATATGTTTCTATAATGCCGAGACATCCTTCATCATTATTATCATCCATTCAGCCAATAGACGCTTGCCGCTGGATCTAGGCCTCTCCCAATATTCTCCATTCGCCCGCAGACCATGGGTTCCCACGACCTTCACCAGATCGTCGGTCTACCACGACTGTCTGTGCTACTTCCATTTCCTGTACGTGGCCTCCACTCGAGGACTTTTCCACCCTAAAGGCCGTCTGTTCTTTTTGCAACGTGTCCTGCTCATTGTTACTTGAGGCATGTAATCCTTTGAGCTATGCGTGTGACTTTAATTCGCCAGCGGATCTCATCATCTTGGACACAATAATGCAAGGAGATTCCGAGCATTGACCTTTGGGTGACCTTGAGCCTCCTTTAGTGGCACATTGTTAGTGACCAGGTTTTGGTTTCGTCAACACACACGCATTAAGAAGACGGGTTGAGCCACTAGCGACCATTTGATTTTATTTGTTAGCAACCAAAATGGTATCTTTTGACATTTTCCAGCTCAAGCTCCAGCCTCCCGGAAAGCACTTATACTATTTATTTAAAACTTGTACTTAACTTTTTGGTCCATTTTTGTGGCCATTTATGGCGTTATTCAAAATTCCGAGTGCAAAAAAGAATCATGTCACGTCACAGAAGTTATGCATAAAAACATTATTAAATAAATAGTATAAATATTTGTCCGTACAGGTACCCGTCGCCTTAAAGACTTTCCTCTTAAGATAACGCGGTAGATGGATCGAAAATATTCTGCGTAGCTTCCAGAACGCTGCCCAGCCTTGTAGAAAGTGATCATTTCCTTAAAGTATTTGTTGCTTACTATAAACAAATGTATCTTATTCGCCACAATCAATATAAATCACTAACTTGGCGGCGCTAGTATTGTCACAGTGTCACCTTAAAGGGGTTACATAATTCTAACTATGTCATAAATTGTCATTTAAGAAATTTGCTTGTTGCATAGTTTAGCAGTTTCATTATGCAACACCCCAACTTTTTAATTTTCTTTAAAGCTATCAATATATATCCTGTCGAAATATGTTTACTTTTGTATTTCTAAATTTGAAGATAATGACATGAGTGTAGATAAAATAATAAAAGTATCGTAAGTATAGTAGAGATCTTCCACTGAGCTTGGTAACTTGTGGCGCGATAAAAAAAAAACTGTTTAATATGTAGTGATATTTCATACATTTTAATGCTTTGTACTGAGTTTTTAGTGTGATTATAATGAAATTAAAGCAAAGTTGTTGGAAGAATTATTTTTCCAAACACGCCAAGGCTCGTTGTTTAACATTGCCTTCGTATTTTAATAATCCTCATTGTGGGACAGTCACATAACTACTATTTTCACTCGTCACTAGTGAACATATTTTCTAAGTCACAACAAATACATATTTTCTTTAATCCCTGCGAGTGGTAGCAAATCAAGGATCTTGATAAAGCACTACTGAGATAACCATTGAGAAAGCACCTAGTAGCACATAAAGCTTTGCCTTTACCCTATCTTTACCTTCGGTAGACATACATAAATCAAGAGATAGAATAATGAGGTGGAAGTAGCGAGGAACATTGGGGTATGTACTGTATAGTGTTGTTTGTATCAGTCTTGGTTTTGCAGACCTCTTTTTTTTTCTCCAAGGGGAAACCATCATGGCCGTCACCTTGCTACGTGTAGGGAACAAGGTGGTGTGTGAGATTGAAACCCTAACCAAAACCCCTGGGGTATCCATTTCTGCACAATAGCGATCGGAAACCCCACAGCCGAGACTGATCGCGCTCGCCGCTTCTCCCCTACCTGGCGCAAAGCAGCCCTTCATTGCTGTACGACCTACCAGGACACCCTGGTAACATCGTCCCTCGCGGAGTCGTATGTTGAGTCAGCCACTCCCCAGCAGTGGGTACGCTCACGTACACCGAAGGCCCGTTTAGACGCCTCTTACGACAGGCCGGGAATACCTTGGCAGTATTAAAGTGGCTGGGGGCGTCACAGGGCACAACGGTTTTGCAGTCCTAGTAAAAGCTAGTATGACGATATCAAGACAGGGCAAGTGGTACTACAGTGTCCTTTTTAACTGTCGACCATTTTTATCCCGGGTGCGTGGCTTCAACGAGCACAGACATTCAGACTACGAACAAAATATATACTTCAGTCTGGATGACGATGAACTCTTATATCAGCGTAAGTTCTATCTCTTCTGATCTAACTCATCGCAGATTGACACACACACAGTACTTATGAATGCTCTCGATATATAACAGCAACTGAACGTATTATAGGTGAAGAAGAGGTCACCATACCCTTGAACCTCTTCAACTACGTATAAACATCAGGTCGCTTAGCGTCTTTTACCGTCTATATCACGGAGAGTGCTCAGATGAGCTTTACTACCTCATCCCACCTGCCCTTTTCCGTGACAGAATTACACGCGCCGGACAACGCTGTCACCGCTTTACAGTGGAAAACCATCATGGACTAAAAATTTGGCAGTACCGATTCCTACCGCACTATCAAGAGATAGAACTCGTTGCTGACGCATGTATTTCCTCCTTCGTACAAAATGGATTCCTTCAAACGAAGCGTGAAGAAGCACCTAGTGAGCCAGTACGGCAGTTCCGACGGAGGTGATGCCTTGACATCGCTTCCATTGTAATTGTAACGTGGACTCTTCTCTTGTTTACCATTAGGATTAGGAGAGCCAATTTAATGAGTCACTATAAAAAAATCTGGTCATAAAGTAACATACTTCTCATTATTTTCCAATGATGTAGGTTCTATAGCAGACTACATACGTGGCTTGTGGAAAGGTCTTTTTACTCGCTGACTGAATATTTTGATTTAGATTTTAAAAATAAGTGACATTAATTTAACAATCCCATTATTTGAATGAATTACTATTAGGCTATAGAGTAGATATTAATTATTTATTACTGACATAGTTTTTACATCATTGTTATTTTTAAGTGACATTGAATTGTTATTTTAACTTTTTTTTAACTTAAGCAAACTTCAGTGATACTAAATAACATTGTAACATCACATTATGTACCTGAAATAAAGCAAATAAAGTCTGATTCTGATTCTGTTACTTGTCGTTCTTACAAAAGGAGTAGTAAGATTGGCAGCGCACTTGGGGTCCTCTAGAATTGCAGGTGTTCTTGGGTACCTAACGGCAATTTGCTTATCATGTGATTCGTCAACTTATCTATCACAGACATATAGGTGACAGATCACTTGTCACATAAAAGGACTCTTTACCTTAAAGATTTTTTTTATATGATAGGTGGGAGACGAGCAGACGGATCACGGATCACACCCTCGACACCAGTAAAGTCACAAGTGCGCTGTCGATCTTTAAACCCCCCTTTCCCCCGGATTGGGCCTCCTGTACCCACACGCAGAAAAATAACGCACTCAGATGTTTTATTTTTTCTTTTCAATCAAGTTTTAAATTCGTATACACGGAAATTTTCTACATAATACTTATCGGACAAACGAGCAGACGGCGCACCTGATGGTAAGTGATCAGCGTCACCCATGGATATTTGGAACAGCCGAGGTATCACGAAAGCGTTGCCGGTTCCTAAGAAAAGAAGAAGCCCTTTTTTTTAAAGTCACCAGTAGACCACCGATAGTCGCTGGTTTAAGAAATTTACTGTGCGCGGTAGGAAATGACTAAAAAAATCTTGATTTAAATTTCATTCGATATCACTAGCGGTGCGTTATACCGCAATATCACCTGGTATTACCCTCTCTCTTTAGTAAATACAGAAGGTAAGTAATTAGGGTAGCACTTTCACTATTTTTACGTTATAGCTGCATGGATGGGTACCTAAATGAGAGTAGGCTTTCTGAGGATTGCAGCTTTGGGTGGTCTTTATTGGTTTGGTGATTTGATTAGATTTGTGATGACATACGGAACCGAAACGTGGCCGCTTACAATGTTCCGATTAAGGAGGCTCAAAGTCACCCAGATAGCAATGGAGAGGGTTATGCTCGGAGTCTCCCTGCGTGATCGTATCAGAAATGATGAGATCCGCAGGAGAACTAGGGTCAAAGGATTTCATGCCTCAAGTAGCTAGGGGGACAGACGGCCGTTGGGGCGGAAAGGTCCTAAGGTAGAGGCCACGTACAGGAAGTCGCAGCCGTGGCAGGCCCCCCACAAGGTGTACCGACGATCTGGTGTAGATCGCAGGAATTCATTGGATACCGGCGGCACAGGACCGATCTGTGTGGAGAACCTTGGTGGAGGCCTATGTCCAGCAGTGGACGTCTACTGGCTGAAATGATGATGATGATGATGATTTCGGCTAAGGCGGCTTATCACAACAATCAGCCATTTTCGCAGGATATATTATAGTTCTCAAGTGTGTGCGCAAACACAAGTGCACTCTCTATTCCCTTGCCCTCATAATCCGATGGGACACCAGTGTGACATGACCGGAGAGGGATTGGGCGCAGGACCAATGGCGTAACGTGCTTTCCGAGGCACGAGGTTGCAAGACCGCCAACATTCAGACTCCGGGCTGACACTGAGAATTTCTTAACAGAACAACTCAGGTACGAGTTTTGTCCCGACCTGAAAATCGAACTCTGGACCCCAAGCGCAGCCGCCGCTTTAAAGCGCGACGCACTACCCTCTGCGCCAACGAGGTAGATGGAGATAGATATTGGTCTTAACTGCCAGTGTGCTTTCACATCAATTACATTAAGTCCGGACTCAAAGTACACACTAATTCAGTTAGTTTCAAAATCACTTCTAATCAACGAAATGTAATCGAACAACTCGCTAAGATGGTGAGAAAACGGTCCGTTCTAGTGCAAACGCGTTGTACTCTTAATTGATTGTAAACCTTGTTTCAGCTTGATTCTCTGAGCTGATTCCACTCAGGTATTTATCTGTTGGCGCTAAGGCACAGTTATTAAACAGAAACGTTTGACGTGCAACGAGAATTCAACGTGATCAACTTTACGATGTAGAAACATGAAAATATTTATTGCAGTATTTACGGATTGACATACAAAAAACATCTGCGAAAAAAAAACGCCTTCAAAAACCACGAACAAAAAAGTGTAATAATAACATTTTTAACACTTTATACACTTTATTATTCAACAGGGATTGAATTCGAATTGAGTACCTCCTTTTTTTGAAAGTCGGTTAAAAAGTCAAGTTGAGTTGCAACCTTATAACACTCTACGGTATTCTCTACGGTCGGCGGAAAGGGTGGCGCGCGCAGTCTTCTACAGATCTATGAAACTTTATGATGCCCCCACGATTTTTTAAAAACTAAGTTTTTACTTAATATCGTTTAATATCATATTTTACGTCCAGTAGTGGACTGCGATAGACTGATGATGATGATGATTATTCATCATCATTATCATTTACGGCCGTTGTCTGCTCCCAACTTATACCCAGAAAGAATGCTGGCGGAGTCACCTCTTTGAATGGCCACTCTGATGCTCTGACAATGGTAGCTATCAGCATAACAATCACATAATCTTGAGTAGCCGGGAAGACAAATGGAGCGATGGTAGCTAAGAACGCGCCTTCCATACGGGGGGGTCGTAGTTCGAAGCCGAGCATGTACCATTTTAAATCTATAATAATAATAATAAATATTTCACAACATCACATACATTGATCTGACTCCGAGATAGGTAGCTCAAGCACCTGTGTTACGGATATCAGAATCAACAGTGGGATTCTAAATATATACATATAAGACTTTTCTTTTGTAAATACATACTTATAATACATAGCAAACACCCAGACCAATACAAACAAACACGTTCATGCACACAAATGTTTGTAATGTGCGGGGATCGAACCCGCAACCCTTGTATCAGTGGCAGCTTTTACTAACACTGTTCCAATCGGGTCGTCAATCTATGTGCATAATATGCACATAGGTAGAAATATTATTTCTACCATTAGCTCGATGACGAATGAAAACATCGTGAGGAGACCTGCACGTTTCTGAAAGTTTCTCAAAATGGGAGATACCAAAGGTACAATATTTGAGTTTTTTTTTATTTTAATAATGAATATTTTACAACATCACATACATTAATCTAACTCCGAGATAGGTAGCTCAAGCACCTGTGTTACGGATATCAGAATCAACAGTGGGATTACAAATATATACATATAATACTTTTCTTTTGTAAATTCATACTTATAATACATAGCAAACACCCAGACCTAATGAACTTTATGGTGGTTTAATGGTTGTGCATGAACATGTTTGTTTGTAATAAACAAACATGTTCATGCACACAAATGTTTGTACTAGGCGGGGATTGAACCCGCAACCCTTGGACTAAAGGCAGCGTTCACTACCACTGTTCCAAACGGGTCGTCAAAATGTCAAAAAATAATGACTTGAAATGTTTAGCCGTGTTCCAGTATGTTGATGGTTACCCTGTCTATGAGTTGCGAAGGTCAGATGGTAGTCGCTTTATTATAATTACCAGACTTCCTGAATCCTGGATCATGGTTCAAGCGAACCCCGGGCTCCGAAGCGACAGTTTTTGACGCAACTGGGATTTACACGCTGAGACAAGAACATGAGGTGATGCCGAGAAGACAAATCTTTTAAGATGTTGCAGGTTTCATTTCCCTACCGCTCCATTGTTTCTACGCTGAACGGATATAATAATAATAATAATTCTTACTACATCTCATACGTTGTTCTGAGCTCGTACTAAGTAGCTTAAGCAGTTGTGTTACAGATATCAGAAAACAGAGGAACACAAATATATACTTAAATACATATATTACACCCAGACACTGAACAAACACAAGTGTTCATCGCACGAATGTTTGTTCAAGGTGGGGATCGAACCCACGACCTTTGGCGTAAGAGGCAGGGTCACTACCAATTGCGCCATCCGGTCAGTCAGATGAAAAGTTAACAGCTGTCTAAGCCTGGGTATTTTTTTTCGTTCAAGAATCTACGCCAAAATAGCTGCTGCTCCCTTGTCTCGACATGAGGAGGGGTCAAAGCATCTGCATAGGTAGTTCAATCTAGTTTGTATGGGATGCGCCAATGCATTGTCGTTGCTACTAGGCATGAGAGTCATACCATCGGTCCTTTTGCCAACATTCCGGCGGGTTCCGGGAATGCCGGAGTACGGGCTGATATAACGGTTCTTAACTCGCCACTAAATAGGACGATTTACTACCTCACCTAATAAAACAATTTTACGCAGCTTTAGTCTTCTTGTGACCAAGTAAGATTGTTGATAAAATTGTGATTTTATGATTTTACCCATTAGTCAAATCTTTCTCGATGCCACATTACTATCAATTAAAACTTACAGAAATGTTCATAGGAACAATGTTAATTTTCCTCCAATATTTTAATTTTTATCGTATCATTGATTTTTTTTATGACATAGGTGGCAGACGAGCAGACGGATCACTTGATGGTAAGCGATTGCCGCCGCCCACGGACACTCGCAACACCAGTGGAGTCAAAAGTGCGCTGCCAACCTTTGAACTGCCCTCCCCCCCGGATTGGACCTCCGGTACCCTCACTCACGCAGCGGAACACAGCACAGTCCTGCTTCACGCCGGTTTTCTTTGAGGCCGTGGTAACACTCCGGTCGAGCCGGCCCATTCCTGCCAAAGTGTGGTTTTCCCACGATCTAATTGCTTGCTTGTCGACTTGCTTGTTTGTCCAATTCGTTCATCTGTTAAGCATCATTTTTGAGCTAGAGTTATTTGGCAAGCCGTCTATTTAAAGTTGCTTCTTTTACCACTATGGGAAATATGCAAAGTTATAAGGAACACCAATAAGATCATATATTATCATCAATATAACTCCACTTTACAGAATGTTTCTACTTCTAAATAGCATCTTCCAATATTTGTTAACACTTAGCAAATCGAATGATTGCGTTAAAACTTTAGCCGATATAAGCGTGGGAGTAATTTCCCATCGAAGTAAGTGTCAGCAGATCACACAAAGTCTATCTAGGGCAAATTGATCTTTTGGTTCTATCTGGTCAAAATAATATTAACTCCAGTCTTTAACTTGGCGAAGTCAAACAAAACTGCCAGCCCGTTTCGTAAACAGATATTGATAAATTGTTGGGTCAAATTAATTAATATACCAATTACTTCGGCGTTTTGATGTTTAATTATTTAGCTCGAAGGTATTTTAATTAAACGTTTTGAAAATACATCTACTTTTAGGTGTTAAAAGTTCGCGAGGTCTGGTAGGTAAAATACTGGGAATTGAAAATTAATACATATGATTACCTACTTGTAAGTGCTTAAATAAATAATTTTGTTAATCATATTATCATAATAAGGATTTAGTTAAGACTTGTTAAAGTTCTGAGTTCTTCACAGAAAACCGGCGTGATGCAGCACTGTGCTGTGTTTCGCTGCGTGAGTGATGGTACCGGAGGCTAAAACCGGGGGAAGGGGGGGTTTAAAGGTTGGGAACGCACTTGTGACTCCACTGGTATCACGGCAATCGCTTGCCATCAGATGATTCGACTGCTCGTCTTCGAATGTAGCAGAGTTTAACGCAAGCCTACTACCGGTTTACCTTAGTTTTTTCTCTTGAACATCTTATGACGTTTAAAATCTTTTTTTTTTGTTGACGACCCGTTCGGAACAATGGTAATGAGCGGGTTCGATCCCCGCACAGTACAAACATTTGTGTCCATGAACATGTCTGTTTGTATTGGTCTGGGTGTTTGTATGTATTATAAGTATGTATTTACAAAAGAAAAGTATTATATGTATATATTTGTGATTCCGCTGTTGATTCTGATATCTGTAACACAGGTGCTTGAGCTACCTATCTCGGAGTCAGACCAATGTGTGTGATGTTGTGAAAAAAAATTGTATCCATAATGTTCTATAGATTTTTCGGAGGGATTCAAATCATCGTATCCGTGTAAAAAATAAAGTTTAAAAACTAAAACCCGACTGCCAAAAAACACGCTCTAAAAAGTACGAATTAAAAAAATTGTCCCTGTTGAAATTATTACGCCATATCGCCATGTTCGTATTTTATGTAATAGGTAAGGTAGGCAGACGAACAGACGGATCACCTGATGGTAAGCAATTGCCGCCGCCCAAGGACACCCGCGACACCAGTGGAGTCACAAGTGCGCTGCCAACCTTTGAATCCCCCCTATCCCCCAGATTAGGCCTCCGGTACCCTCACTCACGCAGCGAAACACAGCACAGTGCTGCCACATTTCGTATGCCGTCGTATGCCACATTGATTTTATTTTATTATTATAATGAATATGTTTTGCTACAGTAGGTGGCATACGACCACGGCGATACGGCATAATAATTTCAGCAGAGACAATTTTCTTATTTCTTACTTTTTAGAGCGTGTTTTTTGGTAGTCGGGTTTTAGTTTTTAAACTTTATTTTTATTTAACATATTTTCAGCTATGTAAATAAAAATGCATATTTGAAATGTGCTAAAAAATCTCTTTCATTTGATACCCCACATGGTGCTGTCAAACATTTTTTTTTAGTTCCTTTCTCTAAGTCCCTTAGAGGTCGCTGTAGTCAATTTAACGTGACGTCATGTAGCCGTTAACCAGAAGACAATCACGACGCTTCTAACGACACCTCATTTGTCCAAATATAATAACTAGTTTAGAAGTTATGACGGAACAGATGAACAACCATACATAGGTACATACAGGTCAAAATCATAACCCTCCTTTCGTCGGGTCGGGTAATAAAAGTAAAGTTATCAGGTTTTGCCTGCTCCTTAAATGATACGGCGTTATAAAAAAATATAATGCCACTTCAGTAGTTGAGGAGAATATTAAATTTACGCTAGAAACCCCCGCCTCATTTAAGAATAATATGAAAATGATTCTGAAAATATAAAGGCAAGTTAATGTGGTCTTGACTTTGCATAGACTGTCCACCTGCCGCTACAAATGTGATGCAATCATCTGAACGACAAGGTTCTGAAGTACTTGGTGAGTAACATTTTATGATGGTTACTGCTGAACCAGAATCAAGTAAAATTTTATCATAATACCTACTCGTACACAAATTATGTATGATGTAAAAGCTTGTCGCGTAATATCATCAGGTCTTTCTGCTCGTCTGGCACATATGAAAAAAAAATACCTATACGACTACCCCAAATTATTTTGTGTGTGACTGCCTCGGTGGCGCAATGGTTAGTGGGTCGCACTTTTAAAGTGCGACCCACTAACCATTGCGACGGTTGCGCTTGGGATCCCGAGTTTGATCCACGGGTCGGGCCAATATTTATACCTGAGTGTTTCTGTTAAGAAATTCTCAATGTTACCGGAGTCTGGAAGTTGGCTGTCTTGTACCTCTGTGCCTCGGAAAGCAAGTTAAGCCGTTGGTCCTGCGCCTAATCCCTCTTCGCTAGTGTCACACACAAGAGGGCACGGGAATAGAGAGTGCACTTGTGTCCGCGCAAATACTTGTGCATTATAATATGTCCTGTGTCGATGGCTGATCGCTGAGATTGGCCGCCATGACCGAAATATCGGTTTGGAGGACATTATTATTATTTTGTACAACTATTCTTTTTCCTGTAGGCAAATCTCATGACAAGCTTTTTCAAATCATCTATTATATATATAATGTGATAAATTGAAAGCTAAGATACCTATTTTTAAAGTACTTTAATAAGTTCTTTATTTGAAAAAATACCATTATTTTTGTTTTAACTTTCAAATGCGTTTTAGTTGCCAACTTGTAAGTGCTTAAATAAATAATTTTGTTAATCATATTATCATAAGGTGTTCTTTAAGACTTGTTAAAGTTCTGAGTTAGGTACATCCATGGGAGAGATGATGTGAAAATAGGTATCTATATGTACAGTCAGCGACAAGATAAAGTTACCCCTCTGCAGTGGAAATACAGCACTTGTGCCCCAGACATAAGGACGGTCCAAAGGTCAACGAGGGTAACTCGTATCTGATACCTCCTACTTATCAAATTGCTCCAAAGTACTAGTCAAAGTGAACCAGTTGAGCCAAAACTCTGTGAGGTTTTTCGTTTATCTAATTCCTATGGCCATCATTCAGCCTCATCCACAGATCAGTTTAATGTCACTATAATTCCGATTTACACATGCGAGCAAAATTTCAGCTCAATCGGTAACAGGGAAGTGGATAAAATTCAACTTCGGGACAAAAAAAAGCTTCTAATAAATTAAAGGGGCGGTAATTTACAATAGTTTGTAATCACATTTCAGGTACGTCTGGTTAATTATGTTTCAGTACATGAAATTTTAATGGCTTGACCTAGTAAGAGAGGGTCGTAACTTTTGTCAAATTGTAACGATGAAGGACATAAGGTTTGTTGATTTTTTTTATAATTGAATAAAGCTACCTAAAGTTAAAACAATGTTACTGTAACATAACGTTTTGACAATCAATAGCAAATATCCTTATAAAAAGAGAAAGAAGCGTAGAATATCTGATTTAGTTATATCTTCTTTTTCTTCCTCCTTGTCGTGTTCCCGATTACACGGGGTTAACTTTCCTTATTTAAAGTCTGCAGACTGTTCTGTTGAGAGCGTCTTCTTCTAATGATTTAAGGTTTTTTTATGTCCTTCTGGATTTATGGGTCTTCCTAGTCCTTTCCTTTTCGTATCCATGGATCAGCTTTTTTCCACGTCATTATCCTCCGGCCTTCGTATGACGTGACCATACCATCTCAGCTTAGATTCTGCTAGCTTGTCAACTAGAGTATCTGGCATGTAGACGTAACCAGCCCAGTCCCACTTAAATTTAGCTCTGAGTTGGGCCACAGTCGCCCAAAATCGAGAAATGTTGTGAAAGAGAAGGGAGACCTTTTCCCAGCATAGGGACATGATCGGCTCCTAATAATAATATTTAGTTTAATAACACTCAATGTAATTTTTGAAGACCTATCCATAAATATAGATATTAAGTGCGTGGCCGCAAAAAATATAAAAACGACTTATACTTTACTCAAAAGCCTTTAGTTGGTGGAGCAAAGCAAGCAATTTGATGTTGTATGTTATTGTTCTTTTGCCTTAAGTTATTCTGTGCTAGGTATCGTAGTCACCTGCTAACTTAAAACTAATGTTATACTCACAATAAATATTAAGCGGCAGCTTGCTCTCTATCGTAGTTCTATTGAACTTGCTGTGTTCAGCTCTGCAGGTCAATATTAACCCATTTTGCTCCTTCGTAGGCGTCCACTGTAGAAGCGACTGTGTTTCGTTGCCGTCTTCGTGTTCCTGGTAACAGATTGACAGGTTAATAAAATCGTAAGAAAAATACACTTCAATGGAATTTCAACAGTATCCTCAAAACTTTAAGGTGGAAAATCGAATCGCTCGCCTTAGGTAGGAGTTCATACACACATGTTGGAGCTAAATCGGTAGCGTGTACTGCGGTTTCGGAAACACGTCCAGTGCACGATTATGGATTTTTCGAAACAAGGACAAGTCTTTCGGGACAATCTATTAAACTAGCAGGTAAATAATTAAATTATTATTAATGACTGACTGTACTGATTGTCACCAGGCTGTATGTCAAGAAAAACGATAGCTAGGTAGTTGTAATTTTCACAAATTATACATTTTTACTGCCGCTTTTTTATTTTATTTATTTTTAAGGGAAACATACTGATAAGAAAAATTACAAAACATAATTATATTTATCTTGTTAAACATGAAATACTTAAATAAAAATATTTAAGGGATAAGGGGCTCTAATACAAAAAACTACTTTTTTGGTACCACGTAGACACTTGAAACAATAACAGAGTACTTATTTGTAAATTCACTTTTATGAAGAATTAAATAAAATCTATGGTCCTCGGCAGAGTAGAATAGGCCACCCTCACTCTTACCGAGGTGTCGTAAAAGGCGACTAAGGTAAAGCTGCTAGCATGACCATCAGCACCCAGAGAAGGAAAACTGCATTTATATTAAAACCCTCGCCAACCCGTCTGCCAAGCGTGGTGAGTATGGCAATTACCCCTCATGTGATTGAGGGAGGTCCCTGCCCCAGCAGTGGGGACTTAAATGGGCTGATAATGATGATGATGATATTTTAGTGTCCATATATTTTTCAATTACAAAGTTGCAATAATAACTACTTAATGCAGTTGTTATGCTGCCATGACCAAAATAGGTTCAAAGCATGCGACAAAAGAACTTATTTCCGTTACGTAATGAAAGTGAAAAGAAATATAATAGCCACTTAGGTCAACCTTGTTGCCTTTCACATTATTTCTCTTTTAATTTCAACCTTTGTCCGTATTTGACTGGCGAAAATGAAATCAAGGCAAGGAAAAGGAACAGCATGATTTATAAGTAAGTATAAAGGTTTCTACGCTTGAAGTATTCCAACAGAGGGACCGTCAAATAAATTAATCTTTGGCTAAACAAGATACAATGAAACAATAGCTGGGAGACTTACAGGTATTTGTTTCGGAATAATAAGGTAGCTCAACTTGTTAACAAAATTATATTACGACGAGAAAACAACGCTTAATACAAATAGCCTTCCGATTAAAGTTGAGAGTCTGATATTGGAAACAGTTTAGAGTAATTTAGTAAAGATAAAGATAAAAAAATATTTATTCAATTTAGGTTTACACAGAACACTTATGAATGTCAAAATAGTACATAATTATTATCTACCGCTGGTTCGGAATGTCGATTTCTACTGAGAAGACACCAGCAAGAAACTCAGTAGTTACTCTTTTCAAATATTGATGATGTTACAGAGTTTCAATTAAGAAGATAAAAAAAAATACAATTGAATAACAACTCAAAAGATTAATCAACTATCATGACCAAGAATCCTTATCATTTAAATAGTCTTGTACACTATAGTAACCTTTCTTCATTAGGCAGGTTTTAATATGAGACTTAAACTTATCCAGTGATAGGTTAATGACATTTTGTGGTAGCTTATTAAATATCTTAATACTTAAGCCAACAAATGAATTACCGATTTTATGAAGTCTGAGGACCGGGACGGCAAGCCTATGTTGTTAGAATGTTGTTAGAATTACTACCTACTTACTACTATTTACTAATTAGAATTACTTTGGGTCAAACATCACCATTTCTATCTATCAACGGGGGAAAGGTGGGCTTAAAGATTGGCAGCGAACTTGTGACTCCACTGGTGGCGGCGGCAATCGCTTACCATTAAGTGAAAATGTTACGTAGTAGTACATAATCGCAAGTTATCTAAAACATATAAATAATAAATAAATATTTTTCACAACATCACATACATGATCTGACTCCGAGATAGGTAGCTCAAGCACCTGTGTTACGGATATCAGAATCAACGTGGGATTACAAATATATAAATATAATATTAATTATCTTTAAGTACTTTTAGATGACAGATGGTCCCAGATACCTCCGTTAGTAACGCCCCGTGGGTCTAATGGTTTAAGTACCGAGCCATAATCTCGGGGTCCTGGGTTCGATTCCCGGGTCGACCAAAGGTATGTTTTGAATTTTCCGAACAGCTTAGGTTTGTGATTACCAATCCGCATTAGGCAAGCGTGGTGATTAAACCTAATTCCATCATAACAATGACTTGATTTCTATGATGGAGGCCTTTGCTCTGCAGTAGGACAGTATGTAGGCTGATGCTTTACTTATACTTTTTACGTAAAGATGATAATAAATAGAAATTATAACTTACTCTATGCTTATTTATAGACTTCAACAACTTGCCGCCCAGCCACCACGTGATCGTGGCAGGCGGCCTGGCGCCCGTGGACCTGCACCAGAGTTCAGTCTTACGACCCACGGACAGCGGCTGCTCTCTTGACAGGATCTCAACTGTGAGTGGCCTTACTGTGAAATAAGATGAAAAATGAAAATTATTCTTTAGTTTTACCACAAAATGGTGTAGATAAGACATCCCGAACACGTCCTCCAACCTCGTCCTCCTCCAAATCCCTCCTTAAAATGATGAGATCCTCAGGAAAACTAGGGTCACAGACATACCCCAAAGGATTCCATGCCTCTAGGGGCAATAATCAGGGCACATAGTGAGGAGAACAGACAGGACCTGCGGAATACCGCAGACCAAAAGTGGATAATGACCCAGCGATAAAGAAAGGCTCAGAACACATATAATATGCTCTCGTACAGTGATCAAGCGTAGATAGGCGTGAGAAAGAGATAGACTTTATTCTATGTAAGTGGATAATAGTACGAATCATATGCGATAGGACCTACACAGATAATTCATTATGATCATTTATATGATCTGTTGGTAGGTTCTTTTCGAGAAACGGGGAAAAAAAATATTTATTAAAATTCCCCTTTTCCTAAAAAAGGTGTGTCGACATATCTATATACGAAATTACAAAATGGTGGAAAGAAGGTATATAATATTTTAAAAATACTTGTATATAATGATACATAAAATTATTATTAATCTGCTTTTTAAACTCAGCAGATTAAGATTGTGCAGATAAATTATATAAATAACGAGTTAGGAAAGCGTCTAGTCGAAGTCACGGGAGAGCCAAAGGCTGGCAGCTACCTCGCCCAGCGAATTTCCATCGCGATCCAGCGGGGTAATGCTGCCAGCATTTTGGGGACACTGCCACGGGGACCTATTTTGTTTTAACTTTTCTTTTTATTTACTTTTAGCTTAATTTTATTTCTTAGTTATTTTCTTAATTTTCTTGTTTTTTTATTATTTTGTTCAAAAAATATTTTTTTAATAACGATGTAATTAGATTTCTTTACTAACTGCCCACTTTTATAACTCTACAAGGATTCTACAAACAAGCGACATTACAAACAACTATGAGTATATTATACTCAAAGACAATTAATGACCTAGGAATCAATGTTTGTATGCTAAGTTAGGATTCTTTATTTTTGGGTCCCTATCCACGGATTGGAGGTTTGCTCATATAAGCAAATTATCTTTTAATTTTTTCTACAACAAGATTTTTTTTTGCTTCCGACGCAAATAAGTATGTACAACAAAAATCGTCTATTAAGTGAGCAGAACAAACCCTTATCCTTCTCTATGCGATAAGAAGGTCACAGCGACCCTCTTTTAATTAATTTAATTAGCAATAAGCTTCTTATATCTTCCTAAATTCAATAGGGTAAGCTTAACTAAATTAAACAATATTAATCCAGATTTTTCGAGTATGTATTAAAAAGTAATAGAAAGCATAAACGTTTACTATTAAATAATATCCTCCAACCAACACGGCGGCCAATCTCAACGATCAGCCACGTACGCAGGATATATTATAAGTGCTCAAGTGTGGGCGCAAAAACAAGTGCACTCTCTATTCCCTTGCCCTCATATTCCGATGGGACACTAATGTGACACGACCGGGGAGGGATCGGGCGCAGGTCCAACAGCTTAATGTGCTTTCCGAGGCACGGGGGTACAAGACCGCCAACTTTCAGACTCCGGGCTGCCACTAAGAATTTTACTGCCGAAAACTTAGGTACAATTTTTTTTTGGCCCGACCCGGGACCTCTTGCGCAGCCATCGCTTTAAAGTGCAACCCTCTAACCACTGCGCCACCGAGGCAGTCACGTTTACTATTATTATGTCTGTGAAAGTAAACAATCTGGAAATTTTTGAATTTAAGATACAAATACCGTTAATGGTCAGTAAGTTAGTCTTACTTATACATTCCAGGAACTGCTTTCCATACAGTTTTAAACAATGATTTGATTTTGTAATCAAACCCAAATCCTTTGTTCCTTTTTGGGGTTCCGACCCTCAAAAACAAAAATGCTATAAGGATAATCACTTAGTTTGCCGTCTGTCCGTCTGTGTGGCCAGACCCTTTATCTCGGGGACGAGTAGAGGTATCGAGTTAAAATTTAAACAGTATTAAGATCTACGATCTCCCTAAGTCGTGAAAAATACAAACCCTTGCGTAAAAAAAGGTACAGCCGACTATTTAGCAAAAAGAGCATATTTTGCCAATCTTATAGCCAAGGGAATTAAAACCTATCCTGTACTTACCGTTGATCTAACCGTAGGAGAGCCACGCTTCGGCATGAATGGGCCGGCTAGACCGGAGTGATACCACGGCCTCACAGAAAACCGGCGTGAAGCAGCACTGTGCTGTGTTTTGCTGCGTGAGGTAGCGGAGGCCCAATCCATGGGAAAGGGGGGTTTAAAGGATGACAGCAAACTTTTGACTCCACTGGGCGTCCATAGCGGTCCATGGGCGACGGCAATCGCTTACCATCAGGTGATCCGTCTGCTCGTCTGCCACCTATTACATAAAAAATCTAGAAGTATAGAATTTGGCTAACAATATTGGTACCGATTAAATAATATATTATAGGGAGAAATCTGAAAAAAATATCCTTGCAATTTTAAATTGATACGACCAGGAGACCTATTTTTGATTTACTCGTATGACTTAGCGCCGTGACGAGCGCACGATTTCTACTGATTTTCCTTCGACATACGATATTCCGCATTTTTGAATGATTCGTTTGCAACGAGTGACCCCACCCACTCGTCGGTCGAGTGACTCAAAGCGAGCGGTAGTAGCAAAGTCAAAATAGTTCTCAATAGCAACAAGCATAAACAAAGTTTTATAAATTTCTTTTTTTTCTTTTTTTTATGGTGTTATTCCGCGCACGGTTACGATTATAAATTTCAAAACATTGATTTGACTGATTTTGGCAGTTGATACAATGTGACATTTATCGTTTTTTGTGACAAAAAAGCAAAGATTTTCATATTCAGCCAATAGTCTATGGTTTTTGCGTTCCATTTGCAATGCGGAAGTTACCGGTTTTAGTAAAATTCTGCAAGGAAGGGTTAGAATGTCAATTTACCGGGAAATCGGCTTCATGCGACTTAGAAAGCGAATGTTACTTACGTCGCATGCGACGACGCTAAGTTATACGAGTGAGTCAAAAATAGAGCTACAGTTCTAGCGGGGTATTAAAGGGCTATGAGCACTTAGTAAAAAACAATATTACGACGCATAGTATCTGTAATTATACTCAAAAACAATAACTAAAAGTTTTAGTAAAAAATTCGCGAGTCCTGAACTATTTATATTTTGCATACATAGGTATGTGGATATTAGTACGAGTTGAGAACCCTAGGTGAGCGAGCCCGACTCTCACTCACTTGGCCGGATTTTATACAAAGTATACGCTTCAGACATGAATCAGGATATGGTTAGCCTGCTGCTGCTACGCTTAATAATGTTCCCCCAAATCGCTTATTCGGTCATGGCGGCCAATCTCAGCGATCAGCCATCATCAACGCAGGATATGATGGCTGATCGCTGAGATGGCCGATTGATTTATATATTATAGTGCACAAGTGTTTGCGCAGACACAAATGGGCCACTCCATTTCCTTACCCTCATATTTCGATGTGATACAGTGTGGACACGACCGAAGAGTGATCAGGCGCAAGATCAAAGGCTTAACGTGCTTTCTTAGCACGGAGGTTAAGACCGCCAACTTCCAAAACTCCGGGCTGACACTGAGAATTTCAACTTTCAACTGAGAACAGAAAAACTCAGGTACGACGAATTTTGGTCAGACCCAGGGATCGAACCCGGGACCCCAAGCGCGGCGTTGCTTTAAAGTGCCACCACTGCGCCACCGAGGCAGTCACGTTTACTATATTATGTCTGTGAAAGTAAACAATCTGAAAAATTTTGGAATTTAAGATCCAAATAACGTTAATGGTTAGTTAGTTAGTCTTGCTTATACATTCCCGGAACTGCTTTCCATACAGTTTTAAACAATGATTTGATTTTGTAATCAAACCCAAATCCTAAGTTGCTTTTTGGGGTTCCGACCCTCAAAAACGAAAATGCTATAAGGATAATATCACTTTGTCTGCACTGATCATTGAGCAGTCAAAGAAAGTTTTTTTTCCTGACTAAAACCATATAAGACATCATTTTTAAAAATCCTCTTTATGTTATAATTATCTAAATGCGTGTCTAATGAAACTTATACGGCAGAGTCTGACCTGGGGTCAAGGGGCCTATTCAAATGATAAAAGCCGCTGTACATTGACATTATCCAACGGAATACACGACAACTCAGCTAGCCAAAAAACCCTCTACGTGGTATTTTTTGTTTCCAGACAAAAACTATATATAATACCTATCTAAAATAGAATTTCGAAAACTCTTCGTTCGTTTAATGTCTGTAAGAAAATATTTGCCATACCATTAAAAAATTACCATGGGGAGCCACGCTTCGGCATGAATGGGCCGGCACGATCGGAGTGATACCACGGTCTCACAGAAAACCGGCGTGAAGCAGCACTGTGCTGTTTGCTGCGTGAGGTAGCGGAGGCCCAATCCAGGGGAAAGGGGGATTTAAAGGATGACAGCGCACTTTTGACTCCACTGGTGTCGCGGGTGTCCATGGGCGACGGCAATCGCTTACCATCAGGTGATCCGTCTGCTCGTCTGCCAACTATTACAGAAAAAAATCTAGAAGTATAGAATTTGGCTGACAATATTGGTACCGATTACATAATATATTATAGGGAGAAATCTGAAAAATGTATCCTTGCAATTTTAAATTGATACGACCAGGAGACCTATTTTTGATTTACTCGTATGACATAGCGCCGTGACGAGCGCACGATTTGTACTGATTTTCCTTCGACACACGATATTCCGCATTTTTGAATGATTCGTTTGCAACGAGTGACCCCACCCACTCGTTGGTCGAGTGACTCAAAGCGAGCGGTAGTAGCAAAGTCAAAATAGTTCTCAATAGCAACAAGCATAAACAAAATATTATAAATTTCTTTTTTTTATGGTGTTATCCCGCGCACGGTTACGACTATAAATTTCAAAACATTGATTTGACTGATTTTGGCAGTTGATATAATGTTACATTCATAGTTTTTTGTGACAAAAAAGCAAAGATTTTCATATTTAGCCAATAGTGTATGGTTTTTGCGTTCCATTTGCAATGCGGAAGTTACCGGTTTTAGTAAAATTCTGCAAGGAAGGGTTAGAATGTCAATTTACCGGGAAATCGGCTTCATGCGACTTAGAAAGCGAATGTTACTTACGTCGCATGCGACGACGCTAAGTTATACGAGTGAGTCAAAAATAGAGCTACAGTTCTAGCGGGGTATTAAAGGGCTATGAGCACTTAGTAAAAAACAATATTACGACGCATAGTATCTGTAATTATACTCAAAAACAATAACTAAAAGTTTTAGTAAAAAATTCGCGAGTCCTGAACTATTTATATTTTTGCATACATAGGTATGTGGATATTTAAGTGATACGAGTTGAGAACCCTAGGTGAGCGAGCCCGACTCTCACTCACTTGGCCGGATTTTATACAAAGTATACGCTTCAGACATGAATCAGGATATGGTTAGCCTGCTGCTACGCTAATAATGTCCTCCAAATCGATATTTCGGTCATGGCGGCCAATCTCAGCGATCAGCCATCATCAACGCAGGATATGATGGCTGATCGCTGAGATTGGCCGATTGATTTATATATTATAGTGCACAAGTGTTTGCGCAGACACAAATGCACTCCATTTTCTTACCCTCATATTTCGATGTGATACCAGTGTGACACGACCGAAGAGTGATCAGGCGCAAGATCAAAGGCTTAACGTGCTTTCTTAGGCACGGAGGTATAAGACCGCCAACTTCCAAACTCCGGGCTGACACTGAGAATTTCAACTTTCAACTGAGAACAGAAAAACTCAGGTACGACGAATTTTGGTCAGACCCAGGGATCGAACCCGGGACCCCAAGCGCAGGCGTCGCTTTAAAGTGCCACCACTGCGCCACCGAGGCAGTCTATTTTAATATTAGTCGTATTATTTCGATATTATTATTAGTAGTAATAACCTAATGAACCTTTGTATATGTAGCTTTCTAATGGAGAAATAATTCTTGAAATCGGCAGTGTTTATGAGTTTATTCATTACGAACATACACAAAAATACAAATCTTTAATTTTTATAATATTATTGCACATGTATATTATATTAGTATATAAAGAAATAAGTAATTTAATCCAATTTTGATAATGTTATATTTTCATGGACAGAAAAAACTATTTTTTTTAATAATTATAAGTTATTTGGTAGTAGAATACTGTACATGTTAATTATAGAGACAAATAATTCGCATTTTATTTCCCAGCAAATGCATCATCTATTTCAAACAATTCTAAATCGGATCATTCTCTCAACTTCTATAAATACATCAATTCCAGCCTCCAAGAGCTCAGTTGTCTTTCCAGTTTCTTTCATTAAAAGTCATTGATAGACACTCCACTCGAGTGCCGATAAAAAATGGGAGTCTCGAAACGGCACCGACCCATTTCGGTGACAATATTTTCTTTTCGATCCGGCAAACAAAGCGTGACAAGCTAGTGGGTGTAGTACGTAACAACAAATACCTTACCGGGAATTCCACTCCCATTCCCGATTATTGGTTTAGATACTTGACGTGAACGGCAAAATGTACTTTTTTTTTTGGTTTCATTGTGATAGCAATTTGTTTTATTGAAAACAAAGTCGAATCAGACGAAATCAATAGGAAGTGACAGGAAGTGCTTTTGCCTTTTCGTTTCGTGTAAAACGCTGTGTGTCTGGTTTATTGTGATCGTGAAAAAAAATATTATTGTAACATTGCGTGTGATTTTAGCATTGTAGTAGACTTAACTTATTTTGTTGGGCATTCTTGGAATATCTATCGCTTGGTGAAGATTCTTGGGATGTGACTCGAACACAAAATGTGGTGCGTATGTTATTCGTTTTTTTGTGTAATGAAAATAGTGCAATTAGTTAACCGATGAAACTAGCCGCCACTTGATTTATATTAAATGTGGCGATTAAGAGACATTTTGTAAAAATGCACTTCAATTAATACTTATAGGAAAGTCTTATCAAATATTTGCGATCCACCTATGTAATAATTTCTTCCTACACTTGTTTGTGACACATGTACATACATTCATACCATACAGGTTGCAATGGTTACAATGAAGAATATTACTTCTTAATGGCATGCTTCACTCGTAATCTCTTATAGAAAAATATCATTTCTGTGTGTTTTAATGCAGAGAGTAAATCTAAGCTTTGTAAAAAGTTTCAAGTATTAATAGTTCGTTAACTGTTTTTCAAACTGTTTCTTCCGAATATTTATTTTACATAGGTAGAGGATGTTTTATGTAGATTGTCACGCCATGGATAGAGCAACCTTTGGGGTACCCAAAATACCCATGTTTGTACTGCGATTATTATAGTTTTCGGTTTTGAAGTTCTTTCGAATTTTGGGGAATTTTCTTCCGGAAAGATTAACAGACATTTTTAGGACTATTCTTCTGCAAATAAATATTCACGAAACAACCTTGTATCAATTGTACGCATAAAATAAACAGATTCGTAACTTTGATGAAAATTATGAAAATATTAGTGGAAGGTAACGACGAGTGTATATTACAACTTAAACTTTCCACCTTCGATTATAAAATAAAAAAAAACTGTCTTCATGATTGGGTGTTACGAATATTGACCGGTAATCTATAATATAAAAATGAATCGCAAAATATGTTGGTAAGCGCATAACTCAACAACGCCTGGACCAATTTGGCCAATTCTTTTTTTAAAATGTTCGTTGAAGTCCAAGGATGGTTCTTAACTACGGCGAGAAAAAATCGAATAATTGTCTAAAAACAGCCCTTTTCTTTTTCATATACAAACGTTTACTAACTAAAACGTAGAATCAATTTGAGTTTTATTGCTATTATATAAAGTTCATATTTGTTGCCACATTACAAATTTTTTGGACAGGACGAAGTCTGTCGGGTCAGCTAGTTATTTATAACATTCGCGTGTCAAGTGGGCAATGTGATTATAACTGCATGATTTCTTACTTTTCCCAGTCCGTAAAGATAAGACCGCCTTATTGTACTGTCTGTTGTTGTTGTATCATACTTTTATTTTGTTTTTATGCAATAAAGAATATCTATCTATCTATATATCCGTATGAATTATTTCCACCCTACCTCGGGCAAAATACCTAGTTACAACCTAACCTAGTTTTTACCTAAACCTGACTACCAACATGCAATGGTGTCCTGCGAAACTTAACTGAGCTTGAACAAAAAACTGATATCAAAAGATTCTTATAGTAAAGGCACCGTCGACCCGTTGTACTCCGGGCTGGCGCGGGTTTATCCTGACTGATTAGTCCAAACGACAAATAAAAGCCATGATTTATAAATTAGAACACAGTCCGTCCAGCATTATTAAGATTAAATTTATCAAATTGACTGACGGCCAATCAAGTGGCCCATAACATATATTTGCTATAAAATATAAATATCTGACGACATCACATTCATCGACCTGAACTCAATTCTCGTGCTCGTGATATTTTGAGAACATGGCGGATATCACCCGAAAACCATACAAGAAAACCTCACAAAAAGTGATATATGTCGTATGAAAATAAATGTCACGAGCCCGAGAATTGGGCTCCATACAAAAAAACTATGTTTTAGTGATATATGTCGTATGAAAATAAATGTCACGCGCACGAGATTTGGGGTACTGACCCTACATTAAGTCGCTTAAGAACTTTTTGTTCAATTGATATCAGAATCAATGAAAAAACCACAAACATTTGTATACTGAAATTGTTCATTACGCAAATGTTTCTTCAAAATTGGGAATTGAAACCTTTGCTGCAACTGCGTTAATTCGGTTACATTGGCACTTGTGACATCACTAGTGTGGCAGATGTGCATGGGCAGCGTTAATCGCTTACTATCAGGTGATCCGTCGCCTCGTCTGCCATCTATATCATATTTCCAATGTGGGAGAGCCACGCTTAGGCATGAATGGGCCGGCTCGACCGGAGTGATACCACTACGTCACAGAAGACCGGCGTGAAGTAGCGCCTGCGCTGTATTTCGCCGTGTGAGTGAGGTTACCGGAGGCCCAATGGGGGGAAGGGGAAAAGGTTGGCAACGCACTTGTGACTCCACTGGTGTTGCGCATATCCATGGGCGGCGGAATTACTTACCATCAGGTGATCCGTCTCCTCGTCTGCCACCTCTCATATAAAAATAATAATAATAAAAAAAACATCCAATCCCTATGGAGTCCCAATCCGGGGGAAAGGGGTGATTAACGTTTGGCAGCGCACTTGTGACTGTACTGGTGTCGCGGGTGTCCATGGACGGCGGCAATCGCTTACCATCAGGTGATCCGTCTGCTCGTATACTACAAGTAAAATAAGGCAAACAGTACTTACAATACAAATCTACCCGGACAGTAGTCTTTAATGGTGACGTCAACTGCGTGTTATCAGTCATACAAGTGTATATTGAAGATTGGTGTGCACGCGTTGCGTTCCTGACCACTAAGGTCAACGTCCTGGTATCTCCTGAGGGTTGGAGGTCGCCGACACCTAATGTCGCCAGCACTGAGTCCCCTTGGAGCCATTGGACTCTTGGAATGGGGTTACCTGCAAATGAAGCGTAAGTTTAATAGCAATAAGGATTTTTCTCATACCGAATACCGAAATTATTTGAGTTTACAGTGAGCAACTGATTTTAAAGTGAGCCGCCGTGTTGGTCTAGTGGTATAAGTACCGGGCCGTGATCTCAGGGTCCTGTGAAAGTATGTTTCAAATTTTTCGGACAAAGCTCGGGTTTGTGATCACTGATCCGAATTTGGCAAGCGTGGTGATTAAGCCTAAACCCATCATAGTAGCGATAACTTGTTTTCGATGACGGAGGCCTTTGTCCTGCAGTGGGATAGTTTATAGGCTGATTAAAAAAAGTGATTTTAAATAATATTTACGGCATGTAATCGTAAATAGTTTATTGAATTGTACCTAGCTTGAAAATCATTTTAGATTAACTCTTAATTCAAAAATTGTGTTTGTTTTTTTTACTCATTATTGTACTTTTCTTTGTAACACACAAAAAATTACGTCCGAGCGAAATATTTCAACAAACGTAATTTTATTTCCACATCCGTAGGCATTCAAAAACAAATTCATGTTAATATTTGTCTCCGGGGAAATCTCTAGATGGCAAATTGAGTTGCAAGGATGAAAAACAACAGACTGCACAAAAGAAAACAAAGTGAAAGACATAACATTCAGTTGATTGACGGACTACGCATCTGGGTACAAGCGTAAACTCATAATTTATTCTTTGTCCTGTTTGTTTCCAACAGGAGATAAAGTGGTGGAACTCGTTTGGGGGCTTACAGACGAGCGACCACATACTTACTGGAAACCCGGCTGTCACTAATTGAGTCTGATAATATTTGCGCTAGGTTTTTTTATTTTTTATTGTGACACATTATATTGGCTCTCCTCAGCCTGATGGCAAGCAAGAGAAGAGCCCTCGTTGCAATTACAACGTTGACTTAAAATGCCAAACTACGAGGCATTTGAAAAAGTATTCAATTTGCATAAAATATCTTTAGTATTATTCATCACTTTCATAGTATCCTATATCTATTAGTGATCCATTAATGATTTATATTACAGCTTGCAAACTCTATTTTTGTTTGTTAGTATATTTTTCAATACAGCAGTGGTCGTCCATTGGTTGAAATAATGATGATATTTTATAAATAAAATAAATTCATACATTGACCTAATTACGTACCAGCTAGCTAAAGGTGACGGGTAGGGCACACTAGCGACGCCAATCAATTTTAAGTTTTAGCTACTAAACCGAATCTCTTTTAAACAATTTCTTAAATAACGATGCACAAATGTTAGGTCCAACGCGTACGCGAAAAATTGATTCACGCCAAAAGCGGCCACTTTTGGCGTCAATCAATTTTTCGCTAACAAAAATGGACCCAACATTAGTGCATGGTTATTTAATAAATATCATAAGTGTTTGCCGAGAAGTTGTAACCTCGAAATTGTTTAAAATAGGTCCGGTTTAGTAGCTTATAATTAAAATCGATTGGCGTCGCTAGTGTGCCCTACCCGTCACCTTAAGATAACCGATAACAGAGGAATTAAAATATCTACTTAAATACATATATTACACCCAGACACTGAAGAAACACAAGTGTTCATCGCACAAATGTTTGTCCAGGGTGACACACATTCGTCTGAAGTTCAGATTGATTATATAGGTACAATTTGAAACTAAAGCCAGTTTTTTACAACTTTTGTTTCAAGATTCAAGATTCAAGATATTTATTTGCATACTGTTAGATAAACCTTTTAGAAAATAGGCTATTTTTTTGGGTTCTTCGCACGTCTGTTTGCTCTCTTAGGAAATCCGTTCAACAAAACTGTGGACTTACCTCCGTTGACGGAGCAAATGAGTTTAAATTCTCCGCCTTCGTTGTATGGGCCGGCGTTGCCGGAGATCTCCTTCCCGTATTCATCAAAAATCACCGGCTTACTCGGGAGCTCTGAGGAAAAAAAAAGAAGTTAATTTCGTGGCACTATGGTACTGTTTTTGAAGTTTCTCCCAGGGTAATTTTCACTTAGTAGTTTTTTTCCTTAGTATAAAAATAGTCCAGCGGTTTTCGTTAGATGGAGCTTGTAAAAAGCAGCTACATGCTTTAAAAAGCAACCAAGGAGATGGTTTGGCGTTGTTTCGGTAGATGTCACTATGCATTTTTACATCGCGCTAGTAAATTAACCAGAGATCTAGAAGGTATTGGGAATTTAGCTATAGAGCAAATAAAATTATTTCTGATATTTAAATTTACCATCCCACTGACCGATTCTCAAAGGTGACCGTAATACATAGCCGTATGGCCTCTATCTCAGTAAATATAAGTTACTCTATGGTTTCTCCACACCTAACCTCACCCTTGCCAGCATAGTGCAAGCTATGCTGTCAGGGGAGGAGGCCTGGAAGGCTTTCGCCACTTTCTGTGAGGAGGTGGTGGCAGGCAAGGAGGCGGCGAAGCGCGCGCGGGAGGAGGAGCCTTCCGCCGACGCGCTCCGAAGAGCGAGGAGGGTTCGGAGACGACGCCAATATGTGCGTCTCCTTCCTCTCCTTGGAGGTGGCCAGCCGGCGCCCGGTACTGGGATACCCGCGCCGGCATTGCACAGGTTACCTCCAATGCTCGTTAGGGACGGCTGCTCACCCTCGGCTGGCCCTTACATGAATAATCAAATATTACTTTTTCCACTACCATGAATCTTAAGACAGCGGAATAAAGTTATTATTAAATGCATATTTTTTATCATTTGACGATACCTATTATATATAACATTGTGTCCTCCTCATCGTAGCGTGCTAATGCACAGAGCTTTGTACGCAAGTGGGTATTTTCAGTTGCGTCAAAAGCTGTCGCTTCGGAACCCAGGGTATGCCTGCTCGGGATATCCTTACGAGAGTGCGCAACACCATCATCAGGGAATGCACAAAAGTGATAGACGTAGGGTACCGAGCCGCATAATTAAAATGGGCGTGGGCCGGTCATGTGTGCAGAAGGAGTGATGAAAGGTGGAGCAAGGATGTCCTTGAATGGAGACCAAGAGACGGAAAGAGAAGTGTTGGCGGACAAACTGCCAGATGGTTCGGATAACATCAAGCCTCAAGCTGGATTAGCGTGGTTCAGGAAAACTGACGACAGAAGAAAGTGGAAAGAAATTGGAGAGGCATATGCTCTGCAGTAGGCAAACACATGCTGCTGAAGAAGAAGAGAGAAGAGTATGCCTGTACCATTATCCACAATTGGGGAAGTCTGGTAATTACAATTAATTACAAAAAAGCAACAGCTGTCTGACCTTCGCAACCAGGTCCTTAACAGGGGAACCATACCCAGTTGATCATATTCACACGTACATAATCATTCTACCACAAATTTTGTAGTTACCTACAATTTTGAGAATCTATGCGAGACGTGCAGATTTCCTCACAATGTTTTCCCTCACCACCGAGTTCATAGTAGAAATATGCACATCGATTTGAAAATTTAGAGGTGCATGCTCAGATTCTAACATAGAATGATCTGGGTGACAGATGTCAAAATCCATACGTTTCTCACGTTAGTCTCTTTCTAACGTATCACTCACGTATAGCTCTGTCCTGCTGTCACCCAGATCATACTATGTTAAAAGGACTATTCGAGTCCCAGTACTGGAACGCGCTTTCTTATCCACTGAGCTACTTTAGCTCATCTCTTACATTGCATATGACAAAGTAATGGGAATGAGAAAGAAAAAATACAGGGTGTATCTGTAAACATTTACATCCCTTGTAACGACGTATTCTACCAACCATTCTGAACAACATTTGTTCAACGACTTTTCGAAATTCATCAAAAGCTTTTTCGACTCCCCATACAAAATGACCAAGCCACGTGACCGACTTTGTATGAAAAGTTTTAATTTTTTTATGCGAATTTCCAAAAGTGATAAAACAAATGTTGTTCATAATGGTTAGTAGAACACGTGGTTAAACGGATGTAAATGTTCACAGATGTAAATGTTCAATCCGTAGGAGACGTTACTTTCACTCCCAAACACATAATTCACAGAAGTGTGTAAAAAACATATCCTATTTTTGTTTTAGACATCGACTCAATATACCTCAGGCAAAAGTATATAATCTTAATCAATATAGCTATAAGAGAAGCTTTTCAAGACTCACACATTATCGAATCATGATATTACATGTTAGATGCCGCTTACCGCCGAATCCCCCGTTTATGGGACTGAGCGTGGATGAAATTCTCATTTTAGCCAGGCCGCACTTATGCGGAACGTACAAAACAATGAATGGTGCCAGCTGTTCATTCCAGTAAGCGATAGCGCAAATGGCGGAATGGATATGAAAGCTCGGCATGATTGCCGAGATCCAGGGATACTCATATCGCCAACCTTTTGTTTCGACTCCACGAAAACATTTTCATTCCCTATGCCTCCGCACCTAGCTTGTTTATCCCCAATTTAAGATATTCTCCCATTTCATGCCATGATTTCATTTTGATTGTGAATAAATTTCCCTCGAAAAACAGAAGTGAACGCAGTTATTTTACATAAACACGGCGAAATGAGCAAGCCCATTTAAATACGGACGATTTGTGACGCTTGTAATGTGTACAGCGCACAATCAAAACTAGCTTATTTATTATTTCACTCAAAGCAATGCCGCACTTGCATGTTTTATTATTTAACCGATAATAACAGTAATTAATTTCACAAACAGAACAATAATGGGTAAGTATAATTAATTAAGTCCTTACTAATACCCTATTCATTTATTCACTAATGTACAGGTTGTTTTAATTCAGTAGCTACCACTAACTTTTCTAAAATTCAGTTCACGGCTAGCTTATTTTAGCACGCTTCGTCGAAATTGGATTATGAGCAAGCCAATTTGTCCTGTAATGCCGTGAAATAGACAACAAATTAGCGGACGCACAAATGAGATTCATTCATAGTTAATCATCGTTTTCAAATACAAATCTCGTGTTGTTTGTTTTTCTATTGAACTTGGTTTTGTTGAGTTTGTATCAACTTATTCACATAATACGTTATGAAGAGGCAAAAAGGTCCTACATGTTGAATATTTATATCAAAATATAAACTTTTAGGCGGTCAAAAATGTAAACGTTAAGTTTGATAGATTAGATTAGGATTAAGAGTAGATTTTACTTATACTACAAGTTATTTACACTATTTATCCATTTATCCATGTTATTGACATAAATAATTATATAAAGTCATACTTTCATTTGACAAAGGATAAATATTATCTTAATAAATACTGTAAACGACTAATAGCAATGTCGCTATCTTATTATTTAGATTGCTCAGCCAAAAATTTGGCTACCATATCTGCTCCTATTGAGCAGAAAAAATATGACATGTGTAATCAGACGTTGGAATTAGTTCCAATGAATTTAAATGTAATTTAGAGACAATAGAGAACACCTCTTGCACACTAGATTTAATGACAAAGGGGAAGTCTGGGCATTTAAATATTGTTCATCAAAATATACAGGGCTTCTCCGGTAAAGATTTGGAATTGGAACTTTTTTTAAATAAAATGAATATACATGTCCTCTGTGTAACTGAACACTGGTTAAGGCAACATGAACTTATTATTAATATTGATAATTATAAAGTCATAAGTGCGTTCACAAGAAAGTCGGCCATTAGGGGTGGGTCACTTATATTATTACATAATTCATTAAAAGCAAAGGAGCGCAAAGACATAGTCGCACTTTCAACTGAACGAAATATTGAACTATCTTGTGTAGAGATTGAACGGTTTATCATTATTTGTGTATACAGACCTCCCTCTGGTAACTACAATAACTTTGAGTCTGCCATGGAGGAGGTGCTGAGAAAAGCAACTAATTGCAACAAGCAAGTAATTGTATGTGGGGATTTCAATATTAACATCTTAGAACACAGTCAAAGCTCGGGTATGCTTCTTAATCTATTTAAATCTTTTGATTTACGCCATCTGTTTAATGACCCTACACGCATTACCCCCACATCAGCTACTTGTATTGATAATATTTTCTGTAATTGTAAGGCAATTAAAAAATCAATAATAAATTTTATAAATTCAGACCATACAGGACAGATAGCTGTTTTTGAACACCGTCATGCAACTGCTTCCTCTTCTTTTGTCTATAGGCCAATCACCACTAGTCGTGTGGAAAAATTTAAGGAAAATGTTGAAAACAACGTTTCCCTGATGCAAGTAAGTAAGTATGCTAATATTGATGAACTATACAATACTTTGTTTAATGTTATTGAAAAGGAGTTTGAAGTAATTTTTACTAAGAAAAAAGTCAAAGTAGACAATACTAAAACAATATTTAGCGATTGGGCTACTAAAGGCATCTTCAAAAGCAGGCGCACTTTATTTGAATTATATGACATTAAAGCTAACTCCAATGATCCTACAATAACTGAACATGTTAGAAACTATTCCAAGCTATTTAAAAAAGTCTGCGCAATAGCAAAAGCTAATTATTTAAAAGATAAAATTAAAAATTCAAATAATAAAATCAAAGCCACTTGGAATATGATTAATAAAGAGACTTGTAAAAATACTACTCAAGACCTCAATTACTCTTTGAAAATTGATAATAAACAACTCAACGAGGACGTAGAAATAGCAAAGGCATTTGAATCTTTCTTTGCTAATATACCTCTTATTACCACTCGTAACTTAAATTCTAGTCCTCAGCTTGCTAATTGTCTTCTTCAATCGAGTGTGGACGAGTGCCTGACTTCTTTTAGTTTCCATCACATCAACCCGGAAACTATACTTAAAACTTTTAAAGAGATCAGCGTAAAGAAAACTGAAGATTTGTGGGGAATATCAGTAGAAATATTAAAAAATATAATAAAAATCATTGCCCCATATTTAGCTGTAATATTTAATGAATGCGTAGATATTGGTCAATTTCCAAATCTGATGAAATATAGCAAAGTTCTACCACTTTTCAAATCAGGTGATAGAAGTGACCCATCTAATTACAGACCAATATCCATTTTTCCTGCCCTTAGTAAAATATATGAAAAAGTTATATTCCATCAATTATTGGGTCATTTTTATCTAAACAAATTATTGCATAATAAACAATTTGGATTTACTAAAGGCAAATCTACTACTGATGCGGGAGTTGCACTCATCAAGCACATTTTTGATGCATGGCAAAATAAGCAAGATGCTGTAGGTATATTTTGTGACCTATCCAAAGCATTCGACTGCGTTAATCACCAAACATTATTAATGAAGCTACAGCATTACGGCCTCACAGATAGCTCTCTGAGCTTAGTACGGTCATACCTAAGTGATAGAATTCAAAAAGTCAATGTTAATGGAACTAACTCTTCTGGCGCCCTTTTACAGATGGGAGTGCCCCAGGGCTCGATATTGGGGCCCTTACTGTTTATTATATATGTAAATGACCTACCTTACTTTACTAAAAACTTGTAGTGACATAGTATTATTTGCAGATGATACTTCTTTGATTTTCAAAACTAATAGACATAAAGATAACTTTGACGATGTAAATAATGCTCTCACTCAAGTGCTACATTGGTTTACTGTAAATAATTTACTTCTCAATGCTAAAAAAACTAAATGTGTCAAATTTACATTGCCCAACGTAAGACAGGTCAGCACTAGGATTAATATGAATAGTCAAAATGTTGAAGTAATTAATTCTACAGTATTTCTAGGCGTCACGTTAGACTCAAAATTACAGTGGGGTTCTCATATTGCAGCCCTGGCAGGGAGACTTAGTTCGGCTGCATATGCAGTCAAAAAATAAGACATCTGACCGATATTGAAGCAGCCAGACTTGTGTATTTCAGTTATTTCCATAGCGTTATGTCTTATGGTCTGCTGTTATGGGGCTCTGCGGCTGATATTCAAGCTATTTTTGTGCTACAGAAACGAGCTGTCAGGGCCATATACGGACTTAGACCACGAGACTCGCTTAGAAACTTGTTCAAAGAAATTAACATTTTAACATTAGCATCACAGTACATCTTTGACTGTATTATGTATGTTTATAAAAATTTAGAAAACTTCCCTCGAAAATCCGACAACCATAACCTAAATACTAGAAATAAACACAAGCTTGCTGTTTCACATCTCAGACTTCATAAGATTGGTAATTCATTCGTAGGAATGAGTATTAAAATATTTAATAAGTTACCACAAAATCTTGTTGATTTACCAATGCCCAAATTTAAAACACATGTTAAAAATTATTTAATGGGAAAAGCCTATTATACAGTTAATGATTACTTAAATGACAAGAATTTGTGGAAATGATAAACTGTTCGCCTACACCCATGACACTGTACTTAAAAAAAAATTTGGTGATTAAAAAGAGTAACTGGCGAGTTTCTTGCCGGATCTTCTCGTCAGAATCAACTTTCCGATTCCGGTGGTAGAATCACATTATATTTATTCATTTCTTAGTATATTTTTTGTATCGACATATATGTTTAATAACATGTATAATATACATAGCTATAATTTATATTTTTCATGTATGACGATTTGTAAGAGCTGTATATAAGCCTATGCAAATAAAGCACTTTTGAATTTTGAATTTTTTTTTTTTTTGAATTTATCATTCGAGAGTGAATGGACCGCTTTGGCTTATAGTTGGTGGAAAGAACCAGGGGACGGATATATGATACTTTTCATTCAATTTTAATGACAGGTTTCTGTGATCTTTCTTCGCCGCGGGCGAAAGCTAGTCTATATAGGGCTTCCCAAGACTATGGAACGAGCTCGGAATAAGCTTTTTCGGAGGAATATGGATTTATCAGGCATTAGGATTTGCAATCATTTACCGAGTGGAATCTGCACACTTGAGTTAGTAAAATTTAAATCACAACTGAAAAAGCGAGCGCGAGTGGGCAGCGTAATTCAATTTTATTACAGATTACTATAAATTTACTTAAGATTTTCTGTCCATAAATATGGCCCAAAATGGTTTGACTTAGTATCAAAATGTTTTTTTTAAACATATACGTTGAAGAACCAAAAACATGTTTTTTATATATTTGATAAAATTTTACGTTTTTGGGGTTTGTAAATTTGAACAAAATATTAGAAAAGAATAGTTATTAGTGTTTAGAATTAGAATAGTTATTTACGGGATTCTTACCATTATTTTTGAGTGTCCGATATTTCGGCACTGTTGCAAGCGCCATGGTCACGGAGTAACTGATTTTTTGCGGGCAAGTTGTTACTGGCAGACAAATAGGTCTACCCTCTTTCACAGTCTTTTACTACGCGCACTTGCGGTACCACTGTTCACTAACTCACTATTTCAAACTATTCCAATGTTAGTGACCATAGTTTAAAACAATAAATATAGGTAGCTTGAAAGTCCAATTTTGACCTCGTCTTTTCCCGGTGATAGGTAATCTTAAGCAGCTTATTGAGTATTTAAAATCATATTAACGTCTATAATGGCCTTAGATTTGATTATTAACTGTTATATATTGTCATGATCTCGGTATAAATGTCATTAGCTTTAATTTTAGGGAACCTAAGAGAGCTTAATTTCAGTTGAACATATGCTCCTATAATGGGCAGGTAATGAGGTTAAAATGAATGGCTCGCTCATTTGGTACGATTTTCTGGTTGAAGAAGATAATTTTGTTGGATTATGATTCTTTATTATTGCCAATTAGGTTCTGAAATTATCGTAAGAAGCACTACAACTCTCGTATGTAACAAATTCTATACAAAATGAAGTCAAAACTATTGTATGCATATTAAGTTATATACAGTGGAAGAGCCACGTTTCTGCATGAATGGGCCGGCTCGACCGGAGTGATACCGCGGCCTCACAGAAAACCGGCGTGAAGCAGCACTGTGCTGTATTTTGCTACGTGAGTGAGAGTACTGGATGCCCAATCCGGGGGAAAGGGGGGCTTAAAGGTTGGCGGCGCACTTGTGACTCCACTGGTGTCGCAGGTGTCCATGGGCGGCGGCAATCGCTTATTATCAGGTGATCCGTCTGACAGTGTTGGGCGTAATTAATTAATATATATAATTTAATTACTAATTTCATGAATAGTAATTAAATAACTGTAATTCAAGTTACTTGTAATTGAAATTATTTTAATTTAATTAATAGGTAATTGGTAATTCAATTGACAATAATTGTAATTATAATTACAGAATTACTTTTAAGTTATTTTATAAATTCGTGAAGTGCAATCAGGCCATAGAATGGGCCCGAGGGGCGCCGGGGACCATAGAAGAATAAATAATATATTCAAACAACAAATAGCCCTAGAAACTCAAACTTAAGAAGAAAATGCAAGACGATCTTCAAGCACATGCACAAATAAAGACGATGATTCATACTCTGTTTTCGACACGATTCATCAGAAGGTGAAGTAGCTGAATCACTCCGTTCTACAAGACCTGAACTTATTATGTCCAAGTACCTTACTGACAAACTTTCCGATCAGATGTTTGAACAAAGAGTAGTGTTAAAATTAATTTAAAATTAAAAATCTTCCTTTTTTCAGTTCAGAATTATATGTTTGATTGATCTTTAATCGTTTAATTTAGATGATTATCCTTATGTAATAGTAACAATCATAGGTAATTAAATAATTGTAATTATCAATTACACTTACTAATTTTAATTGTTAATTTAATTACTTTCCATAAATTTCAAGTAATTTGTAATTGAACCTGCCAATTACATTTTGTAATTGAAATTGTTAATTTTTAATGAATTACATTTTGCCCAACACTGCCGTCTGATCATCTGCCACCTATTATATAAAAAAAACTACATTAATGCAATATAATTTTATAGAAATCGGAAAGAAACACTGGTAATTAACTTACATACATAGTGAGTTCGTTGACTCTTATAATAAGAGCCTCCATCTCGGTAAATCTCGTGCCACTAGTGGCGCCTTTCTGCCAAGATTTCGCTCAAATCTTTTTCGACCTCACCTTTCTTGGACGACTCACTAGCCTCCTACCAAGCGGACGAAGAAAAACAAGTAAATTTTGAAAATCATCTAAATATATACAAGCTGTTTTGATCAGCCGTTATAATATTTTACATACCTAAAATACCTTTGTCCGCAATTTGTTCTAATTCGTCCCATTTGGTCGTTTTGTATGGGGAATGCAAAAGGTAAATGCGAAAATGAAAAGTTATTCTGGCAAATGTTGTTCCCAATAAAGGGCAAAATAAATGTTTAGGATGTACCTGTATAACCTTACTCCCACTGCCGTTCTGGGTATCCATGGGCGGCGGCGCTCGCTTACCATCAGGTGATACGTCTGTTCGTCTGCCACCTATCACACAAAAAAAAATATCATAAATATCCTCCAAAATCATGTTCCAAACATAACCGATATTACTTAACAGTGAAGAAATATTTAAGCGTGCACAAAAAGTAGAAACTAAAATAGCCGGCCGACGAACAATGGCCAAGAAGTGAATAAAGCCATTCGCACCTTAATAGAAACAGCACAATGCCCAGATAAGCACCTGGCATCAAGGAAGATAGCCGCTAACGCTTCACAAGGTCAGTCGCTCAAACCGCTGTATTACTACCACACAAAACAGAAGGAGGCAGTGTGGAAACTTTGCTTCATTGTATGTGAACAAAGGTAAAGACGCTTAGTGTATATTCATCATCATCATCATCATAATTTCAGCCAATAGTCGTCACTACGCAGGTGATCAACCACCGATCCCCCGGAGGTGATGGTTTTTTAAGCGAAAAACTGCGGACAAATTCGTCATCTCCATTATTTGTCACCTGCGTACATCCTACCTCCAAAAAATCCCCGCTCTATAAACTTTTCTTCCCTACTGTCTCTTTTTTCTTCTTCTGTAAATATATTTACAAATATAATATAAGACTCTAATTTTACATGAGAATCTCCCTTTAATATTGTGACGTCTTTATGTATGTTTTGTTCTGTCTTGGTGTAGATGGGGCTTGGTGAAAAACTCAATTAAAATAAACATTAAAAGGGTTTAAAGTCGCCTCACCGGTCAATAACCATGAAAATAACGTGTCACTCTAATCACTCGAGATTGGCAGAGTTATTTTTATGTTCGTCGTAGGCAGCACAGTAGCAGCCGTAAAGAAAAAAAAATAGCAGCAGCATAATGCAAATATCGTTATCATCGAAATATACCTCGAACGACAAAACTGTGAAATGAACTAACGCATTCGGTGTTTCCGGACGGATACGACTTGCAAACCTTCAAGAAAAGAGCGTAAAAAGGGCCTGCAGAGCATCTGTGCCTCCTTTGACGTGACAGGTGTTCATGGGCGGCGGTAATCGAGTACCATCAGGTGATACGTCTGCTCGTTTGCACCCCATATCATAAAAAAAAACTTTATCATCATCAGCCAATTGCATTTCTATTCATTATAATACTACCTATTAACTAAAGAAATAAAAGTATCTACAATACCAATGTAAAAGTTAGTCATAGTTTAGTTCGTAAGCAAATTTTGTAATGTGCCAAATAAACGTTATTCCATTCTATTCTAAATTTTTTCCTGCAGTTTAATGTAAATTATTGTGATATTTTTTTAATTATTCTTTTATTGAAATATTAAATGTTTTTGGATATTCTGAATTATACTTGAACGAAAAATTTACTATACTGTTCACACTCACACTGTATCTCTTTATTGTGACGAAGTTCTCACCAAAAGAACTTGCCTTTATCCTTTCAAGATCGACACGAAAACGTATTTTACGGCTGGATTCGTCCATTCTTAATCCAAGACTAAGTCTATGGTATAGCGGCGTTATTCCATAAACTTATCCACGGATAAAGATTGGGCGAATCGACCCTTAGGGCGGATTCGACCAACATGAGAGTTATTAGAATAAACTCAATTGTGTTCTTCCAAAGCTATATGGTATAGCTGTTACAGGCAATGTGCACGTAGGCATTTTGGTAACCTTTATCCCGCTTAAAACAATTAAAAGAATATTTTTATGTGTCAGACTCGCCAATTTACGACTACGTGCAATTAGGCGCCGAGCACCTAATTTAAGCGGTCCACGCGGTTGAGACGAGTCACCTATCTTCCGCTATTTTGATATAATCTAAGCCAGGGATATTAATAATTCTGGAAAAATTAGCAGTATAACGATAAGGTAACCATTGGAATAGGCGTTGACTGTTGGAAAAGTAGTTAGAAGAAAAGTTTTTTTTTAACTGCAAATAACTGTGCTATGTCATAGATTTATCGTTGGATAAAGATTGGACGAATCGGACCTTAGTGAAGTACTTAAGTTTCTTTAAGCAATTTTTCAATTTCAGTTACATTTTTTTATGTAGAGTCGAGATAAGCAAACTTATCGAATTTTGGTAGGGAAGTGATTACCGCCACCTATAGCCCATAGCCGGGGGAAAGGGGCGGTTAAAAGGTTGGTAGCGCACTTGTGACTCCACTGGTGTCCCGGTTGTCCATTGGGGGTGCAATGGCATACCATTAGGTGATCCGTATGCTCGTCCGCCACCAATCACATTAAAAAAAATAGACACCTGCAACGTCAACGGCTTTTAGCCGGATAAAACGATATTGATATTTTGTTTTATTTTTAAGGGTTTACTGATATCATCTGTATGTTTCTGGACATAAAAGGGACGCGAATTAGGTACTACTTCTTCTGATCTGATCATTTAAAAATAAGAGTGTGAGTTCAAAAGTATCCAGTTTATATTTTTAGTTTCACTCATTAAATAACCAAGTGACCCTGATTTTCACAACAAACCTACTAGCATTGGCACCATGACGCGACAACACGAACAGCTCTCACACAAAGTACGGAAAGCTTTATCCCTTCAAGATCAACACGAAAACCTTTTTTAAATCGAAAGTAACCACACATTTACGATAAGTTGCGGAAAGCGCAAGGCAGCAGAATTTATTTTTCGTCGGCGTGTGTTGTTGACCGGTGTTGGCTGGTGTGGGCGGCAGCGCTCTGGAGTGCTGGAAATGGCGCCGGAGTTCAAAGGCACCACACCAGGCGTTGGTTCGACAGTTATATCGACAAAGAAAAAGATGGATCAGCAAGCGTCGGGTTCTACTATAAAACTCGAGGGGCAAAAGAATTAAAGCATATCAAAAATCCAAGTGACGGTGCTGTTACGAAGACTGGAGGTGTTCTCAGTGGTGGATGGCACGGAGGTCAAAACTGGAACCAACATTGAACTGGACATTGAAGTCTAATTAGAGATTTGTATGGACAAATGTTTTAAATCTCTAAGTTCGACTTCAACGTCCAGTGCGCGAGAAAGAGTGCCCCCCAGTTCCTGCTCGATTGTGTGCCGTGTGGTCCCCGGCAGAGTAGAATAGGCCACCCTCATTCTTACCGAGGTGTCGTAAAAGGCGACTAAGGTAAAGCTGCTGGCATGATCATCAGCACCGAGAGAAGGAAAACTCTGCATTTATATCAAAACCCTCGCCAACCCGTCTGCCAAGCGTGGTGAGTATGGCAATTACCCCTCATGTGATTGAGGGAGGCCCGTGCCCCAGCAGTGGGGAGTTAAATGGGCTGACGATGATGATACCATCAGTTCGTATCATTCAGTATAAAACATTCAGTTACTTACGTACCTAAGTTGCAAAGTAATTGTTGAAAATCTGGAGAAAATCCTAAAACTCAAAATATATGATATTATTATGAAATAAATATTCAAAAAGAAGCTAACCAAAGCTTTAGCTGGCTAATGGAATTTTTGCCAACAACTAGCCGCATGCAAACGCTATGTAAACTATTTCCCCTATATTTCCATTTTCTTCGGCTTGCATTCACGGGTCGTTGATTTTCATCGCTTTCTAAATCTGACTTCGACAGCAGTGACTTATTGTTAATATTGGTTCTGTAATAACATTTGTGTTATTGAAAAGCGGAAATATTTAGAAAAATAGTTTCTTGCTCATATTTTTGCAGTCGGTTTTCGAATTCTCAACGAATGCATGCGTCTTTTTCTGCACAGAGTAGTTACTGTTGGCAGGATTTCGAATTTTTTAGGATGCCTATTTTAGGAATTATTATATTTATTTTATCTTCTCCATCTTTAGTTAGGAAATGTGGACGCTAAAGAAAGCAGATAGAGACCGCATCGACGTCTTTATAATGTGGTGTTGGCGAAGGATGCTCCAAATCGCATGGACTGCTTTCCGTACAAACGAATCCATTCGCCGAGAACTCCACATTAAAACCAGGCTGTCTACCATTTGGTTTAGAAGAATCTTGGAGTTTTTTGGTCACATAGCCCGGAAAGAAGGACATAATCTAGAACAGCTGATGGTCACCGGCAAGGTGAATGGAAGGAGACCCAGAAGTCGTAGCCCTATCAGATGGTCGGACCAAATACGTTCGACGCTGGACACCAAGTTGTATGACGCACTCCACATTGCAAAAGATAGACATAGATGGAGGTCTTTTATAAAGAGCAAACTGGCCGCCCACGGGAGGAATCACGACCCTCAGTAATGAGGAAAACGACTAGAGGAGGAGATTTTAGGAATGGCATTAAATTTATAGAGTTTTTTTTAAGATATAACACTGCCAGCAGGTATTTAATATTTCAGGCAAAATAAAACATCCATATCAACTTATATTTCCTATTTCCTTATTTAACCATGGGAGAGCCAAGCTTCGGCATGAATGGGCCGGCTCGACCGGAGTGATACCACGGTCTCACAGAAAATCGGCGTAAAACATAATTGTGCTATGTTTCGCTACGTGGGGGCGTAGTGAGGGTACCGGAGGCCCAATCCGGGGATTTAACGGTTGGCAGTGCACTTGTGACTCAACTTGTGTCGCGGGTGTCCATGGGCGGCGGCAATCGCTTACCATCAAGTGATCCATCTGCTCGTCTGCCACCTATCAGCATAAAAATAAAATCTTAGTTTTTTTTTGCGATAGACCGAAGCATTATTCCTAGTGCTAGTGCTAAAATGTAGTCAATTTGTGTAATCAACATTTCAAAACGCGGTCAAAATTTGAAGATGATTCTGTGGAACGTTTTGCGGTCATTAATTAAATTCTAATCAAATGTTTAGTTAAATGGTGGCTTCACCACATGACTACACTTAATTACGATTCGGAGATGAATAACCTATTTTTGACAAGCTATTGTTTTAATTTTCTTAAGTGTTTCTTCTTCTGTTCAATCTTTTTTTTACATTTTATTTTATTTTATAAAAAAATGGACAAGCGATTTCAAATCATTGTGAATACCATACAAGCAAAACTGCAACTAGGTACAATCTAGTTAAATAAAAGCTAAAACAAACCTTACTTGATTTGCAAAATATGCAGAACTAGTAATATTTGAAATAACTAAATAGTGTTAATGAAACAGCATTCGGAGAAAAACCAATAAGGCAATTGTGGTGAGTGTGAAAATATACATGAGAATTTGGCAATATTAGGTGTTAAAATTGTGGAAATACCTGGTCAATGAATTTTTATAATAAATGTTGATAATCTATCCTGAATACCCATTTAAACATTAATAAGGGGGCATTCAGATTGATCATTAGTCCTCGCATGCGGGGTGCGGGCAACGCACGCTATGGGGCCCGCACGGATGGAATGAGTAGAAGCGGGGGCTGCATTTCGACTTGCGAGCGACTTATCGACCAATGCAAAAAGTAATAGGGAGTAAATATTAAATTTATACAATATCTCACACATTGACTTGATTCCCTACTAAGTAGCTTAAACACTTGTGTTTACGGATCTCAGACAACAGAGGAATTGTAAACATATTCTTAAGGTGACGGGTAGTGCACACTAGCGACTCCAATTGATTTTAATTTTTAGCTACTAAACCGGATCTATTTAAAAAAATTTCGTACCCGAAAAATGGATTATATTGAGGCCACTTTTAGCGTGAATCAATTTTTCGCGTACATAAACGGACCCAACATTTGTGCATTTGTGCATGGTTATTTAATAAATAATATAAGTGTTTGCCGATAGGTTGTAATCCCGATTTTTTTTTTTAAATAGATCCGGCTTAGTAGCTAAAAGTTAAAATCGATTAGCGTCGCTAGTGTGCCCTATCCGTCACCTAAAACATGTATTACACTCAGACACAGAACAAACATAAATTAAAATGCTTCGTTACGTTAAAAATTGTTTTCATTACGTAAAAACATTTAGACGAAATGGTGCCAGCCGCTCTGCCATACAAAAGAAGAATCTTGATTCCTCCCTGGATAATGTCGGGAGAGTGATATTTTTTATTAATATGTATGGCTTCTGTTAGCATGTCCCTTAGTTTTTACTTTTTTCATTAATTAATTCTATGATAAAAGGAATAATAAATTATGAACAAAAACCTAAACACTTGTCGGCTGCATTCAAACGCCTAGGAAACCAATTTCCATAAAAAATCAAAACTATAATTGTTCTTTTATTTAACTTTTACTGCAGTTGTCTCTGTCGCGCTATGCGAGAAATAATACGTTTATCGACTTAATGAAGTTAATATTCTTGTAACAAAACTAAAATGTAATTCAAACTTTTTTACAATTTGATTCTGAAGGGAACACAGAACAAGAGATAAAACTAAGGTCAAACGATGACACTATCCTAAAAACGCCGGGAGCCAAGGACATCGTGTTATCAAATCGATTCGATTTTGTTTAATTCTTAAGGTGACGCATAGACGAAGCTCCGCCAGTAGATTTGTATTAATTGTAACGAATATATATATTTTTTTATTTTTTTATTTATTTATTAGGAAAACAAACAGCAGATTTTACACACATAGCCTTAAGAATATGCACATCTCATTTGCCAAAATAGACTAAATAAAAATAATAGAAATAGAATATGAGACATTTAAAAAAAATATAACGTTGAATTCTGAAATGAATGTATTAAGATTAATTTTACATGTGCTTCTGCAATATTATCTTTGTACAAGTAACATGGTTACTTGTAGGAATTTGTTGAGATAAAAGTTTGTCATAATTTACATAATTTTAGGTTAAAAAAATTCATAGCACTTTTCTCTATAGATTCACCGTAGTACTTTTTTTAAAAAAATGTCGCATAACCGCAACAATTAATTTTTTTACAAGTTTTGTCGTCACCTTATACAAATACACATCTTTTATTTGTTAAACATAGGTAGCATGATACAGGTGTTATAAAAATAAGTGTAACTCTATGTTTTGCCCTTTGTAGGCGTACAAATTTAGGTTAATGTTAAGGTTAAAGCTTAATAAATCTCATCAAGATTCAAAAGGCACATTATCACAGATCCTAAGAAAACAGGTCGAAACTTTAAATTCTCACCTAATCTGGTCGGGTATCTGCTCTCGCTTTTTTTGTGTTTTAATAAAATAACTCAAGCCAAAACAGAGGGGTAACAAAAGCTATGAAAAGTCGCCGTGCCGCCGGGCAATCTCGATAAAAACTGGTACGATCGTAAACTTGACCCTCCCTTATCCTCGAGCGAATCAACACGGAAACTCTACGAAAGTCCAGGAGAACTCCGATGATTTACGTTCAGACGCTGACAGTAAAAATGTGGGTTAGTTTGGGAATTAAAATTTTATTGCGGCTCCGAGGGCATCGAGGACGGATCGGATGGCCTATCGGTACAAGGAGTTTTATTACTTTTATTTTTGTACATAGGTTTTATTCCTATTGATGTATGCTTTCGATGTCGTTTGATTTCTGCAACAGGCCGAATGGGTCTCGAATTGGATATATGGGTTTTCGTGATAACTTTATGGTTTTCTGTCCCTACGAACGTCTTTTTTCAATTTGATATTACAACAATATTTGAAACATCTATACAGGATGAATCGAAACAAAACATCTTCTAATTTTTGTCCTAGTAATAGTTTTGTATAACACTCATCTCAGCGTGTAACTTTCATTTGCGTCGTCTGTTGTTTGTTGTTGTTGTTGTTGTTTGTCGTTGTAATTATCGGTCTCATCAAATCCTTGATCACTGTGTGTGTGGTCCAAGCGCACTCCTGGCTTAAAAGCGGACGCAATAGGAAATAACTTTCTGAAGAATTAATGATGATGGCACAGTTTGTGCTGTTTATTGTTTCTATGGTTTCGTAAACTTTTGTAAACTAACTAACTAGGTTGGCGCAGCGACCTATAGTGAGTCTTGGCCTTCGATAATAAGAGCCTCCATCTCGGTCGGTCTTGCGCTACTTCCTGCCCGTCATTCACCAAGAGTCCGCGCAAATCCTTATCGACCTCATCTCAAGCTTGTTGATTTACCAATGCCTCAATTTAAAACACATGTTAAAATTATTTAATGGCACAAGCCTATTATACAGTTAATGATAACTTAAATGACAAGAATTTGTGGAAATGATAAACTGTTCCCCTACACCCATGACACTGTACTTAAAAAAAATTTGGTGATTAAAAAGAGTAACTGGCGAATTTCTTGCCGGATCTTCTCGTCACTTCTCGTTACTCGTTACAACTTTTCGATTCCGGTGGTAGAATCACATTATATTTATTCATTTCTTAGTATATTTTTGTATCGACATATATGTTTAATTACATGTATAATATACAAAGCTATAATATAATTTTTTATGTATGACGATATGAAGAGCTGTATATAAGCCTATGTAAATAAAGTACTTTTGAATTTTAAATTTTTTGAATTTCTTCAGCGGTATCTTGGACGGAAGACTTGCCTTCGCCCATTATGACTTCCCAGGTATGCTCTTTTTACTGCACGATCTTCTTCCATTCTCTCTATTCTATATATTCGGATGGTGCCTGGAGAAGGCTAAAAATAGAGAGCTGGAAAACCAGGTTCGCATCGACTTGCGACTTGAAGCGGCTCGGCCACCTCGAGAGAAATTTTCGTAATGTGTTATATTTAGTCGAGTTATTTTTATTTATGTCTAACATCGAATTTTATTTTTCATGATAAGGACAAGTTTACAATATCTCGACCAACATATTAGATTTTCTCGAAATCCTGATTGCCTTAGTCAGCGATATCTAAAATTTGAGGTGACGTTTGTACGTGCTCAATTCATTCGTACGCTGATGAGATGCGGAGGCGAATTTAGTTTCAAGTTACAAAGTCAGCGTTATGGTAATGTACTGTGAATCAATTTTTTGTTCAACTTTTTAATATTGTATTATTAATAATTTAAATTTAATTATCTAAATAAAGAGGACGATTTACCAAATCTAAATTATTTTATGATTATTTTAAAAGACAAACAAAAATAAAAAAATATGAATTTCAAGTCTAAAAATAAGTTGAAACTGCTGTTACCAATAACATCGAGTGCAATCTTACTTACCTGCCAGAAACTTGGTAGACATAGGCTGTGACATAGGCTGAGCGAGGGCCATTTATACTAGACGTCATAACACATCATTATATTCATTTGGACATGATTGAATACAGTTTTGGTATTTTTTTTTTTCCTTTTGTTTTATTTTTATGTATTTTTAATTGTTTTATGTTTTGTTTTCTGTTTGTACCAAATTGTGTTCTGTTTATAATTGCTATATGTTCTGTGTTGTGATGTCTATAATAATAAATATTTTCTTTCTTTCTTTCTTTCTTTCAACGCGATACTAGCCCCTACGTTACGCGGCCGCGGAGACGCCGGTACGAGCTAGTTGAGCAGAAACGCAGTGTGTGCTCGCTTCACTGCACCTTAGAGAAGCTTAGCTTAAAAAAAAATCTTACCAATAACATCAAGCGCAATCCTGTAATTCCTAGTTGGCGACACTTGGAAGTCCACGCGGCATCTGTACGTCGCACGATCACGGGACTGCACGTCGCGGAGGCGTAGAGACGAGCTCGGCGAGCCGAGCCACAGTGCGCGCTCGCTGAACGCCTCGTCTGTCCAATGAGCTGTAGGTCCTGGCACTCTTGTGTCGAAACTGCAACAAAATAAAAAATAACCTTCAATTTGACAAACTTAGTATCTCTTAAGACCGCACCATGCCTATCAATATTTTATACAGTTTCTTATTCTCTTTAGGGGGAATTTACTCGATAAGTCAATCGGAAGCCCGAATGCCGACTTCTCTGCTTCTCACACACCACTTGCGCGCACTAACAACCTTGACAATCTAGAAATGTAAAGGTGTTCAACTGAAATATCATGTCTCATTATAACAGAGTCAGAGTGTAGACACTCTACTCAATTATAACTGTTATAAGTTACAGATTATTGTATAATTGTAAGTTGAAGCGAAAAAGGTCTTAGTGATGTTCCAAGAGTACAAAATTAAAAAGTGTGAATGCGTTTAGCTCAAGTGATGTGGTCAGTAATACATTCCACTTTTGGTGACTGTATAAGTAAATTAGAAATTCAGAATAACTTTTTAGTTAAATACATTTTAGCTAAATTGTGTACATACGATATAGCGCTTTATAAAACTCACATAGAGTACACACTCAAATGGCATGTCGATGTAGGAGCGTGAAGGCGTTAGCTCGAGCGACACTGCCCGTGACAGAGTCCACTTTGTGCTCGCGTTCGAGTAGTGCATTCAAAGCGCGTGACGGCCAAATAGTGCTGCGTTTGAACTTCAATAGGATATTGAAAATACCTTGGGTAACTATCTTAGACATTCGATAGAATAGAGATAACCAGATCGGTAATAGTCTCGACACCGTCATGGGATATGGAGCCTTAACGTGAACGTTGCTCAGCATGCCATGAAAAGCCATTCTATGCAAAATCAAACTTATAGATAATAAAGAGCACTAGATTAGCAAGCTGAAGTGGTAGTGGGCATATATGCCGTATATATCAAAAAGGCGAACATTTTAAGAGGTTATTGTCCAGCTGTACACGCCGGTTTTCTATGAGCCCGTGGTATCACTTAGGTTGAGGTGGCCCATTCATGTCAAAGCATGGCTCTTCTACGTGTGAAAGTTTTGAACATCGTGTTCGATCCACCTGTAACTGGATAACAACTCTACGACAAAATGCAGGATATAAAGTCACATACCTACTCACACAGCTACTAGCTGTATGTATATCTCACACGACTTCCCCAGGCTCAGCTCTGTACGAGATTCTTTCACAGTAATGTAGAAAGCAAGTTTTTTTATAAGCTGGTTTTGCTATGTCAACTGTATTTATTGTTTAACTTGAAAAACATTCTACAGGTAATGTTTGGCCTTTACATTTTTTTAAATAGTCTATTTGACTTGTTTTGAAAAACCTCATATTATTTATTTGTGTATAGGAACCCTAATTAGAAGTTGTGAGGGTACAGATGAACAACCATACATACATACAGGTCAAAATCATAACCGTCCTTTATGCTTCGCCGTTGTCGGGTAAAAATAATATTTATTTTCACTTATTATCAATATTTCGTTTAGAAAATCGTTATAAAATATATAGGTTATTTAGTCTATCAAGAACGCTTCATTCAGCAATATGGCGTCGAACTATTCGAGTGACGTCAACCTTTTACTTTTACGTAAACAGTAGGAAATTCGATAGCACACGATAAATTTGATAGATGATTAGCGTCCTGCATAGATAGAATACAATGGCGTCGAATCTGTCACTTGTCTTGCTTACAAAAGGCTGACGTCACAGTAAATAAAGCCAATCAAAACCGATTATGGTCACGTGGTTCCAAGCACAAAACATTTTTTTTTTATTGCTTATAATAGGCAGACGAGCTTGCGGCCCATCTGATGGTAAACGGTAACCGCCGCCCATAGACATCAACAATGCCGGAGCGCAGTCATGCTGCTGCCCACCGTGAAAGAAAAACTATTTTCAAACCTCGTTTAAAAAAGGACATGTCATAGCGATCAGGGAACACCGGAAGCTCATTCCAGAGTTTGCACGAGCATGAGAAAAAGGAGCGCTGGAAACGAAGCGTTCTGGAAGGGGTATGCTCCAGGTAGGTGAAGTTTGCCGCGGCGTCTCGTCATGCGATTGTAGAATGGTGACCCTGGTATGATATTAAACAGCTCCACAGATCACTCTCCATGGAAGGGCCTATAGAAGAGGCAAAGAGAGCCAAAATCTCTTCGCCAACTCCAACGACTCCAATTTGTCCGTGAAATCGGGATCCCTGACAATCCGAACAGCTCGTCTCTGCAAGGCGTCAAATAGGTCAAGCTGATATCTGCTTGAGCTTCAGCGCCCGTAAATATTTACGGGCGCCTGTCCAAAGATGGGAGCAGTACTCCACGTGGGGTCATACTTGGGCTTTATATATACAAGTCGTTGCCCAGGCGTGAAGAACCGCCATGCTCTATTCAAGATACCCATCTTCTTGTTAGCGAGTTTCGCTTTGTCCTCCAAAAGACGCCTAAATTGGACCTTGTCGGAAACATTGATGCCTAGGATCCCGATGCTCTCAGAAATACAGAGAGATACTCCTCGGAACTGGGGTGCTAAAACAATAGGGTCCTTTTTTGGCAGTGAACGCGCAAACTTGTGTCTTAGTCGGATTGAACTGAACAAGGTTCCTTTTACCCCGCTTCGCCACAAATCTGTTCAAGTGAGTGTTCTACTTCAGACACAAGTTGTTCCCGTCTTTCCATACTGGAGTTACGAGGGATGTTCTGATGGCCGGTGTATCGCGCATGACCCGTGCTGTCGTCCACATAACAATGTATGCTCTCAATTGAGAGCATATCATTTATGTGCAGAATGAACAACGTTGGGCACAGCACTGAGCCCTGTGGTACGCCGGCATTGATTGTTCTAGTTTCGGAGGATTGACCGTCGATAACAACACGAATACTCCTACCGTCCAGAAAGCTGGCTACGCACTTGCAGAGTCCCTCGGGTAAGTCATATGAAGGAAGCTTCATCAAGAAAGCTTTGTGCCAGACCCTATTTAAGGATTTGGCGATATCAAGGCTGACAGCTAGAGCTTCGCCTCCACCGTCCAAAGTTTCTGCCCAACGATGCGTCAACGATGCGTCTATTAGCAAATAGATCACCAGCCGAACGACCATGGCGAAAACCGTACTGACGGTCACTTATCGCTCCAAAACCTTGGAGAGTAGTGACGTTACCACTATCGGCCGGTAATTTGATGGGTCTGACTGGTCACCTTTATTGGGGATCGGGTGAACATGAGCTACCTCTCATGAAGATGGCACCATTTGGAAATCATAAGAAAAGCGGTATAGACGCGTTTACACCGGGGTCAGTTCTCCGGAGCACACGTTCGAGCACAATTTCTGGAATGCCATCCGGCCCATTAGACTTAAGGATGCTCAACTGCCTCAGGTCACGCATGACCATACGTTGAGTAATGCGGATTTTAGGCAGTGAACTTGTACAATGGGAGATAATAGGTGGAGTGGATCCCCTATCGACTAATGTGGAGTTTGAGGCAAATAGTCGGCTTTCTCAGTTGTTTTATTTTGTTTTTTTTTTTGGTGAAAATATTCAATATTTTTATGTGTCTTAATGTTAATTCCTTTCTTAAGCTATAAACTACGCGGGTCATTAAAAATAAATCTTTATTTTTCATACTGTCAAATAGCCTATTATCATTTTCCAAATGGAAAAACCTGTTTTGTACGAAGAAATCCTTTTAGTTTTTATTTATATACACCGTCATAAGATAACAAAATGACGGTGTGTAAAACACAGCATTCATGGCTCACCTTAGCTTCATGGTAGATCACCTGATAATTATGGTATGATTACAAGTTTTCAAAAAAGGTTAGTAAATAATATAAAACTAACGAAAAGAAGTAGACCAAAAAATCATTTATAGAAATTTATGATAAAGTTGACCAATTTCCTTCCAGGCAGAGAAATATAAAATAAAGTTTGACTTAAGAGCTACTTCTGTGAATGTTATTAAGATCTGATCACTAATCAATTAAGACGTCATAAATTCGACTCACGTTCCTGATTGGGGCTTAACACTTGTTTGATTTCACCTCCAACTGAGACCAAGCCAACAATGTTCAATGTACATACAGGTCGAACGGACAAGCTTACAATCAATTCGGTTATTTACCCCAACTCAGTTCGTACTCCCTCCGCATGCATTGGTTCTATTGGCTATTCCTGTGTATTATGAACTGTTGAGCTACAGTCGAATGACGAAAGTGTTAGGGCCGACCGCGTGCCTCTGCTTTCTAAAGGACTGAGACTTTAGAAATTGTTACAATTAACTGTGAGTATACATGGTGAGGTTCACGCAATTTCAAGCGAGCAACGAGGGGATGTGAGTAAATAATATTCTAGTCTTGTGCACCAGTTTTCTACTATTCTTAGGGCCCTTTGCATAAGACTGGAAATGCTGCTAGGGCATTTTTCTATAGCCATTATTACTATGTCATCTGCGTATCCCTGAGTAAGAAATCTGGCTTCATTGAGCTCACACATGAGACTTGTTGACAGTCTCATGACCATTGAAGGGGAGATAGGACTCCGCCCTGTGGGCATCCTCTGGTCACTCTATAATGCAGAATTTTATTCATCAGCGTTGTTGTTGCAGTTCGATTTTGCAGCATGGCTCCTATCCATCGGGTTGAGGTATCGTCGATTCCACGATTCACCATGCTACATGATATAACATCGAAGTTGGTGTTGTCAAAAGCCCCTTCGATGTCGAGGAAGGCACAGAGTGCAATTTCTTTGCCTTTAATGGCTTTCTCGATTATGTCCACCAGGTCGGTAAGTGCCATTCCCGTGGATGTTTGGTAGGCATATTGTCTTGCACTCAGGGGTCTTCAACGAGATATGTTGCCCTGTTGTGACTGTTTAACACCTTTTCCGTCGTTTTTAGTAGGAATGAGGTGAGATTTATCAGTCTTTAGGACTTGGGCCGTGATTTGTCTTTGTCCCCTCCCTTGGGGATATAAGTGACCCTCGAGTCCACGCAGATGGACGGATGGCAGATAACTCCAAACAAAGCTTGCACGGTAGAGCTTTATCAGCGTTGAGAAGATACATATCCATAGGTAGTTAATAATTTAAAATGAATGATCTACCTATATAGTTAAAAGCTCAATCATTTTTCAAGGGCTTTATTCATAAATGCTCAAATAAACCTTTGTTCGCTAACACGGAGTAGTAAATAAAAGCTTAACTCTTGAATGTTTGTTAATCCTTCGGTGTTATAAAGCAGTTTTCATTCTTTTTTCGAAAATATTGTATGTTTTTTTTGTTTCACACGGCATAACTGTGCGTTTTTCGCGTAACTTTCTACCACGTACCTCAGTTTTGTGGAACAGTTTACCTATGGGAGTATTTCCCGACGGCTACGACTTAGGACCTTCAAGAGAAGAGTGTACTCCTTTTTAAAAAGGCCGGCAACGCATTAGTGATCTCTCTGATTTCGCGGATGTTAATGGGCCGCGATGATTGCTTTCCATCAGGTGACTCGCTTGCTCGTTTGTCGCCACTAGCATAAAAAAAATGCTCTATAATACCGTTTTCCCTAACAAATGTTTATTAAACTTTTATGAATAAAGCCGTAAGAAGTTAAGTAAGTAAAAGCGAGTTTAGAAATAGAAACATTGAAATGGGTTTTTCCAAAGCCCAAATTCATTTGAATTCCCTAGTTGCTTACACCTTATATCCTGCTTATTTAGCACTTGCACTCGGGTGTTTTTCCTACTATCTAGCGGTTACGTAACCTTAGCACTTCTCTGTGTAATTGTACGGGTAGATCAATACGGGCTGGTCTGCAGAGTTGCAATGTAGGTTGCTATCGTAGACAACGATATAGGGGCAACCAGTTTCACGCGACCTATTTGAGTAGGTCCTCTCTGTGTACAGTTTGATGGATTTATTAGCAGGGCAACACAGGTGACATGTTGATAATGCTGTTAAGTGATACGTCTTAGTGACGTCAGCCTTCGAAATGTAAAAACAAAATACATCTGATTCTGATCAATAGTTTAGGATATAATAGGATGGCCCATTTTCAGAGGTTCAATTTTTTTATACCTCCCAATGAGGCTTATTTGACACAACCCCACGCAGGTTCCACGGTTTTTGGTAGTTTCCGAATGAAAAAAAATGTATTTTTGAATATTTGTTATTTTTTTAATCGGAGAAAAACTTTAAAAGAAGTTACATTTTCTGGTCATAAATATTTAGGTCCGTTGTAAATAAATCCTCAGGTACATAACGGAAAAAATACTGATTTCTATGCTATTAGGAACCGATTCACCCCATTTGGAGTGGAAATCTTGATTTCTTGGGTAGGGGAGCAAACTTGGGGGAGAACAGGGGTAAGTTGTAAGTATGTAAGTAAACATTTACTGACCACATACAAGATAACATTAAATCGATATTGCACAGTAATTAATACATAGGAAAGAAACAGTCAAACAAAAACAAATAAAATAGCATAATATATAAACTATTGGACATGGAAGAAAAAAAGGAACAAAGTGACGTGGTCAACAAGGTCCAAGCTCAGCATGAACTGTAGCCGTCGTATAGAGGTGCCGTCTATAGACGTCATCTTCCAAGCAAAAAGGAAAATAAACGAAGAAAAAAAAAATGTCTATGCACGCCATAATTTCTCACTCACAATCCCAATGTTCTTAAAACAAATTTCTAAGATGTCGAGCGAGCTGTGAGAGCATTACTGAAGGTGATTTATTTTAAAAGAAAATATTTTATACCTTAGTTTTGTACAAAATGGCTGACTTGCTTACCGTTAGAAAGCTACACATACTACATAATATACCCAGAAAAAGACACCCAAAACCCCAAACCCTCCCTCTGATTGATCCCCAAAATTTCCCATTTAACCGATACTACCTACTCACACAGCATTGCACCTACGTTATTTTACTGCGTAAACAGCAAATTGTTGCAAGAAATAAAATAGCAATATTACACAGTAAACAATAAACTATAATAACTTAGTAATTAAAGGTAATGTGAATAGCATGTAAGCATGAAATCAAAAAAAACATTCTAACAATAATTAAAGCAAAGCATGTTATTGTAACATAACGAATAATTTTTTTTTAATAAAAATACAAAAAAAAAAGAAAAAAAAAAACTACAAAAAAAACAACTTCATAATGAAAAAAAAAATTTTGACATAGAATAGCATTAAGACTGTCTTAGAAATTTAAGGAACTTTTAGACACAAAATCCAAATTTTGTTACGCGGAGCACTGTTACTATTTAACACAATAAAAAACTAACCCAAAAAGGGCGCAGACCAAGACAGAGCAGAAAAAAAATTCATTAAAAAAAAATACTATATAATATTTTAAAACGAGACCAATCCCTAGGTTTCCACTCGAATAAAAGTAGTAAAGACGTAAAGATAAGGTAGCGCTTGTTACATTTGCGAGTTGGTTGAGATCAATTAGAGAGTTGAGAGAAATTGCTAATTTAATTATCTTGATAAATGTTGAAAATCATACCGTGGGATCAGTTGTAACAAAATCCTGGGGCTTTTTGTAACACGGTACAACATTCCCCAAGTTCGAACGTTGATAACTGCTTATTATTTTATCCTTTCTTCTAGAATGAGGATGTATAAAGAAAGTCAGATCAGGACACATAAATCCAAAGTAAATTAACAAAAAATAAAACCGGAATGGACAGAGCTATGTTGTTAGATAGAAATTAAATAGTGACAATTACGAAGCATCCCTTAATATGTTTATATACTAAATTACTTAATCTAATTTAGAAGTACCTTGAAGATTATAGTTAGTATCTAACTTAATAAAACGGTTAATTGCTTAAAAAGTGTATTTTAGTTGATTTTTGATGAAAATTACTAAAAATTACTAAGTAAATTTTACTAAAAATAAACAAAGAATAAATTATTAGAGACATATGTATTATTGTATCTTTTTTGACGTTATTACGTTCCTCGTGTACAGAGTAAGTTGTAACATCGCATTTCTTAATCAAATATTTGATTGTAAAATAATTATCGATAGTTATGGTATTATTTTTACTTGACTTGGTAGAGGAAGAGTTAAAACATCAATTCATATTTTATTTAATATTAATTTAATCAACAGATCTAAAGAAATATTAGTTTTCATGAAAACTGTAGCAACAAGCCCCTCGCTCCCCTACGCAAAATTTTCCGAGGGATGTCTGTTTGGCTATTTGAGATTTCATGCGAATGAAATGCTTGCAGCTGCCTCGACCAAAGCTTAGGATTGGCTATTCAAAGAAATAATGCTGTTTGTTTTGTTTTGTCAGTGAATATTGTTCGTATTCTGTTTTATTTAGACCCGACTTTTCATCGTCGGATAAATGGCAACAGAATAATTTACTCTGCGAATTAAACATGTTTACTACCTCATAGCATGCCATAGAGTGACTTTTATTTTATCTGTCGGCTAACCTTTATCAGATCTGAAAAGCGATTAAAATAACTCACGGTTTTAAAATGACAAATTGAATAATGTATTTTACTGTGCTGCTGACCCATAGAATTAGAGGGTGGAACCCTAAGTCTATGGTGCCCAGGATATGTCCTAACCCGGGAATTATACCTGGAACTTCAAGTACAGCCATAGGTTTAAAGTGTGATCCATTTGCCTTTTCGCCATAAAGGCCGTCCAGTGAATAAGTAAACTTAGATGATTGTGTTCACAACTCAAATTATTGAACTGACTATATAGGTCGTCGAACATTCCATTAAGTGATTTAAATAAATTCACTCGCTTAGTGTTAGTTTGTCCAAGTGGCCTCATTGTTATCCAATAAAATAAAACTTTCATAACGAGAAGCATTCAACCGTGCACGAAAATCCAAATTATACCTACATAATTTCAGATTATTCTTAGATAGGTTGTTGCTGGCTAAAAGAAATAGATGAGTTGATCGAAAAATAAAAAATAAAAAATAAAAAAAATATATAAATATTAGTTCATTATGGTGACGGGTAGGGCACACTAGCGACGCCAATCATTTTAATTTTTAGCTTCTAAACCGGATCTATTTTAAACAATTTCGGGTAACAATCTCTCAGCAAAGACTGATACTATTTACTATATAACCATGCACAAATGTTGAGTCCGTTTTTGTACGCGAAAAATTGATTCACGCCAAAAGTGGCCGTTATTGGCGGTAATTCAAATTTCGAGTACAAAAGTAGACCCAAAAGTTAAGTATAAGTAATAAATAAATAGTACAAGTGTTTGCCTACAAGACCTGATAGCCGAGCCGAACATCATCGGGGAAATAACATCATCATGCGATGAATACTTGTGTTTGTTCAGTGTCTGGGTGTAATATATGTCTTTAAGTAGGTATATATTTGTGTTCCTCTGTTGTCTGATATCTGTAACACAAGTGCTTAAGCTACTTAGTACGGACGGAATCAGGTGAACGTATGAGATGTTGTGAGAATTATTATTATATTATTATTATCCCGACTGCGCTGGCTCAGACACGTGGAGGATGGGAGAGGATCGTGCAGCCAAAAGAGCCTATTTGGGACGACCAATGGGGCGACGTCCAGTGGGTCGTCCGAGATACCGCTGGAGGGACGAAGTCGCCAAGGACCTCAAAGCACTCAACGTGCACGATTGGGCGGCAATGGCACAGGACCGCAAAAAATGGCGAACTCTGACGTCGGAGGCCAAGAACCACTTTGGATCGCTGAGCCAGCGTAGTAAGTAAGTACAAGTGTTTGCCAAGAGATTGTAACCCCGAAATTGTTTAAAATAGATCCGGTTTAGTAGCCAAAAATTAAAATTGAATGGCGTCGCAAGTGTACCCTACCCGTCACCTTAACTTCTTTGTCTCGTGTCTTGTGATGTTAGTTATTTAGGAAATTGAGGAAAGTTCTTAACCGTGAGAAAGCCACGGATGCTGCGCCTGCGCTCTATTACGCCGAGTGAGTGAGGGTACCAGAGGCTCATTTCCGGGGATGGGAAAAAGTTTGTCAGCGCACTTGTGACTCCAACAGGTGTTGAAGGTGTTGATGGGTGGCGGCAATGGCTAACCATCAGGTGGCACATAAAAATGTACGAATTAGGTTACTTGAACTCAACATTGGCAGAGTTATTTATGTGTTTGCCGTAGGCAACACAGTAGCATCCATAACAAAAAAAAATAGGTTACTTACACATTGCCATTCAAGATAATGGTTCGTGGTAAACTGAAAAACATACATATAACACATAGTATCAGATTTGTTGGATGTATTTATTGATTAATATTAACTTGCTTTTTATATAATAAATAAAAAATGCATATTCCCAGATTGGCAAATTGGTATAAATCCGGTATATAGTTGGTTAATGTATATTCAGGCTTCTAGTTTTCTACAAAACAAAGTTATAAGCGGTTGAAAATGGCCTGAACTGCTTCGAGGAAAGGATGGCACGGCCGTGCCGTTTTTATGCTCGACTTTGCGGCCAGATACGCCGTACAACGAAAGTACTTTATTTATGTTATTGATATTGTTTTTTTCCCGCTGTCCACCCTCTTCTTGTCCACCCCGGGTGGACAGTGAAACAATTGTTAAAAAAATTCCCGCTGTCCACCCTCTATTTCAACCAAGAAGGGGTGGACAGCGGGAATTTTTTTTACAATTGTTTCACTGTCCACCGGGGTGGACAAGCAGAGGGTGGACAGCGGGAATAAACCTTTTTTTTCTTTGTTTTGTCTTTCTTCCTGTTGCATGTATGTGCCAAGGCTCCGCCTGAAAACCAGCGCTGCAGCAGCTTCGGCCACTGCAGCGAATGCTGAGGTTGGGCCTTGTTGGCTACAGAATTTGTCCTATCTGTGTATTTATGTCACGCGTGTTTAAATTTGTATTTTGTAGCCAGAAAAAAATCTTTATCTTTATCTATTTCGTGTTTTTTTTTATTTAGGATTGACAACAGCCAACTTAAAATTAATTATACTAGACGGTATTTTGCTTAAAGATAATTAGGCCAGAAACGTTATCCATATAAGTATTATAAACATTTTATATAGAATTTAGCTTTGAGATGATGATACTACGAAATTAAACAAAATCAAACAACAAAATCAGCATAACTTCAGGGCATATAATCAAATTAATGAATATACATATAAAATGAAATATATATTATTTATTTTTATGTTACTTATACACTAAATATATTATGTTAATGTAAATATTATAGGAAGGATATATAGACAGATAGGTAGGGGAACCATTAGAAGTGTGTTACCGATCTTCTGCAACAAGCCTCTAATCCTTTCCAGAAATGTTTTTTTACTATAAATAAAAGGGTGATGTGTGACGTTTTACGTTACTATGCACTATTGTAATATCCCCCAACCGACTACGGTTATAGAGGCCAATCTCAATGTTTGGCAACTCATAGTCCGATGGGACACCAGTGTGACATGACCGCAGGAATCGGGCGCAGGACCAACGGCTTAAAGTGCTTTCCGAAGCACCGCCAACTTCCAGACTCTGGGCTGCCACTAAGAATTTCTTACCGTAAACTTAGGTACACATTTTGGGTCTGACCCGGGGATTGAACTCAGGATCTCTTGCGCAACCCGCTTCAAAGTGCGACCCACTACCCACAGCACCATCGAGGCAGTTATTATACATACATATTATCATCATCTTAACTTTTAGTCCCCGTTGCATCCCAAGCTGTCGCTCCGGAGCCCGGAGTCCGCTTTCCTGCTTCTACCCCATCACTTCTTACGATCTAGTGCATCCAATGTAGTCAATTTATTCGCATGCATGTCCTCCTTTACAACGTCAAGCCACACCTTTTTAGGTCTGCCCTTTCTGCCGGGGCCCGGTGTTAGTTGCATGGCCATGACATTGGTTTCCCACGTCTGGTTTTCGCAGGACATGGCCGTACCAACGTAGGCGACTCTCCTCTCTATCATCAATGATCGGAGTAGCTATTTGGGTTCATTGACTGCAAACATAGATGTAAATATGGACATGCCCCGGGATTCTGACTATGATCCCGGGATTAACATAAATATTTATTTTATTTTAGAGTAAACTATTTGACGTTTTTAATCATGACAGGGCTTATCCATGTGCATTAGATACCACCATATTTACATACAGTTTGTTCCTTTCGAAATTTCGAAAGAACAAATAGAACTTTTTTTAATTAACACGGTGTCACAAGCGTTTGTGAATAAGTTGGCAAGGCTGATGTTGATGCTCGTATGTATAAACGAAAATAACTGTTAATAGTATAAAGTATATCTTTACTCCTGGGAACCCCCCCGGAATTCCAGGCATGTGCGTATTATTTGAAAAAATCGCAAGTACCAAAAATAGCTGTACCTACTCCATAAGTAACGCATAACAATACCGAACCACACGTCTTTGCATACAAGACAGACTTTTCCAAACCACCTGGCTCCCGGCCAACTATTAGATTCTTTACATCCTTGAAACACAAGCAATTTAAAATGTAAAACTGTAATCACATAAAGCAGAAACTTCAACTCCACAGGTCCTAGGTATACATTCTGCCAAGATGGTAATACAATTAATGTGTTCATTGCTTGGCTGCAAATTCAAGAAGCGTATAACTCTAGCTACAAATTATGCAAACAAGACCTCGTTCTGTAAAGTTTACAATGGGTGTCTGTCAAATTTGTCGACGCATCTAGACGTGATCAAAATACATTTATTTTATTAACATAATTCGAGTTTTTAGGGCCCGTAATGAAACAATCAAGGTACTTATAATTTTGCGGGAGTTTTCTTTGTTGAAATCATTAAGAATTCTGTGCTTTTTTTGCTTCTTTTTCTTTCTGTTGGGCATGTTTTTGCTTTTTTTAACAGACCCCAATGCTTACAATGGAGAGGTCTTTCTTTGGAGTCTCTTTGCATGATCGCATCAGAAATGAGAGAAGAGATCCGCAGGAGAACTAAAGTCACAGACATAGCCCAAAGGATTGCATGTCTCAAGTAGCAGTGGGCAGGGCACATAGCGACGAGAACAGACGGCCGCTGGGGCGGGAAGGTCCTAAAGTGGAGGCCACGTATAGGAAGTCGCAGCTGTAGCAGGCCCCCCACAAGGTGGACCGACGATCTGGTGAAGGTTGCGGGAATCCATTGGATGCTGGCGGCACAGGACCGATATGTGAGGAGAACATTGGGGGAGGCCTATGTCCAGCAGTGGACGTCTATTGGCTGAAATGATGATGATGATGATGTATGCTTACAATGACAACCACACATTGGGTTACTAAAATTATATCCAGATTCAGAAAATTGCATCCAGAACTAGACATACTTACAGATAATGTTAAGTCCTTAGTAAATAAAATTGATATGTGTTTATAAATACAAAAAGAGCTAATTATGTATAATTATGTAATTGGGTTTATCCGGTACAATTATATAAAATAAATAAATATCAAATTTATTCAATCGAAAATCGCCTTAATGTTAAACACACAGATTTTATAATTCAAACATCATTAAGATGACAAGGTGTCCTTGGGAATTATGCTTCGGCATGAATGGGCTGACTCGACATATTACAGCTTCACAGAAAATGTCGTTTCGTTCTTGACATTTCGTAGAGTGGCCCTCACTCATTCGACGAAGCACATCGCGAGGAGGGCTCGGGGCCCAATCTAGGGGGAAGAAGCGCATGACTTCACTGGGAATTGCGGGAGTTCGTGGGCGTATATAATCTCTTTTTATCAGGTGATCTGTGTGCTCGTCTGTTACCTATCACATCACATAATACTTTATTCACATTCATATTCACCAACACTTTTCTCACTCACGATTAACAAATTATCAAACACGTATTCATAGTTTTGATTAAATGGATTTGCTTTAATCTTTTTAGAGAGAAAAAAGGTGAGCATTTTTTATTTCATTCCTTCATTTGTTTAGTGTATAATTCATATTTTTTTTTGAGAGCGATGGCAGCTCAATGCATACGAACGCGCCACGCAGGTGGTCGAGGTTCGAATCCGAGCATGCACCAATGGTTTTTTCAAATTGTGCGTATTTCTATCAATACCATTAGCTCGGCGGTGAGGTAAAACATCGTGAGGAAACCTGCACGTTAAAGAAAAATTCGGATAAAGTTTCTGAAACGTGTAACCATGATTCAGTTGGTCCGGTTCTCCTGTTAAAGGGTTGCGAAAGTCAGACGGCAGTCGCTTCATTGCAACCAGACCCCAGCAATCCTAAATCATGGTCTAAGCGTACCCTGGGCTCCAAAGCGACACCTTTGAGCGCAACCGGGAATTACACGCTAAGATGATGAAGAAGAAGATAATTCATAAATTTATGGGGATAATACTAGTTAAAGTAGTATTAAATAAACCACTTCTGCGAAGACGAAATGTCTCAGAAAGAGGCGGCAGAGCGGGAGCGGGAGGCCGACCCACGCGCTAACCCGCTTCGATGGCGTAGAGGAGGAAGGAGACGACGACAGTATGACCGTCATATCCCTCTCCTCGGTGGGGATCAGTCAGCAACTAGTGCGGGGGCACCAGTGCTGGCACTAAACAGAGCCCTACTAATGTCTGACTGGAATAGCTTGGCGCTCCCGGCTATTCCCGTCGCCCCCTCAATAAGGGGGCAAGCCCGGCCTGCCATGTAGGTAGGTAACCGCAAGGGGGAGGTCGTGGTAGTCCAAGGCTTTGCCGGATACCCATAACCTTTCCCCAATTGGGCGATGAGGGAACGCCGCTGTGTTTTTTAGTCGGTATGTCTCTGGGCGCATACCTAGAGAAGAGCCTGACATAACCCCTGATGGCCCCCGCTATCTCGGGTATGCATTAGGCCAGCATTTTTTACAGCGATAAACAAAAAAAAAGTATTAAATAAACCAGTTAAAGACACAGATTTCTGTCACACAGATTTATAAATCTTCAGGTTTTATAAGGAGTATTTCACTATCAGGAAAATAAAAGAAAATGCTCCTAGAAAATCCCCAAAAACGAGGTGCTGAAAAGGTTGTCCCGTATTATCGGCGTGCGACCGATAGACACAGCGATAGAGAATTTTCTCTTTAACAATATCTTTCCCAGTTCCCAAAGTTTCACTCCCAGTTGCGTCTTAATGGCGACGGGTAGCCCTAACTAGCGACACCATTCGTTTTTAATTGTTAGCTACTAAACCGGATCTCATCATCATCAGCCCATTTAAGTCCCCACTGCTAGGGCACGGGCCTCCCTCAATCATATGAGGGGTAATTGCCATACTCACCACGCTTGGCAGACGGGTTGGCGAGGGTTTAGATATAAATGCAGTTTTCTTTCTCTGGGTGCTGATGATCATGCCAGTAGCTTTACCTTAGTCGCCTTTTACGACACCTCGGTAAGAGTGAGGGTGGTATTTTATTCACCTCTGCCGGGGACCACACGGCGAGGCTCAACCTCTCAGCAAACACTTATACTATTTATTAATTAACCATGCACAAATGTTGGGTCCATTTTTGTGCGCGAAAAATTGATTACCGCCAAAAACGGCCACCTTTAACGTGAATCAATCTTTCGCCTTCCAATGTTGTGTCCACTTTTAGGCATAGTTATTTAATAAATAGTATAAGTGTTTGCCGAGAGGTTGTAATTCCGAAATTGTTTAAAATAGATCCGGTTTAGTAGCTATAAACCATCGCTTCGGAGACCGAAGTAAGTTTCAAAAATGATTCAGGAATTGGTAAGTCTAGTAGTTACAATAAAGCCTAGTAGCCGTAGTTGGTCTGCTTTTGCTGTTTTAGAGTTGCGACTCTAAGACAGCTGAATCTGACCAGCTAAATCATGATTTTACGCTCCGAAACATCCAAAACGTGCAGGTTTCCTCATGATGTTTTCTCTGGTGCCTTCATAAACGATAGCGAAAGAATATTCACTTACATAACAAATATTTCCTACGACTCTACAAAAACTGTTAGGACGTGCCTTTTGAATTCTAAGGTCATTTATGAGCAGTATTGTATTATGATAACAATGAATTGGGCGTATGATTAATGGATCTGATCTTCCTAGAACTGGGAAAGCAGTTTCAATTTCGTAAGAATATGTTAATGTTTGTTCTAAAAGTACTACGAGTATTTTATAGCACTCGAATTGATTGTTTTTTTTTATGTGATAGGTTGCAGACGAGCAGACGGATCACCTGATGGTAAACGATTGCCACCGCCCATAGACACTCGCGACACTAGTGGAGTCACAAGTCCGCTGCTAACCTTTAAGCCCCTCCTTACCCCCGGATTGGGCCTCCGGTACCCTCACTCACGCAGCGAAACACAGCACAGTGCTGCTTCACACTGGTTTTCTGTGATGCCGTGGTATCACTCCAGTCGAGCCGGCCCATTCATGCCGAAGTCTGGCTCTGCCACGGTACCTCTTCCGTTTGGTTTTGAAGTTGGTTAAAAAGGGTGATCAGATTCACAAAAAAGTCCTCCAGTTTTCCTTCTGAGCAGACAGAATAATACAGAATTTTTTTGTGATGAATTAGCAAGAAGAAAATCAAATTTGATATAAGTCGATTTGTACCACTTTTCACAGGACGCACAGAAATATATATTGGAGGGCTTCCGCACGACACGGAAAAATCGCGATAAGCAAGTCAAATGGCCCAATATTATGCAATACCAATAACGTGTATCTTTATAGTGTTTTAAAGAATGGATAAATTCTACATTAGTGCATATGAATAATTGAATGAAAACTTTATTTGGCACAATACAAAACAAGGAACTTAATTAGAAACATAAGCTAGATATAAATCATAAACGAAAAGTAAGACAACATTATCCCTGTATGCGCCAAACAGGCGGCCGCTCAGCAATAGTCGGTGCTGATCCAAGAGACCAACCCCGACGCTGGTTTTCAGCGACTACCATAACATTATTGCGCAATTATAATTATTGCATATGCAAACCTACGCATTTATATCCAGTACACTACTACTTTGATCAATACGAGTACTCTAGTTTTTTTCTTAGTTGTATTAAAAAAAAAACTTCTCAGCCATTGGATACATCTGGATACCTATGAATATCAAATTAATGATGTTCATATGATGCAATAGGGAATTGACACGTTTAGATGAGTTGAGATGATACAAAGCGGTATATTGATAAAGAAAAAAAAATCTACGATAAAAAAACGCCATCAAAAACCACGAACTAAAAAGTGTAAAATAATATTTTTAACACTTTATACACTTTACAAAACAATAAACGAATAGGCCTTTTATTATTTTTAACTTTACAAAAAATTTAAAACATTACATTTGATAAAAGGTGTTACTGAAGTCGGCGTCCAATATTATACTAATAATATTAGATACTAATCTTGTAATACAACATTCAATGGCTTGGGATTGGGCGCCGACTTCAGTAACACCTTTTTTCGAGTGTACTGTTATAAAATGTTTCGTGAAGTGTATATATGAAGTGTTAAAAATATTATTTTACACTTTTTAGTTCATGGTTTTTGAAGGTTTTATGTCGTTAAAAATTTTTTCATGCTTTTTAGTGTTTCATTTCCCCGGCAGCTCCCCTTCCCCGCCAAATAATTAACAGCCTAAATGTGCCTGCAGTATCAAAAGAGTTATCCTTTAACTCTTAATCGTTGAGGAGTTGAGTTTCAATCATCAGCTCAGTTACATAAAATTAATACAATAAGGCGTACATACTGGTGCAGCTTTGAAAAACATATTGTAGTGTTTTTCAATGCTGCACCAGTATGTATAAGATTTGAGGGTTGCCCTCGATTTCTCTCAAATCCTATCATCAGATCCTTAAATGGTGACAATGCGACCAACTTAGGAGTATATGTTCTTTCGAATAAAAAAGAATTGGGCAAATCGGTCAATAATTGAGCAGAAATCAATGAAAATACAAAATGAATGAGTGAATGAATGAATATACTTTTATTGCATTCATAATATAAAAACTTAACACTAGGTATTATAGGCTATGTACAACAAAGGCGGCCTTATCACTAAATAATAATGAAACATAAAAAACTATATTGTCCAACATAAAACCTCCCCCTTTTTGGAAGTTCGTTTAATCAAATTAAAGCTGGTTTTAAATGAAGTTGAATTATTAATTTAAAATTTATTACACAAAGAAGTTAAACTTTGAATTAAATGTTAGCGAAATGTGTTCTCGCTTAAATGAATCTACAAGTAAATTTTAACTTATTTCTATTATTATTTTGATTATCCACAATAAAAATTCGCACCTACTAAGAACATTTTCTCTGCCGAATTTTAGCCCCTAGTAACTTTGCATATTAAAACTAATGAATGAAGGAGGCAGTCTTTACGTTTAATTTAAATTACTCCCAAGTACCCTGTTTAGTTACGGACTGTCAGAAGTTTGCACAATTGGGTTCGTCAGTAACTCAAATATTTAACGAAGGACGGCTACTATTTGCATGAGCAAACCGCCTCATTAAACATGATCCTTGTTCATTTGGATATCTGGAAATGTGTGGAGCTTCTGTTCGCTATTTTGAACTCAAAATTCTCTCGACCTCTAAAGAGAAAACCGAACCCTCACATTGAAAATAAATTTAATAAATGTATATTTCACAACATCACATACATTGATCGGACTCGGAGATAGGTAGCTCAAGCACCTGTGTTACGAATATCAGAACCAATAGCGGAATCTATATTAGTTATTTTCCATAAGACTGAGACAGACTATACAGAACGTGTGCAGGATAGACACAATACGATAATAAAGTTTGAAAACTAAAACCTGACTAACAAAAAAACCCGCTCTAAAAAGTACGAAACAAGAAAACTGTTTCTGCTGAAATTATTATGCCGTGTTGCCGTGGTCGTATGCCACATTGATTTATTATAATGAATCTGTTTTGCTATAATAGGTGGCATACGACCACGGCAATACATTGTAATAATTTCAGCAGAGAGAGCTTTCTTGTTTCGTACTTTTTAGACTGTGTTTTTTTGGTAGTCGGGTTTTAGTTTTTAAACTATATTTTTATTTATTATATTTTTAGTTATGTAAACAAAATTACATATTCGAAATGTGCTAAAAAAGTTCTTTCATTTGATAACCCACAAGGTACTTTAAATCCTCTAGAGGACGCTGTAGTCAATTTAACGTGACGTCATGTAACCTATAACCAGAAGACAATTAAGATGCTTCTAACGACACCTCATTTGTTCAAATATGATGACTAGTTTAGAAGTTATGAGGGAACAGATGAACATACATACATACAGGTCAAAATCATAACCCTCCTTTTTGCTTCGCCGTAGTCGGGTAAAAAGCCTTTTACGTAAGCCAAAGAACTCGATATTAATGTCAGCTTGAGCTGACAATATGTTTCTATTTTTTTTGACACAGTACATTGGCTCTCCTTAGCCTGATGGTAAGCAAGAGAAGAGCCCACGTTGCAATTACAACGGAAGCGATATCCGGTATCACCTCCGTTGGGACTGCCATACTGGCCCCCGACATGCTTCTTCATGCTTCGTTTGAAGTAATCCATATTGATTTTATTTATATTGTCAAATTACTGTTATTCTAACTGTATCAAGTAATCTTATAAATAAATGATTGTTTGTTTATTTGTCTGCCAGTTTGCAATACTCTTTAAACGCATTGAAAAATTGAAAAAGCCAACTAGAGAAACCCAAACAAAACTAAAATTGTACAAAACTTGGAGTCATAACATTATATTATACCCATTGCTCTTTAGTGAGCAATTTTACTTGCAAATTATGTGTCATTCACTTGCTCAAATTCATGAACGATAGATGAAGGAATATTCGATTACCTTTTATTCAAAATGAACCTTATTAATATTAATCACACTTGTGTTTTTTTATGCTACAGGCGGACAAACGAGCAAGCGATTTGACGCTGACTGATCGCTAATGTGTCTTTTTGAAAAAAAGAGTACGCTCTTCTCTTGAAGATCTCTAAGTCGTAGCTGTCGGGAAATACTCCCGCAGCCAAACCGTTCCACAGAATTGAGGTACGTAGTAGAAAGGTCCGCGAGAAACGCACAGTATTACACCGCCATCCATCGAGATGATAGGGATGGAATAACAATCGCTTGCGTGTGGTTCGATGAAAGAATTCAGCTACAGAGAGTAGATCAAACAGTTCCTCAGAGCACTCCCCATGATAGATGCGGTACAGAATGCTGAGGGAAGCTATATCCCGCCGCAGTGCTAGAGGATCGAGTCGACTAGAGAGAGTCAAGGCACCGACAATATGAGCAGCCCTACCTTGTATGCGGTCAAACAAAAGCTGGTACTGAGGTGCACCAGCCCAGAGATGGGAGCAGTATTTCATATGGGGCAGTACTTATGCCTTATACAGTTGTAACCGATGAGCTGGTGTGAAATACCGCCCCGCTCTATTAAGTACACCTAGTTTCTTTGAAGCTATTTTAGCTTTGTCTTCCAGATGACCGCGAAACTGGACATCTCTCGAAATATCGACACCAAGGTTCCCGATAGAAGGGTTGATATCAAGGGGGGTGCCATGAAAACGATACGAACGAACGATAATCTTACAGAATCAACTACTGGACTCAAAATGTAATGCCACAATATTATGCAGTACATTTTATGCAAAAAAGAATCTTAATATAAAAACATCATTTAGAAGCTAATTTTAGAATTAAATAAAGTCCTTGCACCATTAAACGTGTAACTCACCCAATGAAAATATTATACATCTATGCCGCAATAGGAATTAAATTTAGCTGGTATCAAAAACCTATTCGGAGACAACTTACAGTACAAATAAGAGAAAAAGTCAACAAACTGGTAAATATTTAAAGTTGTATTACAGCAAAAAACTATTTACTGAACTAGTACCTAAGAAATTAAATTACTAGATAGTTCACATTTTAAACCATCAGCTTTGTCCAATTTTTTATAAGATGAGTGGCAGACGAGCAAACGGGTCACCAGATGGTGGGCGATTGAAACCTCATATGAACAGTCGCAAAACCAGTAGTGTCGAAAGTGTGCTACCAAACTCTAAACTCCCCTTTCAGGGGGATAAGGTCTCCAGTACTCTCATTTACTCAGAAAAACACAACACAGTGTAGGCGATGCTTTATACGAGAGATCAACAAACAATAGAAAATAAACTAGCAGTTCTAAGCAAGTTGTAGTTTGCAGTTAAACAGCTGAATTTTTGCTTATATCATCATCATCATCATCAGCCCATTTAAGTCCCCACTGCTGGGGCACGGGCCTCCCTCAATCACATGAGGGGTAATTGCCATACTCGCTACGCTTGGCAGACGGGTTGGCGAGGGTTTTGATATAAATGCAGAGTTTTCCTTCTCTGGGTGTTGATGATCATGCCAGCAGCTTTACCTTAGTCGCTTTTTACGAGACCTCGGTAAGAGTGAGGGTGGCCTATTCTACTCTGCCGGGGACCACACGGCACATTTTGCTTATATATTTTTTTTTATGCTAGAGGCGGACAAACGAGAAAACGAGTCACCTGATGGAAAGTAACCATCGCCGCCCATGAGCATCCGCGAAATCAGAGAGATCGCTAATGTGTTGCCGGCCTTTTTAAAAAAGAGTACGTATGTATACCATATAATAAATATTGTTATTGTTTGCATTAAAACTTCTTTAAATAATGGCAAATAAATAAAATAAATGAGAAAATTGATAAACGAGGACAAGTTTTATAAGTTTTATAATTCAATGCGTACGCGAAAATTTCTCGCGAATCAATTTTTCGCGTTCAGAACGGACCCAACATATGTGCATAGTTATTTAATAAATAGTATAAGTGTTTGCCGAGAGGTTGTAACCGCGAAAATATTTAAAATTGATCCGGTTTAGTAACTAAAAAATAAAATAGTTTGGCGTCGCTAGTGTGCCCTACCCGTCACCTTAAACTACAAGGTGCCAAAGACTAAATTAACATACATGTGTGTGTGTGGTAACTAAATAGACTTCCCGTTACACTCAAACAAACTTCTCAACTCTAATTCTAAAAGTGTTTCATCATCAGCAACCCACACTCGTCCACTGCTGGACATAGGTCTCCCCTAATGCACGCCACTTCTCCCGATTTTCGGCCACTCTCATCCAGCCCACACCAGCCAGCCTTCGAATGTCATCATCCCATCTTGTCGCAGGGCGTCCTACACTACGCTTACCGAGTCGCGGTCTCCACTCAAGGACTTTACGGCCCCAACGGCTGTCAGTTCTGCGGCTAATATGACCAGCCCACTGCCACTTCAGTTTGCTAATTCGGTGGGCTATGTCGGTGACTCTGGTTCTCTGTCGGATTATATCATTTCTGATGCGGTCCTTCAGAGATACTCCGAGCATAGCCCTTTCCATAGCTCTTTGAGCGACTTTGAACAGGTGGACTAGTCCAGCCGTGAGTGTCCACGTCTCGGCACCGTAAGTCATGACCGGAAGGACGCACTGGTCGAAGACTTTCGACTTAAGACTTTGAGGGATGGGTGACGAGAAGACTTGACGAAGTTTACCAAATGCTGCCCAGCCTAGCTGAATTCTTCTATTGGCTTCTCTCTCGAAGTTGTTTCTGCCTAATTGGAGCGCTTGTCCTAGATAGACATATTCCTGAACAACTTCGAGAGGTACTCCATTAACAGCGACCGGTCCCGGATCAACGAGCTCGTTGGACATGACCTTGGTTTTATCCAAGTTCATCCGAAGACCGATGTGTTTGGAAGATTCAGCCAGGCTGCTCACCATCTCCTGTAGGTCTTGTAGGGTTTCCGCCAAGATGACGATGTCGTCTGCGAATCGTAGGTGTGACATGTACTCGCCATTAATATTGATTCCGCGCTCCTTCCAGTTTCTAAAAGTGTTTGCTCTACTTCAACTGTGGTAACTATAACTAAAGCACATTTAAAATGTATATGCAGAAACGTGCTTTAAACCAAACTCATCAAAAAGCAATCAGGCGCTATAATCGTTTCGCGGAACAACACTTTATTACGAATTCTCATTTGATAACAAAAGAAGGGCGGGCAAACGGTCGCAGTGTTCAATTAATTTGAACTAACCTTAACTTACGGAAATAACTAGAGTTCTTTGAACTCGAATAATTTTTTTTATATAGGATGGCATTTCTTTGCCACAGTTTTCAATTCAATTTTCATTTTAAATAGTCTAAAAATTTTGGACCACTAAAAAAGGGCCAGCCTGTACAATTATACGTACGTACTGAGTACTACTTAACAATTTTGAAACAATAATATGACGCTCATTTGATGTAACAAAGACGTTACTGATTATGTGATTTAACAGGAGGGGCAGTCAAAGTTTTAGATTTTACTTAAAGCAATTCTAAACATGACAAAAAAAATAGTGTTTGTTTAAAAATTAAGCTCTATTATTGCAGTTTCCCTGGTGGTTAATAATCTTCTCGTTGAATGTTACATATTCCTAGATATTAACAAAAATGGCTTAGCAGGGTGTAATTTTGTAACTGTTGCTCTAGGATTTAGCTAGAATAAAATCTATACAACGACAATGAAAAACTCACACATTTGTATCATTGTTTTCTGACGCGTATCATTGTTCTACGAAGACATTAGGCGTCAAGCGCTGAATAGTCGGAAATTCATTTCTGTCTCTGTTTCTTCTAATGCGGATCATAAATAGGCACCTACATCTTATTTTAAGAAAAACAAGGCATCCCCACTGTGTCAAATTAAAGTTGTAACAGATGGAAGGAAAAGAGGCTTGAATAAACCATTAACATTAATCGAATGAGATTTTCACCGCCATGCGTCAGAATCCATTGCAGTTCCGTCCCACTATTTTATTGTTAGCAATGTCAATAAATTCCCTCGTGATCGAAATACGGGCGGCTGTCTGTTTACATCGATTTACGCGAAATCGAGACGCGATGTTTAAAGAATTTGAACGAATTAATCGGACGCCTGTAAGTATTCCGTTTTGGTGTTTGCTTTCAGTTTTATACGTGTAAAATGCAGGAGCGGATAGTAAAAAATATTACTAGTAATTTTATTCCACCGTCTCAACAATAATGAAATCATTTGTGTTTAAATAAGTTTAAGAATTGAGTTGTCAAGAGGATCTTCACTGCAATTTCTTTATTATTATGGTTAGTTTTTGTGCGAATTGGCCATTGACTTGGATGTGTGAACAAGTAAATGTGCATATAGAGTATTCAGCGGCGCGTCGCATAAAATCTAAGTATGATAATAAAGAAATCGCAGTACAGAACCGCTTACAGTTGGCTGAACTTAGAGATTTAACTCCTTTTTATAACTATGCAGCTCCACGAGACTTGGCTAGTTTTTACATAATGTTTTTGGCGGGGTGTCATTGAACATAAACGACGAACTCAACGCTAATACGGCTGGCAGACAGCGTCATATTTTGATTCATAAATAATAAATAATGAAGTTAATTGAAAATGGTTCGTAGGTTTAGGCCGTCCGCTAAGGCCACCTGTCTATCGAAGCGGAGCGAGAGGCTGCGGAGCGGTCAGCGAGATAAAATCCATCAATAGTACTGCACAAAATCTCCAGCCCTAAGCGACCTAGGTCCTTTTATTGGTGGATTTTAGTCTCGCTTACCGCTGCGCAGGTGACAGGCAGTCTAAACCTCGTGCACGCGCGCGTGTCTGTATTGAAGAAATGTTTTATTTACATAAAAATATTTTTAGGACACGACTTACAGTTTTTCCTTCAACATAATTATGATGTAGTTAATGAATCCAAAATTCTTAATTTAAAAATAGCCCATCAAAATATCTTTAGTAGTCAGTTTTAAATATTGGAAAAATTGTGCAAATTTTTACGTAACTTTAAGAATTTCATCTCAAATTCTCGACGTAGCAGCCTTTGTTACGAAAAGGCACTTATGTCGCGTTTATTTGTTGCTCTTATTTGCTAAATAATAAATAAGCAAATAATATTTCGCGAATATACGGTCAAGGTTGACGCACGGCCCGGCTCATGACAGACGTATACCGTCTGCAGGAGCCTTATCGTTGAGTATAGTAAAAACAAATGCGGGGGAAAGTGCATTCCATTCATTATTTAAGTTTGGACCAGACATAATAAGTTTTTATTAAACGGTTTTATTTAGCGCACCCCGTTTGTTTTTTTTTATTTATTCTTGGGTCAAATTTAGTAATTCAAATTTCACCCTCTTCCTGTCAACCAGTTAATCTGAAATTTTGTATACACTTTGGATTTTGGTGACAATATAATTAGGTTATGTTTATTCATTATCATTATAAATTCAAGATGGCCGCCGCTACAAAATGGCGGATAATTTATGTTTTATTAATCCCATCAATATGGATATCAAATGAAAGGGCTCAACAAGCAAATACAATATACTATAAAAAATTGAAATCCAAGATGGCCGCCGCTACAAAATAGCGGATAACGTAGGTTTTATCAATCCCATCAACATGGGTATCAAATGAAAGGTCTCAACAAGTAGAATACAATTTACTATTGCAAAATTGATATCTAAGATGGCCGCCGCTACCAAATGGCTGATATTTTTTTTTATCAATCCCACCAATATGGGTATCAAATAAAAGGTCTCAACACGTAAAATACAATTTACTATGCAAAATTGAAATCTAAGATGGCCGCCGCTACCAAATGGTTGATAACAATTTTTTATCAACCCCACCAATATGGGTATCAAATAAAAGAGCTTGACAAGGAGAATACAGTGCACTATACAACCTCAATATTTAAGATGCGCGCAGCCACAAATACCTAATTGTTATTATTATTTTCTAGTTTTCAGTGCACATAATATAAACTGTTTAACTTAAAAAATGTTTACTGATTTTTTATTTTATTATAAAAAGAGTAAGCACTCATGCAAGTATAAGTATCGAGCGCGTGTGTCAGTCCCGGTCGGTTGTACCGTTCGGAAGCAGATGTTATAAGTACATACTTAGACAATTTAAAATTGTCTTAGAGTACGTACCTTGGTCTAACGCCCTGTTGGTCAAGTATTCCGGGCCGTGATGTCAGGGTCCTAGGTACTATTCCCAGTTCGAGCAAAAATTATGCTTCGAATTTTTCTAACATAGTTCGGGTTAGTGATCACCAATCCGCATTAGGCAAGCGTGGTGACCAAACGTTATCCCATCATTGTAGCGATAACTTGATTTCAATGATGAAGGCATTTGCCCTGCAGTGGGACAGTTTATAAGCTGATAATACCTTCGATCGAGATACCCTTAGTATAGCGCTGATTGACTCGTCATTGACACTGTTCAATGTTCATGCCTGTGCTTACAGTTCATACTCTGAGAGGCTCGCTCTATATCTTGCTTATATACTCTAAAGTTGTGCACTTTATTCTTGGTTATAAGTTAGCATTTTATTTTAGCCAAGGCTTTTAAACCAAGGACTAGTGAAGAAGATAAACCAACGCCGGTGTCTGTCGCACTGTTTGATGTATTAGGCACGGACACGTGAACCTCGGAATGTTGGTGCGGCCTACGTACAATGTATACTTTGTTTCTAGATAAGCCCACAAGCTTACGTTTTTAGAAATACAAATGTTAACAAACTAAGTAACATTTACATGGTACTGTATTTTTCCAGAACAGGCGGTTCAACTATTCAAAGATACAAGATAAAAAAAAATCTTTATTCAATTTAGGTCCACACAAAGCACTTGTTAATGTCAAAATAAGTATATATATTATCATCTACCGCCGGTTTGGATATTATCATCTATCGATTTCCACTGAAAAGACACCAGCAAGAAGCTCAGTTGTTACTGTTTTCAAATATTGATGATGTTACAGAGTTTCAATTGAGAAGAAAAAAAAAACAATCAAAATACAATCATCAAAGTTAACAGACTAGTATGAATAACAATTTAAATGATAACGACTCTTGATCATGTTAATCGATTAGTCTTTTATAGTATGTTAACAGAATCCAGAGATCAACAGTGGGATTAACAACATATATACATATAATACTTTTCTTTTGTAATACATACTTATAATACATAGCAAACATCCAGACCAATACAAACAAACATGTCATGCACACAAATGTTTGTACCGTGGCGGGGATCGACAAACCCGCAAACCCTTGATCAGAGGCAGTGCAATAACCATGTTCCAATTCGGCGTCAAACAACTCAAAAGACTAATCGATTAACATGATCAATTCATTATCATTGAAACAGTCTTGTACACTGAGTAACCTTTATTAGGCAGTTTTTAATATGTGACTTAAACTTATCCAGTGATAGTTAAGGTGACGGAAACCGCATCTACTTTAAACAAGTTCTGGGTTATAACCTCTCGTCAAATACTTTTACTATTTATTAAATAACCATCCACAAATTTTGGGTCCAACGCGTACGCGAAAAATTTATGTATCAATTTTTCGCGTACAATAAGGGACCCAACATTTGTGCATGGTTATTTAATAAATAGTATAAGTATTTGCCAAGAGGTTGTTGCCCCGAAATGGTTTAAAATATATCCAGTTTAGTAGGTACAAATTAAAATCGATTGGCGTCGCTAGTGTGCCCTACCCGTCACCTTAATGATATTTTGTGGCAGCATATTGAATATCTTAATACTTAATTTCTGACGCACCTGTATTAATTGTTAGAATTTGCGATTATTTAATTAACATTTTTATAATACTTACCTTCTACTTGCTATAAGGCAAGTGATTGAATACTTTTATTCCTTTAATTTAAATACCTTAACATTGCTTCCGTTGTAATTGCAACTTGGGCTCTTCTCTTGCTTACCATCAGGCTGAGGAGAGCCAATATATTGTGCCACTATAAAAAATAATAATTTTCGATATGTATATATGTAACTAAATGACGAAAAGAAAACGCATTTCTTTTCGTCATCATTGTGCTCCTAACTGCTAACTATAACTTAATACCGGAGTTTCCTAGTCAGCGTTTTCTACTGCTAGGTAAAATACCAAGGTGGCTTGCAGATGCAGATTGTACAGAAAGGCGGATACGAGGAAAAGTAGCGAAATGATATCAAGTAATAATAAGAATAAGAATAAAATAATTTATTCAGCGCCAAACATACACAAAAAATAAATAACGAAATGGACATAAGAATGGCACTGAAATGGGCTCCACTCAGCATGTGTCACAGTGTCTAAAGGACACCCTGACGCTGGTCTTCCGTGGAGTCCAAGGAACTAAGGGACGTCACTGTGCGTGCTGACGTCATAAAGTACATAAATACCTACATTTAACCTTATTTAAATTAATTAAGAATAGACACAATCCAGACTATCATTACCTTACCCTATGTTTACTACTAAAGTAATAGACTGTAACAGGCTGATTATGATGATGAGGTAAGGACCTCCCCTAAATTTCTCCATTATTATTAAGAATATAGCAAATTCCTGAAACAGAGCAATACGAACGCGGCTTCCACGCAGGAGATATTTTTTTTAAAAGTGAGCAACATATACTCTAAGGAAATGATTAACATTTTTTTGCGACTCACCTATGTAATCATTATTTTCTTCGTCTTCTTCTTCATCTTCAAAATTCAATTATCAAGATTAATCTTACTTACAGGAAGAAATTATTTTATTCATCATCATCATCATCAGCCCATTTAAGTCCCCACTGCTGGGGCACGGGCCTCCCTCAATCACATGAGGGGCAATCGCCATACTCACCACGCTTGGCAGACGGGTTGGCGAGGGTTTTGATATAAATGCAGAGTTTTCCTTCTCTGGGTACTGATGATCATCCCAGCAGCTTTACCTTAGTCGCCTTTTACGACACCTCGGTAAGAGTGAGGGTGGCCTATTCTACTCTGCCGGGGACCACCGGTACATTATTTTATTATTTGTCTCAAATAAATTGTAAATCATTTCCTTAAAGTATTTGTAGCTCACTGTCCTATTCGCCAAAATCAATATAAATAATCACTTAGCGGCGCTAGTATCGTTGCAGTATTGCCTTAACGACAGTTCAAGTGAGCGTATCTTTGCCGAAGGAGTTAGCCACCTCCTGATAGAATTACCATTACTTAACAATAGTTTGTGTAGTGGAAGACATACTGTAGAAGCAAGACCTTTTCCTTCATACTGTCGAGCTAATAATAAAAATACGTAAAGTATATATTTTTAAAATTTAGAGGCGGACGCTCGCATATCTTATTCACTGAAAACCATTGCTCACTGGCTCAAACTCTCTCTGAATTGGCTACCGCTTTTCATTTATTTATCATACGCGTTGATTAATAAACATTAATGCTGAGAAAAAAAACTACCACTTAACACAACCTCGGCTAAACCTGGATTAACGACATTCTGTAGTGACACTAAAATAAATTAATTATTTAGAAAACGTTACCCAAAAATATCTCAATAATAATTATTGTTATCTTTTCTTAAAATTAAAAGATATATATTTTATTATATATATTATATGTATAGGTAGAATACATAATAGACACAGAAATTATAATTTAACTGGAACGGGTATTATTTTTATTTATGGACTTACCACTTGACATTCCGACTTCGTTATATCGGCTGTAGTCCATGTACTTAATTTTGAAAATATCCCATCGAAAAGATAAATGTGAAATAGAAGCTAATTCAATATTATCAGGGGCACGGCAGTCCCCCGCCAAGACGAGCGCACAGCAAACACTGCCGTACCATCCTTTACTGGAACCATTTCGCCGCATTTTTAGGCTCCTATTTGAGATAAGCCAGAACGCAGAAATTTCCGTCATTCGTTAAGCTATAATGACCTACTTTTAATCCTTATTTTCAAGTCTGTATGTCATTTAGTTGCGAAGTTAGACGAAAGCAAAGTTTCGCATTTTCGACAGACACTCATGATCATCAAAATACTTCCCATAATCTGAGAGAGCTGAAATTTGGCACAGAGTTAGGGATATAGTATCGCTTCACATGCCGTGGCAACCTATAATTAAGTCACCACTATGAACTTAATTACCTACTGCGTTAGTCTTAAGAATTTTGTAGTGTATGCCTTGTTGGTTGTCCAAAAAAATAAACGAATTCTCATACCATTTATACGCGACTGGTGGCATAATGATTTATTAATTGAGATTTTCTATAGTTTCTACAAAAAGAAGTGAAATTCCACCAGAAACAAAAAACTAGCCAAGTCTCGATGGAGCTGATTGTTTATCTCTAAAAAGTAATTAAATCTAGACAAAGACGTGCCAAGTCTAAGGTTTCTTACTGCGATTTCTTTATTGTTCAAGTTGATGTTGTGTGACTTGGCCGTTGAATGGTACACAAGAGTACAAACCGAGGTGCGCTATGACACCATTGCACATATCTCGACCACTAACCACTGATCTAATATAAAATAGACGTACAGACAGACTTCTATTAATCAATGATTAGAAGTCCGTCTCTACTGCAAATATTTTTATACTGTCTGTTTCAGGCTCGCCTATTCTTTTTGTTTTCCGACTCTACCCGAAGATAATTCGCCAATGTCAAGTAACTTATTAAGAACAAGTAGGTAGTCAACAGTCGAAGTCAATAAAAGTCACAGTCACTCAATAAAACGCCGGATTTTTACGTTTTATTGACCTACGGATTCAGCGGATATCACTCTAAAACCAATCGGGGGTTTTAAGGCTCTTTTAGGTCCAAGTAAATTGTCACGAGACAACGCACTCGACACACAATAGTAATGTTCAAAATGATACAATCCAACGGTTCTTATTTTTAGGATCACTTTGCGGCACTTCACTGCACAAATAATCACTAAATTTGTACGCTAAAAACCACTAGACACTAATTTAAAACCTTTGAATTGCATCAGCCCATGCGGCTTGTTTCAGCCCTACCCGCCGAATCCTTTCGAGGCTCGCCAATCTATGCTCCTTTAATTTGACGCTGTCACTTTGACTTAGACAGTTAACTATGTATAAACTATCTAACTAATAGTCAAAGTGACAGCGTCGAAGTAAGGTAATTCCTTGTAATGTAACTATTGGTAACTATTGTTCAAAAAACACATTATGGCAATATTTGACCATTGGTTACTTTTTTAACCCCCGACGCAAAAACGACGGGGTGTAATAAGTTTGACGTGTCTGTGTGTGTGTGAATCTGTGTGTCTGTCTATGGCATTGTAGCTTTCGAACAAATGAACCGATTTTGATTTTGTTTGTTTTTGTTTGAAAGATGAATAAGGGGGGAGTGTTCTTTAGCTTTGTTGGATAAAAATCGATTCAAAATGGCCGCCGTCACAAAAATATGGATTGTATGTTTTAACACAACTCCCACAATATGGGTATCATATAAAAGGGCTTGAGTAGCAGAATATATTTACTGTGACAAATTTCAAATCCAAGACGGCCGCCGACAGAAAATGACGAATAACCTATATGTTTTTGTCGGGGGTTTTTAAAATTTTCAATTTATTATTATTTTTAAACCATTAGTTCAGTTTAACTACGTTTCAAAAAATCGGCCCTAAGTATTTTATTTTAGTAAAACAGTCTTTGAGATTGGGGGTCAAAAGTGGCTTTAAATATTTTTTGTTATATTACACACGGTGGTTAACGACCTGTTGGTCTAGTGGTTTAAGTACCGGGCCGTGATCTCGGGGTCCTGGGTTCGATTCACGGGTCGAGCAAAAAGTATGTTTCAAATTTTTCGAACATATCTCGGGTTTGTGATCACCAATCCGCATTTGGCAAGCGTGGTGACTAAGCCGTATCCCATCATAGAGCGATGACTCTATTTCTATGATGGAGGCCTTTGCCCTGCGGCGGGGCAGTATATAGGCTGATTGTTTACACACGGTGCCCACAGCAATGTTATTTAATAAGCTGTATTCAATGCATCGATCGACCTTGGTAACGAACAACCGAATAACCCACGACCCACCCCGCTTTTGTTTATTTGAAGTAAATTTTAATTGCCTCATTTCTAAAATATTCCGAGGGTTAGTTAACTCGGCTGGCGGCGATCCAAAATTTCTATCTTTTTGTTAACAGACCCGGATTCCTTAACTAGCAAAAAGGTAAACTAAAGTGCTTATAAAAGTGCTAACTTTGGACTTCTCCCGTGTATGCTCCACTGGGGAACTTTTACGTATTCAAACCGCATATTCATAAATTGTATGAATATTTACATATTAGATTCGTTATCAAATCTAAAGAAAACGGTTTCAGATTAGGCGCGTCCGTATAAGTTACACAAATTATTGATTTTTAATAGTTTTTATAGTTATTAAAATTCAAACATGGCCTATTATAAACCTTATATATTGTCTTGTATGGTGTAAACGATATGTTGGTTAAGTATTTTAAATGCCGTGCCGTGATATCGGGATCCTGGGTTAGATTCCCGGGTCGAGCAGGACCATGTTTCGGATTTTTATAACATAGGTTAAGTTGGAAGCCTTTACCTTGTAGCGGGAACTGTTTAGGCTGTTACTTTACTTTGTGTATTCGGTCGTGTCACGCTGGTGTCCCATCAGAATACGAGTGTAAGGGAATAGAGAGTGCACTTGTGTTTGCGCACAGACTTGAGCACTATAATATATCCTACGTACGTGGATGATCGTTGAGATTGGTCGCCGTAGCCGTAATCGGTTGGAGGATATTATTGTATTCGAGACACACGGGTAATTTTGCCAACGTTAAGTGATTAAAGAGACACGTTCAATTGAAAAAATATTACTACTGAACTACAATATTGAAGCTTCTTAATATTGTATTACCCGTAAAATAAAAAACATACCAACACGCTTTGATGTTATAATGCCTAAAGGATTAAACTTATGTTATTTCTTTTGAACGAAATATTTTGAAACGAAAACAAAAAATGCAATGAAATGTTTGTTTCAAATAAAATTATCATAAAATTTAAACATATTGGTATCCAATACTTGCAAGGAGCCCTTATATTGATAAATCTTGGATCGACCGGAGTGATACCACTGCCTCACAGAAGACCGGCGTGTAGCAGCGCCTCCGGTAACCTCACTCATACGGCGAAACACAGCGCAGTGTTTCGCCGTGTGAGTGAGGTTACTGGAGGCCCAATGGGGGGGAAGGGGAAAAGGGTGGCAGCGCACTTGTGACTCCACTGGTGTTGCGAGTGTCCATGGGCGGCGGAGTTGCTTACCATCAGGTGGTCTGTCTGCTCGTCTGCCACCTCTCATATAAAAAAAAATCTCAATATAAACTTTGCGACATAGTTGCCTAAAGATGTATGTTCCAACACCCACCGAGAGTTGAGTCACAAATGAAGATCAAAACCTGTATAAGAAGAGGAATTCACTCAAGTTCCCGCAAATTGTTCAAGTTTACCTTCTCATGCAAGACAAACTTTGAAATATAACGCTCAATTCCTTGCGAGGCGGTTGTCACAATATTTGCGGTGCCGCATTGCGCTGAATCGCGTGGTGGCGAAATTTTTCGGGGCTTTATGTAAAATTTAGATAGGGCTCCACATGTGGAGCGGTTGCGAACGGAATATTTTGAGCCATGTTTATCATTTTTGATATACGGAAACGTTTTGAATCGCGGGACTTTTGTTACTAAGATGTACAATTAAAATCGATTACTACTAAAATCCTCAATAGTCACGCAACAAGCGATGTAATTTTATGGTGTATACAAACATCGAAACAAAAATATGTAATGGACAATACGACAAAAAATACATTATCATTTTTATGCGCTTTTAGAATGACACCTATTTCCTAGAAAAGGATGACACCTATTTTTTAGTTATCATTAAATGTGTGTTTTTATTAAAATATTTAATTTTAAAATTATTAAATTGATATGCCGGAAGTGACGTAGTCTGGAAGCTCAACGTATTGTTATGTCGGTGATATAACGTCGAATAAAAAGGTTAAGGTGACTTTAAATGACTTACTGTAACTGTCATTATTTTGTCTTGTCATTTTCTGATCAGCTATTTAACTTTTTTTTTTGATTCGGCGGGTAGGGCTAAAAAAAAAGCTGCATGGGCTAATGCAATTCAAGGGTTTTAAATCAGTGTCTAGTGGTTTTTAGTGTACAAATTTGGTGTTTATTTGTGCAGACAAGTGCCGCAATGTAATCCTAATAATAAGAATCGTTGGATTGTATCGTTTTTAACACTGCTATTTTGTGTCGAGTGACGCACTCGTGACAACTTGCTTGGACCTAATAAAGTCTTAAAGCCCATGATTGCTTTAAGAGTGATACCCGCTGGATCCGTAGGTCGATAAAACGTAAAACACCGGTGTTTTATTGAGTGACTGTGACTTTGACTGACTTCGAGTGTTGACTACCTACTTATTCTCAATAAGTTACTTGACATTCCTAACTGCCTAATGCAGAAAGGCTACTATAAAGTAGAGGATTATTTGAATGATAAGGATTCCTGGACATGTTGATCTCTTCGCCTGTCCTCTAATGTATAAGTCATTTCATAATTTTTCATTGACGATTTATCTAAATGATATTGATTATAAGCATTGTATATCATACTGTCCCTGTTATCATAATTTGTATAAGAATGAAAATTGTAATTACCATAATATTTGACATTCATAAATGTTCTTTATTGAATAAAGACATTTTTGATTTTGAATGTATAAAAATTTATTTATATTGATTATTCAATAATTGACAAGATGCTAACCACCTACTATTGTACACCTCGTCCTGCAGTTTATTAGTCTGGATTAAGTAACTACTACTCTTTGTGACCTATGAGGGGAACCTAAGTAGTCATGCTCACTCAAATGTCTCTGAGGTGGTGGCGTTATGTGGCGGGTCATTACATTCCCTCTAATATGGTTGAATGAAATGATGGCTGACACGTACGACATACTTGTGAACAGGTGCCACCTTTGGGGACTGGTCTGCTTCGGTTTACCTCATAATATTTATTTTATTATTATTTCCTTTATTTATTTTGTGTAACAATTAAACTGTATGGCTTGGTATGATGATGACACAACATTGTATGAAAGTTTGGCGATTAAAAAGAGTAACTGGCGAGTTTCTTGCCGGATCTTCTCGACCAGAAACAACTTTCCGAGCCGGTGGTAGAATCGCATTATGTTTATTTATTTCTTTAGTATATTTTATGTATCAAAATATATATGTATTTACATGTAAATTATACATAAGTACTTATAAATAGTTTTAAGTCATTAAAATGTATGACGATTTGTAAGTGCTGTATACAAGCCTATGCAAATAAAGAATTATTTGATTTGATTTGATTCGCGAATTATCTTCGTGTAGAGCCATATTAAAAAAAAAACTTTTTTAAAATGAACGTGAGCAAGAGCGTTATTATTTTTTGTCATGCCGAGTGATGACGTGATAGGAGGATTTTTACATTTTATATTATTTTTCCATAAGTATATGTTTAAAAATTCTGCAATTCAATGGCACACTGCTAGTCTTTCCGCATTTCGTACCGTTTTAGCTTTGACCTAACGGTTAGAGATACAGTTATTGAATAAATAATACATAATATTAAAACAGTTAATAAATAGAAAGATACTTTTGTTTCACAGTATTCAAAACTTAAAAACTAGGTATATTCTGTGTATATACAATTTATTAATGTTACTTACCGCTCTATTTATAAATACAATAAATGAATATTTTATTTCATCACATACATTGATCTGACTCCGAGATAGGGAGCTCAAGCACCTAAGTTATGGATATCAGAGCCAACAGCGGAATTACAAATACACTCCTTTGAAAAAAAAAACAGGCACCAAAGCAAATAATAAATTTTGTAGTTATCATGACGTTGTTTAATGATTTTAGGTAGTGATACCTTTATGGTTTCGTGAATTAACCACCAAGGAATCGTTTTATGAAATCTAGCGTTACTTTTTGACTGGATTGGTAAGAAAAATGTATGAAATAAAAGCAGGGGTAGCACATTCATTTTTTACTTACAGGGCCGGTGCCCTGTAAGTAAAAAATGAATCTCTCTGTTATAGTTTGCGGAGCCAGCTGCACTGATCTCACTCGTCGCTTGAGTAAGCCCCAAACATGCCCAATAGGATAGAGGTCGGAACTTCGAGCTGGCCAATCCAAATGACGGATTCCGACCTTCATCATGTAAGCACCTACATCGCCTGATCGGTGGGCACGAACGTTATCATCCTTAAAAATTATATTTTCGCCAAGAACGGCGAATGTAGGTTGTACATAAGGTGAAATAATTTCCGTCACGTTGCGATGTGCATTTAATTTTCCGTTTTCGATAAAGACTAACTCTGTACGATCTAAAGAGTTTATTTCAGTCCAAAACATAACGGAGCCCCCATCGTAAGGTGTTATTTCTTCAAAGCAGACCTCTGTATAACGCTTCCCTGGTCTTTGCAACACTCGCCGACGTCAAACTTCACCATAAAGTGATATCCTGGCTTCTCAGAGAACAATACCCTATCCTAATCTTCTTGAGTCCATAATACACAGTTTTGAGCAAACTGAAGTCTGGCAACACGGTGTTCACGGAGTAAATTGTACTGTGCGGGGGATCGAACCGCAACCCTTGCACCAGAGGCAGAGCGTTCACTACCACTGATCCAAACGGGTCGTCCCGTCAACTCAAAGCTACTGTTTAAAATAGGACACCTTTGTTATATTTCCTTTGAATTTTTACGCGAAATATTTTTGTAACATTAAAAATAAACAAAGCTATTATTTCTTTGTTACTCGCAGCATAGTTACAACCAAGGTTACATTCTCTCGTAAAACGATGACGCGCCCTTTCTGTTCACGTCAGATTGCTATTCGTTTGCACGCGGCATTAAAACCCGGACTCATTAAAATTTATAATTAGGAAATCTTTATGTTTGTTTTCCATTGAAATTCTCGCCATTCCACGGAAAACAAAATAATGTGCAATGTTATTTGAATTATAATAAATGACCTTTTAAGCGCAAACGACTGTTTGAAACTGTTTAAAGGAGTTAATAGCGCACCAAACGGTTGGTAGCTCATTAAACGAAACGAAATGAGTGCAAAATTTAACCCTTATCCTGTCTTTATTATGAATCATGTGAGAATAATATGTTAACTTTAAAATGTTGGTTAGTTATCAACATCGTTGTTGTTTATACCACAGTATTGCTCATAAGGATGTCTTGCAAAATAACATATCTCCTTTTATTAAAATACTCCTCAAGAGCACAAAGTCCTCAAACATGGAGAACATAATCCACTTTACTAATATAAAAAGTACTGGCATCAACTTCCCGCAGCTTAAAAAGAATTAAATTGGGAAAAGTGGCTTTCTGACGTTCTTGAGTTTGTTGTATAAGATGTGACATCAGCCTATTAGGAGAAATTCAATTTAAAAAAATTGTGAGGTTTTAAACTATATGTTTTATTATGTAAATTACGTAATTGGTCCTCTTTACGAAAACATTTAGACCGTGGGAGAGCCACGTTTCGGCATGAATAGGCAGGCTCGACTGGAGTGATACCACAGCCTCACAGAAAACCAGCCACCAGTATGTCGGAATCCCCTCGCGTCGGCGGAGGACTACCAACTAAAACCACAGGGGTGCTCCCGTCTGCGCCAGGGTGGGGTGGGGACACGAGAAGCCGACTAAAGAGTCCCATTTTCGCGTCCTTCCCCAGGCGAAAGCCCGCTTACAGCGCGGGCCCCGTATTACCCTCCCTCGGGTGGGCTAGGGGGAATTGAAGGGACAGCCTGGAGCGCCGAACTGTCCCTATATATCTGTAGTGATTCACCGACTGGTTTCATCCACGGAGAGGAGGGAGACGCACACCAGTTCAGCGTCACCTCCCCCTCCTTGCCCTTCGTCACTCATCAACGCGTGGGGCAGCTGTGCCTATGCTAACCCTAATCTCCAACTCATTAGTACACTGTCAAGCAAGAAGGAAACGTTATGGGGCTCCAGAACATAACTAAAAATGTAAGACGTCCGAAACAAATTCATAACCATTTCCATATCAGAAACCGGTAAGTGTTTCTTTATTACCCATATCGTGAACCGCAATATGCCTTTAAAGTGAGTTGTGTTTATGGCCTAGTCAAAAGGGTTAGCAAGATGAAGTGGCAGTGGAAAGGTTGGTTCTATGCTTGGTGTGTATTGATAAACAGGCAACTTTACCATACTAACACTGTACGTCATACTTATTAGAACTTCTACTTTAAACAAAGTTAGGATCCGTATACGGACCTCTGGTTATGTCAAATCGATTACCGTATATTTACTTCTAGCTCGGTGGTAAAGGAAAACAGTATTTCACCTACACTTGAAAAATTTCTCAACATTTAGATACAAACAATTAAGTGCTTTATATCTGAACATTAACCATAATCCAGTTGGTTTCGTCCTCATTTTTGTTATTAACGAAGTACTAAGAATATTCTCAGTCACGTAACCTTTTCAACAAAAAAAAAGTGATGAAAAAAACCGCCTTTAAAAACCACGAACTAAAAAGCATAAAATAATATTTTTAACACTTCATAGTGGTGTCAAATTCGGTTTTTTATCCTAGTAATTTTTTTATGCTTTTTGATGTCTTATTTTTCGGTCGGTATAATTACCAACATCAAAAAAGGAACCTGATGAACTAATGTTCATCAGGATTCTGAAATTCTAAGCCACAGAAAAAGTTGTTGAAATGCAATCAAACATAAATTCTTTTGAAAAGACCTTAACTTAAAAAAAATCTTGTCATTGCCTCGACCTTTAAAAGACAGGAAATATTTTTTGCCATACTAGAGCGACGATCGTCCCAAACAACTTATATAAAACAAACTCAGTCGAGCGAAGAAAGGCAGCGTACCAAATGACAAAACGGGAAAACATTTCAAAATATCAACTGCAGTATTTTCTGGATGCTTGAATGAAAAATATTTTTAGTGACAATTACTGTATGGATGCTCAAAGGGATGCTTGATATTGAGCAACTTTTGCGCGCTTAAAAAAGTTATGATGAAGCTTTGAACTTATTAAATTACTGGCGTTTTAGTTAGAGTCCGTGATAGATTAAAAGTGGTGGATTTTTTTTCGTACGACGAGATTAGTAAAGTGCCAGTGTATTTTAAAGCGTATTATGAAACGCTTTGAACACTTTATGCACATTTAATTGTTGACACATCCAAGTCTCATAAAATCGAACTAAATATAATGATACAGCAACGCATTGTTAAACCTCAGAAAAGTTGACTACTCGAGTTTGGGCATTTTTGCCCAATAGCATGCTTCATGCATCATAAGCATTTAAGATGTATTTTGTAACCACCTTACGTTTTTAACACAAAAGTAGAAAAAAAATATTTTTTTGGGTCCCTATACTGAAACTCAAAATTTTGTTTTCATCAAACCTATACGTGTGGGGTATCTATGGATAGGTCTTTAAAAATGATGTTGCGGTTTTTCACATATTTTTTTTTCTAAACACAATACTTTGCGCAAGAGCAACTTAAGTGGTAAAATGTGTCCCCGCCCCCCTCCCTCTAACTTCTATAGTAAAAGAATTATAAAACTAAATATGATATATGACATACATTACCATAAAAACTAACAACGAAAATTGGTTTGAACTAAATCTAGTAAGTAGTTTTTTTTTTTAATATTTTATATACCGAAAACCTCAATTTACCTTCCATTTATCTACTGCTAAGGAACCCTTCATGGGTGAGTCCGACTCTCAATTAGCCGGTTTTTCAAAGCTGCACCAGTATTAACGCCTGCTTGTATTCATTTTCTGGCTCAGCTGATGAAGGAAGGACTATGAAGGGTTGCTGCCGAGAAATGAGACACCAAAAAGCTTCACAAAAAATTCTACGAAAAAAATACCGTTCTCAATTACAACTTTTACTGGAAGGTACACTCGTGCATATAGGTACTAAGAAGTTAGAAAGCATCTATCAGGCAAGGAGTTCTCATTGTACGAGTTGCTAGTCATTCTTGAAAATGAGTTTCCAAACTTACGCAAAGAATACTTGTTTCAAATATTCTGTTCCATTTGAGACTTAACTTTTGAGTTCATGTTGAAATATGTCTTGTAATTATATATATAGTAATCAACACCACTTGATCTCAAAGATGGTAGCTTTAAAACTTGTGTTATGTGTATCAGAAACAACAAAAGTAACACAAAAATATACAGACAGGTTACCACAGCCTGTCAAATTTCCGCAAGTGTACCAACCGTGTTTGACATTTTAAGGTGCGAGTCGATTGAAGAAATGCGACAGTTTTGTTTATTTTGATATGTGGATTAATGAATGAATGAATGAATATACTTTTATTGCACTCAAAATAAAGTATGAAAACATAAAAACTAGGTATAACAGGACGTGTGTGTGTGTGTGTGTGTGTGTGTGTGTGTACGAATAATTCAATTATTTTTTTATGCTAGAGGCGACAAACGAGCAAGCGAGTCATCTGATGGAAAGCAATCATCGCCGCCCATTAACATCCGCGAAATCAGAGAGATCGCTAATGCGTTGCCGGCCTTTTTAAAAAGGAGTACACTCTTCTCTTGAAGGTCCCTAAGTCGTAGCCGTCGGGAAATACTCCCATAGGTAAACTGTTCCACAAAACTGAGGTACGTGGTAGAAAGTTCCGCGAAAAACGCACTGTATTCGATCGCCATCCATAAGTAGATCATTTTACTATTTCGTCAAGTTCTTGAGAGTGATTGTGATGGATGATGGCAATGGACAAGAACACGCCTTACAAATGCAGGGCTGTGGTTACAATCCAAGCGTTCAATTCTGGATTTTACAAATCCACATAATACTCGTATATAGGAAGGTCAGACGGCAGTCGCTTCATTGTTATTCTCAGACTCTCTAAATCCTGAAGATCCAGCGCATTGAACGCAACCAGAAATTACACGCTAGGATAAAGATGATACGGAGGACTATTTCTTTAAGCCCATGTCTAGGTGTAAGATGTTTTTATTTGCACATCCTCCTAATAATGCAGCTATAAATTTGTATGAATAAAAATAAACAGTTAGGCAGATAAATCGAAAAGAATAATCTTTTTTTTCTTTTCTTAGCAACCCAAAGCTTTTTTCATGAAACTGTTTAAATTAGTTGTAGGTCACTAAGCAAGCCTTTACCGTTTGATCCACTATTTACAGCACATCTTGCAACAACAGGTGAAAATTGGACATTATCCATGAAAATGGTACTTAATTCTTCCCTCGGTTGACCCTAGACGAGTAGAGAACATACTCTAGAGGATAATGAATACCCAATTAGTAGACCACTGTCCAAAGCGCGACAAAAACTACGAACAACAATATCAAGCTCAAAACCAAACAAACCTTACTATGTGTGTTTATTATGTCATAAATCGCACTATTTATTTACAACTACTCTTTTTGATAAAAACCCGTATTACGTTGTCATAAGGTTGAGTATTATTCGCGGCAAATGCAACAAATCCTCATTAGACAGAGATTTATCGTATCAGCTTGAGGGTCGCTTAATATGGTGTATGAATAATACGCGTGTAAATATAGAATGACCGTGTTACTACAATGTTAATACAAACAGCGGCTCATGCTCATAACAATCAATGGATTGGTAAAGATATCTTTTTTCTAAAACTAGAAAAAAATATCTTTCATTTCATTCTACATTTACACGCGTATTATTTATACACCATATTAAGCGACCCTAAAGCTGATACGATAAATTTCTGTCTAATGAGGATTTGCCGCGAATAATACTCAAAACTTGATTAGTCTCTAGATTAAGGTTCATGGGCGGCGGTAATCGCTTACCATCAGGTGATCTGTCGGCTCTTCTGCCACCTATATAATAGAAAAAAAACCTGTATTCTTAATCTAGATACTAATCAAGTGGAAGCCAAGCTTACTTTGCAGTCAGATTCAAGGTAAACGCAATATGATAACTGTCTCGACATAACATTTTGAGTTTCAGAAACCTCATAATAAAACTATTATTTTATCATCATCATCATTTCAGCCATAGACGTTCTCTGCTGAACATAGGCCTCCCCAATGTTCCCCACACAGATCGATCCTGAGCCGCCCACATTCAATCAATTCCCGCGACCTTCACCAATTATGCAATTGCAAGTCACCCAGAGGGCAATGGAGAGAGGCTATGCTCGTAGTCTCCTTGCGTAATCGTATCAGAAATGATGAGATCAGCAATGGGCAGAGCACATAGCGAGGAAAACAGACAGCCGTTCGAGTGAAGGTCCTCGAGTGGTGGCTTCGTACAGAAAGTCGTAGCCGTGGCAGGCCCCCCACAAGGTGGACTGCTTTACTTGATTAAGGTGGATTATTCATTTATATAAGTAATGATAAAAATCACGTTATGGCCCTTCGTTGTATAAAACAACAACACAACACAGTAGGTACATACACCTACACCCATCGTCATCGTCAGCCCATTTAAGTCCCCACTGCTGGGCCACGGGCCTCCCTCAATCACATGAGGGGTAATTGCCATACTCACCACGCTTGGCAGAGGGGTTGGCGAGGGTTTTGATATAAATGCAGAGTCCTTCTCTGGGTGCTGATGATCGTGCCAGCAGCTTTACCTTAGTCGCCTTTTACGACACCTTGGTAAGAGTGAGGGTGGCCTATGCTACTCTGCCGGGGACCACACGGCTGAGTACCTACACCCACTTTCACACTATCCTTAAGTGTACTTGAAAAGCAAAAACGCCACTGTCCTAAGCATTTATTTAGGACAGTGGCGTTTTTGCTTTTCTAGGTCACCTGATAAACCTTGTGTAGATATTTTGGATAGTGTGTGTACTGCATGCATAGTTACCCACGTCACGTAGCGACCAGTAGGTGTTATGCGACCGGTCGTTTTGGCAAAGGTGAAATACCGTCCTATTTTTGAAGAGGTCAAGGAAAAGTTTACACGTACTTAAACAACACTCGTTGCGAGTGGGACGGGGAGACAGATTACTGATCTCCGTAACTGACATTTAATATTGGAATCCAACAAATCGCTTCTGATAGGCGAAATAACAATTATAAATCATGAAAATATAAATTAAACATGATTTTAATTAAATATTTTCATGTCTTACACTTGCATAAATACAGCGTGCCAATTTAATTAACGCAGGTATCATCGTCCCGTGCTGATTGACGAACTCATTTACAGATTAAATTTATTCCGAATACGAATACCTCGTGATATTTAGTTGCATATTTTAAGAATCTAAATCTAACTAGGACTGTATGGAAAATTCCTTGAAATCAGTAATGATTGGCAGGAAGGCGCATTTGGTAGTGACCCTACGCCAAAGGTCGTGGATTTGATACCCATCCTAAACAAACATTCAGGCGATGAGAGCTTGTGTTTGTTCAATGTCTGGGTGTAATATATATTTAAGTATACAGGGCCTCCCCAAAACTATGGGATATGAAGGAGAAGTACCATAAATCCTTAAGTAAGCATTTTTTACTTAAAGGGAACATCACGATATCTTTAAAAAAACTGCATTCAACGTTACTGGAATTGTGCTTGTGTTGCACGGGAATCGAACCGAAAAAAAACCATCGTCATGTTAATGTCTAAAAACAGTAATTTACATTTTACATGCAAACTATACCCAAAAAATTGGTATAGTTTGCATGTAAAATGAAAATCTCTGTTTTTAGAGTAACCTTTTTTAAGGTATCCACCAAGTAACCACTTTGATACCTTTTTTTAAAGTAAAAAAAAACATGTTGGTACAAATGTAGCTAATACAATGAAGAATTAGGTTATAAAATATCACGTTTATATGTTTGTATCTAATTGCTGTGGAAAACTGAGATCCCTACCGGTAAAATCTTAACTCATTAGTAAAAAAAAGTGTCAATTAATCAAACATTTCTGAAAATGAATATTTATGCATAATTTTAAGTATATTGAAAAGGGATAACCTTATTCTACTTCATCTTACGCCGTGTGGTCCCCGGCAGAGTAGAATAGGCCACCCTCACTTACCGAGGTGTCGTAAAAGGCGACTAAGGTAAAGCTGCTGGCATGATCATCAGCACCCAGAGAAGGAAAACTCTGCATTTATATCAAAACCCTCGCCAACCCGTCTGCCAAGCGTAGTGAGTATGGCAATTACCCCTCATGTGATTGAGGGAGGCCCGTGCCTCAGCAGTGGGGACTTAAATGGGCTGACGATGACGATGATTTCATCTTAGCGTTTTGTTTGGTTGCGTCCCATGCAGTCGCTTCGGAGCCCAGGGTCCGCTTTCCTACTTCGACTTCTCTAATTCGCACGGTCTTGTGTATCCCTAGTGGTCAGTTTATTAGCACGTATGTCATCTTTTACGATGTCAAGGCACTCGTTTTTACGTGCCTTCTGCCGGATCTCGGCAAGCAATGGTGACATGGCCAGACATTTATATCCTACGTAGGTGCCCGGTTTTCGCAGGAAATGACCGTAACAATGTAGGCGACTCTTCTGCAGTTTGTGCGCTATGTTACGTATCAAGGCGGGAATTAAATAAATAAATAAATATTTCACAACATCACATACATTGATCTAACTCCGAGATAGGTAGCTCAAGCACCTTTGTTACGGATATCAGAATCAACAGTGGGATTACAAATATATACATATATTACTTTTCTTTTGTAAATACATACATATAATACTTTTCTTTTGTAAATAAATTAATAACATAATACATATACATAAATTAACATATTTATTATGTGAAAGTACACAATGTCCTCACACATTTGGCTCAACGTTTCGGCTACGTTACAGCAGCCGTGGTCACGAGCGGACCGTCTTGATACATTATACTGATAATGCAACGCGAAAATCTAAAAAACTATGCTATGTTACGAATATGAAGGTGGGAGTTTCTCACGCGGTCTTTTCGCGTAACTCCACCCATTCACCACTGCATCATCATCTCTGTGACAGGCAACTCCTGCTTGTGCCGCTCAAGCACAGGCGAAGTCTAAAAGAAACAAATATTGCTCCATATGTACAAACTTTGCCGCCCCGTTTTTTTATTCACTATCAAAATGACCACCATATAAAAAATAAAACAATTTAATTTAACATTCTCTTTTAAATGGATACTAAGTAGGAAACTTTTGCAAAAAAATTATCCTTTGGTCTGGAATTTCTAGAAACCACAATGCTTCTCTTTTTCTTGAATAAAACAATTTTTATTGAAGCCCATAATATGCATGTTGGAAATAAATTCTAAACTAAAAGAGTAAAAGTACGCAGGTTTCTGATAAGTAATGAAGTAAACGTGATATCAAATTGGATTCTATCCAGTTTATGTTACATAAAGGCATAAGGGCAAAACTATTTTACTGATACAGCGATTTACACAGTGCTTCACAGTCATCGATTCTATACACTAAAGTTACCTAACTTTAGTGTATAGAATCGATGACAATAAATAATAATTTGTAAATAGCTACAAAGTATAATGTGTAATATTGACTACAGCAAAATGCGACATGCTGTGTTTAATAACAGCGTTACCGAAAAAAGCTATTCTCTACAAAGCAAACTCGCATACCCAGCGAGCCAATTATGGGCATTCATCGCTAGTCACAACAGTTATTGACCGAAATGATTGGTCATGGGGACTCAGGTGCAGTGACTTCCTTGAGTGGCTCCGCTGGTAGTAGTTCTGCTCCTGTGTCTTCTGCGACCGCGCCGAATACGATACGGGGCCATCATTCGTCTCACCAAGAGTCTAACGTCCGGCGTTTCTTTTAGCCGCATAGTCGCAATAGGCCCAGAAGAGGAGTCTGCCTTTTTATATGTCGTTACGACTGTCCTTGAGTTGGCGGATAGCGTGTCTCTGGCGCTGTAGCGTTGGGCAGAGCTGGTGTTTTCCGGCATACCCGTGAAACTGGTCGCTGAACGTGCCTGTGTTTGTAATCAGACCTGGTAGAGCCGTGTACGGTCACGCTCGCATGGGTTGTGCGACGGTCCTCCAGTGAGACGTCTCGATGACTGTTCACCTCAAATTCTGGTGCGCCACCTCTATTCCCACAGAGGCAGAGTACTGCCCCCACCCGACTATTGCGGTGTGTCCCACTGGCAACCTCCGTTTTCCGTATCCCTCCGACCAGCTGCGCAACCCAATATAGACGACCTGTGTCTCGGGGCACGAACTTCCTGAGCGGAAGTAAAACCCGGAGTAGTTTTAGTGTTTTTGCCTCTGAACGGCCTCTGATTAGCAGAGGTCAACCCCAGAGGAGAACCCCACACTACCCGTCATCACATCCGGCAGGCATCATTTTCACATCGTCAACAATAAAAAATACTGTTAATTGCATACTACTTAATTAATAGATGCATAATTACGTCCAGCAGTGTAATAATATAGGTTGATTTGTAATATGACTGTACAACCACTTAATGGGAAGTCTCAATACGCCTATAATAAGATGAAATACCAAAACATTCAAACAGTCAGCTGCGGGCAATACCTAATTATTAAGATGGCAATGCTTTTTATCTCCCCAAAGATTTTTGACATATTAGCACGCTTAAGTAGCAGCTGTCTAGTCACACTAGCTGTAGATACTTGAATCGTTGAAGGAGGAGTGGCTTGGACTGCAGCCTACTGTTAGGCATACGGTATCGGAAGAAGTGCCACTAATTGGGCTGTTATCCTTTAGAGGCTAGCAGTGACTGTATAAGAAAAGCCTGGGATTGAAATCTGTTGCACCGCATAAAAGAGACACAAATTGTTAATTGATTGAAAGTGTTTTTTTGTGCACAAGAATTATAATATACGTCAGTTGTTAAAAAACAATAGTACTAAGTAACAGTTCCTTACTATCCATAGAGACAAAATAACTTCTTTTTATGGTAGAGGCGTGTGGTCCCCGGCAGAGTAGAATAGGCCACCCTCACTCTTACCGAGGTGTCGTAAAAGGCGACTAAGGTAAAGTTGCTGGCATGATCATCAGCACCCAGAGAAGGAAAACTCTGCATTTATATCAAAACCCTCGCCAACCCGTCTGCCAAGCGTGGTGAGTATGGCAATTACCCCTCATGTGATTGTGGGAGGCCCGTGCCCCAGCAATGGGGAGTTAAATGGGCTGACGATGACGATGGTAGAGGCGACAAATAACCAAGCGGGTCACTGATGGAAAGTTATTAATGCCGCCCGCGAACATCTGCTTTTTGTTTTTTTGAAAAAGAAATGACTAAAGCCAATTAAAATTCATCATACTTTCTGAAGCTGTAGCTACTGGACAATCTATAACTATCATTTATATCTGTTAAAAAATAAATATAAGCGCAGACACAAATGCAAGCGAGGGTCGGGTTTATAGGGTGTTTAGATGATGTATGTTCCACCCGTAAAGACTCAGCTCATCCATCAAAAATGTCGCTAACGCCAGCTGTCTCGTGGTTGAGGCAAATACGTAAAAATATATTAACAGCGATACCGTTCTGTTTTATTTATGACTTTTAGGGATTCGCTGACAAAATATCGTGTAAGCGTAACGAGTGCGACAGTAGGAATTGTTGAATTATATGTAACATGTGGGAGGATGTGAAATGACGAGGATGTCGGGGTAAAAGTAGGCATGAAAAGGAAAAAAGAGTAAATTTGTGAAGTCAGTTTGAAGAGAAGAAAATGTGTGAAACTTATTAGTATACTTATCATGCATTTTTCCCAGAAGGCTGGGCAAAAAACATATTTTTCAGTATCATACACTCTTTGTCTCTTCCACGTACTTAACTTTGTAGTACATTCCTCAGTTTAAAGTAATTCTTAAAAAAGTAAAATTATGTAACAAATGTTTTAAAGAGAAAATTTTGTCCTAACAAGAATAAAAACATACAAATTAAATTTTATGATTTTTTGATTTACAATACTTACGTTAGCCCTTAACAACAAGGTATGTATTTAACTACGAGGAATCTTATTCCAATAGGAAAACGTTATCTAATCCATGCCATCCATGCATTGCCGTGTGGTCCCCGGCAGAGTAGAATAGGCCACCCGCACTCTTACCGAGGTGTCGTAAAAGGCAACTAAGGTAAAGCTGCTGGTATGATCATCAGCACCCAGAGAAGGAAAACTCTGCATTTATATCAAAACCCTCGCCAACCCGTCTGCCAAGCGTGGTGAGTATGGCAATTACCCCTCATGTCATTGAGGGAGGCCCGTGCCCTAGCAGTGTGGACTTAAATGGGCTGACGATGATCTAATCCATGCGAGTAATGTTGCGAGTGGAAAGCTAATAGGTATTTTTTGTTGAAATAACGTGAAATATTTTCAGATTATACCTACTGTTAGTACAAAAACTGGATTGGAATCTCCAAGGGAAACGCAAACGTGACCGTCCCAAACCAACTTGGTGACGTACTGTAGCGTACGAGGTGAATAACATCGGCAGGACTTCCAGTGAGTTCAAATGCGAAGCTCTAGACCGAAGACCATTGAAGAAGCCCTCTGCCTCAGCTCGGGGACATAGGATAATAAGTAAAGTACAAAAACTAATAGTAGTCTCTTGCACCGAATAAAACAGTCTCACTTCCATTAACGCATATACAGATCGTTAATTGATTGAAAGTGGTAAGTATTCCATGAAAATGCTTCAAAATATGTTGTCTATTCTTTTTTATCTATTAAAAAAGACGACCCGTTTGGAACAGTGGTAGTGGTTCTTATATCCGTGACGCAGGTGCTTGAGCTACCTATATCGGAGCCAGAGTATGGGATGTTGTGAAATATTTATTTATTAACTATTTTGTATGTTTTTTGGTTTATCTCAGCTTCTTCTACTTCTTATTTTTTCGTTTGCCTCATTTTGCACACACATTTGAAACGTAACACAAACAAATGGAGCTCATTCTCACCCAGTTATTGCGCAATCGGGAAAAATAACCGTAATAATAATAATACTCGTAATTATACGCAGCAAGACCCGAAGACACGATAAATGTTATACATCGGGACAAAAGTGACCCTTGTGGTTGCGTTCAGAGGAAACATGTTTCCCGTTTCGCCATACAAACGTAGTCCCTTTGGACTTTGCCTAAGCCATGTTTAAAGGAAACCATCAGACAGTTTGGTTTCCTTTAAAAATGACTTCGGTCAAATATTTTTTATCTTACAAATATTGGACTAGACTTATTTTCAATGAACCGCAGTAACTTGAGAAAAAAGTTATTTTTATTCCATTTCATTTTAACTATGTATTCGAAAACTTAGAAAAATAATCAATTTCAGCACAATTGCCTACGTGTATGAATAACCAAAGTCAAACTACACGAAAAAATGTTTTCTCTCGCGACAAGCTTTCACATCATTATAATAATGATTTAAGTGATGTGATAAATAGAAACCTTATGTTATGCTTTGTAGAGCACGTTAATATTAGTTTGTATTAATAAAAACGTCGTTTAGACCCCCTGGTACGGATCAAAGCACTCGTCAAGAAATCAAATGTGCCAAAACTTGGTGGGTTTAAATCGTTTCATTACTGAGTTCCTATGGCCAGTTACCAGCTATATCATTAGATCCCCATGAAGATAATTTTTGTATTGTCATCTAATTTAGCTAAATTTCAGCTCTTCAGGCAAGTGGATCTTTAACCTGCAAGATTTTGTTACAGACAAAAGAAACATCGTGACATGTGAAATTAAATAATAGCTTCTAAAAACCAAATTGGCCTAGCTCCAAACATAAGCATTTTGAATTAGAATAATAATAATAAATATTTCACAGCATCACATACATACATCGATCTGACTGCGAGATAGGTAGCTCAAGCACTTGTGTTTCAGATATAAGAACCAACAGCGGAATAAAAATACATTTAATACAGTTCTTTTGTAAATGAGACCCGAAGCCTGGGAGAGTCACGCTTCGGTATGAACCGGCCGGCTCGACCGGAGTGATACCACGATCTCACAGAAAACCGGCGAGAATCAGCACTGTGCTGTATTTCAATCCGGGGAAAGGGGGGATTAAAGATTGGCAGCGCACTTGTGACTCTACTGGTGTCGCGGGGGTCTATGGATGGCGGCAATCGCTTATCATCAGGAGATCCGTCCGGTCGTCTGCTATGTCATAAAAAAATACATACTTATAATATCATAGCAAATACCCAAATCATTACAAACAGACATTATTATTAATAGCTGCCCTATATTGAATGCTGATTTGACAAATTTCATCTATTTGACCTTTTTCTGTGTACAGAAGAGGGTCTCCACCGCACTTCCTCTCGAGTTGGTGAAACGGAGGAAAGACAGCCCTCGAGGGATTTCTGTTAATTTGTCTCCGGAATCGCGGTCTGACAAGCAAAACGTTAAGTGAAACGGATATATTGAAATTGACGCGGCTATACATCAATCCGAAATTGATGGCGATTTCAAATCTTTACCGCTCGTGCGGCTTAGCGTGGGCGTTGCAGCTGAACATTACGTAATTTGGGACGTACATACAACAAGTACCTATACTGTATGAAAATGATTGATATATTGGTACTACAGCATTGTAGCTCAGTGGATAAGATAAGAATAAGAAATTATTTATTAAAGTTCCAAATAATAATAATAATAATTCTTACAACATCTCATACGTTGACCTGATTCCGTACTAAATAGCTTAAGCACTTGTGTTACAGATATCAGACAACATCATCATCAGCCCATTTAAGTCCCCACTGCTGGGGCACGGGCCTCCCTCAATCACATGAGGGGTAATTGCCATACTCACCACGCTTGGCAGACGGGTTGGCGAGGGTTTTGATATAAATGCAGAGTTTTCCTTCTCTGGGTGCTGATGATCATGCCAGCAGCTTTACCGATATTAGACAACAGAGGAACACAACAACAAGGAACAGGCACCTCTAGATTTTTCAAAATCTATATGCATATTTACGAGGTTTTCCCTCACCCACGAACTAATGGGAGCATTAGCTCGGCAATGGCGGAAAATATCGTGAGAAAACCTGTACGTTTAGGATAGTCTCTAAAACGTGCAAGCATGATTCAGTTCATCTGGTTCCCCTTTCTAAGGGTTACAAAGATTAGATGGCAGTCCCGTCATTGTAATTATTAGACGCACTACATCTTGTATCATTCTGCAAACTTATCCGGGAATAACACGTTAGACGATGATAATTGAACGCTGCCTCTGGTTCAAGGGTTGCGGGTTCGATCCTTGCAAAGTGCAAACATTTGTGCGCATGAACATGTCTGTTTGTAATTGGTCTGGGTGTTTTCTATGAATCATAAGTATGTATTTACAAAAGAAAAGTATTATATGTATATATTTGTAATCCCACTGTTGATTCTGATATCCGTAACACAGGTGCTTGAGCTACCTACCTCGGAGTCAGATCAATGTACGTGATGTTATGTGTGTCACAATATGTATTATTTATATTTAATTATTAGGTACTAAGATTTGTCATTTTTTCTGTGAAATGGAAGCTAGGTATAAATGTATTTTTTATGTAAGTAACTAGGGTTATTTGGGTCTTCTAGGAAAAACCATCCTAATGGCCGCCACCTTTTCTGTGGACACAAAATGGTGTGTCTTCTTTTAGTTTCCATAAAAAATAACACCGGCCAGAGGTGATAATATTCCGACTTCCTCATGACGTCATGCATCGGATTGGATGCAAAAAACCGACTAACATTACTAAATAGTCTTCATGTTCCTGCTAAATATAAAAAAAACACATTTTCATAAATATTATGTATAAACTGTGAACCATTATTTTGCTGCTACGGTACCCTTCATGGGGGACTCGCCCATTACTTGCACTTAACCGGTTTTTTATCATAATGCTTAGGTATAAGATACGAACTGTTGGTCTAGTGGTTTAAGTTCCGAGCCGTGATCTCGGGGTCCTGGGTTCGATTCCCGGGTCGAGCAAAGGTATGTTTCGAACTTTTCGAACATTTTTTTACATTATGGCAGATAAACGAGCAGACGGCTCACCTGATGGTGACACGGCTAACACGGGGCATCACAGATGCGTTGCCAGCTCTTAAGGGAGAAAGCTCTTTACATACATAGCTCGGGTTTGTGATCACTAATCCACATTAGGCAAGCGTGGTGATTAAGCCTAATCCCATCATAGTAACGATGACTTACATTTTTAAGATGGAGGGCTTTGACCTGCATTGGGACAGTGTATAGGCAGATACATACATATTTGCATAAGGTATAAAATGTTGTCACTGATCAATTTGTCCTATACAAACAATCAAGAAACACGAACATGTCTACGTCCTCTTATGTTTACAAAGATATTCGTAAAAGCAACATAGCATCGAATGAAATTTATAATATCTACCACATTATGTTCAAAAAGGGACCAAAATTACATGGCTACAGGAGTTGTCCCCAATGAGTTTTATGCTATACGAATTCCGGGCCTGACGAAAAAAGGAACCTCGACCCTTTTTGACGAGTTATAATCAACCGTAATATTTCTGTTACCTGTAAAAATATTGTTAGCTTGCCTTTATTCAATTCAATTCAATTTATTCAGATAATAATTTTACACATATAAAACATAATATATAAACCTATTACAATAAGGTCAGAAAAAAATACAAATGCCTGAACTAGGCGAACCTGTTTTTCAGGCTAGAAAATTAAAACATAACAGTAAGAACTCATAAATAATCACAAAAATATTTATCTAAGAGACAATAACGTAAGAAAAACAACAACTTTTACAAATTCCCTTTATCAAAACAATGAGCAGTTTCTGTGTGTCGTCATATGACATGTTAAGTAGAGCATCATGGAGGGTACGCTTGCATTTAGCAAAAGTAAAGGGATACAGGTCTTAAGTACCATTTCATCTATTATATAAAAGTGGGCCTAAAAATATAAATATAAAAATATATTTATTGGCAGCCGTAAGAACATTCAATTAAAAAAGATACAATAACAGTCCATCTGAAAAGCTGAACAAATCGAGTAAGCACCCCCATTGAAGAAGGCATTTATCATAATTATAGCATAGTAAGGGGTAAGTGCCGTGTGGTCCCCGGCAGAGTAGAATAGGCCACCCTCACTCTTACCAAGGTGTCGTAAAAGGCGATTAAGGTAAAGCTGCTGGCATGATCATCAGCACCCAGAGAATGAAAACTCTGCATTTATATCAAAACCCTCGCGAACCCGTCTGCCAAGCGTGGTGAGTATGGCAATTACCCCTCATGTGATTGAGGGAGGCCCGTGCCCCAGCAGTGGGGACTTAAAAGGGCTGATGATGATGATGATGAAGGGGTAAGTTTAAAGGGTCGTGAAAGAGCATTTTGAATAGCCGAAAATAAAACCGTAATAATATAGATTGTTAAAATTGTATAATATTTGTATTATTCTTTAGAAGAATAATCTCCTTTTGAATCTTAAAAGATTGGGGACATTAAGAAAGGAGATTCTCAGAAACTTCTCGTGTAAGCCAGATTAACGCCGCCTGGTCGCTTTGCAGATAAGAATTTTATTCTTCTAGAGCTAAAACTAGTTAATTATGATTCCGTATCAGGATTGGAAAAGAAAAATAGTTTTATTTTTGTTAGGTTTTTGCTTTGGCTTAAGCTTAATGTTAGCGACGCGATTGTAGTTTATCTAAAAAAAAATCTGTAAAATGTATTTACGCGGTGTCTGTGTGTCTTCAGTTTCATGGAATAAAACTTTTGGCTTTATAGCTGTCCTTGCGAAAAAAACTATCTGTCACCATGTAAATCCTTTAAGTTCTATTTGTTTTTTATCCCCAAATACTCCGAACAACTCTTTTAATTTTCACTGCACATCCAGACCGCATTCACTTAAGCTTTGGAAAATACAAGAAAGATAAAGTAAGGCGTTTTGTCTTAATCTTAATACAACACGACTACGTGAACAACAAAATATGATTTTATCATGAATAAAAAAAGTAAAGAAAAATACATAAATCAAAGCAAGACGTTGTGAGTGGTTTCTCCCGTTCACATTGCGTTCTAGTTCTACCGACATAATTTTAGCTTTGTGATTTTTTAATGCTCTAATCCAAAAACCACCAACCAGGTCATCATCATCATCATCATCAGCCCATTGAAGTCCCCACTGCTGGGGCACGGGCCTCCCTCAATCACATGAGGGGTAATTGCCATACTCACCACGCTTGGCAGACGGGTTGGCGAGGGTTTTGATATAAATGCAGAGTTTTCCTTCTCTGGGTGCTGATGATCATGCCAGCAGCTTTACCTTAGTCGCCTTTTACGACACCTCGGTAAGAGTGAGGGTGGCCTATTCTACTCTGCCGGGGACCACACGGCCAACCAGGTCACCTGATGGTAAGTATCACCGCCGATCAGAATATATTACGTCACTATGCTATTTCCAAGTTGGCCAAAATTTTTTGATACGACCAAACCATTCGCTCATTTCAGAATTCAAAGGTGCATGTGACATCGTGTTCTCAAACCGCACCGTACGTGACAGAAATGGATGTTGAACACTAACTGAGAACTAAGACACAAAGAGCACTGAAAACTTAGTCGTAAAATGTCTACCAGCAGCAGCAGTTTTTAGAGCTACATTGCATCAATTCACTCACTCGCAAAGCAAGTTCATTTAGATCGAATTTTGATAGCGGAATCCGACAAAAGTTGGTTTGGAGTTGTGGAGCGCAAACCGAATGTAGTACTCGTAAAAAGCATTGAAACTAACAGATGTTTTACATCTCTGCACTTAAATTTATTAAGAACACGTTAGTAAAGGAAAGTAAATGTAATCATAATTTCAGCCAATAGACGTCTACTGCTGGACATAGACCTCCCCCAATGTTCTCCACACGGAGCGGTCCTGTGCCACCCGCATCCAATGGATTGCCGCGACGTTCATCAGATCGTCGGTCCACCTTGTGGGAGCCTGCCACGGCTGCGACTTCCTGTACGTGGCCTCCACTCGAGGACCTTTCCGCCCTAACGGCCGTCTGTTCTCCTCGCTATATGCCCTATATGCACCTCGTCTTGACTAGCCTGATACCCTATTTGACGTACCCTGCCTCATAAGCCAAAGTTTAAGAGTTCCATCCTCATTTTGAGCAAACATCCGTGTGATAAATACTTGTGTTTGTTCAGTGCTGTTGAGCGATGGTAGCTCAGTGGATTAGAACGCGCCTTCCATGCGGAGGGTCGTGGTTCAATCCGACCAAGCACCTGTGAATTTTTCAAATATATGTGCGTATTTCTACCACTGGCTCGGCGGTGATTTGGTCTGGTTCCCCTCTTGTCAGAGTTGCGTAGGTCAGACGGCAGTCGCTTTATTGTAATTATCAGACTCTCAAATCCTGAATCATGGTCTAAACATACCCTGGGCTCCAAAGCGACAGTTTTCAACGCAACCGGGAATCACACGATGAGGAGAAGTTTGGTCAGTTTTTGGGTGAGTTAAATGATGTGACCACAGCTACTGTCACGTTACCGATGACAGCCTACCGCAGGGATGTAGGGATAACAAAAAAAATGTTTATAAAAAGTTTAATCCACATACCTCTTCGATCTTTCGTCTGTGCCTTTGTCAATTTTTTTTGTAAAAAAGGTTATTTATCTTATATATTCCCGTCGGGGAGCGGGGGGACGAAAAGCTCAATAATAATAAACAAGACGTTAGAAAATTATATTCATAAAAAATAACTGTCATCGAAGCATAGGTACAGTACAGCACACGATTGTGTATGCCACCTTTGATGTTGCTTAATTAAAGGGTACTTTATCTAATCCCACAGCGTAATAGTGCTTGTCATGCTTGCGGTGTTCTCTTGGCTTAAATCCTATTTAGAATGCAATATACAAGAAAGGACAGAATTAGGTAGGTATTCGCTTAATGCGTTTTGATTAACATGTTATTGACTGTAAAACTCAGTCATCAGTCAATGTTTTTTTGTATTCCCTAACACTTTTATTCGAAAATAATACATTGACAATATTTTATGGAAGCCTTAATAGTGTTATAGCTTGTTTCTGCAAGTATTTTATTCAAAGTTTCATCACATCTTATTTATTAACTTTGCAGCCATAACTATTTCGTTTTAGCTTTCCATAAGGCGGTAAATACAGAGATACTTAATGCAATTTTCATACCTGCTTTTGTTTACCACGGAAGAGTTAGTTTTTTTTATAGTTCTTATGTCTTAAAATATTTACAATAAGAACTTAAGTAATCATATCAGGCCTATCAGGTTGGAGCCGTAAAGTCCTTGAGTGGAGACCGCGACTCGGTAAGCGTAGTGTAGGACGCCCTGCGACAAGATGGGATGATGACATTCGAAGGCTGGCTGGTGTGGGCTGGATGAGAGTGGCCGAAAATCGGGAGCAGTGGCGTGCATTAGGGGAGACCTATGTCCAGCAGTAAACGAGTGTGGGTTGCTGATGATGATCAGGTCTATATAGTCATAATTACTGTTTGCTTATATACCCTCCGAAAATCATGATCCAAAGGCCGGTCCTCTTTAAAGCCATGAGGGGATAGATATATAACACAAAAATAATAATCTTTAGAAAAGACCAAAAAAAAAAACTTTTCAAAAATAATGCTTAGCGTTAATAACTGCACTAGTCTAGGACTGTGTCGCAAATGTTAGCGCCTACCTCGTAAGCAAACAGGCTTGAAGCCTAACAAAGGTATTTCATCATCATCATCATCAACAACCCACACTCGTCCACTGCTGGACATAGGTCATCCCATCTTGTCGCAGGGCGTCCTACACTACGCTTACCGAGTCGCGGTCTCCACTCAAGGACTTTTCGGCTCCAACGGCTGTCAGTTCTGCGGCTAATATGACCAGCCCACTGCCACTTCAGTTTGTTAATTCGGTGGGCTATGTTTTACTTCCAATGGATTCCCGCGATCTTCACCAGATCGTCGGTCCACCTTGTAGGAGGTCTGCCACGGCTGCGACTTCCTGTACGACGATCTGGTGAAGATCGCGGGAATCCATTGGATGCGGGAGGCACAGGACCGATCTTTGTGGAAAACATTGGGGGAGGCCTATGTCCAGCAGTGGACGTCTATTGGCTGAAATGATGATGTCTTACTTGGTGACTTACGGTACCGAGACGTGGACACTCACGGCTGGCCTAGTCCACCGGTTCAAAGTCGCTCAAAGAGCTATGGAAAGGGCTATGCTCGGAGTATCTCTGAAGGACCGCATCAGAAATGATGTAATCCGACAGAGAACCAGAGTCACCGACATACCCCACCGAATTAGCAAACAAAGGTATTTAACTTAAACTAATTAAACTAAGTACGCGGCGCGGTCGTTACCCCAAAGATACGAACAAATTATGGTAAAAAAAGGACGCGTTTGAAGGAGCATAACTTTACAACCAAATACCGTCAAATATTAAAGGAGAAGCCTTTGATAATGTTTTTAAATCTCATCCTCATCCTCAGCCCACTTAAGTACCCACTGCTGGGTCACGGGCTTCCCTCAATCACATGAGGGGTAATTGCTATACTCACCACGCTTGGCAGACGGGTTGGCGAGGGTTTTGATATAAATGCAGAGTTTTCCCTCTCTGGGTGCTGATGATCATGCCAGCAGCTTTACCTTAGTCGCCATTTATGACACCTCGGTAAGAGTGAGGGTGGCCTTTTCTACTCTACCGGGGAACACAAGGCTTTTTAAATCTAACCTGGCCGAATATGTTATTGAGAAGACTTCTAAATTTTCTAAATACTAAATTCTAATAGACTTTTCTGTTTTGTTATTTGAGAAAACATGTTTAATTAAGCTCGGACGAAACAAATTTAGTTGTATTGCTTATAAAAGCTAAAAGCAATGTTCTAATGCAAGTGACTGCAAGTGAGGCGAACTTGATGCCAAGAAGCATTCTCTACCGGTCAACCTCATATATATTATTATGTTATTTTATTGTCTTTTATGAGAATAAATATCTTTAAACCTAAGCTAATACAATACAATAGTTGAAGATTATGTTTTAAGTAGATAGGGTAACATGATTATTTAACTATACTTAATTGCATAATGGCTTCCACACTATCATAATCAATTTTATTGAGCCATTTACTTGTATAATCTGACATCTGTATAAGTGTTCTTTATATATACTTATTTTTTTATTTAACTCGTTAGATAAAAGAGCAGCAATGTAATTATATTGGTGTATTGCCAATCAAGTCTAACAACCAGTTGACATATTTTGTCATCTGTAGCGAAGGATAGTGTAATAAATATTTTTTGTACAGAAAGAACTTCCCACTAGCTAAATATGAGTTTGGTTGAGAATTTTATTGGTTTGAAATTATCCTTCATAACTGCTCTTTGTGTCCTCTCTAGATGGGTAAGTGTTACAATTAATATTATTTTGTACTAGCTAAAAGTAGATCTCACCTGTATACTGGGTTGTCGTCCCGATACCACACGACAAGCAGTAGACTATCATTGCGCTGAGGTGGCCTGGAATCGCAGGGGAGTTCTGCTTCTCCACCCACGACGGCTGACACTCGCGAGATGGTTGCAGTGGCTGTTAATAGTTGATTCCCTGCAGGACAATGAAAAAAAAAATTAAAATGCAAACAATCTTTTGCTTATCCCGTAAGTCCCTTTCATTACCGAATTTGAAATGCGTGTTAGTAACAGTGAAGCGGTTGCCGCATGACCTTCGCAACCATTTTTTTTATGACATAAGTGGCAGCCGGATCACCTGATGGTAAGCAATTACCGCCGCCCATGGACACCTGCAGCACCAGTGGAGTCACAAGTGCGCTTCCAACCATTAAACTCCCCTTTCCCCCCAGATTGGGCCTCTGGTACCCTCACTCACGTAGCGAAACACAGAACAGAGTTGCTTTTCGCCGGTTTTCTGTGAAGCCGTGGTATCACTGCAGGTATACAGGAAAACTAGAACAATTCTTTTTATACCACTTTGATGGCTAACAAGCGTGCGACTCAAGTGATGGTAAGCGACTACCGCAGCCTATTGATCCCAGCAAATCCAGAGAGAATTAGATCAAGGTAACACGTTGAGAATCATTATTTTAACAGAAACGAGCACCAATGATTTATAAAACGCAGGTTTTCTCATAATGTTTTTTATCCTCACCACCGATCAGTGTTATTAAATAACATGGATTTTGAAAAATCAAAATCCAGAATAAATAATTAATAATAAATATTTCACAACATCACATACATGTTGATGTGACTCCGAGATTGGTAGCTCAAGCACCTGTGTTACGGATATCAGAATCAACAGTGGCATTACAAATATATACATATAATACTTTTCTTTTGTAAACATACTTATAATACGTAGAAAACACCCAAACCAATAAAACAGACATGTTCATGCACACAAATGTTTGTATTGGGCGGGGATCGAACCCGCAACCCTTGGACCAGAGGCAGCGTTGTTCCACTGTTCCAAACGGGTCGTCAAAGAATTTATTGATACAATTATTCTGAACGAAATAGTGAATAGTAAGTCCATTTGGCCTCGTTCCCTTTTATAGTGGCAGGGTAAAATAATTGCTCACCTTAATCTGATGGTGAGCAAAACGATTTGTTGGCAATTTTATACTGACTCGGGAGATGCTACATTTGATGCTGCTATGTTGCATACGTATTATTCGTTTCTGTTTATCCCACGAGGATCCTCGAGGATGAGGTGAATAGGAGAATCCTGTTAGGTTGCGCAACATTTGGAAAACTACGTCGTGTCTTCGTATCGTCGATACCACAGTGCCTAAAGACGAAAGTCTTCAATCAGTGCGTCCTACCCGTCATGACATACGGAGCCGAAACGTGGACACTTACGGTACGGCTGGTCCACAAGTTAAAGGTCGCTCAACGGGCTATGGAACGAGCAATGCTCGGCGTCTCTCTCCGAGATCGAATCCGAAATGAGGTGATCCGGCAGAGAACCAAAGTTATCGACATTGCTCACCGGATTAGCAAGCTTAAGTGGCAGTGGGCTGGCCATATTAGCCGCAGAACCGACAACCGATGGGGTAAACGAGTTCTGGAGTGGAGACCGCGTCTTGGCAAACGTAATGTAGGGCGCCCTCTGGCTAGGTGGGAGGACGATCTGCGCAGGATGGCTGGCAAGAGCGGGATGCGAGAAGCCATGGATAGATCACAGTGGCGAACAATTGGAGAGGCCTACGTCCAGCAGTGGACTGCGATAGGCTGATGATGATGGTGATGATGATGTTTATTCCCACAGGAAATTAACATTTTTCGTGATAAAAAGATGTACTTTTTAACACGAAAAAAGTTAAGCCGAAGTGATACCACGGCCTCACTAAAAACCGGCGTGAAGCAGCATTGTACTGTGTTTCACTGCGTGAGTAAGGGTACCAGAAGCCCAATCCGGGGGAAAGGGGGGTTTAAAGGTTGGCAACGCCCTTGTGATTCCACTGGTGTCGCGGGTGTCCATGGGCGGCGGCAATTGCTTACCATTAGGTGATCTGTCTGCTCGTCTGCCACCTACCACATAAAAAAAATATCATTTATGTATGTCCTTTTCCTAGTTCTCAGCTACCTCTCTACAAATTTTCAGTCAAATTGGTCTAGCCGTTCTTGAGTAATAATAAATGTCACGACTTTCGTTTATAAATATGGAAATATATAATAATACATGGGAGAATACAATTTGTCTTTTTTATATTAAAACGCATTGTTTTTTTTTTCATAAATAATAATAATATCCTCCAACCGATCACGGCTACGGCGCCGCGGCGGCCAATCTCAACGATCAGCCATGTACGCAGGATATATTATAGTGCTCAAGTGTGTGCGCAAACACAAGTGCACTCTCTATTCCCTAACATTTGTATTCCGATAAGACACCAGCGTGAAACGACCGGAGAGGGATTGGGTGCAGGACCAACGGCTTAACGTGCTTTCCGAGGCACGGGGGTACAAGACCGCCAACTTCCAGACTCCGGGCTGACACTAAGTATTTCCTACCAAAAACTTAGGTACAAATTCTTGACCCGACCCGGGGATCGAACCCGGGACCTCTTGTGCAGCCGTCGCTTTGAAGTGCACTTTTGACTGACCGGGTGGCACAATTTGTAGTGACCCTGCCTCTTACGCCAAAGGTCGTAGGTTCGATTCCCACCCTAGACAAACACTCGTGCGATGAATACTTGTGTTTGTTCGGTGTCTGGGTGTAATATATGTATTTAAGTATATATTTGTGTTCCTCTGTTGTCTGATATCTGTAACACAAGTGCTTAAGCTACTTAGTACACGGAATCAGGTCAATGTATGAGATGTTGTGAGAATTATTATTATTTTTGTAAATATTTTTTTGTCTCAAAATGGTTGTTTAAAACATTTTGGTGTTCATACTGGACTCACGGACCTAGGCCAAGTGAGCCGCAGCTTCTGTTATTGGGTTCATATGATTTTCATCGTCCTGCAGGAACTTACGAACAATACGACACGTGTTCAGGATAGCGGCCTTTTGCATTGTCATGTATATATTTTCTGGTACATCGAGCATTCGTAAGGCAGTCAGAAGGTGTTTTGGAATTACACCAGTGCTAGACAACACCAACGGCAAGATGTACACTTTATTCATATTCCAGATTTTAATTATCTCCTCTTTTAATTCTGTATATTTCTGTATTTTCTCTGTAATTGTTTTATGTAAATTATGCGTATTTGGCACTGCAACATCTATTAAATAAACTGTCTTTTTCTGTTTGTCAATCAAAGTTATATCAGGTCTATTGTTGTGTATAGTTCTGTCTGTCAATATTGCTCTGTCGTAGTACATCTTGTAACTGTTGCTCTCGAGCACTGGTTTCGGAGTGTATTGGTAGTATGGGATGGGTTTCCCAGAGGTGAGTTTATGTTTAAAAGCTAATTTTTGGTGTATAATATTGCATACTTGGTTGTGGCGGTGAGTATAGTCTGTTTGGGTAAGATTAGGGCAAGCACTAGTTATGTGTTGAATTGTTTCAGATTGTCTATTGCATTTTCTACACTTGTCTGTTATCAGAGTACGGTCTTTGAGTATGTATTTTTTGTAATTTCTTGTGTTTATTATTTGATCTTGGATAGCAATTATAAAACCTTCTGTTTCTGGGAAGAGGGAACCTAATTTTAAAAGTTTATTACTAGCTATTGAATCTACATGTGGTTGTGCAAAATCGTGGTAATGTCTTCCGTGTAATTCTTTTCTTCGCCATGCTGCTGCTTTTTGGATTTCATGCTCTTCTCTGCTAATAAACTGTTTGTCTTTGTTTTTCAAATTCAGTGGTGTGTAGTTATCATCTACGTCCACCACGGTGGAGTGTATATTGCTGGTGGAGGATTTGGCATAGAAAAAACTTCTGAAATGTTTTGTTTGCTCCATCAACATAAGCTTGAGATCAATCAAACCCCGGCCCCCTTTTTCTCTCTTTGCAGTTGCTCTCTCTATTGCTGATTTAGGATGTAAGTAGTTATGTTTGGTTAATGTAGTTCTAGTGGTTCTTTCTAGTTTATTTATATCTGTTTTTGTCCATTTTATAACACCAAATGAGTATGTGAGAATAGGCACAGCGTATGTATTTATGGCTTTAAAAAGGTTTTTGGAATAAAGTTGTATCTTGCATATAAGATTTACCCTTCTGAAATATTCTTGAGTTAACTTCTTTTTTATCTGAATGTGCCGTATCCTTTTTGCTTGTTGTACACCAAGATATTTGTAAGTATCAGTTGGTTCCATTAGCCTAAAATTAAACTCTTCGTTTTCTTCTTTAACTTTTCCCTTATAAATCCTGAGTGTCCTGCATTTATCTAATCCAAACGTCATATTTATGTCTGTACTAAAATGTTTTGTAATTTTAATTAATTCTTTCATTTCTTTTTCGTTTGACGCAAATAATTTTATGTCATCCATATACATGAGATGACTGATGCATGTGCTGCTAGATAATTTGTACCCACTATCTGATTCATTGAGTAAATGAGATAGAGGGTTTAAGGCCAAGCAAAACCATATAGGACTGAGTGAATCTCCCTGGAAAATGCCATTCTCGATTGGGATTTCATCTGTGCTGATGGTATCGGAGTCACAAGTCAGTAGCAATGTTGTTCTCCAATCAACCATGGCATTCTCCAAGAAAGTTTTTAATGTGGGATTTACTTTATAGAGTTGTAATACGCGTATAAGCCATGAATGAGGGAGACTATCGAAGGCCTTCTGGTAATCAATATAGGTTATATTAAATAAATAAATAAATATTTCACAACATCACATACATTGATCTGACCCCGAGATAGGTAGCTCAAGCACCTGTGTTACGGATATCAGAATCAACAGTGGGATTACAAATATATACATATAATACTTTTTTTTTGTTATAAAGACATACTTATCATCATCATCATCATCAGCAACCCACACTCAACCACTGCTGGACATAGGTCTCCCCTAATGCACGCCACTGCTCCCGATTTTCGGCCACTCTCATCCAGCCCACACCAGCCAGCCTTCGAATGTCATCATCCCATCTTGTCGCAGGGCGTCCTACACTACGCTTACCGAGTCGCGGTCTCCACTCAAGGACTTTACGGCTCCAACGGCTGTCAGTTCTGCGGCTAATATGACCAGCCCACTGCCACTTCAGTTTGCTAATTCGGTGGGCTATGTCGGTGACTCTGGTTCTCTGTCGGATTACATCATTTCTGATGCGGTCCTTATAATACACACTTATAATACATAGGAAACACCCAGACCAATACAAACAGACATGTTCATGCACACAAATGTTTGTACTGTGCGGGGATCGAACCCGCAACCCTTGGACCAAAGGCAGCGTTCACTACCACTGTTCCAAACGGGTCGTCGAATATATTTTTACTCCGTTTATGTGCATGCTGTAGAATGGTAGAGTCAATTATTAGCTGCTCCTTACATCCCATATGGTTTCGCCGGCATCCCTTTTGTTCTTCAGCAAGAACTTGATTGGCTTCTAAGTGTAAATTCAGTTTATTGGCGATGCATTATTATTATAATATTAATATAAGACAACATCAAAATTAGACAAATTATTTACATTTTTATTTAAACCTTATTTACCTATTATGAGGTTTTCGGGATGTAGACGATAAAAAAATGACTGTGAATAAATTATTATTTTTATTACGTTATTATCATCTATTATAAATGTTATATAAATGAATTACCAGGAATTACCAGAATGATTTTAAAAGGAGTGTGTCTACACTGCACCCACCCCAGGTAACTTGGAAAAAGAGCAGGAGGATGATGATGATAAATGATTTACCACGATTTGATACAAACTAAAATCGACCTAAGGTCACAGACATAGCCCAAAGGATTGCATGCCTCAAGTGGAATGGGCAGGGCACATAGCGAGGAGAACAGACGGCCGTTGGGGCGGAAAGGTCCTCGAGTGGAGGCCACGTTCAGGAAGTCGCAGCCGTGGCAGGCTCCCCACAAGGTGGACCGACGATCTGGTGAAGATCGCGGGAATCCATTGGATGCGGGCGGCACAGGAACTATCTGTGTGGAGAACATTGGGGGAAACCTATGTCCACCAGTGGACTTCTATAGGCTGAAATGATGATGATGATGATGAAAAACGACCTCATCTCATAAATAAAGTAGAAATAAACTAGTGACATCACTACTGCCTTAAGTAGTCTCGTATAAATTTTCTTCAAACTTTACTGCTGATATTTAAGACGTTAAGAGTCAGATACAAATGAAAACCGACTATTTCTAGCACAATCTTATGCCAAGCCGCCTGTCACCTTAGACAGCGTTTCCTGGCAGACAGCATGAGCCTAGATTTATACCCCGTTGTTTAGTAATTCCTGCGGAATAAATGGAGCTGATAAAATTCATTTTCATACAAGAATAGGATTACTTTAGAAGAGAACTTTATAAATCAAATGTTGCAGCTGATGCTTTACTCATATGATATTAAAATACATCATTATCCTCCTGCCCTTTTCCCAGGTTATCTGGGGTCGGCGCAATATGTTTTCCTTTTCCATACGTCCCATGATATTTTAATACATGCTGCAAATAAATTAAGACAGTTTTTGTGTATTCAGAGTGATATGATTTATATGATAATATGATTGCTTCCGTTGTGATTGCAACGTGGGCTCTTCTCTTGCTTACATCAGGCTGAGGAGAGCCAATATAGTGTGCCATTATAAAAAAATGTATACAGGATGGAATAAATATTGGGCCCAGGAGGGAAACAACCTTAAGCCCTTAAATTAGAACGTTTAACTTAAAGAAAAAGTCTGACGACCCGTTTGGAACAGTGGTAGTGAACGCTGCCTCTGGTGCAAGGGTTGCGGGTTCGATCCCCGCACAGTACAAACATTTGTGTTTCATGAACACTACTGTTTGTATTGGTCTGGGTGTTACCTATGTATTAAAAGTATGTATTTACAAAAGAAAAGTATTATATGTATATATCCCACTGTTGATTCTGATATCCGTAACACAGGTGCTTGAGCTACCTATCTCGGAGTCAGATCAATGTATGTGATGTTGTGAAATATTTTTTTTTAATTTATTTAAAGTTCCTTTATTTTAAAAATAAATACTCCGGGAATAAGCTGATTTTTTTTTATAATCGTATATTGGCTGTTTTAAAGCACTATTTTTTTCTTTTTTATCTGATAGGTGGCAGACGAGCAGATGGATCACCTGATCGTAATTTCCGCCGCCACCCTTAGAAACCCGCGACACCAGTGTGGCGGCACAAGTGCGCTGCCAACTTTTACCAACCTACGCTGTCACTCGTATTTTGTGTATTACACAACACCGAATATTAAGTATACAACTTGTTTAAGTTCTCTTTATTAATTAATGTTTCTTTGAGAAGTTTGATTTTTTCCGGGTCGATTCCAGGGCTATGGAAGCCAAATTTAAAAAAATTAAGTTAAATTTCGTTTTATTTCTGTTTCAAAATAAAGCAATGTTTTATTTAAGGTGACGGGTAGGGCACACTAGCGACGCCAATCGATTTTAATTCTTAGCTACTAAACCGTATCTATTTTAAACAATTTCAGGGGTACAACCTCTCGGCAAACACTTATACTATTTATTAAATACTTATACTTAACTTTTGGGTCTGCTTTTGTACTCGAAATGTGAATTACCGCCAAAAGCGGCCACTTTTGGCGTGAATCAATTTTTCGCGTACAAAAACAGATCCAACATATTTTGTGCATGGTCATTTAATAAATAGAATAAGTGTTTGCCTAGAGGTTTTAGTCTCGAAATTGTTTAAAATAGATCCGGTTTAGTAGCTAAAAATTAAAATCATTTGGCGTCGCTAGTGTGCCCTACCCGTCACCTTAAGTAAAACATGCTAACTTAATGATTTAAGGTATTTTCCTCCCAGTACACTATGTTTATTTCCACCCTGTAAAAAAACTTTTAGTAAAGCAAACTTTAGGAACCAATAATGTATTGTATGAAACTAAAAGTTTATACTTTAGTTTTGTTAAACTTTAAACTAATAAACATCAATTTAAACTACATTTATCTTCTCTGTTATTGGTTTACAAGCTTTTAGATTTAAAGTTATCCTCCTATGTTTGAAGTTTAGCAATATTAATTATAAGATCAACTACGGAATGGATTATCTCAAAACGTTCTTTTAAGAGTTAAGAAATTGAATTTTAGTTAAAGTTTTTATAGCTATTGTATTTCATATTTGAAATAACTCTAAATTTCACTTAAAGTGACGGGTAGGGGACACTAGCAACGCGAATCGATTTTAATTTTTAGATACTAAACCGGATCTATTTTAAACAATTTCGGGGTTACAACCTCTCCGTAAACACTTATACTATTTATTAAAGAACCATGCACAAATGTTGGGTTTTTCGAGTACGCGTTAGACCCAACATTTTTGCATGCTGAGTGATACCACTATCACTCCTGTCGAGCCAGCTCATTCATTTCCTTCTATTAATTGTGTACAAACTAAGGCCACAATTAAGCATAGATGGACTCATATAATGTGTACCTCGGCTGCGCATCGACCCACATCCCCACATGTCGTCCATCAATGCTTGTTTTGCCGACCGCTGCAGTAGTGCTGTACTATTTTACGTTACTTCGTTATAAAAAATATTATTTTATTTTATTTATTATTATTCGCATTACATATGACTATATGACTAGGTATGTGGTATCATTACACAATCAAAAGTACATATGCGCCTTGGTAGGCATCGCAAGTTGGCATAGAGAGGAGCACACATTTCTTATTTTATTTACTTGGTATTTGCTTTTGATATGTATTCTTCTATGTAATAGTAATATTTGGAATTTGCAATTTATTTTTAAACCACATGTACTTATTTTTTCTTATATTTTATCCCGTAAATATTCGTTCACTGAGTAGTAGCATTTATGAGTAAGTAAATCTTTTAATAAATGAATAAACTTATTGTAATTATTTTCGTTTTTTATGTAGTTTGGCAATTTATTATATAATTTGATCGACATCGGGTAAGGTCCGGAGCTATGTAATGTTAATTTAGAAGTTATTTGGATGAGATTATTTTTATTGCGATGTATATGATGACGAGTTATAGTTAATCTATGCGGAATCCAGGATTTGCTTAAATTTAGGTTCAAGAAGTATCTTGTCTGTGGTTTTACCACACCGGGTATGTTACGCTTCGACCTTTCTTGACCAAAAACATCCATGGTCTTCCTATTTCAAATTTTAGCAGGCTTAGTAAGTCAGTTACGAATGCTGACCCTCATTAAGTATGCAGGTGTTTACGCGGCTGCCAACGTGTTATGAAAATCATATGAAGTCAAAAATATTATCTCATATTCTGCGAACCCACCTGAATCTCAATGTTTATCTCCCAAAGCCTTTTATGAAATGGTGTTACTTTATAAGAGAAACTAGGACAATGTTCTTGTCGTATCAAGTTGTGAGCGTAAACAGATTTACAAACTGAGGAGAAAAGAAACAACCGGAAGTCTCTGAATCTTTACCGGGAATCTCAAAATCTTTTTTTACTCATACCATCTCTAATCATTTATAAGACCCGTTATTGAATAAAAGCGGGTCGACTTTTAGTGCGGTCCCTCGGTATAATTTGAACTTATCTTTAGTCAATAATAATTATTATAAAGTCGTTGGTTTAACTAGTGAGCAACAACCTAGCTCTAGCTAGCTACATCTGATCAATCGCGATTGATCGGAATGTTTTGATTCGATTATAACCTGTACACGAGCGATAAATCTATAAAAGATTCGAGCACGTCTTCTGACTCGCTATTGGCTATTCATCATCATCCTCCTGCCCTTTTCCCAGGTTATCTTGGGTCGGCGCAGTAAGTTTTCCTTTTCCATACGATCCTGTCACTCGTAATCGAATCATCCATCCCTTTTTCCATCATTTCATTCTTCACACAATCCATTTAAACTCATCACTTTTTTGGTTATATGTTCTTCCCCTCATCTTATTTCATGGCCATACCAGAAAAGACTATTTGCCTTCAGTTTTTCAATGAAAAAAATGCATAATTATTTATTGTATTTTTTTTCAATGTAATTCATGTGTGTAATCTTTTTTAATCAATATAGCCGACTTCCACTGGGTCTGGGTCTACTACTTTTAGCAACCAAATACTTGTATTTGACTGCTAGTAGCCACGGTGGCCAGGGGCTAGCCACGGGAGCCATGGCCCACAGTAGCCACTACTGACTAAATACTATAACCCCGCTATCTCTCGCCGATTGTCCCACGCGTCGAAAAACAAGAAAATGACATTCAGAGGGCCATAAACGTACGTTCTGGAGCCGGACAGTATTGTACAACACGCGCACCTTCGTCGAGGTTTTTTGTATCCTGTTTGTACATACGTAATATGAGGGTAGCTCACAAGCTATGTTGCAGGTCACGCCCCACGTGCCGTTGCAAAACAACCCTTATTACCCCCACATACACCACACAAACCAACCTCAAAGAGGCAGGGGTATAATGAACCGAGAGGTTTTTGCACGAGTTTTTCTTGTATGTAAGTGCGTGTTGGAGAGGAATTTAATTTAGGATTTTGCAGCTGCATATAAATTAATGGCTTAGTTTATCAAGTTCTTGCCATCGTCGGGAAATTTGTTAATTCTCGGCTTTTTGCGGTTGTGGGCTCGCTAAATGAAAATTAGTTTTTTGTTCAACACATGTAAATTAACGCAGACTGTACACACGAAACACTGACAAGTGTTACGTTACAGGGATAAAAAAATAAAGTTTAAAATCAAAACCCAACTACTAATAAATCGCTCTAAAAAATAGGTATGTACGTCACAAGAAAATTGTCTCCGCTGAAATTATAATGCGGTATCGCCGTGGTCAATTTACCTTGATTTTGTTTTTTTTAAGAGATCTGTTTTGCTACAGTAAATGGCAATTATTTGTCCAGTTATGATAACTAGTTTAAAAGTTATGAGGGAACATATGAAAGTCCAAACCCACATAGACATACGTCAAAATAATAACCTCACTTTTTGTTCTGCCGTAGTCTGGGAAAATTACGTAATTAATTGATTGCACAAAATGTTACCGAACTTAATGCTATGGTAACTGGTAAATCTGCATTATATCGAACTACTATTAGTTTGGAGATTATTAGGAAATAAACTATCTATTTGGAGTTCTGCATATATTTGGGAAGCTGATAAAACGAATATTTAATCCCATATCAACACGTGGAAGTTGTATGCTATTAAAGTTATTTCTCATATACTCAGGATATATATAGGCCGCACTCAGAGACGTCATTTAAGCTAATGTTCATTAACTTTAGTATCGGTAGTCTTTATGCGTATCAAAATAAGTGTCAATATTTTTTATTGTTGAGTAGCCAACTAAGTTGATCAACGACTCTGAGTGTGACAGTATGTCATCATCATCATCATCATCATTTCAGCCAATGGACGTCACATAGGCCTCCCCCAATGTTCTCCACACAGATCGGTCCTGTGCCTCCCGCATCCAATGGATTCCACGGTCCACCTTGTAGGAGGCCTGCCACGGCTGCGAGTTCCTGTACGTGGCCTCCACTCGAGGACCTTTCCGCCCCAACGGCCGTCTGTTCTCCTCGCTATGTGCCCTGCCCATTGCCACTTGAGGCATGCAATCCTTTGGGCTACGTCTGTGGCCTTAGTTCTCCTGCGGATCTCATCATTTCTGATACGATCACGCAGGGAGACACCCGGCATAGCCCTCTCCATTGCTCTCTGGGTGACTCTGAGCCTCCTTAATCGGCACATTGTAAGCGGCCACGACAATAATGTTGACAGTATGTGGCCTCATTAAAAACAGTGTTGATAAATCCTACAAATAAATCTCGGAATAAAGATAAGGACGTCAGGTTGAAAACAGCAATATGGTTAATATCTAGAGCTTATATCTAGAGATATTATTAAAACATAGCACACTAACAATCACAAATTATGTAAAAAAATCTATCCGCACTTGTGACTCCACTGTTATTGCGGGTGTTCATGGGCGGCGGCAATCGCTTACCATCAGGTCTGCTCGGCTGCCACATGTCACAAAAAAACTTCTTGCGTAACGTACTAAAAAAACTTTTTTTTTTGCCATAACTTCTAGGATAACATCCGAAATTACGACAAAAGCAAGCCTATAGTATCACATTTTGCTTGCCTGTTTTTGTGTTAGTGTTGATACTGGAATATCCTTCATGAAAAGTCCAAGTACTCTTGTATTCGTAGCATGTTTAATCCTAAGGTTTAAATACGTCCGTGAGATTTGAACCCACGACTTTCATGTTGGAGAGACAACGGTCTTAGGGTGTTTCCAGACAAATTGATCGATCCTAAAATAGATTAGGTGACGTCGCCTGATAGATTCTACCGCGCATATTGATCGTTTATAGCCAGCCTTATCGATTGACGTCGACCGATGGAATCAGTCGAAGCATTGACTTCAACAAGGGCGTATCTCAAGTGCGTTAGGTTAAAATGTCGTTTTATCTTTCTATTAAAATAACACTTTAAAGCGATGGCTGCGCAAGAGGTTCCGGGTTTTATCCTCGGGTCGGGCCAAAAATTTGTACCTAAGTTTTCGGTAAGAAATTCTTAGTGACAGCCCGGAGTCTGGAAGTACCCCCGTGCCTCGGAAAGCACGTTAAGCGGTTGGTCCTACGCCCGGCACCTCTGCGGTCGTGTCACAGTAGTGTCATATCGGAATTCAAGGGTTAGGGAATAGAGAGTGCACTTGTGTTTACGCACACACTTAAGCACTATAATATATCCTGCCCTGCGTACGTGGCTGATCGTTGAGATTGGCCGCCGTAGCCGTGTGAAAATATGACTGTTCCTGATCGCTATGACATGTCCTTTTTTAAACGAGGTTTGAAAATAGTTCATCTCTCACGGTAGGCAGCGGCATGACTGTGCTCCGGCATTGTTGATGTCTATGAGCGGCGGTCACCGTTCACCATCAGATGGGCCGCAAGCTCGTCTACCTACTACACTCGCGAGCAGAAGTTTGGAATCACTTACTTGAAATTTGTTTCGCGCGATCTTGCTTAGTAAATAATTTTTTTATAATTATAAAAATGATATCATTTTAAAGGTTCAACTGTTCACTTTAAATTGATACCAAATTATCTTATCTTAGGAGCTATCCCGGATTAAGCGAAGGAGTAATGAAAAAGACGTGTTTTAATTGTTTGATACGTCTCGAGTTGCGACCTATTGACTCCTATAAAAGCACCTGTTATCGCATTTTCTTTATCAGTCGACTTTCAGACAAAGACGTAGCAGAGATGTGTACCGGTCACGGTACACATCTCTGCTACTTTTAACCCTTTACGTTGTACGACAATATTCATATTCATATATTCATATTCTTTATTGCTCTCCATAATGTTACAAAAGGTGGTAATAACATGGTACAGTACAATTATGGACCCTGTCGGGCACGGCATAGATAAGAGAGGGGAGGAGTCACCTTACACTTTCATCTACAAGAATAATTTAAATAATATTTTTTTACTAGACAGCTAATTTTATTTAAATATATAAATTATATTAAACTCTTATACTGTATGTATGTAATGTAAATCAATGGAGACAACACCTATAGAAGCCGCACAAATCGTAGCCCTATTGCAAGAAGGGCTCAGCCAGCGAGTTGTCGCTCGTCGGCTCCACATAAGCCAGTCCTGGGTTTGGAAAGTTTACAAGCGCTTTCGGGAGACTGGTGGCTTTATCCCGAGACCAAGATCTGGACGGCGCCGGAGCACATCGGAGAGGGATGACCGTTTTATCGTGTCAACATCTCTCCGAAATCGGCATTTGACTGGTGTCGACGTCCAACAGGAGCTCCGAGATGTTCGAGGAGTAGCAGCCAGCGAGTGGACAGTTCGCCAACGACTCAAGCAAGCGAATCTGACTCCAAAAAGGCCTGCCACAGGCCCGAAACTCACTCAATTTGCTCGCACCCATCTTGATTGGGAGGTTGAGCAATGGAGGCAAGTCCTGTTCTCCGACGAGAGCAGGATGTGTTTGCACAGTAGCGACCGAAGAGGTTGGGTCTACAGGCGGCCTGGGGAGCGATTTGCACAGTGCTGTTTCGCTGAAACAGTGGCTTATGGGGGCGGCTCTTGTATGATATGGGCCGGCATTTCCTTCGACGGTAAAACCGAGCTTGTTTTCGTGCCTGGCGGGGGACGAGGAGGCGGTCTAACTTCAGACCGGTACATTTCCGATATTCTGCTGGAACATGTCGTTCCCTATGCGGGATATATCGGTGATGACTTCCTCCTTATGCGCGATAACGCTCGTTGTCACACTGCCCGTGTGACCACTGAATACCTCGAAGAAATCGGTATCGCCACATTGGACTGGCCGACGCTCAGCCCTGACTGGAATCCCATTGAGCACGTGTGGGATGAACTGAAGAGGAAGGTTCGTTCCAGAACTCCTGCTCCTTCATGTCTGAATGCGCTGAAAGCGGCGTTGATTGAGGAGTGGGAAGGTATTCCACAAGAATCAATTCAGAAGCTGATCAGGTCTATGAAGAATCGTCTTCGAGCAGTTATTAGGGCGAGGGGAGGGAATACAAAGTATTGACACTTAATTTTAAAGCTAAATAAATGTTTTATTAATACATTTTTGTTGTTTTATTCATTCATTATTTTTCCATATTTCCTTGTTTTCCTACCTCCTTCGCTTAATCCGGGATAGCTCCACAAATACTGTATCCATTTGAATGAATTTGGTATCAATTTAAAGTAGACAGTTGAAACTTTAAAATGATGTCATTTTTAAAATTATTAAAAATTTATTTACTAAGCAAGATCGTGCGAAACTAATTTCAAGTAAGTGATTCCAAACTTTTTTGCTTTAACTGCTCGCGAGTGTTATATCATGCTTATTTATTCAATGACTAGAGTAAAAGATGCAAGTATTATTAAAATCTAAAAATCTGGAGTGATGGTAGCTTAGTAGTTCAAACCTTTGATACGGGGGGTTGTGGTTTGAATCCGAGCATCCGAAACGTGTAACCACGATTCAGTTGGTTTGGCTCCCTGTAAAGGGTTGCGACGGTCAAACGGCAGTCGCTTTATTGTAATAACGAAACTCCCCAAATCCTAAATCTTTTTAAGCTATTTATTTATGTCTTTAATATATATCTGCCACATTGTACACTTCCTTTAATATGTAACATACGTGTGTATATATATCCCCACATGCATTATATTGTATTCTTTCTTTTAGTTTCTACCTAACTCACTCGCAACCAGGTCCCACTAGAATACCAGTGCTGCTGCGGCATCGCAGATAATGCCGTAGCAGCAAATGCTGAGGTTGGGACCTGACTGGCCACACCCTTCACTTATTCCTTACAAAATGTATGTCCACCATTAAATGTTTCCGCTGTTGTACGATTATCAACTACCTATGCTCTGCATCTAATCATATGTTATGTCATTCTGTATTATTGTATATTGTTTGTGGCCAATAAATGTATTTTCTTTCTTTCTAGAGGCAGAACAAATTAGCAAGCGAGTCACCTGATGGAAAGTAATCAACGCCGCCCATGAACATCCGTGAAATCAGAGAGATGGCCAACGTCCAAACATACCTCAGGCTACAGAACGACAGCTTAGAGTGGAACCAGGATTCACTCGCTAAGATGAGAAGGATTATTATAACCTAAAAGTTAAGCGTCCGCCTATGTACCCAACTGTTAAGGTGACGGGCAGGTGGATTTTAATTTTTAGCTACTAAACCGGATCTATTTTAAACAATCCCGGGGTTACTACCTCTCGGCAAACACTTACACTATTTATTAAATAACCAAGCAAAAAATTTGGGTCCAACGCGTACGCGAAAAATTTATTACCGCCAAAAGTGGCCGCTTTTCAGACCAAAAACAGATGGTTATAATAAATAGTATAAATGTTTGCCAAGAGGTTGTAACCCCGAAATTGTTTAAAATAGATCCGGTTTAGTAGCTACAAATTAAATTCGATTGGCGTCGCTAGTGTGCCCTACCCGTCACCTTAAATAAAGAGGATGTTCATTTTAATATTCATCATCATCAGCCCTCAGCAACCATCATTTAAGTCCCCACTGCTGGGGCACGGAGGGGTAATTGCCATACTCACCACGCTTGGCAAACGGGTTGGCGAGGGTTTTGATATAAATGCAGAGTTTTCCTTCTCTGGGTGCTGATGATCATGCCAGCAGCTTTACCTTAGTCGCCTTTTACGACACCTCAGTAAGATTGAGGGTGGCCTATTCTACTCTGCCTGGGACCAAACAGCGCATATTGGATTTTGTAAAAATAACCTATAAAGCTGAATATGTTTGCTCATCAGTTTTATTATATACTAAGAATCAATAATAAATAATAATATTTGAACACATTTAAAGTATGTTTCGAATTTTTCGAACATTACTCAGGTTTGTGATCAGCAATTCGCATAGGAAAGCGTGGTGTTTTTTTTTTATATGAGAGGTGGCAGACGAGCAGACGGATCATCTGATAGTAAGCAATTCCGCCGCTCATGGACACCCGCAACACTAGTTGAGTCACAAGTGCGCTGCCAACCTTTTCCCCTTCCCCCCATTGGGCCTCCGGTAACCTCACTCACACGGCGAAACACAGCGCAGGCGCTGCTTCACGCCGGTCTTTTGTGAAGCAGTGGTATCACTTCGGTCGAGCCGGCCCATTCATGCCTAAGCGTGGCTCTCCTACATTTATTTAATTAGGCCTAATCCCATCACAGAAGCGATAATTAATTTTCTATGATGGAGGCCTTGGTCCTGCTGTGGGACAGTTTATAGGCTGTTGCTATACTCGTACTATACATTTAAACACTTATTTCTAATCAGAAATGGCAAATTCAGTCGACCCATCTGAGTCATCCGTCCGTCTGGTTTTCTTCTGAACTTATGTTACTACCACTCGTGTCAGACATTGTTACACAACTAAAACAACTTTGACAAACAATATTTTCACCCACAACAACTTTTAACCAACTTCCCGTCACAACTTTACCGAAATTCAAACGCACTTTTGTAATCCATGCAAAAAGGGTGGCGCGCCGCGTATGGCAAGTTTGAAATATTTTGATCGTATCAAAGTAATTCAAACGTTTTAAGTACAAATAAAAAATAAGGAAAATATATCATGCTTAAAGTTGCCATAGATATTCATATAAAATAACTACTCGGATGAATAATATATATTTTTTTTATAATAATTCTAACAACATCTCATACGTTGACCTGATTCCGTGCTAAGTAGCTTAAGCACTTGTGTTACAGATATCGGGCAGCAGAGGAACACAAATATATACTTAAATACATATATTACTGACTGAGGAGATTCGATTCCCAGGTCAAAACAAAATTTGTACGTAATCGTCAGCCTGGAGTCTGAAAGTTAGTTTTGTATTCCCATGCCGCATAGGTTCTGCGCTTGATTTCTCTCTGGTCTAGTCACATTGGTATCCCATCGGAATATATATATCAGCCTATAATAATAATTCTCACAACATCTCATACGTTGACCTGATTCCGTACTAAGTAGCTTAAGCACTTGTGTTACAGATATCAGACAACAGAGGAACACAAATATATACTTAAATACATATATTACACCCAGACACTGAACAAACACAAGTGTTCATCGCACGAATGTTTGTCCAGGGTGGGAATCGAACCCACGACCTTTGGCGTAAGAGGCAGGGTCACTACCAATTGCGCCATCCGGTCAGCCAAATTATTAAAGAAGAAATAATAATGTAAGTTTGTGTGAATTATAGGATGTTTTTTGTTTACCTATCACCGTGGAGGGGAACACTTGCAAATTCACTTTTTTGTTTATATTAAAATTACTTGTTTTGCATAAAACCTGACCAAAAAGTCACCTCAACTCGCATCGCAACACTACATACTAATCCGGTGATAAGTAACCACTATTGTCCACGGGTATTTCACTCCTACCGAGGGCTGATGCTCCCATATACCCAAAACGATAAAGGGAAAACCCGGAAAGGGTTTAGATAAGGCAAGGGGTAAATTACCTACTGACACGCGAGGTAAATACCCCTGCTAATTGATTGATTCACGTGCTAGGGGAGTGTGTTTACACCTTTCGTTTGTAATTTTCTAATGCGAGGAAAGTGAAATTACAAGGGCTGACTAGACAGTGAGTGCAAACAACGTCCAGCTGGGTTGGGTGGAGTTTTATTAAATGGATGGAACATGATAAATATACACCCGTACTTTAAAAGATCGTTCATCATTGTAGGACCACCGGCGATTAAATTACATTAGTTAAACTGTCGTAATATTATCATTAACTCAAAACTTTGCTAAAGGATTTGTAAAGGATGGAACAAACAGAAATTTAACTATATTGTTTAATTAACACGATAGTATAAAAAAAAATTAAATTACGTCTTTTTACTATTTTGACTCATGAAAGATTTTCAATACATGTCAATGTTTAGCATGTTAGTAAAGTAAAAGTAAAAAGATCTTACATAAGGATAACATATAATAGCCTTCTTTATAGGCATATCTGGAAAATATTTCATTTTTATCAAATAAATTATTGCAGGTCTCTATTTAACTTTGTTCCCAGTAAAATGTATAGCCAAGGAAATTGAATTTTAAATAAAGAAAGATAACATAATTCTACTCGTATCTTTATTTATAAGTTGATGCCAGTTTAATTCTGACAGTATGCGACTGAGAACAAAAATCAACATGTCTCTCGTAAAATTAAAGAAGTATTTTTTAAACTATTGGACGTAAACCTAACACTATCAGTCACACTTGTAAATGATTAAATTTCCTCCACTGCTACTAAACATCGCATGGCAAACATTCAAGTTTAATTAATTTTGTTTTAGCAGCGAACAGTAATTTACATTTCATACATACTTATTCTATTAATCAAAATGAACAAAGCACCAACATACATATTATGTGTCACAAATTCAAATTGAATGAAACAAAAGTAAACATTATTTGGAAACTAAAGTCATTTTAAGTGATGAAACCTAACTATTAGGGTTATTATCGTATTTAATAACCTATTCTTCGAATGCTACGTTAAACCTTCAGTGTAGTCTAAGTGTTTGTCATCAAAGCCTGTTTTAATTTATTTAGGCAAGGTCAGTGGGTTATACCTCGGTCACGTCTACGTGTCTGATAGGTTATCGTGAAATCCAGGAATTTCCAGTTTGGTTAAGAAAATATTCCTTTTTCCACAGTGGAAAACTTTCCATCACGAACTAAAAAAAATGGCAGTTCCTATTTCTGCCGCACCATCATGAAATGGAACTCGTTGCCGGTGCATGTATTTCCTCCTTCCTACAATATGGATTCCTTCAAACAAAGCGTAAAGTTTGAAGAAGCATCTCGCGGGCTAGTAAGTATGCCGGTCCCAACGGAGGTGATGCCATGACTTCGCTTCCGTTGTAATTGCAACTTGGGCTTTTCTCTTGCTTACCATCAGGCTGAGGAGAGCCAATATACTGTGCCTCTATTAAAAATAAAAATATTTCAACTAACTGCCTCGCATGTTTTAAGGTGGGCATAAAACGAATACATAATATTTTACAATGAACATTGAGTTTTATGTATGTTTCATAAAGTGGTACTGGTTTTACTACTGGTGACTTTGACCTTTTCCTTCTTTTCAATCATAATCAATTGTTCGGTAACTTCGGAAAACTGCTTTATTTTTATAGGAAGCTTATTTTATTCAAACTCATATTTTAGCAAATCGGGACAAACATTACCACGCCTAAAAGGACACGCCTTTTTTAAAAAGGCCGGCAACACTATAGCGATCTCTCTGATTTCACGGATGTTCATGGGCGGCGTTGATTACTTTCCATCAGGTGACTCGCTTGCTCGTTTGCCGCCTCTAGAATAATAATAAAAAAACACGATCGTCTTGGCGTGGTTTTTCACATAGAAGGGTCAAGAGGGACACGATATGATATACTGCCCAACTCGTAGGTCCACGAAATCTTCGATATTAATGTCACCTAGAACCAGTGTTTGACGACCCGTTTGGAACAGTAGTAGTTAATGCTGCCTTTTGTCCAAGGATTGTGGGTCGATCCCCGTACAGTACAAACGTTTGTGTGATGAACATGTCTGTGTCTCTATGTATTAACAAAAAAAGTAATATGTGTACATTTTTTTAATCCCACTGTTCTGATATACGTAACACAGGTGCTTGACCTACCTATCTCGGAGTCAGATCAATGTTTGTGATGTTGTTAAAATATTTTGTGGTGCAGTAGTGTATGCTCAGAATAAAAACTATGACCCTTTTTAACCACTAAATACCCCTCTAGTCATTCAACTTTATCAGATATTATGATTAAAGTATTTGTTGTTGCAACAAAGCTATAAATATAAAAGTACAACTTCTCTGTGACAGACTAAAGCGAATTGTTAAGTTCATGTGAATTAGTGTTCAAATTTATCAAGCCCAAAGGCTTCGTCTGGGCTTTACGTAGCATCTACGAGTAGTATTCTTGTTGCGCCAGTCAAGACGGCACGATAAATAGCCCTCGCCAACAGTTTTTGTTGCATGTCTCGGTAGAAGCAAATGCCTGACGAAATATGCCGTTAGCTTACTCGCATTAGAATTTGCATGTTGCCTTGTTTCATTTATACAACGATTGTATACAGAAGCAGCAGCTGAAGGAAAAGTTATAAGGTAGTTCGCGTTAGTAAATTGTTACAGAAAGTGGGTCAGGTGGCCAAATAACGTAGACTTAGACTGGAACAAGTATTTATTCGGGCAGAGCTTCGCCTTACACATAAAATCGACATGAATTGAATGACGAAATGAGCTGACGCCATGCTTTTATAACAAAAATCCGTCGTACTAAGATAGTCAAAATAATTACTTATAAATTTAGAATTTAGCAATATAAATTAGAAATAAATATATCTAATTACATAATAATTAATTAGAAAGGTAAAAACTATTATTTTAATACTTATTAATTTGAACTAAATTATATGGCTTATAAAAATCAAATAAAATTATATTAAATTCCCGCCATCCGGTATTAGGCTTCCCGCTATCCGCTAGTATGGCGCGTTAGAAGGTTGTGACGTAGCCGCACCGGAAATGGTTGATAACAAAATGCATTCCAAAAATATGTGTCGCTGGCATTCGTTTTACAAAAATAATACACTCGACGACTAAAAATTGTACTTTAGATCGTAGTTTTTAAACTAAGGTGCGCAGTTTAGAAGCGTAAAATGTAAAAGTGTCAATTTCTTATAAATGTATGTTCGATTTTTTCCTTTCATAGCTTAGATTCTTTATTTGTGATAGGTTGCAGACGAGCAGCTGGATCACCTGATGGTAAGCTGGCAAGGACCACATGGCAAGACCAGTGGAGTCACAATTACGCAAAAAGGTGGGTTCAAACCACCATTCCCTCGGATTGGGTCTCCGGTACCCTCACTCACGCAGAGAAACATATCAGAGATGCTGCTTCAAGCCTGTTTTTTGTGAGGCCGTTGTATCACTCTGCTGAAGCGTGGCTCTCTCACGGTCCTTAGATTACGGCCTTGATTCATCATAGTAAAAATGAAATTTTGGCGCTACTAAACCGAACAGATTGGAATATTTATTTCCGTCATTATTAAGATCAAATAAACCTTTATTTATTAAGACGGGAATTAATACGAAATTTATTATGTAATACAACATTATGTTCGACATATTTTGCTCGACTTTTTGGCTACGTTACAGCTAACCTAAGTCCGCTTGTGACCACGACTGCTGTAACGTAGCAGAAACGTCGAGCAAAATATGTGAGAACATAATGTTGTATTTATTAATTTTGTATTAATTCCCGTGTAATTAATTATAGTTATAATGCAACGCGAAAACCTAGAAAACGATGAAACATCGAATAAACTTTTTACTTATCAGCATATTATATTAGCAATTATAGCAATAAAATGTCGAGATATTCTCAAATTTTAAATTATTGTGGTATTACGTTTGTATAGGAAATGCGTTGATCGCCGGCCCTTTAAGATGCCAACCCCACGAGTACCGGATCCGACAGCTCTCCGGTTTTTTCTTGTTGAAATAAGTGTTCTAAATTTTGGTTCAGTTGATCTGGTTTTTTTAGTTTTGCAAAGGTTACATGCCAGTCGCTTCATCGTAACAAACAGACTTCCTGCATCCTAAATCATGGCCAAGTGGGCTCTGGATCATTTTTGGACGCCAGTGGGAATGATTGGATTGTTTTTTTTTTAATTATTTATTTATTTGGATAACCAACAAGAACACACACCTTAAAAACTAAGGGATACAAATTGTCAAGTACATGCGTTGGTGCTGCCTTAATTAGAGGTTGCCACGGAAAGCGTAAACCCAAGTAGTTGGGAGCATTTATAAGGCTTCCCTTTGTTCTATGCCACTAGCATAAAAAAGATGCATTTCAATTCATATATCTTGAATGATGAAAGCAATTTGGCGGCTTGCAGCCATTGTTATTCTTAGCGATTGCGCAATTTTCTCATAAGACCATCGATATAATTAGTTTCTCTAGATTCTAAATTCCATTCCATAGCTTCCATAATTGGATCCTAAGACTATGCAATTTTAGGAGGGCGACGACCTAAATCTATGCACAAGATAAAGTTGACAACTTTCCACGTTACTCACCTAGGAGAACGAGTTAAGAATTCAAATATGCATACGTTTACATAATATTACACAGAATTGGTTTGCATTCATCATACATTTCTAGGAATTAGCAGGCAATTCTTACGTCACCCAAAGTCGCATATCGCATGACGTGTACGAATTAATGGGGACTGGTTTATACGTAGTCAAAACACACCCCTACTCCATTTACAAGTATTATTGATGATATAAGGCGGGCCTAAACAATTTTGCCTTTAATAAAAAATGGAAAGGTCCCACTATTAAATTATGTGCGTGAGGAACTTGAATTACAGTAACTTAAGTTAAATATTATAATTATTGGGTACGTAACAAAGTTGTGTCGAGGTCAAGATATAAGTCCATTTGTATTGAAATGGAATTGTGTTGATCGAAAGATTGTTACTGTAGACACGTTTTCAACTAACAAAGTTATATGTTGACTTAAATTTATGCTGAAGTGTTTATAATTATCCTATCTCAGCAAGATTTCCAAGCGTGATAAACATTTTACAGAAACTAGTTATTAAACATTTCAGACATTATTTGTTGAATAGTTTGTGTTTATTATTGCCAAAGGTATATATTACGGTACTCGTGATTATTTTTTTGAAATCGTCTTAATACAATACAGCGTGAGTCTTTATAAAGTGCACGTATCAAAATCAGGGAAACTACGATGACTAACATTTATCGACGGAAAAAAAATTAAAAAATATTTTGATAATTAAACAAATGCAAAAATGATAAAAAAATACAGATTTTCTTCAAGTTTCACTTAATTATTAATTTATAGGGTAGTATCCAAGAAAACTATCTTGGATATTTTTACTTTATGGGTACCGCTTATTATTGTACATCATCACAAAATTTATTCCACTGGAATAACACACTTAGTTTTTTTTTCTTTTGTTTTTAATATTTTAGATTTATATTTGCAATGTATAATTATTGCAAATAAAAATCTAAGATATAAAAAAACACTTAGTTTAAAAATTATGATGATTTATCTAAATTGGATCAGCAGGTAAAATAAAGTAAAGTATCTGCCTATACTGTCCCACTGCAGGGCAAATGCCTCCATCATAGACATCAAGTTATCGCTGCAATGGTGGGGTTAGGTGTCATTTCCACGCTTGCCTAATGCGGATTGGTAATCACAAACCCGAGCAATGTTCAAAAAATTCGAAACATTCTTTTTGCTCGACCTGGCAATCGAACCCAGAACCCTGAGATCACGGCCCGGTACTTAAACCACATGACCAACAGGGCGTCACTAGCGCTGCAGTGGAGAAAAGTGGAACTAAATGTGAATCATTTGGCTCAGTCTTGATCAGTCATTTCGAATAGATAACTTACAATATGCCAGGCTGTTAAACGTTGAGTGATTTTAGTTTTAACAAATTTTTTGTTGAATTTTAATATCGGCCTAGGCATCAAGTTTGATGGCGGTGTTTAAAGAATGCCCTAGACGTCCAATTGGATTGAAGACGGCAAATTTGACCAGATGCCTGCGAGAGTTAAACGATCAGAATTGTTATGGCTATAAGCCACCTACCTATCATAGTTTTTGAGGAACTATCTGAAACGTGATGGTTTCCTGACGATAATTCAGTAAAGTCCTTAAGTGGAGACCGCGACTCGGTAAGCGTAGTGTAGGACACCCTGCGACAAGATGGGATGATGACATTCGAAGGCTGGCTGGTGTGGGCTGGATGAGAGTGGCCGAAAATCGGGAGCAGTGGCGTGCATTAGGGGAGACCTCTGTCCAGCAGTGGACGAGTGTGGGTTGCTGATGATGATGATGATGAATCATCCTCACTGAGCTAGTGGTATCAATACGCACACAGTTTCAGAAATTTCCAGTTGTGCGAGTTAAGGACTAAAGCTTTTAGCACTTTTTGCCTAACTCACGTTGTCTGGGGAGCTACCATTTGCTCCTATAAAACTGAATACCTAACCAACCCAAAAAACAATTCGGCAACTAAATTCCATAGACCGCGTCGCCTGGTGTACCGATATCACGTGACTGATTTCGCATGCCGCAGACAAATTAAACTCGACCAGGCCTGTCGCTACTCGTTACGTGTTTAATAAAAAACGCTGCGCGACTTTTAAATTTTCACGAAAAATGCTCAATTACTGCAGGACTATGTTGTTGCCCTAAAACAAGACCGTAGACTATCACATACCTCATCTGCTTCATCATCATTTCAGCTAATAGACGTCCACTACTGGACATAGGCCTCCCCCAATGTTATCCACACAGACGGGTCCTGTGCCACCCGCGTCCAATGGATCCCCGCGACCTTCACCAGATCACCGGTCTACCTTGTGGGGGGCCTACCACGGCTGCGACTTCCTGTACGTGGCCTCCACTCGAGAACCTTTGCCCTGCCCATTGCGACTTGAGGTATGCAATCCTTTGGGCTATGTCTGTGACCTTAGTTCTCTTGCGGATCTTATCACTTCTAATACTATCTCGCTTCACATAACTATCTTGTTTTGAAAAAAAAAAAGCAGTTAACTCAGTGGATAAGAGCATGCACCTTCGGAATGGGAAGTCGTAGGTTTAAATCCATGCATTAGGCTTATGTAACTCATAAGTAAGTGATATAAAAGATTATATATCATCTCTTTTATATTACATAGTTATCAAGTTTAATAAATCTTAAATATATCTTACGCTCTTTAATATCTTTTTCGAATGAATGACTTGCGTGTGACTAAAAAATATTAAAATGATATATATATTTCATTATTCACAGGTGAAAGTGTTTTCTTATAGCTTATTAAATGACGTTAATTTCATTGTTCTTAACCTATTCAAAGACCCTCAAATAGGGACATAAAAATACGCCGAAATGATTTTGGAAAAAGTGGTATACGCCAGTGTTTGTTGCGCGCTCGCATTAGCGGAGGCACTACCGTGCTCCCAGATTAATGTGTCACGGCATTTTTTACAGACCAATTTTCTTTTCAGTGTACGAAGAACACCAGTTACTAGTTTTAAATATGTTTACTTTTGATTTCTTAAATAAGATTACGGTATGAGTATAGGTAAAATCAGTTTATAGCACTGTCTATGAGAACATCACTATATCTTCTTGCGATCGTGCAAATTTAATATTCGTGGCTCTGTTTAGAAACCCTAAGTTTTCGTTGACGAGTTCAATGGAATGGCACTGAGGGCCTACAACCAAATCATTCCCAATCAAAGGAGCGCGCATAAGCGCATGTGGAATTGTCTGGCAAAGATTTGGTCATGTATTCCGTTTTTGGTAGGCCCTCTGGTCAAAACGTTCTGTGTCTTGCTACTGGGTTTCTCTTATATATAGAAAGGTACTTACTAATTATTGTAAATGAAAAAGTGTATGCGCGTCTGTTGGTTTGTCCGTCTTTCACTTCAAAAGGGGGCAACAAATTAATATAATTTTTTAACTGGATAAAGTTGAAAAATCCGCTTGGTAAATCCATCATCGATTGACGAATCCAACTCGGATGGATAGCGTTCGAGAAGCTACGCAGCATATTTTCGGCCTATTTGCCATTTTTAGGAGCAATGGAGAGGGCTATGCTCGGAGTCTCTTTGCGTGATCGTATCAGAAATTATAAGATCCGCAAGACAACTAAGGTTGTGACCTAGCCCAAAGGATTGCATGCCTCAAGTGGCAATGGGCAGGGCACATAGCGAGGAGTAGCGTCCTCAAGTGGAGGCCACTTACAGGAAGTCGCAGCCGTGGTAGGCCCCCCACAAGGTGGACCGACGATCTGGTGAAGGTTGCGGGAATCCATTGGATGCGGGCGGCACAGGACCGAATGTGCAGAACATTATGGGACGCCTATGTCCAGCAGTGGACGTCTATTGGCTGAAATGATAATGATCAAAGTTGAAAAGATAGAGAATTGTAGAGTGACATAGGCTATACTTTGTGGCAAACATAAGTCCGCACGAGCAAAGCTGTGCGCCACCGCTAGTACAGTAATATTACTGTCCGTACGTCACGGCGCGTGCCCCGCAGGCAAGCATTCCGCCTACTGCCACTTCAATTTCTCATTTGTATTTAGATTAAACTCTTGGCTGGGTATCAGAATAAATCAAGTGGAAGGATTTATAAATGATCCTTATCTTTGTCTGAATTTCATAATTGACTTTGAAGTTTGGGGGTCAAAACGAGAACGGCCGTTGGCGCATTTGATAGTGACCCCTAATGCTCCAAGGGTTAGATTTGATTCCAATCCTAGGAAACGAATTATATGATGACTACTTGTTTTCGTTCAGCATCTGGGTGTTTTGACATAGAAGCTAAATAAGATGTCTAAGGCATAGAACCACAAGATCGCTGGCTTTCACACTAACTTTCAAAGATTTTATAATTGAAGTCAGCCCAGGAACCCCAAGATGTCTGAAGCGCAAACGGCCTATTTCGTACCTACGACGGAAAAAATACTGTTTCCTTACTAAACAGAGATAAAAAATGATATTAATTTAAGTCAAGCTATAGTTCATTTTAAAACGAATTAGCATATTTAAAAATAGATTTTTTTTTCCCGAAAATCTCATAACAGGTATCGTGAATAATGTTCATTTAGCATGTTAGATTGCTAAAATAAGCGAAAAAAAAATCAGCTGTTACATACAAAATAGAATACCCACCCGGCAATAATGTATGGAACAGCTTATCTTCCGCTCATTTTGGTGATCTAACATCATAAATGGGCTTTAATCAAGATACGACACGATAAAAAAATAATGGTGTATAGGTTAGGTTAGGTTAGGGTTTGCTTTGTTAGGTTATAGCATTAGACAAATTTTTTTCTTTCTTGAATCAATCCTATTTTTGAAATTTTCAAAAGTCATTAACTCATTTGATTATATCGAATATTATAAATGAATCAAATATATAATAGAATATTATAAAGGAAACAAAATCAAATTCACTCTCTCAAATCACGCAAAGGGTTTTGTACGAAAATTATGGGTGAGTTGTTTAGACCCAAATTCAGGACTAAATTACTGCCTAATAAAGTTAATAAACTTCCTAAGTGCTTATTTAGCTTACTCTAATTGTGACAAAAAGTTTTTATAACACCGCTAACAGTTACTCGGTGAAGCCTTAAAATGTTTTTGGAGTAAGTAAATTACCTATGTGTTTTGGGCTCAACGTAGAGTAAAAACGGTAAAGGTATAGATTAGGGCATGAGACGGTAAGCCGAGCAATGGTAGCTGGATCAAAATGCGCTTGCCATGCTAAACCTCCTGTATAGGTCCTGTTTCGAATCCGTGCATGCACCTCTGGATTTTTAATATCTATGTGCGTATTTCTACCACTAGCTCGGCGGTGAGGGAAAACATCGTGAGGAAACCTGAATGTTACGGATAGTTTCTGAAACGTGTAACCATGATTCAGTTGGTGTGGTTCCCCTGTTAAAGGGTCAGACGGTAGTCGCTTTGTAATTTTCAGACTTTCCAAATCCTAAATCATAGTCCAAGCGTACCTCGGGCTTCTGAGCAACATCTTTGGATGCAACCGGGAATTACACGCTAAGATTAAGAAGAAGACGGTAATCAGAAGCATGGCAGCGCAGATGACTATGTTCACACAGCCTGCAAAAATAAATTAAACGCATCTCAATAATATTTTTAAGGAGAATAATTGTGTACTTATTATATTCGTATTTTTTTACGTGCAATCGTCTGGACAATTTTAATAATAATTGATTTACAAGATTCGGTCACCCCGAACAGACACAAAGTCTATTTTTCTAAATGAATACTTTTGTGTCCACAAACCTGGGTCCGTGCCTTTTTTTATCTGAAATAATCTTATGACAAAGGTAAATATACTTTTAGCGTATACTATTATATTACTACACTTATAGGCTACTTTAGGGGTATATACCTTAAAAGCAAAACGGAACCCTAATAAGGTCTTATAAATATTATTGTAATATTATACTTAATCATTTACTTTTAATTATTTATTTAATAGTTTTATATACTTTCTTTAAGGTAAAGTAAATGGCTGGCAATTTTACAAAAATCTAACACAAAAATGGAAAAAAAGATAGTTAACTACATCGTCAAAAATCACCTTTTAAATAGAATAGAATAGAATACGTTTATTTGGTACACCATAATAGACACATAGAATATACACAAAAAACACTTAACTGACTAAACGACTAAATAAATAAATAGCAATCCCTTTAAGTCTTTACAGGTAGTAGTCGATGGTCCGTCTAAGATCCTAATTTATATGAATGTACATCTAGTCCTTTATATTATTTTTATCCAAGCATAACATATTTATTTATTAGTATATAATATTGTGTTTATTTATGTATTTAAATATACTTTCTTTAAAATATTCTTCTAGTTTATAAAAGCATTTTTCAATAAGTAAGATCTTTAAGCTTTTTCAAAAAATATTTTTCATTGCGTATGCTTTTTAAAGCGGATGGTAGTTTATTCAATATTTTCACACACATTACTAGCGGGCTTTTTGAGTGTAAGTTAATTCTCGAGGTTGGCAACATCAATCTAGTTTCAGTTTTTGCTATTTACTAACTAACTATATACTAATACTTTACTATTATTTACTAGCTAACAATTTAATTCGATTAGTGTCGCTACCCATCGCCTTAACGCGTAAGGGTATCGAGTCGAAATTTAAACCGAATACGTATATTTACGGTCTCTTAAAGTTCTGAAAAAATTCAAACTACTAAGTTAATTTAAAAAAGATATAATATGCGGCCTAATCATCAAAAACGCATATTTAAATGTTTTAAGGGAATTAAAAACTATAAACTGTTCTATGACAGTGTTCTATAATATGTGTGGTCTATACCATACATATTATTATAGGGAAAAATTTGACAATCATAAAAGCGAGTCGAATTTTCGAATAAAAATATGAGATTCAGGTATATCATAAGAAAGAGCAGCTTATTCTGCACAACGATATATTTTCATTTGGTACGACACTTTGTTAGTTAAGAAACGACGCAAACGATTCCTGTACTATTTAAAAACGTAGAATACAGCCTCAGTGGGTGAACCGGACTCGCACTTAGCCAATTTTTTTTAAATATATTTTTACAAAATGCGTTTATCCTAAATCAAATAGACATTTACTCTTAATTAGAGACAGCGCTAAAAATACTTTATTTATTACGTGCATAATTAAGTAAAGAGAAAGTTTGAATTATAGCAGATGAGGTAGAAAATTAAAAAAATATAATTTTGCTCCTTGTCTCATTTCCTTAACGAAAAAGAATTCCTTTTTAAATTTAATTAATCAAAGAATTTTATTATTTTACGGGAAAATTTGGCTCAGATATGATTATTATTTGGGTTCTAATGAAAGACTCCTCAGAGTAGAGTGAATTTAACTTAATTTTTATTTTTACTAGTGGCCCACCCTCATTCGTTTGGGCACATTATTTTCCAAACCCCAGTTTTTCGTATCTGCTTAGCAGGAATTAAAAAAAAAACATAATATTAATCAATTGTAAAATTACTTAAGTATTTTATTTGTATAAAAAGCCCAAATACCAAAAAAACTAAAATTACGATTACCTATCTGGTATTTGTATAATTCTTACATCGAACCACTCGCAAGCGATTGTCATTCCATCCTCATCATCTCGATGGATGGCGGTCTAATACTGAACGTTTCTCACGGAACTTTCTACTACATACTTCAGTTCTGTGGAACGGTTTGGCCGCAGGAGTATTTCCGGACGACTACGACTTAGGGACCTACAAGAGAAGAGCGTACTCTTTTTTAAAAAGGCCGGCAACACATTCGTGATCTCTCTGATTTCGCGGATGGTCATGGGCGGCGTCGATTACTTTCCATCAAGTGACTCGCTTGCTCATTTGTCCGCCTCTAGCATAAAAAAGCAGTCCAAATATCTATTTTTATGACTCTAGCATTAAAAATGACTAATCTTCCAAACGATGTTTTAACCCCTTGGTCCTTTAGGCATTGAAAAAACCAGTTCTGAAATTACTTTCATTTATTTTGATTAAGCAGACGAAATACCTGTTTTACTTCTATACTACGATTTAGCCTCCGTTCATTCCTTTGGGGTTGAATAAAAATGCTGATAGTTTTTTGGAACAAGATTGGAAATTAAAATAAATTGAATCAAAGTGAAATAAATAGGTTATTAATATGTTTAAAGACATTTATTCCCATTAAGAATTTACATAATTCACTTAACATGAGAACAACAAAATGTGTGATAACAATTGAAATTGTATCTGACAAAATATTGCGTCGAAGTAGGTATTTTAAAATCATCGCGTAGGGGCATAGATGGACAGACAGACAGCTTGAGCTCTAAGCCGTTGCGATAAGATTCACGGGCTGTCGGCGAGTTGCGCGGCTTGCCACTAAACGAAGATATTAGGCCAGACTACGCTCGCACTAGAAACGGCTGCCTACGTTCTATTTATTTATTATTACTTTGTTTTTAAATAAGTTTTTTGTTGTAGTTTAATTGAGTGAAGTATCAACGTGGAACGTGTAAAAACGTTCCACTGAGAAGAGTGTCAAAATGGAAGTAATAGGGCTAATGGAAGAAATGTTAAAATAGTAAGCTCTATAATCTTTTGACCGTGGTAGAGCCACGCTTCAGCATGAAGCCCGGCGAACAGAAAACCGGCGTGAAGCAGCTTTGTACTGTGTTCCGCTGCGTGAGTGAGATACCGGAGGCCCAATTCAGGGGAAGGGGATTTAAAGGTTGGCACAGTGCACTTGTGACTTCACTGGTGTCACGGGTATTCATGGGTGGCGGTAATCACTAAGCATCAGGTGATTTGTCTGCTCGTCTGCCACCTATCACATAAAAAAAAATCCACTGACTTACCGACGCACCGTTCCAAATAAGACTTTCATACTTTCATTCTTATTCTGTTAGGCGGTTGTCTCTCTTAGTTATATTTTGTCATGTCAGGATTGGATGGGCGAAATAAATTACGTGTCTTCATTTTGATTCAAAGAAAAAAACAGAAAGAACAATAAATGAGATTATGAGTTCTAAGTAAAACTCGTTATTTTACATCTAAATCTTTTTCTTTTTCTGAATAAGTGTACCAAAAAAAATAACTTACTAATTCTATTTGTAAAAGTGAATGTCTAAAAGTTCTTTTTTTATGAGATAAGGGGCAGACGAGCAGACGGATCACCTGATGGTAAGCAATTATCAGCCGCCTACGTACACCTGCAACACCAGAGGAGTCACAAGTGCGTTGCCAGCCTTTTAATAGAATTTGTAATAAAGTTGCTTGTGTCTTTCCTAATTTACATACATCTAATAATTAATACTACAAACTTTGTATTTGATTCTACCTAACAGATTGTAATTACTAAATTTCTGAAATAAACAGTCGTACGAAACACAATCTATATAATGCATATAAGTCCCTCCTTCGTGCGTGGTTTATCCTCAGTGCTGAGGGTCGTGGTCTCTATGAGTAATTTTCTCCCGAACTATCTTCCGCAGCTCACTCTATCCTCGGCCAGCGTGGATCGCATCACAGACTATGGTGTTTAGGGTTGAGCCTGATTTCATCGGACCAGGCGCATGGGGCTTCTGCCTCTAGGCCTTCTTCCGTTCACTGCACGGAGTATACTCCCTGCAGCTGAATTCTTATATCTAAACACTCGCAAGCGAATGTCATTTCATTTCCATTATCTCGATGGATGGCGGTCTAATTCTGTGCGTTTCTCGCGGAACTTTCTACCACATTCAGTTCTGTGGAACAGTTTGGCTGCACATTAGCGATCTCTCTGATTTCGCGGATGATCATGGGCGGCGTTAATTACATTCCAATCGGTGACTCGCTTGCTCGGTGTCCGCCTTTAGTTTAAAAAAAATCTCTAATCACGTTATGTCACCTGTTCTCACTCACTTAACATAACCTCTCTGAGCCTGAGAGAGAAAAGCCGAAAAAACGTCATAGGTACAGGTACCTATTTGCGATAGGTAGGTCTACCTATTTGCGATGCAAGTGAAGTGACAGGTCATTAGCGCAGTTGAAAAGATACATCGCTCACTGAATATGCTCTCTACAATTAGACTGGTTTTAGAGTATGAAATTAAAACCCAGAAAAGCAGGTAACACCGAGTTACTAAGCTATTCCGTTCCAAGTACTTCGCGCTTAATTATAATGTGTCAAACTTCACAAGCTCTTGTAGTAGAGGTTAGTTGCCTCAAGTTTGACTATACCTTAGTTACTTGAAACCTTTATTTCACTGAAGTGCTACAATTTTTGTCAACTAATATAAACTACAAAGAAAAAGTGGGAGAGCCACGCTTCGGTATGAATGGGCCGGCTCGACCGACAGAAAACCGGCGTGAAGCAGCACTGTGCTGTGTTTTGCTGTGTGAGTGAGGGTACCGGAGGCCCAATCCGGGGGAAGGGAGGGTTCAAAGTTTGGCAGCGCACTTGTGACTCCACCGGTGTCGCGGGTGTCCAATGTCCATGGGCGGTGGCAATCGCTTACCATCTGGTGATCGGTCTGTTCATCTGCCACCTATGACATAAGAAAAACGTAATTGATATGAGTTAAAAATGAAAAATCAATCTATTAAAATTAATCATTCATTATAAATGAATGATTAATTTCTAGAATTTCTGATTAAAAACTAGACTTCAATCTGTCTGTGTAACCTTAAATAAATAATGTGTTTCGTAAATTGGCTTTTTCTACTTTGGTACATGATTTTTTATAGAAACCTAAGTACCTTCTTAATCGTTCTAACATTTTTTTTAACGAACTCTATATTATTTTTGTTATATTTTTACTTCTTAATGTTCTCCGTCCAATATAACGTTTTGCTTTCAGAATAATAAATAAATCCTACATTAAGGCGACGGGTAGCGCCAAGTAACTAGCGACACCATTCATTTTTAATTGTTAGCTACTAAACCGGATATATTTTAAACAATTTCGGGGTTATAACCTCCGGGTAAACACTTATACTATTTATTAAATAACCACGCACATATGTTGGGTCTGTTTTTGTACGCGAAAAATTGATTACCGCCAAAAATGGCCACTTTTAGCGTGAATCAATTTTTCGCGTACTAAATGTTGGGTCCGCATGCATGGCTATTTAATAAATAGTTTAAGTGTTTGCCGAGAGGTTGTTATCCCGAAATTGTTTAGAATAGATCCGATTCAGTAGCTAAAAATGAATATCGATTTGCGTCACTAGTGTGCCCTACCCGTCACCTTAAGAAGTAAAGATGCTACTTGGTTCACACCAAGTGGAAAAGAAGTTATTTTTTAAATCACCACCGAACAAAAATGTTCCGTGATTATGATAAATTATGTTTTTTTTTTATCAGTTTGCAGATGTATTGGTCAGTATTTCTATATTGCACGAACTTACAGTGGTTATGCACTATGGCTGATCTGAATCCGAGTATAATTATAAACTCGTATGAAACGACAGAGCCCAGTAAGACAGGCCCTTCTACCTAGGCGCTAAGAGTATCGTTGTTGCAGATAAGATAGTTCCTAAGTTCTAAGCGCACAACTAGCGCTTTGTCAACATTATCATTATTAAATGTGGGAGAGCCACGCTATACCACTGCCTCACAGAAGACCGGCGTGAAGCAGCGCCTGCGCTGTGTTTCGCCGTCTCAGTGAGGTTACCGGAGGCCCAATGGGGGGAAAGGGGAAAAGGTAGTTAAGCTGTAAGTATGTTAATGCAATTGAAACTTTAAACTTATATACGTTTTTTTATGTGATGAAACTGATTTTCAGTGGTCCAAAAATATTTTTTCGATGCTTTACAACGAGGCTCATCCGAAATAATTATTTATTGTAAAATAATTATTACAAAGATATTTAAGTACCTACAAGTTTAATAATAGTGCGGTAGCAGAAATAATTATATTGGTTTTTTAACAGAGGTCCCCAAACTAGGCATTGCCTGTATCTTGGGAAACCATTTTGAAGTGAACACACATTTTTTTATTATGAATAAATTTTACATACAAAAATTAATATTTAAAGGTAGGATTTGGTTTTAATTTAAGTGATAGTATTCTAAACAGCCGTGTGGTCCCCGGCAGAGTAGAATAGGCCACCCTAACTCTTACCGAGGTGTCGTAAAAGGCGACTAAGGTAAAACTGCTGGCATGATCATCAGCACCCAGAGAAGGAAAACTCTGCATTTATATCAAAACCCTCGCCAACCCGTCTGCCAAGCGTGGTGAGTATGGCAATTACCCCTCATGTGATTGAGGAGGCCCGTGCCTCAGCAGTGGGGACTTGAATGGGCTGATGATGATGATGATTCTAAACAAGTAAGTAAATCTCGTAACAGGTCAATCGAAACATGAAAAATAAACTTCAAAACATCAGTTTAAAAAATTAGATCTTCAGTGGATTAATAATTAACTTTTTTAAGGATTTTGGGATGGCTAATTTAGCATCCAAGACGGAGAATATTTTAACGTCACAAACGTCAACCACCGCGTTATAAACGCGTACTCTAATTGATTCTCCAAAACGACTAGCAAAATGTGCCCTGATGGTTGGAACGGGAAATTTAAAGAGGCGCTTGTTTAAAACTGTTTTATGCAGTTCGGATCCAAGTAATTTCTTGTGACAAATGTTTATTATTTGATAGAAATGGGGTGAGCCCTGCGTCTCATAGCCACTGCGACCAGTAGATGATCTATTGTGGCAGCCCCGTAACCTATTACAGCACCTCAAGTAGCTCCAGTTCCAGGATAAACCCGAGAATGGAGCTGATGGGGGAGCTCTAGATCTCGTCAGCTGAGATCATGTGTGCTCCCAGGTGCCGGCTTCTGCAGCGGTGCAGCGCTATGCACTCGCCGAGGACGTGGATAATCGTTTCCTCGTCCTCGCGACAGAACCTGCAGATTTTGGTATCTCAAACGCCCATGTTGTGCAGGTGCTTGTTTAATTTGCAGTGCCCTGTGAGGGTCCGAGTGAGTGCCCTAACATGTCCTCTACTCAGTTTTATTATTTCTACAGCTCGTCTCTGATCGAACGCCTGTATCAACGCTTTAGACTGTTCTAGTCGAGGTAGTCTGTGGTAGTGTTGTGACTAATTAGGCAAGATTTCAGTAGGAATAATTTGCGAACGGTCAGTGCATTAGCATCTTGGTAGAAGAAAGTTGTGTAGTACCTAAAAGGTTTTTTGAGCATGATTTTAATAGTGACCTGGTTGCTCTTTCTACACCCAGAAGTGTGGTCTTTGCAGCACTCCAGTATGTTAGGCGAAATTTAGAAGGAAAAAAATATGTAGTGCGGCACTTACATGAGAGCTTTTAGATGAGCCTCGTTTAGAAGCACCTAAAATTTTTGGACTACTGAAAATGGGCATTCTATACCTAAATTAAGGCAAAAAGAAAAAAACGCAAAAAAAATGTTATATATACAGCGTGTTTTGTCCAAAAAAAAAACATTGTCCTGATCCCAAACTGAATTGTTCTATAGAAATTAGAAATAACGAACGTACGATACGCACCCGAACCCAATCAAAATAAGCATCTAATATCTGTTTTGATATTATTGGGCTGGTGGTCAATACAACCCACGGAACGGAACGGACGTTGAAACAGCTTTCCTAAACAGGTTCTAAACTTTTTTTAGTTAGCTTAGTTAGTCCCACTGATAGCCTCCTGATAGCATCCACTGCTCCTAATTCATCGCCAGAGTCTGCCAGTTACGGCAGCTTTGGTCCAGGTCGTCACACCATCTCTTTTTCGGCCTCTTGGACGACGGCCATCTATCTACAGGCTGCCATTTCGTGACAATATGGGCCCATTTGTCCGGGTGCATTCTCGCAGTATGACCAGCCCAGTTCCATTTAAGTCTTGCAGTCCTTTAACGTATCCGTGAGTTTAATACCTAGGATGCTTCCCTCCTGATAGCTGGGCAATCTTGAGCTTGGACTTCTGGCTTTTAGTTAGTGACCATGTCTGAGCACCATAAGTAAGGATGGACAGAATACAGACGTCAATAAATTTTGGCTTCAGTAATAAAGGAAGGTCGCCCTACATTATAAGCTTTCATGGACCAGTAGATCTTCCAAGTATCAACGATATGGCGCTTGATTTTTTTTCGTGCCAGTTTTAAAAAGAGACTATCTGGTCCAAGTAGATATACTCATTGACGGAGTTTCTAAGAGGTTATCAAAATTAAACATTTTATTTTGTTTTTATCGTGTCAACTTTTTCTGATTGCTGTATCCTCCAAATCTCTCAGGTCTATTACTTATGTACTGTACAATAGTCCTTCTAGTTCAATCACTAGATGCTCTAATGATTAATAGAAAAGCCAACAATTGACGACCTGTTTGGATCAGGGGCTGTGAACGCTGCCTCTGGTGCAAGAGTTGCAGGTTCGATCCCCGCACAGTACAAACATTTGTGTGCATGCATCCAGACCAATACAAACAGATACCTATCTGTTTGTATTGGTCTGGATGTTTTCTATGTATTAAATGTCTATATTTGTAATCCAACTGTTGATTATGATATCCGTAATACAGGTGCTTGAGCTACCTACCTCAGAGTCAGATCAATGTATGTGATGTTGTTGTTGTGAATTTGTCTTATGCAAAGCTGTATAATATTTTCATTCAAAATGTTATTTCAACTGATTTTACAATCAAAGTGTGAAAATAAATTTACTTTTCATAATTACCCATCTCAATCACGACACCATGCCGAAATGTTTTCCATTTAAAAATAATTAATATGTTAAACTTCTTTGACTTGTATTTATTCGATCATCGACTTGCCGAATCTCGTGTACGACGGTTTCGTGTATGTTGTGAGTGTAAGAATCAATTAAGTATACATATACTCGTCTTCTTGAATTCTTCGTCCCTTCTTTGGGGCCTAGGGCAAATACGATGTTTCACATTTTGGATCATGATGGTTCATGATCTGTCGGAGGCTGAATGTTTAACTTCACTCCTGGTGATTTCGGGTTTTTGTGCTTCAGCAACGACAGTTCTTACCACTTGGGAGAGCCACGCTTCGGCATGAATCGGCCGGCTCTACCGGCCTCACAGAAAACCGGCGTGAAGGAGTACTGTGCTGTTTTGCTAAGTGAGTGAGGGTACCTGAGGCCGGATTCGGGGAAATTGGGGATTTAAAAGATAGCGCGGATGTCTATGGGTAACAGCAATCGCTTACCATCAGGCGATCTGTCTGCTCCTCTGCCAGCTAGGTATTAGATGAAAAAAAAAGTTTGTAAATATACGAATGGTTGTCTATCACGAAAATTGAACCCATTACTTTAGAGCGTGAGGCAGTGGCTACCACATGCACCGGTGGTCCTGTCAATAAGATTTATAAACTGCACAAAACCACATCTTTTCTTTCGATGCTATGCACTATAGGCCAAATTAGCCCCTGGTGGATCTAGTCAGTTTATGTTAGAATTTAGAGCAGAGTAATAGAGCTCTTTTACTTTCTCACTGTTGGGCAAAGGCCTTCCCAAATCTCTCAATCGTTCTCTATTTAACGCCATATTGTGGCCAATCTTGCGCAAAGTTATTCAGGTCATCGCGTCGCAACATCGTTAAAACACTCTGCGTTGGCTGATGCAATTTAAAGGTTTTTAATTCGTTCCTAGTGATTTCAGTGAATAAATTTGGTGTTTATTTGTGCCGCAAAGTGAACCTAAAAATAAGAATCGTTGAATTGTATCTTTTTTAACATTGCTTTTAAGTGTTGAGTGACAACTTGCATGGGCCTAATAGTCTTAAATCTCGCGATTGCAATAAGTTACTTGCATTGGCAAAATATTTTTGGATATCAGAAGGCACCTCAGTGACATTGACAGCGCGCCGTTGTAAAAAGTTTTTTCTATGCGAAAATGTCACAACAGAATTAGTTCAGACTTTTGCCACGTGCCAAATAACCGTGATCGGACTGTAGATCAATATTATTATTATTAAAATTTAATTGAAAATTTAAAAAACCCCCGACACAACTAAAGTTCTTTAATTTGATACCTATATTGAGTCAGTTGGAACAACAAATAGGTTATTCGTCATTTTCTGACGGCGGCCATCTTGGATTTGAAAATTTTCACAATTAATATATTCTGCTACTCAAGCCCTTTTATATGATACCCATATTGTGCGAGTTGTGTTAAAACATAAAATCCAAATCTTTGTAACGGCGGCCATCTTGGATCGATTTTTATCTAACATAGCTAAGAACGCTCCCTCCTTATTCATCTTTCAAACAAAAAACAACAAAATCAAAATCAAATCATTTGTTCGAGAGCTACGATACCATAGACAGACACACAGACACACACACACACACACACACACACGCACACACCACAAAAATGTTTGAAAATCAATATATATTTATGAGTAAAAATATTGGCCTCTTGGTCTAGTGGTTTAAGTACCGGGCCGTGATCTCAGAGTCCTGGGTTCGATTCCCGGGTCGAGCGAATAGTATGTTTCGAATTTTTCGGACATAGCTCGGGTTTGTGATCACCAATCTGCATTTGTCAAGCGTGGTGATTAAGTCTTATCCCATAATAATAGCGATAACTTGATTTCTATGATGGAGGCTTTTCCCTGCGGTGGGACAGTTTATAGGCTGATTAAAAAAAATGTGTTATTCTGTGGTAAACAGTATTAGTGTTACAAACTTAGGCTATGAAGTCCTATTTTGTTTAAAAATATAACGTGGTCATTATATCAATAACAAAAAAAAAACGTTTTATGTGCTCTGCAAAGTACAACAGCACGTTATTAAGTAAACATATTGTGAAAGTTTATATTATTTGTAGATAGTTTATTGTAAGGTATGTATTATTGAAGTTATATTTTATTTAGTAGTTAGGTTAAATATGTAACTACGTAGTTTTAAGTTTTCTTTATTTTTTATATTTTACTACAAATATTATTTATTAAGTTGAAACGAACCGTTACAGAATATTCATGATTTTTACAGCACTTACAGATAATAACATTGCAGACGTCTTAAATAACTCCTAATTTGACTTTTCTGGTAATTATTCCACAATATGACATAAAACCATAAACGGCGTGAAGCAGTGCATGCGCTGTGTTTCGCTGCGTGAGTGAGGGTACCGGAGGCTCAATCCAGGGGAAGGGGGTTTAAAGGTAATCAGCGCACTTGTGCGGCGGTAATCGCTTACCATCTGGTGATCCGTCAGCTCGTCTGCCACCTATATCATAAAAAAACCGTAACGCTGCACAAGCATTACCAATGGTGAAAACGCTAAAAGTTTCCACAAAAATGTGGGATTTAACTGTATTTCGTTGCGTTATCGCAACTTTCCATGAAGAGTGACAAATATGAGTCTGAAAAACCATGTAACTTTTCGGTTCTAATGTTGCTTATGTCGGCTTTGTAAAAGAAACAATAATTTTAATTGAGTTGATAATCATTAAAAATAAGAAAAAATATTTCTTGCATACTCTTGAGTAACAGATAAAGTCTAGCTATATTCTTTATAAATTATTTGTTATTTATTTAAAGTTAGGCTTAAACTTGGTTGATTGTTATCCTTTTTTTTTATAAACATACAAAAACATGTAAAATATAGTATGAGTGAGTAAGCACTATATAAAATGAGTATTATTATTAAGATAGTATTTTTAATGTATCGATGCAGAAGGCAGCATTTTTTACAAACCTTACTGGTTTATCAAATGCTGTATAACATTATAATATTTTGTTTTTATGATGGTAAATAAATTAAAAAAATATGTCCTTTAGAAAAGACCAAGAGATCATTAGTTTTTCTCATATGATATAGAAATTTCATATCGAAGCTCCAAAAGTATATTTGGAACCTAAGAGGAATATACATTATTACACCAAATAAATATATATATATATATTAATGTGGAATTATGACAGAGTGAAACTAAATGGAAGAGTAGAATGGAACGGAGTAAGAGTGAGCAGAGAACGAGTGAACGGAGGGAATGATGGAGTTATCTGTGGGTGTGAGACGACGAAAGACGCGAAAAGGCTTACTCTGCGATTATAATAAAATAAAGAAGTTCTTGAAGACTCTGAAATCCTTTTTTCAATCTCAATTCCTACATTAATTTATTCTTGACTCAAACAGGAAAAATAAAGAAAAATACCGTGAAAAATTACCTACCGTACATAGCAGCCTAGGCTTTTCAATTTCGTATAATCTATTCTGCACCACCAAAGGTACGGTCAGCAACAAAAGTAGCTTAACACTTTAGTACCATGTCAAAGTATCATTTTTACGCACCCCTTAGAAACTGACTGTAATAGGCAGAACAGTAACTTTGACATGGTATTAAAGTATTCAGCTACTTTTGATGCTGACTGTACTCCGACGAACCGTCGATTCTCTTTATTTACGATACGGACCAGTTTTTACTGCCCCCTAGGCATGATCATGTTTACAGTCAACGAAAATAGTCCTACTACCCGGCTATTTTCATAATGTCATACGTACATCTTACATAGGTATTCCCAGTACATTTCCTTCACGAGTCCCCTTTTGCATGACATAACCCTTATGATAATAAGCATACGGTACAGAATGTTACATTTCATCGTCATGCCTTTTCGGGGTGGCACAATTAGATGGGGAGGGTAAATAAGTATGTTATATATTCCGGAAAAACCGCGCGTGTTTTGGATCGGGACATTTTTCCATTCGACGTTTTCGCTTTACGGGAAAAGTATGGAAAACCACCTAGTTAATATTTGTGCCATGTGCCAAATAAATATTATTTTGAAATGTTAGTTTTGCATTTCCGTGTCGTAGTTTCGTTAGTTGGCCAATTTTTATTAATGAAAAAAAAAACGAATGATAATCATACATTTATAAATTCGGATCGGTGGTTCAAAGTAAATTGTCTTTTTTAAGTAAGATTACCACCTTCTTATAAATCGCAATGGAAAGATATTACCGTACTAAAGCTTATGTCATCCCATTCCAAGACGCAATGTTAAAAGGGACTAGCACGAATTTTGTTCCAGGATTATCCTTAGTTCGCGATTTGTAATAAGGGGGTTAAAGTTTGGAAGCAAATCCGTTAACAATTGAACAACGGCCGTTAATACAACGTTTCGACCCGTTAGTTTTAATTCAATATAAAGAAAAAAAAATGTAATCTGAAAAAAAAAACCTGTCTACTGTTAAAAGGAAGAAAAAAATACCTTTATATTTCTTAGCGAACCTCCCTATTTCTAAGGGATATAAAGGTAGTTTTTGCTAATGGTAGTGTTTAACTTCCAAGGTCATATTCCTAAAATTTTCACGGTCACCGTCCTTAAGGTAACGGGTAAGGCACACTAGCGACGCAAATCGATTTAAATTTTTAGCTACTAAACCGGATCTATTTATACAATTTTGGAACTACAAGCTCTCGGCAAACACTTATACTATTTATTAAATAGCCATGCACAAATGTTGGGTTCGTTCTTGTACCTACGTGAAAAATTGTTGGACCCAACATGTTTGCATGGTTATTTAATAAATAGTTAACGTTTACAAAATAAATAAAAATAATATAATCTAAGAGTTATTAACACCCATAAAGTCTACGAAAATGTCATTATTTTGAACTATGGCAGTCTCCTTATCTTTAAAATGTTCTTTTACAATCTTATAGTGACTTTTTTAAACCTTGTGACAGTCTTCAAGTTATTTCAGGTCCATACATTCTCGAATTATTTTTCAGGTTCAATCAAACCATAATATCCACGCTGCCTTAATAAAAGCTCAGTTTTCGACCATTCTTTATAACCATTTATAAGACAATTTAAAAAAAAGAAACTCGGTTCTCGAAAGGTTCGGTTTGTTGTCAACAATTTTAGTGTTTATTTCGAGCAGTGAAGTCCCGCAAAGTGATCTTAATGATAAAAATCGTTTAATTTTATCATCTTTAACACTGCTAGTGTCGAGTGACTTGTCACGGACAACTTTTTTGGACCTAACAGAGTCTTAAAACCCGCGATTGTGTTTAGAGTGGTATCGCCAGCATTCGTAGGTCGAAGAAAACATAAAATATTGCGTTTTATTGAGTGACTGTAACATGGACTGACTTCGACTGTTGACTACTCATTTATTCTCAATAAGTTAGGTGCTAGGCATTGGCAAGATATCTTCGGGTAGAGCCATAATAATATATAAAGAAAATATAAACTCGTTATATGACCAAATGATCCAAAAGAGTTTCAAACCTGGGAGCTTCCGCCTTTGTAAAGTTCACCGACATTTAATGGGTAAGTAAGGTCCGGATACTCAGAACTGTTAAAGTATGTTGTTGTCTGTTTGACTTTGAGTAGGTCTAAAGTGATGTGGATTCAGAATCGCATACAGCCTTATTTTGAAATACTCCTCTAAAAATCGTTTGAATTTTCGAGGCTTAGTACCTAAGCTAGTCGTGACCAAGACTCGCTTCGTGTAAATCCCACTTTACTAAGGTAGGTAAACCATTTACCGTTCGTTTCTTTCCTTGACCTTGATCCACCTAAGTATAACTTACCTCAGCCTTATGATTATGATCAAATTTCATTATACTAGGGATATGAAAAATTTATCCGATTAATGGGCCGACGTGTAAAGCGATGTGCCCAACTGCGGATGGTACCAGGTTCAATCTTGATCGGGTCAATGTATAAAATAAACTTCCCTTTTGGTTTCGGTGTACTGGCAAACAACCTTCGCTGCTTTCGACTGGTATCATTTTCGTTTAAAGTAAAGGGGTAAAGTTTCGTTTAAAAAAGTGCATACGTATATTTAGTATCTTCATAAAAATAATATGATTGTTTCAAAACATTATTTTGTTTAAAAAAACAATGTAGGTGGGTAAACAGTTAATACCCATTTTTTTGTAAATAAATTTTGTTTCAAATATTTAGAGTGGAAAACGTGTTTAAAAGATTTTAGCTGTTAACCAATACACCCTGTTGCTACATATATTTATATCTGGGCCAATATGGCGCATTTGGAAGTGGTCTTGCCATTGACGCTATAGGATTCATATTTTTTTTGACATAATAGAAGACAAACGAGCAGACGGCTCACCTGATGGTAAGTGATTACCGTCGCCCATGGATATCTGCGACACATGGGGCATCACAAATGCGTTGCCGGCTCTCAAGGGAGGAATAAGCTCATTTCTTTGGCAACGAATTGAATATAAATTTAAAAATTAATAATAACCTAGTGGCCGTGTGGTCCTCGGCAGAGTAGAATATGCCACCCTCACTCTTACCGAGGTGTCATAAAAGGCGACTAAGGTAAAGCTGCTGGCATGATCATCAGCACCCAGAGAAGGAAAACTCTGCATTTATATCAAAACCCTCGCCAACCCGTCCGCCAAGCGTGGTGAGTATGGCAATTACCCCTCATGTGATTGAAGGAGGCACGTGCCCCAGCAGTGGGGACTTAAATGGGCTGATGATGATGAATAATAACCTTACACATTTTTTTAATTGTAATAATTGTTCAAACTGTTAAGATTTGCATGCTAGGTAATTAGTAATATTTTAGTGAAACTAATTAAAGATTTAAGGCCAATGTACCTACTACCTAAAATTGTGCAAATAAATATATTTCATTTCTTGTCTTGAAGATTACCAGGTCGTATCTGTTCGGAAACACCATCGTTGGTTGCTGGTTCCATAGTTGTACTACGCGCGGTAGGAAGGGGCGTGAGACACTATTTGTGTTTCAAAAGTCTCAAGAATGAAATAGGTTATCTAATTGTAATGCTTATACACATCTCTAAATTTACTTGGCTAAAGTGAAATTCGACCGTGAAGTCAAGGAAGCCATACTGACAGAAGAGAAACTATTAAACGGACTTTACGGGCACATGATATCGGTTTCGAGTTGATTTTCCCTAAAAGCATAACTATGAAATATAGACCGAAACATGAATATTGTACTGAAACTACTTAGATATATAGCTTTTTGGTACTTCTAGTTAGAGTAATGAATCGATTGGTTGAAAATTTCAGTTTGTGTTTTACTGTAATCGATAAATTTTTTTGCAAGCAATTGCCGCCGCCCATGGACAGCCGCGCCATCAGTGGAGTCCCAAGTGCGCTGTCAACCTTTTAACCCCCTTTCCTCCGGATTAGGCCTCCGGTACCCTCATTCACGCAGCGAAACACAGCAGAGTGCTGAATCACGTCGGTTTTCTGTAAGGCCGTGGTATCACTCCGGTCGAGCCATCCCAATCATGCCAAAGCGTGGCTCTCCCACGGTCAAAAGATTATAGAGCTTACAATTTTAACATTTCTTTCATTAGCCCACGAAGGCTGTTATAATAGACATTGCATTAGTTAAAAGACCAATCATAGCTTACTGGTAGCAAGGCCCAGCCTACGCTGGAAGGATCGTATAAATCTAGACATGGAAGCCTTTCTCATTTCACGCACTGGCTGGTAAAAGCTGAGCGCTTACGTTGGGGTCGCATTAAATCGGAGGTTTTAGGCCAACACGATGAGGAAGCCTGGCTGCACTTGTTATAGAACGCACCAAACGCCATGCTGTTATCTCCAGTACGTAGCAAAGTTTAACATCTGCACATGAGGAACGAAAATCCGAACTCGCTTCAGGTTAGGCAGTCAGGAGCGCAGTTGTTATAAATCTCGTGATGATACCGACCATCACCGAATCCCAAAGTGTACCTTGGCCACTATTTATTAACAGCCTCCATTTATTTCGGTCCTGCGCTAAAGGTAGCGCAAGACAATATTCGCGTGTACTCTTAGCAGAAGTCTGCCTGTCATCTGCTAACAGTAAGCGCGAATCCTTTTCGACGTCATTTTCTCAGCGGTAGGTATATTTGGCAGCCAACTGACCTTCGACGATTTGGCGGTCCCAAGTACCTATGCTCTTTTATCACAAGGTCCTTAGGCATTTATGACAATAATTTGTAAATTGAATTAACAGCTGTTCCGTACAAAACTTAATAACCACCGTGAGTGTGGAAGAGCCACGCTATAGACTGAATGAGTCGGTTTGCCCGAAGTGATACCAAGGCCACACAGAAAACGAACTCAAAATAGCAGCACATGTGCTGTGTTTTTTTTATGGCTTGCTGTTGCTCTTACGAGACAACTCTGCTAATGTCAAATATGTGCTGTGTTTTGCTACTCCAAAAAAAAGTACTCATACGATTGTCAGATCTCAACTCATAGCTTTGATGCAGATATTAAAATTAGTTCATTTCGTTATGTGGCTGTCTGATAATGTCATTTATTACCGATTTCCAATAATATGGTGCTGGCCATTTTTCCACATAAGACAACTCAAATACTTTGGAACAAACTTGCGTGACGTCATCCCAACTTTCATAATTGTACTTATTCCGATATGGATTCTAATTAAATGTTTGCCTGACTATGTTCAGAAGTGGTAGGGCTACCAAAATTCGAAATAAAAAGTCAGAGAAACCAAGGTATATTTTGGATAAAATAATATATTAATCGCCGTGTGGTCCCCGGCAGTGTAGAATAGGCCACCCTCACTCTTACCGAGGTGTCGTAAAAGGCGACTAAGGTAAAGCTGCTGGCATGATCATCAGGACCCAGAGAAGGAAATCTCTGCATTTATATCTAAACCCTCGCCAACCCGTCTGCCAAGCGTGGTGAGTATGGCAATTACCCCTCATGTGATTGAGGGAGGCCCGTGCCCCAGCAGTGGGGACTTAAATGGGCTGATGATGAATATATTAATAATACATTTTAATCTTCATTTCAATCGTTAGTATAATTGGCTTTTTGGGCTGTTGTTATAATATGTATGTTCTAATTTAATTTTAAATTAAAGACCGATTCAACCAATCTTATTCCGATATATTGCGTCATTATATACAAATCTGATTTTATACGGACGAAGATTGGTCAAATCCTAAGCCTTTTTAGGTATTTATTTTTAAACTTTGTACATCTCTATGAAGACAAAATGAAGATTAACTAAAACTTAGGCTTTTTTTTCTCACAGAGTTTTAGGAGATGTTTAAACCAAATATACGTTTTTGGAACAATTGGAAATAACAATAATTTTGGGAAGTCACTACCATTCTATTGAAGAGTATCGTCAACATGAAATTCTACCGTTCATTCATTTGCTCTAAAGACTTATATATAATGCAGGCTTAAAATTTTATCTATTGGCTAAGACTGGCTATTTCCAGATCGCTGGCAACCCTTAGTAATGGTTCTAAAACTGTGCTCGGGAACAGGAATACAGGGAGAAGTTTGGACATCAATTCATTTCGCGACCAGTATTAGTTTGTGTGAAATATTCCAATTACTAACTTGAGGGTTAGACTACGTAATTGTGTTTAAGTAATTATTTTAAGACCTGGTTGGTGTTACTGTGGGAAGCATTACTTTGACATAGACAAATAAATAATAGGAAACTACTTATGTACTGACTGACCGGATGGCTCAGGGTTCGATCCCCACCCTGGACAAACATTCGTGCGATGAACACTTGTGTTTGTTCGGTGTCTGGGTGTAATATATGTATTTAAGTATATATTTGTGTTCCTCTGCTGTCTGATATCTGTAACACAAGTGCTTAAGCTACTTAGTACGGAATCAGGTCAACGTATGAGATGTTGTGAGAATTATTATTATTATGTTCTTTATACGCTGAGTATCACAGCTATTTGCTGGCTTTTCAGAAATGTACGGGCCTAGGCCAAGTACAATTCCTTATTATTATTATTATAGTATTTAAAATTATATAAATCTTTTTCTCCTAGATATGTGCCCTGCCCATTGCCACTTGAGGCATGCAATCCTTCGGGCTATGTCTATGAATTGGACAGTTCCATTCATCCTTCCGGCTGAAATAATGATGATGATGATGAAAACTTTTTTTAGCCTCAATTCTTACGTATGTGACAAAAATGAGACTGATATGGTAAAACTTTAATGGCTCCTCGTGTGCTCTGCAATCTAAAAACGTAGGTCAAAATTTTGGCTTGCTTACATGGGAATCTAATTAACCCAGGACCCCTCTTTTTTCTTTTTTTTCCCCAAAGAAAACCATCATTCCCGTTGCCTTGCTAAATGTATGAAATAAGGTGGTGTGTGGGACTCAAACCCTAACTGAGTAAGACCCTTGAGGTGTCCATGTCGGAAACCCCTCAGCCGGGACTAGACCGTACCGCTAATCGCGCTCGCCGCTTCACCCCTATTGGCGCAATACAGTCCTTCAACGTTAAACTACCTACTAGGTCACCCGGTAATATCGGTCCCCGTGTAGTCGTATGCTGAGCAAGCCAGTCCCCAGCAGTGGGTACGCTCACGTACTGTGAATTTTATCTATTGGCTGACACCCCCTTAGCTCAACAGTCTCTTTAAAGCGCACCACTCACTGCTCATTGCTTTGCCTAGTTACTATTAAAGCGGAAGTCACAAACTAGCTATTACACTACTCGACCATTCTACAGATCCTCACGAGAGTACCTACAACTAGCCTTAAAACCAAACGACGTACAAGTGGAAGATTTGGAAGAAACAACACACATAATGAAAGAGCAATATAAAAGTTCCACCATTCGCAGGGTCGTGATATACGCAGGCGCATTACAATGTCTAATGGATATGGGTGAAAGTCATCAGGATGAACGGTTTTAAGGCCGATTCGGGTAGCCGTTGTGAAAGAAACAAAGTGTATACACTTAATAAGTGAATAATATAGGTTTCTATAACGTTAACATTTATTTCGTATAGTAAACGCAAAGACTCGCGGCATATGAGTATGTCATTCATTAATAAGATGACGAAGATAGTTTCAAACAATGCAGATTCTAAATATCTGCAAGATGACATCGATAGTCTCCAGGATTGGTGTGCGAAAAACAAGATGTACTTAAACTCTGGAAAATGTAAGCACATTAAATTCACCAAGAAACGTAACAAATTAGTCACAGAATACTTGGTCGCTGGTAATAAACTTGACGAGGTTGCGTCTATTAGAGATCTTGGTGTCACTATGGACTGCCAACTAAGGTTTACGGTTCACATTGACAAAATTGTTAAGAACGCTAACAAATCTCTTGGATTTATTTTAAGAAGTGCTAAAGGGTTTAAGCATCCGTCTACTGTAATTTTACTGTACAATAGCTACGTCAGGAGCCAATTAGAATACTGTAGTACTGTGTGGTGTCCAAATTATAGTATACATATAAATCGTATAGAAAAAATACAAAAACAATTCATTCGCAGCATGACCTATAGATTTAGAGTGTCTAAAATTTTAAAATCATATAATGATAAACTTACCCACTTTCGGCTGGAAACTCTCTCTAAGCGACGCGCCATTCTGGATATGTCTTTCCTACACAAGCTGCTTAACGACCACATCGATAGCCCCATATTGTTAAGTAAGATACAATTCAACGTACCAAATAGAGTACCACGGCATCCTTGCGGGTTGTTTAGAAAAAGATTTTGCAGAACCACTATGGGTCGAAATTCACCAGTTGTTCGTCTGTCCCGCATGTATAATGACCTTGTCGGGGAGGCTCCCGGTCTCGATATACACTGCCAAACGCTACAAAAGTTTCTGTCGTTGATCAGAGCATGTGACCTACCTTAGCATGCCTTAAATACTTTGTTGGGTATTTTTGTTTTCGTTTATTATTGGTTTTTTTTCTTTTGTGTTTTATATTTTTTCATTAATGTTTCTTTTTTTTTGTTTTATATGTTTTTGCTTACAATTTTAATTTTTGTAATAATATTAGGATAATTGCATGCTGTAATTACCTATAATTGTAAGAACAGTTAGTTTTAAGGTTTTTTATTCATTGTATACCTACTTATTTCCTCATGTGCTGTATCTTATGTTGGTAATTCTAAATAAATAAATAAATAAATAAATAAATAAGGAATTTTATATAACAGATAAGTTCTTTAGGGTAAGTAACTGTTATACTCAAGCCAAAGACTCGTGGCTGTCAGTGTTATATTTCAATTTTCATAAGAAGTATAAAATGTTTTACAATTTTGTAGCGGTCATGTAAGTTGGTTGAGTAACTAATAATTATACCTTAGATACCTAATTTATGAGATAATCCTCATCATTTCAGCAAATAGACGGACGTCTATTGGCTGCTGGACATAGGCCTCCCCCAATGTTCTCCACATAGATCGGTTCTGTGCCGTCCGGTAGGTTTCCTCTCAACTCTGGAGTTCAGTGTGAAGCCAAGAGCAAACCCATCTTCAAAAAAAATATCATCTCTACATAATTTTCCTTAACGTGTGCCTATTACCTATATCTTTATAAGTAGCTTCTGCTTAATAAATTATTAATCAACTAATTTAAATATCATGTACGTATATATATACAGACTTTTACTTGTACTGTCATTTTTGACAATCAACATGTCAAACAACTTTTTTATGTTTAAACTTACGAATTAAGTTTATCTACAAATATGTAACACTTGTAGATTAATTATTTTTATCTTCACTGTCACTGTATTTCTACTGTCATTTTTGACAATCAACATGTCAAACAACTTTCTTTTATTTATTAATAAACTTACGAATTTAGTTTACCTACAAATTACACTTGTAGATTAATTGTTTTAATCTTCACTGTCTCTGTACTTCTACTTTCATTTTTGACAGTCAACATGTCAAAAAACTTATTTTTTATTTATTAATCAACTTACGAATTGAGCTTACTTACAATTTACACTTGTCCTGCAAAACTGATTACACGGTTTTTCTGCATTACATTCATGCTGAAATTAATTGCACATTACATATTCATTACTATACAACCTTACTACAACTATGAAGGTTAGAAAGAAAAATAGTTTGTGAAAGTTAAAGCACATAAAACGAAACCCCTATAAAAAGTCCAGTCTATGTATGTGTCCTAGGTTAAGGGTTTAGTCGTGTAACACATCCTATTTCACGTTTAGGGCAACTTAATGTTAAGACTGAAATAAAGATCCATTTGTGGATCTAGTTTGTACCTACTAACTTTTACTACTATATACATCTGTTCTTACTTTGCTTGGTGTGTGTAGAAATACAAAAAGGAATCATTTTTGAGAAAAAATGAATTATTTATTACGATTCCACAATGTAAATTTAAATTAAATATTGCTATACATAGAATAATTAGCAGTCTTGCTAGGCTGTGAAAAACTTAAAAAGTACAGATTGAATTATAAGTAAGTAAAATTAGTTTAGCTGCACATAACAACTCATTGGCTGACCCAACAGAATGAGCGGGGAATGACACACTGTAGAGAAAACTTTTCTCTCTTTCTCAACACATACGAAATTCGGCCTGGCCCAAGAGTCAAAATAGGGAGCCCTAGCGCAGTACGGACTTAAGGCGACGGGTAGCCTAACTAGCGACACCATTCATTTTTATTGTCAGCTAACCGGATCTATTTTAAATAATTTCAGCAAACAACCACTCGGCAAACACTTATACCATTTATTAATTAACCATGCACAAATGTTGGTTCCGTTTTTGTACGCGAAAAATTGATTACCGCCAAAAGCAGCCAATTTTAGCGTGAATCCATTTTTCGCGTACAAATGTTGGTTCTGCATTTGTGCATGGTTATTTAATAAATAGTATAAGTGTTTGCCGAGAGGTTGTAACTTCTAAATTGTTTAAAATAGATCCGGTTTAGTAACTAACAACTAGTTTCGCTAGTGTGCCCTACCCGTCACCTTAATAATTAATACATTAACGAAGAAATCTGGCTGAACCAGGCTTCGTTAAGTACAGTATAAAGCCAAGAAATGGTTTGATAGAATGCGAGTGTTTGCTGTTCGCACACGCAAGTTAGCGTACTTGTTCCCTCCCAACTTTTCCGACATATTCGTAATTGTCATTACGTTAGCTTTTACTTATATTTTTCATAATTTTGATCGATTGCCAACCTAAATATAAAAGGTTAATCTAAAGTGTTTGATTTTAAAGTAAAAAAAAAACGATCTAAAAGATTTTAACGTGCCGCAGTCCACTTTATACGCAGGGCGGTGACTATCACATCAAATTGATAAATCGTCCGGAAAAGAACGTGTCTAGGTAAGAAACAGGGGAAAGAAGGAGATAGAAATACTGTAATGTCGGCGAGTGGAAGTGACAAGGACATACGATAAAACAAAGCATTTATTCGTAACGACTTTATTTTTAAAATACTGTCTGCTGCTTAAATAGCAGCTGTTTTGTATTTGACTTTTTTTCTGCTATAGGCGACAACCAAGCAGGCGAGTCACCTAATAGAAAGTTATCAACGCCGCCTGCTGTGAAATCAAAGAGATCGCTTATATGTTGCCGGCTTTTTACCCGACTACGGCAAAGCAAAAGGAGGGTTATGATTTTGACAGGCTATGTATGTATGTATGTATGTATGTATGTATGTATGTATGTATGTATGTATGTTCATCTGTTTCCACGTAACTTCTTAACTACTTATCAGAATTCGACAAATGACATATCATTATAAGCGTCTTGATTGTCCGCTGGTTATAGGCTATATGAAGTTTCACAAAATCTAATGTGGCGCCCTCTAGCGGACAAAACATACAGAGTAAAAAAATAAAGTTATGATAAATATGCCGTGTTTGGTATCATTTGAAAGCGCTTGACTTGTACATTTTGAATATATATATATATATATATATATATATATATTACTAGCACTTGGACACCAAAATAGTACAAATAAAATAAAAGTAAAAAAACTAAAACCCAACTACGACAAAAAATGTCGCTGAAAAAGTATAAAACAAGCCTTCGTTGTCAATTTATGCAATATTCACTATGTAGAGATTAAATTTCATGTTTGGAAAGGCGTAGTCACACGTTAAATATACTACCCTTTGACAACGTGTGACTGCGAATTTCCAAACTTGAAATTTTATCTCTACATAGTGAATATTGCATAAATTGACAACGAAGGCTTGTTTTATACTTTTTCAGCGACGTTTTTTGTCGTAGTTGGGTTTTAGTTTTTTTACTTTTATTTTTTAAAGAAGAGTACGTCCTTCTTTTGAAGGTCCCTAAGTCTTAGTCGGTAAATATTCCTGCAGCCAAAACAATATTTAGAAATATTTCTACACTTCTAACGCTGGATTCGAAAAATCTTTATCCGTGGATACATCTATGGTATAACGTCAGATTTGAATAGAAAGACTGTGTACTGAAAATCCGTGGCCCTACTGAAAATCAGCATCATGACCTTTTTCAGGGTCATAACATAGGCTGAGTGAGGGCAATTTATGTTGGAGGTCACAACACAACATATATGCACTGCCTAGTTATTTGTACCCTTATTGTTTTGTTTCTCCTTTGCTTTGTTTTTTTTCTGTATCATTTTTTTTGATTGTTTGCTTTTGTAACTGATGTTGTACTCATATAGTGTTGTGATGTCCAAAATAATAAATTGTTCTTTCTTTCTTTCTTTCTATACCGTAGATTTAATTTCGGAATAATGATCAAATCTGCCTTAAGAAAAATATGTTTTTGATTTTTTAACCATGGACTGATTAAACTAAAAAATATTAACTTTACTTGACTCAGCGGAACAAAGGGCCAAGAAACTGATTGGCGATGAGGAGCTAGTAAATACCAAACTTCAGAGTCTAGGCCATCGTCGCAAAGTAGCTTGCCTGACTGCATTGTACGGGTTGTACAACGGGGAGTGTGCTTCTAAGATGCATAAATTCATCCCGTTAACCCCTTTCTACTATCGTGAATGAGACGAACTGTGGCTTTTTAAGATGTTTAGTGATATTCCTTGATTCCGCCTTCTTCGTGATGTGCACTGCCAGGGAGTAAAACGCTCTATCTAACGCTAGGTCTGTTTTCCCGAATGACTACAAGTCGTCGTCGTCAGGCCATTTAAGTCCCCACTGCTGGGGCACAGGCCTCCCTCAATCACATGAGGGGTAATTGCCATACTCACCACGCTTGGCAGACGGGATGGCGAGGGTTTTGATATAAATGCAGAGTTTTCCTTCTCTGGGTGCTGATGATCATGCCAGCAGCTTTACCTTAGTCGCCTTTTACGACACCTCGGTAAGAGTGGGGAGGAGAAGTGGAGTGAGGACCACACGGCGTTGAACTGAAATGACTACAAGTACAACCTCAAAAACTATAATGAATATGTTCATCCTGGGCAAAGTGGTTGCACCCACGGCTTTTTATCAACTCTTAGAGTTCAGTCTGAAGCCTAGAGCAAGCCCATCACCAAATAAAAAAACAACTTCAAAATTAAGAGCTCGCTTTTTTGCTCCTCAACTAGACAAAGAACTTAAAATAAAATATGAATAATGCCCTCCAAACAGATATCGAGAACTACCCTATAAACACACTAGCTACACCAATCAATAATTTCTATTTCATTCGTCAAATTGAAGACGACTGGTCCAAATAGTGCGCCGTCTGAGCAAAGCCCTGTCCGGTAATAACTTCATTGTTGTCATGTGTCTTTGAAATCTGGCGTTATCTGTCTAAAGGTGGATTTATATTTATCTGACGTGTCGTGACGTGATGCGTCAGAACGGTATCGGTTTCATACATTTAGTATGGTAGCGTTCACACTAGTAATGCGTAATGTGTTGTGATGGCTTCTGTCGTGTCGTATCAGAAACGATCCCGGTTGCGTCAGAGCGGTGGGGCGGGGGAACGACGACGTCATGCACGTCAGACAAATGTGCAAGCGCCAGTGTTGTGTTGGGACGCGTCAGAGTTCAAACTGTGCTTTCGACAATCTGAAATACTGATGAAATTTTTCATCATCGTTTTCAAGCTCTTTAATGAGACAATGAAACTCGCCATTTATTTCTCTTTTTCTATTGAGTGGATGAATCCAATATCTTCTTCTCGTTCTTTCTTTTTTTAACAAAGTTGCCAATATCATAAATTGAGTATCTTCTTCATAATCTGAATCAGAATCGGATAACTCATGGGAGAATATTGAAAACGTGTTACCTTTCCTAGAGCTACAGCTGTACTGATTCAAAATATCGTCAGAAGGCGTCAGAACATGACATATAAATGTGAACACTAGCCATCACGTCACGACACGACACGTCACGACACGTCAGATTAATATAAATCCACCTTAAGGGTGGATTGGACCAATCTTTATTCAATAACGAATCTATGGTATAGCGTAGTTATATGCAGTTTAAAATAAAAATAGATTTATCTCTGTCTTCCAATATCGTACAATTTTAAACTAATGTGTCATAGAGATGTGAGTATGTGTGCCTATAGTTGTTCATCAAGCCCGATTTCAATCGTCTAATTGAAGAAATGTGCCGTATCTTCCGCTATTTTGTATTAATCTGAGATTTTGTACGGCCAGAATAAAAGCAACAACCAACACTTGTGTATATAGTTATTAGGTTTATTCAGCTTTTTAGAGATATAATATATTTTTGCTTATAGAGTGAAATTGTTTGTTGTATTGGGCAGTTGTATTTATTTTCCTAGCGACTGACTTTTATGTCCTTGGGAATAAGACATAAAAACTGTAAAATTTGTGCACACAGTCTTGTTCGTACTGCGCGAACGCTCTAAAATAATACAGACAAAATATCATTTACCCTCCCGAAGCAGTATGCTATTTTCCATAACACAACAGCAGTTTCGGTGAGCATATTACTAACGCTGGTACATTTTGGCAAGCCAAGCGTTCTGCATTCACATAAATTGCGGAACATGTCAGTTTTCGAGCTTCTTTTTTAGGCGAATTCAGCAATCCGTGTACAAACGGGAAAGAACAAAAGAATTAAACATACTGTTGTTACAAGTCGTGGCTTTGTAGGCAAATGATAGGGGATCGGACGGATGGTTCTGCCGTTCCGTTTTAGGGTTCTAGTTTGGTTTCGTTTTAAGACTCCATAATAAGTATAGCATATATTTATATCATGGCATATTATATACAGAGTGCTTCATGTAGGGTCTCAAGCGGAAGACCATGGATAGAACACCCCTTGGGGTATCCGAAACACCCCATGTATGTTCTACGAGTTTTTAAAATTCAGGAGTTGTCAACATTTTTTCGAATTTAAGAGAACTCCCTACTTTAACAGCTTAAAAATTACCAAAAAAAAACCTTTTCTTTTTTGCAAATAAATCTTCATTAGTATACCTTTTATGCATAAAATAATCAGATTAGTAGCTTTAATAGCAATAATGAAAAAACGTCTTAGTCTAAAGTGAACAATTAACGTTGTGAAACTTACGACTACAATTTTTAACTGGCAGTTCTAGATTAAAAAGGTGATTACATGATTTCCCATCATCATCATCATTTCAGCCAACAGACGTGCTGGACATAGGCCTCCCCCAATGTTCTCCACACAGATCAGTACTGTGCCGCCCGCATCCAATGGATTCCCGCGATCATCACCAGATCGTCGGTCCACTTTGTAGGAGGCCTGCCATGGCTGCGACTTCCTGTACGTGGCGTCCACTCGGGGACCTTTCCGTCCCAAAGGCCGTCTATTCTCCTCGCTATGTGCCCTGCCCATTGCCACTTGAGGCATGCAATCCTTTGGGCTACGTCTGTGACCTTAGTTCTCCTGCGAAACTCATCATTTCTGATACGATCACGCAGGGAGACATGATTTCTAACCAAATTTAAATACTAATACATAATCACCAATAAAGTTTGGCACCTAATGGTGTTAATTGGGATTGTAACCCCGAAATTGTTTAAAATAGATCCGGTTTAGTAGCTAAAAATTAAGATCGATTGGCGTCGCTATTGTGCCCCACCCGTCACCTTAAGTTAAAACCGTGGAAATAATTTTGCTACAAAGATAAATCTTTACAGACACAAAAACCTACGATTTCTCGGACAAGAACGAGGTCCACTCCGCCCCCATTTTTCATTTGAACAAAAATAAAAACCTCAAAGCGAGATGTTTGGTGGGAAAATTACTGAAGTTTTCAGACTGGAAAATAGGCAACCCTTTCAATTCATTTAAAGAGAATCATAATTTAATACCGCGTTTCAAAAAAGTTATCACATTTTACTCGTAAATATTTTGCATATTCTGTTCGTATTTCCTGTAAATATGAGCAGATAAAATTGTACAGTTATGAATTTCGAAGTTGGAAGAATTACACCTTCACCAATAAATCAATAACAGAATAGACTTGCGTCCTAATTTCTAATTGGACATCCTCAAAATAGATACATTGCTGAAAGAATAAATGATTACTAGAAATAAAATTCTCGGAGATATCACAAGTACTTCATATTATCAAGTAACTATATTTTTTGTTTTATTTTGTAAAGTAAAATAAAATAAATATTTAGGTGTTACAAAAAAAAAACTTAACGACTACTGATGACATGTTGTTTTAACTACTTGGGAGGTATAAATTTTAGTAAGCGAAAAATTTACTAAATCGTCAACGAATATTGATTACTAATCAAATCCAGATCGAGTTTCCAAAAAGTGGGCTGTGATTTTTTTTAAATATTATATGAGAGGTGCCAGACGAGCAGACGGATCACCTGATGGTAAGCAATTCCGCCGCCCATGGACACCCGCAACACCAGTGGAGTCACAAGTGCGCTGGCAACCTTTCCCGCGATTGAGTTTAGCGTGGTATTGACAAAATTCTTAGGTCGATAAAACGTAAAACACTGGCGTTTTATTTTATTTTATTTTAAAAGTTTTTGGAAAACTTACAGCTAGATTTAGGGATACAGTCACAGAAAAAAAACATTTAGGGCCAATTACAAGTTTCCACTTATAATCACTTGGTTGTTTAACAGAAATGCAAGTGGGTAATGTTAAGAAACAAAAAAGTTACTAAATCACAAACAAAACGAACAACGTATTTGCCACTCCTAGAAGAAGAAACATTGAAATTGATCAAGTCATCTGATATTATCAGGAAAAAAAAGAAATTAAATAACATTTGAGAAAAAGTTATCATTCAGTACACGTTTCAATTTCAAAACTGTAGTGTTGAACAAGTCAATGTCGACATTTACTTTTGCCAAATTATTAAATAGTTGACATGTTCTAATGGAAAATGCGTTCCGCCTAGATATATATATTTTTTTTAAATGTATGAATGAATAATAATAATAATTCTCACAACATCTCATACGTTGACCTGATTCCGTACTAAGTAGCTGAAGCACTTGTGTTACAGATATCAGACAACAGAGGAACACAAATATACACTTAAAAACATATATTACACCCAGACACCGAACAAACACAAATGTTCATCGCACGAATGTTTGTCCAGGGTGGGAATCGAACCCACGACCTTTGGCGTAAGAGGCAGGGTCACTACCAATTGCGCCATCCGGTCAGTCAAATTAGTCTTTGCGTGCGGTAAAAAGAGCAAGCTGGGGTGTCTGAAAGACTTCGAGTTAGTGCGCAGCCCTATAAGTTCAAGAAGCTCTGGACAGTCTATCTTACCGCTTGCCATGCTCAAAATATATGAAAGGTCAGAAGTATTTCTTCTTTCATACAGCGGAATGAAATGAAATTTTCGACAACGTGAGATGTAGTAGTTTTATTGAGTGACTGTGACTTTGACTGACTTAGACTGCTGACTACCCACTTATTCTCAATATGTTACTTGACATTGGCAATATATCTACGGGCAAAGCCATAATATAAAAAAAAAACTACAATATTAAGATATATTTGATATTTCCAATTGCGGGTTTACATAACAAACTACAAAAAGTTCTTTTTTTATTTTCTTTTTTATAAATAAATAAATAAATATTTCACATACATTGATCTGATTCCGAGATAGGTATCTCTAGCACCTGTGTTACGGATATCAGAATCAACAGTGGGATTACAAATATATACATACACATAATACTTTTCTTTTGTAAATACATACTTATAATACATAGATAACACCCAGACCAATACAAACAGACATGTTCATACACACAAATGTTTGTACTGTGCAGGGATCGAACCCGCAACCCTTGGACCAAAGGCAGCGTTCACTACCACTGTTCCAAAGGGGTTTTCCCCGTTGACTATAAGCTAAGTTTTGTGAGCTGCTTTATTGTTGATAATTGATTAATAATATTCTATTTGAGGTTATAACAAAATGTTTAGCACGCACGAATTGGAACGGGGATGGTTCTATGAATCGTGGAGTCGTGTGAAATGGAATTTGAGTAATAATCCTCTTTGGATTTTTTTTACGGAGCCTGGCTCACTTGCTGGCTTATCGCAACTACAAAAAATTGCGGCCACGACTGAAACCTTGATTAATTAATTAAAAATACATTAAACATATCCCGAGGCAAAACCTTGTAAAGCGTCACCCTAAGATATAATATTAATTATTTTACATTTTAATTTGCTTATTAGTCGAAAACTTGACGCTTTTGTTGACACAACAAGTACATAACAGATAACATATTTCACACGAATGAAGATATGGAGCCCAATTATCGAGCTTGTAATATTTTGAGAACATGGCGGAAATCACCCGAAAACCATACAAAAAAACTATGTTTTAGTGATATATGTCGTATGAAAATAAATTTCACGAGCCCGAGAATTGGGCTCCTGGGATAATTAATTACCTGTATAAAAAACAATAAAAATAACAAATATAAATGAGTGTTGTGCCAATGAGGCGCCCGCTCAGCATATGTCGTGCCGGGTCATTGCTGACACATCGCGACGCTGGTGACCATGTAGCATATTGTGTGTCTGTTCAAGATAAAAAAGGAGTTTCATGAAAATAGAAGAAACAAAAATATAGATGGCCAAGAACAGACACACAGCATGCACTATTAGGGAGAAATAAATAATTTAACAAGGATTGACATGAAGGAAGTATACAAAAATCAAAACAAGAAAGAGGAAAAAGAAACAGAACCTACACAGAAAAGACAAACACAATCCACATTATTTTTTAACAAAATAACCTAATAGTAATCGGTAACATACCGTATTTTACGACTTCATCGGAAGAGCACAATCGATTCCAGAGTGACAATCGATTGTGAGAATCCAAGACTCAAGAATCGACCCACACTATCTATTCTATCTGTTCGATCCGCATCAGTCATTCATAAATCGCTTGTTCACTTATTGATCTGCTCTCAGCTCATTTGTCTATGCTACCATAATACAGTCATCATTGTCATTGCGGAGATGATACAAATGATGTCTTATTATAATAAATTGTAAACTAATATGATTGACATTCATGTAATAATAATGAAATTGAATTGTAATTTTACCTTTACGGTGAATCATGGCTGTACCTAACAATATTTTATTTAATATCTTGTAACACTAACCCATGTTTATGAATGAATAAATGATTATGATTATGGAGTTTTAAAAGAAAAAGAAAAATTTTTTGGCCCACGCCCTGCCACGTAGATATAATGACTTGGCACCATATGTATTTACAAAATATTGTTTTGTGAGTTGAAATAAATAAATAATTTTTATTCACCCCGTCGTTTTTGCGTCAGAGATTAAAAACCACAGTTAGGATGTTAGAATTTTCTAGAATATAAGCCAATTGTGTTTGAGCTAACTTAACCAACATTTTACATTACAGCAATCCGCATGCGTTCTTATCTGTAAAATGTGGTGTGTCGTATTTTTCAGTGAATAAATGTTTCTATCTATCAATCCAAAGAAGTCGAAGATAAAAAATTACATACTAACAGCAAATAAAGAAGTCTGACCCGTATCTACTCCTAAACCCTCGTGTATTATTGATCCACTTAGATTGTTGACACTCATAAAGGCTATATAAACTGAAAGGTTCCAGAATACTTGGCTCAAACCAAAATTAATTTATGTTCCTGTTTAAAAGATAACAAAACATGACATCTATAAAATTTCCTATGATTTTCAAATATCTCTTTGTTCTCTTTATAAGTACAATTTATTGAATACGATTAATTGTGTTGAGTTATTAACCATTTTCAATAAGCATGATTGCTTATTCATTTATCGGAATAAGCAATAGACTAATATAATTCTAAAAGGATTTTTTTAAATTCACTCTCTAAGGGGCGTGAATTTATAAAAATCCTTTCTACTCCCCAAAGTATTTTTTAAATTTATGCTAGAGGCGACAAACGAGCAAGCGATTCACCTGATGGAAAGTAATCACTGCCGCCCATGAACATCCGCAAAATCAGAGTTGTAGGTATAAATATTTACCGTTTTTGAAGTTATTTGAATGAATTTTAGTATGATTTTGATTTTTTCATCTCCTCCTCTAGTCGTTTTCCTCATTACTGAGGGTCGGATTCCTCTCGTGGGTGGCCAGTTTGCACTTTATAATAGACCTTTATCTATGTCTGTCTTTTGCAATGTGGAGGGCGTCATACAGCTTGGTATCCAGCGTCGAACGTGTGGTACGTAGTCGGGTTTTTTCCTAGAAAGCATGTTTATTTTTAAATAATCTCCTTAACGTGACCTCCAGTCGCGGAACTTTCTGCCCCAACGGCCGTCTGTTCTCCTCGTTATGTGCCCTGCCCATTGCCACTTGAGGAATGTAACCCTTTGGGCTATGTCTGTGACCTTAGCTCTCCTGCGGATCTCATCATTTCTGATACGATCACGCAGAGAGACTCCGAGCATAGCCCTCTCCATTGCTCTCTGGGTGACTTTGAACCTCCTTAATCGGCACATTGTAAGCGGCCACGTTTCGGATCCGTATGTCATCACGGCAACACACACCTGCCAACGCAACGTGGCCTCCACTCGAGGCCACGCACAGGAAGTCGCAGCCGTGGCAGGCCCCCCACAAGGTGGATCGACGATCTGGTGAAGATCGCGGGAATCCATTGGATGCGGGCGGCACAGGACCGATCTGTGTGGAGAACATTGGGGGAGGCCTATGTCCAGCAGTGGACTTCTATTGGCTGAAATGAATCGACTTAAGCGATTAAAATGTGGCTTGAAAGTTTGTATGATTACAACAAACAAACTGATACTACTGCTACTAAATTTTGGGCGTATTTCGGTTTACAATATCTACTATTCATCAAATTCTTACAGCTGGATTTAACAAAGGCTTTAGAAGCAGTGTGTCTCCAAAGAGTTCTTATATATGTAAATCATGAAAGAGCAACATTCAATCATATAGGGGAGATACGTTTTCTATAGAATTTCGCAGCTGTCGGGTCAACCCTCCCTGTCGGATGGGTCTTTCCGACCTTTACTGTAGATAGGTACCTAATAATATATTCGCTTAACCTTTTGACATTCAGTGATCAAGGATGAATTTTAATTTTTATAGGATCATGTTATGAATGGAAAACATTTGGTAATGTTGATAAAACCTGGGGATAAAATGTTTGAACTGTGTTTTGCTGACATGGTAATGAGCGTTTCCTTAACAAAAGATAGTACATTTTAGTGAAAAAATGAAAAAAAGAAATAAAAATTAAATTGAAAATTTAAAAAACCCCTGACACAACCAAAGCTCTTTCATTTGATACCCATATTGAGGCAGTTGGAACAACAAATAGGTTATTCGTCATTATCTGACGGCGGCCATCTTGGATTTGAAATTTTTCACAATTAATATATTCTGCTACTCAAGCCCTTTTATATGATACCCATATTGTGGGAGTTGTGTTATAACATAAAATCCAAATCTTTGTGACGGCGGCCATCTTGGATCGATTTTTATCCAACATAGCTAAGAACACTTCCCTTCTTATTCATCTTTCAAACAAAAAAAACTAAATCAAAATCGGTTCATTTGTTCGGGAGCTACGATGCCATAGACAGACACATAGACACACACACAGACACGTCAAACTTATAACACCCCGTCGTTTTTGCGTCGGGGGTTAAGTAAAATGGATTCCTTCAAAAACTTCAGCATGTTAGTGCCCACGGAAGTGATGTTATGCCATTGCGTCCGTTGTAATTGCATCGCTCTCCTTTTGCTCACCATAAGTATTGTGTGTGATACTATAAAAAAGGATGCCGTCACATCCAGTTAACTACTGTGGTACAAAATTAGAGTACTTGCTTCTCCGATATAAGAACGATCCACAGTCAAACAGGGGTGGCTGCATGTGACGCCGTGTGTACTTTTCTGGCTTTATTTTTCTGTAATTATTTTTCAGTTGATTTATTAGTTTTTTTTTCTCCTTTTTACATTCCTATAGGGAATCATTTATTTATTAACTTTTTTTTAACTGTGAATCATCTGTGGGTGTGGGTATATTAATTTATTATTTATGCCGGCAAGGTTTTGAACCATTTAAGGTAGATATGTCTAAAGTGCTTCCACTACAGGTATCGTGGGTGGGTTTCATAGTTCATGGATGGAGACAATAGCTTACCATCAGATGATCTGTCTGCTTATCTATCATCTTTTTTTATAAATGCTCAGTATATTGACTCTCCTCAGCCTCATGGCAAGGCATCACCTCCTTTTGCACCGCCATAGTAGCCCGCGAGATGCTTCTTCACGCTTCGTTTGAAGGAATCCATATTGTAGGAAGTCTCCATTAATAACGTAAAAAAGGTTTAACATGAGTGACCAAGTTCATTACAAAAAAAATAGGTATCTACTCACTATATTCTAGGAATGGTAAGAAACTAGTCTTATCGAGCTATTCCAGTCCATTCCCCAAGGCATTCTCTAGAAGAAAAAGAAGTCTAATAGAAATTAATCACCCTGACTTGGACCCCATTAGGTTAATCTGTAACGAGCATTTTGCTTAGTCTGATTAGTTAGTTGCTCATTCGCTGAACACGAAATATACGAAGGGATGTATTTTTAGGCTTATCCCCAAAATCCACAAAATTGGATGACACAGTTTAGTATTAATACTTAACCAATTTTCGAGCTACAGGTTAATGAAAATAGGTTCCTGACCTATGTTATATTTACAGATTGTATATTTTTACATATTGTAATCGACTGCCTCGGTGGCGCAGTGGTTAGTGGGTCGCACTTTAAAGCGATGGCTGCGTAAGAGGTCCCGGATTTAATCCCCGGGTCGGGCCAAAATTTGTCCCTAAGTTTTCGGTAAGATAAAGATAATGATAAAGGAGAAGAAGGATATTATATTGTAATCGATTAAAAAGATTTACTTAAGATAGTGTGAGTATACAAAGATATTTTCAAATTGACTGTTATGATCACTGAACCGACGCATTTTCATTTGCTCCACTGCGAATATTCAAATCAATCTATATGACTGACTGTTCCTTGAGCCCAGAGTCTTTAATATAAGAGAATGATTGACCAAAAAGGGACCTGGAGGGAATGGAAACCAATTTCTTTTTTTTGAGATTTTGAATCCGTAGTCTTTTGGTTAAGTCTAACTAGAATGTTTAGGTGCCGTATCTATTATTTTGATGTTTTTTTTGTGAGCCGTCAACCACTCACAAGGGTTAGAAACTTGAAGTTTTGCACAGGGGCTCATTTTAAACCGTAGGGGAGCACAAAGAAAGGATTTTAGTAAGTTCATCCCCCCTAGAAGTGGTAAGACAGTTGACAGACATAAATAATTGGTGCACATCTTAGATTAAATCTTTTGTATTAATCTAAGATGCACATTTTTTTTATTTATCATGATTAGTGAACAAACAATCAAAATGTTTCCATATAAAGATTTTTTTTATGGCTAGTAGTGTTGTACGTCAGAGCCGCAGTCAACTCTGCCAATGTCAAGTGAGTAGAGACACATATCAGTAATTGAATTGACCGGTGATTTGAGTAAATTTCTTAATTGACTTTTCTTTTTAGGAAATCACCACCTATAACATAACAAAACGTACACATAGATAACACAGTATTAAATGGGAGGCTAATAAAGATATTTTTATGTCTAGTAGTATTGTACGTCAGAGACGCAGTCAACTCTGTCAATGTCAAGTGAGTATAGACAAATATCAGTAATTGAATTGACCGGTGATTTGAGTAAATTTCTTAATTGACTTTTCTTTTTAGGAAATCACCACATATAACAAAACAAAACGTACACTATTTTATATTACTTATTTTTCCTAAACCAAAGGCGTCACCCAAGGTCCAGCCTGAAAACCAGCGCTGCAGCTGCTGTTTGTGGCAGTTGCAGCATATGCTGAGGCTGAGCCTGGTTGGTCGCGACTGTTTGTACCTTGTTTTCTCTCTTTTGTTATTATGTATAATGTGTTGTGGTCAATAAATTGTTTCTTATTCTTACACATAGACAACACAGTATTCAATGGGAAGTTCATTTTAGTTTATTTTACAGTCTAGTATTTTAAAGGTTAATTACAAAGATATTTTATATATAAGGAAAAGGATAGGGTCAAGAGGAAGGGGAAGTTGATAGGCCGGTGAATGTAGGGGGGTAAGACATCATACAACGAGATAGGATACTTCCGGCATCAGTTAAAGAACATGTGTTCAGTACCCTTACCATGAGTTTGAAAAACTGTTCTCGCTATCGAAAACTATCGCTTTGTCCCTTTCATTGTGGTGCATGTGAAAGAGACAGAGCAATAGTTTTGGATAGCGAGGATCGTATTTCAAACTCATGGTAAGGCCTCAGGTGTACCCTCGTCTAGACTACATTCGCAAAGTGAGCTGTCTTTTACAAGAATATTGTTTAAAAATACTTAAGTACAAGCGTGGCCAATACGCAGACGATAGATTGTAGACACAATAAATTTTTCAGATGAAGTTTTTCGTTTGAAAAACCATGGTTTTCGTGGAATTGTTGGATGTATAGCTGCATAGTGACGACCCTTTATTCTTGAAGATTCGTTGAATTTAAGTTGCCAGCTGTTCAGAAGTGACTTTGTTGCGAGGGATAAGATATCCTGAGCATAGTTTAGGTTTCGAGGAGTACCGAACCGTACGGCTTCTATAGCCCAAGAGTCGACCTGTTCGTTGCCGCGGATACAGCTATGACCTGGAATCCATAATAGTGCTACATCAATGTTTTCATAATGACAAAGGAATAGTGTCTTTTTAATTTCAAGGTTGATGGGTGAGATGCATTTGGTTTTAAAAAAATTACTTAACAGTGAAACTAAGCAACTTTTAGAGTCCGAAAAAATAAATAATCTGTTAAGTTGGTGTGAAAAAATAAAAGAGATGACTTCTAAAATGGCCATAGATTCTCCGATAAAAACTGATGTTTCCTTAGGGGATTCGAAATTTAGTAGGACATTGAATCTTGGTATCTATACCGCACTTCCGACATTGCTCTCATCACCATGTCTGGAGGCGACTGTGAAAATTGGTATCCACTGATCCCAGTCCCTATTTAAATGGGCATTAAATTTGTGATCAGCCAGTCCCCAATTTTTGGGGATGTCAAAATCTAATATAATTTGGGGTTCATAAATCAATGCATCATAAGTAATTTCGAATAATGTGTTTTTATCAAATTGTATCTGTGGATATAATAAGGAAGGAAGTTTTCAAAAGCTATTGATAGTTAATGGAGGATTTTTATGGGCCCAGTATTTGTTAGAAAGTTAAGAAATCAAATCGGATAAGTTTTGAAGTCGAGAAAGAAGTGGAGGACTAGAAGATTAACTTATTTTAAATATGAACCTATTCGATAGGTATTGACATCGAAGATCTAGAGGGGGGTCAACATCCTCCACTTGTAGGGCATTTTTCGGAGAGGATCTCATTGCTCCCAGGATGATTCTAAGGGCTTTCATTTGAATAATCTCTAATTTGTTTATTGCCTCTTTGGTTCCAGGAAAAATGCTGCGTAATTGAAGTATAAGTGGGAGCCCCACCGGACTTCCGAGAAGGATCTAAGGATATATATATATGGAAGGTATTATAATCGTTTCGATATGATTATAGGATAATGAAGCAAGTGAAGCGGAACAAATAGAGAGGTGAACAGCTGAACGTGGATCCTAAGTTGGAGTGACTCGTCTACTTAGGGAACCGTTGTTTAACACGCATATATTAAGGTCCTCAAATATGTTTAAAAATTGAGTAGCAAACGAATTACAGGAGTGTGATCCCCATGCCATATGATGAGCGTTAAAATCCCCAAAAATGAATATTGAACGGATTTCAGTACAGAGGGGGGGACAGAGGAAAATATTGAACGGAGTTCGGGGATAAGAGATAGAGTAGGATGGGGGATATAGATTGAAATAAAGGATATGTTCATAATTCTCGTAGCCACCATATTAAATGACAGATTGTGAGATGGGATGTGAAGTTGAGTGTACGGATACACTCTTTTAATTAGTAAATAACATCCTCCGTAACCATCATCTCTGTCATCCCAGAGACAAGCGTAACCTGAAACCCTAAATTTTAAGATATAATATGACTCATTTTTTGCGACTCTTACAGTAAAATGTAGGAACTGGCAAGAGTCCGCCGTCGGACTCACTAAGTGTGTGTGTCTGCATGCCTTCCCTCTAGTGGCATGTTTTAAAAAAAAAATTAAGTTGGAAGCCCTTGTTGAACTTAGATAAAATGATAGTCAGCAACGCTACCGTACCAATATCCGGTGGATCCGGGGGTTTCAAGGGGACGCTCATGGTGTTTTTTTGTACGACACCCAAGGGAAGAGGAGGTTATGAATTTTTTAAGTATCTACAAACCTTAAAAATCTTCACCAACATACATTAAATCAATAGAGAAAACTACACTACTGAAAACCAAAAGAAAAGAGATTACGTGTGTCGCTAAACAACGAGCAAATGCCAGTCCATATAAAGTTCACCCTAACACAGTCATATGTTGTCAACCTTGCTCAACATTAACTTCATTTAATAAGTCATCTAAACTGTCTTAAGAGTCCTGCGGAGGTCAGTTCAAATTCAATTCAAGGCAAGCTTCGTCGTTTTTCGGAGATCTCGCTATCTCTGTCACACCACACGCGACCCTACATGCGAGTAGAAACAGCAAGATGTCTGTTTGAAATTGTTAAGAAAATTGTGTGCATTTGGGAATACCAAAAGTTATGAATGAAACTAGATTACCTATATATTTTCTTTAAAACATTGTGTAATTTGACAATACAAGCTGTGTCTCTGTTAAATTTACATAATTATTAATTGAGTTTTTACTATTTATAGTTTCTGCCTATTTGTTAAAACAAATAGGCAGAATATAGGTCGTTAAAGTCGGAAAAGTTACAAAATGTAATTGTATATATTTTTAAGTCGGTAAATAATTGTAAGATATTTTTTAACACAGACATAGATAAATACTTCCTTAATCCGAAATAAAAATGAAAGTCGAGATATCCTCAAATTGCAAATTATTTTGTTATTACGTTATTATAGGATTCACTTTTGCTATTATACAACTCGTATGTTCGTTCCATTTTAGAATATGAGTCAACTGTGTGGAATCCTCAATACCAAGTAAAAATTGAATGTATAGAGAAAATCCACAATAAAATGATCAAGCATTTGAATTTTAAAGCGTTACGTCATAACCAGTCAGTTCCTTCTACTCCGTCACTAAAAGATCGTCGCATAGAGAGAGACCAAATGTTTCTTTTTAAGATCATGAGAAAATTGGATGACACTCCATTTCTCTTAGAAAATATATCTTTGAGATGCCCTCGGACAAGTTCGCGTTTACAAAATCTGTTTTCCGTCCCATTTGCAAGAACAAATTATACGGCTAACACTTTTCTTTTTAGATCATGTGCCTTGTATAACAGATCTTTTAATACAGTTGATCCATTTAATTGTAATCATATTCTGACATACAACAAACAAGTGAGGGATCTGCTGTACTCGGCACAGAGACATTAAATACTAGTTTTATTGTTTTTTTTTTCTATTGTTATTATAATTTATTTCTATTTTTTTTTTCATGTATCAATTTTTATTTTAATTTAGACTAGATGACTTTTCATTACTCGTATTTTAATCTTATAATTTTTGACATATATTTGTAATTACATTTTTGACATATATTATTGTAAATTAATTCATTATTTTATTTTTTTTGGCATGTTAATACGTTTGTGTTATATTTTTTTTGTGGAAACTTCACTGATTTATGTTTTTATTATTTTTTAACTATTTTAAGTTTTATGTAATTGTTTGTTTCCCAAAGAATAAATAAATAAATAAATAGGAAATACGTTGTTCGCCGGCCCCTTAAACTTTAAGCATGTTTAGCAAAGTTTCTTGCAAATGAAGTTATCTTTACATTACTCGTTACTCAAAGATGTTAACCCTCAGTAGGAATGCGATGCCTATTAGAGACATGACACGATTTCTCCTCGAAATCTCTAGTCACAGTTCACCCAAGGGTCCTGTTAGATACTATCAAAGTAATAATGATTTTGAAATACAAGTGCTAAAACATAATTATTACGTGAATAGATTACAAAATTCAGTAAAGCCATTTAGAAGTATAACCACAGAATGACAGACCCAAGCTAATAAACGGAATACCTACGTACTTTTGTCCAAAAGAATCACAAGCTAAGAGAAATATATAACTCACCACCAGACAGCTTTAATGGAATCATATTTGAGTAGCGATCAAGTCAGACTTCATAAAATCGGTAATTCATTTGTTGGCTTAAGTATCAAGATTAAATATCTTATAATTAAATATAAGCTACCACAAAATGTCATTAACCTATCACTGCATAAGTTTAAATCTCATATTAAAACCTGCCTAATGAAGAAAGGTTACTATAGTATACAAGACTATTTAAATGATAAGGATTCTTGGTCATGTTAATTGATTAATCTTTTGAGTTGTTATTCATAGTAGTGTATTAACTTTTATAATTGTATTTTTTTTTCTCTTCTCAATTGAAACTCTGTAACATCATCAATATTTGAAAAAAGTAACTACTGACTTTCTTGCTGGTGCCTTTTCAGTAGAAATCGACATTCCGAACCAGCGGTAGATATTATGTACCTATTTTGACATTCAAAGTGTTCTGTGTAGACCTAAATTTTATAAAGAATTTTTATCTTATCTTTATGAAAATGACTATTTAGAGGGATCAGGTTAGGTAAAATGGTTGCAATTAAATAATGCCATATTATATCATGGTCAGATTAAGGTACAAGGGTTTTTTTTCTATATATTTGTTTTAATTATTGGATACCGGAACTTTCTATAGATACAAAAAATGGGTTAAAATATAATATTATAACCTGATATATTCTTATTTTTTTTAATTTTGTCGGCGATAAATCAACCACTCATATCACATCACTAATCCTTTAACCCAACAGACTACCGTAATATTTTGATTGTGGGTGACATGTTTACTTTAAGCCGTTTTTACGACAGCGTCTTTGAGGGGATTATAAGGCCGCGTAAATTACTTCAAATGAATCCAGCAGGCATATTATTAAATAAGACAGCCGCTTTTGGGGTATCATTCTGTGCGTCCCGTGAAAAGTGGTACAAGTCGACTTATATCGAATTTGATTTTCTTCTTGCTACTTCATCACAAAAAAAATCTTCTATTTTTCTGTCTGATGAGACATGAAAACTAATCCTCCATTTTCCGTCTGATCAGACAGAATAATATAGGATTTTTTTGTGATGAAGTAGAAAGAACAAAGTCAAATTCGATATAAGTCGACTTGTACCACTTTTCATCGGACGCACAGAATTATATCTTTGCGTTTCCTGTTTGTATTTAGGTCGATATTTAGTTAGTGGTAGATATAACAGATGATGTAGATGCATTGGAAGCGAAGTGGCCAGTGAGTCGCTCTTCATCGGGAATTGAGTTCGGGCATCAAATGCAACCGGCATTTGATGCCCGAACTCAAATCCCAGGTTTAATCAAAATAAGTACCTACCATGCACATACTTTCTGGTGCAACCTGATTCAGAATAAAAAAACAAAATACCCGACTGCACACTAAAAAAAGAGTAAAACAAGCCCCACAATAATATTGATCAATCAAATGCTAAAAACTAATTATGTAATACCGTTTAAACAATACCTATATTAAAATACACTACAATATGTGTTCGTAATCGATAGTTAAATAAACAGAAACTTATTTTGAATACAAATTTACTGAATATAATTTATAAATGTTGATGGAAAGCATCGCAGGCGGGGACCAACAGAGGCTTACCAACAGAGGCTTATTTATAGTCATTTCGGTTGTGCACCATTTAGCAGAATTTTCGTTGGTGGCGGTCAAGGTGGTCCCCGCCTGCGATGCTTTCCATCAACATTTATAAATTATATTCAGTAAATTTGTATTCAAAATAAGTTTCTGTTTATTTAACTATCGATTACGAACACATATTGTAGTGTATTTTAATATAGGTATTGTTTAAACGGTATTACATAATTAGTTTTTAGCATTTGATTGATCAATATTATTGTGGGGCTTGTTTTACTCTTTTTTTAGTGTGCAGTCGGGTATTTTGTTTTTTTAATAATAATTTTTTTATTTATAACTTTTTAGCTGTTTTTATTTAACGAAAATGTTGTAGATGTAGAAGACTATGTATATGTAAGTACCATTTTAAATTATTTCGACCACATTTGGCTTTAGATTACGAGTGATGTTACTCCGCAACATAAATTTACCGCCAATCTGGTAAGTTTCGCGTCAGACGACGAAGTATCGAAAAAATCGCTATTTAGAGACGACCGTCAACGACGTGTGCCCTTATGCGTGTGCCCGCATTCGGGCTGTATACTCGAGCATATCCCCCTCCGCACCGCGCCGCGCGCCGCATGCCAGGCCACGCCCTATCTTTTTGCTTGCTAACGCATGTGTTGCTTTTGCGTTGACGCGAATAACATGTTCCCGTGGGAATTTGAGAAAAACCTATCCTATATTAATTACTCCCCGTGATTGAAATGAATCTAATGATACGCATACATATTTTTTTTTAAGGGAAATTTAGAAAAAAAATATATTATGTCTTTATCCCGTGGGACTTTTAGGGATAAAGTATCCTATGACCACTCCCGTTAATCAAGACAATCTAACGATACCTCATACATCACAATCCATCAAGCGTTTAGGCCTACAGAGGTCACAAAGGAAAAGACATACATACATACTTCATACACTCGAAAAACCTTACCCTCCTTCTTTGGCAGTCGGGTAAAATTCTTCAACTTCAACGCACTTTTCGAAGCATGAGAATGAAAAACTTTCTTTTAAATAGTTTAAGAAATCGAATTTGCAGTGTTTCAAGCTTATCAATATATGTTTTAAATGATAGTCCGTAATTGTCAAGTGCGTAACCCAAAATTGATTCAACTAATGAAAGGTATAATAATTTTAATGTGGTTGTAGGAACTTCAAATCTTAAGTGGTAAAATTTATTTCAGAGTAATCTCAACTTATTACAAATGTAGTCTACATGATGCGACCATGAGAAATTATTGTCTACTTTAACACCGAGGTAAGTAACACAATTTTTCTTTTTTAATGGTGAAAAGGCTTCACCTTTTCACTTAAAACTCCGTGGTGTAGCTCAAAACACGCGGCATGTATTATTTTTAATTTAATTTTTTATTTTTAGACATTATGCAGTTGAATGTCGTGGCCTCTTTTGGTTTTTATTTACTTCATTATACTTATGTTGTGTATTTTGTGCAGTATATTATATCTATCTATCTATACCGCCAAATCGGAAAAGCTACCTTTTTATTTTTTTTGCGCAGCAATAATAATAATAATAATTCTCACAACATCTCATACGTTGACCTGATTCCATACTAAGTAGCTTAAGTACTTGTGTTACAGATATCAGACAACAGAGGAACACAAATATATACTTAAATACATATATTACACCCAGACACTGAACAAACACAAGTGTTCATCGCACGAATGTTTGTCCACGGTGGGGATCGAACCCACGACCTTTGGCGCAAGAGACAGGGTCACTACCAATTGCGCCATCCGGTCAGTCCAAAAAATACCAAAATATAAATAGTCAAATACCAGGATTTTATCCGCACTATGGGCATACAATTGCAACAATCTAAATTATTAGGAAGGCATGAAAAACTATGTTTGAACACGGTAGGTGGTGCCCCAGCAGAACGCAGATATGGTGAGTGGATAATTAGTACATTAGTTTTGTCTGAGTTCGATATAATTCTTTTGATATGCGACCATTTAACTACCTCGTCTATGTCGCGCTGCACTAGGCGACACGAATACCGCGGTTGCGACTCCTCCGAGAATGACTGTTATTCGATTAACGACCTTTGGAAGTCGGGCAAAGGTACAACTTACCATCTATCCTCAACAAGTTAAACTTCAAGAGTGAACCAGCATCAGGTCTGTTGGTAATCACATTGACAACAGTCACTCTTCAAAAATTGAAAAACTTTCTTTTAAATAATTGGCCATAGTCTTAATACGGCCAGGAACGAAGGAGTTAACCATAGTTACATTATCTATATTTGCTTACGAGCAGAACATAATGAAACCGGGACTGACGTACGGGATCTTTAGCTTATTATAAATACTCTAAGGTAAGGTACTCTCAGGAACGAGTCTGGCTAATAAACCATCACCTTGATCAAAAACGACATTTTAAAATTCATCTCATGATGTAAATCATATTTAAAGAGTTCCTTATCTGTAGTACATGTCTATATCGTATAGTCTGCATCGTAAATGTTTTGCTGTGACAACCTTATTCACACGTTATCATAAAGTACAACATTACCCATCCAATGGAAAAGAAAAGTGTCTATATTGACGAATTTAGCGTATGGTCAACAGCAGAAAATTGCATGATTAAATTTTTACGTTGAAACACCGTTCGTACAAATCAAAATCGAATAGTAGTTTCTGTGACTGTCACATGTCGATGACGAGCCTTGTGTATCTTACAAATTGCTCCAATCAGTTGATCACTTAAGTATCGGAAGGTGTTTTTTTAGAGATTAAACCGTATGCTCCTTGGAGAGAAATGTTTGTTTTCATAAATATAATGCCCTCGATTAATAAGTAAGACGGTTACAAAAGCATAATGTATATCTTAAAAAGAAAGTTTCTTTGTATGGTTTACATGCGACATCCGCCATTCTTTTTCATATCGCAAATCCCGAGAATTGACCTCAAGCTATTTACTCGAAACGACTTTACAATTGCGTAGAAGATGATAATGAGGGAAACATCTCGTAGCAACACAGTACTTCAACATAATTCCCAATTAATGATCTTTATAAGTATAGTCACAGAGCTTTAATTTGCGACCCATTTTCGTTAAATGTCGTTAGAAAATTCATAAAGCTATAAGGTCAAAACTTGAGTGCAAAAATGTTAAATATCAAGTTAAGACGAAAACCTCTTTTCAAAAAGCTATCATCATGATTTTCTAATTACGAACATTTTATGTTATGTCACTTGTTTCCGTATCAGTCTAGAGATAAAACATAGGACCAAAAAGCAGGTAACAATTACTCGGAAAACATCGGTAATGATCGTGGGCCCTCGATCAAGTTGACGTTTTTGCACGGTCGCCCCTGGAAAAGTAAAGTGGTCGATGGTAAATATTATGACTTTTACACACGTTAAAATATTAGCTCTGAATAGCGAAAGTTTGCTACGCGACATTCAACCTTGGATGGGTCCCAAATTAAAGCTCGTGACTGTACAATGTAAAGCTGAAGTTAAGGAAGATATTGCAAAATAAAGTCCGTTAAAGATTATATCATTATTTTCATATCGGACCTAATTAAAACGTTTATGTTTGTTAATTTTCATAGAAATCTCTTTTTTAGGGTCCCGTACCCAAAGGGTAAAAACGGGACTCTATTAATATAACTTCGCTCTCCGTCTGTTTGTCTGTCTATCTCCAGGCTGTATCTCAAGTACATACCCTGACAGCAGATAGGTAGGTAACTTATCTGTTGAAATTTTCACATATTATATAGTATTTTTTTAACTATAATGTATCAATAAGGGGATTAACACGATATTTATTATGTGAAACAACATTGTGTACTCACATATTTGGCTCCGACGTTTCGGCTACGTTACAGCAGCCGTGGTCACGAGCGGACTGGCGGAGTACGGCGTCGTCTGCTGGGGCCGGGCTGTGAATCTTCGGACACCCTCACATTTTTAGGGTTCCGTAGCCAAAATGGCAAAAACGGAACCCTTATAGTTTCGTCATGTCCGTCTGTCCGTCTGTCCGTCTGTCACAGCCGATTTACTCGGAAACTATAAGTACTACAGTGATGAAATTTGATGGGAATATGTGTTGTATGAACCGCTACAAAAATATGACACTAAATAGTAAAAAAAAGAATTGGGGGTGGGGCCCCCCATACATGTAACTGAGGGATGAAATTTTTTTTTTCGATGTACATACCCGTGTGGGGTATCAATGGAAAGGTCTTTTAAAATGATATAAAGTTTTCTAAAAAACATTTTTCTTAAAGTGAACGTAATTTTGGTTAAGTTATTGTGCTTACACTGAAAACGATGGCTGAACCTTATAAGATAGATCAAAAAATATACTACAGTATTGTACACCTTTAAAAATCCGCGATGATATAAAATCTTTATAATGTATATTTGCTGCTACGGAACCCTTTGTGCGCGAGCCCGACTCGCACTTGGCCGGTTTTTGATATTAATTTGCCACTAGATGAATTGTCAGTGAAGCTACTCCGACACACTACACTAACAATATCGGTGTTTGTTTGCGTTAGTAACGGCCTAGCACGGGGTTTGCACTTGTTAATTACTGGATTCCATGTCGATGATATTTTAAATCCATCCTCCCGATTGAAAGTCTTATACTTCTTGATCTCAATCTTTTGGATCCTACAATGGATTTTGATGAATTTTCGAAATTATTTAATATCGGAATAACACATGGGCTACAATTCATATATGGGTGAAATAGCGGGGTGCCACTAGTAATGTATATAACTAAACCACGTATACTTGGGTACCATTACGTCCTGCGCACTGGGTTATTCTTTGATAATGGCCGGGCGTAGCCGAAATGTCAACTAACCTCAAAGACATAATTAGTAACATGGAGAAAAAGTAGTTCATTTGTATAATAATGGGAAACGTCTATGGTAATAAAAGGGTCTCGTACGTAGTTTCGAATGCCGCTGGCGTGACATTGCGATTTTTTTTTCCACTGCCTCATAGTTTTGAAAGCTTATGGACTCGAATGATGTAGTCACGAAAGACTCCGATTCGGAAAACATTTGCACTGCCTCATACGCTCGAATGCGAAATAAAATATGTAGGCATAAGTTCCCTCATCTAAGCATGTAATACCCGGTTGCATCCAAAGCTGTCGCTGGAGCCCAGGGTACGCTTACACCGTGATTCAATATTTTGGGGGTCTGGTTATTACAATGAAGTGACTGCCGTCTGACCTCCTCCGTTTGATAAGCCTTTAATAGGGGAACCAAACTTATACATTGTTATTGTAATTTTAGGAAGTTTTTTTTTCATATTTACAATTTTTTGAATAATAAATGTTGATTGACACTGAATATGTTTATTTTTTCATTTTTCTACCCATTTAAGATGTTTAAAAGGAAACCTGCAGGTTTCGGATAGTATTTGAAATTTATGCGTATGAGGCTGGCAGTGATAATGTTTTTCGAACAAGCGTCTTTCGCGACTACATCAGTGCAGTCTATAAGCTTGCGAAACTATAAGGCAATAAAAAAAAATCGTAACAGCGTGCGTCGCGACAGCGGCATTCGAAGCCACGTAGGAGACCCGGTAATGGTAATGATCGAGAGAAATATAGGCATTATAGGGTGTTGAAACTTTTTTGTTTACATTATATTTTAAACGGTTGGTAGAAACTCGAAAACACACTTTCGGATTTTTGCAATATACCTATGCATGATGCAATTTTTATTTCTACCCTCGACGGTGAGAAAAACGTCGTTAAAATCTTATATAGGTTTTGCTAAGGTTAGTATCCTATACTATCGACATCTCAATCTTGGTGTAATAGAACTGCATGATTATGTAACACTCAGATTTAAAAAACACAAATGTTTTTACACGAATAATTGTTCAGGGTGGGATTCGAACCAAAGATCTTTAGCGTGTTAGTCAGGGTCAATACCAAATGTACCTACCATCGAACAGTGAACTCCTCAATATCAATATATTTTATTGCGTGCTACATTGGGTACAAAGTATCTTAAATAATAAATGTACGTACATAAGATGTTATTAATACAATGTAGCGCCCTGTAAGGGCATAGCAATGGTAATCAGTCATACTTCACATTATAACTACATATTATTATCTTGAATGCTAAATTTTGCTTATTACTAGGATTTAAAGAAATATAAATATTATTGCACTATTTGCTACTTATTTGTATATAATACATTAAATTTTCCATAAATTATTAGTGAGAGTAGGTAACATACAATTTATAATTTACATTAATTATTACGAATAAAATTATAGACTTTGAAATTACATTTATTATCTAAATTTAATATTTATGAACTAGTATTATCATCAAAAAATTCTTTTACGCTATAACAACTTTTTGAAATCAAGAACTGTTTTAGCTGATTCTCAAAACTTGTATTTTTTTCTGTATTTTTAATTTTATAAGGGATATGGTTATATATTTTTATCAACATTGAATGTGGGGCAGATGAATATATTTAGTAAATGGTACCTTCAGTTTATTTTCATATCTATTGTTACGTCTAACAGTTTTTCCTCATTCTCAACTAAAATTAAAATCAAACACCTTTAACAGAGATGACCCACGACACAACTATTGAAAGTCGTGGCAACCATTTAACTTGGCTGAGATTAACCGGGACTTCCAATTGTGAAAGTTTAAAGTTCCAACAGATACAACTGTCAAAGGTTCGGTTAATTTACTCGCTTGTTCAGTCTCGGATTTAGTTCTCGATTCGGATCTAAACCTGTGAACTGCTGAGTAAATGGTCTTTGTTTTGTGTTAACTAAACTATGATGACCTATATTTTAATATGATACGTGCCAGAGGAGTAGACGGACCACCTGATGGTAAGCGATTACCGCTGTCCATGTGAAAGAGAAAAGGCTCATAATCAACAACAATGTATGAGCTTTCGATAGGCTACCAATCAGCGACGATATGTGGGTTTAGATGTTGGAACTCGCAATTAATGTCACTTGAAAGCCAGGGGCTCCCAATCAACAACATTTTACAACAACAGATTCGCCATAGCGTACTTTTTTTAACAATATTTACTTTCTGATACAGCTGAGCAAATCAAAGAGATCGCACTGCTCCGACTACTACACTTGCACTAATTTGACAAGACAGTTTATTAAAACAACTTTTGGTACCAGTTTACAAAATAAGTTCGATTACTATTATTTATTAAATATGAAAATATTGAATTGGAATTATTTACTTATATCATAAATGTATGAATTATAATACCTATTATGTATTATAAAAAATAATAAATGATTCCGTTTGCCTATACAATGTTTTGGATATTATGACTTCTCTTATACATGGTACCCGCACCACCAGCAAGGTCACAAGTTGGATGTGTGCGATTCCCGCACCGGCAGGCAACAAGTAGTATTGCGTGGGCTACGTCAACCGAACCCTCGTTATCCATGTGCAGATAAAGATATCCAGTGCTGATACAAAAATCGTAAATAATCAACCAATTTGCGATTTTCACCCGCTTAGCTTTCGGTTGATAAACCCAACCACGGCAGTCGCACAGAACTGAAGTCTTACAGCAACCGCATTACTTACTTACCGACTTAGGGACCTTCAAGAGAAGAGTGTACTCCTTTTTAAAAAGGCCGGCAACGCATTAGCGATCTCTCTGATTTCGCAGATTTTAATGGGCGGCGATGATTGCTTTCAATCAGGTGACTCGCTTGCTCGTTTGTCGCTTCATTTAAATTAAGAAGTATTATAAAATTTCATACAGTGGATAGAATTTAAATTGCGTATGGTGTCTTTGGCAATTAGAATCTACGTGTAGCTTGATTAAGTGTTTATATATTTTAGAAACGGAAATAAATTATTAATAGTAATCATTTAAAGTTTAATTTAAAAAAAATCAAATTCAATAATAAGTTTACCAATAGCGATGACTGGCGTCGCTGGTGATAAAGCGATGAATAGCTGATATTTACCTGCAAATAAGAAAACATGTTTTATCATCTAAGAAAATAAGAAAAATCATTCATTAAGGACAATTCATTAAATTTATCATCACAATAAATACATTATGTAGGTTATGTAAAATGATAAAAACTTAAAATAAATTTACCGCTTTCAAAATATTACGAACTGTTAAGTTAAAAATAATTATTTGTACAATTCTCTTTACATAACACTTTATAACAGTTCACGGGATAGCAAAATTACAAAAAGTTTTATCTTTAACTTTTTAGTTTGTTAAGTTGAGTAGTTGAATTCTAAATTTGGCTGCCTCCACCCAGACTATTTTAGTCAATATCTTTCAGACTATATAATACGGCTGCATTCGGACTATAATACGGTTGCTCTCCGGCTATCTATAAAATTAATACTTTTGGGCTATCTCTGACTCACCGACTATAAAACTTGCTTCGATTACCTAAACAAATTATTGCATAATAAACAATTTGGATTTACTAAAGGCAAAAAAGGCAAATCTATTACTGATGCGGGAGTTGCACTCATCAAACAACATTTTTGTTGCATGGCAAAATAAGCAAGATGCTGTAGGTATATTTTGTGACCTATCCAAAGCATTTATTTATATTTTATGAAAACTCTGCATGTATACAGTTACCAATACAAATCATTTAATAAAATTATATATATATTATTTTATTTAATGATTTGTATTGGTAACTGTACAAATGCAGAGTTTTCCTTCTCTGGGTGCTGATGATCATGCCAGCAGCTTTACCTTAGTCGCCTTTTACGACATCTCGGTAAGCGACCCTCGCCAACCCGTCTGCCAAGCGTGGTGAGTATGGCAATTATGGGATTGAGGGAGCCCCGTGCCCCAGCAGTGGGGACTTAAATGGGCTGATGATGGATGATGATTGGTAACTGTTATACAACCTAAAGGTTTGTTGAGACCTGTTGAGTAGTTGAATTCTAAATTTGGCTGCCTCTGCCCGGACTATTTTAGTCAGTATCTTTCGGACTATAATACGATTGCTCTCGGGCTATCTATAAAATTATTACTTTTAGGCTCGCCCTTTACCGAAACGAAACATCTTTTAACTACATCATCAAAAAACATCATCTCTTAATCTGTCCCGCTCACTCCACCAAACAGATTGATCCGGCTAACTGAACTAGAAGTTATTGTCAAGCAGTCCGTGAAAAGGACAACCAATATTTCACTCGGTTTTTTTCTATTTTTACCTCGGGTCGCATTTATTTTGCAAATTCGCTGGAACGTTTAATCTGGCCGGCCTATATTCTAAATGAAAAGAATTTTCATTTTGAGTTAACGTAGTCATTGATCTTTGTATGTTTCTCTGAAGTAAGCAACGCGTTTTAGATCTATAAATGTGTCTTCAGTAAGCGGATATTGATCACTAATCTTTTCTTTGGGATTCGCTGCCTATTACTATCAAAAGCGCTCATAACAAAGATGCCTTAAAAAAAAGGGTACGTGAGCATACTTTCGCATCTCTACTTTTAAGACAAGACTTAGTTGCTCGTATATACACATGTATTATTTTATTATTTTATTATACGCATAATTTATAAGTATTTTATTATTTATTATATAATTAGGAATAATTAGGTTTATACCTAAAACGTATAAATGTATAAACGTTTAAACGGAAATACCTATGTACCTGTTTTGTTTTATGAGAAAGCAATAAACGTATTTTTATTTATTATTTATTTCTATTAGAATAATATTTAGTTTATGTTGCCATTATTGTTTGGTAATTGTAATAATTACATAAGTCCTCTTTTCGCCGCACCATTGTCCTTTCTGCATGACCCAAAGGTTGACTGGTAGAGGATGCCTCTGGGCATTAAGTTCGCCTATTGTATCGTTTTGTGCAATAAAGTTTTAAATAAAATAAAATAAATCTAGCATTCCCTTTCGATCAGTTAAGTTGTACCTATTCCACTATTCCCGTCCACTTCCGGATGATGCGCAACCACCATGCAATTGCGTTTCTGGTGCACTCGTCGGAAAAAAACTATTTTGTCTTATTGAGACCAGCTAGTGGCAAAAAAATTGCTATAACTAATAGAACCGGACAAATGCGGTCTGATCCATTCTATAAAATTTTGTATGGAAATCAAAAATTATCTATTTTATTTAAGTACATAAAGCACATTAATTAATGCCGTGGGAGAGCCACGCTTCGGCATGAATGGGTCGGCTCGAGCGAAGTGATACCACGGCCTCACAGGAAACCAGCGTGAAGGAGCACTGTGCTGTGTTTCGCTGCGTAAGTAAGGGTACCGTAGGCCCAATTCGGGGGATAGGGACGTTAAAAAATTTGGCGGCGCCCTTGTACTCCACTGGTGTCGCGTGTGTCCATGGGCGGCGGCAATTGCTTACTATCAGGTGATCCATCAGCTCTTCTTCCACCTATCACATAAAAAAAAATGCCAAATATTATTTAATCTGATTTGGAATGTCGATTAGGTACTATCTAGAAGAATAAACTCGGCAATTACTTTTTTTAAATATGATTATTGCAATTTTAATTTTTAATACAATGCAATATTATTAAATAAAAATACATTGGACCCAATATGATCTAATTGAATAACTAAATTGTGAATATTCACGCGATCTCACCATTTGGTCGCACGTTAATCACGTGTTCTCGTTGTATAAGGACAACGTCTTATAGTTATTAATATTAAACAATAAAAACGTCAAAATTCCTACTACTCTCATGTTTTTTTTTTTATATTTACAATATTTATTGCTTATTTATACTGAAACAATACCGGAGAACTGTGCGATTCGATTCCTAAACTGAACAGGAACCCAATTCTCGTGCTCGTGATATTTTGAAAACATGACAAATATGTCACATGAAATCCATACAGAAAAACCGGTCGAGTGCGAGTCGGATTCGCCCATGAAGGGTACCGTAGCAGCAAGTAAGATACCTATATGGAAGGTAAATTACGGTTTACGGTTTATTACGTAATAAAAAAAACTACTCACTATATTTTTAGTTTTATAATTCATTTATTTATTTATTTATTGTTATAAGGACACATCACAGATAACAGTTAAATAAAAACAAAACATTAGAACAAGTAGCTTAAAACAACTATTACCTACAAGCATTTTGGGAGCGTCTCTTTTGCGCAAAGTATTGTGTTTAGAAAAAAATGATGTTAAAAACCTCAACATCATTTTTAAAGACCTATCCATAGATATAGGATCCCCACACGTATAGGTTTGATGAAAAAAAATTGAGTTTCAGTTTCAAGTATGGAGACCCTCCCAATTTTTTATTTTTTCCAATTTTTATGTAAAAATCGTAATGCGGTTAACAAAATACATCTATTTACTAAGTTTCAATAGTACTATAGTTCTTATTGTATCGGAGAAAAGTGGCTGTGACATACGGACGGACAAACAGACGGACAGACATGACGAATCTATAAGGGTTCCGTTTTTTGCCATTTGGCTACGGAACCCTAAAAACTACGTTTTAATTATATCATCATCATCATCATCAGCCCATTTAAGTCCCCACTGCTGGGGCACGGGCCTCCCTCAATCACATGAGGGGTAATTTCCATACTCACCACGCTTGGCAGACGGGTTGGCGAGGGTTTTGATATAAATGCAGAGTTTTCCTTCTCTGGGTTATCTCTGGGTTCTCTGGGTTAGTTATATGTCGTATGATAATAAATACGACAACGAGCACGAGAATTGGGCTCCTAATCTGATTCGTGTCACAGGGCAGACAGACAACTGGACTAATATTACTTTTATACTCCGCATCTTAGTAATAGGATCCCCTTTTTTACCGTTTAGAAACGGAACCCTATAAGTGCCAGTAAGAATAAATTGTCAAAACCCATCCCAAACTGATACAAAACGATTAATTAAACTAATCAGAGCAATTTATTCAAAGACAGATTTGAACGGTGCTTAGTCCTACCGCGTGTCATTTATTAGAACGGTATTATTATGAAAGGAGATTGCGCCCGTGTCCTGTTAAAAATAATCAGCGGGCCGCCACGTGACCAGCTCTTTATCTGCCCGAAGATTTATAGCCGACGCATTACCACGTTTATCTTAATCTTGGTCGGTTGGAGCTGTATTGGCGAAGTCCTGAGTAAGCTTGAAGGTGATCTTTGAAAACATTCTGCATAAGCATTTACATACGAGCTAAATCGCCGTGTGGTCCCCGGCAGAGTAGAATAGGCCACCCTCACTCTTATCGAGGTGTCGTAAAAGGCGACTAAGGTAATGCTGCTGGCATGATCATCAGCACCCAGAGAAGGAAAACTCTGCATTTATATCTTAAACCCTCGCCAACCCGTCTGCCAAGCGTGGTGAGTATGGCAATTACCCCTCATGTGATTGAGGGAGGCCCGTGCCCCAGCAGTGGGGACTTAAAAGGGCTGATGATGATGATGATGATACGAGCTAAACCTTGCTTGCAATCAATACAGGGTGTATCTGTGAACATTTACATCCCTTTAACCACGTGCTCTACTAACCATTATGAACAACATTTCTGTGCGTCCTGTGAAAAGTGGTACAACGCGACTTTGATTTGATTTTCTTCTTGCTACTTTATCACAAAAATATCCTCTATTTTTCTGTCTGATCACACATGCGAAAAATCCTCCATGTTTCCGTCTGATCAGACATAATAATAGAGGATTTTTTGTGATGAAGTAGCAAGAAGAAAATCTAATTCGATATAAGTCGACTTGTACCACTTTTCACAGGACGCAAAGATTTATTCTATCACTTTTGGAAATTCGCATGTAAAAATTTTTACTTTTTATACAAAGTCGGTCACGTGACTTGGTCATTTTGTATGGGGAGTCGAAAAATTTTTCGATGAGTTTCGAAAAGTCGTTAAACAATAATTGTTCAAAATGGTTGGTAGAACACGTGGTCAAGAGATATACCCTGTATAAAGCGACAATACACTGTATTGAATACAGGAAGGGTCGTAGTCAAGGCGTTACATTTTTATTTTTCTAACTCCCGACGCAAAAACGTGTTTTAAGTTTCACATGTCTTTGTCCGTGTGTTTATGTCACTGGCACCTCAGCTTCCGAACGGATGTATTGCTATTTAAACCATCAAAATGTATGTGCGTAGTTCTACTATTATCACTCAGTGGTAGAAGAAAACACATTGAGAAATACGCTCTCTCACTCAGCGTAAAACATCGCAGGCACAACTTCACACTAGTATTATCGATAGTCTATCGATAGTATTGCTGGTTGTCAATAGTATCGATACTATTGATAGTAAAATTAGATCACTACTTTTGATTACGATATTATCGATTGTTTGATGTCCGATACTATCGATAATATTGGACTAATTTAATCAGGTAGCAATACTATCCAAACAAAGCGATCGCTATCGCTATGTTGGCGTATTATTAAAATTTTACTATGGATAGTATTGATAGTTTTGACCAATACCAATACAATGGATAATCTGATTGATTTTCGCGGTCAGCTATCGACAGGGAAACTATCGATATTTCCGCAATTCTATTTCGCGACGGTTTTTGATTTTATAATTAGAAACTCATATTATATATAATTTCCCAACGTCTGTCTTCTCTTCGAAATTTAGCTTAGCACGTTTTTGTTTACGCTTAAAATAATCAGGGGACGACCACGTGACCGATCCTTTATCTGCCGAGAGATTTATAGCCGTGGCGTTACCAAGTTTATCTTAATCTTGGCCGGGCTTTGCGTCTCCATCGGCGGAATTGTGATTCCTTCCGAGATCCGGTTTAAGGTTGCACTGAATAGCTATAGGGCTGCGATAATATTCTTAATGGTTTAAGAAAGAATTTTTCTTGCATTCTGAGGCTAAAAAGCAGCAGCTTTTGTTGTTTGACATTCACTAGTAACTGAAACTTTAAGGGTATTATATTGGTACCGAGCTGCAATACAAAAAAAGGTCCTAACATAACGTATTTTTTCATAAAAAATATTGTTCCCATATTGAATCGACAATTTCAATAAAAACTGAAAACTTTTCAGGGATCCGAACACGCGTATGATTAGTTATATTTTCAATTCAATGGGTCTCGTTGTAAACCGGGATGCATAACTTGTATATTTTAGCGTGAATATATTGGTATAACTTCGGCTACTAGAGAGTTAAAAGTGTATGGATTTTTTTTGTATTTTAAACAATTTATGACTTTTAAGATTTCATTAATAATACCAATGATACTACTTTAATCTGTATCATTGGTTTTATTAATGAAATCTTAAACCGCTAATAATTTTTACCTACCTCTAAATATTCAAAGATAAAAAAAGGATGTATGTTTTTTTATTTCTGTTTGGCTGTATCATAATATAATTAAACTCTCCGTGCCTTCGGTGACTAAACCTGGCTATTTTATTTTATTCATAAATAACGTGAATTTGTCGCTGTGTAAAGCAGATCGTATTTAATGATGACACATCGAACTTAATAGTCAACATTAATATATTTATATAATCTTATGTGTGCATGCTAGTTACCTACGTTACATAAAAAATCTTAATGTTACGTAGTTAATAATTTAATATTACCTTTACTCTTGTTATTAGAGTTGCGTAGTGCGCCGGCCCGAAAGGACCGACGTCCCGCCTCTGAAGATAGGAAAGCGGGCCATACAAGTGACAATATACACCCCGCCCCCTCCCCTCTCCCCCTGTATCATCCTCAACGGCTACAAAAGCCATAATCTCCCACCTCTCAACAGCCTCTCTAGGGAAGAAGGGGCCACGTAAAGTTGCATTTACATTTCTGGGTGTTAGCCCAGGTGAGGCCGATCCGGACCCCTTAGAGTTCTTGCAAGGTTACAATAGTCACGGTCCGCGGCGACTGCCCTATCGGAGTGGGTCACACCACGTAACCGTTAATAAGGCCTAACCGCTGCAGAAATGCGCCGGACCTCGGGAACTCCTGATTTGGGTCCAGTACAAAAAATGGGCACAGAGCGGTTGGTACCACGGCCATCCACAACGTGAGCCCGGTCCTAATCCCGGGGCAGAGTCATCAGAACGACCCTGACGAACCCTGTTACCTATCTCGTAAAAAAAACAAATAATTCACAATATTGTAGGCATTTTGTAATGGCATTTAAATTGATTTTCATATTTATATGGGATCCATTTCTATTATCTTCCAAATAAGATACATCTTCATATTATTGTAAAACAATCCTTCAGTTATTATGGTCAGTGCCATTTTGTTTTATTGACAAATGACTTGGAAGTTGAGGATTAATTTAAATGGATGTTTCTGCAACTGGCTGTAAATCACTTGAAACATTGAAACACTTCCAAACCCAAATTAGCTTTCTAATAACCCTGCGTGTTTACCTATATTCGGCTTCTTCATGTTCTAGGGTAATTTCCTCGAACAATGACCCCCACTTATTGTCACAGATTAGTTTCGTGATACCTCAACGCAATTTCGGGTCACTAATTGCTCTCTTACACTAATCACTGCTCCTTGTCAGTGTTGTACAGACAATTAGTGATACATTTATAAGAGGGTGCCTTATTAAGGGTGTTTCAATGTAGACTTTGATTAATGTAATTTTTGGAAAGAAATTTGTTACATTTCTAATTCTTTTTCGTTTAGAACCGTTTTTTATAAAAAAAATAACAAAATTTCTTCTCAAGTAAATAATGCACTTCAAATTTTTTCTACAGTCTTCGGGTGGGACTCGAACCCATGAACTTTTGCTAACCGCTACTTTGGATATTTGTAGGTACATATAAATATTTATGAAACTATCGTCGGCTCAAGGCGAAGCAAAAAGCACTTATGAAATTCGTCCAAAATCTCCGGTAGCTTAGTCGGTAAAGCAGTTGCCCGGTTAACAAAAGATTGTGAGTTCGAGTCCCACCCGAAGACCGTCGAAAAATTGTTAAGTGCATTTATTCTATTTACTTAATCATCATCAGCCCATTTAAGTCCCCACTGCTGAGGCACGGACCTCCCTCAATCACATGAGGGGTAATTGCCATACTCACCACGCTTGGCAGATGGGTTGGCGAGGGTTTTGATATAAATGCAGAGTTTTCCTTCTCTGGGTGCTGATGATCATGCCAGCAGCTTTATCTTAGTCGCCTTTACGACACCTCGTCAAGAGTGAGGGTGGCCTATTCTACTCTACCGGAAACCACACGGCTCATTTACTTAATAAATAGAATAAATTACAAAAGATTGCTATACCCAAAAAATCATAGAAATTTATTCTTATCCTGTATATTATTAAGCCTTGGTATTATAGTTTTAACCCGCCTAGGTGCCTGAAGTGGATAGAGTAGTATAGCAACCACTATCAAAGTAACCGCATTGATGGTTAATTTTGTCCTTGAATTGCAGAATCATCTCTCTTTCTGAGAATTAGGTGATTAATAAGACAGACACCATAGAGTAACTTAAATATACAGACACACTAGCGATTTTTGAGTGCCAGGGTCTTGACTTCGAATCTTAACAGTAACATTAGCGTTCCAGACGTTGCGAGTGTTTTTATGATACAGGGGGCAGACGAGCATACGTATCACAATACAAAAATTAACAATTAATTTTTATCGAAATTTGTAGCACCTCGCCTGGCGCGGACAAACTCTGAGGCCGCCGTCTGAAAATCAGCGTCATGGCTTTGCTGTGGCATAGGCTGAGACGGGGACCATTCTTGCTGCAACATTGTTCACTAATTATTATTCTTATATTTTGTATTTCATTAATGGCTTCTACCTATCAGACTCTATGACTATTATTAGTGTTTACAACTTGATTATGTAACTGTATAATTTTGTGCAGCAGAATAAACGTATTATTCTATCTATCTGACACCTGATGGTATGCGATTACCGCCGCCCATGGACACCTGCCGCGTCAAAGGAGTCACAGGTGTATTTCTTTTAAACCGCCTTTATAAAACATATAATATGTTTTATAAAGGCGGTTTTATTCATATTTTTATGAAGTCGGCGCCTACTCCCTGTTGAATAATTGAATGTTGTATTAAATTACAAGATAGTATTGGGCGCGGACTTCGGTAACACATTTTCTCGAATGTACTGTTATAAAATGTTATTTGAGGTGTATAAAGTGTAAAAAATATTATTTTACACTTTTTAGTTCCTGTTTATTGAAGGCGGTTCTTTTTGCAGAAAATTTTTTTAGCTTGCAATTTTATAAAGGCGTTTACTGTAGTCACTTCAATACTCAAAATATTTGTTTTCTGTGGCTAATTAAAATAAAAAATCAAAATCAATAATTTCATTATTTGCATGGGCTCGAACACAGCACTTACAAATCGTCATACATTGAAGGAATTTAAAAATATTTATAAGTTTATATATGTCGATACATAAAATATACAAAAAAAAACATAATCCGATTCTACCACCGGCTCGGAAAGTTGTTTTTGCTTGAGAAGATCCGACAAGTTACTAGGCAGTTACTCTTTTTAATCGCCATACTTTTCATTCAATATTTAACCATCCTGATAACAACAAAATAAAAGGAAGGAAATAATAAAATAAATTATAAGGCAGCCGATGAATAAACCGAACCGTACCAGTCCCCATAAGTGGCACCTATTTACAAGTTTGACGTATGTGTTAGCCATCATCTCACTCAACCATATCAGAGGGAATGCAATGGCCCCTCAAATATCGCTAGTAGCGATCTCTTCCAGACAACGTTATACTGTTAAAGACAGTTTGAACGTTCACAAATTAATATGAATTTTACAGTTTTATTTTGATATTAACCGTGAAACGCTCCTTTTAAAAATAACCGATAATTTAAGAATCGAGAATATTTTCTTTAGAAATGTAATCGGCTTTTTAGTCTGATTTTTAATTTTGATCAATATTTTATCTCAATATACCTATATTTATTTGTATATGAATTGTATTCCTATGTTTAATTGTCCATAAAAATACACTATGAGTGTACAAGAAAGGGCTGATAAAATCTCAACCTAGATATTGTAAGGAAAACCCCGATGACCTACAAGAACCAAAATCGTAATTCGAGGATCCTAATGTAATCTTACAAATAGGATATCAGGGCTAGCGGATCTCAATTTTCGATTGAGGATTTTACTATACTGGAGGACTATACTGTTCTAGTACTGAGGTTTTTTTTTATGATAGCCAGCCAGCAGACGTATCACCTGATGGAAAGCGTTTACCGCCAGCTTTTTTAAAAGGGAGTACGATCTTCTTTTTATTTGTACGCTATTTATTATTATCAGCATATTTTACAACATTTTTTTATTTTTGATTGAAATATGTGGTCAAAAGTATACCAATCACTACAGAAGAGTACAGGGGAAGAAAGATCATTGTCACTTAAGGTTTTTTGAATGAACTCTCAATGTTTATTTCATTTTCTCGAAGTCATTATTTACAAACATTCTAAATTATTTTTTTGCTATGATATTATGTGTTATAGATAGATAGATAGATACTCTTTATTGCACAACATACAAAACTTAAAAACTAGGTATACAGAAATACAATGTACAATTTAGGCGGTCTTATCGCCTAAATGCCTAGAGACTGAAAAAATATTCTAACTCCTTATATGAGAAAGTATCAGTGCAATGCAATAAAAATGCATTTATTATTGTATTCTGGTACAAAGGTGTGGGCCATTATTTTAGACCCTTTATAAATATGTTGCAACGTTGCCCTTTCATGCAATGTTGAATCATCACCATACCAAGTGAAACAAATACAAAGAATACAAGCAAACTTTGCGATAAAACAAATTACAAGCTAAGAAACGACATTATTTACAAATATTGGCGTAAGTTTACCCTTCCATTCTAAAATAAATATGCCAATTTATTTTCACAAAATTCTCAATACATCTCAAATCCACAAGCAAGATAAGAAAATCTCTATCTCCGAATAAATCGTGCAACATTCGTTCGGTTTTGGGAAACTTCACACAGTGGCTATCTGGATAAAGGCCACTGGCGTCGGTTTAAAAACAAAAGCTGTGTCGAACTTACCTACGAGGATTCCGTATTAAACGTATTAAGAAGAAAGATTTAATATACCTTACAAGACAAAAAAATGTTGAGAGCCATTGGGGTAAACGTGTTCTAGGGTGCAGACCGTGTCTCTGAGTCTCGCTCGGTAGATCTACCCTAACCCAAAATGATAGGCTAGTGTTCTATTTTTTATTGGATATTAAAGGACTGATCAAACATAGAAAAGTTGGTGAAAAAATGTCTATGTTTGCTTGAAAATCCTCCAAGATGTCACATTCAAAAATTACATAAAATAGACCTTCCTAAAATGCTAAGAATATGCTAGAGACCGACTAAGATTAGAAGGCACTTCAGTGACATTGACCGGGGGGGTTGTAAAACGTATTTTCTATGTGAAAGTGTCAAAACAGCATTATCGGACTGACGCCAAATAACCATGATCGGACTGTACCAAGCTATAATGTCAGTGACGGCAAGTTTGTACACATAGCGGAACAAATTTGTTCGATAGCTATATATTAAATACTAGTGGCATGCCCTCACTTCGTTTCAGGACATTCGTTCTTTTTATACCAATTTATAGATGGAGCCGGGTGTCGGTTACATCGCACAAGCGTTTCGTCTTTTTGGATCACCTATAAGCGTTGCCGCTGTCTGTAGGACTTCATCATCATCATCATCAGCCTATCGCAGTCCACTGCTGGACGTAGGCCTCTCCAATTGCTCGCCACTGTGATCTATCCATGGCTTCTCGCATCCAGCTCTTGCCAGCCATCCTGCGCAGATCGTCCCCCCACCTAGCCAGAGGGCGCCCTACATTACGTTTGCCAAGACGCGGTCTCCACTGTAGGTCTTACTTCTTTATAAATAGTATTTAGATGATGAATGCATTAATGGTAATGGTTTCGTAACAAAATATGCTATAAATTGCAAAAAATACCAATGGACAACACTTGATATTTTTAACATGTCCATATTGTTTTTTTATATGAAAATAGACATTAAAAGAACAGACCCTTATTTTTTCTTTGTTCAAAATTTTGCAATTTTCATACATAAAATAATTATTGAACTTCTTTATATTCAAAATAGACGTAAGCGCCAAATGACGTCATCGGACGGCTGAATACAGCGCTATTCTTTTGCTTATCATTTCTTTAATAAAAAAGGTACTACTGTCAAAGGAAAAGAATACCTACTAGTGTCAACATTGTCAACGTTATTTATTCATTCAACGTTGACAAGTCGTCTTTTTTGACAGTTGCATGTCATGAGTTTGGAATTTCGTAAATTTAAAACTATAATGTGCTAAGCAAAGAAATATTTTAAATTCGGCCGTCCGATGACGTCATCTTACGTTTTTTAGCTTTTAATTTTTTTCTCAGTAAATAAGCAGCATTAAAAATAAATAAATACATATTCGAGAGCGGAAAAGTAAATAAAGAATGGGTATTTTTTGTTTCATAGTTCAATTTTGAAATGTTGCCCATTGTTATATACATAATTATTTCGTAAATACTTTTTAAGAATACTAGTTTATCTTACTTTGAAGGCTTCTTTTAAGCTAGTAATGCACTTAAAAAGGTAGTTACATACCTATAATATTGATAAAACTGTCGTCGACTCACGGCGAAGCAAATAGCACTTACAATATTCGTCGACTAACCTAAGTCTCCGGTAGCTTAGTCGATAAAACAGTTGCCCGGTTTGCAAAAGGTTGTGGATTCAAGTACCACCCGAAAACTGTCGATAAAATTTTAAGTGCATATTTACTTAAGACTAAATTGCAAAAAATTGCTATAGCCAAAAAATTCATACAATTCTTTTAAACCGTTGGCTACATGCCGTCAACTGCGTAAAAACCACTTATAATTACCAGACTCACAAAATTGAAGTATCGGGGCTCCGAAGCTTTGGCGATGGCTTTGTACTCAACTGGGAAAGACACGCCGAGATAATGGATTATCTAAATTGCTGCCATATTTTTCACCAGCTTAATTAGAAAATAAAAGTTGAAAATGTATTTGATCCTTTTTTAAAAATAACTATAAGAAATATTTTTATTAAATTTTTGTTGTTAATATTTATGTATGTATTGTTTATTATTATTTATGTAATGTAATAATATTAATATATAAAATAATGTATATTTCTGCCATTCTCAATTTCATTTTTTAAATTACTTTGCACTGCCTTCCCTTATTACGAATACGATATTTCTTTCCTCTACCCAAAGGTTGTCTGGAAGAAATCGCTACAAGCGATAAGACCGCCTTATTGTATTGTCTGTTGCTGTTGTATCATGCTAGTATTTTATTTTTGTGCAATAAAGAATATCTATCTATCTATCTAATGTTATAAAGTTTGTTTCATTTACAGAACACATAACATTTTACTAAATTTCAATTAAATAAATATTTTTTTCACAACATCACACACATTGATCTGACTTCGAGATTGGTAGCTCAAGCACCTGTGTTACGGATATCAGAACCAACAGCGGAATCACAAATATAACCATTAGTTAAATTGTTTCGAACGAGAGAGACAGACAGGTCTATTCTATAAGAGCTTAGTGTTTATGAGATAGGGGGAAAACGAGCAGACAAATTACCAAATGGTATGTGATTAACGCGGCCCATGTGCCCTTGCAATACCAGAGGACCGCCATTGGCTTTTCTAAAAAGAATACGCTCTTTTCTCGTAGGCTTGCAGGTCGTATCGGTCCGGAAATTTTATGTGATTTGACTACGGAACCCCAAAAAGGAAAACATGTAAGTTTTCCGATAAGCCGCTTAGACCCATTTTATTCATAGGTATCTAAATCTGCCCCCCGTTAAAGGATTACTCGGGCATTTGTGTTTTCGAATAAGTAGACTTTCTGGCCGTGCTAAGCACAGGAGGGTTATAATACATTTGTATGGCATCTGAGATTTTTTTTATTTTTATTTATGAATTCAATAGAGGCGAGCAAACAAAACTGTTAACCCCACCATCAGCCCATGGTCCATTCTACCGTCAATAAATGGGTGGTTCTCGATTACGACACTAGGCTATCTAAAGGAGACCGGCGAAAGAGGACTCAATATTTTTCGAAAGCGTTCAGAATTGGAAACATACTATTAAAATTAAGTAACAAAATCTTTATTTAATCTAATTCAAAGTATATTTTTAAGGATGGGAATAAAAAGTTAAATTATTTTCAATTTGCAAATAATTCATTGAACAAAACGCACAGTGCAGAGGAAAAACGAAACGTTTTGAGAGAATTCGATCTATCATTCGATCTTTCATTTCAATTGACGATGTATTAATAATCTAAAACCACACTTTTAATTGTCATTTACTATACAGGTTAAATTAATAGTATTTGACTAAGTTACAACGAACAAATAAACAATTAAAGCATTGATAAAATACATTAGCCCCTTAAATTAAAGGATTTAAAATATATTGCTTCCTATGTTGTGGCTGTACAATCAAAGATTCTTCTGCCTCTCAAAATAAATGAGTCATTGAAAATGTATCTTTAATTGATAATTTGACATCTTTTTAAATGCCATCTACTCACTTTCGAGTTAGGTAGGTAGGTACCTACGTTGCAATAGAAAGTGTAACGTAAGAACTCTGTAATGATGGTAGGTAAAATTAGGATTTAGGTTTCATATTCATAACTCATGGTTATTTTTGTGTGACATACTTAATCCCATCTTTAAAAAAGTGGCAACAATTAACTTTTTTCTTAGTTTAGAGTTCTTCTTTAAGTATCATTATTTTATTTTCACGCACGGGACCTTTAATTCGGAATCTGAAAATACATAGAACTTTGCCGGTCTCCTTTGATGTACAGTGGCGGACACATCAAGCTATACAAATCTGTCAAATTTCTTCATTCGATTATAAACCTTATATCGTTACACATTGAGTTCGAAATCGATTGAGGAAATTTGACAGTTTTGTATAGCTTGACCTGTCCGCCACTGTACATAAGCCGAAATCAAGTCGAAAATGATTTGACTTCATTTATTTTACAAATAATAATTCTTTGAATCATAACTTACTTTCCGTAATTTCTTTTAATAGTAAACATATTGCGCGTAGGTCTACTAAAAGTTATCATATTGCATTTGAAAACTAACACTTTATTTTACAGCCCCTAGTTAGTGTGGCTCGGCAGTACAATGAAATGGCAAATGATTGAAAATCAAACGAACTTTCAAGTGAAGTTCGATTTCTATTATGTGACAGCTTCATTCGAAGCGATTTATAACATATTGTAGTAGCATTGCCACGCTACAGCCTAGCACGGAATTTTAAAGTAATTAATTTGATTTTTAATTTTTTAAATGGACACTCGCTTGACTCAATCGATCCAATTTCTCGGCGCACATTTGAATCTAACGCTCATTTAGTGTAAAGCCAATAGTAGTAATTTTTTATTTAATTCTATTTTAACTGAAAATTTAATCATGAATTTATGGTGTAAGCGATAATGCTTTCCACATTTTATCTGTAGGGTAGGGTAAGATATAATAAAAGAATTAACAACTTATTAAATTGATAAGTGGGTGGGTGTATATAAATCGCTTCGAATGAAGCTGTCACATAATAGAAATCGAACTTCACTTGAAAGTTCGTTTGATTTTCAATTATGTTTCCAGCTTCATTCTTTGCGATTTATAACATATTGTAGATGTTTAGAGATCCTTCATAAAATGTGATCATTCAAAGAAAGTGAGATATAAAGCATAAACATAATGTATAATCTCTTTATTTACAGGAATGTAATTAGTGCTGTTACAAGTAAATTGCTACCTATGTGACGATAATATTGCTCTTGCATATTGATTATTTTCCTGAGAAATTACATTTTTATTATAATATTTGGCAAATATAAGTGAAGACTGAGACCACCCTGCAGTCTTCCTAATGATGTCTAATCCGACTCCAAGTCTGCTGGCCGAAGAAGTGGATGCATGGCGTGTACTGTGTGCAGTAAAAATAGATGTATCGATACCACTATTTACAAGAATATCTTTTACCCAATGACTCATTCTCTGACACGATATTTTATTATGTGGTTTTTTGTAACTAATAAATAAAAAATTACATGTGTTCTTACGTAAACTGCTAGTTTTATTTAAATATTCCTTTAAACATCTACTAGGACATATTTCAGGTCTTTCATCATAAAATGGAAGCTTCAAAAGAGGTTGGAATGATTTAGGATTTGATGTTTTGATTAGGTCTGGAATTTTTATAGTTATTTCTCTGTTATTCATGGAAATGTTTTCAAGTGTAATTAACGCGAAAGTTTGCATGCGATGAGCTGTAACTAAGGCCAGCAAAGTGAGAGTCTTTTTTGAAAGTGTTTCCAGATTAAGGTCTTCATTAGGCCACTTTTGGGATAAAAAATCTAACACAGTGTGGGGGTCCCATGTGAAATCATATTTTGGTTTAGTTGGCCTTAATCTGAAAACTCCTTTCATAAATCTTTTGATTCGATCATCTTCTAAATTACTTCCTAGCAACAAGGCTAAAGCAGATTTATAGCTATTAACAGTTCCATATTTGGCTCCAGAATCAAAAACTTCAGTTAAAAAATGAATAACAATAGGTACAGACACATTTGTATAATCATAATTGTGTGAATTACAATAATCTATCCATTTCTTAATAGCACAGTTATATTGGTTATACGTGTTTTCAGACAAGGAAGAAAGCATTATATCAATCGATCTACTGGACAATGATCTTCTTAGTAAAGTTTCCCTGATAATTTCGCGGCAATTAAATGAAGGCTGCGATGCAGATTGTGTGGTTGTCTGAAAGGAGAATTTAAAAGGTTAATATTAGGATCAAAATGAATGACTTTGTTAGGAATTGTAATCTTTTGAAAGAGTGGGAACCAAGGCTGAGTTGGCCAAAATGGTACGACAATAATACCTTCTGCCTTATCATTTATAATTTTTTGAATTGTCTTCAAAATCAATGCAAATGGAGGGAAGGCGTAAAACATTAGGTCTTGCCAAGGAATTGTAAACGCATCAACAGCGCAAGCTTCGGGATCATTTTTCCAAGAAATAAAGCAAGGACATTTAGCATTTCGCCGAGTGGCAAATAAATCGATTTTTGGAGACCCCAACATACTTCTGATTTCTTGGAATGCGTATTCCGCTAGTTCCCATTCTGTATCATTAAACTTCCTTCGAGATAATCTGTCAGCATCGCTATTATCTTTAGTATTAATGTAAGAGGCAAAAATTAATATTTTACGCTCCTCACATCATTGCCAAACCTGTCTCGTAATATCATTAAGATGAGGGAACCGTACACTGCCCATTCTATTTAAACAAGAAATTGCAGTGATATTGTCAATTCTCAATAATATTTCACAGTGAGTTAAATTTTTCGCAAATGTTTGTAAACCGAAAAAAGCTGCTCGAATTTCTAGCTCATTAATATGTTGACTATATTCGTTATCTTTCCAAAAACCATGTGACTCTACTCCATCACAGAATGCACCCCAACCTACTGTTGAAGCATCGGAAAATATCTCAGTACAGAAATTATTAAGACGGAATCTAGCTACGTCATGCTTAGTATGTTGTAGCCACCACTCTAAGTCCACCTTAAGTTCATTAGGTATACTTATTTTCTGTTCATAAGTAGGATTTTTTAACAGACATATGTATTTGTGTCGTTCTAATAATTTTGTATATAACCAGGAATAATCTAACGCTGGGCAAGCAGATATTAACAAACCAAGAAGTCTAGCAAACTCACGTAACTTACAACTTCGTGATTTAATAAATTTGCTTAGCGTATTTATAATTTTTAGCTTTTTAGAATTTGGTAAATACATAATCATATTTCTCGAATCAAATACATATCCAAGAAATTGGCAAACAGTGTTAGGTATTAAGCAGCTTTTTTCGTAATTAATTATAAAACCTAACGATTGCAGAGTTGTTACTGTTTTGTTTATGTTATCTTCACATTCAGAGTATGTACGGCCAAAACATTGCATATCATCAAGATATATTACAGATAACAAGTTTTTAGAGCGTAAAAATTGTACCACAGGTTTGAGTATTTTTGTAAACACATAAGGGGCCGTACAAAGTCCAAACGGTAAACAATTAAATTGATATAATATATTGTTATACTTGAATCTAAGATATTTTCTCTGTGAGGGTATAATGTTTATTAAAAAATATGCATCTTTTAGGTCTACTGATGCCATATAGCAGTCTTTACTTATTAATTTTAAGGATGTTCTGTAGTCTTCTAACTTGAAATGGGATGTGTAAACAAATTTATTTAGGGCTTTTAAGTTCAAAATAAAACGTTTTTGTCCATTCGGTTTAGGTACTAAAAATACACTTGACAAAAACTCTCCTGCAATATGTTTACATCTAGAAATAGCATTGATTTCTAATAGTTTTTTAATCGCAATCTCAAAATCTAACGATTCAGATTCTGATTTAGCATAGACATTTGGTTGAGAGTCTTGTACAGGAATAGAATGAAATGGGATTATGTAACCTTGTGTCCAGGCTAGGACTGTTGGATCAGAAGTGATTTCTGCCCACATATTAGTATAATGCCTGAGACGGCCAGCATATTTTACCTCAGATTCTCTATGGTCTATCGGCGGTAGTGCGTCCTCGGCGGGGGTGGCGGCGGCGGCGGTGACCGGCCCCGACGGTACGGCGGGGGCTGCGTCCTGCTGGCTGGCTGCATTCTGCCTACTGTTGATCGAATCTGCCCCGCATCGAAACGGCCAGCTGGTCTGGGATGCAGGGCTCTGGGATTTGGCCTATTCTGTCTATTCGTCACTTCTCTGTTGTTAAATTTATTTCTGTATGCTTGTGGCCGGGGCTGCGTGTTTGTTTTTAATGTATCGCCAGATTTTTGTATATTTTTTGCTGTATTTAATTTTTCAGTGAGATTTTCACCAAACAGGTATTTATCTCTGTTAGTGTCGATTAATGCCCCTTTTAAACTACTATTTATTGAAGCAATAACGAAGCTACGCCGAGTTTTTGTTTCCAAGTTGTGGCTATCACAAAGCAAACGACTAACGTCGCCAATTGGTTTTAGCAATTTTTCTCTTGAAAAATTGTTTGACAATAACATATCAGTGACCTGTGCTAAAGCTGCCAATGCAGTTGATATGTATTTTTGTTTTGACTGCAAGGAGAAATCTCGCCTAACTAGAGCGTCAGGGAGAGCTGCCTTGGCCTCTGGATTCAGTATAGGTGGCACCAACAAATCACAATTGGCGGGTATTAAATATTCGCTTACTAATTTTTCTTTAGTTTCTTTGGATAGACCCTTGGCCAAAATATCCTGCCACCTAGAGGCTACTTCCTTGTGGATGTTTTCTCCAAAAACTGTATCGGGTTTTGGTGCATCGCCAAGAAGAGTCAAAATAGACTCATCTAGCTCTTCTGGAACTGAAACCGGTGCAGCAGATGCTGAGGATGGTCCTGGCTGGGGCGATAAACTGGCGACCGGTTGAGGGTCAGGTATGGGCTCTGGTGTACGCTCTGGTGTCTGTGGATAGGGCGGCCAGTCTGACATAGGTGTTCCAGCACCGGTCCACTCACTTGGCGGGAGATAAATCGAATCTGCTTCTTCATTTTGTTCAAGGTTGACATCATGAGGCACTAAGGGATCTGAAAAAATACATAATCCCTGTTAATCTAAGACGGAGAATACCCAGTATGGTAAGCTCGCATCGATCAAAAATTAAACGGTAAAAGCCCAGTGTGGCAGTTACGCATTTAAATGTTTGCACTTTGCAAAGGGGTTTCTGTTTTAGAATCCCAGTTAAACTATGACGGAGAATACCCAGTATGGTAAGCTCGCATCGAACATCATTTTTGCAATAAAATATGCAAAAATAGTATTAGCTTACCTAGAGGTTTGTTATTTTGCTTTTCCTTTAATTTATCCTGCAGCTTTGTAATCTTCCGCAATAATTTGTCTTCGTCCATATCTTCGTATCTTCGTTTTTTGCCCATGTTGAGAGCCACTTTTTAAAATTGTAACGTAATTTGAGAGTGCCCTGAACGTGCGTAGGCTACGGCACGGAAACGCAGAATGAGCGTTAGATTCAAATGTGCGCCGAGAAATTGGATCGATTGAGTCAAGCGAGTGTCCATTTAAAAAATTAAAAATCAAATTAATTACTTTAAAATTCCGTGCTAGGCTGTAGCGTGGCAATGCTACTACAATATGTTATAAATCGCAAAGAATGAAGCTGGAAACATAATAACCCTTAGCTTGATATTTTCACTTCCAAAATAACCTATATATAAACATACTAAAGGACACCCTCTACCCTACTGACCCCCCTCTGGCCGGGCTTGGCCGTGGTGTTGCCGCTGCTCAGCATCTGTGGTAAATCTGTCTGCTATATCCATATTATTTAAACCTATCTTATATGGTGCCTGCATATCTTCCAGGCACCTACTGTTTTTGTAGAGATTAAGGCAGCAAATTTACCATTATTGTTGTTGTGCTTATTAATGTATCTTCATCATCATCATCAGCCCATTTGAGTCCCCACTGCTGGGGCACGGGCTTCCCTCAATCACATGAGGGGTAATTGCCATACTCACCACGCTTGGCAGACGGGTTGGCGGGGGTTTTGATATAAATGCAGAGTTTTCCTTCTCTGGGTGCTGATGATCATGCCAGCAGCTTTACCTTAGTCGCCTTTTACGACACCTCGGTAAGAGTGAGGGTGGTCTATTCTACTCTGCCGGGGACCACACGGTGTATTAATGTATCTTATTACATCTATTACCTATTACCTACTGTATAACACGTTATTGAAATCCAGGTCAAAACTGTTTAATTTTTAAACTATTATACTTTGTTTTGGTTTTAATTTGTCTTGTATGAATAAATAAAAATAAGATACATTGAAAAAAAAAATATGGACTTAAAATAATCGGTGGATAAGACAATCTCTTTAGTAATTATGAATTAACTTTAAAGGAAAAATCTTAAAACCTGTTTTGGTCTTATTAATTAGCTGGGCGATTTGGTGCAACCAACGGTATACACCAACTCGCCCAGCTATTAGACCAGCCATTTCGCTGAATTCTCGTAAACAATGCACCATATTGCGCCAAACCATCCACCAATTAGGTATATAGATTCCCCCCACTATCAGCATAAATGAGCGTAAATCCATAAATTTAGGTACTACGAGCCAAAATGTGACAAAATATATTTATAGCATTCCGTACATATCTCAAATGGAAAAAACGTTACCTATAATAGATTACTTTGGTGGCAGTCTCTCTGGCTCTTTATTTCAGACACGCATGAAGATATAGTTATTTTTTTTATTCGAAACAATTTTTTTCTTTATTGACCTGGCCAGGCATCAAACACGAAATCTATTGTGGAACGAATCAAATTTGAAAACGAATCATTTTATTTATGAGCCGTTGTGCTCAAGCTCAACCTTAGCTACTGCAATATTGGAGTCGTCAAATATTCGGCCAAATGGCACTCATATTTAATACGGTCAGCGGTGGCCCTGTTGGCTAGCGTCCCGCCTATCGGAGGGTTCAAGATTTATATTCACATAATGCCCATGGACAATACGTTTACTATATTTTTCGTGCCGGTTCAACACGTTTTAGGGGAATGGACCTAATATATGGATGTTTGTGTAAATGGAAAGTATGGTCTGGAAGTGTTTCGATCAATCACAATTTATATCCAATAGCAATAAAGAACAAGATTTCTTTAGAGATATCACGCGTTGAGATTATTCATCTGTAAAACGGTTTATAAGTAAAATAAAATTAACCAAAACTGCTGGACCGATCACTTTGAGAAAAGCGATGGATTGTAATATGGATCATAAATTATGATCACGATGTTAGGAACAACCAAATTGATTTATGTTTTCAGGCACATATTAAAATGCTTGATTAAAAATCTGGTCAAGTGCGAGTCGGGCACGCTAACCCAACACAGCTAGGTCTCTTAGACTGCGTTTTCACAGAAGTGGAGCTGCGCGGAGTTGAGCGTTGACATTTATAAAAATAGAACAATCACATTGCTCAAAATACACATCTCATCTATTTTGGTTAGTCAATTTTTATAAGTCTTCCCTCAACTCCGCGCATTTCTATTTCTGTTGAAACGCAACCTTACTTGTTTTCCTGTGTCCACATTTTTTCCCGAACACGAAAAGTTAAGTAATTCAAAGTATGAACAAAAACAAAACAGAAAACATCTGTTGCAATCCCCGGAACCTTCTACCAAAATGTCCCGGTAACCATTAAAGTAAGGAATGTGCGAAGCTGCCTGCAAGCTTATTCAAATAAACACTTAGCAGTAAATTTGGGAAAACTAAGCGTTTTAGCGATCCGATGGGAATTTTAATAGGGCAAAGTAATTTAGAGCACGAAAAAGTAAGAGGAAACCAACACGGCCTTTTTTGTGAAAGAGGCGGTAATCGAGCAAACCGGTTTACCTGATGGTAATTGATCGATCACTACCGATCATCCGTGAGATTAAAATAGTCGCTAACGCTTTCTGGCCTTTTAGGGAGGAATACGCTCCTCTCTTTATGGAACTTGGAAAGACTAAATTTAGAGTCAAGGTACTAGTGTTTGACTATTCCTCAAACCTGTTATTATTCTTTGATAGAAATGGGGTGAGCCCTGCGTCTCATAGCCACTGCGACCAGTAGATGATCTATTGTGGCAGCCCCATAACCTATTACAGCACCTCATGTATCTCCAGTTCCAGGATAAACCCGAGAATGGAGCTGACAGGGCAGCTTTTGACATCGTCTGCCGAGATCATGTGTGCTCCTAGGTGCCGGCTTCTGCAGCGGTGCAGCGCTATGCACTCGCCGAGGACGTGGAGAATCGTTTCCTCGTCCTCGCGACAGAACCTGCAGATTTTGGTACCTGAAAGGCCCATGTTGTGCAGGTGCTTGTTTAATTTGCAGTGCCCCGTGAGGGTCCGAGTGAGTGCCCTGACATGTCCTCTACTCAGTTTTATTATTTCTACAGCTCGTTTCTGATCGAACGCCTGTAGCAATGCCTTAGACTGTTCTAATCGAGGTAGTAAGACCCTCAAACCTGTTGTCTCTGTGGAAATGCGGCCCTTGCAAAGTGCTGGGACCTCTTTAGACATACCCGGCTGACTAACGGGATACAAAATCAGAATTTCCGTACGTACGGAACCCTTCGTATGTTTAGCTATTCACCTGCTGCTGACACCTGGCTGGTTTTGTTTTATTTCATTTAGACAGAGAATTATTGACTAAACAAAATATAACTGTTTACTTATACACGATGTAAATATCACCAATCTATTATTTTCGTTCAATTTCTTTTTAATTTTTTCAAATTGCTACCAGAATACCAGCTCTGGTGGAACCTGGTTGCGAGTGAGTTATGTAAGTGGATCTAAATAAAGAAATACAATTTATAATGTCGACGAATCCAACTCGGCTTGGCAGCGTTCGGGAATCGGGAAGCTACGCAGCATATTTTCGGCCCATCTAGCACGGTGTCTCAAGACGAAAGTCTTCAATGCGTGTATGTTGCCAGTGATGACATACGGAACCGAAACGTGGCTACTTACAATGTGCCGATTAAGGAGGCTCAAAGTCACCCAGAGAGCAATGAAGAGGGCTATGCTTGGAGTCTCCCTGCGTGATCCTATCAGAAATGATGAGATCCGCAGGAGAACTAAGGTCACAGACATAGCCCAAAGGATTGCACCCCTCAAGTGGCAATGGGCAGGGCATATAGCGAGGAGAACAGACGGCCGTTAGGGCGGAAAGGTCCTCGAATGGAGGCCACGTACAGGAAGTCGCAGCCGTGGCAGGCCCCCCACAAGGTGGACCGATGATCTGGTGAAGATTGCGGCACAGGACCGATCTGTGTGGTGAACATTGGGGGAGGCCTATGTCCAGCAGTGGACATCTATTGGCTGAAAAGATGATGATGATGAATATATAATGTGGGCATAACTATAAAACTTTTTGTGACAAAGGACGGCGATTTTCCAAGGCATCTATCCCATAATAAAGTTTAAAAGTTTTAGATCAAATTGATTTGGACACACGAGCTTTGTGACTTGGGAAGAACAAACTGAGCGTACGGATTGCCTTTTTTTGTCACAAGTATGAGACGTGTATGTGACTGCCTCGGTGGCGCAGTGGTTAGTGGGTCGCACTTTAAAGCGACGGCTGCATAAGAGGTCCCAGGTTTGATCCCCGGGTCGGGCCAAAAATTTGTAACTAAGTTTACGGTAAGAAATTTTTTAGTGGCAGCCCGAAGTCTGGAAGTTGGCGGTCTTGTAAGCCCACGCCTCGGAAAGCACGTTAAGCTGTTGGTCCTGCGCCCGATCCCTCTACGGTCGTGTCACAGTAGTGTCTCATCGGAATATGAGGGTAAGGGAATTGAGAGTGCACTTGTGTTTGCGCACCTACTTGAGCACAATGATTTATCCTCCGTACGTGGTTGATCGTTGACCTTTGGCTGCCGTAGCTCTAACCGGTTGAAAGATTATATATGAGACGTGCATCACGTAACGGGTGAGTTGTTTCATTCAATGAACACCTTGAGACACTCAAATTTTTCTCGTAACGTATTAATTTTAGTCACCAAATAAAGCTGATTGACATTTTATTTGATAAAAATACTTAAAGAACAGTGTAAAGTAACTAAGACCGACATACTCGTAGATCGATTTTGTTGGGTAAACTCAAACAGAACATGCGGTTCATCCAATTTAAAGGTTGCAGTGGGTAGGCCGAACTTTTCTACGAGTGGCGCCGCGCTCTGGTGATCTTGCAAACAAAAAGTTTGGATTCCCAAAACGGCGAGCAGCTATGAAAGGCAGCTAGCGTCTATTATCCATCTACTTTGTGCGTCTAAACATCGTTTATACATCGTAATATCTTATATCACTAACACCAGTAATAAGAGCTATGTACTTACTAAAAATCCACTAGCCACTGGGCGTAGGGACTATGGCACCTGCCCGATCAATGATTATAATCACGAAAAAATGGACATGTGGTGACTCGCCACTCACTAGATAGGCCCCTATAAAAAACTACCAGGAAGCCAAGCTAAAAGTAAAGCTTTTTTTCTATCATTATTTATTTTTATATCACGTACAATGAACCGAGAGAGAGTCTAAGGCGGAAAACTCCACTGCACGGCAATTGCTTACCATTAGGTGATCCGTCTGCTTGTCTGTCTATCATATATATATAAAAGTTCACGTTGGGTTACAGGGTCATTGGCATTAAAACAACTAAACTTTAACAGTGCATATGCAATACTACCGCTATAACAGAATAACTTTCTTTTAATAACTCATGTGTTTCCTCCTTCATACAATCCGGGGTCTTTTAGGCGGAGCGTGAAGCGGCATCTCAGCAGGCCATCAGGGTGAGGATGGCAGACACAATAGGTACTTTGTTAGTTCTTTTGTGCCTGTCAACCGCATATTTGGATTTCACGGCCGCTTACCATCAGGCGGAGTGAGGTTACCCTGATTGGCCTTTTTATAAAAAAAAAATCGATGGCGAGTAAATCTAAGGGGTTTTTTTTATAATTACTGGAAAAGCTATTATGATATTTCTTTGATCAGTCTGTAACTTTCCAATAATTAATTTCATACTGAAATGATTAGCTTTGGCAAGTAAAAGTAATTGGATTATTTATTTTCCTAGAAGACAATTTACGTAGAAGTTAGTAATTAATACTTTAATGGACCGGAAATAATAGTCTTATTGAACAAATATCTTTTTTGAATATAAAACAATTATTTCTCTATTGTGTCTGCTGTCTCGGTAGGACCAGGATATAGGAAAATCCACACACAAATTAAGTATTTCGGTAAAGGTGGCAAACGAGCAGACAGATCACCTGATTGACTGTAAAAAATTCTTAAATTAAACACTCGAAGTTTTTGTACCTAAGAAAGCGTCCAGACATAACAAAGAAATAAAATAAATATACGACCTTAGCTAGAGAGATATTGATAGGAGTGTTATAACTGTTCACTGTAAAATACTAACCTAACCCACCAAATTTGCCAAATATGCACCAAAAGCAATTATGTCTTACCTACAAAAAATATTTTTGGTGCAATTCCATAGTATTAGACAAGCAAAGCTTTAAATACCGGGCCGTGACCTCGGGATCCTGGGTTCCATTTCTGGGTTGAGCGAAAAGTATGTTTCGAATTTTCCGAACATAGCTCGGATTTGTGATTACCAATCCGCATTTGGCGAGCGTGGTGATGAAGCCTAATCCCAGCATAGTAGCGATAACTTGATTTCTATGATGGAGGCCTTTGCCCTGCAGTGGGACAGTTTATAGGCTGATACTTTACTTGTTTTTTTTTTAAACTGCGCGTCAAAAATATGTAACCACCAGTCAGACGAGATAACGCGACGTATAGTTTCGAGACTTACTTACTACGCCATTCCGGTTTATTTTCCGCCACCTGTCGCCAGTTCGGCCGTTGTAGGTAGGCAAGATCTTTTCGACCTGAAATATTACCATGAGTTTGAAATACTATCCTCGCTATCCAAAACTATTGCTCTATCTCTTTCACATGCATGAGTATTTTAGTCTTACCACCAGCATCTACCATCAGGTAACCTACTCGTATGCTTTCTATTGACGTAAAACTGCAGGCATTCCGTCGAACTGAATATATACTACCAACAAAACTACAGCAACCGTTGTAAATCTCTCTTGCATTGACCAATCTGCAACGTTTCTGAATAAATAACATCGAATTCCCATACAGTACACATTTCTCGATAAATTTATGACCATACTGGTACATTCAGTGCAAAAAAGACTCAATCTTATGACACGTGGAAGTAATATAGTCCACTTAATGATAGTCAGTAAAGTTTGTTTTTTTGTGATAGGTGTGGGACGAGCAGACGGATCACTAGATGGTAAGCAATTGCCGCCGCCCGTGGACACCCGCGACACTGGTGAGTCACAACTGCGATGCCAACCTTTAAACCCCCTTTCCTCCGGATTGCAGCGAGACACAGTAGTGCTGCTTCACTGGTTTTCTGTGAGGCCGTGGTATCACTCCGGTCGAGCCGTCCCATTGATGCCGAAGCGTGGCTCTCCCAAGTTTAGATAATCATCGCTGGTGACTTTGTTAATGAAAATGTAAGGTTACGAAATGCTGTATGCTTTTTATTATAAAAAAATTGGTTCATTGCTCTCAAATATACATTTTACCAAATTGGAGCTACAGTATTGTGTTGGCATCGAATCGAATAAATAAATTTTACTGTTTCAAGCCCCTGACGCAAAAACGACGGGGTGTTATAAGTTTGACGTGTCTGTGTGTGTGTGTCTGTGTGTCTGTGTGTCTGTCTTTGGCATCGTAGCTCCCGAACCAACGAACCGATTTTGATTTGTTTTTTTTTGTTTGAAAGATGAATAAGGGGAGAGTGTTCTTAGCCATCTTGGATAAAAATCGATCCAAGATGGCCGCCGTCACATAGATATGGATTGTAAGTTTTAACACAACTCCCACAATATGGGTATCATATAAAAGGGCTTGAGTAGCAGAATATATTTATTGTGACAAATTTCAAATCTAAGATGGCCGCCGTCAAAGGTTTTTTAAATTTTCAATTTAATTTTATGTATACTATGATGTGTGGCTGTACGTAATATATATCTCCTTTGCTACTTAAAAATTTCATCTCGTGTTCAGGCGGGACTCAAACCCACCCTTTCCACAATCCGGGTGGATGTCCTACCAATTAGACCACTAAACGCGTTACTAAGCCGACGAAGCCGAATTGTGAAAGGTGTGGGTTCGAGTCCCGCCCGAACACGAGATGAAATTTTAAGTGTGTTATTTACTTAAGAATAAATTGCAAAAGATTGCTTGGGGTGAAGAAGAAGATCGGTTGGGGGATATTATATTTAACACTGTGGTCCGATGATAAAATTTCCCCCTACAAAATGCCGTTGAACTCAAGCCTAAATCAGTCAATGACTTGTCTAAACCTTTCGTCTGGCGACAGAATCTCGCAACTTGTAAGGAGTAAACGGAGCAGGAGCCTTATCTTTCACGCGTACGAGACTTGCATCACGTTACAGTTCCCTCCGGCCTCACGGCTCACCGACCTCACGGAACGACGCCCTCACGTTTAAGAGGAAAACGAGAGGTAATCAGCGAGGAAGAGGTTACTTTGTCATATAAAGTTAACCACTCACAAATTTTCAAACAGGCAGCCAAATTGAAATACTTATTTAAAAAAATAGGTTTCATAAAAAAATAACTTTGACGCGTCTCACGAGTATGTACGATAAATAAGTTTTACAGAGTTGGTACTGTATGGATATACAAAAAAATCTTAATTGTATCCTCTAAAATAATTTTGATGTTTGGGTCGTTCTTTTTTTTATCGACAATGAGCCTAACTTACAAATCAACATTTAACTTTTAAATAACAGACAAATGATAAATGTCCAAAATTATTTGTTAATGTACTATTTTACAGACTATTACATTTTGTAAACTTTTATTGATAAATAATACTTATTGATTGAAATGAACATCTCCGTCACGTCCCCCGAAAGTAGTGTCATTTACACCTCTATCACGCTTTATTATATTTTTTTACTTAGCCAAATGATGCTAAAGTACCTTGGAGGTGATAAAACAATGTCTTGATGATGTAACGTATATTTTTTAACCGACTTAAAAAAAAGAAAGAGGTTCTCAACTGGACATGTATGTACATTTTTTTATATAATTAATTACTTCATAAGTTACTGAGGACGGGCTCATTGTCGAAAAAAAATGAGAACGACTTATTTACCTTTAAATAAAATTTGGATGCTTAACACTTACAAATACAAACTATAACAACTACTCGTATTGTAAGATTTGAAAAAAAAAACACCTTAACATCCATTTAGCATGTTAGATCAACGAATTAAGCGAAAAAAAAAACAGATGTTCCATTTACAATAGAATATCAACCCGGCAATAGTTCCATACACTATACAGTTCCATACACTATACAGCTGTTTTTTTTTTCGCTTATTTTGTTGATCTAACATGCTAAATGGATTTCATTCACGATACCTATTATCAGGTTTTCGGGATGTAAACGTTAAAAAAATGTAAACAGTGTATACGAGTTAGAGTGCTTACACATTAACAGCAGTTTGCTGTCGACGCATGTGATTATATTTTTGCATAAAAGATGTGTCCCAACATGTACTATACGATTGTAATGATAAAGAAATTTAGGTAGATGTCAAAGCGCTGCGCTTTGACATCTACCTAATTCATCTACCTAAATCTCCTTTATGAAGTTTAAAATATTTAAGGAATTGTTTAAGCGTTCATTTTTCAAGACCGATGTGCAAGCTCAAAATCAAAAACGCTTCACTGAAATCTCGTTCCCGAAATTCTCTTTAAATCTCTTAAGTATGCCTTAATGTTGAATAATCGTGACTGGAACGACGCACAAAGTCGTACCGTGTTGGACAAATTGTACTTATGAAATGTCCAGCGCGATAATGACTGTTGGAATCACCCCGTTTGTTCGATCATCACCCTTTCGGTAATTTTAGTGACATTCCAAAGGATTCCTTTATAGCCTTTTTAGCAACAAAACTCGCTTTTACTCGTAAATTAATAAGGAAATCCTTCAAGCTCTCCCCGCCTCGAGCGCTGTGATTATCAACTGAAGAAAAAGTGGAAGGGTGCGAGAAGAAATTGATAATAAAAGGAACCGATTTTTTTTTCAGTTACATTTAAATTTTTTCTTAATTTTTTTATGTGATAAAAAGAAAGAAAGCAAGGAACATTATATTTGTCAAAGGATACAGATTATAGGAACAAAAAATGGTGTCATACGAGCAGACGGATCACCTGATGGTAAGCGATTGCCGTCGCCCATGGACACCCGCAACATCAGTTAATGGAGAAGATGATTGAAGTGTCACCCTAACCCTGCTCTATTCCCTGGTCTTTTGGGGTTAGGCGCAATACGTCCCTGTCTTTGTCGTGGCATCATCCACACATGTAGGTTTTTAGGGAATTTCCGAACTTCAAAAGGAAAAACGGAATACTTATAAGATCACTTTGATGTCCGTCCGTTTTCTTCCCGTGTGTGAAATTGTAACGCCTAATTACCAAATACTTAAAATATTTAGGTCTACGGTCTATTCGATTCGTAAAAAAATCAAACCTCTTACTTAAGTAAAAGATACAGTAGACGACTGTACCGAATATACCGAAAAGATTATACGGATATACCGAAAAACGCGTAATTCGACCTACCCAAAGGAATCAGTCTATGTGGTATTTCTCGTTGACTTTGGCAAACAATATTGTACAGATAGTTGAATCCACGAAGACGCGCCCTACCATTTCTGATTATCGCTTACAAATTAGCAATGAGTGCTCACGCACACTATGATAAATTGACAGAACGTCACGGGGTAACTGAAAAGATGTTCTACTTGATTTTTTTTGTCAGAAGTGTTCAAATTATTAAAAATGATTAATTTACGTATCTGTCCAAAAGTGGTGGGGCGCGTCTTCGTGAGTTGAACTATCTGTATCAGACATATTTTAGGGAACATTTGTTTCACGACTTTTCTGAATTTTTCAACTCCCCATACAAAACGACCAAGTCACGTGATCGACTTTCTTTGAAAAGTAGATTTTTTGTATGCGAATTTTCAAAAGTCATAGACCAAATATTGGGCAGAATTGTTAGTAACACACGTAGTTAAATGGCTGTAAATGTTCGCAGATAAAACCAGTGGTTGAACTTTCAAATTGATGCTACGAGTTTGAATTGGGTATTAAATGAAAAGGTTTGACACAAAGTGAGGCTGATACTGAAATACAGGACTCACTAGAGATACTTTTTTTATTTATTGGATTATCAACACTACTTACAGCAATACATTTATAAACCACGGTGCCAAATAAATTAAAATATTAACTGCACTTATACTTACAGATAATCATATCTTGCATTTGTAAAAAAAAAGGATTACATAATATATTAAAAATACATAGAATAAAAAAAGAATTGACCTGAAATTAAAACAGTGTGAAAAATGGACTTCAAAATAAGCATTACATTGCTAGGTGAGGTTCATTCAACTTCAAGGTATGTATGAATTTAGGTTGATACTTATTAATTAGGTAGATACTTTATAGCTCCAGTATTTAATGGAGATGAAATAAATATTCCCTGAAAAGCAGCCGGCATAATGTTAATTATTGTATGTTCTAATTATTCAAATCGTAAAGCTGGCCCATTATTTAATATTAAAAATATTTAGTATTTTTTTTATTATAAATCAAATTTAGTCTATTTACAAACAATGTTTTAGTTTGTCATCTGTTAATCGGGCTGTGAACTGTACCTTCAAAATTTCAATGAAAATAGCCTGTTTAAGTAAAATTGTTGTTCTCAATCAATGAATGCATTTTGCTTAAAAATAATTTATTTGAAAAAAGCAAAATAAATAATACATGGTCTATGAATAATTAATTTTCAAAAATATATTATGAAAAATGCTAGACTCAAATTTCATTTTTCAACCGACACGACTTCAATATGATTTTTTGATACCTTTGATTATATAATCAAAGTATGTTACATTCTTCTTATTTTCATTTATTCGGACCAGCTAGAAATTAGAGAAGAGCTTAGAGACGTCAAATTAACTTTAATTGTTACTTAAGAAAAAATATTGACACTAAAGACTTTCTATAATTAATTAAGTGAACATTTAGCTTAATTGACGTCTCTGAATGCGGCAGTGAGAAACGTAGATCGTCTTTTTTAACACTCTATTTTTTTTTAAATGTGAGGTGGAGATGAGCACTTGGATCACCTGTTGGTAAGCAATTCCGCCGCCCATGGACACCCGCAACACCAGTGGAGTCACAAGTGCGCTGCCAACCTTTTCCCCTTCCCCCCAATTGGGCCTCCGGTAACCTCACTCAAACGACGAAACACAGCGCAGGCGCTGCTTCACGCCGGTCTTCTGTGAGGCAGTGGTATCACTCCGGTCGAGCCGGCCCATTCATGCCTAAGGGTGCCACTCTATTTATGAAATGAATACGTCTTATTTTTGCACGCAATTATTCTTATACGTACACTGCCAATGTCTTGAACTGCCAATGTCAGTCCACTTCCAGACGAATGCCTTTTATTCAGGCTTTGCCTAGATTCCTTAATCCAGACTCCAGGCGTTACTGTCAGCAGACCTTGTAAGGTCTACATACTTATTTCAATTACAAACATAACAGGGGACAAGTAAAATGCCCCATTTTCATGTAAAAAAAAACATTTATTTGCATTAGCTTATCTGATTAGATAAGGTACTGCGCAATATAAATGCTCTGGTGTTAAACATTAATTAAAACCAAGAATAAAACGCCATATATACGAGTATTGGACATACTACTTTACCTCTAAACTTTGTGCTGGCTTTTTTTATCAAAAGTGAGGTTTTCGGTTACAGGTTTTCATTCAGTACACACCGGATGTCACCCATCCCAAATCAATTTGTTTCGGAACCCTAAAAAAAAACAATTAAGTGCGTTCCGCTTCCACGCGAATGTTGAAGCCTCCTGTTTTAATTAACAAATTGCGGTTATATGTTGAATTTTTGTGCTCCAATTCAAAATAAAAATCTAGCAGAACTTCAAGGGTTATTTTTAACCTCTTTGCTTTCATGACATACTCTATTTATCTCTTTACTAATATCAATTTATCATCTTTTACACTCACACACACTCACACCAAAGTTGATGAACAGAATAACTTTTATTTAGAAGAATAGTTATTTAATTGTAAGTTGTTTATTTAAATTTTTTAGGGTTCCCAACCTCTAAAGGAAAAAACGAAACCCCTTATAACAACAACAACCGTCCGCTTGTCTGTATGTCCAACCCCTTTAGGGAATCAAAGCTTATGGAGTGCTTCCGTTGACCTAGAACTATGAACTTTTACAAGCAACATTGTCACAGATCACACATGTAGGGAAAGATCTGATAATCAAATTATTGTAACTAATTATTTAAAAATAGGGGTCTACAATATTTAAAATAGGGGACAAAATTTCAAATTGATGCTACAAGTTAAGTGGGATATCAAATGAAAGGGTTTGACGAGCAGATTGTATAATATATTTTGTTTATTTTTTACAACGCATAGTTGCTTATTAATAGATAATAAAATACAAACGTGATTATGTGGGCCGAGTTGCAGCCGAGGTACGCATACGTGAGTTCATTGTATAGAGCTTTTCGCAAATAATGCAAGTATATTCAAATAACTTGTATAATTAAAGTGCTTTTTAATACAATATCGTTGACTTTCTAACAAGGTTGGCAGAGCGATCTATAGTGAGTTTTGGACTCCGATAATAAAAGCCTGTATCTCGATTTCAAAAATGGTTTTAACAATATGGAGACTGCTCTATATCGTTAAAACCATTTTTTATTCAGTACAATGAATAAGCTATCACGATATTCTTTTGTAATTACAAACCAGGCATCTTGCCGCTGTTTCACCTGATTACTTTTAAATTTGATATATGATCGATTTGTTCAAATATCGGTATTTAAATCGGTTGAAATCTGTGTAAAAGGCCCTTAATTTAACATAAAAATTCAGTATGATTAAAACTGCTGCCGCAACCCGTCAAAGAGGAATTTGCACTTTACTCTCCCCCTTCCCCTGGATTGGGCCTTTGGTACGATCACTCACTTAGAGTTGTGGCAGAACGGCAATCGATCATGAAGAACTGGATTCAAAAGTTCTTTCAATTTAGAATCATATATACAAGAATAACAAACAGGTATCCAGGAACATCTAACCAAGGGTTCAAAAATATGCCGATTTCTAATAAAACACTAGCAAAACATTCAACAATTACTCTTTTCAATAATAAAAACAATACGACAATCTTTGTTATTGAAAATAATATTTAAAATGGTGATTCAAGGTGAGCTACTCGTTATAACTAAGAAGATTAGAAGATCAAAAATCCTGAGAGGCTATCTGAGGCCACATTATTTAGCGTGATTAGCGAACATTTCACTTGCTTAAATATACACTTTTTCTGAATATAGGTACCGCATGCAAAAGATAAGTAATAAAGGAAATTTACATTAACTTCTTAATCTAAGTAAAATGTAATTAAATTAAATGGCTTTTTTTTGAAAATCTGGTAAATTTGAACTCCCCCCCCCGTGCTCTCCCACACCCCGCCAATAACTACCCGCCTAATTATGAATACGACATTGAAAGAATTATCTTTTAACCGTTGAGGAGTTGACCTTCCATCATCAGCTGACCCACAAAAATAATACAATCAGGCGTTAATACTGATGCAGGTTTGGTGAAAAATTTAAAAACATTTCATGTGCCCATAAAATTTGAGGTTTGTCCACAGTTTCTCTGGGATCCCTTCATCAGATCCTGACATGATCAGAACGGGACCAACTTGGAAGAGTGTTCATAGAACCTCCAGATTTTTAAAGATGTACTTGTGTAATTATATCTATCTTTGTGCAAGTAACTTAATTATGGATACTTTTAGGAAGAAATTATGGTATAATTTTGTCTCAAAAAAATCTTATAATTTTCCCTAATGGATTCACCTTTGTTCTTTTTTAAAAATGGCTCATAATTGCCATTATAAATGTAATATTATTGGTGGCGCTAGTTTAATCGATGCCTCACCTTAACTCAAAATTGTGTTCAGATGACCTTTCATCACCTTTCATTTTGACTTAGCATATATCTACAATTTCGAGTTATGTCAGTATTTTACTGCGCATGCGATGTGTATAAGAATACTGACTTACTCAGCGAAACACAACTATTGTTCACGCTGGGTTTTCACGAAGCCGTGGTATAATGTCAATCATTATATTATTCCTAAAAATAGAACTATTTCTGTATTCGAAACAAAATTTACAAATTTTTGCATGGGACATAATACCGGTTTTATTTGTAGCATTAAATTCATCGTCGACACCTCCTTGTAAAAACAGTCGTTGTTGCATTTGCCCCGAGTCTGAAATAAATCCTGCCAAGATAACGCTAGAGCCATGGATTTAGGTAAGTTATGGACATGGGAATAAAGACATTTACTAGTTGACAATGTAATATACTTTCAGCCTTACCTTAATGTTGGTGCCGTATTTTTGCTCTTAGTCGGATATTCCATTATATACGATCTTCTAAGCCCCATTGGCTTTTCCGACAAGGAAAATATAGTGAGAAAACTAGCAAGCGTTTGATCAATCTCAGTCTTCTAGTATTTTTTTAATGATATAGGTCGCAGACGAGCCGTCGGATCACCTGGTTGTAAGTGATTACAGCCGCCAATGGACACGTGCAACATTTGTGGTGTCACGCGCACTTGTGACACCACAAATGTTGCCTTTTAACCCCCCTTCGCCTGGATTGGGCCTCCGGTACCCTCACTCAAGCAGCGAAACACAGCGCATGCACTGCTTCACGCCGATTTTCTGTGAGGACGTGGTATTTCTCCGATCGAGCCGGCCCATTCATGCCGAGGCGTGGCTCTCCCACTGTTAAAATGTATGAGTAAATATGGGGACAATTTATCGTAAGATGATCATGAAGATATCCCATAAAGTGGGATGTAAAGAATTTTTAAGATAATATTCACTCACACAGGCGCACGGTCAGCATCAAAACTATCTTACACTTTACTTATACTTTAGTACTATGTCGAAGTATGTTTTTTACGAATCCCTTGGAAACTGATAATAAAAGGAAGAACAGTTACTTTGACATGGTACTAAAGTGTTAAGCTACTTTTGATGTTGACCATACTAGATGATACTAAAATTTATTAAAAGACAGAAAAACTCAGCTATTATTTGGTCGGTGATCCCAACCGCAGTTATCATTTTCAAGTGCAATCCACTTAGCGACTGCGTTACCGAGGCAGTCAAATAATACGAATGCAGTGCACTGGAATCGCATTCCAAATACTGAGAGTATTGGAATATAGGATACGTACACAAATCGTTTCATTCTATTAAGTGTCGGATCCGAGCGGTACAGTGTCGATGCATTTTCCGCTCGATGTAATTTGGGCGCCCACAATAGTTCAATGCAGCAAAATTGGTCTAACTGATTTAAATAGAAAAAAAAATACCTTCAGGATTGAAATTCGTTACCATTCCCCTATAGATTGTTGTATTGTACTTATGTCTATACTAAATTTTTCAATAAGTTTATAGCATGTGCTTAGTTGAATTTTGTTCTTGAGGTTCTTCAAGCAATATGTGATATCAGCGATTTGTCATGCATGTCATACAATTTAAAGATTATTGTAATTAATAATTACGCCTAATGAAAGAAAACACACTTTTAACTTATATGCACCACAACGTATAATCAGATTTCTTTTTTTAAAAAGACGAATAGAAGTATAAAAAGTAAAGAAGCATAAAAACATAAACAAAAAAAAAACAGGTGTGGCCATCGTTAATAGTAATAACAAACAATTTTTATTACTGCTTTTCTTGCGTTGCTGCCGCAATATTCATTTTTCTTTTTATTCGTAGGTTCTTTCTTTATAAACAAACCAGGTTAACCTAGTTTTTAAAGGAAATCGAGCAAACTCAAACGGTGAATCAAGCGTTATTTTTTATTAACTTACCTCTTCTTTGCTGTTTCAAGTTCGGATAAACTTACGCTAAAGTACTAATTATATTTTTTACTTTGCGTGTGTGGTCTGATTCTTCTTGGTTTCAATCTAGGTATTGTAGCAGCAATAAGCAAGTCACTTTTAACCCCCGACGAAAAATCGACTTGGTTTTATAAGTTTGAAGTGTCTGTGTGTGTGTGAGTCTGTCCTGAACGAATAAACCGATTTTAATTTTGTTTCTTTTTTTGTGTGAAAGGTGTGTTGATCCAAAATGGCCGCCGTCACAAAATGTCAAATTAACATATTATATGTATGACAACCCCCCTCAATATAGATATCAAATAAAAGGGTTAGAGTAGTAGAATACAATACACTATGAAAAAAATCAAATCAATGATGGCCGCCCCCATAAAATGAAGAAATAATTAATTATAATATATTCTTGAGTGGGGTGCCTATTGAAAGTGGGAACTGATTTGTCTTATATAAAATAAAAAAATAGAGGGTCTCTTTAAAAATAATTAAAATGTCTTGAAAAAAATTTAAATAGTCAAAAAATAACCATCAGGTATCCTTGTATGCTCGTCTGCCACCTATCATCATCCTATCCTATTATCGCATAAAAAAATGAAACTGCTGTTGACTGTATAGGGTTAGGCGTGACGTCCGATCTTTCTGTATCGCTCCTGCTCTCCCGTTCCTGCTAGCATCGTACGATGCGCGCACCCGCAGGAGCCCCGCCAGTCTCAGCCACGGCTTCCCGACGCATGGATGCACTTGGATGCACGCTCGCCCGCTGAGATTTTGTCGGATACCTTACTTGTTACAACTTTGAAATAAAGCTGTGTAAAAATATAACTCCTTTCGCATTATAATGTTTAAAAGTTTAGTTCAATTGCTCTGGATAACGATAAACTCGTTTAGCCATGTAATATTTAACTTAATTTTTTTTGTTGAAAAAACTACATTTATCGATTGTGAAAATAATTGTATTTAACGTTCAAACAAGCTTATGAAAATATTATTTTATGTGGCATTTTAATCTACCAGGACACTAAAACGCTAAGATGAAGAATAATATTATACGAGTATGTATGCATGCATATTAAACGGGCGTCCACTAGTATTAGGTATAATATTTATTACTACTTGTTATGTTAATACAAATTGTATTTTTTTTTTCATAGTGACACAGTATATTGGCTCACCTCATCTTGATAGTAAGCAAGAAAAGAGCCCACGTTGCAACTACAACAGAAGCGATATCGTGCTTCTTCGCGCTTCTAAAGCGGATCCCTGTGGAACACCGTCATTGACTAGCATGAGCTGTGATGAGCATTTATCCGCTAGAACACGTATTTTTCGCTCATGTAAAAAGCCAGCAATCTAGTGATACAGTCGATCGGGCAGTCTATATGCTGGAAGTTTGGAGAAAAGAGCTTTGTGCCAGATCCGATCAAATGCTTTGGCGATGTCCAAACAGATTCGCCATGCTTATCAATTGCTTCCCCCCAGAGGTGCGTCACATACGCAAGAAGATCACCCGTTGATCGTTTCGGCCTGAAGCCATATTGACGATCGTTGATTAAAGAGTGATCTTCTAGGTAGCGGATCAACTGGTTATTGATGATCCGTTCCATGATTTTGCATAGCACTGAGGTTACGGCAATTGGACGGTAGTTTTGAGGATCTGATCAATCTTCCTTTTTAGAGATCGGATGCATATTGGCTTCTCTCCAAGCTTCCAGAATAAAACCAGACGAATATGAGAGACAAAACAGGCACGTCAGCACGAGAGACAACTTGGCTGCGCACTTCGTGAGTACGATGGCTGGTATACTATCAGAAACACTGGCTTTCCGGACATCTAGTGACTGTAGCTCAGAACGCACGTTACGCTGCCTGATGTAGACATCAGACATTTGGAAGCCACAAGCGGAAAAACGGCTTTCTCTTGCGCCTGATAAGCCAGTGAGCCTTCGGGGTTACTCGGCGGGGGCAGCGATGGTTGACAGAAGTTAGCTTGCACAGCTTTGGCCAGTCGCCAGTAACTACGTGACCCAGTAGGGTGCGACACTAACTCCTTGCCCACTTTAGCTACTCACTGTGCGTCTGCTCTTACTCTTGCAATTATGTATTATATGGCAATAAATATTTTCTTTACTAATATTTGAGAGCGTACCTTTGACGTCCTAACGGATGAAGGCCAGTCGACCGTCCAAGATACCGCTGGAAAGATGAGGTTGGTAAGGATTTGCGCGGACTCTGGTTGGATGACCGGCAGGAAGTGGCGCAAGACCGACCGAGATAGCGGCTCTTATTATAGGAGGCAAAGAATCACAATGGGTCGCTGCGCCAACCTAGTAAGTTAGTTAAATATTTTCTTTCTTATCGTGAAACACATCAAACTCCACGTAGCCTGTTCAGCTCGTGATGTAGGCAGCGGTCCTTCTATGTATTATTATTTTTAAATAAAATTAAAAAATATATATATATTTACAAAGACAACCTTAATTTGAAATGGAAACAATTGCAACTCCATTAGTATCCGACTGACTGTGTGTCAAGTCTAAATTAGAAGAACATTTACAGTAATCAACAGCGACTACTGCAAGTTGTCGAGTTTAAACAAAATTAAATACTCGTTTAGAAAATAAACTCTTGTAACTGGAGGAGCTGTAATGATTTTTGCTAAAAGTGGAATCAACCAAAGGAACGAGCGAATCGGCTAATGACTTCACTTAGGACTCAAGTATTTTTCTCGGAAAAACAATTTGTGATCTTTCCTTCCCGTGATGACTATTAGCATGAAAATCTAGTACCACCCTATGAGAGCGATGGTAGCTCCATGGTTTAGATCACGCATTCCATACGGGGGGTCACGATTCGTATTCGAGCAACCACTTTTGGATTTTTCCAATATAAGTGCGTATTTTTTTTCATAATCTCGGTGGTGAGAGAAAACATGATTCGGATAGTTTTTGAAACGTGTAACCATGATTTAGTTAGACTGGTTCCCCTGTTAAAGGATTGTGAAGGTCAGGCGACAGTCGCTTCATGGTAATTACCAGACTCCCCAAACCCTGAATCATGGTTCAATAGCATTTCCCAGGCTCCAAAGCCACAGCATGGGGGGGGGGGGGGGGGGGGGGGGAGAACTAGTATTTCAACTAATGTTAGAGTTAAAATAATTTTAGGGTTACTAGTACGCACATTTCTTATTGACCATCAAGCAGAGGAAAGTTGCCTACTTAGGACATATTGTGTTAAGACGCGATAGATACCAGCTGATGCAACTTATTATGATGGAGAAAGTAGCTGGTAAGGTCAGAGGAGAAAATCATGGCCACGCAAAACCCGGGAGTGGACGGGGATCACGAGTACCGCTGATCTGTTTCGCCTCGCTAGAGACCGAGAAGAATATGCTAGATTTACGGCCTACCTTCGCTAGTCGGAAAGGCACTAGTCACGCTTGTTCACAGATTTTTCCTGTAAATATTTTTAATCCTTCATCAATGAAGTCAGACCACAAAATAAGGAATTTCACAAACTGGAGAACTTCTGTTAGCAAAATTGAGAAACATACAGTACATTTTTTTAACTATCTCGGTGGTATATAACCTGAGGGTCTTCGGTATTTTATATGATTTCAAAAGGAAAACCAGCAAAAAATCTATAATTTACTAAGCCACTGACTTTAAATAAAATACAAGCTCTAAAACAATAACAACAACGACAATGAATGTCTTAAAGCTAATTGGCACATAGTTTGTGTTTGCGACTGAAAGTAGAGCCTGAACGATACCGATAAAACGATCGTAGAAATAAATGGTAGCCTCATCGATAGATGGCTACGTTTCGGCATCTAATCCATATTTAGAATATTTTCATTGATAAAAGCGTAGTCCTTTATGAAACAGAAATTTAGTTAACGGAGCAGCTTTTAAGCCGGCGACAGAAATGAATTCTGCCCCGCAGGGAATCCACTTGATACCGCCAAAAAAATCGCCAAAGATCACAAAAAGTGTCACCTGCGTTACTATTAACAACGTTTGAAAGTTTAGCGAGGAAATTAGATACAACAACCTATCTATCTATCAGAAGCTATTACCTAGATTCTGCTTATACAGGTAGATCACGCATAAGTTGACTTTGATTGATGACGCGTATGCGGTTTGCTTAAGATATATGCCAACCAAATTTCTTCAGCACTAGGCTGACGACAGGACCTACGAAGTATCATGTTACTGGGTCATTCCACGGTTATTTAAATTCTCCGACCTGTTGTATTTAGAGTTATTTATTATAAATAACTGTATAAGAATATGGATGAACTTTAAAAAAATAGGGAACGCGGGTGTCATTAATTTTTAAAGTTTAACCTTATTCGACAATTAGTTGTAATAAAGTCAAACTAAGATATTTGTTATAGGAATATATTAAACCAACCCTCTAAAAATGATCTATTTGCACACCAAAAATACTAATTGCATATCAAACTATGATTTTGATATGGAATTAGTATTTTTTTGTGTGCAAATAGGTAAGGTTAGGAATTTATTAATTTTGATGGAACTTTAAAATACAACCCTTAATTATGTTATAGGTGCCAGAGAGGTTCACCCGATTTAGGCGATTGCTGCCGCCTATCCAACATCAGCTGAGTCACAAGTGCGCTTCCACCCTTCCAACATCCTTTCCCTAGATTAGGCCTCCGGTACTCTCACTCACTCGACGAAATAAAGCGCACACGCTTTTACACCCCGTTGTTTGTGAGGCCGTGGTTTTACTCTATTCGAGCTAATCCAAGGGCTGGGACCATTCATGCCAAAACGAGGCTCCCCCATGGACATTAAATTATGTTTCCTTTGAATGTAATAAAATGTTAATTAATTAAAAACTACATTTTATTAATTAGTAAGACCATACATGGTAGTCTTAATCTTTGCTTTAACTTTGACTGCCTCGTTGACGCAGTGGGTAATGGGATGCACTTTTAAGCGACGGCTGCGCTTGGGGTCCCGAGTTTGATCTGATATACCTGAGTTTTTCTGTTGAAAAATTGTCAGTATCAGCCCGAAATCTGGAAGTTGGCGGTCTTGTACCCTCGGAAAGCACGTGGTCCTGCGCCCGATCTCTCTCCGGTCGTGTCACACTGGTGTCCCATCGGAATATGAGGCAAGAGAATAGAGATTGCGCTTGTGTTTGAGCACACTCTTGAGCACTAAAATATATCCTGCGTAAATGGCTAATAGATATGAGATTGGCCACCTTATCCGAAATCGGTTGTAGGATATTATTATTAATCTTTACTATTTAAAGGGCAATTCTATTGAGTGTACAAAGTACAATGTACACGGTGGGGGTACTCTAATTGATCGCAGCGCCCATAGTGGTCATTAGTAGCAATAAAAGGTCTAAATTAGCTGTCATATCTGTCAAACTAAAAATCTGGTGTGAATATACGAATTTTTGAAATACGTAAAATAACACTCTCTAAAAAAAATAATGCTCTCTGATTGGTCAATGTTCATAGTGGCAACGCTAATCAGATCGCGCGTAGCGTTTGGATATTGCTTACTTATTATTTTTACGAGTGAGTTCGTTACGAGTAAGTTTATCAATCTACGAAAATGTGGACGTAAAATAATATAACTTATCTCCCGTTTACAATCCTACGAAAGTTTATAAACTTCCTAGTAAATTGATAAACTTACAGATCTTGTTATTTTCCGGTGACATATATACCTAATCACATTTATTCTGCGAAAAAAGGGTTATCAATATTGTGCTGTGGACTAAAAATTGTTAATAATATTCTCAGTAAAAAAAGCAGAGAAAGGAATATTTTTTGTACAAATAATAGATATCATTGAAATAGTTCAACTAAAAATGTAATATATTGAACAACGTAATAAGGATCAAAATCGTACTGATAAGTTGAATAATAAATGTAGGATTAATCCTTTCCCCCCTTATATGTAATGGGTACACCAAATTTGATTTTTTGTCCCTGACGAAAAAACGTTATTATTGGCGTGTACTCGTATGTGTGTGTGCGTGTGTGTCTATGGAATCGTGTCTATGGAACCGATTTTGTTTTTTGTTACAATTCGAGGCTGCTGGACGAGAAATCGGATTCTATAAACATATAAAAAGCCAAGACGTTCCTATTGAATGTTACAACAAATACAAATTGCTTTAACAAACTAGCTTGCCATACGAAGCACATTTTATAGATGCCCTGTTAGTAACAAGACGCTTGTAAGGATACGTTTCACATGAGTCTGATAGCAAAGTATGCTTAGATTTAAATCCTACAGGTTCTTTAAATTGTATTTGTGATATATGTAGCATGTTATTTTAATCATGGATGTGGAGGCGACTATGGTGCGGCGGCCCCTTCGGTAGTATTTTTGCTCTCTTAGGAGCTGCTACCGAAGGGGTCCTGGCGTCCCTGGGCAACAGCGAGTAGTAATCGACATCGTCCATTGCTATCCGACGGCTAACAGCTGCACACATACGGGAGGGCTCTAAGAGTCCTTCTGGCGACCCCCAGTTGAGCCCACCCGGGGCCTAGGACCGGCCTCAGCGGTTGGGGCAAGGCTCCTTCCTGTGGCCTCTTTTGTTCTGGGCCCGCGGCCCAGTCCGGCGTCATCGCATACTTGATTGCGTTTTGATGTGGGCCCCACTAGAGTGGAGCGGCTTCGGGTGTAGTGGTCAAAAGGTCCTGTTCGGAGTCCAGGGTTGAGTTTTCGAGCCACGGGGGCGCAAAAGTTGGACGGTGTGCCAATTTTCCAGCGGAGTTGGATTTTGCGGCGACTTAGCTCTGAAACCTGCAGGTTTTATTTCCCCAACGGACTCTGCATTGGAGCCAGAAGTGTCTTGAGAATTTCCTAATAGAAAAACTCTCTAAATAAAGATAAGCAATCACTAATTTTGGTCCGACCCAAAGCCCAAATCTCGCTTTAAAGTACGGCCTATACCTAAGCCACTGCCATTCAGTGATATAGCCAACGCGGAAAAGCCATGCCTTGGCGTAAATGGTCTGGCTCAATCGGGATACCATGGATTTTTACAAAGCCAAAGTCAGTCCCAGAGTCAGAGTCGAGCGACGCTTGCGGTGTTTCGAGTGGGCCTGGACACCAAAGGGCCTGACGGAGGGAATGAGAGTTTAAAGCTAGGCAGCGCATTGACTCCACTGATGTTGAGAGTGACCATGGTTTGTAGCAATTATGCTCATCTACCACCTATCACAGACAAAAATTTAAGGTTGATTTTTTATTGGATAGGGGGCAGACGAGCTGACGGATAACCTGATGGTAAGCGATTACCGCCGCCCATGAAACCCGCTGCCGACCTTTTAAAAAGGAATACGCTATTTTCTTGAAGGTTTGCAGGTCATATCTGTCCGGAAATACCGCAGGCGATTGTTCATTCCATAGTTTTGTCGTACGAGGCAAAAAGTTTCTTGAGAAACGCACAGTTGAAGACTGCCAACCATCCAGATGTTGTTGAAGAATCCCGATGAGAATCCAGAGGTTATATTGTTTAACATGTATAACATTAATGTGAATGTGTGGTTTTAAAAAGGCGGTTTTTTTTGTAATATCAATAACTGCCTCTAGAGAGGAGCTAGACTTAACAACGCCTAATTAGTCAGTTACTCGCGGGGAACGGGGTAAGTTAGATGCTTTATGTAGCTGCAACGACGCTAAAATAAATTCAACAATTTTTTTTCTAGCTTTTAGAAGAACATTGCCGCAATATAATGTATGTTATTGTTCATGTAAATTTCCCAATTTGTAAGACACCCCGTAACATATGATTATAATTTAAATTAGTTAAATATAAGGTTACATTTAACTTATTCAAAGTATAATAATAATGTTGAACGACCTGCTTAGGACAGTGGTAGTGAAATCTGCCTTTGGTCCAAGGGTAGCGGGTTCAATCCCCGCACAGTACAAACATTTGTCTGCATCAAAATGTCAGTTTTTGTGAGGCTGGGTGTTTTCTATGTACTATAAGCATATATTTACAAAAGAAAAGTATAACCTATATGTATATATTTGTAATCCCACTGTTAATTTACTCTTATATTCGTAACACAGGTGCTTAAGCTACCCATTTTCCGAGTCGGATTAATGTATGTGATTTTGTGAAATATGTTTTTATACATATTTATATGTAATCAGGAATTTGTATAATACTATTTATCTATAAATATCATCGATAAAAAATTATTGAGGAATGAGTAAATATAAACTTCCAAATGCATTTTCTCGAGTGAATAGAATTTGCACATATGCCATTGTAATGCTATACGTTCGATATTCGCATACACGTCATGTTCAGAGGGCTAACAGCGCAAGCGCCCGTGTTTATAGAAACTTATGCGCTGCTCAACGTGCGATTCGGTGTGAGCTGAAACAGACTATACAATAATAAAAATTTCTTTCTACCTTTCTTTATATACGGAACGTATGCCAACAAAACACGATACGAATACGCCTAGCGAGTACATCAATGAACGCTTTAATGTATAGTTAGAGCCGAACTTCTGTGTCTATTTATTTTGTAGTCTGTTTTGTAATTAGGATTTTCTTACTGTGCTCAAATGCAACATTTCAAGCATTATGTTCATAGTTTTTTTTTTTCTATGAATGTGTTTAGAGTCGGTTTTACCTTGCTATTTAAAATAGCCCTTACTGGTCCTGACCGTTGCCAATACTCAACAATGTATTGCGTCATTCGAAGCTCGTTGCGTGCTGAATGGAAATCTCGATTAACACGTAATTAGGTGGTTTCAATTTGGCATCCTTTCTATGTATCCAGGTGGATTTAATTTAAGGAGAGGCAAACGGAGTGAATTGCGTTGATAAATCGCTGGGTTCAAAAGATTTTTAAAAAGCTGGTGAGAATGTCATTGATTGCTCGTGGGTGCGAGACCTTGGGCCTTAAGCAAAACCAGTGCGAATTAGCGCGTGCGCTGTATTTCGCAGAGTAAGGGTACCAGAGGCCCAATCCGGGGAAGATTGGTTTAAATTAATGATGCGCCGAATACCTAGTGGTTTGACCGAATAGCCGAATACCGAATAATATTCAGATTAACTTTTAAAGAACCGAACATTCGGCCGATTTATTCGGTTCACGATTTCATTAAATTTTCCGCCCTAACAAGTTCAAACAATGTATTAGTATACATTGTTTGAACCTGTTAGGGTTAGGTTAGGTTAGGTGTGGAAAGTCGACGGTTACGGCGCTTAACGCAATTATGGACCGAGTTACGAATACCTCCAAAAACTATTGCCAGCTTATATTCTTGGATATTTCAGGGGCCTTCGACAACGCCTGGTGGCCCATGGTTCTGCTCAAAGTGAAACACGGTGGATGTCCACCATATATTTACAAAATCTTAGTGAGTTACTTCACAGACCGGCGAGTGGGATTATTCATGGATCGACAGGTGGTGTGGAAAAGGTCTACAATGGGCTGCCCCCAAGGTTCGGTGTTAGGGCCTACTTTATGGAATCTTCTGCTCCATGACATCCTTAGGCTACCGATGCCCGAGGGCGTCAGCATGACAGCCTATGCGGATGATATCACTATCGCGATCGTGGCACCAACCAGAGCTAAAATAGAGCGAGATGCACAATATATGCTCCAGGCGGTGTCCGAATGGGGGCATCGGAACCGTCTGACTTTCTCAGCTGCTAAGTCGCAGACACTTACTTACCTTAAAAAGGCAAATTCAAGCGTCTCCCAATGATCATCATCATCATCAGCCCATTTAAGTCCCCACTGCTGGGGCACGGGCCGCCCTCAATCACATGAGGGGTAATTGCCATACTCACCACGCTTGGCAGACGGGTTGGCGAGGGTTTTGATATAAATGCAGAGTTTTCCTTCTCTGGGTGCTGATGATCATGCCAGCAGCTTAACCTTAGTCGCCTTTTACGACACCTCGGTAAGAGTGAGGGTGGCCTATTCTACTCTGCCGGGACCACACGGCATGTTCAGTATAATCAATCTATTATCAATTAAATGCATACACTAAAATAGAATAAGTGAGCCAAATTAGTTCTCTTTCACTTATATAAGTTATAAATAACCAACTGAAAGGGAACCAACTTTTCTCACATATTACTTACTTGCATAGAAGGAACAGTGTTCAAATGATACGTATGGACAATAAATCGATCGCGCACGTGAGCATGGCAAAGTTACTTGGGGTGGTGATTGACCAAGGGTGCTCCTTCTTGCAGCATGCGAACTTTATCGGCCAGCGGGCTAGGAACTGCTTCGGGAAGATGTCGAGAATATCTTCATCGACCGTGCGGTATAAAGCACTTAGGGTCCTGTATTCAGGGACCTATGTTGCAAGTCTTACTTACGCTGCGGCAGTTTGGTGCCACCGGTCAAGCATCTTCGTGGTGAAGCGAGCTTTGCTGCGCACCCAGCGGCCTGCAATGATTCTGTTCACGAAGGCTTATAGGTCTGTTAGTACATTAGCCCTGCCCGTGCTAGCTGCGGTGTTGCCGGCCGACCTAGAAGTCGTTCGTGTGGGACGATTCGCCCAGGAGTGCCCAAAGGAAGCCACAGAATAAGTTTTGTCTTTTAGATCTATTCGAAGTCATGTAGCAAAGAAAATAAAAATACTCAAACCGAATTATCCGGCCTTAATACCGAATAATTTGCCCAAGTACGAATAGAGGAAATTATGCTGAATATGCCAAATACCGAATACGAACCGAATATTCGGTGCATCTCTAGTTTAAATATTAGCAGCGCACTTGTGACTTTACTGATGTTGCTAACAACAATAAAAAAATAGCTAACTAATAGCGTAGCGTAGTACTAGTAGCGGCAATAGCTTACAGCTGGTCCGTCCAAAGGATTGCATGCCTCAAGTGGCAATGGGCAGCACACATAGCGAGGAGAACAGAAGGCCTCGAGTGGAGGCCACGTACAGGATGTCACAGCCGTGGCAGGCCACCACAAGGTAGACCGACAATCTGGTGAAGATCGCGGGAATCCATTGGATGCGGCGGCTCAGGACCGATCTGTGTGGAGAACATTGGGGGAGGCCTATGTCAAACAGTGGACGGCTATTGGCTGAAATGATGATGATGATGATCCGTCTACTCACCTTTTTTTATTATAAGAGGTAGCAGACGAGCAGACGGATCACCTGATGGTAAGCAATACCGCCGCCCATGGACACCCGCAACACCAGTGAAGTCACAATTGCGCTGTCAACCTTTTCCCCTTCCCCCATTGGGCCTCCGGTAACCTCACTCACACGGCGAAACACAGCGCAGGCGCTGCTTCACGCCGGTTTTCTGTGAGGCAGTGGTATCACTTCGGTCGAGCCGGCCCATTCATGCCTAAGCGTGGCTAAGCGTGACATTTAAAACCTGCCACCTAACACATAAAAAAATGGGGTAACGTCGGCCTATCGTTTTCAAATTACATATTTTCTTCTTTAATTGTTTGTGAATATTTTTGAGCGTTTACTTGACGGGATTTACATTATAAGTGGTTGTAAAATTTATTAAACAAAAAGAAGGAAAAATAAAAACAATAATTGAGTTCTAAAGCTAACTATTTCCTGTGTGGGAGAGCCACGTTTCGACATGAATGGGCCGGCTCCGGTCCGGCGTGGTATCTCACGGCCTCACAGAAAACCAGTGTGAAGTAGCATTGTGCTGTGTTTTGCTGCGTGATTGAGGGTACAGGAGGCCCAATCCGGGGGGAAAGGTGAGTTTTAAAGTTGGCAGCGCACTTGTGCAATCGAAAAATCGATAATCATTAGGCGATCCATCTGCTCGTTTGCCACCTAACACATAAAAAAAAACTAAAAATAAGTAAAAAAACAAAACCAAAGTTGTTGAATTTTAATTTTCTACCATCTTTCTTAGTTGATTTTCCATCTTTTTTTTTTCGTAAATTTTAAGTTTTTTGGTTTTACCTTTCTTTTTTTAATGGACTTGGCAAGTATTAAAGAAACGGTTACCATACGTATTGAATAGTTGGCCCGAGGACATACGCCGGGAACAAGATAAAAACAAATTTAAAAGAAAACTTAAAACATATTTTTTAGCTAATTTAGAGTAGTATATACATAAGTATCTTTAAGTTAGAGACTCGTGATCCAGCAGACAAGCTATGCAAATAGCTTTGCGGGACTACTGTACTTTAATGTAAATGTTGTTTGTTTAATAAATAAATAAATAATAAATAAGTGAATAAAGTTAAAAGAGACAACTTCGATATCGACCCTTCATTATATTTCTACTCGTACCTTTGACGGCTTACACACGACCTAAGACGTTAAAAGATAAGAACATCTTCAAACAAGTATAAAGGGCAAAATTACATACACGAAAATTGGAAAACCCTCGTTCCTTTAAAAGTCACAACACTTATGTCAATAACTCCCTCGACGCTAGAGTTTTCAAATCTCAGTCAACTTTCAGTCACGGCTCAAAGTTGACTGGACATCCTTTGTGAATCCAATACTCGAGAAAATTTGCCTCTTCTTAGAAAAAACCCTATGTTGTAAAACTTAGGGGGCGGGCTCGAATAAATCTTTCAAGAGACAGATAAGGGCCGGACTTGGCGGACGTGCTTAATGTACAATAAGAGGAAACAGAAATAGCTTCAGAATACAATAAATTGTCGGGAGGATTAAAAATCCTGAGACGATTATGTAACGGTTAAGATTCTGCAGCTTGTTTTCTTATTAAGGGTTGACTGTTATATTCTGGAGAATAATTGAATGTAAATTGTCAGCTAATGCCATACAAACGTTTTGATTAAGTAGTTTTAATTAATTTGCATTAAGCGATTTTGAGGAGGTATACTTCTCTTTAAAAGCATTAAGTCTCGCTTTAAGAGCCACTACCGGTTTTTAGTGGTTGTAATCAAATAAGATCAAACATGATCAAAACATTGTCAGGTTTATTTATTTTTAAATTTGGATTAAGTGTTAGTATAATTAAATGTTTTATTGTTAAAATTGATAAGCTCCTTTTGTCCTTTTCTTTCTTTCGTTTTTGCCTGAGATGCAGGATATTCCTAGTTCAGGCAACAAACTTCAAATTAGTTCCCTTAGTATAAGTAGATTTTAAGTATTTATATTGTTCTTGTGGTTTTTCAATAAAATTCATTAATTTATTTTTTTTATTTATTGTAAAATAAAAAATATTATTGATTTAATCTTATTTAAAGAATCAGATTGAGTATCAATCAAATTTCAGAAGTTGTTCATGTTAAAATTGAAAATATTAGCTTTAGGCAATTTAACGTGTAAACTTAAAGTTTACGTAAAAGAGAAAAGGGTTAAAAAATACTGATATTTATGTCAGTATTGCTGCTCAAGCAGTCAACGCGCCCTCCATACTGGAGGTCGAAGGTTTGAATCCGAGTATGCACCACTGGATTTTTCAAAATATGTGATTATTTCTGCCATTAGTTCGGCGGTAAGAGCAAACATCTAGGGGAAGCTTGGAAGTTTCGCATGATTTCTGAAACATGTGACTATGATTCAGTTAGTCTGGTTTCCTTGTTAAAGGTCAGACGGCGGTCGCTTCATTGTAATTACTAGACTCCCCAAATCCTGAATAATGCTCTCCGGGCCCGAATCGACAGCTTTGGATGCAATAGGGTATATGACTTAGCTCAAGATTTTACAAAATATAAATATTTTATCAAAATATAGGTCAGTATGTGCCAATGGCAAAAAATCTCAATTAAAAAGATAACGTCTAGCCGGTTTTATGGTCATTCAAAGATTCATGGGCAAGTCCATTTTAAGAGTATGAAATTATAAAAAAAAAAGCCATTGAATAACCCATACAATTTGCACGAATTATTATAATAGAACCATTGACATTATCGAAAAATGAAATGCATACAAAATACTTAGGTGTGACGTCACATCTAAGTAGCCATTTGTATGGAGCGTTTTGGGTTTGCCCAAAATAATGTGATTTTAAAGTTGTGATATCTCAGGTAGTTTAAATGAGAATCAAGTGATTCTTTCAACGATGTTTCTATGCATTAAGAGTTTTTTCGATTGCAAAAAAAAAATTGTCATATACCGTATTGAGAATTGCGGGTGTCACATAAGATCATTTTATTATTTTTCTTAATGCTTAGGCTATGCAGTGGCTAAAATATCGTATTTTAAAAGGACGGCTGTGTTTGCGTTGTCGGGTTTTTCTGTTATAAATTGCTCAGTGGCAGCCTAACAGATGGCGTTATACTGTTCTTCATAAAGCCACTAGTTCTACATACGATTCTCTCAAGTCTTTCCTAACACCAATCTTTTATCGTAATATAAGATACGATCTATTACATGAAATTTTAAAGTGCTCACACCAAATGAAATATTTAAGCTAAGTATGTCTTCGATGACGTCAAAAAGTAACAGCATAAAATATCTAACGAGAAAGGAAAATTTATACATTTTAGTTTTGCTCTCATTTTACCTTTTACATATTTCACGAAGCTGGTTGAAATAGCTCTTCCCTGAAGAGCGAGGACGGCCAGAAAAAATACTTTACTGCGAATGCTCGAGAGTTAAGTAAAGCGGATTCCCAAGGGATGACTTTGTTCTCAGGATAGTATGCTGCAAATATTGTCCCAGGTAAAAGCATCGGCTATATACATTTATTAACTTCGATGTTCATAGGGTTGGGTAGAGTTTTATAAGGGCTTAAAGGACTTAACTAGCCTTGTTAATCATTTGGAGGTTGCCAATGCATCAATGCCGTGTGGTTCCCGGCAGAGTAGAATAGGCCACCCTCACTCTTACCGAGGTGTCGTAAAAGGCGAATAAGCTAAAGCTGCTGGCATGATCATCAGCACCCAGAGAAGGAAAACTCTGCATTTATATCAAAACCCTCGCCAACCCGTCTGCCAAGCGTGGTGAGTATGGCAATTACCTCTCATGTGATTGAGGGAGGCCCGTGCCCCAGCAGTGGGGACTTAAATGGGCTGATGATGATGACGATGAATGCATTAATGTTTACACCCAAGATGAAAATAATTTGGCAAAAATAAAAAGATTCAGGTTGTATTAATTTGACACGACCATTTTCTTGTACAAATTGTAAGTGTTTATCTAGATAATGTAACATGTTTATCTAGATAATGTAACGTGTTTATCTAGATAATGTAACATGTTTATCTAGATAATGTTACGTACTTATTAAACATTCATTGTATTATTTTCATCGAGCAATCAAGCAGACGGCCTACCTAATGGTTTCACCGAAGTGATTTAAGCCGCTTTTTGTGGTGCTAAAGTGCCGTGCTCAGGTGGCTTTGTAAATGGAAACTTAAGGTATCGCAGCTGCTGTTGCGTTGCAGCAACAGTACTTTCATCATCCATCTCCTTGCATTTTACGCATGTCTTACTAGTATGTGTAAAAGGCAGGATCACCTGATGGTCTTTTTTTATTTTTTTTATTATGGCTCTACCCGAAGATAATTTGCCAATGTCAAGTAACTTATTGAGTATAAGTAGGTAGTCAACAGTCGAAGTCAGCCAAAGTCACAGTCACTCAATAAAACGCCGGTGTTTTACGTTTTATCGACCTACGGTTTCAGCGGATATCACTCTAAAAGCAATCGCAGGTTTTAAGACTCTAATTGGTCCAAGCAAGTTGTCACGAGACAAATCACTCGACACACAATAGTAGTGTTAAAAACGATACAATCCAACGATTTTTATTATTATGATCACTTTACGGCACTTCACTGCACAAATAAACACCAAATTTGTACACTAAAAACCACTAGACACTAATTTAAAACCTTTGATTTGCATCAGCCCATGCGGCTTGTTTTAGCCCTACTCGCCGAATCTCCACCTCATGGTCAGCAATTGCAGCCACCCACGGACACCCGTGACACCAGTGGAGTCACAAATTCGCTGTCAACCTTTAAATCTCTCCTCTTTTTCCCCCGGATTGAGCCTCTGGTAACCTCACTCACGCAGTGATGCACGCACACAGTTTTGCTTTACGCCGGTTTTCTGTGAGGCCGTGGTATCACTCCAGTTGATCCGGCCCATTCATGCCGAAGCGTAGCTCTCCCACTTGGTATTAACTCCATTACTAAATTTCTCCAAAATCTTGGCACCGTAATTTTTCCTGGATCTTTTGTAAAAGCGACAACTGTTTTATGCAAAGTGGTTCCTTTTTTCACAAAGCTAAATTAAGATATTTTTCAACTTTCATCAGAACAATATTTTCTGAGAGAATTCTCTATTGTAGCAAGTAGAGATTCAAATTTTTACGTTTATTTACTTTTTCCTCTTTTTATTTAAATCTGCGGCAGGCGCTCATACCGTTTAGTTTTTTTTTTTTTTTTGGAAAATAATGTAAAGTGATTAAACTCTCCGCTGATCTGATATCATTGGGCCAGTGGTTTTGACGTAAATTATTAATAGCATGTTGATTCAGGATGGACGGCAGGTGACTGAGAGGAGTTGGCAAAATGTAGAAGATGCTTTTACGCAGAAGTGGTGGATGGCAGAGTGATAATGAACTCTCAGTAAGTATTTCCGAATTTTATAATATAACTTTTTCAATTTGAGACTATACGTGTATGTTATGTTACGTATTTTGTCAGATGCTTAGAACCCAGAAGTAAGCTTAAAGCTGTGAAGAATAAAAAGACGAAAAAATTGACACTCCATACTAAACGCTGTCTAGCTCAAGACTGACCAAATGGCACATTTGGTAGTGACCCTGCCTCTTATGCCAAAGGTCGTGGGTTCGATCCCCACCCTGGACAAACATTCGTGCGATGAACACTTGTGTTTGTTTATTGTCTGGGGGTAATATATGTATTTAAGTATATATTTGTGTTCCTCTATTGCCTGATATCTGTAACACAAGTGCTTAAGCTACTTAGTACGGAATCAGGTCAACGTATGAGATGTTGTGAGAATTATTATTATAAAAAAAGACCCACCTGTTCTAATGATTCTTGGATAAACGTGGTCAGCCACTACCACTTTATTTATTTGTCAGGTTATTTAAAAGTAATTTACCAAATGCTTTCTTTAAACCTTAATATAGTTAACGAACACATGCCAAATGATTACTGTGAGTGCGTGTGTGTTTCTGTTTATGTGAGTGTTTGTGTGTGTGTGTGTGTATGTGGGTGTGTGAGTTGTGTGTGTGATTGTGCTTTAATCCTAAAACTACATCTATGTTCTATCTTAAGTAATATTAGTGGAAAAAATAAGTAATAAATCCACCCGCGAAACCCGGGCGGGCTGACATAGTACATATCGTTAAGTTAAAAATAATATAATTAGAGTCAAGCTTCATAAGTAAAGTCCGCGGCATGTAACTGTGGCGATAACCGTTAGTTTGCGAATTTGTCAAATAGATAACTTTCTATGAAAATTGGTTGCTGCATAGGTACTCAAGGACAACGCCAAAGTTGCGTACCGCGGGCTGTAAACAAGTAAACAATTACTAATTATTTAAATATTAATAAGTGTCAGTAAAATCTTTATGTACACGAGAACTACTGCCGACAAACTGCTCCACAGTTTGGCAGATATGAAAATTGTTATTTGTAAATTTACTTTAAATAAATAAATTAAAAAAAAAACCGTTTTTCTTATGTTGTTTTCATTATAAACAATCTTTATCTTTTTCAAGCGATGAGCACATGCACAGATTGCGGCGCACTTACGCGGAATACGTTGCGTATATCGACGTTGTGATTTTTGTGTCCGGAAATCGGTATCCGATCCGTATTGCCTGCCAATATACATTTTATTGATAAATCCACTGACATTTTTTTTAATAAAATAAATGGTGGCCATTTTAATTTTGGTTGCTACTGAGTCCGAGTGGGTTACTTACAAGCATTAAATTAGATGTGTTTGATAGCTTAATGTAAGCTAAATGTACATCGCCTCGCCTGCAAGATAACAATAAATATCCTTATTATTTTTTTAACTTAATTTTAAGGGCCTTAAACTTAACAGCGGAGCTCGCCTGCTATAATTGATTGTTTTGCCGTACAAATAAATGTGAAGTGAACAACACATATTTATAAAAAAGGATAATGTATCATTAAAGTGGTTAAGGTTTGCGGGAATCCATTGGATGCGGGCGGCACAGGACTGATCTGTGTCGGGGGGTCGTGCACATGCCTTCGTGCCCGTCACCACTACCCCCCACTATGCGTAATGGATTTCCCCTGGGAAAACAAAAAAAAAAGGACTGATCTATGTGGAGAACACTGGGGGAGGCCTGTCCAGTAGTGGACGTCTATTGGCTGAAATGATGATGATGATCATTAAAATAGCGAAAAAAAAAATGAAATCGGTAACATAGTTTCTGAGTTATATATTTATACTTAGAATGTTAAAACGATAATTTTTTGCAATATTCCTAGACAAAGTGGAGGTGTGTACTCTAAAAAATGACGTCATAAAAGGTTGCTACGCTCATAGTGTTAGCTTGGATAACCCGTTATGTGGATTTTCCTCTCTAACCGTATTTTAAGTTGCTGGCTTATTCTTAATTTGTTTAATGTTTTTTAACCTTAATCCACGTTTTCTTGGTCCGTGCTACACATTATTGACATGGGCCCTGTTAGAGCATTACAATATTTGTGGCCTAAGTTTTCGGTAAGAAATTCTTAGTGGCAGCCCGGAGTCTGGAAGTTGGCGGTCTTGTACCCCCGTGCCTCGGAAAGCACGTTGAGCTGTTGGTCATGCGCCCGATCCCTCTCCAGGTCGTGTTACAATAGTGTCCCATCGAATATGAGGGTAAAGGAATAGAGAGTGCACATGTGTTTGCGCACACACTTGAGCACTATCCTGCGCACTTGACTGATCGTTGAGATTGGCCGCCGTAGCCGTAATCGGTTGGGATATTTTTATTATTATTATTTATGGCAATTTATATATTGAGTTATGGTATTTTGAATGAATAAATTATTAATTACTTTTTTATTAGTTAATTTATCAATGCATTAAAATTGATCAGTTACTATTTTTGTAGTTAACATTTAATTTGATTGTTCTATTGCAGAATAATAATTAGTAGTCTACTAAGGAACACCTTATTTATTTATTCTTTATTGCACAAGAAAATAGAGTACCTACAAATGGCGGAGTTAATGCTATAATGTTAAAAATTATTTAATGGCAAAAGCCTATTATACAGTTAATGATTACTTAAATGACAAGAATTTGTGGAAATGATAAATTGTTCGCCTACACCCATGATACTTTACTTAAAAAAATTTGGTGATTAAAAAGAGTAACTGGCGAGTTCCTTGCCGGATCTTCTCGTCAGAATCAACTTTCCGATTCCGGTAGTAGAATCACATTATATTTATTAGTTTCTTAGTATATTTTTTGTATCGACATATATGTTTAATTACGTGTATAATATACATAGCTATAATTTATATTTTTTTCATGTATGACGATTTGTAAGAGCTGTATATAAGCCTATGCAAATAAAGTACTTTTGAATTTTGAATTTTTTTGAATACAGCATTCTCTACCAGTGAACCATTAGCGATGCAGGAAATATCTATGACGGAGAAATAAATATATATACATAAACATACATGTGAGTTCTATATACTATGACTAAATATACATACATAATTGTATAATACAATAAACCTTGATGTTTGATACTTGTTATTGTTGTTCGTGCCGTGTGGTCCCCGGCAGAGTAGAATAGGCCACCCTCACTCTTACCGAGGTGTCGTAAAAGGCGAATAAGCTAAAGCTGCTGGCATGATCATCAGCACCCAGAGAAGGAAAACTCTGCATTTATATCAAAACCCTCGCCAACCCGTCTGCCAAGCGTGGTGAGTATGGCAATTACCTCTCATGTGATTGAGGGAGGCCCGTGCCCCAGCAGTGGGGACTTAAATGGGCTGACGATGATGATGACGATGAATGCATTAATGTTTACACCCAAGATGAAAATAATTTGGCAAAAATAAAAAGATTCAGGTTGTATTAATTTGATACGACCATTTTCTTGTACAAATTGTGTTTATCTAGATAATGTAACATGTTTATCTAGATAATGTAACGTGTTTATCTAGATAATGTGCATGTTCATCTGATAATGTTACGTACTTATTAAACATTCATTGTATTATTTTCAGCGAGCAATCAAGCAGACGGCCCACCTAATGGTTTCACCGAAGTGATTTAAGCCGCTTTTTGTGGTGCTAAAGTGCCGTGCTCAGGTGGCTTTCTAAATGGAAACTTAAGGTATCGCAGCTGCTGTTGCGTTGCAACAACAGTACCTTCATCATCCATCTCCTTGCATTTTACGCATGTCTTACTAGTATGTGTAAAAGGCAGGATCACCTGATGGTCTTTTTTTATTTTTTTTTATTATGGCTCTACCCGAAGATAATTCGCCAATGTCAAGTAACTTATTGAGTATAAGTAGGTAGTCAACAGTCGAAGTCAGCCAAAGTCACAGTCACTCAATAAAACGCCGGTGTTTTACGTTTTATCGACCTACTGTTTCAGCGGATATCACTCTAAAAGCAATCGCAGGTTTTAAGACTCTAATTGGTCCAAGCAAGTTGTCACGAGACAAAGCACTCGACACACAATAGCAGTGTTAAAAACGATACAATCCAACGATTTTTATTATTATGATCACTTTACGGCACTTCACTGCACAAATAAACACCAAATTTGTACACTAAAAACCACTAGACACTAATTTAAAACCTTTGATTTGCATCAGCCCATGCGGCTTGTTTTAGCCCTACTCGCCGAATCTCCACCTCATGGTCAGCAATTGCAGCCACCCACGGACACCCGTGACACCAGTGGAGTCACAAATTCGCTGTCAACCTTTAAATCTCTCCTCTTTTTCCCCCGGATTGAGCCTCTGGTAACCTCACTCACGCAGTGATGCACGCACACAGTTTTGCTTTACGCCGGTTTTCTGTGAGGCCGTGGTATCACTCCAGTTGATCCGGCCCATTCATGCCGAAGCGTAGCTCTCCCACTTGGTATTAACTCCATTACTAAATTTCTCCAAAATCTTGGCACCGTAATTTTTCCTGGATCTTTTGTAAAAGCGACAACTGTTTTATGCAAAGTGGTTCCTTTTTTCACAAAGCTAAATTAAGATATTTTTCAACTTTCATCAGAACAATATTTTCTGAGAGAATTCTCTATTGTAGCAAGTAGAGATTCAAATTTTTACGTTTATTTACTTTTTCCTCTTTTTATTTAAATCTGCGGCAGGCGCTCATACCGTTTAGTTTTTTTTTTTTTTTTTGGAAAATAATGTAAAGTGATTAAACTCTCCGCTGATCTGATATCATTGGGCCAGTGGTTTTGACGTAAATTATTAATAGCATGTTGATTCAGGATGGACGGCAGGTGACTGAGAGGAGTTGGCAAAATGTAGAAGATGCTTTTACGCAGAAGTGGTGGATGGCAGAGTGATAATGAACTCTCAGTAAGTATTTCCGAATTTTATAATATAACTTTTTCAATTTGAGACTATACGTGTATGTTATGTTACGTATTTTGTCAGATGCTTAGAACCCAGAAGTAAGCTTAAAGCTGTGAAGAATAAAAAGACGAAAAAATTGACACTCCATACTAAACGCTGTCTAGCTCAAGACTGACCAAATGGCACATTTGGTAGTGACCCTGCCTCTTATGCCAAAGGTCGTGGGTTCGATCCCCACCCTGGACAAACATTCGTGCGATGAACACTTGTGTTTGTTTATTGTCTGGGGGTAATATATGTATTTAAGTATATATTTGTGTTCCTCTATTGCCTGATATCTGTAACACAAGTGCTTAAGCTACTTAGTACGGAATCAGGTCAACGTATGAGATGTTGTGAGAATTATTATTATAAAAAAAGACCCACCTGTTCTAATGATTCTTGGATAAACGTGGTCAGCCACTACCACTTTATTTATTTGTCAGGTTATTTAAAAGTAATTTACCAAATGCTTTCTTTAGACCTTAATATAGTTAACGAACACTTAGTCCGTAGTTTTTCTTATGTTGTTTTCATTATAAACAATCTTTATCTTTTTCAAGCGATGAACGTGAGCGCACGCACCGATTGCGGCGCACTTAGCGACTAAATACGCTGCGGGATACGTTGCGTATATCGACGTTGTGATTTTTGTGTCCGGAAATCGGTATCCGATCCGTATTGCCAATATACTTTTTATTGATAAATCCACTGACATTTTTTTAAATAAAATAAATGGTGGCCATTTTAATTTTGGTTGCTACTGAGTCCGAGTGGGTTACTTACAAGCATTAAATTAGATGTGTTTGATAGCTTAATGTAAGCTAAATGTACATCACCTCGCCTGCGAGATAACAATAATTATCCTTATTATTTTTTTAACTTAATTTTAAGGGCCTTAAACTTAACAGCGGAGCTCGCCTGCTATAATTGATTGTTTTGCCGTACAAATAAATGTGAAGTAACAACACATATTTATAAAAAAGGATAATGTATCATTAAAGTGGTTAAAGTTTGCGGGAATCCATTGGATGCGGGCGGCACAGGACTGATCTGTGTCGGGGGGTCGTGCACATGGCTTCGTGCCCGTCACCACTACCCCCCACTATGCGTAATGGATTTCCCCTGGGAAAACAAAAAAAAAGGACTGATCTGTGTGGAGAACACTGGGGGAGGCCTGTCCAGTAGTGGACGTCTATTGGCTGAAATGATGATGATGATCATTAAAATAGCGAAAAAAAAAATGAAATCGGTAACATAGTTTCTGAGTTATATATTTATACTTAGAATGTTAAAACGATAATTTTTTGCAATATTCCTAGACAAAGTGGAGGTGTTTACTCTAAAAAATGACGTCATAAAAGGTTGCTCCGCTCATAGTGTTAGCTTGGATAACCCGTTAAGTGGATTTTCCTCTCTAACCGTATTTTAAGTTGCTGGCTTATTCTTAATTTGTTTAATGTTTTTTAACCTTAATCCACGTTTTCTTGGTCCGTGCTACACATTATTGACATGGGCCCTGTTAGAGCATTACAATATTTGTGGCCTAAGTTTTCGGTAAGAAATTCTTAGTGGCAGCCCGGAGTCTGGAAGTTGGCGGTCTTGTAACCCCGTGCCTCGGAAAGCACGTTGAGCTGTTGGTCATGCGCCCGATCCCTCTCCAGTCGTGTTACAATAGTGTCCCATCGAATATGAGGGTAAAGGAATAGAGAGTGCACATGTGTTTGCGCACACACTTGAGCACTATCCTGCGCACTTGACTGATCGTTGAGATTGGCCGCCGTAGCCGTAATCGGTTGGGATATTTTTATTATTATTATTTATGGCAATTTATATATTGAGTTATGGTATTTTGAATGAATAAATTATTAATTACTTTTTTATTAGTTAATTTATCAATGCATTAAAATTGATCAGTTACTATTTTTGTAGTTAACATTTAATTTGTTGTTCTATTGCAGAATAATAATTAGTAGTCTACTAAGGAACACCTTATTTATTTATTCTTTATTGCACAAGAAAATAGAGTACCTACAAATGGCGGAGTTAATGCTATAATGTTAAAAATTATTTAATGGCAAAAGCCTATTATACAGTTAATGATTACTTAAATGACAAGAATTTGTGGAAATGATAAATTGTTCGCCTACACCCATGATACTTTACTTAAAAAAATTTGGTGATTAAAAAGAGTAACTGGCGAGTTCCTTGCCGGATCTTCTCGTCAGAATCAACTTTCCGATTCCGGTAGTAGAATCACATTATATTTATTAGTTTCTTAGTATATTTTTTTGTATCGACATATATGTTTAATTACGTGTATAATATACATAGCTATAATTTATATTTTTTTCATGTATGACAATTTGTAAGAGCTGTATATAAGCCTATGCAAATAAAGTACTTTTGAATTTTGAATTTTTTTGAATACAGCATTCTCTACCAGTGAACCATTAGCGATGCAGGAATATCTATGACGGAGAAATAAATATATATACATAAACATACATGTGAGTTCTATATACTATGACTAAATATACATACATAATTGTATAATACATTAAACCTTGATGTTTGATACTTGTTATTGTTGGTAGCTTTTATTAATGTATTATTTAAAAACATATTAATATAAAAAGCCAAAAGATACAGTCGTAGTATAGTGATGTAATTTGATACCAGATTGTCATTTGGCATGAGATTGTTATTTGACTCCACAATGTATCATTTGTGACACCAGATTGTCACTTGACTCTTACAGTGTGTTATTTGACACCTGGGTGTATTTTCAATTGTTTTTCAGTTTACCCCAAAGTGTCATGTGATCCTACAATGAGTCTTTTGAGAACAGAGTATCATTTGGCTCCTCAATATGACATTTGAGTCCAACGTGTTATTCGACACTAGAGTGTCGTTTAAATCCACAATGTATTATTTGATACCAGAGTGTCATTTTTTTATAATAATAATAATAATAATAGTTCTCACAACATCTCATACGTTGACCTGATTCCGTACTAAGTAGCGTAAGCACTTGTGTTACAGATATCAGACAACAGAGGAACACAAATATATACTTAAATACATATATTACACCCAGACACCGAACAAACACAAGTGTTCATCGCACGAATGTTTGTCCAGGGTGGGGATCGAACCCACGACCTTTGGCGTAAGAGGCAGGATCACTACCAATTGCGCCATCCGGTCAGTCAAACGGTTTTGACCCAAAGTATCATTTGACATCTAAAGAGAATGTGAATTCAAATAAATGATTGTTAACTATAATATAGTTACTGAAGTATCAAATAAGTACGACACTATTAAGTTATTTTAAGTCCTATGCAGATCTGCAATACTTTTTTGACCTACCATAGTTGCATTTTTATCCGTACGTCGTTTGCTGAAATGTTTCACCCATACCTAAACACATTTTAAACCAGAACACAACAAAATATGACGAGCGCATTTATACAAGACTCCCGTCCTTTGGCAACTCGAATTTTATGCTATATTCCTTTCATTTGGTATTCACTGCATGTTCCATTTGTCCTACCCTTGGAACGGTCACATCCACATAATGTATGAATACTGTCGTAAGATATTAAGATACTTAATAAAGTCTGAGCCTCTTTGTTATATCTGTTTTGTTTGAAGAAGGACGGTGGGTCGAAGATTTGAGGAAAGCCTTATTTAATCGCAACTTTCGGGTTTTTCTCGGGGATCTCAGTGCGTTTCTTTTTGGTTGCGGTTCTCAAACTTGCATTTATCTTTTTTGGTCTGGTATTCGTTATACAAGTAGGTACTGAGTGCGAAATCAGATCAATTTTGAAAATTTTGTTTTCTTGGTATCCTAACATATGAGTATGTCTGTATTGTATGGCTATTGGGGTGATTCAACTATTTTGTAATTTGTAACATTAACATTCCAGACATGATCTGTACGTTGAAGTAGAGGTGAGTCGACCATATTGTATAACGATGGAGTTAACATGTATTACAGTGGAGTAGTTGCTACGTTGGAAAACGTACAATGAACTGACGATTTGAGAAAGATGGCTGACATAAATTGGACATAAACTGCCTTGAAAAGTGGCATAAATGACGTCACCTTTACATTAACATGAACAAGAAAAAAAACCAAATATGCTCGCACGACATTACAAACACATACAAGCTAAAACTACAAAAGAATAAAATACATTAACAAAAAAAATAACAAACAAACAGTGGAGACAATAGTTCACCATGTATTCTACACGTGATCGTTCAAACAGGAGACAGTTCTACTATGGTAAGATATAAAGAAGTATTTAATAAAAGTCTGAGCCCCTTTGTTATTTCTGTTTTATTTGAAGGAGGACGGTCAGTCAGAGATTTAAGAAAAGTCTTATTTAATTGCAATGTTCGGATTTAGTCCCGGGGCTTTTTCATTTTCCTTTTTCTGCTTTCGTTTACGGTAGGTCGTTGCATTCATAAGCAATTTTAATTACTTACTTAATTTTTTGCTCGGTCTGAGTGACCTCAGCAAGTCTATTTATCTCATCGAGTTAATGAAAAGTACCATGGCTCATCTTGGAGGAAAAATGTTGGTGAGAATAACAGAAAGTATAGGTCTATTTTACCTATGAAATTGCTGTTTTGTAAGAAAATCTTAAAAGCTATATTTTCCATACTAACTTTTTTTTTAAATCTGTAAAATGATAAACGCCCTGTTGGTCTAGTGGTTTAAGTACCGGGCCATGATCTCAGGGTTCTGAGTTCGATTCCCGGGTCGAGCGAAAAGTATGTTTCGATTTTTTCGGACATAGCTCGGGGTTTGTGATCACCAATCCGCATTTGGCAAGCGTGGTGATTAAGCCTAATCCCATCATAGTAGCGATAACTTGATTTCTATGATGGAGGCCTTACGTCCTGCAGTGGGACAGTTTATAGGCTGATTAAAAGAAAAAAAAGGATAAACGTGTACGATAGGTTTTCAGACAAAAATATTTTAGTTAAAAAGTTATTATTGAAATAAATGTAAATTCTGCCAAGTAAAAAATCGTCATTTTCAAGATTTTTTTTTTCATTACAAGCACAATAACATATGATCTCTATATAATATAAACCTTAAAATATAAAATCAAAATATTATAGTATGGTGACTTTTTGTTTATTAAAGGAGCTATACATATTGTTGTGCTAGTTATAAAGACCTATTATGACTCTTTAAACCATTGATGTATGGTATTCCCTATTCAGATCTATAGCTTTTGTATGAGATCATTTTTCGAAAAAACTAGCCGTTCAAGAAAAAAAAAACGCAATAAGTTATTTGACAAAATTCTGAAAACTATCTAAGCGACTGCATTTGTTTAAAAGGAGCCCTAAAAATACTTTTCTGTTTTTATTTTGGATATATTAATAAACAAACGAAAAAGAAAATGCAATATTCAAATATGTCGCAAAAACGCGTCTTTTAGCAATATGGCGGCCAGTGACGTAGATTGTCCAAAAATAAACATTGAGCTTGTTGGTGTTTCAGTGTTTCTTTCAAATAGTTTGACGTGACGGTACGATCAACCATAGACTTTTTTTTTTGTTTATTTCTTCCTATTAAGGAAAGGCAATCAACCATAGGCAGTAGACTTACGCGTAATCTACGTCACGGACCGTTTTTAGTCACGTGACCTCTGTTTAAAAATAATAATTTTAGAAGACGAATTTTGATGAAATAATGCAATATTTTTATCGTGCGTTATTACAAATTGCTTCACAAAAAATATATTAACACTGGTGTTATAAAATAAATCTACATTTGTATCACTGTGCAATAGCCTATTTAAGGTCACTTGAGATATTTTCACATAAATAAAATATTTACCTGAAATGATAGTGTTCTGCGTTGCCGAAGGAGACGTCACAACCAACACGAGGAATGTTATCAATGTCCTCTGCACACACCCGGCAAAATACATTGCGTTATTTTCTAGCTAACATTAATTTTTTTATTAAATATTGACACTTTGACATTGATACTTTTTGTTTTTTCTAATTGTTTCCGTACTGGCTCCGGAAATCATCCAAACCTGAAACAAATTAAAACAATTATTAGAAAAACTGGAAAAATTACAAGTTGAGACAAACTTAACGACAATGTTGTACGTATGTTTGTATCAGTGTTTGTGTCCATGGATGGCGGAATTTTTGGTATCAGGGCAGTAGTTTTTGATCTTTGATATCTCTTTTACCTTCTTAGGAAACAGATTTCGGAAAAGTTTTTTTTTATATGAGAGGTGGCAGACGAGCAGACGGATCACCTGATGTGAAGTAAGCAATTCCGCCGCCCATGGACACCCGCAACACCAGTGGAGTCACAAGTGCGCTGCCAACCTCCCCCCCCCTCATTGGGCCTCCGGTAACCTCCGGTAGTTTGAGGATATTTACACTATGGAACCTAATGTCATGATTTTCAATAATTGATTAATATAATTTTAAGATTCAAATAATTTAAAACTATTTAATTTGACTGTTGACAGTTTGGAATACTAAATGAAAAATTTTCGTAAACAAAAACGCATCGATAAGCGGGCCAAACCGATACTAACGGACAGTTCGATTTGAGCAGCCGTCTGGTACAGACGTTACAAGATAGGTTTTTTTTTATGTGATAGGTGGCAGACAAACAGACGGATCAGTTGATGGTAAGCAATTGTCGCTGTCCATGGAACCCGCGACATCAGTGGGGTCACAAGTGCGCTGCCAACTATTTAACTCCCCTTACCCCCGGAATGGGCCTCCATAGTGCTGCTTCACGCCGGTTTTCTGTGAGGCCGTGGTATTACTCCGGTCGAGCCGGCCAATTCATGCCGAAGCGTAGCTCTCCCACGGTTAACCTACCGGTTTCGTGTAACCTAAAAGTTCTGAGTGATTATCGATTATCTGTGTATTTCTGTAAGTGCAAGTTACGAAATAAATACTGGAGCGGATTTTGGAGTTTCTTTTTACTTACTAACAAATTAAAAAATTGTAGGTGTTTTTTGTTTATCAGTAAATGGTTCTGCCTTAAATGGAATTAAACATACTTATACAACAACCGCCGTAAATAAAACTTTCCTTTGAACTATTCATTTAGAGGAAGTGTTGCGATATCTTTATCGACGAGACCTATGGCGGTTGAGACCCCATTTATCAAGCCTTAGGTGCTCAACCTACTTCGCGGTAAAAGGGAGCTTTGAAATTTTTACTTAATATGTTTGTAGTAGTGGATGTAGTAGGAGTTTCAATAAATTTTAAAATGTCTTTTGTCTTTTTATCGGAGAGCTGACTTACCCGATAGCACATTTAGTAGTAAGCCAAAGATCGTTTCCCATTCTGAGGGTATGAATTTAAGAAAGTTTCAATATCAATAATGTTTTGGGGACCAGACCACACCAGAACTCAGTGTAGGTCGCTGAGCCAGCGGAGTACTTACTTCTTTCCTTTATATTTTTATGTGATATGTGGAAGACTAGCAGCCAATATTCATTCAATCGGCAAAACACAACATTATGCTAAAGTGTCTGTTAAAATAATTTGTTAATAAAATCCTGTATTCCTATTTATTTTGTCAAAAATACTCGGTAATTTAAGCAAATAACATATTTGCTACTACAATGAAGGTACAATAAAAGGTTCATGAAATGGCTTTGCAAAAAAAAAAAATATTTTATTTGGGAAATTAACGGCGATACATAAACACAAATGACATGAAAGTGTTTACAAATATTAAGTAAAGCTAATTAAAGATTTCCACGTTTCAGTAATTATTTACTTACTGCACTTTTTATTTATGTGTGTGTGTGTGTATGTGTGTGTGTGTTATCCGAATGTGTGGTCCGAATAATTAAACAATGTATCTAGTTGTAGGTACCTTCTTAAAGTCCCTATACATACATAAAGGGGCCCTATCTAAAAATAGGTTTTGTGAGCTTATTTTGCACACGCCATTCATGTCATGTGTGTGTACCGGTGTGCCGTGTGGTCCCCGGCAGAGTAGAGGCCACTCTTACTCTTACCGAGGTGTCGTAAAAGGCGACTAAGGTAAAGTTGCTGGCATGATCATCAGCACCCAGAGAAGGAAAACTCTGCATTTATACCAAAACCCTCGCCAACCCGTCTGCTAAGCGTGGTGAGTATGGCAATTACCCCTCATGTGAGGGAGGCCCGTGCCCCTGCAGTGGGGACTGAAACGGGCTGACGATGGTGTGTACCGGAGGCCCAATCCGGGGGAAAGAGGGGTCTAAAGGTAGACACGTACTGGTTTCGTGGGTGTCCATGGGCGGCGGCTATCGCTTACCATCAGGTGATCCGTCTGCTCGTCTGCCACCTATCATATAAAAAAAATGTCACAAACGTCTCAAGAAAATAGCTACTAAAAATTCTAATCCTTTTTTATTTTAAATATTATCTCAATAGCCTTTTTCATTGATTGTCTCAATTTCATTACAATCAATAATCCATCAAAAGGCCCTTAACTGTCATTCTATATAGCAGTTGTAGTAAAACTAATTTACAAAAAAGTCATCATTTTGTATTGCTTTCATATTTTGCCATAGCTAGATGGAGGGGTGAAAGTGCTCAATCATTAACAACACAATTCTGATTTGAATTCATTAATCTTTTGCCATTATTAGAATTAATTTAGCCAGTTCAATGTATAACACGCCTATTTAATCTAGCAAAGTCTATGAATTGTTGCAGATTAAATTTGTTTAAGAACTTAATCTAAATTTACAGACGTGCAATCTGAGATCATTGAAATTGGAACAAATGAAAAAGTATTTTAATATATTAAGAATGTTAATAACTTAAAGGGCGTACACATTTCTTGATGTTAACGATTAATTGAAGATATGGCTGTTAAGTTTTGATTAATGACTAAAGCCATTTAAAAAGGATTTTAAAGCTTAAATCATTTTTTGAAGACAGCAGTCAGGACCATATACGCACTTAGGCCATGGTACTCACATAGAAATTTGTTCAAAGAAATTAACATCTTAACATTAGCACCACAGTACATCTTTGACTGTATTATGTATGTTTATAAAAATCAGTAAATTTTCCCTAAAAATCTGATAAGCATAGCCTGAACACTAGAAATAAACATAGGCTTGCTGTTCCACATCTCAGACTTCATAAGGTTTTTTTTTTCTTCATTTTAAGAACTTTGTCAACAATGATCATGTCACTCACTTCATAAGGTTGATAATTCATTTTTTGGGAATGAGTATTAAAATATTTAACAAGTTACCACAAAAGCTTATTGACTTACCAATGCCTTAATTTAAAACACAAATTAAAAATAATTTAAAGGTAAAAAAGCCTATTTGTACATTTGATAATTATTTAAATGACAAGAATTTGTGGAAATGACAAACTGTTCGCCTACACCTTAGACATTGTAATGAGTATATTTATTGTTGGACCATGAAATCGACTTATTTATGCAAGTAATATAGTAATAATAATATTGTTTTAAAATTTTTGGCGATTAAAAAGAGTAACTGGCTAGTTTCTTGCCTGATCTTCTCGTCAGAATCAATTTTCCGATTCCGCTGGTAGAATCACATTAAACATGTTTATTCATTTCTTAATATATTTTATGTATCGACATATATGTGTAATTACATGTATTTTATACTTACAATTAAAAAGTTGTAATTTTTAATGTATGACGATTTGAAAGTGCTGTATGTATACAAGCCTATGCAAATAAAGATATTTTACTTGAATTGAAGCACACAAAGAGCTTAGCTACGAGCAACATAGCTTACAATACCTGAGAACCCTATGACTATGGTAAGAGATGAAAGTTCTAGACAAAACTAAGAATACATGTCGTTTTATTCAAGCTTCAAGTTCATATCAATAGAAACAAGCTCGGTAAGACCATTATTCTTGAGGTAAACCACACGGCAAAAGTTATGAAAAATTATCGCATGGAAATTTTACCTCGTAAGCTCATTTTCTAACTCACTTCTGAACTTCAAATAGGTATGTATATAATCATCTTAATGGCTCTTTATATTCCAATTATTATGTAAAATGGAATTAATCTTGTAAGAATACAACCATATACCATAAAGATTTTAAGTCAAACTTATTAAGTATTCCCTTCTCGATCTTTTTGATGTAGCCCTCGCATCTTTATTAAAAAGTATTCTAAAGTGTGAAACTTTAATATCGTGGAAAGATCTCTTATGGTTTGAGATGAATCAACGCGCACAATATTGTGAACATGAATTTCCTCAAAACTTGCCCGTCCCATTCCTTGGAAGCAGTTGAATTACCCAGCACATATTTCAAACAAACTTGCAAAGTCATTATGGACCTAATAACGTAATCTATAGGACTGTTATTGGGTTAAACTACTTGATAGCGCTTGTCACATCTCTACTTATGATGTTACCTCGTTGCAAATACCAAGTTGCTGGCTTTGGTAATTGGCTTAGCAACTTCAGAGACGTGTGTTTTAAGGTAAGTTCTCATGGCGCTGTATATTAATCGCGCTGCGCTGAGCCGAATTGTCCCGAGCGTATGGTGTGTCGACTTAGAACAAATGATTTTAAGAAATCAACGCCACCTAACTAGGTAGCGTTGATTTCTTAAAATCGACCGATTCGACCAAACTTATTCTGATACTTAACCTGACGTTATACCATAATCCACGGATAAAGATTGGTCGAATCGAATCTCAAAGTCACAATCACACGTCTGCTCTTCGTATCTGCTAGTTTGAGAGTTTAATGCTAACTCGTTCCGATGGCTCACCTTCTCATCCTCGTGCGCTTTTTAAGATGACGGGTAGGGCACACTAGCGACGCAAATCGATTTTAATTTTTAGCTACTAAATCCAAATTCCAACTAGGACCCAACATTTGTGCATGGTTATTTAATGAATAGTATGACTGACCGGATGGCGCAATTGGTACCTAGTGACTCTGCCTCTTACGCCAAAGGTCGTGCGATGAACACTTGTGTTTGTTCAGTGTCTGGGTGTAATATATGTATTTTAGTATATATTTGTGTTCCTCTGTTGCCACGAGTGCTTAAGCTACTAGTACGGAATCAGGTCAACGTATGAAGTGTTGTGAGAATTATTATTAAAAAAAATTGTATAAGTGTTTTCCGAGAGATTGTAATCCCGAAATGGTGTAAAATAGATCCGGTTTAGTAGCTTAAAAATTAAAATCGATTAGCGTCGCATAGTGTGCCCTACCCGTCACCTTAAACGGTTTCACTGCTTTCCCTTCTATCTGACCATTCTGTGGAAGCGTTTTTTCCCAAAATAATCCGGTTTATATTTTATTCACTGATCAAAGTGGTGAATACTGTTTTGAACCACAAAATTCTCTAAACCCTAAACATAACCTCAAAGGGTTCCAAATACCTCAACCCAAAAGATAAATCGTTTCAAAATCCCTGGGAATTTGTCTTCCAGATTAGTAATTACCCTGTCATCTCTAATTCTGTGACGTCATGTCACGGAAATGTCGAGAATTTGAATAAATGAGAATTTGGATATTTCGTGCCAATTTCGGATTTTGAGTTGGTTTAGGCAATGGAGGAAATTACTTGAATAATATTTCGGTAAATATTTAAATTAATTAAGATTGTTTCAATGTATAGGCACAGTATAGTGACGTACCAAGATAGATAGATAGATAGATATACTTTATAGCACAAAATACACAACTTAAGTACCAGGCATTACAGAAATTTTATGTACAATTTCGGCGGTCTTATCGCTGAAAGCGATTTCTACCAGACAATTGATAGTAGAGAAGGGGTAGGGGGTGCAATATTCAATAAGAAAAAAAAAAAGAAACTGTAAATGTTAAAATATAACGTATAACCCTAATACATAAATAAAATACAGTATTATAAACTAATAAATAAGTTATGCTCAAATACATACACATAATATTGTGAGATTGATATCAGAAAAAGACAATAATAATAATAATATGATAATCAAATTGATCTAAGATGGACCATCGACTACAGACTGCCGATAACGGGACGATTGTAAAAAAGTTAATAGGATGAGGAAGAGTGAAGAAGAGGGTGTTGAAGTTGCAAAAAGTGAGTTTTGACTCGGGCTTTAAAAATGGGCAATGATTGAGACTGTCTTATGGATAGGGGTAGGGAGTTCCACAAACGGATGGACTGGACGGTAAAGAACTGGGTATAGAAATGAGAGGAGTGAGGGGGAGTCTTCAGGCGAAGATGTTTGGACGGCCGCATATGGCCCTGAATGTCAACCAATGCAGTGCTTCGTTTGACGTATTCTATGTGATAAGACGATAGAAACAGGAGGAGTTGCCAAAATTTTTGGTATTTTATGTTTCTCGAAAATAAGCTGGGTGATTCTCCGAAATTTGACCTTTCGGTTTCTTCGCGTCCGATTCCTATGGGCTAAAAAATATTGTTTAAATTAGAAGTTCAAATTGAAATAAGAACACGTAAACTTCTTCTGATTTCAATATAAACTTGTATTTGAACAATATTTATGAGCCCGTGAAAATCCGGAAGGTCAAATTTCGGAGAATCACCCAGCTATATCAAGTGCTTTTGAAAGCACGTAAAACCTTTTCCTTTTCTGGTCATATGTTGCTGGTGTCTGATATAAACATGAAGGGAGGGACTGGGCAAGGATATCTTACGATGTTTTCCCCCACCACCAAGCTAGTAATAAAAATACGAACATAGATTTAAAAAAAACCAGAAGTGCTTACTCAGCTCCTACAACCTCCCGTGTCAAAGGCACACGATCTTATCAATTGATCTATCATGGCCATAGAACCAGTAGGTATAGACCAACATAATGCGCGATACCAAGCAAATCTTTTGATTGAATTTTATTGATTCCTTTAGGCATGCAAAACAAAACTAAATATCGCGTGAATATTCTGCGGCCTAAATCGATTCTTGAGTTACCACGCCGTTCATTTCATCAAGTAAATAGAGTATTTAGGGCCATGAACAATAATATCCATTAGTGTGGCCGTGTTTTTTCTTACATTTAATTTCATTTCTAATTTTTGCGACATTTTTATGTTTCAACATCTGAAATGGATTTAGGTTAAACATCTCTCTAAGGTGACGGGTAGGGCACACTAGCGACGCCAATCGATTTTATTTTTTTTCTACTAAACCGGATTTATTTTAAACAATTTCGGGGTCACAATCTCTCGGGAAACCCTTATACTATTTATTAAATACTTATACTTAACTTTTGGGTCTGCTTTTGTACTCGAAATTTGAATTACCGCCAAAAGTGGCCACTTTTGGCGTGAATCAATTTTTCGCGTACAAAAACGGACCCAACATTTGTGCATGGGCATTTATTAGATAACATAAGTGTTTGCCGAGAGATTGTAATCCCAAAATTGTTTAAAAGTGATCCGGTTTAGTAGCTAAAAATTTAAACCGATTGGCGTCGCTAGTGTGCCCTACCCGTCACCTTAAGTGTTTCCGTATACAACAATTAATAAATTCATACAACGTAATGTGTTTATGACAGTGAGGTTGTGGCTTCACGAGGCCATTGGTAAATTGACCGACAAAAACATTTCCGTCAAACGTGTAACACCCCTGTATTTTTTGCTTTGTGCAAGAAAATAATGAAGGACATTTTTGTAGCTTCCTCTTAAGTATTTGCTAATGAGATTAGTTGAAGACTAGACGTGAGCAGCTCATGTTTATGTGTGTCGCTGTTTATAAGTAGTCTCAGTTCTTTAGTAAGGCGATGCTAGCAAAACCGGCTTTTAATGGACACTGGCCAAATTATCCTTACGAAAAATGCGTATTTTTTTTACCTACAACCATAATTAAAAAAAAAAACAGTGCATGTATGTTGTTGTTTTTATTCCTAGAGTGTATGTTAAGGAAGCAAATCTATATTTTTAAGGCGAAGACGTTATTTTTTGTTCACCTAATAATGGTAAGTGATCCATGCATTCGAACATTTGAGAAATAAGAGAGATCGCTAATACGTTACATTTATTTGAATCCTGAACGAAGTGCGGGTGGCTCAAATTTTCATTACCCACGATGAGAAAATAAAACGCGTCCTCATATTTTATTGTAATATTACATTATCTTATTAATATTTGTGCTAGAAGAAATCATTTTATAAAACGAAACAAATTAGGTATGAGTAGGTATGTAGGTAATATATATCTACGTCAACAAATCGGCTAATATAATTCTGCGACCACGAAATCTCAATTTTTTTTATTATGATCTGTAGGCTAACGCTTGACCACAGTCTCATCTGATGGAAAGTGATCAAATTATGCAGAACCTCCGCACACTCACCGAAATGAATCCGGTAGAAGACTGACAGACTTGCCACACGTCTGCGGTGGCCAAGCCTCTGCAAGCCAGCCCCTGAGACTACGTCATCACCGATAAGTCTCTTCGCACGGTGCTCTATTGTGTCCAAAGCATCCAGCTGATACCGGGCAGCAGCAGCCAACGTGACGTCATAATGACTAGCTACCTTTTTTATGACGTTTGCTTTATCGCAGAGCTACAAAGGTTTGCACTAAAGATCAGTAGCACACATACAAAACTTTGCACATAGGTACTTATGTCAATATCTTGTTTGGCCCAGCCATTCTGCGAGTGACGAATTTCTAACAATCCGTGAAAATTTGCCTCAGGTTTATGGTATTGACTATATCGACTAGGAAGATAAAAGAAAAAGCATTTTTTTATTATTTCCTTCCGGTTCAATTCTCGTGAAATAAAGTAAAATCCAAAAAAAAATGCAGTTGTTTCTTTTTTTTATATAAAGTGATGTTTTCTTGATGTAAAACATGCTAACTTAAGGATTTAAGGATAAAAGTTGTTCTTAGTAAACGTGTCGTATCGTGAATTGTAATCAAAGCAGAAAACATCACTTTTCTTTGTTCGTTGTACCAGTATAAGACTTTGTTACCAAGTAATAAAAATATAGCTTGCGGGGTCGTTATAATATTGAACGGGTTTCTGACACATTCCACAATTGGTTGTAGAAGAAGAATATATTTGAAATTCTATTGGGTTAGGCGAAATCAAATTTTCCTCCGTAAATCCCTTTTTAGTCATGGTACGAGTATTCTTTAAATAAAATGTTATTCCGCAATCTGGTTAAATTAACATCTTTACTTCATCGTAGCGTGTAGTTCTCGGTTGCGTCCAATGCTGTCGTTTTGAAGCCCAGGGTAAGTTTAGACGGGGGAATAAGGTGTAACGACCTCCCCGAGTGGCATTTTTGCTCCTGTGCCCTTTTATCTTGTTTTAGTTTCCCTATGAATTTTTACTTTGAATATTAAAACAAGAATGTAGATACAGTCGTGCATGAGACTGCACATAACTCGGTATTAAAACATTTGCGAATACTATTAAAAAACGCTATTTATCGCTATTCACTATTAGTATCTGAACTATGTGTGGTCCCCGGCAGAGTAGAATAGGCCACCCTCACTCTTACCGAGGTGTCGTAAAAGGCGACTAAGGTAAAGCTGCTGGCATGATCATCAGCACCCAGAGAAGGAAAACTCTGCATTTATATCTAAACCCTCGCCAACCCGTCTGCCAAGCGTGGTGAGTATGGCAATTACCCCTCATGTGATTGAGGGAGGCCCGTGCCCCAGCAGTGGGGATTTAAATGGGCTGATGATGATGATGATTAAAAAACGAGCCTTATAACCCTTATTAGGGGAGAGTCTGGTATATTGTACTGCTTGTTAAATTGTACCACCTCAAAATTTCCTACTAAACATCAATATTTTTTTATCCTGGCAACACAAAAATATGCGCTGACAGAGCCCCCTACTACATTTCTATTTGTGATGGCGTCCGGCAAGTGTACTTAGTTTGGGCGAGAAAAATAAATTTTGTTAGTGGTTGATGGAATATTTCGGTTGAGTACGTAAGGATATTTCTCAATTAAAAGGCAATTCTTATGTTCGCTATATTTTTTTATTCAATGGAGAGTTCATTACCTTATATATTATATTAATGATGGTGTTAGACTTTAAGGTTATCTCTTGATAAACACTTGTTTTCAAAATCGGGAAGTTCGATAAAATGTACCACCAGTAGTTTGTTTAAATGTACTGGTACAATTTACCGAACCTCTTAATTTATATCTATACGTTACGTGTGTGTGTGGAATATGTGTTGATGGAATGTTGACTGGATTCAGTGCGTTCGTTGTAGTAAGTGGGTTCACGAAACCTGTACTTCTAATCCTGCTATTTGCGACAATTGTTTAAACTAAAAACACACTATGTAAAAAAAGTCCCTAAAGGATTTGATCGCAGTTAAAATTAATAATAATTTATAGTTTAAACAAAAATAATGCTTATAATAATATGCAAATTATTTTCTACTAAAACCTAATCGTACATCTTTATAATTAAGAGATTTAAGTGTGCTAAATATTTAATTTCGTTCGGTTTTTGATAGGTAATTTTATTTTATTATTTTTATATAGGTACATAAGAATGTTACTATTTAAAGAGATATAAGTTAATTAAAACTAATTTATAATAATGTGTATGTGTAAATTCATCGTTAATGGTGACAATGAGTCCCTTATCTTTTGTTGGTACAATTTGCCAGACCGGTGGTACGATTAACCGAACGAGTCGGCTTAATTGTACCGAAGGAAAGCTTCTAGAAAACCTCGTATTTTAAGAAAACTGTTAAGACTATGGTGTTGATTTTGCTGTATAAGTTAAAAAAGATTCCAAGCTATGTGGTATCAGATAAATAGTTTGTTTTCATGAATATAGAAACGAGATATTTTAATAAAACTGAAAACTGGTACAATATAACCGACTCTCCCCTAATTATGACAGTTACATAAACTACTTTTATCGTTTAATCGTGATCATGGTTTTTTATGTGATAGGTGGCAGACGAGCAGATGGATCATCTGATGGTAAGCAATTATTTATCTAATTTTATAGGTGGCAGAGAATTACCGACGCCCATGGACACCCTTCACAACAGTGCTATAATTTCTTTTTTGTGAACCCTGAAGTCGGAGGTAACGAGTGAGAAGTATTTATTTATTTATGGTTTCTATTTAGTTTCTCTCCCGCACGTTTGTTTTTGGTGGCAGAAGAGCAGACGGATCACATGATGGTAAGTGATTACCGCCGCCCATGGACACATGCGATACCAGTGGAGTCACACTTTAAACCCCCCTTTTCCCCCAGATTGGGCCTCCGGTACCCTCATTCACGCAGCGGAACGCCGCGCAGTGCTGATTTTTCTTTTACGCTTAGGTCGCAGATGCTGCTTCACGCCGGATTTCTGTAAGGCCGTCAATAAGGCCCAAATAGAGATAGTGGGTCACTGTACAAACAAGCGTGCGTTGGTCTTATTACTTTGTGACTGTATCAATCAATCAATCAATCAGCCTAGCGCCGTCCACTGCTGAACGTAGGCCTCCCCCAAAGAGCGCCAACCAGCCCGGTCCTGAGCGGTCCGCATCCAGCTCACACCAGCCATCTTTCTCAAATCGTCAGTCCATCGCGCCGCAGGGCGTCCAACACTGCGTTTCCCCACGTGTTGCTCCACTCCAGTACGTGTCGACTTCATCTTTTATCAGTGCGTCTAGAAACATGACCGGCCCATCTCCACTTCAGCATGCTGATCTTGCGTGCAATGTCCATGACTTTAGTTCTCTGACGAATAACCTCGTTACGAATTTTATCCACCAGAGAGACTCCAAGCATAGCACGCTCCATTGCCCGCTGAGCTACTTTTAACTTGAGCATTATGACTGTATAGTAATAGCAAAAATAATAATGATAGATGTAGGATTGGTGATCGGTAGATGCATGGCAAGGAACGTGTAAGAGATCGATATTTGAATTATATAAAAATCGGCAAAAAAACTTTTAAGTTAAACGGTTTCATCTCATGTGCACTGAAAACTAGAAAATAATAATAACAATTAGGTAATTTGAACTTATAGTTCAGAAATATTTTAGTACCAAGCAGAATAGCTTTTAGGCGTATTAGACTAAAATAAAAACGTGGGGCCCATTAACTATTGCTGTAATACTTTCTTCTATACTAAATGTAGATTGCATCGACTTACTATAATCGTAACTGAAGATTTTAACAATCAATAACCAGCCGTGGCGGTTTCACCAGCGAACGCCGAGCTCATGATCTACAAAGTATAAAGATATGCTTTGCCATAGGTAGGATTTCAGAGGGGCCCCACGTAATCGTAATATTATAGTAGCTTTTATTCCCGAAACCTGGGTGTATTATTTATTCTGTCCCACATAGATGACCCTACTATAAAAAAACATATAAATGTTAGTAAGCACATAAACGGGCATATTTCACATTCCTGTTGTTATCTCCGCGATCCTGTGTTTACTGAATGCCATAATGGTTTTGTTTCGTCGTGTGCAGCCGCTCGCAAAACCATTCATTGCTAAAGGTCGTCTGTGCTAAGTGAGATCCAGCTGATTGATATGTTAAGGTGACGGGTAGGGCACATTAGCGACGCCAATCGAAAAATTGATTCATGCCAAAGGTGGCCGCTTTTGGCGTGAATCAATTTTTCGCGTACAAAAACGGATCCAACATTTGTGCATGGTTATTTAATAAATAGTATAAGTGTTTGCCTCGAAGTTGTAACCCCGAAATTGTTTAAAATAGATTCGGTTTAGTAGCTAAGAATTAAAATCTATTGACGTCGCTAGTGTGCCCTACCCGTCACTTTAAGCCTCTGTTCTATTTTGCAGATTTTTAAAGCGAAATTGGTTTTACGAGTATGTGTAGAAACATGCAAAAACCCATAAAATGGAAACATTTCAAATGCAAACATGCTTATCCGCACGAAGCGATTTGCTTCCACGTTCATAATGCGGACAGCTAAGGAATGAAACTGCTTGCCAAGGTCTGTTTTTCCAGACCACTACTATCTGGGTGAATATCTTTAAGGCAAAAGTGAACAGACGTCTTCTAGGCGAACGCATCACATCACGTCACTTTCCATCAGGTAAGATAATAAGATAGAGTTCTTAAAAAAAATGCTAACAATATTTAAATAAATTATGTTACATCTCATGCATTAAACTGCTGCAGATTTTTTTTTATTGTTACGGCTTTTCTTTTTATAAGTGCTCTTTTTAAATTTAAAAAAGGATTTGCGATTTTCAAGCTTATACTGCACACGCCATTCATGTCAATATTATCTCGAGTATGATTTAAGTTTTTAGCCACTTTTATTATAAACCCTCATTCACAAGATGAATCACCGAGGTCTCGCTCAATCGATAACAAAAATAACCATTCATATTTTCTTTGTAGAAAGTACTTATCCCTGAGCGAGTTCGCCCAAACTTCAGTACCACTTAAGACTAGTTGCGAATGACTATGACACAGCAAAATAAGTCTGTACACGACATCTCCGGGTCTCGTCCCGTAAACTTTCAAGTGTTCAATGACCCGGATTTGCGGTTCCCATTTACTCCGTATGACACTTCAACATCCCTTTTCAAATAGAAACAACGGCGAAATGTGTTTGACGGCTCCGCTCTTTTTTCCTTTAACGAAATTATTTTTTCCCTAATGCCTTTTCATTTTGGTGCTCATTGAAGACTTGTGCAATAAGGTTGTTGATAAAATAAACGCTGGGAAGCGTTTGGATGTTTGGTGTTCTTATGTTTTTTTATTATATTTTATCGCTATTCACTATTAGTATCCGAACTCTGTGTGGTCCCCGGCAGAGTAGAATAGGCCACCCCCACTCTTACCGAGGTGTCGTAAAAGAAGACTAAGGAAAGCTGCTGGCATGATTATGAGCACCCAGAGAAGGAAAACTCTGCATTTATATCAAAACCCTCGCCAACCCGTCTGCCAAGCATGGTGAGTATGGCAATCACCCCTCATGTGATCGAGGGAGGCCCATGTCCCAGCAGTGGGGACTTAAATGGGCTGGTGATGATGATGATCTGAACTATTTATCCGTTGGCGAGACGCAACTGTGTCGAAATGAATACATAACAATGAGGGTTATTAAAACACGAGCGGGATTTCGAAAACGAGCCTTGGCGAGTTTTAAATAGTATTCGCGAGTGTTTTGATACCGAGATATACGCAGTCTCATACACTAATTTATCCACATTCGTATTTAATCTTCAAAGTATGAAATCATAGGAATAATACAACAAGGTTTGTAAATATACCTCATGATCGTAAATTTTCCTGGCAAAAGATTATTTGTGACTCTTGATGCTTTTTCTTAAATATCCCATGGAGGCGAATCCTGCCTAAATTTAAAATACATGTTAAAAATTATTTAATGGCAAAAGCCTATTATACAGTTGATGAGTACATAAATGACAAGAATTTGTGGAAATGATAAACTGTTCGCCTACACCCATAATTCTTCTTGCCGGATCTTCTCGTCAGAATCAACTTTCCGCTTCCGGCGGTAGAATCACATTATATTTATTCATTTCTTAGTATATTTTTTGTATCGACATATATGTGTAATTACATGTATAATATACATAGTTATAATTTATATTTATCATGTATGACGATTTGTAAGAGCTGTATATAAGCCTATGCAAATAAAGTACTTTTGAATTTTGAAAATATTTTTATTACTTTTTCCTCATATTCAGACTCTAAATAAACAAGATAATTATTTTCTAATAAAAAATAACAAAACAAATGGCACGACATCGAATAATCGTGTTTTACTACTGATATCCCAATGGACAACATTTCAAAATTGCTAAGCTCTGAAACAAAAAATACCAATTCTTTGTTTACTTTTCCGCTGCTCGAATATATATTTATTCATTTTTTATATTGCTTATTTACTGAGAAAAAAATTAAAAACTAAAAAACGTAAGATGACGTCATCGGACGGCAGAATGTAAAATATTTCTTTGCTTAGCACATTATAGTTTTAAATTTACGTAATGCCAAACTCATGACATGTAACTGTCAAAAAAAAAGCCAACTTGTCAACGTTGAATGTATGAATGACGTTGACAATGTTGACACTAGTATTATTTACCTTTGACAGTAGTACCTTTTTTTTATTAAAACAATGATAAGCAAAGGAATATCGCTGATTCAGCCGTCCGATGACGTCATTTGGCGCTTACGTCTATTTAGAATAAAAAGAATTTCAATAATTATTTTATGCATGAAAATGAACAAATTTTGAAAAAAGAAAAAATATGGGTCTGTTCATTTTATGTCTACTTTCATATAAAAAAACAATATGGACATGTTAAAAATTTGAAATGTTGTCCATTGTTGCGCGCGCATTGAAGATATTTTATGGGGTGTCAACTTTTTTGGCAGTATAAATGATAACTTTGTCATTTAAGAAATTTGCCTGTTGCGTAAAGTTAAAAATAAAGATCATTATGCAAAACCCTAGCTTTTTAATTTTCTTTAAAGCTATAAATATTATTAAGCCAGTCATGATATATTTACTTCTGATGAGTTTAGATAAACTTCTATTGTGTGATTGAGCACAAAAAAAAAGACTTAAAGGAGCTCAAAACTTACACACTCCTTTAACAACAGCCTCCAGTTATAAATTGCTTCGTTTCGTTAGTTCTGAATCAACAAATTATATTGGTCCCAATTGATTACAGTTATATGCGGGTAGCACTGAAATAGACAAACACTGCAAATTGATCCAGTGGTTTTGTAAAATATCGTTTCCCGTTATCATCATCATATTTCTCATAAGTATTGAGAATATTTTTACAAGAGTCATTAGTTATAAATTGATTCGTCTCCTATTGATTAAATCATCAAATTACAGTTCCCAATAAATTACAATTGGATCCGGGTAGCACTGAAATAAACACCGCAATTGCACCAGTGGTTTTGTAAAACATCAATTTACATTATCATCCTATTTGTTACTAGTATTGACAATTAGTTAGCGGATTAGCTAATTCAATTGGGAAAATGAAGTTTCACTTAATTTGAGGGTTATGTGGGATATAATCTACTAGTTTTAATATTTTATAAAGCAAATAATTCTATAGTATGACTTTGGCAGTCAAGAGAACTGGTTGCAATTAGACTTATGCGCTTCAGGTCTTGGATTGCTCGCGCGTCTGGTCAAAATGGGCTTCTAAGATAGATAGATATTCTTTAAAACAAAATACAAGCATGATAAAAACTCGATGATGATGATCGAAAAACTTTATGTATGTGAGAATATTATTGAATTGTATAACGCTTATTAAACTCTAATGTTATGCAATTGTATGTTAATAATAAACAAATAAATAAATAAATGATACAACAACAACAAACAGTTCAATAAGGCTAAGATTTTCTTATTCTAATACTAATAATTTATTTATGAAGGTTCACCAACAGCACATCATAATAATAAATAGTAATCAACATCGTGCAAGATCATGTCAACTTACCACGATATCGCCAATTATTTCATATATATATATATATAATATATATATATATATATATATATATATATATATATATTATATATATATATATATATATATATATATATATATATATATATATATATATATCACTTCTGTAAATGTTTATGTAATTTAGGGTCGATTTGTTAAATCTATATTCAACTATTAATCTACATAGCGTAGTTATATGCAGTGTTAAATAAAAATCCGTTATACCAACAACTCACTCACTTCATTCACTCGGGAGATATGAGTATAGTTTTATCTTTACCGTCTTTGGACGAACAAAATTAAGTTTATTACAAGAAACGGAGTAAATTATCCTGTCGACAGTTATTCTCTTATAAGTGTCTGATTGGTCGAATCCCTATGATTTCAGCATCAGATCCTGACATGGTGACAATAAGACTTCTATGTAATAAGACAAGATTTTACTTTTTTAAATAAAAACGTATTTTGCAAATCCTTCAATTATCTGGCGAGAAAAATAACGTAGAAATACCACTATTGTTTCAAGTGCTCGATAAAATTTGAAATGTTCCCTTGATTTCCCTACGATCCTATTATCAGATCCTGACATGGTGATATACCAACATGAGGCTGTGCTTTTTCAAATAAGAAAGAAATTGTGAAAATCGGCTTATAAATAATAATAAAAAAAGAACATACGATTAAATACAGTCTAACATAAAAGAATATTTAAGGTTGGTAAAAAGAATACCGCTTTATTGTATTAGTATTAGTTATAAAGTTATTTATACGCGTTTCTGTGCGTGATACACAAACATTAGGGTTATCAACAACATTTTTCTTTTATGGATTTTGAAAACTCGCTTTACGTAGGTTATTATTAAGTATCATCTAGTGAGTAATTTGAAAAGAAAATTATAGTATTTAATTTCTGATTGATTTTTCATTTTACACTTACGCAATGTTTATTTTATTGCATTGTTTGACTACAATATAATGTATACATATACACCGAGTGTTTTTATTTAGTGAAAAGTTTTATAATATAAAAAACACTTTCTTCACAATTTTCAGTGTAGAGCTTCGAACCTTTACAGTGGGTACGACAGATTTTTGTCTTTTGAATGATCATTTCACGACCCATTTGTTGGGAGACTCTACAAAGGTCATTGAGCATTGTACCTAACATGTCTGTTTGTATTGGTCTGGGTGTTTTCTATGAATTATAAGTATGTATTTACGAAAGAAAACTATTATTATGTATTTATTTGTGGTTCCACTATAGATTCTGATATCCGTTACTCAGGTGCTTGAGCTACATATCTCGGAGTCAGATCAATGTATGTGATGTTGTGAAAAATTTATATATCTATTCTGCGCGCTTCCTGTAGATGAAATCACATTCTGTCGACTGTTCGCATAATAGGTTATTTTAAAAATGTTACCACATATTTTGAAAAAATAAATGTGGAAATATCGTATTGCACATGTAACCAAATAAATGTTCAAATTACTAAAAAAATAACATTTATATTTTAAATATACAACAATTCTGAATTGTTTACAAAAATATAATCGTTCATGTAGAAAAACATGAAAGATCTGACATATATATTTTTAATGAGAAAGGGAGGCAAACGAGCAAGCGAATCACCTGATGGTAAGTGATCACCGCTGCCCAAGGACGAGTGGAAATGCGTTGCCGGCCTTTTAAGAAGGTATAGACTCGTTTCTTGAAGCTCTTAATGTCGTACCGGTTCGGTTGTTTCGGTTTTATAACAACAATATTTAGCTTTGCCAGCAACAATTAAAGACATAAGTTGGCATTAGCAAAAACCCATTAGGGTTTTTCCAGCTATGAGAAGTAATTTTCGAGTGATTCTCCGAAATGTCAAAGTTAGTGCGTCACTTCTAAAATCGTCAAAAATAAGTTACTTTTCAATTCAATGTTATTATTTCTATTTGGTTCTGTAAATTGCAACATAACGTGATGGAAGCTCCTCTTTGTATCCTTAAATATTTATCTCAGTATAGACTGAAGTTCTTATTCTTCACTTCTGCCGAACTCAATTCAGTCGACATGGTTGCCTGCAGAAGAATGCAGTACCGATTATTTATTATACGCTGTTGGCGGCACTATCCCTTTTCTATCACTGTCGGATTGGACAAGGGTTCCATCCATAGTATTCCATAGCCCAATTTTGTTCAGCTTCATATTAGACGTTCGTGAGTGAGGGTACCGGTGGCCCAATCCAAGGAGAAGGATGGTTAAATTGTTGGCAGCGCACTTGTGACTCCACTGGTGCCACGGGTGTCTATGGGCGGCGGCCATCGATTAGCATCAGGCGATCCGTCTGCTGGTCTGCCACCTACACCAACCATATTTTATATTAAGTTGATGAAATTTGCTCTCAAAATACCTCTCCGACACACCAAATGTAATATTACATATGTTATGTAATGAATGAGGCAATAATCAAACCTAAAAAAAAATCTTAATAAAGCCTTATTCAGACATTTGTCAACGTTGTTTCCATTTAAGGATTGGTCGATCCCAGTAAACATTATTCCGGATTCCTAGTTGACAAGAACTTCTTTAACATGCTACATAAGATTGCCTGTAGATCAAATAAATCAACAACGAAGACAAACTCGGTCTCCACGATACACTGTCCACTACAACCAACAATTTGCAGAGACAACGTTATACTCGTACCGGACTAGACTAAATTGCTATACCCTGTGTTTGAATGTGAAAACAAATAAAGCTGTGTAATTGCTTTCCCATGTCAATAGCTTCTATGAAATAATATAGACTATATAAGATTGACTGGTAGCGAATTCCTCTTGACATTAGGTTCTCCTATTGTATATTTTTGTCCTATAATTTTATAATTAACATTTTTAATATATTAAAGGATTTATTTTTTTATATTAGAACAGTAATAATCTATATTTTACAATCTAAGATTAAACTATATATATACATTTACAAAGAAAATATATTCCTAAAATCACTGCAGTATTTTTAATATTTTTGTGCGGATGTCTAAGGGCGACGGCAATCGCTAATCATCAGGGGACGAGCAGACGGATTGTCTGCCACCTATTACATAAAAATATTTAAATAAATAAATAAATAGCTTAATATATTAATTTTATTATATTGCTTGTATAATGTTTTTCAATATTAACATAAATTTGATATTTTTAAGAAAACAGTAACATTCTAGAGATCATTTTCGCTCTCCGCTGTCATCCGGAGAAGTGTCGGTCAAACGTTAGGCTACAGCCAACAAAAAGTAAACATTGAAAATGATCCCGTTTAAAAATGTTCAGGTGTTTTAGAAATAATTAATGCTCGACATTTCTCTGCGCGTTCATATCCAAAACGAGGTAATCCAGGAGAGAACCAAGGTCATAAACAGCTCAACGAATAAGTAAGCTAAAGTGGCAGTATTAGCCGCGAAATGATAACCGTTGACACAAAAGAGTTCTGGAGTGAAGACTGAGTCTCAGTAAATGTAATGTAGGGTGTCTCACCTATAGGCCAGATGGGTATGCCAGGAGCTGGATGTGAGCAGCTGAAGACAATCGGAGTGGGAATTATTTGGAGAGCCCTGTAGCCTGTTGAATTCCAAAAGTGGATTGCAAGAGACTGTAGGTGATGATGAATATGGTCTCAGTTATCATTGTTTATGCAAAGCAAGCACATCCATGAGGGAGGAGTCCACAGGAGTCGCTGATGCATTGCGGGTGTATTGGAAAGGAATACCTTTTTTATGTGATTGTTGGCAGACAAGCAGACGGATCACCCGATGGTAAGTGATTACCGCCACCCATGAACACCCGACACACCAGTGGAGTCGCAAGTGCGCTGCCAACCTTTTAAGCCCCCTTTCTCCCTGATTGGGCCTCCGGCACCCTCACTCACGCAGCGAAATACAGCACAGTGCTGCTTTACGCCGGTTTTTGTGTGAGTCCGTTATCACTCCGGACAAGCCGGCCCATTCATGCTGAAGTGTAGCTCTTCCAAAGCTCTCTCGCCCACGTTCATCTTTAATGTTATGATTCGGTTATTACACTGTGAATGGCGTTTGACGAATTGGATCAATAAGGGCTTAATTGTACACTAAAATGACAACAATATAGACATGAACTTACAAATGTTTACCATCTATTCAGAATATGTAAATTATAATAATGCGGGTTCTGATTGGTACTATGACGTAACAAAGATATTAAATAGGACTGCATCATCATTATTAACGGCATGCGACGCATTGATAAAGACTAACCGGCGAGAGAAGTGTTTGGCCACAATTAACTGTCTCGCCAGTAAATTGACACACAATACGAGCTCAGTCACAGAAAATTGAAATCAGTGAAACAACTTCTCACTGAACTTTAAAATAATAATATTATATCCTCCAACTGATTTCGGCTAAGGCGGCCAATCTCAACGATAAGTCAATTACGCAGGATATATTATAGCGCTCAAGTGTGTGCGCAAACCCTAGTGTACTCTCTATTCCCTTACCCTCACGATCTGATGGAACTCTAGTGTGACACGACTGGAGACCAGGATCAACGACTTAACGTGCTTTTCGAGGCACTGGGGTAAAAGACCGCCAACTTCCAGACTCCGGGTTGCCACTAAGAAATTCTCACCGAAAACTAAGTTACAAATTTTTGGTCCGACCAGGGTATCGAACCCAGGAGCGCAGCCGTCGCTTTAAAGTGCGACCCACTAACCACTGCGCCACAGAGTCAGTTAACCATTAAAAATGTATTAATAGTGTGATGAAGAAAAAATCTAAAGCATGTTTCCTGCCTCCCGATATTTTCATTCAACTATTCCGTCATATACTCAGCTCGCGTCATAACTTAGCTCTTTCATATAAATGTCATTATACTATGGCAGTCTTATCAACTTACGTAATCCTTTTAAAACTAATAAACCAAATAAAAATATAGTGACATCACACGAGTGCTTGCACAGTGTAATGAAATAATAAGCCAAATATACAATACTGAAATTACTTTGAGAGAGAATTATGTGCTAGCTATTTGCTTAAAGTGGATGGTTCATTTCTTGCCGCATACATACAATGTTTGCTCTTATTACGACCCTGTAATGTAATGTTAACGCTTTTCAATAAAGTGAAAACGTTATTGGGGAATAAAATAAAAGCGTATGGCTGCTCGTCACGGCATAAAAGTACAGTAGAAGGTAAAGGGCGTTTTCCATTTGTGTAGTAAAAGTCAATAGTAATTTTGTTAATCAGACAGACGCGGACGTGTAAACATATTGTACACAAACACATTCACACACAAAAACACACCATATTGATCCACTATTATATTTTATTTTAATGCCTTAATTGTGATAGAGGACTATTAGGAGGTAACATCAGCTTATTACCTTAGACAAAAGAGTCACCTATCTATGAGTACACTGTGACTAATACTGTAAATCTTTATTGCACAAAATTTTACAGAACTTGAAAATAAAAATGAAAATATCGTTTATTCAAGAAACACTGATACATAGCAATATTTGAACTGTTCTCACATAAGGTCGCCCTGTGTTGTGAGAGGAGGCTCTTTTTAGAATAATATAATACTAATAACAGGAGTATAACTATATATATACTTTATATATTACAGAACATAAGGCTATAAAAACTGAATAATATTAAAAAACAATTTAATACATAATAATTAATCAATACTTAATTAATAATCTTTTCTTTCTGATCAATGGTGTTCCTCCTCTCTATTTTTGTTGTGCCCGACAGGGTTCACAGTGATCTATTGTGTATACCTATGTTTAAGATCTTATAATGTACACTGTGTAATGCAAATAAAATATTGAGTATTGAGGAGTGCTTTCTTAATATTAAAGATGATACAATGATGTTGGTGTTTATTAATTATTTACCTTTACATTATTTATAATAAAGTGGATGTGTGTGATGCTGAGTAGATGTGTGGTGTGGATTGATGTGTGTGTTTATATGGTGTGCCGTGTGTGTGTGTAGGTTTATACAAGTGTATGCTAGAGTAATATGTGGCTATGTGCGTTTCACAAAATAGGTATATACTGTGTGTACTTATTTATAGCGTAATGAACATGAGAATAAGCACTTTCATACTGATATTTTGAACAAAACCGTCGTATGGAAGACTCGTCACATTTTATACCAGAATCATGAAAATTAGAATTTGGACTTCAATACATCACAATTTTCAGGATTTCTTTTCTTCAAGCCCCAAGGGGGTTAAATGAGGGTTATGAAGTCATGATTATGGTCTATTTGTCATATTTAATGCGAGAGTCGTGAAAATTGATACTGGTATTATATATTGATATATATTATATAATTAATATTAGTACTCTAAAGTTTTGGTATTTGGGTAAGAAAAAATAATTAAAGGCTTTTCTGCTTTCTTGAGATTCTTTCTAAAAGTCTATTACTCAAATAGAAAAAGAATAAAGAAAACATATTCAATAAAAAACGTGTATTAAAAAATGTTTGCCCAGACACGGAGCGAGGGCGCATAGTGGATTAATATTTGATTATGAGAAGGCTTAGAATTTTTAATTTAGGTTTCTTGGAATTATTATTTTTATTACAAACCGCCTGTATTATACTTGTATTTGGTTTTTGTGAAATAAAGAACATCTTCATTTATTGATAAAATGTGTTTTTAAAACAATGTAATTGATTTACCTAAATGAAAAAAAAAACCGGCCAAGTGCGAGTCAGACTCACCACGTAGGGTTTCGTAGCAGCAAGTAAGATATATGGAAGGTAAATTGCGGTTTACGGTTTATAACGTATTAAAAAAAGTAACTACTTACTAGATCTAGTCCAAAATGATGTTAAAAACATCATTTTTAAAGACCTATCCATAGATACCCCACACGTATTTCCAATTTTTGTGTAAAAATCGTAATGCGGTTAACAAAATACATCTATTTACCAAGTTTCAATAGTATAGTTGTTATAGATTCGGAGAAAATTGGCTGTGACATACTGACGGTCGGACAGACGGACAGACATGACGAATCTATATAAGGGTTCCGTTTTTTGCCATTTGGCTCGGAACCCTAAAAATGAAATGACTTTCTATATACACGAAAACGACTGCAGCTGACAACCGTTTATACAGTTTGGGATTCCTTTTATAAAAAATACACGTGTCCGCGGGGGCACAAATCTGGATTTTTTCCTGAAAAATCTGATAAACATAGCCTGAACACCAGAAATAAACATAGGCTGTTCCGAATCTCAAACTTCATACGGTTGGTAATTCATTTTTCGGAATGAGTATTATAATATTTAACCCAAACCACAAAAGCTTGTTGATTTTCCAATGCCTACATTTAAAACACAAATCAAAAACTATTTAATGGCAAAAGCCTACACAGTTGATGTTTATTTAAATGACAAGAATTTGTGGAATTTATAAACTGTTTGCCTACACCTTAGACATTGTAATGGATATTTATTGTTGGCCATGAAATCGACTTATACAAGTTGATAATATTATATTAAATTTTTTGGCGATCAAAAAGAGTAACCGGTGAGTTTCTGGCCGGATCTTCTCGGCAGAATCAACTTTCCGATTTTGGTTATTCATTTCTTAGTTATTATTTATGTATCAACACATAAGTTTAATTCTATGGTTAATATACCTACAAATAAATAGTTATAATATTTTTAATTGTTGACTATTTTAATGTGCTGCATGTATACAAGCCTATGCAGATAAAGATATTTTTGAATTTGAATATACTTAGCAAATACACGAATGCTGCTTATTTTTTACGCAATAACTCTTCTTCTCCCTTTATTCAATAGCTAATCAGGGACGGACAGCCAAAGATCGTATCTCGTAAATCCAATCTATCCACGCCTCAACTCACAACTGCAAGGAATGAAAATGTAAAGATATGCAAATAGTTGCAGTTGAAGTCGTTTCAGTCAGCGCTCTGAAAATTCGCCGGAGAAAACCCGCGATGGTACAATGGTCAGCACGTTATTATTAGGTTTGCAGTTGGTCTGTCGCTTCGTTCATCTTCATCTTTATTTATTTCAATTTCATAAATCTGTGGGATAAATAAAACTGGATTCAGTGAAAACTACTTGTCAGAATTGCAAAAGGAACATATGTATCACTGCAATGTAATTAATGGACGTGATGTCGTGACGTTTGACAGTTTACAGAATTTACAGAATTTGGATTTCTTAATAATACACTAAATATTCGGACACGATAGACAATACACTTCAATATTATTAAAGTTATGAATCTACATGGATTGCTATAATTATTCGTTTTCTACCAGTTATCAATTGTTTAGCCTATTAAATAAAAAAAACCATGATAATCCGAGCCTTCCCAGCCTATTTTCAAGAAAGAATTGCATTTTTTTTTCTGATATAGAAGATGGCAGATGAGCAATCGGATCACCTGAGCTTGAGCAAGTACGAATGAAGAGCTATTTTTGAAGCTTGAGCTAAGTTGACTGTCAAATCCATGTATCAAATTGATAAGGAAAATTTATGCTGACATGCACAAAGTGACTAGTCCATTTTGTATGAAAAGTCGAAATTAGAACATTCGAAAGTCATTGAAGACAAATGATGTATTGAACGATTAAATAGGTTGTCCAAAATAACGAGTGCTTGCTTTTCTAATATTATGTACGTCAATACTATTCAGTGTAAGTGCGATTGTATCTTTTACAAATAAAACTTGGCTGAACTTTGAAGTGAAAAAATATTAATAACCTTTGATATTGTGTGTTCTTATTGGACTGTTTTTTTCGATTATTTTGACGAAACAATGCTTTTCCGTGATTTTCGACTATGGCATTGTTTGATATTTTTGTAAATTTGTTATATTTTTTAGACTTTATGTCTTGTAGATATGTATGTAAATAATATTAAGATTTGTTATATTTATACACCAAGAAATATTGACATTAAATGAAATTATATTAAGATTTACTTAAACCAAATTAGCAATCAGAAATGATGTAATCTGACAGAGAACCAGAGTCACCGACATAGGCCACCGAATTAGCAAACTGAAGTGGCAGTGAGCTGGTCATATTAGCCGCAGAACTGACAGCCGTTGGAGCCGTAAAGTCCTTGAGTGGAGACCGCGACTTGGTAAGCGTAGTGTAGGACGCCCTGCGAGAATATGGGATGATGACATTCGAAGGCTGGCTGGTGTGGGCTGTATAAGAGTGGCCGAAAATCGGGAGCAGTGGCGTGCATTAGGGGATACCTATGTCCAGCAGTGGACGAGTGTGGGTGGATGATCATGATGACGATGAAATTACCAACGTTCATATACAAAATAGGTAATAAAAATACTAAGCTTAAGAAGTGGTACCATTAGAAGCTAGACTTGACTTCATTATAAAAAACCATGCTACCCCTACTGCTGGTCACTTTGGTGTCATAAAAACCTATAAACGTCTTGCTCTTCATTACTACTGGCCGGGTATGTATGGTGATGTCGTGAAAACAGTGACGTCTCGTTTAAGTATCAGACTCAAGCTCCTTTAGGTGAAATGGGTGATCCTAAGGGATTGGTCCTTTCAAATGATCAGCGTTGATCTTGCTGGTCCTCTACCTCCAACTAGAAAGTAAAACTGTTTTATACTAGTGGTCACTTGTTGTCTTAGTAAGTACTGCTTACTATTTCCAATAAGGCGAGCCACCTCTGAAATTATCACTAGAATCCTAGAGAAGAATGTTCTATTAGTCCATGGAATACCAATTACTATAATTATGGACAGCGGTAAACAGTTTATTAGCACTACTCTGAAACAGATGCTATCTAAATATAATACATCTATCTAACTTTACCCCTAAATATAGTCCCCATGTCAATACAGTGGAGCGCTACAACAAAATTATTATTACTGCTATTTCTACGTTTATTAGTTATGATCAACGTATCTGGGATCAAATTGTACCTAAAATACAGTTTTTTTTTTATATGAGTGGTGGCAGACGAGCAGACGGATCACCTGATGGTAAGCTATTCCGCCGCCCATGGACACCCGCAACACCAGTGGAGTCACAAGTACGCTGCCAACCTTTTCCCCTTCATCCCCATTTTGCTATGAATAATGCTGTAAATGAGGTAACAGGCTACATTCCCTCATTTTTAGTTCACGGTCGTGAGTGTGACCTTGTGGTTCTTTGTATGCCAACGCAGAATCCGATGATGAGGTTATCCACCAAACTAGTGATCAGTATGCTGAGAATCTTGGGTGTCTGTCAGGTGTCTTGGATAATGTGCAGCTAGCTTTACTTAACGCACACGCTAAAAACCAAACATCGTATAATTTACGCAGAAGAACTGCTGAGTTCAACGTAGGAGATACGGTTTGGAAAAAAACTTTTTATCTTAGTGACACAGACAAATACTTTACTAAGAAATTAGCACCTTAATTCACTAAATGTATAGTCATAGGTAAGAAATCTCCTTTGGTGTATGAGCTTGCTGATATGAGCAGGAAATCTCTGGGATTTTGGCACATCAAAGATATTTAATTAATTAATTATGAAGATTAGTACCCTATTTTAAAATCCTACTGTCCTACGAATGAGTATTATTAAACTGTATATAGTACTCTATATTTTGAGTACTATTTTTAAACTTTAAATATTTACTTTGTTGAAAGGTAGAATGAAAGGAAAGTGTAAAAAATAGTAATGTCAAGATGAAGAATGAAGTTTTATTCGTTAGATAGTTTTAGCCGGATTTTGTCTGAGTACCAAAATCCTTCGCATTCAGAGGGGGTCACATGGTGCGTAAGTCACAAACAATAGAAATAGGTACTTAAAACTTAAACAAATAAAACTCAATGAAATACTAAAATAAATTATTTAAAAACTTAATATTAATATAAAACAATATAACTAATCAAACAAAATTACATTATATAACTTAAATAAATAGGTATACAATAAGAAACACTAACACTAAAATAAAATAAAACAAAAAGTATTTCTATACGGAACAGTTTAAAATACCTAATTTAATGCATTAGCTGCAAAGGATTTTACTCGCGCGAATTCTGTATGCAATGCCGATGCGGACCCCTAACACCGTAGGGGTACGTACTTTCGGGAGCAAGGATCATGTCTACACGCATCATTCACAGTGCAACCCGAAGGTGAAACGTACGTGCATTACTCGTAGAAAAACTGCATACGCTATTGACACCGTTTTCAAATTCTTATTGTTTAAACCTATATCTAGTTTTTTAGATTTTCGCGTTGCATTATAACTATAATGTATATACGGGGATTAACACGATATTTATTATGTGAAACAACATTGTGTACTCACATATTTGGCTCGACGTTTCGGCTACGTTACAGCAGCCGTGGTCACGAGCAGACTGGCGGAGCACGGCGTCGTCTGCTGGGGCCGGGCTGTGAATCTTCGGACACCCTCACATTTTTTGATATTAATTCGTCGAATTAAACTTCGAGCCAAATATGTGAGTACACAATGTTGTTTCACATAATAAATATCGTGTTAATCCCCGTATTGATACATTATAGAAAACCTATATCTATTCAAATCAAAATCAAAATCAAATAATTCTTTATTTGCATAGGCTTGTACACAGCACTTACAAATCGTCATACATTTGAATGATTTAAAACTATTTATAAGTACTTATGTAATAATTTACATGTTAATACATATATATGTTGATACATAAAATACACAAAAAAAGTAAATAAACATAATGCGATTCTACCACCGGCTCGGAAAGTTGTTTTCTATTAACTAAATTGATAATTACGAATGTAGTATTCACTATCTAAACAGTTTATGAGAACGGAATAATCCGCTGGGGCGAGTTGCAATTTTAATAACGTAATTCTTATCAGCTATCTCTTGAGATCTAATTCTGAATAATTATTGTTGTGCCGCCGATAGTGTGAAATGTAAATCTAGAAATGTAGAAGACTAACCTAGCTTCATCGGCATTGGCACAACGGGCTCTATTTGGAGATCTTCTGACCTGTGGAATTTCGGCGGATTCCAGGTTTCAAATCTATGCTCGAAGACTACCGCCACAGAGCTGAATACGACTACGTTGGTTACGTCCTGGAAGACTCAGAATAGTCTCATTTTAAGGCCAGTCTATTATTTCTACCTACGCACGCGAGGACCGGAAGTATGGTTAGGAGGGCGAAGAATAAAGGTAGTACCTATTTAAATTAGTGCTTTTCATTGAACCCCTATAAATTAAAATTAGACAAAGGTAAATCTTTTTTATAAATATTAAATGGGTTTGCACTTGACCTCATCTTACCTGATGGAAACTGACAAGACAATAAGGTCTAAGATGTAGCGTGCTTACCCAGAAGAAGCCTATTATAATTGTTGCTCTCTGGGAATACGAAGTCAGTAAGTTGTAATCTCATGTCGTAATGAAATGAAAATTATCATTAACGCCATTACCATCACCTATAATATATATTGCAAACACTCGAGGCATCAACAGATGCAGTTACCAGATTGTACGCAGGAATACAGGAAGACCACCGGTGACATATAGTTCCATGTTTTATCGTGCAGGGTAAGAAACCGTGAATGGACCGGCTCGACCGGAGTGATACCACTGCCTCACAGAAGACCGGCGTGAAGCAGCGCCTGCGCTGTGTTTTGCCGTGTGAGTGAGGTTACCGGAGGCCCAATAGGGGGGAAGGGGAAAAGGTTGGCAGCGCAATTGTGACTCTACTGGTGTTACGGGTGTCCATGGGCGGCAGAATTGCTTACCATCAGGCGATCCGTCTGCTCGTCTGCCACCTATCATATAAAAAAAAATGAAGTGTTTGACCACCCAAAGATATCAAATCCGACACCACCAATAACATATTTTGTTATAACCTGCCTCTTCTTATTCGTTATTTAATAGTGAAGCGACTCTCAGCTTAACGGTGCTCTGAGCTGGCTGTGACAGCTTGATGGTACATAAGACATAATAATTAATGACTATAAGCTACCTTCTGAACTTTTCTTCCACCCGTCAGTATTGTTAAGCGGATAAGCGGGAGATGAACTTTGATAAAATAAAAAATGTAGGCGGATTTATATTCGCCCTCGAGCAATGGAGTTTGTTGCAATGAAATGGTTAAAGGATCAAACGGCGAAACAAATTCGTGTAACAATAAAAAACAAAGGCTTGCTTTGATATTATTCACTAATATCATGTTCAGAAAACCTATTGGTAACCATAGTATGATATAAAGGAGACGGTCAACTTTTCTTAGAAACTCTTCACTAAAATCAAGCTGGTCTAAAATTAATGTAAATTAGATTAATGTGACACCGGCAAGACGGATAAATCGCTCCGTCTCAAAGATTCTGTATGATTTACGATTCTGTTTCTATGTTTTATTGTTGATTATTACATATCTTAACTAATTCATTTAATCGTTTGGTTTTTTTCTTTTCATAGTTTTATGCATTTGGGAAGTTTCAAAAATTAAGTGCGCATCCTTTACTCACACGACGCTAAGAGTCTCCAACGTTCTCCATATTGTTTGAAAGGTGAGTGAGCGGGAATGTCTTCAGCAATAGTATTTAAACAATATCATTAGATCCACTATTGTGATTAAAAGGATAGAGGCCACATCTAATCACTTTCTATCAGGTGAGATTTAGGTCAATCGTTGTCCTATAAATAATGATCTGATTTATGACGATTAAAATTTGTACTACAATAAACTGGTTTCTTTTACGTAATGCTGAGTATCCTTAACAAATACTGTGGCTGGCAAGGATAACCACACATTAATTATTCGTTAAACTCATCCTGTAATATTTAGCTTTATTTGCTATTATTAGCTTTTAATTTTTCATACTTTATTTTAAGTGCAATAAAAGTATATTTAATAAATTGAAAAAGTATATTCATTATATGAATGAACGAATGAATATTATTCATTCATCAATATCCTATCCAATATTATACCTGTACAGAATTATACCTGTCAAACATCAATCTAGAATCACTGAAGAATCACTGGTGTTGCAGGCGTCCATGGGCGGCGGTAATCACTTACCATCAGGTGATCCGTCTGCTCGTCTGCCACCTATATCATAAAAAAAAAAACTTATTTCCAAAACGTATAGGTCAAAACTTGTGGCTGTCTACATAGAATTCAATTCATTTTCTATGGCTTCAGATGTACAGGAAAATAATATTGACAGATCATTTGATTCAAAGCCAATCGAAGTGGTTCACATCAAAAGGTTTTGTCAAATCGCCTCAAGCCCGGTCCTAATTAACATCATGTTTGAGAAAGGAAATCAATTACATACTTCAATTCATTTTATTAGGTAGGTATTCAATAATGATGTACATTTAATACCTACGCCGTGTGGTCCCCGGCAGAGTAGAATAGGCCACCCTCACTCTTACCAAGGTGTCGTAAAAGACGACTAAGGTAAAGCTGCTGGCATGACAATCAGCAACCAGAGAAGGAAAACTCTGCATTTATATAAAAACCCTCGCCAACCCGTCTGCCAAGCCTGGTGAGTATGGCAAAAAACCCCTCATGTGGAGGAGAGGCTCGTGCCCCAGCATTAAGGACTTAAATGGGCTGAAGATGACGATGATTTAATACCTATTGAATAAATGAAAAAAAAAGCAATTAAAATAATTAAAAAAAAAAGTTAGTTCCATTTGAAAATATTTCATTTAAAAGTTTGTTTTTTTTTCATAATTTTTAAAACCGGCTCCTTAATATACACTCTACTCTACCTACATACATATCTAACTAGCTACTTTTCAATGACAAAGAAAAATAAAAGAAAACTACACACAGTGTTTGCGTCATCCTAATATTTTCCACTGGGAAAATTCAGCCAACTTAACCCTCGTGCGACATCCATATGGAGTTCCAGAAAGAATTTGAGACAGAAGGGACTAAACGAGTTCGGGTGGTGCATTTTAACATGAATATAATAGCATCAGACAACAAGTTCCGCGTTGCAGCTTCAAAAGCAGTATAAAAACGTGGCAGTGAGGTTATAAAGAATATTTATATTATTTGACGTCCCATTTTAGCATTATTTGAGCGTTAGTTGAGATGCAAGTGTCGCCAGTTGGATTTCCGCACCATCGGTAATGTTTGTTTCTTTTATGTGATAAGTGGCAGATGCGCTGACAGATCAGCTGATGGTAATCAATTGTTACCGCATATTATGAATGGAACTATGAGGAGAACCTAAATAGTCAGGCTCACTCAAATGTCTCTGAGGTGGTGACGCTATGTGGCGGGTCATTACATTCCCTCTAATATGGTTGAGTGAAACGATGGCTGACACATACGTCATACTTGTGAACAGGTGCCACCTTTGGGGACTGGTCCGCTTCGGTTTACCTCATATTTAGCTTTTAATTTGCTTCATTCTATTTTGTGTTGCATTAGACTGTATGACTTGGTATGAGGATAATAAACTATTGTATAAAAAGTTGGCGATTAAAAAGAGTAACTGGTGAGTTTCTTGCCGGATCTTCTCGACCAGAAACAACTTTCCGAGCCGGTGGTGGAATCGCATTATGTTAATTTACTTTTTTTAGTATATTTTATGTATCAACATATATATGTATTAACATGTAAATTATTACATTAGTACTTGTAAATAGTTTTAAATAATTCAAATGTATGACGATTTGTAAGTGCTGTGTACAAGCCTATGCAAATAAAGAATTATTTGATTGATTGATTGATTGATATGTGCCTACTATTTTTAAAACATCAGTACGTTGCCAGAAGTCAGAACTCTCTTCTGTTATATCTGGCCAGTAGTTCTATACGGATTTGAAGCATGGACTTTAAAAGATAAAGAGTCCTTCATCGCGTCAGCTAAACCCGGAAATTGATGCAGACTGTCAAAAAGAGGACGATTGAATACCTCGGCCACGTGTTGAGACACGATAGGTACAGACTACTCCAACTTAAAATGATGGCCAAATTTGATGGTAAGAGGCGTCCTGGACGTAGGAAAAAATCGTAGTTGCGAAACATACGGGATTGCGTGGAAGAACTTTTCTTTAACTCGTAAAAGATAAAGAGAAGTTCAAAATACTGGCGGCCAACTTTCAAGACTGAAGAGGCACCTAAAGAAAAAGAAGAAGTACGTTGCCAACCATTTTTCCACCCGTCTCTCCAGTTTGGGTCTGCGCTAACTTCACTCATTTACTGTTTTACTAGTTAAAAGTAAGTTTAAAACCATATTATCTCTTACTAGTGCTTAAAACATTGAGTCCACCTAAGACAATCGTACTCACAAACCTCTACGTTGTAGGCTGGATCACTGCAGAAATCGCTTGCCATTTACCCGATGATCTTTCTGCCACCACACCGCATAAAAAAGTTTGACTGGAAATATGTAAACATTTACGTTTATTTAATGTTCAGAATTTATGATATTTATTGCAACTGTTGACGAACTGTTTGGAACAGTGGTAGTGAACGCTGCTTTTTCGATTGCGGGTTCGATACCCGCACAGTTTAAACATTTGTGTGCATGAAAATGACTGTTTGTATTTGTCTAGGTGTTTTTTTTCATATTATTATCAGTATATATTTACAAAAGAAAACTATTAAATGTATATATTAGCAATCCCACAGTTGATTTAGATATCCGTAACATGGGTGCCTGAGCTACGGAGTCAGATCAATGTTGTGCTACATATTTCTTTATTTGTTGAAACTGTCTTTTATTATTCTGAGAGGTGGTTTAATAACATGTTTGTACCTATTTGACATTAAAAAACCTGCTACATGCTTTGGAGTGCACATAAAGTTTCTAACATCAAAGAGTGTTTCACGGCCCAGACGGAGGTTCTTTTCTGAGTTTAACTGTACTGGAATAAGGATGCGAGGTATAACTGCTGTAGTTGTAAAGAAGGAATGGCCTTATGAGACGTTTACAAAAGTGCAATTTGGGAGGTAGACTGAAGAATAGGGAATATTCTTGTTCTTAGAATATTCTTGTCACCGAATATTTAATTCGACCAATTAATACTGCTAATATTGAAAACATTTGTTCGGCATGAAAAACTTGGTCTTGCTGAAGTTATCGCTTACTTGAAATCTGCAGCCGAGGGTTAATAACGTTTTCCTTTTAACAGCATATTTACCCTTTTCTTAAAAGAGTAAGACATTGTACGGTTATTATTAATGTTAAGACGAGGTGTAGAAGGTTTTGCCGGCAGGGATTTTAGTTTTCCACTGCAATTATGTACATACATATGAAAGTTATGTTTCATAAGATAATTCTTCATTTTACTAGCTACATTTATAGCATTAAACAATAAGCTAACTAACTAGGTTTGCACAGCGTGAGCTCACCCAAAGTGAGCTTTGGCCTCCGATAATAAGAGTCTCCGTCTAGGTTGGTATAGCACTGGCAGGAGGTGGCCTGCCAGTCATCCGGCAGAAGGCCGCGAAAATCATTTTCGATTGCTAGATTTACACGATCTTCTCCCATTATCTAGAGGATAAATAATAAGATTAAAATAAAATTAATATTTAAGGCGAATTCCATAAAAGGCCATTTTAGCGAGAAGAAAAAATCGGAAAATCATAAATACCTTCATTTGGATGTGTTCATATTTTCTTTTTTGATAAGGGAACACAGTTTCCAACGTCTGATCGAATGTTAAACCCATGTCGAGACTCCGTAATCCTGCTCTTATGAGACGTTTGGTATTCACGTTTTGGCAATCCTTTTGACTGCGACTACCGAATACCATCTTATATATTGTATTGCTTCTCTACGCAAACATGAGGGAAAAATTTACATCGAAGACCACTTAAACCATAGGTATAGCTTATTCCTCTCTTAAGAGCTGGTAACGCATCTGTGATGCCTTATGTGTTGCAGATGTACATGTGCGGCGGTAATCGCTTACCATCAGGAGATATGTCTGCACGTTTGTCCGCCATAATATAAAAAAAATAGTTATTCAATTTAATAGTATATAACTTTGTTTTTAATTACCTTTCTTTCTTTTAATTGCCTTTCTTAATTTTTTGACATTAAATTCTCATTATTAGCCTGGCAACCTGTGGTGAGTATGGCAACTACCCCTTATGCGATTGAGGGAGGCCCGTGCCCCAGCAGTGGGGACTTAAATGGGCTGACGATGACGATGATTAGCCTGGAGCCAGGAAGTTGGCGGTCTTGTACTCCAGTGGCAAGAAAACAAGTTCAGCTGTTGGTTCTGAGTTCGGTCCCACTTCAACCGTGCTACACTGGTGCCCCATTGTATTATGAGGGTAAGAGAATAGAGAGGTTACTTGTATTATATATAGTACAATGTATAATGCACAAGTGTAGGCACCTACCTATGACTGATTCCTGAGATCTGCCGCCGTTACCGAATTGGTAACAGGATATATTATTTGTACCAGTAATGTACCGGATATCTGTATCCACGAAGTCGTATTTACCACTTTGCTTGCGATCCTTTTACAAATTTGATAATGATACTACCTTGATAATTTTCAATATTTTGTAACTTAAAACTAATTGGGTAACTAATAGGTTTCGATATCTTAAGCTTAACTTGATTACAGTTAGTCGCGTTTATGGTTTAAGTAGGAACTTATACCATAAACGCGAAAGTTTGTTTGGATGAAGAAAGAAGGTAAGTTTGTTGCTGTTTCATGAAAAAACTTTTGAATGGATTTTGATAAAACTTCACAATACATGCTTCGATATCAGAATAATACATAAACTACAACTTTATAGTAACACTGTATATTGGCTCGCCTTAGCCTGAAGATAAGATAAAGGAGAGTCCACGTCGCAATCACAACGGATGCGATGTCCAGGCACCACTTCTACTGGGACTGCTATACTGACCCGTGAGATGTTTCTTCATATTACAGGCACCGAGTTCACATACGTGTAGTAAATAATTTAACACTGACTACCTGATGCATTACAAAGGCACTGCATCATATATGGTTATTTTTTATGTTTTTTCACGATGTAAATACATTCTGAAAACTTCATAATTATAGGAGTCGTAAATAAAGTCTATTTAGCATGTTAGATCAACAAAATATGTTAAAAAAACTTAACTGTTCCATACAAATATCCACCCGGCAATAATGAATGGAACATTAGATTTTTTTCTTTCGCTTATTTTGTTGATCGAACATGTTAATGCACTATATTCAAGATACCTATTATGAGGTTTTCGGGATGTAAACTATAAAAAATAACGGTGTATAACGACCTACTTATGTTCTATTACCTACTGGGCTAGGTACATAAAATGTTAGGTAGTTACATAAAAATGTAACTTGATTTGAAAATAATTTGCCCAAGTGGTTAAAAAGCAAAAGAACTCATCATCATCATCATCATTTCAGCCAATAGACGTCCACTGCTGGACATAGGCCTCCCCCAACGTTCCCCACACAGATCGGTCCTGTGCCGCCCGCATCCAATGGATTCCCGCAATCTTCACCAGATCGTCGGTCCACCTTGTGGGGGGGCCTGCCACGGCTGCGACTTTCTGTACGTGGCCTCAGCTCGAGGACCTTTCTGCCCCAACGGCCATCTGTTCTCCTCGCTATGTGCCCTGCCGATTGTCACTTGAGGCATGCAATCCTTTGGGCTATGTCTGTGACCTTAGTTTTCCTGCGGATCTCATCATTTCTGATACGATCACGCAGGAAGAATCCGGGCATAGCCCTCTCCATTGCTCTCTGGATGACTTTGAGCCTCCTTAATCTGCACATTGTAAGCGGCCACGTTTCGGTTCCGTATGTCATCACTGGCAACACACACGCATTGAAGAATTTTGTCTTGAGACACTGCGGTAGGTGGGCCGAAAATATACTGCGTAGCTTCCCGAACGCTGCCCAACCGAGTTGGATTCGTCGATCGACCTCTTTGTGGAAGTTAGACTTACCAAGGTGGACTTTTTGTCCGAGGTAGAAAAACTAAAAAAACTATTACAACATAAAACAGTTTAGTTTAGGTGAGAAGTCGAGCGATGGCCACACAGTAAGAAACATAACAGAATAAAATTCGTTACTTCGGATTTGATTTTCATGAACTGCAAAGTGATGAGAAATAAATTACCAACATTTTTTTCCGTTTGAACCACTCAAATAAATTAATAAACGGAAAGAAGGATCGTTGCGTTACGTCCAACTCAGTAAAATCCCCGAAGATTTGAAAAGTTTTCGTTTATAATATCGCTCACTTTATTTTTCCCTTATTTCTTTACGGTTTTATTGAACGTAATAACACAGTATACAGATGAGTAGCATTAAATAATATACGTTTCAATGAAAGTCGAGTGGGCTTGCAAAAGGAAACTAAAGGTGTCCGCGGTGGTGATCCTCGGTACGACAGAGCTTTTGACTGAAAAAGCACTTGCGGTATATTTTGCCGAGTAAGAGAGACGGTAAAGCAAGTTCAAAGGTTGACTGGTTCACTTTTAATTCTGTTGGTATTCATGGACGCATTCATAGTTTTTTTTTTAATAATTGTTCTTGTCTTAATTTATCGTATCCCAGCAAAATGAAAAAAAAAACAGATGCCATACCATGGCGTATGTTGTGATTTTTTATGAGAAAGGGAGGCAAACGAGCAAGTGAGTCACCTGATGGTAAGTGATCGCCGCCTAGGGAACTTCAGCCTCACCAGAAGGAGTGGAGATGCATTGCCGGTCTCTTAGGAAGGTATAGGCTCGTTTCTTGAAGATCTCAATGTCGTACCGCTTCGGAGATACCGCTGCGGCAAGTTGATTCCACAATGAAAAGGTCCGTGGCAAAAAATGACGTGAAAAGTGCACGGTGGTGGACCTCCACCCATCCAGGTCCTAGTTTACGGCGTGTAGTACGGTGCTGGTGAAATTCAGTAGTGGGAATTTACTCAAACAACACCTCGGAACACTCACATGGGAAAGGCGGTAAAAGACACATAGTTATTGCAACGTGGGCTATCCTTTGCTTACCAATCCCTCTGGCGAAGGTGAGCTAATGCCCTACTGGGCCACTATAAAAAGAGTATGAGACCCTGACTTCATTAACACTGTGGTAATAATTAAGGATCCAGGAAGAATCGTGCTTTTGGATGGACAAAGTTCCCGTCAAGATAGGGCGAATACCCAAAAAGTCCACAGAAATTGTAAATTTATTTATTTATTTTATTTTTATTTCAGAACGATTTACATAAGACAAGGTAATAATTCAATGACGGTACAACAAAAATCCATCGTCGGTTTTACCGTGCACCGCAGATTCGACTATCGGTCGCGAATATAATAGGTAACATTGGACTACACAATATAAACATCGCCCGCGCGCGAGCAGGACCCGCTCGGGCCGATCATAGAAAACATGGAATTTTGTGGGTACAAGTAACTTGTATTAAAATGTGTAGGTCACACGGGGTGATTTTACTGTCATTTAATTAGATTGTGTTAGTTAGTGATAAGTAATATTGTTTAAGTTTGATTTTTATGTTTATATCAGTCATTTCACATATAACTGAAGATGGTAGTTCGTTAATTAGTTTGGGGATCTGGTATTGTAACAATATTGTTTTCCGTGTGTATTATTATAATCCGGTACAATTGTAAATGTAAAGTGGACTCCTTTTTCCACACTTAGACTCTCATTTGGTCCATTGTGCGTGTTGGGTCCTGGATATTCTAGCCAGCCCAACTCCGCCCAGAAGCGCAGAAGCTTCTTGGGAGCTTCACAGGCTTCGCGGAGTGAACCCGCCGATCTGAGAATTTCTTCGCGTTGCTTGATCACCGCATCGCACTCCAGGATCACGTGCATGTATTCAAATGATCTCCTTTGAACACACGTGGTCGTGGAGGTGCCACGGTTTTAATCTTAAAAAGATGACTATTATTATCAAATTGTGAGGTTGATTACTAAACGAAAAATGATTATTTTAAGCTATAGCTGAGTGTACCCGAGATGGAATATAACTTTATGATAGAAAGATGCCATGGAGCAATAAAAATTAAGGAATTAATAGATTTATAGGGTTAAAACTTCAAAGGTTTTTAAATTATTATTATGGCTAATAGTACTAGTGTTATTTTGTTGGGTAAACAAGAACTTACCAAGTTGGTTATTGTTATTTATAAATCTTAAATTGCGAAATCGGTGTTGTTTTGTCTATTGTATTGTATTGTATTCAACATTTCTATTATGTGTCGAGTGAGTTGCCATTTCTTTCTTTGAAGATTAAAACAACTTTTGCCGCAATAACGTTATCCGACAAAAGACCAAAGTAACCGACCATAGCTTATCGAATCAACATGCTGAAATCGCTGTAGTGGCAGTACGGCTGCTTTTTTGTAGTCCAACTGTACTTGAAACCTTGGTCTTGTTACTGAGTATCTTTCTAATATTGTGATATTTTCAGTGTTTTTTTTCTACAAGAACTTTTTGCTATATACTGTAAGCTAGCCCGCGCCCCCGGTCTCACGCGCGTAGAATCCATCTCGTCACAGGAAGTCTTTATCGCGCGTCCCCGGAGGCAATGCATTTTCCGGGATAAAACGTTTGTTGTGTTCCTTCTCGACCTAAAGGCTATCCCTAGCTATAGCATTGGCAAAATTTTGACATGTAACGTTCTCTTGGTACTATTTTGCATTTTTGGTTGATAAACCTCATTATGTTAACTTTTTTTGACAATTTTGGTATACTTGTTTTTGACTGGCCCTATGGCACATTAGGTTGACCCAATTTTATACCTTATACCTATATCCAGTAGTTCTATGTTTACCTACATAGAACGCCGCTCGCGGTTACAGTTGAGTGCGTGTAGCTAAAACTTGCTTTTTTTCTGTAATCAGCAATGATCGGAGTAGGTAGAGCTATTTTTGGTACTTGTGATTTTTTCAAATAATATGGACATGCCGGGAATCCCGGGATTAAAGATTTACTTTATACTATTAACAGTTATTTTTATTTATACACACGAGCACTAACATCAGCCTTACAAACTTATTCATAAACGCTTTGTAATATTTTGTTAACTTATATCACCTAACTGTACACTATGGTCGCATTAAAGTATTCCAAATTCAAGATACATACATTAGATAGAAATGTTTATAGATAACCTTTATTGATTAAAATGCGTTAAATATTTAACTCTTAACTAATAATTTATTTATTTTAATCCCGGAATCATAGTCATAATTCCGGGGCATGTCCATATGTTTTCTGTTAATGAATCCAAATAACTCTACCTTCTCCGATCATTGAATCAGACACTGGATATTTTTTGTGACATTTATTTGAGTATGAGTGATTTTTTTTGCATGTGCTTCGTTTTATAGTCATGATTAACTATTTCTATGTGAAATCACCAAGATGCCCTCTACCTATACTTCAGATACCTATGAAAATACAACTATAATTCACAACAATACATTTTATAATACAAGTCTAACATAGTCTGGCGGATATTCTTCCGGCACTTCCACTACGTCCTTCCTCTGTACCAGAAGTGCGAAGGCGCCGGGCACATGTATACACGAAGACTTTTAATCGGTGATCAGGACCTACTGATTCCGACTAGGTGGATGATGGCCATTGCTATAGTAATAGTAGTTACATGTTTTCTTTTTGTTTAGGTTTTATTTAAAAAAAATATTAGATATCTAAATTTAATTGGAATGTATGGTCTTCCTACATTTTTATGAAGTGTAGAAAGCTATTTTAATTTTCTTTAATTTGTTTTATTTGACGTTGTCTGCCATTTGACAGTTTTCTACCAATAACGTGAAAAACTTTAAATCTCTAATGAGGTTTGTTATCATCACTGTACCTTTACTTATGAAGAGGTTTTATTTGTAACAAGGAGAAGTAGGATGACCATATTCATAGTTATTAACTTAAAGTCCCAGGCAAGAAAAAAAAATGGAACGCTGACATGTAACTACTATTAATATAGCAATGGCCATCATCCACCTAGTCAGAATCAGTAGGTCCTGATCACCGATTAAAAGTCTTCGTGTATTTGCATAATATATAGGTACGCACTACGCAAGGACGAGATGTAGCACGGGCTGCACCGGGCCTCTGCTGCGCATTTACGTAGGTAAAAATATGCACCTACGTTGCTCGCTCACTCGTTTGTATTTAAAGAAGCGACGATTTTGTGCATCCGTGCCTCGGAAAAGCTCAATCTTCGGTATGTTCACACTTGTGTCCTATCGCAATATGAGAGTAAGGAAACAGAGAGTATACTAACTTATGCGCGCACGCACTCGGGTACTACAGCATGTTCAGAGTTCGTTTAAGATAAGATAAGATAAGAAACAATTTAATGACCACAACACTATTACACATAGAACAAAACAGAGAAAACAAGGATACAGAGACAAAGAGTTGCGGCCAACAAGCATCAGCCTCAGCATATGCTGCAACTGCCACACAAAGCCGCTGCAGCAGCTGGGTTTCAGGCTGGACCTTGGGTGACGCCTTTGCATTGAAAAAAATATTATAAAAGATTGACCTGCAATAAATACAAGTAAAAAGAAAATGAAAAATTACATATACAAAACAAAGAAGCAATAACACGGAGATACATACATAATCAATTTTAAAACATTAAAATTATATTTTAAAAAAATACAACAAAATAACGATAAAAAAATGGCATTCGCGTTTCTGATTGTTGAGGTTAGCAGTTATGTAGGCGGCCATTAGTATTAGATATTCATTGACCACTCTTGTTGTACAATTTAGAAAAAAAATTAACATAAATACCCGCTTATACTCATCTCAACTGTCATGCTTTTCAGTTGTTGTCAGAGCAATAGTGGTCACCATACAGTCGTATTACTGGCAGTTATTGTTTCCACAATCTCTCGCCATTTCGACCTGTTGGTAGTCAGTTTTATGAATTTATATAATATGCCGTTCACAGCTGACTTTATTTGGTCGGTCCATCTCATGGGATCTACTGCGCGCCCTGGTACCGTCCACTCTGCCTTGTACCACGAGACGTTCTATAGACTCATGCCTATTCTGCTATATTGCCTTTCCTGGAAATATTGACGAAAAACTTAAGTATTCGGGTTCCAATTAAAGATTCCGCTCATAGAAGTGAATACAATAACTTAAACCCGTACAAAATATATCTCTGAGCATTACCAATTTCAAAGAAAACATACAAGTCGGTTGATGTTAATATCACTTCAAAGGAGTACTTAACGGACAGGACGTTTATTCCGAATGGCTTTTCCGATCGTTTAGAACTTAAAGGCCACCCCGTTGTCAATACAAAATTCTGTTTGAAATGGAGCCCTTTTAACTTAACTTTTATCTGTGAAAACATCGTGAGGAAACCTGCACGTTTCGGACAATTTCTGAAACTTACAAGTAATGAAGGTAAAGTATTAATTGTATCGATGGGAAAAAATAGCCATTTTCCATATTTCACTTTTTTTCCAGATGAAGAAGATGTATAAGATTTTAAACTTTCGCGTTGCATTATAAAAATAATTAATGTACACGGGACAAAACGCGGTTTTTTTTTTATTATGGCTGCTACTGTGTTGCCCACGGCGAACACTTATATAACTCTGCCAATGTCGAGTGATTAAAGAGACGTTTTAATGAGAAATTGAAGGATAATTTACTCATTCTGATTTTTATTTTTGAATTGAGGGTTACACCACCTAAAACAAAATAATATAACGTATACAAACAAAAAACACATATACAACACAACATTAAGAGGGAGATTCGGTTATTATTATATGTAAGTTTGACGTTTCGACCGCGTTACAACGCGTTGCAACGCGGTCGAATCGTCAAGCTGTGAGTATATGCTACTACGAGTATTTACTTAAATATAAGAATAACCGCGTTTTGTCCCGTGTACATTATTTATTTGAAGAAGTTGTAGCCTTAAATATTTGGTATTATGAATATGTTACACTATTGACGAGTGAGTAAAATTTCTCTAAGAAACCTAAGGTCTTAAGGTTTCTTAGAAAAATTGTATCGTTAGTAATGACCGTATTGATTAGCAGCCAATTTCATTTTTTTGGATTCGGTTCTTATGCAATACAAGCCAGGGGAAACCAAAAAACAAATTGAAAAACTTTTTTAACTAAAAATTATAACTTAGGGATTTAACATACTTTCCCTTCATGACCGATAATTTCGGGATGCGTATAACTCAAGTGGGGTACGTCTCGCACACGTTACGTACCATTGATATTATTTTTAATTTTTGTAGTTTTACCGTCGGAGAGCTACGCTTCGGCATGAATGGGCCGCGCGACCGGCTCCACCGGAGTGATACCACGGCCTTACAGAAAACCGGCGTGAAGCAGCTCTGTGTTTCGCTTTTCTATCTTCTTCCGTATTCTCTATAAATTATATCTCACATTAGTTTTTATTTGTGAAAATCGGCGAGGTGTGAGACAGGGCGACGTTATATCGCCGAAACTGTTCACCACTCTGTTGGAGGACGTGTTTAAACTTCTGGACTGGGATGGACTTGGCATCAATATAAATGGCGAGTACATGACGCACCTTCGATTCGCTGATGATATCGTAGTCATGGCTGAGACCTTGGAAGACTTAGGCAAAATGCTCGACGACCTCAATAGAGTCTCCCAACAAGTGGGTCTGAAAATGAACATGGACAAGACGAAAATTATGTCGAACTCCCATGTCGTACCCACTCTAGTAAAGGTTGGAAGCTCTACACTGGAAGTTGTAGATGAGTACATCTACCTCGGACAAAAAGTCCAGCTTGGTAAGGCCCACTTCCAGAAAGAGGTCGATCGACGAATCCAACTCGGCTGGGCAGCGTTCGGGAAGCTACGCAGCATATTTTCGGCAGATCTACCGCAGTGTCTCAAGACGAAAGTCTTTAATGCGTGTGTGTTGCCAGTGATGACATACGGAACCGAAACGTGGCCGCTTACAATGTGTCGATTAAGGAGGCTCAAAGTCACCCAGAGAGCAATGGAGAGGGCTATGCTCGGGGTCTCCCTGCGTGATCGTATCAGAAATGATGAGATCCGCAGGAGAACTAAGGTCACATACGTAGCCCAAAGGATTGCATGCCTTAAGTGGCAATGGGCAGGGCACATAGCGAGGAGAACAGACGGCCGTTGGGGCGGAAAGGTCCTCGAGTGGAGGCCACGTACAGGAACTCGCAGCCGTGGCAGGCCTCCTACAAGATGGACCGACGATCTGGTGAAGATCGCGGGAATCCATTGGATGCGGGAGGCACAGGACCGATCTGTGTGGAGAACATTGGGGGAGGCCTATGTCCAGCAGTGGACGTCCATTGGCTGAAATGATGATGATGAATGATGATGATGATTAGTTTTTATTTATGTAGATGAGTATTTATTCATTTTATTTTTCATCAACTTGGTCGTCACTCACAACAGGTCCTGTGGCCATGCTGAGGCCGGGACCTGATAGACCTCACACTTCACACCCGCCTATTTATTTAGTATATTTTTATTGTAATAACCTACCCATTGTCTGTTTTCGTACTCACCTATGTCTGTAGTCTTAATGTGTGAATGTTCTATGTTTATTTTCTAATGAGTGTTATTGTTAAATTATGTATTGTGATGGTCAATAAAATGTTTCTTTCTTTCTTTACTGTAAGTTGATGATACACCACGTGGTCTGGGTTCCATTGAAAAGACAGAGGATAGTGATATATACAACGTTATTTTTTATCGATTGCATCCCTAAAACCTCATGATAGGTATCATGAATAAAGACCATGTATTCGAAAAAAAATCAGCTGTTCCATAATTACTGTATTATTGTTATAATTGCAACGTGGGCTCTTCTTTTGTTTTTTTTTTGTTATGGCGCCTATTGAATTTTGATTTAACTTTGCCAATGTCGAGTGATTAAAAAGACACATGTTCGAAGACGACATTGTCCGGTGTTTAGAGCTGGATCTTTTTAATGAATTGAGTTTTAATTATATATATATGTCCTTTTAATTATATTATATGTATATGCGGGTGTTCATGGGCGGCGGAATTGCTTACCATCAGGTGATCCGTCTGCTTGTCTGCCACCCCTCATATAAAAAAAAAACAAAATATACTGGACATGGACACCAGCTAGAACAAACGTCACATAGACAACACAGTATTGGTTGGGAAATTCTGAGTATCTTCTTTTTGCTTATCATCAGGCTGAGGAGAGCCGTTATACTGTGTCACTATGTAAAAATAAATTGCCGGGTGCATATTCTATTTTGTATGATTTTTTTTTTGCTTTTTTCGCGGACGTTCATGGGCGGCGTTGATTACTTTCCATCAGGTGATTCGCTTGCTCGTTTCTCTAACTCTAGCTTAAAAAAATCTAAAATGCTAAACGGACTTTATTCACGATACTTATTATGATATATTTCAGGATAGATACGATAAATCAATATCGGTCATTAATAATAATATTTGACCTACAAACACTTTAACCAACCAAAGACATGCCCGCTCTTGTTAATTTAAAAAAAAACAATCAAGCTTTTAAACGCAACAAATGTTTCCGTATTTTTATCAAAGTGACGGGAGCTGTCCAATTGTCCATTGGACAAATTGTTTTACCTAAGTTTTCGATAAGAAATTCTTAGTGTCGGCCCGGAGTCTGGAAGATGGTGGTCATATACCCCCGTGCCTTGGAAAGCACGTTAAGCCGTTGGTCCCGCGCCCAATCCCACTCCGGTCATATCACGCTGGTGTTCCATCGGAATATGAGTGTAAAGGAATAGAGAGTGCACTTGTGTTTGCGCACACACTTGAGCACTATAATATATCCTGCATATGTGGCTGTTCGTTAAGATTGGCCGCTGTAGCTGTAATCGGTTGCAGGATATTTTTTTTTTACTTTTCTTAATTTTCAAATGCCAACCACTTTTTAAAATACATTTAAGTTGTATCAGGAAATTCAATCACGTAAGTTAATTTAATAAATTATTTAAGCTATTATTACACAATTTTCATGCCTTAAAAACGTAGAATTCAGTACACCTCAAAATATATGTACCAAACTTTATCTCTATTTAAAGACGCCGGTACTAACGCACATAAAACACTTAACCCTACGCCCGCACTTACCGTAAACAAAGTCGAAATTCCCCCGTTCATCATCATACACATTCACAGACACATCAACAAACACAAGCAGACCACGAGCGAATCTACCGAGCGCGGGACAACCGGTCTTTTACTCATTATTCATTCAATGTTTTTATCCATCGGTCACAAAGTCCAAATTCGTAATTTTTTAGGTTAACAAAGGCGCCGTTCGACACTTGTGCGCTGTCCGAAAGCCGCGTACACACTACGTAAGGGCGTAACGTCACGCGAACTCAATGCGCTTGCGTGGAACAAAGTGACTCTTCACCCTGACGAACTTATTCACGAGTTAATTAATATATCAACTTTTCTCCATTCCCCGTATTAACTGTCTCCATTAATAAAATATTTGGTTTAGTTTGTCCGGATGTGGGATGACTTCCTGACGGAGTTGACGGCGAAACTGGAACTCGCAAGTTCGCAATAAAGTGTTAATAAATTATAACTTGAGTGTCCGCTGTCTGAGTTTGCTTCTATCCGTTAATTACGAGCGAGCCAAGCTAATTGCCGTGCTAATGACTCTGAGGATTGAATGCGATTCAATAACAATTTTTCGGAAGTTTGACTTCTGACGTTGTTTCCGTCGGTCTTTAACTTGATTACTGCCTTCTGAATGTTGCTTTTAATTTTATCGGATTTAATTTAGCTTGGGCTAAACAAAGTTTACTGTAGAAAATGATATCTAGTGTGTGCTAGTTAATCTGATGATAAAATTTAGGTCAAACAGAAATCATCATCATTACAGTCTACGATTCCCGGTTGTGTTTAAACCCGTCGCTTCCGAGTTCATGGTACTTTTGGAACATGTTCGAAAGTAGTAATTTTTCATGAATATCTTATATTCATGAAAAATTACTACTTTGTATACTAACCTTATAAAAAATCTAGAGGCGTACAATACATTCAAATGTAATATAGAATACGACATCAAGTCGATCAGGTAATGGCAAGAGGCCTGACGGCATATATTTCCTTTGAAGCTAAGTAAATAAATATTTCACTATATCACATACATTGATCTGACTCCGAGATAGGTGGCTCAAGCACCTGTGTTACGGATATCAGAATCAACAGTGGGATTACAAATATATACATTTAATACTTAGTTTTATTTAGTTAGAACGTGCACTAGCACCGTCCAATCTTCCCGGGACTGAGAGGAGTAGTGGAGTCACCACCGGTATGCAGCAGAGACCCCTACTTCTTTAAAGTTAGCTGTTGAATAACATTCTGTCGGTCTAGTGGTTTAAGTACCGGGCCTGGATCTCGGGGTCCTGGGTTCGATTTCCGGGTCGAGCAAAGGTATGTTTCGAATTTTTCGAACACAGTTCGCATTTGGCAAGCGTGGTGATTAAGCCTAATCCCATCATAGTAGTGATGACTTGATTTCTATTATGGAGGCATTTGCCCTGCAGTGGGACAGTCTGTAGACTGATACTTTCCTTTACTTAAGATGAAGCCCAGTCGGTCTAGTGGTTTAAGTACCGGGGCGTGATCTCGGGGTTCTGGGTGCGATTCCCGGGTCGAGAAAAGGTATTTTTCGAATTTTTCCAACATATCTCGTGGTTCTGTATGGTGATTATGGCTAATTCCATCATAGTAGCGATGATTTGATTTCAATGAAGGAGGCCTTTGCCCTGCAGTGAGTCAGTATATAGGCTGATACGATAGTATATAGAATCCTGATTTATACCGTGTAAAAAGGGTGGCATAAATAAATAACGCTCGATAGGCAATACTAATATTTATTCCCGTAATAATCAAATTTATTTCTTACAATTATTTTACTAATTACTTATAAATACACACATACAAGTTGATAGCTGAACAGGTAGAGTTTCGGCTTTGGCAGTGATTGGTATACAAACTGAGCTTAGATCGAGCGGATATGCGGGCTTATGGCGGCTTGGTATTGTCTGGCTTGACTGGCTTGCCTGGCATGACTGAGGCTTGGAATTGCACGAGAAGCTAAGGTGCAGCAGCCATCTTCAGTGACTGTACGGTGCTACCGTACATTTTTGTCTATATAGCAGTAATTGAAATTAGGTTAAATGAACGCGCGTCAATCACTTACATTTTTCATTAGTTCACGTATTTCACCGACACACGGCGGACGCGTTCTCATTATCAATCATTAGCAATATCTGTAGTCTAAGTTATCATCAGCAATAAACTCTCTTATCTCTATATCAAATCTATCATTTAAAGGTGTCCCATACATCTTTATGGTCCTTCGAGCCTTCGGAAAGGCGGGATCATTTACGCGTAAACTGTAACTGTGCTCGTGTAAGTGATTCATTGGATGCAGTGCATTTTCGAAGTTCATCATTAATTACTTAGAACAATAGCTAAGTAATCAGCAGCAGCAATCATCATCAGCAGTAGCAATCATCATCAGCAGTGTCGGGTCAGGCCAGCCAGTTTGATCCAACACTAAGCAGCACAGCAGCAGACAAGTAAGATCTTTCCATTTATCAAACCAACTAATCATCATCATGGAAGACCTACTTGCCAATCAAAGTCAAATAATGGGAGCCATCAACCAGCTTCTTATCAACTTTAAGAAAGATGGAGCCGATCGCAAGACGGCGTCTTATATCAAGAAGCGGCTGGATACTTTGGATTCCTACTGGAAGGAGTTCCAGTCGAATCATAGCCAACTACTAAATTATGAAGATCCATCTCACTCATACTTTATAGAAAATTGGTACTTAAAAACATCTACATTTTATACTGAAACACGTACGTATATTCAAACCTCCTTAACTCTTGAGCCTCGTAAAGAAGACAGGCCACTTATCAAACCAGCAACCCCTCTACCATTATCATCAGATCTAAGATCACCGCTTCCTGAAGACACAGGTAATGGTACACCTAGGCCTATTCAGGATAACAAAACTTTTGAATTTCCATCAGTATCAGGTAGCTCACACCCTCCTCATAAACGATCAAATTTTAACAATAGCAAGTTAGACGAGATGCTGCGAAAACAAAGGAGCAATTTCAAGGCCTTTGGTCGCCTCACTTCTAGCATAGACCTAAGCGGAGTAACCGAAAAGTGGGAGTTGGAAGACATCTTAAGGTCACTAAATTCGCGATGGTCCGCTATCGATGACCTTCACTGGGAAATTGATAGTGAACTTTATGAGGAAAACGTAGAGTACGATCAAAGCTATACCACATACGAGCAGAAATATAATCAATTGAAAAAGGAAATCAACAGCAAGATGTGGTCAGCATGCCATAGGGAGAAGTCCACTCCTCAAATGGATATTCCAACATTTACTGGCAATTACCATCAATGGGTATCATTTAAAGATTTGTATTGCGAAGCCGTTCATAACAATCGATCATTATCTAACGCACAAAAGATGCAGTTCTTAAAGAGCAAGCTAAGGGGGGAACCAGAAAAAATTATACAGCATTTACATATCAGTTCCGATAACTATCAAGTGTGTTGGGACCTTCTAAATCACAGATACAACAATAACAAACTAATTTTTGGATCACAGATCAATATTCTCTTAAACTTATCATCATCCCAACAACAATCATCAGTACATATCAAAAAGATCCACGACAACGCCAACGAAAGCTTAAATGCTATAAAAAACCTCGGAGTAGACGTAAGCTCATGGGATCCATTGATAGTTCATATCTTGTCTCAAAAACTAGACGCGGACACTCACAGGGAGTACATTGAGTCACTCAAGAACCCTAGAGATCTACCAACATTATCAGATTTTCTCAACTTCTTAGAAAATAAATTTACGTCATTGGAGTCATCTCAACGCAAACAAGATGCTGCATTCAAATCATCGTTCAATAAATCATTTCAACCTGAAACGCAAACAAATCGTAATAAAACTAATAATTATTTTAAATCATTTACCAGCAATCAAAATCACTTCATAAGTGCGAAAAACACACAAACCGGATGTCCACTCTGCAAAAATGAACAACACGGCATATTTCATTGCAACACTTTCCTCAAATTACAACCTACCGAACGCCGCAACACTATTGCGAAATTAAAATTATGTGTTAATTGTCTCTATGATCATAATGGCAAAAACTGCATATCGGAAAAACGTTGCCGGGAATGCCAAGGTCGGCATAACACGCTTGTGCACGAGGCTTACGTTAAGCAATCAACAATGGGTACGGAAAGGAATAAGGCCACAAATGTATCCCAAAACGATATCACTGAAACACTCTTAGCAACAGCATGGGTTAGAGTAAAGTCATCTGATGGCACGTTTATCAAATTAAGAGCTCTCATCGATCAGGGATCACAGACTTCTCTCATCACCGAGAAAGCAGCCCAAATCTTACAACTCCCTCGACAAAGATGCAAGGGTGTCATTTTTGGAGTAGGAGCAAAGGAAAATAACTGCAAAGGCGTTATCAACATTACATGTTTGTCTGTTTACAGCGACTATCAATTTATTACAGATACTTTTATCATGAAAAATTTAATTAATAACTTACCTAATCGTTCATTCAGCAAACCAGATTGGTCGTATCTAGAAAACATCCAATTAGCAGATCCGGATTTCAACATCAGTCGCCCGGTAGACCTGTTACTAGGGGCCGACGTCTATTCCTCTATCATATTAAGCGGTATCATTTCATCAGATCAACTAAGGCCTGTAGCACAGCAAACCCGTCTCGGGTGGATTTTATGTGGAAACGTAAAATCCTATCAATGTAACGTCATTCTAAATAATACAGACGACATACAACGTTTCTGGGAAATAGAAGACATCCCTGAGGGTCCTACAATGTCTCAGGAAGATGCTCAATGCCTGGAATATTTTAAAAGCACAACAACAAGGCTGTCTGACGGAAAATACGTCGTTAGATTACCATTAGTATCAGATGCAGATGAAAGATTGGGAGAGTCCAAATCAAAAGCTATAGCACAGTTTAAACAATTAGAAAAAAGATTTGCAAACCGAGCTGACATTGAATTAGAATATAAATTATTTATCAAAGAATACATTGAACTTGGTCATATGCGGCTGACGTCACCCGGATCGCTACCTACATTAGGTGTCTTTTTACCGCATCATTGCGTTTTACGGGAGTCATTGACATCAGCGCTGCGCGTTGTATTTAATGGATCAGCAAAAACATCGAGTGGCCAAAGTTTAAATGATGTTTTGTTACGGGGTCCTAATCTGCAGCAGGACCTATTATTATTAATAATCAAATGGCGGCAATATCACTATGCCTACACAGCAGACATCGAGAAGATGTTTCGACAGATTTATCTTCACGATTACGATCAAAAATATCAAAAAATCATCTGGCGAGACGAACCTAATAATGCCCTACAGGAATATCAATTAGCCACTGTTACTTACGGCACAAAAGCAGCGCCCTTCCTTGCAATGATGGTTTTAAAACAGTTAGCTGACGATGAAGGGTACAAGTATCCATCTAGTCCAGCTGCCAAGGTTCTACAAGAGCAATTTTACATGGACGACTTGATCAGTGGAAGTCATGATCTATCATCAGCCAAGCAGTTACAGTCGGATTTAATCAATTTATTAAAAGCAGGAGGATTTAACCTCAGAAAGTGGTCAGCAAATACGCCGGCTCTTCTAGAAGGAGTTAGCACCGCAAATAGCCCCAGTGACCAATCCTATGACTTAAAGAGTCAACAAAAACTTTAGGCCTACGGTGGCATCCTCAATCAGACAATTTCAGTTTCGATATTAAAATTAATTTATCTCAAACAAAATTCACAAAACGCACTTTACTGTCAGACATATCAAGGCTATTCGATCCATTAGGATGGCTCACACCAATTACAACAAAACTAAAATTGCTTTTCCAAAAGGTTTGGTTGCACAAAGATCTTGAATGGGACGACGACCTCCCTACTGACATCAAAGATGAGTGGTTAAAAATTAGATCCGACATAACCAAGATCACACGCATTAGAATACCAAGATGGTTAAATAGTAGCAAGGATGACGTCATAGAACTTCATGGGTTTTGTGACGCATCCACCAATGCATACGGTTGTGTAATCTACTGTAAGATCAACAAGCAAAATAAAGACGGAAGCAAAAATATTACAGTTGTACTAGTAGCTGCGAAGTCAAGGTTGGTACCAACAAACAAAAATATAACTTTACCTCGTTTAGAACTAAGTGCAACTCATCTCCTATCAAGACTTATGCAAAAAGTGAAACAATGTCTAGCAGATTACGAGATAAAAACATTTGGTTGGTGTGACTCAACAGCAGTATTGGGTTGGCTGCATGGCGAACCAAGTCGCTGGAAGCCTTTTGTAGCCAACCGAGTGAGTCAAGTTACAGACGTTTTACCAGCTGAATGTTGGCATTACGTCAAATCACAAGACAACCCAGCTGACTGTGCTAGCCGCGGAATAACAATTGATCAGCTTCATGAACATCCGCTGTGGTGGCATGGACCAGCGTGGCTATTAGAGTTTGATAACGATAACATTAAAGAAAGGCCCGTTTACGTCACTGAAGAAGAAATAAAAAAGACAAAACAAGTAAATGTCACGGCATTCTCGAATGACGATGATATCATTTCAAAATTATTAAACAAATACAGTAGTTTGACGCGAGTAACGCGAGTAATAGCCTACATATTACGTATAAAGCAACAAAGCAAGCAAAAATATTTATCAGCAACAGAATTACAAAACGCAAGATTAAAAATTGTTAAACACATTCAACATAAAGAATTTTCAGAAGATATACAATATTTACAAAAGTTTAGCAAAGCAAGTTCAAAAAGCAAAATATTATCATTGAACCCTTACATTGATGCGGAAGGTCTACTAAGAGTAGGAGGCAGACTGAGCAACGCGTCTATCAGCAAAGATATGATGCACCCCCTAATCATACCTCACGAAAGTCAATTGACCAACCTTCTCATAGATCATGCTCATAAGAGCACATATCACGGGGGAGCACGGGTTACGTTAGCGTGGCTCCGACAACAATTTTGGATCCTAGGCGGGAACAGAGCAATTAAAAAGCGCTTACGTCTCTGTGTAACCTGTAGAAGACACAACCCTAGCAAACATCATCAGATAATGGGTGACCTGCCGGAATCAAGATCTAACCCATCAAAGCCGTTTTATCACACGGGAGTAGATTTTACGGGCTACGTAGACGTAAAGGCAAGCAAAGGAAGAGGTATCAAAACATTCAAAGGGTACATAGCTGTGTTCGTTTGTATGGTTACAAAAGCTGTACATCTAGAACTTGTGTCAGATTTAACCTCATCCGCATTTTTAGCAGCGTTAAAACGAATGGCTGCAAGACGCGGAACACCAAGTCACATCTACAGTGACAATGGGACGAACTTCGTAGGAGCCAATAAAATCGTCAATCAAGCAACCATCGAATTAAAATCAGTCATCAGCGACGAGTTTTTAACAGACATTAGCGAAATGAATATTACCTGGCATTTTAATGCACCCTCATGGCCAAGTGCAGGAGGACTGTGGGAGGCAGCAGTAAAAAGTCTGAAATACCACCTCCGCAGAGTAATTGGCGAGCAAAAACTCACGTTCGAGGAGTTTTCCACTTTGTTGACTCAGCTGGAAGCCTGCCTGAACTCTCGTCCGCTTTGCGCAATAACAGAAGATCCAGATGACATTAATTATCTCACCCCATCACACTTCCTATCAAGTGGTCCAGTACTAAGCATAATCGAGACTGAAAAAGATGAAAGAACACGTTGGTGTTTAACTCAGAAGATATTCTATGACATATGGAAGCGCTGGAAGTCTGAGTACCTGACACAATTATCAGCCAGAAGCAAGTGGCAGCAGTCAAATAGCAACATCAAACTTGGGGACATTGCGATCATACATGATGCAAACTTACCTGCCGGGAAGTGGGCATTAGCTAGAGTGATTGACCTTCACCCCGGTAAGGATGGACTAGTCCGAGTAGTCACCGTCAAAACAAAAAACGGAGTCATTAAAAGACCTATCACAAAACTTACGGTTTTACCTGTTGACTCTAAAGCAGACAATCAAAGTCTAAGTCCCACAAATAAACAACAACCTTTACCCGCGGAATCTAGTCAAGATCATATCAAGCAAAAAACCCCAGCATCTGGAATCAAATTTAGCAACATCATCATGTTTACATTGTTGTTATTAACTACATTCATTCAAGTAGCCCAAGGAGCACATAATATAACACTTTTTAAAGATACCCAAAGTCTTTATTTCGATAAAACATCCAACATGCGTCTAATCCGAGATGAATGGAAAATGATCGTTTATTACGATATGGATCCGTACTGGCAAGGTTCGACTTTACTAAACAAATACATCACTCACCTTGAAAACATATGTTCAAAACTGCAAGAAAGACAACAATGCGATGTAATACTACTACAATTACGACACGGTAGTACCGAGTTACACTACTATGATCAGCTGCTACTTGGTCAGCAGTATGCGGCGAGAGAAATACGAGTCCGTCGCGGGCTTATCAATGGAATCGGATCCGTCGCGCGCACACTCTTCGGCGTACTGGACGATGATTTCGCAATACAATATCAAAAGGACATTGACCTTATCAGACACAACCAACAACATCTCGTAAAATTGTGGAAAAATCAAACATCAATAATAGAAGCTCAACACAGTTTTTTGAAAAGATTAGATACTGCAATCAATCAACAGTATAAACTATTTAATCAGCATCTGAATAAATTAGACCAACAAAATTTAATGATCAAAGACGAGGTAGAGAGGTTAAAAGCTATCAATGAGTTTATTTTATCATCAGTTATCGCTAACAATATTTTGGTTAATCTGAAAAAGATACAAAACACCTTACTCGATACTGTTACCGATATATATCATGGGAAATTCGATATCCACATATTATCACCTGATCAGCTAAAAGACGAACTCAGCTTAATTTCTGGCCATTTATCAAAGGAAATATCGCTACCTATAGACGATATCCATAGCGGTGTATCAAAATTATATCATCTACTAAGAGTTAAGGTAAAAGTTACTAATCAGTATCTATTATTCGAAATTAAGATACCACTACTGACTAGAGAAAGCTATGACATTTACAAGGTTATACCGATTCCTCAGTTAGTTAAGAACAATATGATCAGCATAATACCGATTTCGGACTATATTGCTATGAACATCCAAAGAGATTCATACTTGTCAATGACGGAGACCGATGTACAGACATGTCTTCATTCAGATGCCACTACAAAAATGTGCGACCTCCGAGGTCCTATTTATCACTTGCAAACCGATCAGAACCTATGCATTAAAAATGAATCATCAGACAGGTGCCAAACTATTATCAGTTCATGCAAAAACTCATGGAATGCGCTTAACACCGCAAATACCTACATGTTTCATTGTTGTGAGCAATGTACTTTCCGATTCATGTGTGGTAATCAAATTGCAACTGAGCGCGTCAGCAAGGCCGGCATCTTATCAATCGGGAATAATTGTGTACTCAAAGGAGACTCATTCAGAATCTACTCACACGGAATTCAAACCAACACGATGCACACTCAAGCTGATCTGATCGCCATCGATATTCCACCGATCAACCATATGATCAACCTGACGGTACCTTTTACTAAAGGCGAGACAAATCAGACGGAACAGAAAGAACGCCAGGCGTCCCTAAAAGAGATCGGACGTCAAATCGATACTATTAAAAAGGAAGACATCGAATCAGATTTAGATCAAATGTCATATCACGACGTTCATCATTACGTGGCTATTTATGTTTTGGTGGGAGCATGCGGAGCAGTAGGAGCAGCATTCCTGTGGAGGCGGGCGCGCACGCGCTGCCTCCGCCTGGCGCCGCGCGCGCCGCCCGAGCCGCAGCCGCGCGCGGCCCCTCGGCTATCTCTACATGACATCGCTGGTGCTAGTGCTATCGCGAGTGCAAGTGAAAGTGTTCATGTCAATTTAAATCAAATAGATCAGAGTGCGCGAGTGAAAAATAAAGCTACCTCACCCATTTTTACAAGTGTGCGTTTAAGCGACATCAATCACTAACATAGTTTTAAATAATAATGGAATCACCTTGTAATATCTTAAGCCATTACCATTATATCACGTTACTAACAAACACATAACAGCTCATCTTCATCATCATCCTCATCTCGCGCCCGGCAGCATGTACGGTGCTACCGTACATTTTTGTCTATATAGCAGTAATTGAAATTAGGTTAAATGAACGCGCGTCAATCACTTACATTTTTCATTAGTTCACGTATTTCACCGACACACGGCGGACGCGTTCTCATTATCAATCATTAGCAATATCTGTAGTCTAAGTTATCATCAGCAATAAACTCTCTTATCTCTATATCAAATCTATCATTTAAAGGTGTCCCATACAGTGACTCTGCCGTCATCTGTACACTCCAATGGACTGGCCATGGCATGTGACCGAGCTAAAACGCCACGTCCTACCGGGTGGGTCATTTTTATCTACCGAGGGTCAGGGACCATTTTGTCGCTCCTTTGAGCGCCACTTCTACATTTCTGTGAGGGTGTTGTCACCAGTCTGCGCCGCACCCTACAAGCCATTCATGGAGCCCGTATCTTGCCTTATAGCGACATGTCGAAGAGGTTTTAGTGGGTATGCCTCTGGCTGGAGCCAGCCGGCTAAGTGAATTAATCGCAACCTATTGGGGTAATGCTGACATTGTTTTGGCGGACATTTACTACAAGGACTACTTTGTTACAATTTACCTTTATATTTCAAGTTACCGGTTTTTATTTACCTTTATAACTTGTGGCATTTGGTTTAGTTAATGTAATTGTATGTATTAAATAATTCTTTCTTATTTTTCTTCAAATTAAATTAGAAATTGATTTAACTGAAAAAGTTAATCATTTTGGGCTAATAATTTCACCTCATTGATGGTCCGCAGACCAGAAAGTATAAGGTGAATCTATTTTCAAAATGATAACAGAAAGTGTTCAAAATAAACATAACTTGCTTCAACTATGTAGTAAAAGGTTTCTATTTCGACGTAAACATACTATTTGTCATACAAATTAATGATTGTAACATTTGTTGGGCTACAATATATCCCTTAACCCTTAATGCTTCACTGTGACATTAGTTTATTTTTCATTGTCATTTCCCCACGTCTTTCTCCCCTAGTATAGAACCTTGTGTTCTGTTTTTCCCTGTATTTTAGGAAGAATCAATTAATTGCTTGTCATCAAGCACTGGTAGTTATTTATCAAGGGGTCGCTTATGTATGTATACAGTAGTACTTAAATATAGTTAACTAGCGGCCCGCACTTACTTCGTTTCGGGACATTCGTTTCTCAAACATTATCAACAGATGGCGCTGGGTGAGGAGCGGCATACATCCCTGCATTTAATGATTTTAGATATCTTATATCTTCGGAATTATTCATGTACATTGCATGATGTAAAGGGTCATAAAATTAATTGCTTCTTTTTCTATGTTTTCTTACTGTGTAACTCGTTTATTTTCGTTATCGACACTTTGTACAATTTTATTTGAATTTAATCATTTTCCTGACGCTATGTTGGTCTAAGTACCGGGGCGTGATCTCGGGGTCCAGAGTTCGATTCGAACAAAAAGTATGTTTCGAATTTTTCGAACTATGGGCTTGAGCTAGGGTTTGTGATCACCAATCCGTATCAAGTTTTCGATTTCAAAATGTGATTGATCTGTCTAATTCAAGTATTAATTGCTCATATTTTAATTTTCATTTAGTAATTTCTTCACAGTCGAGGCTTAGACTTGGTGAATTTCGCATCGTACTAGTCATTATGTTTGTAATACTGTTTTCAGAGTCAGATAGATTTCTCGATAGGTCAAAGTTAGATTGGGATTTCCATTTATTCCATTTTATTTTCTATCCTAAAATAATATTAATTTGACTATCATGAACTCAAATGGCAATAACTTGTTATGTCAAATATTATTATTACTTCATGTCCGTCCTTGTCAACTTGTTGTCTATGTCTAATCTAATTAGCTGTCTCGTAATTACCAGATAATTGTGAATTTGGAAAAGTAAACAGTTGTGGATATGTGAATTTTTAATAACAACGGTAACGCTGAAGTTCTTACCGATAATAAATTCTGAAATTCTTCCAATTTTAGCGCATTTATCTTTTTTTATGTGATAGGTGGCAGACCAGCAGACGGATTGCATGACGGTAAGCGATTGCCGCCGCCCACAAACACCCCCGACACCAGTGGAGTCACAAGTGCACTTGTGACCTCACCAAGTGTGCCAGTGGAGTGTTTTGGATTGAAATTGTTTTCCTGTGGTAATTAGGTTATGTGCCGGTTCCAGGTAAACATTCGGTATTTTCCTTAAATACGGATACGGAGCTTGTGGATAACAACTTTCTCTTTAGAATACCGGAAACGGAATCAAACCCACCCGCGTGGCTGTTCTACCCGGATTGTGGAAGATGTAGGTACGAATTCCGCCTGCACACGAGATGAAATTTTAAGTGCATTATTTATTTATTTATTTATTGATAAAGATTTACCAACAATATATCAGTTTGCACATTCAATACCAGTACAAGGGTGCCTTAACTAAAAGATATGCCTATTATAGGTAAATACAGCATTATTGAACTTAATTAGGACTAAATATAGTTATATTAGGTAAATTATTTACTAAGTATTAATTTTTATCTACAACTCACAATCCTTCAGCTTATCAATACACTTCCGCTTATATGTATGGATGGAATCATGAAAAATATCTATGTTATGATCCTTTATGTCATTATATGAGCGCATACACCGGTATAAAGGAGCACACCTACCCAGGTTGGTTCTACAATTATTAAATATAAAAATTATTATTGCAAAATGTAGTTTAGACGCAAAGACAAATTTTGCGCTTTACTTGATAGATGATAATATTGCTCAAACCATTCTTCGATGCCTTTGAGTAAATTCAAAGTTCTATTCAAACACGCGTGCGTGCACCCGCATGAGATTATGGGTATACAGGTAGTGTTGAGATAAAAAAGTAAATTAGTGTTTCCAGACACTCGATTGGAATAGTTAGTAGTGGTATTGTCGGCTGCAAAGAAATGTTAACATATCGGTGCCTTGTCATAATAGCCATCTCTGACTTTTATTTTCTTACACATGGTGTGTAGCATTGTGAGAAGGTAGGTACTAAAGAGTGTACATTTTTTATTTAAATCTACAATAAGTTGCCAATCGATCTAAAAAATTAAAGTGAAGATTTATTCTTAAAGGAAATAAAAGAAATATTTAATGTCAAAATGTGTTTATAATCTTTACGCTTATAACCTACAGTAGTAATAAACTTATTCCACCACATAGATATATCCATTGTCCAATTATGGTAAGCAAACTCTACTCGCGGAAATATAATATTAACAGAAGGGGACTTAATATCTATAAAGGATTTCTCTAAAAACTTATAACAATTACGATGCTCGATTACAAATGGGTCATCATATCTAAATGTAGGTGTATTTTTCGCCCACAAAGGAATTCGCATATTTAAATGCAACTCCGAAACCTTACACTTAAAATAAACATCACTATCCTCTTTAGAAATATACTTCAAGCAACTTTTTCTTGATTTACAAGCTTGTAAATCAAAACGGTCACAAAAAACCCTAAATTCACCAAACTTCAGTGTACTACCGATAAAAGAAACTACATCAGCACGTAATGCTTCTAATAAAACAGGATCTTCAAGAGTTTTTCGGGCGGAATACTTGTATACCTGAGGTTTTATAATTAGTATTTAGATAATATTATAATTAAATGTATAGTAACCTTATAAAGAATACATGCATTGCAATGCCACTGCAGGAACATGGTTAGAAGTATTATAAATAATTTTTAGACCTAATGTACTACATGAAACCAATAAATAATATAACTATGACTATACCAAGAAACTATCTTTACTTATTCACATTACTATGAATAATTGTCTTGTCTACACACGACATGTGTAATGGTGCTAAGTTGTATGTCGTTTGGAAGCTATATGTTACATTCGTGACACTGATCTCAGGTCCAATTTACAGCATCGACGGGTACTAAATATACGATACAAGACAACTTTAGTCAGGCAAGACAGCATCCTATACAACATCTTCTACCTATCACATAGAATTATATTAATCAATGCTCGAATAATTCGATTTTTTTTACCGTGGGAGAGCCAAGCTTCGGCATGAATGGGCCGGCTCGACCGGAGTTATACCACGGCCTCACAGAAAACTAGCGTGAAGCAGCACTGTTCTGTGTTTCGCTGCGTGAGTGAGGGTCATCGTCATCGTCATCGTCAGCCCATTTAAGTCCCCACTGCTGGGGCACGGGCCTCGCGCAATCACATGAGGGGTAACTGCCATACTCACCACGCTTGGCAGACGGGTTGGCGAGGGTTTTGATATAAATGCAGAGTTTTCCTTCTCTGGGTGCTGATGATCATGCCAGCAGCTTTACCTTAGTCGCCTTGAGTGAGGGTACCGGAGGCCCAATCTGGGGGATAGGAGGGTTTAAAGGTTGGCAGCGCACTTGTGAATCCACTGGTGTCGCGGGTATCCATGGGCGGCGGCAATTGCTTACCATCAGGTGATCCTTCTGTTCGTCTGCCTACCTATTACATAAAAAAAAAAATGATTAAATTATTTTGACGACTCGTTTGGAACAGTGGTAGTGAACGCTGCCTTTGGTCCAAGGGTTGCGGGTTCGATCTCCGCACAGTACCTACAAACATTTGTGTGTATTAACATGTCTGTTTGTATTGGTTACAAACACCCAGTTGTATGTATTATAAGTATTTACAAAAGAAAAGTATTATTTGTATATATTTGTAATTCCGCTGTTGATTCTGATATCCGTAACACAGGTGCTTGAGGTACCTATCTCGGAGTCAGATCAATGTATGTGATGTTGTGAAATATTTATTTTTTTATTTAAGGCTAGCAGATATTTTATTATTTTTGCGAGAATATTATTCTTCGTCAGTAATATTTACCTCTCTTAATATTGATTCATCAATTCAGGTCAAATTACAACTGTTTTGCTGTTCGATAAAATAAGATTTTTCGTAGGTATTGGATAATAGCAGCAAAATAATATTTACATCACGCACATTTTCCAATGGCGTTCTAGACTAGAAAACATGAATCAAATTCGACTAGGAAGCTTTACCTGGTGGAAGGCATTCACAAGGTGATTGGCTATTGTTAAATAGACTGCGTCAAGTAGATGGAGAGCTAGCGTACAAAAATGTACCTATGTGATTTATAGAGCAACGAAATCATACAATATGATACTATCATGATTATGGAATTTCCGGCACCTGGCAGTTGCCAGGAATACCTTCAACGCTAAACTGTTCAGCGGTGTGTGTGGGAGTGGTTGGGCAATAAAGGGGTTGTAAAATAAATTGCAGGTAAGTGATTTATAGAGCTCTGAGATTGTTGGCATATTATTAGTTAATTGTGTTCTATAACATTGCCAGCTTGCGAGAAAAGTAATTAAGTAGTAAGCAGTCAAACTAAAAAAAAACCGACCCCTTATAATCTGGAAAAGGCGAGGAGGAGGAGAAAGAAGATTTTTTTAATGTGATAGGTGGCAGACGAACAGACGGATCGCCTAATGGTAAGCGATTGCCACTGTCCATAGAAACCTGCGACACCAGTGGAGTCACAGGTGCGCTGCCAATCTTTTGAACCCCCCTTTCCCACTCATGCAACGAAACACAGCATGTTGAGGTAAAAATATTGTTAGGCGGTGAAAAGTGTCAAAGATGTGACAAAAATCATCTACATGTCATGTCACTTTTTAACCCAAACACAGAAATAAACACGGATTAAAGTATTAAATATACAGGGTGAAAAAAAACCAGCCAAGTGTGAGTCGGGCTCGCTCACCGAGAGCGTCTACTACAGTGGGAATCGAAGCCACGACCTGTGGCGTATGGGACAGCGCCACTATCAAATGGACCATTGGTCCAGTTATTTATTGTTGGAACCACTAGCTCGGCAATAAGAGAAAAAGCTGAAATGAAGTATGTAATAGCCACATCCAGGACAGTGTTCAAGTGTGTGCGCAAACACAAGTGAACTCTCTATTCCCTTGCCCTCATATCCGAGAGGACAGCAGTGTGACAGGACCGGAGAGGGATCGGGTGCATGACCAACGGCTTAACGTTCTTTCCGAGGCACGGGGTACAAGATCGCCAACTTCCAGAATCCGGGCTGACACTAAGAATTTCTTTATAAAAAATCTTAGATACAAATTTTTGCCCCGACCCGGGTTTTTGGGACCCCAAGCGCAGCCGTCGCTTTAAAGTGCGAGTAAGTGGGAGTGGCAGTACTACTCCCACTGCACCAACGAGGTATCATATTAATATGGTCATATGATAGAATGATATTAAATAAAAATTTCATAGGGACGACATTGATGAGCATACTTTTCTCCTCACTTCCCCACGTGCTTGTAAGACCAATTTTAAACGAAAGTTGCTTTAAGTGTCATTTCAAATAAAAAAATATGCAAGCTACATTCGATTTTTGCTCTTCAGGTAATCAAGCGCCAAATTCCCCGACCAAACATTGAGTTATTTTGATATTACTGCTACATAGTGTATTTATATCCACCATCTCATTAACCTACATATTTATTAAGCTATAAACATTGATTGCATAAATTCATTATACGCGTCATTATCATCCGGGAATTGAATCACTGTATCAGTAGCACACAATCGTGAAAAATTATACCGATACTGTTGGGTGATCAAATATTATTGTTTACCCTGACACCTATTATTTGTTCCACTGTTTACGTCCTAATTGCTCATGCAGAGCACAAAAGCATGGTTATCCACACACGATTACGTTTTGCATAATGAGAATGACAATATAATATTTTGACCGCGTGTAAAATATCAGTGTTGTTTTTTAATGTCACAGAAGAAATGCCGCCAACCCAGTAGATGTGCTAAGTCAAAGTCAAAAGTGTGGTCCCCGGCAGAGTAGAATAGGCCACCCTTACTCTTACCGAGGTGTCGTAAAAGGCGACTAAGGTAAAGCTGCTGGCATGATCATCAGCACCCAGAGAAGGAAAACTCTGCATTTATATCAAAACCCCCGCCAACCCGTCTGCCAAGCGTGGTGAGTATGGCAATTACCCCTCATGTGATTGAGGGAGGCCCGTACCCCAGCAGTGGGGAATTAAATGGGCTGATGATGAAAGTCAAAAGATTCTTTATTAACAAAAGATTCTTTATTTACAAAGGCTTGTACACAGCACTTACAAATTGCCATATATTAACATATTTTGAAGCTGTTTATAAGTATAATAATAATTTACGTAAAGTAACATAATATGTATGCCGATACATAAAATATACTAAGAAGTAAATAATCATAATGCGGTTGTACCACCGGCTCGAAAATTTGTTTCTGGTCGAAAAGATCCGGCAAGTAACTCGCCAGTTACTCTTTTTAATCGCCAACTTTTTGTACAATTGTTTAAAATCGTCGGACAGTCTAATGCAACGCAAAATAGAATGAAGCAAACTAAAAGCAAAATACGAGGAAAAGCGAAGCAGACTAGTCCCTAAAGGTGGCACCAGTTCACAAGTATGACGTATATGTCAGCCATTATTTCACAATAATGACCCGCCATATAGAGCCACCACCTGAGGGACATTTGAGTGAGCATGACCAATCAAGTGGGGAACTTGGTTGGTTATAAAATAATAGAACCTACTTATCTAATCCAATACTAATAAACTGTAGGATGAGGTGTACAGTAGTAGGTGGGTAGTATCTTGTCAATTTTTGAATTAATTTTTATGCCATTCAACTTAGATACAATATTGGATACTGCTATGCTTAATATATTAGAATCTACGAATTATGTGATAACAGCTTCAGTATTTCGATTTATTGCAAAAAGTTGTAAAGTAACAAATGTGCAGGCATGGAGTTCATACTTTATGTCCATAAATCCTTATCATTCAGGTGATCTAAAATATTATAGTATCCTTTTTTCATTAAACTGGCTTTCACATGTGATTTATGCATTGGTTACAAATGAACTACCAATCTTTTGGAGTTTCAAATTTGGTATCGTTTATTTCTTGTGTTTCAACTATGAAAATTTGATGTTTTAGAAAAAAATAATGATCCTTTGAGCGTACAAAATATAGTCTAACATGTATATCTAAGGCTGTATATCAGCAGCCACAAGACACCATAAGACATTACACTAGGAAAATATATAATATATTTATATCAATACGCAATACTGGAATGTACTCATATCGATTGATTTATCATTGTGTAACGGTACAATTAAATTCATTTTATTTAATTTTATTTCGCGTTATCAGTACACAAGAAACAACAGCAATCCAAGAGGATTTATACATAAACGTCCATTCAAGTCCAAGAAACCATTTTTAGCTAAAACGTAATGATACAGCGGATTTGACGTTTGAAACAAAAATAATCGAAAAAAGAATGAAAAATGGTGCATAACGCCGTTTTAGTTAACAGAGGTTTAACAAGCATTTATGAATAAGACCCATAGATTATAAAATTTTATACATATGTCGACTGCTAGACTGCAATCGGATCACCTGATGGTAAGCTATTGCTGCTGCTGAATCAAAAGTTTGTTTCTAACATTTTACACTTTTCTCGAATTAGGCCTCCGGTACGGTCGCTCAGTGTACAAATACTAAAATTTTAAATCTTTAAATTGCATCAACCGATACCTTTCGAATGCTCTTCACAGAATCCTTAAATATATATAAAGTAAGGTACATTTTCTTCTCTAAATTTGTATCTATCTAAACTGGTTCAGATTCAGACCTAGCCAAAGAATTTCGAATTCTGAAGTAACAGACAGAATAAAGAATTTAAAAAATTCAACAGCACGGTCCGCACAAGTCGTGTTTCCTTTTCTCCGCACAAGTCTAGACCAGGTTTCTCAATAGTTTACTTTACCAGGCAAGATTTATTTTGTTAAATTTAAGTGTCATCCTTATTTACCTGGCTTCTTTTCAACTAATTTACTCGCCATATGATGAATTTTTGGAAGTCAAACTTTTTAAATCTTAGATACCTAACTTTAAGAAGTTATCTAAGATTTAAAAAGTTTGAATCAGTAAAAATCGACATTCCCATTTCAAACCAGCGGTAGATATTATGTACCTATTTTGACATTCATAAGTGTTCTGTGTGGACCTAAAGTGAATAAAGAATTTTTTATCTTTTTATCTTTACGAACACGACGTCGCCCCATCTTGGATGCCATTCGGTAAGTTTTATAGTCCACCTATCATCTTAACGCCTTGCCAGGTGTCCTGCTCATCTCTACTTTAGCTGGCACACTCACGTCCCAACGTCTCCTTCCCTACTTCTCTTTTGGATTTCATCGTTGGGTACGCGGTCGTGCAAAGAGAGACCGATCATGGGACGTTCCATAGCACGTTGCGCTACATTTAACATGTGCATAGGTTTTTTTCTTTTCACCTCCAAGCGGTCCCTCTTGGCAACTATGGTGCATTGAAATTAGATATACTATGATCTAACTTAAATGCATCATATGCTAACGTGGCAGGAAGAACTCGCCAAGACGCACTGGCGGGGCGTTTTACGGCTAAACTCCTTCTTTATATACTCAGTATATGAAACACATTCAAATACATGGCACATCAATTAATAAACAATCATTTGGCATAGGTGACATGGTCAGGGGGGCGTTTTCCTAAATTAAAGAAAAAACCTACGGAAAAGTGACAACATTACTGTCGTCCATGTGATACTTTCTAAGAAAATGGCGTTAGTTCCCATTTTCCGAGTATTTTGAGATAAAAATCTTCAACGTCTGTCACTGATATCTTCGAAAATATCAGAATACGATTTTTACGTTGTCTAAAAATACCAAAGATCAAAAATACTTACATAAGTACTTTACCTTCTCCTATAATAGATAAAACTCTGTATTATTATGTGTCTGTATTAACATATTATGAGGACGATATAAATTCTTAACATTTAATATCTTTGACTGTACTGTACTTGTAATGAACACACGGCGTCACGTCGAGTTACCCTTGTTGACCTTTGGACCGTCCCTATGTCTGGGGCACAAGTACTCTTTTTCCACAGCAGGGGAGTAATTTGATCTGGCGCTGAGTGTACCTACTCCTATTTTCCAATATTGTGTTCTTTCTTCTTTAGAATAGCTTTAGAATAAATTCTGATTTCTAAAAAAAAGGCTTCAAATGGCATGGATTGGCAGCTTACGCAAATAATACTAGACTTACGCAATGATATCGGAAGATTAATTTACAGTACATTTGGCAAGTGAACATGGCGATTACGCCCGCCATTAGAGGATTGCAAAGTGAATAAGCACCAAAATGGACGACTAGTACGAGTACAAATCCTCAATTTAGATTTGTTGATTGATATTGAACGCCCTGGTGGTCTAGTGGTTAAGTACCGGGCCGTGATCTGGGGATCCCGGGTTCGATTCCAGGGTCGAGCGAAGAGTATGTTTCTAGTTTTGTCAAACAAAGCTCGGGTTTTTGATCACCAATCCGCAATTGGCAAGCATGGTGATTAAGCCTAACCCCATCATAGTAGCGATAAAATGATTTCTATGATGTAGGTCATTGCCCTGCAGTGGGACAGTTTATAGGCTCATACTTTTTACTAAACAGTTTAAAATCAGGATGATGGAAATTTCAAAGCTACGAAGACCTGTAGGGGCTACCTATATGCTGAGTTGCCAATGTTTGGCTTGACGTCGTAAGGGATCTTCTTTCCACATAATGGGTAAAATTAACAACACACAAATTAATAATAGAACATGACAAAGGCCCCGTCTTTTGTATATATTACACAACACAAAACCTGGTTTTAAAAACGGCTGTGTTGTGCCACAGGTAAAATACATATGTTTTTTTATTTCTATGTCTTAGTGAATTCACAAAGAAAAGACGACGGAACAGTGGTAGTGAACGCTGCCTCTGGTGCAAGGGTTGCGGGTTCGATCCCCGCACAGAACAAACATTTATGTGTATAAACACTACTGTTTGTATTGGTCTGGGTGTTATCTATGTATTAAAAGTATGTATTTACAAAAGAAAAGTATCATATGTATATATTTGTAATCCCACTGTTGATTCTGATATCCGTAACACAGGTGCTTGAGCTACCTATCTCGGAGTCAGATCAATGTATGTGATGTTGTGAAATATTTGTAAAAAAAAAAAATACACTTTACGTTGTGTGTTATCAGGAGTAGGTAGTTAAGTTGTCTTTATTAGTCGTAATACTTAAACTTGTAAAATAATATTGTAGCTCTTTTATTGTTTTGTATCTCTGTAATGATAGAAGTAAGCTTAGATATATAAAAAAATAAATATTTTATTAAGATTCAGGGTAAACTAACATTAATTTACTATAGTTGTATGTACCTACTATAAATGTTGACGGCTACATTAATTAGGGGTTGAAAATTCAAATTCACTTTTTTATTCAAAACCGGTGCCCAAACATCAATTTAAGATTCTAACTATTAAACTGTTTAATTTATGGGGCTTTGCATTTCATTACCACCAACCAATTTATAAAATTGTTCTTGGTTTAAAAAAAGGAGAATATATAGCGTTTTTCATGATTCTTACTTTAAAATGGCTAAACCACCTTGAAGGGTCATTTTCAAAAAACGTTAAATGGTTACTTTTTATTTCAAATTATTAGTCTGAATACAAATTTTCACATTTCTAACATTAAAGATGGCGAACATTCATACAAACTTCTAAACCTCTTTTTGCTCCCTTAAGGGTTGAATTTTTAAAAATCCTTTCTTAGTGCTAATTTTCACTTCTAAAGGAACCCCCTTCCCAAATTTCAAGTTTCTAGGGTCACTAGTTTGGGATGTGGGTGTATTCCTAGTCAATTAATACCTTAGTCACTCAGGTTCTCCTTTTATTTAGAAGATTCATGCCAAATTGCAATTTTCAAGTAATAAAAGCCTTCTTTGTACCTATGTAAAGATTTTTAACATTCATGATTCTACAGTACGGGTATACAAGTATAGGTTGTGATCAAAACTTGGGAAATAAAGCTGTGTTTATTTCTAAAATGTATATTATAAGCATTTGATATAAATATCGACAACCCGTTTGGATCAGTAGTGAACGCTGCCTCTGGTATACCTATGAAAGTGATTTTTTTTTTTTGGTTCCGCAAGGATAACGTCCTCTTGAGGCATTCAATCCTTTGGTAGCCCTTTTGTGTGTCAATTTGGTGTCTGTGACCTTAGTTCTCCTGCGGATCTCATCATTTCTGATACGATCACGCAGGGAGACTCCGAGTATAGCCCTCTCCATTGCTCTCTGGGTGGCTTTGTGCCTCCTTAATCGGCACATTGTAAGCGGCCACGTTTCGGTTCCGTATCTCATCACTGGCAACACACACGCATTGAAGACTATCGTCTTGAGACAATGCGGTAGAAGGGCCGAAAAAATGCTGCGTAGCTTCCCGAACACTGCCCAGCCGAGTTGGATTCGTCGATCCTCTTTCTGGAATTTCTCAAGTGGAAATGGGCAGGGCACATAGCGAGGAGAACAGACGGCCGTTGGGGTGAAAAGGTCCTCGAGTGGAGGCCACGTACAGGAAGTCGCAGCCGTGGCAGGCCCCCCACAAGGTGGACAGACGATCTGGTGAAGATCGCGAGAATCCATTGGATGCGGGCGGCACAGGACCGATCTGTGTGGAGAACATTGGGAGAGGCCTATGTCCGGCAGTGGACGTCTATTGGCTGAAATGATGATGATGAGGGGTAACGTCGCCGGCTCAAGAGATGAGTTGATTAGCTACCTATCTCAAAGTCAGATCAATGTATGTTATGTTGCGAAATATTTATTTATTTATAATATCTCTACATTTTAACGCAATATCGACAAAAATCTTCAATTAACTGTTTTCTTTTTTACATTTCATGTGAAACCCTTTGTGGGAGATCGATTTGCACTGACTTAGTTTTTAATAATTCTTTTTCAATTTACCTAATGCTTCAAAATAAATGCAGACTCATTTTAATCTCAGCGTTTCTCAAGATTAATATCTGAAATGATTCATCCACGTGATGTTTAGATTGAATTAGTAGAAGCAGTCAAGTATAAAGGTCTAATACGATTTTTTAAATTAAAAAAAATCACGAGTGTAATTTCGTTTTCATTGCATCGTGTATTTAGCGGCTTAACAATTATTTTTCAGATAACTATTTCAGTACTTCTGACGTAAAGAAAATTATCCCTACTTTTAACTTTGGGAGTTTTTATTTTTGGGATTCTTTTTATTACTTACTGATTAGGACTAACGGCTTAACGTTTTCCGAGGCAAGGGGTTACAAGAACGCCTAGACAGATAACATAAGATAAAGATAAAAAAATCTTTATTCAATTTAGGTCCACACATAACACTTATGAATGTCGAAATAGGTACAAAGACTCCGGGTTGACTTTGAGAATTTATTAACAAAAACTCAGGCACTATTTTTGGCCCGCTCCGAGGATCGAACACGAGACCTTAAGCGCAGCAGTCACTTAAAAGTGCGACGCACTACCTACTGCGCCAACGAGGCAATACAACAAGTAACAATAACACAAATGCCCTACTTAGTATGGAATCAGGTCAGGGTTTGAGATGATGCATGAGTTTTCACGTTGACAACTTCCTTTGGGAGTCGTGAAACCTGTGATCTCGTTAGGGGGCGGTCTCAGTAGAATCTGTAAGTAGAAAAAAGCTCAACACCGGTGGTTTATTGAGCGACTGTGACTTTACTAGCTTAGCTATACAGATTAGACAATTACATCAATTATTTTCTCTTAACGTTGGCAGGGATGCCCTAAAAATACATGATAGAATGCCCTTCTAATCCTTTACCCATTCAGATAGGTATAAATATACAACTGTTATTTCTAACCATTAAATACTTAATTCTTGTTTTCTATAAACAAGCTCAAAAGATTCATAATGTTAAGTTTTGGAACTGCTTTGTTTGTAAATTTTTAGGGTTCCGTAGCGAAATGGAAAAAAAACAGAAGCCTTATAAATGTCTGTCTGTCTGTCCGTCTGTTCGTACGTCCGTATGTCACAGTCACTTTTTTCCGAAACTATAAGAACTATACTATTAAAAATTGTTAATAGATGTATTTTGTTAACCGCATTAAGATTTTTACACAAAAATAGGTAAAAAAAATCTGGGGGGTCCCCATACTTAGAACTAAAACTGAAAATTTGTTTTTTCATCAAACCCAAGCATGCGCGGTATCTATGCATATATATTTTTAAAAATGGTGTTGAGGTTTCCAGTATAATTTTTATCTAAACATTAATACTTTGCGCAAGAGACGCTCGCAAAATGGTAAAATGTGTGTCCGCCCTCTAACTTCCATATTAAAAGAATTATAAAGTAAAAAAAAAAGATATACCTACATTATTTGAACTAGATCTAGTAAGTCGTTTTTTTTAATACGCTATAAACCGTAAACCGTGATTTATCTTTCATATATCTTACTTGCTGCTACGGAACCCTTCATGGACGAGTCCGACTCGCACTTGGCCAGTTTTTTTTTTATATGTAACGCTTCTTAATGACTGTGTTAGTTCCAAAATAAATGAAAAATAAAGAATTCATTTTCATTATTAACGGGGAATATATTTCTTGTCACCAACATATTTGTCATCAAGCTGTTTTACCTAATAAATAGTTCTATCACTATCTTTTAATTCACTCTTCACATCACAAAGTTACCTTGTAATCCCAAGCAGTGGAGACATAAATAAGCTGATGATGAAGTTGTAGGTACTGAACTTTATCTGAAACTTATGAGCAAAAATACATAATCTCCCCACTAAGCGATGGCATATTCGAGACAGGACGGATAAATGGACAAGAAACTTTCGCAAAGTCGCTAACGCACCTAACTTCGGCAAAGTCTAAAAAGAGCTTAGGGAGGACGACGATGATTTAATAACGCCTGATCGGATTTCAGAAGTTTAGAGGTCAGCGTATGATGTAATGCTATGTAATAATAAGTCGATAATATATGATGTGACAAGTTTTATTAATCTTCAAAGCCAAACATTACTTATATGATATAAGACTAATTTAGTCCCTCGCCCCTGAAGTACAAAATGGAGTGTGTACAAATAAAAAAGTGCCCTTGGGCCACGCATTATTGTGTTTTTTTTAATTAATTTTTTTTATGCTAGAAGCGGACAAACGAGCAAGCAAGTAACCTGATGGAAAGTAATCATAGCCGCCCATGAACATCCGCGAAGTTGTAATTGAATTGAATTGTATTGGCTGATCGCGCTCCCTAAAAGAAATTTTGTTTGCTATGTAAGTATACCATAATCCATATTATAAACTGGGCTACCCACTACTCAGGAACTCTGATTATTTTTTCAAAAAGTATAAAACATACAACAATCAAAGTAATACCGTAATACTTATAGAAAGTGCATTTCATAATGATTAATTAAAATATCGCAAATCTCAAGTGGCAATGGGTAGTGCACATAGCGAGAAGAAGGTCCTCAAGTGGAGGCCACGTACAGGAAGTCGCAGCCGTGGTAGGCTCCCCACAAGGTGGACCGACGATCTGGTGAAGGTTGCGGGAATCCATTGGATTGGGGGAGGCCTATGTCCAGCAGTGGACGTCTATTGGCTGAAATGATGATGATGATGATATTAAAATAAATATCATCTGATGGTAAGCGATAGCCACCGTCCATAGACACCCGCGATACCAGTATATTCACAAGTGCGCTACCAACCTTTGAACCCCTTTACTCCGGATAGGGCCTCCGGTACCCTCACAAACGCAGCGAAACACGAACAGTGTTGCTTCACATCGGTTTTCTGTGAGGCCGTGGTATCACTCTGGTCGAACCGGCCTACTCATGCCTAGGCGTGGCTCTCCCACGGTCAATTGATTAATCCCAACATACGCATGCGCGCGTATAGTGATCAAGTGTTTAGGCATGCTTACGATGACTATACTCCATACTGCCGTCTTCCTGTGGCTTAACAACCTTTTAGTCAGCGGACGGCAGCATATAGTCAATAGTCAATAGTCAATAGTCAATTATTCTTTATTTGCATAGGCTTGTACACAGCACTTACAAATCGTCATACATTTGAATGACTTAAAACTATTTATAAGTACATGTATAATTTACATGTTAAAACATATATACGTTGATACATAAAATATACTAAAGAAATAAATAAACATAATGCGATTCTATCACCGGCTCGGAAAGTTGTTTCTGATCGAGAAGATCCGGCAAGAAACTCGCCAGTTACTCTTTTTAATCGCCAAACTTTCATACAATGTTGTGTCGTCATCATACCAAGCCATACAGATTAATTTTTACACAAAATAAAATAAAGCAAATAATAATAAAATAAATATTATATATGTCATGACACCGAAACTTTAGTTTGTCTTAGTATCTATGTCATTCTATGCGTGTTGGAACGTGTGCAAGAGAAATACGATACCTATGCACTTGGGTCGACGAAATCTTTGATGTCAATGTCAAATAGAACCGATGGTCTAGTTTCGCTGCCTAAAGGACGCGAGTCAAACGGCAGTCGCTTCAATATGATAACCAGACATACTAAAACTTTAATTATGATCCAAGCGCATTCTAGGCTCCAAGAAGAATCATTTTCCTGGAATCGGATGAAATTGCGGAAAAGAGTAATTAATAAAAAAAAATTGAAGAAGCAAACGTTGTATGTGTACCTACTACATACAACGTTTACTTCGACAAGACAATAAACTTACCTTCCGCTACAATCTATTTTCATTAAAAGCTTTTAAAAGTCAACCCTTTTAAGGCCGAACGTTTGTTACAAGTTACGCCCAATATTGTAAATGTGATAACTCACACAGAGCGCGACAATATTTGTAATGTCCCAGTCATCATATCCCCTGGGAGCCCACGCCCGCATAGCTAATAAATTACGAATAATTAATTTTTATTTGGTGTCAGCCGCGAGCTTAAGCGACGATACTGACAACATTGTGTTGTGTAGGCGAGTTCTGTACCACTTTTGTTTTGAAAGCTACAATTTTGCGAATGTGAAATTTTGTTAGATCACGAAACTATTGGGTTGGGTGTAGATAATTGTTGTTGTTTCATAACAAAACACGTCGTTTTATATGCTTTTACCGCAATGATCATAACGTAGGTTTTACTAATCGCCAAAGCTAATAAAGACATTGATTTATAAGATCAGATTTCATACAAAAACACGCTTGAAATCTTTCACTTAGTAAATAACCTTTGAGGTTGTACGGTCTACACACTGGTACAGCTAATATATATTTTATTGATTGTAGGGAATTTAAGCTAATTATACAATGAAACTCTTCATATTGCAAACACACCGCTGAAGAACTGCAGGATATCGCATTTTTTTTTTAAAATGATTGTATGGCACACTATAAGAGATTTTGTTGCTATATAAATCACATACCTATATCGGTGGCTGGCTCTCCGACTAACAGGCTTTATATTGTACAGTCAACTCCAAAAATATGTATACACTTGAGGACCTTGTCACAATACTTACCTATAAGAAGGTAGAGGTCTACTTTCTTACATTATATATTGTGACAACGTCTTAAAGTGTATACATATTTTTGGAGTTGACTGTACAAAACATATAAAGAAAAAAATATAAAAAATGTGTTATAATAATGCGTATTCAAGCTTCGGCTTTTCACATTATGCAACTGCAATTTTTTTTTAATCTACACTCATGTTATATTCTTCAAATTAGGAACTCAATGGTAAACACCTTATGACTAGCTTCATGCTATATCATTGATGCGAAGAACATTATATAAAATAAATGTATTCAAAGTACTGTTTTTTATATACTATATATCGCAAGGACTCGTGTATTAATAGCCCTTAATTTCTGACAGTCACATGAACTACTATTCCTTGTTTAGTTAAGAAAATATTTTCCAGCTTTCGGGTTTTTTTTTTGATTTAATAATAGTAGTTTTAGTAAGTGTCACAAAATAAGGGTTATTAAAACACGAGCCTTGGTGAGTTTTTAAATAGAAGCCGAAAGTGTTTTAATACCGAGTTATGTGCAGTCTGATACATTACTTTATCTATATTCATGTTTTAAATTTCAAGTAATAAATAAAGCTAAACTACTTTACAACAAGATTTGTGCACATACCTCACAATCTAGTAGATTTTCCAGGCATAATACTATTTTTAAAAACTGCTTTTGCTAAAATATATGCTGAAGAAATGCTAAAAATACTTTTCTACAATTTTTTCACTTCAAATTATTTTCAAATAAATCAATTTCAAAACAAAATGGCGGGAAATCAACTAATCGTGTGACAGATAACTGCTAGTATTGTTGCGCGCGCATTGTAGGTGTTTTATGGGGTGTCAATTCCTAACTTTTTTGGCTCTATAAATGATGTTAGCTTTGTCCTAATATAGTCCTTTAAGAAAATTGGCTGCTGCATAAATTGGAAAATGTTGCATGAAGTGCAAAAAATCATAATGCAATAATCTAACTTTTTAATTTTCTTTAGAGCTATCAATATTATAAAGCCCGTCAATTGTAATATCTTATTTTGAACTTAAACTCAAATAATTCTTCATTTGCATATGCTTGTACAGAGCACTTACAAATCGTCATATATTTGAATGACTTAAAACTATTTATAAGTACTTATGTATAATTTACATGTTAATACATGTAAGTATTAAAATATACTAAAGAAATAAATCAACATAATGCGATTCTACCACTATCTCGGAAAGCTTTTTCTGGTCGAGAAGATCCGGCAAGCAATTACTCTTTTTAATCGCCAAACTTACAATGTTGTGTCATCATCATACCAAGCCATACAGTTCAACTGTAACACAAAATAAAATAAAGGAAATAATAATAAAATAAATATTTTGAGGTGAACCGAAGCAGACCAGTCCCCAAAGGTGACACATGTTCACAACGACGTATGTGTTAGCCATCATTTTACTGCAATGTAATGAACCGCCACATAGCGCCACCACCTCGCAGACATTTGAGTGAGCATGCCTACTTAGGTTCCCCTCATAGGTCACAAAGAATAGTAGTTACTCAATTGGCATGAGTTTGATAAGTTTGAAGATTTTGACATGTGTGTAGATAAATATAACTATTATTGTTCCCTTTCTTGTGTCTACATAACCAATCTCAAAGCAATCCAACCCGACTATTTCATGCTTAAATTGCTAACTTCCAAGGCATAACAAAAACTTCTACCCTCCCCTTACTTATCAAACGGTCAAAGTCATCCTTATAGCTTCAAGAGAATAAAGTTTGACTCATTTACATATATTACCTTTTCTCTTTTAAGAAACTTCGGTTGTAGATGTATTCCTTTTGGTGCCTCCGACTCGAGCCTTTTACGAAAAAATTTTAATTTAATTAAATCTGCGAGTATTCCTCAGTTCGTTTTTACAAGTGAATTGAAAAGTAATTAGAACACATGTTGAGTATTTTCGCATCCTTTTAGCTTTTTCCAAAATAAATAGAGGCATAACTCGTGATCTTTGAGCGTGGTTATTCCGTAAATTTAATTACTATGAGATGTTTTTGTAAAATACAGGCGATTTATGTTCCGAATTATGCAAAGGTGATGTTGGTATGCGGCTTTTTAAACAATGTTGAGCGTCGTGTTAGAGATATTTTAGCTTGAAATGCTTAGTGCTGAAATAAGTTTTCGCATAATAAACTGATATGCAAAGTAAAAGAAAAATGAAGTGGTAGTTGTAGGCAAATGTATAATGTGTTTAATTTCATTATTTTAACGATAAGTACCTAGTTTTGAATGATATCACTAAGAACTAAGGCCCTATTGGTCTAGTGGTTTAAGTACCGGGTTGTGATCTCGGGGTCCTCGGTTCGATTTCCGGGTCGACCAAAAAGTATGTTTCGAATTTTTCGAACATAACTCGGGTTTGTGATAACCAATCCGCATTTGGCAAGCGCGGTGATTAAGCCTAACCCCATCATAGTAGCAATGACATGATTTTTATGATGGAGGCCTTTGCCCTGCAGTGGGACAGTATATAGGCTGATACTTAACTACTAAGAACTAAGGTCACAGACATAGCCCAGAGGATTGCATGCGTCAAGTGGCAATGGGCAGGGTATATGGTGAGGAGAACAGACGGCCGTTGGGGCGGAAAGGACCTCGAGTGGAGGCCATGTACAGGAAGTCGCTGCCATGGCAGGCTCCTCACAAGGTGGACCGACGATCTGGTAAAGGTCGTGGATACGTGCGGCACAGGACCAATCTGTGTAGAGAGCATTGGGGGAGGTCTATGTCCAGCAGTGGACGTCTATTGGCTGAAATGATGACTAAGCATTGTCGCTATCTACAAAATTGGACTGCTTTTTTTTTAATGTATATAGTATTGTATTTACAGTTACATCAAGATACAAGTCGGAACGTTTCCCTAAAGTTGCCAATGTTCTCACACTCCTGGTGATTACGACGTTGTAAACTTAGAGATAACCGACCATTCCCTTATACAGGCCGGAGCAAAATTTCAACAAAGATAAAATTACGCTGTTGTACGAATGTCGAATGCTCTCCTTATGAATAAGGAAAATTTCTTATGAACGTAAAATACGCTTATATGAAAACAAATTTGATGTGAAGTGTACATACGTTTAATAAGGTGGTGTTTTTTTCTTAATAAAATGTCTGTGTCAATTTTGGTCTTTATTTTTAACCGACTTCAAAAAAAAAGGAAGGAGACGGTCCTCAATTTCGACATGTATATTTTTTTTTTTATGTTTGTTCGCTGATTACTTTGCCATTTATGAAGCGATTAAGGTAAATCTTTTTTAGTTAGAAAGTAAATATAGTCCCGTAATGGTACCATGATAAGGATATTCGGATCTGATGATGGGATAGTGGAAAAAGTGAGGGAAACCCTCAAATTTTAAAGGCACATGTAAAGTTTTTGAATTATTTTTTTTAAAACTGCACTAGTATTTACGCCTGATTGTATTAATTTTGTGGCACTGCTGATGATTGAAGATCCACTCCTTAACGGCAAGAAGTTAGGATAGGTCTTTCAATACTGTACTTACAATAAGTTTGTTGGTTATTTTGCGGAGGTGGAATAGGGAAAGGGCTGCCAAAAAATGAGACACTAAAAAGCTTGAAAAACAAAATTGTGTGATGTTGTTCTAACAGATGAGATCAGTTTAGAGGTTTTCTTTTACGATAAAGTGATCACGAAGTTATTATTAAGTGATGACCTTCCAAAGTCACCTGCAACGACAAAGGACAGCGGAAAACAACGGGAGCTAACTAACATTTCTGTGTGCGGAGGTGTGACCTGATCCCTCATCTTGGCATGTAGAAGTTTATTGTATATATAAATTTAGGTACATATTCCTAGTTACGTCCAAAGAGGTGGCTTCGAAGCACGGGGTGCGCTTCAATCATGATCTAGGATTCAGGAAGTGTGGTGTTGGCGACGGATTCCTTTAAATGTTTTTTTTTAAAGTATATATTTAAAATTCAAAAGAGCAGATTAATTAGTTTTTTTTTATGTAATAGGTAGGCAGACGAACAGACGGATCACCTGATGGTAAACAATTGCCGCCGCCCATGGACACCCGCGACACCAGTGGAGTCACAAGTGCGCTGCCCACCTTGAAACCCCCCCTATCCCCCGGATTGGGTCTCCGGTACCCTCACTCACGCAGCGAAACACAGCACAGTGCTGCTTCACGCCGGTTTTCCGTGAAGTTATATATTACCTTTTTAAAGTAAATATGAAAAAGACACATAAAGAGGATACAACACAGAAGCAGCCATAAAAAAACCTAATTTCTTTGAAATGACATGACATGTCACGACTCTATTAGCTGTTAACTGTCAGCTGTCATATCATTAAAAAAGTTACCATATCTATTATCAATATTTTTTAATAGACATTATAGACCTTATCACGTAAATGTGTGCGTGCTATTATGATCCTTAAATGGGTAAACACTTTTTGACCGCAACCGTACATGTTACGTCAAAAACATCTGTGCCAAATCTAATACCTAACGATTTTGTAACAAGACAACTTCGTGCGAAAACTTTCTATTAAATCTCAACTTAGTTTCACTCCCTCAAATGTGATTTGAGGGCAAAGAGAAAATTTTTAATCACGTTACGTAGGGCGCAGGTAATATACTTACAAATTGAAAATGTTCCCGAGATTAGGCATCTTATAATTAAAACTTCAGACTCTGCGGCATAAATATTCTACTTATACTATTACAGTATTAAAACCAGTATCAACAAGAACAACGATAGCTTAGTGCTTTGTAGATAAGGCAAAAATCAAAATAAATCAAAGCAAAGTTAAAATCTCATCTCAGGGTATCTTTAGAGTCACACTCAAGATAACTATATATTATCTACCCATTCTAACCATTAGTGTAGCAAACCCAAAACTAATTACCATTTTTTTTTTCAAATTAATAAATTTAAAAAACATAACAAAAATTATCCTGAACCCAAAAGTTTGTCATTTGTTTGTAGCAAAATAATATCCTCCAACCGATTACGGCTACGGCGGCCAATCTTAGTAATCAACCACGTACGCAGGATATATTTTATTATAGTGCTCGGATTATAGGGATCGGAAGTAGGACCACGGGGGTACAAGACCGCCAACTTCCAGGCTCCAAGCTAACATACCACTAAGAATTTCTTTACCGAAAACTTAGGTACAAATTTTTAGTATCGAACCCGGGACCCACTAACCACTGCGCCATCGAGGCAGTGTTTGTATTATGGAAACAACGAAGGTACCAAAACGCACGACCTGTATCTCGACCTAGGTCAGGTCAAAATATGGTATCTCTAGCCACCAAAACAACAAAAATACATCAAAGAAAAACTGACTCAATGGACAATACGATATCAAAGCATTTTCTGAAATCAAGCATACTATTTCTAGATTAGTTTCACAGAAATTTATGAAAAATAATATCAGAATTTTTAAACAGATATTTATGAAGAAAAAAAATAGAATGTAAAAATCCTCCTATGACGTATCAACAATCGGCACGACAAATTAATAACGCTTTTCATCGTCATCATCGTCAGCCCATTTAAGTCCCCACTGCTGGGGCACGGGCCTCCCTCAATCACATGAGGGGTAATTGCCATACTCACCACGCTTGGCAGACGGGTTGGCGAGGGTTTTGATATAAATGCAGAGTTTTCCTTCTCTGGGTGCTGATGATCATGCCAGCAGCTTTAGCTTAGTCGCCTTTTACGACACCTCGGTAAGAGTAAGGGTGGCCTATTCTACTCTGCCGGGCTACGCTTATAACGCTTTTGCTCACGTTTATTTAAAAGAATAAGTAAAATCTCTGATCATAAAATGACAAGACAAAATAATGACAGTGACAGTAAGTAACTTGAAGTCACCTAAACTTTTTTATTGGACATATAGCAACGACATCACAATACGTTGAGCCTCAGGACTACATTTGGCATATTATTTAAAAAAAAAAACATTTTAATAAAAACACATATTTAATGATAAATAAAAAAACATAGGTCATCTTTTTTCTCTTTCTTTATTCGAAAAGCATATAAAAATGCAAATTTTTTTTTCGTGTTGTCCAGTACAGGTAGAATAAAATCTACCAGTCAAATTTTTCTGTCAATTTATGAATGTCATAATATTTTAACCGAACCGCAAAAATTAAAAAAAAACACAGATGGTTGGCTCTACTTTAGATTGAAATTGAAGAATTCGTTGACCTACTGCCTAGCGCTAGTGTGAGGACACATGATTACCATATACCTTACTATCGTGATCGTGATTCCCCGCACACGATATGAATAGTCTGTCTTTGCGGCACGCCGAACCATGCCGAGATCAACCGTACGCGGGCATGTAGTGTGCGTAGCCAGATTACCGCGTATTGTAGGCAGCCGATATTCTGTGTGCCTCATGCCGCTTCGGGATTTTTGAAACTGACAGTAATATTTTTATGTCAAGGCACTGGTTATACTAAAACTGTGTAAACTCTGATTAGTCAGATGTGGTGGCGTAAACACTTCATTTATTAACCCTTGAAGTCATGTCGGCTGCTTATTGCGTCGTCGAGATTCTCTCAAGCACAAGCAATCTACATGATTATTTATTTAATGAAGTTCATGACTGTGTATGTACTGAATGATTTCGTGTTACACATTGATTTTCAATATTATAATAATTGCTGTGTGAGACTGTAGGTACTTGTCCATTATATGCATGATAAAAGATTTTTACCCAAAACTAAATATAAATTATGTCTTATAAAGGTATAACTTAACTTAAGTAAAAAAATACAAATCAATTGGAACATTTATTTTTTTATTAAATGACGACCCGTTTGTGTTAAACCTTCTTGGTTTACATAGACAAAGTCTACACTCGATTTAAGAAGACATCCTGTCTGACAATCTATTCGTTCTTCAATTGTCTGCTTACCAAAATATATCGTATGCAAATATAAATATGTTAATTTACTTTGCCCCTCTAACGATATAAACAAATGGTTATGGGCATCGCGCGTTGAAGTGCGCTATATAATCGTATAGTTACCAAAAAAGTGCTATGGATAATTCATCGGTGCCTTACGGCACGCGGCACGGAACTGCTGGTACATCAGGTATTTCCATAAATAAATTAAATGGATCTAATTTCAACACATGGGCATTTGCCATCGAATGCCTGTTAACGGATTTGGAGCTATGGGACGTGGTTACTTCACCCATTGACCCCACGGACCCCGACGCCAAGCGTAAGGACGCTAAAGCGCGAGCCAAAATCTGCTTGACGTGTGAAGAATCGATTTACCCAGTGATTCGAGGAGCAAAGACGGCATATGATACTTTTAAAAGCCTCCAGAAGGCATACGCTGACAGTGGTCTAACAAGAAGACTGCAACTAATGAAGAAGTTGCTCTCCAATCAATATAAAGGAAACTTGCAAAACTATGTACATACCTCACTTGGAATTCAGCAAGAATTACAAGGAATAGGAGCAGGAGTTGATGATGAGTTCCTAGCCATTATCATATTAGCTGGACTCCCAGATGAGTACAAGCCTCTCGTCATGGCTCTCGAACATTCCAATGCTAAAATTACGTCGGAAAACGTAGTGGCAGCTCTTCTTAAAGAAGACTCTCGACCATGTCGCACTACCAGTACCAAACCTGAGGATCCTACGGTGCTGATGGCCAAACAGAAGAAAAAACAGTTTTGTACATATTGTAAAAAGTTAGGTCATTTAGTGTCAAACTGTAGGAATAAAAACAAGAAAGCTTCGGCTAAGGTTTATTCGAATAATACATCAGAATTTACACTTTCATCTTGTTTAATTCATCCTTCATCCACAGGTTCACAGGATTGGTTCATAGATTCTGGTGCTAGCTCACATATGAGCAATAGGAGAGACTGGTATGAGGCCATGTCCCCCCAAATCACAACTGTTACTTGCGCCAACAAGAACCAGATTCTAAGTGAGGACAAAGGTACTGTTAATATAAATATTTCCGACAATGTACATAAAATTAGTGACGTCCTTTATGTTCCTGGTTTAGCAACTAATCTTTTATCGGTAAGTAATTTGACCAAAAAAGGCTACGATGTTTTGTTTACATCGAAAGGCGCGACTGTAACTTTGGCGGGTGGATATCAACTGACAGGTGAAGTCATAGCGACAGCCTCAAATTGTAAGGGCATGTACAAACTAGATGTGGACAAATCTAATGCTTTGTACACACCTACCAAAGAGTCCCCTTTATTGTGGCATAGACGCCTTGGCCATCTAAACGGAAATACTATGCAACTTTTAAAAAGTAAATGTAAAGGCATAGATTTTAGCGGGAAATTTACGGAAAAATGTATTCCGTGCCTACAAGGAAAACTTTCTAAAAAACTTTTCAAAAGTTCAACAAGCAAATCGAGTAAGGTTCTCGAATTAATTCATTCGGATCTTTGCGGACCTATGAGTACGCACTCGTGGGGCGGTGCTCTATATTTGCTAACTTTTACAGACGACTTTAGTCGCAAAACTTTTGGATATCTTTTAAAATCAAAATCAGAGGTTTTTTCGAAATTTGTAGAATTTAAATATTTAGTTGAGAATCAGACTGGCGAAAGAATCAAAGTTCTGCGTTCTGATAACGGACGTGAGTATGTCAACAAGGACATGTCTAACTTTTTGAAAGAGAATGGTATCATACACCAGACCACGGTCCCGTACAACCCACAACAGAACGGCGTCTCCGAACGCGCCAACAGAACAATCATCGAAAAAGCCAGATCCATGCTTAGAGATTCTAACCTACCTCTAGCTTATTGGGGCGAAGCAGTCAATACTGCGATTTACCTGAAGAACCGTTTGCCTACACAAGCCTTGAAGAACAAAATTCCAGAAGAAGTGTGGACTGGAAGAAAAGTCAACCTCTCTCATTTGAGGGTATTTGGTTGCGAAGCCCACGCTTTAGTACCCAAAGAGAAACGTACTAAACTGGAATCCAAGACGCAAGCTTGTATATTTGTAGGCTATGCCACTGAAAGCAAAGGTTATCGTCTTGTAGACCCCCAATCGCCAAGGAATATAATTATATCGAGAGATGTTGTCTTCTTGGAAGACAAAAGGCTGCACCAGCCTAACCTGCAACCCAATGACAGTGAATTGCCATCGCCACCACAGCCTCAACAAGTTTTTGTACCCACGGACAATGAACCAGTTCCACAGCCTGAACATCAACCACAACCAGGTACATCTGTGACGGCTGACCCGTCAACTTTAGATCACTTAACAGATTCAGATGCACCTGCGATCCCCGAAGTTTCGAGTTCGACTGATCCTGACCCTCCTGAAGAGCCAGCACCTGAAGCCTTGAGAAGGTACCCAACCAGGGATAGGCGCCCTCCTCAACGGTACGAGGAGCAGCTCCACATGACCTCAGAATGGGAACCAGAGACCTTCAGGCAAGTCCTCGATCACCCGGAGAAAGAGAAATGGCTGGATGCCATGAAGGCTGAATTTGACTCTCTCAATAAACATGAAACTTGGATTCTTGTCGACAGACCCGCAGGTAGAAAAACTACCAAATGTAAATGGGTGTACAAAATAAAAAAGGACACTAGTGGCAATGTCACGAAGTACAAGGCCAGACTAGTAGCCAAAGGCTTCACTCAAGTAGCGGGAGTCGACTATGGTGAAACTTTTTCACCAGTCGCTAGACTGTCCTCAGTTCGATTGTTATTTGCTTTCGCTGCCCACAATGGTTTGACGGTTGACCACCTCGACGTAGAAACTGCCTTCCTTAATGGCGATTTAGAAGAGGAAATTTATATGGAGCAACCCGAAGGTTTCTCCACTAATCCAAAGGACAAAGTGTGCTTACTTAAAAAAGCACTGTATGGTCTCAAGCAAGCGCCGCGTCAATGGAACGCTAAGGTTTGCGACGCTATGCGCAAACTCCTGCTGAACCAATCGGCAAAGGAACATTGTCTATATTATAGACTAGAAGGTAACGACCTTCTCCTTGTTGCTGTGTTTGTAGATGACTTCTTCATCGTGTCAACTAATGACAGAATGAAGAAGCAATTCAAAAATGATCTGAAAAATACTTTCACTGTCAAAGACCTTGGAGAAAGCAAGGACTGTCTTGGCATGAGAGTAAATCAGAGTCCTGGGAACATTTACCTGGACCAAACAAAATACATAGAAAATCTTTTGAAAAAATTTGGCATGACAGATGCACTATCTGTCACCACCCCTCTTGAACCCGGTCTAAAATTGACTATTCCTGATAAGGAAGAGGACAATGCAGCATTACCGTACCAGGAGCTTATCGGCTCACTAATGTACATTGCCATTTGTACCAGACCCGACATTAACCATACCTCATCTCATATGCGGGTACACTTTAGGGCCGCTAAGCGAGTTCTTCGTTATTTGAAAGGCACCAAAGAACTTCGGCTGCATTACCATCAGACAGCCCAGTTCCGTGCAGTGGGGTACGTCGATGCGGACTATGGAAACAATCTTGTGGACCGTAGATCATTCACAGGGTTCGTTTTCCTGGTGAGTGGCTCTCCTATCTCTTGGGAAGCACGCAAGCAGCGTACTGTTGCGCTTTCCACCACGGAAGCCGAGTACATGGCTCTAGCTGAGGCTTGCAAGGAGGCTATATACCTCCAGTCACTCATCAGCGAAATTTTCACTATCGCACAACCCATCGTCATCCACACTGATAATCAAAGTGCATTAAAACTCGCTCACAACCACACATTCCACTCACGCACCAAACACATCGACATTAGGCACCATTTTATTCGCGAATCACTTTCACACCACAACATCAATCTCATGTACATATCCACACATGACATGATCGCCGACATCCTCACCAAACCTTTGCCGAAGCTGAAGCACAACAAGTGTACAGTAGGGTTAGGTTTAGGTTAAGTCGCGTGTTATTTTTTCTAATCATGTTTTTGTGTAGATAATAGATAGGTGTGTAAAGTAGGTTCAGGTGTCTTTATATAGGTTTTTTTTGTGTGCGTTTATATATAGGGTGTGTGTGTAGTGTATATAGGGTATGTTGTGTTTTTTTGTACTTGCTGTATATTTTTTTTGTCCAATTTTTTTTTTATACAGGGTGTTGACTTTGCGGGGGGGTGTTAAACCTTCTTGGTTTACATAGACAAAGTCTACACTCGATTTAAGAAGACATCCTGTCTGACAATCTATTCGTTCTTCAATTGTCTGCTTACCAAAATATATCGTATGCAAATATAAATATGTTAATTTACTTTGCCCCTCTAACGATATAAACAAATGTTTGGAACAGTGGTAGTGAACGCTGCCTCTGGTGCAAGGGTTGCGGGTTCGATCCCCGCATAGTACAAACATTTGTGTGCATGAACATATTTGTTTGTATTGGTCTGGGCGTTATCTATATATTACAAGTATGTATTTACAAAAGAAAAGTATTATATGTATATATTTGTAATCCCACTGTTGATTCTGATATCCGTAACACAGGTGCTTGAGCTACCTATCTCGGAGTCAGATCAATGTATGTGATGTTGTGAAAAAAAATTTATTAAAATATATTTGTATCGATTTTGAAACAGTATTTATTAGCTTAGCAAAAAGATTATAAAACAGAGTTCAATTATAAAAATCGGAAAAACACTCTTTGGATTTCTTACAACATAAGTGAATAATGCTCTTAGAACACTTGATAATACTCAATAAATTACATTACGGCATCATACATGGACCACGCATTTGTATTCTCATCATGAGCATATGCTGTAATTCATATAAAAACCCGTAAATAAATTAAAATTCTATAATATTTGCAAAATAGCTTAAAAATATCAAAAATTCTCAATGACCATCGCTTATCATCAGGTGATCCGTCTGTCACCTATCATCATCATCAGCCTATCGCAGTTCACTGCTGGACGTAGGCCTCTCCAATTGTTCGCCACTGTGATCTATCCATGGCTTCTCGCATCCAGCTCTTGCCAGCCATCCTGCGCAGATCGTCCCACCTAGCCAGAGGGCGCCCTACATTACGTTTGCCAAGACGCGGTCTCCACTCTAGAACTCGTTTACCCCATCGGTTGTCGGTTAAGCTTGCTGATCCGGTGAGCAATGTCGATGACTTTGGTTCTCTCATTTCGGATTCGATCTGAGTGAGACGCCGAGCATTGCTCGTTCCATAGACCGCTGAGCGACCTTTAAATTGTAGACCAGCCGTACCCTTACGGTACGGTTGTCCACGTCTCTTCTCCGTATGTCATGACTTCGTCTTTAGACTTCTAGAAATTGAAGACTTTCGTCGTTAGGACACCTATCACATAAGAAAAAATCTTTGTGTACCTATGTTCTTAAACATAACAGTAAAAACAAAAAGCTTTATTAATACGTTCACACTTTGTTAGCTTAAACGGTGCTATAGAGCAGTATTGAATTTTTTTAGCAAAAATAATGCTTCATAACACCCTGTTAGCTAACAAGGGATTAACAAATATATATGATTATGGCTATTAAATATAAGAGTAACTTTCTTCCCTATTTAGACTGTTAACCATTGTTTAGACTAACCATAGGGAGTAATCCAAAAACTCCGTGACATTTCCGAAATGGTTGTACTCACGTAATAAGATTTAATTTTAGCAATTACTTAGATTGATTGATGTGGCATTACTTTGTAATCCATTTGAGATCTCCAACGATGTTTTCCGAAAGTTTGGAGAGGTACAGTATTTGGTTGATCGCAATTGGAAGGTAAAAATCGACGTCAAATATGCACAAATATTGCATCGAATTGTACAGTCATCCGCACGAATTATACACTTTAGTGCCTTGTCATAACAGTTACCTCTTTTACTCTACTTTCATACATGGCAGGTGGGATTCGGTGGGTAGGGCTAAAACAGCCGCGTGGGCTGATGCAATTCAAAGGTTTTAAATTAGTTTCTAGTGGTTTTTAGTGGACAAAATTGGTGTTTATTTGAGCAGTGAAGTGCCGAAAAGTGATCCTAATAATTTCAATTGTTGAATTGCATTGTTTTTAACACTGCTATTTTGTGTCGAGTTAGTTGTCTAGTGACAACTTGCTTGGACCTAATAGAGTCTGAAAACCCGCGATTGCTTTTAGGGTGATATCCGCTGAATCCGTAGGTCGATAAAACGTAAAAACACCAGCGTTTTATTGAGTGACTGTGACTTTGACTGACTTCGACTTTTGACTACCTATTTATTCTCAATAAGTGACATTGGCTAATTATCTTCGGGTAGAGCCATATTAAAAAAAAATACATGGCAGGTAAGTATAGTATTTTGACCAGATATCTATAATTTATAAAGCTAAATGACCACTGACTCACTCACTGACTGATTAGGGCCGATTATGGGGGGGATGGGGGTAGGTTTTGCAACATTTTTTTTACTTCTTTATTTTATCATAATATTATCCCTTTTTAATTAATAACAAGGTCCAATCTGAATCTACACCATTCATATTTTGAATTACTAGTTCAGATAGAATTCTGTTGCCCTTGATCTTGTGTATACCTTCTAAAACGTCTTCTCTGAGGGCAAAGAAATTGTTAGGCAATTGTGTTTGCGCACAGACTACAAAAATACTATATAATATATTATGTACGTGACTGGCCGTTCAGATCTGTCACACTTATCGGATCGGCAAGAGGATAACTTTTACCCTATGGAACAAAAAATGAATCATAAAAGACCCTCATTATCATCATTTCAGCCAATAGACGTCCACTGCTGGACATAGGCCCCAATGTTCTCCACACAGATCGGTACTGTGCCGCCCGCATCCAATGGATTCCCGCTATCTTTACCAGATCGTCGGTCCAGCTTGTCGGGGGCCTGCCCCTGCTGTCTCTCCACTCGAGGACCATTCCGGCCCAATGGCCGTCTGTTCTCCTCGCTATGTGCCCTGCCCATTGCCACTTGAGGCATGCAATCTTTAGAGCTATGTCTGTGATCTTAGTTCTCCTGCGGATCTCATCTTTTCTGATAGCATCACCGCAAAGAGACTCCCGAATTAGGGTCTTGAGACCCTAATTCAATATTTATTAACTAACTACGCGCTTAATTTTTTTTCTATAACCATAGACTAAGACTCTTTTTTAATGACATAGGTTGCAGACGAGCAGACGGATCATCTGATGGTAAGCGATTGCCGCTGCCCATGTACAGCCACAACACCAGTAGAGTCACAAATACGCTGCCAATCTTTAAACTGCCCTTTCCCCCCCGTATTGTGACTCCGGTACCCTCACTCACACAGCAAAACACAGCACAGTGCTGCTTCACGCCAGTTTTTTGTGAGGCCGTGGTATTACTTTGGTCGAGACCGCCCATTTATGCCGAAACGTTGCTCTCAATCAAGTGCATCAATTTATCTATCTATCTATTATTACTATAGCGCTGCAGTTTTAACGATCAAGCTAATCTACTTTATGGCAAAAGAAAGAGTCAGCTAGTCTTTCAAGATAATTGTGTACACAGTAGTGGTTATTAAACTCCAGGCTTTGAAACGTCAAACCACACAGAGGCTGAGCGAAGAGTTGCCTAGCTATCAAATTTTTAGTTTATCGATAACAGAATTGATAGAATTATTGGAATGAGATTGAATGGTCCGATGGCGCATTTGGTAGTGACCCTACCAACCCTAGTCATGGTTTTGGTCCCCGCTCTGCACACACATTCTTGTGATGAAATACTTGTGTTTGTTTATTATCTGAGTATCCTCATCTTAGCGAAAGATTCCCGGTTGCGTCCAAAGCTGTCGCTCTGGAACCCGGGGGGCTTAGACCTTGATTCAAGTAGCAGAAAGAACAATGCAGTAGGTACTGGACTTTTTAAGGCGACGCGTGGACCTAACTAGCGACGTCAATCTATTTTAATTGATAGAAACTAAACCAGATATCTTTTTAACAATTTCTAAGAAGGATGTATACTATTTATTTAATACTTATAATTAACTTTTTGATCTGTTTTTGCACTCGAAATTTGTAATTGTACATAAGTAGCTGTTTTTGGCGGTAATTCATATTTCGAGTAGGAAGCAGACCAAAAAGTTAAATATAAATATTGAATAAATAGTATGAGATCTTTAAGAGGTGCTCGAACTTAGAAATTGTTAAAAAGATATCCAGTTTAGATTCTAACTATTAAAATCAAATGGCGTCGCTAGTGTGCCCTAACCGTCACCGTAAGGAATCTAAGGTTGTAACTGTTAAAAATCTAGTGAATCTTTACACAGATACATGCGTAATAAATCCGGAATGATAATAAAATTTAGTACAGCAGTGTGTAGAATCAACTGGCAAAATTTTGCTACATAATTCATCATAACCTTAGAATAGTTATTTATGCGGTTTCTACCATGTACCTCATTCGATATATCATCATAACCCTGTTTAGAATTGCATCTCTGATAGAATGTATATTTGTAATAACATCAATTTTACATAATTATGTAATAGTATTTTTTAATTTTAATATCCTCCAACCGATTACGGCTACGGCGGCCAATCTCAACGATCAGCCACGTACGCAGGATATATTATAGTGTTCAAGTGTGTGCGCAAGCACAAGTGCAATCTCTTTTCCCTTACCCTCATATTCCGATGGGACACTACTGTGACACGACCAGAGAGGGATTGGGCGCAGGACCAACGGCTTAACGCGCTTTCCGAGGGACGGGGGTACAAGACCGCCAACTTCCGGACTCCGGGCTGCCACTAAGAATTTCTTACTGAAAACTTAGGTACAAATTTTTGGCCCGACCCGGACATCGAACCCGGGACCTCTTGCACAGCCGTCGCTTTAAAACGCGACCCACTAACCACTGCGCCATCGAGGCGCTCTTTATTTTTACTATTGTATTAAACCTACGAATAATTAAACACGAAACTTTTTTCTACTATTTTACCGAAACATGCTATTTTACAGACCAGGGGTTTCAGTCACATTCCGAAATACAGAAATGCCTAAATCGTATAATCATGGGATTCAAATCAGTATGGTCAAATAAAACTGGGGCACGTATTACGTATTACGTAAAATGAAAATATTTCCCCTGTGAAATTCAAACTGACGACCTCAAAATTTTAGACACAATGCAATATTAAAGTAAATGTTAAAAATTATGTATACGAATTATACAAGCATGTAGACGATTCATAGTTTATCGACTATCAAATTTATTATGTGATTTTTTCTGACTCATCGATAATTGGCGGGCAACACTAGATTGAACTAACGAGTTCCTATTATTCGACACTTAATGAACTGTGGGTAGATGAAGATAGAGCAGTATTCTATTAGCAGATCTATTGCAATGCGGTTTGTTGCGAGCTAAATCAACATCAAACAGTTACGAGGAATTTGTATTTTCAGTTGGAGACAAGAATAGCATTAAATGCTAAGATGGACGAGGTGGCGTGACGAGAATGGACAAAATAAGGAAAATATGAGTTTATTAGAGGAAATATGAAAATGGCACCTATCATTGACAATTTGAGGGCCAGATGGTATGGCCATTAATTTATATTTTCTTTATTTTGCGAGTCAACCAAATATTATGTATAAAGCACCAAATATTATTCAAAATAGTAACTATTCTACACAAATGCTAAAGATAAAAAACTGGCATTACATTTTTTTTGCCGTGGCCGTGTGGCCCCGGCAGAGTAGAATAGGTCACCCTCACTCTTACCGAGGTGTCGTAAAAGGCGACTAAGGTAAAGCTGCTGGCATGATCATCAGCACCCAGAGAAGGAAAACTCTGCATTTATATCAAAACCCTCGCCAACCCGTCTGCCAAGCGTGGTGAGTATGGCAATTACCCCTCATGTGATTGAGGGATGCCCCAGCAGTGGGGACCGTGCCCCAGCAGTGGGGACTTAAATGGGCTGATGATGATGATGATTACATTTTTTAATTGTTTATTTTATACCACATCTGCCTTACCTAAAATTAAGATAGTCTCAAATTGAAAGCGGTACCGTCGCGGTAGCGGTGTGTGTGTGTGTGTGTGTGTGTTGGTAGCCCTTTTCTGTTTTTTTTATATATTATTATATAATTTATACATTGGCTTACATAATATTGTTATTTTTAACAATATTATGTAAGCCAATGTATAAATTATGTGATACTGGGTGCATTATTTTACAAAAGGCTTATTCAAAAACTATTTATGATTATTATCAAGTCTTAATTAGTGATACCTAATTAGTGATTTAAAAAAAAATTGCTTACCCTTTTTTTAGTAACAAAACCACAACACACACAACACGGCACACTTATTCAAAACATCAGGAGAACTACTGATGCTCACAACCCGAGCTTAACTCCCTCCCCTATCAATTAGAGCTAATTGTATTGACCTAAGCTCACCCGAGTGATCTAATTTGGTCGGATGATGCATGCACTGATGCACCTTATCAGAAATGATAACTTGTAATATTTGAGCTATTATTCGTGGCTGTTGTAAATTGAGCTAATCTGATTAGATTGATACAAAGGGTGTGTTGTTGGGGCGTCTGCTAATCCCGCTTTGAACGTCGTCGTCCAGCGGGTGTTTCCAAGAATAGGATAGGGGGCTGCTAAAAAATGAGAACAATCAAATCAATTTTAAAAAGGATTTTTTAGTGTCTCCTTTTTTTGCCAAAAAATGTGACAATATACATGTACACGTATATTCGAGAAAAGGTGTTACTGAAGTCGGCGCCAAATGTTATTTTGTAATTTAATACAACATTCAATTATTCAACAGGGATTAGGCGCCAACTTCGGTAAAACCTTTTCTCGAGTGTACTGTTATAAAATGTTATTTGAGGTGTATAAAGTGTAAATATTATTTTACACTTTATAGATCGTGGTTATTGAAGGCGGTTTTTTTTTGAAGAATTTTTTTTTTCAAGTCTTTTAGTGTCATTTTTTTATGATATAAGTGGCAGGCGAGCCGACGGATCACCTGATGATAAGCGATTATCGCCGCCCATGGACACCTGCAACACCAGTGGTATCACAAGTGCACTACTTACCTTTTAACCCCCTTCCCCTGGATTGGGCCTCCGGTACCCTCATTCACCCAGCGAAACACAGCGCATGCACTGCTTCACGCCGGTTTTCTGTGAGGACGTGGTATTACTCCGGTCGAGCAGGCCCATTCATGCCTAAGCGGCTCTCCCATTGTTGAAAGTCTTTTTGAAAATGAAGTCTTTGAACTGAAACTTAACAGAATCTATGCTCGTATAACAAGTGTTCGCAGGCTTAATGCATGCAAAAGTTAAGGGAATATCATGAGTTGATTTTTTTAATAATAAGAATATCAGGGCCCGTAACATTGCCTTATTAATAAGGCGAGATCTTGTTTTGAATTTGTTTGTTATCCCTGCACGCACACGGCATTTTTTACATTTTCCGACAATAGATGCAAACGTGACGCAAACGTATATTGAAGGTTTATACGTGCTTGTCAAACGTGTTCTATAACGACAGACTAGATTTTTCATTTACTTGTGCCGTTTGAGTCGAGTCTTAAGCTTTTAATATCTACAGGGTGGAAAAATAAAGAGCTCTGGATGCAAGCTGCAATCGTTGAGGTATTCCTTGCAGGGCACGAATTTTGAATCGCACCAAAACTATTAAATAAAAATAATAATAATAATTCTCACAATATCTCATACGTTGACCTGATTCCATACTAAGTAGCTTAAGCACTTGTGTTACAGATATCAGACAACAGAGGAACACGAATATATACTTAAATACATATATTGCACCCAGACACTGAACAAACGCAAGTGTTCATCGCACGAATGTTTGTCCAGGGTGGGGAACCCACGAACTTTGGCATAAGAGGCAGGGTCACTACCAATTGCGCCATCCGGTCAGTCAAAATAAAATTTATTTATTTCAACTCCTTTATATATCGTAGAGTGCACTAGAATCGCGCTTGCGAAACTATCCTATGCAGATGCCAATAAACGTTCACTGCTAGACATAGGCCACCCCCAATGATCTCCAACAAGATCGGTCCTGTGCCATCTAAAGGATAATCGTAGAAATATAATAAAAAATTAATAGATTTAAGCGATCCAAAAGTCCATGCTCGGCATCGAACCTACGATCTCCCGTTTATAGGGTGTACGTTCTTATCCACTGAAACCGCCATCACTCTAAAATTTAATTTATCTATACAAACTAAAAAAGCTTAAAGAAATAAATATTTCACAACATCACACATATTGATCTGACGCCGAGATAAGTAGGTAAAGCACCTGTTTTACGGCCTACGCGCCTGCCATATCAAAAAAATAAAAAAATACATACTTATAATACATAGAAAACACTTAGACCAATACAAACAGACATGTACATGCCGTGGGAGAGCCACGCTTCGACATGAAAGGGACCTGCTCGACCGGTGTGGCCTTTTTATTTTTTTTTGACGCTGGGGAATGCCTCCTTATGCATACCCTCTTGCCGGGGGGCAGGAGGGTTATGTCGGGCTCTCCTCTGGCGGGGGCTTCTCTTAGCGAGAAGCCGACCAGAGGCATACCGACTAAACCCCAGCGACGCTCCCTCATGGCCAGAGTGGGGAGGGGACATGAGTAGACCGGTGTGGCCTCACAGAAAATTGGCTCGAAGCACTCCGCTAAGTTTCGGGGGTTTAAAGGTTGTGACTCCACTGGTGTCGTGGGTGTCCATGGGCGGCGGCAATCGCTTACCATCAGGTGATCCGTGCTCGTCTGCCACCTATTAAATAAAAAATGTACATGCACACAAATGTTTGTACTGTGCGGGGATTCCGCAATCCTTGCACCAGAGGCAGCTTCATTACCAATGATCCAAACGGGTCGTCGAAAGCTGTCTGTGTAATATTATTTTCGTATTTATCCAAAATACTCCTAGCGAATCAAAAACAGTAGTCCACTAATACTTGTATAACCTTTTATCTTTAAAAACATAAATTAAACGTCTAAAATTTGACTCTATTAAAGTTAGTTTTCATCATAAATTAAACAACGTTGAAACTCTTACATAGCATGAGTAACTTAATTATTAACCATTATGCAGTTCCTTTCGCCGTAAACTCAAGTCTTGAACAGTAAATGAATTTTCTGAATAAGCGCGTGCACTTATTAGGAAGATTTTTCATCTTTATTATTATCAAGAAACACTTAATTTTAAGCGAAATATGAAGGGAAATTCCAAAATGGCTGCTTTTAAGGATTCCGTGCACAAAGGATAAAATTACTAAAGCTCTGTTGATCTGACGCCCTGTTGGTCTAGTGGTTTAAGTACCGGGCCGTGATCTCGGGATCCTGGGTTCGATTGCTCAGTCGAGCAAAGAGTGTGGTTCGAATTTTTCGAACATACTCGTAGCTTGGGTACACGAACATATCACCACGCTGGCAAATTCGGATTGGAGATCACAATCTCCAATCCGAATTTGCCAGCGTGGTGATTAAGTCTAATCCCGTCATAGTAGCGATGACTTGATTTCTATGACGGAGACCTTTGCCCTACAGTGGGACAGTTATAGGCTGACACTTTACTATTACTTACTAAGACTGGGCTGACGGTCTGTCTGTTTCCAGGCTCTATACCAAGAACCGCAAAAGCAAGAGGGTTGAATTTTTCATTTCAAATAGAGCATTTTTTGTTGCCGCTATAGCAAGAAATACAAAAAAAACCAAAATATTTTAGGGGGCGCCCAGACAAAACATTTTAACCGTGAGAGAGCCACGCTTCGGCATGAATGAGCCGGCTCGACCGGAGTGATACTACGGACTCAAAACCAAGCAAAACTGTGCTGTGTTTTATTACGTGAGTGAGAGTACCGGAGACCCAATCCGGGGTTTAAAGGTTGGCAGCGCAGTTTTGACTCCACTGGTGTCGCAGATGTCCATGGGCGGCGGCAATCGCTTACTATCAGGTGATCCGTCTGCTCGTCTGCCACATAAAAAAATGGTAGTTATTAAAGTATTCACAGAACATTTAATATTAACCCTTCGTGCACGATTCGAACTCCGACTTCGTCAATTTTATTTTTCTCCTGAAAGCATTCTGAGGGAAGAGTCGTGTTGCTCTAAGATTTTAAACTAGTATTCAGTGGGTTTTTCTAAAATCGTTATCAGGTCATCTGGATGTTTCCTTGGCCCTTTCACGTGAAAGACACACGCTCGTGAAAGGGATCCTAAAGGGAAACATGCCAATAACTCGTAATAGAAGGTTTTTAAAACACCATATTACATCATCTTTCGTCAAGTGCGAGTCGAGGGGAACTACGAGCAATTGCGAATTACTAGTGGTCCCCTCAGGGGAACAATTTTGGGGGACCACCACTCATACAGGTTTTTTTTACTAGTTACTGTTTTAACCTAACCTTAACCAATAATTTTTGTTTTTTAGAGTTTAGTATGTTTTATCTACTAAAAAACAACAAGGGTAGATCAGCCCGGAAACCAGCAAAAAATCTTGAAATTTCAGGCGAGTTACCCTGTGGGTGAATGAAAGGGATGGAGATAGGTAAAGATTCGTTTTCAGAATAAGAACCCAGCCCGAGTCAGCCTTAGTTCTGTGGAACGGTTTGGCTGCAGGAGTATTTCCAGACGGCTACAACTTAGGGACCTTCAAGAGAAGAGCGTACTCTTTATTAAAAAGGCCGACAACACATTAGCGATCTCTCTGATTTCGCAGATGTTCATGGGCGGCGTTGATTACTTTCGATCAGGTGACTCGCTTGCTCGTTTGTCCACCTCTAGCATAAAAAAAAATAGTATCTACATAAGTAAAATAATTTAATTATAATAAAACATACCTGCTAAAACATAGTGTTACAGTATTTTTAGATTAAGTTTACTTTCAAATACTTATTTAGAAACTAACTACTTAAATTTATACTTTTTTCTTAAATTGTTAGTAAGACACTTAAGTAGGTACAACACTTTAATGGTATACAGTAGCTATAATGTCTATTTTCACTGGAAATAAAAGGCTTTCTTATTTTATTTTATTTATGGGGTATCGACCGCGATTGCGTTGATGCGGTCAGGGTTAGAGTGCCACACACCATGCTGTCACCCACTTATGACGAGATGATGGTCTCCTCTGGAACACAAAAGCCTGACCGATCTATTTTCCAAACGGTAAGTACTGATACTTACCGTTCCGTCCTATCTGAAACGGTCCATCCCGGTAATCGCCCTCCGTTTTCAAACTACTACCAAATTGATTTCGCAACATAATTTATTCGCCGGCTTCGGCGGCTTCAATCTGCGTTTATACTTTATAGCCCTAGTACCACGCTATGTACTCGTAGGCCAATTTAAATATCAGTGGAAAGTGTTTCCAATAAACGGTGTATCTGTTAACGGGTCGACATAATTTTCCCAACTCTAAAAAGAGAACGTACAAGATTTTATAAAGAGATATATTCTCGTATTGTATTGTAAGTGATACTATGTACACGCAGATATTATGTTGAAAATATTATATTTTCAGCAGTACTTCATTCCGAATTAGTTTAATATTTAAACGTAGTTTACTATTTTCTCACTGAATAGTTCCGGTAGATTTTTATCTGATTAATAATGAAGCGCCGCTGCAGCCAATGCCAATTTATTATATAATGTATAACATGTATTACGCTTACTATGTTTTTATTTTATTATACCTACACAACCTCATTATATTTACATTCATCATCAGCCTATCGCAGTCCGCTGCTGGACGTAGGCCTCTCCAATTGTTCGCCACTGTGACTTATCCATGGCTTCTCGCATCCAGCTCTTACCAGCCATCCTGCGCAGATCGTCCCCACACCTAGCCAGAGGGCGCCCTACATTACGTTTGCCAAGATCACCTCATTTCGGAATCGATCTCGGAGAGAGACGCCGAGCATTGCTCGTTCCATAGCCCGCTGAGCGACCTTTAACTTGTGGACCAGCCGTACCGTAAGTGTCCACGTTTCGGCTCCGTATGTCATGACGGATAGGACGCACTGATTGAAGACTTTCGTCTTTAGGCACTGTGGTATCGACGATACGAAGACACGACGTAGTTTTCCAAATGCTGCCCAACCTAACTGGATTCTCCTATTCACCTCATCCTCGAAGTTGTTTTTATCCAATTGCAAAGTCTGCCCAAGGTATACGTATTTTTGAATAGCTCCGAGGACGGCACCGTGAATTGCAATCGGTTCCGGTAGAACATGTTCATTGAACATGACCTTGGTTTTGTCCAAGTTCATCCGTAGGCCGATGCATTTAGATAGATATATTTACATTACGCCTTATTTTCATTACTATGTGTTCCTTAGTTTTTATTTTACTTGGAGACTTTATGTTATTTATATTGTTTTTTCTTTGGTTCTGTTGTAATTGTTTTTCTTTGTCTTTCTTCCTGTTGTATGTACGTACGTTGCCTAAGGCTCCGCCTGAAAACCAGCGCTGCAGCGGCTTCGGCCACTGTAGCAAATGCTGAGGTTGGGCCTTGTTGGCTACAGAATTTTTCCTATTTGTGTATATATGTCACTCGTGTTTGGATTTGTATTCTGTGGCCAATAAAAACATCTTTATCATTAATGGCCATTATAAGCATGATGAAATGTGTTCCCTTTTTTGTAACATAATTATTAATGAAAAGAAAAAAAACCTGAAAAATTACCCGATTATTCACTATGTTCATCAACCAGAAAAGAAATTTGACTAAATTACTTGTATCAAAAATTAAAAGAATAAAAAATATCAATTAGTGTAGTTTGGCCGTGTGGTCCCCGGCAGAGTAGAATAGGCCACCCTCACTCTTACCGAGGTGTCGTAAAAGGCGACTAAGGTAAAGCTGCTGGCATGATCATCAGCACCCAGAGAAGGAAAACTCTGCTTTTATATCAAAACCCTCGCCAACCCGTCTGCCAAGCGTGGTGAGTATGGCAAATACCCCTAATCATGTGATTGAGGGAGGCCCGTGCCCCAGCAGTGGGGACTTAAATGGGCTGATGATGATGATGATGTGGTTTTAGAAAAGAAATCAGTTTACTACTTATTGCTGATATTTTGTGTTTCTGATAGGCGACTTGAGGTTTGCGGTTAGTCCAACAAAGTAGATTTGTGAAATGCTTATTTTTATCTAAACCGGCTTCCTCTAACATAGCTTTGATATTTCTCTCCAAATCATATCATTTACAGACATTTTGTATTTCCTAGAATCTAGATCCTCAATGGGTATTTAAAGCAATTCGTCCGGCAAGTACCGCTTTCCTAAACTACCGCCAAATTGATTTTGTGACATAATTTATTCGGCTCCAGAAACTTGAGTCTGGCGCTGGCGATTTGAATCCGCCCAATCGCTGTCATGTAAACCCGACTGAATACACTTAGTAGCAATATAAATGGTACCTTAGAATATAATATTTTTGAAATAGTTACGAAAATAAATTTTAACGAAAATTTATTGATCTGTTTCCCTACAAACGCTCGAATATTGGATACGTCAGCGTTGACAGGCGCTAGCGCCACGCTCACGTTACGATACAAGAGCCTACACCAATGGTGTTGCATTTGGTGGTGGCTTGAGTCGTTATCAACATTAAAACATTATGCACTTAGACACAAGGAATCTAAAATTTTAGGTCCGTGCTGTTTAAAGTTGAGATTTTTTCATGCGCATTTCCAATAGTGATAGAACAAATTTTGTTCATATTTTTAGTAGAAAATGTGGTTACAGAGATGTAAATGTTCACAGATACACCTTGTATTAATGACAAGGATGATGTGAACAAATTCCATTCAATTCCAACTCTAACGGGACCCCACTCAGAATCAATCAGTCGGTTGAATTCTCGACTCCACTGGCGTCACGGGTGTCCATGGGCGGCGGCAATCGCTTACCATCAGGTGTTTCGTCTGTTAGTCTGCCACCAAAACATAACTTTATCATGGTAGTATCTTTCTACTAAACGTACTGTGATGTATATTGCTTTTTACCTAAGGTTTCGGTAAGAAATTTTTAGTGTTAGCGTCTGAAGTTGGCGGTCTTGTACCCCCGTGCCTTGGAAAGCTCATTAGGCCGTTGGTCCTGCGCATAATCCCTCCTCGGTCGTGTCACCCTGGTGTCCCATCGGAAGATGAGGGTTAGGGAATAGAGAGTGCACTTGTGTTTGCGCACACATTTGAGCACTATGATATAGCCTGTGTACGTGGCTGCGACTGTTGAGATTGGCCGCCGCGCCGTAGCCGTAATCGGTTGGAGGATACTATTTGTTTCGTGATCGCTGTCTCCACAATTAAACACGTAGGTATAGTCGTGGGATTACTATGAAAAACACGCAAGATCATTTTACTTAGAAAACTGGCTGATTTTGCTGCCGGCAAGTGTATATCTGCAGAATGGAGTTTTCGGAGTAATTTACATACATTGCGTTTAGTATCGCGAACGAGACGGTCCGAAACCATCCCCCCCCCCTCGCAATTCGCTTTTATTTTCTAAGGTTAAACTTCAAAAGTTTAATGAAATACTCGAGTTAACTTTGAATTTAAATTGAGTTAAGTATGCAAATGACCGGAAGATTTTGTTGACTTCCTGAGCCGTTTCGCGGATGGGTGAAGAAGTTACTTTCTTTGCTTAGTACTTTAGGTTTACGGATCAGTCTTGAGAGGCTTTTTACGGTACGAATTCTCTGCCACTCATTCTAATAAAAATATCCTCCAACCGATTTCAGCTAAGGCGTCCAATCTCAACGATCAGCCTCTTAGGATATATTATAGTGCTCAAGTGTGTGCGCAAACACAAGTGCACTCTTTATTTCCTTGCCCTCATAATTTGATGGGGCACCAGTGTGACACGACCGGAGAGGGATCGGGCGCAGGACCAACGGCTTGACGTGCTTTCCGAGGCCCGGGGTTACAAGACCGCCAACTTTTAGACTCCGGACTGACACTGAGAATTTCTTAACAAAAAATTTCAGGTACAAATTTTAGCCTGACCCTGGGATCGTACCCGGGACTTCAAGTGCAGCCGTCGCTTTAAAGTGCTACGCACTACCCACTGCACCAACGAGACAGTCAAACCTCATTTTAATAATGTGTAAATATTTAATGAAGGCAGACAAGCAGACGGATCACCTGATGGGAAGCGTTTGCCGCCGCTCAAAGACACCCGCGTTACCAGTAGATTCACAAGTGCGCTGCCAACCTTTACTACGCTGCCATGGTACCAAATTGAAAATAAACACTTACCTAATTGACGATGATATTAAGTATTTTGTAGCGAACGATTTCAACTGAGAATAACACGCTTAGGATAATAATGTCTGATAAACAAGTCAATGCACGAGGATAAGCTGATTCTGCGGTATGAATGAAAAAGATTTTAAACATATAATTTTCGCAAATACATAAGTTACCTTTCTCACCTGACGAGAAACGAGACGGGCAACATCAAAGCGGAATATCGGGTTTTTTCATAAATATGTACCTACCTAAGAACTGGCTGATCAGGGGGGAATCCTAAGTCTATGGGCTGATCACACCCAAAAACACCTACCGAGATAGGGTAGGTAAGCTCAAAGTGAACACTTCTGACTAAGTTCAGTCAAATATCTATATTAATTGATGTGTGATGATTACTTATAGTGCCCTCCAAACCGAAATTTCGGTTATGGTGGCCAATCTCCGCAATGAGCTATCGATGCAGGACATATTTTAGCGCACAAATGTATGCAAAGACACAAGTGCACTCTCTATACCGTTACCCTCATATTTCGGGATATAAACATAAAGAAAATAAAATAAAATATCATTGTGATACGACAGAATAGGGATCAGGCGCAAGACCATCAGCATAACGTACTCTCACAGCCACGGGGGTACAAGACCGCCAACTTCCAGACTTCAGGCTGACACTGAGATTTTTTAACAGTAAAACTCAGCTCATGTTCCTTAGTCCTCCGAAATATACATCAAAAACTTTAAATATACGGTTTTCATACAAGTGGCTTTTTATAACCGTTAAATATGATTTGAAAACCCCGTTTGTAAATTTCAGAGGAATATCGTGTAGAAAACTGCGCGGCATCGCTCGCATGGAATTCGGTTTACTGCTAAATAGACTATGCCACTCTCCATCCCTTCAACTATCTCCACTTTAAAAAAACACCTCAATCCGTCGCTCCGTTTTGCCGTGATAAACGGTCAAACAGACAGACAGTAAGCCTTATGCATACGCCATGAACCATTATTTTGCTTCTACAAAACTTTTTATGGGCGACTCCGACTAGCACTCGGCCGCTTATTTATATTAAGAGAGGCCCAAAAAGTGTACACAATAAGTGTACATAATATCTGTACACAGCATAAATAAGCGAACAATATCGATTTACACCTTTTTTTATCTCCCAGGAGAAATGCAATTACACATACCCGTCCACCGGGGCCGGACGGGTTATGTCGGCCTCCCCCCGTATCGGCGAGGTTCTACCGACTAAAACTCCTGGGTTGCTCCTGTCCGCGCAAGAGTGGGGATGACATAAGAATTTGACTAAGAAATCTTCCTTCATGTCCCTCCCCAGGCGAAGGCCCGCTTACAGCGTGGGCCCGAGACTACTCCCCTCGGGTGAGCTGGAAGGAATGCCCGCACCGGTCGCCGACTGGCCTCCTCTACGGACAAGAGGGAGACGCGCATCGGTTCATCATCTCCTCCCCCTCCTTGGTCATTGCCGCGAATCAACGCGAGGGTCCTGCTCTCGCAGGCGCTTTGCGGCCTCCTTCTGTGATCGATTTACACCTTCCACCCCCGCCAAATAACTAACAAAGTATTTGTAAGTATAGTATTGAAAGAGTTATTAACTTTAACTCCTTACCTTTAAGGAGTTAACCTTCCATCATCAGCAGAACCACAAAATTGTTAAATGATTTATTGTCATTGTTAAATGATTTATTGTCATTGTTAAATGATTTATTGTGATGGTCATTGTTAAATGATTTATTGTGATGGTCAATAAAATGTTTTTCTTTCTTCTTTCTTTCTTTCAAATTAATATAATCAGTCGTAAACACTGGTGCAGTTTTGTAAAAAGATACAGAAACATTACTTGTGCCTCTAAAATTTGAGGGTTCTAATTTTTTTCCACGGTTAATTTCGCATCTTTAATCTTGCTTGTAAGTGAATAAATAAATATGGTGAGAAACGTAACTGATACATTTTGTCGGTCAGAGTTTCCAGAGAGCTGAGTTTCCAACTAATTTATATACATCGTTCGGGATTCTACTTGCACCTAGTTTGAAATGTTTAAAAAAAAAGAAAATTTCTTTGTAAAATGTCATTGTGTAACATATTTGCAATTTATGCTTTTTGCAGTATTTTTTTATTTGCGTGTTTTTCCGTAATATTAGATTTATTTTTTAAGGTTCACTGTCAAGAAGCATAAACCTTTTAAGCATAAAATAAGTTAGCGTAATGTCATTACTACTAATGGTAATTTCGCATAATACTAATAAGCACAACAGTTAAAATTTTAAGCATAAATGCAATAAGCATAAACATGATTAAGCATTAAATATTTAACCATAAGTCATTAAAAGGCGGCTTACGGGTGGCCCAAGCACCACCCCCACCGTACCTGAATCTACTTTTACTCTATATAATATAGGAAATACTTACTTTTTTATTTTTAGATTCAAACAACCATTAATGCCTAAAAAAATTGTGCCAAAAAAAAAATGCTTAAATGCATTATGCTAAATAATAATTATGCCACAGTACATGTTATGCTAAAACCAAAGTTGGCAAAATTAATATTATGCTAAATAAATTATGCCAATTTCATTATGCCAATCCATTTTAGGACAAAACATATTATGCTAATTAAAGGGATCCCATTTTATAACCATTAATTTAGATACCCTGTGATAAGTAAGTAAATCGTTAATTGACCCATAAGGTAAGAATAATTGTATTCGGCGGGTAGGACTAAAGCCGCGTGGGCTAATGCAAGTTAAAGGTTTTAAATTAGTGTCTAGTGGTTTTTAGTGTACAAATTTGGCGTTCATTTGTGCAGTGAAGTGCCTAAAAGTGATCCTCATAATAATAATCGTTGTGTTATTTTTACCCAAATTTGGCGAAGCAAAAAGGACAGTTATGATTTTGACCTGTATGTATGTATGGTTGTTCATCTGTTACCTTATAACTTCTAAACTAGTTATCATATTTAAACAAATGAGGAGTCTTAAGAAGCGTCTTGACTGTTTCCTGGTTATAAGTGACATGCCGTCACGTTAAAATGACTACAGCGCCCTCTAGGGGGCTTAGAGTAAGGAACTAAAAAAAAAATGCCTGACGGTACCGTGGGTATCAAATGAAAGAACTTTTTTAGCACATTTCAAATATGTAATTTTATTTACATAACTCAAAATATGTTAAATAAAAGTTTAAAAACTAAAACCCGACTACCAAAATAACACGCTCTAAAAAGTACGAAACCAGAAAATTGTCTCTGCTGAAATTATTATGCCGTATCGCCGTTTTTTTTTTAAATACTGCTTTTTTAGTTATTAAACTTTATTTTTTAAATACTGCTTTTGTGTGTCTAGTGAGTTGTCTCGTGACAACTTGCTTGGATCTAAAATAGTCTTAAAACCCGCGATTGCTTTTAGAGTGATATCTGCCGAATCCGTAGGCCGATAAAACGTAAAAGCACCGCCGTTTTATTGAGTGACTGTGACTTTGACTGTTGACTACCTACTTATTCCCAATAAGTTAATTGATATTGGCAAAATATCTTCAGGTAGAGTCATATTTAAAAAAAATCTTACACATAGTATTACGTCAATATATTGACAAAAAAAGAAATAGGTGCGGGTAAAGAAACAAACACATATTCTTGTGGTAAACAAGATCAAAGCCTTAGCATGTGCTGCAACGACCAACATTCAGCTCAGCATGTGCTGCAAAGAAAAACGTCCTGTCAATATTAACAAGGTATGTTACCAAATTGTAATATCAATAATGTTTCAAAGTTAAGGACCGAAACAAAACATGATAAATTCCGTCGGTCAGAGACCCCTTGAGGACTGCCAACTAATTTGCAAGCTTCTCTGGAGACGAAAGGCTATTCATTTAGATTCTGTTCAGACTCTAACTTTTCTAGGAGTACATTTTGGCACTTTTTTACTTTGCCATTGGTTTCGCGTCATGGTTTATTTATTAAAAAACCGGCCAAGTGAAAAAAACCGAGTCGGACTTGCGCACCGAGGGTTCCGTACAAACCTGCAAGGTTTACAAAGTACGTTCATTACGACAATCGAGTCATAACTATGGTATTTTTATTGCAAAATGAAATTCATAACATTACAATGGGGAAAGATGGAGGAGCATAAATTTAAGACAAAGATCTCTTTATCGTTTAAGTAATCCTTTATTTTATATTAACACATATCATTTATCTATAATATAACTGAAACACTTATACTAGCCTTGCAGCAGACTTGCAAAAGTTCTTTTATTAAGTTTCAAAATATGCGGTATCAATGGTTGTACTTTTGCGTTTTGCATTTTGGCGTTGACTTAGAATTTTTTTTTTCACGGGTCAAAGGCAATTAGATCTAAGTATTTGATATGAATTTCAACTTGATAGCTCTACGCGTTCATGATGAAAAAAGTAATAAGTTTATATTTATTAAAAAATATATATTTTGTAATGTAACTAAAAATTTAAGGTTTTTGGAATTTTTCCTTTATGTATGCTATAAAACGTTGCTTCATGCCAAATTTCAAGATTCTGAGTTCACGGGAAGCACCCTGTAGGTTTTGATTCCCTTGCAAGTGTCGAAAATTTGCGGCATAAACGGCTGTATCTTTTGATTGCGTTGGCTTAGAAGTTTGATTTTTTCACAGCTTCAAGGGACAGTAGACTTGAGTAATTGATATAAATTTCAGCTTCATACCTCCACGCGTTCCTGAGAAAAAGGGTCTTGACAGACGGACAACAAAGTGATCCTATAAGGGTTCCGTTTTTTCCTTTTGAGGTACGGAACCCTAAAAGTACAGCCACTAATAAATTAATCTATGAGCACATTCTGATATGTACCAAAATAACGGCGTATATAACACTGCATTAAATTTTATTTAGGAACATACATTATAATCAAAGCATACTTAATTACGGAGCGAATACTTACCAGGCTAGTGGCCTGATAAGTACTCCAACTGGTTTGATTTTTAAAACAAGATAACTATATTCATTTTCATGATGCTCATAATAAAATAAAAAGATGTTCATTACCCGACGACGGCAAAGCAAAAGGAGGGTTATGATTTTGACAGGCTTATGTATGTATGTTCATCTGTTTCCACGTAACTTCTAAACTAGTTATCATATTTGAACAAATGAGGTGTCATTAGAAGCGTCTTGGATGTCTCCTGGTTATAGGCAATATGACGTCATGTTAATGACTCTAGGGGACTTAGAGTAAGGAACTAAAAAAAAATTGCTTGACGGTACCGTGTGGGGTATCAAATGAAAGAGCTTTTTAGCACATTTCAAATATGTAATTATATTTACATAACTAAAAATATGTTAAAGAAAAATAAAGTTTAAAAACTAAAACCCGACTACCAAAAAACACGATCTAAAAAGGCGATACGGCATAATCATTTCAGCAGAGACAATTTTCTTTTTTTGTACTTTTTAGATCGTGTTTTTTGGTAGTCGGGTTTTAGTTTTTTTTTATCGGACAACAGTGATCCATAAGTGTTAGCAACATACTATGATAACATACAACTTAAATATTTAATAACTAGTGTTAGTACTTAATAACTAAGAGCGACCGAGTAATTTGACATAAGTGCTCGGGTAGTGGACAGTCCCCATCATGGCCTTCAGGACACTGATAATGAAATTCCTATATTTTTTTTCCTATTGTTGTGATATTGTCATCATTAGCCATTAAAAGTATCTAGATAAAACAATTATTCGTTGTACACATCCTGTAATACCTAGTTTTAAGTTTTCATACTTTATTTTGAGTGCAATAAAAGTATATTCATTCATTCATTATTCAAACTGAATTGCTAAAAAGCATTCATTCAAGAATTCAGCATTTGTAGGTATTAATTAGTTGGATCACTCTTTTTACCAAATATTACTAAGGCTGTCTTTAAATTGAAGTATTTTAAATAAAAGCCCGTATTAAAAATAATAATCATTATGTATTACGAATTTAAAAAGTCAAAAAAATATAGTTGATATTTTAATAGCATTTTTTTTCATTCCATTCTTAAGTAAATGACACACTTCTTCATCTCATTCAGACGGGACTCAAACCCATATTTTTAACATTCCGGGTGGCTGTTCTACCAATTAAACTACTGAACGCGTTACTAGACCGACGTTTAAGTGCTTGATTCTACATGAGCTGTCAATAGTCTCATCAATATTATACAATATCCAGTGGCAATATTATAACAAATATTTGACCACCAGTTAAGATGAAACTGCTAAATCAATAGTTGATATTATTTACTTAGTATTTTTTTGCATTTTAAGTTGAAATTGCTTTTGACTGTCCTACTTTTAAAAATATTTGGTTAAATGTTGTCGTAACTATCATAACTATCTACCTCAATGATCCCTCTATGTAATTTACATAAAGCACACTTTATAATATTATTTTACTGTAGTAGGTTTTTAACTCTACGTCGATTTCGAAAAGGCTTTAGCACTATAGACCACATACATACGCTGCAGCAGGTTATACAGAAGACCGAAGAGTATAACCTGCCATTATGCTTAGCGTTTGTGGACTATGAGAAAGCCTTCGACTCTGTCGAGACCTGGGCCGTGCTACAGTCTCTCCAAAGGTGCCGAATAGACTACCGATACATACAAGTGTTGCAGTCATTGTACGGAAACGCCACAATGTCAGTCCGTCTTCAGGACCAGGAATCAAAACCCAATCCTCTCCAGCGAGGTGTGAGACAGGGTGACGTTATATCGCCGAAACTGTTCACCACTCTGTTGGAGGACGTGTTTAAACTTCTGGACTGGGATGGACTTGGCATCAATATAAATGGTGAGTACATGACGCACCTTCGATTCGCTGATGATATCGTAGTCATGGCTGAGACCTTGGAAGACCTAGGCAAAATGCTTGACGACCTCAGTAGAGTCTCCCAACAAGTGGGTCTGAAAATGAACATGGACAAGACGAAAATCATGTCGAATTCCCAAGTCGTACCCACTCTTGTGAAGGTTGGAAGCTCTGCACTGGAAGTTGTAGACGAGTACATCTACCTAGGACAAAAAGTCCAGCTTGGTAAGTCCAACTTCCAGAAAGAGGTCGATCGACGAATCCAACTCAGCTGGGCAGCGTTCGGGAAGCTACGCAGCATATTTTCGGCCCACCTACCGCAGTGTCTCAAGACGAAAGTCTTCAATGCGTGTGTGTTGCCAGTGATGATATACGGAACCAAAACGTGGCCGCTTACAATGTGCCGATTAAGGAGGCTCAAAGTCACCCAGAGAGCAATGGAGAGAGCTATGCTCGGAGTCTCCCTGCGTGATCGTATCAGAAATGATGAGATCCGCAGGAGAACTAAGGTTACAGACATAGCCCAAAGGATTGCATGCCTCAAGTGGCAATGGGCAGGGCACATAGCGAGGAGAACAGACGGCCGTTGGGGCAGAAAGGTCCTGGAGTGGAGGCCACGCACTGGAAGTCGCAGCCGTGGCAGGCCCCCCACAAGGTGGACCGACGATCTGGTGAAGATCGCGGGAATCCATTGGATGCGGGCGGCACAGGACCGATCTGTGTGGAGAACATTGGGGGAGGCCTATGTCCAGCAGTGGACGTCTATTAGCTGAAATGATGATGATGGTTGCCGGTCCGTGATTTCAGGGTTCTGGAATTCTTAGACAAAATTGTTAATATTTTGATAAGTAATGTACTTACTACCCTAAAAGTAATCTCAAACAGCTTTTTCAAACAGAAAATTAGCATCCAGAAGTAAAATATCAAAGGTATGACGTAATTTTTAATTCCTAATCCTTCACGCCTGGTTCTTAGTTACACTCCCAGCTCAGAGCGCGGTTTTGCTTAAATAATTACTCGCTCCGCTAACTAGACGTGCAGCACATCTACGGCTGAGTACAGTCAGTCGGTGAGATTTTGCTTTCGTGTAATTTTATGTCGATGACCTCGGACTTATTTGAAATGTTTGAATATTAATAAATGAATGTAGATTTATCATCAAAAACAGAGTTAGTCATTGTTACATCATCAGTTCATTTTTAGGGTTCCGTACCTCAAAAGGAAAAAACGGAACCCTTATAGGATCACTTTGTTGTCCGTCCGTCCTTCCGTCTGTCAAGACCCTTTTTCTCAGGAACGCGTAAAGGTATGAAGCTGAAATTTATATCAATTACTAAGGTCTACTGTTCCTTGAAGCTGTGAAAAAATCAAACTTCTAAGCCAATGCAATCAAAAGATACAGCTGTTTATGCCGAAAATTTTCGACACTTGCAAGGGAATCAAAACCTACAGGGTGCTTCCCGTGAACTCAGAATCTTGAAATTTGGTACAAAGCAACGTCTTATACCATAGATAAAGGAAAAATTACGAAAAACATAAATTTTTAGTTACATCACATGATATATATTTTTTTAATAATTTTAAACTTACTACCCATTTCCTCATAAACGCGTAGAGGTATTAAATTGAAATTCATACCAAATACTCAGGACTATAATACCTTTAAGCTGTAACAAAATCAAACTTCTATGTCAACGCAATCAAAAGAAACAGCAATTTAAGCTGCATATTTTGAAACTCGCAAGTACTCGCAAGGGAATCAAAACCTAAAGGGTACTTCCAGTCGACCTAGAATCTTGAAATTTGGCATGAAGCAACGTTTTATAGCACACATAAAGGGAAAATTCCGAAAACCTTAAATTTTTGGTTACATTACAAAATATATACTTTTTAATAAATATAAACTTATTACTTTTTTCCTCATGAACGCGTAGAGCTATCAAGTTGAAATTCATATCAAATACTTAGATCTAATTGCCTTTAACCCGTGAAAAAAAAATTTCTAAGTCAACGCAAAATCGCAAAACGCAAAAGTACAACCATTGATACCACATATTTTGAAACTCGCAACTACACGCAAGGGAATTAAAACCTAAAGACCACTTCCCGTTGACATAGAATCTCGAAATTTGGTAAGAAGCAATAGCTTACAGCACAGGTAATAGAAAAATTCCGAAAAGCTTAAAATTTTAAGTAGTTATACCACCAAAAAAATTGTGATTGTAAACATAATTGTAGTTACAGCAATGACCGCGAGTTATTATACTATGTATGGGGAGGGCAACATTTTTCAAACGGCAAAGACGACCTCACTCATCGTCATTCAATCCCGATGTTTTGGTGAATGTAGCTGTATAATCTAAATGCGTCCTAACTGAAACAGTAGCACTACACGAAGTTGTACAACTATTGATAACGTTTTTTCGAACTTCAATGTTCAATGTGGTACTATTCATATCTTTTTCAGTCACCATTTACAGGTCTGGTTCAAATTTAATACTTAATTAATATTTTTGAACCAGATTTCTAAATAGTGACTAAAAAACTTAGTAAATAAATAACTTTAATAAAAGAACTTTCGCAAGTCTGCTGCAAGGCTAGTATAAGTGTTTCAGTTATATTATAGATAAATGATATGTGTTAATATAAAATAAAGGATTACTTAAACGATAAAGAGATCTTTGTCTTAAATTTATGCTCCTCCATCTTTCCCCATTGTAATGTTATGAATTTCATTTTGCAATAAAAATACCATAGTTATGACTCGATTGTCGTAATGAACGAACTTTGTTAACCTTGCAGGTTTGTACGGAACCCTCGGTGCGCGATTCCGACTCGCACTTGGCCGGTTTTATTAAAAATGATACCTATATTAAAGTGATGGGTATGGCACAATAGCGATGCCAATCGATTTTAATTTTTAGCTACTAACATTTTGGATCCAACACGTACGCAAAAAAATGATTCACGCCAAAAGCGGCCACTTTTGGCGTGAATCAATTTTTCGCGTACAAAAACGGACCCAACATTTGGGCATGGTTATTTAATAAATAGTATAAGTGTTTGCCGTGAAGTTGTAACCCCGAAATTGTTTAAAATAGATCCGGTTTCATCATCATCATCATCAGCCTATCGCAGTCTACTGCTGGACGTAGGCCTCTCCAATTGTTCGCCACTGTGATCTATCCATGGCTTCTCGCATCCAGCTCTTGCCAGCCATCCTGCGCAGATCGTCCCCCCACCTAGCCAGAGGGCGCCCTACATTACGTTTGCCAAGACGCGGTCTCCACTCTAGAACTCGTTTACCCCATCGGTTGTCGGTTCTGCGGCTAATATGGCCAGCCCACTGCCACTTAAGCTTGCTAATCCGGTGAGAAATGTCAATAACTTTGGTTCTCTGCCGGATCACCTCATTTTGGATTCAATCTCGGAGAGAGACGCCGAGCATTGCTCGTTCCATAGCCCGCTGAGCGACCTTTAACTTGTGGACCAGCCGTACCGTAAGTGTCCACGTTTCGGCTCCGTATGTCATGACGGGTAGGACGCACTGATTGAAGACTTTCGTCTTTAGGCACTGTGGTATCGACGATACGAAGACACGACGTAGTTTTCCAAATGCTGCCCAACCTAACTGGATTCTCCTATTCACCTCATCCTCGAAGTTGTTTTTACCCAATTGCAAAGTCTGCCCGAGGTATACGTATTTTTGAACAACTTCAAGGACGGCACCGTGAATTGCAATCGGTTCCGGTAGAACATGTTCATTGAACATGACCTTGGTTTTGTCCAAGTTCATCCGTAGGCCGATGCATTTAGAAGAGTCAGCCAGGTCATTCAGCATCTGTTGTAGGTCCTGCAGCGTTTCTGCCATTATGACGATGTCGTCAGCAAATCGCAGGTGAGAGATGTATTCGCCATTAATGTTGATGCCACGTCTCTTCCAGTTCAGCGTCTTGAACATATCCTCCATTGCATTTGTGAACAATTTCGGGGAGATGACGTCCCCTTGTCTCACTCCTCGATGCAATGTTATAGGACTTGTTTGCTGGTTCTGTACTTGGACGGACATAGTAGCGGCATCATAGAGACATCTCATCACCTGGATATATCGCCAATCGACTTGGCATCGCTGCAGGGACTCCAGAACAGACCAGATTTCAACCGAGTCAAAGGCTTTCTCATAATCCACAAATGCTAGACACAGGGGCTGATTATACTCTTCTGTCTTCTGTATAATCTGCCGCACTGTGTGGATGTGATCTATGGTGCCGTATCCGCTCCGAAACCCAGCCTGTTCCAGTGGTTGGAATTCGTCGAGTCTCCGCGCAAGACGGTTCGTGATCACTCTTGAGAACAGCTTATAGACGTGGCTTAGAAGGGAAATGGGTCGATAGTTTTTCAAAAGGGTTTTGTCCGCTTTTTTGAAAAACAAGACGACCACACTCTTACTCCACGCCTCCGGAGTTCTCCCTTCGAAGAGGACATCGTTAAAGAGCTTTTGGAGTTCCCTCAGTACGGGTAATCCTCCAGCTTTTAACAACTCCGTTGTAACGCCATCCTCTCCAGGGGCTTTTCCATTTTTCAGCTGTCCACGAGCAATCTCGATTTCGCCAATGCTGACTTCTGGCAAGTCTTCGGTGAAATGGCGTGTTAATGTGGCCCTAGAGTCCTCATTTTCGGGATCAGGTCGAGATGCATGCGAAGCGTATAATCGGCCATAGAAGTCTTCCACTTCTCGAAGGACCGCCGGCTTTGAAGCAACAACTTCTCCACGTGATGTGGTCAGCTTGGTCAGGTGGCTTCTTCCGAGAGATTGTACGAAAACCTTCGACCCCCGATTCTGCTCGATAGCTCTTTCAATCGAGAGAGTATTGGAGCACCGGAAGTCGCGTCGCACAAGTTTACTGATCTCCCGGTTTAGAGTCCGTTTTCCTGACGAAGTGGACGGTGGTTGCTCACGTCGTTGTCTCATTAACCCCAAGGTCTCATCAGAGAGTTTTGACTTCCTACCTTTGCGTTGCATGTTACAAAATCTCGTGCCTTCTTCTCTGAGGACTCGAACCACATTTTCGAGGTTCTGGTCAACGTCCGTTGTGGTTTCCACGGCATTGAATCGGTTTTCCTGGTTTAACTGAAACTTTTCAGATCCTTTCATGGATTGCAGTAGAGTAGGCCGGAGTCTCTACCTCATCAAGCGGACTCGTTCGGCTTTAAAGTCGATATTCAGAGTGCCTCGGACAAGTCTGTGATCGCTACCGGTGTTGAACCTGTTGATCACGGAGACATCTCTGAATATATGCCGCCTGTCCGCTATGATGAAATCGATCTCGTTTTTAGTCATAGTGTCGGGGCTCTGCCATGTCCACTTTCTTTGGGCCTGCTTCTTGAAGAAAGAGTTCATCAAAAAGAGCCCCTCTCGTTCAAGAAAGTTGACAAGTATCCGCCCCCTATGATTCCTAACTCCAAATCCATGGGATCCTACTACCGATTCGTTGCAATTCTGTACTCCCACTTTAGCGTTGAAGTCCCCCATGACAACATTGTAGTGGGTTTTGGTGGTGAAGTGGAGGGCCCTCGATATGTCATCGAACATTTCCTCCACTTCATCGTCTGAGTGTGTCGAAGTCGGTGCGTACACTTGCACCACCTTGAGGCTGTACCTCTCGGTGAGCTTGATGATGAGGTACGCTACCCTGTTCGACACGCTAGACATTTCCACTACGTTGTCAGAGAGGGACTTATTGACCAGAAATCCGACGCCGCCTTGAGAATGTTGGTCTCCCTCGCGGAAGTACATTAGGTGGCCCGACTCCAAGGTTACGGTGTCCTCGCCCTCTCTTCGGACTTCGCTTAAACCAAGGATGTGCCACGTTATTTTCCCAAGTTCCACCTCGAGTTGTGCCAGATGCGAATCAAGCCGCAAAGTGCGTCCGTTGTACGTCGCCAGGGTCAGTTTGTTGTGGTGGCCTCCCGTAGCCCGGAGATTCTTCGCACCCCCCGTCCCGCCGTTACCATGGTCGCCACCATGACCAGGAATAGCGGGACTGCCGGGAACTGGGGGCCGTGGCTGCAGTTTTACTCTCATTCGAGGGTTTGCCCATAATCGCCACGCTGGGCAGGCGGGTTGGCGATCGCAGGACGTGGATTTTTGCGCCAATGACGCTGCTGCCCGTCACTGGCCTGGCGTATTCACCCACGCCATAGTTATACCGTCGTGGTTATACCGCCATCGGTCGGTCGCCAGAGCCTCGTTGGTAATTCAGCAGGATGCACCACGGGCAGGTGAGGTTGGCTTGGGGCGGGAAGGTGGTAGGTCGCCCCCTTACACCCCAAAATCCGGTTTAGTAGCTAACAATTAAAAACGAATAGTGTCGCTAGTTAGGGCTACCCGTCGCCTTATAATTATATTATTCGATAGAAATGAGCACTGCGTCTCATAGCCAATGCGACCAGTAGATGATCTATTGTGTTAGCCCCGTAACCTATTACAGCACCTCATGTAGCTCCAGCTAGCTACTAGCTAAAAATTCAAATCGATTGGCGTCGCTAGTGTAGCTTACCGTCACCTTAAATTGCTTGCGTGATAGATTTAATAGTTTACTATGAGTGTTTATATTATAGCACTTTATTCCGTAATTATACATTATGTCTTATTAGCTAAACCTAATTATACTAGAATCAATACGTTGTTAAAGTTATTATTCTCAGTAAAGCTATAATTGTAACTAACAGTCAATGTATGGAATAAATAAATACAATTTGGACGACCCGTTTGCAACAGTGGTAGTGAACGCTGTCTCTGGTGCAAGGGTTGCGGGTTCGATCCACGCACTGTACAAACATTTGTGTGCAAGAACATATCTGTTTGTATTGGTCTGGGCGTTATCTATGTATTATAAATATGTATTTACAAAAGAAAATTATTATATGTATATATTTGTAATCCCACTGTTGATTCTGATATTCGTAACACAGGTGCTTGTGCTACTTATCTCGGAGTCAGATCAATGTATGTGATGTTGTGAAATATTTCATCGTCGTCATTATCGTCAGCCCATTTAAGTCCCCACTGCTGGGGCACGGGCCTCCCTCAATCACATGAGGGGTAATTGCCATACTCACCACGCTTGGCAGACGGGTTGGCGAGGGTTTTGATATAAATGCAGAGTTTTCCTTCTCTGGGTGCTGATGATCATGCCAGCAGCTTTACCTTAGTCGCCTTTTACGACACCTCGGTAAGAGTGAGGGTGGCCTATTTTACTCTGCCGGGACCACGGTGAAATATTTATTTATTATTATTCATTTATAAATACGAGTAGGTGTACTTTAGACTGTCGTAAGCTGAGTGCAATTAAGATTCGTCAAATATTTTGGCCACGTTGTTCGCAATGAACACTCCATCGAGTGACTCATTGTCCAGGGACAGGTGGAAGGCAAGCGGTCGCGGCGCTCACCCACGCGTTGGACAAACTTCTTTAGGGCTGTAACACAAATATCCATTGTCCAAAACTCTCGAGACGCTGTGGACCGCAACATGTGGAGACACATCGCGCGAGCCGCATCAGCAGAATATACAAATGCAACGTCGTCAACCACGACGACGAAGGTACAGCCTGAAAATCAGCGCTGCAGCGGCTGCTTAGCGGTTATTGTAGCACATGCTGAGGCTGAACCTTGTTGGCCGCATCTTTATAATGTTTTGTCCTTATTTAGATTTGTATGTCATGTGTTGTGGTCAATAAATTATTTCTTATTCTTATTCACGACCACTCTGTCGAGAGTGAACGACTAGGGAGGAGGAGGATACTTCAAAAACTATAAGACCTATATAACAAATAATTGAATTCTAATATTCATCTCTTTCTATCTTCAAACATCTAGATATATGTATTTATAATATTAAATGACTTAATCAATGTTGAATATCAAAAGGATTGCTCCACCCTCCCCTATTCTATCTAATGTCCTTTACTTGAAGGTTATCTGGTAGAGATCGCTTCCAGCGATAAGACCGCCTAAATTGTACATTGTATCTCTGAATACCTAGCTTTTAAGTTTTGTATGTTGTGCAATCGGGAATCCATTAGATGCAGGCGGCACAGGACCAATCTGTGTGGCCTTGCGTCCAGCAGTGGACGTGTATTGGCTGAAATGATGATGATGATGAATCCACGTGGGTCATGCTGCAAAGGGTATGTTCATGGCCATAAAAATCTTCGCAGCATAGCCCGCGTGGACTCACTGATACATTCCCGTAAAGATGTGACGTTTAACCGAAGTAACTGCTTTTGTCAGTGACAATAACGTTGTAAAATAGTCGTATTTTTTTTGCAATCGGTCAAATAGTTTTTTCAGTTGTAATGTTTAATCTAAGTTCATACCAATTGTTTGAAGTCCCAATAATAATTTCTCTTGATATGTGTACTATTATAAGTCTTTGTTAACACAACCCTAAATATAACAGAGAGGTCTCTAACACCAATTCGAAAGGTTGACCTCAAGGTACAGCGTGCCTAAGCCACTGTAATTGGTGTTAAGTAATAAACGCACGGGTCGAACAATTACTGGGGCAGATGTTTAATCGCGTCTAATTAAACGAACAGATGCGGAGACCTGTTCGAACCTGTCTTTGTTAGCCGTCATGATATGTCTGGATTAGAGGGCTAATACGTGTTTTCACATGAGAGCACTCGCATCTTAGTTTTTTATAAGCGATTGCTACCGTCCATGGACTGAATGTGTACTGGCCACCTTTGAACTTCCCTTCGCATCGGATTGAGGCTGTTTGAAAAACATTGACAATTTAAAAAATAATGCTTGTCCGTCTGCTCATCTGGCACACATCGCCGTGGAACTAGAAAGCACGCGCTTTGAACGGAATGTGCCATTTTCGGAAAAATCGTCACAGAGTGTGAAAGAGATCCAACCGGCCCTCACGTAGATTCTTTATAGGTGCGGTAGAGAAAGAACGTAGCTCAGCATGTCACACCAGTATTAACGGCTTCGCGCAGTTTTTCAAGTATGGCTTTCTATGAAAAGGCATAATCTAATTATGCCTATCACATAAAAATATAATTAAGCATCAGATATAGAATGACAGCGCTATACCAAAGAGCTTTATAGTTACTGCTCTCAAATAGTAATTTCCTTCAACTGATTTTGGCTAAGGCGGCCAATCTCAACGATCAGCCACTTAACTATAATGTATCAATACGGGGATTAACACGATATTTATTATGTGAAACAACATTGTGTACTCACATATTTGGCTCGACGTTTCGGCTACGTTACAGCAGCCGTGGTCACGAGCGGACTAGGTCACAATGTTGTTTCACATAATAAATATCGTGTTAATGCCCGCATTGATACATTATAGTCATAATGCAACGCGAAAATCTAAAAAACTATTTGATCAGCCTCTTACGTGGAATATATTATAGAGCTTTAGTTTGTGCGCAAATACAAGTGCACTTTCTATTCCCTTGCCCTTATACGAGTATTCCAATGGGACACCAGTGTGACACGACTAGAGAGGGATCGGGATCCAACGGCTTAACGTGCTTTCCGAAGCACGGGCTTACAAGACCGCCAACTTCCAGACTTAGGTACTAGGTATTTTGGCCCGACCTGGGGATCGAAGGGACGCAGCCGTCGCTGTAAAATGTGGCGCACTACCCACTACGCCAACGAGGCTGTCAATAATAAATAACACAAGGCATTCACACATCCCCAATTTCATTATTGTAAATGTTTTTGATAGAGGCGTCTTTGTGTTAGATTTATATCCCACGTACGCCTTTTAAGAGAACCAGTCTCCATGCCGATTTCCTGCCGGACACATACAAGGTAAATATTATATACGAGTAATATCTTCATTATCTCTGATCCAATCTCAAAGATCAGTCACTCTATTAAAGTGCTCAAGTGTGTGCGCAACATAAGTGCACTCTCAATTCTTTCAATTCAATTCAATGTATTCACTCGAAACACGGTATATAAAATGGTGTTTAAAAAAAATGGTTTCACATGTTTCGCCAAATGTGTTGGTATATAAATATTTTGTAAAATAACACAATTAACTCATTGATATAGTAAAAACTTTTATCCAGTAGCCATTACCCTCATATGAGTATTCCGATAAGATCATAGACTTAGGATGGGACACTCTAATGACTTGCCCAGAGAGAAATCAGCCGCTAGATGTGTGATGTGCCATTTCCGAAATACGGGAATACAGGCCCTCTAATTTCTAGACTTCGGACTGACGCTAAATAAATATCTTACCGAAAAACTTTGACGCCCGGGACTTTCGCAGCCGTAACTTAAAGTGTGACCCACAAGTCAGTCAAAGCACCACTGAGAATTACTTACTTTTGTAGCTACATTTGTTCTTCAGTAGACCCTAAACAAACAAAGAACTGTTTAAATTAGACCCGCGAGAACTTCACAAAACTATCCGATGTTCGAGATATTTTCACGTTTAATGTGGAGTTAATTTTAATTAGAGAACTTGAACAATTAGCTTCTTTGCAGCACCTTCGTCGGATAAATTGGAATTGTTCAATTTTGTTGCCGCTGCATCGTTTCTCGTTTGTCATTGTCAGTAAAAACTGCTTGGAATCAGTTTCCTGTATTGTACGTTTGTATACGATTGTTTGGTTTAATTAAACTGAAACTGTTTGTGAATGCGTGAAATCAGGTAGAATAGTTTCGGCGTTGTTTGGATAACATTTTCATTATTGTGTTTGTGGCCGAACAGGAAAAGAGACACCGGTTTAGGGGGGGTAAAAGAATGGTATGCCTAAAAGTCAAAGCAACAACTAACTGCCACACTCAGAGTCGTTGATTAACTTTATTGGCTACTGAAGGAAAAAAAATTGACCCTTATTTTAATACGTATAAAGACTACCGATACTAAAGTTAATTAACATTAGCTTAAATGACGTCTCTGAGTGCGGCCGTCAGACGTCATAAAAATCATTTTTAATTTATAAAATCTAGTCTGTAAATTGAGGTAAATTAAATATATATCGTGTGGCAGGCCCCCACGCGGTGGACCGACGATCTGGTAATGGTCGCGGGAATCCATTGGATGCGGGCGGCACAGGACCGATCTGTGTGGAGAACATTGGGAGAGGCCTAAGTACAACAGTGGACGACTATTGGCTGAGATGATGATGATGAATCTATAAAAGGCGCCTAATTGGCAAGGAGGTCTGTCCTCGACAGTGATGTGATATAATACCACTGATCAGCGCGATTGTCGCCGTCTATACAAATATTAATATTAATATAACCCAACCAATTTCGGCTAAGGCGGCCGATCTCAATGATCAGCCACTTACGCAGGATATTTATAGTGCCCCGGACGTGTACGTAAACACAAGTGTACTCTCTATTCCTTTGCCCTCCTATTCCGATGGTACACCCACTGGTGTCCGATCCAACCACCCACTGGTCTCTCTTGATCGTGTCACACTTGACAAGAGACCAACGGCTTAACCTGCTTTCCGAGGCACGGGATCACAAGACCGCCAACTTCCAGACTCTGGACTGACACTGAAAATGTCTTAAATTTTAAACAATTTCGGGGTTACAACCTCTCAGCAAACACTATTTATTAAATAACCATGCACAAATGTTGGGTCCGTGCACAAACGCGAAAAATGAATTCACGCCAAAGGTGGCCGCTTTTGGCATGCATATATTTTTCATTTTTTTTTGTCTGGTGCAAGGGTTGCGGGTTCGATCCCCGCACAGTACAAACATTTGTGTGCATGAACATATCTGTTTGTATTGGTCTGGGCGTTATCTATGTATTATAAGTATGTATTTACAAAAGAAAAGTATTATATGTATATATTTGTAATCTCACTGTTGATTCTGATATCCGTAACACAGGTGCTTGAGCTACCTATCTCGGAGTCAGATCAATGTACGCGATGTTGTGAAATATTTATTATTTTATTTATTTATTATTAATGACGGACCCAAAATTTGTGCATGGTTATTTAATAAATAATATAAGTGTTTGCCAAGAGGATGTAACCCCGAAATTGTTTGATATAGATCCGGTTTAGTAGCTATAAATTAAAATCGATTGACGTCGCTAGTGTGCCCTACTCGTCACCTTAACAGAAAAACTCAGGTACCAATTTTTGACACGATCTATATATGTATATATAAGGTGTCTATAGTGGAGTGTGTGCGCTGCCAACAGCATTCGTTATTTACATTACTTTGGTCCCAAACTGAAGTTTCTATTATCATCATCATCAGCAAACCAAACTCGTTCACTGCTGGACATAGGTCTCCCCTAATGCACGCCACTGCTCCCGATTTTTGGCCACTCTCATCCAGCCCACACCAGCCAGCCTTCGAATGCCATCATCCCATCTTGTCGCAGGGCGTCCTACACTACGCTTACCGAGTCGCGGTCCCCACTCAAGGACTTTACGGCTCCAACGGCTGTAAGTTCTGCGGCTAATGTTCCAGTTTCTATTATGCAGACCGAAAATAACTAAGAAATAATTACTTATCTATGGTTATAATGTTAATAACAGTACTTATAAACGCCATAATTTCTATTTAAATAGAAACACGGTCTATTTAGTTTATTAAATAATTATACGTAAACACACACACAAAATATACACACGCAATACAATAGATATTGCACCATTTTTTCATAAGTTTTTTTTCTTATCTTTTTTATTAACTAAAATGTATCCTAAATTCTGGTTAGTTTTTATTATTATTTTATTATTAGCATTTTAAACATAAGTGTGTATTTATTGATGTACAGGGTCAGGAGTGGGCACTGGTCTCTGTAACACAGGTTTGCATACCTATTACGGACCCAGGAGTTCCACAGCATAATTATGTATTTTTTTCATGTGACTTAAGAAATTATAAATATATATATAACGGCAAACGTTAGATCCATAACCTCGGGTAATTATGTTCCGGATTTTCGAGAAGCGTGCATGGAGCCGAAACCAACACGTAGAGGCCCTTTCCATTGACAATTTACTCTAAAAGGGATGTGACACCAGTCAGCGACTATCTCTGTGGAGGGTAGCCCTGGTCGGTGTAGGACTATTGGAAGAACTAGAAACAATTGAATCTGGCCTATTGGGTTGAGGTGCTGATGGACTACGTAACTGGGACTATTAAAGGAATAAGGCGCCTGCCCGATCAATGACAAAGATAAAGATAAAAAAAATGTTTATTTGCCAGAACACAGGTTATAAAGGTCTTAATAATAAAATAGTAGGTACAAGTATTCAACCTGCATGCAGGTGTGCAAAAACAAATGGTTGGCATGCAGCAATATTATTTCTTATTTGACTAATTTATTAATATAGTTCAATAATTTTATTAGTTGCGCATCAGATTTCTATGATTTATGTTTTCAGCCACGCTGTAAAAACAATATATTAATAGCCATTCAGTTAATTTTATTTTGAAACTCTTACTCTCTAAAGTCTTAATTTCATCTGGAAGATTATTAAACAGAGTGATACACATGTTAAATACGTTATTTTTATAAATGTATGTGCGACACTGAGGTTTGTACAAGAGATTTGCATACTGAGCTCTCAGGTTTTTCACCTTGACCTCATCCAGTTTCTGAAAAAATGCTGGGTGTGACTTTACAAACATGCAGGCTAATGATGAAAATCAGGAGTAAAATGGGCAGGCGATGACTCGCACGCACAGTGGATGAGCTCCCTAAACAGTCGCTCTCACAAGGAGCGACAAGGGGGCAAAATGGTTGTGTGTTGCTCAGGGAGTAGAGAGGTGTACATCGCTTTCTACTCAGTATCTATAGCAGAAGTGTCTACTATAGATACTGTGTCACAATGGTGACAACTCGCGATTTTCACTTCCATTATTATTATTAATTATACAGTGTATATGTATTTGATACGTTTACTTGTCTCTAATTATTATGAGAAACCCGTACACTTCCTTGTTCTCCCTAAAGATATTGAATTGCTATTAAACAGTATCAAATATGAAGGGGTGAAGAGACTCCTACCTGTGAACTTATAAATACTTGTAGTTCAGATTACTTGTTTGTTTTACTTTGCAAAACTATAGTGTGTGTTACATAGTTTATGTAAGTTTTGGATAATTTTAATCGAATTAAACTGTAGTTAGATTTAGTAAACGTAAGTTTGAGATAGTAAAAGTTACCTTTTCCGTTTGGAGCAAACTTCGCACACGTATGATAAGTAGTCTCTACCGTCCACGGAGTTCGACCGGAGTGATACCACTGTCTCACAGAAAACCGGCGTGAAGCAGCATTGTGCTGTGTTTCCCTGCGGCGGCGGCAATCGCTTACCATCAGGCGGTTCGCCTGCTCGTCTGCCCCCTATCACATAAAAACAGCTAATAGATAAGTTTGGAAATACCTGTCGCTTCTAAACAAACGAGACGTACAACGCGTGTGATTGAGACGAGACTAAAGATTCGGACGTGATTTTCGTTTCATTCCAGAGTATTTGGACTAAACGCCAAAAAATAGAGTTACAAAGTAAAAATCTGGGGTGTAAATATAAAAAAATATACTCAAGCTTTTTTGTCCATCTAGCTGCTGAAAATGATTTTTGAGTGCCCGACCAGGATACACACGTGCTGCGATGTCCACCCAAGGATCAGGGATTCCGAGGACTCCAAACGAACATCGTGCCCAAATAACACTCCACTAACTAGTAAGTCGCAGTAGACCGCAACTAATAACAGTCCAAACCAAGATTAAACACAACCTCCTAGAAAGATAAATAAATAAATAGCTTTGCGGGACTCATCATCATCATCATATCAGCCCATATTCACCCACTGCTGAGTATAGGCGTCTTCTTAATCCCATTCCCTTCGGTCCCTTGCCAGCTTTATTCATTGTTTCCCCACTGCCGTCACAATATCGTCGGACCACTGCGACTACTGTACTTTAATGTAAATGTTGTTTGTTTAATAAATAAATAAATAAAATTAAGAGGCTCAAAATCCTGGTTAATCTCAAACAAAGAAGTTAGAACTCATAACGCGTTAACACATACGTTATTCAAACAAAGGTCAGTCACACAAAGGAAATTCGAAGAAGATCGCCCTTTTTCAACTCCTATTCATCAAGATTGCGCCACACCTGACCGCCAGACCTGTCCTACTACTTTACAGAAGTTTAAGTCTCATATTCTTCTTCTTCTCAGTCGTACACTCCTGACGGAGTGGTCGTGATTATGGATTGTCTGTATGTTGGGTAGCGGCTTTAGCGAGACTTCTCCATCTTTCTCTGTTTGTGGCACTGCGTGCACATTCAGTCAAGGAACACTTTGTAACAGACTTGATACTGTCCGTCCACCTTGTAGGTGATCTGCCTCGGGAGCGAGTCTCATCATTCTGTCTCGGGAGTCTCATATTAAAACCTGCCTAATGAAGAAAGGTTCTATAGAGTACAAGACTATTTAAATAATAAGGATTCTTGGTCATGTTATTCGATTAGTCTTTTGAGTTGTTATTCATAGTACTCTGTTAACTTTGATGATTGTATTTTTTTTCTTTCTTAATTGAGTGACTGTATCATCATAAATATTTGAAAAGAGTTATCATTGAGTTTCTTGCTGGTGAGTTCTCAGTAGAAATCGACATTTCGATCCAGCGGTATATGATAATATTATGTACCCATTTTAACATTCATAAGTGTTCTGTATGGACCTAAATTTAATAAAGAATTCTTTATCTTTTGTCTTTACTCAAGAATCATTAGCTTCAGCAGGGAACTTGGCCACTCTCTCTTCCGAAACCGGAGTTCATCCACCTTATCTTCAATCAAGTCAACCCGTTGCTAGTTTAAGTTATTTATTGTAAACTTAACATTAGTATAGTACTAACTCAGACAAGCAACTAACACTAGAAATAATATATGTAGCACAATATTTATTTACTTAGATAAAATTTTCATAATAATAATAATGTCCTCCAAACCGATATTTCGGTCATGGCGGCCAATCTCAGCGATCAGCCATCGACGCAGGACATATTATAGTGCACACGTATTTGCGCAGACACAAGTGCACTCTCTATTCCCGTACCCTCTTATTTCGATGGGACACTTGTGTGACACGACCGAAGAGGGATTAGGCGCAGGACCAACGGCTTAACTTGCTCTCCGAGGCACGGGGGTACGAGACAGCCAACTTCCAGACTCATGGCTAACACTGAGAATTTCTTAACAGAAAAACTTAGGTACAAATTTTGGCCCGACCCGGGGATCAAACCTTAAGCGCAATCGTCGCTTTAAACTGCGATCCTCTAACCATTGCGTCACCGAGGCAGTCAAATTTAAAACTTTATTGCACAAAACGATACAATAGGCGCACTTAATGCCCAGAGGCATTCTCTACCAGTCAACCTTTGGGTCATGCAGAAAAGACAATGAAAAAAATGTTACTAGCACATAGTTTAGTACTATATCTTACAAAGAAGGGGGTAATTTACACTATTCCGTAAACAAACTCAAAAAACACATTAGCACTCTTAACACTACCTCCACCCCTTTCTCCCCTCTAGGTGAGTCTCTGGATATGTGAGACAGGAGTAGCGCTCTAGTGACTCTTTTAAGCAGTGCTGTGTCTCCCTCTCCTCGTGGTGACGAGGAACGGCGAGGTAGACACAGCACATAAACATATATCAACCAAATTAATTCACTTCAGCATGCGCAAGCACCATTGTATTAACAACTTACAACTATATGCACATCATTGCCAAAATACAACACTCAACACATGTACATGTCCTGCACTGCTAAGCACACATAACTTAAAATATCTTGGAATTGTAATAGACGAATCACTCTCTTTCAGACTGCACATTGAGAACTTGGTCAATAGAGTTCGTAAATTGATATACATTTTTAAAAAACTTCGGTCAATAGCGGATCCAAAATTAATCATGACAATCTATCTGGCCCTATTTCAATCCATAATCCAATACTGTATCACGTCATGGGGGGTGCACTCAAAACTATAATAATCTCCCTTGAACGAGCTCAAAGAGTAAACTTAAAAGTTGCTGATTCCCTTCCTTTTCAATACCCCACGCACTTGTTATATAAATCTTGCAATGTGTTGACTGTCCGCCAGCTTTTCATATCGCACATAATACTAAAACAACACTCAATAACGCCCTATGACGCTAACATCACTAACAAACGACGGAGAGATATAGTTTGCACTTCCCAATCAACATCCAAATTTATTTTTACAAATAGGTTTTTCACATTTCTTGGACCATACCTTTATAACAAAATAAATAAAAAACTAGAGATTATAACCTAAATAACCATAAGTGTAAATTAGTAATAAATAAATTCTTAAGAACATTATCGTACGACGATACTGAAAATTTACTTGTAGTTTCTAAATAAAAGTTTAGTTTAGTTTTTACTTCAAAATGTAATATTTATTTGCTCATAAGGAGTTTAAAATTGTTAATTAATTGTAAGAAATTAGTAAATCTTTTACCTTTATTTGTATAGCCTGAAACACAGGTTTTAACCTAGTTTAGGCAATGAATAACCCTGATATTGTAATTTATTAAGTTTTAATGTAATGTAATGTGCCATTATTTACTGAATAAACAATTATTATCAATTATTATTATTATATAAAGTAGTATAAAAATAATGTCTTAGCACGAAAGTAAACAAAAACTAGTCATTACGAGGGCTATTTGATAAGAAACCGATTTTAAGAAGAAAACTTTTTTTGAAATGTATTAATTTATTTTTCTACATAATCTTCTTGTAGCTCTATATACTTTTTCCAACGGCGTTCCAGTTTCAGTAGGCTGCCCAAATAATAGGACTTCTGAAACTCGTCAAAATAGGCTTCTGTAGCGGCAATGACTTCATTGTTGCACGCAAATCTTATCCGCCGAGCCATTTTTTTAGATTCAGGAATAAAAAAAAGTCACTCGAAGCCAGATCTGGCGAATAAGGTGGATGCGGCATCAATTCATACCGTAATTCTTTTAATTTTGCTGCCAAAAGTTTGCACGAATGAGCTGGTGCGTTGTCGTGGTGGAAAAGAATTTTCTTCTTTGCTAAGTGGGCCGTTTTTTCTTCAACGCAGGGTCGAATTCGAAACGTAAGTTGGAATAATATTGCCCTGTGATCGTTTTACCTTTTTCTAGGTAATATATGTGTATGATGCCTTGCGAATCCCAAAATACGGTGGCCATGACTTTTCCGGCCGACGGGACTGCTTTCGCCTTCTTAGGAGCAGGTTCACCTCGTAAAATCCATTGCTTTGACTGTTGTTTTGTCTCCGGAGTGAAATGGTGAATCCATATTTCGTCCACCGTGACGAAACGACGCAGAAACTCCTTTGAATTTTCTTGAGACTTGGCCAAACAATACTTCGAAGTAGTTCGCTTCAGTTTATGCTCTTCGTTAAGTAAACGCGGCACCCACCTTGCCGATATCTTCTTCACGCCCAATTTTTTTCTACTATGTACTGGACCCTCTTGATAGAAACATTTACAATGTCAAGAATTTCTCTGAATTTTATTCGTCGGTCGGCCAGTATGACATTTTTTTTTTACCATTTCTTCAGTTGTCACCTCAATCGGCCGGCCTGGACGATACTGATCAAAAACGGATGTTCTGAGACGCTCAAATTCATTAATATAATATCTTGCGGTAGTCATGGAAGTAATACAGTCCTTATAAATAGCTTGCAACTTTACTTTTATCTCGTCACAAGTTTGATCTTCCAAAAACAGGAACCGTATTACCGAACGATACTGTTCTTTCTCTACTTGCAATTACAACCTGTGCGGATAAAGAATGGGTTCAGAAATGACGGCGCATCTATTCACTTCTCGCTCGCACACCAACGAGTGCGAGTATAGATGCAAATAGTGAGCGAGCAAGAAGTGAATAGATGCGCCGCCATTTCTGATCCCATTCTTTATCCGCACAGGTTGTACCAACGAATGCTTTCATTTGAGGCGTAGTCAAAAAAAAACAAAAGAGCGGCGTGTTTTTTTTTCTTATCCGGCCCAAGAACAATCCCTTAAAAGGTTGTATATCTATTTTCAGCCAGTAACATACATAACTTTAAAAAATGGTTACTTATCAAACCCAAGTAGGCTAGTGGCAGTATCGTTATGTTAGCCAGTAATCATACATTTTTGTACGCAAGCAAACATTTTAATTTAAAAATTATATTACTAGCAAAAAAGGCACGGACCTCGAGTCTGTGGTATGTAACTAACCCAATAAATAAAGTAAAAATCTAGAGCATATTTGCGCTGAAAGAAAATAGGCAGAGAGCCATGTTGTGTAGGTACCGTGTCATTACGCAATGTGGGATAGTGAAAATATTACGCATTTATTTGACTTGAATGATTCCGGTGGTAGAATCACATTATATTTATTTATTTCTTAGCATATTTTTTGTATCGACTTATTAAACTTAATTACATGTATAATATACATAGCTATTATTTATATTGTTCATGTATGACGATATGTAAGATCTGTATATAAGCCTATGCAAATAAAGTACTTTTGAATTTTGCATTTTTGAATTTTTGTTAATAGAAATGTGATTGTATCATATTTCTACAACTGTTCGATCAAAAGTTAAATGCGTTTAAAGATAACGTTAAAATATGGATAGCAGAACTAAAAAAAATGGCATTTACCAGTATTAACCATAGATTTAGTATATTGATACTTTATTATTCAACAAAACGCTATGAACGTCAATTATAATTTTGACACATTTGAAAGCGAATCACTGTCAGTTGAATTTTATTTTGTTTCGACCATAGGCAAGAACCTTAGACAATTTAACAGGTTGTCTAACACAACAACTTACATTGACACGTTCACGTCATATCAATGACGTTTTCAATAGACCAGTTAAGTGGAAAAAGAAATAAATAAAAAAAAGGTGCAAAGTAGAGGACCCTTAATTATTTGCATTGTTAGAGTATTCAAAGAAAATAACACTTAATTTTTATTTGTTCTGATCAGTTCTAGAAAATCTTTAATTTCTGGAAAATAAGTTACCAAGTCATCATCATCATCATCATTTCAGCCAATAGACGTCCACTGCGGGACATAGGCCTGCCCCAATGTTCTCCACACAGATCAGTCCTGTGCCGCCCGAATCCGTCGGCCGTCCGTTCTCCTCGTTATGTGCCCTGCCCATTGCCACTTAAGGCATGCAATCCTTTTAGCTATGTCTGTGACCTTAGTTCTCCTGCAGATATCATCATTTCTGATACGATCACGCAGGGAGACTCCGAGCATAGCCCTCTCCGTTGCTCTATGGGTGACTTTGAGCCTTCTTAATCGGCACATTGTAAGCGGCCACGTTTAGGTTCCGTATCCCATCGCTGGCAACACACACGCATTGAAGACTTTCGTCTTGAGACACTACGGTAGATGGGCAGAAAATATGCTGCGTAGCTTCTCGAACGCTGCCCAGCCAACACATACACACAATACACACATAGTATGCAAGTGTCGAGTATGAAATACCAAAAAATCAATATCTGTCCTATTTGGATCTATTATAATGGGTTACTCTGTGGCCTATGTTCTTTACCGTTGATTTCGTTCAATTTACCGCTTACCGTAATAGAGTTTGTTACGTAATTGTATCCAATTAAGTGTACCGTTTGTGTAGCTACTGTACAACTTATTTACGACGTTGAAATTGCTAATTTGAAAAGTTCTGGGTTTCACTTTCACGCCATTGGTATGGAGCGAGCTAAGGGTCGAAGGTTTTAAAGACTGAATTAGAAACTGTCATACTTGAGAACAGGTGCCACCTTTGGGGACTGGTCTGCTTCGGTTTACCTCATAATATTTATTTTATTATTAACTAACTAACTAGATTGGTGCAGCGACCCATAGTGAGTCTTGGCCTCCGATAGTAAGAGCCTCCATCTTGGTCGATCCTGCGCCACTTCCTGCCACTCATCTGCCGAGAGTCCGCGCAAGTATTTTTCGACCTCATCCTTCCAGCGATATCTGGGACGGCCGACTGGCCTCTTGCCATTAGGACGTCCCTGATACACTCGCTTTATCGCACGATCGTCTCCCATTCTTTCTAGGTGACCATGCTAGCGAAGTCGATGCGCCTTAGTCTTTTAGTTATTTTTTTATTATTTTCTTTATTTTATTTAGTGTAACAATTAAACTGTATGGCTTGGTATGATGATGACATAAAATTGTATGAAAGTTTAGCCATTAAAAAGAGTAACTGGCGAGTTTCTTGCCGGATCTTCTCGAACAGAAACAACTTTCCGAGCCGGTGGTAGAATCGCATTTTATTTATTTCTTAAGTATATTTAATGTATCAACATATATATGTATTCATATTTAAATTATACATAAGTACTTATAAATAGTTTTAAGTCATTCAAATGTACGACGATTTGTAAGTGTTGAGTACAAGCCTATGCAAATAAAGAATTATTTGAGTTTGAGTTAAGTTGTTTATATATTAAGCACTTGAGATGAGGGGTCAGGGGTCAGAAAGCGCGGTGAGTTCACTACTTATAGAAGTTACTGAGTAACGATGATTAGTGCTTGTGGCGATTGGACTGTATATAACTGAAATAAAACGCTAGCAATGGGATGGTAATAAAAAGTTGCTGATATTAGCAAAACAATGTATTTTGGTACTCCATCAGACTAAGACAACACGCTAATACACAAAACAATAATTTTATTTAAAAACCCCCGACACAACTAAAGCTCTTTCGTTTTGATACCTATATTGGGGCAGTTGGACCAACAAATAGGTTATTCGTCATTTTCTGACGGCGGCCATCTTGGATTTGAAATTTTTCATAATTAATATATTCTGCTCCTCAAGCCATATATGATACCTATATTGTGAGAGTTGTGTTAAAACATAAAATCCAAATCTTTGTGACGGCGGCCATCTTGGATCGATTTTTATCCAACATAGCTAAGAACACTCCCTCTTTATTCATCTTTCAAACAAAAAAAAAACACAATCAAAATCGGTTCATTTGTTCGGGAGCTACGATGCCATAGACAGACAGACAGACAGACAGACAGACAGACAGACAGACACACACACACACACACACACACACACACACACACACACACACACACACACACACACACCCACACACACACACACACACACACACACACACACACACACACACACACACACGCCATTATTCTCAGTTGTGTCCAATGCCATCCAAAGCCAGCTCGGTATGGTTGTACCATGGTCCAGTATTTGGGTAGTATCGTTATAAAGCAATTGCCGTCATGTCCTTTTCAACCCTTAGATAGGTGAACCAGATCAGATAGATCAAAGTGACACGTTCAAAATCATTACCTCAAAAATTTGGTATGCGCAGCTTTTGAGAAACTATCCGTAACATGTAGGTTGTCTCACAATTTTTATCCGACTACGGCGAAGAAAAAAGGAGGGTTATGATTTTGGCCAGTATGTGTGTATGAACCTATGGTTGTTCATCTGTTCCCTCCTAACTTGAATGAGGTGTCGTTAGAAGCGTCTTGTTTATCTTCTGGTTATAAACGACATGACATCACTTAGAGTCAGGAACTAAAAAAATACTTCACGGTACCGTTTGGGGTATCAAATGAAAGACTTTCTTTAGCACATTTCAAATATGTAATTTTATTTTTCTTGTTTCGACTTTTCAGAGCGTGTCTTTTTGGTAGTCGGGTTTTAGTTTTAAATTTATTTTTTTTTATGCTAGAGGCGGACAAACGAGCAAGCGAGTCACCTGATGAAAAGTAATCATCGCCGCCCATGAACATCTGCGAAATCAGAGAGATCGCTAATGTGTTGCCGGCCTTTTTTTAAAAAAGAGTACGCTCTTCTCTTGAAGATCCCTAAGTCGTAGCCGTCCGGAAATACTCCTGCAGCCAAACCGTTCCACAGAACTGAGGTACGTGGTAGAAAGTTCCGGGAGAAACGCACAGTATTAGACCGCCATCCATCGAGATGATGAGAATGGAATGACAATCGCTTGCGAGTGGTTCGATGTAAGAATTCTTATTCTTTTTCTTTTATTGTCTAGCTAAATGGCAGAAATACGCACATAACAATCATAAAAATATCTACATTCGTATTAAAATTCTAGGAATTCCGTTTAATTCCCCTATTTGCTAGGCACACAATCTTATTCACTGAGCTGCCACTATAATATCCATCGTATAGATACATTTTCAAAATTACTTTTTAATAACAAACAGAAAATTCATAACATAAATCTGACCAACAGTGTTATGTAATTAATATGATATCAGAAAAAATAACGTAATCTATGAATATATTTTCTACAACTACATTCACCCAAGCTTTAGTAAAACTAGATTTACGAGTTCTCGAAACAGAAGCTCAGGTAGTACTCAGCGCCCATAGACCGTACATACTCGTACAATATTCTAGACTGGAAATTACCTCCCCTACAGGCCCACAACACCTCGCTTAATTCGCTCCACCGACTCAATCTGGTATTACAGTACAATGGTAGCGAGTAACAAAACAAATAAACATGTAACGAAAACCGTCTTGGTATTTTTTTTACCAAAAGGCCACAAATGAGCAAGGTCACCTGATGGTAATAAATCACCACCGGTGGAATTGCTTACCATCAGGTGATCCGTCTGCTCGTCTGCCACCTCTCATATAAAAAAAACACCGTCTATGAACATTTGCCAGATCAGAGAATTTGCTTGTCTAAAGTTATAATGGTGCTGCGTTGCCGGTATTTTTTTTAATATTTCAGAGCATCACATACATTGATCTGACTCCGAGATAAGTAGCTCAAGCACCTGTGTTACGGATATGAGAACCAACAGCGGAATTACAAATCATCATCATTTCAGCCAATAGACGTCCACTGCTGGACATAGGTCTCCACACAGATCGGTCCTGTGCCGCCCGCATCCAATGGATTCCCGCGATCTTAACCAGATCGTCGGTCCACCTTGTGGGGGGCCTGCCACGGCTGCGACTTCCTGTACGTGGCCTCCACTCGAGGATCTTTCCGCCCCAAAGGCCGTCTGTTCTCCTCGCTATGTGCCCTGCCCATTGCCACTTGAGGCATGCAATCCTTTGGGCTATGTCTGTAACCTTAGTACTCCTGCGGTTCTCATCATTTCTGATACGATCACGCAGGGAGACTCCGAGCATAGCTCTCTCCATAGCTCTCTGAGTGACTTTGATCCTCCGTAATCGGCACATTATAAGCGGCCACGTTTCGGTTCCGTATGTCATCACTGGCAACACACACGCATTTTATTACAAATATATAAATATAATATTTTTCTTTTATAAAAACATACTTATAATACATAGAAAACATCCAGACCGATACAAACAGACATATTCATGCACACGAATGTTTGTAGTGTTGCGGGGATCGATCCGCAATCCTTGGACCAAAGGCAGCGTTTACTACCACTGTTCCAAACAGGTCGTCAATTTTAGAAAGGAGTGCATTCTTCTCTTGTATACGCTACTGGGCGCGCATAAGTATCATAGAGAGTAGCAGGGAGGCGCGCATTCGGGTTATCGACTGCCTAATTGACCGCTGTTAACGCCCTCTAAAGTGAACATGGGGATCGGCTTATTATCGTGGCTCGACATTCCTCAACATTTACCCTTGAGAGTACAAAATGTCAAGTCACTGGCTAAGTCAAAGCTATGCATGTAATAACATGGTAACAGGTTGTCCCAGATTGAAGGTCTATTATTAGTTGGTGAGCTACTCAACCTAATAATATAAAGCCAGTGACTTTGACAATCGATAACAGAAACTGTTAGTGGATGCAATAGGTATTTAACGATTCCGATAGGATTTATTATTCCTTTTCAATGTGAAAAAGAATAAATAGTATACGATCTATTTAAGTTTTTTTTTACATTATAGTGGACAAACGAGCAGACGGCACACCTGATGGAAAGTGATCACCGCCGCCCATGGACATCTGCAACACCTGAGGTATCACATTATGCTTATATACTCTCATTTATTTGATACAATCTCAGCAGATGAAACTCGGGACCATATGCTGTGGGAATGTCAGCTGTATGAAGAAGAGCGGCAACAGATGCTGAATGACTGAAACAGGAACGAGATAGGACCAGTATACCATCAAGAGATGGTCAACTCTGCAGAAGGTTTTCGACGGTTGCGTGCATTTGCACACAAAAGGCATTAGGAAGGAGATTGATTGATGTGGAACTGCCCGAGCGCGAGTCGCTTGTGTTGTGGTGTTTAACGCCCCATTTGGGGAGAAGTGACATTGAGATGGGACACAGACACAGACTTTGTAGGGAGTGAAGACACGCACCGGGGAAAGAGCCTTTAGCAAGTACCTGGTGAGCGTCTCCCAAGATTCGGTCCGTATGCCGAGACGGTAGGAAGGACCATGGGCTGGTGGAGGGATACAATCTCAGGTTAAAATAATATAATAGTAGTTTATGTGACTGTCACTAATTAAGGTTATCAAACCACGAGCGAGATTTTAAAACAAAAGAGCCTTGTCGTGTTTTTTGATAGTATTCGCGAGTGTTTTAATACCGAGTTATGTGCAGTCTCATACACTACTTTATCTACATTCCTACATTTTTATCTTCAAAGTAAGAAATCATAGCGAACCACTTTTGACAAGCGTACCTGAATAACGTAATTCTCGTAGCGTAGCATTTATCGTAATCTCTTTAACGAACTGTAACTAACGGTGGTCTTTCTAAGATATTCGGTGGAGCCAAATCCTCAAAATCATTATCACATTCAGACATTACTGATTTTTTTAATAACCATACACAAATGTTGGATGCAACACGTACGCGAAAAGTTTTTGGCGTGAATCAATTCGCCTTTTTCCCTTACGTTCATATTTATGTGGGTTACAATACCGAATGATCAGGCGCAGGGCGAGACACGGGGCACAAGACAGCTAACTTGCGGACTTTGATGTGACAATGATAATTTCTTAACAGAAAAACTCAGGTACAAAATATTTGGTCCTATCCGGGGATAGCGCCCGTGATCCCATGCGTACCGTCCTTTTCAAGTACAACTCCCAAGACTCAATCGCCATCGAGGGAGTCTAAATTATAAATATTGGAGCTCTAACTACGCTTATAGGCAAGTATTCTATTATGGTTGCAACTTTGCAGTTGTGCAGCCCAATGCAACTTTGTGTCCCGTGGGACTACGTCGATATAACGCTGGAATCATAATCTACTGCATTGCTGCTTTTATATAAAAAGTATGTCGTACATACGCACGTATATTAATTTAAGAAATAATATTTGAAAACAATAAGTAGGTACCTACTTATAAGTTTTGTTAATTACATTATACTTAATCCTACTTAATCTATTTGCGCGCCTGCTGGCAGGCTGGATACCGTGTCCATGATACTTTTTTAAACATCTTTGTATCAAATTGTGTATTAATGTTTCTGTTTCTGGTTGCTTTCATGTAGGTATTAATATGTTACTTAAAAATTACGTGTTTATCCAAACCTAGATCATGAGATAATAGGAATTGCAAATAAAATTTAAGGACCTGTCTCTTAAGGCCGCACTCAGAGACGTCAATTAAGCTAATGTTCATTAACTTTAGTATCGGTAGTCTTTAAGCGCATCAAAATAAGGGTCAATATTTTTTCTTAAGTAGCCAACTAAGTTAATCAACGACTCTGAGTGTGGCAGTTAGATTATTAATTGCACAATTAATTACACACAACAACATGATCAACGGAAATTATGTGTACAAGAATTTTGGCCAATTGCAAAACAATTTTCTACTGATATTATCTCGGCTATGGCGGCCAATCAAAGTTATTAGCTGAAAATATAAGACACATTGTGCACAAGTCTCTGCACTAAGATAATACGGTATTTGACATTTTTTTTATTTTGGTAATCATAATACCTCTCAATGATAGAAACATCGTTGAAAGAATTACTTGATTCTCATTAAAACTGCCTAAGATATCACAACTTTGAAATCACATTATTTTGTGCAAACCCAAAACGCTCAATGGCTACTAAGATGTGACGTCACACCTAAGTATTCTGTATGCATTTTATTTGAATTTTGTATGGTAGCTATATCAAATGTTTCGTTTATGTCAATGTAATGGTTGTATTATAATAGTTGTTGCAATTTGTATGGGTTATTCAATGGTATGATTATTTTTTAATAATTTCTTAATTTTAAAATGGACTTACCCATGAATCTTTGAATGACCATAAAAGCGACTAGGATAGACGTTATATTTTTAATTGAGATTTTTTGCTATTGGCCCATATTTACCTATATTTTGATAAAATATTTTATATTTTGTAAAAATCTCGAGCTTAGTCAAATACCCTATTGATGACTCATGCCATAATCTTGTAATCAAAAATTAATCTAAGGTAAATAAATTTTGACAGGCTTTGTAATTAAGAATTAATTATAGGTAAACACATTTTGTAGAATACGCCTCTGCTTTTCCTCTTTCTTGACCTGCAGAAGTCCTTCAATTGTGTGTTGCGAGTGATGTTTTGATGGGCTCTAAGGTTCAAAAGAAGGTACTGATGTTGATATATATCGACGTCATCCGAGATATGTACCGCGATTCCGAATCTCTAATTAGTAAACTAAAAAAGTAAAAAAGTAACTGTAAATTACCTCCCCTGCGTGATCGTATCAGAAATGATGAGATCCGCAGGAGAACTAAGGTCACAGACATAGCCCAAAAGATTGCATGCCTCAAGTGGCAATGGGCAGGGCACACAGTGAGGAAAACTGACGGCCATTGGGGCGGAAAGGTCCTTGAATGGAGGCCACGTCCAGGAAGTCGCAGCCTTGGCAGGCCCCCCACAAAGTGGACCGACGATCTGGTGAAGATCGCATGAATCCATTGGATGCGGGCGACACAGGACCGATCTGTATGGAGAACATTGGGGAAGGCCTATGTCCAGCAGTGGACGTCTATTGGCTGAAATGATGATGATGATGAATTAGAACTGCGGTTGGTGATACTAAACTATAGGGCTCCGTTTTCAGTCAGTTTTTATTTAACGTGATTTTAGACGTTCAGTCAAAGTTGGTTGGTTGCATGTCACGAAGATGAAAATGCTGCAGTGGATGTGTGGAGTTACGCGGTCAAACCGCGTGAGAAAATTACAAATACGCGGAAGCCCTGTCCGTGACATAGCTGACAAACTGCTAAACAGTCGCATTTTTTTATATGAGTGGTGGCGAGCAGACGGATCACCTGATGGTAAGTAATTCCGCCGCCCATGGACACCCGCAACACCAGTGGAGTCAGAAGTAAGCTGCCAACCTTTTCGCCTTCCCCCCCATTGGGCCTCCAGTAACCTCACTCACACGGCGAAACACAGCGCAGGCGCTGCTTCACGCCGGTCGTCTGTGAGGCAGTGGTATCACTCCGGTCGAGCCGGCCCATTCATGCCTAAGCGTGGCTCTCTCACATTTGGCCTTCGTTGGTACGGGCATGTCCTGCGAAAACTTTGACTGTACATACCAGACCTTAGCACATTATTTTGGGTAGAGACACAGTAAAAAAAAATGCGTATGCAGTTATGCTGCTGCCAAAAGTTAAGTGTTTCCGTTTCTTTTTTTAATTGTAGAGATAAAAAAAACAGTGTTTAAAACGTTGATTAGTAAAAACGAATATTTAAACCGAAGTTTAAAGGCTGAACACTTTAATAAAAAATAACGCGTTTCCTTTTTAAATAATAAAATAAAACAGCATTGTAATAATAACAAAGTAGAAACTTTAGCCCCTTACACAAAGGATCGGCAAAATGCGTGCGTATAATGAAGCTATCAACATTGTGAATTCATTGCCCTTCTTCCTCAACCACTTACAACGTACCCCTTTTACGAGCAAATCAAGTTAATTGTAACATCCTACTTGGATAATTTGCCTTCGAAGTACCTGACACGCGCCATCGTACAACAATAAAAAAGCAATTGAAATGTTATTCATTTTGATTTTGATAAAAGAGTGTAACGCACCTTTTAACCTCGAGGGAGCCATATTTTCGCATGAATGTGCCGGCTCCACTGGAGTGATGCCATGGCCTCACAGAAAACCGACGTGTAGCAGCGTATGTGCTTTAATTCGTCAAATGAGTGAGGGCACAGGAAACCCAATCCAAAGGTAACGGGGTTTAAAGATTGGCAGCACACTTGTGACTCCACAGATATTTCAGGTGTCTTAGACATAAGGACGGTCCGAAATCCAAAAAGGGTAACTTCCACGTGATGCCGTTCATGTAAATAACTAACTAAGGCCCGTGACCGACTTCAGGCTGATCAGGACAGTTTACGTGCTGCTGTGTGAGTCGATACTGACGTACTGTATATCGATATGGGGAGGTGCCGCAACCTCTGTCTTGATAAAGCTTGAGAGGGCCCAGCGTTCGGTCCTGAAGGTTATGCTCGGAAAACCAGTGCGTTACCCAACAGACCTAGTACACCGCGAGGCAGAAGCCTTAAGTGTAAGAGGTCTGTACATCAAACACGCTGTCCTGACCTCTCACCGGAAAGTCCTTGGCAAAGCTGATCGTGCGGAGACGGTAAAGCGAGTTTTCAAAGTTCCTGTGCCAGCAGTTAAAACTTCTTTCGCAAATCGGTTCCGTTCTTTTATGTATCCATACTTATATAACAAGTTTATTAAAATATGTAAGATACACCTTAGTTCATATTCCGCGGCTAAAGCAGAAATCTTCAAAGAGCTCATAACATGGAATTATACAGAGACTGAGCAGTTCCTTAGGATTCCTGTTTAAAAATTAATTTTGTAATCCCTTTTTTTTTATTTTTATTTTTTCATTCACTCTAGAATTACTATGATTTGTAGCATTTTAATTTTCCATTCTTTTGAAACTTTTAAAGAAACTTTTTAATTGTATTTCCTCCTAAATCAATATTGTAAATCATGGATATGGTCCTCGCAGGACAGGCTATGCCTAGTGCGAGGTCCACTGTCTATTATTTGTTGTATACTTGTGTTTACTTAATTTAATGTTCGCCTGTCTTTGTGTACCTTATTGTTACCGCCTAGCTTTAAGTAAATAAAAAGTTTTTTTTTTTTTTTTTTTTTAAATGTCGTGAGCTAATCGTTAAAATGGGTCGAATGATTTGTCTGGCTACAATACTTGTATTAATATTTTCTATTATACAAATCGATGAGACAAATGTATGTTGATTTGCCCAACAAGTCACTTGGCCACATCAACATACTAAAAATGTATGTGACATTAATAATGTTAAAAATAATATTAACCCAACGTTTGGTTGTATGTACTTGTATATAAAAATCTTAAGATAAAAGGAGTACTTATTTCTAAGTTAATATTACTACTGAAATAAAAATATTTCTTCTCCCAACCCTTGACTTTGAACTAAACCCTTTACTTATCAAGGGAGTAAATAAGCCAAGTCTTTGACAATTGTATCTGTAACCGAGGTTCAGCCTATTGGAGACCGAGATAATCTTAGTGAAGTTCTACGGTCGGCTTGTCACTTTCAATAGTTCGGGGAATAGGTCTGTTATACAGGGTTTATTTGACGACGCTAATGAATTTACGTTTCAATGTTCATTCATTGGCTCCATCAAGATTATTTAAATATACCTATGAAAAGGGTGTCTTAGGTTTATTCTTTTTGTTACTTGAAGATACAATCATCATCATCAGCCTATCGCAGTCCACTGCTGGACGTATCCCTCTCCTATTGTTCGCCACTGTGATCTATCTATGGCTTCTCGCATCCAGCTCTTACCAGCCATTCTGCGCAGATCGTCCCCCCAGAGGGCCAGCCAAAGGGCGCCCTACATTACGTTTGCCAAGACGCGGTCTCCACTCTAGAACTCGTTTGCCCCATCGGTTGTCGATTCTGCGAGATACAATAATTGTAAAAAAATATCATCATCATTTTAGCATATTATTACCGGTTAAGTTCATAGCCATCGCATTGGAGTCTCAGGAATTATTGGACTATGATATATCATCTTCGTCATATGATGGATGAACTTCAAAACCCTTAGATGGGGGAACCGGACTAACTGAATCTGGTTACCTTCAGCACGATTATCACAACTATTGTATCCACAGTTTTTGAGAAACTATCTTAATCGTGATGATTCTCTCAAGTTGTTTTCATTCACCGCTGAGTATTTGATAAATATGCGTATATTGATCAAAAATTTCAGAGCTGGCTACTCTTATTAAAACCTATGACTTTATGTATTCAAAGACACAAAATCTTATCTCTCTCATTTTACCGCACGATGTTTTCCCATTTAGAACCACCTATTCTGCCCACAATTAGGTACCACCGTTGACCGTGGGAGAGCCGCGCTTCGCCATGAATGGGCCAGCTCGACCGGAGTGATACCACGGCCCCACAGAAAACCGGCGTGAAGCAGCACTGTGTTGTGTTTCGCTGCGTGAGTGAGGGTACCGGAAGCCCGGTCCAGGGGAGAGGGGGATTGAAGGTTGGTAGCGCACTTGTGACTCCACTGGTGGCGCGGGTGTAAATGGGCAGCGGCAATCGCTTACCATTAGCTGATCCGTCTGCTCCTCTGCCACCTATCACATAAAAAAAAACGACTAAATGTGATAAATTTTATGTAGCAAAACTGAATAATAAATCAGACTAATGTCAACGAAACGATGAATCCTCTATAACAACATGACACCGTTATGGGACACGAATGAAATCGCAAGATTAGACACGCACGCATTTCCGTGATGGCTGATTATCATTAATCAATACGATACAAGGGGGCGATACTCGGTGGGGCCCAGCCTCATCACAACCGGCGTCATACTAGGTATACTTAATTAAATTAAATATTAGGGGTTTAAGTATGAAATTAGCGTTTTGTATCGCGATTTTTTTTAAAGTTGTGTTTTCCGTAGTAACATTTTTTTTAATTTGCAATGTGACTGTTAATGTTACTAGAACATAATTAAATGTGCTTTAACGGAAAATGTTTAGGGAACTTAAAACGTGAAGGATAGTATTTCAGAAAAAATACATTTGCTAAAAATGTTATAATTGACGAAAACGTCAAGTCTGCTAAGTAATAAAAAAATAATGTCCAAATATATTTTTTGCAAAGAGAATACAATAATAATAGGGGATAAATTTTTTTTTTCTAGACACAACGCGACTAATAATTACTACAAAACCCCAAAATGTTAATGGTGTATTTTTATTTTAATTAAAGACTACATTTCTAAGGTGCGCAATGTGCAGATAAGATAAAATTGTATTCTTGATGAAGAAAAAAAAATCTTTAAAGTGACTGTTTTTTGTTAGGCAAATTTGACACTTTCAGCATACATAACTTTTCAAATATACAATGTTTTTTTCTGAAAACTAATTCTTAATGTACCTAAACGTTGTCCATTAAAGCACGGTTAAATATGAAACAATTTCATTAATATTCACTTTGAAAATTAAAAACAAAATGTATGGAAAACACAGTTTTTCAAAAACATCTTCATACAATTCGACAACTTTATACTTTAAAAACTGATCTCTAATAAATATAAACCTTACAAATGTAGTGTTAAATCAAAAAAAAAATTATAGTATGATGACTTTTTGCTTGATAAATGAGTAATATTGTGATGGTCTAAAAAATGTTTCTTTCTGTCTTTCTTTCTTTATATAAATCTAAAAAAAACAGCAATTTCATATTTTAACTTAATATCAGGCAACACTAAAGGCATTAATTACTATGAAAATATTATTAAATCTAATACACATATGCAGTTTATAGAGAACTTACTTTTATGTCGAGTATTCAATTGTGATAAATATTAAAACAAGAGTTCTTTAGAATTCCAAATCATGGTCAGGTCCAAGCGCTCCGGAGCTATAGTTCTGGACGCATTTGGGAATGACACGCTGAGACGAGTGAAATAAATAAAATGTTTTATTAAATTTTAGTCCATACAGATCATTTATGAATGTCAAATATTAAGATAAGAAACAATTTATAGACCACAACACATTACACATAGAAAAAAACAGAGAAAACAAGGTACAGGGACATAAAATTGCGGCCAACAAGGCTCAGCCTCAGCATATGCTGCAACTGCCACATACAGCGACTGCAGCGCTGGTTTTCAGGCTGGACCTTGGGTGACGCCTTTGCATTCAAAAAAATAATACTAGAGATTGACATGCAATAAATACGAGTAAAAAGAAAATGAAAAATTATATATACAAAACAAAGAAATAATAACACAGAGATACATATCAATTTTAAAACATTAAAATTATATTAAAAAAAAACACAAATAACAACAAAAAAATGGCATTCACGGGTGCCAAACCAACATTATCATAAGCGACAGTGGAATTATGTAATCTGCCGCTGATTTGGAATGTTAATTTCTACCGAGAAGAATTAGTAAGAAACTCAGTAGTTACTTTTTTAAAATAATATGGTAATTACAATTTTCATTCTTATACAAATTATGATTACAGTGACAGCATGATATACAATGCTTATAATCAGTATCGTTTAGATAAATCGTCAAAGTAAAATAAAATTATCAAATGTCTACCGTATAACCGTATCAATTATACATTTGAGGACACGCGAAGATATCAACATGTCCAGGAATCCTTATCATTTAAATAATCATTTATTTTATAGTAGCCTTTCTGCATTTTTGGTAACTTATTAAACATGAATGAGAAACATGGTCGGCGAAATAGAATCTGTGGTTGTTATTTTGGGGAGTTCATTAATGTAAGGTAAAAATAGTAACACCCCGAGTTTACTTCCCTGAGGGATGCAACTGGTAGTTTGTATTACCGACCAGGAGAAAGATAATCCGCCGAATGATAAATTAAAAGGGTCTATTTTAACAAGTTGTTATCTATTTTGGACTTAAGATTTGAGACGATTGAGTTCGTGTTTGTGATAGTAAGGATTTTGCATAAGGGTTTGAAATTGTTGTACTATATTGATGGACTGTTATAATTCAAACTCAAACTCAAACTTAATTAATTCTTTATTTGCATAGGCTTGGACACATCACTTACAAATCGTCATACATTTGAATGACTTAAAACTATTTATAAGTACTTATGAATAATTTACATGCTAATACATATATATGTTGATACGTAAAATATACTAAAGAAATAAATAAACAAAATGCTATTCTACCACCGGCTCGGAAAGTTGTTTCTGGTCGAGAAGATCCGGCAAGAAACTCGCCAGTTACTCTTTTTAATCGCCAAACTTTCATACAATGTTGTGTCATCATCATACCAAGCCATACAGTTTAATTGTAACACAAAATACATTATAGGAAATAGGTAATTATAAAATAAACATTATAAGGTAAACCGAAGCAGACCAGTCCAGAAAGGTGGCACCTGTTCACAAATATGCCGTATGTGTCAGCCATCATCTCTCTCAACCATATTAGAGAGAATGTACCCGCCACATAACGCCACCACCTCAGAGACATTTGAGTGAGCATGACTACTTAGGTTCCCCTCATAAGTCATAAAGAGTAATAATAAATTAAATATTGTAAACAATTCTATTGAAAATTGGTAAACGGCTCATAGATTAAAACAATAGATACTGTTGTTATTTTCTTACTAACGAGGGGGTTAAGGTCCCATTTATCTTTATTTTGTTGTATTATAATATCCTCCAACCGATTACGGCTACGGCGACCAACCTCAACGATCAGCCACGTACGCATGATATATTATAGTGCTAAAGTGGGTGCGCAAACACAAGTGTACTCTCTATTCCCTTACATTTGTATTCCGATAAGACACCAGCGTGACACGACCGGAGAGGGATTGGGCCCAGGACCAACGGATTAACGTGCTTTCCGAAGCACGGGGTACAAGACCGCCAAATTCCAGACTCCGGGCTGACACTAAGAATTTCTTACCGAAAACTTAGGTAAAATTTTTTGGCCCGACCCGGGGATCGGACCCGGGACCTCTTGCGCAGTCTCGCTTTAAAGTGCGACCCACTAACCATTGCGACACCGAGGCAGCCAATCGTTGTATAATAATAATTATATGACTATGCTATATGTAGCTCAACGTATTAAATTTGTTAGATAGGTGAATTAACATTTTTTTTCCAAAATAGCTGACTTTGGTAAAATATATTTTTCCAAAAGTTCACGTTTCCAGAACGTGTAGTTTAAAAGTGAGTAAGAATTGGAAAAAATGTAAAGGCCAAACTTGCAGCAAATTTAACCACCTTAAATTTTGTAATCTCATGTTTCTAGGGCGCATAGTTTCCGAAATAGATTATGCAAAAAACCAAAAAATGTCTACAGCTTTCCTGGGCTAGAGATATATTATCATTACTGCCAAAAAGTTACAATATAATACCGATCACATATCGATCGCCAACACTTTCAAAATTACTTATGTAAAATTCATAGAAACTTTTGCCTATTTCTAAATAAGCGCTAAATCGAGGCGGGAAAAGCGAAAAATATTCGCATAGGTGGCAAATTTATATAGGTAGATCCTTTTATATTAATAAAGTGGTCGCGGTTCGCAGTCTGACAACCTAATATTTTCTGGGAACAAAAAAGAGAAAGTACACAGAAATACAATAAGGAAAAATTTGCTCGATTACCCTCCTCGTTATTAATCGGATTCTTATATTTCGTTTCTGGTTATATGCCAAATTCTACGTTCATCTATAGGGACATAAGGATGAATAATGTGTTCGATTTATAAAGGATGCTATTTGTTTGTTAATCTCAGTGAGACATTACCGGTGGTGTTTAGAATTCGTGATTCAGGTTTTGAGAAGCAATCAAGAAATCAAAATGAACGACTGCCCGTACCTCCGCAACAGGAGAACCAGATCAAATGAATAACTGTAAAGCTACAAGTCCAAAACGTGATGTAAGTAGTTGTGGGTATCCACAATTTTATCTTTGGTATAAAAAAAACTATCGGAAATGTACAGGTTTATGACTAGCCTTCAGATCTGTTATTAATAAAACAGACTTTCTAAACTAAATTGACTGCCCGGATGGCGCAATTGGTAGTGACCCTGCCTCTTACGCCAAAGGTCGTGGGTTCGATCCCCACCCTGGACAAACATTCGTGCGATGAACACTTGTGTTTGTTCAGTGTCTGGGTGTAATATATGTATTTAAGTATATATTTGTGTTCCTCTGTTGTCTGATATCTGTAACACAAGTGCTTAAGCTAAGTGCTTAAGTTTGGAATCAGGTGAACGTATGAGATGTTGTGAGAATTGTAATTATTATAAATTGTAATAAACAAGCATGTTCGTGAACTTGTTACCGGGACATATCGCTGGTGTCTTAATTTAAAGCCGTAACGAACGAAAATAAATCTGTCGCATTAAAAAAAAAACAAGACACACAGCGCGTGTGAAAGAGAGGGAAACTCATATTCGTATATAAACTGAGGAGGTTCGATTCCCAAGTCAAAACAAAATTTGTACGTATCGTCAGCCTGGAGTCTGAAAGTTACTTTGGTATTCCCATGCCGCATAGGTTCTGCGCTTGATTTCTCTCTGGTCATGTCACATTGGTATCCCATCGGAATATATATATTAGCCTATATATTGTCCCACTGCACGGCACAGGCCTCCATCATAGAAATCCAGTCATTGCTACTGTGAAATTAAGCTTAATCACCACGCTTGCCTAATGCGGATTGGTGATCACAAACCCGAGCTATGTTCGTAAAATTTGAAACAAACGTTTGCTCGACCCGGGAATCGAACCCGAGAGATCACGGCCCGGTTCTTAAACTATCAGACCAACGGAACAATTATACACTATTTTTGAGAAGCTGAACGGCCTGAAGGATATTATTATTACGATCCTAACCTGAGAGTCGCGATACCAAAATCCCAATCCATAGATATTTTAGCCACCTGTACACTCAATATTTGATTTATAAGCACCCCAATTACGGAATAGCCCCATAAAGCGAGATAGCCGAACCACTGGGCCGAATTGAAGGAAGCATTACTGGGGCCCATTTGCTATCACCGCTCGCAGCCGCCAGATTGATGGGCGGCCTCACTAGCCCCGCTCCATCCACCCTGGATGAAAACAAATGGACCAGGTGGTTGGGAAATCAGCTTAGTGGAATTATTCACACTGAGGTGAAAGTTGAAGAAATGTCTTTTGTAATAGAAAGTTTAAATTATCTACAAAACTCAAACTTAAATAATTCCTTATTTGCATGGGCTTGTACACAGCACTTATAAATCGTCATACACTTGAATGACTTAAAACTATTAATAAGTACTTATGTACAATTTACATGTTAATTTTGATACATAAAATATACTAAAAAGATAAATGAACATAATGCGATTCTATACCGGCTTGGAAAGTTGTTTTTGGTCGATAAGATCCGGCAAGAAACTCGCCAGTTACTCTTTTTGATCGCTAAACTTTCATACAATGTTGTGTCATCATCATACCAAGCCAAACAGTTTAATTGTAACACAAAATGAAATGAAGGAAATAATAATTATTGTACTGTCTGTATTGGCCGTGTGGTCCCCGGCAAAGTAGAATAGGCCACCCTCACTCTTACTGAGATGTCGTAAAAGGCGACTAAGGTAAAGCTGCTGGCATGATCATCAGCACCCAGAGAAGGAAAACTCTGCATTTATACCAAAACCCTCGCCAACCCTTCTGCCAAGTGTGGTGAGTATGGCAATTACCCCTCATGTGATTGAGGGAGGCCCGTGCATCAGCAGTGGGGACTTAAATGGGCTGATGATGATGATGATGATGTACTGTCTGTTGCTGTTGTTGTATCATGCTTGTATTATATTTTTGTGCAATAAAGAATATGTATCTATCTAATAATAAAATAAATATTATGAGGTAAACTGAAGCAGACAATTGAAATGATCTGAGTATCAAATGTATAAAGATGTCTTAAAGTGCGTTTTGACTAGACAAGCAAAGCAAAAGCTGATGAAGCCAAGTTATCTATATTTGACACTGCGGTAGAGCACTACAGCAGTGTCAAATATAGACGAGGCGCTTGTTTGAAACTTGTAAGTCAGTCCGCAATACAATTCAATTTCTTGCTCAGTTTCTTTTCTTTTATGTGATAGATGGCAGATAAGCAGACGGATCACCTCATGGTAAGCGATTGCCACCGACCATGGACGCCCGAAACAACAGTGGATTCACAAGTGCGATGCCGACCTTTGAAGTCCCCTTTCCTCTGGATTGGGCCTCCGGTATCCTCACTCACGCAGCGAAACACAGCATATTGCTGCTTCACGCTGGTTTTCTGTGAGGCTGTGGTATCACTCCGATCGAGCTAAATGCGACGCGGCAGACGGTTAAAACATTTTATTCATTGAATTATGAATGAAATGAATGAATGAATGACACCGACCGCCACGATTCTGTGGCTCGAACCATTTTAAACAAGTTAACTGTCATTTGATTGTCGCCCTGTTGATAGTGGTTTAAATACCGGACGTTGATCTCGAAGTGCTGGTTCGATTCCCGGGTCGAGCGAAAAGTATGTTTCGAATTAGGCAAGCGTGGTGATCAAACCCCTCATCATCATCATTCATCATTTCAGCCAATAGACGTCCACTGCTGGACATAGGCCTCCCCCAATGTTCTCCACACAGATCGGTCCTGTGCCGCCCGCATCCAATGGATTCCCGCAACCGTCACCAGATCGTCGGTCCACCTTGTGGGGTGCCTGCCACGGCTGCGACTTCCTGTACGTGGTCTCCACTCGAGGACTTTTCGGCCCCAACGTCCATCTGTTCGCTACTCGCTATGTGCCCTGCCCATTGCCACTTGAGACATGCAATCCTTTGGGCTATGTCGGTGACCTTAGTTCTCCTGCGGATCTCATCATTTCTGATACGATTACGCAAAGAGACTCCGAGCATAGCCCTGTCCGTTGCTATCTGGGTGACCCTGAGCATCGTTAATCGGCACATCGTAAGCCGCCACGTTTTAGTTTCGTATGTCATCACTGGCAACACACACGCATTAAAGACTTTCGTCTTGAGACAGTGCGGTAGATGGGCCGAAAATATGCTGCGTAGCTTCCCGAACGCTGCCCAGCCAAGTTGGATCCGTCGAGCGACCTCTTTCTGGAAGTTGGATTTACCAAGCTGGACCTTTTGTCCGAGGTAGATGTACTTATCAACAACTTCTAGTGTAGAGCTTCCAACCTGTACTAGAGTGGGTACGACATGAGAATTCGACATAATTTATTAATATAAGGTGATTAAGCCTTATCCCATCATAGTAGCAATAACTTGAACTCTATGATGGAGGCCTTTGCGCGGCAGTGGGACAGTTTATGGGCTGATACTTTTTTTTATATTTGTCATTTTTATATCATTGATGATGAATGAAATAATGAGAATCTCCCTCTAATATTGTGACGTCTTTGTTTTGTTCTGTCTTGGTTTTAGATGGTGCTGCGTGAAAAACTCAATTAAAATAAACATCAAAAGGATTTAACTCGCCACACGGGTCAATAACCATTAAATTAACGTGTCTCTTTAATCACTCGACATTGGCAGAGTTACTATGTGTTCGCCTTAGGCAACACAGTAGCAGCCATAAAGAAAAAAAATGAATGAAACACTCTACCAGCTGTCACGAGTCTTGCGTATAGTGTGTGCAACTGTGGCATTGGCATTATGGATAATGCTACGGTGGTAAAAAGGACACACTACCTATTGTATATATTTATCACCTTCCATAATAGGAATATTTGAGGTTGAGCTCGTAAGATAAAACATTGTTATATTAGGTATCATTATTTAGAAAAATCTATTTATTTTCTCATACAAAAAGGGCAGCTTGTTCTATAAATTAATATATATATTACAATAAATAATATTATCCTCAACAGATTGAAATATAGACTAATCAATGATAAATAAAAAAAATCTTCGAAAAGAACCGCCTTCGAAAACCAGGAACTAAAAAGTGTGAAATAATATTTTTATCACTTAACATACATATACACTTCAAATAACATTTTATAACAGTACACTAGAGAAGAGGTGTTACAGAAGTTGGCGCCCAATACTATTTTGTAATTTAAGACAACATTCAATTAAATAAATAACACACTTAAAAAATTCGACACGAGATGAAATTTTTAAGTGTGCTATTTACTTAAGAATAAATTGCAAAAGATTGCTTTAAAAATATCAAACATTCAATTATTCAACAGATACCTATTCAATTTTATCCCCGTCATGATAATATTATTCAACATTTCAGTTCATGTCGACAAAAAAATGACGTGTGATCCGAACTGGTCTCGCAAGCCCCCGATATTTGAAGGGTTCTATAATATATTGATATTTAGCCTATGCACTGTAGGTGAAGTCACAGTGAAGCAGAACAAAAGAAAAGTAACAGTTTCTATAACACACGGAATAACACACGGAAGGAAGAGCATTTTAATTACCACAGATACCAAAGGGGGTGTATGTCATGATATTATGAATAACATGGCAAAAATCCCCTTATTACAAATCGTGAACTGAGGATATTCCTAGAACAAAATTCAGGCCAGCCTTTTTTAACACTGCGCGTTGGAACGGGATGACAAGAGATTTAATACAGTAATAACTGTAGATCTTATGCTCCGTATGCTCGTCTCCGTATGCAGACGAGCATACGGAGCACCTGATGGTAACGATTGCCGTCGCCCATGGACACGTAGAGTCACAAGCGCGCTGCCAACCGCTTACACCCCCCTTTCCCACGGATTGGGCCTCCGAGGGAAAGGGGTGAAGGGGGGGGGGGGTTGTGAAGCAACACTGTAGTGTTGCTTCACGGTTTTTTATGAGGCCTAAGTTTCTCCTTTCTCACAAATTCGTATTGATTATAACGCCCTGTTGGTCTAGTGGTTTAAGCGAAAAGTATGTTTCGAATTTGTCGAACATGGCTCGGGTTTTTTTGATCACCAATCCGCATTTGGCAAGCGTGGTGAGCAAGCGTGGGGGCCTTTGCCCTGCAGTGGGACAGTTTATAGGCTTGCACTTTACTTTTCCTTTTATATTATACGTATGTATTTAGTATGCCATGCCTCCACTTCTCATGAATTTACACATCATATTTATACATTATTTAGTAGCAGGTTTTGAAAAATGGTTAGTTAAATAAATTTATAATGTATAATGCTCACAGAGTTAATAAACAAAATCTAAGGTTAGGAACACAACTATTCTTATGATGAAGCTTGGTAATTGATTATTTAAATGATTTGGTAGCCGATGTAGATGCCTCACTGGCACCTGTGTTAATGTGGTGGTGGTTCGCATATTACTAAAGTTGGGGTCACGTAGGCCGCCACATGGTAGATATCGTTAACCTCACAGGGTGTCCAAATTGATCCCAGAAATTCGTGCCAGCTAGCAAAGTCCTTTTTTGTTATAATGTTGTTTCTTCTGTGAGCAGGATTTCTTAGTTTTACAGCCATTTTCAAGAAACTATATCTACTTGTATAAATTAAAGGCGGGCAGCACATGTCGCCAACAACAACACATCTTGCGAGAAGCATATACTTAATGGAAGCCGTTCAAAAATAACCGTCCTCAAGGAAGTACTCAGATCCTCTGAAAAGATGACGTAGGTAGGACGAAATGGATGCAAAAATCCCAGTGCTTGTAAGAGTAGAGAATGCCTTAGCATTTTTTGGGGCCTACACTAAAAGTAAAGTTGTTAAACCGGCTAAAGAAATCGTTTCAATCGAAATAACAAAGATATCTACGACCCAACTCTCGAGATATTTTTAAATCGGGAAGTACAAGTGGATCCGGCAAATTTTATGAATTTAGTTATTTTCTTGTTTTTTTTTTAATTGTAATAAATCAGATACAACCGGTACAAATGTACCTTGTGTTGTGTAGTACATGTTTCCGATTTTTAGGTAATCAGTTTTTTTTTCAGAGCAGAGATTTATCTGGTATGCATTCAAATAATAAGTGGAGTTAATCAGTGAGCTGAAAAATTACACAGATGTGCATTTAGAAATTAAAACTCTTTATAGTCCATTCAGTGTAAGAAGGTGAATTGGACAGTTAAAACGTTTCGTATCATGCAATTTTCTACAAATGTAAAAATTATTATAAGTAACTTTTTTGTGTTCTCATTCTTCCAAAATAACAAGCATTAATTTTTCTCAGTTAACCTGAACAAAAACTTAAAATAATGATTACCAATAAAATTTGCAAAAAATATCTTATGAATTGCATAATGCGAAAATCAGAATTTTTGCTCATAGGGATTGACACAAACAATCCCAATAAATCAGCAATCGGAATGGCCATCTTACCATCGAATTGCGTTTATTGTCTCGTGCAAAATTATGTCCACATAGATTAGTATGAACTGGTAATTTCTCTAGGTGTCGAAGATGGTTTCGACACATCAAGCGAAAGTTGTTATTTTTCCGATAAATAAGATGCATAGTTTTTGATTTATTGCATGTGTACCACAAAGATTATGTACAAATTGTATGCTTTATCCATATATTTCAAATTCGTAGATAAATTGTTGATTATGACTAAAAATCTAACAAATAAAAAGTCGATTAGGTTTCTAAAGAAAATATTCTCGGTTCTTAAAAATATTGAGAGAGAGAGGGCGCTCGTGTGCTCAAGTAAACGCTTTTAACGTAAGCTCCGCATAATTAATTAAATTTAGTAGTTAAAGTGAAAAAAAAACGAAGTGAAACTTATACCAATCAATTCATAAACACAAGCAGCACCTGATTTGCTAATAGTCATAGTATAATAAATAAAAATTGTGAGTGAATAAGTGTAAACACAAACGACAAAACCGTTGAAAGTGGTAAATGAATGATTCATTCTAATGGACTTGTGCGAATACATTGCTATAGGTATATGGGTTTTGCTTGCTCAATAGCTAACGGATCTCAGTGGAAGTACTAATGGTTAATTTCATAGACATGACTATGTGACCGATTGGTCCCGTGCGTTAAGCGTCGGGCCGCGCAGAGCGTGAAACGAGAGGTCCCTGGTTCAAATCCTAGACAACAGAAAACTATTATTTGAGTTTTTAAATTTTACATTGGGATTCTTAAAAAGATAGCTATCACGGCAACTACTCAAATCGAGAGGTTCCAAGTTCGATCCTGGCATGAACCATTATAAATTGGAGATCAACGAACGATAAAATAAGATGTCACTGAAAAAACCGAATAACACCAAAGAGGCTACGACCATCACTTGCTATAGTTGTAAATTACCTATTACACAGAAACATGCGTTAAAATGTGTACTTTGCGCAAAGAATTACGACTTTGACTGTGCAGGCACTTCTGAGAAATTATATCGATTAATGGATCAAAATTCCAAACAGAAATGGAAATGCCAACAATGCAAAACCATAACAAAAAACCCCACAAACGTTACAGTTAGAAAAAAACCTGTAAGAGCTCAAGCTTCTAAACAGGTACTTTCGCCAAGAATTCAAGAACAACTGCCGTGTCCTGTTGATTCTAAGATCAGTGTACAATCGCCCGTACAAACTCATACATACGACGCCATTGATGTAACGCCCTACGCTACACCTCAGGCAGAAACTTACCGTGATTCCCACGTCCTTACAGAAGTAGAATATTCCGATGATGAATGCTCTTCGTTAAATTTGATGTCTAAGAGCGCTGATTTTACCTCTAATAACGCAAGTGGCGATCGTGAAACGGAAGAGACCATAGCACAACTTTCCTCTGAACTTATCTGTACACAAAATGAACTTGAAAATACTATATTAGAAAATAATAAACTTCACAGACAAATAATCAAAATGACGAAAGAAATAGACCTATTGAAAAAGCTGTGTTACTCAACACCCGAAGGCAAGAAACCAAAAAAAAGGCATTCGATGTGTATCGCAAGTACCTCCGACTACTCTTCGATTATGACTCCAACGAGATCATTATCTGAAACTAAAGAACCGATAAATAACCTGCAAGATAAAATAACAAAGTTACAAAATGACCTTGACAATGCAAGACAACAAATTATAGATTTCGAAAAACAAATTGATAGTTTGAATACACTCTTGAGTGTAAATAAGTTGGATCAAGTTTCTACAAACACTATGCCGAAGGATCTCAATAGTGGTATAAGCAATGCATCAAAACATCGAAGATCTATACTTATCTGTGGAACCCAAGAATGCGTGGGTTTGGCTTCAGCTCTAATAAAAACAAGACGTAAAAATTCAGATTACATCAAAAAGTGCGGCATTCATCAATACCAAATTAACGCTGAGACAAAACCAAACGCATTAAGCAAAGATGTACTAGAGAGCTGTAAAAACGCGCAGTTCCAACCTGGTGATAAATTAATAATTGGTACTGGAGAAAATGACACCAATCCGGAAATTGTAATATCATTATTGAAAGACTTTATAACAAATCATAAAGATATAAGTATTGTAATATTAAGCGTGTCAAAAAATAGAAATTTGAATGTTTTGCAATTTAATAAAAGAATTAATTCATTATGTAATAAATATCAAAATTGTAATTTCGTGACATGTGAGCGTATTGAAAAAAAAATTGACATTTGTGCATCTATTAACTGTATTATTGACTTTATTGACTACAGGGATAAGTATTTGAAACCAGAACAAATAAAAAAAATGGTATTGCGTAATGAACCAAACGTGCCGGTTAAGAAACAATATTCACAATACTGTAGGGGAACTATCCCTTACTATTTTTCTCGTAGGTTAAAACAATCTTCTGCGATTGCGGATCCTATAAAGGAATCTAACTGTGAAAAGGTAGGCACTATACCATTTTATTTTCCAAAGACAAATAAAAACAAATCATTTTTTCGAGTCAAATAAACCGACTACGCATTTTAAAATACTTCATCAGAATATAGCTAGTATTCTGTCTAAAGTAGAAATACTGGAAATGACAATAAATGAACTTAAAAAAGATTGTAAAGAACTAGACGTTCTCTGTTTTACGGAAACGTTTCTTAAAATTGGACAAGAAAACTATGTAAAGTTAAACGAATATGAAATGGCAACTATTTATTTATTTATTTATTTATTAGGAATACTTACAGCTTTACATACAAACGTTTACATAGTAGCACATAACAATTAGGGATATATATGTAAGCCTTTACAAGTATACACAACATTCTTATAGAAAAGTTAGCAACATAGGGGAAATTGAAATTTTGAGAGTAAATAATTAATTAATTTTACAGAATTATTATTATACATAGGGATTTTTTTTTCTTATTAAGTTATTATGGGACCAAGCAGTTTCGATATAGATTTTTTGAAAACATTTTCAGATGTATTAAAGATATCCAAATCCGCCAATTTCTCGTTTAAGCCGTTGTAGGTATTGCAAACCCTAGCCAAGGGATGATGGAGACCGAGGTTGGTTCTATAGGGAGGTAAGGTGAACGTTTTAATTAAGGGCCTTCGAGGACATCGACGAGGAACAGTCAGGCTGATAGAAGCTAGCAGGTCGGGACAAGAGATTTTATTATTAAGCACTTTATGCAGAAACAACAAATCTGAGACCGTGCGACGGTTTTTGAGCGATGACATGCCAAAGAAGGACAGTCGCATTTGATATGGGACTTTGTGGTATATGCCAGGTGAGACGTAGGCAAGGTGTCTTGTGAAAGCTCGCTGGATGGTTTCTATTCTTTGTGAAGAGTTAGCATACACCGGGTTCCAAGCCACTGATGCAAACTCCAACCGGCTACGGACAAGGCTATTGTAAAGGATCATTCTGGTTTCCCTTAGTCGAAAGCCGTGTAAGTTTCGTTTCAGAAAACCGAGCATTTGAGCAGATTTTTTAACAATGGCGTCGATGTGAAAGTTAAATTTCAACCTATTGTCTATAATAACACCAAGATCACGTACTCTGTCAACCTTAGATATAACTTTTCCGTCTAGTGAGTACGTTGAATTAGTAATATTGATTTTTTTTGTAAAACTTATGTGAAAACATTTATCTAAATTCATAGTCATGTCATTATTTATGCACCAAAGCCCAACTTTATCGAGATCAGCCTGCAGACGCCCTACATCCGACGCATCGTTTATAGTTCGGTATATTTTTAAGTCATCGGCAAAGAGAGAAATATTGCTGTGTTTTATGTATGTGGTAATATCATTAATGAAGATAAGAAACAGAATAGGACCCAGGTGCGATCCTTGAGGTACACCAGATTGAGCATAATAGGGTTTTGAGTCATATCCTGCCACGGACACTACCTGAGGTCTTTTTGCTAAATATGAGTTAAACCAGGCGAGCAAAGACCCTCCAATACCAAAGACCTTTAATTTCGACAACAGGATAGGATGACTCACTTTATCAAATGCGCTGCTAAAGTCAGTGTATATTGTGTCAACCTGCTTGCCTGCATCGACCTCCATCGAAATATTGGAAATCATGGCTGCCAGGTTTGTGTCTACTGATTTTCCACTTCTGAATCCGTGTTGAAATATTGATATACTGCTGTCTACAAGGCTGTAAATATGGGGGTAAACTAGAGACTCAAAGATCTTGGAAAAACACGATAAAATGGAGATAGGTCGGTAATTTTTCACAAGGCATTGATCGTCTTTCTTGTGAATTGGCACAATTCTTGCTCGCTTCCACTCATCTGGGAAAGTTCCTTGGCTTAGAGAGTTATTAAATAAGATCATTAAAGGCACTACGAGTGAACGACCACATCGTTGTACAAATAATGGCGGGATGTTGTCCGGGCCAGACCCTTTATGTATATTAAGTCGTTTAATAGTTTTCAGAACGTCTGTCTCTGTAAACTTGAGCTTAGCAATAGAATTACCAGTCATTGAACTAGTGCTTGGGGGTTCAGAGTTACAAGAACGGCTATAGACAGAGGAGAATTGTTCTGCAAATAAATTTACGATGTCGGGGCCTGAAGAAGCAGTGTTGTCATTTTTTTTCATGACATTTGGGATAGATGTACGTCCATTACGCTTATCTTTTATATACTTCCAAAATAATTTAGGGTTTTTATTAATATTTGATTCCATGTTTTGTTTATAGTTATTTTTACAGATATTCATAAGTTTATGGCAGCGTTCACGGAGTAGCTTAAATTCAATTTCGTCACGGGGATTATTAAATCTACGAAGTTTCTTTCTGATTCCATTCTTCTCTTTTAACAGCTTTATTAATTGTTTACTAAACCAGCTTGGATATTTGTTAGATCGAGATTGGCGTTTGGGTACAAATTTCTCAATGACATTAAATAGTATATTATAAAATGTCGATACTGCTTGGTTTACATCTAGATTTTCGAGAGTATTAGTCCAAGCAACATTCGAAAGCTCCGACTTAATTGTGTCATAGTCTGCTTTATAAAAATTAAGATCTGTTCTTTCCTTGGGCAAAATTCCATGAACAACTTCGATGGAAATAGGAATACTTAACAAAATACTTGGGTGGTGATCATCTAACTTACTTAGTAAATCTAAAGGTTGTGATACATAAGCGCTTTCTATATTACATAATGCTAGGTCTAAGGTGCGTCCAGATTTATTGGGAATATTATTAAATTGATGAAGTCCGTTTATAGCCAAAAAATCTACAAGTGAATTCCCAATATTTTTATCATAATTTTCCGGTAACAGATAAGTTTTATTGTCTAAAATTTTCCAGTTTATAAAATTAAGGTTGAAATCACCCAGTATGGCTACAGTTTCGGTGTGAGTCATAACTCTATCCACATTATTCAAAAATATTTGTTGCCTCTCCAGGCTGACTGGTGGCGGCAAGTACACAGCGCATATCGATAATATCGTCTTCTGACCATTAATTTCAAAAGCTACATTCACCCATAGGTCCTCGCAGTTCGATTCCAGTTATGTACTCGAGAAGATGGAAACTCGCGAGAGACTGCGATGAGTACCCCTCCACCGTCCAGCCTGGTGTTAGCTGAACATACTCGATCACGACGGTATACTACGTAGCGAGAATCAAAAAGCTCACTGCTAGAAATTTTATCATTGAGCCATGTTTCTGTAAGAACTATGACTTTATAGTCTGAGAGTAGGATATTAGCATAGACATCACTGACCTTAGTCCGGATACCACGGACGTTCTGGTAGTAAATATTAAAAAACGTGACTACAATACACCACAACACTTTTGTACTTCAAATTCTTAAGTTATTTAATAATATTATGCAGTTCTTCTTGATTTCGAATAAGCTTTGACTCGCTATATTCATCTTTTCTGACAAAGATTCGGCCATTGCGCACCCATGTAAATTTGTAGCCCACCTCTTTCGCTCTTAAGCGGGTAGCAGCGTGAAGAGATTTGTTTGTCGGTGATAGGTGTTCGCTCACGTAGACAGGGCTGCGTGCGCCTCCGTAACCCAGCTGATGAGAGTTTAGCTTGTCATTGGGGTGGCTTTTGTTAAACTTAGCAACTGCAGCGAGAATCACATCGCGATGACGAGGGGTCCGCAGTTTTGCAATGATGGTGCGGGGCCTGGCATCACTTTTGTTGATTTTTGCAACTCTGGTCACGAGCATAACATCTTCACTGGTAATACTAGCGTCTACTACTTTGACTAGCTGCGCCACCGTGTTAGCCAGGTTTTCAGATTTATGCTCAGGGATTCCGTTAATCTCGATGTTGCCCTCTCGCATAGTCTGTTCCACTGAGTTTAACCTATTTGACAAGTCTTGCACTGTGGATTTCAGCTTCAAGTTATCATTTTCGAGGCTATGAATAACTGCGGATTTTTCTTCGAGGATTGTTTTGATCTCCTCATACTTTTGGTTATAGAATGTCACGGACTCTCGAAGTTCGGTGAACTGGGCGTTCAGTGACTCCAACTGGGCTGTTACCATTGTCGTAATAGTATCTGATAGGATATGACGGAGTCCATCTTCGGTCAAATATCTTGCGGAGAGTAGAGATTCAGGCGGTTCGTCGGATGGCAATAGATTTTCCCGTCTCGGTCTGACTGTAACGTTATCTATGTCTGATGGTGTGGTGGACGTGTTTTGGAATTCCTGCGTTTGAGACTGAAGAGAGGTGTCCAAATTACCCGTTTTTGGCATCTTACTGATGCATTCTGAGCATTTCCAACTTCGTTTCTTATCTTGATTGGCGTAAAAGCTGTTATAACGTTTCTGGCTTATTCCAACACACTCAATATCATACCTTTTCTTACAAATAATGCATTCAAGATATTCCTTTGATGTAATATTGTTAAAGCAGCCAGCGCATTTGCCAAAAATAGGTGCCATCATGCAGGTCAATAATACTAGTGCGTTTTCCAAGCGGGCGAAACAGGCAGTAGGTAGGTATGTAGGTATAGCCGGAGGTGCGCGAGCGAGTGAGTAGCGGAGCGGGGTCGATGACCGGCGCGCGGCCGGTTGAGCTAGCGTCGCGTGCGTGCCTACTGCGGCGGTTGATAAATTTAGGTATTGAAAAATGTTCTTATTGATTACTCACGAACCACTGCGAAGTGTTGTTTGCCCACTTGTATCACTGTAATCCTCGGAACACAAGCTTTACACTGATATATAGTTATAGGTGAAATTCTTAAATTTTACCACTGTTTTGAATAAAAAAATACGGAGCGTGGTTAGAAAGATGTTGCCTCAGCGGCGTCGCGCGGCCTAACTAGCTACTGTAGGTACAAGAACCGAGGCGGATCTTGCATTCTCGTAAAGAAAGGTCTAGCTTTCAAAGATCTCACGTTTTTGAAGCAACATGCGTCTCAAAACGTATTTGAAATATGTGGAATAGATATTCCTTGTATCAAGACAGCCATTATTTGCTTATACAGAACCCCATCGTCTGAGGTAACGGTATTTATAAGAAAATTGGATTCTGTGCTCTACGAAATGTTTAGGAAAAATAAATTTAAGGATAACGTAGTTTTAGCAGGTGATTTCAATATAAATCTTTTAAAATCGAACACTGTAACTAAGCTCTTTCTAGATTTAATTAACAATTATAATTTAACAAGCCACATTAATGTGCCCACTCGGAAAACTTCATGCTTAGATCTTATTTTAAGCAATATAAAAAAACCAACAGTTTCAGTATTGCCCCTACACCTCTCAGATCACAACACTGCTCAAATGTTAGAGTTCCCTGTTAAACATAAAAAACTAAAACCAGCTTTTCATTATATCTATGTAAGAGACTACAGCTTAGAGAACGTAATTAAATTCGAAAATCATTTGACAAGTCTCTCATGGTCTAATGTATACATGGAACAGGACTTTAACCAAGCTTTTAATCAATTTCATGAACTGTTTTGTCTATTTTATACACTTTGTTTTCCAAAAATTAAAAAGAAAATAAACAATACTGATAGAAAACAAAATTGGATTAGTAATGGCTTAAAAATAAGTTGCAAAAAAAACGAAAACTGCGTTACCAGTACTACAAAGACAAATCTAATATAAATAAAAATAAGTACAATACTTACTCTAGAATATTACAAAAGTGCATTGTTAGGTCAAAAAAAATAGCAAACATGACATTCATAAATAATAGTAGTAATAAGTGTAGGGCTTCCTGGACGATTATCAACAATGAAATTAATAACGCAGTAACGTTTGATACTATTGATAATATTCAAATTAATGACCAAATACTCACAAATCCTTACGACATAGCTAATACATTTAATGAACATTTTATAGACATGACAACTGTGGATGATAATAATAAATGTCAGCGATCTAACCTTATAGAAAACACTAACACAATTTGCAATTCTTTATTTTTGAAACCTATGACATCAACAGAAGTCCAAAAAATTGTTAAGTCATTAAGAGACACAAAATCAGTCGGGTTTGATGAAATTAGTACAAAAATAGTCAAACATTCTATAGAAAAGATTCTGGAAATAATAACATATTTAATTAACTTCTCATTTGAATCGGGTACATTTCCAGAAACACTAAAGTTATCTTTAGTAAAACCACTCCACAAGAAAGGCTGCAAACATTGTTTAGAAAATTACCGTCCGATTACATTAGTTTCTGTTTGGTCAAAAGTATTTGAGAAATGTATGCATGATAGACTAATAACTTTCTTAAACAAATATAATATTATAAACAGTGACCAATATGGCTTTCAAAAATCTAAATCAACCACACTGACGATTTTCTCACTAATTCGACATACACTTAATAAAATTAATGACAACTATTTTACTACTGCTCTATTCCTTGACTTGTCTAAAGCCTTTGATTGCATATCACATGATCAACTTTTAAAAAAAGTTGAAGAAATCGGACTCAGAGGACCTGTAAATGAATGGGTCGCATCATATCTGTATAACAGAACACAGCAAGTGGTTATCAGCAACCATACTAAAGATAAAGAGTTAATACCTTTATTTTCAGAACCTCGAAATAACAGAAAGGGAGTCCCGCAAGGCAGTGTGCTGGGTCCTACTCTTTTTCTCCTATATGTTAATAATATATCTAATGTGACCCATCATAAATGTATTCTATTCGCTGATGATATCACAATTATTGTAACCTCTGATAAGAAAACTAATACAATTTTAGACCATGAAAATGACATCAATAATACTCTTAGCAATATAATCAATTGGTTGGACATTAATAATTTAACAATTAACTTAAATAAGACTAGCTTCTTACAATTTAATCACTGTAAACACGTTCAATTTAATTTTAATTTAAATATTATTTACAAAGACATTCGAATAAAGGAATCTACGGAAACTAAATTTCTAGGTATATTAATTGATCAGGACATAAATTGGAAAGCTCATATAGACAATCTGAATACCAGAGTAAATAAATTTGTATATGCTCTAAAGCACGTTAGGAAGATTACTAATATTTCAACGGCACTTATTTCATACCATGCTTATGTTGAGTCTATCCTACGTTATGGTCTCTTGGCATGGGGAAATAGTACAGATTTCAGTAGGGTCTTCATTGCGCAGAAGAAATGCATCAGAGCCTTGGGAGGAATCCCATCTGATGAATCGTGTAGACCGTTATTCAAAAAGTTTGGTTTATTACCACTGCCTTCACTATACGTTCTTGAAGTATGTATGTTTGTAAAAAAACATCATAATTTGTTTAAAAAAGCTTGTGAGTTGAATTCTCGAGCTCGTAGAGATCCTGAGAGACTAGTTCTGGAATGTGTACCTAAGTCGACAAAGTATAACCGAAACTGTGTAGCAATGTGTGTCAAAATATACAATAAAGTACCGAAATACCTGAAATCTCTAAATACTAGTAGGTTTTCAGTAAAACTGCGTGAATGGCTTAGAGCAAAAAATTATTATAGTGTAGATGAGTTTCTTAATGACAAATGATTGTAAAATCGGAAATAATAGCACAATATTATTTAATTTAGGACAATGTGAATTTGCTTATGACACGTAAAATGTACTAATTTGTTGTTTTAGTTATTAATTATTTGATTTATATTTTCTATTGCATGCCTTTATAACTTTGGCAAATTGTGAGAGTCATTGTTAATGTTTCCACCTACTGTACCACATTTTGGGCAATAAATGATATTATGATTATGATTATGATTATGAGGTATAAAAGGAGAGTTTCACTTTTAATGTTAAAATTCCGAATGGATTTTAGTAGATAATAACAAATCACACATCATCGCTTCTTGTTACTTGCCAGTGACGTCACGATAAACGGATTCTTTTTTTGTTACCTTCAAACAATTGACTTTTACTGTACCTGACTTGTTTAATTGTTTATCGTTTTATACATAACATAAGATTGAACAAAGGAATAGGGAAAACAATTTCGAAGGCAGTTTTATTTATATTGTCACAGGTGTACAAAAAGCAAAACACATTTACTTTAATGGGCATTAGTCCTTTTGGTTTGACGAGTCGAGACGATAATAAATACTTATATTTATTAATATTCTTATTTTCCTGGGTACATAGAATATTTGTTTAAGTATAAGTGGTTTATGGTGCCTTTATAGCTTTTAATAGGTGAATCGTTATTGATAGGTACGTTTGAACTATTTTCTTGGTTATTTGCTTCTTGAACTGCTTGCGTTACGTTGTCGCTTTCGAGAGTTGGTAAGTAAGAGACTTAATAATACCCATCTAGATGGCGTTGGCAGTACATAATCTGGATCTCGATCTGCATCACCAGCGGAAAAGTCTTTACCTGACTTAGATGTACCTAGTAGTTGTAGTGGTTGAGGTCGAAGATGACGATGAAGATGAAGATGAATCTAAGCTAGAAGAGCTTGATCTAATTCTCTTACTTGGACAGGGTGTACTTGTCTCAATTTCTGAAGCTGGATCCGACAATTCAGAATTATTGAAAGATGGCGTCGGCGTTTTCTCGTTATCCGCATTTACATCACCAGTAATATCATTGACTGACGGATGCCGCTCTAGTGCTTGCAAGAGAGAAGTAGATGTCTCTGTTGATAGTCTTATCTGATTCAGTGACAATTTCTTGTATAAAATACGATTCTTCTATAGTAATAAAGGCGCATTTGCATCATTAAATTTAACCATAGATTTTTGTTTGGGAATAACCGATTCTAAGAACTCTATTTCAGTTTCTACGGCTGCCAGGATCCGTCAAAGGCAGACAGATAGGCAGGCAGCCAGATATATATTATTAATAAATAAATGAAAGCGCCGACCAAGACTTGAATCCGGGACTTGGGCGCAACACCATAGCCACTGCGCCATAGAGGTCGTCTGTATGGTATATATATAATATATAAAGCTAATAACTATAGTATATAGATAGATAGACAAACAGACGCAGTACTTAATTGTAATGTAGATAGATAGATAGATACTCTTTATTGCACAACATACAAAACTTAAAAGCTAGGTATACAGAGATACAATGTACAATTTAGGCGGTCTTATCGCTGGGAGCGATCTCTACCAGACAACCTTCAGGTAAAGGACATTAGATAGAAGAGGGGAGGGTGGTGCAATCCTTTTGATTTTGAATATTGATTAACTAATTTTATAGTATAAATACAAATATCTAGATAATAAATAAATAAATAAACACGTTATCATACACTAATATATATGAATGTTAACTTACTATAATACAATATAACCTACAAAAATTATATAAAATTATATAAAATATACTACTACAGGTAGTAGGTGTAGGTACAGAAAGATTAATTTACTTAGTTTAAACTGCCATATTTTTTATTTCATAAGCAGACAAATACCACCCGAGTTCTGTATGAAAATGTATTGAAGTAAACAACAAACAGCTACTAAACTCAAGCGCACACTAGGTATATCATTTCAATCCTACTATTTAAATTACCCTAATAAGTAACAGTTGTAACACTTTGGTATAATATTTTTCCAATAAATAAATACAATTTGGAAATAAATAGAGATAATGTCAAAAGTAACCTTTTATTGACCAAGTTCAATTATAAAATGGAATTAACGTAAAACTAAACTGTGTCTAAACAAAAAGTTGCACTTTATTATTCAATTTATGAAACAAAATATCTAGTTTCGGCCGCGCAGCCGTGTATAGACTAATAGACACAATTTTGCACTTTCGTGTTCTCGCCTCGACGAATGGGTTCCAAATGTAATAGTCACAATATTTAATTTAGCTCACCGATCATTTTTGATTGGCATCATACACACACCTAACGCCATCTAGGGGACGGAGGCGGAATTTGAAGTGTCAGAAGCACTTTGATAGTTTACACAGTTTTAGGACAAATTAACTAACTTCTTGAAAAAAATCGTTTAGTAACAGTTTATATTTTAAGGTGCGATATGTACTTATGTATGTATGTTTGTTTAAAACCAGTTTACGTGTTTTATGTTTATGTATGTCTAGGTAAAGAAATAGAGCAATGAATATAGAGCTCAGTGAATAAAAACGCGCCTTCCATATGGGAGGTTGTGGTTCGAATCCGTGCATGTACCTCTGATTTTTTCTGAAATCTATGTAGTATGTGTGTATTTCTACTATTAGCTCGTTGGTCAGGAAAAACGTGGTGAAAAAACAGGTTCCGAATAATTTCTAAAAAGTGTAAATATGATGCAAACGTGGTCTGGTTTTCCTGTTAAAACGCTCTGAAAGTCAGACAGCAGTCGCTTCATTGTAATTACTAGACTCTCCAAACCGTGAATCATTGTCTAAGCGTACCCTAAGCTCGTAATTTACACGCTAATATGAAGAGATCTAATTTTCACAGCTGTTTTTGATTTTCAACATTACCTCTATAATACTACTTAACCAAAATTTCCCGGTGTCATTTTCATCAATCAACAAGAAAACTGTCTCTGCTGAAATTATTATGCCGTATTGCCGTGGTCGCATGCCACATTGATTTTATTTTTTTACTATAATGAATCTGTTCTGCTACAATAAGTGGCATACGACCACGGCAACACGGCATAATAATCTCAGTAGAGACAGTTTTCTTGTTTGGTACTTTTTAGAGCGTGTTTTTTTTTGGTAGTCGGGTTTTAGTTTTTAAACTTTATTTTTATTTAACATAGTTTTAGTTATGTAAACAAAATTACATATTTGAAATGTGCTAAAAAGTTCTTTCATTTGATACCCCACACGGTACCGCCAAGCAAAATTTTTTTTTGAGTTCCTTACTCTAAGTCCCCTAGAGGGCGCTTTAGTCAATTTAACGTGACGTGATGTAACCTATAACCAGAAGACAATCAAGACGCTTGTAACGAAACCTCATTTGTTCAAATATGATAACTAGTTTAGAAGTTATGAGGGAACAGATGAACATACATACATACATACACATAGGTCAAAATAATAACCCTCCTTTTTGCTTCGTCGTAGTCGTGTAACAAACAATATATATTGTTTTTTGCCGGTTTATAATGTCATTTGTTCATTCACTCGTGAGATATGGTATACTATACTGTACTTTGGATGAACGAAATTGAGTTTATAATTAAGTTGACAGAGTAAATTAACACGCGGATAGTTATTCTCTTATAACTGTCATGTAGGTCGAATCCACTCTTAATCTTTATTTCCATATCAATGGTATACTTATAAGTTCAGCCCAATGCCAAGATTAGTAAAAAATTTTTTTTGAAACTTACTGAACAGTTTTGAAAATGTCAAGCGAATTATCGTGTCCTACTGAAATGACAATCATTTGCTTTTCACTGGTTCAGGTGTTCATTAGACGCAACTTGACCCAAGCAAATTGAACAGTAACACTTAGTTCTGTGTCACCGGTTCTTGGGTATACACCTGAACTACAAACTCTCGGGTAGTTGGCCCCGTCCCTGACGCTGCGTAATTTAACTAAAGGGCATCCAGTCTCAGATGTTAGCCATTTGTTGCAATGCTGGCAGGACGTCTATTTTGTTAGTTGGTATATTTGAAAAATCTTTACTTTATTTCGGGCGCAAAAAAAATATGAAAACCGCATTAGATTTTATCGATGACCGCACGTGTAGGTCACACCATACACTCAGTAATACCATACTCAGCACAATCAACTTCCAATTCATTATGGTTACGGCGGCCAATCTCAACGATCGGCTATATACGCAGGGTATTTAATAGTCTTCAAGTATTTGCGCAAACACAAGTTCCTTCTCTATTCCCTTACCCTCATAATCCAATATAAATATATATAATATAAATACAAATATAATATAAATATTTCACAACATCACATACATTGATTTGACTCCGAGATAGGTAGCTCGAACACCTGTGTTACGGATGTCAGAATCAACAGTGGGATTACAAATATATACATATAATACTTTTTTTTTTGTAAATACATATTTATTATACATTGGAAACATCCAGACCAATACAAACAGATATGTTCATGCACACAAATGTTTGTACTGTGCGGGGATCGAACACGCAACCCTTGGATCACATGCAGCGTTCACTACCACTGTTCCAAATGGGTCGCCAATGGTGAGACAAGACCTTTCGGTCAGGCGTATTAACAGATTTTTTTATATGATAGGTAGCAGATGAGCAGACGGATCACCTGATTGTAAACGATTGCCATCGCCCAGGGACACCCGTGACACCAGTGGAGTCACAGAATTCAAACATGAAAGGACAATATGGAGAACTTTTAAAAATTCGGTCAAAATTCCCTAATTTTCCTCAATAGCTATGAAACCTGTGCCAAACAAGAGATTTAAGGATGTTATCACTTCTGATCAGCTTGAGGATACTATTTTATTGCATTGCATTTCACAGCGCTTACACAAGTATCTACTTATGCCAAACTTTAGTTTAATCGGGAATCTGTAATTGGGATAAATCTTTTTTTATGTGAAAGGTGGCAGCAACAAGCAGACGGATCATCTAATAGAAAGCAATTACAGATTAGAGTCACAAATGCGTTACCAACCTTTACCCCTTCCCGCTGAATAGGCTTTAGTTTGTATTAAAACTATTTAAAGGAATTTCCGGACCGGTACGACATTAAGATCTTCAAGAAACGAACCTATACCTTTTTAAAGGGCCGGCAACGAATCTCCCTTCCCACTGGTGTGGTTGATGTCCATGGGCGGCAGTGATCACTTACCGTCTGGTGACTCGCTTGCTCGTTTGCCTCCCTATCGTATAAAAAAAAATGCTTTTGTCACAATATAACAAAAGCTTTATAGCACTTGTTATACTGTGTTTTTGTAAGTGTCTTATTAAATAAGTAAGGTTCATCTTTAAGTCATAACACATCACACACGTTGATTTCTATCAACCACAGCTGATGCATCACTAACCTATTTACAGCCGGTCTGCCCGGTATCGATTCGGCGGCAATCGATGCTCACCATCACGCACTGCCTCTCCCGCAGGTAACTGAATAAGATTCCTATCACCAGCCTATTAATGACCCCACCTACCAGGTCAGTGCATTAGTTCTACCACTCTAGTCCACTGCAAATTGGAGAATTTCACATAACTCTATTAAACTCTTCTACTTCGAAACGCGCAAACAGTTCATCTGATTGTAAGCGATTACCGCCATTCGAAGATACCAGCAACACAACTGGAGTCAACATTTTACCCTCCCCCCGAATCCCTCACTCGCTCAGCGAAACACAGTGCAAGACGGTCTTTTACCGTATATATCACCGTGAATGTTCTGAAGAGCTTTTCTCACTCATCCCACCTGCCCTATTCCGTCACAGAACTTCACAGTGGAAAACATCCCATCACGGACTAAAAAATATGGCAGTTCTTATTTCAGCCGCACCATCAAGAAATGAAACTCGTTGCCGGCGCACGTATTTCCCCCTTCCTACAGTATGAATTCCTTCAAACGAAGCGTGAAGAAGCATCTCGCGGGCCAGTATGGCGGTGCCAACGGAGGCGATGCCTTGACATCGCTTACGTTGTAATTGCAACGTGCCTTTATAAAAAAAGTTTTCTGTTATACCGTTTGGTGATGATTTCGGATTAACCGGCCCAATCATGCCGAAGCGTGGTTCTCCTACAGTATAACTTCTTCGAAGGGTTCAGTTTTCCTAATGCTTTTCGTTACCGCCGTGGCAGTGGTATACCCACTTGAATTTGGGAAATTCACTGTCATGCATAGAACGTGTCAGTTCTTATTCACCGAGCTACCAGACTAGGCAATACATGAATAAACCTGATAATGTCTCTGCTTTCCATGATCGCCTTAAATGGCTCCCCAATCCCCATACGTCAGCGTAGAAACTGTCGAATACTCTGTTTTCTCTTTAATGGAGGATATTACCACTTTATCCTTCTTATCTCAAGGATCACTTCCAATTCCAGTGCCAGTCTCATGATCGTTCTCTCCGTTCTGCAAACAACCTGCGTCTTTACATCCCGCGACACCACACCTCGTTCGTTACCAACTCCTTCGCCGTGCAGGCAATACGGCTTTGGAATTTGCTGCCTATTAATATCAAAACCTCACTGAATAATCATTCATTCAAGAAAAGGGTTCGTGAGCATTTTTTGACATCTAATCTTGCCGTATGACTTAATTGCTTATATGTATATAAATAACATATTATATGTAAGTAGTAAATAGATTGGGAACTTTAACTCGAACAAGTCGAGTTAAAGATCCCAATCTATTAAAAGATCGTAAAGATTGGAGTCTCTGATCCCTAACCGTTCGCATAGCTTGGAACCGCGGTTAGTCTCCGATTCCCTAACCGTTCGCACAACTTGAAGCTGCAGTTAGAGCCTCCTAAAAGTAATTCGATTCACAATAGATCTTATCACAGGTTCGGCAGCGCGGTTCGGCAGCGCCGCACTCGTCGCCTCGGATACAATGTTAGCATATTCTTACGTTGCGTGGTAAACATTCATCCAGCGAAAATTTAACAAAAAATAAAACGTTATGCAAACTCACCTGTGTATCGCGGCAAATGTTCCAAATACACTCACAAAAAATAATTACCATTTATTACTCCACTCAAGATACTAACACACGCAAAATAACATCGTTTTAAGGAAACTAGATGGTCTTGGCAAGAATTTTAGATTACATACATACATTGTGATATTATTTACCAAACAGTTTTGGTCTCTTTTTTACACAATTTGTACATAAAATATGATGATATTATGGTCTGACATGGTGCAAATTTAATGCTCCCGTTTACAGCCACACCAGATCGGGTGCTTTAATTCGGGCTGTATCCCTACACGAGGGCACTCACTTAAGCATCAAACTGTGGCACTACATCAATATAGTAGATACGAATAAATATGATGATATTATGGTCTGACATGGTGCAAATTTAATGCTCTCGTTTACAGCCACACCAGATCGGGTGCTATAATTCGGGCTGTATCCCTACACGAGGGCATTCACTTAAGCATCAAACTGTGGCACTACATCAATATAGTAGATACGAATAAATATGATGATATTATTGTCTGACATGGTGCAAATTTAATGCTCTCGTTTACAGCCACACCAGATCGGGTGCTATAATTTGGGCTGTATCCCTACACGAGGGCACTCACTTAAGCATCAAACTGTGGCACTACATCAATAAAGTAGATACGAATAAATATGATGATATTATGGTCTGACATGGTGCAAATTTAATGCTCTCGTTTACAGCCACACCAGATAGGGTGCTTTAATTCAGGCTGTATCCCTACACGAGGGCACTCACTTAAGCATCAAACTGTAGCACTACATCAATATAGTAGATACGAATAAATATGATGATATTATGGTCTGACATGGTGCAAATTTAATGCTCTCGTTTACAGCCACACCAGATCGGGTGCTATAATTCGGGCTGTATCCCTACACGAGGGCACTCACTTAAGCATCAAACTGTGGCACTACATCAATATAGTGGATACGAATAAATATGATGATATTATGGTCTGACATGGTGCAAATTTAATGCTCTCGTTTACAGCCACACCAGATCGGGTGCTTTAATTCAGGCTGTATCCCTACACGAGGGCACTCACTTAAGCATCAAACTGTGGCACTACATCAATATAGTAGATACGAATAAATATGATGATATTATGGTCTGACATGGTGCAAATTTAATGCTCTCGTTTACAGCCACACCAGATCGGGTGCTATAATTCGGGCTGTATCCCTACACGAGGGCACTCACTTAAGCATCAAACTGTGGCACTACATCAATATAGTAGATACGAATAAATATGATGATATTATGGTCTGACATGGTGCAAATTTAATGCTCTCGTTTACAGCCACACCAGATCGGCTGCTTTAATTCGGGCTGTATCCCTACACGAGGGCACTCACTTAAGCATCAAACTGTGGCACTACATCATGAACCATGTTTTCTAAAATAAACATAATACAATAGAATAGTGCATGTGTACAATAGAATAGAAACTGATTGATAAATAAAGTAAAAACTGTTAGAATTACCTTCTTTTTTATAAGTTTTAGATATACACTTAAAACGAACCATCATTTTGAGTAGTTATCTAAGACCTTGAATGTAGAATTAATTTAATGAATGCACGACCACTGCACTGCTAGAATTATTCTCACAAATGAATAAAAGCCGATAGTCAGCATAATGTTCCCGGCGCGTGTAAGTCGAAAGATAAGGTGACTGCATACTGTACGGAATTGAGTTCGTGTTATAAAATACAAGTTGAGCGCAAGTACAAGGTTATATTTTTAGTATTTACAAACGAATAATTAATACGATATGTGTTTCTTACACGTAAACTATTATTGTTTTATAAAATAGTTTAGTTCTTTTATGTATGAAAGACAAATCAACCTCAAATTACAAATTATTTTCCTCTTTTTGAGTGTTATAATAGAGAAGTGGGGGATAATAAAAATATTTTGAATCAATAGAAGTAGGTTATGACTTTCAAATTATACATCAACTCATAGTAACCTTGCCACTTGTTATAAGTGCATTAAAAATGTTGCATTACCTGCTAAAATATCAACTACAAATTTGTATAAAATAGTAACAAGAAAGCTCGTAAACATTTTGACATATTAACCAGCTTGGTTGTGATATAAAAATATGCATATAAAATATTGGTTAACTAACACAGTGAAAACTGTCCTTTAGTAACGTACGGTAACACACAGAAATTATTTTGCTTACCAATTACTTCCAGGCTCACTCGCACATTCAAACATTACCTGCTAACGCAGCGAGAATGGGTATTAACATTTTGTCACCGTACACTGTAAGCCAAAGAATTTGAACAAATTACATGGTAACTATTATTGTATGACTAACTGAAAAAGAAGTTACTGGGCAGTTGATTTTGATACAAATAAATAAAAAATATAATAATTCAAACATCCTCTAAACATTTAGTACTCTCAGTTGTACAAGGAAACAGAAATCTTACAAAACACAGTGAAATGTACTATAAGCTACCTCTTCTAATTAATATTTAGGTGAAAGACATTTGCCAAATGAGGTACCTATATGGTTGATGTACTTATCAACTACAATTTTTAATTACCAAAAAAAAAAAAAAAGCTTTCTACAATAAAACAAATAACCTTTTAAACCGTTTTCTTTGCTTTGAAGTGTACATGACGTATTCTTCATTGCGGATGGCTTCTATGTACACTATCCTAAATAGTAAATATCTGATTGTCACAATATGTTACCATCAGGCGAACCGTAAGCTTGTTTGCCACTATAAAAAAAATATATGGTTTAGTAACTTTCAGACAAATACACATACACACATTATTAAATTATCATTTCAAGGAACTATAATTGTTTTAAAATTTTAGAATTCGATTCATTTTGTGTGGGATAAGTAAATAAAATAAATAAATAGATGCATAACCGACATGGCGTTTATATTTAAAATTTAAACTTCATTGGGTAGAGAATGTCTAGATGGCGGTGATTTTAATTTATTTTATGAATAACTCTAACAATTCAAGAATACGTTGTAACTTTCATTATAGTTACGTGTATTTGTTGATTTGTGTTAATTAGATGAACCATCATGTAAATAAATAAAATATTTTAAAGCAGGCAAAACCACGCGCGGTGCGTAGTGTTCCCACATTATTTACCGCGGCAGTACCTAAATATTAAATCGCTGACGAGCGATTACCTAAAGCTAGAACTTTCGGTAAGTAATTCGAGATAATTGTTTGTTTCAATATTGCTGGTTGGCAATATTTGAATGTGTGCAAGTGACTTACAGTGTTACAGTTTTAATGTGTGATTGAAAATGTTTGTATATATAATGAGCGTCAATTATATAGATCACCATTATTTTCTGTGATCAATATCTGATCATCCACGCTTCGTGATATTTATTCTCCGAGGAACACAGCAAGCTGAGATAATGTTCGTGAGTTTATTTTTTATTATCTTTTATTTCAACTATTTGGTTTGGGCGGCTGCGTCAATGTTTATTTGTTTTGACAGGCATTTACTCCAGATAAATGTCGCGGTCTTCGCACATCGGACTAATCTTCTAGTAAGTACATGTTGTTATAAGAATGTTTTTTGTTTGCAGGTCTGCTTCAACTTCTGAATCCCGGAAGAGAGTTCTCGCTGAGGACCTTTACGTGTCCGAGTCGGAGTATAGCTCGGGTGTAGAAGATCCATGGTAAATATTTTGTCAAATTCTTAAAACTAAACACTGGTTAATTGAGGTATTATCAAATAATTACCTTAGTTTAGTTACTAACATATTGTTGTTTTTGTTACAGCCCGCCGATAAAGCAACGCAAAGCCAGTAAAAAGGCCAACGAGGAGAAGTCGAAGCCAATTAGAAAGTCGAAGTACGTATGTTTCCTCCTCACAATATTTTAAACATGTTACTTAGAAGATTTGTTAAGTAATCAATCTTATAGTGTATAGCTGAAATGCATTTTGAGAGTTGGATCTCACTGCACCGATTATTTGTACTATTGTAATCTGTAAGGTGTAGATAAACGCTATACTTCTTGCCTGTCTTTTTATCATAGTGTGTGATGGTATAACTAGTCTATCATTGTGCGGTTTCTCCTTGTTTATTCAAGATTTTTTATGCTAGAGGCGGGCAAACGAGCAAGCGGATCACCTGATGGATGGTAATCACCGCCGCACATAAAAATCTGCGAGATCGGAGAGGTCGCTGATGCGTTGCCGGCCTTTCAGAAAGATTTTAATTAAAATCTTAATGTCTATCATTAATTTACAGGAGCAGCAAGTCGAAGGCGAACAAAAACGCCAACGTATTCGAAGAGTTGTTCGGAGACGCAGCCGAACCTACACCGCCGCCGCCACAATCAAAGTTGTGGTCGTCATTATCTCGGCGTGTAGCGGGCGGCATCAGTCGACGGTCGATACTGCAGACGGGCGGTGAATTTTTTGTAGACCTCCGAGTATTCGACACGTCGACTATTATAGATCTGGACTCGCGGGACCGCTCCGACAAGTGGAGCGGTTGTTTGCGGATTCGCCTCACCCCGGAGGATCCGCTGTGGTCCACAATAAAAACTATATTCAAAGACAGCAGTCGGCTGTTTCAGGGTGAGGCAACATTTTACCCCGATAATAAGAAATAGTTTTATTAAACTATTTCTTATTATCGATTGATATTTTTAAGTTAACATTTTTTTTTTCTGTTTAGCAAGTAGGTCACATAATCAGGTAGGTAGTTAATGTAACTTAGTAACAAGCACAATGGCTACATTGAGATCAATTTTTTGTTCAGTATGTCAAGCATCTATAATTAAAAAAGAATTTCCGGGACACTTGCGAAGCCTTGCCCACAAAAATAATACATTAATTAATTATGATGATGGAATTGAGACTGTTAATTCAGCTTTTAGAGGTCGTATAGTATCATATCGAATAACCCCCGACTGTGAATTCACTTCCAGCGGTGAGAAGTTGGCGATTACTTCACCTACTCACTTCATGCATTGTATTTCGTCTAAGTTACGGAAAGTGCTTGATTTGGCTATCGCGTCTCATATTAATATAAAGGTGAACTTTGAATTATTTGTTAAAGTTATTTTACCTAAAGACGATACGATGGAAATAAAATCATTTGCTACGGAAAATATTCCCATATTTTCGAACTATTCTTTTGACAACTTATTAGATAATATTTCAGGATTATTATGTAAAAAGATAGATGGATTTCAAGAAAAGGGGAGCGGGTGGTCTCTTTTGGATATACTTTATCTCGAATCTAATATAAACAAATATTCACCGCTCAGAGGTTCTAGCTATTTAGAATTGCCAAAAAAAATTAAATCAAAAAAGGCTTGCTTGAATATCAGAAACGAAGATGAATATTGTTTTGCTTGGACAGTTTTGAGTGCTTTATACCCAAAGGTGAAAAACGCCAGTCGAGTACAATCATATCCACACTTTAGCGATGTTTTGAATCTTGATAACATGCATTTTCCAGTTTCATTTAAAGACATTAAAATATTTGAGAAAAATAATCATGACATTAGCGTAAATGTTTATGGCTTAGACTACAAACAAAACATTGTTGGGCCATTGTATAAGACATTATTAAAAAAGAAAAATCACATCAATATGCTTCTGTTAGAAAATGGTATGAAATCACATTATTGTCTAATAAAAGATTTAACGAGATTAGTTCGAAGTCAGATTACAAAGCACCATGGAAAGTTGCACTTTTGTGATGAATGTTTATTGTTTTTAAATCAAAACAAGATCAAGATAAACATATTTGTGGGGGTGTTGTTACGTTTATTACCAGAAATTGGCAGTAAAATGCAATTTAAAAATTATCAATGTATGCAAAATGTTCCGTTCGTTATTTACGCGGATTTTGAGTCAATTTTGCAGCCATGTAATGAGAGCAAAGGCGCGCACACATTAAAAACACAAAAACATCTACCGGCGCGTTTGCTTATTACATTGTTGTAATTATGATAATTCACTTAACCGATTAGTGACCTATCGAGGGACTGATTCTGCGTCACAGTTTCGTAAATCAATTGGAAAAAGATGTAAGCGTATTTATAGTGTTATTAAATCAGCATCTGAAAATCCGGTTCCAATAATTTATAGCGATAAAGAACGATCTAGTTTTGAAAAGGCAGAGTACTGTTATTTATGCGCTAATTTGCTGATAGGAGATAAAGTGCGGGACCACTGTCACTTCACAGGAAAATATCGTGGTGCCTGTCACTCTTACTGCAATATTCAGTTTAAAATACCTTCGTTTATACCAGTATTCTTCCATAATTTATCGGGTTACGACTGCCATTTATTCATCCGTGAACTAAGTAGTTTTCCGGGTGAAATTAAAGTTATTCCAAAAACAAAGAGAATTACATATCCTTCACCAAGTTTTTTCAATTTTCAACTAATAATTTTATTGCAGTGCGGTTTGTTGATTCCTTCTAAAATTTTTAGGGACAAGTATCGAACAATTAGCTAAAAATCTACAACAAACTGACTTTACACATTTACGTGCTTATTGTAACAATGAAAATGAATTATTGTTGTTAAGTAGAAAGGAGTGTACCCATACGATTACATATCAAACTGGAAGGTATATGAAGAGGAGAACTTACCGTCCATAGACAAGTTTTATAATAATCTCTCTAATGAAGCTATTAGTCAGTCTGATTACGAACATGCAAAAAAGGTGTGGAAATGTTTTGATATAAAGAACTTAGGACAGTATACTGATCTATATGTAAAGAGCGATGTATTGATATTAAGTGATATATTTGAAAAGTTTCGTAAAACATGTAAAGTTAACTACAACTTAGATCCTGCTTTTTATCTCACTGCGCCAAGTCTCAGCTTCGATGCTATGTTACTAAAGACAAAAGTAAAATTGGACTTGCTTTCAGATTTAGAAATGATTAGAATGATACAAAAGGGAATTCGTGGGGGTATTTGTCTGTGTTCTAAAAGATATGCTAAATCAAATAACCAATATCAGCCTGACTACGACCCCTCGCTACCAAACAATTTTTTAATTTATATGGATTGTAATAATCTGTATGGTTTTGCAATGTGTAGTTTTCTGCCATACGCAGATTTTAAATTTCTGAGTAGTAGGGAATGTGAACAACTTGATATCACTAACATTCCCAATGACAGTGATTATGGTTATATTTTTGAGTTGACTTATATTACCCAGAGAATTTGCATGACCTACATAACGATCTTCCATTTTGCGCACAAAATTATACACCTCCAAGTGCAAAAAATATAAAATTAATTCCTAATCTATTTCATAAATATAACTATGTCATCCATTATGCTCATTTAAAAACCTGTCTACGACATGGATTACACCTCAAAAAAATCCATAAAGGAATATCATTCAAACAAAGCCCTTATTTAAAAGAATACATCGATTTAAATACACATTTGCGTCAAAGCACCGACTCCGCGTTTGAACAAGATTTTTTTAAATTATTGAACAATAGCATATTCGGAAAAAACTCTCGAAGATACTGAGCGTAGAGTAGACGTAAAGTTAGTCACAAAGTGGAGAGATGAGCGAATAAAACCAATAAATTTCATTCGGCAGAACAGCTCATATCTCGTCCTAACTTTCATAGTGCATCAATATTTGATAAAAATTTGGTGGCTGTTCAACTAAAACGAGAAAAAGTAGTTTAAACAAACCTATATACATAGGATTTACAGTCTTAGAACTTTCCAAAAATCATATGTACGATTTTCATTATTCGTCATGAAAAGGCACTACCAACACAATCTGTCTTTGTGCTATACTGATACCGATAGTCTTTTGTATTCAATACAGACGAATAATTTTTACTCAGACTTAAAACAACACTTTTTATCTTACTTTGATACAAGCAACTACAAAAAGATAATCGTTTTGATATCATTCCTAAAAACAAAAAGTTCCCGGTTGTTTAAAGACGAGTTAGGAGGCAACATTTTGTTAGAATTTGTCGGATTACGCTCTAAACTTTACAGCATTAAAACGAGCAATAGTGAGATAAAAAAAGCAAAAGGAGTTAAAAAAAATGTTACCAAAAAACTACGGTTTCTGATTATGTTAATGTATTGTCAACGGGTGATGAGATAAGAGGTAGAAACGTTCTTTTTAGATCGATAAAACATGAAATTTTTACAACAGAACAAAACAAAGTTGCTTTATCAAGAAAAGACGATAAACGATTCATTACAAAAGATAATATTTGCACTGTATCCTGGGGACATTATAATATTACTGTTTAACTTTAAGTCTTAATGTAAATAGACTAATGCTATGTACACAGGACGTCACGTGGAGTTACTTTTGTTGGATTTGGACCGTCCTTATATCCAAGACACGAGTGCTAGTTTAGCACTGCGGGGGGTAACTTAACTTGACGCCGTCTGTACATTAAACTGATAGTTTTATAAATAATCTAATGGTTACCTATAAGTGTCATACTTAGTACATTGTGTAAAACCTTCTTTTAAGAAATAAATTTGCTAAACAGAATACCTCTTTTTTATTTTCTTATCCACATCTCATATTATAATTATTTTATTTATTTTATGGTAACTAGATTGAAGGGGAAACAGTGTTAAAATGTTTAACACAATTTAGTAAGTCACCTCACATGAGAACTTGTTGCGACATGATTAAGTAAAATACTGTAGGTACACGTGACAAATTTACCTATAAGTAATTAGATGCTCCACGTGTAGTAAATTTGTACAAAGAAATATTTACACATTTGCAGTTTGTGCAATCCATCAAACATGCTGAAATGCAAACTTAGCGGTTTTGTATTACGCAGCTTTACATTTAATAACGTCATTTGGTTCGCGGTCCTGCTGCAGATCGTACGTTACCTACATCGATTGTAAGTATAATTATTTCTTGATTTCGTTTTAATAATTAAGAACTTCATTTAAAACAAGGTGTTTTCTAAATTTACTTTCTATTTGTTACAGAAATGGATAATTCTTCTGACATTATGTTCAGTCAGTACGCCCAGGACCCACTGGAAAACTTCACACAACAATATCAAGAACTCTTGGAACGCCGACCGAAGAAGCAACCAAGAAACTCAGCCTTGCAAAGAAGAAAACGAACGTTTCTAAGTCGTTCGTCTTATGCAAAGAGAAGCGTGGATTAAAATTAATCCAAATTAAAATTCTGGACTTGCCGAATGACCTCGCATCGATGAACACTTCTGAGGAAGACGATCAAGACGTGGAACTCAACGCCCAGTACGTGGTACAAGATTCTGTTGATGAAATTTTGGACCTTACGCACGTTTTAGTTAGGAAAATATCAAAGAGACTATGTGGTGACATTGTATAGTATAGTATAATGAATTAATTGTTAAATATTCTAATTAATGTTTATTTTAAATATTATCAAAATAAAATGTAAAACTATGTACTTGTATATAAAGTATTAATAAGTAATTGATAATAAATGATTTCGATTGAAAACCGTCTTTATTGTTTATCTAAAAAAGTAAATAAAACTACAGTAATATAAAATATGTTTTTTATTAAATTTATTATAGATTTATGCTATTTTCAGAACACCATTTTTTAATACATAGTACATTTTTTAAAGCACAATATTGCTTATTCTCTGTGAGTAAAACAATTAAATGAATTTATATCCTTTACAGTACATTTCGCATATATTTTTTAGATTACATATACCCTTATCACTTATATCTAGAATATTTTCATGGTCACATAGATCTTTTACCCATTTTATTTTCTCTTTACCCTTCACAATATTTTAAGATCTTTCAAATACGGTTTTATTATTCTTTGAAATTCTCTATAGTCAATGTGTCCTTCGGAATCCTCTGTTTCTTTCTACCCACCAAACATGCTTCTTTTCTTCGAGAGTTAAAGTCGAGAATGGATATGGAGGTTTTATCAAAAATTGGTTGGGTATGCTCTTGAGTGCTTATAGCCAATTCCTTTACTAAAAAATCATTATTCCGATCTTTGAAGCCTTGCAAGTCCACAATGACCGTATAATCATTCATGATAATTTCTTTACAATATTACTTAACGTTTGTATTCAAATATGCAATCGTTCAGTATTAAACAGTAGGCAGAAGTCTGATCGGGTATCTCAGCATCGGTTTCTATTTCCAAGCATACGTCGATACACCCCTTCAAGGCTTCGTGTTGGCGAGAACAGTCAACAACGATAAGGGAGCAATGTCTTTAAACTCTTTCAAACCCAACAACGGCTCAGGTCGACGTCCGTAATAAGACTGTTGAAATCTTGCATATTGATCGTATATTAATGAATATTTATTTTCAGCGAAACTAATGTTTAAGTTTTCGTATGGATAGTAGGTTGAATTAAGGTAAACTTTTACGTCACGTACAGCGCAATGATCGAATTCCGCCATTGACATGGTGGCATTTTGTTTACGATTCGTTTGTAAGGCAATCACAACCATTCGAGGTTTTTCAATCTGTGATGAAGTTTTAATAGACCAAGTATGTTTCCGGGTTTTAGGCATCAATGGATATTCGTACAGATCCCAATTACGAAATGCGACTGTTATCGCTCGATCTCTTTCTAAATGTTTTAACAAATTAATTCTTTCGCGGTCTGATACTTTGACATGCGGGACTCGCCAGACAATTTTATTTATTATTATGTCTTGAACAACTTCGCCAGCATTTAACTTTAAAGCATTAAGATTTGTGTTACTTCTTAAAAGAACTAATTCATGTTTACAATTCATAATGATTTTTTGGTAATCTTCTGCGAAACCTAACACTTTATTAAGTGGAATAGAGGCTGAAAATACACCATTGATTGTATTGGATATACCAGAAGGGGACCAACCCCAAACACTTGCACATTTAGACTCATTATCATTTAACGATAGATATGATTTTATTGTGGTTGTGATACCTGCATTTTTGATTCTATCTATTTCAATACCGTTTATTTCATAACGGATGTCTTGAAATAAAAATAAGGCAGGATTGTTAACAAAATGTACATTTGATACTCTTTCCTTTTCTTTTGTTGTACTGTTGTGTTTGTATACATCAGCTCTGCCCTCAATATACAAACTGCTGAGCGCAGGTAACACGTACAAATCTTGCTGATTAATCGGTATCCGTATTTCATCATTCTTGTTGAAACTTGTCACATATGGTTTGTATGAATGAAATTCAAAACTTTCAATGCTGTTGTCATGTGACGGAGATTGAGCGATATTTAAAACGTTCATTTTGTCAATCCAAGTATCTTTAAAAATGCTTTATTTTTTTGGTCAGCTTCTTCTTAGGGTAATGTAGTGCTCTTTTGTGCGATGTTCTCCTTGAACTGATTTGATTTCGAGAGGTAGCAGAGGTTTTATTGAAATTTAACATTTTTTCCTGAAGTGTAAATACAGCTGGATCTCTTCACCACGTAAATTAATTTGTTTATTTTTTTCGTCTAACAATCTTATATTGATAGAACTTATTGAACTTTGATTGACAGGAAAGTAGATTAAGTTTTTAGGTATTTCTATTATTCGATAACCAGGTGGTACATTCGGCACAAATTCATAAATTATATGACTTGCTTCTCCGTTCACAAATGACCCGCTCACAATATCACATTCGATGCGTATTATGGTTGTTGGTAAAATTTTGACAGGATATTGAGATTCAGTTTTTATATTCGATTTTACAGCTTCAAGACCAAACCCCAAAATCTTACCAATCGAATCTGTTTTATCGAAATAAACATCTTCTGAACAATATATACATGTTTTTAAAGTATTGTTGTTAGCAGTTAATTTTCAATGTAGCATTTTTTATGTTGCTCTGAAGATAATCACAAATATCTTGTAATTCATACGATCCTTCGGGTAGTTTTATCACTTCATCATTTCCATAATAAAATTTATTGTTTCTTTCATCTATATTGGGAATAGAGTTGAATGTAGAAAAATACAGAAGACCGCACTCATACTCCCCACTTAATTCTAATGTAGGAGAGTAGTTTGTTGTTGAATAAGCGTCTCTACCAGTTATCGACACAGTGAAAGACATGTTTATACTGAACACGATTCTTTATTTTATCCATTATTTAAATGCTTTTTCCAATAGTTTTTTAAAAAAGTTAAACAGAGATGACCACAATTTATAGCGTCAAACTTTTGATACCGTACAATATTATAACTAATTGACATGTTTCTTAAATAATTTCTTAATTCTAATGGGGGTTTTAAGTCGCCAAAACTATCAAAGTATTCACAGTAGTTGTTTTGTTTGATGTAGGCTACCCAGTGTGTTCCTGGACTATCAGAGCTATCCAAATTAAGTACAGCACATTCTATTTTTCTTGGCTTCAATGGAAGTGTATCTCTCATAAATACTCCCCGAAAATATGGAATGTCAGTAGCATGTTCTAATATATCTAAATCTGTTAGTGCACGTCTAGGCAGCCGTTTAACTAGTTTTTTGAAGGGTTCAAATATAAACCGGCACCCTTTTTATGAGGTTTAATGTACAATCCTTTGCCAAGAGCCACTGCTTCCATTGTTCTGTTATGACGTTCAGACTCTAGAAGACTTTTCTGAGCTGCTTTGGAGTCATTCACTGCTTTTGCTATACCGGCTGCTCCACCTGCCAAAGAACCCAAAGCCGACAAGCCTGCAAAGATTGGGATTAAAGGTAATAGTCCTCCACATTTTGGCAGAGGAATACAGCGCGGCAACTTGGTTCCTTTTTTATTTTTGAAGATTTTTTTTGCTGCAGCACATGCGTATTTAATAGCTGTGTGACTGCCTTTGGTTTTTAACTTTTTTAGTTGAGATTTAATTTTGTTAACAGCTGCCATAAATGAACGAGCACCCGTGCCAGCCTTGAGTTTAGCTTTTTCACCCTTTTTAGCATCTTTAGCTTTCAATCTTTTCCGAGCCATTTCCATAAGTTCTTTATCAGCCTTTCGTCGAACGTTTAAATCGTTGTCGTTGTAAGCAATATCGTGATACATACAAGCTTTGTCTAAATTATTTATACCTCTGTCTCCCCTTTTCAAACGTTTCTGTAGCTTTGTTCCAGGACCACAAAATTGATATCCAGGTAAATGTAGCTCGAACGGTAAATGGTTAATCACGCTGTCTATAATACCACTTCCCCCCTTCATTGATATCGTTAGAATGAATAGATTTGGATTAAAGTTATATTTATATGTTTTACAAAACAATCTCATTCCTGTCTATCCAACTGTTTTCTTCGTTGCTGAGGCCCAGCCATTTCACAAAATATTTATTACCTTTTCTTTTGATAATCTTCTCGATAAGGTAAATATCAGGATACTTAGTTTTTTGTAATTCGTACTCATAAAAAGTCCCTAATATAACCTGCTTATGCTTATCTTCCAAATGATAAGTTGGTGGGTTTGTATCATTTACCTTTACTACTGTAAATACTTCAGTTGACCAGTTGGGAGTATAACCTTTGTAAAAGTCTGCTTTAAATTTGCTAATACGTAAATGATCACCAACTTGAAACTTGGGTTTCAAGTGTTTTCGATTTCTGTACGCCTTACTAATATTACACAATACAACCTTTTCATTTGCCTTATTTACATCTTTGGGCTTAAATTTTGTTATGCGATGAATAGTGCTGTTATAGTTCTCTATCACAGTATTTAATAATTTACCCACCCATCGATAACAGCCGTATAAACTGAAAAGTTTGAAGATGTGTGATTTTAGAGTGCGTATGACTCGCTCTACGATAGATGCTTTCTTCACGGAGTAAGTAGAATAATGGTTTACATTATATTTTTGTAACAGTTGACCGAAGATATCATTATAAAACTCTTTGCCCAAATCTGTTTGCAAATATTTAGGTTTTCTAGATGAATTTTTAAATATCTGGTGCATAGCGTTGACAACACAGTTTTTTTTCTTTCGATTTTAGGGAACTTGTCCATACATACTTTGACAATGTATCTATCACTACCAATATGTATTTGTAGCCTTTATTAAAGTTTGAATATTTTTTGTAAATCTATGAGGTCGGCTTGCCAAAGATCATCGATTCCTTTTATAACTGTGCAACGACGTGGGAAATTTCTTCTGGCTGATTTGTGAAGTTCATCAATTATGTCCTTTTTGCTCATTTTTCTTTATTTTTACATGAATTAGATTATCTATTTCAGACTTTGAATAAAATGATTTATTCAAATGGTCTGTTGTAAAGGTTTCCAAATTCTTCAAATGTAATTTCAGTTCCAGCTTAATTTTCTCAACATCATTTCTTAATTCTTGAACCGTTTTGTCTAAATAAGCTTTGTTAACTGCTTCGTCGTCTTCAGTTGGATATGATAACCCTTTTAATTTAGAAGATTTTAAATCGTAGTGTCCGGTAACAGATTTCACCAATGTTTCATTGTAGTTTCCAATGTATTCTGTCAATCGTAAACGTTTATGGACATGATGACAAATTTATCTATGTTCATTGCTGTCTTGATGGGTTTTTTGTGTTGTTTTTTTTTTTTTTTTTTTTTTTTTTTTTTTTTTTTTTTTTTTTTTTTTTTTTTTTTTTTTTTTTTTTGTTTTTTTTTTTTTTTTTTTTTTTTTTTGTTTTTTTTTTTTTTTTTTTTTTTTTTTTTTTTTTATTTTTTTTTTTGGGGGGGGGGGGGGGGGGGGGGGGGGTGGGGTGGGGGGGGGGGGGGTGGGGGAAAAGGGGGGGGGGGGGGGGGGGGGGGGGGGGGGGGGGGGGGGGGGGGGGGGGGGGGGGGGGGGGGGGGGGGGGGGGGGGGGGGGGGGGGGGGGGGGGGGGGGGGGGGGGGTGGGGGTGGGGGGGGGAGGGGGGGGGGGTGGTGGGGTGGTGGGGGGGGGGGGGTGGGTGTGGGGGTGTGTTTGTTTTTTGTTGGGTGGGGGGGGGGGGGGGGGGGGGGGGGGGGGGGGGGGGGTGGTTGGGTGGTTTTGGTTTGTTTTTTTTTTTTTTGTTTTTTTTTTTTTTGTGGTTGTTTACTCTTAAAAGAAGACTACTCAATTTTCCATGTTTCTTCTTTATATGTTCTACATTTATGATACCAGCTTCATGAAGTTCCGAAATAATTGCAATTATTTCGTTATTTACGCCAGTGTTACCTGCTTCCCAAGATGCAAGTAGTAACTTTAATCGTTCAACTAATTCGTTTGGATCATCCCAGTAAACTAGATCAGTATCTGATTTCACTGTCTTTAAAAGTGAAATTCCTTTACCTTGTGGAATACTTTCAACACTTGTAGTTGGATTTCTAGAGAATTTGAACAAAGGCTTAATTACATTCGTATATTTAAATCCTTTGTTGCTGTTAATGGGTTTTGATGATTCGCAATTACGACGATGAGCATTGGTTTCTATTAGAAGTAATTTGTAATATTGTAAATCATCATCTGTTACTACATCTAAATTTGGTTTCTTTTTGAACAAAAGTTCTTTTAAGCCATCAGTTTTTTTGACAGTAAGTGTTCCTATTTTAAGAATACCACCGTCGTCATA